>OW964836.1:17111506-20097373 GCA_943142095.1 Ophonus ardosiacus
GGGCTGGAAACGGCCACCACGGAAGCCCATCAAAAGCTAGTATACACTAAAATATAGCATAATCTGTCATATTGTCCATAAGTCAGCATATTCCATTAACACATAAGAAAAAACACGTGTCCAAAGATTTTACTCAAAAATGCCTTTTACACCGCAAAACGATGATTTAAGATGAAAAAAATATTTTTCACATATTGTCTCCGAATTGCTTCAAAATGCGTTTTCTAGACGAAAAACGTGTATTTAGAGTGTTTTCCAGCAATTTGTATAACTTCAATACGGTAGTTTCACTGGGTTGGAAAGGGCACCACGAAAGCCCTTCAAAAGCTTGTATACACTAAAATATAGTATAATCTGTCATATTCTGCCATAAGTCAGCATATTCCATTAACACATAAGAAAAAACACGTGTCCAAAGTTTTTACTCAAAAATGCTTTTTACACCGCAAAACGATGATTTCTGATGAAAAAACTATTTTTCACATTTTGTCTCTGAATAGCTTCAAAATGCGTTTTCTAGACGAAAAACGTGTATTTAGAGTGTTTTACAGCAATTTGTATAACTTCAATACGGTAGGGTCACTGGGTTGGAAAGGGCTCCACGGAAGCCCTTCAAACGCTTGTATACACTAAAATATAGTATATTCTGTCATATTCTGCCATAAGTCAGCATATTCCATTAACACATAAGAAAAAACACGTGTCCAAAGATTTTACTCAAAAATGCTTTTTACACCGCAAAACGATGATTTCTGATGAAAAAAATATTTTTCACATTTTGTCTCCGAATTGCTTCAAAATGCGTTATCTAGACGAAAAACGTGTATTTAGAGTGTTTTACAGCAATTTGTATAACTTCAATACGGTAGTCTCACTGGGTTATAAAGGGCACCACGGAAGCTTATCAAAAGCTTGTATACACTAAAATATAGTATAATCTGTCATATTCTGCCATGTCAGCATATTCCATTAACACATTAGAAAAAACACGTGTCCAAAGATTTTACTCAAAAACGCATTTTACACCGCAAAACGATTATTTATGATGAAAAAAACAAATATCACATTTTGTATCCGAATTGCTTCAAAATGCGTTTTCTAGACGATAAACGTGTAATTAGAGTGTTTTACAGCAATTTGTATACCTTCAATACGGTAGTTTCACTGGGTTGTAAAGGCACCACGGAAACCCTTCAAAAGCTTGTATACACTAAAATATAGTATAATCTGTCATATGCTGCCATAAGTCAGCATATTCCATTAACACATTAGAAAAAACACGTGTCCAAAGATTTTACTCAAAAATGTATTTTACACCGCAAAACGATTATTTATGATGAAAAATATATATATCACATTTTGTCTGCGAATTGCTTCAAAATGTGTTTTCTATACGAAAAACGTGTAATTAGAGTGTTTTACAGCAATTTGTATAACTTCAATACGGTAATTTCAGTGGGCTGGAAAGGGCACCACGGAAGCCCTTCAAAAGCTTGTATACACTAAAATATAGTATAATCTGTCATATTGTCCATAAGTCAGCATATTCCATTAACACATAAGAAAAAACACGTGTCCAAAGATTTTACTCAAAAATGCTTTTTACACCGCAAAACGACGATTTCTGATGAAAAAAATATTTTTCAAATTTTGTCTCCGAATTGCTTTAAAATGCGTTTTCTAGTCGATAAACGTGTATTTAGAGTGTACTATGTGGCGACCGATTTCGTCAAGGTTGACATCATCAGGCCTACAGCTGAAATAATTATATATTTTAACAAAATATATATTATACATAGATTAAGTTGTCAAATGTAAGTTTTTTATATAAAAATATAAATTATTACATGGAAAGTAAATTGTTAATAATTGTAAAATATGTGATATAAATAAATTGTTAAAAATTGAACATAGAAATAGTACTTTTTTAGTTTTAATTGTAGGAAAATTTAAAAGTTAGGTTAGAATAGGTGTGTGTAATAAGGACAAGGACAAGTATGTATTTTATAAAATAATAAAATATACTGACCGTTAATCAGCTGAATTAACATTTTTGTCAAATTTTAAACTTTAAATGTGTATTGATTTTAATATAGATTTTTTCCATTTCTGTTGAGACATAGAGATGAGACACATGTGGTAAAATTTTTCGGAAGCTAATGTAAGGTTGAATTAAAAGATGTGAATTTGAGGAAGTTTCATATTTTTTCTTGAAAAATTGTTTTAGTGTAAAAGGCGGTAAATTTTTGAAAATATATTGTTCTGGAAAATGTATGTTTTCATTTAATAAAGTTTTGTTTTGTTTCACACGGGTGCAAATTTCTAATTTTTCTAAAAGTATCATTTTTTGGAGTTTGTTTTCGGGGTGGATTAATTTTATATTTTCTATTGTGATATTGTGGTTTGTGTCTAATATATGATTTCCAATAGCTGAAGGCGGATTATTTTTGATATGTTCTTTAAACCTTGTTTGTATATTTCTGGAAGTAAGCCTATGTACGCTGCGTTGCAATCGTTACATTCTATTTTATATATTCCGCTTTTTTCTAAACTATTAATTTTTGGGGTGTTATTTTTGAGTAAATTATATATGTTGGGATGGCTGTTGGAAGTTCATTTTGTATTATGGGTCTCTGTAATTTTTCATAAATTTTTATTTAAATTTGTGTAATATGGTATTGAAATGTAATTTTTATTTTGTTTAAGATGACGATATATTTTATTATTAACTAATTTTCTAAATTTTGTTTTATTATAAATATTTATTAAATATGGAAAGGGATAATTATTGTTTAGACTTATTGTATAAATCGTATTGAGTTCTGTTTGATAGTCTTTTTCTGTTAAAGGTGTAGTTAATAGTCTATTAAACATAAAATTATAAATTGGAATAATACTACCTTTTTTTTAGTTTAAGTTCTGTATTTATTATTTAAACCCAACGTTTCGGTACCATATAATAAACTTATAAATAAATATAAATATATCATCACGGCATATTACCCATTTCTGGGTGTACCAGTATCTACAGCACATGTAGACATCGGTAATGATGACGATATATTTTACCGTGTTGGCACTTACCAGGCGTCACCACACGGGCACTCATTGGTGTGGAGAGTGCACCACAGGGGTCACTTTTGTGCCATTTAAAATTGGAAATATTTGGCGTCTGTCGGGATCGAACCCGGTTCCCCCAGGTTCGCGACAAGACACTCAGGCACGGGCTGGGGATTGTACAGAGGATGTTATAGGGCGAATTGGTTTTTCGGGTTTGTGCAATTTTATTAGGCTGTATAATGTAGGGGTGCGCGGATTTGGCTCTAAATTTTTATAGGGGGTTGTATTAAATTTTTGAAAAGTGTGAGTACAATTTTGAATTGTTTTACAAAATGATTTGTAATAATTTGTTAATGGATTTTTATTTAAAGTTTTAATATTATTTTCAGAAAAAATTTTGAGAGTTTTTTCAGTATATTATTCTGTATCTAGGATAACAAGGCCTGCATTTTTGTCAGCTTTGGTGACAGTTAAATTATTATTTGAGATTTTTTCTTTTAATGAATTTAAGTTAGTGTGGAAAAATAAAATTTCCATTTCACTATTTATAATCCAGTCAATAGAGGTTTTTACCCTACAAAAGGTGGGGAAAAAACGATTTTAACATACGGTGTTTGGGTCGAGACGGGGATGAAAAAATAAAATTTGTGACCTTGGGGAGACGGCGTAAGCCGCCATCTTGGATCAAAGGTGCAAAAATGAGTTTTTTGCTATTATCTCGAAAACAGTGGTCCGTATCAAAATTTTACAAGATTACAAATTTAAAGCTCGTTACTTTTTGTACAAAAACGGTTCTTGCATTTTTTACCTAGGATGAATTCTCAAAGAGTTATGTTCAAAAATAGGTAACCAGAACAACAATTTATGAAAGAAGATTTAATCACTCAAAATATACACACTTAGGCCCGGTTGCACCAACGATACTTAAAATTTGAATGAAGGCTTAAAATTAATGAAATTTAAAAATTATATAATTTCGTTGCACCAAACAACATTTATGTTAATGATACATTAAATTAAACATTAAATTAATTCCCCGATCCTTTGTACTTAAATGTTTAATGAAGCATTAAAATATGATACTCATTGTTTTGTACGTCTTTTGACGTTTATAATCAAACAAGGCAAGGTAAGTTTTGAAAGAGATATGTATATTTGATTTCGAGCATTACATAAAAAGGTGTAATTGTTTTAGAAAAAATGCCATCGTCTTCTTCGTCCTCATCGGAAGATGAAATAAGACGGTTCCTGTGATAACGATAATTCCTTTGCTTGTGCATTTTTTGATAGGTAGTGATGGAATATTATCACATAAAATTTAATTTATTTTTGAAGTAGATGCATTCTAAAGATTTAAAAATAATTAATAAATAAAATTAATATCTACATATAATAATACCTCAAGCTCAAATACTAAAATATTATCGTATTTATGATATTTTGAAGTTGATGGCACTTCATTACAGTTTTTTAAACTAAAATAATCAGATGCGCTGCCATATGCATTATTTAGGGCGGTAAATTGTTCTTTCAAATTAGATAACAAACGTTGTTCATTGTTGTATAATTTAGATTTTTTGTATGGTCCACCACCGGTTTTTCTCGAAGAATTGTTATTATCTTCGGCCTTTTTTTCTCAGTTTCATTTTGAAATTATCATAAAATGTTTTAATTGACTGGGCAGATCTTGACATTTCAGTTGCAGTATTAAATTTTACGCAAATTTCCTTCCACGCCGCATTTTTCGTCATTAATGACTCTGAATTGCTCTTTTTATTTTCAATAATTTTTTAATACTCTTCTATTATACTAATAATCATTTTTTTGCGACAAAATGTTATATTTGACATTGACACATTATTTTATTTGTCTAAATAAAATTGAATGTAGATACATCATTTGAAATCGGTACCAACCTAAATTAAATGCTTCATTACTAAATGACACATTAAGAATAAAAAAATATATTTCTGCAACGCTCATTAATTTAATGTTACGTTAAATTTTAATGCTCCATTTGTTAATAATTATTAAATTTCTTGTTGGTGCAACCGGGCCTTAGTCTAGAAGATTTTGTGATTTGTAACAGTTTACATTTGTCGTGGCATCAAAAGAATTAAATTATCGATGATTTTTAAATAATTTTTGTCAGTGCTTTTTCACAAATTCTTCAACCACTCTGACCCGGTTAAAGATACGGTACCGCGGTTTAAAAATTTTAATTCAGTTTGCAATTCTCCTTTATGTCATGTTAAACGATTTATTATACCGGTTTTCGAAAAATCTAATTTAGATGTAGAAAAAAATACTGTGTGCACCTTGTGCCCGAAATATGTTTAGTGGTCTCGAGTGGTTTTCTGACTCCGATAAATTTCTTACAATATTTAAATATAACACTTTTGTCAGATTCGTTCCCTATGTTTCATTTTAAAGGGAACGGTCAAATACATTGCTGTCAATCAAATATGAAGCCGTAGCCATGGATATAACAAACCCAATGTTTCACATTAAAAAATACTCACGGTATAAGTGTTAGCCACGTTGGAAGCACATGGCAGCCAACGTGTTAACTAATAGTCATCAAATTAATAAAAAAGGACACTAAAATTCAGGTTAATATTTTCCATATAAATATTCAATCTTTGAATAACAAAATTAATGAAATATTATTATTTGCTGATAAAATTAGTGGAGATGTGTTTTGTATCATGGAACATTGGCTTGAGGAAGACAAACTGATGGCAATATGCTTTCCAGGTTATCTACTAGCTGATTTTTATTGCAGAAAAAATAATAAACATGGTGGCGTTGCAATATACAGCAAGCCTGGTCTCAATTTTAAAATAATTAATCTATGCGACTTCTGTGTGGAATTTCATGATGAATTTAGCGGAATTATCCTTGATTTAGACGATGATAAAACAGCTGTTATTGCCACATACAGATCTAGCTCTAAAGGTGATGTTAATACTTTTTTAGATAATTTTGAATTAGTTCTCAATCATGTAGTAAGTATCTGCCCTAATCTAATAATTTTGGGTGACTTTAATATACATTTTTTGGAAAATTCTTCGTTACGTAATGATTTTCTTAATATTCTTGAAACCTTTAACTTACACATAACTATATTTGAGAATACGAGAATTACTTTACGATCATCGTCTTGTATTAACAATATTATCACTAATTTAAATAGTAATAATTATCATAGTGAAGTAATTGATCCATGTTTATCAGACCATGCTGGTCAACGTATCACACTTTTTCAAAACCAGAAAAATAATAATTATAAATTTATTAGAATAATAACTCAAAGTGGTCTTGACAAATTGAAAGAAGTTTTAAATAATTTTGAATGGGAATTTCTTGATAAATCAGATATTGAATTAAATTCAGCCGTTAACAAATTCGTTAATTTTGTTGAGTCTAACGTGAAAAATTGTTTTCCTGTTAAGAAATCATCTTCTAGCTCTAAACAGTTTGTAAATTGGTTCTCCGATTCACTCCGCAATATGAGAAACACCCTTTATGAAATAAGATGTCTATTTAACATTACACAAGACCCTCGAATCTTGACTATTTATAAATCATATAAAAAGAATTATAAAAATGAAATATTACATGCAAAAAAGTCTGCATATAATAATTTCATACCTAATTCTCAAAATAAAGTTCGTGACTGTTGGAAAATTGTAAATTATCAAAGAGATAATAAACATAAGACTATCAATTCTAATCTAAATCCTAATGAATTCAATACTTATTTTATTTCAGTTGCGGATAAAATTTTAAGTACTATTCCTCAATCTACAAATTCTGTAGATGAAGTAGTTGAAAAAATAAATACGTCAAGCTCATCTTTCTTTTTATATCCAACAAATTCTATTGAAGTATTGAACGCTATTTCTAAATTAAATAATTCTGCATGTTATGATCTTTACGGCTTAAACAGTAGAGTTGTCAAAGAAATAGCTGATATTACAGCGGTTCCTTTGAGTGTTTTGTTCAATAGATGTTTTCTTGAAGGGATATTTCCAGACGCGTTTAAAACATCTGTAGTCATCCCCATATTTAAAAAGGGTGATGAAAATGAACCCAGTAATTATCGTCCTATCTCAATAATACCGATTTTTGGTAAAATATTTTAATCAATTGTAAAAAACAGATTATCATCCTATTTAGATAAAAATAACGTTTTAAATCCTCAACAGTTTGGTTTCAGGAAATCTTACTCCACTCAACTTGCCTTGTCTGAACTCATAAAAAATGTTGTTAACAATATTGAAAATGAGGAACATACAGCAATTACATTGTGCGACCTGTCAAAAGCTTTTGACAGTGTCTCACATGATATCTTAATTAAAAAATTGAATGCATATGGTATTAGGGGAATTACTCTCAATTTCTTCAGCTCTTATTTAATGGATCGTAAACAATGTGTTTTATATAATGGTTCTATTTCTCAATGTAGACATATATTGCACGGAGTACCGCAGGGATCCGTTTTAGGACCGATACTCTTTACATTATACATTAATGACCTTTGTACTTATTTAAATCCAATAAAATGTATATTATATGCCGACGATACAACCCTACTAACCTCTCATTCTTCACCTGAAGAACTGGTTCAGTTATCGAAAATTACTTTTGAAAAAGCCATAGATTGGTTCAATATAAATAAATTAATGTTAAATAATAATAAAACTCAAAATATTATCATTAGTTCTAATCGAAAAATTGCACAGGGTGAACCTGTTAAATTATTGGGCAGTTATATAGATCCTAACTTGACTTGGACCACTCATGTTAACAAACTATGTTGCAAACTTGCGACTACTATTTTCATTTTTCGAAATTTAAAAAATGTACTTTCTTTAAGCTATCTTAGAACTACTTACATGGCCTTATTTGAAAGTCAGTTGCGTTATGCTGTTATTCTGTGGGGTAACTGTACAAATAGTACCAACGTTTTTAAATTTCAAAAGAAAGTTGTAAGAGTGATAGTTAATGTTGGTCCCAGAGAACATTGTCGCAAAATTTTCCAAAATCTAAAAATTTTACCTTTGCCCTGTATTTATATTTTGGAGTCGCTACTATTTATACATAAAAATAAAGAATATTTTAAAAGGAATAGCGATGTTTGCAGGTATAACACCAGAGCTAAAGATCATCTTAGAAAAATACATCTTACACGTGAAATTTGAGTGAGAAATTCCATTAATGTTGATTTGTATAATCATTTACCTAACGAAATAACCAGACTTGAGTTCACATTATTTAAAAGAAAAATTAAGAGTTTCTTAGAAACTCACTGTTTTTATTCAGTCCAAGAATATTTAAACACTTCAGTATAAACCTTTCCCAAGTCAGTGTTCCTCATTTACTGATTTTAAATTTTATGTCTGTAACTGTACATATTTATGTATATTTATATTAGATAATCCAATAATTTTTGAATTTGTGACATGTCATCAGTTGGCTCTGTACAATATACATGACGAATAAATATATTATTATTATTATTATTATATTATTAATAGCACATCCTCCACAATCACATCCGTCACATCCCTCACAGTAACAAACATCGCATCCAACACAGTCACACCCATCACAATTGTGAGTGGATTCTTCGACATCATTCGTTTCTTTGATAATACACAACACATAATTGGTGTTAAACTAAGACAAATTATTATATCAATGATAATTTATAATAAATACGAGTACAATTATTTTGAATTAAAACGAATTTATTTTGAACGAGCTCGTATGTTAAGGAATTAGTCAGTAGTATCAGATCACCTGATGACGATAGCAGATTTTTCGCTCTCGAAACGTTGTGAATAGTATATGTGTTTTACAAATAAAGATAATGAAAGTTCAAAATAAATTCGTTTTAATTCAAAGTGAATCGTTATCTTATAAATTTAAAAATAAATTAGTACAATTATTGTTTCGCCCCGGATCGCGCGCCCGGTCTCTCTGATTAGCATATGGTTGCTATTGCTGGACTAGAACCGCCGAAAAGTAACTACTACGGTGCAGTCACTCAGGCTTTATTTTTTTCTGTCTGAACCGTAACAGATATCACAAATTAAACAGAGAGAGAAAAGTATACCATTGAATGTATCTTTCTGAAAAAAAGTAATTTTATGTTATCGGCGTGGCCATTAAAAAGTTACGGTGTAATTGCTGTTGGGACACCTAAGTTTCATACACTAGTGGTTCACTAATAGCAAGTATCACCTTAAAAGATGGCTTATATGAACCGTCATATTAAATTTCATCCAAATTGTATAAAGCGTTCTGTTATTATAAGCAAAATTAATTTTTTGAAGAACTTTGAAGCAGAATTCTGGCTAAATGGTACACTTTCCGGTAGAAGCAAGTTTAGTTAAATCGTCTTATTTTAGCCTCAGGATTCTGTGGTTAAGCCATGTCCATCTATTTAAGAGACACTCTGTATATATGAAATCCTAACAACATATGATAAAAATAGTCACTATAGCCATATAGCTGTGTATCCGCCTTGATTACAGTTATTTCGCTGCATTAGCATCCAATTATTCTGCTTTATGGTATTCATATATTTTTGACAGCGGTCAACTCTGTTGCACCATATACGAAACGAAATATATATCTACAAAATGTTTAAAATAGTTCAAACAGTGGAAGACAATGAAGTAACACTTTGTGTGTGGGAAGAAAATGGTATTCTCTATTGGCCCCCAGGTAAAAAAGGTATATCTCTTCAAAACGATGCCAGTAGTATTCCCAATCATCAAATATGGTCAAAACAAAATTGTGTCGTAAAAAGGCAGGGCATTAAAACTTTTCGTCAGGCCATTGAAACTGAACAGCATTTGTCGCAGTTTTTAGACACTGAGGATGAGGAAAGGTAAGAATTATCTTCTAATTTAGAGTAATGTGTTTATTTTAAATAGGTATGTTTTCATTGTAGTTTTATATTGGAACTGCAGCCTCGTGCGCACCAAAAAGGAAATATTACAGACCTGAATAATATGTAAACATTTTTTTTTCCTAGGGTTATCGCTCAGGCAGCTGTAGACACGTGTTTCGCTCTTATTAGAGCTCATCAGTACAGCATAGCCAGTAAATAGGTGGACACTAACTAGAGATAGTAATAAAAAACCAACAAAGTGTAACAGCACCAGTAAGCATACATACACCCTTGTTGCGTCGGTCATAATTTCCACACACATTGCGGATAGTTAAAACGTAGCAGCTGCGGTGATTTATAACCACCCACCAGACCCGTTATATATGAATCATATGATTGATAACAGCGATAAACAACCTGTAGCAGTTGTAGATGTACGCCAAAACAATACTAATGTTGAAAAATTGACTACAACTGGAAATAAAATTATTTATTGTGTATGTGAGTACAACAATCTTCAACATCAGGCCCAATTAAAATCGTAAATGTTGATAAATGTGATTTAACTACTTCATCTGTTGAATCTGTACCAAAAATTTCATCTCAAATAATTAGCGATGGTAGCGTAATTATTGCGATGAATGAGTATGATGAACAGGTTTTAACATTACCAGCGAATTTTAATCCGGATCAGCTAAATAGTCAAGGCAATTTAAGTACAATAACAAAAATAGATATTATACTAATTTAGATATTTTTAGTTGCATTAGACGAAAAACTTCAAATGATTTGCAATAATCAAAAAACATTATGGAAGAGCAGCAAAAAATTCGGAGAGATATTACAGCTTTACATATCAAATTTGACAAATTAGTAGATATATTAATAAAAAAGTCAAATACAACACCATTGATGATTCATTAGTAAATGAAATTGTTCAAATGTTGCCATTATCGTAAGACCAAAATATAAATGAGTTGGAAACTAAACTGCAAGAAAATGAATTCGAAGCAGCATTTGTAAGTTCCATGAATATATTTTCTTATTAGGATATATAATTTTTATTATTAAACAGGTAAAATATATGAGTAAAGTACGAGGCACAGCTGGAAATAAGAATGCTTCTAAAAATATTGCTTACATGCTTATGGACCCTATTTTTGAAAGGTCATTATTAATTAAATGTTCCTGGGCAGGCTCAAGTAAAGTAAAAGATGTTAAGAAAATATATTTCTTACGTTTCACACGGGTTATACAAGCATTTTTTAAAATAATTAATTTAGCTGATTTGCGATACACAATTAAAGACAATGATTTCTTACGGCGAATCCTTAAAAATAGCGTTAGTCGCAATAATCAAGTTGGAGCAGCTCGAAAAAGGTGAATATAGGAAAATATGTACCCAGTTTAATTTTATATATAATATTTTATTGATACTTTCCAGAAAAGCAATAAATGAACATGCAGGAAACGCTAATGATAATGAAGCTATTAACAATGATGAGACTATAACTAATAATCCTATCGTTGTCGAAAATCTTGACCATAATCGTTAAAATGATATTCAGATGCAATGATGGTAATTTTATTTTTATAAATAATGTTCACATATATTTATGCGAATATACTAAAAGTGTATAAAGACAAATATGTACCTGCATTTGTAAGCTATTAGAAAAGAAAAATAAATTTTATTTTGTTACAACTAATTTGCTTTTTTTTTAAACTTTGCTACTTACAAATATCTAAAGTGTGGATTAAAGAAAAATATGCAGTTTGATCTTTGTATTGTATCGCAAATAATTTACATTTAACATCATTTACGGGATATAACTTAGGCAAATTTTCTTCACATGTCGATGAGTAAATATTTAAGTAAGATGACGCAATTGGTGTTTCAAAGAAGTTACATTTATTCTTCAAACTGGAACCGTAGAAACATACATCATCAATTATTGTGTCATTTTTCATCCCTACAATTTCATTACTTCGTATTAAAAACCATTTGTCATTATATTTATTTGTTAATTTTAATCCGTCATATAATTCTACTTTACAAAAAAAAAAAAATTGTAAAGAGGCCAATATGACAATTTTTACATAAATTTTCATGTTTCAAAACAGGATTTTTTTTTCTGTTATTAAATCCATATGATCTAAATTATTTGCTTCTGTAATGAGTAGATCTACTTGGGATAAAGGTCTGTTTCCTGTCCGAAGTAATAATTTAATTTTGTGCAGTATGTTTTCAAATGGATATGAGCTAAACGTAGATAGGATACCATACTGTTTGACTTCATCAAGTAAGTGACAAAGATTATGTACATTGCTGGTTACAGTTGCAATTCCATATATTTTAATGTATTTTTCAATAAAGGCTTGTATTAGTTTATCTGCCACATTTAAAGAACTTGAATATGTAGAACTAGAACATATTACAATGGCACAGGAAAACAGACTAAATATATTAAGTGCAACCAGTCGCCAACCGGAAAAGCATCCACCATATCTATGGGGAGTTTCTCAAGGGGAGTACTAGTTCTATGATGATCAGAATCTGTTTTGTTACGAAAACTTGCGTCTGTTTTTCTGGGCATATCAATAAGTGGGAAGCTAATGCGATGTACTCGATTAAAAAACTCACCAGTTGTGGTGCATTTCAGACACGAGCTATAGCCATTGAAGTTCACAGACCTATTGAAAATATATATATATATATATATATATATATATATATATATATATATATATATATATATATATATATATATATATATATATTATAATACTTGCAACATAAAAATTATATTATTTTATATTTGACAAAAGATCGTGCTGGTGTGTCACATATGAAACATCTAACACCCACATTAAATTTATGTTCGTTAATATCAATACCATTTTCTAATATTTGTAGTAATTCATTCACAAATGGAGTGAAATATTCTTCAATTACCATGGGTTGAAATTTCAGTTTATGTATATTAAATAAGATGGGCCAAAATTGGATCTTTGTACTATTGTGAATCGGTAATCCATCGATGTTAAAGTTCAATGAAATTTAATTGCTTTTTAATGACATAGTATTTGTGACGTATGTTAGGCCCTCAGGGGAAAATAGGTCATCCATGGAATATATGTCATCATACTGTATCAAGGTCATTCTCTTACAACAATAAAATATTATGATGTGTGTTCGTTGAATGCCTTCGTAAATAAATACGATAAATACTCCATAGGCCATCCTAACAATATTTATATTGGTAAAGAACAATGCTCGAAATTAGATATTTTCAAAATTGAAGGATTAATTAAATGTTTAATCCTTCCACCTCAAAATTTATACTACCCTATACTTCCATACAAATGTAACGGTAAACTCACTTTTCCTTTATGCAAAACATGCGTAGAAACAATGTTCGAATTAGAATGCTTTCATACAAATGCAGAATTTGATGCGATTTTGACACTTGTGGTATTCTAAAACTCAGCGTTACTTAACGTTAACGCCGCTGACCGGCGTTAATTCACGCTGGGAATATTGAAGCGTGAACCATCTAAACATGTATGTTTTATGGTATAAATAGCGATAATATTTTTTGTGTACTGCTTTAGACACTTGCAAAATGTATTTTATTAGCAGTGAGTACTATTATTCATGTTACATGTAATGAATATTATTTATATATTAAACAATGTTAACATAACCTTGCAATATAAAATTTTCAAATTACAAACAACAGTATCAAGTTTAGAATTATCGGTACAATAATGCACCACAGAAAGTAACTGCTGAATCCGAGGATGTACCTATGAGGAAAAATCAAGTGAAGAAGAGCAATTTTATGTTCCTTGCAAAAATTGAAAAATTCTTTGATTGTAATAATCATTTATGTTTTAATACAACAATAAATACTTTCAAGGAAAGTGATTTTTTTAGTATGGATTATAAGAACAAATTCGCATTATAATGAACAAAATCGTGTGTGATTACAACAAAGATTATACTGATTACACCAATACACCACTGGAATAAATTAAGAAAATTATTGATTTATTAGAAAAGTAATTGTTTCCTGGTATCAAGTTTAGAATTATAAATAAATAAAATAAATAAATATATCATCACGGCATATTACCTATTTCTAGGTGTGCCAATCTGCTTTGTCGCAGATATCGGTAATGATGATGACATATTTGTACCGTGCGGGCGTTTACCAGGCGTCACCTCACGGGAACTCATTGCCGGCGTGGAGAGTGCACCACAGGGATCACTTTTGTGCCATTTAAAATTCGAAATATTTGGCGCCGGTCGAGATCGAACCCGGTTCCCCCAGGTTCGCGACCAGACACTCAGGCACGCGGCCATGGGACCCCATGGAATTATCGGTACAATAATGCAACATAGAAAATGACTGCTGAACCCGAGGATGTACCTATGAAATTGCCTCAAATTAATTCAAGATGTTTCCTCAAGCTGGAATTCCACCTATTATATGCTTGAACGTTTCATTACTTTAAGTCAGGATGTCAGCCAAATTTTACTGAACAACACTAGTGCACCACAAATGTTGACAGCTCTTGAAATTCAAATCGCGAAAGAACTTTGTGATCTTTTAAAGCCACTGGAATTGGTAACAAAAGAACTTTCAGGAGAAAAGTACGTAACTGTTAGTAAAATAGTCCCGATTAATCACTGTATGAAGAAACAAATTGATAAAATCACTCCACAATGTGAATCAGTAAAAAAATGCAAAACCGTCTTGGATGCTGAAATTAAATACAGATTTGGACAGATGGAACAAGTTCACCAACTTGTCATAAGCACGATATCGTACTGGATCCACGATTTAAAAAAATACATTTTGCTGATTTCGATGCCGCATCCAAAGCAATAAATAATATAAAAATATATTTGAAAAAAGATAATAAATTGGTGCAAAATCAAGATATATAAGATTTATATTGTAATAAAGATATGGCAAGTGATAATAATGGTGACTTGTGGAGTCATCATAAAGAACTTATATGTCAACGAAATATTGCAGGGACTAGTGGCAATATAGATTTAGATTTTAGTAATATAATAGATGCAGAATGTTCGCAGTACTTGAATGCACCTTTGGCCAAGTTAGAAGCTGATCGTTTACAAAAGTGGGATGAACTGAAATTAACATTTCCTCATTTGTATCGGGTTGCTAGAAAGTATTTGGTTATCCCAGGAAGTTCAGTACCTTCAGAAAGGCTGTTTTCAGAATCGGGTCAAATTTTAACCGACCAAAGGAATCGCATAACAGGAGAACATCTACATCAGTTAATTTTTTTAAATTCTTTACATACAAAAGACTGGGAAAAATTAAAATGAGAGAAAGACTAATTTTTTTTCTATTTTGTTACTTAGAATTATATTTATGTTATTTGTTAAAATAAATATGTGCAATATACTCCTGTATTTTATATGATAATTTTATATGCCATAAAATATAAATTAGATACTCATAAATTACTCTAAACTAATTATAAATCATCTAATAAGTCCTTTTAAAATGCATTACAATTTGAATTTCGCGCCCAATCAAGAAAATTTACGATGTTTAAAACATCGATGTATTTGATCGATGTATCGTGCATCGATATTCTATTTCTTTTACATCGATGTAAGACAACATCGATGTTTTTTTAATTTTGCCCATCCGTAGGTCACAAATTTGAATTTTTCATCCCCGTCTCGACCCAAACAACATATGTTAAAATAATTTTTTCCCCACCTTCTGTAAGGCAAAGGTCTTTTTCGGTCTCTATTGACTGGACTAGTAGGTTTATTTGACGTTTAACATATACTTTTTAAATTGACGGGTAAGTGCAGTTTTTGTTACGTTTAATTTTTTATTGGTTGAAAATTCAAAATGGGAAAGATCATACGAATCTATGCGACGTGAACTAACGCTGGCGTTATTAACGTTCCACGTTCACGTCAGTGTTTCGGAATACCAGTTTAACTCCAAAACGTGAATGTGGCTATCGTAACTTAACGCCGAACGTTATTTAACGCTGGTTTCAGAATCCCACTGTTAATTTCGATATTATCAAAAGGATGATTCGCGGTGACAATTGAAATATATCTATTGCACTTTCCGACCGAATTATAGTTCGTAATTCACAGTATGGTGTATTTACGAAAGATAGTACCACGAAATACATGTACAAATACACAAAAAGGCGTCGTCTGACTGATAGTTTTGATACAGTTCCTTATGGTTATAATATATATATATATATATATATATATATATATTGTTTATTTATTTATTTATTCCACAGGGAAATCCCCAATTACAGAATAAATATATAATCAAAACAGATACAGAATGTAAAATATAAAGTAAAATTTACACAAAAAAACATAAATATTTATAGATAAGTATTCCCAAAATAGTAGATCCAAATAATATAATATATATATATATATATATATATATATATATATATATATATATATATATATATATATATATATACAGTGTGTCCCATTTAGAGGTGCCACCATTGGGATCTCGAGAACTAAAAGAGATACGATGTCGGTTAAATGGAACTTTTTGTGCGCCTTTGGGAGGCCATCTCAGATGTGCTTTTGATTTTCCAAAAATTCTCATAGGGCACTAGATAATGATGAAAAACTGAATATTGTTGATTTTTTCTTTTTCAATTAACGTCTAAACTATTAGTAATTAAGAAAAACGTTTCAAATATAAAAGATAGATATTTTTATTAGGTAACCAGTGGTGTATGACATAAATTTTTATATCCGTAAATTTTCGAGATATAACACAAACTTATATTTTTTTAAATGGAACCCATATCTGATTTCAGTCTCAAAAAAATCATTATTTTTTTCTCTTTTCAATGATGTAAGGGTTATTATATTTTATATTTGTTTTACCCTCAAATTTATTATATTTTCCTTATTTTGTATTAAATTTATAAATTTATAACTTACATCGTTGAAAAGAGAAAAAATAATGATTTTTTTGAGACTAAAATCAGATATGGGTTCTATTTAAAAAAATATAAGTTTGTGTTATATCTCGAAAATATACGGATATAAAAATTTATTTCGTACGCCACTGGTTAGTTAATAAAAATATCTATCTTTTGTATTTGAAACGTTTTTCGCAATTACTAATAGTTTAGAAGTTATTTGAAAAAGAAAAATTAAACAATATTCAGTTTTTCGTCATTATCTAGTGCCCTATGAGAATTTTTGGAGAAACAAAAGCACATCTGAGATGGCCTCCCAAAGGCGCACAAAAAGTTCCATTTAACCGACATTGTATCTCTTATAGTTCTCGAGATCCCAATGGTGGCACCTCTAAATGGGACACACTGTATATATATATATATATATATATATATATATATATATATATATTGTGACGTAATAGATAAAGTAAAAAATTGACAAAAAATTTTGGCGTGATTTTCTGAGGGAAAATCACGCGTCACACTTACCCGCAGCAGCTCAAGGGTTGGTCGTGGTTGCGCGAGGTCGAGGGTTCCTAAAGGGTGGTTGTGCAGGGATGAAATGATGGGCGCCAGTTATGTCGGGTTAAGAGAAGACACAACAACTCAAAAAAAGTTACAGTAAAATTTGAAGTTTATTTAAAAAATTCGCAAATAGTTTAAGATAAATTTTAATTAAAATTATTAGTTGCAAAAAAAAACAACCCAAAAAATATGGTCGTACACACCTGGTTGAAGACCTGATTTGGGGTTACAAAAAATGATGGATCCTAGAGATGAGTGGGCCGCTGGAGGGGGGAAACCTGTCGCACGGCGTCGTGGTAAGTTCGGACCGACTGCCTCGCTGATGATGGCTACGATCTGCCAAGTCCGCCTCGCTGATGACGGCTACGATCTGCCAAGTCCTTCTCTCTGAATATGCCGAAACGTTGTCCAGCTCTCGTCAGAGCAGGTTCACGCTGATGGTGACGTTAAAAACGCAGGACGGCATCCTGAGCACGTAGGGCTTAGGCGTAGTGGTGATCGCTCAAAGTCTTAGGAACGGCACTTTCAGGCAGCGAGTGTGTATAGCTTGCAGAAGCGGTCTCCCGCCTCAATGTGAACTTTGCGGAGATGATTCCCCGCCCCAGCGATCCAAACAACTCATCCGGACCGGGACGTTGAAAAATCATAAAAAAGACCATAAATTTTAGGCGTTGCTACAAAAAATTTAGTACAAAAATACAAAAAAATCGTATTTACAATAATCGTAATAGTAAAAATATTCCTGAATAAAAATGTGAAACTACTTGTGAAAAATAATTTTATTTTTAAAACTGTGCACAAAAAAACAAGAAAACAGCTGGCCAAGCTGTAGTGGACAGTGAGAGAGGAGATTAGAACAAGATAGGGTTAGTAAAATGATTTGAGCTCTAGCTTTAAGAGAAAATTCTCTACTCGGCGGAATTTTTATAGTAACAAAATTATTAATCTATGTAGCCTAAAAATTACTAGATAAAAGTTAAGATAGATAAAAGGCTTACCCAGAAGTCGAAGATACTCTTAGATAGTTTAAGATAAACTCGTAAAAACTTGACGAGCAACGATACAATTGTGTTACTGTGACGTTAAATCAGCGGTAGCCACGTCTGCAACTCCACCGTATAAGATAGCTAACGAGCTGTATAAAAATGTAGTAAAATTGAATAACAAATTTGTTATATGATCCCAAAAACCTATTAAAGAATTTATATAAATTTCCCAAACAATTTTAGCCAAAATTATGAAAAATAGATAAATTTAGAGATAAATTTTTGGACAAAAATTATTGGACAAAAAAATATAATTTATATAAATTTGAACAATGAAAAAAACATGACAAATAGCCAATTTTTAATCCCATTAAATATATTAATAATTACTATAGGTATGGTGTACTCACAAAAATTGAATGCGCCAAACTCGGCGCTACAACCCGTGTCGTAAGAGGTTGCTAAGAACACAAAAAGTTAAGCAGAATATTACGAAACAAAAAAAAAGGGAATTTAAAGCAAAAGTGAAAGCGTTAAACGCTGGGGACCGGTGAACCGTACTGGTTATTGGTTCAGCATAAAAAGGAATAGTTAAACAGAAAAACTATTATCGCCTCGTATTACAAAAAAACCTTAATTTTGAATAACCATAACCGAATGTGAGGCGAGGCCCGGTCGGGTTATTGGCGTGCTGTTACTGCATGCGCTGACGGTGGATGTAAAATTTTGACAAACAACTGATAGGAACAAAAAAAATATAATTGAAACTTACCCAATTAGATGTTAAACTAGCCAAATAAATGAATAAAAGATAACAAAAGTGTATCATGACACCGATGATACAAGATACAAATAATATCACTGCAAAATTTGGAAAAAATACAGTCAGCACACACGCAGCTGCGTCACGTCAAACACACGACTCGAATCGAAGTGACATCATGTGCTCGTCTCCTCGTTCAATTCACGCGGAAACACAAAATAAATCGCTAATCAAATTGAACACTAAAATTTGAAAAAAACCGCGTAACGATTTTTTGAAATTGTTACTATATATATACCAAAAAATACAATATATATATATATATATATATATATATATATATATATATATGTCAGAGCGGACAGGTTCGTTAGCACGTTTTAGGTCATAGTAGGCAATTAATTATTATAAATAATGATCTTATGCAAGACCTTTACGATGCTAGATAGAATCAGAATTACCGACAGGTTATAAAAGAGGAAGACATCAGGTTAGGGGGAGTATTTTTCGTCAGATAGTGGCGTGAAGTGGTTGGTCGGTGCTCTGGGACTATCAGCGAATCTGTGCCGTGTTCGTGTTATTATTCTTAGTTCTATTTTTGTGAAATAGTGTTATTGGGAATTTAAGATGAATAAAGAAGTTGAAGGTGAAACTGAAGTAATTAATGAAATCCTCGAGCCTCCTGCTCCGACATCAGAAGTGGGATTACCACAAAATGCAGAAGTTGCAAATGAAAACACATCATGGCACAGAGTAATAGCGGAACAGAACAAGAGTATGATGCAATTAATACAAGCAATGAGCCGACCAAATGTAAGTAGTTTGAATCCAATTATCCTACCGTCTTTCAATCCTGATAGTGAAGAATCAGATGCACGTGCGTGGTGTGCTACTGCGAGTTTGTGTATGTCTGACAATCCGTTATTTGGAAGTGCGCTTATGATAGCATTAAGTAAAGCATTAATAGGCTCAGCTTCGACTTGGCTGTCCCGAGTATCATTTGAAGGGATGAGTTGGTCACAATTTAAAGAATTATTCATCGCACAATATGAATGTAATTAAACTGGAGCGGCATCCTTAATTCGCTTCCTAAATAGCAAACCAAAAGAAGGAGAGTCTTATGTGGCTTTTGCTAGCCAATTGTTATCATCATTTATGACACGTTGGCAAGGTTTAAGTGTAGAACAGATAGGTGTATCACTAGTGATGGCACATATTTCTCAGTTCGATTACCGACTGCAACGCGTAGCTCATACCACTGAAATTATGGACCGAAATAAAATGCAGCAGGAGTTAAAAGTATTTTCAACATTGAAACGAAAAGCCGTATCGCCAGAAGACCATGGGAAGGTAAAACGACCCAGACCCATTTTATCATCTAATAGATGTTTTCACTGCAACAAGATTGGACACAAACAAAAAGACTGCCGGCTTCGAAAGCTAACAACAGAGAGTCTAGAAAAGAACACTCAAAGGAATAATTCCGGGACGAAGGCTGTTATTTGCTACAACTGCAATAAACCCGGTCATTATGCCTCAGGTTGTAAAGAGCTTATTGCAAGGACTTCTAAACGAGTAGATGTATGTACGGTACGGACACCGACTGGAAAACTACAGCACAATGGTAAGATTTTTGAATATTGTTATGATTCAGGAGCTGAATGTTCTCTAATTAAAGAAAGTTTCGCAAGTAAATTTTCTGGTAAAAGAATTTATAATATTATCTCCTTAGTTGGTATAGCTCAAACTGCAATTGAAAGTACAGAGCAATTATTAGCTACTGTTGTAATCGACAATAATACTTTAGAAATTCTTTTTCATGTCTTGCCCAATGACTATTTAAAAAGCAATATTATGATTGGTCGAGAAATACTTGAACACGGGTTTTCCGTTCAAATGACGAGTAACACGGTTGTCCTCTGCAAACAAAAAAAATGTGGATATTTGTGAAAATCTTACTTTGTTAATCTGGCAAAATGGAATAGATACCGATGTAACCTTATCTGATAAAGAACAACTAATTTCAATTCTTAATCGATTTGAAAATTCTTTCGTAGAAGGAATACCTAAAACTCGTGTAATTACTGGCCAATTAGAAATACGTCTGATTGACCCTAATCGCACAGTACAACGAAGACCATATAGGCTAAGTGAAAGTGAAAAAGAAGTCGTGAGATCAAAAATTAGCGAATTACTAAAAGCCAAAATTATACGTCCAAGTAGTTCCCCGTTTTCTAGTCCCATTATTTTAGTCAAAAAGAAGGATGGTAGTGACCGCATGTGCGTAGATTACCGAGAACTAAACTCTAACACTGTGCCATGCTGATTTCTTTTCTAGAAATCTTTTACCGGAGAAAACTAAAATTTTGACGAATAGAGTAGAGCAAAAACAAATCGAATCCATTACTATAACTTCGGATTGGATACTTACAGAACAGCAACGCGACACCGATATTTTAAAGTTAATTAGTCAAATCCAAAATAATGAAATCGAAAACGAAAATTTAAAAACCTATGAAATTCGCTCCGGGATATTATATCGAAATATTCAAAGACATGGCAAAACTCGAAGTTTGATTGTTATACCTCGAGCTTTCAGGTGGTCAGTTATAAACAATGTCCACGAATCAATTTTCCATTTGGGGTGGGAGAAAACTTTGGATAAAATTTACGAATATTACTGGTTTGAGAAAATGAACAAATACGTACGGAAATTTGTTGATAATTGCTTAACTTGCAAAGTTTCTAAAAATAACTCCGGTAAGGTACAAGCAGAAATGCATCCAATTCCTAAGATAGCTATTCCGTGGCATACTATCCATATTGATATTACTGGAAAGTTAAGCGGTAAAAACGATGTTAAAGAATACGTGATTGTAATGGTAGATGCGTTTACGAAATACGTTTTATTACATCACACCACCAAAATAAATACAGAAAACTGTATTAAAGCTGTTAGAATTGCTGTTTCGTTATTCGGAACACCCACTAGAATTATAGCTGATCAAGGTCGGTGTTTCATTGGAAAGGATTTTAGAGAATTTTGTAACAAAAGTAATATCAAACTACATTTAATTGCAACCGGGACCAGTAGAGCAAATGGACAAGTTGAACGAATTATGAGCGTGCTAAAATCCATGCTAACTGCAGTAGAAAGCAACAAAGATAGTACATGGCAAAATTCCTTAGGAGATATCCAGCTAGCAATAAATTGTACTGTCAATAAAGTAACTAAAGCAAGTCCCTTAGAGCTCTTCATTGGAAAATCAGCTAGACCTCTGAGTCTGTTAGGTGATGATTCAGATGAACCAATTGACTTGACTCAAGTACGAAATGAAGCAACGAAAAATATAGCCAAAAATTCTGGGTATGATAAAAGCAGATTTGATAAAACAAAAGCTAGTATCAAGCGTTTCAATATAGGTGATTTTGTTTTGATTAAGAACGAAGAAAGAAATCAAACAAAACTCGATCCGAAGTATAGAGGTCCACTCAAAGTGCAAGAGATACTTGAAGGAGATCGCTATTTATTGGTATCCTTAAAAGGCAAGCGTACCTACAAATATGCACACGAAAAATTGAAATCTATGCCTGAGGGCTATGTATGTGATACAGAGACGGGAGACGAAATTGAGCCAACGGAATCATCCTCTAAAGGTAAAGAGCGCAAAAAAAAATCAGTTGTTGATGTCAGGTCGCTGACACAGTTGTGATATCAGAGTGCTGATACAGTTGTTGATGTCAGGTCGCTGACACAGTTGTGATATCAGAGTGCTGATACAGTTGTTGATGTCAGGTCGCTGACACAGTTGTGATATCAGAGTGTTGATACAGTTGTTGATGTCAGGTCGCTGACACAGTTATGATATCAGAGTGCTGATACAGTTGTTGATGTCAGGTCGCTGACACAGTTGTGATATCAGAATGCTGATACAGTTGTTGATGTCTGGTCGCTGACACAGTTGTGATATCAGAATGCTGATACAGTTGTTGATGTCTGACACGGTTGTGCTATCAGAGTTCTGATAATAATAATAATAATAATAATAATAAAAAAAAATGCATATAAACTGGTTGAACTGTTTTGTCAGAAAAGGCCGAGCAATTTGAGGCACAAGTTATTTTGTTTTCTTTTACAGATACGTCACACGAGGACGTGTGATTTTGTCAGGATGGTCGTGTCAGAGCGGACAGGTTCGTTAGCACGTTTTAGGTTATAGTAGGCAATTAATTATTATAAATAATGATCTTATGCAAGACCTTTACGATGCTAGATAGAATCAGAATTACCGACAGGTTATAAAAGAGGAAGACATCAGGTTAGGGGGAGTATTTTTCGTCAGATAGTGGCGTAAAGTGGTTGGTCGGTGCTCTGGGACTATCAGCGAATCTGTGCCGTGTTCGTGTTATTATTCTTAGTTCTATTTTTGTGAAATAGTGTTATTGGGAATTTAAGATGAATAAAGAAGTTGAAGGTGAAACTGAAGTAATTAATGAAATCCTCGAGCCTCCTGCTCCGACATATATATATATAGGAGAGGCTAACATACAAGATAAAAAGAAAATATTAACAAAAACATTACCATTTACTTTATTGTTTCCAACAAATTCTTAAATGTACCCAAAGATACAGAAAAATCCAGATCCTCATAATACTTATTATAAATGCGGCACATTGCATATATAGGCGAATTTAGTTGATAATTAGTTCTAGCAACACTGCAATTAAAAGTTAATTGACTCCTAGAGTGGTATGGCTGTACATAAAAATTAAGCATTGCTAGTATATCAGGGACAGTAACTATGTAATTTACAACCTTATATAAAAATAAAATTTGCTGTTTCATTCGCCGTGCTCTAAGAGGCTGTACATTAAAAATTGATAGCAATGAAAGATTTTTATAAACGAGCGTGAAGCTATGAAAATTTTTTTTAAATATTGATAGCAATGTTTCATATTCCAAATTAGGCCAAATTGAGTTCACACGATAATAACAATGCTTATAAAAAAAATTCTGCACACTCTCAAGTATTAAAATATAACAATGGGGAAGTTTAGCGATTTTTTTTATTTTTTTATTCCATGGGAAATGACTTGAAAAATGATGTAACATGTTATATTTTTTTCAAAAATGCCCAGATTTTCCGGAAAAGCCGATTTTAAGCTGTGATGACGTCGGTAGAGGCTTGGCGCAACGTATGTCGACGTATACACTGACGCGCAATTACCAGTGATGAGCTTTTAAAAACAGCCGCCACACGCCACTCAGTTTCGCGTCACTTATTGTCATTGTTGTGTCATCTGTGAATTCTATATACTTTTATCTTGTGTGGTGTAAAAGACAATAATAAACTTTTAATTTTAATTAATTGGTAAACTTGACAAGTGATTAATTTCTGCGAGAAACTGTGTTAAGTTTATTTAGGTGAGTACCAAATTGTTAATTTTGATTTTAATTTGATAGTAATAAATAGTTTAATTTATGCCGCAATTCTGAACAAATCTGTAAGTCTTACAGATTTGTAAATCTGTAAAAAATGAAGCAAATCGCAACGAAAGCTGCAACTTTTATGTATAACTTTATATTTATCAACAAAAGTAGATGAGTTATTGTCAGTTTTTTACAGATTTACAGATCTGTAAGACTTACAGATTTGGTCAGAATTGCGGCACAAGTTTATAATTATAAAAAAAGATAATTAATATTACTGTATTATAATTTTCATAAATTATATGTTGTGTTTCAGAAAAATGAAGTGTTTTGTGCCATCATGTATGAACACTGAAAGTGATGATAAAATATTTCTGACTGTACCAGTGGCAGAAAAAATTAGAAAAACATGGTTTAGAGCTGTAGGCTTATCTACTGACCGCATTGCAAAAACGAAACTTTATTGCTGTGAAAATCATTTCAATGTAAGTTGCTTTATTTTATACCAGAGATTGATGCTCACAATACAATAATTGATGCTTATATGGTCTGTTTCAAAAATTTTGAGTGAATATGATAATTAATTTCATTTTTATGAAACATTCTGACAAAATACATTATATATTTCTGGCACATCTGCAAATTACATGCACCCTGTACCTCACTTGAAGATTGTAAACTTTAAACCGGCTTACACTGTATGGGGCCGCCTATTGTCCATCTCATAAAGATATTTCAGCAAAGCAGACAATCGTAATTAGGATTTGCAAATCTTACAGTTACAACAGTAATATAATAGGTAATCGTTATACTTTAACTAATCTTTCCTACTTTCTGAGAAATTTTGCCGTAGAAAACGTTAAGCAGATTGATCTTATTTAATATGATTTCTAAATATATCTTTGTCTGTAACGGTATATAATCAACTTCGAGTAATTATTATGAACGTATGTTTCTTTCATATATTGAACTTCATTTTAATATGTTTTCTTATTTACTATACAACTAAACAAAAAGTTTCCATCTTGTTATAGTTGGAGGCTGATGCTACAAACTGGATGCAATATAAATTACTCGACACAACAATATTTTCAAAAGAAGGCGTTGTTCCACATATTTTCCGAGAGGATATTTGTCATATGACGAATTCTGCGAAAAAAAGAAAAACGGAGAATGTAGAAGAGGTGAAGAAAGGAGAAACACCAAAAATTTCTTTATTTCCGGAATTAGGAGAGCCGTCCGGAATGCAAGATATTGGAAAACCCTCTACAAGTTCTAAAATCCAGTATGTTGAAGGTATAACAGAACTCACCACCAGTTCGTCCAGTCCATCGAAATCATCTACTTCGATTTCCATTAGTCCTACAAAATCTTTTGATGTAGAAGAAACAGTTTTCGGCGAACTGAATATTAAAGTTTGTTTATATAATATAGAGAAAAATCCTAGATTATTCTTGGGACTACCCGAAGAAGAATATTTCATTATAAATGAAATATCTGCATGCTGCCATGTAATTTATAGGGACATATTATTAAGTATAAGAAAACTTAGGCTGAATGAGGCATTTGATTTATTAGCTATTTTTTTTTTAATGTTAGTAAAAGCAGAGTCAGCCAAATTTTTTCAAATGCAATTCGAAAAATTGCGTCTGCTTGCAAATATTTAATTTACTGGCCCGATGAGAAAACCATTAAAAAATTATTACCAAGACCATTTAGATTTCGATATTCAAAATATCAGTCAATAATAGATTGTTTTGAAATTTCTATTGAACAACCGGCAAGTGCATACAATCAAGCTATTACTTGGAGCAGCTACAAACATCCAAATACAGTGAAATATTTAATAAGTTCAACACCATTCGGGCTTATTAATTTTATTTCAGAGGGTTTCACGGGGAGAACTTCCGACAAAGAAATTGTTGAGCATTCGGGATATTTAGAAAAATTACCTTCAGGATGTATGGTTATGGCTGATAGGGGATTTAAACATATAGATTCTGTATTACATGCTCAAAGATGTACATTAGTCAGGCCTGCTTCTGTCTCAGTGGGGGCTAAATTAAGTAAAAAAGAGGCAATAGAAAGTAAACGAATCGCTGCCCTACGTATTCATATTGAACGAGTAATTCGTAGGGTAAGAGAATTTCATATTCTGGTACCAAATTCTTGTATAGACAATAAATTAATAAAATACATGGATTGCATTGTAATTATATGTTGCGCTATTGTAAATATGCTAGGAAAATTAATAAATTAGTGTTTGTTTCTTTATATTTTTGTCCTTTTTACCCTACAAAATTTGAATATAATTTATATTCGAAATATATCTCATAAGGTGCGCATCTAGCCAGGCTATCACTAGGAGCAACTTAAAACATTTTATATTGTGTAGTGCAATGATAAGTATTTTCGTTAAAAAAACAAAATATTACCTATCATACAATTTTTCACGATATAAAACAAAAAATTGACTAAAATATATAGACAAATGATATAAACCTACATTGGCCATTTATAGTATTTGTTTAAATATTGATTTTTTTATACTTAACGGGATATATGGAGGTAGGAATATAAATTAAATATTATATGAAATATAGAAATATATTATTTAAAAACATAAATTACGTCTTAAAACTATTGCATTAACTTCGGAAACACAGCCTTACTCCAAAATAATGTAGCACATTTCAATTTTTCTTTTATGAATTCATCATCACTTGCAACTTCCACAATATTGACATTTGAATCAATTTCAAACTGTGGTGAAGCTATACAAACTAAACCTTTGGCTTTTTTAAAAATATACATTTGTAGTTGGATTTGTCCGTACACTTATCATTTAATTTATTATTACTATAATAATTTTTTACTGTATCAGCAGTACTGGGACATTTAATTTCTATGCAATACTCATCACTCAAACCATCGGGAGAGGCGCCAAATATTGCATTTTCTTTACAAATTCCAAATCCAACTCTACTTATTTTAATTTGACGTTTACACTCTACAATTTTTAAAATCTTATCTTCCAGCAGCAAACTACGGCTCATAGCTTGAGTATGTGGAAATTTATAAGCACCTAAAATAGTCTCTACCAGAACACCATCGAAAGTTTTGCAGTTGGCAGCTTCTGCAAATTTTGAAGCCGTAATGCGACCGAAACGAGCTTCATACCACAAATGACTTTTACTTGGACTTTTAGTCTCACGTAAAATAAAATTACATTGTTTTTCAGTAACACGATCTTTCAAAAACTTTAAAAAATCAGAGAATTCAGGTACTTTATTAGAATCCTCACATTTTGTTTTATAATTTAAAATTAATTTATGAAGAACTATATCTTCCAATTAATCTTTTTTAAAACAAGAAACTAATACACTGTTACTTGTCGTATTAGTACAGATTTTTTCAAGTAATCCCGGATTATCCTCAAACTCAGGGGAACCGTAAATATCTTTTATTTTACAAACAGTCGCCCTGTAGCCTTTTTTTGTTACTTTATGTTCGGGTGTAATAAGAGCCTTAAGGGTACATTGTCTATTAATTCGCTGAACCTGTACATATTCAACTGCATCGTCGCCATATTCAACTCTAGATGCCCTGAAACAAAGCAAAAGAATAAATTTAAATTATTGCCTGAGAACTGATACATATTGATATAAAAAGATGGCTCATTACAATTTTTTTTTAATTTCGCAATTATTTTTTGGGCCTTTTGGGGGCTTTATTTATTATGAAATTTGAATATATTTTTTTTCAAACTTATCAAAATTGCAAAATATTTTGTAAGATCGAGTTGTTGAGATAATAAAAAGTTATCGTTGTGTCTTCACATTTTGTAATTCTGCTGATACAAATAGCGGATTGTCTTAGTAGAAGTTATGTATCATAATATCAGTAACTTCTGGCAAATTATTGCTATCAGCGGCAACAAATCCAGGCTCCATTTTAAATCTGAAAAAATAAAAAAATAGTGTCACAATACTGACAAAAATCAACATTATACTTTAAGACAAAATAATAGAATAGAGTAAACTAATACATAATAACAAAGCAATTCTAGGAAAATTAAATAAAATATGTTTACTTGTTAAATATATTTAGAAGTAGAAATTAGTTAAAATAAAAAATAGAATTTGAATATTAAAAAAAATCAACATTAAAATATGAAAGTGTATAGAAAAATTAACTAAGTATGGCAGTATTTTACAAATAAAGAAATTTCACGGCTTCTGCCTACTTGTTGATATTGATATACCAAATCTATTTGAGAAGCAGATTGTGATACTGCCGTAATATATTTATTTTACGAAAAACTAACAAAATACAGCAAATTAACATATGGAAACAATAACGTAATGTATGAAAATTAAATACATATTTACCTGATAAATCCTGCATAGCATTTTACACAAAATTGTCTTTCACCACAAAACTACGAACGTTAACAAAACAAATTTAACCTCCAATCTTCCAAACGTCAACTACAATGCTAGAAATGTCACTTGAGATTGAGGTGTTGTTACGACCTACGTTCAAATGGTTCGATTTCACCGTTCTGTCTGAGTTTGCGCATAACTGACTTGTGACGTACTTAGAGTTTACCCAAAAAATATTAATTATAAATAAATAGAGCAATAATTTTAATTTGTGTTATATTTGTGAGAAAATAGTAAGTTATGCAGAAATTCTACCATGCTAAACTTCCCCATTATAGAACGGTGACCAAATCAAACTTACATACTCCAACTTACTTCGAACAAGAGAATCGAAAATAATTTTTATACATGTTATATTTTTAAAATTATAAGTACTTCTTGTGTTCTACACACCGAGTTAATTACATTATTAATGTGAAAATGGAACATTAATTTCATATCGAAAAGTACTCCCAAATCCTTTTTAGCAGTACTACGTACAAGAATTTTGTCCCCCATTGCATAATTGAATTCGATTATATTAATTTTACTAGTGTAGCTTACAGTTTCACTTTTTTTTAAATTAAAATACAGCCTATTCTTTGGCGACCATTGAAAAATACTATCTAAATCCTTTTACAGATTCATAGAGTCGGTATTATCAGTGATTGTTGTAAAAATTTTAAAATCATCTGCATATAATAAGCATTTACTGAAAGATTTACTAGATCATTTACAAAAAGTGTAAATAATAATGGCCCTAAAATACTACCTTGTGGTACATCTGAAGTTGCAATATAATAATGAGAATTAAAACCCTCAATAAACACAAATTGCTTCCTGTTAGTTAGGTAGGATGAAATTAAAGATAAGGTATTACTGCTGAAGCCAATAGCATCAAGTTTACTAATCAATACGTTATGACACAGTGTGTCGAATTCTTTGGCAAAATCAGTATAAATACAGTCAACTTACATCTTATTTACAAAAGCTTCCGATAGATATTGGATAAAACAAAGCAAATTTGTCGTTGTTGACCGCCCCGAAATAAATCCATGTTGACAGTCCGATATTAAATGGTGAGTTTTCTTCTTTATTGATTGACACATTATGTATTCGAGAATTTTAGCAAAAGGACTTAAACATGAAACCGGTCGATATATACAGGGTGTCCCATTTAAGGTACGAATGCATTGGTATCTCGAGAACCGTAAGAGCTACGAGGTTGGTTAAATTAGACAAAAGTTGCCCCATTAGGAGGCTATTTTAATGGTGTTTTGTTATTTGCGAAAAAATGCATAGGTCACTAGATACAGGTGAAAATGTAAATTTCGCGATTTTCTTTTTTTGTTTATAACTTTGTTATATGAAATAATACGAGATTCTGGTTAGCACTTTCTTAAGGCACTTTTGTATGGTGAATTTGCAGAAGTACTCAATTTTTTTTTATATCTAACCATTTACGAGTTACTGATAGCAACTTTTATTTTCCATATGGAGGTCATATTAAGCTATGGCATTTTTAAATAGAGATTTTTTTTAGCTTTACAATGATATGAAACAATAATAATTTATTTTTATAATTAACAGAAAAATTAACAAAAATTGTTATTTATACTAAAATAAAATTGAAAAAAGTAAATCGAAAGCTGCTATGGAAACAACGAACAACGAAAAAGTGCAACAATTGAATTTCTGAATTTTACTTGACAATAGTATAGATTATTACGAGTAATAAACGAACTTTGACAACGAATGTAACAACTCAACATATCATATTTTTCCCAACGAGAAAAATTCATTTTTATTACTCGTAATAATCTACTATTGTCAAGTAAAATTCAGAAATTCAATTGTTGCACTTTTTTGTTGTTTGTTGTTTCCATAGCAGCCTTCGATTTAATTTTTTCAATTTAATTTTAGTATAAATAACATTTTTTATTAATTTTTCTGTTAATTATAAAAATAAATTATTATTGTTTTATATCATTGTAAAGCTAAAAAAAATATCTATTTAAAAATGCCATAGCTTAATATGACATCCATATGAAAAATAAAAGTTGCTATCAGTAACTCGTAAATGGTTAGATATAAAAAAAATTTGAGTACTTCTACAAATTCATCATACAAAAGTGCCTTAAGAAAGTGCAAACCAGAATCTCGTATTATTTCATATAACAAAGTTATGAGCAAAAAAAGAAAATCGCGAAATTTACATTTTCACCTGTATCTAGTGACCTATGCATTTTTTCGCAAATAACAAAACACCATTAAAATAGCCTCCTAATGGGGCAACTTTTATCTAATTTAACCAACCTCGTAGCTCTTACGGTTCTCGAGATACCAATGCATTCGTACCTTAAATGGGACACCCTGTATATATATATAAATTTTGATTTTGGAATCGAAGTTTTTCAAAAAAAAATTAATTTTTATTTTCTAACTTCAAGTCTTTATTTAAACAGATTCGTTGTTGAACATAATAACAGCTTGTAGAAAGTGATACAAATAACACTTATGCCTAACTATACACTAGTTTATATACTAAGTTTATCATAAACAAATTTGATAAGAAATGATGGCATTTGTGATGGTAGTGAATCATAACTCTATGATGGTAGTGAATCATAACTTATATATATATAAATTTTGATTTTGGAATCGAAGTTTTTCAAAAAAATTAATTTTTATTTTCTAACTTCAAGTCTTTATTTAAACAGATTCGTTGTTGAACATAATAACAGCTTGTAGAAAGTGATACAAATAACACTTATGCCTAACTATACACTAGTTTATATACTAAGTTTATCATAAACAAATTTGACAAGAAATGATGGCATTTGTGATGGTAGTGAATCATAACTCTGTGATGGTAGTGAATCATAACTCCTCCCCTTCAAGAAATGACATTATTTCAGAGGATTCAATTCTAAGTCTATCTTTTCTTGGTTCACAATTTTCTTCTGCTTATATTCTAAAATACGAGTATATATTCTCTTTTTACATAATATGAGTATAATAATGATACTTATAATACTTAAAATAATATATAATATAGGTACATGGTGATTGTCAATCCCTTTTATAGATTTGATTTGGTCTAGGTGTGTAATATTTAACTTGACTCTATTCAATTTATTTATTTCCGGTATTTGTTTAATTTCTATTTCTTTTATAGTGTCGAAAATGTATTCTTGATATAATGGTTCGTACTTTTGGAATTGTCAATTTTTTATAGTGCAGTTATCTTGTTCATTGATGAAGATACCCTGTACTTGTTTATATTTGTAGTTGTCTCCGCAATTAAACTCTAAATTTTGGGGATTTGGGGAAAATATAATTACTTTATTTGTAAATGGTATTTGTGAAATGTAATTTTTTGTTGCAATCTCTTGGCTTAGACAATCATCATATATTTGTTTGTTTAGTATGTTATTAATACAATTGCTAATAGGGTTATAATTTGTTATACAATATTTATTATTTATAAATTTACGTATGGATATATATATGTTATTATAGCTAGTAATCATATTGTTTTCCTCTGCTAATTGTTTGTATGATAAATCGTAATATGGTACTGGAGTAAATTGTTGAATTGGGTATAAGTTTTTTGTGTAATTTGGAACCGCTAATAAGATGTGTATCTTATTATTTTGTAGTGTACAAGTAACATATACCGTTTCGAGTGTTTGTAGTATATTTGGGTTCTGTGTAATGTTTTGGAGACTACTGGGATCTATTATGGTTATGTCTAATTGATTTAAAGAGCAGAATTCTAAGGATTTTATGACATTGTCTACTATGCTTTTGAGTCTTTGAATATATATTAAAATTTTATTAATTTGGATTTCAGTGTGCATAAGCGCTTTCCAACTTTTGTCCTGTTTCATTATTACAATTATTTCGTTAATTGTCGTTCGTAGTTTATTTTCGTCTAGTCTTACAGTTTGTAATTCTTTGTTAAATTTATCGGTCAAAGTTTGTTGTTGGCGGATAATTTCGTTTGTTTGTGCCTGTAATACTTTTTGGTTACTACTGAGTTGTTCTAAAATTGTATTGTAACGTTCTTCGTCAGCAGCGTCTAAATTACCTGTTATTGATTTTATTATAGATCCGAATCCATTTATCAAACCTCTCTTCTTCCTTCTTCCGAATAATTTGATTATGTTAGTTTCGAGTTCTTTGAACATGAAATTTATAATTTTGCCATTTTCAATAAGAAATGTTTCATTAGTTAATTGTTTGACTTCATTATTGATGAGTTGCTCTAATTTTGTGTATTCAGTGTATATTGGATTTATGTCGTTATAATAATAGTGTAATTGTTCGCTTTCTTTTAGGTAGCACTTACCAATTGTATGCAATAGAAATCCGGGGTTACTTGTGATGTTTTTTATTTCGGCGAACCCATGTGAGGTTCTGAAACAGTTAAATTTTGATCTTATCAATTTTTACCTTTCGTTCTCTGCTTTTCGTTTTTGTATTTATTGTTTTGAACTTATCGTTATAATTCTTTATTTTGGATTTCAGGTATAAGGGTTTTTTGAATTTGGTTATTAGTCGGGGGTTTTGTTTTAGATATGCTTCATTTAATGTCTTTAATTTATTAATTTTATTGTTTTCTAGCGGTTCTCTAAATCGTTTGAGTTTTTCTTGTTTTATTTTGTTCTTTGCTTGTACTAACTCTTTTTGTTTTCTTTCTTTGTAAACCTGCAATTGATTATTTATTCTTTCCTTTGGTCTTAGATTTGTGTAGTCTTTTCCGTACAGTACTTCGTTCGGGGTCATATTTGTAATTGTTTGTATTGAATTATTGTACGCGAATATACAATCATCAACTGTTTCTTTCAGAGATTTCAGCTCATGTGTTCTTGTTTTTATTCGTAGGTGTTCGATCAGCGTGGAGTGAAATCTTTCTACCGCGTTAGATTTCGGGTTTTGAGCAGACGTTAAGTGTAGTTCAATTTGGTTATTATGACAAAATGTTTTTAGGGATATATTATTAAACTCGCAACCTTGATCGCATATTATTTTCCGTGGAGGTATCTTGATTTTAATAAATGTTTCTAGCGTTTTTACTATTGTCTTACTTTCTTTAGTTTTGACTGGATTTGCTTGTGCGTACTTAGAGAATTGGTCGTAGATTGTCAGGTAGTATTGTCCATCAAGGGTCAGGAGGTCTATGTTTATAATTTCGAAAGGTCTTTCAGGTGTTTCCGTGAGATTATCTATGAGCTTAATAGGTTTACGATCATATTTGCATTCTTTACAAATCTGACAATTGTTTATAAGGGCAGTAATAGTGTTAATCATCTTTGGCCAATAGTATTTTTCTTTTAATTTGTTATAAGTCTCCATGATTCCTCTATGGTTTGTTTTACCTGTGTGGTATAGGTAAACGATTTCATTCTGTTCATCTATTTGCTCTATATCTTTTACCTCTTTATTAACTTTTATTAAGTTTAAAGTATTTGCTGCGAAATCTTTTTGGATGATTTTATTTAGGGCGTTAAAGATTTTGTCGTCACATATACAATAGTATCTAACTTTGGGGGTGATGTAATCCTTTATGAACTCCTGTAATTGTGTATCTAATTTATCTCTTTCAATAGTGACTATTAGTCTTTGTTTTTTGTTATTGAATAATTTCTTGATGTCTACGTCATATGTTTTGTCTAAAGAAAATATAATTTGATTATCTGCTACATTTATGCGATTTTCTAATATTTTTAAACCGTTAATTGGGTATTCTTGAGCTGAATGTATAGTTTCTATATCGTCTTGTGTGTCTATTATTCCTTTTATTGAGTCATCGTTTTGCTGTATAGTCTTTTCTAGTTCTATTCTAGATTCTAACTCATCGCTTAGCACGAAGTTTTGTGGTAGTGCATAGACGTTTATTTGTATGCATGTGTTTTCAAATACGGAGTTTAGTATTTTAATTAATTCATCCTTCGGTAATTTGTCCAATCCGCATGATAAATATGGGATGTTAATTTCGTATAGGTCATTTTTTATTAAATAATCTCGAAGCTGTATTAGTGAGTTTTTTAATAATTTTTTATTGCATTCATCCCTAAATGATTCTTTTGAAAACAAGTGGAAAATGTGTTTATCATACTCATTTTGGATTATTATCTTATTTGGTAGTTTATTTACACAAAAGTTCCTACTATTGAATTGGTTATCTATTTGTTTTGCCAAACCTTTTCCGAACATGTAATCCTTAGATATACAGTGCGCGAAGATGGGTGTCGTTGTTACGTCACCTACTTTAAAATTTATTTTGAATGTATTTCTGATTCTACTTAAAAAATCCGCGATTTTATTCGTTTTTCCTGCTATGTATTCTATCTCGAAATTATATTCGTTAAGTTCAATTTTCCATCTCATTAATTTTTGGTTGGCATTTTTCATGTTAAACAGCCAGGTCAATGGCCTATGAACAGTACGAATAATGAATTTTCGTCCGTATAGGTACGTCTTGAAATTCTGTATGGCCCAAACTATTGCTTTTAATTCTTTTTCAATGGTAGAATAATTTTGTTCATGTGTATTAAATGTCTTCGAGGCGTATGCTAATGGTTTTTCTTGTAGGTCTTGTACCTGCGAAAGTACAGAGCCCATTGCGTAATCGGATGCGTCGGTAGTTAATATAAATTTTTTATTAAAATTCGGGAATGAAAGTATTGGGGGATTTATTATTAGTTCCTTCATTTTCGTGAAACATTCTCTATATTCATTATTATAAATATCTATTGTAGACCCCTTGCGTAAACAGTTAGTGAAAGGCTTAGTTAGTTTTGAAAAGTTTGGTATAAACCTGCGATACGAAGATAGCTTGCCTAATAATGATTTTATTTCTTTCACTGTTTTCGGGATTTGAATATTTTGTATTACTTCTATTTTTTTCTCGTTTGGTTTAAGACCTTCGCTCGAGATTACAAATCCTAGATATTCTACTTCTGTTTTAAAAAATTCTGATTTGTCTATTTGTATTTTTAGATTTGCGTTTTTCAAGTACTCAAAGACCGTTTCAATATTTTGCAAATGTTCCTGTTCTGTATTCCCGAAAATGATTATGTCATCCAGATATACGAGACATATTTTACCTATTAAGTCTTGTAGGACTTCGTTCATGCACCTTTGGAAGGTGGCTGGTGCATTAATTAGACCGAAAGGCATTCTCAAAAATTCATAGTGTCCCGTGGTAGTGCTGAAGGCTGTTTTTTCTCTATCACTTTTGTCTATTAATATCTGATGGAAACCTGAGTGTAAATCGAGGGTAGTAAAGAATTTTGGGCTATTTATTTTGTCAAAAAGTGTATCGATATTGGGTATGGGAAATTTGTCTTCTTTCGTTTTTTGATTGAGTTTCCTGAAGTCAATTACTAGTCTGGTTTTCCTTTTGCCAGATGCATCTGCTTTCTTTGGTACAATCCAGATGGGTGAATTGTACGGACTTTTAGATTTTTGTATGACTCCTGTTTTTAATAATGTTTGCACGTGTTCCTCAATATCTTTTTCATAAATTTGGGGTAACCGATAGTTTTTTGTGTATACGGGTACGTCATCAGTGGTATATATTTTGTGTTGTATTTTGTTAGTGGATGTTAACGTTTCATTTTCTTTAGGAAATAGTGAATCATATTTTCCTAATAATTTATACAATTTATTCTTTGTTCCTGGTTCTAAATGTTCATCGCGTATTTGCACATATGTTTCTTTATCTTTTTTGTCCAAATTTTGAATATTAAACTTCATCTGTTTCATTTTAATCGTGTTATTTGTAAAGTCTATTATTGTGTTCGTATCGCGGAGTATATCTGTTCCGAACAATAAGTTACATTCTGCGTGAAAATTTAAAATGAAAAATTTGTGGGTTTTTCCGAATATTCTAATCTCTACATACTTATCACATTTGACTTTGCTCGTCGCTGTTCTAAAAGTAAGGAATTCTTTAAGAATCTTCATTTTATTTTGTTTTATTGTCTGTTCCGTTATTAAGTTTATATTCGAACCTGAATCTATGAGAATTTTGAAATTTTGATATGTGATAATCGGGATCATTTTTGTATTTGATAACATCACATATTTTCTGTTATCTGGTCGGGATCGTAATCTAAAAAAGATTGATTATCGAATGTTTCATCTTGATCGTTAGTTACGTCCTCATCATTAATTTCATTGTCACAAGTATCTTCGGGATCTTGTGTTTCTAAGGCGTAATTTCTTTTTATTGTCTGTGTGGACATGGGTATTGTTGTTTTTGTCATTCCGGACATAGGTGTTGGTTTAAACTGTTGTCTCGTCTCTATACCATTTTTGATATTCTGTCTGGCAAACATTTGTTTACCTGAGGGTCTTGCAAGTTGAGGATTAAATGGTTTTGAGGGAAATTCTTGTCCTGGGAATTTTCGTGGAGGTGGGTTAAATTGTTTAAAAAAGGGGTTTTGTATGTTGGATTGATTATTTATTTTGTGGAGTGGTGATTTGTGTACTTGTGTAAAGTGGAATTCGTTAGTGAGTATCTGTTCACATTCATCCAAAGTTTGTATGTTTTTGCTGATAAATAGTGTTCTTAAGTTCAAGGGTATTAGCGATATAAAATGTGTAGTGATTAGTGTATGTATTTCTGTTGTTATTGCTTTCTTTTCTTCCTGTTTATATGTTAATAGGGCTATTTTTGATGTGATTTTGTGGTATGCGGTTTTGAATTTTCCTAATGTATTATTAATATCGTTTGTGTGAGTAATCCGAAGTAATGTTAACAGGGTCGTGATATACGTACTCTTATCTTCGAAATTATTCTGAAGATAAGTTTTTATCTCTTCCCAAGAGTTGAACTCTTGTGTACTTAGAATATCTCTAGCTTTGTGAGTGAATTTCTTTTTTAGCATGGAAAAACAGTATGTTTTTTGTATGGCTCTGAGGTTTAACGTATTCATTACTGAGTAAAAATTGTCAGCTTCCTTGATGAATTCCGGGAGGGTTTTTACCTCTCCATCATATTCCGGAACTCCATCAATGAAGTTTCTGATATCACTGATCGTAGCAGTGGCCATGCTGAATTTAATTTGACATTTTGTTAATTCTTCAACTGAATATGATAAAGGTGAATTTATGGCCTCTGTTACTATCTGTTTAATCTTGTTGGTACTTTGTTTATTTGATACAGGTAGAAGTCTAAATTTGTCTTCTAATTCTCTGATATTGTCAGTGTTCATTAATTATATATTAATTTTGTTTTATTATGTGTAACTTGTATATGCCTTGTGTCGGGGCTCGTTCTGATTCCTAACAGCGTTAGCCGTTCCTCAGAACCCTTAGTATAACAGTATTTGTTCGCGGACCGATTGTTATTACCGGCAAAAGTGTGCGTAATTACTACGAGTGTTTTGTAACTTACAACAGTATTATTATGATAATAATAATAATAATAATAATAATAATAATAATAATAATAATAATAATACGCTTTATTTACCCAACAGCAAGCCAATTACAGGGTAAAAATAATATAAACAATGAAAAATAATTAATTACATGTTACAATTTAACAAAATAAAATATATGTATACATAGTTAGATGAATATATCTTCATACATTTTGTCAGCATTGAGGCACATTAAATGGACAGGTGAGCGTTGCAAAATAACTGTACGTGCGACTGGTAGGCGAAACGATCCACCTTGTCTGGAAGCCAACCTAAATATTGTCTATTTTAAATGAAACATATTTCAGGAATCTTCGATGAATGCGATCTAATTGCAAATTTTGACTGACATAAGAAGGATACCAGATTAGGCTGGCGTACTCTAATTTACTTACAACAAATGCAAAATATAATGATTTTAAAGTTGTAATATCATTGAACATTCTGCATATACGAATAATGAAACCTAAAGTTTTACTGGCAGATGAACATATATTAGCAATATGCTCATTGAAGTTGAGATTTGAAGTGAAAGTAACACCTAAATCTATAATTGAACATTTGCGTGTAAGAATGGTATCATTTACTACATAATGATGAATGAAGTTGTTACTTTTACGTGTATATGTAACAATAAAGCATTTGTTGATATTTATAGGTAATTTATTCTCGCTGCACCAAAATGCTAGTTTATCTATATTATTTTGTAAAAGATGTACGTCAGAGGCTGAGGATATTCTGTTAAACAGTTTAATATCATCTGCGTACGCCAAAACTGGGCATGTGAAAGAAATTAGCAATTCATTAATGAAAGAAACAAATAATAAAGGACCCAGATTAGACCCCTGGGGTACACCTGAAGTAGAAATGAATTTAAATGAGGAAAACCCATTATAGTAAACATAAGTGCTTCGATGTGAGAGATATGAAGCTAAAAGTTTTAAAAAAGCAGGAGAGGCACCAAATGAACTGATTTTGGTTAAGAGTAAGCCATGATCTATAGAATCGAAAGCACGGGAGAAGTCACTATACATTACGTCGACTTGTCCACGGTCATCTAATGCTTCAGAAACGTATTGTGAAAAACATGCTAAATTGGTAACAGTAGACCTTCCACGCATGAACCCATGTTGATCGTTAGAAATTAAAGATCTTATATTTGTAAATAAGGAATTATATATAACTTTTTCAAAAATTTTTGCAAAATTATTTAAAATTGATATAGGCCTATAGTTTGCAATATTAGATTTGTCATTCTTCTTGTGTACTGGAGTAATACGTGTTTGTTTCCATCGTTCTGGAAATGTGGAAGTTGTAATGGCTACATTTATAATAACGGACACAGGAGCAGCAAGACAGAATCTACAGTCTTTAACCAAAAATGCAGGTATTTTTTCTTCACCACAAGTTGATTTATTAGGCAATTTGGCCATTAACATAATTAATTCATTTTCAGTGACATTATCTAGTGTGAATGATGGATTGTTATTATAAAATATGTCACTATTATTGCTGAAGGAAGAACTAGTAATGTAGTAATTGGAGAAAGATGACTATATCTTGTGGATTATTGTGGATTATTGTAAACATCATTGTTATCAGTAACACTACCAGGAATACGTGAGCAACCTTGTTTAGAATGCACATACTTCCAAAATTCACTGGGTTTTGATTTAATATTGTTTTCAACATTTTGAATATATTCATTGTAAGCATTCTTTATTTGTTTTTTAAGTAGAGTTCGTAATCTTTTAAATTCATTAAAATATGATTGTTGCCCGGTTTTAGTCCATTTTTTTCTGTAATACTCCTTTGTTTTTAGGTTGAATTTGATATCAGATGTAAACCACAAGGGAAAATGTGATGAACTACATTTATATTTAGGCACAAATTTGTCTAAAGTTTCATGTATTGTAGAATAGAATTCATTTAAGGCAGCGTCGACATCATTGAAATTTTTCAGATAAGTCCAATCAATATTAAGTAGGTAATCATATAGTTGACTAAAGTTAGCTTTATGAAAATTATAACGGTAATTACCTGCTAAAGGAAAATTGCTAGTTTTAACATTAGAAACAAGATCACATTTAATTAATAAAGCTGGATGATATCGATCTTCAGGAACTAGAGGTAAATCAGACTTGGCTGTATTTAATGTTGTGAAATTAGTAAATGCTAGGTCTAGCATAGTATTATACGCATTGGGTACTGTATTGTACTGTTGTAGATTTAAGACTTCACACATATTGCGGAAAGAGGAAGATTTAACACAACTAGAGGAGTTATTACTAAATTCAGGAAGATTAAAATCCCCAATTAAAATAATATTTTCATTTAGAAGCAGTAACTGAAGTGCATCTGTAAAAATTTCAAGGTCATGTACATTCACATCAGGAGGTATATATAATGCACAGAGAATGAATGTGGAGTTACTAAAATGACACTTACAGGCAATGATATCAATTAATGGTACTAATTTTTTAATACTTGAAGTATCAACAATACTAAAATGCAATGACTATTTTAAGGCGATTAGAACACCACCACCTTTACTTCGACCAATGATTGAAAAATTTCTGTCATCACGGATAACATTGTAAGTTGATGGAATAATTTCAGAGCTATAGAAGGAATCATTCAACCAAGTTTCAGACAAAATAATTATATCATAAGACACAGAACAACAATTAACATAAAATGTATGACTTTTACTATTTAAACCCCTAGTATTTTGATAATATAAATTAAATATAATTGGACAGCTGTTGGGTGAAATTAGTTTAAAGAAGGAACTATTTTTGGTATATTATTAATGTATTTTATAACTAAATTATTTTCACCAGCAGAAATTCTAGTATTAAGTTCTGTTTTAACTGACTTGTAGAAATCTATTTGCATTTTAGTTCGGTCTCTAGAAATAGACAAGTGTTTCCACTGATCACTACTTTTTAATTTTTTAGAATTTTTTATAATTTGTATTACATCATCAGTACAGGAGAATTGAACTTTAATTGGACGTGAAAGTGGTTTAGTGTTATCAATGCGACCGATACGTGAGGTTTTAATTAAATTACATTTAACACCAATATCAGCCAGCAAAGAATTAATCATGGAAGAATCGCTTTCATGAAGCTGATCTTTGTTGACAGAATTATTTTCCACGGAGCCATAGATCATAATGTTGCATGAACGTTTTTCTCGATCTGTAATTTCCTGTATGATATTTTCTGTTATTTCACCAGTTAGAAATACAGAAGCCTGATTAGAATTAGTGTTAGTATTATTTTTTAATTCTGAAATATCCTTCTGCAAACTGATAATGATACTCCTCAAGCCTTCCAATTCATTGCCAAATTTAATACAATTTGGACAGTTCCATTTCAAACCACTTGTCCCGGCTCGAATTTTCCTAGCGTCAGCCATTGTAATATCAGTACAGCAGGCAATACTAATTTTTTTTTGACAAATAGAGCAACATAAGAGCCTGTGTTCATCTGTTTTAGTTTTACAACAATAGCAAACGAGATCCATGATAAGTAACACCCTGTATATATATTTTTAAGCAAACACCCAGTAGAAGAACAAAATTTAAAATATTAATGAAATGATTGACAGTTCTTAATTAACTAGTAAACAAGTATAAACAATGTGAAGAATACACCACGTTGAAATATATATGAAAAAAATTAAATAGGCCAAAAACTCACCACGGAAGATAGTAGATCGAAGAACAAAACCACAGATGAAACACAAAAACTAGCTCGATAAAATGATGCCAAATTCAAAATAAATACTTAGATAAAATCCAGCAAATTAAGCGCCAAAATCAGAGGCGAAGAAACACACACCTATCTATGATAAAGAATATCAATATAATATGATGTATGTTGTTCTCTGCATAGTAGTAGATGTCTTGATACGTTTCAAGTGGACGGGCGTTTGTATCTTTCCCTGCACCTTCGGTGTTGTCGATGGTGATGGAATGGGATGTTCTACTGGGGCTGATCTCCTTAATCTCGTTGGGTTAAAGATGGGTCGTGGTTAGACCCTGGTGCAACCACTGTTTAGGTTGATTGTTGATGGAGTGAATATTTATGTGTTTTCACTTGTTCGATCGCAACAATTGAAATTGTTGAATAAAGTATTGCGCAGACTTACGGCGAATTTCAGCACACTGCCTTCTTTATTTGCGATCCTACCGACTGCGCCAATTTTGATTTTGGAATCGAAGTTTTTCAAAAAAATTAATTTTTATTTTCTAACTTCAAGTCTTTATTTAAACAGATTCGTTGTTGAACATAATAACAGCTTGAAGAAAGTGATACAAATAACACTTATGCCTAACTATACACTAGTTTATATACTAAGTTTATCATAAACAAATTTGATAAGAAATGATGGCATTTGTGATGGTAGTGAATCATAACTCTGTGATGGTAGTGAATCATAACTTATATATATATATATATATATATATATATATATATATATATATATATATATATATATATATATATATATATGTGGAGTGTAATCGTCACTGTTTCGATTAGTTAAGGAGGAAAATATCGTGGGTGTGTCAGTGGATTGTGGGCTTTAATTAAAGTTGATTCTTTTAAAATCTGTCAAGGTTAGTATTTATTTGTAAATTGATTTTTAGTATTACCACATATTTGAACTTATAATATTGATACAAACCGAAAAGTCAAGCTTAACCTATACCAAAATTTTAATATTTTAGCTTATTTGGAGATATCAGCGATATAGATGATCCAAGTTATTATCCTGATTCTAATATGATTGTCAACGAAGGTGAAGATAATTTATTACAAGATGATATTTTTGTTACATCGGAAGTAGACATAATCGAAGATACGAAAAACAACACGTAAGTTGTATTTTTTTTAATTAGAAAATTAAATGAGTAATTAACATACAAATTTTGTTTTATTGCTCATTTTAATTCACTGATATTTTGTCGTACGCAACAATGAACCTGAAAAACAATTGACCCGGAAACGGACACGACATGCAGAAAAGTGGAAACAGAACGTTAGAAAAACGCGTAGACAAGCTGGTTTAGATTATAAGGATAATAAAGGAAAATTACATATAAAAAAATCCGTCAAAGGCCAGTGTAACTGTAGAATGAGGTGCACTTTAAAAATTAGTAGTGATCATCAACAAACAATACATATAAATTTCTGGAACCTAGGAGACCGCGCAAAAAATCGCTTTTATGGAAAATTTGTAGAAAGAACTACAAAATCTAGATGCAGACCAAGAGTATTACCACAGCCACATCCAGACGTTTGTTTTAAGCAATATTCACTAAAATATTTCTTTGAGGTAGATGATAATAGAATTCAAGTTTGTAAATCTTTCTTTCTCAACATTCTTGATATTAGTTCTCACAGGATTTCATTTTTTTTTTTTATATACTTATCAAAACACAGGCACACCAAAACCGTACGTGCGTGGTAAACATACAAAAAGAGTGACATCTTCAGCCCAAATAGATCAAATAAAGGAACATATAAATTCATTTCCCCGAATGGAAAGCCATTACTGCAGAGCTAATACAAATAAAGAGTATCTCGAACATCACCTCACACTGAATAAGATGTACAGTCTATATAAAGAAAAATATCCAGATTCGAAAGTAAAGATAAACGTGTATCGAAAAATTTTTAACACAAATTTTAACATTGCGTTTTTCAAACCAAAGAAAGACAGATGTGACTTTTGCGAAGAAATAAAAAATAATGCCACTACGACAGAAGAAAGAAGGAATGAATACGAAAATCACATTAAAGGCAAAGAAGAGAGTAAGAAAGAAAAGGATAGATAAAATATTAGTAGGAAGTGAGAGTACCGTGGTAATTTCTTTTGATTTACAAAATGTGTATTTATTACCGAAAGCTAACGTTTCTAACTTTTTTTATAAACTTAAGTTTAACGTATACAATTTAACTGCTTATTGTTCTATCAATAAGAAGACGTATTGCGCAGTTTGGCACGAAATGCTGTCTGGCAGAACTGAATTATTACCGATTTTCCAAAACTTGAAAAAATTGTGATTTGGTCTGATTCTTGTATCCCCCAAAATGCAAACAGTATAATGTCCTTTGGATTGTATTATTTCTTAAAAACACATCCAAATATAAAATCTATAAATAAATATATCATCACGGCATATTACCCATTTCTGGGTGTGCCAGTATCTACAACACATGTAGACATCGGTAATGATGACGATATATTGAACAAAAATTTCCGAACCAGGTCACAGCAATGTCCAAGAGATTGATGCTGTCCACAGTATGCTTGAAAAAAAATTACGTTACACAGAATTATACAGTCCTTTATCTCTTCCCCGAAACCTTGTTCATATTGCTAATTCAACGAAGAAACTTATTGTAATCCAAATGCATAGATCGGATTTTCTTGATTATCAAAAATATTGTAAACAATTTGCATACAACAATATTCCCTATTCAAAAGTAAAATATCTCTGCATAAATAATACGTCTTATATTGCTTATAAAACTACGTTTTCTGGCTAAATTTATAATGTCCGGTTAAATCGTAATACACGAAACCGAAAAGGACAAGCCAATGACATAACAGATATTAACCCATTGCCTGCTATCAGTACCACGCCAGTTGTTGATGCCAAGAAGAAAGCTGATATACAGTCTATGTTGAAGTATATGCCTGAAGTAGATCGTAAATTTTATGAGGCGTTTTAAAATAATATATTTTTTTAGGTTTCGATATACTTGTTGTATAAGTTCGTAATATCTATGTAACGACTGAGTAGTCCTTTAGTTTTACTTTTTGTACGTGCTTTAAATAAAATAATTTATTTTCTTCATAATGAGTGGCAATTTATTTTTAATATCATTTTAGTTAAATCACAAATGGACTTAGATCACTATAATGCAATTATATCTCATTATACAAAAAAAGTTAAATAATGTCTTGAACTAAGTCCATTTTGAATCTAAGATTTTCTAGCATCAGTATACCATACATTGATAAAAATATGCTGAATTTAATCAAATATTAACAAAAACAAGGTAGCATTACATTAAGGCAATTTTATGTAGCACATAAATGTAATAATTGATTTCAAACTTTTAACTGGCTTTTTCTTACTTATAACATTTGTGGATATGGTACAAAATAATTCTCACATGACGACATGTACATTGTGAAATTCGAATTCTAATTTCGAAAATCGAATTTCTAATTTCAGTTTTCGAATTTAAGAATTCGAACTTCGAACATGCCCCAGTAACATTGTAGTCTCTATAAATCGAATTTTCATGTATAAAATATTTTTTTGGCATTATATTATGCACATTAAAATATACGGACGAAGAAATTATCGTTACTGTTGCTAAACAAGATGAGCATCAAGACAAATCTGATAAACATGACACCGATGGAAAATAGACCATTTCAGAAATTTAAGCGAACCCTACATTTAGTTTTTGAACAAAAAAAGTTAATGCCGTTAAATGGCGGCATTTCGAAATATGCGTGACAGCACGACTACAGGACGCGATTCCTGCATGTAGTTTTAAAACTACAAACAAGTTCTTAAAATTAATTTAAGTATAAGGTATGCTTAAATTCTTATATTACACATTAAAAACTTATTTTAGTATTTAAAAAAGTGAAATGTATTCATCAACCTATGATAAAATATTGTATTGCTATACTTTCATTAAAAGATAATCTCGTTTTTTATTTCAGATCACTTCTCAAAAATTTCAAAACGAGACAAAACAATGCAAATAACAGTATTTGTTTGGAAAAATCTTGAAGAATTTTGAAGAAAAATGTATAAATGACTGAGTGCAACAGAACAAAAATTACACTTGTGGATACAAAATGTATAAATCCGAAAAAGTTTTAAGTACTTTATTAAAATTCAATACGGACTATGACTAGCGGCTTGTGCAACAAAACTTTGGTGAGGCAGCACTTCATAAGAAAAGTGAGTACTATAACTAAACTGTAGTATTATTTAGCTAGTTGCTTCATTCAAAAAAAAAAACTACATTCCTAATTTATAATGTTATAATAATGTATGCTCTCCAGAACCAACAACAAAATTAGCGGCGCTGATTATACTCACGCACGTACCTATCTTTCATCCTTTACGCACTCATTGCATTTTGCATTTGTGTCATGCCTCAAAGAGCTCCTTGTCTAGCGCACGTATTGCTTACCGAGATGCAAGCATTATCAGAAACATAAGTCGGGATTACAATTGTCGTAACGGGATGGGATGTAACGCAATTTACATACTACTTTACATTTTTTTACAACTTATTAATTAAAATTATTATTTTGTTAAAATGATATTCTGATATTTATTCTGGTGAGGCACTGCCTACCCTGACAAGCCGCCACTGCGGACTACGTGCAATGTGTAAGGCTTTTGATGAAGCGAGTATGAAAGTAAAAAGGATGTTGTGAATCTGCTGCTGGCACACCTAGAAAGTGTAAGCGTGTGTATGCATTAGTATGGTAACATTCTTAAAAAATGATCATGCATTTCCCAGAAAAGACAGTAGGGAAAAGATTCATTGAAACATGATAAGGAAAATAAAATAAAATTCAATGATCTTAACTTTCTTAAAAATGACCCAAGAAAGCGCGATAAAAAAACAATGGCCAGTATTAAAAAAGAAGAAAAAACTTGAGAAATAGTAGCAATATACCGGTACATATATCATCGTTTATATTATTGCATAATACTTTGACCAAAAATAAAATTTCACCATTGCTGGCTGAAACCATCAAAGAAAATAATTTTACATCACGCTTTTCTGACAGAAATTGAAAAATATATACAGTCCAACGAAGGACATGATACAGGAACTATGAGCTCCCTAATTACATCAAATTATTTTAAAATATAATAGTAACCTTTTAAAAATGTGTTCATTGAATATTGAGCAATTAAAATCTGTAGAACAACAAACAGTATCTCAAAATAAGATCTCTTTATGATTTTCGGAGATGTCAACCAGAATAACTGCTTCAAATTTTTACAAACTATGTTCAAGAAATGCTGCAGTTACAGATTAATTAAAAATTTTTGGTCGATGCATATCAATATCTACAAGATACATGCCAATTGTATTAAATAATGAGGATAATAAAAAAGTATTTAGATTACAGAGGACTTAGTGAAAGTTATAAATGTGGATTTATATAATTGTATGTATAGATGTATAATTTGCCTATCTCTCCATTGGGTGTTATTCCAATTAGACCTTCCGCAGTGTTATGTGATTTACAATTGGAATATGTTGCACTTTGTATTCTAAAATCTGACGGAGTTTCTATGTACAGAACTGTACAATCTAGAATTACTCTCGTGGTAGGGTATAATTCCTTAAATGAATTTGGCATATATTTGACATCAAGTGTCCCAGGAGTGCCTTTTCTGGGTGCTACATCCAACATGATTGTGTATGACATGACTCTAACATTAAATGTTTATTATTATAGTGGAAATAAAAATCTCAGCCAAAGCTATTGAATTGAGTTTATCCATAATTTATGCACTAGACAATAAATTGTCATCTTTCTTAGAAAACCATTGTAATGCAAATAGTACTCAAATAAAATGCAAAAGAAATAGAAACTTTTATTATCAAATTATGGGTCAGTTAACTTTAACGGGTGTTAAGTGCTGTGATCTTGTAGTTGATAGTAGAAAAGATATTTTTGTTGGAGGAATTACTTTTGAAAAGCAATTTTGGCTTGATTTTATGTTACCAAATTTAACAATGTTCTACTCAACACATTATACACTTATGGGTCTTTAGCAGTTGTACAATTTTTTTGTGTCTGATATTTTTTTATGACGGTTTATTTTTTTTATTTTCCATTAACAATAAGCAATGACATATGACATGTGTCATATTTCCATTTTGCCATGAATCAATATTTTTAAAACGTTTTTAATTGATGGATGACGATAGCCTTCATAGAATGGCCCATCCCGGACTATATAAAAATGTAGTCTGCAATAATCGTCGCTCAGAAGACCGAACTAGATCATTAAGATCCTCCCGGTCAAATGACAGTTACAATTTAAATTCGAAAAATTTTAATAAAGATAATTTTAGAAATATTGGAGCCACTATCAAAATTTGCCAACTGAATATAGAGGGAATATCAAAAGACAAATGTGAATATTTAGAAAGAATTGCTAAAAACATGGAATTTGACGTTATCGTTCTACAAGAAACTCATATAAGTAGGATAGAAGAGTTTCAAACAAGAGGAGTTATAAATGGATATATTCTAGTAGATTATTTGTGCCACAATAAATATGGTTCAGCAACTTACATAAAAAAAAATATACAGAATTACAGTATAATAGAAAAAATGATTGTAAATGATGTTTACGTAATAAATATAAAAATTAACGACACCCATATTATTAATATTTACAAACCACCCAACATTAAATGGCCAGTATCAATGAATTTGACTTTCCAACATCCATCAGTTATTATCGGGGATTTCAACTGCCATAATACTTTATGGGGATATTCTGACAATGATGAAAATGGCGAATTACTGCAAACATGGTCAGAAATAAATAATTTACATCTAGTCTTTGATGCCAAAGATAGGAAAAGCTTCCATTCCGCAAGGTGGGGTAAGGATTATAATCCTGATTTGTGTTTTGTATCGAGCAGCCCAAGTAATGTCCCATTACAAGCATTCCGTTCGGTTCTTAATAATTTTCCGCATAGCCAGCATAGACCTACCGCAGTTAACGTAGGGATACAAATTCCGATAATTAATTCCATCCCAAAGCCTCGCTGGAATTTTCAAAAAGCTAATTGGACAAATTTTAGTAGTCAAGTTGATCAAAATCTCCGTTGGATTCCATCTAATAGCAAAAATTATCACAGGTTTATAGGTGTTATTAAAAGTGTCGCAAAAAGAACGATCCCCAGAGGCTATTATAAGGAATATACACCTTGTTGGAATAATATTACTAAAAATTTATATGAAAAGTATCAGAAGCAACCAAGTTCAGAATTAGCAGATGAACTCTTAAGTTCAATAAATAAGTCACGAAAAGAAAAATGGAATGAATTAATGGAAAACATGAATTTTTCTCATTCAAGCCGTAGCAGTTGGTCTCTCCTTAGAAAATTCTATTGCTTCCAGACTGGTTAGTATATCAGATTCAGTTAAATTAAAGAAAAATTAAATTAGAAATATGAAACGTAAACTACAAAAACAAAGACAGATGGCTTCAAAATCGACAGAATTATACCAACCTTTTAGTTTAGATGAAATGATATTGGTTATTAAATCTTTAAAGAACCGAAAAGCAGCTGGTTTTGACGGAATTTATTATGAATTTATCAAAAATCTAGATCCTCTTGCGTTAAATTGGCTAAAATCTTTTTATAATGATATTCTCGAGATAGGTAAGATACCGGCAGAATTCAAGAAAACCAAAGTTATTGCAATTCTCAAACCTGGAAAACCGGTTGATGAGCCATCAAGTTATAGACCGATTTCCCTTCTGAGTGTTTGTTATAAGCTTCTAGAAAAACTTATTTATAATAGAATTTTACCGGTAATTGAAGAGAAACTTCCAATAGAACAAGCAGGTTTTAGACCAAGCAAAAACTGTTGTGACCAAGTATTGGCTTTAACTTCATATATCGAAGCTGGCTTCCAAAAACGTTTAAAAACTGGAGTAGTGTTTGTTGATTTAACAGCAGCTTACGACACTGTGTGGAAAGATGGCCTAATGTATAAATTATATAATGTTTTACCGTGTGCTAGATTGGTTTCACTATTGGAAGATATGCTGTCTAACCGTAAATTCAGGGTTTTCATTCAAAACAAAAGCAGTAAATTTCGAAATTTAAATAATGGGCTTCCTCAAGGTTCTGTTTTGTCACCAATTTTGTTTAATTTATATATTAGTGATTTACCTGAAACTAGTTCTCGAAAATTTATTTATGCAGATGACATTGCACTAGCTACGCAACACAAAAATTCAGAAGAACTGGAAATTATTCTTTCAAAGGATTTAGAAGCTCTTAATAGTTATTTTAAAAAATGGTGATTATGTCCTAACCCCCAAAAAACAGAAATTTGTTGCTTTCATCTTGCGAATAATCAAAAAAATAATAAACTTAAAGTAAATTTTAATAATTCCATAATAAACCACAATTTTTCTCCAAAATACCTCGGCGTAACCTTAGATACCTCTCTCACTTATAAACATCACATCGAAAAACTCAGATTGAAACTTAAGACACGTAATAATATTTTACTAAAACTTGCTGGCACTAGTTGGGGAGCTACTGGTCATACTTTGCGAATTACAGGACTAGCTCTGATATATTCTTCTGCAGAATATTGTTGTCCAGTCTGGAAGAACAGTGCTCATATAAAGAAAGTAGATTCACAGCTAAACACAACTTTACGAATAATAACTGGTACTATAAAAATCCACTCCTATACAGTGGCTACATGTTTTAGCAAATATCGCACCATATGATATTAGAAGGAACTATTTAACCAAACGTTTTTGGGATAAATTTCAAAATTCACCGGATATGTTTTGCATAACACAGGTTTTAGAAAATTTACCAGCCAATAGACTAAAATCCCGTAAACCTTTCTGGAATGAACTATTTCTTAATGCTCCTTTCTGCACTACCGATCAATGGAAAATTGCTTGGCAGAAAGCCGATATCCCTAATAAAAATTTAATTTTAGATCCAACAAAAGAAGTTCCAGGTTTAAATCAACCAAGGGCTATTTGGTCTAAACTAAATCGTCTTCGTACATGCCATGGGAAATGTAAAAGTATGCTATTTTATTGGAAAATATGTGATAGTCCAAATTGTGAATGTGGTGCAGAAAAAGAAACAATCCAACATATTGTAGAAGAATGTCCTATAACTAAATTTCAGCACGGTTTTTCCGGACTCCATGATTTAACAGAAGATGCTCTAAATTGGATAGTTAAGATCAAAAATATTTAATTTGTTTTGTTTTATTTATTATTTTATTTATGTATTAATTTTTAAATTGTACTGTCTTTCATTCGAAATAATAATAATAATTTTGTAAGAATGATTTGTTACATTCATGTTTTCATATTTTATTTATCAAGACTAATTTACTTTAATACTGTGATTTTAACTTATATATGCAATATTTTTAAAACTTCCTGTAAATACAGGGTGTTATTACTAAGTCGTTACACCCGAAAATGGTAGGTAGAAATCATTAAAACAAACAACTTTTCTTAGTTCCAATTTTTGATTTGGTGCCCCGGTTCGTAGTTATTAGAGTTCTTTTTTTTCGAAAAATTGACTGTAGAAAAAATAATTTTTATTAACAAATAATACAAAACTATGATATATATATATACAGGGTATCTCAGGACGAGCTTACGCTATCTATATTTTAAATACTGTTTAATATAATTTAACGAAATTTGGTATCTAGGGGTTATCCTACATGCCCGTTTCAACTAAAATATTTTCAAAGCAGTAGAACTTCCGGGTTGACCGGAAATTGACCTCAACTTTCTTATTTTAAATATTTTATTTTACCATTGAATGATCAACTACTTCTGGCGTTTTTCAACTTTTTTTGATTTTGTGTCTGAAATCCGGCACATTTTCAAAACTCTGTATATCAGGAACGAGATCGAATTTTTATAATCTGAAAAAAGCCTTTTGTAAAGGAGACTTTAAGCTACATTATCATAGAAGAATCCTCGATTATTTATAAAAATGTGACGGGTACGTTACACCAAAATTTCAGTTGACAAACTTCAAAAAAGACAATTTTTTTAAATGGAACCCCCCCCCCCCTTTTTTATTACATAAATGTGTTCTACGGCAAAAAATAAGAGTACTTTATGTAACATGTCCTATGTTGAAAGTTGATAGAATTTCAGTAAATTAGAAAAACATATAATCTGGGTATAATTATTTAATTAATACGGATAAGTAGGCCATGGAAAAAACAAATAAATTCTAAATACAAAACTATAATTAATAATACATATTCAAACTGTCCTCCATTCATATGTAAGCACATCGTTACTCTTTTCAATACTTCTTCTTGTGTAGCATTTTTTATCATCCGAGGAGACATGTTGTTAAATGCTGTTCGTACCTTATGTTGACAATCTTCTTTAGTAGTTAAAGGTTTTTGATAGACGACGTTTTTAATGTAACCCGAAACAAAAAAATCAAGTGGAGTTAAATCGGGTGAACGAGGAGGCCACCTATTTAATTCATTTAACATTTAACTCATATTAAATAAATACATTTTTAAAAATGCAAACTTTTATGATAGTACACAGAATGAAAAGTTCTGATTTATTATCCTTTGGTTTAATTTTATTAAGATTTTGATTTTGGGGCACCCTCAAATTAAATTCTTTTTATCTTCTGTACTGGGGAAGCATTGTTTAAAATAATAATAGAAAGAGAAAGCACTCCCTGACTACTTTTAGTTTTAACAATAAAATCATTAAAATTCAATGGTGGGGGTGCTATCGTTAAGATAACACCCCCGAATTAAATTCTTTTTATCTTTTGTAATGGCGAAGCATTTTTTAAACTAATAATAGAAACAGAAAGCACTTCCTGAGCACTTTTAGTTCAAACAATAAAATCATTAATATTCAATGATAGGGGTGCCATCGTTAAGATGGCACCTCCATATAATTTACTTTATCATTTTTACACCGTTAGAACACTGTACAATAATCACAGCAATCACGACCATTTTATAAACACTTTCAATGAAAATATTAAAATTCCATAATGGGGGTGCACTAGTTAAATAGGCACCGCCAAAATGAATTTTATATAATTTTCATGTCGATAGAGCACTTTTCAAAACAATAACAGCATTCTGCTGCACATTCCTAGCATTTTCCATTAACATATAAGAAAAGTCGGTTTTTTATAGTGGGGGTGCCACCTTAACGCACTTTTGCTTTTAGCCAGGAGAGCAAAATTGTTGAGTCGGTCCATAAATAAACATTTGTTATATTTATTTCAAGACTATGTATTATGCTGTTTGCTAAACGTGACAAGAGTACAGCTCCGCATAAATCCAATCTGAGTAACGAGACCTGTTTGACTGGTGCTATTGTGAATTTGAGCATATTAGTCGTACAGAAATGTTAATTTCGTTTTCATATCTCATATACAATACTGCTCCATAAGCTACATCTGATGCTTCACAAAATCCGTGGATTTCGACAATTGTTAGATTATTTATTTTTATCAAGCATCTTGGTACGCTGAGATAGTTTTCTTCATGGGGTTTCTTTTTTTCATTCTGTCTAATGTTTTGAGAGACAAACAGGTCCTTATTCATCCCAAGAGATTTTTGGATCCAAAGTTCTTGGATGAGTAGTTTTCCCTTGACAATTACTGGTCTTAGGATTCCTAGCGGGTCAAAAAATTAGCGATTGTAGATAGAATCAGTCGCTTCGTAATTTCTCGGTATGTCGGTTAGTTAAAGTTAAATATAACGATGTCTTCCTTTAGTCCTAAATTTTTTGTGTCATTCTCATTTGTGAATGGAATTGTTTTATCTTTGGTATTACCAATATTTGCTGCAAAGGATTCTAAATTAAAACATCATTTGTATAATTCGAGACAATCTGCTTTAAAGATAAAAATTATTTGTTGTTGCAAAGTTAAGGCTTCTGATTCATTTTCAGCGCCAGTTAAGACATCATCAACATATACATCTTTGCTAACTCTTTCTGCTGCAAGTGAGTAGTTAGATTTTGCATCAATAGCTAGCTGTTGTACGCATTTTGTGGCTGGGTACGGTGCTGCACTTATACCGTACATGACCGTCTCCAGACAATATTTTTGAATATTATCAGTATCTTCTTTTCTCCACAGGGTTGTTGGCAGAGATCACTGATTTACGAGAATTTGTCTGTATATTTTTTGTACATCTGCTGAAATAGCTACACGATTTTTTCGAAAAAAAAATCTTGGTACAGGATTGGTCAAATCATTAATATGTCATTTAATGATTTGTCAGATGTGGTCTTCAATGTCGCATCAAAGACAACTCGAATTTTTGTTGAATCTGCCCTTTTGAACACAACTTGATGCGCAATGAAATTAGTATCCTGATTCGTTGGTGAATGTAGTGGTACTTGCATGTACTCCGATTGTATGTATTCATCCATGAAGGCCTTATAGTTTGCATGGATTTTGAATAAATCTCTTTTCCAATTGGTTGAAACTTCTGTTTGCTTCTTCATATTAATCACCTAACACATGCGGATCTTCTTTCAACGGCAATTCACAATGTATCGCCCAGCATAATTTTTCTTTGTTGTCTTTGGGAATATACTTTTGCATTGTTTTTCTTCGAGAAACTGTACGTCACTCTTTATGTAGTAATTTTCAATGTTCCAAAATTTTGTTCAAGAATCATTTAGTTGTTCTGTTGCCAGTAGAATTGTATTGACTGGTTCACTTTGTATTAAACCACATCTTCCACCAATTATCCACCCGAATACCGAATTTTGTATTATTGGTAGATATTCTCCTAATAGCATGGTACTATGTTCTAAAAGTTCTCCCTCAATCAATAAGTCAATAAATAAATAAAATAAATAAATATCACGGCATATTACCCATTTCTGAGTGTGCCAGTATCTACAACACATGTAGACATCGGTAATAAGTCAATTGGTACATTAAATGCAGGGTCAGGTAACATACAAGTTGATGGTATGTTTAAGTCCTATATTTCAATGTATTTGGACGGTAATTTATGTGTGGTGTTATTAGTTATTAAAAATTCTAAAGTTTTTTCAAAATTATGTAATTTTGACTTTATTGTTAACCTGACAGCTGATGTCGTTGAAGTTCTCGAGTTCTATTCCGTTAATGGGAATAAACTTTTCGTAGTTATTTATCATTAGATTTTTGAAGAACTTTGTGGTTATGAAATTGGCTTGATAAGCACTGTCCAAAAGTGCTCGGCAATTTAAGTAATTTTTGTTCCCCATTTGGACCTTCAATTGTACAGTCGATAGAACAATTTGCATTTGTTCAGTCGAGTTTATCAAGGTTACTGAACCCTCAGTCGGGCTTTGATCATTCTCTTTCTGTACTTCGTCAGATTTGTGACTATCTTGATGCAATGAGGTATGATGTTTTTCATTACATTTTCTACAGCCTCTTGAAAAACTTTTGTTTACTGAATGTCACGTTCGCAAACAATTATAGAAAAGGTTGTTCTCTTTAATGATCTTTGTTTTGTTGTCGTATGACAACTGTTCAATTTTTTTTACAAAAATATAAAAAATGGCCGTCCTTGCAAAGTGGGCACTGACATGTTGTAAAATATCCATTGTTACCAATGTATCCTTTAACCTTAAAATTTGAGAAATGTCGGAATGTTGTAACGCTTAAAAAGTTGTGCAATGGTTTATAAAATTCTGCCAAAGACATGTCCTTTTCTGATGATTTTCTTGTCGTGTCGATCTCGTAATAATTCAATACCTGATAAATTATCTTTCTCATGTATAAGTGCCTTAAATACATTGTTAAAACTATGCCATTGGTCATGCCTTCCGTCGAAAGGAAGTATTTTTAATGCCGGCAAGTTTTTTTATTTTGCCTACATCATTGTTTAGTAATTGCTTATTAACACCCGTTTATTCTGAAGCCTCTTCTACTGGCTTGGCAGACTTAGTTGGATTGAAATACTTTTTAAATAATATTTTTAGCGTTAAATACCGTTCCTCATTCTCCGAATGAATTTTCTCGTATTTATTTGGCATTAGGTCTCCTAATTGAACTTGACCATCTAATTGTGTCCAAATTTATTCGAAACGATCGTGCCTAAAAAGCAATTCGTCTATTTCAAAATTCTCAGCGGTCACCTTTTCTTGGACGTATTTTTCAATTGCACTAAGGCTTGTTAGTGCAGATTTCCTTCTAGAAATTACTGGTTTAATTGAGCTTCCGTCATTGTCTTAATTTATGATCAAATTATTTGTAGGAATACGATACTATAGTAGTAGCGTAAAAAAGGGTAGAGACAGGCAACCTACCTTGTTTTTTACTCTGTGTGACACGCCGGTAACATCCAAGAAGCGTGCGATAACGAGCGATTCTTCGTAGTGGTAGGGATGTATGTAGCAGCTGTGCTGTAGCGAATCCGTTGTGTGTTGCGTGGACGTTGCGCTAGCGTTGTATGTGGTTTACTTCTCGTCTTTGTTTTCTTTCTTCATATGCGGAAACTGCTGACAGATGACCTGCTTTTTCCACGGTCTCGTATCAGGAATGCAGTATGAAGTTTCTTCTTTTCTTGATTTAACACTTTTTTAATTTAAGTTGTTAATTTTCAATCTTCGTAGCTCAGTTTTATTAATAAACATTAAATTTATTGCTTACAAATTTTAATTACATAAAATAACAAAACATAATGCATTTTTTGCTTAGCGTTCATACCACGTGTGTCTATCGTCGCGTTCGTTACTCGACTCTGTCCCTCAGTGTTGTTCCAAGCAGGGAATTTTTGTATACCAACCTGGCAGCTCCAAGAGTACGAAATTTGAAAATAAAGTACCAAAAATCTGAATTAAACTTTGTATTTTTATTACATCAAGCTTAAATTATATTGAAAAAAAAATGACACAAAATAACTTCTGCACTGCACTAATAACAAATAAATAAAACTGATTTATTAACATAATTTGAAAAGTCAAACCAAAATTATTAAGCCAAATTTCAAACGACCGATTAATTTTTTTTTTTTCAATAGATATTGCTTTGATTCGTATAAATGACTCCATTTTCAGACTTTAATTATATGTAATGTAAAAATAAGATTTAGTAAAAAATCTGATGGTTTTATGAAATAAGGATTAGTTTATTTTCATAAAAAAGTTTTATTATTGGCAATCGATTTCGTCGCAACGGACATCATCAGGCCACAGCTGTAATACAATATATTTATATTTATAAATTGAAGAAAAACATATAAAAGTTTATACATATGAAATGTAGTGTTATACAAAATTATTTAAAGGGTTAAGATAAATTTAGAAAAATAACATATTTTAGTTTGTTTTACAAAAATATATATGTAGATAAATATATGATTATTAATAATAATGAATAATAAAATGTTAGAAATTAGAAGACAGGTTTATGAGATGATTAAAATGGATTTCAAAAAAGTTTTTGTAAGTTTAGGTGAATGAAACAATCATAAACTTTAAAATGGATTTAAAATGTGGATTTATATAAAATTGAATAAACTTACCGTCAATTAAGTATTTAAACAGAAGTATATAGTATTTTCATTTTTGAAAATTAGAAAATAATATGAAAAGTGTTGAAACATGTGTTTACACAACCAAAGGGACAAGATTTATGAACAGCTGAGCGGAAACCGGAATTAGATTTTAGTGTTATTTATTGTGTTAGGTAGTTTTTAATTTATTTAAATGGCGCGAGATTTTTGAAAATATATTGTTCTGGAAAATCTATGACTTCGTTTAAGAGCGGTTTGTTGTTTTTAATATGTTTTAAGATTTCGTATTTTTCGAGTATAATTAATTTATGAAAGTCTGTTTCTGAATGTAATAATTTTATGTTGTTAAGAGTGATAGTATGGTTTGTATTGAATATGTGAGTGTTAACTGCAGAAGGAGGATTATGTTTTATATGTTCTTGGAATCTGGTTTTTAAATTTCTGGTTGTAAGACCTATGTATGAAAATTCACAGTTACTGCATTCTATTTTGTATATTCCACATTTTTCTAAATAGTTGGTTTTCGGTGTGTTATTTTTAAGGATATTGTATAGATTTGGTTGTGATTTAGAAGTAAGTGTTATGTTATTTTGTTCAATCGGTTGTTTTAAAGAAGTATGTAGTTTTTTGTGGTATGGAAGAGATATGTAGTTTCTTTTTTGTGTAATATGTTTGTAAATTTTGTTATTTATTAACTGTTTATATTTTAAGTTACGGAAAATTTTTGTTATGTATGTTATTGGGAAGTTGTTGTTTAATCCTATTGTTGTAATTGTATTAAATTCTTTTTGAAAGTCTGGTTTTGATAGTGGTGTATGTAAAAGTCTATTAAAAATAAAATTGAAAGCTGTATTTTTAATTTGAGGATTATGGTATGAGTTGTATGGTATGATTATATCTGTAGAGGTGGGTTTTCTATATATATTGTATGTTATACTGTTATTGTTATGTTTGTTTAAAGTTAAATCAAGGAAATTAAGATGATTTTGTGAATTTTATATTAGATAATGTATTAAGTGTGTTGTGAAAATTGTGTAGTTCTTCGAGAGTACCTGTCCAAAGTATGATAATGTCATCAACATATCTTTTCCAGAACAATATATTTTCTTTATGTGAAGTTTGCATAATTTTTGATTCTAAATTATCGATATAAATATTTGCTAGTAAACCACTGATTGGGCTGCCCATGGGAAGACCGTTATTTAATTTATATGTTTTGTTATTGAAATTGAAATTTTTTTGTTGTGTTACTGTATTGAATAGTTCGACTAAATTATTGATATCTGTGTCAGTGAGGTTATGGTTATCGTTTAAATGTAGGTTATTTTGTAAGTGGGTTTTAAGTAGGTCAAAGGTTTCGGAAGTTGGTATATTGTTATATAGATTTACGATGTCGAATGAGGCTATTATAATTTTTTTGTTATTATTTATTAAAGTGTTATTTAAATTTGTAATTAAATCCACAACAACCACAGTCAAATATCAATAACAATACACAACCGACAGACCGACATATTTTTCCACCAAGAATAACCAACTTATCAACAACATTCACACCAGCAGAAGAACGAATACTTGACCTAGGATACAAGTTTGCACCAACCCCGCAAAAACCAGAAGATATCCCTACAACCGCCATTTCAATAGAAGCCCAAATCAAATATCACCCCAAAAAACAAGAACTTAAAAACAGCATCAAAAAAATACTACAAGATTACAAGGTAGGTGAATGCAACAATCATAAACAAAATAAGAAACAAAAACATTTTTCCAAAACTATAAAATCCATAAAACAAAAAATTACAAACAACAATTTAACTCTCACAAAAGCAGGTAAAAATGCCGGTATTGTTATATTAGATTCCACCCAATACATACAAAAAACTGAACAATTTTTTACAGAAAATAACATTACTCCTCTTCAAAAAAATCCATTAAACAATTACAATAAATCAATCCGCAAGATTGTGAGCAGCTGCACGGAAACCCTTCAAAAATTCAATACAAAACCATACCAAATTCTTGAACCAAATCCACACACCCCAACCCTATATAGTTTAATAAAACTCCATAAACCAGACAAATCTATACGTCCAATCACATCATCTATCCAATCACCCGCCCATAAACTAGCTAAATCACTAAACAATATTCTTACTAAAGAACTAAAATACTCATCCGAATTTTCAATACAAAACTCAAAAGATTTAATTACAAATTTAAATAACACTTTAATAAATAATAACAAAAATTTTATAATAGCCTCATTCGACATCGTAAATCTATATACCAATATACCAACTTCCGAAACCCTTGACCTACTTAAAACCCACTTACAAAATAACCTACATTTAAACGATAACCATAACCTCACTGACACAGATATCAATAATTTAGTCGAACTATTAAATACAGTAACACAACAAAAAAATTTCAATTTCAATAACAAAACATATAAATTAAATAACGGTCTTCCCATGGGCAGCCCAATCAGTGGTTTACTAGCAAATATTTATATCGATAATTTAGAATCAAAAATTATGCAAACTTCACATAAAGAAAATATATTGTTCTGAAAAAGATATGTTGATGACATTATCATACTTTGGACAGGTACTCTCGAAGAACTACACAATTTTCACAACACACTTAATACATTATCTAATATAAAATTCACACTTGAAATAGAACAACAAAATCATCTTAATTTCCTTGATTTAACTTTAAACAAACATAACAATAACAGTATAACATACAATATATACCGTGAGTATTTTTTAACGTGAAACATTGGGTTTGTCATGTCCATGGTTACGACTTGACATTTGATTGACAGCAATGTATTTGCGTGTCCCATTTAAAATGAAACATAGGGAACGAATTTGACAGATGTATTATATTATGTAAGAAATTTAGCTAAGTCACAAAACCACTCGAGAGCACTAAACATATTTCAGACACACAATATTTTTTTGCAACTAAATTTAATTTTTAGAAAACGGGTATTATTATTTAAACAAAATTAACCTCTAATGACGTCTTGTCAATATGACAGATAACCGCTGAATTTTCCTATAAGTTACGACTTGACATTTGATTGACAGTAATATATTTGCCTGTCTCATTGAAAACATAGGGAATGAATTTGAGAGTATTATATTAAAATATTGTAAGAAATTTAGCCAAGTTAGAAAATCACTCGAGCACAAGTTACACCAAATTTAATTTAGAAAGCAGGTATAATTATTTAAACAAAATTAACCTCTACTGACGTCTTATCAAATGTCAAATTCGTTCCCTATGTTTCATTTTAAATGGGACACGCAAATACGTTGCTGTCAATCAAATGTCGAATCGTAACCATAGATATGACAAACCCAATGTTTCACGTTAAAAAATACTCACGGTATAGAAAACCCACCTCTACAGATATAATCATACCATACAACTCATACCATAATCCTCAAATTAAAAATACAGCTTTCAATTTTATTTTTAATAGACTTTTACATACACCACTATCAAAACCAGACTTTCAAAAAGAATTTAATACAATTACAACAATAGAATTAAACAACAACTTCCCAATAACATACATAACAAAAATTTTCCGTAACTTAAAACATAAACAGTTAATAAATAACAAAATTTACAAACATATTACACAAAAAAGAAACTACATATCTCTTCCATACCACAAAAAACTACATACTTCTTTAAAACAACCGATTGAACAAAATAACATAACACTTACTTCTAAATCACAACCAAATCTATACAATATCCTTAAAAATAACACACCGAAAACCAACTATTTAGAAAAATGTGGAATATACAAAATAGAATGCAGTAACTGTGAATTTTCATACATAGGTCTTACAACCAGAAATTTAAAAACCAGATTCCAAGAACATATAAAACATAATCCTCCTTCGGCAGTTAACACTCACATATTCAATACAAACCATACTATCACTCTTAACAACATAAAACTATTACATTCAGAAACAGACTTTCATAAATTAATTATACTCGAAAAATACGAAATCTTAAAACATATTAAAAACAACAAACCGCTCTTAAACGAAGTCATAGATTTTCCAGAACAATATATTTTCAAAAATCTCGCGCCATTTAAATAAATTAAAAACTACCTAACACAATAAATAACACTAAAATCTAATTCCGGTTTCCGCTCAGCTGTTCATAAATCTTGTCCCTTTGGTTGTGTAAACACATGTTTCAACACTTTTCATATTATTTTCTAATTTTCAAAAATGAAAATACTATATACTTCTGTTTAAATACTTAATTGACGGTAAGTTTATTCAATTTTATATAAATCCACATTTTAAATCCATTTTAAAGTTTATGATTGTTTCATTCGCCTAAACTTACAAAAACTTTTTTGAAATCCATTTTAATCATCTCATAAACCTGTCTTCTAATTTCTAACATTTTATTATTCATTATTATTAATAATCATATATTTATCTACATATATATTTTTGTAAAACAAACTAAAATATGTTATTTTTCTAAATTTATCTTAACCCTTTAAATAATTTTGTATAACACTACATTTCATATGTATAAACTTTTATATGTTTTTCTTCAATTTATAAATATAAATATATTGTATTACAGCTGTGGCCTGATGATGTCCGTTGCGACGAAATCGATTGCCAATAATAAAACTTTTTTATGAAAATAAACTAATCCTTATTTCATAAAACCATCAGATTTTTTACTAAATCTTATTTTTACATTATAGATATTGCTTTGACAACTATTTTTTTGTTATTATATCGACATACTTGATCGGTTAAAATTTTTAACCAGTTGTTAAAAATTAACCACCGAGTTACGGAATACGTCCGAATATTAAGATTTGTAATTATTAACGTAGAAAATTTTCGATCATGGAAATTAATTTTTTTTTCACAATGAGGTCATGCACGACTTTTTTTTATAATTTTAATCGATAGATTAGTGAAAAATAATAGACCCGTATTTTTTATTTTTCCTCAAATCGATCTTTAATCATGAAAAAATTGTAATTGAAAATGACATTCTTTAAAATGCGGCTGAAGACCCCCGCTTCGTCCCTTGTCCAATGACGTCACAGAGTGAGAAGCACGACCATTTTGATTTTCACATTGTCTTAAACGTCAAAGTGACATTTAAAGATAACCTAAAATTTATGAAAGTAAACATGTCGATGGAACGTTGTTTCGTGCCAAAATAAAGAATAAAATAATATTCTGGAATATATTTAATGTCTCACGTGCGTTTATAACCTCCTACCGTCTAATTCAAAGATTCAAAAGTGAAAGAAACATCTGATGTAACGTAGATAATTTCACGCCAAATGAAAATTATATTTATAAAAATAAATAGAACGATATTATATTAATATGATATAGCATATTTAGATATGTAATCCTCAATTTATAGTTTATATATATTTTTCTTTTAGAAATTATGTGTCCATATGAAATGTCTGTTTGAAATGAGTCTGAACTTCGTTCGTAACGTTGTGACGACAACACATGGCTGGTTTTTGCAACTTTTTAAAAATACCATACTTTAAAACGATTTTATACAACAAAAAATATAAATAAAAAATAATTTAATCATACTGATCGATGAATTAGACTATCCTTTTTCGATTTAAACAGAAAAAAGGTACAATTATTTTTTTTTGCATGACCTCATTAAATTAATACTTATGGAAAAACATGTACATACATACTTTCTATAAAATTATAAATATTACAGGTGAACAAAATACAGGTCACGGAAAATTAAGTGACCTATCATATGTTTTGTCCCTTTCTCACTTCAGACTCGATCTTGAGTTCTGTCCTATATTAACTTCAGACTGCATTTATAACGCAGTACGCATACGTCATTTGGAATTGCTGTCACATTTCTAGAGGTAAATAAGAAAATGCAAAAAGGCAACAAATTTGACGCTTGTGCAATCTTTCTTAAAATTTACCGTTATAAATGTGACAGCAGTTCAAACTGACGCATGCGCACTCCGAAGTTGGCATAGGACGGAGCTCAAGATCTAGTCTGAAGTGAGAAAGGGACAAAATATATGGAAGGTCACGTGATCATCAGTGCCCTATTATAATTCATTTCACGTAAGAAAATAGTATATGGCGCTTGAGAGCCGACCGTTTTATTATTAAAACTACAAAGTCGAAATGGTTATATATCACATAATTATGTCGATTTTATTTTATAACTGACAGCTGACAAGTACTATTTTTTTTTTGTTCGTGTGAGATTGGTGTGCATCCTGGCCAGTCACAAGGCAGAATTTATTTCTTTATAAAAACCAACACTATTTTCTTACGTGAAATGAAGTCTAAACGAAAAAATCATAAAATTATTCAAAAATAATATCGTCATTTAAGGAATTTTGCCTTTCCAAAAACGTAATTGTATATTTCAACATGTTTAATGAAGGAACCCACTCAAAACATTTTTTATTTTCAACTCGAATTTTATCTTTATAATGTAATAAAGCAGCACATGATTTAGTCAGTATTTTCAGTAATAATTTTAATTAAATTTAACTGTGAAGATAATATTTCTGCCTAAGCAGAAGAATGAGGTAGAGCTAAAATTACTGTAACTAATTTTAATACAGAAGGGAAAATGAATTCATCTAATGAATTTTTTAATAAACCAGCATTACACCAGAATTTTATAGTATCAGTCTTTATTTTTTTTTTTAATTTCTTCATTCTCACTTAACAGTCTATATTCTAAATCTAGTTTCTCCGTGTCTAAATTTTTAATAAGAAAATAATATTTTAGCTTCACTGACACTATGTACATCACCTGATAGTACTATCTTTGGGGTTAAATTACTCGAAAATTTGAGTACAGGGCTATCAAAATTAAAACGCTGTTTAATTTGCTTTGCTAGTTCAATATAAAATTCTAAAACCCTAATTTTAAAGTTTTTTATTTCAGTTTCGGAAATACTATCCGAATTTAAAAGAACTTCAACTTTAGAACCCCAATAAATTTGTTCTAATGGTAAATAATTATGAGGGTTACTAACAATGACATTATTTAAACTAAGAAAAGATATATATATTTTAATTCATAAATAAATAATAAAACTACATAATTATTGTAAATTCATAATTTAATAATAACAAAAAAAAAATCATTACGTCATATGTATAAAAATAACAAAACAACAAATTTGTAGAAATACTCGTACACAAAATTATTTGTACACCTTAACAATAAATACTGGCTATCAAGTGATGGGAAGTGTTGCAGGCTATGCGGGACAAAAGAGGAAACTATCAGGCATTTAAGGATTTCGTTCAGGGAAGTTAGGAGAGAAGGAAGAAAAGAAACTGTTCTGTTAGACGATACAGGGTCGGGACAAGATTGGATGAAGGAAGTCATCGAGAAACGGGAGGTTAATTTATGATGTAATACCACAATTTATTGTAAAATATATATAAATGTAGATTCTAAGCCGATTAGGCAAGAATAAATAGAATAATAATAATAATAATAATAATAATAATAACAATATCTACTAATTTTATACGTAACATTAAATTTAATATTTTGTATGATAACCATTTGCTTCTATAACTGCTTGTAGACGTTTCGGCATTGAATTAACTAATTTTGTTATAACTTCAACTTCAAATTTGCCTTAATCTCTTGTCCAATTCTGCCTATAAATTTTCTATAGGATTTAAGTCCGGAGACTGAGGAGGTGTTTGTAATTGTTTGGGAGTATTATGAAGCAACCATTCCCTCACAATATGAGCTGTATGTTTGGGATCGTTGTCTTGCTGGAAAATATAATTACCTCCCAGCCCAAGTTTATCAGACGATTCTTGTAAATTTTGTTTTAATATTGACAGGTAGTCCATTTTATTCATTATATCTTCAATAAAATGAAGATATCCCACTCCACCTGCCGAAATACAGCCCCAAACCCGCCACCGTGTTTCACCGTACTACATAAATTGCAGATATTAGGTTTTCTCCAAACATAAGGTTTGCCGTCCGACCCAAACTGGGTAAATTTACTTTGGTTTGAAAAAATTACTGATTTCTAAAACTCTTAATGTACTCTTGGTTCTATTTTGTTTGGAAATGTAGGGCTTTCTTCTGGCTATACGACCATTATAGCCAGCATTTTTTAATGTTCTCCGAATAGTTTCGGTTCATATAGGCCGTTCAATTATTTCAGATATTTCTGACGCTAAATTTTTAAGTGTTTTTTTTTTGACATAATTTTATTTGTCGCTCAATACACCGCTCATTTGCTGATTTAAAAATTTTTTACGGCGCCGTCTCGCAATATTTTCCAACTGGCTCTCATTTTTATATTTATTTATAATGTATTGCACAGTTGAATGATATCTTTCCACAATTTCAGCAACCTGCCTTAAAGATCTACCCTGGAAAATTAATTTTAAACAGAGTCGCCTTTCAGCTAGCGTGGTTTCTTGTTTTCTGCGCCTTATTTAAAAAAATTGTACAATATACTCATTTAAACGATATTTAAACAATGATAAATGTTTCGAATGTGTATATATATATATATATATATATTGATACCTGTTAAGGAGTCACTTCCGTGATGTTGATAGGGCGTCCTGACTTCCATATTAATTAATGGATATATATTATTAAAAATTATATATATGAGCTTAGGGGAACTTCTAAATTAAGGTTTTCAAAAGAGGGGTAAGAAAATATTATATTAAAAATTTATATACAATTGCACATACTTAAAATACGATGTTACTTCCATCACTGTAATTGTATACAAGATATTGAAGCGTAGGGCTGACTTCCGCAACGGTGCCAAATTACATGTCGGCTAAACTAGCAAGCACATATCAGCAAAACACCAAATAAAGTATATGATGAATAAAGGTCTCATTTTGTGTGAATGAAGTGCCACAATGTCGAATTTTGGACTATTATCTTTGTTTAAAAAATCATAATTTTGTTGTCTTGGCTGTAAGTCTGCGGAACCTCTCTAAACCATGCATGTGAAATTCATTTATATAAAAAAAATCTGTTGTGGCCAGCACAATACCTCTCCCCATTTGCATTTTATGTTATACAGGGTGTAAATTTTAAAACGGGTCATAGAGCTATAACATAGAAAAACAGTTTTTTAGATGCCAAAAGTTTCGATATTAATTTATTGAAAAAAGAATTAGTACATATTTATAAAGAAAAAAATACGATTTTTTTTATACCAAACATATTACATTTCTGTTTCATATAAAGCCAGAAAATAAATTTAAAAATTTGCACAATTAAGAAAAAATATCAATAGCAGTGAAACTGACAAAACAAAACAATTGTTGACTTGAGACGCTCGTTAATAAACGTTTCATACACATTATTTGTTAAATTATTATTATTTTTGTTTTATTAAGAAGAAATCATGGATAATTTGTCTCATGAAGAAAAATGACTAATTATTAAATGTTTTTAATTGTTCCCATCATCTTTAATTTGTAAATACCTGTTACAATAAATAATAATTGTTTCTTAAATAAATATGATAGTGTTTACTTTATTTTCTGTTATTTTGTATTAGTTCATAAATTAATAACTTTAATCTTTAGTTGTCCCGTATCATGTTAGTAAAAAATGGCAATATTTTGTTACTGTCAGTTTCATGGCTAATGATATTTTTTCTTAATTGTACATATTTTTTAATTTATCTTCTGGCTTTATATGAAATAGAAATGTAAGGTGTTTGGTATTAATTTTTTTTTATAATAGGTACCAATTATTTTTTCAATAAATTAATATAGAAACTTTTGGCGTTTAAAATACTGTTTTTCTATGATATAGCCCAATAACCCGTTTTAAAATTTACACCCTGTATAAGTATTGTATTACACTTCGCTATCGAATCGTCGTTTTATAACAAAAAAAATTACATAACTTTACCCAAATATTGTTTTTATTGTGTCTTCTGCACACCTACAATTCTAATTATCACCCCAATTCTGTAAGGAAGTTGTTAAGTCTTAGCAACGTTGCTAAAAATTATAACCAATAGAAACAAATGTAATGGCTGTCATTTTCGTGTTTTATTCAGTGTTCTCAATTATTATTGGTTATTTGCTATAACAATGTTGCTAAGTCTTAACAACTTTCTTACAGAATTTTTCATTGTCTGAGGAAGTTCCTAAATATCAGAGATTCTTTCAATTCATGAACTAGATTGGCGGTATTTCTGATGGGTATGTGCATTTTACTTACAATTTTAAATATTTAATTAATAAAACAATAAGAAAGATTAAATGTACTTCCCTGAAAAAGCTTTCAGAATGTCACTAATACTGTTGTTTTTCACACTGATCTCTGTCATTTACAAACTAAGTTATAAACATTTGAATTTGTCAACTGGTTTCCTTAGTGCCTTAGCCTCTGCGATGTACTACATTAAATTATTCTATATATTACAGTGCCTTTATCTCTAAATCTATACAAGATATAATAAAAATTTTAAATAAATCAGATGTAGAATTTTATGTTCTTCAATATATGTAATATACATATTTTCAAAAAATAATATTTATAAGATTTTTTTAAAGAAACTATTACTTCCGGTTGTCCAATTTTACCAAAATCTAATCAGCTCTTCCCAGTATGTCAGACTGAGGAAACTGAAGTTAAATATTCTTTAAGTCTTAAAGTATTTGAGAAACCGTGGATCCAACATCCACACATACATCCACACACACACGCACTCACGCACACACGCACGCACGCACACACACACATACACACACACATACACACAAATACACACACACACGCACACACACCGACATCATCGTAAAAATGTTATAATCGGATTATAGGGTCCTTAAAACGTGCTTGTCCACTAAAATCTGGATATGCGATTTTTAGCATGATTCCAATACCTCTCTTATAAAATTTGACTTCTTATATATTAAGGAGAAGATAGGAAAATGAAGCACTCAATTAGAAAACAACCTCGGTAAGAATTAATATTGAACTACCGTGAGTATTTTTTAACGTGAAACATTGGGTTCGTCATATATGGTTACGACTTGACATTTGATTGACAGCAATGTATTTACCTGTCCCATTTAAAATGAAACATAGGGAATGAATTTGACATTTGACAAGACGTCAACAGAGGTTAATTTTGTTTAAATAATTATACCTGCTTTCTAAATCAAATTTAGGTAATTGTAGGAGAAATATTGTGTGCACCTTGTGTCTGAGTGATTTTCTGACTCGGTTAAATTTCTTACAATATTTAAATATAATACTTGTCAAATTCATTCCCCATTTTCCATTTTAAATGAGACAGGCAAATATATTGCTGTCAATCAAATGTCAAGTCCTAACTTATAGGAAAATTCAACGGTTATCTGTCATATTGACAAGATATGATTAGAGGTTAATTTTGTTTAAATAATTATACCGGTTTTCTAAAAATTAAATTTAGATGTAGAAAAAAATATTGTGTGCACCTTGTGCCCGAAATATGTTTAGTGCTCTCGAGTGGTTTTCTGACTCGGCAAAATTTCTTATAATATTTAAATATAATACTTCTGTATAATAATTTCTGTCAATCAAATATCGAGTCGTAACCATGGATATGATAAACCCAATGTTTCATGTTAAAAAATACGCTATATACATATTTCACGTTATTGGTTTTACTTATCAAATGAAAATTACAAATTTCATTTACAGAAAAATAATTTGTAAGTATAACATGATGTTATTGGGAATTATTTAAAACTGTAATAACCTCCAAGACTGTAAATAATTAATGTCCGCACTTTTGCAATTTATGTCCGGTTTCATAACCGTTTGTTCAAAAATTAATACATTTTCATCCAACCAAATTAAGTAGTACTTTACAAAACGGTAAAATGTCACGTGCGAAATTTATTTATATTTATTGAAAATTATAACAAGATGGTAATTTTTTAACATACCCTTTTGAAACCGAGCATTAGTTGCAAAATTAAGCAACTTTGTCAAAAAATTTCACCAATCGCGAATACTAACATATGACAAACAAATAAATTGTCACCTGATATTTTGTTAAAAACTTGCTAAAAATTAATAAAACATCTTAACAGAATTACCACGATGAAATTTAGAAACTTGTTAAAAATTATCACAAATAAATTTTAATATATAAGAAGATATTTAATTGTTATTTGTTATTAATATTGGCTAAAATTTTTAAATAGGTGCTAAAAATAATCACTAATTCACAGAAATACTCCGTATGTGCTATAGATAACAGCGGTAATTATTTTTATATTTTATTGTGATTTTTCACTTATTAATTTGTGATACTTTTTTAATTATATATTGTTAATAAAAATGTATTATATTAATAAAGAGTTTCCATAAACTACAATAACGTACTGCAATACACTGTTGCCAAGTTTTGGAAGTGACTAAATACCTTCAAATGCTATATACACTTCGGAAGTAACTTCGCATTGTGCGTACCTGACACTAATAGCGACTACAGCGCCAGCGGTAAACGCTTGAACTAAAGTGACAATTTTGAGGGTACGGGGGGTACTATTTGACTTCCAACAAAATTTTCGTATTTAGACTTGTTTTGCCTTGTAGTGCTAGAAAAAATTAAATTACATAGGGAAACGTTGTCACTTCCATTTTCGGAAGTCACAACGTTATATATGAAGTCACAGCGCTGAGCAAATTCCCGTATATGAAGTGACCACGTACCATGTATACATATATATATATATATATATATATATATATATATATATATATATATATTTACATCCCACTACCATTGTGGCGTCCCCTGTGTAATTTTCTACATTCAAAGTGACGTCCTTGTGCATAAGACGTCCGTATACCGGACGTCATATGCACATGGCCTTATAAATTTTTTTCTGGCATCAGGGGGGCCTCTAGTATCGTACAGCAAAATTTGTTATGGACGTCAGAATGATAGCGGAATGGAAAATGTATATTTTTTGTAGTTCAAAAAAATTCCACTTGCGGAGCTAGTGTCGTCCGGCGTATATACGCTGTATATACTGAAGTTTCATTCCAGCGACATTCTGAACTCCGTACACTTGGCAATACTGGAACATTGGGTTACTACATTAGCGCGCAACTCTTCTAATCGTATTTAAAGCTACTTTGTGCACACATGATAGTATTGAAATTAATATTTATGTAATCAAACTTTTGTTTTGCAAAATCCTCTTAGTAAATACAAAGTCAAAATGTATGGTTTCAATGTAATAAATTTAAAAAATGAAATTATCTAAATACTCGTATCATAAAGCTGAATTATTAATTACAAAATATTGTGTATGGGTAAGAAGATGAATGATTAAATGTATGGAATAAATATGAGAACGGTATACCACAGTGAAATAAATAAATAAAAAATTTATAAACTTTTGATCTAAAATACGAAGACCGAAATTTGAAGTGTCGAAAAAGAGGGTGTAGAAATAATTATTAAAAGAAAAATCTGATGTGGCCAACACAAAACCTCCCCCTATTTAATTTTTATTGATTTAAATACATACCTACGTATTTACTAACGCTGCAAACTGTTTCATTGCAGAAAACTATTGCTTTATTTACTATTATCTTTTTAAAATGTCATTATTATTAATTTGAAGTGATTAGCTTTTTGACAGTAACATTTACTGTCAGTTGCTTTCATTTGAAATATGAACTGTGTAACAAAGGAATTGTGTTTATCTTAGGCTTCGGGACTAATAAAAAAAAATATTTTTAAATTTATCTGTAAAATATATAGAAAAAGTATTAATTTATTCCTGTAGAAAATTCAATAATCTTTAATTTTCATAAGACATAAAATGCGAAAAAATTGCATTTAATGGTATTTTTTGAAGAAAAAAACCATTATGAGCTTCAGGTAAAGTGCCATTTCCGGTTATCTGATTTACACCAAAATCTAATGGCTTCTTTTCATATTAGAATAGGATAGAAATAGAAGGTTTCAGAATTTTCTGAATGATAGTATTTGAGTTAGAGCGAAGACAAAATCCATACACATACACACATATACACACACATACAGACATAATCTTGAAAATGTTAAAATTGGATTCTAGGGACCTTAAACCGTGGTCATTTACTAAAATCTCGATAAGTGATTTTTAGCACGATCCCTATACCTCCCTTACCAAGGATAGCGCGAGGTAAAAAATGTTTTAAACATACTAATATGTAATACAAACAATTTATTACATACAGATATTTTTTACTCTAGGAACTTCTTCCTATTTCTCCTCTACTTACTGAGGTGTTTCAATAAATTGTTTTAATTTAATTAGAAAATATTTTTATACATTTTAGATAGTTTAAATAAGTTTAAAATATTTGCTTTTCACCTCCCGCTACCCTTGGTAAGGGAGGTATAGGGATCGTGCTAAAAATCACATACCGAGATTTTAGTAAATGACCACGTTTTAAGGTCCCTAGAATCCAATTTTAACATTTTCACGATGATGTCTGTATGTGTGTATGTGTGTGTGTGTGTGTTTGTATGTGTGTGCATGTGTAGGGATTTTGTCTTCACTCTAACTCAAATACTATCATTCAGAAAATTCTGAAACCTTGTATTTCTATCCTATTCTAATATGAAAAGAAGCCATTAGATTTTGGTGTAAATCAGATAACCGGAAATGGCACTTTACCTGAAGCTCATAATGGTTTTTCTTCAAAATATACTATTAAATGCAGGAACACATTAATACTTTTTCTATATATTTTACAGATAAATTTAAAAATATTTTTTTTAGATTTTGCGTTCATAATGAAGTCATTACGATACGCAATTGCGTATCGTAATGGCCTTCATTTCGAAACGCATTTTTTTTGTTTTATAAGGTTGGTATAGATGGTCACTTAAATTCACAGAACACTACAAATACTTATATTTAACCTTCAAATGTTCAAATAAATAATAACTGAATGTGGTCAATTCAGTGATACCAACTACAACATTTCACTTGCAAATTTCCTTAAATTGACTCGAGCAGTTTTTTACAATATTTTAGTATGTAGAAGGCGCAAAATCTAAAAAATAGTATAAAGAACTCATTTTATAAGACTTTTTTTTGCACTTGTCAATTAGAAAACTCGCCAACTTTGACGCGTGCGAAAAAAACATGTCTTATAAAACTTGTTCTTTAATAAACTATTTTTATTAGTCGCGAAGCCTAAGACAAACACAATTCCTTTATTACACAGGTCATATTTCAAATGAATGTAACTGACAGTAAATGTCACTGTCAAAAAACTAATCACTTCAAATTAATAATAGTGACATTTTAAAAAGAAAATAGTAAATAAAGCAATAGTTTTCTGCAATGGAACAGTATCCAGCGTCCGCAAATACGTAGGTATGTATTTAAATTAATAAAAATTAAATAGCGGGAGGTTTTGTGTTGGCCTCATTAGATTTTTATTTTTATTATATTGTAATTTGAAAAATATTATTATATGCGCTAGTGAGATATGTAACAATATAAATAATCAAAAGTAATGACTTTTAAAAACACCGTATTTTTATTACAATCTATATGCAAACTTAGAAAGAAACGCAGATAAGTAAATTAATAATATGTCTATTATTGTAATATCCGTAAAAATTACAATTTATTGCAAAAATAGCCGAAGTGAATTCAAACGGCTGCTTTTCATATGTTTTCACCATTTTATTAACTTATGAAAAATAATTTGTTGAACAAATACATATTTACTCAGAATAAGTGTATTAAAATCGGAATTGAATATTAATAATAAACTTATTATTATAAATTTCATAAAAATTTGAATTTATTGCAAAAATAGCCGAAGTGCATCCAAACGATTGCTTTTCACATATTTTCACTATTTTTTTTAACATATAACAAATAATTTGTTTAATAAATACCTATTTACTTGGAATAAACATATTAATACCGGAGATTAAATTCATGTTAATCTTATTATTATAATTTTCGTAAAAATTAGAATTTATTGCACAAATAGCCGAAATGAACCAAAATGGTTGCTTTGCAGATATTTTTCACTGTATTATTGACATGTAACAAATAAGTTGTCATCAAATAAAATTTTTACCTCCCGCTGCCCTAGGTAAGGGAGCTATAGGGATCGTGCTAAAAATCGCATATAGAGATTTTAGTGAATAAGCACGTTTTGATATCCCCAGAATCCGATTTTAATATTTTTACAATGATGTCTGTAGGTACGTATGTGTGTGTGTGTGTGTGTGTGTGTGTGTGCGTGCATGCGTGTGCGTGTGTGTGTGCGTGCATGCGTGTGCGTGTGCGTGTGCGTGTGTGTGTGCGTGCGTGCGTGTGTGTGTGTATCTTGTGGACACGATTACTCAAATACCATCAATCAGAATATTTTGAAATTTTGGATACCCATTCTATACTAATGTGGGAAGAGCTCATTAGTTTTTAGTGTATATCGGAAGTATTACTTATACAAGCTTTTAATAGTGTTTCTTGAAAAAATACATAGAATATAATAGATAAAATGTATTAACGGATATCTCGGCGGTGATCGTAAGGAATTATATTGTTGTTATTCCATAAAGTGGTTAATTTTATTTAAATTTCCAATATTTCGTTACACATTTTGTAACTTCATCAGGGAATAAATTAGTTTTAACTGGTGTAATCGCTTGATAAATTGATAAATTCAGAAACATTCAATTTTGTTATTGTTACTTGTTTATGCTCTGCACTGATTTACATATTATTGTAAGAATTTTGACTATATAAGTATAAAATATAAGTTACATCAAAAGAAAACTTGTAAAATTTACTCAGTGAGCGTCACATGTTGGCCGAAATGTGTGGGCCCACACTTTTATTCCCTGATGAAGTTACAAAATGTGTAACGAAATATTGGATATTTAAATAAAATTAACTACTTTATGGAATAACAACAATATAATTCCTTACAATCACGGCCGAGAAATCCGTTAATACATTGTATCTATCAACAAGTACGACGTTACTTCCTCCTAACATTGAATATAATATTTCAGTAACTTCTACTTAAAAATTAAATATAATGGTACAATCTTGAATTTTACGATAATAGTATTTAGTAAATAACTTACAATATGAATTTATAAAATAAATTATTTATATACATCATCTTGCCTATGCGTCAAACAAAAGCAATATTTTAAAAACAATTTTGATATATTTAAACAAATGTCACTGTCAGGAAGCAATTACATTACCTTGTGTAAAGATACGAGTACTCTTTTGAATTTTTGTTACGTTTTTTTATTAGTTTTGTCAATATTCGTGAAATTTATTTTGTGTATGATATATTTGTTAAATGTAAAATAAAGTTTGTTATGAATGAATGAAAATATCTGTACTTTTTAATTGTAAGATTTTGGGGCTATTTAAATAAATAAATTTAAATAGTTAATTCTTCACTTATTTTCACATATTTACATTTACCGTCAGAGAAAATGGAATTGTTGTTCTTGTAGACCAAGTGCAAGAACATTTCACATTTCTTACTTGTATACCGGGTATGTACTTTATTTTTGTTATGTGTATAAGAAATACAACAGTAAAATTTTAATTTGGAGAAATATTTTTCCTAATAATTTTAAAACAAAAGTGTTAAGTATTAAAAATGACATTTTAAATGACAAATTAAAAGTTCCATTTTCAAATTGCTTACGGATTGTCAAAAGAAATTATGATTATCAAACATTGTAGGAATCTATGATGTTTGCAGTTAAGTATGCATATTGTTGTGAAAGAGTGTGCTTTGGTTTCTACATCAGAATAATGTATTTAATATTGGCAACGCTGCTGGACGTCACTGTAACGGTAGTATGAATAAAAATATACAAATTGGACGTCATAAGTACTGATTATGTATGAAGTATATACTGTGGACGCCGGATTCACTCAGTATGGAGGAGCTCATAATGTCGTCAAATGAACGGAAACGTATATCGTTGTAAATCGACTTTATTGAAATTTGAACCGAAATTCATAATCAGGGGGAAAAATAAGTAGATATACTTTATAAAGTCGAAGCCTATCTCTATTCCTTTCGGTGGTTGCCACAATGTCCTAGCCATGAAAGGACGCAGCAATGATAGCGGGATGTAAATATATATATATATAATATATATATATATATTATATTGACTCGTTTCACGTAAGTGTGCGAATAATTCTATGTACTTAATTTTTGTATACATTTTGTTTTAATTAAAATTATGAAAGAATTTTTTTTTATAATTCGTGACTATTTCATTTTTAAATTTATAAGTATATGATCGCATCATTAATATTTCAATATATTTTTTGAAAGTACTTTATTTTTCAATTTTTAAATAGAAATCATATGTTTACGAATAATTCCGTGATCTACTATATAATCTTTTTTTGCGAAAGATTTTAATATTAATGTATATAAACTCCGTATTGTACCTAAGTACATGGATTTAAGGAGACTCAGCTTGAAATTCTAGGTTTAGCTTATTCATTATCTCTAAAATATACGACAAAAATTTAAAGTAAAGTTGTTAAACAGGATTTCTTCAAGCATTTATTATAGCATGGGCAGATTGTAGGTTATGTTCAAGTGAAGCTCTAGTGAAAAAAAGTTCTAAAGATAACCAGTGCTCCAAAATTCTATTGACCACATTTTGCAGGGAGAGCCACCGAGTTTGGTTCGGGTAATTGCTACTATATTTAATATACCCTTTACTTGAGGCCTCTGGCAAATATTTCACATTCTTTTAATTCAATGCATCTTTTGCAACAAATGTTAATATATATCCCTACAAAATTCTTCTATACTTTTAGGCAATTTTTCACAAGCAAAGGAAGAACATAAATGAAACGAGTGGCAAGAACAAATAATTGTAATTATATTCGGATTTACTTTTTCAAACAATGCTTTCACTCCATATATGTTCCCCATCATAGCTGCGCAATTATCTCCACCCAAACCAATGACACTAAAAAAGTCTTTGGCAGTGGAGGATTGTAGGTACTTCAATCAAATCAAAAATCTGTCATAAACAGAATTTATTAAAAAAATATCTATAATTACATTGCTGTTTTTTTTTTTTGAGTTTGTGTTAATTCCGTGCCGCCGTAAGTAAGTTATGCTACCGGTTATAATTGTTTTCTTTTTCTGTACGTAGATGTTTCTAGTTCTGCCGAAGAATTTTGGGAACATTGAGGACTGGAACTGGAGCTAATAGTTCAATTCTGTAATTTTCTATAACTCTGTAGAAATGTAAAAGTGAACAAAATCGCAACAATTTTTGTTTACAAATACATTTATTATCGTTTGACATTAAAAAATGCTGGGCTTTTTTGAGAGTTACAGTTTTGTAGTGTGTAGAGAAAATTGCAGAATCACCCCGTAAATGAATCACTGCTACATTGATTACTTAATTTAGGTATTAATTAATGATAATATGAGATGACATGATCATATGTGGTCTGTGAAATAATAGAGGCACTGAGGCAGTACATTCAAAAACAATTTTTGTTATATCTAAACATCACGTGGTTCAACGAACTATGATGGTTGTTTTAAAAATAACTAAATTTTGAGTGTACTTGTACTTTAAAAACAAAAAGCTCTGCCATGGTTGGCTGTAAACTTAGATTGTCGTTTTTCGTTATGTGTTAATTTTGTGACTAAATTTTACAAAATATTTAAATTTTGAAAGAAATCATTGTGAAAAGATATCTGAATCCGAAGTGTCTGAGACTGAGATAATAGTACCAGTTTTCAGAAAGGAGTATCAAGGTACCAAAGCTGTATAAAAAAAAAAATTAGCTTACCGTCTCGCACTGTTCCCCACTACACTCACTGCACTGCGTCACACCCCACCCCACATGGCGATTGGATGGATTGATACATCCCAATAACAGAATAAGAAATATAACTAAATCTAGTGACTAAATATTAAATTTGACATAATCAAGTAAAATAAATTAAATAATTTACAAGCATAAATTAGAACACAATCGAGGTATAACACAATTTAATGTATTACGGAATACACTGAGACTGTCATAGAAGTCAAGTTCATTAAAATTACGACACATAGAATTAACTCGAGAATTGAAAAAGGCATTATTGTCAATTAGATTGTTTAATAACTTATGTAAAAAATTAATAGGTAATTGTAAACGACGATTTCCCAATGACTCGAAGTTAAATACACTCAACAGCTCAGTATATTCTATATTTGGCCATTTCTTAAACCGTCTAAAATAACAAATTTTTAAAAATTTTCGTTGAACATTTTTAATAGATTGTATTTGATTTTTGTAATATGGATACCAGAGTAGACAACCATACTCCAGTTTACTACGTTCAAGTGAAATAAATATAAAACGCAGGGCATTAATATTTCTGAAGTTTTGAGATTGTCGTAATATGAAACCCATTTTTTTTTACAAGCATCTGCTAACATTTCGTTAATTTGTATACCAGACAAAACTGAACTAGCGGAATAAATTCCTAAATCTTTAGTGGATGTTACTCTTTTTAATAATACAGAGTTCATAATATAGTTATGTTATATATAAATAATGACTTTTTCCGGGTGATACTCATTACGTTACATTTGTCAATGTTGAAAAATAAACAATTTTCTACTGACCATTGATAAATATTATTTATATCAGACTGTAACTTAATGCAATCTTCAATAGAAGATATAGTAAAATTTTTAAAATCATATACATAAAGTAACAAAGGTCCTAAAATTGATCCTTGTGGTACACCAGATGAAGCAATGAAAGTATTTGACTTAAATCCGTTTACATTAACATATTGAACACGATTACATAAGTATGATGACAGAAAAATTAGAAGAATTTCAGAAAAACCGATTAATTTCAATTTATCAAGCAGTATGGAATGTGAAACTGTGTCAAACGCCTTCGAAAAATCCGTATAAACTGGGCCGGCGCTAACTATTTTCCCTTTCGAGGCGAGCTTTTTTTTATTGCGCCCCATCAGAGGGCTGGGGGGGAGGGGGTATTTAAAATATAAAGTTAAATATCTACAAACTCCCCATTAGAATCTTGGAAACTAAGAGATACGAAGTCGTTTAATTTAATAACTTAAATATTAAACTTAAAATTAAATAATATTAAACTTGTCTTAAATTGACAATATTGCGTCGAAATAGAATGTCAAATGAATTATAATATATTGCTGTCTACATTTAGATTGATTTTTTTTGTTTAAGCCTAGCTTAAAATTTAAGCCTTGTGGGTGCAACTGGGCATTAAAGATGTATTTGTTTTTCACGAAAAATTCATAGGTCACTAGATAAATACAAAAAATCATGTTTTTCCGATTTTTATTTATGCAAATAACTTCTAAATCTGAAATAATTTGGATACCTTTTTAATTTTCTTTTGAACGATAATACTCAACAATACGCCATATTGGAAATTTACACCATTGAAAAGAATTTATTTAACTTTTTAAGGATGTACAACTTATCAAAATCTAACAGTGAGAAATATATTAGTAGTGTATGGAATAAGTATAGGTACTAAAATATTCAATTATAGTATACTTATTTTCTATACTACTCCTAATCTGAATCAGAGCTTACGCAAACTAAATTGATCTATTTTTTTTTTTTTTTTAATTTGTGTACAGTTATCAATTATTTCATCATGTTGGTCATTAAGGGGGATAAGAGCTATTCTGAGGTCCATAAGTGTGTTAAAAATTACAATTTTTCATTCAAATGACCCTTTTTTCACATTTTTATTACAGACTTAAAAAAAAATTGAGTGCAGTTTGAATAACAAGTGTCTTATTTCATAGGATTTGACAAACTCTCCTACGGCTTGTTCGGTCGAACATTCCTTATTCTATAAATAACGATTTGGTAATTTGTGTATATTAATAAACAAAAAATATTTACAAATTAAAAATTTCTCTCTTGCCGTCGATCGAAAAAAATCACACACTTTAAAAGTGCCGCCCCTTATAAAGTGCCGTCCCATATAAAGTGCCGCCCTAGACGGAAGTCTCGCCGCCTGGCCCCTAGCGCCGGCCTTGCGTATAAATGACGTCAATTTGCAAATTATTTTCCAAAGCAGTATACGTGAAATAAGAAAAATTCATCAGGTTTGTAGTTGTGCAACGATTACGCATAAAACCGTGTTGTAAAGGGGAATATATTTTGAAACACGATGAGTTCGAATATTTTAGAAAACCAGTTTAAATAAGACACTGGCCTATAATTTTAAAATTTATTCTTGTTACCATTTTTAAAAATAGGACATATTTTTGCCTCTTTTCATATATCAGAAAATACCGAAGAACGTAAGCATAAATTAAATATATGAAAGAGTTGAGTAGCTAAAATTTCAGAACATCCTTTAATAATAAATTTTGGTATGTTCTCAGGTCCACAAGATTTAGAGTTATTTTGTTTTTTAATAGACTGTAAAATATTTATGGATATTGGATTTTTTTCTTAAGTTTAGGAATATATACATCAAAAATTTCGTACATTATTGAACATATTTTTTTTACAGCAATATTACTATCACTGCAACTAATTACAGGTGACCAGTTAGCATTTAACGTCAGTGAATAGAGTAAATCATAATTTCCCTTGTTAAATTGGTAAACATATTCAGAGTTAGCTTTAAGTTTTCTGTAATTATTTATAACTATAGCATATTGAACTGTAATAGCTGGGTGACACAGATCCTCTTTTGTTATAATAGGATCTAAGTATGGATTAACAGAACAATTTGCACTAGATATTATTAAGTCGAAGATTTTACCGTATCGATTAGTTACATTATTGTATTGTGACATTTCCAATATATTTATGAAATTGATAGTTTTGATTTTTTTTTTACTATATTCTATATTATTTGAAAGAGGATATAAATCAGTTAAATTGAAATCGCCCAATATTATAGTTGGCGAAGAATACACAAAAGGCAATTTAGTGAGAGTTTCATAAAACATGTCATAATCTGCCGATAACGCATCAGGTGGTTTGTAAACTACAACTAAATTTGTAACAACATTATTTGAAAGAAACTTCACACAAATCAGTTCAATATTGACAGTCACATATTATATCAACCTCAGATGGATGCAAATTGTGGTTGACTGCTGCAATTACACCTCCTCCTCTGGTTTTGCCTGTATTGCAGTTATATAAGTATCGTATTGCACTTCGCTATCGAACCGTCGTTTTATAACAAAAAATTACAGAATTTTATGTTCTTCAATTTTTGTACTAACATAAATTTCCAAAAAATTATATTTAGAAGAATTTTTCTAAGAAACCACTACTTCCGGTTGTCCAATTGTTACCAAAACCTTTTCAGCTCAGGTCTTAAGACTTATAGTTTTTGAGGAATCGTCCCTCCAACATCCCGACATACGCACACACACACATCCACACACACACACACACAGACATCGTTTTAAAAATGTTATAATCGGATTCTAGGGACATTAAATCGTGCTTATTCGCTAAAATCTGAATATGCGAATTTTAGCATGAATCCAATACCTCTCTTAGCGAGAGGTAATACTCGTAATAATAAAAAAACTGAAATTCATTTATAGTTACGAGTAGTAATTGAAATGATGGTACTCTAAAGCTACGTTTCCACCTCTTAACATAGTATTTGTTTTTGTCGCTTTTATTTGTATCTGTCACAAAAATTCAAACCGTTTCCACCTCGTATTACATGGTTATTGTTTTGTTCTTGTGTGTTTACATTTAAACGAAAAGACAATTTAGTTAGACATTTGAAATTGTTTACAAATTCTTTTATTTGTGTAATTAATTGATACTCACATATATAACGACTTTACAACTTAATTAATGTATATAAACTAAAAATAATTTAAAAAGAAATTTTATACAAAATGTGTTGAATATGCCACAATTATTACATAGAACATTTTAAATTTCAAAAATATTATTTGTATTGATATAATATAATAAGATTATATTTAAAACTTAAAATCAAGATGAAAATATTGGCTGGTAGCACAAGCACTGTTTTAACTAAAACGCTGTTTTAAGAAATGTCAGATTTCATTATTTAATAATAAAAGTAAATAGTATCAAATTTATTAAAATATGATTTTAAAGCAGAACATAGTTTGTATTCAAACAAATATTTTTTAAAAAATCGTTCTTTAAACATAAGGGTGAAATTAAATATTGAAATTTGAATTTGACATTTCTTAAAACAGTGTTTTAGTTAAAACTGGGCTTGTGCTACCAGCCAGTATGTTTTGATATGTATATTTGATGTTTCGCCACAGTTACGAGCAACGTGGCATGCCAAGAGTCACTGGTTGCTAAAAATCTACAAAAATTTGATAAATTAACTAATTATTATTTATTATCCGATGTGTTAACGTACTTGCCCCTGGTGGAATTGTTTTTCTAAACTTATCTTGCTTCGTTAGTGGTTCTTTTACTAAATTTAACAAAAACTCAAACTACTCAACAGTTAATATTGTGCAATTAAAAAGTTTTTCTTCATCAAACAGTCTTATTACGTTTAATAAATTGTTCCAGTCTCCCTGTTCTAATCGTTTTTGATTTATCCGATGTATCTACCACCGATGAATTCTACGACGATGTTTATAAAGTATTGCTGCAACTGGAGCAAGCCTTCTTCTTTTCACAACTGAACTTAAGGGTTATTACTAATATAGTTGTATTATTCATACCGTTAAATAATAAAAAGTAACATAATGACAGATCTCAGTTTCCACAACTAGCGAAATGTTTGGTTACAAGCAAAGCACATAACCTTACATAGAGAGAGATGCCCTTATCTCTCTTCCACACAACAACGACTATGACAAAAACAAAGACAAAATGTTTGGAGCTTGCAAACTTTCTGACTATGCGCTACGACAGCGACAAAGACTAAGACAAAATCATCAGCTGGAAACGCTCAGCTGTATCGCCGTATGACAAACTTTTGTGACTATGACTTAAAACAAAAACGAAGACTATGTTAAGAGGTGGAGACGTAGATTAAAGCTTGATGGTTAAAATTGAGTAAATTTGTAAAGATTTGTGAAATTACCATTCATTTATATAAAAAAATCTGCCATTTCCATTTTATGTTATAAAGGGTGTAAAATTTTAAAACGAGTCTTTGGGATGTAACATAGAAAAACAGTTTTTTAGATGCCAAAAGTTTCGATATTAATTTATTGAAAAGAGAATTAGTGCATATTATAAAGAAAAAATTACGTATAAAGTATTGTATTGCACTTCATTATCAAACCGTCGTTTTATAACAAAAAAATGACAGAACTTTATCCAAATATTGTTTTTATTGTATTTAACATGTCTTCTGCACACACACAATTCTAATTATATATATTTTTTATTGTCTGAGGAAGTCAGATATTCATCCAATTCATTAACTAGATTGGCGGTATATCTGATGGATATATGCATTTTACCTACAATTTTAAATATTTAATTAATAAAACAATAAGAAAGATTAAATATACTTTCCAGGAAAAGCTTTCACAATGTCACTAATACTGTTGATTTTTGACACCGACATCTGCTATTTACAAACTATGTTATAAACATTACTATGTTATAAACATTACCATGTTATAAACATTTGAATTTGTCAACTGGTTTCCTTAGTGCCTTAGCCTTTACGATGTACTACATTAAATTATTATATATATTACAGGGCTTTTATCTCTTAATCTCTACAAGATATAATAAAATATTTAAATGTATCCGATGTAGAATTTTATGTTCTTCAATATTTGTAATATACATATTTTCAAAACATAATATTTACAAGATTTTTTTAAAGAAACTATTATTTGAGGAAATTGCAGTTAAATATTCTTTAAGTCTTATAGCATTTGAGAAACCGTGGATCCAACACACACACACACGCACACGCGCACGCACACGCACGCACACGCTCGCACACACACACACGCGCACGCGCACGCACGCACACACACGCACACGCACACGCGCACCCACACACACACACACAAATGTTATAATCGGATTATAATAATAACCTCCAAGACTGTAAATAAGTTAACGTTCGCTTGTTCAAAAATTAATACGTTTTCAACCAACCAAAGTAAGCAGTACTTTACAAAACAGTAAAATGTCAAGTGCAAAATTTATATCTATTTATTGAAAATTATAACAAGATGGTAATTTTTTAACATACCCTTTTGAAACCGGGCATTAGTTGTAAAATTAAGCAACTTTGTTTCACCAATCGCGAATACTTACATATGACAAAAAAGTAAATTGTCATCTGACATTTTATTGTTTATTGGCTGCAGAATGTTAAAAACTTGCTAAAAATTAACAGAAGTAATATCTAAAGACCTCCTGATTTTATCGATAAATTTTTATTTTGCACGATTTTTTTTAACCTTAAAGCAAACTGCATGGTAAATCCAGACTCCGAAGGAGGAGGGGCTTTACCTAGTGTCAGTTTGCTTGAGTGATTTTGCTTAAAAGCAAAAAAAAAATGAGAGCTTAAAAATAAAAGTTTATCTGAGAAAATCTGAGAGGTCGTGTGGTATTTGGTGAGATAAATTCCAAAGACAACGCAAAATGAAACTTGACACATTAATTGTCACACTGACAGTTATAAACAATAGCAACTGTTTATTTACTTGGTAGCGGAAAAATATCGGGGTAAAGGGATTTTCTCAGTATAATCCTGTTCCTATTGATTTAATTTTCAAGTGTTTTGCATCATGATTGGTTAAAAACTAGTCGTTGGAATTTATCACAAATAAATTTTAATATATAAGAAGATATTTAATTGCTATATGTTATTAATACTTATTGGCTAAAATTTTTAAATATATGCTAAGAATTATCATTAATTCACGTTTGTGCTATAAATAACAGCGGTAATTGTCTTTACATTTTATTGTAAATTTTTCACTTATTAATTTGTGATACTTTTTTAATTGTATATTGTTAATATAAATTTATTATATTAATAAAGATTTTCCATAAACTACAATAACATACTGCAATTCACTGTTGCCAAGTTTTGGAAGTGACTAAATACCTTCAAATGCTATATACACTTCGGAAGTAACTTCAAATTGTGCATACCTGACACTAATAGCGAGTGCAGCGCCAGCGGTAAACGCTTCAACTAAAGTGACAATTTTGAGGGTACGGGGAGTACTATTTGACTTCAAAACTAAATTTTAGTATTTAGACTTGTTTTGCCTTGTAGTGCTAGAAAAAATAAAATTACATAGGGAAACGTTGTCACTTCCATTTTCGCAAATCACAACGTTATATATGAAGTCACAGCGTTGAGCAAATTCCTGTATATGAAGCGACCACGTACCATGTATACATATTTTTGATTAATTAGTTGTTGAGATTTTTAGTATTTTTTATGGACCACGTGTTGCTGTGAGTAGACGTGCGTCTGTGTGGTTCGAATAGCTACCTGTTACAGTGATTGTGTCATTTTTAGCCAGATTTTTTTTTGTGAGATTATTAGCTGCTACAATGATCATCGTTTTTTGGTTTGCCCTTATTTTGTACACGAGCTCATTGACTGCTTCTGTGCTGCAAAATTCTTATTAAATTTTCTTTCGACTTATTTGGATGTTCAACTTTTGTCAAAATTTATGATTTTTTTTTTGTAGTCGAAAGTATCGTAGTATTTTGTTTACAGTACTTTAAAGTACTCTAACTTGTAGTTTTAGTTCCCCCGGGTAATCACACCCCTTCATTTTTGTATTATCCATTATCGTAATATTTTGTTTAAAATTTTATTGAGTCTTTTAACCGTTTGCTCTGGTTATCGCAGTGTCAGGTAGACACCTACAATTTGTGCTTTAATAATTTTGTTGTAATTCTGCTTAAAAGTTCACCCCTTCATCACCCTGTCCCTATCCTGTGTGAATGTGGTGTAAATGACCATCTTGTTTAACCCTGTTGGATCCACGACTCGGACGTTGTTTCCTTTTAGAAAGTCGGATTTATTTTTCTACGCTTATCTTTTTCGGGAGACAAATCTGTTTTGGGGATAGCTCCGTTGGTTTGATTTGTTGCGAGCTCCAAAAAAAATTAGACCATCAGGATTGTAAATTTAGTTGAGCGTGAAGAACAATGTCTTGTTGTAGTGGAATTATTTTTTTCGGTGCCTCTTTTGTTTGTCGCGATTCAAATCTGTTTTGGGGACGACCCCGTTGTTTTGATTTGTTGCGGGTCTTTGCGGCAAAATTGATATTTGAGTTTTGTACGCGCTTCAAATTAAATTTTCTTAGGACTGCAGTCATACCTTTACCCTCGTCCTAATTTGTGACGTTTTTTGTACTGTTTATTTCATTCATCATTTGTGCAATTTTAGCTTTGAATTGTTGAACTTTTTGCAAATTTAAATTACATTTTTTTTTACTTGTATAACTTCCGGTTGGAGTGCACGAGTCTGAATTATGTTTGTATGATTATTGTATTGTATCCACACCCTTCAGGTGTTGTTGTAACTCCTTGTGTACCAAGTACCGCGGAGTTTATTTTTGTAGGGAAGTTAGCGGTCAGACTGACCCTTGGTCTGGATACTGTAATGTCTCTGAACATTGGATATTGAAATGTAAGACGAGTTCGTCCAGCGACCTCCGAGATGCAGCATACTGTCCTTCGACGAACTGCCTGATCACCAGGAAGCAGACAAACCCCACAAAAGGGTGTACTTTTCGCCGAACACAGCGACCGAGGTTTACCTCCACTTGGGCGTTGCTGCTCCATTCAGGACAGTCTTCGTCTTCGTCCCTGAAGGAGGTGCGCCTGTCCGTTGCTCCAAGTCTTGGCCAAGGGCTCAGTGCCGTCATCCCAGTGTTCCACCAGCGTTAGCTACAAGACTCCCTGTACTGCCTCCCGTTCTCATATAATTTTTTGCCATTTTTTATTACAAAAACTTTTTTCAAAATTGTAATTTTTTTTCTAAATTAAACATTACATTCTACTTGTTTGTATTTCCTCTCAAGTGCACCTCTCGAGGCATATCCCTTTCAAGGTGTTGGCGCCCCGAAAAGTAAATTTGTGGTATTCAAAGTTTTGCACAGGAATTGGCCTGGGTCATTTTGTCAGTTGGGCTACTATCTACCACAAATTTATTATTCGAACCCCGACCTCAGCTCCTGCCCGAAACCCATGAGTTACCGGTGCTCAACTTATGTGTGTGATACAGTAAGTAGCCGTTTTTCTGCTGTGTCACAATAAATAAGTATAAAAAAAAAATTAACCAAACAAATTAACCAAACATGGAACACCAATTTTAGTCCACTTGTCACACCACTCGGGACTCGAGAGAAAATTTCGAGACCTTAGTTACTGATGCGCACTCGTGAGGCTGGGGGCGTGTTTTGCTAGCGCGCGGTTATCCAGGGGGGAAAATAAACGCAAATATTTTAGAAAAATTGTAACATATAGATTGCATATACATATACAGGGTGTATCAAGATATATATTTTAGAATAAACTTTGTTATCTTAAATCCAGTGGTACTCAAACTATAGGGCAATATTATATTTTTTTAAATGCCATTATATATATTTCTTAACTCATTAAATAGAGAATTTTGTTCTGAATTCTACGATATAATAATATCATACACTTACATCACGAAAAATTTAATAAAAATTAATTCAAAGTTAATATTTCATTTCTAATTTATCTAATTAATTTGAGCAACCATTTAATCAATAAAAGAAAATAAAGAAAAATAAATTTTTATTATACTCAAGTAAGCTACGATTTTGGCAATAAATTTAACTTTTAAAATAATTTTTTTGTTTTATTGATTAAATGTTTACTTAGATAGTAGAAATGAAATACTAACTTTGAATTAATTTTTAATCAAATTTTTCGCAATGTAAGGATATGATATTAATATATCGTTGAATTCAGAACAAAACTCTCTATTTAATGAGTTAATAAATTATATATAATGCCATTTAAAAATGTATAATATTGCCATATAGTTTGAGTACCATTGGATTTATGATAATAAAATTTATGCTAAAATGTGTCGCCCTCTATCCCTTACAAAATATCGTAATCACTTTTTTCTGTATCTTTTCACATACACGAATAAACGCCACTGTTCCATTATCTTGATACACCCTGTATATATATATATATATATATATATATATATATATATATATATATACACTGGCGAGCAAAAAATTGAGGTCAATTATTAAATATTATGTATTTTTCAAATTTTCTGTTTTAAGCTTATTTTTGTTAATTGAAAACCATTATACTGTATTTTAAAGGCTAAATTAATAATTCAATATTGAAACCCAAAGCATATTTTTTGGTTTTTTAATTTATTATTAAAAAACAATAAATTTACATTTCAAACGTAGTTTGACTTTTTGTTGTTAGGAGTTATGTGGAACGAAAAAAATTTTAAAAACCTAGTACTAATATTGCCTATTTCCTCCTTTTGCGTTAATTACTGCTTGAACTCAACGAGGCATACTTTGAATTAAGTTAAGGTTCATATTCTGGTCAATATTATCCCACTACTGCAATAGCAACGCTCTAAGCTCATGGGCAGTTCTTGGAGCTGGTGTATGCTTTCGGAAACGCCGTCCCAACTCATCCCAGACATGTTCGATGGCATTCATGTCCGGACTGAGGGCTGGCCAATCAAACCGCCTAATTCCCACTTCATCCAGATATTCTCTGACAACTCTGGCTGCGTGAGGTCTAGCATTATCTTTCATGAAAATACTACGCTCGCCGGGTCCGTCGACTTGGCCCCTCGAGTTGTTAATATTGTTTTGAAAAACCGAGCTCCTGATTATTTATTATTCGCTCTTTATAGCTCCATTAATTATATAGCTAGCACTTTATTTTTCCCCGATTTAATAAAGTTTATTTTCGGGGGGGGCTACATCGACGGCAGCCCCTCCGTGTAAGATATTTTATTTGAAATACAAGCTCCAAGCACATCTAAGACAGCACTAACTAGCTCTAATAAATTTGGAGCTGGCACCATCCCCATTAAAATTTTAAAAAAAGAAAAACAAATCAACTTAGCCGCAACATTATATTTTTCCATATTGTAAAACATACATTCAATAATTACTAAACCAGCACCAGCATGCTCCATCGAATATATTTAAATAAAACCGAATTCTCAACTTTATATCATTAGTTACATTCGGGGGGGGGGGGGGGGGATGCTAGGTCGATGTTAGCCCCCCTGGGGTAAGATTTTTATTTGGAAAGCAAGCTCCGGATACTTTGGATCAAGCATCAGCTAACTCCAGCGGTGTTTGATCTAGCACCGTATATTTATAACTACTCCAACAGGTTGATAATAATTGTCAACCTTGTCAACCTCATTTACAAATGAATGATTTAGCGCCATCTGTTTAAAACTCGACGTATTAATAATAAGTTGAAAAGCTAGCTCCGGTTAGTTCAGATCTAGCGTTAGCTAGCGCCAGTGGCAATTGATCTAGTGTCATATAACTCCTACACCTTTGTGTTTGTTTTATTTAAAAAGCTAGCACCGGATACTGCAGACCTAGCACCAGTGGTAATTGATCTAGCGCCATCTACATATTTATAACTCCGACCCTTTTTGTTTGTTAACTGCATTTTGAAAGAGTTTATTGTGAACGAACCTGATCTCCCACTTAAACCATAATATTTACCGCGAAATTTAAATAACTGTCATCTGTTTAGTTTGAAAATTATAAAGTTTAATGATGTGATTTTGTTCCATATTCCTATTTTACGTATTTAGAGTAACAAAATAAAAATATATGCGTAATTTGTTTGAAGAAAGATTATATTCAAATAAATTCCTAGAAATAATGTTAATGTGGCTTTGTCATGTTTTAGCGAGGGAATAAGAATTTTTTCTACTTCCATGTGTGAGGTGAGTACTTCACGTATCAATTTTTATGTGTGAAGTTTGAGTTTTTGCACACTGTTTTTTAAATATTACAAACTGAATTGTATTTTAATAAAACAAAGCTGTTAAACAATCGTAACGTTGGTAGCCATGGTTACACTAGTCGATAATACAGAGGCTTTACGTTTAAAGAATGACAATGTGACAATGTGAAGAAAATATATATTTTATAGCAAGGTCGTAGAAAAAGTATAGTATGTAACACGTGTGTGAAGCCTATTTCAGCTTCACACACTTGCCACATAGTATACTATTCTGTATATTAATCTCTATATACCAAGCCCTAGGCTAGTTTTCAAAGGATTAATGTTATTCCGCCCCTGATCGCTACAGTCTCAGTCCGTTCTTGTTTGCGATTAGGTTCGTTGTTTATTCGCGATTTTGAGCTTTTTTTGCAAATTACAATGGCACCAAAACATGTGATTTGTTTTTTTTTTTCAATAGTGAGGTTTTTTGTGGATGAGAGACTTATTGTTCGTGATGAAAATGCAGTCGAATCGAATCATGTCCATACTATATTAAATTTTACAGATTTCTTTAAAAGAAGACAAATCGATTGAAAGTTCATCGTGTTCGTGCCTTAGGACTATATCTTGTTGCCATCACATGGCTGCAGCTGCATTAGCAATACATGTACACTTCAACAATTTTTAATTCTAAAAGTTCTGGATTTGCACTTGTAAGATGACAGCTATTTAAATTTGGCGCTAGTACGGCCCATTCACAATAAACTTTTTCAACATTCAGTGAAGAAACCGGAAGCCTACTTTCATATTTTGTAAATCCCACTCGATTTTAACGTCATCACTTTCGGAGTCTATACAATTCTTCATAATTTAGATATCCAAATTAATATTTATTTGTAACAGATTTGTCAAAATGGTACAGTGTTACGCCGTGCGTGGCGCCACTTGGCGTACTCTCTCTATAAATTTCGTTTATGTAATTTTGGCGACATTTGAGACGGACATAATAAGCGAAACGCAATCCAATGAAGTTGGTCATGATCATAATATACACCTACCATAATATACTGCATTTTATTTTTCAAACATAGATTTTTACAAGATGCCGAATTCATCCAAACCAGGAGGTGATCGTTGTGTTGCTGCTGGCTGTCCGAATCACTCAAAACGTGATAAGAATTCTTTCTTTAGATTTCCAAAAGAAGAAAACCGCTGTAAAATTTGGATAAAAAATTGCGGATTAACAGAATTTTTGGAATTCGATTCTGAAACATGCTACAAACGGTATAGACTATATAGTTCGCACTTTGAAAATGAGATGTTTTGTAATTGTTTAAGTACATATATTACCTTCCGTAAAAGGAAGGTATTGTCTTTGGTCAAAAAATTCGTTGGTGAGTTTTTAATGAATAAGCACGTTTTAGGGCCCCTAGAATACGAATTTACTATTTTTAAGATGATGTCTGTGTGTGTGTGTGTGTGTGTGTGTGTGTGTGTGTGTGTGTCCGTGTGTGTGTCCGTGTGTGACAAATTTTTCTCCGACGATAACTCCAATACTACAATTCTAAAAATTATAATTCTTTCGTATTCCTCTTCTTTACATCCATATGAAGAGCTGATTAGATTTTGGTTATAATTGATCAACCGGAATTTGAAGTTTTTAACAGTTTTTCTTAAAAAAACGCAGTTAAATATTATTTTTAGACATTTTTTGATTATCAATATGAAAGAATATCTTATTCTCTATACGGTTTGATTATACACTTTCGTTCATATTCAATAGATATAGAGTTATAGAGACATTAAGAGAGATTAACTTTCAAAAATTAGTCAGCTTTGTTAAAATTATTGAAACAACAGAAAAATTTAATTGACAGATGTCAGTTGTAAATGCAAAACCAAAGTTGAAAGTAGGGTCAGAAAGGGACAGAAAGTTATGTGTGAATGTGATAGAGTGTCTCTCCAAAGAGAAGAAGATGGAAGGACTGTGTAGCAGAAGATTTGAGAGAGGAAGAATTGTGTGAAGAAGATGCGTTGGACAGGAATGATTAAAAGAGAAGAGTAAGAAACAGCGACCCCTAATAAAATAGGGAAAGGAACTTTCGGTATAGAATTTGTAAAAAATAGTGTGTTCGTGTTACAATTTTATAGGATATACAGAATCTTTTTCAAGGAACTTTTGGTATGGGATATATACAAAATACATTGAATTGACGGAAGGTTTTGTGCTGGCCACAACAGATTTTTTTTTCTTGTATTGCTTTTGATGGTTTAAATTTTTTATTCTTGTTATTTGTACAATCATGTTGTATTTTGTTTTATTGTTTTGACAAAAAAAAAAACATTCGTCCTTTGTTAATTCTTTATATATGTACATATTTTGTTTGCTCTTTTATTGTTATTGTTCTTTTTTATAGTAATTATTTTCATATAAAAATAAAATGACATTTTATACTTCGTTCGCTCTGCCATAAACTTTTTGGCTCGTCCATAAAGACCTAAATTATGTACTTATTACATAAATAGCTATTATTTATTTATTATACAGAATTTAATCATTATTATAATACATATCGAGGGAAATACTTTCCTTACTTTTCTACGCAATTATTTAAAGTTTGACGTTTAATTAAATTTCTCGCGCTCGCATGCTAAATTTCATATCACAAAATAAAATAACATTTTATACTTTCATCATATACAGCTATTTTTATATTTTTTATTTATTTATTGTCCAAAGTTTAATCATTATAACAATACATATCAAGGGAAAGACTTTCTTAACTTTTCTACGCAATTATTGAAAATTTCACGGTTTTAACAATCAAAAAGGTGTCGGAGTTATAAATAGATGGCGCTAGATTAATTACCACTGGAGCTAGCTGGAGCTAGAGATGCACTCGATTTCGAGTCGATCATCGAGCCGGGCCGAAGATATTTTTTATCGGGCCGAATCAGGCTAATCATTTTCAAAAATCGAGGCGAGTCGGACTTTTGATTTTGGCCCGGCCCGAAAAATCTTATAGTTCAATCAAATACACAGTTTTCTTAATATTTTAATGAAAATGGATGAAGTTAAAAAGGATCAAAATGATTTAATAACAACAAACTTCACATATTAATAAATAAAAATCTGTTGTGGCCAGCACAAGACCTTCCGTCAATTCGATGTATTTTGTACAAATCCCATACCAAAAGGTCCTTGGAACATATTCTATATAATATCATGTAAAATTCATTTGAAAAGGTTCTATAAATCCAATAAAATTATAACATAAACGTACACTAAGTAAAATGCACTTGACACTTCCTTCATTTATTCTTCAGCTTTCCCCTATTTTATTAGGGGACGCTGTTTCCTCTTCTCTTCCACTCATTCCTGCCCAACGCATATTCTTCACACATTCCTTCTTTTCTCAAGTCTTCTGCGATACAGTCCTTCCATCTTCTCTTTGGCCTTTCTCTGCACGTCACTTGCGAGGAACACTATGACATACCAATTTTAGATCCTATACTTTCCATATTTGGTTTTGCACTTGCAACTGACATCTGTCAATTAAAATTTTTTTAAATTATCAGCTGTTTCCATGATAAATAGCAAAGCTGACTAATTTTTGAAAATTTATTTCTTTATAACGCTTTAAATCTACAGCTATTGAATATGAAGGAAAATGTATAATCAAACCGTATAGAGAAGAGTATTTTCTTTAATATGTATAATATCAAAATGTCAAAAAATAATATCTAACTGCGTTCTTTTAAGAAAAACTGTTAAAAACTTCAAATTAGGGTACTTCCGGTGGATCAATTATAACCAAAATCTAATCAACTCTTCATATGGTTGTACAGAAGAGGAATACGGAAGAATTATAATTTTTAGAATTGTAGTATTGGAGTTATCGTCGGAGAAAAATTTGTCACACACGGACACACATACACACACACGGACACACACACATACACACACACATACACACACACACATACATACATACATACATACATACATACATACATACAGACATCATCTTAAAAATTATATATTCGTATTGTAGGGACCCTAAATCGTGCTTATTCATTAAAAACTCACTAACGATTTTTTTGACCAAAGACAATACCTTCCTTACCTAAAGGTGACGGAAGGTAAAACTGTATTGTTTTAAATTATTAAAATATCTTTCAGAACTCATATTATTAATTGGAAAAATACTACCTTTTTTAGTTTATGTTCTGAATTTTTTATTTTTAACCCAACGTTTCGGCACCATAAACTGGTCTCTGAGTTATACAGACCACTTCTCTGCCAGTTTTTGGGACGGTTTTTCCTCTGGCAAAAGGAGATTTTTTCCTGAGAAGATGCATGTTCGCCGTCCATGTTATTACCGGGCATGCACATATTGTCTAGAAAATTGTATACATAAAAAAGGTAACATTTATGAATATGTCTTGTTACCTTGGTTACTTGTTATTATTGTTTTTTAACATATTTATGTCAATGTATCCCCTGAAGAAGGCATCAGTTTATGGTGCCGAAACGTTGGGTTAAAAATAAAAAATACAGAACATAAACTAAAAAAGGTAGTATTTTTGTATTGTTTTACTTCAAGAATTCAAGGTTATTCATTGAAGCATAATAATTATATTGTGATGTTGCTGTTATTATTGTTATTACTCGTATACTTAAATAAAAGTGATTTTTATTCCTACCATAATGATTTCTTGTCCTATTTTTGAGCAGAAACAAAATTAGATAAAAAAATCCTTATGTAATTTTTTTTATATAAGATTTGTGAAAAAGTTGTTTAAATTTTCGAACGGCTTTGGTAATCAAAGGTCTGTAATTTTTATAAAAAACTTACACTAGAAGTGTCTCTTTTTTAACTACTTATGTTAACTAATGTTGAAAGTTATAAGAATGTACGAGTAGAAGTTTTTTATAAGTTTGACACGAAAACATTTTGCTTTAACATAAAAATCAACATTAGGAATGCCGGATGCACCCAATTTCGAGCTTTGGCCCGGCCCGAAGCCCGGCTTCTAACAATCACAAAGGTGTCGGAGTTATAAATAGATGGCGCTAGATCAATTACCACTGGAGTTAGCTGGTGCTAGGTCTGCAGTATCCGGTGCTAGCTATTTAAATAAAATTCATTTGTATGGGGGGGGGGGGGGGGAGTTATAAATAGATGGCGCTAGATCAGTTACCACTGGAGCTAGCTGGTGCTAGTTCTGCAGTATCCGGTGCTAGCTATTTAAATAAAATTCATTTGTATGGGGGGGGGGGGGGGGGCAGTTATAAATAGATGGTGCTAGATCAATTACCACTGGAGCTAGCTGGTGCTAGGTCTGCAGTATCCGGTGCTAGCTATTTAAATAAAAGGTGTCGGAGTTATAAACAGATGACACTAGATCAATTGCCACTGGAGCTAGCTGACGCTAGATCTGAACTAACCGGAGCTAGCTTTTCAATTTATTATTAATACGTCGAGTTTTAAACAGTTGGCGCTAAATCATTCATTTGTAAATGAGGTTGACAAGGTTGACAATTATTATCAACCCGTTGGAGTAGTCATAAATATACGGTGCTAGATCAAACCCCGCTGGAGTTAGCTGATGCTTGATCCAAAGTATCCGGAGCTTGCTTTCCAAATAAAAATCTTACCCCAGGGGGGCTAACATCGACCTAGCCCCCCCCCCCCCCCCCCACCGAATGTAACTAATGATATAAAGTTGAGAATACAAACTTGAACGTATCTTTCTCCGGGTCTTCTCCATACTCGTCAACGTCCGTCTGATCCATTGAGGCAAAAACGCGACTCAGTCCCCAGTCCTCACCACTCCATGCCGAGTGATTTCGGGCAAAAACCAATCTTGCAATTCGATGCCGGCGTTGCAATGGTGGACCTGTAGCCATCCTTCTACAAGACAATCCAGCATCACGAAGCCTTCTTCTAACGGTCCATTCACTAACATTTACATCTTTAACTTGTTGGAGTTGATTTCGTAGCAAAACCGCAGAAGCTGTCCTATTCCGCAAACTTGCGGACGCCAAAAATCGGTCATCTCTTCGGCTGGTGATTCTTTTACGCCCGGATCCTGGTGTTCTGGTTATCAAGCCAGTCTCCTCATAGCGCTGAAACACCTTTTGTACGGCACAAAGGCTCCTGCCAACAATTCTTGCAGTTTCACGTTGTCCTCGGCCATCTTGTATCAACGCTACAATTCTTGCCGCAGCAATAGGATTTACAGGCATTGTGAACTTCTAAATACACAATACGAGTACTACACCGTGTAAATGATAGATTTTACAAAGAAAAATCAACGCTATACAGAAAAGAGACACCGAAATGCGAATTTTCAATTACCGCGAATGCACGCTATTTCATAAAATTTGTAAAAAGAGTGATATTACATGACAGATAACAAAAGAAAACAGATGATCTTTCTCAAAAAATAAATAATTAAGATCCTTCTATGATTTACAATTTACAAACATGAGCTTAAAACAAAACATTCCAAAAATATATCATAATTAATAATTGACCTCAATTTTTTGCTCGCCAGTGTATATATTGTAATTTTTTGGTATATATATATACCGGGAGTTTATTTTATCAATAAACATGGGGTATATCATTGCCATAGTTACGGTATGAATGTTTGACAGTAATGTATTGAAGCGTTTATTTTATAAGTAAACATAGGCGTTTAATATGGGAAGCAGTTTTCTGTAAATACAAAGACCGGTAGCACAAGCCCTATTCTAACTAAAACGCTGTTTTAAGAAATGTCAAATTCTAATTTCAATGTTTAATTTCACTCTTATGTGTAAAGAACGATTTTTTAAAAAATATTTGATTGAATACAAACTATGTGCTGCTTCAAAATCATATTTTAATATATTTGATGTTATTTATTTTTGTTATTAAATAATGAAATTTGACATTTCTTAACACAGTGTTTTAGTTAAAACAAGGCTTGTGCTACCAGCCATTGTGTCTGGCAATAAATCAAGCCATGCTATTGAACATGATAATAGTACATTACATCTTGTACATTATTTAATATTAATTACTTTAAAAATATTGCAAAAATTACAATAAATTGTAAAAATTGTCAAATAAATAATTGTTTCACTTTTTTATTATGCAATATCAAAAGATTTCCGAATGTCTCCGTGGCACAGTGGTCATAACACTGGCGTCTGAAATTTTTGGTTGGGGTTCGATTCCTCATTGGGGTAAATATTTTATATTTTTACAAAAAATTGTTGAACCTTTAAAAATCCGTTTATATTTCCATATTACAATCATTTGAATATAATAATAACATTGTAATAAATGAAGAGAAAATAATTGAGAATAATTGATTACAATAATCAAAATATTGATGCAATAACAATGCATTGTATTTCCTTTGATATGAGGAAATCAAATGACCAATGTTGTAAAAATTTATAATAAACATATGGGAGGAGTTGACCTCCTAGATAGTCATATAGGACGACATCGCATTAGGATGAAATCGAAAAAATGGTATTTTAGACTATTTTACCATTTGCTTGATTTGGCAACGATAAATGCTTGGCTAATTGTATTAAAGGGTTAATGAGTCCAAACAGAAAAAATCTTTATTGAACCAAAAACAATTTCGTATCGAAATTATTCAAGCCCTATACAGGATTGGGAGAAGTATGACGAAAAGAGGCCGGCCGAGTAGTGGACTTCAATCTCTAATAGAAATGAAAGAGAAGAAAAAATCAGCAGCTGTTGTACCTCCAGTTGATGTTAGAAAAGATGATATGGAACAATGGTTTGAATGGTCAGATACTCGAGGTAGATGCAAATATCCAGGCTGTACACACCTAACTTACGTATTTTGTGGAAAATGTAAACTCAACCTTTGTAACAATAAAAATTCAAATTGTTTTAAACTGTTCCACTGCAATTAATTTGTGAAGTATCATTATTACGTGTAATCACTTATATTATTTTGTACTCGATGTATCACTTATGATACATAACAAAAATAAGTTTTTTATAATTAAAATATTTTTGTAATTTTTTTCAATATTTTTTTCCTATACTATTCATTCCATTAAACCTAAATATATTTTTCTTAGTACATTTTGAAAAATCATGCATTTAAGGATAATTTAATTGTTTAAGATCCACTATCTGCGTCATTATCGAAATTCTGGGAACTTGAAGACATTCCTAAGAATACTGTTGTGTCTCATGAAGATCGGCTTGCCACTAATATTTTTGAATCTCAAAATAAACGATCAGATTTTGGGCGCTATATTGTACCTCTTCTATTTAAGAAATATCCTCCTGAATTAGGTAACTCTTATGCAAACGCCATTCGATGTTTCAATGTCTTACAACGCCGCTTATTGAATAATCCCAAGCTAAAAATGGAATATCATAAATTTATGAGCGATTATTTAGAACAAGACCATATGGCACTTTTGCCTTGAGACCTTGACCATAAATGTGAAGGATTCTATTTACCACATCACGGAGTACTACGTGAAACTAATGCTAAAACAAAACTCAGAGTTGTTTTCGATGGATCATAAAAGACTTCGACAAATAAATCACTCAACGACTATTTGCTATCTGGTCCTGCTTTTCAGACAGATCTCATATCAATTATCCAGCGATCGCGTCTCCACCGAATTATCTTCACCGCAGATATTAGATAAATGTATCGTCAAATTCTTGAGTCCGACGAACATCGCATTTATCAAAAAATATTATGGAATTTTGATCCAGCTCTACCACCGCAATCTTACATTCTCAACACGGTGAGATATGGCACGACTTGTGCCCCCTTTCTAGCTATTCGTACCTTACATCAATTAGCTGTTGACGAAGAATCAGAATTTCCACGACCGGCAAAAATTCTCAAGTCTGAGACCTATGTTGGCGACATAATAAGTGGAGCCAATTCATTAACTGAAGCTCTTAATCTTCAACAGGATCTCATTAAACTTCTCGGCACTGCTGGCCTCGAACTTCGTAAGTGGACAAGCAATCACCCAGATTTGCTTGAAAATATTCCTGAAGACAACTGCGAATTTTCTTTTTTAAATGAAGAGCAAAACAAGGAAGTTGTCAAAATTCTGGCTCTATCGTGGAATCCATTTTCAAACCACTTCACATATAAAATCTACTTGCTCATCTACGACATCACAAAACGCACCATCCTATCAGATATCGCAAGAATATTTGATCGTATCGGTTGGCAGTCGCCTCTAATTATGATCGCTAATCGAATGTTAGCCGTGGATATCCAGCACTGACTGGAACACTCAAGTACCGGAAACTTTAATCTCACAATGGAATACCTTCAAGTCACAATTACCAGAATTATCTACTCTTACGTATACCAAGTCATGTAGACCCATCAAACGATATCTTAAGCTTGATAAGTTTCTGTGATGCCTTAGAAACAGGTTATGCAGCTGTTGTGTACATCCACATCGATCATTCATGATCTCAATCTTGCACAACATATCTTATCGCTTCGAAAACTAAAATAGCTCCTCTTAAACGAATATCTTTCTCACGTTTAGAGCACTGCAACTATCATTTTTTCATATATTCGCATGGTCGGATTCTACTATTACGCTTTCTTGCATCCGAGCCCCACCTTACAAATGGCAAACCGTTGTAAGGAAGCGGGTTGCAGAAATTCAACAAAATCTCTCTCAATATTTATTGGCATACTTCTTATGGTGGCAAGGCACCTCTTGGTTTAAAGAATCCCACAACTCATGCCCATTGTATCAACAATATGATGAGTCATCACTTAATCCATAAGCAACAGTTGAATCTAAAATATCTTTACTCGTGAACAATGAGCCTGATAACACTCTGCTACTGCAGTATTCTGATTTACACCGCCTGCTACGGATCACGGCATTATGCATGAGATGGTTCAAAATAGTAAAGTTTCAGGAACATCCTACGCAGTCATTGCTATCGGCCTCAGAATATGATGATGCTTTACTGCGATGGGTGAAACTTGCACAAAACAAAATACTCGCTGATGATATTGACAGACTTTATAAAGGACAATCATGCTCTAAACCACTGCGAAATCCTAGCCCATTTATTGATGAAGAAGGACGGAGGAAGAATACAAAATTCCACTTTAATTTTTTTCCAAAAACATCCTCGACTTTACCTTCAAAACATCGTTTAACCAACCTGGTGATTAACTATCATCATAAAAAGTATCTTCATCCTTCGCCCAGAACTCTGCAAGCAATTTTGAGCAGCCGGTTTTGAATCTTAGGCGCTCACCGCATCATTCGCAGTCATACCTTAAAATGCATAAAATGTTTTCGCTGTCATCCTATTCGGCCCAATCACCCATGAATAACTTACCCGAGCATCGAGTCAAACAATTGAAACCGTTTGACGTTGTTGGAATCGCCTATGTCACTCCTTACAAAAAGCGAGGTTTTAAAGCAACTAAATCATATCTATGTCTCTTTGCTTGTTTTACTACAAACGCAGTGTATTTTGAAATCGCATCGAATCTCGCTACTGAGGCATTCATTCTCGCTGTCCGAAGTTTTTTTTAGCCAGACGTGGCAGATGCTCTCACATTTACAGTTATTCAAGCACAACTTTTATTGGCACTAAGAGTCATTTTACTGAATTGTAAAAATTTACCAACTCATTACAATGAGTATTTGTCTAATCGCCTTGCTGCTGATGGTACTCAGTGGCACTTTAACCGAGCTTCTGTTCCTCATTTCGGCGGTCTTTGGGAAGCTGATATTAAGTCAGTAAATTTCCACATATTTCGAGTCGTAGGTTCTCAAGTTCTGACCCTCGAAGAATTTAACTTTTTATTATGTCAATTCTAAACTCAAGACCCTTATGTCCACTATCATCAAATTCTAATGACATGCAGGCCGAATCATTTTATTATGCTTGAAACTGCTGTATGTTTACCAGATTGCTTCTACCTGGAATCAACCACATTACACAGTCGTTGGCAGTTATTACAGAAAATTTTGGAAAAGGTAACATGCTGAATATCTCAACACGCTGCAACAGCGCTTAAAATGGTCAAGTCCTACACCCAACGTGAAACGCAATCAGCTGGTTGTCATCAAGAACGACCAAAATCCCCCACTTCAGTGGAAGTTAGGCCATGCCATTAAAGTCCATGCTGGGGATGACAACATTGTCAGAGTAGTCCAAGTTAGAACAACTTCATGAGTGTTGACCAGACCAGTGGTCAAGCTTTGTCCATTACCGGAGTCCTGAAAAACTCCGTTTTTGGCCGGCCGGCATGTTCGGACCTCTACCGCCATCTTGTAGCTGAGTCCGCTTTTTGGCTTCGCCGCATCTCACCGGACATAAGAATAGGGCACCTGCATCTACGTCACAACATGGCGGATGATCAGCTGATCTCGGACAACCAAGCTTCAGTTTAACATTGCGTCTTATGCAGCGAATGTGTTTTCTGTACAAGAAATTCAGTTTTTCCTAAATTTATACATGCTATTTTAAAATGTAATTAGCCATAATTAAAGATAAGTGACTGGTGGTACAATTTAGTAACTGCCAAAATAATAGATAATAAACTCTAATAAATGTTCCTACTTCTTGTAGAAGAATAAGGGTTGTAGTAATAATATTAATTATTATTATAAATAAGTTTATTGACTAGTATAATTGAATGATATATATATATTTACACTTGAAAGATGATGATTGCTGTACCGACTGTATGGAGGATGAGTCTTCTACATCTCTGGTCTCTGGACACTCTCTCTTGGACACACTCTGACTTCCCATCGTCTATACAGTCTTTTATATTACTGTAATGCTAAGTCATCAAACAATTGAGTAATAACCTACTTATGACACTTTAATATTGCTATTACTTATTCTGCAATATATGCAAATAATAACACAAGCTATTATGACCCCAATTGTGTGGTGACCTAGTCTTACATTCCTCCCTTCTTTAAAAATTTGCTTCCGGAGGAGCACAATTTTCTTATAACTACACTTAAAGTCTCTATTTTCATCATATTTCGTAACATGTCAAGTGTGATGGGGAGAATTACTGCAATCCACTGGTCTTCTGCTGGATGGTGTATCCATGACTGTAGATGAGTTTGAGGGTAGATGAACGATTGGCCACTCGTCATCCCCTGAATGGTTCATCTGCTTCTTATGGTTTGATATGGTTTCCTCATCATACATGTCACTGATGTTTGGTCTTTTACTGTTACTAACAACACTTCCATTCACACATTTTAAATACTATATTTTCTAAATAATTGTTTTTCCATATGACACAAAATATTCAAAATGTGTTCAATATTTACCATTTATAACGTATGTCTGCAATTCTTAGCAGTGGTATGGCCAATTCAGCCATCCCATAAATAAGTTGCTAATTGAAGTTCTAAGCAATATTTATTTAAATGAAAAAAATTGAAATATCTAATAATTTTGAATGCGTTATGAATGGCTATTTAAATTATTCACTTACACACTTAAATTGGAGAATCAAGACACATATGATTTTCCTTATGTCCTTGGTTCTTGGTATTGAATTCTAACTCATAATCCATGGATGTTGTGGTGCTGGTCCTTTACTGCGAGTGTGGTACGGTGATACTACAGGAGTGGGAGTCCGTTCCACTTGTAAATTATTATGAATTAATTCATTCATCATATTATGATGTACTATATTTTGTGACGTTTTAGGATCATTTTTATTTTCTTCTGTGCACTCTACTGGTTTACATTGCGGTATCTCTATGTCTTCATTTAAATTTTCTTCTAAAAGATTCTCGTCCATAAACGGTTTTAAGCGGTTCACATGAACTGTCAAAATTTTATCAGACTTATTTTGTCGAATTTTGTATGTTACGGGTCCCATGATTTTTGTGATGAAGTACGGCCCTGTCCATAGCTTGTGAAACTTTCGTGACGTTCTTGCATTTATTGCTGGACTATGCAAATATACTGCGTCACCGATTTTATATTTTGCTGATTTTTTATTTTTGTTAAACTGAGTTGAAAGCAATTTGCAATCTTTGTTTTAATTCTGACGCATAATTGTCTGCATAGTCATACCTTAGATCTTGTGGTCTGGTTATGTCGTCGTAAGGTAATTCCAAATCACGACCATGCATTAAGAAAAATGGAGTTTCATTTGTACTACTGTGTACACTACTTCTATATGCTAATAACACGTATGGTAGCCATTCATCCCAGTCGGTTTGATCTCTATTCACAAAATGAGACAAAATGTCCTTGAAGACGCGATGACTTCGCTCAATCATCCCATTCGTTTGTGGTCGGTATGCAGTTGTTTGTAACTTTTCAACGCCAAATATTTTGCAGATTTGTTTGAAAATTTCCGAAGTGAAATTTGTACCTTGGTCAGTCAGCAATTGCCTTGGAGCACCGTGTCTTGCGAAAAAATTTTCTGACAAAAAAATGGTCTGGAATAGCAAATGCTTCTGGATATTTCGTGAAGTGGTCCTGGAACGTTAGGATGTATTTATTCCCCTTCATACTTGTTGGTAATGGACCTACAATATCCATTGAGACCCTTTCCATTGGCCTACTAACTTCATTGAATTTTTGGAGTGGCACAGGTTTGTGATGTGGAGATGTTTTCCTTTGATTGCATGAGTGACATTTCTTGCAATGATCTTCAATGTCCTTGGCCATCGATTTCCAAAAAACTTTTTCCTTGATCCGACTGAGTGTCTTCTCAAACCCCTGATGTCCCGCATATGGTAGGTTCTGGTAATCGTGCATTACCTTGAATTTCATGGATGCTGGTACTACGAGTTGATGATGACGCCCATTATTTGTTTTTTCTTTGAATATAAAACCTTCATCATCTGTGAAATACCCTTCTTTACTGGATAGTTGTTGCACTGCCGCATCTTTATGTTGTTTACTTGATATCATGTGCCTATCCCATATTGGTTCATATGTTTCTTCAACATCTACGGAATTTATGGGTAATCTTGATAGTACGTCTGCGTTCACGTGTTTCTTCCCCGCTCTATGTTCGACTTTGTACTCGTATTCTTGGAGAGTAAGTACCCATTTTGCTAAACGTGATTGTGGAGTTTTCAGTGATAATAACCATTTTAGAGACTGATGGTCAGTTATGATGGTAAATTTTCTTCCATACAGATAAACTCTGTAGTATTTTACACCCCAATTTACTGCAAGACATTCCTGTTCTGTTGTGGAATAATTTACTTCTGCTTTATTTAACTGACGACTTGCAAAAGCTATTGGTCTTTCGTATCCATCACATTTTTGACTGAGGATGGCACTTATAGCTTTACCACTAGCATCGGTTGACAAGATGAATTCCTTCGTGAAATCTGGATGGGCTAGAACCGTGTAAGAACAGAGAGTATTCTTCAATGTGTCAAATTCCTGTTCACAGTCTTCGGTCCAGTTAAACGATTGGTCTTTTTGGGTCAATTTCGTGAGAGGTTTCGATGTTTTTGCGAAATCTTGTATAAATCTTTTGTAGAAACCTACTAGGCCGCAGAAAGCTCTGATATCCTTGACTGATTTTGGCTTTGGATAGTTCTGTATAACTGAAATTTTGTCTGGATCCGGCTTAACGCCCTCTCCATTTATTATATAACCCAAATACTTTACTTCTGTCTTCAAGAAATTGCATTTATTGGGTTGTAATTTTTAGTTAGCCTGTCGTAGTCTCTTGAAAACCTCTGTGAGTCTTTCTAGATAATCGTCTACTCCTTGTCCGTTGAAAACTATGACGTCATCCAGATATACTAGGCATTTTTCTCCTCTTAACCCAGAAAGTACACTGTTCATGAGTCGTTGAAAAGTGCTTGGGGCATTAGCTAGCCCGAACGCCATCTTTGTGAACTGGTAATGTTCACCATTTGTTGTGAAAGCAGTCTTCTCCTTATCTCGTTCATCCAGTTCTACTTGCCAGTACCCTGATGCTGAATCTAGAGTAGTAAATAGATTAGCATTTCCAAGTTGATCCAGGGTTTCTTGCATGTTGGCAACAGGATAATAGTACTTCTTTGTCACCTTATTCAGCCCTCTGAAGTCAATGCACACCCTTATCTTGGCTTCACCGGTTTCAGATTTCTTCGGTATGATGACTACTGGTGCTGACCATAGAGAATCGGAGGGTTCTATGACTCCTGCTTCACACATATTTTGTAGTTCCTTCTTTAAAATTTCTTTTTGGCTGTGAGGAACTCTGTATGGAGCTTTCGCTATAGGCGGCACATCTTCCGTAATTATACGGTGTTTTACTTGATGTGTGCAGGCTAACTTGCTGTCTTCCCACTGAAAGATGTCTTCATATTCCATCAGTAACTTCAATAACTTGCATTTTACCTCTTCCGGTAAATAATCTAATTTGAACTGCTCTTCAATGCACCTATTTCCTTGAACTTTTACAGTGCATACAACTTGATACTTCTTCATCTCAGCTGTCGTAGTTTTTCCAGCCTCGCTGTCTTCTTTCTTCAATGGACCCGTGCTGTCCTTTTTCTTCTGAGCCTGTCGATTTACAGCGCTCTCAACTTGAAAATTTTTCATTGCAATTCTTCTGTTTCCAGCTGTCCCGCCTTTCTGATTTAGTGGTTCAGATGACGTGGAATACTGTACTTTTATATTCTTTTGAGCCTGTTGGTGCACAACGCTTTCTTGAGAATTCTTCCGAGCAATTCTTCTTTTGCCAGCTGGCAAAACCTTTCTGGTTTTGTGGTTCAGATGACGTGGAATACTGTACTTCTTCATTCTTCTGAGCCTGGCGATTTCCAGCGCTCTTCCCTTGAGAATTCTTCTTTGTCCCGACTTGTCCTCTTGACGTGGTCGACGACTGTTTAACTTGAGCCTGTTGATTTGCAGTGCTCCCTTTCTCAAGTATGGCGGATTTGCCGATTAACATGTTTCTTCCTAATGTAAGCTCTTGATTTGTGAAGTTCATCAACTTCACCGGTACCTGTTCTTCTGTTTTTGTTATGACTCTTGCTGCCATAACCCCATGGGTCTTCAGTTCTACTGGTTCCACCACGATATCTTGCCCTGGATTGATCAGATCCTGGACTGCTGTACACACGAACTCGCAATTTGGAGGAATCTTCACGGCGCTCTTCAATCTAACCAATCCACTGGTTTGTGTGACTGATTCTTCTTGATTGAGGAAGCCATTCCCCGTATTCTGAACTTCTGTGTTCTTATCTTGAATTGTGAGTACGTGCCTGTGGTTTGTTTTGCTTATCTTGCAGTACTGCCTCTTGACCTGCCCCACAGACGTCATTGGCTCGTGTTGCGCAATCACAGCCTATGACATTAAGTGCTGCGGTGTGCATGTTTTCTAGGTCCCGATTAATCAGCAATTTTAAACGTATGTTATTAAAACATACCTTCTCTTTTGAAATATACACATCAAATTTACGTATAAAATCTCTACTCAATAAACCGACGGCATCTAAATCTAAATCATCTGAGCAAATAAATGTTTTAAGACGAAAACTAGAATTTTGACATTCATATTTTAATTTATTTGTGCCATAATATGATACTGGTGAGCCAGATATAGATTTTAATTGCCCAACATTCCCTTTTTGAATCAAATGCCTCTTAGCAAATCGTTTTTTAAGAATTGATACTCTTGACCCAGAATCTATTAATAACTTTACTGGAATACCTCTAATTTTGACTAAAATAAAATTTGAATCGTCTCTATCTAAATTTTCCAATGTTCGAATATTATTAATTTTGAAAGTTTTATTTATTACTGATACCTCCCGAAACGGGGCACTTGCGAGAGGTAGTTTCTGTTTAAATGCTGAGGTCTTCGTTTTTCCTTCGTCCTGCGAATGTCCTTGATGTGCCTGTTGGGGTTGTAGCGATTGCCTCCTGGTGGACCTTTATTTATTTATTTATTTATTTATTTAATGATCAACCCAACAGGCTAAGCCCAGATAAAGGGTTGTAAAAAAAATACAAAATACACTCAACAATACATAAAAATAAACAAAATGCTTATTACATATTACATAACATATTAATGAAATTTTTAAATTCCAAATGAAATATATCAATCCTCGAAAATTTACTATTATAAAGATTGCACATACGATATATAGGCGACAGCATTAAATAATTAGTTCTAGCACCCGGTAAATAAAAAGTAAAGCTACTTATGGTACGAAAAGAGGGAATATGAAATTGGAGAGAGGAAAGAGTACAAGGATCGTCAACGCATCTGTTTACAACTTTAAATAGATGTATTATTAGGGCAATTTCACGGCGTTCAAAGAGATTCTTGAAATTAAACATTTGTAACAACTGTTTATAATTTACAGAATAATCAGGGTACTTATTATGTGCCTTGTAATAAAGGTATTTGAGAATTTTTTTTTGAACAGATTCAATCAGATCTTGATGTACTTCGTAAATAGGGTTCCAAATGATGTGACAGTACTCCAGCTTAGAGCGGACGAAAGAAAAGTATAGGTTCGTAATTGCTGATAAATTTAGGAAAGTTCGAGTATTTCTTATTATGAAACCTAGCATTCTCATGGCACTGTTATATATATCTTGTATTTGATGTGTAAATGTAAATTTGGTGTCATATTTGACTCCAAGATCTCGTACAGTAGTAGATCGCGACAAGGTGACATTTTCGATCGTATAATTATGAACAATTGGCAATAGTTTCCTAGTAAAAGACATTACTGTACATTTATTTAGATTAAGATGTAATTTGTTAATTGAGCACCATACCTACTATGATTTCGATTAGTGCATATTTTACCAAATTTTGTATAATGCCCTTTTTTCTCCCGCTCTTTACAGGGAAATTTTATTCTATAATCTCTTTGTATCTGTCCTTTTCCTCCACCTTTATAACATTTTAACACTTTTTGTGATATACGTGATTTTTTATTTACGGACCCTACTTCCAGACGACCATTTTTGTCTGAGGCTAGCTCTAATTCCTCACGCTCTGCCATTTCAACAGCTTCTTCAAATGTTAAACCCGTTTTATTGTCCATTATTGGCCTGAGAACTTTTCTAATATCATGTCTAAGTCCATCTTTAAAGTTACATAGAGTTTGTTGATCTGCAAAATTTACAATTCCATTTTGTGATTTTATTAGTTCTGATTTTAAATTTCTTAATCTTTTTGCAAAGTCTTGTACTGTTTCTTCTAAATTTTGCGCGCAATTTTTGAACTCTCTATTTATTTGTTCGATATATCTACGCTTAGCAAATCTTTTGACAAAATGTTCTCTAAATTCCATAAATGTAACATTAGCGAGCTGTATTTCTTTTGTTTCACAGTAAAACTGTAACGCTTCCCCATTTAATTTTGTTCTAATAAGCTCTACTATTTCTCTGTTGGAAAACTGTCTAACACTTGATACTACGTAAACTTTTCTAAAAAATTCTATTACATTCTCGACAAAAAATTCTGGTATTTGTGATATTACACTACTTTTTAAAGATAATAATAATAATAATAATAATAATAATAATAATAATAACCTTTATTATTCAACAGGACAAGTCCCTATTACAGAATAATATTACAGATAAATGATTTTAAAGATAACAAAAATGGCAATAACGCTTGATACCTAATTATAATAAATTGTGTAACTTCACTTTGAATTGTTTTAGGCTAAAAGAAAAATCTAGTTCAGAACAGAACTCATTGTATAAACGGCACATATTATTAATTGGTGAATTGTACAAGTACGTGGTTCTACATTGTTGAAGTACAAAAGTGTTTGAATAGCGAGTATTGCTGTTATTAACAAAGAAATTTAATGTACTGAGTATGAAAGAATCGTCTAAGTAATTATTCACTATTTTATAGAGGAATATTAGTAGGTTTGTATTTCGCCTTGACTGAAGTGTGCTTAAATTACATAAAGTTAGCAATGTGTTGTAGTTATCAGGGGCACAATTGAGAGAGCTCTATAACACATGACTTTACAAAACTTTCGTTGTATTCTCTCAAGATCAGTAATTAAAAACTTTTGATATGGATGCCAAATAATACTACAGTAATCAAGTTTACTTAGAATTAATGTTTTGAATAAAGTGGTGAAGCAAAAAATATTTTTGAATCCTTTATTCGATCGAAAAATGAAACCTAATAGTTTGTAACACTCGTTGATTAATTTGCTTATATGATTAGTTAGGCTCAACTTTGGATCCAAAAGTAGGCCAAGGTCGCCGACCTCAACAGTACGATGTAAAACTGTATTATTTATCATGTATTCAAAAACGATTAATTTATTTTTTCTAGCGAACGTCATTATGTGACATTTGTTTATATTGAAATGAATTTGATTTCTAATGGACCAATTATGAATGGAATTTAAGTCGTCCTGTAATAGATCACAATCACCCATTTCACAAACTTCACGGAAGATTTTGAAGTCGTCCGCATACATGAGGCAACTAGAATGTTTAACTACCGTTACCAGATCGTTGACAAAAAGAATAAATAATAAGGGACCGAGAACCGATCCTTGAGGAACACCAGATAATGCCAAAAAATAATTCGACTGAAAACCAGAACAATGAACATACTGGTTCCTATTACTCAAGTAGGATTCTAAAAATTTCGTAAGGTTCTGAGAAAAATTGAGTAGTTCTAATTTATAAATTAGTAGTTCGTGATTTACTGAGTCGAAGGCTTTGGAAAAGTCTGTATAAATGACATCCATTTGCATTTTATGAGAAAACACCTCGTAAATCTTTTGCGTGAAATTTGTTAAATTGGTCAAAGTGGATCTTTTTTCAATGAAACCATGTTGGCAATTTGTAATAAGATTTTTGCATTGGTACTGGATTTGCTTGAAAATTAGGAACTCAAATATTTTTGCAACTGAGTTTAGGCAAGATATTGGACGATAATTAATAATTTTATTTCTTTCACCAGATTTAAAGAGAGGGCAAATTTTAGCAGTTTTCCATCTGTCAGGAAAATTATTACAATTTATGCACATGTTAAAAATTTTGTACAATGGGTATATGAGAGATTCACAACAACCTTTATAAATGTATATTGGAATATTATCGGGGCCAACAGATTTGGTATTTTTTTGCGCATGAATTGCGTTACGAATATCGTCCTCCGATACATTCGTAATAGATACTGTTTCGTATATACAATTGTTACTGTATTCATTGTTTACAGTTTCAACTGGTGCACAGTTGTATACACTACTGAAAAAATCGGCGAAAGCTCTGGCGATTTCGGAACCAGAGTTTAATTCGACATCATCATAATACATTGTTGGCGGAAATGTAGATGAATTTTTTTTATTATTGATATATTGCCAGAAATAGCTAGGATCATTGATAATGTTGTTTTGTACGCCTTTTAAATAGTTGTCATAAGCGTTTTTTATTGAACTTTTTACTCTAGATCTAACAGTTTTGTACATCAGCAAGTGAGACCCCTGACCAGTTTTATTGAACAATTTTCTGTGATGCTCTTTAACCTTTAAATTATGAATTATATCTTTATTGAACCACACAGGGTATTTTGTGTTACGTGTAATTTTTTTAGGAATGCATACTTCTAGAACATTATAAATAATATTGTAAAAATGATCAACAACATCATTAATATTATGAAAATCTTGAAGAGATTGCCAATCAGTGTCCTGCAGTAAACTATAGAGTAATTCGAAATTACCTCTCTTAAAATCATACTCATTGCTATAATTTGATTTTAGCTTACGCGTATCTTTTATATTAATACGAAGAGTAATATGTAACGCAGGGTGATGGACATCCTCATGTAAGAAACAATTTAAATTTTTATCTACAGAACATTCTAAATTGGAGGCAACAATATCTAATATATTATTGTTCGAATTGGAGACTTTATTGCATTGGGTTGCACTTACAAGATTTATGAAGTTTGTAAATGATTGAATGTAATTATCTGTAAAATTTTCAATGTATGAACGATTTAAATTAGTTATGTTGGTGTCTCCAATTAGAATGATGTTGCACGTATGAATGAAAGACAGAGAACTTATATAATCGAATAAAGAACAGTAATCAGCGATATTACAGTCAGGTGGTATATATAACGCGAAGATATAGACTGATAAAGGTGTACCGGAAGATGAAACCTTGACACAGAGAAGTTCAATGTTTACAGATGGACAATGAAGGGGAACGAGCTGATGTCTGTAGTTGTTGTTGACCGCTATTAGCACTCCACCGCCCCGAGATTTGCCAGTTTTCACATGATCACGGTCACAACGATATACAAAATAACGCTCATCGAACAATTCACTATCACTGATGCCAGGGCTGAGCCATGTTTCCGAGAGTACAATAACGTCGTAGTTAGTTGTGAATACACTTAAATAAAGTTCGGTTAGTTTAGTGTTGATGCCACGGGTGTTTTGATAGTAGATTGTTATATTGTTAGAAGGCTGCAGATTCTTTAGTTTTTTGATTTTACAATTCGCGGTACACCATTAACATATTTAATGGTTATATCTTTCTCGCCATTATTTGAACGCCTTTCCAGTTCATTTCTAAGTTCATGTAAGTACATTCGCTGTTTTGGAGTACTATCACTACTAATTTTAATTTTGTTAAATTTCGAAATTGCGAGCTTTTTCGCGTTTTTCAATAATAATATCGCATCATCTGAGTTACTTAATATTACTTTAATTGGTCTAGGTTTATTGTTGGATGGAGTGCGTTTACCAAGGCGAAAGTGCTTAGTGCTGCTCACATTTACCTTGTTGGAGGATGTTAGCTCTATGATTTCTTTGACGTCATTGAGTGAATCGCCAGTTTCAGGCAAATTGTAAATAATAATGTTTGAACGTCTATTTTGACGATCAGCAACTTCAGCAACAATGTTTTCGAAGTCGGTGAGTTCATCCAGTTTATTCTTTGCAGTTTCATTTAATTTAGAATTTATTTCTTTCAACTCATTTTGCAGCGATATGATCAGTAGCTTCAATTCACTGATAGAATTCAATGCTGAAGAGGACTCGCATGGGTCGCAAAGCCATTTGTAATTTTTTCTGGAGCGTAACATACGTGAATCCGATGACGGAACATTGACACACTCAATATGGAAGGAAACCCCGCAGCTGGTGCAAGAAATGGATGATGTTGAGGATTCGCATTTTTTGGAACAAACCAAACAAACAGAAGACATTTTGTTTTCCTGACAGCACGGAGGATCCTTCTGAACACGCACAGGTCGGTTTAATTAATGCACAAAACTACGCACAAAATTGCAAGTGAAAAAAAAAACGGTTTTTGCATTCAAAGTGCAGCCTCACGGTCACTGAATGCAAGTATTATGCCGGATATTAAAGACCAACAAATTAAGTGCACTCTGATATATAATTCGTTGTATAAAGTTTAATAAGATCGCACTAATTTATAATATTAACACAGATTGCAAAAACACGTCTGCCACATGTAGTTATCAACTATTCTATTCAGATAACATTTCTGTTTTTGATTTAACTGGCATTGACAGATTAGCGCTGTTAGAGCTACCCGCAGTACTACCACCCGGCATGATTATTTATTTTAAAAAATAATTTTGTTACAAAATCGTACACCGCGAGCGAACCAAATATATTGGCCACTCTGGACTGGCGAAAGTACCCCAAAACCGCTACCACCAATTTGTAACCCGCCTTTTAAGGGGCGAATTGCAAATAATATTTATAAGTGAGTTCTTGCCAGACTGGTGGTACAATTTAGTAACTGCCAAAATAATAGATAATAAACTCTAATAAATGTTCCTACTTCTTGTAGAAGACTGAAGGTTGTAATAATAATATTAATTATTATTATAAATAAGTTTATTGACTAGTATAATTGAATGATATATATTTACACTTGACAGATGATGATTGCTGTACCGACTGTATGGAGGATGGGTCTTCTACATCTCTGGTCTCTGGACAATCTCTCTTGGACACACTCTGACTTCCCATCGTCTATACAGTCTTTTATATTACTGTAATGCTAAGTCATCAACCAATTGAGTAATAACCTACTTATGACACTTTAATATTGCTATTACTTATTCTGCAATATATGCAAATAATAACACAAACTATTATGACCCCAAATGTGTGGTGACCTAGTCTTACAATTGCTACATTTAGAACCTAGGCCGGTGACATTTTGATAAAAACAGTTGAGGCTGTACGTATTATTGTTGTGAGATTAATTTAACTTTGATCTAGATTTCATAATAGCGCCAGAATTATTATTTGGTGAAAAGTTGTTAACAATCTGTAATTGCTATTAATCACCAAAAACAATCTTTCTAAATTTATTAAGGGCTTGTTTGTAAACGTGGCAGTTAGTATCAGATGCAGCGTGATCAGTTGGTATATTAGCCTTATTCGCCTTATTAAACTGACAACAGTTGATGCACTTAAAATTAGTTTCAGTGCAGGTATCAAGAAGATGGATTTTACTACATTTAGGACAGGTTGGAGTTTCTTTATTTGGGTACTGAGTTGCTAAGTGGTGGAAACCACAACAATTGTAACAACGCTGTACATCAATGCTATCATAAATCGAACAAAAATCATATCCAACAAAGAGCTTACCAGTATTCATTACTTCACGATAAGTTGAGTGATCAACTTGAGTAACAGATTGATAAATATCTTTATTGTTACGCAGGGGTTTAAATGAAATAATTTCGCATACTCTATTTCCCGAGAAACACGATTTAATCTGTTCTTTTAAATAATTTACTTAAACTTTAGAATCCAACTTTTCAGATATACCTACAACTTTTATTCTGGGGTTAATCACAGGAAGTTGTTTGACATCGTATTTGTCACTCAATTTTTTTGAAAATCTGTTTAAATTTGCATGAACTGGCAGTATTAACCCATCTAATGACAACACTACCGTTACCTGAATGTTTAATATTGGTTAATTTGATGTTATTTTCTACAGGATTAAGCGATTTCAGCATATCAGATTTAGTAACACCTATATTTTGAGTACCTGATTTGAGTTTTACTATAATGGGAGGTTCACAGTTGAGATTTTAGCGACTGATGCAAAAGAGGATGGTTTAGGAGTAAAATTGGAAACATTAGAAATTGAATTTTTAATATTGTCCATTTTATCATTAAAATCTTCATAAAATTCGCTTTTAAATGAATCAAACATTGATTCGAACTTACTCATTAATGATGACTGTAACGTATCGAAAAGTTTACCAGTAGGATTCTGCATTAATACAATAACATTATCACTCAATTCAGATATCTTCGATGACATGTCAAGCCCTTCATTTTTATGAACAATCTCACAACTTGATTTGCAAAAATCACACAGGTAGAAAAAATTACCGGACTCCAAAATTTGAAAATATCTTCAGTAACGTTAATACATGAAGTATGGAAACTTTTATTACAGAATCCTTTACAATTTATCAAACTTTGATCCTTTTTTCTGTACCTGCATTTAGCGCAATCCGTCATTATTGCATTTTACTTAATAAGAGAAATATATATTAAATAATAATATAAACTTTACCTAACGACAAAAATTAATAATGAGAATGAATGAAGTACACAATAGACAAAAAGAAATGATGAGGGAGCGCCAGTGCGGTCCGTCACGGCTTGGGTATAAATCAAAGAACATAGGAATTGGACCACGGTAAGGTGACACTAGAGGTTAAGCATATTACTGACTATGCGAAAGAAGAAATGGCAGAAAGCCTAACAAAATCTAAAATAATCGGTTACTATCAGAATATAGACCTAACAAAGCTAAAATAGTGCCTAAAAATAATAAGACTGTAAGTACTAGAAGTTTATATAAATTAAATGAATAATCAGTCGATACTTTTGAATGTAGTACAATAAAAAATAACTGTAAAAATGTTTGGCCGGCAAGTATAATAAAAGTAATTAAACTTAATTTAAATTAAGTTTAAGAACCCGTACTAAGCGATAGTACGGTAATACAAAAAAGAACAATAGACAAAAACAAATATCAAAATAAAAAGCTTATATAAAATTATAAATATGAAGTTATGACTAAACAAAACCTACAAGCACGGCACTGGGCAGTGTGGCTGACAAAAGCGGATTTAACTTGTCAGACTATGCAGATTGAAATAAAAGAGAGAAAGACAATAAGAATAAATCGGGATGCACACATTACTTAGAAAAAAACTTTGCACACATAGCATGGAGCACAGGTATAAATTCCAGCACTAAACCATAAAAAAAATGCAAAAACACACAGAGAGATTAACAGAACGTGTACACTATCCAAAGACCACTACTCTATATAAATATTAGAGCAACTTAAAGTGGCTGGTTACGATCACATGTCCCTGCTAAATTAAATATTTATATTCATTTTCACTTTCAACCGCCAAATATGTCGTTCTGCAGAATTGACTCATTCTGCGCAATGACAGATATATAAATGTTAAAGCAACTGAAAGTGGCTGGTTACTGTCACATGTCCCTGTTAAATTAAATATTTATATACATTTTCACTTTCAACCCCTAAATATGTCGTTCTGCAGAATTGACTAATTCTGCACAATAACGGATATATAAATGTTAGAGCAACTTAAAGTAGCTGGTTACGATCACATGTCCCTAGTAAATTAAATATTTATATACATTTTCACTTTCAACCGCCAAATATGTCGTTCTGCAGAATTGACTCATACTGCACAATGACGGATATATTGTTGTAACGTGTTAGGGTTCTCACGTTGGGTTATGCTTTAAGGGTTGTTAAATTATTAAGTGTATCTTGTATTACCTATTAGTTTATTAATGTTGAAATAATAATAATACAATTATGAATATAAATACTGGATATCGAATATTGAATATTGTTGATTGACTATTGCTTATTGCTGATTGCTGTCTACTTATTAATTTGACTATTTACAAGTAACTTCTTACTACTCTCTACTGACTAACTTCAACTCACTGTCTGGTAACGGAGCAGAAAAACCGTTTTGCATCTCTCCCACTACATTGTTTGATTACAGAGTGCAAGGATCGCACTTTCCATACAAAGACTTGGAATATATAGTTCATTCCCATTTACGTCAGAATATATAGTTCCATCCGGTTTACAACATTCCTCCCCCCTTAAAAGATTTGACTATAAGGAAAATTTTACATTTTAGATGATCTCCTTCCACAAATTTTGGAAGTACTTGTAGGCCTAAAGGTTGTTCTTGCTTCGCTACTTTCAGAGGATACATTTTCAGTTATCGGATCTACAGGTTGTGGACGAGTAGTAAAATGAACTAAAGGACCAGAAGTTCTTTCTCTACTTTCAGAGTTAAAATTTTGACTTATTATAATACAAACACCTGCACAACATCCACAAGCTGTTTTCCCGAAACATCGTTTACAACAACAATTTATACAATACAATATTACACATATACCTATAACATAAACTATTAATGAATAATAACTATGTGAAGTATCTCTATTTATATTTTTCTCTATTTGTTCAGCTAATTCATTTATTTGGGATAATTTATGACTGGCTGAATTCAAATCTTCTAAATTAGTATGAATGGACTTAAAATTTGGATTCAAATTAATATTACTCAAATTTATATGTTTCTGTGTTAATTCTTCACAGTAATCTAATTTAATATCTAAAGGTGGGGCAAAACTCATTATAATTTCCGAAGAATATACTTTTCTGGCCATAAGAATTACATTTTTGGAATAAGCTTTACAACTCTCATTTAATCCTAATCTACCAGTACCGGATATTTTTAAATCATAAATTTCTTTATTATCTTTACATGATATGGTTAAACTATCTTTTTCTGGTAGTACATAGATCCAAGAGTTTGAATTTAATATATGTGTCCAAATGCTAAACTCTAATTGTATTATTCTCTTGTCACAACTTTCTGGCAATTTCGGACTAAGCTGAAATACTTTTACTTCACATATTTCATGTTGATGCGATAAACAGATAGCTTGTGTTTGTTTACAAACATAATAAACATTATTATATACCTTACACATCAAGAAATCTATCTCTGAAATTAGAAAATAATTCTGTTTTATTTTATCTATAGCAAAATATTTAGCGCTAGGTTGAATAAATATAAATTTTTGCTGACAACATTACAGGTAATGGATAAATTTGATAAATATCATAGCGATTAATATCTATTAAAGGTATATTGATTACATAAACTAGATAATTGTTCTTATAATACACTACCGCATTCACTGATTTTAACAAAGTATGGACTGTTTTAATTGATAAAGGTACCACGAAATCTGTGTTTGATGGCATGTATGATACTATGTTTTGCAACTCAGTCACCAACCTAGACGGTGTAATTATGGATGGATGTAACTGACTTTTCTCAGCGAACAACAATGCATTTATTAAAGAATTTATCTTACTATTAAAATATCTTTCAGAACTCATATTATTAATTAGAAAAATACTACCTTTTTACCTCTCGCTAAGAGACGTATTGGATTCATGCTAAAATTCGCATATCCAGATTTTATTGAATAAGCACGATTTAAGGTCCCTAGAATCCGATTATAACATTTTTAAAATGATGTCTGTGTGTGTGGGTGTGTGTGGATGTGTGTATGTGTGTGTGTATGTATGTATGTCTGGATGTTGTAGTCACGATTCCTCAAAAACTATAAGACTTAAAAAATATCTAACTGCAGTTTCCTGAATCTGACATTCCTGGGAAGAGCTGAAAAGGTTTTGGTAACAATTGAACAACCGGAAGTAGTAGTTTCTTAGAAAAATTCTTCTAAATATAATTTTTGGGAGGTTTTTTTTTACATATTGAAGAACATAAAATTCTCCATCTAATACACTTAAAAATTTTATTATATCTTGTATAGATTTAGAGATAAAGACACTGACCGGTAGTATTTACTCAAAATTTTAGTCACCCTAACTAACTAATTACCATGACTACCATTTAGAATTACATTGGAGTGATTAAAAATCAACCGAATTTGTTACTTTAGTCAACGCTTAATCACCCCTGTTTAAGAGTAAATACTACCGGTCACTATAATTTATAGAGTGAACTAATCGCAGAGGCTACGGCACTAAAGAAACCAGTTGACAAATTCCAATCCTGATTCCAATGTTTATAACATAATTTGTAAATGACACATGTTAGTGTCAAAAATCAACAGTTTTAGTGACATTCTAATAGCTTTTACTGGGAAGTATATTTAATTTTTCTTATTGTTTTATTAATTAAATATTTGAAATTATAGGTAAAATTGTGGTAAAATGCATATATCCATCAGAAATACCGCCAATCTGGTTAATGAATTGGAACAGTCTCTGATATTTAGAAACTTCCTCATACAATGAAATAAAAATATAAAAAGAATTATATGTGTGCAGAAGACATGTTAAATATAATAAAAAACAATATTTGGGTAATGTTCTATAATATTTTGTTATAAAACGACGATTCGAAAGCGAAGTACAATACAATACTTATATAGCCTAATGTAACCCGCCTTTTAAGGGGCGAATTGCAAATAATATTTATAAGTGAGTTCTTGCCAGACTGGTGGTACAATTTAGTAACTGCCAAAATAATAAATAATAAACTCTAATAAATGTTCCTACTTCTTGTAGAAGAATAAGTGTTGTAATAATAATATTAATTATTATTATAAATAAGTTTATTGACTAGTATAATAATTGAATGATATATATTTACACTTGATAGATGATGATTGCTGTAGCGACTGTATGGAGGATGGGTCTGCTATATCTCTGGTCTCTGGACACTCTCTCTTGGACATACTCTCTTGGACATACTCTCTTGGACATACTCTAACTTCCCATCGTCTATACAGTCTTTTATATTACTGTAATGCTAAGTCATCACACAATTGAGTAATAACCTACTTACGACACTTTAATATTGCTATTGCTTATTCTGCAATATATGCAAATAATAACACAAACTATTATGACTCCAATTGTGTGGTGACGTAGTCTTACATTCCTCCCTTCTTTAAAAATTTGCTTCCGAAGGAGCACAATTTTCTTATAACTACACTTAAAGTCTCTATTTTCACCATATTTCGTAACATGTCATGTGTGATGGGGAAAATTACTGCATTCCACTGGTCTTCTGCTGGATGGTGTATCCATGGCTGTAGATGAGTTTGAGGGTACATGAACGATTGGCCACTCGTCATCCCCTGAATGGTTCATCTGCTTCTTGTGGTTTGATATGGTTTCCTCATCATGCATGTCACTGATGTTTGGTCTTTTACTCTTACTAACAACACTTACATTCACACATTTTAAAACCATATTTTCTAAATAATTGTTTTTCTATATGACACAAAATATTCAAAATGTCTTCCTTATTTACCATTTATAACGTATATCTGCAATTCTTATCAGTGGTATGGACAAATCAGCCATCCCATAAATAAGTTGCTAATTGAAGTTCTAAGCAATACATATTTATTTCAAAGGAAAAAATTGAAATATTTAATAATTTTGAATACGTTATGAATGCTATTTAAATTATTCACTTACACACTTAAATTGGAAAATCAAGACACATATTATTTTCCTTTATGTCCTTGGTTCTTGGTATTGAATCCTAACTCATAATCCATGGGTGTTGTGGTGCTGGTCCTTTACTGCGTGTGTGGTACTGTGATACTACAGGAGTGGGAGTCCGTTCCACTTGTAAATTATTATGAATTAATTCATTCATCATATTATGATGTACTATATTTTGTGACGTTTTAGGATCATTTTTATTTTCTTCTGTACACTCTACTGGTTTACATTGCGGTATCTCTATGTCTTCATTTAAATTTTCTTCTAAAAGATTCTCGTCCATAAATGGTTTTAAGCGGTTCACATGTACTGTCAAAATTTTATTAGACTTATTTTGTCGAATTTTGTATGTTACGGGTCCCATGATTTTTGTGATGAAGTACGGCCCTGTCCATGGCTTGTGAAACTTTCGTGACGTTCCTGCATTTATTGCTGGACTATGCAAATATACTGCGTCACCGATTTTATATTTTGCTGATTTTGTATTTTTGTTAAACTGCTTATGCGTTTTCTCGGTTGCTTTGTTAATATTTTGCTTTACTGCGTTGAAAGCAATTTGCAATCTTTGTTTTAATTCGGATGCATAGTTATCTTCATAATCATACCTTAGATCTTGTGGTCTGGTTATGTCGTCGTAAGGTAATTCCAAATCACGACCATGCATTAAGAAAAATGGAGTTTCATTTGTACTACTGTGTACACTACTTCTGTATGCTAATAATACGTATGGTAGCCATTCATCCCAGTCGGTTTGATCTCCATTCACAAAATGAGACAAAATGTCCTTGAAGACGCGATGACTTCGCTCAATCATCCCATTCGTTTGTGGTCGGTATGCAGTTGTTTGTAATTTTTCAACGCCAAATATTTTGCAGATTTGTTTGAAAATTTCTGAAGTGAAATTTGTACCTTGGTCAGTGAGTAATTGCCTTGGAGCACCGTGTCTTGCGATTATTTCTTGTGACAAAATTCTTGAAATCGTTGATGCTTTTTGGTCTGGAATAGCAAATGCTTCTGGATATTTCGTAAAGTGGTCCTGGAACGTTAGGATGTATTTATTCCCCTTTATACTTGTTGGCAATGGACCTACAATATCCATTGAGACCCTTTCCATTGGCCTACTAACTTCATTGAATTTTTGGAGTGGCACAGGTTTGTGATGTGGAGATGTTTTCCTTTGATTGCATGAGTGACATTTCTTGCAATAATCTTCAATGTCCTTGGCCATTGATTTCCAAAAAAATTTTTCCTTGATCCGACTGTATGTTTTCTCAAACCCCTGATGTCCCGCATATGGTAAGTTGTGGTAATCGTGCATTACCTTGAATTTCATGGATGCTGGTACTACGAGTTGATGATGACGCTCATTATTTGATTTTTCTTTGAAGATTAAACCTTCATCATCTGTGAAATACCCTTCTTTACTGGATAGTTGTTGCACTGCCGCATCTTTATGTTGTTTACTTGATATCATGTGCCTATCCCATATTGGTTCATATGTTTCCTCAACTTCTACGGCATTAATGGCTATTCTTGATAGTACGTCTGCGTTCACATGTTTCTTTCCCGCTCTATGTTCGACTTTGTACTCGTATTCTTGGAGAGTAAGTACCCATCTTGCTAAGCGTGATTGTGGAGTTTTCAGCGATAACAACCATTTTAGAGGCTGGTGGTCAGTTATGATGGTAAATTTTCTTCCGTACAGATAAACTCTGTAGTATTTTACACCCCAAATTACTGCAAGACATTCCTGTTCTGTTGTGGAATAATTTACTTCTGCTTTATTTAACTGACGACTTGCAAAAGCTATTGGTCTTTCGTATCCATCACATTTTTGACTAAGAATGGCACTTATAGCTTTACCACTAGCATCGGTTGATAAGATGAATTCCTTCGTGAAATCTGGATGGGCTAAAACCGTGTCAGAACAGAGAGTATTCTTTAATGAGTCAAATGCATGTTCACAGTCTTCGGTCCAGTTGAACGGTTCGTCTTTTTGGGTCAACTTCGTGAGAGGTTTCGATGTTTTTGCGAAATCTTGTATAAATCTTCTGTAGAAACCTACTAGGCCGCAGAAAGATCTGATATCCTTGACTGATTTTGGCTTCGGATATTTCTGTATAACTGAAATTTTGTCTGGATCCGGCTTAACGCCCTCTCCATTTATTATATAACCCAAATACTTTACTTCAGTCTTCAAGAAATTGCATTTATTAGGTTGCAATTTTAAATTGGCCTGTCGTAGTCTCTTGAAAACCTCTGTGAGTCGTTCTAGATGTTCGTCTACTCCTTGTCCGTTGAAAACTATGACGTCATCCAGATATACTAGGCATTTTTCTCCTCTTAACCCAGAAAGTACACTGTTCATGAGTCGTTGAAAAGTGCTTGGAGCATTAGCTAGCCCGAACGCCATCTTTGTGAACTGGTAATGTTCACCATTTGTTGTGAAAGCAGTCTTCTCCTTATCTCGTTCATCCATTTCTACTTGCCAGTACCCTGATGCTAAATCTAGGGTAGTGAATAGATTAGCATTTCCAAGTTGATCCAGGGTTTCTTGCATGTTGGCAACAGGATAATAGTCCTTCTTTGTCACCTTATTCAGCCCTCTGAAGTCAATGCACACCCTTATCTTGGCTTCACCGGTTTCAGATTTCTTCGGTATGATGACTACTGGTGCTGACCATGGAGAATCGGAGGGTTCTATGACTCCTGCTTTACACATATTTTGTAGTTCCTTCTTTAAAATTTCTTTTTGGCTGTGAGGAACTCTGTATGGAGCTTTCGCTATAGGCGGCACATCTTCCGTAATTATGCGGTGTTTTACTTGATGTGTGCAGCCTAACTTGCTGTCTTCCCACTGAAAGACGTCTTCATACTCCATCAGTAACTTCAATAACTTGCATTTTACCTCTTCCGGTAAATAATCTAATTTGAATTGCTCTTCAATGCACTTATTTTCTTGAACTTTTACAGTGCATACGGCCTGATGCTTCTTCTTCTTCTCAGCTGTCGCAGTTTTTCCAGCCTCGCTGTCTTCTTTCTTCAATGGACCAGTGCTGTCCTTTTTCTTCTGAGCCTGTCGATTTACAGCGCTCTCAACTTGAAAATTTTTCATTGCAATTCTTCTGTTTCCAGCTGTCCCGCCTTTCTGATTTTGTGGTTCAGATGACGTGGAATACTGTACTTTTATATTCTTCTGAGCTTGTTGGTGCACAACGCTTTCTTCAGAATTCTTCCGTGCAATTCTTCTTTTGCCAGCTGTCCCGTCTTTCTGGTTTTGTGGTCCAGATGACGTGGAATACTGTACTTCTTCATTCTTCTGAGCCTGGCGATTTCCAGCGCTCTTCCCTTGAGAATTATTCTTTGTCCCGACTTGTCCCCTTGATGTGGTCGACGACTGTTTAACTTGAGCCTGTTGATTTGCAGCGCTCCCCTTCTCAAGTATGGCGGATTTGCCGATTAACATGTTTCTTCCTAATGTAAGCTCTTGATTTGTGAAGTTCATCAACTTCACCGGTACCTGTTCTTCTGCTTTTGTTATGACTCTTGCTGCCATAACCCCATGGGTCTTTAGTTCTACTGGTTCCACCACGATATCTTGCCCTGGATTGATCAGATCCTGGACTGCTGTACACACGAATTCGCAATTTGGAGGAATCTTCACGGCGCTCTTCAATCTAACCAATCCACTGGTTTGTGTGACTGATTCTTCTTGATTGAGGAAGCCATTCCCCGTATTCTGAACTTCTGTGTTCTTATCTTGAATTGTGATGGTCTCCTTCTGAGTACGTGCCTGTGGCTTGTTTTGCTTATCTTGCAGTACTGCCGCTTGACCTGCCCCACCGACGTCATTGGCTTGTGTTGCGCAATCACAGCCTATGACATTAAGTGCTGCGGTGTCCATGTTTTCTAGGTCCCGATTACTCAGCAATTTTAAACGTATGTTATTAAAACATACCTCCTCTTTTGAAATATGCACATCAAATTTACGTATAAAATCTCTACCCAATAAACCGTCGGCATCCAAATCTAAATCATCTGAGCAAATAAATGTTTTAAGACGAAAACTAGAATTTTGACATTCATATTTTAATTTACTTGTGCCGTAATATGATACTGATGAGCCAGATATAGATTTTAATTGCCCAACATTCCCTTTTTGAATCAAATGCCCCTTAGCAAATCGTTTTTTAAGTATTGATACTCTTGACCCAGAGTCTATTAATAACTTTACTGGAATACCTCTAATTTTGACTAAAATAAAATTTGGATCGTCTCTACCTAAATCTTCCAATGTTCGAATATTATTAATTTTGAAAGTTTTATTTCTTACTGATACCTCCCGAAACGGGGCACTTGCGAGAGGTAGTTTCTGTTTAAATGCTGAGGTCTTCGTCCTTCCTTCGTTCTGTGAATGTCCTTGATGTGCCTGTTGGGGTTATAGCGATTGCCTCCTGGTGGACCTTTGTACCTGCTATGATTTCGATTAGTGCATATTTTACCAAATTTTGTATAACGCCCTTTTTTCTCCCACTCTTTACAGGGAAATTTTATTCTACAATCTCTTTGTATCTGCCCTTTTCCTCCATATTTATAACATTTTAACACTTTTTGTGATATACGTGATTCTTTATTTACGGACCCTATTTCCAGACGACCATTTTTGTCTGCGGCTAGCTCTAATTCCTCACGCTCTGCCATTTCAACAGCTTCTTCAAATGTTAGACCAGTTTTATTGTCCATTATTGGCCTGAGAACTTTTCTAATATCGTGTGTAAGTCCATCTTTAAAGTTACATAGAGTTTGTTGATCTACAAAATTTACAATTCCATTTTGTGATTTTATTAGTTCTGATTTTAAATTTCTTAATCTTTTTGCAAAGTCTCGTACTGTTTCTCCTAAATTTTGCGCGCAATTTTTGAACTCTCTATTTATTTGTTCGATATATCTCCGTTTAGCAAATCTTTTGACAAAATGTTCTCTAAATTCCATAAATGTAACATTATCGAGCTGTATTTCTTTTGTTTCACAGTAAAACTGTAACGCTTCCCCATTTAATTTTGTTCTAATAAGGTCTACTATTTCTCTGTCGGAAAATTGTCTTACACTTGATACTACGTAAACTTTTCTAAAAAATTCTATTACATTCTCGCCAAAAAATTCTGGTATTTGTGATATTACACTACTTTTTAATGATAACATTTCTGTTTCTGTTTTAACTGGCATTGACATATTAGCGCTGTTAGAGCTACCTGCAGTACTACCACCCGGCATGATTATTTATTTTAAAAATAATTTTGTTACAAAATCGTACACCGCGAGCGAACCAAATATATTGGCCACTCTGGACTGGCGAAAGTACCCCAAAACCGCTGCCACCAATTTGTAACCCGCCTTTTAAGGGGCGAATTGCAAATAATATTTATAAGTGAGTTCTTGCCAGACTGGTGGTACAATTTAGTAACTGCCAAAATAATAGATAATAAACTCTAATAAATGTTCCTACTTCTTGTAGAAGACTGAAGGTTGTAATAATAATATTAATTATTATTATAAATAAGTTTATTGACTAGTATAATAATTGAATGATATATATTTACACTTGATAGATGATGATTGCTGTAGCGACTGTATGGAGGATGGGTCTGCTATATCTCTGGTCTCTGGACACTCTCTCTTGGACATACTCTCTTGGACATACTCTCTTGGACATACTCTAACTTCCCATCGACTATACAGTCTTTTATATTACACTAATATGGAAATGGCGAGAAGTCTTGTACTGGCCACAACAGATTTTTTTAGTTTATGTTCTGTATTAATTTTAACCCAACGTTTCGGCACCATAAACTGGTGAAGAAGGTACCAGTTTATGGTGCCGAAACGTTGGGTTAAAATTAATAAATACAGAACAAACTAAAAAAAGGTAGTATTTTTCCAATTTATCTTATCTTCATACTGCTCTATTAACAAAGTGAATATAGATATGTGCTCCTCAAGCTGCGTGTGAAACTGGACCGTATTCAGAATTTTTGTTTCATTGGTAATAAATAATTTAAGAGATCTTAAACTATCACCTAAAATTTTCTCATTATAATCCAAATTAGATATTATTGTATTAAAATTTTGTATTGTTGACCGTACTACAGTGGACTGTTCTTTTATTAGCTTAACTAAATCATGTTCATTTTTACTGAATTCTTCAATTTTTAAATTATAATAGTCGGCATCATCTTCGTCAAGTGTGCCAAACAAGAATTTTGAAACTTTTCCTACTAAATCTATTAAACCTCTCTTTTTCCGGTAAGTCGTTTCATGACCTACGAAATCATAAATAATTTTATTTTTCTCATTTAAATCATAAGTCATTTTAGCTGCTATTTTCATAAAGCTATCGCATAACTGATCTGATTGTTTTAAATTTTGCTTGTTACAGATTCTCGAAGTCATTTCATAATAAGTTTGTAAAGTTTGTTTTTTAATTTTGTCAATTTTATGCTTTTTATTTTGATTGATTTTAATAACGCCTAATTTTGGATTATATTTTTCTACCTTATGAATTTTAAAGAGGGGTTTCTTAATTTTTTGTATTCGGCGTTTACCTTCTTTTATGAGCACATTTTCAGGGATGTTGACTGGGTTTACATGAGTAGGATCATGGCGTTTATTTTTCTCTTTTTGGATATTTTCTTTGATTTTCAAATGAATAAATTTCATCTTGTCATTGTGATTCATTAAATGTTCTTCTGTTGTGGGTTCAGTTTCAAAAGGATCTTTTCGATTTTGCCCATAGAGAATTTCTAGTGGTGTGTGTTTAGTTGCAGTATGTATGGAATTATTATAAGCAATAATTGCGTATTTAATTTTAATTTCCATAGTTTCGTTTTTAAATTCGTCTCTTTGATTTATTATTCGTAAATGTTCGATAATTGTACTGTGAAATCGTTCTATACAACCATTACTTTTAGGGTTGTCGACACATGTCATGTGAGCCTTAATTTTATGCATTTTGAAGAGATTTTGTATTAAACCATTATTAAATTCTGTTCGTGAATCATGTGTTATTTCAGAGGGTATTTTATACTGATTAAAATATTCTAATAGTTTATCTGATACTGATATAGCATTCATATTTTTTATATAATATATTTGTCCAAATTTTGAAAATTGGTCAACTATAGTAATATATTTTTTATTTTCTAAGGTAAGGGTGTCAATAGATAAAACTTCAAATGGTTCAGATGGAGTGGGTGTTAGGTTATCTTTTAACTGGAACGGATTTCGTTCGTATTTATTTATTTGACATAAATGACAGTTAATATATCGTTGTACATCGTTGTAAAGGTTTGGCCAGTAGAATTTTCGTTTTAAACTCATATATGTCTCAAGTATACCACGATGATTGCTTTTACCTTCATGGTGGTTCATAATTGTATTAATTTGTTCGTCTTGTAATTCTATATCTTCTAGGAGTTATTCACATTTCACTAATTTATAAGAATCTTTTACAAAATTTTTCATAAGAATGTCATTAAAATTTAGATGTAGATCTTTTTCAAAAAGACAATGATAAGTACATTTTGGTGCAAGATAATCTCTTAAAAAATTATTTATTTCAGTTTCTAAATTTGTTTTATTGAGTTTTATTGTTAATCTTTGTTTTGAATTGTTGTGTAATTTAATTAAATTTACCTCTGTTTCTTTGTCATGTACGGAAATAATTAATTGATTTTTTCCGCTATTTATTGCTATCTCTTTGTATGTTATGCCATTAACTTCATTTTCTAAATCAGAATGAATGGTATTAAGATCTTCTGACTCTGAATAATTAGGGATTACACTATCGTTATCGTTGATATTAATTTCGTTATTTTCTAAATTATGAACAATAATTTTTACGTGTGTTTCAGCAAAAATATCTTTTATTAGATTTCTAATAGTTTCAAAATTTTGTTTATCACATCCAGAACATATACGTGGCATGTGTAGTTCCTCTATATCGTTGAAAATACAATACTCTTTTAATTTAATCAAACATTTCTTGATATCACTCATCCTTGGCTTATCAAAATAATTATCTTTCGTAATTAAATGAAATAAGATATTTTTGTTACATATGGGCTGTATATACATGTCACCTTTCTTCTTTTGTTTATTTCCTAAATAATTTTTACTTTTGAATTTATTATCAATTTATAAAGCGAAACCTTTTCCTAACTTTTTATCTGCACTTATACAGTGAACAATGTTATTATTATTTTCGAAAATGTTTTCAATTGTTTCTATAATTTGAAATTTTGGTTTTATTCTGGAGAGAACATCTGCATTACTATTTAATAAACCTTTTTTGTATTCCACATAAAAATTAAATTCATCTAACTTCAACTTCCAACGCATGAGCTTGGAATGAGGATCTTTGAGTGACATTAGGTAAACAAGTGGTTTATTCAGTAACCAGTCTAAATTTTACAGCATATAGATACGGTCTAAAGTGTTTTGTAGCCCAAACTATGCTTAATAACTCTTTTTCTATTGTACTGTAGTTTATTTCATGTTCATTCAAAGTACGTGAGGCATATGCTATCGGTAAATCTTTTCCTTCTATTTTCTGGCTTAATACAGAGCCTATTGCATAATTAGATGCGTCAGTAGTAAGGGTGAATTCTTTTTCAAAATCCGGGTATTGGAGTATAGGGGCATTTATTAGAAGTTTTTTACTTGATTCGAAACTTTCTCGATATTTTTTATCGTCTATATTTATATTATTACCCTTTTTTAGACATTTAGTTAACGGTTTAGTAAGCTTTGCGAAATTCGGAATGAATTTTCGATAATAACCTAGGAGTCCAAGATATGTTTTTATTTCTTTTTGCGTTTTTGGTATAGGGAATTCTTTAACTGCGGCGATTTTATCTGGATTTGGTTTTATTCCGTCTTTCGAGACGATATGTCCTAAATATGCAACGCTTTTGTGGAAAAACTCTGACTTGTCGATCTGAATTTTTAGGTTATGTTCTGTAAGTCGTTTAAAAATTTTTTTAAGGTTATCTACATGTTCTTGTAAGGATGTGCCGATGACAATTATATCATCCATATACACAAAACAGATTTTGTTTATATAGTCTTTAAGAACGTGATTTACTAGTCTTTGAAACGTAGCTGGGGCATTTTTCAATCCAAACGGCATACGGGTGTATTCATAGTGACCTTGATCTGTCGAAAAGGCAGTTTTGGGAATTGATTCTTCAGACATTTCAATTTGGTGGAAGCCGGACGCAAGATCAAGAGTAGTGTAATAAGTATTACGCCCTAGTTTATCTAATATGTCAGTGATATTAGGTATTGGGAATTTATCATCCTCTGTTTTGGAGTTTAGTTTCCGGTAATCAATAACCATTCTATATTTTCGAATGCCAGAGGCATCTATTTTCTTTGGAACAATCCACACTGGAGACGACCAGGGTGAATGTGATTCTTGAATTATTCTATTGTCTAAAAGTTTTTCTACTTGGTTATTCATCTCTTTCTTATAACATTCAGGATATCTATAATTTTTGGAATAAATTGGTACATTATCTTTATTGTGAATAACGTGTTTAATAGTTGAAGTATGAGATAAGGGTGTATTCTCTTTTGGGAAAATTTCGTGGTAATCTTGAATAATTTTTGTTAGTTCACGTTTTTCTTCGTCATTGAGGTGGTCAGTTCTAACTTTAATTTCATTTTTATCGATTAAATTATTTTGTTTAGTTCCATTAAAATATTGTAACTTGATTATTTTATTTTGAATATTTACAGTTTTGTTATTAAAGTTTATTTGTGCATTTAATTTTTCTAATGCAGGGGTACCAAGTAAAATATTAAACATATTATGAAAATTATATAAATAGCATTTTATTTCTATTCCTTCTATATCGAATAAAATATATTCAGTACCTTCAGTTCTACCTGTAGCTGTTTTAAAGGAAAATTTCTCTTGATGTATTTTAAATCTATTTTTATTTTTATAAACGAAATTTCTATTTATTAGATTTTATAACGTATACTGTTTATTTAATAAATATATTGAACGATAGAATAATAGGGAAGTAATTTGACTACAATATACGTCATAAACTAATAAAGCTCCGGCTAGCATCAATGGAGACGGGCGGTTCGCGAGGTCATATAAATATAATTAAATAATAAAGAAATGAAGTACTTACTATGAGGGCGCCAGGTATTTTTCCTTTAAACAGCAAACCTAATTCACCAAAATACCAAAAGAATAGGTAAGGACGACAATTGGATGGAAGGTCTTGAATAATTAAACTATTTACAGTTAAATCCAATAACAACAATAAACGATTTAATGTATTTTCCCTGGTATACAAATGTGCGGCAAATCTATGCCAAATTAAATATTTACAGATTAAGTTAATATAGAGAAATCATCTAATCTCGGACATGCTAATTTAATAAAGAACATAGCTTAAATATAAATATTGTTGTCATAAATTTGACATTGTAGAGGGCGCAAACGCACCCAAAAAGGTTTACTTAATTCGCTAAAAGTCTGTAGATGTCGGGTATATAACTTAATAGCGCCACCAAGATGAACAGATATGAGTTTAATTACAAAATTCAAGATGGCCGCAACTGAATGGCACGGACCACGCGTATAACCACTGGCACTCGGATGAAATTTTGGCATACAACTATAAAGTTCTCACTTATCTGAGTTGGATGGCCGGGAGGTAGCTCGAGCGAAGTGGCCGTGAGCTCAAGTCGCAACGGAACGGCCGGCAGCGGACAGCGAGAGGCGGACAGCTTCCCAGCGGTCATGCGGTAACAACGGCGGACCAGCAGGACGAGGTCGTAGTGTCGGCGTAGACTCGGCGAAACGAAAAGGATCCCCACAACTAGGTTCGGTCACGGGAGGCGATAATTTGAAGATTCGAATACGATATTTCTCCACGTGAGCTTTTATTAAGACGCGCACTTTAGCTCGCGTTTTTACAAATAAATCCCCGAAACTGGGCTGGTGATTTTTTTCTTCCCTTTTGCGATATTTATGCGATATTAAGGGAGAAATCACGCACAAAATAACTTTATACGAGCAGTAGATTTTGCGTCTTTTCGCCAATAAATCTCTAGCCAGACTGTCCGTTTCGTATCGGATCTTGATTAATTAATTAATTTTTGTGTAGAGGAAATACTCATTTGCGCGGTTTAAATGAAGATATATATATACATGTATAAAAATTCTAGAATGATTTTTGAATTGTTACAATTTATTGAGGATCCAGTGTCAAATAATATGAAATAATCTCGAATTTGGAAAAATGGAAGTTTTGAATTACAATCTATATTCAAGTTTTCGGCGATACATTGAGGCCTGGTAATTCTAAAAAAATATCTTTTGAAATTGTTTCATTGTCATTATCGTTTTCTTCATATGAGTATTGTTCATTGTATTCCGTGTTGTCTGATGCTAATTCAGCGGATTCTTGTGTTTCTGTTTCATCGCAATTTTCATTGCAATGTAATTCTTCTACTATGTAATTAGGATTTTGTCCTAATGGTGTAAAATAGTTTCTATTTTGTTTAGGTGTAAATGTTTGTTTTGTTTGCAATGACATAGGAGTGGGTTTCACTCCTTGAGCGTTTTTAATCTGTTGGCGAGGTGCAAAAGTTCTATTTTGATTAGGTCTATTTTGAAATTTTATCGGACCTGTAGGAAATGAATGTTCGGGGAATTTCATAGGAGGAATATTCGGCAATTTTTGTACCGGTTGCCTTGAGGCAGGTGTAGATGTATATTTTAAATATTGAAAATCATTATTGAGAAGATTTTCGATTTCATTTAAATTTTTAGGATTTCTTGTCGCGATATTATTGCGATATGGGTCAGATATATTTGTTATAAAGTGTGTTACTATTTGTTTTTCAGAAAATTCCGAGATTGCTGTTTTACGATTATTATCTTGTTCCTCAGTAGATAATCGAGATTTGAACGTAAGGAATTTTTCTTTACTGATCTCAAATAATTTGTATGGATTTTTGACATTGGTTATTTTTAGAATGTCGTTTATTATAGTAACGGAAGTTGATTTATCTTTAAATGTATTAACTAGATGTATTCTTAAATCGTTCCATGTATTGAATTCCAAGTCTTTAATACTTTCTAATGCTTTTCCAATAATTTTTGATTTTATTCTTAAAAAAGCGACACATTTGTCAAAATCATCTAGTGGAGGTTCTATAGTAGCAAGTAAAGTTTGTATTGCATTTACTGCATTTATGAATTGACTTAATTTGTTTGGATTGCCATCATATTGTGGTATTGTACTTAGAGCGAATGTAATTTTGTTAGCTCGGTCGGCCATTATTACTTCAACATTATAATATAATACTTTTACAAAATAGTATGAACAATTATTATTTTGTATATATTAGTAAGTGTTAGTACTTACATTAATAAACTTGTCAGCACTATGAGGGTTGAAATCTTCATTTGCTGGTGTGTTGGACAGGATTTGTTGTTCGATGTTCCCAATGAACTTGGCAGGAGTTCTCGATGAACTGGGTAGAACGGCACTCGGTGTACGGGCCTTGTTGTCCTGGTGAACGACCACGGGCTCTGCACGGCACGATGTGATCGGAGTAGTGTTGCTCTGGTTACGGGCTCTCGTTCTGCGGGCACGGTGTAACTCTGGATATTGTATTGTTGATTTTGAAGCTCCGGACTCTAGTGGTACTGTGGATGCTTCTTTTCGTTGTTTTCGCGAATAAATGTAGATACAACCGAGAATATCACTTTCACGAATAGCTCTTTTTCACAGAGTTTCGGTAATAACTCGTTTCACGAAATCCTACAGCGACTGCGCCAGTTATAATAATTAGGTTCGAAATTATATTTTTAAAAAGTTTATTTATTGATAACGATAACAATACAATATTAGGAAGGTTTATTCTACTTGTGAGAAACAACTAGACTAAGAGCAACAGCAAGACTACTATCTCTACTTCTTAACACCTATTTATAATATATAGCTATCTATGCTTACGTTTAACAATGATACGGCGAATGGTAGATAATTCATTAAATATAGATATATATAACTTCTGCGTATGTTGCGGTAAGTACGTTTTCTGCATTGGGTAGGTCAGCGGTGTAGATTTTATAGAGGAATGGGCCAAGGACACTTCCTTGGGGGACGCCTGCTTTTATTGGGTAGATTATAGACTGGGCACCTTCGTGATTTATTTGGAAGAAGCGGTCATTCAGTTAGGATTTAAACATTAGTAACAAATGATGTGGGAGTTTCTTTTTTATTTTATAAAGAAGGCCCTTGTGCCACACTTTATCAAATGCCTGGCGTATGTCGATAAAAGCTGCGGAGCAGATTTGTTGCTTTTGTAAGCTACTTTCTATTTCGTCGGCTATTCGGTGTGCTTGCTCTATGGTGGAATGACGTTCTCTGAATCCGAATTGGTGAGGTGGTACTACATTTTCTGCGTCTATAATTGGTTTCAATGTTTTAATAAGAAGTTTTTCAAAAAGCTTTGAAAGTGTTGGACGTAGCGAGATTGGTGTATCTATACGATGTAATTTCGTGTGGCGGTTTTCCAGGCTTGTGTATTTGGATAATTTATCCAAATTTCCACAGAACTGGGAAGTATTGGGTCCTTAATATCGCATTGTACATATTTATTAGCAGTATTAAGATCTTTTTCGGTTTCTCTTTCAGTAGCATTCCGTTAATTAGGTCATATCTAGGAGCTTTATTGCCTGCCTGCGTGTGTGTGTGTGTGGATACTATAACTCACATACTAATTAACCGGACGATACTAGAAACCCTAAACAGATTTTGGTGAAAAAAGAAAAATGTATAACTATAATCGAATTCTTCTCAAATTTGGTATTTAAAACTTTTATATCAATAAAAATTATATATTAAATTATTAATTTTGGATTCACATGATTAACCGAAAGTGGCAGAAGGGTCATGTGCTGGCGAGATCAGATTTTTTAATTATGCACACCCAACACTGCTACAATAGTTTCAATGGCACGAGAAAATATAGCAACAATTCATATTTTTAAGAATTTATTATTTAACGAAACGGAAAAAATGAGAATGGAAATGAAAAAAATGCAACAAATCTGGGAAACAGAGAAAACAGAAATGATCGTTGAGATACAAGAAGCTAAGGAGAGGATTGAAAAACTAGAAAGTGATAAAATAAAGAACAATTTGGTTATCACGGGAATGGAATTAAGTAAAACAAAAGAGGCAAGAAGTAAGGAAGTAGAAGAATTTCTGGAAAAGGAATTAAAAATTAAAGTAAAACGAAAGGGATAAACCAAATAGGCGAAAATCATATATATATATATATAATGGAAATGAACAACTGGGAAGATAAAATAGAGGTGCTGAAAGCGAAAGGGATATTAAAATATAAAGAAGAAAAGAGTGTGTTAATAGAATCAGAATTTACAAACAGAGATAGAGCAATCCAGAAAATTTTAGGGACATAGCTAGAACAGAACGGAAAAGAGGGGCGAACGTAATAGTAAAGATAAGATATCATAAATTAGAAGTGAATAATAAGATATTAAAATGGAATATGAATGTACACAAACGGATGTCCTTAGAAGATGAGGAGAAATCACAAATTCCAAAAAACTAAAACAGATAAAACAAAAACTGAATAGAAAAAGACAAATAGGCAAGACTTTGGGAATACGAATATTAATAGTAATAAGGAAAATAATGAGAGGGTAAAAAGACAAAACAGGAAAAGAATAGTAATAATATAAAACAAGGAATAAAGATTGGAATTTGGAACGTTACCTCGCTAACGGGAAAAGAAATTGAAACAACTGAGGAAATGGCGAAATTCGGAATTATTATACTAGGAATATCAGAAATAAAAAAATAGGAGAAGGCAAAATACAAATAACAGCAGACTACAGCCTATATTATTCAGGAGTAAAAACAGGGGAAAGAACTAAAGACGGAGTAGGAATAATGATGAGAGAGGAATGAGTAGAAGAGTAAGGAAATACGAAACAATAAACTCTAGAATCATGACTATGGAATTAGAATGGAATGGAATATTGCAACTAATTCAAATATATGGTCCGATAGAAGGAACGAACGAAGAAAATATGAATAAATTCTATGAAGACCTATAAGGGACTCTGTATAAACTAAAAGAAAATAATGAATGTATAATTATAATGTGGGACTGGAATTCAAGAATTGGAAATGATGTAACAAGAGGGCTTGGGTGTATGGAGAACCGACAATCAATAGGAATGGAAATAAAATGCTAGAATTTTGTCAAACAAATGATCTCATAATAGGAAATACCTTCTGGGACCAACCACTTGAAGATAGATATACGTTTGTAGCGGAAGAGAGGAATGCAAAAAGTATAATTGACTACATAGTTTACACAAAAGAAATACAAAGTAGAATAGGACAGATCAACATGGAAATAGAAGCAGAACTGTGAACACAACATAGGCTACTAATGGCTAAAATTAAAAACGCAGCACTAATACCAGAGAAGAAAATAACCTACGAGAAGATACAGATACATAAATTGAAAAATTAAGAAAACAAAACAAAATACCAAGAAGAAACGGATACGACGCTCCAAAGACACGAGTTGAGAATACAACAGTATAATCTGGACAAAAAATGGGAAACATTCAGAGATACAATATACAATGTAGCAGAGAAGATATGGGGAAAAGAAAATACAATCCTAACCTGAAGAACACAAGATGGTGGAATAACGACATCAAAAATGAAATCAAGAAAAAGAAAACTGCCTGGAAACGGTATCAGTGCAGGAGACCAAAAATGAACGAGATAAAGAGGAATATATAAGAAGAAGAAATGAAGCTAAACAAATAGTAAAACAAGCAAAAAGGAAAAGCTGGGAAGATTTTGGAAACGAAATAAATGAAAGATATGGCGAGAACAGCAGACATTTTTGGAATACGGTCAGGTCGCTGAAGAACAAAAATTTTAAACAAATGAGTGGTCTTATAGACAAAGAAGGTAAACTTAAATCAACAACCGAGGAAATAATAGAAAAGTGGTCAAAGTATTATACAAATAAATTCAAGGAAGACACAATACAAAATGATACAGACAATAAAAATATGAACCAGGAAATAACGAAACAGTGGAGAGGATATTATGTACCCTCATAAAAACTAAGTAAAAGACACTACTAAATTTGACAGCACAAAATCTTAATTCATAGATACAATTCGTAGATGGCCTTGATCCGACTTCTTTCAAAAAATTTACTGTACAATATTATGCGCTGTATAAAATTGACAAAGGGCTACGTGAAGTTGACCATCTATGTATTTAATTATTAATTACAGAATTATTAATGTAGTACAAAATTTCGTGTAATGCATACATAATATGTACGAAATATGTGCTAAATAAAATTTACTTAATTCCATAATGAAGGGCCCTCCATATATTTATTAATTATAGGATTAGGAATGTAGTACATAATTTTGTTTAATGCGTTTATAATATGTACAATTTTATTGGCTACATAAAATTGATCACATATGTTAATGAAGGGCCACGTGAAGTTGGCCCTCCATTTTGACATAAATTAATTAACGTATGTCTCATAAGTTTTGGCACAAATTTCAAGAATTTTTTTTTGCAGAAAATAATGCTTTTTGAAGTGTTGTACTACATAATAATTAAAAGTTTCATTAGCAACAAATTATAAACTTAAATTAAATATAAAGTTCCGTGTTCTTCTACAAGGCGCAACTTTCTGCGGACTCCTATCATTATGTTTTGGACGGCATTTAAATAGATTTCTCGGACTTTTCTATATACTCTGCATCGAAGTTCCTCCTCATTTTGGGTTTCCCATCCTTCATCGTAAACTTTACGAGATAAAAGATCCCAGAAATCTTCTATGGGACGAGCCTGGGGAAGGTTGGGGGGATTGTCATTCCGCGGAACAAGTGGTATGTTTCGGTCTGCTAGCCTAGTTTGAGTCTGTCTTGCATAGTGACAAGATGCGAAGTCTGGCCAGAACATAATATCGTCCCCAGCATGTTCTTCTTCAATAAAATTAATCAATTTCTTTAGGCATTTATGGATGTACCTTTGTCTATCCAGTGCTTCACCTCTTACTCCGCCCACATAAAGCCTGGATACACCCCTTATGGAAATGGCGCACCAAACCAACACCTTATCTGCAATTTTGGCTTTTTGTTTATATCTGATATTATTAGCGACTTCTTCAACATTGTCAGTATAAAAACCATCATTTCTGTTGTTGGTTGGCGGTTTATTTTAGGGCTTTCCTCTGTTTTCTGAATTTTTCACCATTCCGTGACAATTCCCTCGATATGGTGTCCTTAGACGTACGATACTGACGTGCCAGTTTTCTTAATGAAATACCAAGTCTGTTTTTTGCTCTTCTTACTAGTGCTTCGGCTCTTACTCTGGTAAAAATTCTAGGTCTTCCACTTTTTGGCAGGATAAATGGTTATTCGGGATACATGTTGATTTTCAAAAATTCGTAATATTTCGGTTTCAGAAACTTGTCCAACTAAATTATATATACTCTTTCGGGTTTCTAATTTGAAAGTCATATCTACATAAATAACTGACAATATTGAGCTCTCAAAGTTAGGATAAGATATTAAACAAAATTTTTGTTTCCATAGCAACTTATGATTCTCTTATTATTACTAATTTTATAGCATCTGAAATTTGTGCCAAAACTTATGAGACATACGTTATACGCTAACTAAAATCGTACATAATATAATTTTTATTGTACATAATAAGTACAATATTTTCATGTATAATTACTTTCAAAATAATGGCTAAAAGGAGCCAACTTCATTGACCTTACCCGCCGAGTTAGAAAGGTGATTTTACTGTACTCGTTCTTGCAAAATTTGTCCGGTAAACTTTCACTTTTCTTTGGAAAGTAATATACTATTATTTTTTGAGTAATTTAAATTTGTTATTCTGGTTAAGTATGTTTTAATATAATTCCTTGAGAGTTCATCCTAGGTAAAAAAAATCTGTTGTGGCCAGCACAAGACCTCCCGCCATTTGCATATTAGGCTATATAAGTAATACATTGCACTTCGCTATCGAACCATCGTTTTATAACAAAATATTACAGAACTTTACCCAAATATATATTTTTTTTTATTGTATTTATCATTCTTCTGCACACATATAATTCTAATTATATCTATTTTTCATTGTATGAGGAAGTTCCTAAATGTCAGAGATTGTTCCAATTCATTAACCAGATTGGAGGTATTTCTGATGGATATATGCATTTTACCTATAATTTCAAATATTTAATTAATAAAACAATAAGAAATATTAAAAGTACTTCCCAGCAAACGCTATCAGAATGTCACTAAAGCTGTTGATTTTTGACACAAACTATGTTATAAAAATTTGAATTTGTCAAGTGCTTTCCTTAGTGCCTTATCCTCTGCGATTAGATTATTCTATATATTATAGTGTCTTTATCTCTAGATCTATACAAGATAAAATAAAAATTTTAAGTGTATTAGATGTAGAATTTTATGTTCTTCAATAATTGTAATAACAAAAATTTCCAAAAAATTATATTTAGAAGATTTTTTCTAAGAAACTATTACTTCCGGTTATCCAATTGTTACCTAAACCTTTTCAGCTCTTCACAGGAATGTCAGATTGAGGAATTCATAGTTAAACAGGTCTTAAGTCTTATAGTTTTTTAAGAATCGTCTCTCCAACATCCAGACATACACACACATACAGAAATTCGCGCACACACACACACACACACACACACACACACAAAATCAGATTCTAGGGACCTTAAATCGTGTTCATTTATTAAAATCTGGATATGCGAATTTTAGCATGAATCCAATACCTCTCTTATGCCCGGTTGCACCACAGACACTTAAAATTTTAACTTGGTGTTATTCAGTTGGCCAAATAAAATGATGTTAATTCCTATTGACTAATTGTTTAATTAAAGTATGAAAATAAATTGACTAACTGAATAATATCAAAAACTGGGCATTAGGGAGAGGTAAAAAAAATATAATAATCCTTTTCTGTACAAAAATTAATTTCGTAATCTTTGAATTATTTGATATGGGCCACCATTTTCGAGAAAATGGCTAAAAACCAAAATATGTCGACATTTTTCCTAATTGGCGGGAGGTTCCTTTGGTCCCATTCTAAAAACTTTCGGTATATTATTCAGCGAATTTTTCTGTACAGGATTCCCTAAACAAAGCTTTTGTTGCAATTTCTTTGAGTTTAAATCGTAAAGCCCCTGGATAATTATAGTGGGCAGGAAGTAAACTAAAGTATATGAATCACTTTTACGTATTATTAAAGTTTATTCAGATAAAATCAATTCATATTTATTTGTTACAATTATCACGTCATCAATTTCAATTATTATAATGGACGGAAATGAATGTCACTATTTTACACATCAGGTGATTGATAAATATTATAATAGTATTTTGATGGTTTTTTATTCATTTTCTTTAATATATAAGCTGGCATAAAATATATGTGGATCATAACATCTTGTACAGAAGAAGAGCAACAATTAACATAAAGTATCTTCTGACATTTCTCTTCATTATATTCGTAGCAACCCACGGAATGGTAAGTAAGAATCGTGGTAAGAATACATACTTTTTTGTGCAACCGGCGCTAACTAAACATTTCGCCGATGCAATACAAACCGGGAAATCCAATTTCGCGACCTTTACTATAGTGAAGTCCGCTAAACTATAAGTTATTGTGACAATTGAGAGTTGAGATGATAAATAAAAATATGACAATGACAGTGCCATTTTAAATGACAATAATAGTTATTTATTAAAATAAAGGTTTAATGAGAATATAGTTTGAGCCCTCGAACGCGAAAGCGCAATGTAATTAATATACGCGAGTTAAATATTTATTTTAGACGTGAGTGTATAACACAAATATTTATTCAATTTTGAAGAAATAATAAGAACGACCATTAAGATTTTAATTATGACAAAATAAAAAACTAATCAATTAGTAGGGGGACACCAAATCATGCAGATCTATAAAATGCATGACATGTACTGTGCACAAGTTGTCTTTTATTATATTTTACGCCTTTCCCATCGACACGAAATCATGCAAATCTATAAAATGCGTGTACTGCTTCTGTCAGAAATTGCCTTTCCTTTGAATTTACCGTGTTTTGTTCGAACACCAAATCATGCAAATCTATAAAATTCTTATACTGCTTAATCCGAAAGTCGTATTTCAGAATTATGCAGATCTATAAAATGCATGTACTGCTTCTGTCAGAAAGTGTTTTTTGTTCAAATTTACCGCGTCTTCTTCTGACACAAAATCATGCAAAACTATAAAATGCATGCACTACTTTATAAACAACCATAATCCACAAATGTAGCTTTTACTCAACAGATGGTAGTCCTATGAAAAATGTATTTTTCTTTTGAATTTTAATATATTAAATTGTAAAAACGTACTTAAAATGATAAATAAAATTATGTATTATTAATAAAGAAAATAATTTTTAATTACCTATCTTTTTTACAAATTAATAAGTAAATTAAAATTGAATATACACGTAATTTTAAAAACAAAGAAGTAAGATAACATACAAGTTAATTATTTCAAGCCAACAAAAATCTTTTTAAAAATTTTATTTAAGACGTAATTGTAGATACAACTGGTTTGTACAATAGCTAGATGCACACTAACTGTAAAAACTACGTATTTTCCTACATTGCTCTAAGGCGAACTGATAACACTGATTCTCACGGTTTTCTCATGAGTTAAGCGAAATTGGATTCTAAAATGTCGTATGATTCTGTTACTCATTACATAACTCCTTCCCCCTTAAGACAAATATTATTAGAAAAATTTATGTTTCAATAATGTTTGAATTTGGAATAAGAATAGGTTGAGCGTTATCAGCTTTCCTTTTAAAACATTTATTAAAGACTTCCTGAGTACTAATAATTAGTATTATCATGAATATAACAATAATTAATATGCTATGTGAGCTCTCCTTATTTTCATTCACTGGTATTATGGGTTTTAAAGAGATTGCTGTTAATTTTACAATTGGTTTTATTGTAGGAATGTTTTCATGCTTATTATTATCTATTTTTAAATTTATTATTTTACCAAAACTAACAGAATATTTATCGTTAACATTGTTAATTTTGCAATTATTTGTCAAAAATATACCTTTTAAGTTTTTATTAATTATTGCATTCTCACATTCTATCTTGTAATCGCTTTCAAAAGGTGATACAATATACAATAATATTAGTAAAATCTATCTTTATAATATAATTATGCCTTTCAAGAATGACTTGCTTACAGTGAGGGTTTAATTTATTAAAATATATTTTGGAAAGGCAATTTTCGTTAATATAATTGATTTCCTTACAGATAAATAGCTTATCTTTGATACAAAGACAATTTTCTAATTTGTAGATTTCTTTATTAACGATAAAATAGAAGCCAGTAGGAATATTTAACGTTACTAAATTTTCATTTTTTAGTGTAGGAATTCGAGTTACTTGATGAATATTAATTTATTGTTCGAAAATAGGAATTTCAATCAAAATTTCTAATTTTGAATTTAGATAACAAACAGTTTTCAAAATTTTAGTATTTATATAATTTTCTTTGAGCAATGCTCTCATTGGTTCTCCAGTATTTTCATTTATATAATGATATATTTCTTCTCGAAAAATTAATCCAAAGTAAAGCGTGTTTAAACTGCAGAAGAGTTTCTTCAATTTGTAAAAGGGATGTGTAGATATGATTGCTAAAGGTTAATAAATTTTGAAATATTTGGTGTATTGCTATTATATACATTTCTTTATAGATTTGTTTTATTGCTACGTTCAAATATCTTAATTCCTTTTCTATCAATTCATTGTTTTTATTCATTAATTGAATTTGGATATTAAACTGTTTTGTAAAGTTCTGATTAATTTTTATTTGTTCGTTCATACTATTTATTATGTTTCCTTGATTACTTTTTATGATATTAAGTACTCTATCGTAGTTTTCTTTATTTTCTTGATCCAAATTACCAGTTATAATTTTTATCACGGTACCAAGTCCGTTAAGTACTCCTCGCTTTTCTCTGTTGGGTTGTTGAATAACTTGAATTTTCATTTCAATATTATTAATCGCGTTTTCTAGTAGGGTATTATCATTCTCAAAATATTTCGCTGTTGGATTGTTCATTTGATTATACAAGTCATTTTTGTAGGAAATTAAATTATTTTAATTATCATGAATATTATTAAAAGGCACATTAACGTAAATATAATTATAATTATTAATAATATAAGCATTACCTAAATTAATTATGTTAATTTCGGCATTTTCGGTTGCGTTGAGGAAGTGCTCTTCTCTTGACAATTCGATATTAAGATATCTGAAATTATACGAGGTCTCTTTAGTTGATCTATTTTAGTTTGTAAGTTTTAGTTATTATTATCTGTCCGCGTTCAGGGATCACTTTCTTTAAAGTATGTTTCTTGTATTTGGGTTTCTCTACTTTTCCGCTGTTTCTTTTATTTTGTTTAACATAGACGGTTTGGGGAATGTCCATTTACATTAGCAGGTTCACTATATTTTTCCTTTTTTGTGATAATATTTTAACTTTTTTAAATAATTCGTTCATTATGCGTGAGTGTTTGATATTATATTCTTCTGCCACTATTTCTTCAGGCTGAACTATCTGATTGTTATTCATGTGTCCTAATAAGATTTGAAATGGTGAATTTTTTGAAGTAGAATGTATACTATTGTTGTATGCAATTAAACTATAAAGTACTTTCTCTTTCAATGGCAAAGATTTAAAATTTTGTTCATTATTTAAGATGCGAATAGTTTCGATTAAACTACTATGAAATCTTTCCGTTTGCCTTTGGATTATTGGTACTAGTGATATGCAGTTTTATATATCGATTAAAAAGGAATTCTGATAATAATTTATTATTAAACTCTGTACCTTTATCGGTTATTATTTTTTCAGGGAAGCCAAAATGTGAGAATTTTATTAATTTCGATATAATAGTGATTGAATTTTGGTCTTTAACTTTGTAGGCTTGAGCAAATTTCGAAAAGTTGTCCACAATAGTCAAAAATTTCTGTTTTTCTAGAGATAAAATATCCCAAAGGAATTATTTGTAATGGTTTATCGGCTGTGGGAGAAATACATAGAATTGACGGAAGGTAATGTGCCGGCCCAACATGAGATTTATTTATTATAAATTACTCCCTCAAAAAATACGGAATGTTTTGCTATTGATGACACAGGACATACGAGATCTGACAAGTAATGAGACTGATACCCAGTTGCACCAATATATCTTAAACATTAAATACGGTTTAAATTGATAATACTGCATCGAAATGAAATTGAAATTTCATATTTTGATAGTTTGTGCATTGTATGTTGCGAATTTTGCCTGATTGTATACATCATAACAAACATTACGCTCATAGATCTTCTTAACCATGTATTACCAGTGATTTCATAGACTTATAAGAACACCAAAATAGTACAAAAGAATAAAATTAATATTAGATTAGATTGCAAGTGTCAAATATTTCACATTAAAAGCAATGGAAAAATGCATGTATTTTAATTACAAAAAAAAAAAAAAAGTGGATTGCATTATTGATGTAGAAACATTAGTTTATTTTCATTCATACATAATAAATAACGAAATTTCAGACAGTCTCATTCCTTATTTTCCATATAAATAAGATTTAAGTGTTAACAAAAAATTATATTGCATATTAATAGGATGGATTGTAACTTCCAAATTGTAATATACGTATATCACTTTCATTCTCTGATAAAATAGTGAAACATTAGTTTTCAAATTATCATCTGTAATTATTTACATTAACAATCAATAGTGTAATTTTCGCAGTAATTAAATTGTAGTAGCATTAGCAGTTAAAATTGGAATCAATCCACAATTTTAGTTTTATTCGTAACACAAATGGTGTAAGAAGCTTGGCGATATCGTAAAATAGAGCAAACGGTTATTTATTCAAAACTCGGACTGCGCAAATAATATTTCAAAGTGTTTGGCTTCGTTTATGCGGTACTAACGTTCGGAAAAATCTATGTTGTTTTGTTGATATAGGTTGAACACTTGGATTAAAGTAAATATACAGGTGTGTTAACAAATTATGAGGGCATATAGTACTGACCAAAATGAGTAAAAAAGCTTAATCAACACGTGTCCGATCTTCAATAGTTTCCGAGATATAAGACAATGAAAAATGAGTTTTTTCGGTGTTTACCTGTGCTATCTCGAAAAATTTAAGAGTTACGACTTTGATTAAATAAGACATTTTGTTTACCTTGTAGAGGTCATCTTAGATGTGTTTTTGTTTTTCAAAAGAAAATCGAATAATTGTATTAATGCAAATGTTGTGGCGACCTTGGTCAATATTTAGTTTTCAAATAACTTTGTAGTTGTAAGACAGGCACTGGAGGTCTATTCTAAATTCATAGCCACATGTGATTAACAACATACACCTGCTCATGTAAATTTGTAATAATAATTTAATTATAAATGACGAAAATGATTGATCCGATTCAATCTGTGGTGAAGGGAATCACAATTATTGTAGTTTCTTTACTTTGTCTTTTATATCCTTATTAGATTATAGTATTATTAATAAAAAGTATGCAATTTATTTTTCATTGTTCTATGCCGTGTTTGGTTTGGTACATTAAGGTAAAAGATAACAATAACGATTAGGAGTCTCGGGCTTTTAGTTGATGAAAACAGAAAGAACCAAAAAGTATTACGTGCATTTCTCTTTTCCTTCCCGAAAAGGTACTTGATTTCGATAAACTACTCTGGAATTACTTCAATTTTCGAATTTAAGCGAACAATTTTCAATTCTATGTCTCATCTTGGCTCCAAAAAGAATATAAAAAATTTACTCGACTTGTACCTTTAGGCTTGGGAAATGACTTGATGTCTTTTTATTTATGCTTTCTATTTTCCTTGCATTTCAGATTCCATCAACTCAAACGTGTGAAATGGTAACTGATAAATGCGTTACTCGTCTTATGTACGTTTCGTTTTGTCTATATATGTTGCAATATTGCGGGCTTGCAGACTTCAGACATTTTGGTATAAGAAGTTTTATAAAATACTTATGTATCTACATATAAAGTACCATTTTGTCTATTTATAAAGAACAAGTACAAATTAGTAGGTATTCAAACGTTTGTACACCCAAGAGATTTTTTAAGAGATAACGTTTGGCTCAGTATTTTTGCTCGCCACTGTATTGATCTTGACCGTACCTAATTTAAATGGCCCAATGCCTTCACACCAGCGACATTTATATTTATACTTAGAAGTTTAATGTACAGGCCCACTAATCTGGGGGGCACATATAGTTGAAATTTAAGTGATTTATTTTCAATATGTAAGGATAGTAAATTAAAGTATATCCAGAGTGTTTGTAGTATTATTTTGCAGCAAGATGATATTTTCTGCTTACTAATGACAGTTTTGATTGCATCAAAGTATACCTTTATATTAAGCGGAATCTTAAATTTAAAAATCTATTGCACCGTATAGTAAAGTGTACCCACTTTACGCATCGGATTTCTGGGGCAGAAGGTGCAGTTAATATTTAAGACTGACTTTGACAATGTATTTGTTTGATTAGAAAGATAATGTATTTTAATTGCTTCTCATGGTAAGAAACTGTATCATCGTAGCAAGATCAGCACAATTTTTTGTTAAATTGTTGTAGTGTAGTAACGTTAGTTTTTGGAGTATTGCCTACTGATTCTTTTTTGCATTTTGTAGAAATTTTAGATGTTAGTTTCTCATGTAGAGCTGTTATGGTGGTATTTTCAAATATCCTGGTTTTTAATCATTCCAGTTTATTTGGGATTTATTGGAATAATTAAATTATAAGTGAAAAAGAGCACTAATATTATTACTATAATAAATTAAGATGATGTTATCACTCATAACATTTAACACGTTAACGACCATGTGCACCTTAGTGGTGCGCACCACGTTTTTTGCACAGACCGCGTGCTCTTATTTGGGCACAGTGAACGGTAATGTTTCAATTCATGTGGGTCTGGCAGGAACGCAGCTACAATGTATTTAAATACGGCGTTTACTTGGTCTGGTCCCTGGGAAATAAAAAATATCCTTGGGTTGGGATAATTAATTTTATTTTATTTTATATTACAGTATTTATGAAAAAAGCCATGACTGCTAATTTTATCAATATATGGTATATTATTTAGTTTGATATTGAATTTTTAACTGTAAATTTTCAAAATAGACATCAAAATAACTTCCCAATAAACTGTGAACGAGTCACAACAGTTTAATTTTCAGAACGAGAAGGGCGCCAATCAGCAATGAAAAATGCTAAAAAAGTATATACTTTTTGCCCTGGATGTGACATATATTGTGTATAAGTTGTTTTTTAAAAGCCACACTTCTTTTATTACGCAATAATGTTAACTATTTGTATTTTTAGTATGTATTTTTTAAATCAGACCGCGTGTACCTATTTGGTGCACAGGTTTTTTTTTTTTGTAAAATACTCCCTCACATCAACTTATTTTGTCCAAATAAACATTTATTGAACCCCCTACTACCAAAATTAAACAAAAAATTATTTTGGTCCAGGGGTAAAGTTACAAAATTTAGGACTGGTTGTTAACGTGTTAATATTATAATTACTTTACGAATGTCAAATGCTAAACAATGTACAATTTTCAAGTGAGAAACGTGAAACTAATTGCGTTCCTATATTAAATAAATAAAATGGATTTTGGGTCTGGATAGAAGCACACTAGAATATATAGTAATGGAAGAGATAAAGGCATTAAAAATTAGAGTAGAAACAGGAAAGAGAGCAGTAAAATATGAGGAAAGAGTAAGAAGCAATCAATACTCAATTCTTTAAGAATGCTGCCGGGTAATAAGACAAGGAGAGGAAAACAACAAGCTAACAAAATGGGGACAAGCAAGAAAAGCCTACTACGGAAAAAATGGATATTCCACTGTACAAATAGAGAGGCTACGCATAAATGGAGAAATCACACATTACGAACTATACCGGAGAGATTGGGACAGCGGCAAGAACAACAAAGTAAGATAAACATCTCAAATTACAAGAAGAATAAATAAATAAATAAATATATCATCACGGCATATTACCCATTTCTGGGTGTGCCAGTATCTACAACACATGTAGACATCGGTAATGATGACGATATATTTAACCGTGTGGGCGCTTACCAGGCGTCACCTCACGGGCACTCAGAGCTGGTGTGGAGAGTGCACCACAGGGGTCACTTTTGTGCCAGTTAAAATTGGAAATATTTGGTGCCTGACGGGATCGAACCCGGTTCCCCCAGGTTCGCGACCAGACACTCAGGCACGCGGCCACGGGACCCCTTAAATTACAAGAAGAGATATAAACTAATACAAACGACGTCAATACCAAAGTATAATCCTACTTACAGTAATCATGGAAACGGATTCGGTAGCTGACTTGGTTAAATCAAGGCTCCATGATAATTGTTCACTAGTCCAAATCCCTTCCGGTTCAAGTTAATATTTTTATTATTTTTATATTTATTTTGTACAATGTATTATTAAATAAATTACAAAATTAAAACAAATAATTTTTGGTACATCAGCCATATATATATATATATATATATATATATATATATATATATATATATATATATAGAGAGAGAGAGAGAGAGAGATAGATAGAGAGAGAGAGAGATTCTAAGCCGGTTAGGCAAGAATAAATATAATAATAATAATAATAATAATAATAATAATAATAATACAGGGTGTCTCTTAAATAGAAAGACATGGCTTAACCACAGATTTCTGGGGCTAAAATAAGATGATTTAACTAAACTTGCTTCTACCGGAAAGTGTACCATTTAGCCAGAATTCTGCTTCAAAGTTCTTCGAAAAAAAAAAAAATTATAATAATATAACGCTTTATACGATTTGGATGGAATTTGGTATGCCTGTTAATATGGTTATGTCATCTTTTAAGGTGATACTTGTTATTATTAGTGAACCATAACTTTTTAATAGCCATGCCGATAACATAATTATTTTTTTTCGAAAGATACATTCAATAGTCAATTTTTCTCTCTTTGTTTAATTTGTGATATCTGTAACGGTTCAGACAGAAAAAAAATAAAACCTGAGTGACTGCATCGTGAATTTTTTAAAAATAAATTTAATCTAGCAGTTTATTCAAATGTCAAACACCTAATTTTTAATGACAGTAACGAGTTGTCAATCTTCTCAACTTGTTTAGGAGTAAGCTAACATATTTATTCGTGGTGTTTATAATAATGGTAGTAAAATACTATTAGGCCGAACAAACGGATGTTACTAGTTTCTGAATATTGCGAAGGAATTTTTTGACAAACCATAAACAATTGTTACTGTCATTAGAAATTACTTATTTGACATTTGGATAGACTGCTAGATTAAATTTATTTTTAAAAAATTCACGATGCAGTCACTCAGGTTTTTTTTTTTCTGTCTGAACCGTAACAGATATCACAAATTAAACAGAGAGAGAGAAAAGTTTACTTTCTAAAAAAAAAATAATTTTGTGTTATCGGCGTGGCCATTAAAAAGTTACGGTCTAATAAATGTTGGAACATCTAAGTTTCATACACTAGTGGTTTTCTAATAATAGCAAGTATCACCTTAAAAGATGACATAACCATATGAACTGTCGTACCAAATTTCATCCAAATCGTACAAAGCGTTATCTTATTACAAGCAAAATTAATTTTTTTTCTAAGAACTTTGAAGCAAAATTCTAGCTAAATGGTACACTTTCCGGTAGAAACAAGTTTAGTTAAATCGTCTTATTTTTGCCTCAGGAATCTGTGGTTAAGCCATGTCCCTCTATTTAAGAGACAGCCTGTATATTAAATAAATCAATTACTTTTTAATCAAATTCTATTCTTAGAAAAGCTTAACTTAAGGCTCTGTTGTTGTATAATAGGGCACCTGCACGTGACGTTTCAACATGGCGGCCACCAGCTAATCTTGGTCAACCAAACCTTCAGTTTGCATTGTGTCTTAAGTTTTTATTGTGTTTTTACGGCACTTATTGTTTTATTTGGGAAAAACTGATTAAGGTGTGTAAAAGTGAGTATATGAGAAGTGTTTTCCGTAAAAAATAAGTCAAGACATTTTTACTATTTAATGAGTTCCAGGTTATTAAATTAAAACCAACCCAATCCTATTTTTTGGTGTATACTTTTATTGCATATAAAATAATTTAAACATAATCGGATAGGAACATATTGTATGAATATTTAAATATATGTAATTTTCTTTAATAATAAGAATAATATATATATATAAAACATGAAAAAATATTTTTTAAATTACAGAATTACAAATTTTTAATGAAGTTTTTTTAGAAACAGAATATATATATATATATATACATATATTTGTGTCTGTTTCTCACAAAGGTTTAAAAATTAGATAGGTAATCAATTATTGATTTCATATTGATTTTTAAAAGGCATTTATAATCCTCGTCAAAAAAATGTCAATGTATAAGGATCCACATTATGTATCCACTTAAATTTATCGATTTAACGTACTTTGGCTTCCAAAGATTAATTTTTGACGTATAAACTCAATAAACTCATTTATATACAATAAAAATACACAATATGACAATAAGAAAAATGAACTCGAAGATAAATATATGTTAGATCACCCATTCCCACAGGAACCGCTGATCTCACCACGTTTCCAAACCTCATATTACTTTTATCTTTACTTTCTCATAGGATAAGAACTCATGTAGTATAAAACTCTTGTCTTGACCTTATGTCGAGTTTAGTTATAGTTGAGAGACTGTCGTGTCACTTTGAATTAATTAATTGTATCTTGAATAATCATTTTTTGTTGTAATCACTTATAAATAATTTTTTTTAATAAACGTCAATAACGTTTACTTAACTGGCGCAGTCGGTAGGATTCCCAAACAGATTAATAAAAAATAAATCCTAATATCGGTAAAAAATCGTGTTTCGTTTCTACGATTAATTGGGAATCCCGAACTACAACAACAATCGTCGCCGAGACTCAACGAGCGCACATCGTGAAGAAGAGGTCTCCTGCCATGCCCTGCTGAATACAGAGCTGCAGAAGTCGACACCAGTCCACGAAGACGTCAAAGACGAGCCCATGGACATCCGGACGATAATCCTGTTAAGTGCTTATATGTCTTTCAGTGATATCAGTCAACCAAATTCAGATACAGATTCAGACACAAATTCAGTTGCTTCCTATAATTCACCTAACAATCCTCATATAAATAATATTTTAACAGAAATAACTAATTTAAATCTTAACGATACAATGGCTACTACCCCAAGATTGGAAAAAGCATACCTTGATATGATCCCAGATTTTTATGGAGATCCAAAATTACTTCCTAGATTTATTGAAATTTGTGAAAAGTTACTGACCGTTTTTTATAATAAAAAAGAAACAAATGACTTTCAGAATGTATTGTATTAGCCAAATATTTTCGGCAATACGCACTCCGCGTATTATTGCGTGGTCTGAAGGAACCGCTAGGTACGCTCATGCGTACGAAAAATCCGGAAGATATGAATTCTGCGCTAGGAATGTTAACAAACGATTTTCAAATAGAGAGTTGTACGCGCACTCATAAAACACATACTTTTTTACACTTCTACGACCTACAGCCAATCCTTAATCAATACAATAAATTAAAATCGCAACATAACCTTCTGAAAGAAACTATTCACATAAACAATAATAGCCTAGAAGATTCTTTGAATCATGATAAAATTATTACGTACATTCAAAACATGATAGACGATAAGTTTAGCCATTTAATTATTAATTACGAAACACCTCGACACAAGAGAGGTATAATAGATGGACTAGGTTCTGTAGTAAAAGCAATAACTGGAAATTTAGACGCCGAAGACGAGAAACGATATAACAAAATTTTAAAACATTTGGAGGAAAACCAACATAAATTAAATGATCAAGTTAAAAATCAATACTCTGTCAACCATCAGTTGATAGAACAATTTAACAAAACTATTGACACCATTCAACGAAATGAACAAGAGCTAAAATCAAAAATTGAGCAGTTACTACACATAGTTATTGATGGAACTCAGCATTTAAATAAACTGGCTATTCACGATATCTATAATCAACTAAATACCTTATTTAGTATGATTTTTAGTATCTTACAAGAGGTAGAAAATTCTCTAACTTTTTGCAAATTACATGTAATGCATCCTAGTATCATAAAAATTAAAGACCTTTATTTGGAACTAAACAACATTTATAAATTTTACGACAACGAATTTCCCTTAGAACCTATCTTTGATAATATGTTAAAATTTGAAAATTTAATTAAAGTAAATTGTAAACTAAATTATTTACTTCCTGGATATACCAATTAATTACAATATAGATTTCCAATTATACCACCTTATATCCATACCTTCAAGGTACCAGACTGAATTTGTGACTATTATACCAAATAAAAACTATTCCTTAAAAACTCCTGATGGTCATATTAAATCGCTGAATGATGTATGCACAAAAGGGATCACCTACCAGTGTCCAAACAAAATCGAAGACGTACACGAGGAGGCCTGCGAGAAAAACATCATATTACACAACAATAATAAAGATTGTGAATATACAAAACTAAACCTAAAGAAGAATCATATTGAAATTATGGAAGAAATTAATCAATTCTTGGCTGTTCTACCACATCCAGAGACGATCCATGAATCTTGCCAACAAATTAACCAAATTAAAACTCTACAAGGAATATTTCTTATAAAAGAAGATCAGTGTAAATTAAAGTTTAGAAATCAGAGCTTAAAATTCAGACACTACATTCGGAAAACCAATCATTCTAGAAGATTTTCAAATACAACTCAATACAAGCCAAATTCCAAAAATGAGCATCGACATCAACAACATCCAAATTTGAAGATACCCATTAACAAATTTGACGACATTGATGAAAATTACAATGTGGAAAACACAAACTACGCAATAATAATCCTATATGTCATAATAATAATTATTAGTATTATTATTTTCACAGTTTTCGCAAGAAAAAGGTTTCTTCAAGGAAAATTCCGTCCATCCCGGAACCAGGAACCGGTACTTCAACCAAGGGCCTCAACCCCAGACCACCAGCAACCCCAGCTGATTCTCACCGAGGGTGTCCAATTCTTAGGGGGGAGGAGTTAGATCACCCATTCCCACAGGAACCGCTGATCTCGCCACGTTTCCAAACCTCATATTACTTTTATCTTTACTTTCTCATAGGATAAGAACTCATGTAGTATAAAACTCTTGTCTTGACCTTATGTCGAGTTTAGTTATAGTTGAGAGACTGTTGTGTCACTTTGAATTAATTAATTGTATCTTGAATAATAATTTTTTGTTGTAATCACTTATAAATAAATTTTTTTAATAAACGTCAATAACGTTTACTTAACTTATATATTTCAAATTTAATATTCGTTATAAATTTAAAAAAATCTAATAATTCAATTTATTTTAATTTCAATATTCATGTTTTCATTCAACAATACACATAAAAAAAACTTATACAAACTCAAATGAATGTAATACAACCTGATGCTACATGCTACTTATTTCAATTTAATATTTTTAAAAATATATTTATAAATACGAATGCTTTGTTTTACTAGTAAATAATTCATACATTTATCTTTAATTATGGCTAATTACATTTTAAAATAGCATGTATAAATTTAGGAAAAACTGAATTTCTTGTACAGAAAACACATTCGCTGCATAAGACGCAATGTTAAACTGAAGCTTTGTTGCCCGAGATCAGCTGATCATCCGCCATGTTGTGACGTAGGTGCAGGTGCCCTATATTTGTGAATTCTAGAGCGACAATTTTACCTATTTCATTAAAAATTTCTTTGTATTTTAATTATACAGGGCCTTCCTTTGCAAAGAAGTTATAGCGTTTAAGTGGTTATGAATTATTTGAGTCGGACAGACTCGATATTTTATTTGTACATTAATAATAGATACAGCCATCTGAGTGTACAATACTTTGTATAAACTTTTTTGAATTCCTACCATTTGTAGTCGTATGTTGTCTGCAACTATATGAATTTTTTACACAAATGGCATACTTTTATTTTCCAAAGATAGCATAATGCTGCTAGGGGTCTTACGTAGCTTTAAAATAATATTGCAATTGAAACAAACTGTAGTAACATTTATATTTTTCCAAACTTTACTTATTTTGTACGTATGTATGTACGTGTGTTTCGGACAAACTATCGTAACTAATAAATATGGGACTTTCATGAGTAATGGATGTGTGGAGATTATACTGGGTGTAAATTTTATAAGTTCTCGCCTTGAAGTTTAAAAATATTCAACCCATGCTACATTTCATAAGTGAAAGTTTTAAAGTGGCTTATGAAATATATTCTGTTTTGCCTATTTTTAAACTTTAACTCCCAGTTTTATAAAGGGTAGATTAAATTTACTTCCATAGCAAATTTATTTAAATTAACAAATTCGAATCAATTTTTATCATTTTATGTCATTTATAACATAACTGTCAAAAGTTCGACTGTCATATGAAGGAATAAATTTTATTTACTTTGGAAGTAAATTATCTGTCGTTTATAAAACCGGCCATAAGACAAAAACTTATAAAATGGGCAGCCTGTATAAAACTGATATATGAAATTTATGTAAATAAATAAGTTTTAAGGTTCTCATAATCAGATTTTAAGATTTTTAAGATTATGTTTTTGCGTGGAGTATGTAATGTCCTAGTTAATTACAATTTTGCAAATACTATGAGACACAAATTTCTAAAACTTTATATTTAAAACTTCTGTCCTATGTGGTGTCAAAAATATTTTTAAATGCACTAGATGATTTCTTACAAGTACAGCATACAATATTTTATTTGAAATCGGCACTGAAGTAATCCATTATACGACGATTTAATGCAATTGCAGTGTTGCCAACCTGAAGATAATTACTGATGTACATGTAAGATAATTCGGGCAAGTGTACAATTTATAATAGTATATTTGCACGTAATATAACAAAAATGTATGCAAGAAAAACGAACTAAATATTTCTAAGGAATAAGTTTGAGATTTCAGATCGATAAATTATATTCAAACATAACCTACAATATAAATATACTTTTCATTTTCACAATTTTTCGATTTCAAATAAAAATTAATATGCACCTTGGTACTGACCTGAGGGTTTCGACAAATAAATTCCACATTCGTGATAAAAAATAGAACTTCAGTGCCTTGATACATAAATAACTATTTTCTCCAACAAAACACATACTTTTTAAGATATGTGTAAAATTAGAACATAGTTATATCTAATTTCGTTTCATAATGTCAATTTTATGTTGTTAATTTGAATGTTCCAATGACATTTTCTCGCATTACTGTGTGTCTATCTCAGTGGTGGAGGTCAGTGTTTTTTCTTGTTTAACATTACAGATTTTCAGTTTTGCTGATTGCTGATGGACCTATGTTTAAATAAATAACATTTTAGATGCACACCAAAGATTATTTTAAATATGTTATAAGAATGCGGCGCTCGAAATCCGTTGTATAGGCATTTAATATGTGATTCGTGCTTTCGTGGTAACCACAATGACCTGTATTACGAACGCTCTTTTGTGGTAGTTTACAATAGTAATAGCAATTATCCTAAGATACAATAACTGGAAACAACAAATAATTTTTACTTATTATATGCGAAAAGGTCCACTCTAAATCTAAATGAAACAGTAATCATATATTACTATAAATAAACAAATGTTTATTAATATTTTAATTCAATAATAACTTCATCCGTAAAATAATATATTATGTAGTCATTATTACAGTTATTACTATACTCGCCGCCAAATAAATATGGACTGATGCTCAACTTTTTTCCTTCTCCGTGTCCTGTCCCTTGTCCTGCGGTCTTGCCGCTTCTTTTAATTCAGAATTTTCAACAATGCCCTTGATTTGGTAACAATGTAGAAATCCTCTAGTCCATACTTATTTGACGGCAACAATAATACATAAAAGATTATATGTGTAATACACTAAATTAAAACTTGTTCATAATAAATATTTTTTTTAGTATTTGTGCTTTGGCTAACTCAATAAAACCAATTTTTAAATTATAAGTGGTGACGATGGTGCCGTGCAATTGGGCCGTAATTGATTATAATGAAAATATTTTAGCATGTACGTAGAATTCCTTGAAATTGACAATTAAAGGGGCATTCACTTATATTAAGTGGTGTGTATGTAACTGCTGATGTGAGAGGCAAGAACACTGCAAAATAAAACAATAATTATATTATAGTGCTGTTATGTACGTATATGAGTGCATTGTTGGTGTTGGTAGAGCCATCAGTTTAGGTATTTTATAAAATTATAAGATAGAATTATTATTCAATGAGAAATTTTAAACTGTTTTAATTGGTATTACAATTTAAATAAAATTTCAGTGCAAAGTACTTGTAGTCTTGAAGCACAAATATTTATTATTGTCTTTTCTTTTGGTACTGATAAATTTTATTTGGTTAAATAAATGAAGCCATCTTTCAATTCTTGCTTGAGAATTGTAACAAAGAATTTTCAAGCAATATAAACATTGTACTGAGAAGTTAAGAATATTTTTTTTAAGTAATGTAGTTATTAAATCCCGATTAAAAAAAAATCAGCAAAAATGGGTCACGGAAACATTACTCATCCGAAGGAAGAGTGATGATATTAATATTAAGAAAAGAGAGAAAGTCTCAATGTGAAACTAAAAAAAATCAGGATATTTAGGACAAATGGTTGAGAATGCATTGAAATTCGAAGTTAAGAACTGAATTAACTAAATTTACAAGTTAGTGCCAAAATAATCAGAAGAAGGTTACAAGAAAATTATTTGCACTACATCGCTTAAAAAAGTTTCCCTTTTACATTTCTTTAAAGAATATAATCAACATACTAAAAATTGCTAATGGTAATATTAATAGAGTTAATAACAACTGCATTATAAATAGATAAATATTTTATTTAAAAATAAGAAAGTTTATAGGTTCTGATGCTAGAAATCTGCGCTTTTGAAATGAACCATTCCATACACTTTTGACATTTGTTGCTTACTTAGGGCCAGTTTCACAATCTCCAGTTAGAATTTTAACTGTAGGGTAAATAAAAAATGTTGAATCGGATTGTTGACAGCAATGATTAATTTGTCATTTAACAAATATGTAAATAAAATAGATAAGGTCAATTCAACCTTACCGAAGTACAAACTTTTTAACTGTTTTTTAAGGGAAGGGAAATATATAGTAAAAACAGAAATGTCACTTAACGACGAATGTATAAAACTATGGGAAATACAACGGAGACTCAAATAAAAACTTTAAAAGTGCGCTAAAATTTAGAATCAGAGCACTATTATAGATGGTACAAAATGATAAATCTTATAATTTAATTAAAAAAAAAAACTTTAATGTATTATTTCCTAAGTCTTTCAAGACTAACAAAGTTTCTGAATATATTTAAATATTCTATCTTTATTCTGACGTGTTGTACAAAAGTTATATCAATTTTCATTGGTATTTGTGGAAATAATTAGAATAACATTTGAAAGAACTACGAGTTTCATTAATGAAGTAATTAATTGGAATTATTTTAGATAGCTTATTCGGTAAATAGGCGGCCATCGCTTCACTGCGACATCACAGAATCAAAAAGTCCCATTCTATAGTTATATTTTTCTCTTTATCTACTTTCTTTAAGAACTAACTAATGGAATGTAAAATGACCATTGAATGAGTAGATTTTATTAAAGCGTCTTCTGTTGTATTGTTGTATTAAGAATACTGTTTGGGAAAAAAAAACTGTCACATCTGACAGCAGATGTCAATCAAGATTTGAAAACACTTTACGATGACGAATGTGGCAAACTTGTTACATCAGTGGTTGTAACAACTGTTTCTGTTAAGTCACTTGAATCCAAGATTACAAACTGCAAACTAACCTAACGTCCGATTGGATAACTTTCAGGTCAATCAGGGTAAATTTTGACTCACTGTGGTCACTTTTACATTACAGAGATGGCCACCTTACCAAACACCCTGTACAAAAGTGAAAATTATAATAATTGAAAAGAAGGTGAATGATATAAAGAACGGAGTTTTAATCTTATAGCTATATAATAAATACACAGGACTGCAGTCTATTTTGTTTATTTTTATTTAAAGTCTACGTTTCGGAGATAATTTTTTCCTTCATTAGGACAACTGTAACAAATCAATATAAACAATATGTAATACACAATAGATACATTAAATACTTACTAAATAACAGGATACGGAAATAATATATTTTTGGAGTCAGAAAACCGGAAAGGGAAAAATTTGAAAAATGTAAAAAATAAATAAAATTGACATTAAATAAATATAAAAACTATAGCAGCATATTTAAAAATAAAATATTTAATTTTTTGTTGACTGGAAATATTCTATTGTAAATACTACTGAAATTTGGAATATCTGTTCTGATATTTACACTGTTATTATTTTGAATATATAAATTTCTAGAAATGGCTTTTTATATAAATTTGATTCCCTATCTAGAATTTTAACCCTATCAATATTGAAACTCTGATCCAATTTTTCCCTTTCCGGTTTTCTGACTTCAAAATTATATTATTTACATTTCCTGTTATTTAGGAAGTATTTAATATATCTATCAGGCCCGGGAAACGTAAATGGGAGATACCGGGATAGCATTTTTAGTTTTGCTTCCATACACTAGATATGGCGACACCAGTATCATTAGTGTGTCAATTTTTTTTCATTTTTTCTTTTGCGCGAATTTTGACATTTGTCATTTTCATTTGAAACAATTCTGACTGTCAATGTGAATATATTTTTTGTATTATAAGTAGTTATTTGTGAGAAAAAACTTGTAAATATTTAAGAAGACAGGAATAAAGTGTTGTGTACCAAATTGTACTGCTCCCGTAAGTGAAAATATATTTTTATATAATTGTATTATTTTATACCAGTAAAACATATTACAAAATCGTATTCTAGGGATAACAAACTATAGATTTCGACAGTCTCGAACTTATCGGGATTTATTTGTCAAGTGGTTGGAAGTTTTAAACATGGATGAATGCTATTAAGTATTGTATCTTTCCTAAATGAAATTACAGTGTTTTTAAAAATTATTTTTTACTCATTTTATGTAATCTTTGTAAGACTGATTTGTAGTTGAAGTAGATTTTTCATAAAATACTACGCAATGATAGTATTTTTTGAAAAAAATGCTTCAACTACAAATTAGGGGTAATTAATAAACCGAATATACCAATATTAATTGTAGGTAATGATAATACCGACCGAGTTTTATATTTACTTTTGCTTCCATACACCAGATGGCGACATTGATGTGGTATCGATGCTTAACATGTACGTTTCCAATCTAAAATAGTGTATATGGTCTGTGGTATCTATTTTGTGTTACTCATTGTTTATATTGATTTGTTATAGTTGTCCTGATGAAGGAGAAAATTATCTCCGAGACGTAGACTTTAAATAAATAAAAAAAAATCTGTTGTGGCCAGCACAAGACCTTCCGTCAATTCCATGTATTTTGTACAAATCACATACCAAAAGGTCCTTGGAACAGATTCTATATAATATCATGTAAAATCCAATAAAATTATAACATAAACTACACTAAGTAATGTCCTTCCATCTTCTCTTTGGCCTTTCTCTGCGTGTCACTTACGAGCAACACTATGACATACCAATTATTAGATCCTATACTTTTTTCCATATTTGGTTTTGCACTTGCAACTGACATCTGTCAATTAAATTTTTTTGAATAATTATGTCAGCTGTTTCCATGATAAATGGCAAAGCTGACTAATTTTTCAAAAATTAATTTCTTTATAATGCTTTAACTCTACATCTATTGAATATGAAGGAAAATGAATAATCAAACCATATAGAGAAGAGTATTTTCTTTAATAAATATAATAACAAAATGTCAAAAAATAATATTTAACTGCGTTTTTTTAAGAAAAACTGTTAAAAACTTCAAATAAGGGTACTTCCGGTGGATCAATTATAACCAAAATCTAATCAACTCTTCATATGAATGTACAGAAGAGGAATACGAAAGAATTATAATTTTTAGAATTATAGTATTGGAGTTATCGTCGGAGAAAAATTTGTCACACACGGACACACATACACACACACACACACACACACACACACACACACACGGACACACACACACACACACACATACATACAGACATCATCTTAAAAATAGTAAATTCGTATTGTAGGGACCCTAAAACGTGCTTATTCATTAAAAACTCACCACCGAATTTTTTGACCAAAGACAATACCTTCCTTACCTAAAGGTGACGGAAGGTAAAAATAGACCAAAATCCTGTGTATTTATTACATAGTTACATTTAACTGTCGTTTATACTATATTAAAATTTAATCTTATAGATTTTTACCTTCCTTCGCCTTTAGGGAAAGAAGGTATTGTCTTTGGTCAAAAAATTCGGTGGTGAGAATTTAACGAATAAGCACGTTTTAGGGTTCCTAGAATACGGTTTTACTAGTTACCGACCGAGGTGGCTTAGTGGTTTCGTAGTAGCTTCTCGTGCCAGCGGTTCTGAGTTTGAATCCCGGGTAAGGTATGGAAGTTTGTGTGTGTTCCTTTCAGCAGCCCATAGTCATTATTGCAACGCATATGACGGAAAGATTATAAAATGAAATATTAATTCAGCGCCATTATCAAATGTAATAACATGTAAATGTTTATATACACTAAAGAATTATTATTATTAATAATACGGTTTTACTGGTTTTACGATGATGTTTGTGTGTGTATGTGCGTGTGATTATAGCTCTGCTATAATCATGGAAACAGCTGATATATTCAAATAATTCTAATTGACGGATGTCAGTGTCAAGTGCAATTTACATATTGCATATTCGTGTTTATAGATTTATAGGAACTTTTCCAAGGAAATCTCGGTATGGAATTTGTAAAAAATTGTATATGTATGCACGTGTTACAATATTACTGGGTATATAGAATCTATTCCGAGGAACTTTTGGTGTGGGATTTGTAAAAAATACATAGAATTGACGGAAGGTATTGTGCTGGCTACATCAGACTTTTTACTTATATGTTGAATTTAAACATTGTTTTGTTTCTTGTAAACAATATTGATTAGTGCTACAATGACGAATTGGAGGCAACCAATTGTTCAAATTAATTTCAGAACAAATTGGCGCTGAACAATTTTTGCATCCCACACGGTTTATACAATTACGTAGAGATGCAAATGTAATATCAACATTCGTGCACAGGGCAATGATAGCTGCAAAAATATATAAGTAGATATTTAATAACTACTTTTATTTACATTTGTGTGAACAAAACTACATATAACAAGAATGTAACTCACCTAAAATTATTAAACTTTTCATTTCGTTTATTATTTGAAATAACTCGACTTTAATATTTCAGTGATTTCGAACAACTGTGTTTTATCTAAAAATTTTGACAAATATATACCCTCTAAATAGGTTTACATCTTGTTTTATTGCAGCAACAAATTGACATTTATCTTTCATAAAATTATGAGGTGTTAACCTGAATGTAATAAAATTGTTTACATTTTACCTAAATATAACAGTTATTAACAAATTTTCTATGCTATACTGCAGCAATAAAGATTAAAATGGAAATACATTTCAAGCAATGTTTATTGCAAAACAGTATCCAAGTAATATAGTATTTTCTGTGAAACTCATAAAAATGATCTATTATGGCGTTAAAAATAAAAACAATACTCATATGTTTACAACTATGCATATAACTTTAAAATAACAAATTAATTGCCTATGCATATGCAATATCAGTGATTTTATATTCTAATAATTTGATAATAAAATAAAATCTAGAGTATGAGAGTCATGATTGAAATAAAACCACATCGGAGTTGTGGAATTCATTCAATATTACAAAACGAACTATTTTAATTAAATTGAATGACGCAATGAAAAGAAAAATATTGTGCATTGAATGCAAATTTTGAATAATTTAAACTGATTTAAATGTACTGTTTCCATTAGCCAGAAAAGAAATTGAAAAACAAGACTAGTATACTCATATATCAGTGCCTTGCCAAAAATAGGCAAAATAATACAAACGCTGCAATACAATAAAAAATAAAGGATACCGTATACATACAATTATCTTTGCATTACAGTGTGGACCACGAAGTTGTCAACCTTGTACTGAGTACTAGATAAGTTCGTGAAATTATTTTATATCTTAATACTAATAATGTTTTCATGTAAAAAAGAGATGTTATTTGGAAATAATATTTATATCTGGCGACGATCAAGTTAGAACCCGGGCTATCAGAAGCACAATTTGTCACTTAAAACACTTAGCCACGTGATACTATGCATTCACAATTTCTAAAATAAATAACCATATACCAGGTTTTACAAGCAATCTTTAACATATAGAAAAACAATTGTTTTCAAACACATGAGTAATACGTCCCGTAACTACTACTACTACTACTACTACTTAATGAGCGAAACAAATTTTTTTCTCAAATTACGGGATACAATTTTCTTATTTTAAATGGCAACATATTTTTTTTTTATTTGCTTATTCGATTCTGTATTTTTACCGAATATCCATATGCAATATCCTAATATTACGAAATATTTGAGAAAAATGCAAAATTAAATATGTATCATTTTATATAAATATGTCTTAAGTGACTATAAAGTTTATTTGAAATGAATGTAAGAAAATATTACTTTTGGGCAATTGACTACAGGTTAATTAACATTTTAACGTTTTTAAAGTACAGAGGGCACCCACCTAACCCCCCCCCCCCCCCCGCGCCTTTGTTACGCTACTGAAAATGACAATTAAATGTTGGTACATTATTCTAATATAAAGCAGGTGGATATTTTGTTTACACTGCGGAGTTAAATATGGTTGAGGTTGGATGGAATTGTACAATTGGTTGCGGATATAGGAACCGTTATACGTATTATAAAATTTACATTTTTTTAATTTTGTCTGGTTTACAAGGATATCCGGACTAGCGGGGATTCGGATTAGCTTGGATTTACTATATTATGTGCATATGTTTTTCATTATACATTAAAAGAAAGAAAATAATATACTTTTATATCGCAAATGAAACGGTGACATTTATTTTTTTCTCGCCTTAGGATCGGTGGAAAATATTTCTTCTCGTCTCGTACCTACTTCTTACATAAATAACTAATAATTAACAACTAATAACTTTTAAGTCGTTGTTTTTAGTCGTAAGATATGGCCTTACGGCCCTAACCTATCGTACACAGGTACGTTCATTAAACCGAAAACAGTTATTTTAAAAAAAATTCTATTAGAAAGATATTTCTGGGAGTTTCTATGTTTGATGCACATTTAAAAGTAGGACCTATATCCCACATATACATAGTTTCTGTTATGTATACTTAAATACGAAAAGCGTGGAATTTTATATTTAATCTTAATCAAGTAATACATTTTTTTATCAACTTTTGCAGAACATTTCCCTACTGAATATGATACATTATTAATTTTATGAAATTTTATAATATCAAAATATTTAAATATGTTAGTAGTACCTACTACTTGAAAATTATTAGTAGGTAGATATCTAACTACGAGCCCCTTCCCACATCATTTGGCCCAATCCGCTTAATTTAATTTTATTTAGTTAATATATGACACAAATAATAAATAACATAAATTATCACCAATTTTTATTAATATTACAGACATTTTGTCGTTTTACCGATATATCAAGATATGTTTCCTAAAATATTTTACTGTTTCAATGTAAAATGAAATAATATATAGTTTTAGCAACAATTCAAAAAAAACTGAAAAAATTAAACGAATTTAAGTCGTAAAATTGTAAGGTTTTATTAAATAAAATGTCTAAAAGATTTACAGTAACAATTTACATTTAAAAGCGACGTTATTCAATATTGATAAATAATATGTAATTAATATATTAGATTTGTGTTAAAGTTATACCATTAAATTTTTAATCTTGAGCTAAAAATTGAATTTAAAATTACGCTATAATGCTGAAAATCTACATTTTAAATAATAAGTAAAGATTCATTTTAGTATTATTAAAAATGCTATTAGTTAAGTCAGCATAAATGAATTTTTAACAAGTGGGCCAACTGAAGTGAGAAGGGGCTCGTAGAAATATTTTTTCAATAATTAATTTTTATACAGGTTAGGAGTTACTAGTGTTGCCGCGAGTCAAGATTTGTCATTTTGCATTATCTAGATCTCGACAAAATTCTTTTTTCGAGATTTAAAACATTCTTAATCTTGACCCACTTGATTAAAATCAATCTCATTCTTGAGGTCTAGATCTCGACAATCTCGATTTTCTGGCTGTTGTGCAAATTCAGTCAAATTCGTTCTAGTAATATGAGTGTGTACGAGTATAAACTTACCAGGAAAAATAAATTTTAACACAATAATTACATTTTGTTGAATAATAATTAGAGCTTAATCCTTAATTTATTTCAAATATCTTATTCTATAATGTACCTAATGTGCATTTCTCACTGTATGGATTTAATCCATATTTTTATAAAATTTAAAATGTTAGACTCTTTTTTACCTCCCGATACCCTTGGTAAGGGAGGTATAGGGATCGTGCTAAAAATCACTTATCGAGATTTTAGTAAATGACCACGTTTTAAGGTACCTAGAATCCAAATTTAACATTTTCACGATGATGTCTGTATGTGTGTATGTGTGTGTATGTATGTATGTGTGTGTGTATGTATGTATGTATGTATGTGTGTGTGTATGTGTAGGGATTTTGTCTTCGCTCTAACTCAAATACTATCGTTCAAAAAATTATGAAACCTTGTATTTATACCCTATTCTAATATGAAAAGAAGCCATTAGATTTTGGTGTAAATCGGATAACCGGAAATGGCACTTTACCTGAAGCTCATAATGGTTTTTCTTTAAAAAATACCATTAAATGCCATTTTTTCGCATTTTATGTCTTATGAAAATTAAAGATTGTTGAATTTTCTACAGGAATGCATTAATACTTTTTCTATATATTTTACAGATAAATTTAAAAATAATTTTTTTTATTAGTCGCGAAGCCTAAGATAAACACAATAATTCCTTTGTTCCACAGTTCATATTTCAAATGAATGTAACTGACAGTAAATGTCACTGTCAAAAAACTAATCACTTCAAATTAATAATAGTGACATTTTAAAAAGAAAATAGTAAATAAATCAATAGTTTTATGCAGTGGAACAGTTTGCAGCGTTAGTAAATACGTAAGTATGTATTTAAATTAATAAAAATGGATAGGGATATGTGTGGAAGGATGATTGTTGCGTAACTATTATTGTGGTCCTGATGCGGTTATTCGCTACCGAAAATCAGTCACTTTAATATGTTCTTATGTATGAATGCTATGATGATTGTGGACAAGGCGAAAGAAGAATGTTGTTAAAGAGTGAAGTGAGTTAGCTGAGCTCTTACTCTTATCCCTTTTCTTATTGTTACTATTGTTTCCGGGTTTTTGCTAACCCACTAAGTGGGAAACGCGTGATTTTATGTACTTATGTATGTATGTAAAAATTAAATAGCGGGAGGTTTTGCGTTGGCCACATCAGATTTTTTGTTTTTGTTTTCACTCTGACAAGAGAATGAATAAATACAACACAGAGTGCACAGTAAATGTAAAATACAATATGGAAATACACTTATACTTCATTATATGATAAGAAAGATGTTAGTTATAGGTTCATATATACATAAATTTAGGTACACATTAAGAGCAACAAAAAATGCTACCGCTTTTTTGTTTATTCTTTAAAATCCAAGTCAAATAATAGATTTTAATAATTCATTTTTTAAAATGCATGTTAATAATATGAAAAGTGTTTGTTCTATGCTGAATTTTTTAAAAATGTTAATAGTTCTATTACTAGAACAAATTATTTAAATTCTCACGTCTTATTTTAGTACTGATGTATACAATGCTCTTAAACGACTTATTTATGTAAATAAAAATTAATATTTCTTACCCTGTGAAAGTATAATTTTATACCGAAAAATCGGTTTTGTACACGTAAGAAAAAAATGCTGTATGAGATTTTCTGTAATTATTAACACAGAAAACTCAATACTATATATTTAGGATACTGCAATTATTATTTTCTTGAGATATTACGATATTACGAAGATAAAAATAATACATTTTCTTCTATTCATATCAACATTGTATAACAATTTATCATTTTATTATAACTGTATATATTCAGAGTAAAACTAATGAGTTTATATTGCGTATATTTATTTATACAGAGTATTGATAATCAAACAATGGAAACTATAATGTATGAATAATTAATATTTTTCAAGATCAAGATCTCATCTTTTCTTGTCGAGATTTGAAGTAACTAATCTCTTCTTGATCGAGAATTTGACCTAGAAATTAATTTGAGTCTTGATCTCGAAATTTTATTCAAGACTGGCCGAGATCAAGAAAAATTTCGTCTCGGTGGCAACACTAGGGGTTACGTTAGGTACATCAAATTATTTATTTTACAGAGAGTAAGAATACAATTTTAAATGTAATTGTTTATTGTAAATTCTGCACTTTCATATTTTTGTTATTATAATAACAACGTTTATTGGAAATCGTATAAGTATCAGAAATATTGTCGCCGACTAGATGAAGAAATTTATTTTTTTACAAAAAAATTATTGAAGTAGGCAAAATAATAATAGAAAAAATGTTGTTGTGGTTACTAAAAATAAAATAGAAAAATAATATTGACATGTAAAAAATATTATATATTTCGACAAGAGTAGTGTAATAAAGGAACTAGGATTTATAATATTGTTTTCTTTGTACATGCTAATTCGGTGTTTTCAGGCGATAAAAAATAATCGCTTCAAGCCGGATCTAAATATATATATTACAGGTAATATTATCTACAATTGGTCCTTCAAGCCGGATCTAAATATATATATATATATATATATATATATATATATATTATAGCAATCAGCAGTGGAATTAGTCCAATAAGTATTGGAACAATCATCAGTAGATATGGACTTGAAGAAAGAAGAGCTTCCTAAACCTAGACGAAGTGAGCGTCTTATTAAAGGGGTTTCTGCGCAGCGACAAGACGAAAGCAAGCGAGAAGTATCGCGTAAAATAACTGAAGAAGATAATAAATCAGACAACGGAAGATCTGTAAAATCGCAAGAGTCAAGACTTATTTCGCATTCATCAAAGTTAAGCGAGCGTGCAGCGAATAGAAGAAAACTAGAAGCTAAATTGAAAGCCGAGAAAGAATTAAAAGCACTAGAAGATGCTGAAATTGTACGGAAAAAGAAAATAATTGATCTAGAATTAGAAGTAGAGAATGCAAGAATAGAAGAAGAACTTGCTGAAGAAATACTACAATTAGAAGAAAATGAATATCAAGAAATTCCGGGCAACAAATCACAAAAGGAAGAAGACATTAAAAAATGGATAAATGATATTAATATAAATTGTCTATCAAAGAAACCATCGACTATACATGATTCTGAAATCACAATGGCATTAGTAAATGCCGTAAATGCTTTAACAACTCAAAACCGTCATTCGCCGAATGATTTAAATAAATTTATGACAAGACAAGTTACCAATCTCGAACTTCCTGTCTTTTGGGGAAATCCACAAGATTGGCCAGCTTTCATATCGGAATTTAAAGAAAGTACCGAATCTTGCAATCTTACTGAACGAGAAAACATCTTGCGATTAAGAAAGAGTATGAAAGGTGAAGCACGTGATGTTGTAAAAGGACTTTTAATAAATCCAGAAAGCGTTGAAGAAATTATGAAATTATTGGAGTTACACTTTGGACGACCTGAACAAATAATGAACAGCCTTTTGAAGGAAATTAAATATTTACCTGTCATTAGAGAAAACAATTCAGAACCGATGATAAAATTAGCCAGTTCCGTGAAACATTTAGTAGTTAATTTAGAATTATTGAACATGCAAGATCAGCTACCAAATTTACAAATTCTGGATGAAATAAAGTCAAAACTACCTATTAATTTGCAAATGGAGTGGATAAAACAAGGTTGTAAGAACGAAAGAAAATTGAATTTGAAAGATTTAGCCGATTGGTTACTAGAACAATCATTGATAACAAGTAAAATACTCAAGCCCTATGAAAAACCGAAGAGAGAAATTATAAATCAATAACCAGCGAAGAAAGAAAAATATATGTCAAAATTTAAGAAAGAGACAACCTTAACTGCATTTGCGACGTATAATCAAATTTGTATATTCTGTAAGAAAACCAACCATTTATTATATAAATGTAAAATATTTGAAAAAGTAAATCTAAACGAAAAATGGAAATTTGTAAAAGCGAATAATTTATGTTTCTTATGCTTACAATCAGGACATGAACATACTAAATGCTGGAGAAAAGAGAAGAAATGTAAAGTTGATGGATGCGATCGACCCCATAATAAAATGCTACATCTGTCTAACAATGACGAACAAAAGGAAAGCGAAAAGAAAATACTAGAAACAGAAACAGTAAATTTGACATCTGAAAATTACAGTAAAGTATTATTCAAAATTGCACCTGTAATAATAACAGGTCCACAAGGAGAATGTTATACCTACGCATTGTTAGATGAAGCTTCTTTAGTTAGCCTTATTAATAAAAATTTAGCGGAAAAACTTGGTATGTCGGGACCATCGTCTCCTCTCAGAATTCGATGGACAAATACTGAAAGTATGCAAGAAGTTGATTCAACAACTGTAACATGTAAAATTAAAAGTGAAAATTGTAAAAAGGAATATATTATAAATAATTTGAGAACCATGGAAAATTTAGACCTACCTACACAATCGGTAAATATAAAACGATTTGGAAATCAATGGAAACATTTAAGAAATGAATGTATCATACCATACGAAAATGCAAAACCGACAATCCTCATTGGGCAAGACAACTGGGAACTTATAGTTAGCAGACAAGTTTTACAAGGCCCCAAGAATACACCTGCTTTGTCAAGAACTAATCTGGGATGGATAATTCATGGAAGAATAGGAAGAAATTCTTATTCAGATGAAAGAATATGTTTTATAAAAGAAAACGACAATGATTTACTACATCAAATAATAAAAGATTCTTTTTCTATTGAACATTTTGGTGTGCTGCATCCAACAAAATTATTAATATCAAAAGATGATGAAAGAGCCGTAGAAATCATGAAGAAAACTGCAAGAAAAATTAATAAGAAGTGGGAAGTTCGGTTGCCATGGAAACATGAAAATATAGTTCTTCCCGAAAGCAAAAGTAATACCTTTAAAAGACTAAAATATATGGAGAAAAAGATGGATCAAGATTCCAACTTTGCAAAGAAATACAATGAAAAAATAGAAGATTATTTAGTCAAAGGATATGCAAGAAAACTAACTGTTGAAGAAGCTTCAATTGAATCACCTCACACTTGGTATTTACCCCATTTTGGTGTTATTAATCCGAATAAACCGGAAAAATTGCGTTTCGTATTCGACGCAGCTGCTAAAAATTGCGGCATGTCTTTAAATGACACACTTTTGAAGGGTCCCGATATAGTAGCGTCACTAATTGAAACATTATTTAACTTTCGGCAAAAGAAAATAGCATTTGCTGGTGATATTAAAGAAATGTTTCACCAGGTAAACATAAGAAAAGAAGACCAAGACGCGCAAAGATTTCTCTGGAGAGGAATGGACAGAGACAGAGAACCAGACATTTATGTGATGCAAGCTATGATATTTGGCGCTGTATCATCACCATTTATTGCACAATATATTAAAAATTTAAATGCAGAAGAACACGTAAACAAATATCCACAAGCCTATGAAGCCATAAAAGATCATCATTATGTGGACGATTATTTGGACTCAACAAATACAGAAGAAGCTATTCAATTAATAAAAGAAGTAAGAGAAGTACATGAAAACGGAGGCTTTGAATTAAGAAACTGGATAAGTAATTCACAGTTAGTCTTGGATAGTATTCCAGCCAATCTCCATGCAGAAGTTAAAAATCTTGAAAAGGATAAATTTTCTGAGATTAGAATGGAAAAGATTTTAGGATTATATTGGAATTCAAAGGAAGATGTTCTCCAATTCCATAAATTTCAGTAGAGTTGATCCAGAATTAATTAACAACAGAAGATTGCCTACGAAACGAGAAATTCTAAAAATAGTAATGTCCCTATATGGTCCACTGGGTTTAATTACACATTTCAACATTCATGGAAGAATAATTATTCAAGATATTTGGAGAGATGATTACGATTGGGACGACCCTATAAATGACATATTAGGACAAAAATGGAGTAAATGGTTGCAAAGAATACAAGAGTTAAAGAATTTGAAAACATGGAGACCCTACTGCCAAGATATGTCAGAAGCAAAGAATGTCCAATTGCATATATTTGCTGATGCAAGTCAACAAGCCTTTGCAGCAGCTGCATATATTCGGGTGAAAACAAGAAATAAGGTAACAGTAAATTTAATAATGGCGAAAGCACGAGTTATTCCAATAAAAGGACTTACGATACCAAGAGCAGAATTACAAGGAGCTGTTTTAGCTAGCCGAATAGCTAAATTGGTTCAAAATGGGCATTCTATGAAATTTGATTCAATAACGTTCTGGACAGACTCACAAACAGTTCTAAACTGGCTTAAAACAAGTACGAGAAGACATCCAGTTTTTATTTCACACAGAGTTGGTGAAATAATAGAAAAAATTCAAACGTATGCCAATGGAGATGGGTTCCTTCAATAGAAAACATTGCAGATGAAGCAACTCGTGATGATAAACCGCCTAATCTTACTGCCAAAAGTAGGTGGCTAAATGGACCGGAATTTTTAAAGCTACCCAAAGAACAATGGCCAAAAACTCCAGGAGAAGAAATGTATGAAGAGAAAATAAATGAATCAGAAATTAATATGGTGACAATTGAACAAATTTCATTACTTAATATAGCACGTTTCTCTAAATATGAACGCCTATGACGAACGGTTGGTTGGTTATTACGAAGTATAAAGAAATTCAAAAAATTAAAAATGACTCAAACGACTTTATCCGTCGAAGAACTTCAAGAAGCTGAAATGTTTTTATTAAAAATTGCGCAATTTGAAAGTTTTTCCGAAGAATATAATAAATTAAGCAGAGGACAAGCAGTAAAAATTACCTCAAAAATAATAAATCTCTCTCCATATTTAGAAGACGGTATAATGAAAATGAAGGGAAGAATTTGTCATTCAAAGGATGTACTTTCGGAAACAAAAAATCCCATAATTCTTCATTATTCTCATCCTATTACACAATTATTGGTTGAATTTTACCACAGAAAAATGGGACATATAGGCCAGGAAACCGTTCTGAGCGAACTTCGTAAAAAATTTTGGATTATAAAAGGAAGACAACTAGTGAAGAAAATCAAAAGAAATTGTTTTCATTGCAAAACTAAAATCACATTACCTCAAGCACCATTAATGGGAGATCTACCTACAGCAAGAATTACAAGTAGAGTCAAACCTTTCACCTATACTGGAATGGACTACTTTGGGCCGCTAGAGGTAACAGTAGGACGAAAAAGATTGAAAAGATATGGAGTGATATTTACTTGCTTAGTAATTCGTGCTGTACATCTTGAAATCGCAAGTGATTTAACATCAAGTGCAGCAATCAATGCTATTCGTCGTTTCGTATGCAGAAGAGGTGCGCCGCAAGAAATTTATAGCGACAACGGAACGAATTTAAGAAGAGCTAATGATGAATTAAAACAAGCTGTTCAGAAAATGAATGAAAAACAAATTTGTAATGAGATGGCGATGAAAGGAATCAAATGGAGATTTAACCCACCATCAGCTCCTCATATGGGAGGAAGCTGGGAAAGAATGGTCCAAAGCGTAAAAAGAGCTTTAACGGCAATCTTAAAATGTAAAGCACCAAAAGAAGAAGTGCTACACACTCTTTTATGCGAAGTAGAAGATATGGTAAATTCTCGGCCTATAACTCGAATCTCCGAAGACCCAGATGACTTAAATGCACTAACACCAAACCATTTATTAAAGGGAGTTGCAGCAGAAACGTCACCAGACATATTTTGTCAAAGGAATGTAAGTTTAAGTAATTGGAAAGTGGCACAAAATTTGGCAGAAGAATTTTGGAGAAGATGGGTTAAAGAATATCTTCCAATATTAAATCAAAGAAGCAAATGGAATAAAGAAACAACACCAATAAAAGAAAATGATATGGTAATTTTATTAGATGAAAATGTAGCAAGAAACGAGTGGAAAAAAGGTATTGTGACAAAGTTGTACCCCGGAAAGGACAATAGAATTAGAGTGGTTGATGTTCGGACAATTACTGGAACGTACAAAAGACCAGTAGTAAAAATTTGTAATATTGGAGCATTAAATGGGTTTTGGCCCCCTGGAGCCAAAACCGGGGGAGAGAATGTCGCCGACTAGATGAAGAAATTTATTATTTTACAAAAAAATTATTGAAGTAGGCAAAATAATAATAGAAAAAATGTTGTTGTGGTTACTAAAAATAAAATAGAAAAATAATATTGACATGTAAAAAATATTATATATTTCGACAAGAGTAGTGTAATAAAGGATTAGGATTTATAATATTGTTTTCTTTGTACATGCTAATTCGGTGTTTTCAGGCGATAAAAAATAATCGCTTCAAGCCGGATCTAAATATATATATTACAGGTAATATTATCTACAAATATTATAACTTAAATATTACCTTTTTCAGGCATGGTATCTAGAAAATAAAATATTTACATAAAGGATAGGAGAAAAATAAGTTATATAAAATTGGTTTTAAATATATAGCCGCATGCACAGAAGAATAAGAGGGTCGTATGGCTGAAATTGATATGTCATTTCGGTCCTAAAGTGCTAAAATAAAAGATGATTGAACTCGCCAACGCTAACTCGATTGGCGATTCAACCTTTCTGCAACTGTCCCTCGTGGAATTGATAAAGTGAATGTGAAACAAATGGTGTAATATAATGCAAAGATGTTATCCGAAGCTGATGGCACACGATCACTCTTCTACTAAAAGAGATGGCATGGTATTGTATGGGTCGAGGGAACCGAGCCATCGTGTAGCACATTCTCCCAGCTACTATTCGAAATGAGAAAGAATACGAAATGAACTGCGGCCTCCAGGGAACAAGAAAAAACCAATATACTGCATCATATGCCTCAGATACGAAAATTTTACTTCAGGTAAATGCTGGCTTTATGTCGATAAGAAAATATAAAAATATTAAAGAGTACTTCACCAAATATATTTGAATATTTTATTCTGATTCTTCCTTTTATATATACATACATGTTTAAATCTTGTTCCTTATTTTGTATTCACTATTAGATTTTAGATAAAATAATGTTTAAAGTGTACAGAGAAGTTCGCATATTTCGAACTTATTTGCAATAGTAGAATTTAAAAAACAAAAAAGAAGTAAGGATTCCGAAATAAGTATGATCCACTGAACTTAATAATACGATTATTAGGGTAGAACAATAAGTATTTGTATTAATAAATACATATAATTAATATAAAAAAATAATATAAAAGAAATGTAAAACTTAGTACAGCCAAAAAATGTATATTGCTGAAGATGGAGATCATTGGACCTCCGAAACATCCAAATAAATAAAAAGAAGAATTGTGAATATGAATTGTTTCCTTTTCTCGACACCACCTTGAGTAGGCGAATATAGTTCTTTATTTTGTATCTCTTCAACAAGGTACCAGAAATAAAAAAACGTCAAATTTACTGTCAAAGAATAACTTCTTAGTTTTTCTTTTATGAAATAAAATATTAACATTTAATCTTAAGCATCAAATTTAAGCGAGTTGTATAATTCATTTTTGTTGTTCTAAAGTGTTGCTATACAAACCAATGGATGTCATTAGTGGGCCGTTCGAAGTTGTATTTATATGAAGAAGGTCTAGCGCTATTTAGGAATAGGACTGAAATTTAAAAATATATAAACATAACTTTATTATAAACTTTATAAAATTATAATACAATGAGCAATGTTCAAGGTTTAAGTAAAAATTATATTATTGGTTATAAATTTAAGCTTTTTCCTTTATTATTTTAAGAGTTGATGGTATGAACTATTTTAAGTAAAAAGTACATATAAACATATTTCCAATTCTCATTGGACCGAAATCAGAATTCTTCTTTATCTAAAGAAGCTAATCTATAAATAACAAAATAGAGAGAGAGAGAGTTGTGTAATAATGCATTAATAAGAAAAAGATGCATTGTGTTTCCATGGTTATTGGAAACGATCAGTAGACTGAAGAAGAGTGCTGAATTTGTCCCATTGCTGTTCAGATATCCCACCATCGACTTCAATACGCTTTCGAATTTTCTTGATAACACTACATGTTACTTTCCTGAGGTTTCTGCTGAAAATACTAGTAACGACTGTTGAATTTGGTACTCCGATACTCCGCAGATAGGAAATCGTCTACGGTATTCCCTCCACGGAGAAAGAGCATTTTCCATTGCAAAACAGGAACACAGTGCTGGAAAATTCAGCATCAACATGTATCTATAAAGACATGCGGCATTATTAAAAACTTGTTTACATAATTTTTTACTCAAAATAGTTTATATTACCATCTCAATAAATATTTAATATACCTACAGACAGATACTGTACACACATATATGCACATCTATACATATCAAAAAATATTATTAAAATTGTAGGTAATGAATTTTAAATACTTTTGAATTTAGAAATATTCAAAAAAGGGTTGAGGATTACAATAAATATTTGAATAAATAATACAAATTAACAATGTAGATCTTGTTTAGTCACAAAATTTGTTAATAATTATTTTGGACGTTTCAGTGGTTCAGTGCCCATCATCAGCACTAAATTGTTGTTACAATATTTTACATTTGGTAGTTGAAATTAACACGTTTCAAATGTCTATCAAAACTTGTTAGCCAGCCCATAGCTAACGCCCAAAATAATTTATTATTAATAAATTTTATCAACAAACGAGACGTACACTGCCAAATTGTATTATTTATTTAAACATTACATTAGATCTACTTTTCCCTTAAAATTTCACTAAATACGAATAAAACTACAACCTTCTCATTCTAAATCAGGGATTTTTTAACACGTTCACGGCCGATCATCTGCCCTGTTATTGCCTGTTATGCCGGGTCTTAGTTGTGGAAACTAACTATATCACAATTATTTTTACTATGCCACATGACAGAACATACTTGTGTCATTACAATTTTGGTAAAGAAAAAAAGAAATTAGTGATGTGAGATGTATTATGAGTTTTTTTATATCAGCTCATGGTTTTCCTTTCACTGGCATGTCAGCATTTAGTCCTGTCAATTTACTCCCGACATATACTGATTATATTATATTATCGCTTTTGGTTTTCTAATACTTCTCCAAATTTTTTGTTCTGTAATTCTGCATCTGATATAAGCTTTTTGTCACGACAAGAACGTACTTTCTTTTGCACCGATGGTCCCGGCAATGGGATATTCCGACATTTTTAAAAAAAAATTTTTTACATTAGTACAGACCAGTAGGACTCTGAATATCTAACTTTGAGTAAGAAAATGTATGCATCACATGAGATAAGAATTTTAAAAAATTTCATCGCAATTCAAATTTTCTTATCATGGCGCGCTTATGACGTCAACTCGATGGTGACATCTGCAACGAACTTCAGCGCCTAAATCCACATGTTCATGACAGTCATTTGCTTGTTTACATATGATTTTAATAGCAGCGTGTATTTCGGGGTTTGTCCTGAGTTTGTTTATGGTAAAAATAGGAGTAATAATTATAAAGTGGACGAAATGTCAAACAAGAAATACACCCGCGCGTGTTAACTCTTGGCACCATCTGTGTTTTTAAACGAAAATATTTACTTTGAAATGAGCAACAGATTATCAACTTGACGTAACAAATTTCAAGGACGTTTTTAGAGCTGTAAAAATTCCAATTTTGTAACATTAAATTATGAATCAAAACTTTTTATTAAACATGTTTTATTATATTTTTCTACTATATGAAGATGGAAACTATAGAAAAAAGTTATTGTTTTGCATTAATTCCATATCACCGGAATACCCCATTGATTGTCCATTGTAGAACTCAGAGTACCCAAAACCAACTATGTACTTGTATAAAGTGTACCTGAGGTGCCTATAAAAGCGCAACTTTAAGTTCCTAATGCCTGTGAGATACTGAAGAATAGAAGAATGTATATAATAATGGCACAGACTTTGTGTCATCGGCATAGTACGCAAAATACCAGATGACACAACATATGTGTCATAGTCAGTGAACGTGTCAAATGGCAGCAATCGGACAATCAATGTATTTCCAGGGATGTGCGTCTATGCGTAATCTATGATAGTCTACTTTCATACAATGTTAACAATGATGTCAAATGTAGACAATGTAAACTTTGTAATTGCATATGCGCAATGGAGGTTTAAAAAAATAAAGATAATTTCACACTAATTTTGACAGTCACTCATTGATAATAATTTTTTTAAAAAATCTATTGTGGCCAGCACAGTAGTTCTCGCCATTTTCATATTAGGCTATATAAGTATGGTATTTAACATTTCTGGTACACACAAAATATTCTACTATCATCTATATTTTTACATTCATTCTATGAATAACTTTTCCTCCTACTCTTCTAAATTTTCGAGATTCTTCCAATCCATTGACGAGATTGGCGGTTTTTCGTACGTGATGAAATATATTTATAGCAAACGCGTGTTTAGTTGGCACCGATTCTGTACATATTTCGGCTTATAAATGAACCCCTCTCTTTTTATATCAATTTTATATGATGACGGAATCTTTTCCACTTTATAACAATAGCATATTATAATTATTAATTTTGACACTAATATTTGTGACATTTTAATTTTTTCAACTGGTTTCCATGGGCTGTTTGATTCATTATAGATTATTTTATATATGTATAATTCTCTATCTCTAAATCTATAAAAGATATAATAAAAATGTTAAATGTATTAGATAATTTTATATTCTATAATATTTGTAATTATGTAAATTTCCAAAAAGTAATATTCAGAAGAAACTACTCCTTCCGGTTGTCCACTTGTTACCAAAGCCTTTTCAGCCCTTCCCATTAATGTCAGATTAAGGAATACGTGGTAAATTGGTTTTTAGTCATATACAATAGGGGATTCCACCTCAATCGAATTAAAGGAAAATACGAATGTATATGCTGAATAACGAATATTAATAAAAAAAAATGAAATGGCATAATTGAAATATTTCGGAAATAAGGTTTTTTTTTGTTATAGCGCTTCGAAACGAATATGAATTCAATATATAATATTTTGATTGGCGACCGAAAGACCGCATATCATGCATAACAAATAGCGTGTTAGGAGGTGGGGGTTACTACCAATGGAAGTTAAGAAATTCAAATTCGAAAAAAGGGGCTAACATTCCTATACTGCAGTTTTCAAACAGTTTTTATTTCAACATAAATTTCTTGCATTAAAATTAATAATTTAAACACACTTGTAATTATAAAATATGTAGACCACTGAAATATATACTAACTGGAATGCGCGTACGTACCGTCACTGTGAGGCATATTGAACGCTGGCTGGTGGAGTAGTCGACAAACATCGGGACAGTTCGTGAGTAGACGGAAATTATTTCGTGTGGCGCAGGTTTAAATAAAATGCATGTGTTTATTTAAAGATTTATTAAAAAAGTTTAATGAAATTATTAAAACAAAAAACTGAAAACATAAAAGTAATGAAATGAAAAAAAAAACAGATTTTACTGATTAGTAAATATAATAGAGCGGGTTAAATTTGACCGCGTATATTTTTTACAATACATGTCAGTATATTTTTTACTTTCGTGGTATTGTTTAATTTTCAAATAAGAAAATACTGTCAATTTAATTATTTTATGTATAGGATTATTTTCAATTTCGCACTCGTATATATGTTTTTGTAAATTTGGAAATAAAAATTTATTACCTAGTTGTTTTAAAACTAAAATGTAGGTTTTCTGTTGGAAGTAGGTATCCGTAATTATTTTTTTCCTTATTAAGTTTTGCTTATATATTGCCTCTGTCATTTTACATATAATTTTTACTCCTTCGGATGGAATTGTTAGACCTCCATGAGTATTTTTCAAAATGAAAACTAAATCGGAATTCTTTCCTTCATTATCAAACAACTCATTCTCACAAAGGGTGCAATTTAATTTTTTCTTAACCATGCGGCTAACGAATCCAGCAATATATGTAACTATGTGTTCAGAATATTCCGATAAGTTAAATGATGTAGGGATTAAAATATTATTTAAAACAGTATCATCATTAAAATTTATATCCGCAATATCTTTGTTTTTCAATTTTAAATAATTTATGTCAGTAACGTCTATATTCATGCCTTTTACATTTACTGTGCTGTTGCTGCCGATTTGTAGTATTTTAATATTTTTAAAATCTTGAACATTACAATGACCTGGCTTAATTTCACTATGTGTAAGCAATCTTTTATATGCAGCTGTAAAATGTGTCGTTGTTGGATTATTGCACCAACCTCCCATGGATCTTATTGCAGAAAAAAATAATTCAATGTGATCTTGACTCAGCTTATAAGTGAGTAAATATTTCATATGACTATCACATAAGTTATCGAAAATTGCTTCCAGACTTACACAATTAATATAAAAACCCGTGTATGCAGTATGACGTCTCGTTTTATATAAAAAAATTCCATTGCTGTCTTGCAAATTCAAAATATAATCTTTCATTTCATTTAGAAAAGATTTCCACCCCTGGGAATTAGTATAATTTAGATATAATGGTGCTTTGTAACCTTTTGCATATGGATTTCTGGAGTTGAATAAGTCAAATAATCTGTCAAATCGTTTAATAAATTGTACGGTGCCCTCAGAATTTTTAAAATTTGATAAATTTAAATTTTTGTCACAATATTCTATCGCGTCGGCAACGCTTTTATTTATCGTTTGTGTTGCAATATGAACTTTCATTTTCTATTTTTCCCATTCGAGGTGTTTCTTTCCTAATTTATTTGCAGCCCTTAATCCCTCTATTTGCTGCAAAACATGTAGCTTTTCTATAAATGTCCAGCTAATGTTCTGGCCATTGCCGTCTTTAAAGTCTTTCATTTGTGCAAAACTATTTCGAAATAACTTTATCATATGGCAACCGTCCAATAAAATGTAAATCTTAGAATCATTCACTGGATTGAGGAAATAAGGTTTAACATTCGGTAGAGTAAGGCCTGCCCCAAGTTTCATGAAAGTTTTTAAATTTGTAACTAATCCATCTGACGTAATGTTAGTAATTACAACCCCCACTTCAGTAACACGAATAACTAATTCTTTAATTAAATTAGCTTTTTCGTCAGCATTTAAGCCGTTGATGAAGAAATATGCCACAGGCAATTTCCATCGTGCATCAATGGATACTAATAAAAACACGACTGCTTCACGTGCAGGAGGGATATCATCGTCATCGTCTAAATTGTTGCCTAAATCAACAAAACCAGTGTATCTTGTACCATCGTATAATATTTCTTTTTTAATAGACATTTCATCCATTACTAGGCTGCAGTATAAGATTTGTTTTTTACTGTTATATTCCTCCACTTTCCGTTTTAAAATATTGAAACTCTCAGTGGTAAATCCTGGGTTGCCATTTATGCTAATGTAACATTTCCTTAAAGTTGAAACATGGGGTAAAGCTAAACCAAATGTTTTACGAACATAGTTGTACGCTTTATTTGAATAAAATTGTAATGTTAACGCAAAAGATCTTAATTCAGAAGGAAATTTTTTCTTTGATATTTTATTATTATTATTATTATTTGTAAGCAACCTTTTATAAATAGTAAGTGGTACACCCGTAATTGTTTTCTGTAGAATTTCGCTAGCGTCATGAGATAGTAAAAAATTGTTTTTTAATTTCTTGATGATACCAGTTAATGTTGAAATTTTATTTTTTAATCGTTTAATTTTTTGGTTTGCCGCTTTTAACTCGGCCTTACTTTTTACCTGATTGTCTAGTATTGTACGTTTTGCTTTTCGCGGAGATTCATATTTAGATAAAAAATAATTGTGATCATGTACAACTCGACTCCGTTTCACTGGAGAAGGTGTCATTGTCAACTGGCAAGAAACAATTGGATCTGATGATGTTGAAGGTAAATTATTTGGGTCAATTTCTAGTCTTCTTTTCATTGGTGAAGGTGTTTTACAAAGAATGCTCGACTGGCAAGAAGCAGTATTTTTTTCCTGCGTTAAAGGAGGAATAAATATTGTTGGACATGCTCCATTTTTTAAAGTACGTTTATTTTTCAAAATTTGAAATTAACTGTCTTCGAAATGAGCGGCGCAAAGCCTACTGCCGTTTTTTAAAAATCTTTCATCTTCACCTGTATTTAAAAGCCATTGTTGGCGTAGAATACGATTCGCAGGAAATCTGTAATTTTAACATAGAGATTTTATTAATTAACAGGTATAAAAAATACAAATATGTATATAGAAATATCTTACCTGTGAAAACTAAATTTTTTATCTGAGGCTTTATTAAAACAGTGCCTAAAAAACAATTTTCCGGCATTTTTTATAGGTATAAAATATAAAATTATTGTCTGTCACCAACGGTAACTCAATTAAACCTCAAAATGAAGCATAAACATGAAAATAACGCGATCATCTATGATACGAATTATTCGGCTAGGTTCGGTTCGACACGAACGTGCGCGATCCGCACCAGCGATTATGGTTCAATGAGGCCCGAGTGCAGCGTACGCTGATAGGTAGAGTATGCGAGTTCCAGGTAGTATATATTTCAGTGATGTAGACTTATACAGTGTTATAATATTCATTTCTTTTATGTAAATATAACTTAAAATAGCATATATTTCAAGAACATTTAGGTCCATGATGTAAACAGATTGACTTAAAAACACATATGCTTGACGTCACGTCAATCTTTTTAAAATTCGGGAGACCATAACTCGCTCATTAATAGGAATTTTTTCACCGGATTTTCATCAATAGTCTTAGTTTTCCTAATATTTTCAGATGAAATTATAAAAAAAAATGGTGGAATCCCCCATTTGAGAAACTATAACCGTCCCTTCAACATCTACACATACACACATCCACATGCACACACTCACACACACACCCTCTCTTTTTTTGCCCTCTCACTCTCTCTCTCTCTGTCACACACACACACACACACACAGACACACACGCACGCAAACACACACACACGCACGCAAACACACACACATCATTGTAAAAATGTTAAAATCGGGTTCTAGTGACCTTAAAACGTGCTTATTCTCTAAAATCTGGACATGCAATTTTCAGGATGAATAACTTTCTTAGCGAGAGGTGAAAATGGGAATTAAAAAATAAAACGACAATTTTAATAAAATTTAATTATGCTCTAAGGCACATAGAAAACAATAAACAAATTCCATAAAGTAAATTACAGGCATAACTCTGGTATTTAAACGCAATGATTCAGAGTGGGAGTATAGATGCAGCCGTGCGTCTAGCGTCCCTATAGCGCCCAAATTAATCCGGATTGATTTTCATAGTGTTTTTAAACCGTTTCTGAAGATTAGATCAATGTAAGTGAGGATGTTTCTGAAGTGGTGATAGCAGAAATACATTCTAAATCTATAGTAATTTTTTCAGGCGATGGCTAACTTTTTCTAGTAAATAATCAAATGTTCGAACAGACATTCTTAGGTAACAGAAAGAACAATCCGGATAATTTCTTAGTTTATGGTACAAATGATGGAATTCACTAAATAAATGTCTTTCTCAGTTTAAAGTGTAAAATCCAACTTTGTAAATAAACCTATTTATGGTGTTTCTAGTAAGAACATTAAAAACATCGACTTGCCTGTTCAACGCTTAGTAGACGTTGACGTTGTCACTCTGAATATTCCAACGTGACACGGTGACACTACCACTCTAGGCAGATCTATAATTGTTATTATTGAAATTAGTAAGAATATGGAATTGAGTAAATAAATATGTGAGTGCATGAGAGAGGTGAAGGATAACAATTTTGTAACGTACATGTTAAACGCATTAAAAATTCGCATATTTTAAAAACTAATAGCTTTTTTAAAACTTTTATAGTCTACATAGTTTTCATTTATTACTAAGGTGAAAGATCCCATTCACTGATATACTGATGTAAAATTTAATGATAGCGAATGAATTCAAAATGAAACTTTTATATTTACATGTGCACATTCGGAAATAACATTGCATGATGGTTATTTGAAAAGTGCATTCCGCATTATGAACATAAGTGCACTTTTATGTTAACAGTAAAAGCAGTGGTAAACAGTTCATTAGCAATAAATGTTCTCAATTACCGACATCAGAATCATTACGCAAAGTACACCATCAATAATAGCATGAAATCAAATCTGGATAGTATGCATTTCTATCTCTACTGGCCAACAAGAGTGTAAAGCGCGTTACTAGAGGATGGAAACAATGCAAGTGGTTGAGAGAACCGTGCGCTGAATTAACCGAGATCCGGAACCAGACTGTAGATTTCCCTGTGGTTCGCTCGGGCAGCTGCGGTTCGACCGACGTCATTTGCGGCCACAGAAAGCTTTTTGATGAGTTTCCAGCGCGATGCTGGACAACGTTCTGTCCTTTCATGTTTTATACTATTGTTTTATTCAATTGCTACATGTTTATTATTCAGATTTCCTAACCTGCAAACACATTAAGTCTTTCATTTGCATACAGCGTCATTTTCAAAGTTGTTTCTTCGCAAAGCTCTCTAGTATAATTATTATAACTTTATAGTTTGTATTGATGATTAGTAAATATGATACGAAGTCTATTTGTCCGCAATAAAGCATTGTACACTCAAAAGTGAATAGTGACGGTAACTAGTACATCACATAAACACACAAACACATAAACACACAAGCACGTAAACCCATAAAAATACATAAACACACGAACACATAAACACATAAACACACGGACACATAAACACATAAACATATAAATACATAAACACACAAGCAAACGAACACATAAACACACAAACACATAAATACATAAGCACATAAACAAACAAATACATAAACACACAAATACATAAACACACAAACACATAAACACATAAACATATAAACACACAAACACATAAACACACAAAATCATAAACACAAACACATAAGCACACAAACACATAAACACATAAATACATAAAGACAGAAACACACACACACCCATAAACAAATAAATACACGAACACATAAACACATGAACACATAAACACACGAACACATAAGCACATAAAAACATAAACACACAAATTTCATTGCAATTAATAGTTTATTAATTTGAAGATGCATTTTTTTAGTAATTTATTTTATATTAACATTATTATCAAAAACAAAGTTTTGCAATTTTTTTTTCGATTTAAAGCCAGTAAAAATGGCCGAACCATTACAATTGCAATAATTCTCTCTTCACATTTTCCTAAACACCAAATCTTTAATCAAAAGTGTTCATTTTATTTACTGTAACAACACTGTTATACTGTTAACTAAACGACATAAATACAATAAACTTAGAACTTTAGAAAAAGTTTTAAAACCGCGTACCACTGGTTTTCATATCTCTGATGTAGAATTTTTAGAATATATGTCACGTATATACGTACCATGTGTGATGTAAAGCATATGCACATGAATGTAGGTACATTTGTTGCACAACACATTCAACAGAACAATACTTACTTTTATTAAAAATATTATATGAATTGAAAATGATTTCAATAAAGAAATTGGCCTTACGATACTCAAACCATTTCATTTAACTGTCATATTTTTTTAATATAATTGTATATGTGTACTATTTTTGTATTTTCTTTAAATCTTAAGACAAAAAACATTTCATTGAAAAACTCTGCAAAACATGCCATTCAAAATGTTTTAAATGATGTATTTGAAACAAATATCAGAATATAATCTACCTCAGTGTGAATGAATATTCGCAAACAAAACTGCGTCAATGTCCGAGCACGAAGTGGCTGAAATACTTCCAGTACAGCACACTAGCGGTGGTGGTGGCCTATCAAACACCACAAATGTATGCGTGGAACCGGCAACAGCTACAGCAACAGCACGCGTTGTTTTGTTACTCGTTTTGATATTTTTTAAAACATTTTTGCGTTTCCGTTCTTCGTTTTTGTTTGTGTAAACAAAAGCAACGCTAGGTGGAAATGTAAATTCTGTGTTGTAATTGTACTTTTTAGTGGTTAGTTTTTGTTTGGGTAGTCGCTTTTTGCGTGTGTGTGAGTAATTTTATTTGGAATAGTAATTAGTGTGCTGGTTAATGAGATTAAGAAGATTTGCGTAATTATCGCACCATTTAAAAAGCGTCAAGTTGGATATGATATTAGCCTTAGTTACCCTAATGAAAGGGATATTATTTTTATTACATTAGCGATTCGAGTTTATACATACAGTAATTACAGTTTAGAAGTAGCTATGTATATTGGAATGAAATAATATCTGTTATTACAATTAGATTATCTCTGAATTGCTTTCAACATGTTTTTATTCATAAAACATCAGTTAATTATTATGAAATTATAATTAACTTTCTAGATTCGTTACAACAAGTTCTATCATTCAAGAATTAATAATGTAATTAATATTTCGTTCATCTTTCACTCATGAGTTGTACAACCAAAAATGTTTGTCTAAATATCTTAACTCAAGAATAACAATTATTTATATTTTATTTTTATTATTCACAATAACCAACAAAATAATTTCAAAACTTATATAGGCTCGTAAAAATCCGTATGAAAATTTTTGGAGCACAATATACGAAATCACAATGGGTGAAAAGTGGCATAAACCTTATTCCTGTTTAGTTGCCAAAAAACAAGATGTCTAAGTTTTGTAATAACAATTAATTTTCTGATTTCGTTTATGCTTTGATAAAAAACGTTTAAATGTTTTATGCGTTTTTAAACTGGCATTTTTGCATATTAATTACTATATGGTAATTTCACATGAAATGTTTTAATGCTACTGAATATACATCAAATTTTTTGTCATGTTTTATTCAGTATTTTGCATTTTTGTTTCGTATTTTGTTTTCCTATGTTTTTTTCAATTACATTATGTTAATTTTAAAATCAATTGTTATTTATAAAATTTTGTCGTCATGTAGTTTGGTAACTAGAACTTTGTTTGTATATGGTTTTACTCTCATTGTGGTCCCTACATGGTCTGTTCTGTACTTTGTGGTGCTAAATTTTTCGAAAAGTTTTATTAACATATTGAATGTCTATCGTATTCAGTAATTACTTGTTAAATAATTTTTGATTGTAACTATATAATTTCTTCTAAGTTGACTGCAGTTTATGGAGATTTCTCTAGTGTCTCTAATTTTGCTGTAAAAAGAAAATTGAAAATTCAAAGTTCTCATGGAGCATGCAATATTTAAGAGTGATATATGCAAATGTACGACCTATTTGTTAATATAAAGTGTATATTAGCTTACTTGAAAGCTTATGGATGATTTGCGAAGTCAAGAAATGCAAAAATCGTGATTTAAACTACTTTTCTGCGGAAAAACTTGCATTGTTTTATAATAACTTCTAAAAGAATTTCTGTTAGCTAACACAGTGTAAAACAATAAGCTTACATTTTATCTAATCATTACGTTGATATGTATTTCGAAATAGCGTTAAATAAGAATAAGTTGCTTTTAAAATCTAAAATATAAAGTGCAGTTACAGAAAAAAAATATTGTTAAAATAAGATCTGTATATTACTATAAGAAAAGTTGTCAGGGACATGGGATACACTCCACCAACAGTTAAAATAGATGGTTTTTGCGCTCGACATAATAATAGGAGCAGAGCTTGTTTCACTCGTTCCGAAAATAAATACCAATGGCTTTCTGCCGCAGAATTTGCCACGTTCAGACTCTGCAAATATCAATTTGTAATATTTTTAATTGGTATTTTAATACAATTTTATTCTATAGCATATTTTAAAATATGCTTTTGTTTACACAAAATAATGGATAAAGTAATACTTTAATTTAATAATTGATTGGCAAAAATAATTCACTCGCGTTGTTTCCGCTCGTCAATAAAATAAAATTTTATCGTCTTCTATAAAACATAACTATTAATTATGTACCTCCAAAGTTACTTCGTTTGCATGCCAGTAAAATATAAATAACTCTGTTAATAAAAATGAAAAATATACTACATTTACTAATAGTTTAACACTGAGTCCTGCCTAAAATAAAATATTTGTGATAATACATTGATTTTAAGATATTTAAACTTTTTACAGTTATTAATTCAAACCCGACAGAACAAATCACCCAAGAGCATATCAAGAAATTCATCATAATTATTGGATTGATTAAATTATCCAAATCACTTACAAATCTGAAAAATAGAGTCTTTAGCTGGTATTTTTTTTTTTATTTAATTGAATTGTTTACTCTAGTATTCTGCAATGATGTTTCACAATATCAATGATTTTATGGTAAATATCGATAATTTCATGTCCACCATAAAGTACCTTTTCCTCTTTATTTAATATATGCATGTTTTTAAGAGCACTTTGCATCATTCGAAACTGCCCAATAGCGAATATCATGAATGATATAATTAAAGTATCTCCGAATCCTATATGATTAGCAGTAATCATAGCGAGAGTTAATTGTTGAAAATATGTGAATTCGAAGTAACCAGGTGCAAATTTGTCATATGGGTACCAAGCACTTAATATCAAAGGAACCTTTCCATGATGTATTTCTTGAGGGCCAATTATTATAAATTCAACTGGACCGGCAATACAGAATAAGAAGGTTGTCACACAGCACATTAACCAAAACATTTTTGTAATGAGCCAGTTTCGATTAACAGCTTGGTTGTAAATATTTATTTCTTCTTCTGAACGATTAAGAGATCGATGTTCTTCTTGTGCAATTTACGATATTCATGAAAATTTCATTAAAATTAGTTACGAAAATAATAATTAGTTAACCCTTAGATTATATTACAATTTTTATTCTTGATTACCAATTTACCACTGACATCAATAAATTGATGATGCTTATAACTCATACGTCTGTTTTGTATCTCTTCCATTTTGAAAAAATGGGCGAATTGGGTTTTGAGATCCATAAATAGGAATGAGGCTCAATGCATATATTTATAACATATTTATTTTCTACTGAGCACTTTCAACACTTCTTCGGGACAAATAGAGTGCAAATAAATAAGTTTGTTTAAATATGTTTAATGAATAATATCCGATAGTAGAAAATAGTATATTAATATAGTAGGTACCTATATTAAAAAACAAATATCATAAAGCAATATATTAACGTATGAGTCTAAGTTTCGAAAATAAGCCGCGAGGCGAGTTTTACAAAAGGCGAAATATGTTTTTATACTACTTTTTTCTATTGAGGTAATTTTACAATAAGATTTTTAAAAAAGCGACTTGTCAAAAAGACGACAGTGTTTTTTGTCAGTTATGCTGATAGTAGAAATGGTCTTACCAATACCTAGTGCGTATCTGTACAGTATCGATACAAAAATGAGAATATCGATAATATAAATATACATAAATTTGTTGTGTAAAATTTACACACATAACATATATTAAAATGTTCATTTACTTTTTTTAGTAAATTTTAATTAGTGTTAAAAATAAATATCATTTCTTTGTACAAAATTGGGAAAAGGGTTCTCACTCTGCAATTACACTGTGCGACTTGTCGAAAGCTTTCGACAGTATTTCTCACAGTGTATTAATTAATAAACTTGAACATTACGGTGTTTCTGGCGATACTTTAAATTATATATATATATATATATATATATATATATATATATATATATATATCTGTCCAATAGATTCCAAAGTGTCTATGTTTGGCAAAACAGTTCTTAGTTTTTACCCGTACCATATGGCGTTCCCCAAGGATCCCTGCTAGGACCTATTTTATTTTTGATTTATATAAACGATTTTAGTCATTATATGCTACCTATAAAAACAGTGCAATTTGCAGATGATACTAGCTTAATAAATGCCCACAGTGATGTCTCAGAGTTGGTGGAATTAGTTAAACATGATCTCCAGACGGCGGAACAGTGATTCACAGCTAATAAATTAAAGTTAAATTCAGATAAAACTCAAGAAATTATTATATCTTCAAACCGCAGTATTTCGAAAGAAAATTCAGTAAATGTTCTTGGTATACTTGTTGATGATGGTCTGAACTGGGATAATCATGTTGAAAATCTTGCTAATAAACTATCTTCCATAAATTTTTTGATACGCAAATTACAGCCATTATTGAATTTAGATTCTTTAAAAATTATATATTTTGGACTCTTCCACTCGTAATTCCAAAAATTCAATCAAAATTTTTAAACTTCAAAAGCAAGCGATTAGAATTATGCTGAAAACAGATTTCAGAGAACATTGTGGACTCTTGTTTATTATTTTGGGAATTCTTCCGCTTCCTTGTCTCTTTATTCTCATTTCTTTAGTTGAAATTCATAAAAATAAAAATAGTATCACCGTTGCCTTGGATATTCATAATTACTCGACAAGGTCAGCAAATTTTATGAGAAATGCTCGTTTCAGGCTTAATAAATCTAAAAATAATTCTCTTGACTTAAATTTATATAATATTTTAACATCTTCAATTAAAAACTTGAACAATTTAGTATTTAAAAAGAAAATCAAAAATTTCTTATTATAATATTGTTTTTATTCAATTCACGAATTTTACAATCATAAATTCATTGATATGGACTGGATTTGATGGGAAAGTACACCAATTTTTATTGTAAATTAATTTAAAATAAATTATTTATGTATATTAGTTTTAAGGACGTGCTATAAACAATTTACATTGTAATATAGTTAAATAAATGAATATGAATATATATGAATATGTTAAGTATAATACGAATTGTAACTACAGGGTAGAACAATTTCGAGTTCCTTACATGAAAACTTTCTTATTATGTTCGCTTAAAAAAATTGATGTAGATCTTTATGGGCCAACTTTTTGACACATTTTTAATAGACATCACAGGAATTTTCGATCGTTTTTTGATTTTGACCTACAGGGTAATACTTGATCTTCGCTTATTTTGAAAATGCCTTATATCTCGCTTATTATAAAAGATAAAGTATAGATGTTTAGATAAATTTTATATGGTTTTTACGTAGAATAACATTGCGTAATTAGATTTTGTCAAATCTTAGAAATTCTCCATGATATAACACAAAAATACTATTTTTTAAATGGTGACGTTTTAAAAATAGCCTCGTCTTTTTCTTTATCTTATAAACTTCTCAATGAATCTACATTCTTTTGTTTTACATGAATTATTATTTTTTGAGTTGAAGAAAATTATATTAAGTAAGAAACAAATGAAAAACATTATTTACAAATCATCATTTGTTTATATTTAATGTTATTTTCTTTATATTTTACTCATACAGGGTGGGGCAGAAAAACCTATCCGATTTCAAAACGTTATAAAATTAAAACCACTCAACTTGTCAAAAAAATTTTTTATTAACATATCGCAAATTTTATGCCATTTTTAAATTTAAGTTTTGAAAAGCACATCACTCAAATGTCGTCCTTGGGAGCGGATACACTGATTTAGGCGCTCGCGGTAGCTTTCCATGACTTTCACCGTCATTTCCACAGGAATTTCTTCAATTGCCCGAGCAATTTCCCTTCGTAAAGCAAGAAGGGTCCTTGGTCGATGCTGGTAAACCTTCGATTTGAGGTAACCCCAAAGGAAGAAGTCACATGGAGTGAGATCCGGTGAGCGCGGCGGCCAGCCAAGATCACCTCTCAGGGAAATGAGGCGACCAGGAAACAGTTCCCTGAGAATGTCCATTGATCGTCGCGATGTGTGGGCGGTTGCCCCATCCTGTTGAAACCACACATTTTCCACGCCATTTTCTTCCATTTTGGGTCTAAGAAAATTATCCAGCATGAAACAATAGCGCTCGCTGTTGACCGTTACGGTTTGCCCATTTTCTTCAAAAAAGTAAGGCCCCCAGACGCCTAGGCGGGAAAGAGCACACCACACAGTCACTTTTGGGCTATGGAGGGGTTCCTGATGGATTTCTCGAGGATTTTCGTCACTCCAATATCGAAAATTCTGCCTGTTAACGGCACCACAAAGGTGAAAATGGGCTTCGTCCGTGAAGAGCACAACATCGTCGTTTGGGAGTTCTCGGAGATCGCGACACAGGTTCGTACGGGTTTCAAAATCCCTTTCACTTAATTCCTGTGCAACAACCATTTTGTAGGGATGCATTTTGAGGTCCCGGTGCAAAATGCGCCGAATACTGCGGTTGGAAATCGCCAAAGCGAGCGAATGTTTTCGCGCCGAACGACGCGGGGAACGTTCAATCGCGGCTCTCACATTGGCCACGTTTTCAGGTCCTGTTGCTGTCCTGGGACGTCCAGGCGACTTCTTTTTCAATGCTGAACTCGTCTGTCTAAAATTTGACACCCACACTTTAATCGTAGCGTGATGTGGAACAGGATCATGACGCCCGAGTCCGAAATGAATTCGAAAAGCACGTTGTGTAGCAATTATCGAACCGCCGCATTCGATAAACCGCTCAATAACAAAAGCACGATGTTCACCAGACCAAGGCATGTTGACTACTGACAAATGGCATAAAACCGGCTTTCTAACGGTTTTTACCCCACTACTCTACCTGCTCCCTCTTTTGAGAAAAAGGGATTTGAAATCGGATAGGTTTTTCTGCCCCACCCTGTATTTATAATTTATATTCTGCAGAAAGCATATTAAACCACATTTTTCGAATTGCGTCAGAGCCAACTATTTAAAATAAATCAATGAAGATCTGTAATTGAATTTTTCATTTGGTCCTTAATAATTTTTTTCTCTCTACAAAACATTAATAATCCATGTATTATTCATGTTTAAAACAAATGAATGTAGCCTTTTTATGCATAATTGAAAAGCTTATGAAATAAGAAAAAAAATTACATAGAAATTTTTGGTAACTACAATAATGTTATTTCAATTTTTTAAATTCATAATTAATGGACTAATACTCGAACACACTACAAAAATTAATGATCATTAACGGTTAGTTATATTTTACGCATGTGAAGTTGAGACTGTTGACAGATGTCAAAATTGCGTCTATTAACAATCCAGAAAACATTGACTGTAGTAAGCACGTGCTACTTATTGTATTGCACTGTACGAGTACAATATAATAAGCAGCCCATGCTTACTACATTTATTTATTTCTGGTTTGTTAATAGACCCAATTTTGACATCTGTCTGAGTCTCAACTTCACGTGCTCATACTATATTGATGATGATCATTAATTTTTGTAGTGTGTCTCCGGCAGAGCCGGTGATGCAAATGACCATTGTAGTTATTTTAAAGTAGAGTATATGAAAAGTTCTAAATTAGAATGCACATTAGTTTTTTTGAGTATTGAATATCGATAAGGACATCGATACTTAAAAATATTATCGATCCGGCAGTTTTTTTTTATTGTGATTTTTGTCTAATTTCATATTATTTTATCAAACAGTACGCTTGTACGCTTATAGATCTTTTTAACAACGTGCTAAAAGTGCTTTTATAGGCTTTTAAGAACACCGCAATAGAAATATGTTATTTTTTCACACTTATTGCATAAATTATTATTATCAACAAAAATCTAGACATGAATATTTGCGATCAAAATATTACCTTCCTTATTATACCTATATATTAGAGTGGATTATTTAAGTATATTAAATAAAAGATTTGTTCTTACCACATTCAAAAGTCGTGCAATTTTGTTTTTCTTGAATAAAATTGTCCCAGTCATAAATATTACACTTGTACATTGAACAGTTAACGCAGCGTTTTCCATTAAAAGTAAAATATTATCTTTTACAAAATTCATCTGAATTATTTGTAAAATATTACTTTGGACAAACACAAACCAGACTGTTAAACTGTAAATTTGATATAAAATTTTCTTATACCCTTTTAATTCGTAATAATCCCAAAGGCCAGAAAAACATAATAATCTCAAATTTCGGTGAATATATTTTACATTTGAATACATTTTAACTGTAAAAGATTGTTGAACGAAGTTCTGGATATTAGTGCGTCTTATAAGAAATGAGTGAAGTTGTTATATAAGTATATACTCGGATGCATGAGAAAATTGAATTTTTAAGTATAGTATTTATCCAGTAAATGCATATGGTTCACATACAACATAAATTAATAAGTTTGTAATTACATACTTCATACGTTTGCTATAGAATGTTTATTTAATTTTGTTCTATTAATCTTTAAATTATAATATGAGTACAAAATACGTGGAAATTGCTCTAAAAAGCTGAAAAGAAATATAAGGTATATTTAATTATGAAACTGAATAAATATATATATATATATATATATATATATATATATATATATATATATATAATTATTTAATTAATTAATACTTACAAAAAAATAGGAATTTCATATTTAAGATATATAAATTACAAGCAATAAAGATTACTTGATAAAAATGTATTCAATGTAAATATTTAAATTGAGACATGCTAATAATAAATTATAATTTATTAAAAAACTTTATTATAAAATTTTATACTTTTCTTGTCAAAAAATATATTAAAAGTATCCTTTACCTGACATAGTAAAAAATGTTTGAAATAATAAACTTTGAAAGCATGCATTATTACTGCAAGTTCACGCAGGCATTATTGAAAATAAGACACATGACACAATGGTCATATTTTTTTAGAATTTTTAAATTTATCTTAAATTTGTTAAAAGTAATTCCGTTCAACAATAATAACTTTTTCCATTCTTGCCCTCCACTTCATAAAAACTCCAAACTAATTTTCTTTTGGAATGCTTTAAAAATTATCTTGAATTGCACTATTGCATCATTAATCTCTTCTACTAACAAAAATCTTGTATCGCGTATTGTTTTGCATCAAAATAATACTCAAAAGTTGTACATTACCAAATCAGGAGAGTATGGCTATTGTTCTATTACTTTTATATTTACAAAAACTTCGGAAAATATTCTCTCTTTAATTTCATATTTTCACTCATAAAGATATATAACTAAGATCTATCTTATTTTTTACATCTTAATTTCAAATGATAAATAAATAACTGTGTAAAATTTCGTTTTCCACATAAACCAGATTTTCATATTCTTATCGTTACCTATATAATTTGGAAAACTGGAAAAAAAATAACAATACTATAAATTTTCAACTTACTTCTTCCGAAATTTATTTATTTAAATACAAAACCCAACAGGCAAAGCCCAATAATAGGGTTGAAAGTAAAAACTACCTAAATTTAAAGCATAGAAATTAGAGTAAAAAAAACATTAGAAATTAAACAATTATTCTTTTTAAATTACTAGATTTGTGAAGGAAAATATCCACATGTGAGTACCTATGTTCATACAAGAAACATATACGGTGAATAGGAGAGATCATCAGAACATTAGAGCGAGCAAAAGGAAGATAGAATGTTACAGTTGATCTAGTTCGAATAGAGGAAAACTGGAAATTAAGAATGGACAGGCATTGAGGGTCATCAACGGTACTATCTACCAGCTTAGACAGGTAACTCACTACATTAAGTTCACGCCGTTCATAAAGACTTTTCACATTAAACATAGACAGAAGTTCTAGATAAGAGATCGTTCTATTAGGATAGAGATTAAAAACCTGGAAATATAAGAATTTCAGAAGCTTTTTTTGGACTGCTTCAATAGTGTTATGATGAGCTTCATAGATCGGATGCCACACTATATTACAATATTCTAACTTCGACTGCACAAAAGAGAAGTAAATAGATATGATGGCACATATATTGTTAAATGATTTCGTATTCCTAATTACGAAGCCCAGCATTCTGATAGCAGATTTATAGAGTATTGTAATGATTTACGAAATTTAATTTTTCATCGAAAATCTCATCCAAATCTTTAACAGAATTAACTCTAGTGAGAGATGTACCATTAATTGAATAATTGTAAAGTTTGGGTTTTAATTTTCTAGTAAAAGATAAGATAGACCATTTAGCAAGATTCAGGTGGAGATTGTTAATTATGCACCAAGCTGACATTTTATTGAGGTTATTCTGAAGTTTCACATTAACATCAATGGTTTTTAAATCATCAGCAAATAAAAATTTCTCACACTCGATAACATTGGCGATGTCATTGATGAAAAGGAGGAAAAGTAAAGGGCCTAAGTTAGAACCCTGAGGGATTCCTGACGATGCAGTGAAGTGAAAAGATGTATGACCTTGATAGTTGACAAACAGGTCTTGTTGATGAAGATAGGAAGTTATAAGTGATACAAGATGCCCTGCTTATCGTATATAGGGTAGGAATAATATATAAAATTATTGCTTAACGTAAATGATTTATTTGTATGTATAAATTATGTAAAGTACACACTAATTCTATTCTATTTAATATAAAAGTAACAAAAATAATAATTCTTATTTAACTAACTATTCAGTCATAAATACAGGTCTTTCATAAAAAATACAAACGTAACTTAATCATAAATTTTAAGAGTCATTTTATATAAAAAGTTCTACTAATAATATTCCCGATATCCTCTCCCATACTATAGTATCAACCTCTTTATATATAGCTTCTATAATACGTGTATATTTATACAGGGAATAAAACTTTAAATCATCTTTGGAAATAACCTATTTAATTATTTAGTGGATTTAGTCTCCCTAGCAAATCTTTGAGAGGTGTGATGAAACCATGCATACTTGAATACAATCTTCGAACTCTGTATCTGTCATCAAGGGGAATAATTTATTTACGGACTCTACAAAAGAATGCAAAATCAGTTGTAAATATATCAACAACATTTCGTTAATAATTACCTTTTATTGTAGTAAGCAGCTTTAATTATTTTAATGGGTAATTATTTTTTGCGCCAGATAGTGAACACTGCATGGCGCATTCGTTCTTAAACAGTTTTGTCAAATATTTTTGAATACTCTGCTTTATGTTGTTTCCACCGGTATGGCGTAAAATGAAAACCTAAAACAGTTTTAGTATAATTATATATAGAAATGATCACGTCTAAGAGAGTAGTTTGGTTGTTTTTTAGGCTATATTCCAGTATCAATATCAATGCCTTGACAACACTACCGTAACAACAACCCATAATGCCCTCATGTATTACATACTTTATATATATACATACATTGATAAAAAATAATGTACTAGCAAGGCATAAAATATATTAATTATCTTATCTTAAAACTTCCACTTACAAATGCTGATAAACGACTGTAAACTGTAACACAACACACTTATTTGCAGGCTTATTTGGTTAAAATGGCTGCCATACATACTTTGTTTCTCCTTTTGCGTCGCATATAACATCAACATCAAGCTCACGTTGTGAGTCAGTCACAATACTGCATTTTATCAGCAGAAGTTTTTTGTTCTAAAGTATGAAAATAAAGAGATGGGATTTCATTGTTCATTTATAAGATTGAGAAGATTGTGGATCAATTAAAACAACTGGGTGAGCAAATTTCAGAACAGATGCTAATCACAAAGGTTCTCATGTCTCTGCCTGAACATTTCAAACACTTTATTTCAGCATGGGAAAGTGTACCGGCTGCAAATCAGAAATTTAATGAATTGACGCGCAGATTGTTGATCGAGGAAAAACGAATCAAGTCAAATGAAAGTTAGAGTGACGATGTTGCTCTAACATCATCCACAAAAGGTCGCATTAAGTGCTTTGGGTGAGGAAAGTTAGGCCCCAGAAAGGTAGATTGTTACAAAATGAAAAATGAGAAAACTGTGTGTTATGTGTGCAAAAATCCCGGACACATAAACAAAATCTGCCGGTTTAATAAAAGAAATTCTGAAAATAATAGTGGTGAGAGTACAAGTACAAATGCTTTCATAACGTCAGCGCTTTTAAATTATGAATAAAACGAAGAAGGATGGTACATGGACAGTGGAGCTTCGGAGTACATGTGTTGTAATAAAGAACTTTGCACAGAGTATAAAGAGTTAGAGAAGGATAAGCTTTAGACAAGAATTATCGTTTAGTGTCTGACAACAAAAAATGTTTTTTCAAAAACAGCCGTGATGAAGTATGTACAATAGCTCAGCGTACGGGTAAATTGTACAAAATGTGTTTCAAACATGAAAAGAACGATATTATTGCTAACATAGGAAAAGAAACGGATGATCTGCAAACATGGCATTGTAAACTCGCACATCAGAATGTAAAGCATTGCAAGGAGATATTAAATAAATATAATATCAATTACGTGAATGAACATTTTCTTTGCGAAAGTTGTATTGAAGGTAAATAACATAGATTATCTTACACTAAGAGTAAGATAAAACAAGTAAGACCTGTGAATTGTTGCATGTTGATTTGTGTGGTGCGATGGAGGAGAACTCTATAGGAGGGTCAAAATATTTTTTACTGATCAAAGATGATTTTTTCCCATTATCGAACCATCTATTTTTTTAAACACAAAGATGAAGTCAAAAACAAATTAGAAATGTTTATCAAGGATGTTGAAAAAGTTACAGGAAATAAAGTACAAACTGTTAGGTCTGATCATGGCTCAGAAATAGTCAATAGTTAGGTTCGAAAATTATTTGAAAGCCGCGGAATAAAACATGAAAAAACGGTGGGTTATTCTCCCGAACAAAATGGTAAAATAGAATAGGAAATGAGGACCGTTGTAGAGGCAGCAAGAACAATGTTACAAGGTTCCAAACTGGGAAAGAAGTTTTGGGCAGAAGCAGCAAACACTGCTGTGTATATAATTAATAAAACAGGAACCAGCACTATACCAGGAATATCCCCATACGAGCTGTGGCATAAGAAGGAGATGAATATTAAGGAATTCAAGATTTTCGGTACTGAGATTTATGCTCACATTCCGAAACAAAAGAGAACGAAATGGGACCCTAAAGGAAAGAAAGGAATTTTTGTTGGGTACGATGAAAACACAAAAGGGTTTAGAATCTATTTTGAAGAGGAAAACAAAATAGAATTGGCCCGAGATGTGGTATTTTTACCAAGAAGAATTGACAGGAGCCCTGTACAACAAGAAATAGTAGAAAATAGTGAAGCTCAGAAAGATACACTAGAAGTAAAAGAAGAAAATACAGATTGTGATAAAATGAAAAAAAAAAAGAAACAAAAGAAGTAAGAAGAAGTTTGAGAAACAGACAATGGTTACGAAAGCCCGAAAGATTTAAAGATTTTGAAACTTGCTTTATCACAGAAATAGAAGAACCACAATCATTCCAGGAAGCAATAAACAGCGGGAACAAAAACGAGTGGAAGAAAGCCATTGAGTCAGAATTGAATAGTTTGAAAGAGAACAATACCTGGACAACTGTGGATAAGCCCGAAGACAGATCAATCATTCAAAACAAGTGGGTTTTCAAAGTCAAAAAGAATAACGAAAGACTAATCACTCAATTTAAAGCCCGATTAGTTGCCAAGGGCTTCCAGCAAGATGAAATGGATTTGAATGATATATACTCACCTGTGGCAAAGCTACAAACTCTACGAGTTCTACTAGCAATAGCCAATCACTACGAATTGCCTGTTTATCAAATGGACGTGTGTAGTGCCTTTTTGCACGGCGAAATTGAAGAAGAAGTCTACATCCAGATACCGGAAGGAATTCAAGAAGAAAAGGGCAAGGTTTGTAAATTAACTAAATTGTTATACGGTCTTACAAAATCACCTAAATATTGGTACGAAAAATTTAACAATTTTATAGAAAGTGAAGGATTTGAGCGAGTTAATAACGATTACTGCTTGTATACAATGTTTAAAAATAATGAAAAACTTTTCTTACTGACTTATTAATTTTCGGTTCTAATAAAATTCAAGTCGATAAATTGAAATGTAAAACGTGTAAACTACTTAAAATGAAGGACTTAGGTTTCGTGTCAAATTACTTAGGCATATACATTAAACAAGACTTAAAAGCTGGGATTATTAAATTAAATCAAAAGGAATATTTAAATGGTGTTTTGCTAAAATTCAAAATGCAAGACTGTAAACCCGCTCATACACCTATGGACGATAATATTAAATTAACGGATAATACAAAGTGTAGAGACAAAAATGAACTGGAAACAATGTGTCGCAAACTAGTTGGTTATTTAATGTATGCGGTTGTTGCAACTAGACCCGATTTAGCAGCTTCAGTTTATTATCTTAGTCACTTTCAAAATCGTGCTAACAAAGAACTTTGGGTGGCACTTAAACGAGTTCTGCGATACGTAAAACAAACGGTAAATTATAATTTGGTGTATAAACGCGAGTTAAACAAAGATTGTAAACTAATACAAGGGTTTGTGGACGCGGAATGGGAAGGAGACATCAGTGATAGAAGATCGACATCCGGTTATGCCTTCAAGATATTCAACTGCTGCGTCTCATGGGCATCAAAGAAACAGACCTCCATAGCCCTATCGACCTGCGAGGCTGAATACGTCGCCATGAGTTGTACAGTCAGCGGATCGATGTGGTTACAAAGTATTTTAATGGATTTAAATGTAATAAGTGGTGAAAATTGTGATATAGACATCTACGAAGACAATCAAAGTATCTAAACATCCTGTAAACCATAAGCGTTTAAAACATGTAGATATAAGGTATCATTTTGTCCGTGAGAAGGTGAATGAAGACCTAGTAAATATAGAATATTCACCTTCTAGCGAACAACTGGCTGACATGTTAACAAAGCCAATTACCAAATTTTGATTAATAAGTTCTGTACAAAATTAGATTTGGAAATTGTTTAATTTGTTATTTTTGTAAAGTTTTTAATGGAGGGGGAGTATTGTGGATTAAATTAAAAACTAAGATAGTTGAATTTTATTAAGTTTGTAAAATTAAAATAGAATGCATAATGAGTAATACGGCGGAGAAGAAAGAGAACGGTTACAAGAGTGTAATTTCATTTTAAGTTTAAACCAGTGTTTATGGTAAATAATACTATATTATTTTTCTCATTTGTATCTTTATTTATCGTTATTAAATAAATCAATAACCTCAATTATATTTTATATAAAATCTACAAATTACACTTTTACATGTTTCAGAAAAAAACAGATCAACCTAATTATTATATTTTTATAGGGAGCTACAAAATAAATACTGGGATATTAAGTATGGAAAATGCATTCAAACAATTGGTCGCGGTACATTTGCAACAAGGAGTACCCTAAGCAAATATGTTGCACACTGGAATTTTGTGCATCGATACATTTTAAATATTCACCCAGACGTTGGACCAAAAAGTGGAAGAGTTGAAAACAAAGGAAAAGTTATTGGTTTAATGACCAAGTTGAAGAATTTTTAATTAGTTAAATATATCAAAACATTCATAACTTATTTTTTTCTTTTATAGTTTGTTACTTTGTTATAAAAAGTATTTAGAATTTTTTTTGAGTATGGTATATTCCATGTGCATGTTAAATTTATTTTAATTTTAGTTTGGAAGGAAATGCACACTTTCTGTTTACAATTAAATTCATGTATTCATTTCATTTAATACCTATGTAATAAGAACTCTTTAAAATGCGATTGTTATTAATATTATACAATTTTATTCAATTTTGACGTTTTAAACTGTCATTATTATCTCCATAGTATCAACTATAAGTAACACTTTATTCACAAATGAATTAAAAAAATTTAAATTATTCTTACAAAATTTTAACTGACTCTGCAGCAAATAATGCATTTAAAATAACATCAGGCACGAAAATAACACTCAACGTAGTATTTATCAGACATTATCAGCCATTTTCATTACTTTTTACGGCACAAATGACAGACAATAGAGCTTTTTAAATTGATGACTTGACATCTATCATCGACGATTGTCATGCACAGCCTACTAACTGATTAGTTATTTTGTTTTGTCGAAATTAAATATAATGGTTTTTATTACTATTTCGTCAAAATTGAATAAAACTTTGTATAAACCACGTGAGCTAAGAATGTGTATTCACTCAAAGAAATTAACTCACTCGCCCCTACGGGCTCGTGAGCTAAACTTTCTTCTAATGAATGAACATTATCTTAGCTCACTTGGTGTATAAATATCTATTATATCCAGTTGGGGTATTTTATACTTTTCTATAAAAGTTGTTTAAGCAATTTTTAATTTTGTATTTAACGTCATTTATAATAAAAACTAATAAAAACATTATCAGTGTATTTTATACCTAGTAGACCACGTAAAATGAATACTTTTAACATGTAAATAAACACCTATAAATGTAATGCAATATAGCATATTTACTTTGATCATTGTAAAATTTTACTAAAAGAAAATTAATAATACCAGTCTAAATGTGAGTAATTGCACTTAGATATGAAATATTACATTAGAAAAAGTTAATGAGTACAAATCAATGTAATTAGTTACATTAGTGATAGAATTTTTACATTGATTACCGTAAAAAAAAAAAACAAATAGTGATATTTTTTGTTTGAGTTGTAATTTTATATTGCACTGTAAATTTACAGCTACTATCTGTGGTGTATAGTTGCCAAGAAATGACTGTATATTTACACAATTTTTTTTTTTTAAGTGCGTTTAATCTTTCCGCAACTGCAATACATATCTAATGAAGAAAGAACTTTGTCTGGAGCATGTCTTGACATTGACATTACATCAAACAAGTATTGAATTTATAGAGATGTACTTAATACAGAAACGAATAAATAATAAAAATAAATTAACATTTAAATTTAATTTTCACTTAGCCACCTAGAATATACGAATAAAAATAATATCTAAAATTGTTCAATTATCTTTTTTCTCGAATGTTTTCATATATCTGCCATTAAATAGTATTTTTAAAATAATAAAACTTGAGTATTTTTTTTTATTACGTATAAAAAAAAGATACAGAGGGGGGGGGGGGTGTATCTGTCCAAACTCACCTATACATATATATATATATATATATATATATATATATATATATATATATATATTATTGTTATTATGATAAATTATCCACTTATTATTGATCATTTTTTGTATATAACATTTTCCTCTACAATCATTAGTTCGCCAAAAAGGAACTGGTTGTTTAAAGGAAACATCCTGTATAATTAGTCAAAGAGCGCCAAGCACTTACAAAAAAAAAAACCGGACCTTAGGAAAGTAAAAAGACCCTGTCGGGTATCTCGTTCGCTTTAGAATTTTGTGCTCCATAATTTTATGAAAAATTGCAAATATTCGAGGTGGAGAAAATCGTCCATCTCTCAGATATTGATGACCGTCGCCTAGTTGACCGTATCCGGGTTTGAATTGCGCACTCTAAAATTTAAATTGCCCACTCCAAAATTTGGACCTGGCTACGGGGCCTGCGTTATCTGCAATCGACTGACTAAAATAAAACATTATGTCACTCTTCTTATCTTGCCCACAATAATACGCCATCCAAATACAGCAATTTCTTATCACATACTTTGAAATGATATTAATCATTGCTTATCAGCTATTTGTCGTAGTCTGACAGTATTTCGTTTAAAATGTTACCATTCGGTTTTGTTTTGTGCAACTTAATATGTTTAATAATATTTGGTTTTGGTGCTATATATTTGTACTTTAAACGTTCATACAAACACTGGAAAGATTTAGGAATTCCTTATTTGGATCCAAAGTTTCCGTATGGGAACTGCATCAAGACAGCGAAAGGTCTCAGACCTTTTGGAAACGAACTGTTAGAGTTCTACAATTATTTCAAATCTAAGGGACATAAATATGGTGGTATATTTTTCTTCAATAAACCATCTTTAGTAGCAGTGTGTCCTGCACTTATAAAATCAATCTTAACAAAGGATTTTCATTATTTCTTCGACCGCGGCTTTTACCATGACGAAGAAAATGATCCTATATCAGCTCATCTTTTTGCGTTGGATGGACAAAAATGGAAAAATCTGTGGGCTAAATTAACACCTACATTTACGTCAGGAAAACTGAAAAAAATGTTCCAAACTCTTGTCGATTGTAGTATAGAATTGAAAGATTGTTTGAACGAACCTATCAGAAAAGGTAAACCTATTAAATAATATTTAGATTTAGTTTAGCATAATATTTTTATTTATTAAACAACGTTTCAACACCTAAGTGATGTCTTTATCAGGTAATATTTAATAACATAATAAATAAATCTCCAACAATAAAAAAATCACTGGATGAGAAGGCTAGTTACAGAAGCAATAGAAATAAAAAAAATCTTCAAATAATTTTAATTTAAATACATATAGGCTTTGAGCTTAAAGTCGTATTTACCTCTTGTCCGCTTATAATTTCATATAATTGTATTTTCTTTTTAAACTGTGGATGTTGATGAATGTTACCATAAATTCATATTGTCTTGCTTACATATGTATTGTATTATTATGATATACCTGTCGAACGTCATTTGATAAATAATAGGTATTTATCCACAACTCTCAAATAATATACCCATAATTCAACAGATTTTTATCAATTAATGTCCTTCGTAACTTTTGCTGATTGAATAATATTGACAGTTTGATGGAATAATACGCATATTATTTAATCGATATGTCATATTTAAATCTTACCTTTCAAAAAGTAAGTACACACAAAATTACTTTTAATAAGTAACTTTTCCACATAAATAGCCAAAGTTACAATTGTTTTGTCAATTTTCATATTTTTATTTTCCTATTATGCTTAAACTGTAGATTTTCTGCTAAATGCGAACCACTTCATTATTTTATTAGAATCACGATAACTAGATTTGTCTGTTTGTAAAAAATAATTAAATTCGTCAGTGGTAAAATTCTACTTATTCTGCAATACAGTTGTGAATAAAGTATAGTATTCTGTTTGCATGTAATGGCTATTAATCACTACTTCCGACTTGTGATGCAAACTACATTTCCATGTTTAATGAATAATATATTATTATATACCAACTGAGTTAATGTTTTTTTAAAGAGAAAAAAGTTCTCCAAGTGAATAAACGTTCTAAATTCATATGGTTTATACGATGTTTTATTTCATTTTGATAAATAACAACCATGATGACTTTAATTTTGACAAAATAAAAAAAAAACTAATCAATTAGTATACTCGTAGTTGTGCATAACACAATCGTCGTCAATTTTGACGTTTTGAAATGTCATTATTTCTTGGAGTGATTTAATTGTTTTTACGTAGGTACGTTAAAAAGTGCACTTTATTTCACTAATAGGTTCATAAAGTATGTATTTTTTTCACAATAAAAACGTGAAAAAATGGCATTACTTAACGCAAACGGGTAAAAAATGAAACGCTATGGCAATTTTTTATATTTTTATTGTAAACGTAAATAGTTATTTTTTATTCTAGATTGCGAAATATCACTTTTACATTCGAGAATGCAAGAAGGTCAGTGAAGTTGGCAGGCACTTGTTAGAATTATAATTTTTTTTGTTCTATCATTTTTTGCTCATTTTTTGCTAATTTTTGCTGTATACATGATTTTTTTTGCTGTTTATCAAAAGAAGTTATAAACAAAAAAAAAAAGAAGTAATACCTGCTAATTTCACCCTTATGTAAAATGTAAAGTTTGTAATGGCTATTAATCATTACATAAACAAAAAAAAATAATACCTGCTAACTTCACGTAGCAGACCCTTCATGTAAAATGTAAAGTTTTTTGCGCTATAATTTTTTGCTGTATAAAACAATTTTTTTGCTGTTTACCAAAAAAAGTTATAAACAAAAACAATAATACCTGCTAACTTCACGTAGCAGACCTCTTATGTAACATGTAAAGTATTTTTCCGCTATAATTTTTTGCTAATTTTTGCTGCATACATCAAATATTTTACTATTTACTAAAAAAGTCATAAACAAAACCAATAGTAGCGACACGGACCTGCTAACTTCACGTTGCAGACCCCTTATGTAAAATTATTTTGCGCTGTTATTTCTAGCCCCTTTTTGGTTAATTTTTGCTGTATAAATAAATTTTTTTGTTTAACATAAAAAGTTATAGGCAAAAACAATGGTACATATCTGCAAACTTTATGTACCTGACCCATTGTTCAAAATATAAAGTTTTTTGAGTCATAATTTTTTGTTAATTTTTGTTAGTTTTTGCTGTATAGATCAATTATTTTGCTGTTTACCAAAAAAAGTTATAAACAAAAACAATAGTACCTACCTGATAACTTCACGTAGCAGACCTCTTATGTAAAATGTGAAGTTCTTATGGGCAATAATATTTTGCTCAATTTTTGCTAATTTTTGCCGTATAAAACAAATTTTTTGCTGTGTACCTAAAAAATTATAAACAAAAACAATAATACCTGCTAACTTCACTAGCAGACTTCTTATGTAAAATGTAAAGATTTTTTTGAGCTATAATTTTTTTGCGCATTTTTGCTTAATAAAACAAATTTTTTGCTGTTCACCAAAAAAAGTTATAAACAAAAACAATAATACCTGCTAACTTCACGTAGCAGACCTCTTATGTAATATGTAAACTATTTTTGCGCTATAAGTTTTTGCTCCTTTTTTGTTAATTTTTGCTATATACATCAAATTTTTTGCTGTTTATGAAAAAGTTATAAACAAAAACAATACTACCGTAGCAGGCCCCTTATGTAAAATTATTTTGCGCTATTATTTTTGTCACTTTTTTGGTTAATTTTTGCTGTATAAATCAAATTTTTTGATGTTTAATATAAAAAGTTATAGACAAAAAAATGGTACCTATCTGAAAACTTTATGTACCAGATCCCTTGTGCAAAATGTAAAGTTTTTTGCGTCATAATTTTTTGCTAACAGTGTTGTAAGATTTAATTACCTATGCCAGATAAAAAAATTAAATCGATGCCTAGCTGTAAGAATAATGGGAGGGTTGGGTGTGTCCAGATCTTACGTCCGTCTTTATTATTAGCATTAAAATAAACATACCTTAATAATAATGCAATGTTTTCTTTATTTTATATAAATATAAATATGGAGTTTTTTTACCAATATATATATAACACATAATTTTTGCCTAATTCGAGTACATACTTAACAAGGGTAAATTAAACTAAGTATCCATGTAGGAAGTTTTTTTTTTTATTATTGACAAAGTTGAATTTCATGAATTTAAATTATTTATTTAATGCAAGTAAAAACGGTCGGCTCTCAAGCGCCATCTACTATTTTCTTACGTGAAATGAATTATAGTTAGTAATGTATAGCATTACTATTTTGTCTTTCAGATAACATCTAAGACTAATATTTCTCTTTCATATTTATTAGGCAAATGAATAACAATAACATATAAAAGTATATTATGTCCACGTAATACATTATCTATTCGTTTCAATTTTCGCAACTTTTGTTTTCTACAATAAATTTTAACGAATTCTGTTCCCAAATTTCTTCTCCAAATAAGCCTTTATTGTTTTCTATATTTTCTTCTAGGTCAACTGTGTCATTTATCGCACTATGTTGTCGCACTATGTTGTATACCACATGCAAATTTTTGAATTAATTTTCTTTTTTCAGTTTCGCATACAGTGGGAGCAGTGTTGTTTATTAATCCTTCAGTATGTGACAAAGCTGTTACAAATATTGAATATATTAGGTTCTTAATTTCACTGAAATCTGTTACTAAAATTAACTGCCCAAATGCTCTAATATAAAATTGACGAACTTTTTTATGCCTAGTAGTAGGATGGATGTATTTTTTTCCATCTACTGACAGCTTTAATTAAATGTATGAAACATGTAGGAAGTTTTGCACCGTTCTGCTTTGTCAGAACTTTTTTGCATTCTTCAATATATTCAGACATATCAGAGCAATTAGCAAATGCTCCGCACATTGCGCTTATTAAAGCAACAGAAAAGTCACTAACTGCTTCTTTAGGATTTTTAGCTCCTAGCCGTCGCCACTCACTTAGCCAGTAATGTATAGCATTACTATTTTGTCTTTCAGATAACACTGAGACTGATATTTATAAAAATGTCCAGACAATTCATTATCTATTCGTTTTAATTTTCGCACAACTCCTGTTGAGTATATAGAAATTTTCGTATAAATTTCTTTTTGGCAGCACACATTATATAGACGCAATTGATCGGGTGTCCAAGTAATGTACAAAAAATTTGAAACAGCCAATTTTGTGAATAGCGTACTGCATTGGGTTTTTTTTTTGTGCCATTAATTCCAAAGATTTTATTGGATCTTGATGTATGAGATCCCTATTACGTAGCTCTGACTTAATTTTTCTTAATACTTCCAGGGATGGAACTGTAGGGGGTCTTTTATCAAATAATATTGTCAACGACTCGTACAACCTCTTCCGAGTTAAAGACGCTGTCGAATTTGTATCGATCATTTTTCTACCTAATTCACTTCTAGAGTGACCAATAAGCAGTCGCTTTTTACTATGCGAAACACAATTAGGTTTTCCTATTACATAACAATTAACAAAAAGGCCACTGATATCGAGATTGTCTTTTTCTGTATATTTTGTGTAACAAGTAATTAAACTTTGGCATTCAGCACAATATGCTTTTGCTTTAAAATATTTTTTTCCTGTATTATTTGCGTTTATAGTATGATATTTAAATATCCAGGCACATGGTCATTTTGATGAATTCCAAATTTCTTGTGCAAATATATTTGTCCATAATTTAGGTATAAATTGCAGTTTTTTTTTACATATTCCTGTTTTTTTTTTACTATAATATGTTAAACTTGTTGGTTTTATTTTGTTCCATTCTGTTACATTTATATATATATATATATATATATATATATATATATATATATATATATATATATATATTAAAATGTAAATCGCCCAAGGTTGCATCTTCTGAATTACTACTGTGCTAACTTTCTTCCGAGCTTTCTTCAATTGTTAATTTGTCATCATCAGATATTTCTTCTTCTAAATTTTCACACACTTTGTTCGCATTTATTCTTTCGTCAGATGACTCAATAGATTTCCAATACTTTAAGGCCCTAGTGTATAAATTTTTAGAAGATATATCTAATTTATTTTCATTTATAATTTCAGCCCATATTTTTGCCGAGGGAGGTAAAATTTTATTGTTACATGTATATTTTTCGGACGATTGGTTTAAAATTTCATTTATTTTAAGAGAAATTTCTTTTGTCTTACGCCCTGCCATGTTTTTAACAAAAAAATAAAAACAATATGAATATAATAAAAATAAAGACAAATTAAACAACTCACTTGCATCACGCTTTGATCACTTCGAACTATGTGAGGTCGCAGCGGCGCGCGGCCCTCCGAAACCACACGCAGGCTTGCCCCCTCTCTATTCAGGTTCAAGACGTAAATATTTTTAAAATCTAGATATTTTCTTCTCAATATTACCTACTATGAACTACGAATAAATGTATGTTTTAATATCTTAGAACAAAATAAATACAATGCCTGGTGTGTTTTCAAGATCAAAACAAAATACTATTCAGGGTCGGCGCAAGCAGGTGTGTAAGTTGTGCACCACAAAAAGCCACCAGATGACGTCAAATTGAGTTTTCAATTTACAATAGTTGTGTAGAAAATATTCGTAATAATAATATTATTATGAATAATATCAACAACAATAATAATAATAATTAATAAAAATAATAATAAATAATAATAATAATAATAATTAATAATAATAATAATAATTAATACTAATAATAATTAATAATAATAATTAATAACAATTAATAATAATTGATAATAATTAATAATAATAATAATTAATAATAATAATAATTAATAATAATAATAATTATAATAATAATATTAAGTTCCATTACTTATAAAGGGGGTTAAAAGAGGGTAATTTTGTTGGAAGGTATATACATTTCGATCAAACTTTTCTTTTCCAATAATCGGAAAATTATTTCTTATTATTATTTCAAGCGCCACGCCTGACATGAATTTTATATTAAACTTACTTAATCCTGCACCTTTCTACCCTCACGGGTGTAAGGCGTTCCACCGGCTTGCGATGGAGGGGGTTGAGTTCTGGTTCGTTGGTCTTCTCCATATTTCTTTCCACTCTCCTCTATCTTGTGTTGCTGTCTTCGTTTCTTCCCAAGTTAGACCTCTTCTTTGTGCTGCATCCTTTACTTCTTCCCGCCACGTTCTTCTTGGTCGTCCTCGTGGTTTCTTTCTTCCAATTTTTGCTTCAAACACCTTTTTAATTATTCTCTCCTCTCCCATCCTTTCTACATGACTATACCATCTCAGCTGTCCTTCTGCTATCTTATCTTCTACTGATTTTACTTTTAAGTTTTGTCTGTAGGTTGTGTTTTCAATTCTGTCCAGTCTTGTTTTACCCTCTATTTTTCTCAAGAATCTCATTTCGATGGCCGTAATTTTTTCTTTTTGTCTTTGCGTTAATGTCCATGTTTCAGCTCCGTGTATGAGTATAGGTGTCACTACTTTCTTAAATATTTGTACTCTGGTCTATTTCGGTATTTCTTTCTTTCCTAAGAAGCTGTGTTTGATGCTATTGAATATTTTGCCTCTTGTTGTACTTCTTTCTTTTATTTCTTCATCAAATCTTCCATCGTCTGAGATCATTGACCCCAGGTATATAAATTTTTGGACTTGCTGTAGATTTTCATTTTTTAGTTGTATCGTGTGGCGTTGTTCATTTCTTTCTAGTATCATGGTTTTCGTTTTTTCTTTATTGATCTTCATTTTTAATTTTTGTAGCGCTTTATCATATATTTCTATACTCCTTGTTAAGGTTTTTTCGTCTTCTGCTATGATAACCATGTCATCTGCATAGCATAGTTCTGCTATTTCCACTCTTCTCAGTTTTCAATGTCTTATATAGTATTTCTTTACTTCTTTCTTTCTCTCTCTCTTTTATTCCTTCGTCAAGAATTGGCGTAAACAGAAGTGGGCTCAAAATGCATCCTTGTCTTACTCCGGCTGTAGTTTCAAATGTATTGGAGGTCTCCTGTTTCACTCTTATATAGCTCTTAGTCTTTGAATATAGGCTCTGAATTCCAGTTATTAACGTATTTGATATTCCCCTGTTTCTTAGCGTTTTCCAAATGTCTTCTCTATTGATTCTATCAAACGCTTTCTCTAGATCAATGAAGCACACATGTACGTTTCTCCCTTCTTTTATTGCCTTTTCCCCTATTTGTCTTAGTATGAATATCGCATCATTTACTCCTCTATTTGGTCTAAAACCAAATTGAGTTTCCTCCAACGATTCTTCCAGCTCTGTTCTTAATTTACTCTCCAGGATTCTTGCATATATTTTGGCCACTGTGCTTATTAGGGTAATTCCTCTATAGTTCTGGCACTATATGCTATCTTTTTTTTTTAAAATATTGGTGTTATAATACCTATTTGCGATTCTGTTGGTGTTATTCCTTTTAGCGCTTCATTCATTAAGTTCTTGTAGTGCTGATTCGGGTAGTGCTTTTAGCATGTCTGCTGTTATTTTGTCATGTCCAGGAGCTTTTCCTCTTTTGGTTTTTTTTATTGCTTCTATTTCCTTCAAGCTTATTTCTTGTTCATGTGTTATTTCTGTTTCCTTGGTTCGTGTGCGATGGCTTTCTTGTTGTTCTTTATCTTTAGTATACTTTCCCTCTAATAGGTCTATGAAATACTGTCTCCATCTGTCCATTATTCTGTCTTCTTCTGCTATCGTCTTTCCTTCCTTGTCTTTAATGTTAGTAATTGTTGCTGTCTTCTTTTGTCTTATATTTTTAAGTGTTCCAAAAAATAATATCTGGTTTTCATTGTACGCGTTTTTCATTTTTTTCACAAAATTCTCTCCATTCTTTTTCTTTTTCTTCCTTTATTACTCTTTTTACTTTTTTCCTTTGTTCTTTATATTTTTCATAGTCAATAGGTTCTTTCGTTTGTAGATATTTATTCCACTTGTTCTTTTTTTCTTTCACTGCAACTTTTACCCTTTCCGACCACCATCTATTTTTGTTTATGTTTCTGTTCACTATTCTAGTCGTGCCGCAGCTTTTTTCTGCTACCTCTAGTATTGTCTTTTTGAAGTTCTTCCATTTCTTTTCTATGTTTCCTTCTTTTTCTTTTGCTTTTTTCTTAAACTCTTCGTTGACGTTCTTTTCAAATTTTTCTTCTATCTCTTGTCTTTTAAGTTCATGGCATTTTATTTTCTTATTTACTATCTTTCTTTTGGTTTCGTTTTTTGGTGATTACTTCTTGATTTAGTAGCATTGTTACAAGGAAATGGTCGCTTCAAATCTCTGGTCCTCTTTTTACTTTTATGTCTTTTACTCTATTCCAGCTATCTATGTTAATTAGGAAATAATCTATAATCGATTTTTCATTTCTGCTTACAAATTGTCTAGTTATTTTATGTATTTCTTTGTGCTTGAGGTGTGTATTTTCGATTTTAAATTCATTCTCTAGGCAAAAGTCTATTATTCTTTCCCCGTTTGTATTCATCACATTCTCTCCATTCCTTCCTAAGCACCACTCTATTCCATCATTCTTATTTCCTACCCTCCCGTTAAGGTCTCCCATTATTATTACTCTCTTTTCACTTCTCTCTACTATTTCTTGTAGTTCTTTAAAGAAGTTATCTTTTTCTTCTTTTCTTGCGTCTTCGTTTGGTCACAATTGGCCACAATTAGAGTGTATTCTTCGTTTTCGTCTCCTTCCTTAACATTTATTGATAGTAGTCTTTCGTTCATTAGGTTTTCTTTCGAAACATATTTCATCTTATCCTCTTTAATTAAAATTGCCACCCCTGCCTTGGCGTTTTCTTTTTGCGATACTCCTACCCAGTACATCCAGTATCCATTTGTGTCTTTGTGATTCCTTTGCCTTTCCTCTTTGTTTCTGTTATACCCACGTAATCCATATTCATTTTTGCCAGTTCTTCTGATAATTCATATTCTTTCACTGTTAAACTTTTTACATTCCATGTTCCAAATTGTATTATTTTCCTTGCGTTATTTATTCTATTCTTTATTTTGCCCTTCCCGTACTTAATTATATGTGTTTTGTTGTTCCTTATCGTATCCTTTTCCTTTGCTTGCGACGTCTTTCCTTTTTGTTGCAGTTTTCCTCGTTTTCCCCTTAGTTTTTTGACGCAGTACCTCCTTCTTCTTAGACCTCTGCCAGCTTCTTTTTTGTTTTGTCCCATTTCCATTCCTTTCCATTTATTGTTATTTTCTGATATCCTATCTATATATCTCCTGCATTTTTATTCTTCTCCGCTAACATTTTTATTTCCTTTTGTATTTCGCGCTCGTTTCTTGTTAGTTCCTTCTTTATGAAAATTTTGTCCTTTAAGGTTCGTAGGTTCTTTTTATTCGCCATTACTTTTTGTTTATCTTGAAAATTTTTCATTTGTACCTTACATGTCTTCTCTCCTATCTTTACATTAACTCCAATTTTCTTGTGTATGAAGTCTTTCACAGTGTTTTTTAGGTCTTTTCTGCTGACTGAGTCTGTTCTTAGCCCTACAATCGAAATTATTTTGATTTTTTCCTTCTCTATTCTCTCGATTCTCTCTTTCATGTCGTTCAATTCTTTTTTGATCTCTATGTTTTCTTCCTTCAGCTGTTCATTTTTCTGTTTCATTCGTAGTAGTTCTTCTTGATATTCTTTCTGATCCTGTTTTATCTCTTTTGTATCATTCTTTATTTGTAATATAATTTTTATTAAATTTCTTAATTCTATTTTATCACTTCCTTCTTTGTTACTTTTGTCCGGTGTTCTCATAGTCTTTTTACTTCTTTTTGTTATATCTTCGTCATCTTTACTCTCTCTCTCTCTCTCTACATATTTGCACAACTTTCTTGAGTACGGGCCTGACTATATTTTTATCTTGGTATGCACGTTCTAACTTCTCGTACACCACTACCATAGAAAACACATACTAACGTACTACCACTACGCTATGCTCGCTTACAGTTGTGTTTGTATGTCCTTGGCTGTCTCGCCCGGCTTCAACTTTCCTAACTGTATACACTTTTTACTCTAATTTAGAGCTTCTAAACACTTTTCACTACACTTTCTTTTACTCACAATACTATCTTGTTTCACCAGAGTTTATTTAGATCATATGGACCGCGAATTAAAGCGTATACCTTTCGTATAATGAGTTGGACTATCGCCGCGTATTCGACACGTCCGTACTCAATGCCTTCCACAACTGAACTATATTAAAAATAATGAATAATCAAAGTAACTGACATTGAATAGGAAGTAAATTAATTCGTAATTATTTTTAATAAATATTTTGTGTCGACCAGTGGCATTAAAAAATGTACACTTCAAGAATTCAATTAAAAATAAGTAATATTACTTAACATGCAATTATCCAGCAAATATTTTTTTTTATAATTTTCAATATTTGGTTAGATAGCGTTAAATGTTATAGAAATTGAAATTTTACATTTTACACAATGGGTTTACTACGTGAATTTAGCAGGTAGTATTGTTTTTGTTTATAACTTTTTTTGGTAAACAGCAAAAAATTAATTTATACAACAAAAATTAGCAAAAAATAAGCAAAAAATTGTAGCGCAAAAAACTTTACATTTTCAATAAGGGGGTGTGCTACGTGAAGTTACCAGGTATAATTATTTTTTTTATAACATTTTTTTGGTAAACAGCAAAAATTAGTAACAGATGAGCAAAAAATTATAGCGCAAAAAACTTTACATTTTACATAAGTGGTCTGTTATGTGAAGTTAGCAGATAGGTACTGTTGTTTTTGTTTATACCTTTTTTTAGTAAACAGCATAAAAATTGATTTATACAGCAAATATTAGCAAAAATAAGCAAAAAATTGTATCCTAAAAAACTTTGCAATTTACATAAGGGGTCTGCTACGTGAAGTTAGCAAGTATATTTTTTTGGTAAACAGCAAAAAATTTGTTTTATACAGCAAAAATTAGCAAAAAAATGAGCAAAAAAGTATAGCCCATAAAAACTTTACATTTTACATAAGAGGTGTGCTACGTGAAGTTAGCAGGTATTATTGTTTTTGTTTATAACTTTTTTGGTAAACAGCAAAAAAATTGTTTTATATAGCAAAAATTAGTAAAAAATGAGCAAAAAAGTATAGCCCAAAAAACTTTACATTTTACATAAGAGGTGTGCTACGTGAAGTTAGCAGGTATTATTGTTTTTGTTTGTAACTTTTTTTGGTAAATAGCAAAAAATTTGATTTATACAGCAAAAATTAGCAAGAAATTATAGCGCAAAAAAACTTTACATTTTACATAAAGGGTCTGCTACGTGAAGTTAGCAGATATTATTGTTCTTGTTTATAACTTCTTTTGGTATATATATATATATATATATATATATATATATATATATATATATATATACAGCAAAATTTAGCAAAAATTAGAAAAAAATGAGCAAAAAATTATAGCCCAAAAAAACTTTACATTTTACATAAGGGGTGTGCTACGTGAAGTTAGCAGGTATTATTGTTTTTGTTTATAACTTCTTTTGTATATATATATATATATATATATATATATATATACATATACACAGCAAAATTTAGCAACAATTAGAAAAAAATGAGCAAAAAATTATAGTTCAACAAAACTTTACATTTTACATAAGGGGTGTGCTACGTGAAGTTAGCAGTTATTATAGTTTTTGTTTATAACTTTTTTTGGTAAAAAGCAAAAAAATTGTTTTATATAGCAAACATTAGTAAAAAATGAGCAAAAAAGTATAGCTCAAAAAAACTTTACATTTTACATAAGGGGTCTGCTACGTGAAGTTAGCAGGTATTATTGTTTTTGTTTATAACTTCTTTCGGTAATGATAATTCTAACATGTGCTTGCCAACTTCACTGACCTAATGCAAGAACATTGCACAATCAAGTATGTAACAAACAACGTTTTTTCGAAAACTATGTATCAAAAATTAATAAAAATGTAAAGAGAAAATTTTAATCTTCAGGATTACTTAATATAACTTTTAATGTCCACCGTGACAGCAATGCATCCAATGTCAAGTATGTAAGCGGGATAATGAATAATTGCTCACATGGTATATTAAATATAAATTTTTGTTAAAGAACAGAATTATTTTTTTAAGAAAAACAAATAAAGCAGCAGATTTTATTAAATTGTGACTTGTGATCTTTTCTTCTACCAAGAAATCTGATGTGGCCAGCACATTACCTTCCGTCAATTCTGTGTATTTTGTACAAATCCCATACAAAAGTTCATTGGAAAAGATTCTGTATATCCAGTAAAATTGTAACATGGCCATATTACACCATTTTCTACAAATTCCATACCAAAAGTTGGCCCCAAATAATCATTATTTTATATACATCAAAATATTGTACTTATTATGTCCAATTATGTACAACAAATATAAAATTATAACGTTTTTAGTAAGCTTATGTATGCATTAAATGGAATTATGTACTACATTCATAATCCTATAATTAAAAATTAAATATATGGAGGGCCAGCTTCACGTAGCCCTTCATTATAGAAAGAGATAAATTTTATATGGCGCATAATATTGTAGGTACCTACATATTACATACAATTATGTACGCATTACACAAAATTTTGTACTACATTCGTAATTAGTCCAGTCAATGGAGACTAAAAAAGACCTTTGCCTTACAGAAAAATTCAAATTTGTGACCTTGGGGAGGCTCGGCGTGAGCCGCCACTTTGGATCAAAGGTGCAAAAAAATGAGTTTTTCGCTATTATCTCGAAAACAGTGGCCCTTATCAAAATTTTACAAGAATTTTTTTTTTGCACGAATGTATATCAATTTATTTACTGGCGTAATGTTTAGCATTACGATTTTACTATTTAATTAATTTCTGTCCCTATTTACTTTTTATCGCTTAAAGTCATATTTATTGTAGTTTTAAATTTAATTTAGTATCGATTTGAAGGCTGTGTATACTTCATCAATTTTTAAATTCAATTTTATTATTTATTATTATTTAATATATATATTCTCGTACCATTGAAACTATTGTAGCAGTAGCAGTGGCGTGCGGTAAGTTTCTATGTTGAGTGTGCATAATTTAAAAAAATCTGATATCGCTAGCACATGACTACCTGTCACTTCCGGTTAATCATTTGTATCATAAATATGGTTCCCCCACATATATAAAAGTCCTTAATATATAGTTTAGAAACTATATTTAAATTTATAGTTTAGAAGATTGTATTTTATTATATTTTTTATGAAAATCTGTTTAGAATTTCAGGTAAAGAATCACTTCCGGTTTATCAATTGCGTCCAAAACACGTTATTTTCTTTGGTACAGAAGTCTCAAATACCAAATTTGAAAAGTTTGGGATTATGTTTAAATACACTTTTTCATTAAAAACTATTATGGAATGCAAGTAAAGTGCCATTTCCTGTTTATTATTTGCTATTTTTATTAGTTAATTAGTTATTTTCATACGTAATATAACAAGTGATATGATTATCACCGACGATATTTTCGAGTGAAACCGAGTTGCAGATTTTACGAGTGATAGACATGTCACTACGGAAATTCTCAATGTTGATTGGTGGAAAACATGTCTTGTTACTAATGAATTATATTCTCATTGAAATAAAAGTCTTAGATATTAAATTTTAGAAGAATTCAATACACATTTTATAGACGCTTCAATGGGGAAGTTTAGCGATTTTTTTTTATTTTTTTATTCCATGGGAAATGACTTGAAAAATGATGTAACATGTTTTATTTTTTTCAAAAATGCCCAGGTTTTCCGGAAAAGCCGATTTTAAGCTGTGATGACGTCGGTAGAGGCTTGGCGCAACGTATGTCGACTGATACACTGACGCTCGCGGTTACGGTTACCAGTGAAGCGCTTTTACGCTTTGTTACGACCTACGTTCAAGTGGTTCGATTTCACCGTTCTGTTTGAGTTTGCGCATACCTGACTTGTGACGTACTTAGAGTTTACCTAAAGAATATTAATTATAAATAAATGGAGCAATAATTTTAATTTTTAATTTCAATTTCAGCAGTCATTTGTGTTATATTTGTGAGAAAATAATATGTTATGTAGAATTTTTACCATGCTAAACTTCCCCATTAAAGTACCACTTCCGGTTGGACTATTGTAACCAAAATCTAATCACCTAAGAAGGAAATGAATATAAATACAAAATTTCACATCGTTTGGTTAATTATAATTTGACCTATAATGTATACGATATATCCACACACACGCTACACGCTACACGCTCACGCACGCACGCACGCACCCACCCACCCACACACATACATACACACATACACACACAAGCTACACGCACATACACACACAAACACGCACTCGCACACACCACTCCTTTATTCACTCACATACACACACAAATATTCACACGTACACGCACACACAACTCCTTTATTCATCATCAATAGTATATTGTACTAGCGAAAACTCGGCTACGCCGAGTATTCCCTAGGGCTCCGCCGATAGTGTTTTTTAATTGGTTTTCGTACGTTCAATCCGTCTAGGACCAATTTAAACGCAAAGTGCTAACGCTAAGGGTCTTTCAAAATATTTTTTCTCGCCCACCCAAACAGCCCACGCAACCTGCCCACCCAAACTGCTCATGCAACCTGCCCACCCAAAATGCCCACGCAACCTGCCCACCCAAACTTTTGACATTTCTGCATGACAGCCATTGACCGTACCTCTTATTTGATACCAAACACGACATGGTACTGATACCTTTAAGCAAAAAACAAAAGCCGATCGAGCTGTCAAATTTTTGACACTTCTGCATGACAGCCCTTGACGTTACTTTTCATTTGATACCAAACACGACATGGTTCTGGCAACTTTAAGCAAAAAACAAAAGTCGATCGAGCTGTCAAATTTTTGACATTTCTGCATGACAGCCCTTGATGTTACCTTTCATTTGATACCAAACACGACATGATTCTGACAACTTTAAGCAAAAAACAAAAACCGTTCGAGCTGTCAAATTTTTGACATTTCTGCATGGCAGCCCTTAACGATACCTCTCATTTGATACCTAACACGACATGGTTCTGACAACTTTAAGCAAAAAACAAAAGCCGATCGAGCTGTCAAATTTTTGACATTTCTGCATGACAGCCCTTGATGTTACCTTTCATTTGATACCAAACACGACATGATTCTGACAACTTTAAGCAAAAAACAAAAGCCGATCGAGCTGTCAAATTTTTGACAATTCTGCATGGCAGCCCTTGATGTTACCTTTCATTTGATACTAAACACGACATGATTCTGACAACTTTAAGTAAAAAAACAAAAGCCGATCGAGCTGTCAAATTTTTGACATATCTGCATGACAGCCCTTGATGTTACCTTTCATTTGATACCAAACACGACATGATTCTGACAACTTTAAGCAAAAAACAAAAGCCGTTCGAGCTGTCAAATTTTTGACATTTCTGCATGGCAGCCCTTGACGAACCCTCTCATTTGATACCAAAAACGACATGGTTCTAACAACTTTAAGCAAAAAATAAAAGCCGATCGAGCTGTTCAATTTTTGACATTTCTGCCTGACAGCCAATGACGTTACCTTTCATTTGATACCAAACACGACATGGTTCTGACAACTTTAATCAAAAAACAAAAGCCGATCGAGCTGTCAAATTTTTGACATTTCTGCATGACAGCCCTTGATGTTACCTTTCATTTGATACCAAACACGACATGGTTCTGACAACTTTAATCAAAAAGCAAAAGCCGATCGAGCTGTCAAATTCTTGACATTGGAATATTTGTTTTTTACTTAGTTTCTTATGGGATGTGTGGCAACACTTTGAAAATGCACATGAATCACGGACATGAAACTTCAAAAATTATATTTTTTAAATATAATGTTTTAGGCCTTTTAAACTACTATGGAATAACCGCCCATTGCCATAATGTATGTTTATGAATTTAACTTTTTTCAAAATGTCCTCATTTCATAAATAATTCCATTTAAATGTTGACATGTCAAAGAAACGTTCTTCGTCTTAAATTTTTCAATGAAAACTAAATTTTTGATTTCAAATTGTTTCAAAAAGCCAAAATACGACCTTTAAAAATTTTTAACACAAAAACTATGCACCGTACAGAAAAATTACCTATTACTAGGAAATCAAGTTGAATTATTCTCTATATCCCAGAAAAATTTTCATTAAAATCACTCGCACCGTTTAGTCTGTACAGGTGAGCAAAATTTCCCAGATCGTCATGATGATTAAAGAAAATATATATATATATATAGATAGTGAATCTACCCGTTTAGTATAAAAGACTAGCGAAATCTCGGCTACGCCGAGGTTCCCCTAGGGGGATAGTGTTTTATGATAGTCTATACGTCTTTCCAATCCGTCTAGGCACACTTGAAACTCAAAGTGCTAACGCTAACTGTCTTTTCGGATACACAAACTACTTATCTTTATGCATAAAACAAAAACCGATCGAGCTGTCACAATTTTGACATTTCTGCATGGTAGCCCTTGACGATACCTCTCATTTGATACCAAACACGACATGGTTCTGGCAAGTTCATGCAAAAAACAAAAGCCGATCGAGCTGTCAAAATTTTCACATTTTTGCATGGTAGCCCTTGACGAACCCTCTCATTTGATACCAAACTCGACTTTGTTCTGACAACTTTATGCGAAAAACAAAAGTCGATCGACTTGTCAAATTTTTAACACTTCTGCGTGGCAGCCCTTAACGATACATCTCATTTGATACCAAACTCGACAGGGTTTTGACAACTTTATGCGAAAAACATAAGCCCATCGAGCTGTCAAAATTTTAACATTTCTGCATGTTAGTCCTTGACGATCCCTCTCATTTGATACCAAACACGACATGGTTTTGACAACTTTATGCAAAAAAACAAAAGCCGATCGACCTGTCAAATTTTTTACCCTTTTGCATGGCAGCCCATAACGATACCTCCTATTTGGTACCAAACTCGACATAGTTCTGACAACTTTATGCGAAAAACAAAAGCCCTTCGAGCTGTCAAAATTTTAACATTTCTGCATGTTAGCCCTTGACGATCCCTCTCATTTGATACCAAACACGACTTGGTTCTGACAACTTTATGCAAAAAACAAAAGCCGACCGACCTGTCAAATTTTTGTCGTTTCTGCATGACAGCCCTCAACGATATCTCTCATTTGATACCAAACTCGACATGGTTCTGACAACTTTAAGTAAAAAACGAAAGCCAATCGAGCTGTTAAAATTTTGACATCTCTGCATGGTAGCCCTTGACTGTACCTCTCATTTGATACCAAACACGACATGGTTCTGACAACTTTATGCAAAAAACAAAATCCGATATTGTCATTTTTTTGTATGGAAATTATTAATGGACTAACTTCACAGTAATACAGTTAGGAATATTTGTTCTTCACTTACTTATGGCATGTTTGGTAACACTTGTATACCGACTTCACATTGATCTTGTTAGGAATGTTACTTATGGCAAGTTTGGCAACACTTACTCGTCTAGTTATATTTAAAATTTACTATATTTTTATTGGTAGTATGAAAATTATTAATGCACTAACTTCACAGTAATACAGTTAGGAATATTTGTTTGTACATGTTTGGTAACACTTGTGTACCGACTTCACATTGATCTTGTTAGGAGTGTTACTTATGGCAAGTTTGGCAACACTTACTCGTCTAGTTATATTTAAAATTTACTATATTTTTATTGGTAGTATGAAAATTATTAATGCACTAACTTCACAGTAATACAGTTAGGAATATTTGTTTGTACATGTTTGGTAACACTTGTGTACCGACTTCACATTGATCTTGTTAGGAATGTTACTTATGGCAAGTTTGGCAACACTTACTCGTCTAGTTATATTTAAAATTTACTATATTTTTATTGGTAGTATGAAAATTATTAATGCACTAACTTCACAGTAATACAGTTAGGAATATTTGTTTGTACATGTTTGGTAACACTTGTGTACCGACTTCACATTGATCTTGTTAGGAATGTTACTTATGGCAAGTTTGGCAACACTTACTCGTCTAGTTTTATTTAAAATTTACTATATTTTTATTGGTAGTATGAAAATTATTAATGCACGAACTTCACAGTAATACAGTTAGGAATATTTGTTTGTCACTTAATTATTTATGTTATGTCATGTTTACCTAACCAAACTACACATTTTGAAATGTCAAAAAATTACAATTTCAAATAATTGGTTTAAAGCCATTACTCATAAATGATATATTTGTTTCTTCGTACCTTTAACTAATCTGTATTTAATTTTTCGGAATGTATCTCCTGCTTTTAAAGATAAAACCATTTGAAGTTCATCTTCAACTTGTAAAATGTGACACATGTCACCAATGACTTATCAAGTGTGACAGATGAGATCGGTTTTCGTCTTAAAATTTTTGACGAGGACTTCGATGCATTGCGGGATGATTGTTTCCACTTTTAATAATTTATGACATCGAAAACTACCATTGGAGAACTTCTTTCTGTTGCCATTTGATCAAAATATATAGGTTGAACAGATATCTATCGTTATTGCCCTCTCAGCAGATCTACTGTTAGCGATTCAAGCTTGATTTATGGGGGGTAAAGGACAGGTACATATTAAATGGTTTCCTATTTCACTTTACTTTATTTTCTAATAATGAAACACATTTTTAAAAAATAAAATAAACATATCTATTCCTGTTGCTTCTTGCGGCAAACATATCCGTTGCCATAGGTAGTGCTATATCCAACTGGGCCAGGTCTACCACAGGCTTAGTAAGGCAAAGCTATAACGGTAGAGAATTCTGTTCAAACTATAACAAAATTCAAGAAGCAGTTCCAGTGCACATGTTAACTTTTGTGATTGAAGTTAAAATTTTGTAGGACATAAGACATGTTATATTTTTCTCGAAACCGATCATGCCATTCTATTTGGACTACAAGAATTAAGGCGGAAACATGTATAACGTATTTTTCACAAAAAAATGGACATTTTTATTATTGTCTTTTAAGATAGGCTGTGTTTTTATTTTTGCTAATATTTTCCCAATGTTGTTACTAACAATAGAATAATAATTTATTCAGGGCCGCTACTTACGGTTGGGCTGGTTATGCCCAGCACAAAAGCGCCGACCATAATGAACGCTATTTCAAGACACCAGTAAATTTAAACAAATCTCTTAATTGAAAAGAAAAAGTTAATATTCACCTTACATAGTAAGGTAATAGTAATGAACAATATTTTTTTTAAAATTTGTTTGCATTAGATTGACTGCTCGTTTTTAAGTCGAAAACTCGCAAACGCTTGATTTAAGAATTGTTATTTTTGTTTCACGTTGTAGACCAGTAAAAATTAGCCCGCTTGGGTGTATAATACGTAATATATATCTGACGGTTTAAATTTTATCCATAGAAAAATATATAATATTGCTTAAAACGATGTAATATGATAGAGAAAGATAAGATTTAATAAAAAAGAGAGGTATTGAATTTATGCTAAAAATAGCATTATCATATTTTAGTGAATAAGCACTTTTAAGGTCCCTAGAATCCGATTATAACATTTTTACAATGATGTATGGATGATAAGATGTACGTCTTTTAATTTTTATTGATTACTTATGACATTATGTGTACTATGAGGTGAATTAAGAATTTTCCAGTGCTGATTGGAACATATATAAATATAGACATGTCATCACGGCATATTAATAATTTTCTGAGTGTGCCACAATCTGCTTTATCGCAGATTTTGTTAATGGTGATGACATATTTGTACCGAGCGAACGCGTACCAGGCGTCACCTCACGGGTACTCATTGCTGGCGTGCAGAGTGCACCACAGGGGTCACTTTTGTGCCATTTAAAATTGGAAATATATAAAAAGTCGAAATATTTGGCGTCGGTCGGGATTGGAACATTTAGTTTACATTTCTAAAGTTTTTTTTTTTTAATTGGACATGCCTACACACTATATATTCTCTGATTTATGACAATATAATAAGAATGCATTGTATTTTGTTATGTCTGATGAGTTTCTGGTCGTAAAATGCAAAATAATGGTTGATTACAACAATATAGTTTTAATAAATAGGTATTGATTGTTGTAATCGACAGATATTTAAATTCCACAGAATTCAAATGTAAAGTTTATTGATTTTATACGCAAATTAAATCATTAGTTCATTTCAATTAAAGACTATTAAACACCTACGTCACTACCTTTGTTAAAATGTGGCACCAACTTTAGATGCTTTATTACGAGATATCTATAATAATATAAGTACAAATTACCATTTTCAATGGAACAATTAAATACAAAATACGTGAAATAAATCTTTAATTAGACAAAAATACAACAACTATTATATATTTAAACCATTTGAAACTTGTAAAACGATTTAAAATGACAGTTACTATAACATTTATAAATTTATTCATAAGTGACAGGTTTTTAAGTACAATATCCTTAACGATTATTAAAAATATTTTCAATACCTGCACACAATCGGATTCTTTAAATTTTAAAACATAAATATACTGATCTCCATCACTCAAAACTTAATACAACATGGTTAATTGGATTTTCTGAACCTAAAAAATGTTTCATTTCATAAAAAATTGATTTTGAATACTTACACAACGTAACTAATTGTATTTTTTCATGCCTTGGCAGTTCATTTATATGTTGAATAATCCATTTCATATCTATTTCAAAATTATATACATTCATAGGTTAATATTTTGACACATGTCAAATATGACGTTTCACAGTGTTGCAATCACGAAGCACGGAAATGAATCATCAAAAATTTATAATTTTTAATTTTAAAGATTTGGGCATTTGTAACTATTGTAAAAAAATTGTCCATTATTATAGTTAATATTTTAAAATTTAACTTATTACAGATTGGTCTATTTTTATAAATATTCCCATTTAAAAATTCAGTTTGACATGTCAAAGAGATCTTTGTCTCAATTTTTTTCATGGAAGACTAAGATATTTTATTTCTCTTTTTGTTTTAAAAGGCTAAAATTCCACCTTTAATAATGTTTTACTCAAAAACTATGCATCCTACGGAAAAATCACCCATTTTTAGGGCACTCCTCTGAACAATTTCCTACAATATGGAACAAGTTTCATTAAAATCTGTCAACTCGTTTAAGCTGTAGATGTGTCTATATGTTTGTCGATGCTCGTGATGAAAGAATAGATAGTGAATGAAACCGTTTAGTATATAGATGTTCGACGTTTTTTAACTCGTAAATGATTGATTTATAAATTATTAGAATGGTTTTATGTCATAGATGAGTAAAAAATAGCCCGGATTGATGTATAAAACTTTGTATAAATGATATTTACGAATATGTATATAACGGTTTATATTTTATTCGTAGAAAAATGTGTAATGTTGTTTAAAACGATGTAATATGATGGACTACGTTAAAAAATAATAAGAAAATGATTTTGTGAAGAAAATATTGATAATTTTGTTATAAAAAACGTAATTATATGAAATTAATGGTGTCAGGTGTAGGTTTTTTTTTTTTTATTAAAATAATAACAATAAAACACATACAAAAACGTATGAAATACTAATAATGTGTAACAATATTTGATTACAATAATGAAAAAACATTGATAATAACAATGCATTGTACTTTCTTATGCCTGAGTGTCTTTTGACCGACGGACGCCAAATATTTTGAATTTTAAATGGCACAAAAGTGATACCTCTGGTGCACTCTCCACATCAGCAATAAGTACCCGTGAGGTGACGCCTGATAAGCGCCCGCACGGTACAAATATAACATCATCATTACCGATATCTGTTTCAAAATTTAGGTACCTAATTTTTTTTATTGAAATTGTAACAAAAAACATACAAAAATCGTATGATATATTAATAATATATAACAAAATATGTAAATAAGTAATTTTTATTTATATTAATTAAATACAAGTATATTTTTCCATTAGACATGAGTTCAAATATGGCATATGTCAAATATAGATTTTCTTCTTTAAAAAAATCCAGCCTACTCAATGTCAATTTTGACCCAAAATTGTCTGATTTTGTAGACTTGAATAGAATAGAAAGCAATCCATGGTTTTGTTTTCCTCAAGGAATTTTGAACATTAAATATTTTTTTATTCAAAATCTATGCATCCTACGGAAAAATCACCCATTTTTAGGGCACACCGCACTACTACTTCCTACAAATTGGTAAAAGTTCCATCAAGATCTATCAACTCATTTAAGCTGTAGAGGTGTTCATAGCTTTCCCGATGCTCGTGATTAAAGAATAGTGAATGAAACCGTTTAGTATATAGATGTTCGACGTTTTTTAACTCGTAAATGATTGATTTATAAATTATTAGAATGGTTTTATGTCATAGATGAGTAAAAAATAGCCCGGATTGATGTATAAAACTTTGTATAAATGATATTTACGAATATGTATATAACGGTTTATATTTTATTCGTAGAAAAATGTGTAATGTTGTTTAAAACGATGTAATATGATGGACTACGTTAAAAAATAATAAGAAAATGATTTTGTGAAGAAAATATTGATAATTTTGTTATAAAAAACGTAATTATATGAAATTAATGGTGTCAGGTGTAGGTTTTTTTTTTTTATTAAAATAATAACAATAAAACACATACAAAAACGTATGAAATACTAATAATGTGTAACAATATTTGATTACAATAATGAAAAAACATTGATAATAACAATGCATTGTACTTTCTTATGCCTGAGTGTCTTTTGACCGACGGACGCCAAATATTTTGAATTTTAAATGGCACAAAAGTGATACCTCTGGTGCACTCTCCACATCAGCAATAAGTACCCGTGAGGTGACGCCTGATAAGCGCCCGCACGGTACAAATATAACATCATCATTACCGATATCTGTTTCAAAATTTAGGTACCTAATTTTTTTTATTGAAATTGTAACAAAAAACATACAAAAATCGTATGATATATTAATAATATATAACAAAATATGTAAATAAGTAATTTTTATTTATATTAATTAAATACAAGTATATTTTTCCATTAGACATGAGTTCAAATATGGCATATGTCAAATATAGATTTTCTTCTTTAAAAAAATCCAGCCTACTCAATGTCAATTTTGACCCAAAATTGTCTGATTTTGTAGACTTGAATAGAATAGAAAGCAATCCATGGTTTTGTTTTCCTCAAGGAATTTTGAACATTAAATATTTTTTTATTCAAAATCTATGCATCCTACGGAAAAATCACCCATTTTTAGGGCACACCGCACTACTACTTCCTACAAATTGGTAAAAGTTCCATCAAGATCTATCAACTCATTTAAGCTGTAGAGGTGTTCATAGCTTTCCCGATGCTCGTGATTAAAGAATAGTGAATGAAACCGTTTAGTATATAGACTAGCGAAATCTCGGCTACGCCGAGCTCTCCCTAGGGGGATAGTGTTTTATGATAGTCTATACGTCTTTCCAATCCGTCTAGGCAGATTTGAAACTCAAAGTGCTAACGCTAACTGTCTTTTCGGATACACAAACTACTTATCTTTATGCATAAAACAAAAACCGATCGAGCAGTCACAATTTTGAAATTTCTGCATGGCATCTCTTGACGAACCCTCTCATTTGATACCAAATACGACATGGTTCTGAAAACTTTAAGCAAAAAACAAAAACTGATCAAACTGTCAAATTTTTGACATTTCTGCACGGTAGCCCTCGACGATACCTCTGATTTGATACCAAACACGACATGATTCTGACAACTTTAAGCAAAAAACAAAAGCCGATCGACCTGTCAAATTTTTGACACTTCTGCATGGCAGCCCTTAACGATACCTCTCATTTGATACCAAACTCGACAAGGTTCTGACAACTTTTTGCAAAAAACAAAAGCCGATCGAGCTGTCAAATTTTTGTCACTTCTGCATGGTAGCCATTGACGATACCTCTCATTTGATACCAAACTCGACATGGTTCTGACAACTTTATGCAAAAAACAAAAGCCGACCGAGCTGTCAAAATTTTGTCCCTTCTGCATGGTAGCCCTTGACGATCCCTCTCATTTGATACCAAACTCGACAAGGTTCTGACAACTTTTTGCAAAAAACAAAAGCCGAACGGCCTGTCAAATTTTTAACACATCTGCATGGCAGCCCTTAACTGTACCTCCTATTTGGTACCAAACTCGACATGGTTCTGACAACTTTATGCGAAATACAAAAACCCATCGAGCTGTCAAAATTTTAACATTTCTGCATGTTAGCCCTTGACGATCCCTCTCATTTGATACCAAACACGACATGGTTTTGACAACTTCATGCAAAAGACAAAAGCCGATCGATCTGTCAAATTTTTGACACTTCTGCATGGCAGCCCATAACGATACCTCCCATTTGATACCAAACTCGACATGGTCCAGCCAACTTTATGCAAAAAACAAAAGCCGATCGACCTGTCAAATTTTTGTCACTTCTGCATGGCAGCCCTTAACAATATCTCTCATTTGATATCAAACTCGACATGCTTCTGACAACTTTATGCAAAAAACAAAAGCCAATCGAGCTGTCAAAATTTCACATTTCTGCATGGTAGCCCTTGAATATACCTCTCATTTGATACCAAACACGACATGGTTCTGACAACTTTATGCAAAAAACAACTTTCTCGTCTAGTTATATTCCATATTTACTATATTTTCATTGGCAATACGGTAGTTAAAGTACGAAATTCAGATTAATGCATTTAGGAATATTTGTTATTTACTTTGTTAGTTATGGCAAGTTTGGCAACACTTACTCGTCTAGTTGTATTTAAAATTTACTATATTTTTATTGGTAGTATGGAAATTATTAATGGACTAACTTCACAGTAATATAGTTAGGAATATTTGTTTGTCACTTACTTACTTATGTCATGTTTGGTAACACTTGTGTACCGACTTCACATTGATCTTGTTAGGAATGTTACTTATGGCAAGTTTGGCAACACTTACTTGTCTAGTTATATTTAAAATTTACTATATTTTTATTGGTAGTATGGAAATTATTAGTGAACTAACTTCACAGTAATACAGTTAGGAATATTTGTTTGTCACTTATGTCATGTTTGGTAACACTTGCGTACCGACTTCACATTGATCTTGTTAGGAATGTTACTTATGGCAAGTGTGGCAACACTTACTCGTCTAGTTATATTTAAAATTTACTATATTTTTATTGGTAGTATGAAAAGTAGTAATGCACTAACTTCAATACAGTTAGGAATGTTTGTTTGTCACTTAATTACTTATGTTATGTCATGTTTACCTAACCAAACTACACATTTTGAAATGTCAAAAAATTACAATTTCTAAAACATTGGTTTAAAGCCATTACTCATAAATGATATATTTGTTTCTTCGTACCTTTAACTAATCTGTATTTAATTTTTCGGAATGTATCTCCTGCTTTTAAAGATAAAACCATTTGAAGTTCAACTTCAACCTGTCAAATGTGACACATGTCACCAATGACTTATCAAGTGTGACAGATGAGATCGGTTTTCGTCTTAAAATTTTTGACGAGGACTTCGAGGCATTGCGGGATGATTGTTTCCACTTTTAATAATTTTTGACATCGAAAACTACCATTGGAGAACTTCTTTCTGCTGCCATTTGATCAAAATATATAGGTTGAACAGATATCTATCGTTATGGCCCTCTCAGCAGATCTACTGTTAGCGATTCAAGCTTGATTTATGGGGGGTAAAGGACAGGTACATATTAAATGGTTTCCTATTTCACTTTACTTTATTTTCTATTAATGAAACACATTTTTAAAAAATAAAATAAACATATCTATTCCTGTTGCTTCTTGCGGCAAACATCCGTTGCCATAGGTAGTGGCTATATCCAACTGGGCCCGGTCTACCACAGGCTTAGTAAGGCAAAGCTATAACGGTAGAGAATTCTGTTCAAACTATAACAAAATTCAAGTAGCAGTTCCAGTGCACATTAACTTTTGTGATTGAAGTTAAAATTTTGTGGGACATAAGACATGTTATATTTTTCTCGAAACCGATCATGCCATTCTATTTGGACTACAAGAATTAAGGCGGAAACATGTATAACTTATTTTTCACAAAAAAAATGGACATTTTTATTATTGTTTTTTAAGATAGGCTGTGTTTTTATTTTTGCTAATATTTTCCCAATGTTGTTACTTAACAATAGGATAATAATTTATTCAGGGCCGCTTCGTACGGTTGGGCTGGTTATGCCCAGCACAAAAGCGCCGACCATAATGAACGCTATTTCAAGACACAAGTAAATTTAAACAAATCTCTTAATTGAAAAGAAAAAGTTAATATACACCTTACACAGTAAGGTAATAGTAATGAACAATATTTTTTTTAAAATTTGTTTGCATTAGATTGACTGCTCGTTTTTAAGTCGAAAACTCGCAAACGCTTGATTTAAGAATTGTTATTTTTGTTTCACGTTGTAGACCAGTAAAAATTAGCCCGCTTGGGCGTTTGGGTGTATAATATGTAATATATATCTGACGGTTTAAATTTTATCCATAGAAAAATATATAATATTGCTTAAAACGATGTAATATGATAGAGAAAGATAAGATTTAATAAAAAAGAGAGGTATTGAATTTATGCTAAAAATAGCATTATCATATTTTAGTGAATAAGCACTTTTAAGGTCCCTAGAATCCGATTATAACATTTTTACAATGATGTATGTGTGATGATAAGATGTACGTCTTTTAATTTTTATTGATTACTTATGACATTATGTGTACTATGAGGTGAATTAAGAATTTTCCAGTGCTGATTGGAACATATATAAATATATACATGTCATCACGGCATATTAATAATTTTCTGAGTGTGCCACAATCTGCTTTATCGCAGATTTTGTTAATGATGATGACATATTTGTACCGTGCGAACGCGTACCAGGCGTCACCTCACGAGTACTCATTGCTGGCGTGGAGAGTGCACCACAGGGGTCACTTTTGTGCCATTTAAAATTGGAAATATATAAAAAGTCGAAATATTTGGCGTCGGTCGGGATTGGAACATTTAGTTTACATTTCTAAAATTTTTTTTTTATTTGGACATGCCTACACACTATATATTCTCTGATTTATGACAATATAATAAGAATGCATTGTATTTTGTTATGTCTGATGAGTTTCTGGTCGTAAAATGCAAAATAATGGTTGATTACAACAATATAGTTTTAAGAAATAGGTATTGATTGTTGTAATCGACAGATATTTAATTTCCACAGAATTCAAATGTAAAGTTTATTGATTTTATACGAAAATTAAATCATTCGTTCATTTCAATTATAGACTATTAAACACCTACCTTACTACCTTTGTTAAAATGTGACACCAACTTTAGATGCTTTATTACGAGATATCTATAATAATATAAGTACAAATTACCATTTTCAATGGAACAATTAAATACAAACTACGTGAAATAAATCTTTAATTAGACAAAAATACAACAACTATTATATATTTAAACCATTTGAAACTTGTAAAACGATTTAAAATGACAGTTACTATAACATTTATAAATTTATTCATAAGTGACAGGTTTTTAAGTACAATATCCTTAACGATTATTAAAAATATTTTCAATACCTGCACACAATCGGATTCTTTAAATTTTAAAACATAAATATACTGATCTCCATCACTCAAAACTTAATACAACATGGTTAATTAGATTTTCTGAACCTAAAAAATGTTTCATTTCATAAAAAATTGATTTTGAATACTTACACAACATAACTAATTGTATTTTTTCATGCCTTGGCAGTTCATTTATATGTTGAATAATCCATTTCATATCTATTTCAAAATTATATACATTCATAGGTTAATATTTTGACACATGTCAAATATGACGTTTCACAGTGTTGCAATCACGAAGCACGGAAATGAATCATCAAAAATTTATAATTTTTAATTTTAAAGATTTGAGCATTTGTAACTATTGTAAAAAAATTGTCCATTATTATAGTTAATATTTTAAAATTTAACTTATTACAGATTGGTCTATTTTTATAAATATTCCCATTTAAAAATTCAGTTTGACATGTCAAAGAGATCTTTGTCTCAATTTTTTTCATGGAAGACTAAGATATTTTATTTCTCTTTTTGTTTTAAAAGGCTAAAATTCCACCTTTATTAATGTTTTACTCAAAAACTATGCATCCTACAGAAAAATCACCCATTTCTAGGGCACTCCTCTGAACAATTTCCTACAATATGGAACAAGTTTCATTAAAATCTGTCAACTCGTTTAAGCTGTAGACGTGTCTATATGTTTGTCGATGCTCGTGATGAAAGAATAGATAGTGAATGAAACCGTTTAGTATATAGACTAGCGAAATCTCGGCTACGCCGAGGTTCCCCTAGGGGGATAGTGTTTTATGATAGTCTATACGTCTTTCCAATCCGTCTAGGCACACTTGAAACTCAAAGTGCTAACGCTAACTGTCTTTTCGGATACACAAACTACTTATCTTTATGCATAAAACAAAAACCGATCGAGCTGTCACAATTTTGACATTTCTGCATGGTAGCCCTTGACGATACCTCTCATTTGATACCGAACACGACATGGTTCTGGCAAGTTCATGCAAAAAACAAAAGCCGATCGAGCTGTCAAAATTTTCACATTTTTGCATGGTAGCCCTTGACGAACCCTCTCATTTGATACCAAACTCGACATTGTTCTGACAACTTTATGCGAAAAACAAAAGTCGATCGACCTGTCAAATTTTTAACACTTCTGCGTGGCAGCCCTTAACGATACATCTCATTTGATACCAAACTCGACATGGTTTTGACAACTTTATGCGAAAAACATAAGCCCATCGAGCTGTCAAAATTTTAACATTTCTGCATGTTAGTCCTTGACGATCCCTCTCATTTGATACCAAACACGACATGGTTTTGACAACTTTATGCAAAAAAACAAAAGCCGATCGACCTGTCAAATTTTTTACCCTTTTGCATGGCAGCCCATAACGATACCTCCTATTTGGTACCAAACTCGACATAGTTCTGACAACTTTATGCGAAAAACAAAAGCCCTTCGAGCTGTCAAAATTTTAACATTTCTGCATGTTAGCCCTTGACGATCCCTCTCATTTGATACCAAACACGACTTGGTTCTGACAACTTTATGCAAAAAACAAAAGCCGACCGACCTGTCAAATTTTTGTCGTTTCTGCATGACAGCCCTCAACGATATCTCTCATTTGATACCAAACTCGACATGGTTCTGACAACTTTAAGCAAAAAACGAAAGCCAATCGAGCTGTCAAAATTTTGACATCTCTGCATGGTAGCCCTTGACTATACCTCTCATTTGATACCAAACACGACATGGTTCTGACAACTTTATGCAAAAAACAAAATCCGATATTGTCATTTTTTTGTATGGAAATTATTAATGGACTAACTTCACAGTAATACAGTTAGGAATATTTGTTCTTCACTTACTTATGGCATGTTTGATAACACTTGTATACTTGTATACCGACTTCACATTGATCTTGTTAGGAATGTTACTTATGGCAAGTTTGGCAACACTTACTCGTCTAGTTATATTTAAAATTTACTATATTTTTATTGGTAGTATGAAAATTATTAATGCACTAACTTCACAGTAATACAGTTAGGAATATTTGTTTGTACATGTTTGGTAACACTTGTGTACCGACTTCACATTGATCTTGTTAGGAATGTTACTTATGGCAAGTTTGGCAACACTTACTCGTCTAGTTATATTTAAAATTTACTATATTTTTATTGGTAGTATGAAAATTATTAATGCACTAACTTCACAGTAATACAGTTAGGAATATTTGTTTGTACATGTTTGGTAACACTTATGTACCGACTTCACATTGATCTTGTTAGGAATGTTACTTATGGCAAGTTTGGCAACACTTACTCGTCTAGTTTTATTTAAAATTTACTATATTTTTATTGGTAGTATGAAAATTATTAATGCACTAACTTCACAGTAATACAGTTAGGAATATTTGTTTGTCACTTAATTACTTATGTTATGTCATGTTTACCTAACCAAACTACACATTTTGAAATGTCAAAAAATTACAATTTCAAATAATTGGTTTAAAGCCATTACTCATAAATGATATATTTGTTTCTTCGTACCTTTAACTAATCTGTATTTAATTTTTCGGAATGTATCTCCTGCTTTTAAAGATAAAACCATTTGAAGTTCATCTTCAACTTGTAAAATGTGACACATGTCACCAATGACTTATCAAGTGTGACAGATGAGATCGGTTTTCGTCTTAAAATTTTTGACGAGGACTTCGATGCATTGCGGGATGATTGTTTCCACTTTTAATAATTTTTGACATCGAAAACTACCATTGGAGAACTTCTTTCTGTTGTCATTTGATCAAAATATATAGGTTGAACAGATATCTATCGTTATGGCCCTCTCAGCAGATCTACTGTTAGCGATTCAAGCTTGATTTATGGGGGGTAAAGGACAGGTACATATTAAATGGTTTCCTATTTCACTTTACTTTATTTTCTAATAATGAAACACATTTTTAAAAAATAAAATAAACATATCTATTCCTGTTGCTTCTTGCGGCAAACATATCCGTCGCCATAGGTAGTGCTATATCCAACTGGGCCCGGTCTACCACAGGCTTAGTAAGGCAAAGCTATAACGGTAGAGAATTCTGTTCAAACTATAACAAAATTCAAGAAGCAGTTCCAGTGCACATGTTAACTTTTGTGATTGAAGTTAAAATTTTGTAGGACATAAGACATGTTATATTTTTCTCGAAACCGATCATGCCATTCTATTTGGACTACAAGAATTAAGGCGGAAACATGTATAACTTATTTTTCACAAAAAAATGGACATTTTTATTATTGTCTTTTAAGATAGGCTGTGTTTTTATTTTTGCTAATATTTTCCCAATGTTGTTACTAACAATAAGATAATAATTTATTCAGGGCAGCTTCGTACGGTTGGGCTGGTTATGCCAAGCACAAAAGTGCCGACGATAATGAACGCTATTTCAAGACAAAAGTAAATTTAAACAAATCTCTTATTCGAAAAGAAAAAGTTAATATACACCTTACACAGTAAGGTAATAGTAATGAACAATATTTTTTTAAAAATTTGTTTGCATTAGATTGGCTGCTCGTTTTTAAGTCGAAAACTCGCAAACGCTTGATTTAAGAAATGATATTTTTATTTCACGTTATAGACCAGTAAAAATTAGCCCGCTTGGGTGTATAATACGTAATATATATCTGACGGTTTAAATTTTATCCATAGAAAAATATATAATATTGCTTAAAACGATGTAATATAACAGAGAAAGATAAGATTTAATAAAAAAAGAGGTATTGAATTTATGCTAAAAATAGCATTATCATATTTTAGTGAATAAGCACTTTTAAGGTCCCTAGAATCCGATTATAACATTTTTACAATGTATGTATGTGCGCGTGTGTGTGTGATGATAAGATGTACGTCTTTTAATTTTTATTGATTACTTATGACATTATGTGTACTATGAGGTGAATTAAGAATTTTCCAGTGCTGATTGGAACATATATAAATATATACATGTCATCACGGCATATTACCATTTTCTGAGTGTGCCACAATCTGCTTTATCGCAGATTTTGTTAATGATGATGACATATTTGTACCGTGCGAACGCGTACCAGGCGTCACCTCACGGGTACTCATTGCTGGCGTGCAGAGTGCACCACAGGGGTCACTTTTGTGCCATTTAAAATTGGAAATATATAAAAAGTCGAAATATTTGGCGTCGGTCAGGATTGGAACATTTAGTTTACATTTCTAAAGTTTTTTTTTTTTTTTTTTTATTTGGACATGCCTACACACTATATATTCTCTGATTTATGACAATATAATAAGAATGCATTGTATTTTGTTATGCCTGATGAGTTTCTGGTCGTAAAGTGCAAAATAATGGTTGATTACAACAATATAGTTTTAATAAATAGGTATTGATTGTTGTAATCGACAAATATTTAAATTCCACAGAATTCAAATGTAAAGTATATTGATTTTATACGAAAATTAAATCATTCGTTCATTTCAATTATAGACTATTAAACACTTACCTTGCTATCTTTGTTAAAATGTGTCACCAACTTTAGATGCTTTATTACGAGATATCTATAATAATATAAGTACAAATTACCATTTTCAATGGAACAATTAAATACAAAATACGTGAAATAAATCTTTAATTAGACAAAAATACAACAAATATCATATATTTAAACCATTTGAAACTTGCAAAATGATTTAGAATGACAGTTACTATAACATTTATAAATTTATTCATAAATGACAGGTTTTTAAGTACAATATCCTTAACGATTATTAAAAATATTTTCAATACCTGCACACAATCGGATTCTTTAAATTTTAAAATATAAATATACTGATCTCCATCACTCAAAACTTAATACAACATGGTTAATTGGATTTTCTGAACCTAAAAAATGTTTCATTTCATAAAAAATTGATTTTGAATACTTACACAACGTAACTAATTGTATTTTTTCATGCCTTGGCAGTTCATTTATATGTTGAATAATCCATTTCATATCTATTTCAAAATTATATACATTCATAGGTTAATATTTTGACACATGTCAAATATGACGTTTCACAGTGTTGCAATCACGAAGCACGGAAATGAATCATCAAAAATTTGTAATTTTTAATTTTAAAGATTTGGGCATTTGTAACTATTGTAAAATAATTGTCCATTATTATAGTTAATATTTTAAAATTTAACTTATTACAGATTGGTCTATTTTTATAAATATTCCCATTTAAAAATTCAGTTTGACATGTCAAAGAGATCTTTGTCTCAATTTTTTTCATGGAAGACTAAGATATTTTATTTCTCTTTTTGTTTTAAAAGGCTAAAATTCCACCTTTAATAATGTTTTACTCAAAAACTATGGGTCCTACAGAAAAATCACCCATTTCTAGGGCACTCCTCTGAACAATTTCCTACAATATGGAACAAGTTTCATTAAAATCTGTCAACTCGTTTAAGCTGTAGATGTGTCTATATGTTTGTCGATGCTCGTGATGAAAGAATAGATAGTGAATGAAACCGTTTAGTATATAGACTAGCGAAAACTCGGCTACGCCGAGTATTCCCTAGGGCTCCGCCGATAGTGTTTTATAATAGTTGTACGTATGTCCAATCCGTCTAGGAACAATTTAAATGCAAAGTGCTACCGCTAAGAGTTTTTCAAAATATTTTTTTCCCGCCCACCCAAACAGCCCACGCAACCTGTCCACCCAAACTGCCCACGCAATCTGCCCACCCAAAGTGCCCACGCAACCTGCCCACCCAACCTGCCCACTCAAACTGCCCACGCAACCTGCCCACCCAAAATGCCCACTCAACCTGCTTACCTTTCATTTGATACTAAACACGACATAATTCTGACAACTTTAAACAAAAAACAAAAGCCGATCGAGCTGTCAAAATTTTGACATTTCTGCATGACAGCCCTTATTGTTACCTTTCATTTGATACCAAACACGACATGTTTCTGACAACTTAAAGTAAAAAACAAAAGCCAATCGAGCTGTCAAATTTTTGACATTTCTGCATGGCAGCTCTTGACGTTACCTTTCATTTGATACCAAACACGACATAATTCTGACAACTTTAAGGAAAAAACAAAAGCCAATCGAGCTGTCAAATTTTTGACATTTCTGCATGGCAGCCCTTGACGAACACTCTCATTTGATACCAAACACGACATGGTTCTGACAACTTTAAGCAAAAAACAAAAGCCGATCGAGCTGTCAATTTATTTACATTTCTGCATGGCAGCCCTTGTCGATACCTCTCATTTGATACCAAACACGACATAGTTCTGACAACTTTAAGCAAAAAACAAAATCTAATCGAGCTGTCAAATTTTTGACATTTCTGCATGGCAGCCCTTGACGAACACTCTCATTTGATACCAAACACGACATGGTTCTGACAACTTTAAGCAAAAAACAAAAGCCGATCGAGCTGTCAAATTTTTGACATTTTTGCATGACAGCCCGTGACGTTACCTTTCATTTGATACCAAACACGATATGGTTCTGACAACTTTATAGCAAAAAACAAAAGCCGATGGAGCTGTCAAATTTTTGACATTTCTGCATAGCAGCCCTTGACGAACCCTCTCATTTGATATCAAACACGACATGGTTCTAACAACTTTAAGCAAAAAACAAATGCCGATCGAGCTGTCAAATTTTTGACATTTCTGCATGACAGCCCTTGACGTTACCTTTGATTTGATACCAAACACGACATGGTTCTGACAACTTTAAGCAAAAAACAAAAGCCGATCGAGCTGTCAAATTTTTGATATTTCTGCATGACAGCCCTTGATGTTACCTTTCATTTGATACCAAACACGACTTGGTTCTGACAACTTTAAACAAAAAAACAAAAGACGATGGGGCTTTGAAATTCCTGACATTGGAATATTTGTTTTTTACTTAGTTATTTATGGGATGTTTGGCAACACTTTGGAAATGTACATGAATCACGGAAATGAACCTTCAAAAAATTTAATTTTTAAATATAATGTTTTAGGTCTTTTAAACTACTATGGAATAACCGCCCATTGCCATAATGTGTATTTATGAATTTAAATTTTTTCAAAATGTCCTTATTTTATAAATAATGCCATTTAAATGTTTTGATTGACATGTCAAAGAAACGTTCTTCGTCTTAAATTTTTCAAAGAAGACTAAATTTTTGATTTCAAATTGTTTCAAAAAGCTAAAATACGACCTTTAAAAATTTTTTACACAAAAACTATGCACCGTACAGAAAAATGACCTATTACCAGGAAATCAAGTTGAATTATTCTCTACATCTTGGAAAAATTTTCATTAAAATCGCTCTTACCGTTTAGTCTGTACAGGCGAATAAAATTTCCCCGATCGTCTTGATGAATTCAATATAGAAATATATATAGATAGTGAATGTACCCGTTTAGAATAAAAGATGTTCGGCGTTTTTTAACTCGTAAATGATTGATTTATATAAATTATTAGAATGGTTTTATGTCATAGATGAGTAAAAAATAGCCCGGATTGATGTATAAAACTTTGTATAAATTATATTTACGAATATGTATATAACGGTTTATATTTTATTCGTAGAAAAATGTGTACTGTTGTTTAAAACGATGTAATATGATGGACTACGTTAAAAAATAATAAGAAAATGATTTTGTGAAGAAAATATTGATAATTTTGTTATAAAAAAACGTAATTATATGAAATTAATGGTGTCAGGTGTAGGTTTTTTTTTTATTAAAATAATAACAATAAAACACATACAAAAACGTATGAAATACTAATAATGTGTAACAATATTTGATTACAATAATGAAAAAACATTGATAATAACAATGCATTGTACTTTCTTATGCCTGAGTGTCTTTTGACCGACGGACGCCAAATATTTTGAATTTTAAATGGCACAAAAGTGATACCTCTGGTGCACTCTCGACATCAGCAATAAGTACCCGTGAGGTGACGCCTGATAAGCACCCACACGGTACAAATATAACATCATCATTACCGATATCTGTTTCAAAATTTAGGTACCTAATTTTTTTTATTGAAATTGTAACAAAAAACATACAAAAATCGTATGATATATTAATAATATATAACAAAATATATAAATAAGTAATTTTTATTTATATTAATTAAATACAAGTATATTTTTCCATTAGACATGAGTTCAAATATGGCATATGTCAAATATAGATTTTCTTCTTTAAAAAAATCCAGCCTACTCAATGTCAATTTTGAACCAAAATTGTCTGATTTTGTAGACTTGAATAGAATAGAAAGCAATCCATGGTTTTGTTTTCCTCAAGGAATTTTGAACATTAAATATTTTTTTATTCAAAATCTATACATTCTACAGAAAAATGACCTATTACCAGGAAATCAAGTTGAGTTATTCCCTACAAATTGCAACAATTTTCATTAAAATCGCTCACGCCGTTTAGGTTGTACAGGTGCGCAAAATTTTCACGATGCTCGTGATGAAAGTATAGAGAGATCCTCTAGCCTTTTAGTATAAGGATGTTCGGCGTTTTTTAACTCGTAAATGATTGATTTATATAAATTATTAGAATGGTTTTATGTCATAGATGAGTAAAAAATAGCCCGGATTGATGTATAAAACTTTGTATAAATTATATTTACGAATATGTATATAACGGTTTATATTTTATTCGTAGAAAAATGTGTACTGTTGTTTAAAACGATGTAATATGATGGACTACGTTAAAAAATAATAAGAAAATGATTTTGTGAAGAAAATATTGATAATTTTGTTATAAAAAACGTAGTTTATATGAAATTAATGGTGTCAGGTGTAGGTTTTTTTTTTTATTAAAATAATAACAATAAAACACGTACAAAAACGTATGAAATACTAATAATGTGTAACAATATTTGATTACAATAATGAAAAAACATTGATAATAACAATGCATTGTACTTTCTTATGCCTGAGTGTCTTTTGACCGACGGACGCCAAATATTTTGAATTTTAAATGGCACAAAAGTGATACCTCTGGTGCACTCTCGACATCAGCAATAAGTACCCGTGAGGTGACGCCTGATAAGCACCCACACGGTACAAATATAACATCATCATTACCGATATCTGTTTCAAAATTTAGGTACCTAATTTTTTTTATTGAAATTGTAACAAAAAACATACAAAAATCGTATGATATATTAATAATATATAACAAAATATATAAATAAGTAATTTTTATTTATATTAATTAAATACAAGTATATTTTTCCATTAGACATGAGTTCAAATATGGCATATGTCAAATATAGATTTTCTTCTTTAAAAAAATCCAGCCTACTCAATGTCAATTTTGACCCAAAATTGTCTGATTTTGTAGACTTGAATAGAATAGAAAGCAATCCATGGTTTTGTTTTCCTCAAGGAATTTTGAACATTAAATATTTTTTTATTTAAAATCTATACATTCTACAGAAAAATGACCTATTACCAGGAAATCAAGTTGAGTTATTCCCTACAAATTGCAACAATTTTCATTAAAATCGCTCACGCCGTTTAGGTTGTACAGGTGCGCAAAATTTTCACGATGCTCGTGATGAAAGTATAGAGAGATCCTCTAGCCTTTTAGTATAAGGACTAGCGAAATCTCGGCTACGCCGAGCTCCCCCTAGGGGGATAGTGTTTTATGATAGTCTATACGTCTTTCCAATCCGTCTAGGCACACTTGAAACTCAAATTGCTAACGCTAACTGACTTTTCGGATACACAAACGACTTATTTTTATGCATAAAACAAAAACCGATCGAGCTGTCAAATTTTTGACAATTCTACATGCCAGCCCTTGACGATACCTGTCATTTGATACCTAACTCGGCATGGTTCTGACAACTTTATGCAAAAAACAAAAGCTTACCGAGCTGTCAAAATTTTGACCTTTCTGCAAGGTAGCCCTTGACGTTCCCTTTCAATTGATACCAAACTCGACATGGTTCTGACAACCTCATGCAAAAAAACAAAAGCCGATCGACCTGTCAAATTTTTGACACTTCTGCATGGCAGCCCTTAACGTTATCTCCCATTTGATACCAAACTCGACATGGTTCTGACAACTTTATGCAAATAACAAAAGCCGATCGAGCTGTCCAAATATTGACATTTCTGCATGTTAGCCCTTGACGATCCCTTTCATTTGATACCAAACACGACATGGTTCTGACAACTTTACTCAAAAAACAAAAGCCGACCGAGCTGTCAAAATTTTGACGTTTCTGCATGGTAGCCCTTGACGTTCCCTCTCATTTGATACCAAACTCGACATGGTTCTGACAACTTCATGCAAAAAACAAAAGCCGATCGACCTGTCAAATTTTTGACACTTCTGCATGGCAGCCCTTAACGTTATCTCCCATTTGATACCAAACTCGACATGATTCTGACAACTTTATGCAAATTACAAAAGCCGATCGAGCTGTCAAAATATTGACATTTCTGCATGTTAGCCATTGGTCGCGTTCAGCCGCACCTAGCTGCTAGCTCGCTAACCTAGCGAACGTCGTTGAACGGTCCGCTGACCGGCCGCTAGATTCTAGCTGCTAGTCTAGCGGGCTAGCGAAAACAAAATGTGCTAGATGACTTAGCGTACTGCTATAACTGTCAAAAATAGGAAATATGGCGCTAGTAAATTCAAATGAAATACAATATGAATATAAAAATATGTCATATTTGGTAAATGAAAGCAGAGAAATTCACAAACAAATTCAATCTGGTAAACTTTTACATACTATATAATATTAAATTTTATTATGAGGTGAGAATACGTTTTATTTTTAGATGGGCCGGTCGAATTACCACGACCGCTGCTATCTAGCGCTAGCTAGCAGCTAGACAGCTGCTAGGTGCGGCTGAACGCGACCATTGACGATCCCTTTCATTTGATACCAAACACGACATGGTTCTGACAACTTTACTCAAAAAACAAAAGCCGACCGAGCTGTCAAAATTTTGACGTTTCTGCATGGTATCCCTTGACGTTCCCTCTCATTTGATACCAAACTCGACATGGTTCTGACTTTATGCAAAAAACAAAAGCCGATCGACTTGTCAAATTTTTGACACTTCTGCATGGCAGCCCTTAACGATACCTCTCATTTGATACCAAACTCGACATGGTTCTGACAACTTTACTCAAAAAACAAAAGCCGACCGAGCTGACAAAATTTTGATATTTCTGCATGATAGCCCATGACAATCCCTTTCATTTGATACCAAACTCAACATGGTTCTGACAACTTTATGCAAAAAACAAAATCCGATCGACCTGTCAAATTTCTGACACTTCTGCATGGCAGCCCTTAACGATACATCTCATTTGATACCAAACTCGATATGATTCTGACAACTTTATGCAATAAAAGCCGATGTAGCTGTCAAAATTTTGACATTTTTGCATAGTAGCCCTTGACTATACCTCTCATTTGATACCAAACACGACATGGTTCTGTCAGCTTTATGCAAAAAACAAAATCCGATATTGTCATTTTTTAAGTATTATTGGTTGGCAACATATCTTATTTTACTTTATAAATATTGGCAATATTGATATTATTGTACGAACTTTACATTAATGCAGTTAGGAATATTGATTTTTTTACTTAGTTATTTATGACAAGTTTGGCAGCACTTTCTCGTCTAGTTATATTCCATATTTACCATATTTTCATTGGCAATACGGTAGTTAAAGTACGAAATTCAGATTAATGCATTTAGGAATATTTGTTATTTACTTTGTTACTTATGGCAAATTTGGCAACACTTACTCGTCTAGTTATATTTAAAATTTACTATATTTTTGTTGGTAGTATGGAAATTATTAATTCACTAACTTCCCAGTAATACAGTTAGGAATATTTGTTTGTCACTTAATTACTTATGTCATGTTTGGTAACACTTGTGTACCGACTTCATATTGATCTTGTTAGGAATGTTACTCATGGCAAGTTTGGCAACACTTTCTCGTCTAGTTATATTTAAAATTTACTATATTTTTATTGGTAGTATGGAAATTATTAATGGACTAACTTCCCAGTAATACAGTTAGGAATATTTGTTTGTCACTTAATTACTTATGTCATGTTTGGTAACACTTGTGTACCGACTTCACATTGATCTTGTTAGGAATGTTACTTATGGCAAGTTTGGCAACACTTTCTCGTCTAGTTATATTTAAAATTTACTATATTTTTATTGGTAGTATGGAATCATTAATGTCATGTTTGACGTAACACATTTTTGACACATGATATCTAATAATTACCTAACCAAACTATATATTTTGAAATGTCAAAAAATTACAATTTCTAAAACATTAGTTTAAAGCCATTACTCATAAATGATATATTTGTTTATTCGTACCTTTAATCAATCGTATTTAATTTTTCGATATCTATCTCCTGCTTTTAAAGATACCATTTGTAATTCATCTTCAACTTGTCAAATTTGATACATGTCACCAATGACTTATCAAGTGTCACAGATGACATCGGTTTTCGTCTTAAAATTTATAACGAGGACTTCGATGCATTGCGGGATAATTGTTTCCACTTTTAATAATTTTTGAATCAAAAAGTACCATTGGAGCCCTTCTTTCTCTTGCCATTTGATCAAAATGTATAGTTTGTACAGATATCTATCGTCATGGCCCTCGCAGCAGATCTACTGTTAACGATTCAAGCTTGATTTATGGGGGTAAAGGACAGGTACATATTAAATGGTTTCCTATTTTATTTTACTTTATTTTGTAATAATGAAACACATTTTTTTAAAATAAAATAAACATTTCTATTCCTGTTGCTTCTTACGGCAAACATGTCCGTTGCCATAGGTAGTGCTATATCCAACTGGGCCCGGGGCCCGGTCTACCACAGGCTTAGTAAGGCAAAGCTATAACGGTAGAGAATTCTGTACAAACTATAACAAAATTCAAGCAGCAGTTCCAGTGTACATGTTATTAACTTTTGATTGAAGTTAAAATTTTTGTAGGACATAGGACATGTTATATTTTTCTCGAAACCGATCATGCCATTCTATTTGGACTACAAGAATTAAGGCGAAAACATGTATAACTTATTTTTCACAAAAAATATTATTGTCTTTTAAGATAGGCTGTGTATTTAATTTTTCTAATATTACCCCATGTTGTTACTAACAATAGGATAATAATTTGTTTAGGGCCGCTTCGTACATGTGGGCTGGTAGTGCCCAGCACAAAAGCGCCGACCATAACTGACGCTATTTCAAGACAATTAAAAGTAAATTTAAACAAATCTCTTATTCGAAAAGAAAAAATTAATGTACACCTTACACAGTAAGGTAATAGTAATAGTAATGAACAATATATATATTTTTTAATTTGTTTGCATTAGATGTCTTGTTATAAGTTATAAGTAAAATAATTATGCCACTAAACGAATATTTTTCTATCATTTTATATTGAAATAATAACTGGAAAAGTGTTCATTGCAACAAAGAATATTTATTATAGCTCAAGAATATTGATTGCTAAAGAATCTTGTAATGAATATTGCGAAGAATTAATTGCTTGATTTATAATTCTGAAATCTTAGTGAGAAAACTTCATTTTTAGTTTCTGCCGATGTTGAATTTCCCTGATTTACTATTAAAATTTAGTAGAAGAAAGTAAAAGAAATATCCTCTCAAACGCATAGTTTTCTGGCATTGTCCTTTTGCTTGCAATAATTGCAAAATAGTTGATTACAACAAAGATATTATTGATTGTTGTAATCAATGGAAATTTAAATTCCACAGGATTCAAATGTAAAGTATATTAAACCCTTACCTTTGTTAAAATGTAGCAATTTTTTAGGTGATACATTATGCGATGTCTATAGAAATAATACTTATTAGCATTGCTCCAATTAAATATAAAATACATCAAAATATTTTATAATTAGCTTAAAATACAACAACTATTTTCTATTTAAACCATTTGAAACTCGCAGAACCATTTAAATGTTACCAAACTAACCTCACCTTACTCAGAAAGATAAAAATTGGCGATCTTTGGGTTTTTAACACGTTGCGGCACAGTACGTCACGTCAAGTTATAAGACTGTGTAAATTATCACATATGTTTGTAAATTTTTATTCTTTACGTTACGGCTTATGACAAAAAACCTGAAAAGTGTAAATGTAAAATTTCAAAAATACATTTTGACATTTTGCGGTAATATATTTTCAATAACTTCATAACGACTAGAAATATTTTCAATACATGCTCAAAATCGAATTTTTTGGCTATTAAAATATAAATACACTGATCTTCATCACTCAAAACTAATAATATAACAGGTTAACTCGATTTCCTGAACCTAAAAAAATATTTCATTCCATATAAATTGATTTTGAATACTTACAACGTAGCTAATTTATTTCTTCATGCCTACAGTCCATTTAAATGTAATTTAATCCATTTATTTTATTTTTATTTCAAAATAACTTGCATTCAAAGGTTAATATTTTGACACATGTCAAATATAACGTTTCACAGTGATCGAACCACGGACATGAAACATCAAAAATTACAATTTTTAAATAAAATGTTTTAGGCTCTTTTAGCTATTGCGGAATAATTGCACATTGTCATAGTTTATGCTTAAGAATTTAACTTCTTTCTATTTGTCATCTTTTCATAAATATTTCGATTTAAAGGTTATGAATGACATGTCAAACTTTCAAAGGTTAATATTTTGACACATGTCAAATATGACGTCTCACAGTGTTCAAGCCACGGACATGAACCATCAAAAATTATAATTTTTAAATATAATGATTTAGGCCCTCTTAGCTATTGTGGAATAATTGCTCATTGTTACAGTTTATATTTTTGAATTTAACTTGTTACAGATTGACCTATTTTTATAAATATTTCAATTTAAAAGTTCTGTTTGACATGTCAAAAAAACGTTCTTCGTCTTAAAATTTTCAATGAAGACTAAGATTTTTGGTGTCAAATTGTTTCAAAGTACCAAATATCCACTTATAATATTTTTTTACTCGAAAACTATCCATCCTACAGAAAAATGTGTCATGACGAGGGCACACCGCACTACTATTTCCTACAAATTGGTAAAAGTTTCATCAAAATCTGTCCACTCGTTTAAGCTGTAGAGGTGTTCAAAGCTTTCCCGATGCTCCTGATGAATTCAAATATAGATAGTGATTTAACCCTTTTAGTATAAGGACTAGCGAAATCTCGGCTACGCCGAGCTCTCCCTAGGGGGATAGTGTTTTATGATAGTCTATACGTCTTTCCAATCCGTCTAGGCAGATTTGAAACTCAAAGTGCTAACGCTAACTGTCTTTTCGGATACACAAACTACTTATCTTTATGCATAAAACAAAAACCGATCGAGCAGTCACAATTTTGAAATTTCTGCATGGCATCTCTTGACGAACCCTCTCATTTGATACCAAATACGACATGGTTCTGAAAACTTTAAGCAAAAAACAAAAACTGATCAAACTGTCAAATTTTTGACATTTCTGCACGGTAGCCCTCGACGATACCTCTGATTTGATACCAAACACGACATGATTCTGACAACTTTAAGCAAAAAACAAAAGCCGATCGACCTGTCAAATTTTTGACACTTCTGCATGGCAGCCCTTAACGATACCTCTCATTTGATACCAAACTCGACAAGGTTCTGACAACTTTTTGCAAAAAACAAAAGCCGATCGAGCTGTCAAATTTTTGTCACTTCTGCATGGTAGCCATTGACGATACCTCTCATTTGATACCAAACTCGACATGGTTCTGACAACTTTATGCAAAAAACAAAAGCCGACCGAGCTGTCAAAATTTTGTCCCTTCTGCATGGTAGCCCTTGACGATCCCTCTCATTTGATACCAAACTCGACAAGGTTCTGACAACTTTTTGCAAAAAACAAAAGCCGAACGGCCTGTCAAATTTTTAACACATCTGCATGGCAGCCCTTAACTGTACCTCCTATTTGGTACCAAACTCGACATGGTTCTGACAACTTTATGCGAAATACAAAAACCCATCGAGCTGTCAAAATTTTAACATTTCTGCATGTTAGCCCTTGACGATCCCTCTCATTTGATACCAAACACGACATGGTTTTGACAACTTCATGCAAAAGACAAAAGCCGATCGATCTGTCAAATTTTTGACACTTCTGCATGGCAGCCCATAACGATACCTCCCATTTGATACCAAACTCGACATGGTCCAGCCAACTTTATGCAAAAAACAAAAGCCGATCGACCTGTCAAATTTTTGTCACTTCTGCATGGCAGCCCTTAACAATATCTCTCATTTGATATCAAACTCGACATGCTTCTGACAACTTTATGCAAAAAACAAAAGCCAATCGAGCTGTCAAAATTTCACATTTCTGCATGGTAGCCCTTGAATATACCTCTCATTTGATACCAAACACGACATGGTTCTGACAACTTTATGCAAAAAACAACTTTCTCGTCTAGTTATATTCCATATTTACTATATTTTCATTGGCAATACGGTAGTTAAAGTACGAAATTCAGATTAATGCATTTAGGAATATTTGTTATTTACTTTGTTAGTTATGGCAAGTTTGGCAACACTTACTCGTCTAGTTGTATTTAAAATTTACTATATTTTTATTGGTAGTATGGAAATTATTAATGGACTAACTTCACAGTAATATAGTTAGGAATATTTGTTTGTCACTTACTTACTTATGTCATGTTTGGTAACACTTGTGTACCGACTTCACATTGATCTTGTTAGGAATGTTACTTATGGCAAGTTTGGCAACACTTACTTGTCTAGTTATATTTAAAATTTACTATATTTTTATTGGTAGTATGGAAATTATTAGTGAACTAACTTCACAGTAATACAGTTAGGAATATTTGTTTGTCACTTATGTCATGTTTGGTAACACTTGCGTACCGACTTCACATTGATCTTGTTAGGAATGTTACTTATGGCAAGTGTGGCAACACTTACTCGTCTAGTTATATTTAAAATTTACTATATTTTTATTGGTAGTATGAAAAGTAGTAATGCACTAACTTCAATACAGTTAGGAATGTTTGTTTGTCACTTAATTACTTATGTTATGTCATGTTTACCTAACCAAACTACACATTTTGAAATGTCAAAAAATTACAATTTCTAAAACATTGGTTTAAAGCCATTACTCATAAATGATATATTTGTTTCTTCGTACCTTTAACTAATCTGTATTTAATTTTTCGGAATGTATCTCCTGCTTTTAAAGATAAAACCATTTGAAGTTCAACTTCAACCTGTCAAATGTGACACATGTCACCAATGACTTATCAAGTGTGACAGATGAGATCGGTTTTCGTCTTAAAATTTTTGACGAGGACTTCGAGGCATTGCGGGATGATTGTTTCCACTTTTAATAATTTTTGACATCGAAAACTACCATTGGAGAACTTCTTTCTGCTGCCATTTGATCAAAATATATAGGTTGAACAGATATCTATCGTTATGGCCCTCTCAGCAGATCTACTGTTAGCGATTCAAGCTTGATTTATGGGGGGTAAAGGACAGGTACATATTAAATGGTTTCCTATTTCACTTTACTTTATTTTCTAATAATGAAACACATTTTTAAAAAATAAAATAAACATATCTATTCCTGTTGCTTCTTGCGGCAAACATATCCGTTGCCATAGGTAGTGCTATATCCAACTGGGCCCGGTCTACCACAGGCTTAGTAAGGCAAAGCTATAACGGTAGAGAATTCTGTTCAAACTATAACAAAATTCAAGAAGCAGTTCCAGTGCACATGTTAACTTTTGTGATTGAAGTTAAAATTTTGTAGGACATAAGACATGTTATATTTTTCTCGAAACCGATCATGCCATTCTATTTGGACTACAAGAATTAAGGCGGAAACATGTATAACGTATTTTTCACAAAAAAATGGACATTTTTATTATTGTCTTTTAAGATAGGCTGTGTTTTTATTATTGCTAATATTTTCCCAATGTTGTTACTAACAATAGAATAATAATTTATTCAGGGCCGCTACTTACGGTTGGGCTGGTTATGCCCAGCACAAAAGCGCCGACCATAATGAACGCTATTTCAAGACACCAGTAAATTTAAACAAATCTCTTAATTGAAAAGAAAAAGTTAATATTCACCTTACATAGTAAGGTAATAGTAATGAACAATATTTCTTTTAAAATTTGTTTGCATTAGATTGACTGTTCGTTTTTAAGTCGAAAACTCGCAAACGCTTGATTTAAGAATTGTTATTTTTGTTTCACGTTGTAGACCAGTAAAAATTAGCCCGCTTGGGTGTATAATACGTAATATATATCTGACGGTTTAAATTTTATCCATAGAAAAATATATAATATTGCTTAAAACGATGTAATATGATAGAGAAAGATAAGATTTAATAAAAAAGAGAGGTATTGAATTTATGCTAAAAATAGCATTATCATATTTTAGTGAATAAGCACTTTTAAGGTCCCTAGAATCCGATTATAACATTTTTACAATGATGTATGGATGATAAGATGTACGTCTTTTAATTTTTATTGATTACTTATGACATTATGTGTACTATGAGGTGAATTAAGAATTTTCCAGTGCTGATTGGAACATATATAAATATAGACATGTCATCACGGCATATTAATAATTTTCTGAGTGTGCCACAATCTGCTTTATCGCAGATTTTGTTAATGGTGATGACATATTTGTACCGTGCGAACGCGTACCAGGCGTCACCTCACGGGTACTCATTGCTGGCGTGCAGAGTGCACCACAGGGGTCACTTTTGTGCCATTTAAAATTGGAAATATATAAAAAGTCGAAATATTTGGCGTCGGTCGGGATTGGAACATTTAGTTTACATTTCTAAAGTTTTTTTTTTTTTAATTGGACATGCCTACACACTATATATTCTCTGATTTATGACAATATAATAAGAATGCATTGTATTTTGTTATGTCTGATGAGTTTCTGGTCGTAAAATGCAAAATAATGGTTGATTACAACAATATAGTTTTAATAAATAGGTATTGATTGTTGTAATCGACAGATATTTAAATTCCACAGAATTCAAATGTAAAGTTTATTGATTTTATACGCAAATTAAATCATTAGTTCATTTCAATTAAAGACTATTAAACACCTACGTCACTACCTTTGTTAAAATGTGGCACCAACTTTAGATGCTTTATTACGAGATATCTATAATAATATAAGTACAAATTACCATTTTCAATGGAACAATTAAATACAAAATACGTGAAATAAATCTTTAATTAGACAAAAATACAACAACTATTATATATTTAAACCATTTGAAACTTGTAAAACGATTTAAAATGACAGTTACTATAACATTTATAAATTTATTCATAAGTGACAGGTTTTTAAGTACAATATCCTTAACGATTATTAAAAATATTTTCAATACCTGCACACAATCGGATTCTTTAAATTTTAAAACATAAATATACTGATCTCCATCACTCAAAACTTAATACAACATGGTTAATTGGATTTTCTGAACCTAAAAAATGTTTCATTTCATAAAAAATTGATTTTGAATACTTACACAACATAACTAATTGTATTTTTTCATGCCTTGGCAGTTCATTTATATGTTGAATAATCCATTTCATATCTATTTCAAAATTATATACATTCATAGGTTAATATTTTGACACATGTCAAATATGACGTTTCACAGTGTTGCAATCACGAAGCACGGAAATGAATCATCAAAAATTTATAATTTTTAATTTTAAAGATTTGGGCATTTGTAACTATTGTAAAAAAATTGTCCATTATTATAGTTAATATTTTAAAATTTAACTTATTACAGATTGGTCTATTTTTATAAATATTCCCATTTAAAAATTCAGTTTGACATGTCAAAGAGATCTTTGTCTCAATTTTTTTCATGGAAGACTAAGATATTTTATTTCTCTTTTTGTTTTAAAAGGCTAAAATTCCACCTTTAATAATGTTTTACTCAAAAACTATGCATCCTACGGAAAAATCACCCATTTTTAGGGCACTCCTCTGAACAATTTCCTACAATATGGAACAAGTTTCATTAAAATCTGTCAACTCGTTTAAGCTGTAGATGTGTCTATATGTTTGTCGATGCTCGTGATGAAAGAATAGATAGTGAATGAAACCGTTTAGTATATAGATGTTCGACGTTTTTTAACTCGTAAATGATTGATTTATAAATTATTAGAATGGTTTTATGTCATAGATGAGTAAAAAATAGCCCGGATTGATGTATAAAACTTTGTATAAATGATATTTACGAATATGTATATAACGGTTTATATTTTATTCGTAGAAAAATGTGTAATGTTGTTTAAAACGATGTAATATGATGGACTACGTTAAAAAATAATAAGAAAATGATTTTGTGAAGAAAATATTGATAATTTTGTTATAAAAAACGTAATTATATGAAATTAATGGTGTCAGGTGTAGGTTTTTTTTTTTTATTAAAATAATAACAATAAAACACATACAAAAACGTATGAAATACTAATAATGTGTAACAATATTTGATTACAATAATGAAAAAACATTGATAATAACAATGCATTGTACTTTCTTATGCCTGAGTGTCTTTTGACCGACGGACGCCAAATATTTTGAATTTTAAATGGCACAAAAGTGATACCTCTGGTGCACTCTCCACATCAGCAATAAGTACCCGTGAGGTGACGCCTGATAAGCGCCCGCACGGTACAAATATAACATCATCATTACCGATATCTGTTTCAAAATTTAGGTACCTAATTTTTTTTATTGAAATTGTAACAAAAAACATACAAAAATCGTATGATATATTAATAATATATAACAAAATATGTAAATAAGTAATTTTTATTTATATTAATTAAATACAAGTATATTTTTCCATTAGACATGAGTTCAAATATGGCATATGTCAAATATAGATTTTCTTCTTTAAAAAAATCCAGCCTACTCAATGTCAATTTTGACCCAAAATTGTCTGATTTTGTAGACTTGAATAGAATAGAAAGCAATCCATGGTTTTGTTTTCCTCAAGGAATTTTGAACATTAAATATTTTTTTATTCAAAATCTATGCATCCTACGGAAAAATCACCCATTTTTAGGGCACACCGCACTACTACTTCCTACAAATTGGTAAAAGTTCCATCAAGATCTATCAACTCATTTAAGCTGTAGAGGTGTTCATAGCTTTCCCGATGCTCGTGATTAAAGAATAGTGAATGAAACCGTTTAGTATATAGATCCCCGCCGGTTTTTTAAGTCGTAAACTCGTATAAACACGTGAATTAAAAAATATTATATATGTTTCATGCCATAAATGAGTAAAAATTAGCTCGAATTGATGTATAAAACATTGTATTGGCTATTTTGTGGACTTATTTTTTTTTTTTTTTTTTTTTTTTTTTTAATTTGGACATGCGTACACCCTATATATTCTGTTTGATTTATGAATGCATTGTATTTTGTTATGCCTGATGAGTTTCTGGTCGTTTAAGTGCAAAATAATGATTGATTACAATAATAAATAGGTATTGATTGTTGTAATCGACAGATATTTAAATTCCACAGAATTGAAATGTAAAGTATATTGATTGGATACGAAAATGAAATCATAAATTATAGACTATTAAACACCTAACTTTGTTAAAATGTGACACTAACTTTAGATACTTTATTACGAGATATCTATAATAATATAAGTACAAATTAGCATTTTCAATGGAACAATTAAATACAAAATACGTGAAATAAATCTTTAATTAGACTTAAATACAACAACTATTATATTACTATAACATTTATAAATTTAATCATATAAGTGACAGGTTTTTAAGTACAATATCCTTAAAGATTATTAAAAATATTTTCAAATACATGCATAAAATAGCGGATTCTTTAAAGTTTAAAATATAAATATACTGCTGATCTCCATCACTCAAAACTTAATACAACATGGTTAATTGGATTTTCTGAACCTAAAAAATGTTTCATTTCATAAAAATAGATTTTGAATACTTACACAACGTAACTAATTGTATGTTTTCATACCTTGGCAGTTCATTTATATGTTGAATAATCCATTTCATATCTATTTATTTCAAAATTATATACATTCATAGGTTAATATTTTGACACATGTCAAATATGACGTCTCACGGTGTTCAAACCACGGACATGAACCACCAAAAATTATAATTTTTAAATATAATGATTTAGGCCCTTCTAGCTATTGTGGAATAATTGCTCATTGTTATAGTTTTTATTTATAAATTTAACTTGTTACAGATTGACCTATTTTTATAAATATTTCAATTTAAAAGTTCTGTTTGACATGTCAAAAAAACGTTCTTCGTCTTAAAATTTTCAATGAAGACTAAGATTTTTGGTGTCAAATTGTTTCAAAGTACCAAAATTCGACCTTTAATAATGATTACCTCGAAAACTATCCATCCTACAGAAAAAATGCTCATGACTAGGGCCCTGAAGGGGACAATTTCCTACAACTTGAAACAATTTTCACGAAAATCCGTCAATCCGTATAAGCTGTAGAGGTGAGCAAAAATTGGGCGATCTTCGAGATGAAAGATCCTATAGATAGTGAAATAACCCTTTTAGTATAAGGATCCCCGCCGGTTTTTTAAGTCGTAAACTCGTATAAACACGTGAATTAAAAAATATTATATATGTTTCATGCCATAAATGAGTAAAAATTAGCTCGAATTGATGTATAAAACATTGTATTGGCTATTTTGTGGACTTATTTTTTTTTTTTTTTTTTTTTTTTTTTTTTAATTTGGACATGCGTACACCCTATATATTCTGTTTGATTTATGAATGCATTGTATTTTGTTATGCCTGATGAGTTTCTGGTCGTTTAAGTGCAAAATAATGATTGATTACAATAATAAATAGGTATTGATTGTTGTAATCGACAGATATTTAAATTCCACAGAATTGAAATGTAAAGTATATTGATTGGATACGAAAATGAAATCATAAATTATAGACTATTAAACACCTAACTTTGTTAAAATGTGACACTAACTTTAGATACTTTATTACGAGATATCTATAATAATATAAGTACAAATTAGCATTTTCAATGGAACAATTAAATACAAAATACGTGAAATAAATCTTTAATTAGACTTAAATACAACAACTATTATATTACTATAACATTTATAAATTTAATCATATAAGTGACAGGTTTTTAAGTACAATATCCTTAAAGATTATTAAAAATATTTTCAAATACATGCATAAAATAGCGGATTCTTTAAAGTTTAAAATATAAATATACTGCTGATCTCCATCACTCAAAACTTAATACAACATGGTTAATTGGATTTTCTGAACCTAAAAAATGTTTCATTTCATAAAAATAGATTTTGAATACTTACACAACGTAACTAATTGTATGTTTTCATACCTTGGCAGTTCATTTATATGTTGAATAATCCATTTCATATCTATTTATTTCAAAATTATATACATTCATAGGTTAATATTTTGACACATGTCAAATATGACGTCTCACGGTGTTCAAACCACGGACATGAACCACCAAAAATTATAATTTTTAAATATAATGATTTAGGCCCTTCTAGCTATTGTGGAATAATTGCTCATTGTTATAGTTTTTATTTATAAATTTAACTTGTTACAGATTGACCTATTTTTATAAATATTTCAATTTAAAAGTTCTGTTTGACATGTCAAAAAAACGTTCTTCGTCTTAAAATTTTCAATGAAGACTAAGATTTTTGGTGTCAAATTGTTTCAAAGTACCAAAATTCGACCTTTAATAATGATTACCTCGAAAACTATCCATCCTACAGAAAAAATGCTCATGACTAGGGCCCTGAAGGGGACAATTTCCTACAACTTGAAACAATTTTCACGAAAATCCGTCAATCCGTATAAGCTGTAGAGGTGAGCAAAAATTGGGCGATCTTCGAGATGAAAGATCCTATAGATAGTGAAATAACCCTTTTAGTATAAGGATCCCCGCCGGTTTTTTAAGTCGTAAACTCGTATAAACACGTGAATTAAAAAATATTATATATGTTTCATGCCATAAATGAGTAAAAATTAGCTCGAATTGATGTATAAAACATTGTATTGGCTATTTTGTGGACTTATTTTTTTTTTTTTTTTTTTTTTTTTTTTAATTTGGACATGCCTACACCCTATATATTCTGTCTGATTTATGAATGCATTGTATTTTGTTATGCCTGATGAGTTTCTGGTCGTTTAAGTGCAAAATAATGATTGATTACAATAATAAATAGGTATTGATTGTTGTAATCGACAGATATTTAAATTCCACAGAATTGAAATGTAAAGTATATTGATTGGATACGAAAATGAAATCATAAATTATAGACTATTAAACACCTAACTTTGTTAAAATGTGACACTAACTTTAGATACTTTATTACGAGATATCTATAATAATATAAGTACAAATTAGCATTTTCAATGGAACAATTAAATACAAAATACGTGAAATAAATCTTTAATTAGACTTAAATACAACAACTATTATATTACTATAACATTTATAAATTTAATCATATAAGTGACAGGTTTTTAAGTACAATATCCTTAAAGATTATTAAAAATATTTTCAAATACATGCATAAAATAGCGGATTCTTTAAAGTTTAAAATATAAATATACTGCTGATCTCCATCACTCAAAACTTAATACAACATGGTTAATTGGATTTTCTGAACCTAAAAAATGTTTCATTTCATAAAAATAGATTTTGAATACTTACACAACGTAACTAATTGTATGTTTTCATACCTTGGCAGTTCATTTATATGTTGAATAATCCATTTCATATCTATTTATTTCAAAATTATATACATTCATAGGTTAATATTTTGACACATGTCAAATATGACGTCTCACGGTGTTCAAACCACGGACATGAACCACCAAAAATTATAATTTTTAAATATAATGATTTAGGCCCTTCTAGCTATTGTGGAATAATTGCTCATTGTTATAGTTTTTATTTATAAATTTAACTTGTTACAGATTGACCTATTTTTATAAATATTTCAATTTAAAAGTTCTGTTTGACATGTCAAAAAAACGTTCTTCGTCTTAAAATTTTCAATGAAGACTAAGATTTTTGGTGTCAAATTGTTTCAAAGTACCAAAATTCGACCTTTAATAATGATTACCTCGAAAACTATCCATCCTACAGAAAAAATGCTCATGACTAGGGCCCTGAAGGGGACAATTTCCTACAACTTGAAACAATTTTCACGAAAATCCGTCAATCCGTATAAGCTGTAGAGGTGAGCAAAAATTGGGCGATCTTCGAGATGAAAGATCCTATAGATAGTGAAATAACCCTTTTAGTATAAGGATCCCCGCCGGTTTTTTAAGTCGTAAACTCGTATAAACACGTGAATTAAAAAATATTATATATGTTTCATGCCATAAATGAGTAAAAATTAGCTCGAATTGATGTATAAAACATTGTATTGGCTATTTTGTGGACTTATTTTTTTTTTTTTTTTTTTTTTTTTTTTTAATTTGGACATGCGTACACCCTATATATTCTGTTTGATTTATGAATGCATTGTATTTTGTTATGCCTGATGAGTTTCTGGTCGTTTAAGTGCAAAATAATGATTGATTACAATAATAAATAGGTATTGATTGTTGTAATCGACAGATATTTAAATTCCACAGAATTGAAATGTAAAGTATATTGATTGGATACGAAAATGAAATCATAAATTATAGACTATTAAACACCTAACTTTGTTAAAATGTGACACTAACTTTAGATACTTTATTACGAGATATCTATAATAATATAAGTACAAATTAGCATTTTCAATGGAACAATTAAATACAAAATACGTGAAATAAATCTTTAATTAGACTTAAATACAACAACTATTATATTACTATAACATTTATAAATTTAATCATATAAGTGACAGGTTTTTAAGTACAATATCCTTAAAGATTATTAAAAATATTTTCAAATACATGCATAAAATAGCGGATTCTTTAAAGTTTAAAATATAAATATACTGCTGATCTCCATCACTCAAAACTTAATACAACATGGTTAATTGGATTTTCTGAACCTAAAAAATGTTTCATTTCATAAAAATAGATTTTGAATACTTACACAACGTAACTAATTGTATGTTTTCATACCTTGGCAGTTCATTTATATGTTGAATAATCCATTTCATATCTATTTATTTCAAAATTATATACATTCATAGGTTAATATTTTGACACATGTCAAATATGACGTCTCACGGTGTTCAAACCACGGACATGAACCACCAAAAATTATAATTTTTAAATATAATGATTTAGGCCCTTCTAGCTATTGTGGAATAATTGCTCATTGTTATAGTTTTTATTTATAAATTTAACTTGTTACAGATTGACCTATTTTTATAAATATTTCAATTTAAAAGTTCTGTTTGACATGTCAAAAAAACGTTCTTCGTCTTAAAATTTTCAATGAAGACTAAGATTTTTGGTGTCAAATTGTTTCAAAGTACCAAAATTCGACCTTTAATAATGATTACCTCGAAAACTATCCATCCTACAGAAAAAATGCTCATGACTAGGGCCCTGAAGGGGACAATTTCCTACAACTTGAAACAATTTTCACGAAAATCCGTCAATCCGTATAAGCTGTAGAGGTGAGCAAAAATTGGGCGATCTTCGAGATGAAAGATCCTATAGATAGTGAAATAACCCTTTTAGTATAAGGATCCCCGCCGGTTTTTTAAGTCGTAAACTCGTATAAACACGTGAATTAAAAAATATTATATATGTTTCATGCCATAAATGAGTAAAAATTAGCTCGAATTGATGTATAAAACATTGTATTGGCTATTTTGTGGACTTATTTTTTTTTTTTTTTTTTTTTTTTTTTAATTTGGACATGCGTACACCCTATATATTCTGTTTGATTTATGAATGCATTGTATTTTGTTATGCCTGATGAGTTTCTGGTCGTTTAAGTGCAAAATAATGATTGATTACAATAATAAATAGGTATTGATTGTTGTAATCGACAGATATTTAAATTCCACAGAATTGAAATGTAAAGTATATTGATTGGATACGAAAATGAAATCATAAATTATAGACTATTAAACACCTAACTTTGTTAAAATGTGACACTAACTTTAGATACTTTATTACGAGATATCTATAATAATATAAGTACAAATTAGCATTTTCAATGGAACAATTAAATACAAAATACGTGAAATAAATCTTTAATTAGACTTAAATACAACAACTATTATATTACTATAACATTTATAAATTTAATCATATAAGTGACAGGTTTTTAAGTACAATATCCTTAAAGATTATTAAAAATATTTTCAAATACATGCATAAAATAGCGGATTCTTTAAAGTTTAAAATATAAATATACTGCTGATCTCCATCACTCAAAACTTAATACAACATGGTTAATTGGATTTTCTGAACCTAAAAAATGTTTCATTTCATAAAAATAGATTTTGAATACTTACACAACGTAACTAATTGTATGTTTTCATACCTTGGCAGTTCATTTATATGTTGAATAATCCATTTCATATCTATTTATTTCAAAATTATATACATTCATAGGTTAATATTTTGACACATGTCAAATATGACGTCTCACGGTGTTCAAACCACGGACATGAACCACCAAAAATTATAATTTTTAAATATAATGATTTAGGCCCTTCTAGCTATTGTGGAATAATTGCTCATTGTTATAGTTTTTATTTATAAATTTAACTTGTTACAGATTGACCTATTTTTATAAATATTTCAATTTAAAAGTTCTGTTTGACATGTCAAAAAAAACGTTCTTCGTCTTAAAATTTTCAATGAAGACTAAGATTTTTGGTGTCAAATTGTTTCAAAGTACCAAAATTCGACCTTTAATAATGATTACCTCGAAAACTATCCATCCTACAGAAAAAATGCTCATGACTAGGGCCCTGAAGGGGACAATTTCCTACAACTTGAAACAATTTTCACGAAAATCCGTCAATCCGTATAAGCTGTAGAGGTGAGCAAAAATTGGGCGATCTTCGAGATGAAAGATCCTATAGATAGTGAAATAACCCTTTTAGTATAAGGATGTTCGGCGTTTTTTAACTCGTAAATGATTGATTTATATAAATTATTAGAATGGTTTTATGTCATAGATGAGTAAAAAATAGCCCGGATTGATGTATAAAACTTTGTATAAATTATATTTACGAATATGTATATAACGGTTTATATTTTATTCGTAGAAAAATGTGTACTGTTGTTTAAAACGATGTAATATGATGGACTACGTTAAAAAATAATAAGAAAATGATTTTGTGAAGAAAATATTGATAATTTTGTTATAAAAAACGTAGTTTATATGAAATTAATGGTGTCAGGTGTAGGTTTTTTTTTTTATTAAAATAATAACAATAAAACACGTACAAAAACGTATGAAATACTAATAATGTGTAACAATATTTGATTACAATAATGAAAAAACATTGATAATAACAATGCATTGTACTTTCTTATGCCTGAGTGTCTTTTGACCGACGGACGCCAAATATTTTGAATTTTAAATGGCACAAAAGTGATACCTCTGGTGCACTCTCGACATCAGCAATAAGTACCCGTGAGGTGACGCCTGATAAGCACCCACACGGTACAAATATAACATCATCATTACCGATATCTGTTTCAAAATTTAGGTACCTAATTTTTTTTATTGAAATTGTAACAAAAAACATACAAAAATCGTATGATATATTAATAATATATAACAAAATATATAAATAAGTAATTTTTATTTATATTAATTAAATACAAGTATATTTTTCCATTAGACATGAGTTCAAATATGGCATATGTCAAATATAGATTTTCTTCTTTAAAAAAATCCAGCCTACTCAATGTCAATTTTGACCCAAAATTGTCTGATTTTGTAGACTTGAATAGAATAGAAAGCAATCCATGGTTTTGTTTTCCTCAAGGAATTTTGAACATTAAATATTTTTTTATTTAAAATCTATACATTCTACAGAAAAATGACCTATTACCAGGAAATCAAGTTGAGTTATTCCCTACAAATTGCAACAATTTTCATTAAAATCGCTCACGCCGTTTAGGTTGTACAGGTGCGCAAAATTTTCACGATGCTCGTGATGAAAGTATAGAGAGATCCTCTAGCCTTTTAGTATAAGGATAACTAGTGCTGAAAGTTGGATAAGGCGAGTGGTTTAATCACGTGAGTGTGAAATACCCTTGCAGCACGTGTTGTACACGATATTTTTCCGACGACCACAAAAAATAAAACAATATAAAATTTTCATAAAAATATTAAAACTGATTATGTTTACATCATTGCTACCAGAATTCACCAAAAATTATGTTAAAATCTGATAAATCAGGGCCCAGCCTTCTTAATCCGTGTAAATTCAGCAAATTATTTGCAACTGTCAAATTTTTACATACAAATTTTTAGGTTAGTTCGCTCAGTTATCGCAGCGTGTGATAAAATCATATCACGCAGTTGCGGACGCATCTGATTGGCTAACGAGCTTTCATTTCACACAGCTTTGGTTGTGATGTGCAATGGTCGTGGTCGTCGGAAAATGTAATTTTTAACGCTATACGTGCACAAAATTTCCTGCTTACCGGAGGCAGTGATGGCACGATACTTAATTTTAATATTTTATCTCTGTCTGCGCACGTCTGGTTGAGTTATCCCTTTGTAATAAAAAATAAATGAAAACTTCTTACTTCTTATCAAATTAAATAGTAATGAATACAGAAATAAAGAAAAATATTTCAAATAAATTTTATTTCATTCTATATCATGAAACATTTTTACAATGTCATTAGGATACCACCAATATGTAGAGTTGCTATAGCCCTTCATTTTAATTAAAACACAAACTACGAATAGCAAATCTAGATCATCCGAATAATCGATTACGGAGTACAAATTAAGCATTTTTAATACAAGAAGAAATATTACATCAATTTCAATTCTCAAATGATAAAATTCTTATCTGAAAATAATATATTGCCTGAGATACAATCAGGATTTAGGTCGGGGCACAGCACTACTACAGCTTTAATAAAAATCACTGATGATATCTTCCAATATCTCGATAATAAACAATTAGTTCTACTTGTTCTTCTGGATTTTAGCAAGGCATTTGATTCACTCAATCACGAGCTATTATTAGCAAAGTTGAAATATTTAGGGTTTGATGAGAGCAGTTTATAATTAATATCCAACTATTTCACTAACAGATGTCAACGAGTAAAAATTAATGGAGAGACATCTGAAGTATCTCGCATAATGAAAGGTGTACCTCACGGATCTGTATGTGGCGCATTATTTTATTCAATTTACACCTTTGTCATCTGTAAGGTAATACAACATGTACATCTCCATGTATATGCAGACTACACACAACTATACCTTTTGAAACTTCTAGTTACGAAGAAGCTGTCATGCATTTGAATAAAGATCTTGAAAATATAGCTCAATACGCGAGGTCACACTGTCTCACTATTAACGAGAAAAAATCAGTTGTCATACTATTAGGTCAGAAAAATACCAGACAATATTTACTTGACAATGACTTGATTAATAACATAAGGATAAACATTGTTTCCAGTGAAAAAAATCTAGGGCTGTTAATAGATGCTGAGTTGCGCTTCAGAGAATATGTGACCTTGTTAATTAAAAAAGCATATTTGGCATTAAAAAATTTATATATGAATCGTTTTGCCCTATCTCAAAAATATCGTAAAATACTTACTGATACTAGTGTACTTTCTGTATCCAACTACTGTGATTCAATCTATGGCCTCTGCTTAACAGTTCGGGATAAACAACGAATACAGAAAGTACAGAATATTTGTGCTAGATTTATATACTCTGTACCTAGGACTGAGAGAACTTTTGCGCTAATAAAAAATCTAGAATGGTTAACTATGGAAAACCGTAGAACTCATCACCTTGCCTGCTCTACACATCGAATCATTTCTTCAAAAACTCCACCTTACATTTCAAAAAATATCTTTTTCAGATCCAATTTGCATAGCAGAACTTTGCGAAATAAGTGTGCTACTTTATAATTATTGAAGTTTATCATTTCTTCACAGTGGTTGAATTAATTAATAAAATAATAATTAATATACAGGTGTAACAGCGAGACCGTCCACCGCAATTATTTTCTTTATTATTATAGTTATAGATATATAATTTTTAGATATTTTTGTTTCTAGTTTATTTTTGGAAATATTAGTACCAAATATTTGCTCAGGGGAGTAGGTAGTTTGCTTTAAGTAATTGTGTTTTTTTCGGTATTCATTAATGTATTAATTTTTTTTAAAAAAAGGCATTGTCCCGATTGTCCCCTTAATGGGAAATATCTCTTCACTAATAGATTTCACTATTTATAACAGTTTACATTCGTAGTGGCATCGAAAGAAGTAAATTATTGATGCCTTTTTTATAATAATTGTCAATATTTTCCTGTATTTTTTTATTTTTTCATCCAACACTCTGATCTTGTTAAAGATACGATAACGCGATTTGAAAAAGTAAATTCAGCATGAAATTCTCTTTAACATAAAGTATTACATATTTTTTTCCAATGAGCAATTTGCGAGTTACTAACAAATTAAACTCACATAAAATTCCTCTAAAATTTTAAACAACTGAAAATCGGCTCATTTCTCAATTTCTCATCAACCACTTTGACACATATTCAATACTTAATATTGTTTATCTTTAATCGTGTCGAAATTTTGAATGAGAAAAGTGAGAAATGAGCTGATTTTCAGATGTTTAAAATTTTAGAGGAATTTCATGTGAGTTCAATTTGTTAGTAACTCGCAAATTGGTCATTGGAAAAAATTGTGTAATACTTGATATGAAAGAGAATTTCATGCTGAATTCAAACTTTTCAAACCGCGTTATCGTATCTTTAACAAGATCAAAGTGGTGGATGAAAAAATAAAAAAAAAAATCGATCCCACTACGAATGTAAACTGTTATAAATAGTGAAATATATTAGACTATGTAATGTACTAAATATATAATATTGTTTGTTTTTTAAATAATTTTAATCTTTCATAATTATATGTTATTCAGTGCATTTTCTGGATAGGATTCTGTTTAAAAGCTTTTCTTGTAATTACTTTGAGGTAAAATCATAAATTTCCTTGACTATAAAACGTCTTTAGAATGAAAATAAAACAATAAACAATAACTATTATGCATATATAGTAGTTAAATACTAATAATTAATGAATAAACGAAAAAAATATATATACATTTGTATGACTTGGTCTTAATACTAAACTTAAAACCTGCCCTTCTCAATATAGTTGGTTTTGGTAATACACATTATTTGTTCAGTCTTAATGTTACCAGTGGCGTACCCAGAGGGGGGCCGATGGGGGCGATCGCCCCCCTAGACCTACATATTTTTATGTACACACACATGCACACAACTAGGGGAACGCCAAAAAGTATGTACTCTCTGTCTTTATATTTGTGTTTGATATTCTTGATCTACAAGAAATAAAAAATGACAATATGACACCCAAATATAGCCACCTAATAAAAATTGATTATCATTTTTGTAGATCTTAAATATTGCTCGGTCTTTAGTTTTATTAAATATGGGTGTTCAGTTAGTATTCACTACAGATCAAGGGTTAACAATCATTTCTGCTTTTGTCGTCGTTTCAATTTTACGTATTAAAAGTAATAATAACAATAATTTAAAAAATAACATTGCCTGTTAGTACGGCGTCGCCAGAGAGGAGTTTTTCAACACTTCGTCGATGAAAGACGAAATAAAACGGACGAAGAGAGGTTAACAGTTTTAGCACTTCTACACACTTAACGAAATATTAATATAGTTGTTGGAAAAGTAATAGAACGTTTCGCAGAAAGATCCAACCTTAAATTAGATTTCGTAATATAATCTCTTCTCATCTCTATGCGATATAATAATATATGATAATATTTTTTTGCTAATGTCCTTATTTAAAATATATTATTTTCTCGTTTAACGTTTCTTATATTTTTAATGTTAACCTTCCTACCTTAATATCTTAAAATATAGATAATATGAAATATAAATATGAGGAAATAAGTACATGAAATTATTTAGTTGCTGATAATCCAGAGATAATGTTCTCTTTCATAGTAATTGACATCAATGTAGATATTAATAAAGACGGAAAACACTGTTTCGGAAGAGCCCTTTTATTTTTATGTTTCCATGATTATAGTTTTTTGCGCCAACCTATTTTTATCGGCCGAAATACGATCATATCAAGCGGTTGTATTAAGTGGCGGCAGTAACCAAAAATAGATGTTGTATTTTTTGCATAGTTCAATAATATTGAAAGATGGCTAGCCAACTTATCCCCAATAACTACCCTCTTACCTTCCTATTTTCGAAGATATGCCAGAGCAATTATACTGAACCAATCATCAAAAAGGGCTTGGTCAAACCAACCTGATTTATTTCTGCCGTATTTAGTTCCTTTAGGCCCATTTAACATCCAGCTGTCATGTACTTTGCACTACATTGTTTAATTTTCTTTTAATTATTACCTTCTTCCACCCTTCAACATCCTTCGTTGGCCCCGTACCGTCTAAATTTAGTTGAGTGCAGAACGTGTTCCACAACTTCTCTATTTCATTTTTATATTGAGGGTTAATTTTGCCGCTTCTAATTTTTTCATATGTATTTAAAAAAATTACGTACTATGGAAGTCCTTTTACTACGTGGTATTTTCCGATTTGCTTCCATACTGCCTTATTACTTTAGCTTTACACTCCACTGTTACTAATGTTTTATTTAAATTTGAAACCAACGACCAGAAATCTAATGCTTGAAACTTGACATTTACTACTTGTCAAACTATTTCATAATACCAATTAATATCAAATAAAGCAAAAAGTACTAAAAATCTACATAATCTGTAAATAACTTCATGTGGGTATCTGAACAATATTGAAAAGTAACAATATTGTTAACTTCTGTTAACAATGTGGGCACTTGAATTCCGAGTTGGAACAATGTTGTTAACTACATTGCAAAGGCTCTTGTTCATGAACAATATTGTTTCCTAACAAGTTGGCATCAGAATCAAACCGATTGTAAATGCAACTTTATAGTCAGTATCGATTATTATCGTAAAATTTCGGATGAATTCGGATGATCTAGACCTGCTATTCATAGTTTGTGTTTCAATTCAAATGAAGAACTATAGCAACACTACATAGTGTTATCCTAATATGTATGTGTGTGCGCGCGCGTATTTGTGTGCGCATGTGCGTGCGTGTGTGGCGTGCGTGCGTGCGTGTGTGTGTGTGGCTAAAAAAATAATTAACCAAACGATGTGAAATTTTGCATTTATATTAATTTCCTTCTTAACATGAGGTGATTAGATTTTGGTTATAATATTCCAACCGGAAGTGCTACTTTACTTGAAGCCCAAAAAAATATATAAATATAAATGAATTCTTCTCAAATTTGGTATTTAATGAGAATAACTAAATAAATTTTAGCTGCAGAAATTAGTATAAATATGCCTTGGTTAATATTTCTTTGACTCTTTATCAAAACCGAATTTTCAGCGTAACAGGTATCTCATGGGAACTAAAAATACCTGGACATATAATTTACATTTATATGATAATAATTTTTACTTAATGTATTAATAATTAATTAGAGCTAATGAATGCAGTGCAAAATTTCATTTAATGTGTACATTATTGTACATAAAATGTAAAATATTAAAGAAGGGATACGTGAAGTTGGCCCTGCATATATTTAATTATTAATTATTGGCTTACGAATGTAGTACAAAATTTCGTGTAATGCGTACATAATTATACGTAATGTACAATATTATGCGCAAAATAAAATTTGTCTCATTCCATAATGAAGGGCTACGTAAGTTAGTCCTCCATATATCTAACTTTTAATTATAGGATTATGAATGTTATACAAAATTTCGTTTAATGTGTTCGTAATTGTACGTAATATGTACAATATTATTTTCTATATAAAATTCACATTTCGTCGGTCGACTGTTGGATTGTATCATTTCCACATACATTACTTTCGAGAAAAACTGTTTCAAACATTTAAAGTTTTATCGTAAAGAATTGATAATTCATAGACATGTTGTTTGTTGTTTGTATAGTTTTTTTTTGCCTTGGTATCAAATTTGTTAAACTGTAATTTTTAAATATTTTCGAAATATAAAAAGACCTAATTGGACACGGTTCAAAATAACATAGTACATTTATAAAAGAAAATTCAATACCATGTCCTCACTATTTATTATTACTTTTTTCGACGATTAAATGGACGAAGTTGGGCGATATTATACGACAAATTTAACGTTGGAAAATATAAAACAATTGAACATCAAATACGCGATTTATTCAACAAAATAACATTTTTTTAAATGGAATGCCATATTGAAAATGGTACCATTTAAAAGATTTTTATTATCTGAATATAAAAGTTCATAATCACTATGCCTCTAAAATTAAAAACAAAAGAGTTATTTCAAGTTGAAATTTAAATATTTTATTTCATATTTTAATACACATATATCATTGTTGCTATAGAAACAACAGAAACTAACATTAAACAAAGAACAATTGACATTTTATTGATAGATGCTGTCAAAAAAATGGAAAAATATACTAATGATGAATTAGTTGATATGCTTTTTGTTTATGCAAAGTGCAATAAAAATTCTGTAGCCAGTGCGCAAAAGTATTTAGAACTATATTCTAATAGACCTCAACCCAAAAGAACATAATTTAGGAAAATTGAAATCCGCTTAAGAGAAACCGCTAAATTACGTGGAGAAAAAAGAAAACGTGATGAAGTGACAGAAAACGAAAAAAATGTAGAAAATGTTTTGGCGTATACTTACCACAAAATGGAAAATACTGAAGAAGTATCATTACGATAAACTGAATCTAATACTAACATTAGTAAAGTACCAAGTTCTAGAACTTGAAAATTTAAACGGATATTTATTTGGAAGTAATCCAGGTTGTTTAGAGATCAGTTCAAGGTTGAACCCAAAAATCGCAAATAAATACGACCTTAGAAGGGAAAAATCCCCGCGGATTTAAAAGAAAAGATGAAAGTAACTATGATGTAAGAGTGTTAAGAAGAAAAAAAGATAGTTTAGATTTTAAGAAAATATGTATTATTTGTGAACATAATAGAAATTCAAGGGGACAAAAAAGAAAATTTTATTTAATAGCAACTAGAGAACGAGAACAAAAAATTCATACGAAAGCTAAGGAAATAAATGATGTTGCAAATAATTGAATTGTTGCAAATGATTTTAAATATAATAAAAGTTACATATATACATGAAATACCAAAGAAAAAAATTTTAAACCTCGATTGTTATAGCAAAAGAAATTTATCCAGATTTGAATTTATATTTATTTATAAGCGAAAAAATATATACCTTATCTCACATAAAAGCGAAACTTTGTGCGAAGGCAAAAGAAAAAAACCTCATATGGAGTGCCGATAACCAAAAATTGCAACAATTAAAAGTTTCCTTTTAGACTCCTTTGGAGATAAAATTAATATTGTTGAATGTACGTGTGGAAAATCTGCATTTATTTGTTCAAAAGGCAGACTAGTTAAATGTATAGAACAATCATTATCAGTTGAAAGCGATTTAGATTCAGAAGATGACCACTCAACTCATAAAATAATGTCTGCCAAAAAATCAAATAACAGATTGTACCATTCAAGTAAAAGTATAGTACTCGACATTAAAGATGTTAAAAAAAACTCTCATTAATGGAAAAATACAGTTTTCTAAAGAATGGGTTCATAATTTTATATCTACTTCACTTTATAATTTAATTGGATATATATGTTCTGACGAAGGAATAATTTTTGACGAAGAAGGTAAATAAATTAAAGCTTTCAGAGAAGAAAAAAAATAAGGTTCAAAACTTAAGCCAAGATATTATGTACAACTCAGCTGGATTGAATACTGCAAAACTGGGTTTGTTTAATATAGTGAAATAATAAAAGTAGACATTTTAAAATTATTTTTATTATTGTAGGAGTCGGAAAGTAATTAAAATTGTTAAGTTATAAAGAAGTACAAAACTACGTTCATGATTTAAATAATGAAATCTCAAACAGTAATAATTATATATTTATTCCTGAAAATATAAGAAAGAATATTTTTACGTAGTTTGTATTCGGCAATTTAGATTTACAGGAGCACTCTTTAAATGGTTTTATAACTCACGGTACTACACATTTAATTTTACAGTATCCGTTAGAAAATGAAATAACTTCAAAATTCTTGATTTTTCACATTAAAAAAAATAATTTATTATATGTCACGCGTAGACTGCATTTCGAAAGTAGTTTTCTTACTAAAAAAGACAAATCGCAAAGTAAATCATTACTAAATCTCAAATATAAAATTCAAGAAGATGCCAATAATAAAATTGTTCTGATTCTGTGGAATCTAATTTTAAACACTTTGAAAGAACCTATTACTTGAAGCAAATTTCATAAATATACAGTTACCAAAATATCACCGCAAACTGTTACGGCCCATTTATTTCTTCATCCCCAACAGACCCTGATGTAGTTATGCATTCTATGAATTATTTTATTGAACTAGCATCACATCTTCAACAAAATGAAGGAATAATTACTCCAATATGAAATCCACCCATTCTGGGAATTATACAATTATATTTATTGGGATATTTTGTTTTTAAAGCAAACATTATCTCGTATATAGCCAAATCTGCACTAAATTTTATGGGCGCTATTGACAAATTAATGACAGCATCCGGTATTGAATATATTTTGGTTGAGGGTGAAGTTTTATTAAAAATTCTTTCGGGGAAAGGTTATTATCAGATGTTAAGAGCACACACAATTGTTTATACTGCAATATTTGATTTATATTAGGAAAAATTTAATGAATGGCTGTCTGAAAATCATAATGAACTATCAGATAATTTATATATGTTTCAAGAAGGAATAGAGGAATTGTCAAATAAAGTCTCATGCAATCAAATCGATGAACATTTCTATGTATCATATAGTACGAGTATATTCAATTTAGAAGTATCTATAAATGATTTTAACAACTATTTGGTTGATAATCCTACAGCCAAATTTTGGATTATGTACTTGGAAATGGTGTCTCTTTTGTTATGAACGAAGTGGAAATTAGGATGACCATTTAAAAGCAGTAGAACAAATAATGTTACCTTATTTAGTTTGTGCTGGGCATTATAAATACATTTCATATATTCCGCACTACGTTACCATAATTAAAAATTTAAAAAATAAATCGCCTAATGTATGGAAAGAATTTAGCAAGGGTAATCTTACTGTTCATGAGAAATCTGAATGCTTTAATGGAATTTGGACAGATATGGCAATATAACAGACATACAACAGAGACCGTAAAAATCATCTACATATTTAAAGGTTTGTCAGTGAAGACCGAAACATTTGATAAATATTTATATGCACTACCAGCTCTCAGTAATATTACAAATCAAATAAATAATATAATAAAAGTAGAAGACAGTACAAAAATAGAACCAGAAAAACATCATGAAGAGGGATTATCAATAACAGAAAAAAAATTATTTGTAAAGAAAATATTAAAAGATTTATTAATTCTAGAATTAATCCTTTTAAATACTATACTAAAGATTAATTAAATATAGCTACAGGACAACAATGCTTATCAACAGAATTGCCTAGAGCAACACAATTAGGAGAAGGAGCAGTAAAACAAGCAAAAATATTAAATAAACGTAATAAAACCCATCAAATTAACTATGTTTTCTACGAACGACAAAATGAAATTAAAGTTCTCCAATATACATAATTTGTATAAAGAGGAGACAAATAGTTTAAGATGTTTGTATTTTTAAAGAAGACGACCCTACAAAAAAAAATAGAAGCATTTAGTCATGAATAGACGAAATACGTATGCTTATTGTTTGAACCTTTCCAAAATAGTCCAAATAATTATATTATGAGAAAAGGTAATAAAGCGGATTTTTCTAATGCAATAAAAATGACGTTCAAACTGAATGGAAGAATATGATAATTTTCTTTCAAATGGAGTTGGTAATAAAATTATTACAGTAGTTGATATGATGTACTTAATTCAAAAGTACAAATTTGGTAACAATAACATTTTAAAGATTTACGTGAACATCATTTACACATAATATTAAAATCAATAACTGATCGTTGCCAGTATATTGCATTAGTGGGTGACAGGTATGAAAATGCAAATATTAGCATGAAAAATTCTAAAAGAATTATACGTTCTTCTGATAAAACAAATGTCTCTGAAATTCAAGATTTACTTCTTCTACCCGATTGGAAATTCTTAAATAATCCACAGAATAAAAAAAAAATCTGCTCAAATATATTGCTCAAAATATAATAAAAAAATCATGAAAATGTACCAAACAATATTACAATTATAACGACATTAATGTTAGAAAACGAGGGTACGGTTTCCACAAGTACAAATTCAGAAAATATCATACTAGAAAATCAAATTTGTAACCACGAAGAAGCAGACACACGAATTTTTGGTGCTATTATAGTTTCTCAAGACAGATATTTTTGTTTTATCTTCGTATTAAAGTGATATATTAAAAATACCAATATGGTTACACAAAAATGAAGTTATAGAAAATGCTAGACTTTTTTTCAAATTATTATACCAAATTTTACAGACAACTTAAATAGTCTGAGAGCACATCTTTTTTTCAGAATGTAAACAGGACATCAGGTAATACATTCTGTAAAACTAATGACAGAACAAATTTTTATAAAGTTTTTTTTATAGGTAACTGCCTCCAACTGAAAGTGCTTTTAAACACCTTTTTTTGCGGTCAAATTGGAATATTTAAAAGCGCAGAACCAATGAATGCTAGCTGGAAATTAGAATATGATACACTAATGCCGATATGTATGGACATACCTCCCAAATACAATTATTATATCATTTTTTTTATTGCCAATGCAAAACATTGTGTTCTGCAAAATGTAAATGTAAAAAAAAAAATTAAATTATATGTACCATAGGTTGTATGTGTTCAGGGAAATGTAATTAATATAAAAACATTTTTTTCGTATTGTATAACATAAATTAGATTTTTTTATTTTTACATAATTTCTGTGTAAATGTGTTTATTAGAATAATATATTATGCAACGAGTTTATAATAATAACCATCATACATGCGTTTCATACCTACATAATTTTTCTACGACTATTCACAATAATTAAAAAATAATGATAATGATAATCTGTATCGAAATGAAAATAACATCTGGATCATGATGACAAGAAAATCTGTATTATAACGAGTTTCATTCTAGTACAAATGACACATACTTACTAAATATATTAAAGCATAGGAGTAGAAAAAACTTATTTTCGCATTGTATAGAATAATGTGAATTGTTTCTATTTACATACATGCTTTATCTGTAAATGTATTTATAAAAAAAAACTAATTGTGTTTATTTCTATTTGTTTTTGTTACAACATGTAACTAATTTACATATTAAACTCAAGTAATTTAAATCACAAGATATCTTATTTTTATTTATCACCATCTGTCGTAAATAGTTTTTTTTTCTTTTAATTCTTTTCCTGTTCATGAAGTAAAATATACATATCTCTAAACAAAGCGTGCGTAAGCGGCAGGTCGGTAGACACTAGTAGAGCGCGTTCAGCGCGCGGTAATTTGCAGCGGAACACCCTTAACTTTAACTTCAAATATTAGGAAACTAGAGAATTTTACAAAAAAAAAAAAAAATTACACGCTGTATGTTGGTACCTATCTCTTAAGGACGAAAAGTTTGCCGCTATTTAAAATTTTTACTATAAAACGAAAAAATGACGTGTTCCCTTTTAAAATTTTATTTATTAAAAAAATTTCTATTAATAATATTAGTATTTTTTTAATCGAGAAGTCGCAGAAGACATGAGCAAATAATTTAGTGAAAAAACGACACAAATATCTCAATTCATACAGAAGATATAAGTAAAATTCAAAAAAAAAAATTTAATTTCGTATTTTTTTTTTTTTGAAAATATGGATTTTCGAGTTTTTGCAATGAGATAGGGCATTAAGAATAACACCATCAAATTTGTCGGAAAATTTCCTGTAGGAATATTTAAGTTTTAACTTTAGAGCAAAAAGTACGGTGTATAGTGTACGATACAGAGGTCAGGCTCTTCCACTACTTGTTATACGCAACAACTATTGTCAACATATGGTAAATACATACAATGTCATACTTTCTCACTCATTTATATCAGATCACTCTGGAACTGAGAATAGCTCCAAATGATAAAAGTAAAAATTTTTCACTGCATATCACTTTGATGAAAATTGGGAATTGGGCCCTAAGTGAGTCTTAGGTCACAGGTTACCATAGATGGCAGCCTTGTGATACCATCCTAGCACCCTATTATAATGTACATACTTTTGTAAGAACGAAAGAAAAATAAATATATTTTTAAAAATATTTAAATATATTGATTTTCTGCCAATTTAGGCCTGGGGTACAAATGTACCCCAATGGTACTCGATGTAAGTTTCAGATGTTGGTACGACAAGGGTTAATTTTATTATAATCAACTAAATAAAATGAAATTAAAACTGGCAGGCAAGCTGCTGTGAGACAGGGCTCTTATATTGTATAGGATTGTGCAACAACTATTTCGAAAAAAATGTAATTAAAAATAATGTTACATTATTCAAGTAGGCTACGCAATAAACTAATACATATAAATGATACGAGTGTCAAATAGTTGCTATTTTAGATACTTGAACGAAAAGAACACACAGCGTCTCCTGGGCAACAGTCGTGTTAATAGTTATGTATTGCATAGTTTAGATTTCAATATTGTAACATTATTTCTTATTTTTAATATTATTTTTCTGAAGTAGTTATACAACTCTCTACAATATTCATATCGTTGAAATAAGAACATAAATCTCTATAGATGGACAAAAAATAATATAAAAAAATTTAAAAAATAGATTGTTGCAAGAATTTTTGTATTACTTCTAAGTACAAATATTCTTCTTTAAAGAGCCTCAAATTTGAAAATATCACGAAATATCCATTAAATGTTTTACAATTATATGTTGAAATTTGTGTAATATTTTGAAAATGTCACATAATCTGAAACAGAATGTGAAGTCAAAGAACATATAGTTGAACAAGTGGCAAACTATCGCTCACTTTTATTTATTTTTTTGGTTATTTTATTGGATTACTTTAGGTCCGGTTATTTTTTATTTTTTGGTTATTTTATGTTGGATTATTATGTTGGGTTATTTTTGAATACTGATTGGATTTTTGGTTTGTTTTTATTGATAAATTAGCCCCATTTTGTTTTATTGATAAATTAGCCCCATATTACTAATCATTTTTTGTACATAAAATTTGTCTCTAAAGTCATCAGTTCGCCCAAAAAAAGAACATGTTGTTTTAAAAGAAACATCCTGCATACAGAACGAAACCCAAACATTATTTTATTTGATTAATATAAGTTCTAAAGCTTTTTTTTATATTTTTACAGGGGAACCAGTTGATATTAAACATATACTTATCCAATATACTACAGATGTAATAGGATCTTGTGCTTTTGGTTTGGAGTGTAATAGTTTTAAAAATCTAAATGCTGAATTTACTGAAACTAGTGAAAAAATGTTTAATCCAAGCAGATTAGGGAGAATTAAATTTTTATTAGCTTTTGCTGTTCCGAAGCTAGCTAAACTACTAAAAATCAAAATGACTGATGCTGCCGTTGAAAGATTTTTCACCGGGTTAGTCAAAGAAACAGTCCAATACAGAGAAGAGAACAATACATTAAGAAACGATTTCATGAATTTATTAATTCAGTTAAAGAACAAAGGCTACCTTGAGAATGAAGACAATGATGATGACGAAATAAAATTAGAAAAGACAATCACTAAATTAACCATGAACGAATTGACAGCGCAAGCTGTTTTATTCTTCGCAGCAGGGTTAGAAACGTCGTCTACAGCTATGACATGGACTTTATTTGAATTGTCGCAGAATCAAGAGGTTCAGAAAACACTGAGAGAAGAAATAATTAGAGTTTTGAAACAATATGAGGGGACTATAACTTATGAGGCATTGACGAAAATGGTTTATTTGGACCGCGTTGTGCATGGTGTGTATATATATATGAATACAGAATGTCCCATTGACATTACAAGAGGTGCGAGGAACTAAAAATCTTCGACCTTTTAGAAATAAGCCCGGCTTGGTTTGAAACTTATTTTTAGTTTAATTTCGATTTTTTAAATTAAGTAGGCCTTGACAGTTCAGCAAAAACTATTTTCATTTCAGGTAAAGTACCTTTTTCGTTCACAATACGCCAAAGTTTGCTAAGAAAAGTAGTTCAGAATAACAATTTATGGCCCTATACAACATTTCAGGAAGATCTTCCTATTTTGATTATACTGTTATTTTATAGATTAAATAAAATAAATCAAAGTACGTAGATATTCCTGAAATTATGTATAGGTCCATAATTTGTTATTCTGAACAACTTTTCTTAGTAAAACTTTGGTGTATTGTGAAAGGAAAAGGCACTTTAACTGAAACGAAATTGACAAAGAATAGATTTTATCAAGTAGGTCGGTCATACAAAAACATTTTAATAACGCCATAAATTTTCATTCTGAACAACTTTTATTGGTAAAACTTCGGCGTATTGTGAACGAGAAAGGTACTTTACCTGAACATGAAAATAGTTTTTGCTCAATTGCCAGGTCCTACTTCATTTGAAAAAAATGGAAAGTACACTACAAATATGTTTCAAACCAAGCAGGGCTTATTAGCAAAAGCTCGCATTAAGATTCTAAGTTCCTCCAACCTCTTCTAAAGTCAATCGTTGGACATTCTGTATGTACAGGAGACCATTAAGAATGGGAATCTATAAAAACGACTTCGGTGAAATGGGACATGTGGTGCACCTTTACGAAGCCATCATACTGTACATGTACTTTTGTTTTGAAAAAAAAAAAAATTAGATATAGGTTACTAGATAATGACGAAAAAACAATTTTTGTCGAAATTTTTGTTTTTAAATAACTTATAAACAATTGGTAATCTAGAACAATATTTCAATTAAAAAAAGTTAGATATTTTTACCATGCATTCAGCGGCGTACGAAACTAATTTTTAAAGGTAAATTTTCGAGATATAACATCAACTTACATTTTTTAAATTGAACCCATATTTGATTTTTGCTTTTTTTCATTTTCAATTGGTGTAAGGGTTTTTGTGTTTTAAATTTGTCGTACCCTGAAAATATTAGATATTTTGTATATTTTCATGATCTTTAATAAAATTGGCAGTAAAATTAATGACAGAAAATATAGGCAAAGTTGTCAAATTATTTGATGTAAAAATACCGCAAATAGAAGTTATGGAGATTTAAAGTCTGTATCTAAATCATGTAAAACGATAATAATAGATCTTCATGTAAGTGAAAAGATTTAATATAAATTTGTTGTTTATATAAGCTTTTAGTCAAGACAGCTATGGATAATGACAAAAAATAAACAATTACGTAGTTCTTAACTATCAATTAGAACTTAATTTAGATTGAAGTAGTAATTATTCACCTAAATCACTCATCCGATTTTATTTTGAACGTTTTGTAAGCTGTAAAATCGAATTTTGAAATTTTACAAATCTTGCTCGTTTGTAGTGATTCTTTTGTGGAATTGACACAAAATTACAAATAAATGCAAAATAAAGTATTAAGAAAACACTTGCTGTTTCACAAGATTTCAGTGTCTGAATCAATTTTTCGGCCATCATTAGACGCCGGCCGTACTCAGCTGGTAACCATAGACACGTTTCACCCTAACTGGAGCTCATCAGTAAGGTGTAACTGCCGTCTTTTGTAGAAACAATTCCCAACTGAGCACGGCGAAAGATATAAACATATATAAGATAGTTGGCTTAAGAAGTACATGTAACTACATGCAGAGCCGTCTATCGAAGAATCGCCAAAAAGCACTAGCAGCTATTGAAATAATGGTACGTACAATAGCGAACTTTAGGTGAAGTAATGTTTGAACTCTTAGAAAATTTGTTCATTAGGTTAGATATTAATTCATTTTATTATGTTATAAAACGAGATATCTATTTCTTAATAATTACATTACTATCTCTTGCGATTTCATTTATAAATAGAACATTTTTATCCAGAATAAAAGCTGCCATTCAACGGCATTATTCTGACAGTTCGAACTTTGTGCATTTATTTGTATTTTTGTGTTAATTCCCTGGGTATCACTACAAATGAGCGAGATTCATAAAATTTCAAATTTTATTTTACAGCTTACCAAACGTGTAAAATAATATCTGATTAATGATTTAGGTGTAGAATTTTGTTATCTGCAATCTTTATTTGAAACATTTTTGTTTAATATTATTAGGTAGCTAACTGCAGCAAAATAAAATTAACATTGTATTCCCTATGTAAAGAATGTCAAGTTGAACCCGGTATATGTGTAGGAATAATAGTCATACATGTTAAGTTACAAATAAATATAAAGATCTGAATCAGTGGCGGAACTTCAAATTTTGGGCCCCCCGCAAAATACAAATTAGGCCTCTTCAACTTGCAGTAAAATTACGATATAATTGAATGGAGAGTATTACGAGTATACTTAATGTCATTTATTTAACAATAAATGAAATAAAAGTAACATTTATTACATACTACAAACAAATATGCTGTATTGTAGTTCCGCCACTGATCTGAATTTAATGATGTATTTTAATTTTAGAGTCATTGAGAAAGTACCCTCCTTTTGCTCTTCTGCAACGTTTAGTGACGAAGGACTATACTCTGCCAGATAGCGAAATAGTTTTAAGGGAAGGATCTACAGTTTTCGTGCCGATACTGGCATTGCATCGCGATCCCGAATATTATCCAGATCCCGACATATTCAATCCCGATAGATTTACAGAAGAAAATAAATCCAGTAGGCCTGATTATACATGGTTACCGTTTGGCGAAGGACCTAGAAACTGTATAGGTATTTCGTCTATTTGAAAGAAATTATGGATTTAATTGTTGCAATAACCATTAACTATGTATCTTTCAGGATTGAGATTCGCATTGCTTGAAGTGAAAGTTGGTTTATGTCAACTGTTGATCAATTATAAGTTTACACTAGATTCAAGGACAAAACTACCTATAGTGTTTGATTCTAATTCAGTGGTTCTGTCGGCCGTTGATAAAATATGGTTAAATGCTGACAAAATTGTACCCTAACCACTACTGTCATTTATCAATGAATCAATATACTTGTATGACATATGTAGTTATGACAAACCTTAATAAAAACAATTTAAAAACCCTGATGTGGCCAGCACAATACCTTCCGCCAATTTTCTGTATTATGTACAAACTCATTAAGGAAAGTTTCTTGCAAAAGATTCTATACTTCCAGTAAAATTACACGAACATAATTATCATGTACGAAGTCATTCCAAAACTCGATCCCTAATACAAAGGAGGCTTATTCTACATAAACAAAAGATATCTGATAAACCATTGAATGTTATTTAATTGCTACATACTAATAATTTTTAAAATAATAAAATTATTCAAGATGAGTGCCATCTTCTTTCACACACTTTTGCAAAGGTTCCGGCCATTCTTCTATTGCAGCCCGCAAAACTTCCAGGAGTATGGAATCTGCCGTCTTCACTTAATCAGCCTTTAATGCCTCATTATTGCAATCAGGTTTGGAGCAGGGGGGTCAATTTTCAGCGGCAATGAATTCCGGTAAATTCAGCTCCAACCAGCATTACGGACTTCGCATTGTGCGCGGGCGCTGAATATTGCTGAAAAATCCAGTGCGTACCAGCGAACAAGGAGACATTAAGTGGCTTTACAACTTGCTCTAATACGTCGCTCTGGTAATTTTCTGCTCGCGTTATTACTTATTGTTATTGTTCGTAGAAATACAACTTTGTAACGCTGTCGTAACACCCCCACCAAATTATCACTGACGCTGATTGTTGACCCCCGTTCTGCCTTCGGGATGTTCTGTGCAGCTTCTCGATAGCTGCGATTATAAACTGTATCATTTTGGGGTCCCGTGGCCGCGTGCCTGAGTGTCTGGTCGCGGACCAGGGGGAACCGAGTTCGATCCCGACAGACGCCAAATATTTCCAATTTTAAATGGCACAAAAGTGTGGTTCACTCTGCATACCAGCTATGAGTGCCCGTGAGGTGACGCCTGATAAGCGCCCACACGGTAAAATATATCGTCGTCATTACCGATGTCTACATGTGTTGTAGATACTGGCACACCCAGAAATGGGTAATATGCCATGGTGATATATTTATTTATTTTTTATTTATTTTGGCGGTTAAATTAAACTAAAGGTTTTAATGAAAACAGCAGCTTCCATACCCCTGGAAGTTTTGCGTGCTGTAATAGATGAGTGGCCGCAATGTTTTCAGAAGTGTGTGAAAATAGAAGGCGGTCATTTCGTGTACTTTTATTTTTTTAAGATTATTAGTACGTAACATTCGTTTGTTATCAGATTTCTTTTGTTTGTGTAGAATAAGCCACCATTGTATTGGAGACTACGTAAATGGGGTTTTACAAAAAATATATTTATTTTTTTCATAAAAGAAAAACATACCTATTAAAAATGTTTTTCTTCCTGTAAAATAGAAATAATTATGGATTATTATCGTGCAAACCGTGACTTTTTGTTTAATATTAAGTTATAGTGTTCTAAACTCAGAGGACTTTTGAAACCGATAATAATATTATGCATATGTTCATCAAAACTATTTAATGCTATTATAGTATTCATTTGTGATTTTCTTTATAAATATTCTGTCTGATTTTGTGACGTCATAACTTTGCACGCACAGCATGGGAGAGATACAAGATCCCAAAGTTGTGACGTCATTTAAAATTGCATATAAACTTTAAAAAATTATTTCTTCAAAACTAGAAACTAATGTGACATAATAGCCCGTATTTATGAAAATGAAGCATTTACTTTGAAGTGAAAGGTAGAAGCAAAAGGTAAAACTAAGAAGAATAAGATATAACGATATCACGACTGATATTAATGTAGAATATCTAATGTATGCTGATGATTTAAAATTGTTTTGTAGAATTTCTAAAATTGAAGACTGTATGAACCTCCAAACAAATATCAATATGATTGAAAATTGGTGTAATAACAATAATTTACAACTTAATGTCAGCAAATGCAGTGTTATGTCATACACCACGAAACTTCAAAAAATCACTTTTAATTACACCTTAGACGCTGATTCAAATTGTAGGCCAAATCATATATCTGATCTAGGAGTCATTTTTGAGCCTAGGCTAATGTTTAATAAACATGTCGAAACTAGAGTTTCCACTGCATTTCAATGTCTTGGTTTTATCATTAGAAATTCACAAATGTTTAAAAATTTACAAATACTAATTCGACTTTTTACAACCCCAGTAAGACCACATTTGGAATAGTGCTCGGTAGTTTGGAACCCTATTATTAAAAACATGATTGATCTAATTGAAAGTGTCCAAAGAAAATTCATAAAAGCAGCTACATTTATCTTGGACGGCACATATCCAGCAAAAGGTATCCCGCAAACTATATTACTGGAATCGTTTAAGGCGATACACTTGTCGCCGTAACGGGGTCAAAAACAATGCTCCGTATTTCCACGATTCTGGCTGTAATAATACAAATTAACAACTGAAATTTTAAATATAGAATCGTAAAGAACTAATGCCCGCCACAAATCAATTTTTTTAAGAAAAAATATGCCAAATCACTGAATACGTAATATATATATATAAAGAAGAGACATCCATATGCTTTCATTTCCAACCCTACTTTACACAGTATACGCAGCAATAACGTACTGCCTCTATCGTTCAACATCGGAAGCAATGACTGATGAACGAGTAAAGATTATGATTTTGCGATATAACATCTTCTGGGGTACGTTCAGAAATAACAGTCTTAGAGCGAAAGTTACTCTAGTGTAACTCCAACCCGTTCAAATATTCGAAAAAGTGTACCCTATGTACACTTTCAGAATCGTTCAGAAATTACTTGGATGTTCACCCAGAGCACGCCTACATCAACCCACTCCCCGATATGGACGATTGTCGCCCCGCATGCGCAATGTGTTTTGTTGCTATGAAATAAATTTGGTCTTGTCCTCCTGTCAACGTACCATACTGTAAATAAACTGGTGAAAAATGGAGACCAGTGAAGTAATAAACGTATTAGATTATGAAGTGATGATGATAGATAACGAACCGTACATAAATAATGGGCAAATATTGAACAATTTTCTTTTTCTACTTATTACTTGCATTAATAAATGATTATCTTCTTCACTATCATTATCTTCTGACTCTTCTGAGTCTAGTGGTTCAAGTATAAAATCACTAGTTATAATTGATAAAGCTGTTGTAATTATATTAAAATTCATGACCAAACAATAGAATTCAGAAAAAAATGTTTTTACACGAAAAAGTTTGGTTAAGAATCTCACTCTTAATCGTTCAGAAAATAAGTGCACTCTCGACGCACTCTGGGTAATGACGTCATCACACCCATCCAATACTTCACCCTACCCAAGAATACTATTTCTGAACGTACCCCTGTAGTCGCTGAGGTGAATCTTTGGTAGAGAGTGGGGAGTTTGGGAGATAAGACGAAAAGAAGCAACGCAGAAGGTTAACTAATATGTAAAAGAGCATGTGGATTATTTCGTAAACTTATTTTTTAAAATTTAAAGGATTATTGCAGATATCCGTTTCAGTTTTACATTTTAGTATTAAAAAATACAATTTTATTTTTGTATACAAATTGGAGTATATTGTTATATCTGTTTTAATGTTCCAAAAATAATTCGCGTACACTTACCTCATAAAATCTTATTTAGCTTTCTATTTTTGTCCTCAAAGTTGAACGAAAGACATTCAATTTTGTTAGTTTTAGTTATAATTTAACCTTGGATCCTATTATTAATTATTTATGAGAAATATTTTAAACTACAAAGTTAAGTATATAAGTACGAATTTTAAAATTTGTACATTTGCGCGTAGCAGATATAATTAGTAAGTATCTCTCAAATAAAAATTAATATGTGTGTACGAGTAAGTTTACAATGGAGTATAATTATTTAAATTAAAAGTGCCTAATAAACTATTCACAATAAGAAGTAGTAGTTTGAAACGATATTTGGAATTCATTATAGAATAACCCAATTGCCCTTTCTTCTATAGTTAAAAGGAACTCTGTCGGATCTAATAGTAAAACTATAAATATTGTAATTATGACAAAGCGGCATATTGTTCATTGTTTGCCTTATAATTTGAATGCCAACAGGCCATTATTTGCGACGCTTTGTTCATTTATTGGGATGATTCCTCTACTTGCTCTCTACAGTAAAAATAATCTTACTGACCCTCTTGTTTGAAATAAAATCTTAAGGGAATGAAAACATCAATTCCAAATATTATATCAAACAAAAATAGCGTTTATGTAAAAGGAACAGTCTAATTATTTTACTATACAAATTAGATAATGAACCATTCAATGTAGAACAGAGAGGCGCAAATAATGGTCCGTTTGCATCCAATATTAAAGCAAACAATGAGCGTTATACCGCTTTATCATAATTATGATATTTGTAGTTTTATTGCTGAACCCGACTTTCTGACTATATCATACGATACGATGGTTCTTACCTGAAATTTGCATTCAACTTTTTTCTAATTACTTGTATATTTTTAAACCTGGAAAAAAAATAAGATTAGCTGGAACATACCGTGATCATAGTATTATAATTATGGAAAATAAGATTAGCAAAGACGTACAAAACGTAAATAAATGAGTTTTCAAAATTTTAAAATCAGTAGTAATACTTTAATTTTCGTATTGAAAGCAACAATATACATACTTAATATGTGACAATTTGAAGCAGATAACAATGATGTTTTACCCGTTGAAGAAGATCGTGCAAAACTTAAAAGGACGTATGTGCCGCAAGAAGTGAAAGAAATAGTTAAAAATGTCTGTATCTATTTAAAAGATAATGAAGATGAAAACGCAGTTAAATATTATTTTTTGAGATTTTATGCTATTATAAATATGGAAGAACATTTGATTGTAGGTTTGATTACACATTTTCCTTCATAATCAATAGATATAGGGAAAGAATTTTAAAGAGATTAACTTTCATAAACCAGCCAGGTATGCTTTAACAATGGAAACTGCCGAAACTGGTGATATATTCAAATATTCTAATTGACAGATGTCAGTGTCAAGTGCAATTTACATAGTATAAGTCCGTGTTATAATTTTATTGGATATATAAATAGAATCTTTTTCAAGGAATTTTCGGTATGGAATTTGTAGAAAATAGTTAGGTTCGTCTTACAATATTACTGGAGGAATTTTCGGTAAAGGATTTGTGCAAAATATGCCTCAAGTTTTATTTTTTTATATATTGTTTCATTATCATTAAAGGAGTTTAAAAAAATCTGTTTCATTATTACGAAATAAAGTAAAATAAAATAGAAAAGTATTTAATACGTACCTATCCTTTAAATCCCGAACAGTAGACCTGCTGAGAGGGTCATAACGATAGATTTCTGTATAAACTATAAAATATGTTTTCAATGTTAGTGTTTATTAAAATTTTATTACAAAGACAACTTAAAAAATAAATTATTATTTAAATGATTACAATAATAAAAATATAGATTATATATAATACATTTATTACACAATAAAAAAAAAAACTTATTTTAAAATTGTTGCCACTTTTTTATTATATTTCCTGGAATCACTTAACGCACGCGATTCCCATTTTAAAGTTTTGTTTACTTTAATTTTAATTAATATTTTTATTAAATACATTCTATGGTCATAGCAATGATCTTTCTGAAACCAACTAGGTTCTGATTTCTTAATAGCATAGTTTACATGTTTTATTATTTTTTAAAAATATTAGATTCGTGCTTAATATTATTAAACATTTCAACAACTTCTCTTAAAACTAGTGTAACTATAAAAATGACAAAGTTTGTGGATCTTTTTAAAAATTTAATTTCATCTTTTTCAATTGCGTAGTCTTTTAGTTCAATAAATATTTATTTTTTGGAATGTTCCGATTTGCATAATTTTGTATTGCACACATCACACGAAATTTTTTTAATTGTTTTGTACAATAAATATCCACTAAAATATACCACAGAGCAGTCTTCTAACGTAATATTCTTTGGGTCCAGATTATAAATATTGTGTTTTAATTCTAAATTCTGTTCGTCTTCATCATTATCTGTTTCTGTAGCACTTGCACCGTCATCTACTTCAGTTTCACATAAGACCGAAGTCTCTTGTGAAGGGATATCATCATCCGTATTTATTGTAACGTCTAACAGTTCTGTTGAATCCACTTCACAATTAACAGTATTAATGTGGTCTAACATTCTGACTTGACAACACATTTGAAATGCTTGCCGAAACATTCGTACAGTTGGATGTGAACAGTAGCCTCCTTTATTTCCGTCACTGTTATCTGAAATGTGCGGGACCGCTGGAGATCTTCTTGAAGGTGGTGTCTCGACATGGAGCGAAAAGGTGTCTTCACTATTTTTTTGCGCACTGATTTCTTTAATTGGACTTAAAAGATAAGAACTTTTGCCGTACACACGTTTAACTTCACTTTTATTAATTTTAAATTCCGGTGACAACGTCACTGTGTAAGGTGTAGATGATCCGCGTTTATCAGGAGTTACCGCTTTCACTATTTATTGGTGACTGAGGCGGTAATAATAGATGTTCCGACGATTAATTCTGAGAGTCCCGAGATACTATTGATTCCGATGTATTTTTTTCATATATATATATATATATATATATATATATATATATATATATATATATATATATATATATATATATATATATATATATATATATATATATATATATATATATAAATGAAGTTGGAAGAAGTATGAATTTAATGTTGAATGTTGATAAATCTAAGGTGTTAGTATTTGAAAGGAGTGAATTGGTGACTGAGTGCAATGTGTTGGTGAATGGAGCAAAACTGGAGCAGGTGAATGAGTTTGTATATTTGGGTAGCATGATGTCGAGGGATGGACGAATTGACCGTGAAATTGATAGGAGGGTGAATGCGGGATGTAAGGTAATGGGTGCTCTGGACACGTTTGCTCGTAACGTAAACGTATCTAGAGAAGCTCGATTAAGTGTTTATAATGGAGTGCTGGTGCCTGCTTTGATGTATGGAAGTGAATGTTGGGCATGGACGAGAAAGCATAAAAGGAAAGTGACTGCTGTGGAAATGCGGTATTTACGTGGTGTTTGTGGGTATATAAGACGGGATCGCGTGAGGAATAATTTGGTGTATGAAGAATGTATGGTTAGAAAGAATGTAGTTAAGAGAGTTGGAGTGAGTCAGTTGAGATGGTTTGGTCATGTGGAGAGAATGATAAGTGAACGACTTGTAAAACGCATATATGTTGGTAAAGTTGAGGGTGTTCGATTGCGTGGCCGTCCAGTGTGTAAGTGGATGGATGTGATTGGTAGTGTTTTGAAGGAGCGTAAGTTTCCGAGTGGAAAGAGAAGAAGAGCATGTATGAATACGATTATGAATGTGGCTGAGGCGAAAGAAGTTTGCCAGGATAGGAATGTGTTGCGAAGGATGATTGTTTCGTAATTATTGTGGTGTAAAGATAAATGGTTAGTAAGAATATTTTGTGAGAATGGAGAGACAGCTGAACTTTTATGTGGACGAGAAGAATGAAGTATGTTTGTACAGGAGTGTGTAGCGAAAGATGATTTTTGTGTAACTATTATTGTGGTCCGGATGCGGTTATTCGCTACCGAAAATCGGTCACTTTAATATGTTATTATGTATGAATAAGTTTATGATTGTGGCTGTGGTGAAAGAAGTATGCATGGATAGGAATGTGTAGCGAAAGATGATAGTTGCGTAACTATTATTGTGGTCCGGATGCGGTTATTCGCTACCAAAAATCGGTCAAAATAATATGTTCTTGAATGAATGTTATGATGATTTTGGGCAAGGCGGAAAAAGAATGTTTTTAAAGAGTTAAGTGATTCTGTGGAGCTCTTGCTTTCATCCCTTTCTTATTATTTTCGGGTTTTTGCTAACCCACTAAGTGGGAAACGCGTGATTTTATGTATGTATGTATGTATGTATATATATATATATATATATATATATATATATATATATATATATACAGTATGTCCCAGGATTGAGTTTGCAAGAGGAAAAAAAATTTATTTTTGATTTTACGAAAAAATGCCAAGGGAAGAAAAATTTTTACTTGAATTAAAACGCATATTTCAGTTATTATAACTTTTAATTAATGTAAGGTTCTTTTATTATAACGTTTTTTCGTATTTTGTCCTCCTAATAGTACAGTTATTACATTGAATCTAACATGATTTTAGTTAGCTTTGAAATATTGACAAATGATTATTAATTGTAATTTCAGAAAAAAAAAAACGGCGAAAATCAAAATACTTGTAGTTTATTCAATTAACTCTTCTTTTTATCTCAAATTAGAATTAATAATCATTTGTCAATATTTCAAAGCTAACTAAAATCATGTTAGATTCAATGTAATAACTGTACTATTAGGAGGACAAAATACGAAAAAACGTTATAATAAAAGAACCTTACATTAATTAAAAGTTTTAATAACTGAAATATGCATTTTAATTCAAACAAAAAATTTTCTTCCCTTGTCATTTTTTCGTAAGATCAAAAATAATTTTTTTTTCCTCTTGTAAACTCAATCCGGGGACATACTGTATATAATCGGTGAATTTTATTGGCACTACATTTTGATTGAGTTTATGTTTAGTTTCATTTACAAAACTATTGTTGGTAAAATGTCTTTCACATAGTAAACGACTTTTTAGTTGACAAGTAGTTAATGATTTTAAATTTTCATTGCCACTGTTAATAATCCACTATTTTAAACGAATATCGTCTTTTACAGGAAAGTAATAAAAATGTTCTTTATTACTTTTTCTTCTTGTGTTATAACACTTTCTATATACAGATGTATTTGATGCGACGGACATTTTCAGGAAACTGATTTCACAGATATACAAGCAAATATTGTGTTCGCTCCGCTTGAAAATTTGTATTATATACTCTGTTGATTATTGTGAATTTCCCTTTTTTACAGATGTTACATTCGCATTTACTTTATTACTTTATTGGGATTAGCCCTACTGTACTCAGCTGGGCTAATTCACAATTTCTTAGTATTCTTAATATCAGCCGACACTTTGTCGCCAAATAACATTTGTTTGGTATTTCTCCGCCGACACTTTGGCACCAAATATTATTTATTTTATGTTTCATTGGAGCAATCAGAATAAAGTTTTGCAACCCTCACTTTTTATAATAATACCCGAGATACACTACAAAAATTAATGATCATTAACATTAAACACTTACTTATTGTTTTGTAGTGTATGAGTACAATACTATGTATACTCGTAACTAACCGTTAATGGTAATTAATTTTTTGTAGTGTCTCGGGTATTAGTTTACTTTTTTCCCTCTCGCCCAGAGAGGTGTTGGATTCATGCTAAAATTCGCATATCCAGATTTTAGTGAATAAGCACGATTTAAGGTCACTAGAATCCGATTTTTAACATTTGTACAATGATGAACCGGAAGTAGTAGTTTCTTAAAAAAGCTAAATATTATTTTTTCTACTCCCATACGTGAAGTACGTACTTCACATATCAATTTTTATGTCTGAAGTTTGAGTTTTTGTACATTGTGCGTGAAGTGTTACTTCCCGCACCGTTCAATATTATAAACTGAATGGGGACTTGTACAATTCAAAATTTTCGGTTGTCATCTGGTGAGTAAAAATGTATTTAATAAGTTGTTATCTAGTTGGCTTTGGCAAGATTTAACTCTACCGTTTGACGTTTATCATGTGATCCACCACGTGACCTCATGTGATCACAACAAATGCTCTTTGAAAATAAACGTAAACATGTCTGAGAGCGAATACGTAAGTAGAAATATGATTAATATAAAATGAATATAAATTAATAACGTATTGCAGGGTGATGTATTTGTTTATTTATAAACTGTGTGTCTTTGTTTTACATATCTTCGTATGTTACAATATGTTTATTTAAACTACACGTATTTTTCTGTTGATATCAACCAACCCTGCGCCCTCACCTCCACTAGGCTATACGAAGGCACGCTCCTTTTGTACCACTGTAAAAATGGCGCCCGAGCATACCGTTAATACCCAGGATTTAAAGGAGCACCATGATGACGTCAGCCATCGACATCCGAGGTGGCGTTGTCACAAATGGCGCCCGAGCGTGACGCTGCCCCGCAGCCGGTGGCTCGGTGGTGGGCATGGCGTTGCTCTTTAGTCCGGGGATGAACGGTTCTCGGGCGCCACGTTGCGGATGGACGTAGACCTAGCCTCGGGTAGCTTAGTGGAGGTATAGGTGCGGGGTTGGTTAACACAACACAAGAAAAAAAGAATGATGAAGTTTTAAATAAATATATTAATGTATAAGCAAAAAAATTGTACAAAATAAACCAACAGTTCATAAATAAAGAAATACCCTTCCTCGTGAACTGTGACCAGAGCGTTATGGTGAGTACTGAAATTTACTCGCGACTTTTCTAAGTCCAACAAAAATGATAACTATTTTTCAGCGGACAAAACACGGCGGATATCTCACCCTTAGACTTCTCGGCGGTCGACACACAGCACTCAACTTCTCGGCGGTTCGAAGGAGCCTTTTTCAGGACTCTCTTCTCACTAGAGGCGTGTAGGAGGACTCAGAATTCAGAATTCTAGCCTGCACGACTCTGAGAACGGGCGAACCCGCTCTCGCTTCACGGACCTCTGCAGCGGCTTATAAACCCAAACTAACGGTACTTCTCATTAAAATTGCGGCGGGGATGATTTTACTTAGTACAGGGGGTCACTACTGTCTCAAGTGATAAATAATATTTTTATAAAATTTACACAAATTCTCTGGTCACTTTTCTTTACCCTAAATCCATTTTACAACATCAAACAATTTACAAATATTGTTTCAAATAAAACACAATTTCATACCTGTGTGAAAACAGCAACGGCAACGGTCAAAAGAGTGCAGCAACGAGTAAATGAAAGTGCACCGTTACACAAAATCGTGCGCAATAATCCAGCAACGCCAGCAACGGAAAATAGTATTGATAACATATAAATTAAAATTAAAAACAAAACAGCTGATTATTTATATATATGCAGTAGTACATGAGCAATAATACAAAGCCAGCCTTGTAGTACAATTAAAAATTATTTTCACTGAAGATGTAGAATCTTAATATTTTTATATTGTTTATATCCATATAAAGCCTAAATATATAATTAAAAATTAGAGTGTGGACATAACTTTAGCGGACATTTTGATTTTTTCCTCCATTCATAAGTCACTGCACCCAATTTTAAATGTTACGATATAATAGGAAAGCTGTCTATTTGCTATATACGCAACTACTACGTGTTACAAAGCGCAAGGGTTGAGTTATGACCCATCAACTACAGACATTACTTTCGCGGATTTTTTTTTTTTTTTTATTAATAAATCACTGCTCTCAATTCAAAATTTTACGGTATAATAGGAAGGGTGTCTGTTTGTTATATACGCACGCACTAAGCGTTACGAGGCGTAGGGGTTGAGTTATGAACCGTCAACTGTAAATATAACTTTCCCGGTTATTTTATTATTTTTTTTCTTATTAATAAATTACTGCTCCCAAATCAAAATTTTACGTTATAATAGGAAGGGTGTCTGTTTGTTATATACGCAAGCACTAAGTGTTACGAGGCGTAGGGGTTGAGTTATGAACCATCAATTGCAAATATAACTTTATATTTTTTTTTTCTTATTAATAAATCACTGCTCCCAATTCAAAATTTTACGGTATAATAGGAAGGGTGTCTGTTTGTTATATACGCACGCACTAAGCGTTACGAGGCGTAGGGGTTGAGTTATGAACCATCAATTGCAAATATAACTTTCGCGGTTATTTTTTTTTATTTTTTTTTCTTATTAATAAATCACTGCTCCCAATTCAAAATTTTACGGTATAATAGGAAGGGTGTCTGTTTGTTATATACGCAAGCTCTAAGTGTTACGAGGCGTAGGGGTTGAGTTATGAACCATCAATTGCAAATATAACTTTCGCGGTTATTTTATTATTTTTTTTTCTTATTAATAAATCACTGCTCCCAATTCAAAATTTTACGGTATAATAGGAAGGGTGTCTGTTTGTTATATACAAAAGCACTAAGTGTTACGAGGCGTAGGGGTTGAGTTATGAACCATCAATTGCAAATATAACTTTATATTTTTTTTTTCTTATTAATAAATCACTGCTCCCAAATCAAAATTTTACGGTATAATAGGAAGGGTATCTGTTTGTTATATACGCAAGCTCTAAGCGTTACGAGGCGTAGGGGTTGAGTTATGAACCATCAATTGCAAATATAACTTTCGCGGTTATTTTATTATTTTTTTTTTCTTATTAATAAATCACTGCTCCCAAATCAAAATTTTACGGTATAATAGGAAGGGTATCTGTTTGTTATATACGCAAGCTCTAAGCGTTACGAGGCGTAGGGGTTGAGTTATGAACCATCAATTGCAAATATAACTTTCGCGGTTATTTTATTTTTTTTTTTTTCTTATTAATAAATTACTGCTCCCAATTCAAAATTTTACGGTATAATAGGAAGGGTGTCTGTTTGTTATATACGCACGCACTAAGCGTTACGAGGCGTAGGGGTTGAGTTATGAACCATCAATTGCAAATATAACTTTCGCGGTTATTTTATTATTTTTTTTTTCTTATTAATAAATCACTGCTCCCAATTCAAAATTTTACGGTATAATAGGAAGGGTGTCTGTTTGTTATATACGCACGCACTAAGCGTTACGAGGCGTAGGGGTTGAGTTATGAACCATCAATTGCAAATATAACTTTCGCGGTTATTTTATTATTTTTTTTTCTTATTAATAAATCACTGCTCCCAATTCAAAATTTTACGGTATAATAGGAAGGGTGTCTGTTTGTTATATACGCAAGCACTAAGTGTTACGAGGCGTAGGGGTTGAGTTATGAACCATGAATTGCAAATATAACTTTATATTTTTTTTTTCTTATTAATAAATCACTGCTCCCAATTCAAAATTTTACGGTATAATAGGAAGGGTATCTGTTTGTTATATACGCAAGCTCTAAGTGTTACGAGGCGTAGGGGTTAAGTTATGAACCATCAATTGCAAATATAACTTTCGCGGTTATTTTATTATTTTTTTTTCTTATTAATAAATCACTGCTCCCAATTAAAAATTTTACGGTATAATAGGAAGGGTGTCTGTTTGTTATATACGCAAGCACTAAGTGTTACGAGGCGTAGGGGTTGAGTTATGAACCATGAATTGCAAATATAACTTTATATTTTTTTTTTTCTTATTAATAAATCACTGCTCCCAATTCAAAATTTTACGGTATAATAGGAAGGGTGTCTGTTTGTTATATACGCAAGCACTAAGTGTTACGAGGCGTAGGGGTTGAGTTATGAACCATGAATTGCAAATATAACTTTATATTTTTTTTTTTCTTATTAATAAATCACTGCTCCCAATTCAAAATTTTACGGTATAATAGGAAGGGTGTCTGTTTCTTATATACGCAAGCACTAAGTGTTACGAGGCGTAGGGGTTGAGTTATGAACCATGAATTGCAAATATAACTTTATATATATTTTTTCTTATTAATAAATCACTGCTCCCAAATCAAAATTTTACGGTATAATAGGAAGGGTATCTGTTTGTTATTTACGCAAGCTCTAAGCGTTACGAGGCGTAGGGGTTGAGTTATGAACCATCAATTGCAAATTGCGTCCTTTCATACAACGTGTTTATGGAGTCCGTATATATATTTTCTTTTATTTCTCCGGCTTTATAGCGTCCAGCAATTAGCTGGTTTCTTGCTGTTTTTATATAACTTTTCCCACAAATTGCTTACATTGCCAACTTTTATTAAACATTATTTTAGATATATTTATTATGTATGTATTAGAGTAGGTGTGTGAGTATATGTGGGGTGAGTGCGTGTGAGTGTGTGGGTATGTGTGTGAGTGTGTATTTGGGTGTGTGTGGTGTCTCTGTGTGTATGTTTGTGTGTATTTGGGTGTGTGTGGTGTCTCTGTGTGTATGTTTGTGTGTATGTGTGTGTGTGTGTATGTGTGTGTGTGTGTGTGTTTGTATTTTAGTAGTGCGCGTATGTGTGAGCTTGAGGATGTGTGTGACTGTGTAAAAGTGTGTGAGTAAAAGTATACGTGCGTGCTTGCGTTCGCGTGTGTGTGTGTGTGATGTGTGCTTGTGTGTGTGTGTGTGCCGTGTGCTTGTGTGTGTGTGTGTGTGCCGTGTGCTTGTGTGTGTGTGTGTGTTTGTGTGTGTGCTTGTGTGTGTGTGTACGTGAGCACGTGTGCATGCGTGCTCATGCCTGATTGTGAGTGTGTAAGAGTGCGTGTGGTGTGTTTGGTTTTGTATGTATATTTTATATGTGTGTGAGCGAGTGTGTATGAATGTGTTTGTGTGGGTGTGAATTTGTATGAGTGAGAGCGTGTATGTAAGTACGTGTGTGGTGTCTTAGTATTTTAAAATGTGTGTATGTGTTTGTGAGTGTGCAAAAGTATGTGTGTAAGTATGTGTGTGTGAGCACATGTTTGTGAGTGTGTAAGAAGTGTCAGCATGTTTGTTAATATGCGTAGCGTTTGAGGGTGACAGTGTGTGTGTGAATCTTGCGAGACTGTGCATGTGTGTGTGTGTCTGTCTGTGAGTATGTGTGAGAGTGTATGTAGCGTTTGAGTGTGTGAAAGTGTATGTGTCTTGAGCGTGAGTGATCAGTCTATGAAAATGTGTTTATGTGAGTGTATGATTGTGTCTGTGTTAGTGATGCCGCCAGACGAGATATGGCGAGAAACAATTAACTCTCGTCTCGAATTTTCGAGACGAGATATCTCTGCATCTCGTTTCGTCATATTTTTTCTTACTTTTCTCAAATTTGTAATCAGAAATAGTAAATAAATGAACATTACAAGGAACAGGAATTTAATGAAAGGATACCACCGAATAAAATATTATTTTACTGAGTCTGGTGTTTGAATGGTAGGTAAAAAATATGTACTCTTTAATATCAAGCCTTTATCATCCGTTGTTGGGTGTAGAAATCTGCTTTGTACGCTAATATTAGTAATTATGATTATAATTCGTATAATGCAGGTACTTGAGGCAACAGTATACCATAGAGGTCAGTTTTGTGAATTTATTTTTTTACTAAAACAATAAATCTAAAATTAGTCAATAAGTATGAATGTGAATGAAGAGGCTATTAAAATATTTATTTATACCGACAAATATTTTGTTATTTTGTATATTTTAATTAGAAATATTTACGTAATATAAAAGAAATAGTAGAATGTAGATCTCGAATTTCTACTCTCGTCTCTAAATCTCGAGGGCATTACTCTCGTCTCGTCTCGAATTTCGAGACGAGATCTCGCAGCATCACTAGTCTGTGTGGTATGTGAGTGGTATCTGATTTGTGTGTGTGTGTGTGTGTGTTTGTATGAAAATGTGCAGCTGTGTGTGAGAGGGTATGATTGTGAGTAGGTGAGTGTAAAAGAATGTGTGTGTATGTGTGTGTGGGAGTTTGTGTTTGTGAATGTGCAAGTATGTGTGTGTGTAAGTAAATGTGTGTGTGTATGTGTGTGTGTGTGTGTGTATGTGTGTGTGTGTAGTGTGAATGGAAAATTTATGTTATTACAAATATTAAACAGTACAAAATTCTCTATCCAATACGTTTCAAATTTTCATTATAGATTTACAGATAAAAAAAATATATATTAAATAATATGTTGTAATAAATCTCACAACCCAAACAACCCCAAGGTAATCAGTTGAAAAATTATAAAATATTTGTGACAGATAAATGTTAGTGTCAAAAATCAAAATACATTACTATGGCGGCTTTCTCCGGGAAGGATTTTTAATATCACTTAGGTATTATATTAATTAAAAATTTAGTATTGTAGGTATATTATATACACTCTTCAGAAATATCACTAATCGCCCAGTGAATTTGAAGAATCTCGAACATTTATAATTGTACGACATATAAAGAATTTAAAAGTATACAAAAATATCTAAATATTAAGAATAGAGTAATTGGAATTTTGTGTATATCAAAAATATAAAATATAACAAATCCTTATACATATAACCTTCATTGAAAATGACAGGAGGTATTGTGCTGGACACAACAGATTTAGTTTATTTGAATTATGCGCTGAATAAATTTACCAACTTTAATAATTATCAAGCAACACCAAAATATTTATTTATATTGTTCTTTGACACGGACAGGTAACAATTTTGATAATAGCATACTAAAAAATATTTTGAAAAATGGTTATTTAATGAATACGTTTTTGAACAGTAAATAAACAAATAAAATAAATGGTGAATCTCACTAAAATTTATTGAGTGAATAATATTTATTGATTAATTACTGAATTATTTATAGAATGCCAAAATTATTGAAAATAAAATATCTAATATGGAAAAACATTGTTCTACTCCATATTATACCAAATTAGAAAATTAAATTCAAATAATAATTTAAATTGCTCTCCAGAATTGAGCAAACGAAGGCATTCACTTACGGACGCTCTACTGTTTTCACAATGAAAGAAAGGACATACGGACGCTCTAATGTAGTCACAATGAAAGCTAGATATACGGAGCCGTATATACGGCTGACGACACCGGACGCTCTAATGAAGTCACAATGAAAGTTAGATATACGGGGCGTATATACGGCTGGCGACACTAGCGAAACTGGTGGGGTATATGGTGAACTAAAAATACACAAAATCTTTCATGGTGGTATCATTAGAGCGTCCCCCTCAACTTTCGTTTTTCGATACTAGATGATTAGATATGATGTTGTGGAGCATCCCAACGGTGATACATTAGAGCGTCCGTATACGGACGCCCTAATGCAACTGGACGCTATAATGATGGTAAATACATAATGTATGGACGCCACATTGATGGTAAGATGTAAATATATATATATATATATATATATATATATATATATATATATATATATATATATATATATATATATATATACGAGCCCCGTCTCACAGCAGTTGGCTCACTTTTTAAATATTCCTTTATCATTACTTAACTAATAGAGTTTGTAATATTAATAAAATAAATCTTTACTTTTTATTTAAAATGAAGATTTTCAACATTGCGCAATGCTAAATTAAATATTTCTCTAAAGATTAAAATTTTAACGGCATAACACAAATCGATATACGTATTTTTTTCACGTTATTTATCAATATTGGGTAACATCGGTTTTTATTCTAAATTACTTCTGTAATTCTTTTAGACGTTTTATTTAAGAAAACCTAACAACTTTACGAATTTTGTTTATTTTTTTTTGTTATTCTTAAATTTTTGGTTCTAAGTACTAATTAATTTATTTTACATTAAAAAATGAAATATTTTAGAAAACATATCGTGCTACTTGTCATTAGAACTACAAAATGTTTGTGGTATTAATAAAAAGTGACGATGATTTACGTTAGTTATTATTTGTATTATAATTAACAAAATAAAATAAAATTAAAGCGAGTGGGCCAACTGCTGTGAGACGGGGCTCGTATATGTCTTTACATGTAACTTTAAAGAGTAGTATTTAACACTTTTCCCATACTCCGGACAGCTGTACCTGTCAAATATTTTTCATCTACTTTACTGGACAGTCGTGGTTAAACCTTTATATATATATACAGAGAGAGAGAGAGAGAGGTTTGATATGACCACGACTGATCACTTAAGCTTAAGTAGATGAAAAATATTTCACAGGTACAGCATATATATATATATATATATATATATATATATATATATATATATATATATATATATATATATGTATATATATATATATAAATATACATATATATATATATATAAATATGTTTATCAAAAATACATTCAAAATTAGTCGTATTATTAATAATTAAATTAAATTATTCTTCATAATTAAATTAAATACCATTTGCACCGAAAATAATTTTGTAATAGGGACATAAAATATTTCATTATTCTCGGAAGTGCTAGTGACAAGTGATTTTTGCTGTGTTCTTGTCAAAAAAATGTATTCTAATTCTGAATTAGTGGATATGTTGTTGATTTATGGTGAAGTGGGGCAAAACGCGGTTTTAGCATCAGGTCTGTGTGCCGAACGGTATCCTGGAAGACGCCAGCCTGATCGCAGGATGTTCATCACCGTGACACAACGTCTTCGCGACACAGGCAATTTAAGAAGAAATAATGGGCGAGATGGCGGCAGTCGCAGCCTACACCACAACATTGAAGATGAAGTCTTAGACTTGGTGCATGCTAACCTGGAAATTAGTAGCAGAGGAGTGTGTCGTGTTTTAGGAGAAATATCTCACACGAGTGTTCTATTTGTTCTATAATCAGTATATCAAAATATATGTCATTGAAGTTTCGTGCAGAGGTATAGAAACACCCTGTATATATATATATATATATATATATATATATACAGTGTGTCCCATTTAGAAGTGCCACCATTGGGATCTCGAGAACTATAAGAGATACAATGTCGGTTAAATGGAACTTTTTGTGCGCCTTTGGAAGGCCATCTCAGATGTGCTTTTGTTTTTCCAAAAATTCTCATAGGGCACTAGATAATGACGAAAAACTGAATATTGTTGATTTTTTCTTTCTCAAATAACTTCTAAACTATTAGTAATTGAGAAAAACGTTTCAAATATAAAAGATAGATATTTTTATTAACTAACCAGTGGCGTACAAAATAAATTTTTATATCCGTAAATTTTCGAGATATAACACAAACTTATATTTTTTTAAATGAAACCCATATCTGATTTTAGTCTCAAAAAAATCAGTATTTTTTTCTCTTTTCAATGATGTAAGGGTTATTATGTTTTATATTTGTTTTGCTCCTAAAATTTAATTTTTCTCTTTATTTTCCTGAATTTTCTTATTCTTTCCCAAAAAAACATTATTATTTTTATTAATTATATTGTATTTGATCAAAATAATTTGTTTTATGCCTTTATTACTTAATATTTTTATTCTAGACTCATAATTACAAATTACACTATGATGAGCCAAGGGCGACCTGATACAAAATATTATAAAAATTAATTTGATACGAATTTTGAGTAAATTTTTTTAACAAAATAATTAATTGAAATACAAGGAGTATTTCCAAATAGAAATCTATCAATATTTTCAAAATAATTGTAAACTGAATACAAAATAAGGAAAAAATAATAATTGTGAAGGCAAAACAAATATAAAACATAATAACCCTTACATCGTTAAAAAGAGAAAAAAATATAATTTTTTTTGAGTTTAAAATCAGATATGGGTTCCATTTAAAGAAATATAAGTTTGTGTTATATCTCAAAAATTTACGGATATAAAAATTTATTCCGTACGCCACTGGTTAGTTAATAAAAATATCTATCTTTTATATTTGAAACTTTTTTCTCAATTATTAATAGTTTAGAAGTTATTTGAAAAAGAAAAAATCAACAATATTCAGTTTTTCGTCATTATCTAGTGCCCTATGAGAATTTTTGGAAAAACAAAAGCACATCTGAGATGGCCTTCCAAAGGCGCACAAAAAGTTCCATTTAACCGACATTGTATCTCTTATAGTTCTCGAGATCCCAATGGTGGCACTTCTAAATGGGACACACTGTATATATATATATACAGGGTGTTTCTATACCTCTGCACGAAACTTCAATGACATATATTTTGATATACTGATTATAGAACAAATAGAACACTCGTGTGAGATATTTCTCCTAAAACACGACACACTCCTCTGCTACTAATTTCCAGGTTAGCATGCACCAAGTCTAAGACTTCATCTTCAATGTTGTGGTGTAGGCTGCGACTGCCGCCATCTCGCCCATTATTTCTTCTTAAATTGCCTGTGTCGCGAAGACGTTGTGTCACGGTGATGAACATCCTGCGATCAGGCTGGCGTCTTCCAGGATACCGTTCGGCACACAGACCTGATGCTAAAACCGCGTTTTGCCCCACTTCACCATAAATCAACAACATATCCACTAATTCAGAATTAGAATACATTTTTTTGACAAGAACACAGCAAAAATCACTTGTCACTAGCACTTCCGAGAATAATGAAATATTTTATGTCCCTATTACAAAATTATTTTCGGTGCAAATGGTATTTAATTTAATTATGAAGAATAATTTAATTTAATTATTAATAATACGACTAATTTTGAATGTATTTTTGATAAACATTTATATATATATATATATATATATATATATATATATATATATATATATATACAGAGAGAGAGATAGAGAGAGAGGTTTGATATGACCACGACTGATCACTTAAGTAGATGAAAAATATTTCACAGGTACAGCAGTCCGGAGTATGAGTATATATATATATATATATATATATATATATATATATATATATATATATATATATATATATATATATATATAAGTTTAACCACGACTGTCCAGTAAAGTAGATGAAAAATATTTCACAGGTACAGTTGCTACACTTTAAAGTTACATGTAAAGACATGTATATATATATATATATATATATATATATATATATATATATATATATATATATATATATATATTACCGCGAAAGTTATGTCTGCAGTTGATGGTTCATAACTCAACCCCTACGCCTCGTAACCCTCAGTGCTTGCGTATGTAACAAACAGACACCCTATTATACCGTAAAATTTTGAATTGGGACCAGTGATTTATTAATAAGAAAAAAAAAAATAATAAAATAACCGCGAAAGTTATATTTGCAATTGATGGTTCATAACTCAACCCCTACGCCTCGTAACACTTAGTGCTTGCGTATATAACAAACAGACACCCTTCCTATTATACCGTAAAATTTTGATTTGGGAGCAGTGATTTATTAATAAGAAAAAAAAAATAATAAAATAACCGCGAAAATTATATTTGCAATTGATGGTTCATAACTCAACCCCTACGCCTCGTAACACTTAGAGCTTGCGTATATAACAAACAGACACCCTTCCTATTATACCGTAAAATTTTGAATTGGGAGCAGTGATTTATTAATAAGAAAAAAAAATATAAAATTATATTTGCAATTGATGGTTCATAACTCAACCCCTACGCCTCGTAACACTTAGTGCTTGCGTATATAACAAACAGACACCCTTCCTATTATACCGTAAAATTTTGAATTGGGAGCAGTGATTTATTAATAAGAAAAAAAAATAATAAAATAACCGCGAAAGTTATATTTGCAATTGATGGTTCATAACTCAACCCCTACGCCTAGTAACACTTAGAGCTTGCGTATATAACAAACAGACACCCTTCCTATTATACCGTAAAATTTTGAATTGGGAGCAGTGATTTATTAATAAGAAAAAAAAATTATAAAATAACCACGAAAATTATATTTGCAATTGATGGTTCATAACTCAACCCCTACGCCTCGTAACGCTTAGTGTGTGCGTATATAACAAACAGACACCCTTCCTATTATACCGTAAAATTTTGATTTAGGAGCAGTGATTTATTAATAAGAAAAAAAAAATATAAAGTTATATTTGCAATTCATGGTTCATAACTCAACCCCTATGCCTCGTAACACTTAGTGCTTGCGTATATAACAAACAGACACCCTTCCTATTATACCGTAAAATTTTGATTTGGGAGCAGTAATTTATTAATAAGAAAAAAAATAATAAAATAACCGCGAAAGTTATATTTACAGTTGACGGTTCATAACTCAACCCCTACGCCTCGTAACGCTTAGTGCGTGCGTATATAACAAACAGACACCCTTCCTATTATACCGTAAAATTTTGAATTGGGAGCAGTGATTTATTAATAAGAAAAAAAAAAAATAATAAAATAACCGCGAAAATTATATTTGCTATTGATGGTTCATAACTCAACCCCTACGCCTCGTAACACTTAGAGCTTGCGTATATAACAAACAGACACCCTTCCTATTATACCGTAAAATTTTGAATTGGGAGCAGTGATTTATTAATAAGAAAAAAAAAATAATAAAATAACCACGAAAATTATATTTCCAATTGATGGTTCATAACTCAACCCCTACGCCTCGTAACGCTTAGTGCGTGCGTATATAACAAACAGACACCCTTCCTATTATACCGTAAAATTTTGATTTGGGAGCAGTGATTTATTAATAAGAAAACAAAAATATAAAGTTATATTTGCAATTCATGGTTCATAACTCAACCCCTACGCCTCGTAACACTTAGTGCTTGTGTATATAACAAACAGACACCCTTCCTATTATACCGTAAAATTTTGATTTGGGAGCAGTAATTTATTAATAAGAAAAAAAATAATAAAATAACCGCGAAAGTTATATTTACAGTTGACGGTTCATAACTCAACCCCTTCGCCTCGTAACGCTTAGTGCGTGCGTATATAACAAACAGACACCCTTCCTATTATACCGTAAAATTTTGAATTGGGAGCAGTGATTTATTAATAAGAAAAAAAAATATAAAATTATATTTGCAATTGATGGTTCATAACTCAACCCCTACGCCTCGTAACACTTAGTGCTTGCGTATATAACAAACAGACACCCTTCCTATTATACCGTAAAATTTTGAATTGGGAGCAGTGATTTATTAATAAGAAAAAAAAAATAATAAAATAACCGCGAAAATTATATTTGCAATTGATGGTTCATAACTCAACCCCTACGCCTCGTAACGCTTAGAGCTTGCGTATATAACAAACAGATACCCTTCCTATTATACCGTAAAATTTTGATTTGGGAGCAGTGATTTATTAATAAGAAAAAAAAAAAATATAAAGTTATATTTGCAATTGATGGTTCATAACTCAACCCCTACGCCTCGTAACACTTAGTGCTTGCGTATATAACAAACAGACACCCTTCCTATTATACCGTAAAATTTTGAATTGGGAGCAGTGATTTATTAATAAGAAAAAAAAAAAATAATAAAATAACCGCGAAAGTTATATTTGCAATTGATGGTTCATAACTCAACCCCTACGCCTCGTAACACTTAGTGCTTGCGTATATAACAAACAGACACCCTTCCTATTATACCGTAAAATTTTGATTTGGGAGCAGTGATTTATTAATAAGAAAAAAAAAATAATAAAATAACCGCGAAAATTATATTTGCAATTGATGGTTCATAACTCAACCCCTACGCCTCGTAACACTTAGTGCTTGCGTATATAACAAACAGACACCCTTCCTATTATACCGTAAAATTTTGAATTGGGAGCAGTAATTTATTAATAAGAAAAAAAATAATAAAATAACCGCGAAAGTTATATTTACAGTTGACGGTTCATAACTCAACCCCTACGCCTCGTAACGCTTAGTGCGTGCGTATATAACAAACAGACACCCTTCCTATTATACCGTAAAATTTTGAATTGGGAGCAGTGATTTATTAATAAGAAAAAAAAAATAATAAAATAACCGCGAAAATTATATTTGCAATTGATGGTTCATAACTCAACCCCTACGCCTCGTAACACTTAGAGCTTGCGTATATAACAAACAGACACCCTTCCTATTATACCGTAAAATTTTGAATTGGGAGCAGTGATTTATTAATAAGAAAAAAAAAATAATAAAATAACCGCGAAAGTTATATTTGCAATTGATGGTTCATAACTCAACCCCTACGCCTCGTAACGCTTAGTGCGTGCGTATATAACAAACAGACACCCTTCCTATTATACCGTTAAATTTTGAATTGGGAGCAGTGATTTATTAATAAGAAAAATAAAATATAAAGTTATATTTGCAATTGATGGTTCATAACTCAACCCCTACGCCTCGTAACGCTTAGTGCGTGCGTATATAACAAACAGACACCCTTCCTATTATACCGTAAAATTTTGAATTGGGAGCAGTGATTTATTATTAGAAAAAAAAATATAAAGTTATATTTGCAATTGATGGTTCATAACTCAACCCCTACGCCTCGTAACACTTAGAGCTTGCGTATATAACAAACAGACACCCTTCCTATTATACCGTAAAATTTTGAATTGGGAGCAGTGATTTATTAATAAGAAAAAAAAATAAAAAAAAATAACCGCGAAAGTTATATTTGCAATTGATGGTTCATAACTCAACCCCTACGCCTCGTAACGCTTAGTGCGTGCGTATATAACAAACAGACACCCTTCCTATTATACCGTAAAATTTTGAATTGGGAGCAGTGATTTATTAATAAGAAAAAAAAAATATAAAGTTATATTTGCAATTGATGGTTCATAACTTAACCCCTACGCCTCGTAACACTTAGTGCTTGCGTATATAACAAACAGACACCCTTCCTATTATAACGTAAAATTTTGATTTGGGAGCAGTAATTTATTAATAAGAAAAAAAATAATAAAATAGCCGGGAAAGTTATATTTACAGTTGACGGTTCATAACTCAACCCCTACGCCTCGTAACGCTTAGTGCGTGCGTATATAACAAACAGACACCCTTCCTATTATACCGTAAAATTTTGAATTGAGAGCAGTGATTTATTAATAAAAAAAAAAAAAAAAATCCGCGAAAGTAATGTCTGTAGTTGATGGGTCATAACTCAACCCTTGCGCTTTGTAACACGTAGTAGTTGCGTATATAGCAAATAGACAGCTTTCCTATTATATCGTAACATTTAAAATTGGGTGCAGTGACTTATGAATGGAGGAAAAAATCAAAATGTCCGCTAAAGTTATGTCCACACTCTAATTTTTAATTATATATTTAGGCTTTATATGGATATAAACAATATAAAAATATTAAGATTCTACATCTTCAGTGAAAATAATTTTTAATTGTACTACAAGGCTGGCTTTGTATTATTGCTCATGTACTACTGCATATATATAAATAATCAGCTGTTTTGTTTTTAATTTTAATTTATATGTTATCAATACTATTTTCCGTTGCTGGCGTTGCTGGATTATTGCGCACGATTTTGTGTAACGGTGCACTTTCATTTACTCGTTGCTGCACTCTTTTGACCGTTGCCGTTGCTGTTTTCACACAGGTGGTTATTGATATGAAATTGATGTGTGTTATTAAAATTAAATCATTTTTAGTGTTGCAAATAGTTTAAGACGAGTATTTATAGCAGAAACTCCAACATTAGCAATAGATTGGGTGAAATTGGAAGCAAATTCTACAGTTTTGAGTGATGAGTTTTTGGCACATCGCATTGGATTAATCCCATTAATATCAGATGAAGTTGTGGATCGCTTACAGTATCCCAGAGAATGTATATGTGATGATTTCTGTGCCGAATGTAGTGTTGAATTTACTCTAGATGTAAAATGCACTGATGAACAAACGCGACATGTCACAACTGCAGATTTAAAATCTAGTGACCCTAGGGTGTTGCCTGTGACGTCAAAGCACCGAGATGATGATTCTAGTGAATATGGCGAAAGTGATGAAATTTTACTTATCAAACTTCGAAAAGGACAAGAATTGAAAGTTAGGGCTTATGCTAAGAAAGGCTTTGGAAAGGAACATGCTAAGTGGAACCCAACGGCTGGAGTATGTTTTGAATACGATCCAGACAACAGTATGAGACACACTCTGTATCCTAAGCCCGACGAATGGCCCAAAAGCGAATATTCTGAGCTTGATGAAGACCAGTGTAAGATTTTATTTTTTACTTCCATATACAGGTGACCCAAATACCCTGATCAGGAGATCTCAAGAACTTTAAGAGATTTTAGGTCAGTTAAATTAAACTAAAATTTTGGCAAAAAAGTAATTTTTCTTCAAACTATGAAATAATACTGGATTTTAGTGTGTACGTCTTTAAAGCACTTTTTGATCTCTTTCGCAAGTCGATGCTTCTTTTCGTTATTACTGTTGGACACTTGGATTTCAAGTGATGTCAAAGTTTTAGTTTACGTTTTGACCAATATGTATTATTGGATGTGAGATTCCGTAACATAGGCATTGAACGTAAGAAAACTTAATACGGTGCTTTATATGTACAAACAAAGAATAAAATTTTTGTATCAAAATTTTAAATTTTTTGGTTTTATATCTGATTGTACCGCTGACGCTTAAATTTCAAGTGTCCCTTAAAATTTCGAGTTGCATTTGTCAGCGTCAGTAGTGCAAATGGGCATTAGTGACCGATTAAACTTAATTTTAAGACATTATAAAAACAGGTTTCGTATGCGATGCGTTACTGCAAGAAACGAATGTCGGTTAGCTGTCGAATACCTATTTTTTCACATGTTATTTGATGAGACAGCTTACTCGGCGTTTATTAAATAATTGCATACTAAATCTTACCAGGTCTTCAAATTAAATTTACTCAGGCACAAGAAGTGAAAATTTAAAAATTTTGTTTTCGAGATCTCTATGTAATGTATAAAGCACCGTACAATTTTACTGGACAGATTATATTTGAAAAAAAATGTTTTTCTATATTAAACGCCAATGTCATGCAATCTCGTGTTCATTCTTTACAGCAGCCTATGCATTTTCCTGGAAAAATAGTTTTTTTATTTAATCTAACCGGAGTATCCTTTGTGAACCTTCATGGGATTCGTAGTCTTAAGACCAAATTTACTCGACTATTTAATCTAACCTTATAGTTTTCGAGATGCCAATGTGGAAGACGTTATTGCCTATTGGAGACCCTTGTGTAGTATTAAAATATAATATTAAAAAGTCCCTAATAAAAGGAATAGGTTTGTGGTGAAATACCCTTACTACATGAATGGTTTCTAATTTTGTATTGAGGTTTATGGCGTGATATGTAAAGTAAATACTTTTTTTCGCGATCGCCCAGAAAATGAACTCTTTCTGATCACTATTTAGACCGGAAAGTCCTTCTTTGCTGAGCTAGCTCGGAAAGTTGTCTATAAGGGATCGGAAAGTACTTTACCGATCCCGGGACCGGTAAAGCTAAATGTTTCCATGGAGATCAGTTGTTTATTTATTTCTTATTTGCTCGCAGTAAAAAATAAAATAATACTTTTTTATTCTTTTTTCAGGATCGCAAAATAGCTATTTGTGTATTAAGAGCGCAAAATGCGACATTGTCGATTGAGAGGTTGTTGCCGCGCGACGAAGGAGCGCGGCATTCTCTCGAAATCGACAATGTCCATTTGCGCTCGAAACACACACAAGATTTTTTCTACAGTCGCTACAATGGGCTCCTCCACCATAACAAAAAATAATAAAATGTACACTTTATACTTACAGTACTGCTCAATAAATAACGATTGGCTAATACAAAAGATACGGTTTAAACTTAAAAAGGCTTTTAAATGATTATATCGTTACATTAGCCATCTATTCCATAAAAAAACCAAAATTAGAGCGTGGAAGCAAGAATTTGTGATGATTTGATGAGTTTTTGTAGCAAAATGTGTGGTTAGTTGTCACGCCTGTCACACTGAAAAAATTAACAAATATTTCAAGGAATTTGTGATTATATAGACATGTATGTGTATTGACTGACTTCTCGCAATTATTTAAGTAACGAAATAACTAATAACTTTATTGTAATCAAAATAAATAGTTAACTAGAGATCAGATGTCACTGACGTCAGTACGACTCGCAACTATCCTACCGCCATCTGTGTACAATCATTTCTATTACTAAACATAACTGTTCACACAATTTATTTTATATTCAATTTTATTTTATCGTTATTTTCCATTCATCTTGAGTTTTTATTCAATCTAATCTAAGCATTTTATACTTTCGTTTTTGTAAATGAATGCCCTATTTCATTTTCACAGCAGTGTGGCATTTTGTTAGGTTATGTTAAATACCGACAGGACATATGTCAAATTGACATGTGAACGTGATAAATGTGTAATTACAGTGCCATTAGTTCCTAACTAAACATTTTCATTAAGAATGTAGACAAGTGACATTTCTCAACATTGTATACTTAGAAATTTGGATAGCGAGCGTTTTTTCTACTTTGTCGCGCATGAGCGGCAAAGTGACATTTTGCGTTGACAAAAGAGAGCGCAAATTGCTACTTTCTATAGTGACTGTAGAAAAAAAATATTGTACCCAACAAGATTCCAAAGCTCGCCTACGGCTCACCCAGTAAAGTATCACTTGCAGGTCTTGTTATGTAAATTACTATAATATGTTGGGTACAATATTTTTTTTGCTATCCTGAAAAAAGAATAAAAAAGTATTATTTTATTTTTTACTGCGAGCAAATAAGAAATAAATAAACAACTGATCTCCATGGAAACATTTAGCTTTACCGGTCCCGGTATCGGTAAAGTACTTTCCGATCCCTTATAGACAACTTTCCGAGCTAGCTCAGCAAAGAAGGACTTTCCGGTCTAAATAGTGATTAGAAAGAGCTCCTTTTCTGGGCGATCGCGAAAAAAACAAATTTCATATTGATGTGTGTTTACACGGTGGTTTGTCGGTCTGTAAATACGTGTATCTTAAATTCTATTGGAAAGGCATAATTTTTGCTAAAAGTTAGATAAACGAAAGTATGTAGTATACTTTTAATAGGCCACGAGCAGACACGTGACTCCAGCTACCTTGAAGTGCTTGGAATCAGGTAGTTTTTATTCGCTTGTCATTTTCAATAACAATGTTTTGATCTATTTTGATTTTGAACTGCTAAATAGTATATTACTAACCTAGATGGAAATTATTTCATTATGTCTCGGGCTATACAATCTTAGTTACTGTTTTATGGCGTGGCTACGTAATATTTTTACATAGCAACAAGCTTTACATATACAGTGTGTTCCATTTAGAGGTGCCACCATTGGGCTTTCGAGAACTATAAGAGATACGATGTCAGTTAAATGGAACTTTTTGTGCGCCTTTGGGAGGCCATCTCAGATGTGCTTTTGTTTTTCCAAAAATTCTTATAGGGCACTAGATAATGTCAAAAAACTGAATATTGTTGATTTTTTCTTTCTCAAATAACTTCTAAACTATTAGTAATTGAGAAAAACGTTTCAAATATAAAAGATAGATATTTTTATTAACTAAGCAGTGGCGAACGAAATAAATTTTTATATCCGTAAATTTTCGAGATATAGTACAAACTTATATTTTTTTTAAATGGAACCCATATCTGATTTTAGTCTCAAAAAAATTATTATTATTTTTTTTTTTTCTCAATGATGTAAGGGTTATTATGTATTATATTTGTTTTGCTCCTAAAATTTTATTTTTCTCTTTATTTTCCTGAATTTTCTTATTATTTCCCAAAAAAACATTATTATTTTTATTAATTATGTATATTGTATATGATCAAAATAATTTGTTTTATGCCTTTATTAATTAATATTTTCATTCTAGACTCATAATTACAAATTACACTATGATGTGCCAAGGGCGACCTGATACAAAATTTTATAAAAATTAATTTGATACGAGTTAAGCAAATTTTTTTAACGAAGTAAATTATTTAAATACAAGGAGTATTTCCAAATAGAAATCTACCAATATATTCAAAATAATTGTAAATTTAATACAAAATAAGGAAAAAATAATAATTTTGAAGGCAAAACAAATATAAAACATAATAACTCTTACATCGTTGAAAAGAGAAAAAAATATTTATTTTTTTGAGACTAAAATCAGATATGGGTTCCATTTAAAAAAATATAAGTTTGTGTTATATCTCAAAAATTTACGGTTATAAAAATTTATTTCGCACGCCACTGATTAGTTAATAAAAATATCTATCTTTTATATTTGAAACTTTTTTCTCAATTATTAATAGATTAGAAGTTATTTGAAAAAGAAAAAATCAACAATATTCAGTTTTTTGTCATTATCTAGTGCCCTATGAGTATTTTTGAAAAAATAAATGCACATCTGAGATGGCCTCCCAAAGGCGCACAAAAAGTTCCATTTAATCGACATCGTATCTCTTATAGTTCTCGAGATCCCAATGGTGGCACCTCTAAATGGGACACACTGTATAAAAAAATAATTTAAAAATATATCATTTGATTGCAGTAGTTCGTAAAACGTTGTACATACCTCAGACCGAAAGACGTTTACACCCTTTTGTCCGCAGGCGTAAACCTTTTCTTTCGATCCTCCCGGTTCGTAGTTATTGGAGTTCTTTTGTTTTTCGAATAATCGTCATAACTCCCTTATTTTAAGGTCTATTAAAAAAAAAAAATTAAAATTACATTTGCATTTACAATTATTCTTTTATATTTGCAAATGACAAAATGGCGATCGACCAAAAATTTGAAAACAATATTTTTTGATAACCGCTCCATCGATTTCCGAAAATCAAACATTTATGAAGTCCTCGAGCTATCTACTACACATTATATTATATAAACAACATTACCTTATTAGTTCCATTTAAAAAATATATATTCTGTCCCAAATTTTGGGAACCTCTGACACAATTTTTATTTTGTCTACATGGCCAATTTTCTAATATAAAATGGCATAATTTTGCTCATTTAACCAACCTTGTATCTCTTCAAATAAAAAAGTTACCAATAGTGAGCTAGCTTATTGAGACATCCTGTATAGCCATCAAGATTTCAATTAGTTCTCTATCCCATTTTGCGATTTTTCAGTTTAATTTTCTACAGTTGTACACATCAAAAATATTATACAGATGACATTTGACAGTTACTTGACAGTCAAAACTTATAGAGACTTTTAAGAAAAAGCGTATGTTCCAGTTTTTCTTTGAAAGTTTTTCGTTAAAAGTCTATTGAACTGTCTCTCTTGCACTTACATCATTGTGCGAGAGAGAGAGAGAAATTTTCAAGTCACGTGAAAAGAAATACTTTATCGTGTAATGCACGCTTTAGAAGTGAAGAAAAACTGGCAGAGATAGTAATCGAACAAAATTTTACCTGTCAATGAATAGACTATATAAAAAAAAATACAATTTTATATGAAACATTTTTCTTAATTTCTAATAGTTACGAAGTTATTTGAAAATTAAATATTGGTTAAGGTTGCCAGAACATTAGGCTAGTACAATTATTTTTGAAAGGTAAATAAAAAGTCATTTTTAACCGAAGTCGTAACTGCTATAATTTTCGAGATAGCAGAGGTAAACCTCGTAGAAACTCATTTTTTACTGCCTTATATATCGGAAACAATTGAGGGTTGGACCTTTGTTGATTAATAGTATATTACGTTCCAAGTTAAGAAAAGTGAAAGTTTACAAGACGAGTATGGCATGCCATACGAGTACAGTGAAACCACTTTTCCGACGCGGTGCGTGTACTATTTTTTCGTAATTTATATTAGTATTCAAATTTGTATTTTTTTGCGGCATAATATTCTGAATTAAAAACATCTAAAAAAACATAGTAGTGTGTTTCTCAGTAACAAAGTAACTTGATAGTTATTGTTTTTTGTACCTTACAACCTCCAAACAAATTAATTTTTGGAGATCGATTTGCAAAACAATGGATCTAGAAGAATCTAGATCTATTTTATGCATTTCGCGACGCCGCAAATCTACTCCATGAAGTTGGGGTATACCGAAATGCTCAAATCTTGACTTATGAATCATTCAAGAAGTACACATCAGATTACAATTTGTAAATAAATATTTCTACCAATAACCAACTATATACTAAGTGTATGGGACATCGTTGCCAATTACTCATTCTGTTCTATTTCAATTTGTACTCCAGTCATCTTTGTCGAACGGTGTATATGTCAACATTTGAGTATTTGTGATATCTGTTACGGTTCAGACAGAAAAAAATAAAACCTGAGTGACTGCATCGTGATTTTTTTTTAAACAAATTTAATCTAGCAGTCTATCCAAATGTCAAACAAGTAATTTCTAATGACAATAACAATTGTTTATGGGTTGTCAAAAAATTCCTCCGCAATATTCAGAAACTAGTAACATCCGTTTGTTCGGCCTAATAGTATTTTACCACAGACAAACCCAACCAGATACTCAGCCAGCCAGCGCATAGGAGCCAGATTATTTGTAGTAGTTATCACGATTGTTCTAGATGGCGTTAGTGCAGTAACTACAGATTACAACCGCCCAGTCGGGTAAATAAATTGTGGGATATTTTACTTGGGCAACTGTAATCTGGGGAAGGTGCGAGCGAGCCACGAGCCACATCTCCCTGTCGGGTGATGATTTCTATTGCAATTATTTTGAGCAAATTCTTGTTAAAGTTATTACTTATATGATGGTAAATAAATAGTTATTTAAACATGTTATAAACATAATGGCTGAATAAACATTTAGGGAATATCACAATATAATTTTTTAAATGAATAAAATCCTGGAAAGTAATAAAAAAAATCTCTATCTTTAACTCCATAGAAGATATAATAAAAATTTTAAATGTATGTAGATACTGGCACACCCAGAAATGGGTAATATGCCGTGATGATATATTTATTTTATTTTACTTACTAGCAAATTAAATTAAGATGTTTTGAAAATATTTTTGTCAGGTACTAGTAGTATAATAATGCTATTGAGATTGTGATATTATTAGTTATTATTGTTACTACTCATGTACTTAAATAAAACTGATTTTTATTTCTACCCTCGTTCCTACCATAATGATTTCATGTCTAATTTTAGAGCAGAAATATAAAGTTAGATAATATAAACCCTTAAATGTTCGGACAAAATTTGTTATAAAAGTAGTGTAAAATTTCGAAAGCCTTCCGTAAAAAAAATATTAAATACGAGGGGAGTTTTTTTATGTTATCTACCTAGCTATGAAAACAATATGCTATCGCGACAATTTTCTTATGTCAAGTTACTGTGACATTTTCATGTCTACAAAGACACAATTAAGAACTTGAAAGCGGCTATACGCGAAAAAAAGACCCCACAATTATGCTCAGAAAATGTTGCTTCTGCACAACAACTGCATGGTGCATAAAGCACGAATTGTTCAAGCAGTAGTCAATAAATGCGGCTTTGACGAATTAGAACATCCACCTTACAGTCCTGACCACGTCCGACTATTATTTCTTTCCAAAACTCAAAAAACATTTGAGAGAGAGTCGCTTTTTATCGAATGACGACTTGGAAAACGCAGTGGAGTCGTATTTTGCAGAATTACCAAAAGATTTTTTTTGCAGGCGTAGCTTTATTAGAAAAACGTTGGAATAAGTGTGTTAGTGTTAACGGTTCTTACGTTGAAAAATAAAATTTTATTTGTTCTCTAACTCTTTGTTTTCATAGCTAGATAGATAACATAAAAAACTCCCCTCGTACTAGTAGGTCTGTAATTTTTACAAGCTTACACTAGAAGCGTCTCTTTTTACCTTTCGGTAAGAGAGGTGTTGGAATCATGCTAAAAATCGCATATCCAGATTTTAGTGGATAAGCACGTTTAAAGGTCCCTAGAATCCAATTATAACATTTTTACGATGATGTCCGTATGTGTATGTGTGTGTTTGTGTGCGTGGATGTTGGAGTCACGGTTTCTCAAATATTATAAGACAAAAAATATTTAACTGAAGTTTCCTCAAATCTGACAATCCTGGAAAGAGCTGATTATAGATTTTGGTAAGAATTGGACAACCGGAAGTAATAGTTTCTTTAAAAAAATCTTCTAAATATTATTTTTTGAAAATTTCTGTTATTACAATTATTAACGAATATAAAATTCTACATCTGATACATTTAAAATTTTTATTATATCTTGAATAGATTTAGAGATAAAGGCACTGTAATATATAGAATAATCTAATCGCAGAGGCCAAGGCACTAAGGAAACCAGTTGACAAATTCAAATGTTTATAACATAGTTTGTATATGATAGATGTCAGTGTCAAAAAACAACAGTTTTAGTGACATTCTGAAAGCTTTTTCTGGGAAGTAAATTTCATCTTTCTTGTTGTTTTATTAATTAAATATTTAAAATTGTAGGTAATACATATATCCATAAGAAATGCCGCCAATCTTGTTAATGAATTGGAAGGCTCTCTGACATTTAGGAACTTTCTCATGCAATGAAAAATAGATATAATTAGAATTGTATGTTTTTGTTATAAAACGATGGTTCGATAGCGAAGTGCAATACAATACTTTATAACATAAAATGGATATGGCGAGAGGTATTGCGCTGGCCACAACAGATTTTTTTTTTATAATTTATTCTTGCAAATCAAGAACCGAACCAAAATCAGATTCTCAGTTTGGTTTGGCAATAATTGTAATGATCATCAATCACATTTGTTAAAATTTTCAATAGTAGTAAAATTTTATAAAGAATGTGTATGGGAATCAAAATCAGAAAATGTAAATAAGATAACGAAGAAACATAAATTAACAACAGTCAGTAATATTTTATTTTAAGTCTCTTTTGTTTAATTTATTATGAATTCTTGCTATGTATTATATAATAATAATAATAATAATGCTTTATTTCAAAGACCATAAATGGTATAGAAAAGGTCACAAAATTCAAAATAGTTTACAAAATATTCACACAAAATAATTAAAATTTAACAAATACAGAAATAATAAATTATGCATCGATTTAAGATATAATTACAACCTTATTAGATTGAAATCAGAACATTTGTCATTAGTCATTCATAAATTCCTCAATACTATAATAAGTTTTACTAATTAAAAATTGTTTTACTTCATATTTAAATTTTTTCAAGTCCTGTAAATCTTTAAGGAATTTCGGCAGTTTATTGTATAAAACTAATCCATAGTAATTTGGATTATTTTTTGATTTATTTAATCTGATCCTTGGAACTATTAAGTTATCTTTTCCTCTGGTATCAAAGTTATGAATAGCACTGTATGTTTTTATGGTATTTAATCGTTTTTTAATATGTAAATTATATGATCGTGACCGATATATAATAAAAAAAAAACAAATTTTTGATTTTAGGACAGGCTTTATTAAGCAGTTATAACTTTGAAATTACACAGTAAAAAGAATAACATTTCATTGTCTAGCACGTATTTATAGCGTTTCTTATCATAAAGATTCTTGTTACAACGTGAGAGATTCCGTTAGGGATTCATCACATATTTATTATGTCATCATCTAACAGGGTTACATAATACCTCCCCTTCTAGATGATGGCTAAGAAATAGTGGATGGAAAAGAAATCTGATGTTCTACTTTATTAGTTGAAAGTGGTAATTGAATAGTTTTTGTTTCGTCAGATGTCTTTCCCTTACATATTTTATTCTTATATTTATTTATTAATTTATAACATATTAAAGTTAAAACAATAATAGATAGTAGTACATACAATATAGTAAAATGTGTTTCATGTTTAGTATCTAATTCTTTTAATGGTCTTATAGTAGGAATAGCTCCTGTGAATTCTTCTATGTTTTGCAAAATTTTATTTTTACTTTGATTTGTTTCTAATATCATTGGTTGTGAAAACTGGAGTTTTATTTCTTTGTATTCATTTACAAAAGGTTTAAAGACATAGTCATTAATTTTACATTGACTTGTACTAGAAATCTGAAATATTCCTTGTATGTTTTTTATTTCTTTAATATTTTTGCAATCAATTTCAACGTTCTGTTTATCAGGGCTAAATATAATTAATTCATTAGAATTTGGTATACGAATTATATTATTATGGGACGTTATTTGTTTAATTTCACATTTACTATTATTGCTGTACAACAATTGGTTAATACATTTATTTATTTTTATATTGTTAGTTCTACAATAATATTGCTTATTACTAATTAAACAATCATCAACCTTAATATTATTATCAATATACATTGTTGTCTCTTGGTCATATAAATAGTACTTATTGTTATGTTTAAAGGGGATCATTGTCATTTGATATAGATCGTGTGTTTTCTCTGACATAATAGGAATAGTTATTATAAAATATATTTTATTTTTATCATGATTACAATTGACTGTTAATAATTTTGAAATTTCAACTATATCATACATGGGTAACATTTGTTTTAAATTTTCGAAAGATATTAGACTAACATCGAAAGTGTGAAGAGAACAAAAATTTATACTTTCGTTTATTTGAGAAATGATCATTTGAATATGATTTAGCAAAGAAGTTATTATCTGTAATTTTGAATTGAGTAATAATAGTGAATCATAATATTCTCGTTTGTTAATTTGTCCTTTTAGTTGTTGAATTTGGTTATAAAGCTCTTTTTCATTAATATTTATTTTGTTAATTTGTTTATTAAAATGTTTAGTGAAATTCTCCAAATAATGTAAATTATTTTTTATTTCTTTTTGTAAATTTTGTTCATTTTCTTTAATTTGTTTAAATAATTGTTCATAGTGTTCTGCGTCATTTTGATCTAAATTTCCGGAAATAGATTTTACAACTGAACCTAATCCGTTTATTAGTCCTCGTTTATTTTTTTTATGAATTTTTAATTTATTAATTTGATTTTCTGTATTTTCATAAATCATATTCATTACATTAAATGCATCAAAGTTTAGTTTTTGTAATGGTTTAGAGTAATTTTTAAGGGAGTTGATTATGTCAGTAATATTTTGGAAATTTGAAAATAAGGGTTGTAAGTCATAGTTAAAATAGGCGTAGATATCATATTCATTAATATGGGTTTTGCCTAATTCTAGTAATTTGTATCCGTTGTTATCAGAGATATCTTGAAGGAATTGACCGTGAGGTAAGGATATTAATCTGTAACAAATTATAATTTTAATTTGTCAATTTTTACCTTTCTTTTATGAACTTTTCCTTTTACTTCAATGGTATTGTTCCTGTCATTATAATTTTCAATTTTTACCTTTTCGAACAATGGTTTTTTGAATTTTGTTATCAATCTAGGATTTTGTTTGAGAAAGGCTTGTGAAGCATTTTGGAATTTTGTATGGGTTTTATTTGGTTTGAAACGTTTTAATTTTTCGTTCGCGATTTTATTTCGTAATTTATCATGTTTATTTTTTTGAAATGTTTCTATTTGTTGTTCGTCTGTTAAGGTCATTCTTGGTCGAATGTGTGAGTAATCTCTACCGTATAGTATTTCATTCGGTGATAATTTCGTAATAGAATGTATGGTGTCATTGTAAGCTAGTATAGTTATCGTCAATATTTCATCTAAATTTTTATTTGGGTATTTTTGGAATAAAATTCGCAAGTGTTCTATTAGAGTGGAATGTAGTCTTTCTATTGCGTTTGATTTTGGGTTACCAGCGGATGTAATATGTAAATTTATTTGGTTATTATGACAGAAAGTTATCGAATTCTTTCCCTGAGTCGCAAATAATTGTTTGCGGTTGTAATCTTTCTCTAATAAAATTTGAAACTGTATTTATGATATTATTACAGGTTTTATTTTTTATAAAATATATTTGAGCATATTTCGAAAATTGGTCAAATATTGTTAAATAGTATATTGAATCTAGGGTTAATATATCTAAATTTATAATTTCAAAAGGTCGTTGAGGGGTTGGTGTAAGTTGATCTTCTAATTTTGGGGGTTGTCTGTCATATTTACATTTCTTACAAGTATCGCATTTATTTATGAATGTTGTTATAGATTCTAACATTTTTGGCCAATAATATTTTGTTTTTAATTTATTGTAAGTTTCTAATATACCCCGGTGGTTAGTTTTTCCGTGGTGGTAGTTAAATATTATTTCGTCCTGTTCATCTTCGTTTTCTACGTCCTCAACTTGTTGATTAACTCTTATTATATTTACTGTTCCGAATTCAAATTTACTCTGTATTACTTTATTTAAAGTATTAGCAATTTCGTCCGTGCAAATACAGTAATATCGTATTTTAGGTACTACGTAATTTTGAATAAATTCAAATAGTTGTGTTTCTTTATATTCTGGTTTTAAAGAAAATAGAATTCTTTGTTTTTTATGATTAAATAATCTTTTTGTTTCTACTTTGTTTTCTTTATCTTCCTGAATTATTATTTGATTGTCAGCTACATTGATTCGATTTTCTAAAAATTTTAAACCATTTATGGGTTCTTCTGGTGAGGAGTGGACAGTATCGGTTGTTAAACTTTCTAGTTCTCTCTCTATATCTTCGACATTATTTAATAAACTATCTACCGATTCGCTTGTATGATTTTTTTAAAAATTATCGATTTCTTGTGAGTTTGCAAAGTTATGAGGTAATTCGTAAATATTAATTTGGATATTTGTGTCTTTAAAGATATTATTTAATAATTGGATTAATTTAGGTTTTTCTAATTTGTCTAGCCCACATGATAAGTATGGCATGTTGATTTCAAATAAATCATTTTTGATTAAGTAATCCCTTAAAGTAATAAGACAAGATTTTAATTGTTTCAGGTTAGCGTTTTCTTTATAGGTGTCTTTTGTATACAAATGTAAAATTATTTTATTTTCAAAATTTTGAATAATCATATTTTGGTTTTTGTAGTTATTCTCACAGTACTTTTTACTTGTAAATTGTTTATCTATTTGTAAAGCTAATCCTTTGCCAAAACGATTATCTTTAGAAACACAATGACAAAATATATCTGTTTCAGTTACGTTTCCGGTTACATAATTAATTTTGAAAGGTTCTCTTATTCGCGATAGATAATCAGCAATTTTATTTGTTCTGCCTGGTAAATACTCAATTTCGAAGTTGTATTCACTTAGTTCAATTTTCCATCTCATCAGTTTTTGATTTCCATTTCTCATATTGAATAGCCAAATTAAAGGTCTGTGATCCGTTCGAATAATAAATTTTCTGCCGTATAAGTAAGTTCTAAAGTTTTGTACTGACCAGACGATAGATTTTAACTCTTTTTCTATTGTAGAATAATTTTGTTCGTGGTTATTAAGAGTTTTTGACGCGTATGCTAGAGGTTTTTCTACGTTATCTTGTACTTGTGAGAGTACTGAACCCATTGCGTAATTTGATGAGTCAGTTGTTAAGATAAATGGTTTAGAAAAGTCGGCGAAGCTTAGTATAGGGGGGTTACTAATTAATTCTTTCGATTTTTGAAATGCTTCTTGATAGTCTTTATTAGTTATATCAATTATTTTATTTTTCTTTAAACATTCGGTAAAAGGTTTCGTTAATTTTGAAAAATTAGGTATAAAGCGTCTGTACCATGATAGCTTGCCCAAGAATGATTTAATTTCTTTTTGTGTTTTCGGGATTGTAATTTTATCAATGGCTTCTATTTTTTTGAGATTAGGTTTAAGACCATGTTCTGATATAACAAATCCTAAATATTCTATTTCTGTTTTCATGAATTCACTCTTATCAATTTGTATTTGTAAATTTGCGTTTTTCAGTTTTTCGAGAACAAGTTTTAAATTTTGTAAGTGTTCTTCTTCTGTTTTACTGAGAATTATGATGTCGTCCATATAGACAAGACAAATTTTGTTAATTAAATCTCCTAAAACTTCATTCATCATTCGTTGGAATGTCGCTGGTGCATTAATAAGTCCAAACGGCATTCTGACAAATTCATAGTGACCTGATGGGGTGCTAAAAGCCGTTTTTTCTATATCATCTTTTTCTACCGAAATTTGATGAAATCCAGAATGTAGATCGAGAGTCGTAAAAAATTTTGGTTTGCCAATTTTGTCTAACAGTGTATCGATGTTAGGAAGGGGATATTTATCTTCTCTAGTATTTGCATTTAATTTTCTGTAGTCTATTACGAGACGTGTTTTCCGCTTTCCTGATGCATCTGTTTTTTTGGGGACAATCCAAATGGGGGAATTATAAGGGCTGTTTGATTTTCTAATTACACCGGTTTTTAATAAGTTTTGTACGTGGTCTTCAATGTCATTCTCAAATACCTGTGGAAGTCTGTAGTTTTTCGTATATATAGGAGTATTGTCTTTAGTCAAAATTTTGTGTTTAGTGTGGGTAGTACATGATAAATTTTCGCCATCTTTTGGGAAAAGTTCAGGATATTGTTCTAATAATTTGTTAATTCTTTGTTTTTGATTATTATTTAAATGTTCTGACCGAAAATTTAATTTGCAAAAATTTGACTCTGACATTGGAATAAATGGATATTCTATATTTTTTATTTTAATTTTTTCATTAGCAAAATTTATTTCACATTTCAAGTCTTTTAATATATTTATGCCAAATAATAAATCACAATCTTTATTAAAAGTGTGAATAAAAAATTTATGAGGTTGATTAAAAATTTTTAAAGTTATAGAGTTTTTGCAATGTACTTTTGAATTGGCTGTTTTAAAGGTCAAATTGTCACTTACAATTTTTGATTTATATAATTTTGACATATTTTCACTAATGAGATTTACGTCAGATCCTGAATCTATTAATACTTTATAATTTGATAAATTAATAATAGGAATTTTGTTTGTGATTGAAGTCATAACTATGTTTCTTGGCTTGAAGGTTCTATTGGCTCTAAAAAATTATCATTTGAGTGATTTTCAGAATTTTCGTCAAGATTTTGATTTTCTTGGAAATATGTTTCAAAGTTTTCGGGTTCATCATCGATATTTTCTTGTAAATAATTTTGTTTTATTGTTTGTGTACTCATAGGGATTGTACTTTTTGTTATTCCAGACATAGGTTGTGGTTTAAATTGTTGTCTAGTTCTAACAGCGTTATAAGCGTTTTGTCTAGCAGCAAAAGGCGTGTTTGGTTTATTAGAGTTCTGTTGAACATTTATGGGTTTTGAAGGGAATTGTTGCCCTGGGAATTTTTGTGGAGGTATATTGTTATGCAATGTTTTTTGTGATTGTTGAGGGTTATCGGATCTTAACAATGGACTTTTAAAAGTTTGAAGTGCATAGTTATAATCATTTGTTAGTAAATTTTCACACATTTCTAATGTAGTGGGGTTGTTGGTAATGAAAGATCCTCGGACGTGAATCGGTAGTAATGTAATGAAATGTTTTACGACTAATTCTTGTATTTCGCTTATTAATATAGTTTTCTGAGCTGTATTATAATTTAATAAGTGGACTTTTGATTTATATTTTGCAAAATCGTTTTTAAATTGTATTAAAGTGTCGTATATTTTATTTGTACTTTTCGTATTTAAAATTTTTAATAAAATAGTTTCTTTAGTGAGTTTATCTTCGAAATTTTCAGATAAATGTTTTTTTAGATCTTCCCAATTTTTAAACGTGTTTTCGTTAATCAGATTTACCGCTTTGTCTGTTAATTTACTTAATACTAATGAAAAAGCGTATTTTGTTTGTAATGCATTAAGAGCTGTTGATAATAAAATTTCGTAGAACAAATCTACTTGAATTATGAAATTTGGCAATCTATTTACATCACCGTTGTATTCGGGGATGACACTAGCAAGATTTTTAATATCTGCGTAGGTAGTCATTTTGACTTCTGAATTATTTGTATTATTATGAGTTACAGAGTTTCTCAACCTGTTTGGTTGTAATGTAATATTATTTAATAAGGTACTTAATAATTCAAGTTCCCGATTTATATCAGATGACTGTGGTTCGTTATCTGACATGTGATTTATAAATTAAAAGAAACAATGAGACTTACAGACTTATTATGAGTGCCTGTATTGTTGACATCTCCTTTGTTGCGAGGGGGCTGATGACGTTCAGTTGACGGATATCTTTTCTGCGAACTGCTTGGCCTGGAGAATTCGATGGGTCGTATGAATAGACCTCTGATGCAACCACTGTTTAGGTTGATCGCTGATCTCGATGGGTCGTATGAATAGACCTCTGATGCAACCACTGTTTAGGTTGATCGCTGATCTCGATGGGTCGTATGAATAGACCTCTGATGCAACCACTGTTTAGGTTGATTGTTGATTAAAGCGAAGGCTTATTGGTATAGCTTTGCTTTTACGAAGGCTTCTTGCTTGTTAGGCTTCGAGTTTCTTCGCAGTAATAGTTATTTGGTTCGATCACACTAAGCAACAATTAAAATTGTCGAATAAAGCGTTGTACAGATTTACGGCGAATTTTTCGAGCACACTGACTTCTTTATTTGTGATCCTACAGAGACTGCGCCAATTATATGATCGTGACCGATATATAATAAAAAAAAACAAATTTTTGATTTTAAGACAGGCTTTATTAAGCAGTTATAACTTTGAAATTACACAGTAAAAAGAATAACATTTCATTGTCTAGCACGTATTTATAGCGTTTCTTATCATAAAGATTCTTGTTACAACGTGAGAGATTCCGTTAGGGATTCATCACATATTTATTATGTCATCATCTAACAGGGTTACATAATATGTATAACTACATTTAAAATATAAATACAAGGAAAACATAAAAGTTTCTCGTTTTTAAACAATTCTCTGCAGGAGGATCGATAATTTAATTGATATATATTTCTCACAGCTGTTTTCTGCAATTTAAAAACTCTAATTGATGATGTTGAACAACCCCAAAAAATAATCCCATAGCACAAAACTGAATAAAATTTGGCGAAATAAAAGGTTTTTGTAGTTTGTACATCACTGAGAATTCGCAGACGTTTTAATAAGTAACAAAGAGACGAAAGAGTTTTACACAACATATCAATATGATTATTCCAACATAAATTTTCTTGAATGTTAAGTCCTAATACTTTAATATCCTTAACTTGTGGAAGAGACTCATTATCGCATCTCACAAGAGCACTTGTTTGACGTACTTTATTTGAAAATTGCATTATGGCAGATTTATTTGTATTTAAAGTAAGTTTTAAAGAGGCAAACCAATTGCCTAGGTTATTAATTACATTTTGTAATACAAAAGGTGCAGTCAAATTATCATTTTGTGGAACAAGAAGTGTCAAGTCGTCCGCGTAGGCTATAAATGAATGAGAATTTAAAATTTCTTTAATGTTGTTTAAGTATAGAGTAAAAAGGATCGGTCCCATTATTGATCCTTGCTGTACACCGAAATTTAATGGCTGTGGATTAGATTTTTGGTTGTTATACATCACTATTTGGTTTCTATTTCTTAGGTATGATTCTAACCATTTAGAACAAACTCCACGTAGACCATAATGTTCTGCAATATTTATAAGAATTGAGTGATCAACACAATCAAATATGATTGTATGTATGTATTATTTAGTAATATAGAGAAATACCTTACTAGCTTACTACCTTAGAAATTTGCTCAAGTGTGAAAGTATTCCATTCTTACTAAATAGTCCATTAATTTCATATTACCCATTAAATAATGTTGCTAATGCAATGACTATAAAGTGTTATAATTGTATTGTAAGTAGCCAAAAATTGAACTTAGTTTACAATACATTTTCTTATGTTAGTCAATTCGACCAGCATCGTTCTGTGCTTTGTACCCCCACCTCTCAGTCAGTCTGGTGCTGGTGCGACGTCAGAGGAAGAAAATATTGTCAACTATAACACCACTTTGTTCTCTAAACTATATTTCATTCTCTTTCTGCGCTGCCCGCGCCATCTATTAAATTTAAAACTAAATATAATAGAGTACATTTTCTAACGTTAGGCTGTGTATCTGGTAGGGTTTGTCTGTGAGTTTACTATACCCAAATCATTCATGGCCATTAAAAAGTTACGGTGTAATCAAAGTTGGGACACCTAAGTTTCTTATGCTAGTGGTTCATTAATAATAACAAGTATCATCTTAAAAGATGACTTATATTTCATCCAAATCGAATAAAGCGTTTTGTTATTATAAGCAAAATTAATTTATTTTTTTTTGGTTAACTTTGATGCAGAATACTGGCTAAATGGTACACTTTCCGGTAGAAGCAAGTTTAGTTAAATCATCTTATTTTAGCCTCAGGAATCTGTGGTTAAGCCATGTCCCCCTATTTAAGAAACTAAGGAGGGCTGTTATATGCTGATTTAATCAGATTTTGTTTACTATTTACTTACGCAGATATCAGTATTTCAGTAATGACAATACTTATACTTTACTGTAGAAGGCGTTTAGTAGGAATTACCTCACGGGCAACTGTTTACTTACGCAGATATCAGTATTTCAGTAATGACAATACTTATACTTTACTGTAGAAGGCGTTTAGTAGGAATTACCTCACGGGCAACTGTTTACTTACGCAGATATCAGCATTTCAGTAATGACAATACTTATATTTTACTGTAGAAGGCGTTTAGTAGGAATTACCTCACGGGCAACTGTTGTGAACAAGAATTACTTTAATTCAATTTGAAAATTATAATTTATATACATGTGTTTACAGATGAAGCACCGTACAACTGGGAAGCTAAACCAAACAAGTTTTTCTTCAACGTGGAGTCAGCGGGCGCTTTGCGACCTGAAAATATTGTCCAAATGGGAGTGGCGGTTTTGAAAACAAAGCTGTCCAATCTGCAAACACAATTGGCGCACGAAGCCAACAACGACGCACTGGCCATCTAGATTTATCATTTCTTATGATTTTAAAATTTGTAGCACTACGATTAATAAACTACTATTATCTACTATTGTATCTTACTTTATTAAGTAGTAGGAGAAAAAACCGTAATTAAGTAAAAATTAGTATCAATGGAGAACCCTCCATCATACTAACAAAAAAGAAATTGGGTCATTTTTATTTTAAAAAAATCTTATGTGGCCAACACATTTTCTACCATGTAATTTTTTAAACTAAATATGTACTTACATATTTGCCAATATTGCCAAATGTATTTTATTGTTTCTTCGTTAACTAGTTTAGGTAATATAGCTACTGTTAATACTTTCTTCTCCAAAATCTTACCGTTATATTAATGCAAATTTATTTTATGATTATGATGTTTCTTCACTACTAGTAACATGCCAATATTGATCTCTTTTTGAGTCGTGAAATTGATTTTCTTTTGTGCAACCGCACAGGAACTAAACATTTCGGAGACGCATTTCAGTCGGAGAAATCCATTTTTATGTTCGTTACTATAATCAGTAATAATATTTCATTAAATTAAAAGTCACTTTGACACTTGAGATTTATGGTTGAGACAAGTGTTGCCAAAAACCGGAAAAAAAAATAGAACTGGGTACCCGGTTCCAAAACTATCCGGAGAGTGGAACCAATCTTACATTCCGATTCAGGGTAGTGAAAACGGGCTTCTGTTTAAGTACTGGAACGGGTAGGTATACAAATTCATAATGTACATAGATCGCCCTGTACATACCTTGCCTTGTACATTTTCATAACATACAAATATTGTCTTGTACATTTCTTGTCTTATACAAATTCCTAATGCACATACATCGCCCTGTACATATCTTCCCTCGTACATTTTCATAAAGTACAAATATTGTCCACGAAGTTGACACGAGTCGTACTTCGCGCGCTCACAATTTAAAAGGTACACTCCGGAGTGTAAATGGTATATGAAAATATTTATTAAATCAAAGTAGGTGCTAGTAAAAAATTGTGGAAGTTACATAATTTTAAAATTATTATAGTTTTATATATATATACAGCGTCATATAATAAATATGACTTATTTATAATATTTGATTTCAATGGCTCGTAGTATAATCACGGTTTTAACTAAAACTCTGTTTTTAGAAATGTCAAATTCAAATTTAAATATTTAATTTCACCGTATGTCTAAAGAACGATTTTTTTTAAATATTTGTTTGAATACAAACTATGTTCTGCTTTAAAATCATATGTTGATAAATTTGATATTATTTACTATTGTTATTAAATAATGAAATTTGACATTTCTTAAAAGAGCGTTTTAGTTAAAACCATGATCATACTACTAGCCAATGTGCATAACAATTTGTAAATATCATTTTATATTTATATGATTGCAAGACAGTGACATTCAGGATCCAGGGAAAATGTATGAAAAGTATTTTAACTATCATTTTCTAGACAAAATAATTTTTCTATTTATATGAAGAAAATATTCCACAATGTGGAAGGTAGAAGACATATAAAACTCATTGTACAATTAACTTTTTTTTATACTATACATTGACAGTATTATTTGTAGATACAATAAAAAAATTAATAATGATACTCAAAATTTCCAAAATACCTAAACACGTATTGCGCAAAACGCCTCTTTTAATTTTAGACAAAAATGTTTCAAATAAATATTGTAGAGAATTAAATTCTCGACTTAAATCAGTAATCAGATTTTATTTTACATATTTAATAAAACCAAATAAATGGGACCGTTAAGGCGAGGTGGCCCAATTAAACGACCGTCGATAATACCAGCCCATACGTTGATGCCGAATTTGAGGGATTTCTTCATCCCAAATATGGCTGTTGCGGGAGTTGAAAATACCTTCTCTACGGAAGGAAGATTCATACGTAAAAAGAACAAATCGTGGAAATTCTGCCACCAACTGACAACGTTGTATGACCAGCGAGCAAAGTTAATACGTGGCGGATAATCGACTGGACTGAATGCTTGGACTCTCTGCAGATGTTAGGGAGCTTTTTGCTGCTCATTTGTATTTCCCGGACGAGCGTTTAATTCGTTTGTCAGACGTCTGACTCCGAAAGTGATGACGTCAAAATCGACCGGGAATTACAAAACCTGAAAGTAGGCTTCCGGTTTCTTAACTGCATCTTGAAAGAGTTAGTTGTGAACGAACCGTACTCGCGCCAAATTTAAATAGCTGTCATCAAAGCTGTAATCTGTAAAGTGTAAATAAAACTTTTTTAGCATTAAAAATTGTTTCTTATAAACCTAATTTTATAACAATATTTTGCAATATAATCAATTAATAAAATGAATAACGCATATGACAAATATTGGACAAGGAAAATAAAAGAAGTAGGTATGCAAAATTTGAAAAGTAGATTATCATATAATAAAATATATTTGTCACATACGTGTTAAATAATATAAAGGTGTTAATGAATACGTATTACAAATTTATAGGGTATGTAGGGGATGCAAAAATAAAATAAACAAAATTAGTCTGTAGTGAGAGATTGTAACAGCCAACGAAAATTAAGAAAGATAATTACCATTTTATGAGTTTATTGGTAAAAGTTACTCTATTTCGCACCACGTATATACCCTATAAATTTGTAACACGTATTCATTAAAAGCCTTTGTACATATTTACAAAAATTCGATTACATACTTTGTTCATTGTAAAATATTTCGACTTACTTATAAGCGGATATTGAAAATTTGTCAAAGCCCCACAAACTTTAAGGATGAATGATGCATGGGGCACTAAAAAAAGCAATCATATGTAATATCTGAAAAGTTTTAATTCTTCCTATGGCCCTTTCTACTTGTTTTTTTACCCTCGTAATATTTCTTGTTTTCTGAATTTGTTCCACCGTTAACTATGGTATCATTAAAAATTAACGCCTGGTGGTAAAAGTTCGGCTTCTAAAAAACCTTTTTCGGCTAGAATTAAATCACCGGCGAGAAAGTGACTCGCAACTTTACAATGATTAAATCCCACTGCTTTTCCAAATTTGGCTAATTCGTTTTTTAATACTTCAAAATATTCCTTAGAAACTGTACGATCAGTGGATCTATGTGGTGTTGAAGGATATAGATCTTCAACTGTTTACACTGTAGTATCAGTTGTTTTCTTCTTCGACCAGGAACAAGCCGTATCCGTTACGAAAATGTTGCATGTTGAATATCTAACGATAAAATTTATATTTCAAACATGTACTTTCTCCAACATTATAATATTTTTCTTTAAAACTAGTATGCACTTTTCCTTTTATAATATTAAGGTCTGCGTCATAAACCATTTCATGGACAATGGACATCACAGACCAAATGAACATGGTTTGATTCCACTGCATTTTCACCACGAACAATAAGTCTCTCTTCATCCACAAAAAAATTATTATTGCAGAAAAACGAATCACTTGTTCTTGTTTCTTGTGCCACTCTAATTTGCAAAAGTTCAAAATCGTACCCAGATGAGATAACAAGCGCGACTAAAACACTACGAACCGAATTGAAAGTAAGAACGGACAGAATAAGTGATCAGATGAAGAATACCAATCCTTTAAACAATAGCCTAGGTCTGTAACTATAGAATCAGAGGAAAAATTTTTCGTCCTCGCTGAAGAATGACAAGAGCCACAATAATATTATTTCTTGGAATTTATTAAAATTTACTTCAAAATAAGGTTTCTTAAAACAAATTACGCATATATTTTAATTAATTTTTTTTACTTTAAATACATAAAACAAGAATATGTAACAAAATCACATCATTACATTTTCAAGTTTTCAAAGAAGACAAATGACAGCTATTTAAATTTAGCGCTAGTTCGGTGCGTTCACAATAAACTCTTTCAAGATGCAGTCAAGAAACCGGAAGCCTACTTTCAGGTTTTGTAATTCCCGGTCGATTTTGACGTCACGCTTTCGGAGTCAAAAAGTATCACTTTAGCTGCTTGTAAAATAATATACTATTATTAAGAATATGTAAGCATATAAATTATACTAGTACAATGAAAAACTTAAGCAGCCTTAAAGTATGAAGACATGTTTTATTTTTATACTTTTAAAATATAGTATTTGCCAGCCTCATTAGATAATTGTAGTTTCAAGTATAAAACTTAGCTCATAGTTACGAGCATTTTTCATAATTCCTTGCTATTTGTCGTGGTTTGCATTCTGAGTAAATATTTCATTTTGTTTTTCTATATAGCATATATGGCACTTAAGCCTTTTGTAATGTACTCTTCAATTACATAGTAAATAATGTCATATGAAATAAATTATTTGGAAAAATGTATTAGTGATTTATCTTTAGTATACATAATGAATACATACTTATTTTATAACGCAGGAGGATTGTACGTAATTTGTTTTTATTTGATACAGTAAACCCAGGACGATGTGGGATAATGTAATTTATGAAGAGAGCATTTCATCAATTATCGATATATCTTACAAAAAATGGGTTCATGATAATTGATAAGAGCCAACAAAGTGTCTGACATCTGGTGGCAAAATAAAACATATAAGTTGTAGGGAAAACGTTGTGCTGTCATACAGGGTTATAAGTAAACAACAACTAAAAATGACCAGCAAATCGAAGAGATATTATTATGTACCGCAGTGCAATAATTATGCAAGTGCTGGCATATCCGTTCATTATTTCCCAAAAAGAGAAATATTAAAAAATAAGTGGAAAATCGCGTTAAAAATCGGAAAGAACATATCACCGTTCATGAACGTTTGTTCACATTTTTACCTAAGCGATTTTATTCCATGTAAGTATTTATAAAAAATTATGCTTCAAAACATTATTAGATTGTTTTTGTAGTCAATAAAAGAAAAATATATAAAAAAAAAATGATATAGCAAGCTAAAAATTACAACAAAGAAAATTAGACAAAACCCCTGTACAGAAAAGAAAATAGAGAGACGTTACCTGTAAGTAGTAACTATTATTCTTTAATATTATATATTTATTTTAAATTGTTTATAGGAAAGACAGGGAAGAAGAAAAAACTACAAAAATATCAGAAATTGAGCAAGAGGAAGACGTGCAAAACAAAGAACTTGATGTGCATTTGTATTTAGTGTTATTACGATTGAGTGGTTAGCCAAATTAGATGTTTGAACACACAGTTAATTTATTTCTATATTATTCTGTTTATCTGTCTTATATCCGCACAAGATAAAATGTCCAGCTAAAAATAATTAAATAAGTAGTTATCATGCAGATAACCTCAATTTTGAATCTTATTTTACCCTTATATACTGCTTCTCCTTCGACCATAGGCCGCACAGCATCATTTAAATAAATGTATATATCTGACATTATGATAAATATATTTGATTTCAATTAAAAATAACAAAATATCCTCAAAACAAAGCCTCAAAATATAACTAGCGCAAACGTAAAATATAATGTTTTCCCTATAAGTCGGTCATTAGTGCTGCCATCTCTAGGATGTGGCTCTCCCGGTTTTTTTTGGGGTTTGCAGACTGACAAAAACTTTTTCCGAAAACTGTCATGAAAAGTTGATTTTACGACAGCTTTCAACAAGTGAAATGATATTTTTGTTAGTCTACAGAACGCAAATGATTTTTGTATTTAATGTCCCAATTAAGCAATTATTCCAAATAATACCGCTCATATACATTACATAAGTGCAACTATAGTGCGAGAGCCCAGAACAGTGTGTAGAAGACTAAACTAATGTGAAAATTCGCTTGCGCAACTATTTTAAGACCTACCGAGTTGCTAAATTTTAAATATTTGGTATTCCTTTCAATATAAAAAGATGTTTTATTAGTAAAACTGTATTAAGGGCCGGTATTATAAACGTCCAGTTAAATTTAGTTCAATAGTAAATTTTTTACATGAACAAATGCAAGACGAATTTTCGACAGCAATGTTTTAAATATGAACATGGATATTGATTCGAATTTGTTGATTATTAAATTTATGTAATATGTGCATTCAAAGGTCCATCCTGCATTTTTTTGTATTTAATGCCCCAATTAAGAAATTATTCTAAATAATTCCACTTATATAAATTACATGCATGGTGGTGACCGGCACAGCCGTATGTGTAGGTCTTTAAGACGTAAAATCATAATTTTGTTATTTACTGCTTCCCTAACGATTTTAGAAAAAAAAAATTATGATGAGAAAATAAACAAAGAATTCAATGTATCAGTAATATATTATTTGTAACATATGTAATCATAATTTAAATATTCGCGCGCATTAGTGTGTCACATGTAAGAAGAGAAACTGCGCGCCAAAAATATATGTACATGTAGACTCCTGTGTAGCGTAAGGTTGATAAATAAAAAGCTTGTTAAAAACGTAGTCCAGAATATATATATTGAACCCACAAATCATACATGGTGTCAAGTGTGTAACCTAATAGTAATAGGAAGAGAAAGAAAAACGAATAAAAGAAAAGTGAAGAAAAAAGTCGAGATTCGAGCAACCTAACCTAAAAAAAAGGAAACATGAGCAACGCAGAACAAATCGACAGCTTGCGTGCCCAAGTAGCCGAATTGCAGTCACTCGTCGCCTCATTCAATGTCCTAGGACCAACACAAGGACAACAACAGGCAAGTAGAAATCAAACATTGCCACAAGTTCCTGCACCAGAAAAATTTTCGTTTGTAGAAAGTGATTGGGAGCCATGGTTGGAACACTATGAACGATACAGGCGTGCAACTAAGCTGAACGAACAATCAGAGGAGGTCCAGATTAGCAACATTCTTCTGCACATGGGGCTGAAGGTCTACAAAGTTTTTGAACGACTCCAGAAGACGCAAAATGACTTTAAGAAATATGAAGATTTGAAGAACGCCATCAGCAAGCTGTACGAAAAAAAGACAAATCTTATATACGAACGCGCTAAGTTCAATCTACGGAAGCAGAAAGAACACGAAACCGCGAACGAATATATTAATGTTATAATAGCGTTGGCAAAGAATTGCAAATATAATACTCTGGAAGACAAATTAATTAGAGACAAGTTAATTGTTGGCATTAAAGATGAAAAACTGTCAGAGGCTCTACAACTCGACGATACTCTAACATTAGAGAAGACTATTGAAAAAATTAGACAAGCCGAACAAATTAAAACCCAAAATGAGGAATTACGCAAAAACACAAGTACAGAAGGTAGCATAAACCGAATTCAGCAAAAGAAAAAAAGTTTCAGCTTAAAGAGGGAAACGAACAAAGAAAACAACAATAAAAGAAGAAGTTATCCACAATGCGGAAGGTGCGGCGTTAAACCAAGCCATCCACTGAAGGAATGCCCAGCTATAAACTCAAAATGCAACAAATGCGGAATTAAGGGTCACTATAAGAAATTCTGCAAAACAAAATCTGCTCGAAGAGTTGAACAAGACTCCGACACAAGCTCGTCAGAAAATTCCGAGTGCGCACAAGTCAAAATAATAAATAAAGTGGGAAAAAGCAATGAACCTTGGCGAGTAGATTTGACAATTAAAGACAAAGTAATACCGTTTAAAATCGACACAGGAGCTGACGTCACAATAATATCGGAAGATACTTATAAGACAATAGAGAATCTTTATCCCTTAAAAGCAACTAAAACTACATTAGTGGGTCCTAATAAAGAAAATCACAAACTGAAAACATTTGGAAAAATTAAAGTACAAGTCGAGTATAAAGGGAACACGTATAACACAAAAATGTATGTGGTAAATACAAAAGATAACCTATTAGGACGTCCTGCACTCAAGAAATTGGAAATAATATCATGGGAAGATAATCAGCTCAAAGTCCTGGAGGTAAACTCAAAAAAGGAAGAAAAAATAAGCGAAGTTGAACAAAAGGATTATAATCATCTCACTCAGAAATACAAAGAAGTGTTCCAAGACTTAGGAAAAATTAAGAACTACGAATACAACATAAAAATCGAGAAAAATGCTGAGCTATACGTTGTCACAGCACCCAGAAGAGTACCTTTGCCACTCCTGGAAGAGGTGAGGAAGGAATTGAACAAAATGGTCCAACAAGGTGTCATTGAAAAGATCAACGAACCGACGGACTGGTGTTCTCCAATGGTTCTCGCCCGCAAACAAAATGGAAAAATCCGAATTTGCGTTGACTATACGAAACTAAACAAATTCATAAAAAGGGAACGTTATCAACTGCCGGCAGTAGAAGAAACACTGGGAAGATTGCGAGATGGTAAAATCTTTTCAAAACTCGATTGCTCATCCGGTTTTTGGCAACTACCATTAACTAAAGAGTGTCAGAAGCTTACCACGTTTATAACACCATATGGACGATTTATTTTTAAACGTTGCCCATTTGGAATATCGAGTGCTCCCGAGGTTTTTCAAAAGACAATGAGCCAGATAATAGATACATACGGACAGACATCAGTAATAGTCCATGCCGATGATATAATCATTACCGGTAAAACCAAACAAGAGCATGATGAAAATTTAGATAAAGTTCTAAAAATATTGAAAGAGAATGGTTTAACATTGAACTTACTTAAATGCGAATTTGGTGCAACCGAAATAAAGTATCTAGGATATCTAGTCACAAAAGAGGGCATAAAACCTGATAAACAGTACGTCGAAGCGATTGAGCAATATAAGGAGCCAAAATGTGTGACGGAAGTAAGAAGATTTTTGGGCATGGTAAACTATTTAACAAAATTTATTAAAAACTACTCAACAAAGACACATGCCTTGCGAGAATTACTTCACAAAAATAACGAATTTATATGGGGTCCTGAACAACAACATTGTTTTGATAACTTAAAGAAAGAAATCTGTACATTACCAATCCTGGCACAGTATAACACAAAGAGTAAGACAAGGATAGCGACAGATGCAAGTGCATATGGGATCGGTGGAGTCCTGGAACAGCAACAAGATGACGGCACATGGAGACCAGTGTGTTTCTGCTCAAAGTCACTAAGTGCAGCAGAGCAACGATATGCCACAATAGAAAAAGAGTGTTTGGCCATAACATTCACTTGTAACAGACTAAGCCAGTTTTTGATAAGAAAAAGATTTCAGATCCAAACGGACCACAAGCCATTAATTGCAATCTTAGACGAAAAAGCAATTAATGATTTATCAGCAAGATTACAAAATTTCCGTATGAAACTGAGTATATTCGATTACAGTACGATATACGTACCGGGGAGAGAAATGATCGTACCAGATGCTTTAAGCAGAGAACCTATTCATACCGAAGACAATGAAGAAGACATTTTAATATTGTCCAAAGTAAAAACTATATCAACCGTTCTAACAACAAAAAAGCCTGACATACAAATAGCACAAGAGAAAGACGAAGTTTCGAAAACAATTACAAATTACATCAAGAATGGATGGCCAGAAAAAGCAAAATGTCATTCTGAAGTAATGCCATTCTATAAATATCGTAATAATATTGGAATCTCAAACGATATAGTAGTCTATAACGATAGAATAATAATAACAAGGGAACTACGTAGAAAATGTTTAACTGACATACACATGGGACACTTAGGAATCCAAAAATACAAATCTCGAGCCCGACAATCAGTTTGGTGGCCCGGGATCAATAACCAAATAGAGGAATTAGTCGGAAATTGTGAACCATGTTTAAAGAACCGCCAACCACATATAGAACCGTTACTAAATTTTGACTTACTAACTGTACCGTGGCACACGGTGGGTACAGATCTTTTTGAATGGAAGGGGAAATCATATCTAGTTATTCAAGATTATTACAGCTTATATTTGGAAGTAACAGAACTTAAAAGTCTAGATAGCAAATACATCATTGAAACTTTAAAGAAAACATTTTCTTTATTCGGCATACCGAAAGTTGTGAGAAGCGACAACGGAAAACAGTTTGACAGCGCAGAATTTAAAAACTTTGCGAAAACATATGGATTTGAATGGAGACCAAATAGTCCTAAGCACTCACAAGCCAACGGATTAGCCGAGAGTGCAGTCAAAACAGCGAAAAAGATTCTTAAAAAATCTGAAGACTTTTATTTAGGCCTTCTAGCCTATCGCAATACACCATTAAATAGCGAAGCTTCCCCAAGTCAACTGTTAATGGGACGTATATTAAGAGAGAGGATGCCAATACAAGAAAACAAACTATATCCAAAACTACCAGATCACAAACACGTGAGAAGAAAGAGAAGCTCAAAAAGTTGCAAAAACATTATTATGACAAAAGACACAAAGCTAAAGAAGGTAAAATACTCGAAAAAGGAAACCGCGTATGGATTACGGATAAACAAAGAGAAGGTGTAATAAAGGAAAAGTGTGGTCCACGAGCGTACAAAATAACAACAGAGAAGCGAGAAATAACAAGAAATCGACAATTTCTACAACCACTGCCAACTTTAAACGAGGAAGAAAAGAAACAGGAACAAAACAGAGAACAGAAACAGCATTCAGAAGAAAGAAGAATTTCAAAGAGAGTCAAGAATATTCCAACGTACTTAAAAGACTATGTATAATATAAATGTATTGTATTATGTAAATTTATTTAAAAAGAAAGGGAGATGTAACATATGTAATCATAATTTAAATATTCGCGCGCATTAGTGTGTCACATGTAAGAAGAGAAACTGCGCGCCAAAAATATATGTACATGTAGACTCCTGTGTAGCGTAAGGTTGATAAATAAAAAGCTTGTTAAAAACGTAGTCCAGAATATATATATATTTATTGAACCCACAAATCATACATTATTCATATTAAATATCATTTAAAGTAAACATATATATTGGGTATAATATGAATAAAAAAGAATTTTTAAGTGATTTTTTTCAATTTCAATCAGAATGTGATGACTATATTTGATTTTTAATGAATCTAATTAATGATTCAGCTATACACTTAATTTTGTTCTTGCATAATAATAATATTATTATTAATAATAATAATAATGTACAACTATTGTATGTGAGTATTTATCGTTTGATATGAATAGTGAAAAGAGGATGTAAAAAAAAAACAAATTATATACATGTATTCTTTATTTTTTAGAAATAGTTTCCATAGCGACAGCTATTCTTTTCAAAAATTCATTTGTTTTCGCCAATTCACCTCGCAATTCATGCACAGCTTGTATAGGTCCCATCCCGATTTCTTTGAAATCCACTGCGTGGAGTAGCATAATTCTTGATCTTCATATAACACACAAAAAAAAAATAATATTTATGTACATTCTCTTTGTATTTATCTATCTTGACATCTGTTTATATCTTTGATGATTCAAAATGAATTTGCAAGTCGAAATTGATTCGTAAAACAATCTATCCTGCTCTTCCAATTCCTCATTGTCCAATACCAGCTCCAGCTCTTCCTCCTCTAAAATTTCTAAACCAGCATACAGTAATGCCATTTTATCTGAAAAACAATAACGGTAAATATTATTTCCAACAATAAAATATAATATATGTAGGATTTTTAAACATCCATCATAGTATATTTCATGATATGAATGAATGCAACGCGATTTTTTTTTCAAAATTGAACTGTCATTGGCACGAGGAGATTTATTTGAATTGAAATTGTATATTTTTTAAATTTACCGTAAAAATATTTTTTATTACACGATTATAAAACTGATTCAAATATATTAAAATTGTACTTACATATGTACAAATTGAATGTAATAATTTCTTCAGTAATAAATTTCAAATATTATAAAATAAATAAAATAAATATCAAATTAAGTTCTGTGAAAAGAAAAACTCAAATCTTATATATAAAAAAGAGGTAAATGTTAAATGAATCCATAGATATTTACGATACAAGTACGCAAAATTGGTCTTTAGTTATGAATGGGTCAGATTTAAAAAAACGAGCGCAGCGAGGGTATAAGTTTTAAGACCCGTGAGAGACTAAATATGTTTTATGTATGTACGATCAAAAAAACCAAAAAATAATATATATATAATAATAAGAATGATAATAATAATAATACAAAATGAAATAAATTAGAAAATCAAACATTAACCCATTAAGTCCCAACTTTTTTTTTGACAAAAAAATAAATATATTATAATAGAATAATACTTACCTAGGCTTATTTAAAGAGAATATATATGTATATTTTTTTTCAATTACTTACATTTTGAGTAATTAAGCGATCTCATATGAGATCACTGGGACAATAAGTATATTAATATTATTTAATTCGATTACTATATTATTATGTATCTAGTGTTTGCGTAGAATGGACAGGGGTACTAAGTACTAAGATAAAAAGTTTTTAAAAAATTAATATTTACTCTGAATTAAAAACCATAACAAAATAATTATTCCTAGATAATAAAATAAAAGTAAATAATATAAAATATTTATTTTATGATATGGTTTAAAAAATTGAATGCACAAAGTCACGTTGCATTTTTCACAATATGTTCTGGGTCTACTTTTACAATTTTTATTTTGACAGCGCCTTTGTTTTTCCCGTTGCATTATGAAATGATTTATTTTGTTTGTACGTATATCGAAAATGGTTTCTTTTTTTTCGCTCGTACTTGGGCGCCCAATTCTTGGTTTCGCAGACATTTTTAAATAATATACTGCAACATACTTCCTGAATTCCAGAAGGTTTATTGCAGTAGGTCCATTTACCATCTTATATAAAATCCCGTGGCCGCGTGCCTGAGTGTCCGGTCGCGAACCTGGGGGAACCGGGTTCGATCCCGACCGGCGCCAAATATTTCCAATTTTAAAAAATAGCACAAAAGTGACCCCTGTGGTGCACTCTCCACTCCAGCTATGAGTGCCCGTGAGGTGACGCCTGGTAAGCGCCCACACGGTAAAATATATCATCATTACCGATGTCTACAAGTGTTGTAGATACTGGCACACCAAGAAATGGGATAATATGCCGTGATGTTATATTTATTTATTTATTTATATAAAATCCAGGAATATAATACCGCCATATCCAAAAGCCTGGTAAAGAGGGGCCAGTACCATTTTTACCCCTTATGTACAATAGGTACCAATCAGCCAATCATAGTGATCGACACCTCCCATAAATTTGTTTTAATTTTTCATTACATTTGGTTGTTGAACTGGAGCTCTCTCTTTTTTCTGTTTATCCCATCGAGACATATTTGTTAATGGTTCTACAGTATCGAAATTTGAGCCCGCCGCAAAACTTTTATTATCATTCCATTTTATAATAGAAGTTAGTTCTTCTAGTGTTAAATATTTTTTTAACATTAGCACTTATTTTAGATGTAGGTACTCGACTCGTATTTATCTGCACTGATTCACAAACTAAACAACTCACAAAAGTTACTGTACTTTTATATACTTTCGAAGAGAACTTGTTATATTATTATATATGAATGTTCCCAGTAATCTCATATGAGATCAGCAAGTTTAGGCGCTAATTTTAGGGTAATTTGTTAAATAAATCTGACAACTAAAAACGAATTATTGTTAATGCATATGTTATATTTAAAACAAAAAAGAAATTTTTTTGTAAGATAGTTAAAAAAATATATTATCGTATACATATAAGGAACTAGAAGTAGAAATTTTAGAATATTCAAATATCTATAAATTAATATACATAATTAAAATAATATTAAAACAATGATTTTTAGTAAATTTAGAACATATAGATATATTACACATTCTTTTATTACATCAACATAATAATAGATTGAAGAAAAAAAATATTGAATTAATGATCTCGTATGAGATCACTGGGACTTAATGGGTTAATCTGTTAAACGTCAAAATTTGACAAATTATTTCTTATATTTGTTTCAATAAAAAAATTATTTTCTACATGGTTGCCGTATGTTTTCAAATTTTAAAAATCTTCCGTCAATTCGATGTATTTTGTACATATCCCATACCAAAAGTTCCTTGAAAAAGATTCTGTATATCCTGTAAAATTGTAACACGAACACACTATTTTTTACAAATTCTATACCGAAAGTTCCTTTCCCTATTTTATTAGGAGTCGCTGTTTCTTACTCTTCTCTTTTACTCATTCCTGTCTAATGCATCTTCTTCACACAATTCTTCCTCTCTTAAATCTTCTGCTACACAGTCCTTCCATCTTCTCTTTGGTCTTTGTCGTACTTCCGCCATTGAAAATTCCAATCTTGAGGCGAGGCTGCAACTGCAAGTCACTTGCGAGGGACACTCTATCACATTCACATATAATTTTCTGACCTTATACCTTCAACTTTGGTTTGACATTTGACACTGACATCTGTCAATTAAAATTTTTTGAATATATCTGTTGTTTCCATAATTTTAGCAAAGCTGACTAATTTTTGAAAGTTAATCTCTCTTAATGTCTCTATAACTCTATATCTATTGAATATTAATGAAAACGTATAATGAAACCGTATAGAGAATAAGATATTCTTTCATACTGATAATCACAAAATGTCGAAAAATGATATTTAACTGCGTTTTTTCATGAAAAACTGTTAAAAACTTCAAATAAGTGTACTTCCGGTGGATCAATTATAACCAAAATCTAATCAGCTCTTCATATGGATGTAAAGAAGAGGAGTACGAAAGAATTATAATTTTTAGAATTGTAGTATTGGAGTTATCGTCGGAGAAAAATTTGTCACACATGGACACACACACATACAGACATCATCTTAAAAATAGTAAATTTGTATTCTAGAGACCCTAAAACGTGCTTATTCATTAAAAACTCACAAACGAATTTTTTGACCAAAGACAATACCTTCCTTACCTAAAGGTGACGGAAGGTAAAAATGCTGCTTTAGAAGAATTAATAACTTAAAGTATTGATATTAAACGTTTAGCTACGTACATAAAATTTTACACAATTCTTCTTGAAAGTGAACAGTTGAAAGTGAAGATTTTTTTAAAAAACACTTAGTTCTAGTTGCACATTTACAAGTTTGATGGCTTCGTGTGGCTTTATGAAGGACCGTACAAATTTTTTGCATTAGGATTATCGACCCAAAATTAATCAAAGAATCGTTCTACCTGAAGTTTTTCATCCAATTTCAGAACACCTGTACAGGGTGTCTCAATAAGCTTGCTCACTATTGGTAACTTTTTTATTTGAAGAGGTACGAGGTTGGTTAAATGAGCAAAATTGTGCCATTTTATATTAGAAAATTGGTCAGGTAGACAAAATAAAATTTGTGTCAGCGGTTCTCAAAATTTGGGACAATATATATATTTTTTAAATGGAACTATATATTTTTTTTTCTCTTTCCAATAAGGTAATGTTGTTTATGTACAATTTGTTCAAATAAACGAGTTATTTATGGTTAAAAATTTAAATTTTGTAAACTATTTTATTAGTTTTTTAGTCAAGTAAGCCATGGAAACAATTGATTCTTTGTTTGTTTGACGTTTAATAATTTCTCCCGTAAAGTTCTCTGTGCTTAATAATGTTTAATAACTTTACAAATGAAAAAAAGTTAGATATGATCGTGCTATATGGAAAGTTACCAGTTACGTAGGACGGTCGGCTCTCTTTCCAAAAGAGTTTAAATGTGCGAAAGAAATAATGGCTTTCAATTTCAATATTTTCTTTGTTTTGTTATTACTGAAAAATAAATTAATAAAATAATAATTTTATAAAAGACAATTGTTTCCATAGTTTACTTGACCTAAACTAATAAAACATAATTTTTATCTTTAAACGTAAATAACTCGTTTATTTGAAAAAATTGTACATAAACAACATTATCTTATTGGAAAGAGATAAAAATACTCTTTCCAATAAGATAATAAAAAATATATAGTTCCATTTAAAAAATATATATTCTGTCCCAAATTTTGGGAACCGCTGACACAATTTTTATTTTGTCTACATAACCAATTTTCTAATATAGGGCCCGTGCATCACGTGATCAAATGCAGGCAACCCGCCAGCCTGGTGGACCAACAAACAGTTTCATTGCCTTTCATCGTGCGAAGTTGGCGTTTTTTGATTTCTGTGCTTATTTTGTGATTTTTCAATCTAAAATTTGTGATAGTTGAAGTTGTATTATGGCTCAGTTAAGTGAACACTATTATTCTCGTAGATTCATAAAAAATAATAGGCACTGTTGAATTTTTGTAATAGAAGGAATTTCAGTTATATAAGGTTCTACTATTTTTAATATTATGATGAGTCGTGAAAATGTGGGAATGCCTGTATAAAATTGAGTTCTTGCGTCATTATTTTTAAATGCATCTATAGTCAGAGTTATTTTCGAAAGCTCCTCTCGCAAATGGTAAATTTCAGCATTTCTAGACATTAATTCTGCTTTTAAACTATCAATAGTCTCAGCTAAACCATGTTCCCTAGTACTAGAACTAGTGCAAGTCTCATTGTTAGTGCTACGAGTATTAGTATTAGAATCATGTTCCTCATTAATAGGCTCCACGGAAACACTTTCTGCTTGCTTCTGTAATTGTAATTATTGTAATTTATACATAGTTCCAAAACAAATTTATTACAAATTAGCTCTAAAAATAAATTATTTGTCATAAAGTTTAAAATACCATTCTAAAAATTATCTGGATTAGAAATTTTAATTTTTAGTTTTAAATTTAATGTATTACTTTCAAATTAGAAGTTTTTGATTAATCATACGTTAGTATGTCTTTGGACCACTAACTTAAAACTCAGAATATTATGCAGCTATCTGTTCTACTGTCAATAAAATGTATTTATTGTATTGTTAATTACAACATAATTATATTAGTTATTAACATATTGAATGTTAGTAAAATGTATTTGAATTCGTTAATAAATATGTTAGTTACAACATACAATAATTATTACAACCATCAAACCTTAGTGTGTCGACCTGTTAACCTTTTATAGCGGTCTAAACCGGTATCTTTATTTTGTATTCCCTTTGTATATCCAATGTTTAAAGACGGAATCCAATCAGGATTGTCTTTGTCTTCCAAAGCAGCTGGTTTTCCTTTAATTTAGCAATAATTTTAGTATTTCTTTATTATCTACGTTATTTAACTATCGGGGACTCTAAATGAATAATTTCTGATGAAATATATCTTTTACTTAGTTTAAACAACCCACTTTTATCCCATATTAACCTAATTTTTGATCTTACTGTTTACATCTGGCAAAATTCATTTAGTTTAAGCAGATATCAATTTCAATTTACCATAATATTTAATGCTAGGCTCGTATAGAAAAAATACCTGTAATAAAGTGCCTAGAACATATTCGGCCGTATTTAATTTTGCTATCTGTCAGATCAGCTCTCTTAAGCGGTGTTATCCACTTTTTTCGTCGTTCTAGAGCTACAGGAATTATTCTACCTCTACAATCTTTCTCAGATAAGAACCTATAAAAAGATAACCCATCACCAGTACCACTTTTTTTCGCACAGCCAACTACAGCACAAAATTGAGGCATTTTTGTTGAGATTTGTCACAATTCTTATATGTCAAGTATGGTTTGTTGGTCCACCAGGCTGCCATTTTTAAATCGCCGTGACGTCACATGCACGCGCCCTATAAAATGGCACAATTTTGCTAATTTAACCAACCTCGTATCTCTTAAAATAAAAAAGTTGCCAATAGTGAGCAAGCTTATTGAGACACCCTGTATATGTACAGGTGGAACAACTTCGAGTTCCGTATATGAAAAACTTTCTTATTATGCATGCACCCTAAAGAAAATTGATGTAGGTCTTTATAAGCCAACTTTTTGAGACAACTTTAATAGGTCTTTTGTTTTTGAGCTACAGGCTACAATTTGTTTTTCGTTTATTTTGAAAATACCTCATATTTCGCTTATTATAAGAGATACAGAAAAATTGTTTAGATAATTTTTACATAGATTTTTACGTAGAATAACGTGGTGATTTTTTCAAAACTTAATAATTCTTGAGATATAACACAACATCGTTGAAAAGCTTATAAAATAAGTAAAAAGATGAGCTTATTTTCAACATTATGTTCCCATTTAAAAAATATTATATTTGTGTTGTTATATCTCGAGAATTATGAAGTTTTGAAAAACTCTACTTACACCACGTTATTCTACGTAAAAAACTGTATAAAAATTATCTAAACAATTTTTCTGTATCTCTCATAGTAAGCGAAATATGAGGTATTTTCAAAATAAGCGAAAAATAAGTTTTATTCTGTAGCTGAAAAACAAAAGATGATCAAAAATTCCCGTGGTGTCTATTAAAATTGTCTTAAAAAGTTGGCCCATAAAGACCTACATCAATTTTCTGTAGGGTGCATAATAACAAAGTTTTTCATATACGGAACTCGAATTTGTTCCAGCCTGTACAGTGGTGGACAGAAAAGATAGGACAGTATTTTTTTCTAATGTAAACTGTCTCCACTTATTTAAAATGTTAACGGCATTTTTTTTATTAATATTACAGCGCTGGGCAATTTGTCTGATCGGTATTCCTTCTTCCACTCTAACAATTACCGAACACTTCACAAATCGCAAATTGGTTGCTTTTTTATTTCGATTCGATACCTTAATTTTTGATAAATCAAAGTGACAAATGTCATAATTGAAAAGCCAAATTCAATCAACTAAATCTTACAGAAGAAAGTTTACTTGATTTTTCTACTTGTCCAATTTTTTCTGTCCACCACTGTACATATTTAGACTTGTAAGATAGTTTTGTCCATAATACGACTATAAGTGTGCGTTATTTCAAGAATTGAGCGTAAATCAATTACCAGATATCTATTTATAAAATATTTCATTATTTGATTCGGACACCAAAAGTGTAAATTCATAATGGACTGGTACTGTCGAAACATCATTGAAGAACATGTTCTACCATATGTCGGCTTTATTGGGTATGATAGATTTGTATATATGCAGGATAATGCTCGGGCACATGTAGCCGGAACAGTGCTCCAGTACCTTGAACAAGTTGGGATTGCGTCATTAGATGGGCCTCCATTAAGTCCCGATTTAAACCCGATTGAGCGCCTATGGGACATTCTCAAACGCCGTATTCGAGCTCGAAATCCAGCCCCTAATTCAATTGAAGCATTACGAATCGCAGCTCACGAAGAATTGAATAGAATTTCCCAAGAAATCGTTCAACATCTTCTGCGAAGCATGTCCAGAAAAATGCAAGCTGCAACTAGAGTTAGAGGAGGAAATACCAGTTACTAATTTATCTTCATGTTAGCTAAAAATAATTGTTATGTTGTCGTTATTGTAGCTCTTTTCAATTAAATGTTCTAACTAAAATCACCCTCTTGTATTTATTCATCCACAAATCTGTTCTAACGTTATCATATGTAAGGAAAACGGTATTAATATACGTAGGATAATTCAAAATAATACAGTTAGCAATAAAAAGTGCATAAATGCTACAGAAAGATTAAAAAAAAAATGCAATATTTTTGTCTGTGAATTTATATACAATTCTTTACATTAATAATTCAATAGGGTTTCCAATGAGAATTATTATTCGGCCCGCCATATCTTTTAAAATTTCGTATGCAGTCAGCATCTCAAAAAGAATATAAATTAATTTATAAAGTTTTACGGGCTAGATGGTATTTGAAAAAAACTGTTTTCACGGCTATGTCACGGTTTCGCGTGTTCACGCGGTAGTTGACGATTAACGTTTTTCCTCTTTATACTACTTGCTTCAAAAATAAGCTACTCTATTTTGTTAGGAAAATTAAAATAAATAAAACTTTCCATGAATTTATTAAATCACTTATTAATATTTACATTAACATTGATATTGAAGCAAAAGTACGAAATTTATTACCTATCATTTTGATTTTATATTCCGTTTGCTAGTGTTATTAGTAAAAAAAATGTTAAATTTAACATTTAGATACAGAATACACCCCATAATCTCACTTTATCAAATTCAACTTCGCCAATTTTATTACACTCTGTTAAGATTCGCGCAAAAAAACTCTCCTTTGAATACTTTTTACAATATTTATTTTATTTAATATGGATTCATCAATATAGCCTTTCGTAACAGTGGACGATTTCCATCCACCGAAGCGTTTGATGGTCTTAATGTTATCACCCGCATTTGCCGATAAAACTCGTTACCTACGTCGGCGAGCCACTCCAATTATTAGTATAACCTACAAAGATTCAAAATAAGTACCAAATCACATAAAACAAGGGAACTTATTACCTTCATTGAGTGCTTTCTTCAAAAATTGCTCTATATGTTCTGTTTTAAGGACTTGCCTTTTTTCAGGTATAAAAATAACATTTGGAATGATAAAGAAGAAGAGAAGATAAAGAATTCCTGTGCTAAGCTTTTCAATAGGAAACTTGCAAGAACACGCGTTCTTCTGCAATAAATGAAGATATCCAATAGGATTCCACTGTAAACATAGTATCCCAATGTCACCTGTAATTTCCAACGTAATTTTTTTGTGTATAATGACATTTAAACAGCTTTGTTCAACAAAGAAGACTGACCTGAAACAAACAATAATTCTTTTCGTAATATTTATCTTTTAATCAAAGTAGATATTTTGATTTGATTGTAAAGTAAGGTTATAAAATGTAATTCATGTAATTTATCTTACCCTGCTTTGTTAATATGTTATAAATATAACACTTGTTTTCAACAATATCTCCCATTCTACTCTATAATAATAAATTTTACTTTCCTGTTATGAATTTATTCCTGTATATAAATTCTAAAATGAAACATCTTTATAATAACTACACACTTGTTTACCTAAACACACACCTAAACATTCATTTTCATACGTTTAGCACTTTCTTGTAACGTGAATGGTAATTTTATTACATTACATCAATTGAATTGTAATACTGAACCTAAAATAATATGTATAACAAATATTCCGTACCAAAGCATTTTCATTCAAAGTACATACTACAATAATATTTTTTATAATGAAGAAAATATTGGCTGGTAGCACAAGCCCTGTTTTAACTAAAACACTGTTTTAAGAAATGTCAAATTCAAATTTCAATATTTAATTTCACCTTTATGTTTAAAGAACGATTTTTTAAAAAACATTTGTTTGAATACAAACTATGTTCTGCTTTAAAATCATATTTTGATAAATTTGATACTATTTATTTTTGTTATTAAATAATGAAATCTGACATTTCTTAAAACAGCGTTTTAGTTAAAACAGGGCTTGTGCTACCAGCCATTATTTTTAATATTAATGGCTGGTAGCACAAGCCTTGTTTTAACTAAAACACTGTTTTAAGAAATGTCAAATTTCATTATTTAATAACAAAAATAAATAACATCAAATATAGTAAAATATGATTTTGAAGCAGCACATAGTTTGTATTCAATCAAATATTTTTTAAAAAATCGTTTTTTACACATAAGGGTGAAATTAAACATTGAAATTTGAATTAGACATTTCTTAAAACAGCGTTTTAGTTAGAACAGGGCTTGTGCTACCAGCCAATGTATTTAAAATTATTATTTTTATTTGTGTTATAATTATTCAAGATTTTTTGAAATGATATAAATTATTTAAATACCACATAAAACAAAAGTTACTAACAGCATTGGAATGGAGCAATGGTGAACGAACATTGTTCTACAACCGCGCCAGCTTCAGAGTGGAGAGATTTGCAAAAGTTGAGATTTGAATAAGACAGGATAATATTTGTCAAGATTTGAATAAGTCGAAATAAATATTTTTCGAGGTGTGCAGAGGTGAAAAATGCATAAGTCGTGAGACGAATAAGTCAATGTAAAATTATTCGAAATTTGACGATAGGTACATATATTATTAATACTATAATCATTTGTATACTAATGTACCTTATTTATAATAAAAATGGGAACACACATTGTTTCATAATGTACATAGATCGCTCTGTACATACCTTGCCTTGTACATTTTCATAACGTACAAATATTGTCTTGTACATTTCTTGTCTTATACAAATTCCTAATGCACATACATCGCCCTGTACATATTTTGCCTCGTACATTTTCATAAAGTACAAATATTGTCCACGAAGTTGACGCGAGTCGTACTTCGCGCGCTCACAATTTAAAAGGTACACTCCGGAGTGTAAATAGTATATGAAAATATTTATTAAATCAAAGTAGGTAGATAGTTATTGCGGGTACTAACTAATAGATTGTGCCAGCAAAAAATTGTGGAAGTTACATAATTTTAAAAATATTATAGTTTTATATATATACAGCGTCATATAATAAATATGAATTATTTATAATATATGATTTCAATGTGTAAATATCAATTATGCATTTTTATTTTCGAAAAACTAGAAAATTTAATGGTGTGATTTTGTTACATATTCCTGTTTTATGTATTTAAAGTAAAGTAAAAAATAAATAAAAATAAATGCGTAATTTGTTTTAAGAAACCTTATATTGAAGTAAATTTTAATAAATTCCAAGAAATAATGTTATTTGTGGCTTTGTCATTCTTCAGCGAGAACGAAAAGATTTTCATCTGATTCTATAGTTCTAGACCTAGGCTACTGTTCAAAGGATTGGTATTCTGTACCTGATCACTTAGTCTGTCCGTTTTTACTTTCAATTCGGTTCGTAGTGTTTTAGTCGCGCTTGTTATCTCATCTGGTACGATTTTGACCTTTTGCAAATTACAGTGGCACAAGAAACAAGAACAAGTGATTCGTTTTTCTGCAATAATAAGTTTTTTTGTGGATGAAGAGAGATTTATTGTTCGTGGTGAAAATGCAATCGAATCAACAAACCATGTTCATTTGGTCTGTGATGTCCATTGTCCATGAAATGGTTTATGACGCAGACCTTAATATTAATTACTATATATAAAAGGAAAAGTGCATACTAATTTTAAAGAGAAATATTATAATGTTGGGTAAGTTCATGTTTGAAACACAAATTTTATCGTTTTTGTAATATATTAAATTTTACAGATTTGTTTTAATGAAGAAATATCCATTGAAAGTGTTTCGTGTGCATCATGCCCTTCGTTGCCATTATATGGCTGCGTTAGCTATTCATGCATACTACAACATTCCTTAACGGATACGGCTTGTTCCTGGTCGAAGAAGAAAACAACTGATACTACAGTGCAAATAGTTGAACATCTATATCCTTCAACACCACATAGATTCACTGATCGCGCTGTTTATGAGGAATATGTTGAAGTATTAAGAAACGAATTAGCCAAATTTGGAAAAGTTGCGAGTCACTTTCTCGCCGGTGATATAATTCTGGCAGAGAAAGGTTTTTTAGTAGCCGAACTTTTACCACCAGGCGTTAATTTTTAATGATACCATAGTTTATGGTGGAACAAATTCAGAAAACAAGAAATATTACGAAGCTGAAAATACAAGTAGAAAGGGCCATAGGAGGAATTAAAACTTTTCAGATATTAATATGATTGTTTTTTTTTAATACCCCATGCATCATTCATCCTTAAAGTTTGTGGGGCTTTGACAACTTTTAATGCCAGCTTATAAGGAATTTTTGCAAATATGTACAAAGGCTTTTAATGAATACGTGTTACAAATTTATAGGGTATGTACGGGATGCAAAATAGACTAACTTTTACTAATAAACTCATAAAATGGTAATTATCTTTCTTAATTTTCGTTGGCTGTTACGATCTCTCACTACAGTTACTAATCTTGTTTATTTTATTTTTGCATCCCCTACATACCTTATAAATTTGTAACACGTATTCATTAACACTCTTTATGGCTAGGTATGCAAAGTCCTAATGTTCATTCATCAACCTGTTCAATTCTCACTTCGTTCAGTTTCATAACGTTCAAATCTACAAAACGTACGTGCACCGTTAGACAAGATGGCTGACAAGTACACTCCGGAGTACAATTTTTTTAAAAAAATACTACCAAAACGTAACCTAATCGTAAGTCATTTTATAGTCCACAGTGTACTTGTCAGCCATCTTGTCTAACGGTGCACGTACGTTTTGTAGATTAGAACGTTATGAAACTGAACGAAGTGAGAATTGAACATGTTGATGAATGAACATTAGGACGATGCGCGTGTTCCCCTCTTTATATTATTTATACGTATGTGACAAATATATTTTATTAACTGATAATCTACTTTTCAAATTTTGCATATCTACTTCTTTTATTTTCCATGTCCATTATTTTTCATATGCATTATTCATTTTATTAATTGATTATATTGCAAAATATTGTTATAAAAATAGCTTTATAAGAAACAATTTTTAATTATAAAAAAGTTTTATATACACTTTATAGATAACAGCTTTGATGACAGCTATTTAAATTTGGCGCTAGTACGGTTCGTTCACAAAAAACTCTTTTCATGAAACCGGAAGCCTACTTTCAGGTTTTGTAGACGACAAAATCGACCGGGAATAAATATGAATTATTTATAATATTTGATTTCAATGTGCATAACAATTTGTAAATATCAATTATGCATTTTTATTATAAATAAGGTACATTAGTATACAAATGATTATAGAATTAATAATATATGTACCTAGATATAAATTTATTAGTCTTTATATTCAATAAAGTTTCTGAACATTTGTGTTTATATGATTGCAGAACAGTGACATTCAGGATCCAGGGAAAATGTACGAAAAGTATTTTAACTATTATTTGTAGATACAATAAAGCTAAATGAAAAATGATACATACCTAAACACGTATTAAGAAAATGACAATTAATATAATTTACGAAGTTTCTGTAATAACGTAAGGAAAAACCAAAAAAACAATCTTAAGTCTAATAAAAATATTGCAAGGAGGTACATGAAAAGACAATATATTTTTTAAAGAACTATGACTCTAACCAATTCATCGGTAGAAAGAATCTGAAACGTACAAAATGGGAAAGAAGAAAGTCTAAAGGAATACGGGGAAGAAAAATACTCCGAAAGGAACGGGCTAGATTATCAACCTTACAGAATTTCCAAAACTCACGAAGCCAGATTAATGAGAAACAAGGTTATACTGGATTACCAAAGGCCTAAAATGTTAATATTAGAAAATTAAGAACTTTATATATGTACAGTTACTTTACTACAAAAATAAATATAATGGTTATTAATGGTACAAACAAGTAGAAATATTCTATCTATAAACGGAAAGTTTAGCATACGAATGTAAATCGTGGGCTATAATAGGTATTATTTATAATTTGTGATAAAATAAATAATTATTATTCACTTGACGATAAATAAAAATAAATTAATACAACTTGATACACAGAAAAATCGTTACATATTTGTTAAATTCCATGGGTATCACTATTTTTGTGGTGACTCGACATTTTCAGCCGTTACAAAGCGTGCAAAATTAATTTTGCTTATTGATAAGAATGTAGAATTTTATGCTGTACAACTTTTATTGGATGTTTTTTTTTTTTTCTAAAATTGTTAGGGAAGCAGTATATAACAAAATTATGATTTTACGTCTTAAAGACCTACACATACGGCTGTGCCGGTCACCACCCTGCATGTAATTTATATAAGCGGAATTATTTAGAATAATTGCTTAATAGGTGCATTAAATACAAAAAAATGCAGGATGGACTTTTGAATGCAAATATTACATAAATTTAATAATGAACATATTCGAATCAATATCCATGTTCATATTTAAAACATTGCTGTCGAAAATTCGTCTTGCATTTGTTCATGTAAAAAATTTACTATTGAACTAAATTTAACTGGACGTTTATAATACCGGCCCTTAGTACAGTTTTACTAATAAAACATCTTTTTATATTGAAAGGAATACCAAATTTTAAAAATTTAGCAACTCGGTAGGTCTTAAAATAGTTGCGCAAGCGAATTTTCACATCAATTTAATCTTCTACATACTGTTCTGGGCTCTCGCACTAGTTGCAATTATGTATTATTTGGAATAATTGCTTAATTGGGACATTAAATACAAAAATCATTTGCGTTCTGTAGACTAAAAAAAAAATATCATTTCACTTGTTGAAAGCTATAAGTATGTATTCATTATGTATACTAAAAATAAATCACTAATTCGGTTTTTAAGCGGCAATAAAAAAATATTATACATTTTTCAAAATAATTTATTTCATATGACATTATTTAACTATGTAATTGAAGAGTACATTACAAAAGGCTTAAGTGCCATATATGCTATATAGAAAAACAAAATGAAATATTTACTCAGAATGCAAACCACGACAAATAGCAAGGAATTATGAAAAATACTATGGGCTAAGTTTTTACTTGAAACTACAATTATCTAATGAGGCTGGCACATACTATTTTAAACGTGTAAAGCATGTCTTCATACTTTAAGGCTGCTTAAGCTTTTCATTGTACTAGTATAATTTATTTAATAAGAAAAATTTTTCAGTAAAGTTTCGATAATGTAAGTTTAAATTTTAATTAAATATGTTAATATATACATTGTTTATATCCATAAATATACCTATGTAAGAACAAACCTATCGTACATTTAATATTTTCTTGTTTATTAAACATGCTTACATATTCTTAATAGTATATTATTTTACAAGGAGCTAAAGTGATTCTTTTTGTGGCGAACCAATAGACGTCTGACAAACGAACTAAACGCTCGTCCGGGAAATACAAATGAGCAGCAAAAAGCTTGGGTGTTAATTAAGTAAGGGTGTAGTAAGTACTACACGAACAGCTTCATCCCTAACATCTGCAGAGAGTCCAAGCATTCAGTCCAGTCGATTATCCGCCACGTATTAACTTTGCTCGCTGGTCATACAAAGTTGTCAGTTAGTGACAGAATTTCCACGATTTATTCTTTTTACGTATGAATCTTCCTTCCCTAGAGAAGGTATTTTCAACTCCCGCAACAGCCATATTTGGGATGAAGAAAACCCTCACGGCATTTGCCGCTCTAGATTCCAACCCAAATTCGGCATCAACATATGGGCTGGTATTATCGACGGTCGTTTAATTGGGCCACCTCGCCTTAACGGTCCCATTTATTTGGTTTTATTAAATATGTAAAATAAAATCTGATTACTGATTTAGGTCGAGAATTTAATTCTCTACAACATTTATTTGAAACATTTTTGTCTAAAATTAAAAGGGGCGTTTTGCGCAATACGTGTTTAGGTATTTTGGAAATTTTGAGTATCATTTTTCATTTAGCTTTATTGTATCTACAAATAATACTGTCAATGTATAGTATAAAATAAAGTTAATTGTACAATGAGTTTTATTTGTCTTCTACCTTCCACATTGTGGAATATTTTCTTCATATAAATAGAAAAACCATCTTGTCTAGAAAATGATAGTTAAAATACTTTTCATACATTTTCCTTGGATCCTGAATGTCACTGTCTTGCAATCATATAAACACAAATTGATATTTACAAATTGTTATGCACATTGGCTGGTAGTATGATCATGTTTTTAACCAAAACGCTGTTTTAAGAAATGTCATTTCATTATTTAATAACAATAGTAAATAATATTGAATTTATCAACATATGATTTTAAAGCAGAACATAGTTTGTATTCAAACAAATATTTTAAAAAAATCGTTCTTTAGACATACGGGTGAAATTAAATATTTAAATTTGAATTTGACATTTCTAAAAACAGAGTTTTAGTTAAAACCTTGATTATACAACGAGCCATTGAAATCAAATATTATAAATAAGTCATATTTATTATATGACGCTGTATATATATAAAACTATAATAATTTTAAAATTATGTAACTTCCACAATTTTTTACTAGCACCTACTTTGATTTAATAAATGTTTTCATATACCATTTACACTCCGGAGTGTACCTTTTAAATTGTGAGCGCGCGAAGTACGACTCGCGTCAACTTCGTGGACAATATTTGTACTTTATGAAAATGTACGAGGCAAGATATGTACAGGGCGATGTATGTGCATTAGGAATTTGTATAAGACAAGAAATGTACAAAACAATATTTGTACGTTATGAAAATGTACAAGGCAAGGTATGTACAGAGCGATGTATGTGCATTAGGAATTTGTATACCTACCCCTGGCAAACAGGAAATAAATTTTTGTATCAGTGTTACCAATCTCAAGAATTTTTTTGTTATTGCCAACTGAATCAGTTCTCTTTGATCACTCTGTATTTCCTGTTTTACTTAAAAAAAGATAAAATATTAATTATTAATTTTTACTATAATGTACCATAAATTAACATTCCAGCATTGGCAACACTACGGCATTACGCTGCACTGCTGTGGCAGCACTGCACTGCTCTCTCTCTCTACTATACTCATCGTGACTCATGTTCCCTGATTCATACTGAACTGGACTGCATTCCTACAGTTCACAAAGGTTCACAAGGACAGGAAAAAGTTATGTTGTTTAAAGTTGTGGTGCAAACAATTGTTTGTAGTTATTCGTTGGTTATCTTGTAGAATATAATACATTATAATGTATACTGAATTTTCAACATTTGATATTTATGGAGTAAGTTTACATTTCTATTGTAAATGTAGTAACACATAACCTATTAAAAAAACTTGTGTTTCAGAAATTTATAATGAGATTTATTATGCTGCATACATCGAACAAAACCGATAACAGATTAAATTGGTAAGAAAATCAAATGAGTTTACATATAATATGTATAGCATTTTTAGAGCGTGTTTTACAAAACAGCAACTTTTTTGTGAGGTCATTTTTAATGAAAAATGTCATATAAACATAGGTACTATTCTTATTAATTACTATAATAAAAGAAGCTGAAAGTTTTATAGTTGACATCATTTTCACATTTCTTAAATTAACAAACCTTTTGACAAACAAAACATTTATGTACCTATATCTTGTGCCTATTTCCCCGGTGCATCCTTTCAGAAAAATTCACCAAAAAAATGCAAGTTCTTCTGAAATTCTTTGTATAGAATAATTGTCAGTTGTTCACACAATCACAAGACGACTTTTAAGTTTCATGAACACCTGTAATTACTACCAAAAATCTGTAAGTGTAGTGGAATTTATAATTTTTCTAAATTGTTCTTTGCATTTATAGAGTAAAATAATAAAATAAAAAGAAGCATCAATATAGCATTTATTTTAGTTAAAACTATATATATATATATACACAGGTGTCCCATTTAAGGTACGAATGCATTGGTATCTCGAGAACTGTAAGAGCTACGAGGTTGGTTAAATTAGACAAAAGTTGCCCCATTAGGAGGCTATTTTAATGGTGTTTTGTTATTTGCGAAAAAATGCATAGGTCACTAGATACAGGTGAAAATGTAAATTTAGCGATTTTCTTTTTTTGCTTATAACTTTGTTATATGAAATAGTACGAGATTCTGGTTTGCACTTTCTTAAGGCACTTTTATATGGTGAATTTGCAGAAGTACTCAAATTTTTTTTATATCTAACCATTTACGAGTTACTGGTAGCAACTTTTATTTTTCATATGGAGGTCATATTAAGCTATGGCATTTTTAAATAGAGATTTTTTTTCGCTTTACAATGATATAAAACAATAATAATTTATTTTTATAATTAACAGAAAAATTAATAAAAATTGTTATTTATACTAAAATTAAATTGAAAAAAGTAAATCGAAGGCTGCTATGGAAACAACAAACAACAAAAAGTGCAACAATTGAATTTCTGAATTTTACTTGACAATAGTAGATTATTACGAGTAATAAAAATGAATTTATCTCGTTGGGAAAAATATGATATGTTGAGTTGTTACATTCGTTGTCAAAGTTCGTTTTTTACTCGTAATAATCTACTATTGTCAAGTAAAATTCAGAAATTCAATTGTTGCACTTTTTCGTTCTTCGTTGTTTCCATAGCAGCTTTCGATTTACTTTTTTCAATTTAATTTTAGTATAAATAACAATTTTTATTAATTTTTCTGTTAATTATAAAAATAAATTATTATTGTTTTATATCATTGTAAAGCTAAAAAAAAATCTCTATTTAAAAATGCCATAGCTTAATATGATCTCCATATGAAAAATAAAAGTTGCTACCAGTAACTCGTAAATGGTTAGATATAAAAAAAATTTGAGTACTTCTGCAAATTCACCATACAAAAGTGCCTTAAGAAAGTGCAAACCAGAATCTCGTACTATTTCATATAACAAAGTTATAAGCAAAAAAAGAAAATCGCGAAATTTACATTTTCACCTGTATCTAGTGACCTATGCATTTTTTCGCAAATAACAAAACACCATTACAATAGCCTCCTAATGGGGCAACTTTTGTCTAATTTAACCAACCTCGTAGCTCTTACGGTTCTCGAGATACCAATGCATTCGTACCTTAAATGGGACACCCTGTATGTATATATATATATATATATATATATATATATATATATATATATATATATATATATATATATATATATACAGAGAATTTATTTTAAAAGGCAACATTATAGTTCATCACTTCCATGGTTACTCATTATTGTCAAAAAATGACAGCAATGTAAAATTTGTCCATTTTAAAATGCAACATTATAAATAGTATTGCAGCACGAGAGATACCTCCAGAACACATCACAAATGGTGTCAATTCTTATTACGACCGACTAGAATATTGCCTCAGAGTGATTGGGGGTATTTGTTAACATTTATTACATGAAAGTTATAAATTTTTGTAAACTAAAGTTTTTTAATATTTACTACATTCATGTTTTGATTATTTGTTAATCGTATGTAGGCTAATTTATAGGAAATTAGTTTTGATAATACAAAACTACAAATTTTGTATGTTGCATTTTAAAATGGACAAATATTACATTGCTGTCATTTTTTGGTAATAGTAAGTAACCATGGAAGTGATTCGCCATATGTTGCATGTTAAAATAAATTCCCTGTGAGTATTTTTTAACGTGAAACATTGGGTTTGTCATATCCATGGTTACTTGACATTTGACAGCAATGTATTTGCCCGTTCCATTTAAAATGGAACATAGGGAACGAATTTGATATGTGATAAGACGTCCAGGGAATAAGACGTCAATAGAGGTTAATTTTGTTAAATAATTATAACTGCATTCTAATTTAAAATTAGTTGTAGAAAAAATATAGTGTGCACCTTGGCCCGAGTGGTTTTCTGACTCCGCTAAATATCTTACAATATTTAAATATAATACTTCTGTCAGATTCGTTCCCTATGTTTCATTTTAAATGGAACGGGCAAAAACATTGCTGTCAATCAAATATGAAGTCGTAACTCAATGTTTCACGTTAAAAAATACTCACGGTATATATATATATATAGGCCATCCAGCGAATCAAGCGGTTTACGTCATCGTTTAGGGATTTTTGATATTTTCTTTAAATTTTATATATATATTTTATTAACGGTATTTTATTGGTCTTTTTAATTATTATTATGTATTTGACACCTTTAATAGAAATAATTATATTTGGATATAGTATTATTAAGTAAAATTTTGTAATTTTTTGCAAAATGACGTTTAATCATATTTTTTTAATATTGGTAATTCTGAACATGTATATTACTAAATATTATGACCGGTAGTATTTACTCAAAATTTTAGTCACCCTGACTAACTAATTACCATGACTACCATTTAGAAATACATTGGGATGATTAAAAAACAACTGAATTTGTTACTTTAGTCAACGCTTAATCACCCTTGTTTAAGAGTAAATACTACCGGTCTATATGTTTATATTATATTTTTCAACCTGTATTGTGATTTTATTTTGTTTTTGGTTTCGTTGTTCATTGGCAAAATGTCAAATGCTCTGTCATGTCAAATTCAAGAGCTTGTAGTTAATTTATTGACTTTGTTGAAAATGAAAAATAGATTGGTGGGCTCTTACTGTCACTGAATTGTAATATTGAGGTAATATTTCGTTCTATTTGTCAGTAATAATTTGAAAATTATATCTATATATACAGCGTGTGGCAAACGCAATGTATAGACAGTGAGAAATTGTATGGTATGCAGTATTCTGTATTTTTTAAGGATCTCACATAATACTAGATAGTTTGTTGCATATGCTACAAGAATGAAGTATTTATAACGGCGTAAGCAGTATCGTTCAGAATATTTTAAATAAAATTGGATTTCGCTGGAAAAAAATTATACCAGACCCAGACGTGTTACTTTTTTAAGAAAGATTTGGATTTATGAAGACAACCCACAGATCATATTTTAATCTGTTTTACATGCTCATGTAAACTTTTTAACATATGACGTCATTGTTTCTAGTGATATTGTATTTATGACGTAAACCGCTTGATTCGCTGGATGGCCTATACAGGCTGTCTCAATAAGTTTGCTCACTATTGGTAACTTTTTTATTTGAAAAGATACAAGGTTGGTTAAATTAGCAAAATTGTGCCATTTTATATTAGAAAATTGATCATGTAGACAAAATAAAAATTGTGTCAGCGGTTCCCAAAATTTGGGACAGAATATATATTTTTTAAATGGAACTATATATTTTTTATTATCTTATTGGAAAGAGTATTTTTTTCTCTTTCCAATAAGGTAATGTTGTTTATGTACAATTTTTTTCAAATAAACGAGTTATTTACGTTTAAAAATAAAAATAATCTTTTATTAGTTTAGTTCAAGTAAGCTATGGAAACAATTGACTTTTATAAAATTATTATTTTATTAATTTATTTTACAGTAATAACAAAACAAAGAAAATATTCAAATTGAAAGCCATTATTTCTTTCGCACATTTAAACTCTTCTTTTGGACAGAGAGCCGACCGTTCTACGTAACTGGTGTCTAGATATAACTTTCCATATAGCACAATCATATCTAACTTTTCTTCATTTGTAAAGTTATTAAACATTATTAAACACATAGAACTTTACGGGAAAAATTATTAAACGTCAAACAAACAAAGAATCAATTGTTTCCATGGCTTACTTGACTAAAAAACTAATAAAATAGTTTACAAAATTTAAATTTTTAACCGTAAATAACTCGTTTATTTGAAAAATTTGTACATAAACAACATTACCTTATTGGAAAGAGAGAAAAATACTCTTTCCAATAAGATAATAAAAAATATATGGTTCCATTTAAAAAATATATATATTGTCCCAAATTTTTTAATATAAAATGGCACAATTTTGCTCATTTAACCAACCTCGTACCTCTTCAAATAAAAAAGTTGCCAATAGTGAGCAAGCTTATTGAGACACCTGTATATACCGAGAGTTTTTTTTATCAGTGAACATGGGCGTATGTCATTACCATAGTTACATTTAAAATGATTGACAGCAATGCATTATCGCGTTTTTTACCTCTCGCTAAGAGAGGTATTGGATTCATGCTAAAATTCGCAAATCCAGATTTTATTGAATAAGCACGATTTAAGGTCCCTACAATCCGATTATAACATTTTTAAAATGATGTCTGTGTGTGTGTGTGTGTGTGGATGTATGTGTGTGTGTGTGTGTGTGTGTGTGTGTATGTATGTATGTATGTCTGGATGTTGTAGTCACGATTCCTCAAAAACTATAAGACTTAAAAAATATTTAACTGCAGTTTCCTCAATCTGACATTCCTGGGAAGAGCTGAAAAGGTTTTGGTAACAATTGAAGAACCGGAAGTAGTAGTTTCTTAGAAAAATTCTTCTAAATATAATTTTTTGGGATTTTTTTTTATTAAATATTGAAGAACATAAAATTCTCCATCTAATACACTTAAAATTTTTGTTATATCTTGTATAGATTTAGAGATAAAGACACTATAATTTATAGAGTAAACTTATCGCAGAGGCTACGACACTAAGGAAACCAGTTGACAAATTCCAATGTTTATAACATAATTTGTAAATGACACATGTCAGTGTCAAATATCAACAGTTTTAGTGACATTCTGATAGCATTTACTGGGAAGTATATTTAATTTTTCTTATTGTTTTAGTAATTAAATATTTCAAATTATAGGTAAAATGCATATGCAGTTGATAAATTCAAATGTTTGTAAAAGAAAAAAAATAATGTCATTGTCAAAAATATAGAGTAGTTTATATCTGTTGGGCGGTAGTGCGAGCTCGAATCGAAAATTTTACTTAATTATGTTTCAACAAAAACTATAACGGCAACTTGTCATCCTGCAAACATCGTTTTATGAAGATTTAACCAAGTCTTAAATAATATATGATAAACTTGTAATAAAACGTCAAATTTCGCTTGGACAGATAGTGGCTTTGACGTTTAACGAAAAAGCTAAGATTTTCCACAAACCAAGTATAATAAACCTGCTGAAAATAAAAGATACTCCAGAGAATTAAATATGTAAGTAAAATAATAAAAAGATTAAAGAATGTGACGAAAACATAGAAAAACATAAAAGAACACCTTGGTAAACCACGAAAAAAATCGAAGGTGAAGAAAGAGCACTTAAAGAAACGAAAGACAAAAAGAAATTGAAGATGAAGAAAGAGCATTTAAAGAACCGAAAGACAAAAATAGATGTGACGTGAAAAAAATGTTCATTCAGGAAATAAACAGAAATTTCAGAATTGCAAGAAACGAAAAGCGAATGTATTTTACATAAATAAAGTTTTTAATTTGTGTCAAACTATTATTTAATTAGCTTAAAATATGGGCTATCCAGCGAAAAGATTTTATTGAATAAGCACGATTTAAGGTCCCTACAATCCGATTATAACATTTTTAAAATGATGTCTGTGTGTGTGTGTGTGTGTGGATGTGTGTATGTGTGTGTGTGTGTGTGTGTGTGTGTGTGTGTGTGTGTATGTATGTATGTATGTCTGGATGTTGTAGTCACGATTCCTCAAAAACTATAAGACTTAAAAAATATTTAACTGCAGTTTCCTCAATCTGACATTCCTGGGAAGAGCTGAAAAGGTTTTGGTAACAATTGAACAACCGGAAGTAGTAGTTTATTAGAAAAAATCTTCTAAATATAATTTTTTGGGAGTTTTTTTTATTAAATATTGAAGAACATACAATTCTCCATCTAATACACTTAAAATTTTTATTATATCTTGTATAGATTTAGAGATAGACTCTATAATTTATAGACTAAACTAATCGCAGAGGCCAAGACACTAAGGAAACCAGTTGACAAATTCCAATGTTTATAACATGACACATGTCATTGTCAAATATCAACAGTTTTAGTGACATTCTGATAGCTTTTTCTGGGAAGTATATTTAACTTTTCTTATTGTTTTATTAATTAAATATTTGAAATTATAGGTAAAATTGTGGTAAACTGCATAAATCCATCAGAAATTTCGCCCATCTGGTTAATTAATTGGATCAATCTTTGACATTCAGAAACTTCCTCATACAATGAAAAATAGATATAATTAGAATTATATGTGTGCAGAAGACATGTTAAATATAATAAAAAACAATATTTGGGTAATATTCTGTAAGATTTTGTTATAAAACGACGGTTCGAAAACGAAGTGCAATACAATACTTATATATCCTAATATGGAAACGGCGAGAGGTCTTGTGCTGGCCACAACAGATTTTTTTAAAACTGGACATAGGACGTGACATTTATTATATCTGTCAATGTCATCAAATTGTCATACTTCAAAATGTATACAGTTAAAAAAAAGTTCAAATTGTAAATTGGAGTAATTATAACGAGTCTACAACAAGTTTCTGACTTATGTGCATTAACTTTTAATAAGCGACCCAGTCCAACTATAAGAAAAATTTACAATGACTACAGAACTAAAGGATGCGTCAATAAACAGCACAAGAAGAAAATCAGACCAAGTACTGTAGTTAATAGTAACAAACAAGAAATTATGCAGTTAATTGAAAGTAACAACACCCTGTCAACAATTTTTTTTCTGAAATTAAGAATACTAGTATACAAGGTTTTAAGACAAGAACATTTTAAGAGTTTTAAATATCAAAATCACCAAGAGTTATTACACAACGATATAGAACGAACAAATATCTTTTGCGAAGATATGATGAACAAAATTAATAGTGGGGAAATATTACTGGATCGAATTTTATTTATGGATGAAGCGACATTTTATATTATTCGGGAAGTAAATTCACAAAATTGCAGGTATTGGAGTCGTCAAAATTTTCACTTATATCTGCACCAGGTATTCCCCCAACGCTAGATGGGACGTGGTGGAGAAGTGAAGTGGCCTGCAATGCCACCAGATCTTGCACCAAACGATTTTTTTTTCTTTGGGACCATTTAAAAAATTGTATTTACAATGGTGACAAAATAAATATTGATCAATTAAAAAATAGGGATAAAATATAATTTATATTAATTACTTCTTGCCTTAGGCTTATGTCAGAGTATAGAATTATACCATACAATTTGAACTTTTTCTTCAACTGTATACATTTTGAAATATGACAATTTGATGACATTGACAGATATACTAAATGTCACGTCCTATGTCCAGTTTTTTAAAAAATGCGATAATACATTGCTGTCAATCATTTTAAATGTAACTATGGTAATGACATACGCCCATGTTCACTGATAAAAAAAAACTCGGTATATATATACAGTGTGTCCCATTTAGAAGTGACACCATTGGGATCTCGAGAACTATAAGAGATACGATGTCGGTTAAATGGAACATTTTGTGCGCCTTTGAGAGGCCATCTCAGATGTGCTTTTATTTTTCCAAAAATTCTCAAAGGGCACTTGATAATGACGAAAAACTGAATATTGTTGATTTTTTCTTTTTCAAATAACTTCTAAACTATTAATAATTGAGAAAAAAGTTTCAAATATAAAAGATAGATATTTTTATTAACTAACCAGTGACGTACGAAATAAATTTTTATATACGTAAATTTTTGAGATATAACACAAACTTATATTTTTTTAAATGGAACCCATATCTGATTTGGAAATACTCCTCGTATTTAAATAATTTATTTCGTTAAAAAAATTTGCTCAAAACTCGTATCAAATTAATTTTTATAATATTTTGTATCAGGTCGCCCTTGGCACATTATAGTGTAATTCGTAATTATGAGTCTAGAATGAAAATATTAAGTAATAAAGGCATAAAACAAATTATTTTGATTAAATACAATATAATTAATAAAAATAATAATGTTTTTTTTGGAAAATAATATGAAAATTCAGGAAAATAAAGAGAAAAATTAAATATTAGGACCAAAACAAATAAAAAAACATAATAACTCTTACATCATTGAAAAGAGAAAAAAATATTGATTTTTTTGAGACTAAAATCAGATAAGGGTTCCATTAAAAAAATATAAGTTTGTGTTATATCTCGAAAATTTACGGATATAAAAATTTATTTCGTACGCCACTGATTAGCTAATAAAAATATCTATCTTTTATATTTGAAATGTTTTTCTCAATTACTAATAGTTTAGAAGTTATTTGAAATAGAAAAAATGAACAATATTCAGTTTTTCGTCATTATCTAGTGCCCTATGAGAATTTTTGGAAAAACAAAAGCACATCTGAGATGGCCATACTGTATATATATACAGGCTGTAACAACATGATATGTCACAAATACGTGGACGTGTTTTACTAACAAAAACAAAAAAATGTCTTTTAAACTTTTGCCCTACCTTGATTCTTTTTCAAGTTACAGGGTGTTAAAATTTTTTGAAGAATTTGTTCATCGACGTATGGTTCACCAGGTTGCGGCCTCTCAACAGGCCCCTTGCGAATTCCTCTTTCCCTTAAACACATTAAATGTATATCAGCATATTCTTCATTAGTAAATGTAACAGGTGCCATTATTGGAAAATAACTTTTCTAAGTTAACAAAATAAGTATCAAGCTTAAGCAAACTGACACTTATCTAATAACTTGGATTTTGATTTCATGGCCTACCGGATTCAAATGCATTGTAGCGCGCGAGAACACATTACGCTTTTATCGAAAAATTTTAACACCCTGTAACTTGAAAACGAATCAAGGTAGGGCAAAAGTTTAAAGGACTTTTTTTCTTGTTTTTGTTACTAAAACACGTCCACGTATTTGTGACATATCATAAAATTTATTTTACTTTTATTACATTCAAGTAAGCTACGATTTTGGCAATAAATTCAACTTTTAAAATAATTTTTTTGTTTTATTGAATGAATGTTTCCTTAGATTACTTAGATACAGTAAAAATGAAATACCAACTTTAAATTAATTTTTATAAATTTTTTCGCAATCTAAGGGTATGATATTATTATATCGTTGAATTCAGAACAAAATTATCTGTTTAATGAGTTAATAAAATATATATAATTCCATTTAAAAATATCTGATGTGGACAACACATGACTTCCTTGTACGCCTGTTACACTATACATATTTTGTTAATAATTAAAATATGTATTATAACAGAGCCAATCATAAAATTGCACGTATTTGACAACATTAATTTTTTTATTTTTTTGTAATTTTTTGTTTTAATCCATAGCAAACTTAATTACAGAATACAAAGAGCTAATTTAATCATACTTGATGTTTTTGACGCAGAATTCAATTCTCTAAAACTTTTATTTGAAGCATTTATTACTAAAATTAAAATAACACCATTTTTTTTCAAGAAAAACTGATAACAGCTTCAGGTTAAGTGTCACTTCCGGTTAGACTATTTTAACCAAAATCTATTATGTTATTCCCATTGATATAAGAGTATAATATACCAAATTTGAAAAGTTTTGGATTATATTTTAATATAGTTTTTCATTAAAATCTATTATAGGCTTCAAGTAAAGTACCACTTCCGGATAGACCATTTTAACTAAAATCTATTAAGTTATTCCTATTGACATAAAAGTCTTATATACCAAATTTGAAAAGTTTTGGATTATATTTTAATATAGTTTTTCATTAAAATCTATTATAGGCTTCAAGTAAAGTACCACTTCCGGGTAGACCATTTTAACTAAAATCTATTATGTTATTCCCATTAATATAAAAGTCTTATATACCAAATTTGAAAAGTTTTGGATTCTATTTTAAGATAGTTTTTCATTAAAATCTATTATAGGCTTCAAGTAAAGTACCACTTCCGCAAGTTATGTAATGACCAAAAAGGGAGGTGCACAACTAGATGTTATAACAGTTCTAAATACAAAATTTTAACTTTCTACGGCTTCCCGTTTTTCAGTTATGCGAGATACGTACATACGTACGTACGTACGTACGTACGTACGTACGAACGTACGTACAGACGTCACGACGAAATTAGTCAAAATGGATTCAGGGATGCTCAAAATGGATATTTCCGTTGAAATCTGGAAACCGAAATTTTTCGCGATTACAATACTTCCTTTACTTCGTACAAGGAAGTAAAAATATAATATTGCTCTATAGTTTGAGTACCACTGGATTTAAGATAATAAAGTTTAGGCTAAAATGTGTCCCTCTCTATGCCATACAAAATATCCTAATCAATTTTTTCTGTATCTTTTCACATACACGAATAAACGGCACTGTTCCATTATCTTGATACACCCTATATATATATATATATATATATATATATATAGTATTGGCCATAAAGATAGCAACTTAAAAAAAATTCAATTGCTCTAATGTAAAAACTGGGATTTCAGAAATAAATTACTGCAGTATTACTGTCTTGAACCAAGTTTAATTTACATTAAAATAATTTGCATTATATTAACAAAAATTGATTCACTTGATAACAATTGGAGATTTTATCAATCGAAACTTTGTGTAACTCAAAAAAATAAAGACAATGAAAGTTCGAAATACTTCTTTTATTCTTAAAAATTGATTTATGTACAAAAAAATATGTTTTATTTGGACATAAAAATAAAAATAGCAACTTTTATAAAATTAATATAAAAACTAAATTTTCTAATATTTAGTGTAATAACCGGAACCACGAGAATTTATTACTTCTTCTCGTTTCATCATGAATTCAAGTAATTTTGTTATTACATTTCTATCAATTAATCTTAGTTCATCACTAAATAATACTCTTTTCCACATGTCAGTTGTCCAGTTTACATGATTTTCTGCAAAAAAAATAATCGGGCTTTCACGTTCTTCTTCGAAAGAAGTGGTTTACTTGCAGGCCGACGACTATAAAGTTCTCCGGCAACTAATATTCTTCTTCCCTGTCTTGAAGATATTTTATCTTTAACATTACTTGGTAGAAAGCCTAAAATTTTCTTTGATGATAATAACGGATTTTTAACGATATGTTTTCCGATATGTTGCCAAGTTATTCCGTTTTTTCTCTAAAAAAAACCTAAAACATGCACTGCTTTATAAAGGCATACTGAAGTTATTTTAATAGTAAAAATTAAGATTTTTTCTGTACAACTCTAAACTATACTCTATGTTTTCGTATACTTTCTTTTACATATTATTATACAGGGTGTTAAATAAAGCAAATCAAATTTAATGAATTTCAAATGGCCATAACTCGTCATTTTCAAATGGAACACTCTATATTTTATTATTTATTTGTGTTCCTTTTTGTATTCTCTTTAAATGTTACTAACGGTATATTATGCCTAAAACCAATAATTTCGGAGATTTTCACAATTAATTATGTTCTAAATTGATATTATAAATAAATAAATATATCATCACGGGATATTACCCATTTCTGAGTGTGCCACAATCTGCTTTATCGCAGATATCGGTAATGATGATGACATATTTGTACCGTGCGGGTGCTTACCAGGTGTCACCTCACGGGCTCTCATTGCTGGCGTGGAGAGTGCACCACAGGGGTCACTTTTGTGCCATTTAAAATTCGAAATATTTGGCATCGGTCGGGATCGAACCCGGTTCCCCCAGGTTCGCGACCAGACACTCTGGCACGCGGCCACGGGACCCCATAATTGATATTATGAAAAGAACTAATAAAATTTCTCGGGGAAAACGCTCATGTTTTATAGCAGCTGTAGACACGTATTTTGCTCTTATTTGAGCTCGTCAGTACAGCATAACTAGTTAAAAGATCTACATTAACTAGAGAGAAAATAAAATATCAACTAACAAAGACAGCACCAGCAGATAGGCAATTAACTAATGTCGCTTTATTAATATTAATAATAACCAGTTTATTTATTGGTTACTGCTAATGCAACTGTCATTATTGCAATTGTTTCTTATTAAAAACACAATTTTTATGGAATACTCGATTTAATTTTTAATGCAAACACATAAATTTAGAGAAAAATGGTGAAAATCTCCGAAATTATTGATTTTAGGCATAGTATACCCTTAATAGCATTTAAAGAGAATACAAAAAGAAATAATAAAATATACAGTGTTCCATTTGAAAATGACGAGTTATGGCCATTTGAAATTCAATAAATTTGATTCGCTTTATTTAACACTCTGTATAATAATATGTAAAAGAAAGTATACGAAAGTATAGTATAGTTTATAGTTGTACAGAAAAAAAATCTTAATTTTTACTATTAAAATAACTTCAATATGCCTTTATAAAGCAGTGCGTGTTTTAGGTCTTTTTTCGAGAAAAAGCGGAATAATTTGGCAACGCCGCGGAAAACTAAAACAAATTTTATATGTTCGTATAGAGGAATGTAATACAATTCAAAATATATACAAATAGATAAACAATTTTCGTCCAGCTGTAATGCAACAACCTGCATATGTGAAAATAATTTTACGTTGTGCCCCTTGTGTAGTCGAGTAAATTCGGTAAATAAATTTTTGCTGTATTTCTAACGATAAGCGAGATATCGAAGAAGGCCATTTCGGTGACTCACCTGTATATATATATACAGGCTGTCTCTTAAATAGGGGGACATGGCTTAACCACAGATTCCTGAGGCTAAAATAAGACGATTTAACGAAACTTGCTTCTACCGGAAAGTGTATCATTTACCCAGAATTCTGCTTCAAAGTTCTTCGAAAAAAAATTAATTTTGCTTATAATAACCGGACGCTTTATTCGATTTGGATGAAATTTGGTATGACAATTTATATTGCTATAAGTCATCTTTTAAGATGATACATGTTATTATTAGTGAACCACTAGTGTATGAAACGTAGGTGTCCCAACATTGATTAGACCATAACTTTTTATTGACCACGCCGATAACGTGAAATTATTTTTTTTCAGGAAGATACATTCAATAGTAAACTTTTCCCTCTCTATGTAATTTGTGATATCTGTTACGGTTCAGACAGAAAAAAATAAAACCTGAGTAACTGCATCGTGAATTTTTTTAAAATAAATTTAATCTAGCGTCTATCCAAATATCAAACAATTAATTTTTAATGACAGTAACGAGTTGTCAATCTTCTCAACTTGTTTAGGAGTAAGCTAACATACTTATTCGTGTTATTTATAATAATGGTAGTAAAATACTATTAGATCGAACAAACAGATGTTACTAGTTTCTGAATATTGCGAAGGAATTTTTTGACAACCCATAAACAATTGTTACTGTCATTAGAAATTTGTTGTTTGACATTTGGATAGATTGCTAGATTAAATTTATTTTTAAAAAATTCACGGTGCAGTCACTCAGGTTTTATTTTTTTTTCTGTCTGAAGCGTAACAGATATCACAAAATAAACAGAGAGAAAAAAGTTTACTATTGAATGTATCTTTCAGAAAAAAAATAATTTTACGTTATCGACGTGGCCATTAAAAAGTTACGGTTTAATCAATGTTGGGACACTTAAGGTTTATATACTAGTGATTCACTAATAATAACAAGTATCATCCTAAAAGATGACTTATAACCATACGAACTGTCGTACCAAATTTCATCCAAATCGTGTAAAGCGTTCTGTTATTACAAGCAAAATAATTTTTTTTTCGAAGAACTTTGAAGCCGAATACTGGCTAAATGGTACACTTTCCGGTAGAAGCAAGTTTGATTAAATCGTCTTATTTTAGCCTCAGGAATCTGTGGTTAAGCCATGTCCCCCTATTTCAGAGACACCTGTATATATATATATTCTTGATTTCTAAAAACGCCGTTAATTTTGGTGCATCTTATACGAACTTCTTGGTGATTTTTTTTTTTTTTTTTTTGCGAATTTGATGCATCATGGGAACTAGGCATATTCATTAAATTAATATTGTTGCATCTTAATGGGAGTCATTCATTGTTTAGCTTTTTTTTTATTAATCCATCTAAATTGAAGGTGACCTGTAGTTCTAGAAAGTCTTCATTGTAATTCATTTAGCTGTAATATATTTTTTAATATTCTATAACGTGGAAGTTAACTTCATTTTGTCCTGAAACAGTGAAATTCGCCACTTATGATGCCATGATTAACACATCAGCTGGTAAAAGTATCAAACTGTGGACATGATGATGAAATTCGTAATGTTGAAAATACTGAATCCCAAGAAGATGTAATAGCAATTGTCACCCTTGCCTTGCAGAATCGCTGATATGGAGTAAAGGTAAGATTGTTTTTTTTCATAGCTTTATTTGAGTTCTTGGCAAGGTTGTCGTTTTTTTTTCAAGAAATTTATGATTAGAAATACTTGTATAAGCTTCCCATTTTTCAAGGTTCTAGACTTTATGAACATATGAGTTGAGAATTCGACGCTTCTTCAATCCAAGAAAAATTAGAATTTAGCCATTTCACGTGCGTGGACTGGGCGAGGTGTTGCTTACGCAATTCGTAGACAGAAAATCCAAGCTAGAAGGACCAGGTATATTTCTGAATTAAATTATGCTAGTATTATCATCTTAAATTTCTTCATAATATTTCAGAACAAGTAGTCGAGATCGACGAGTCCAAGTTCGGAAAGCGTAAATAACACAGGAATACCATTGGATACTTGGCAGCTACAAGCGAAGAACCAGAGAGAGTTTTCATGGTCCCCGTTGACAATTGGTATGTACATACAAGTATTTTAAATTATACTCGACAAATATTTTATTTGCAAATAAAGTAGCACTCATGTTCTTCGGTTCGTGGAAATCAAGAATTTTTTTCGATAGCAGATTTTAAATGTTCTACTTATAATAGTGGACCATGAAGCACTTTAAGGCTGGCGTTTGAAGTGGTGAAATAGTAATTTTACTCCAGTTTAAAATGTGTTGTTTAAAATAAAATATTCGAATTTTTTTCATAAATTAGAAACAAGGCTCTATTGACTGACACTATTTTTTTTTATTAATGATTATTTATTGTAAAAGTTACAAATAAAGATTATTTAAATTTAGCTTAAAAATAAAAATGAAACCCATCAGCCACTGTATTTTGTTGCCAAGAATTCATATCTATTTACGGTTTTTTAATACATTGCACTAAATTTGAATTGAATGAGAACTACGATTTTTCCATAAGGCCCAATGCTAATGTAGTTTAGCGTATCTCCATTAGAGGCGTTCCATGTATCAACGTACCCCGCTCGCTGCCGCCACCCCTTTAGACATATAGGTTCGTAGATTCACTTAGGTACTAAACATCTTGTCCAAAATATTGAATATAATTATTTATTTGTGTAGTAATTGACAGAATGCCTAATAATAAATCAAAGAGAAAAAGATGGCCCTCAAAAACGAAGAAATGTACAAATCATACAAAAAAAAATGAAACTACGTGAATCTTCTGTTCCTGAAAACATAGCAAAAATAAATTGCAGGATGTAGTTTTAAAGTTTGACCGTATTGCGATTTTTATTATGTATTTGAATTACAATTATTTATTTATATATATTTTTTAATTCTATTGATGTTTTTTAATAATTTTGCATCTTACATACATATATGTATTTAAATTTTAACTTCTGACTATTCATTTCCTGAAGAAGGCCGCAGTACGGCCGAAACGTTGGTCTGAATAATTATTTTAATAAATTGACTGAAACCAGTGATTTTGTTTATATTATACAAAAGACAGTCACGATCCTTTCCAAGTAGGTATATCGATGATAATGCTTCCGTAAAAACCGGAAATAGAATTTAAGATCATTTTACACCAAAATGCAGCATTTAGTATCCTATATTTGCAATCACTGTGTATGTATCCATTTACATACATAATTATAATGTAACGAAAAATTAGTTGAAGAAAACACTTGGTGTAAGTTTCACAAAATATTTATTTAAGGCACTTTATCGATTTCGGTTTCTTAGACCATCGTCAGAAGTACAATACAAGAATCTTAAGAATTACAGCTTATATACTATCCCGTTAGGGTTACTTATGGTAGGGGGTACTTAGTGGTTTTCCCTAGCAAACATTCGAAAAATTCCGATTGAAACAAATCAACTTGATCATTTAAAATAGGTAAATTTGTTTTTAAAGCTTTTTGAATTTCATACGCTTCTAAAATGTTCATTTTTTGTTCTTTACTAAAATATGTAAAAATTTTAAATTGTCTATACTGCAAGCGTGATTGGTTTCAATGAGGTGGCAATATTAGAATCAGTTTTATTTAGCTTGTGTCATCTCATGTGATCTTGATATCTGATTGTAAACGTTCTTCCTGTTTCGCCTATATAACATTTTTCGCAGTCGTTACATTTTATTTTATAGATACCACAATTAAGGTTCCTGTCTCTGTTTTCGATTTTATTATTAACAATTAAATTTCTTAAAGTGTAATTACAATAAAAGGCTGGTGTTACGTTTGAAGATCTAAAATTATTTGCAATGGAATCTGAAATTTTTCCTAAATAGCTAATTTTTACATATTTTTGTTGTGGTTTGTTTTCACTGTTTTTGTAAATTTGGTTTAAAACAGATTTTTTATTTTTTCTAAAAATTAATTTATCAATCATATTTGCATCATAACCATTAGCAACTGCTATTTGTTTCAAAGTTTCTACTTCTAAATCGTAATTTTCCTGAGTCATAGGTACGTTTAATAATCTATGGACATAGCTATTAAATGCTGCCCTTTTTATATTAGTTGGGTGATTTGATTCAGCTGGAATTACTGTATCTGTATATGTGGGTTTCCCAAAAATTTTGAAATCTAATTTCGTTCCCTTCCTTGCAATTGTGATATCTAAAAAGTTTATTTGTCTGTTGTCCTCTTTTTCTATTGTGAATTTGATAGCACTATCAATGCTATTAAGAAAATTTAAAAATAAATCTAGTTGTCTATCGGAACCTGTAAATAAACATATAACATATAAATTTTAAAGAATAGAAATGTTCATAATGCATTTAATTTAATTTAAATAAAAATTAAATTATTATCTACCCTTGATGTTAAAGTATTATTTTATCTACCTTTGTCCATACAATAAGTGCTACATGATACACTATTTTGGTAGAAAACAAGGTATTTTATAGCCCCAGTTTTTGTTGCCACAGGTAGCCTGTGGATTCAACATATTTACGCTTCTGGTGACATCAGGGCCGTTCCTAGGGTATATGCCGCCCGTGTGCGGAAATAATTTTGACGCCCCTTCTCCACCCCCCCCCCCCCCAATTAATTAACTGAAACTTATCAAAAAAATAATTCTCTTAAATAAAACAGACACAGTAACGGTAAAAAATATACATTTTATTTTATAATATTACAAATTAACATTACTTATTATTCTTAGCGTATAGTACCTCTACTATAATAAATAATATAAAGTATATAAATTAATATAGGAAAATTTAAATGAATTTTGCTTTCCTTGCTTTTCAAATTCTGATATAATAACAGATACATTTAAATCTTCAGAAATTTTCTTTTCTATACTAATGATAGATAAATCTGAAAGCCTTTCTTGACCCCTTGTTGACCTGAGGTAATTTTTTATAATCTTTAGTTTTGAAAAACCTCTCTCGCCGGTAGCAACTGTCACTGGTAATGTTAAAAAAATTCTTATGATGGCAATCGCTATAATTGCAAACAGGTAGATGAGGTTATTAGTAAACATGTTTTGAATAATTTGTAATGCATCCATTTCTGGGGAAATATAGGGTGCGATGTTTTCAATTTCATCACATAAATCTTCAGCTACAATATCTTTTTCATTTTTTGATGGATCATGTAACATACGCTCAAGCGATTTACATTTCATGAATCTATTTGCTCTATCTACTTTAAGGAAATTATTTAAGTTATATAATAATTATTTTACCAGTACAGTTTTGATAGTAATTATTTATAACTTCTGGCATTTTCAAAAACGACTTATTAAATTTTGTATAGCCGGGCGGCTACTGCCGCCCCTTTACCTTGGCGCCCGTGTACCCCGCACGCCTTGCACCCCCGGGGCGGAACGGCCCTGGGTGACATGACATCATAACATCAAACGAGCGTTATTTGGTTTGTTTCCTTTATTTTCTGCATTCATTTACATGAAAATAGATTCCGGATTTGAAAAAGGCGATAACAAGAAATTTGAAAGTTGGTAGTAAGAATTTGGAATCTACTTTGTATTAAGTCCGTTTCACATTATACTATTTTCGTCTATTTTCATACTATATTTCTAGACAGATTTTGGATCGAGTTCCATTCAATTTCCATGCTATCAAGTCGTGTATAATCGGTAATTTTCGGAATGTATAGAATTTTAGACGGTATTTTAAATCAAAATAAATGAATACCAACTTAACAAATTTGTACAGTTAACTTATTTTTGAAATGTATAAAATACAAAAAATAAGAAGTTACAAAAATTCATTTTAAATATGTCTGTGTCATATTATATATTTTATATGACTGTTATTGAAATGTTATTTACAACCTCACACTTTTCAAAATAAATGACATATAACAAAAGTTGGCAACTGTTGATATCACGAATCGCGCATGCGAATTAACGATCTAGTACGAAACTCGTATAGACATATACGGCCAGGCGTATATTTCTATACTACATAGAATCTCGGATGAAAATCGGATGAAAATTTCTGATTTACATTATGCTAGAATTGTCTAGAAATTTCTCGGAAGGATCTCGTACTAGAATCTATATAAAAAAAGTATAATGTAAAACAGGCTTTGGAGGATTTTATTTTTAAAGTTTTGAAATAAGTCAGAATTATAAGTTTTAAAAAAACTCCTAATTTGTACACTAATCACTTTTCCTGTTTATAAAACAGTACATTTAGTATTCTTCTCGTAAGAATGACACTGCGTAATAAAAAATAAATAAATAAATATATCATCACGGCATATTACCTATTTCTGGGTGTGCCAGTATCTACAACACATGCAGACATCGGTAATGATTACGATATATTTTACCGTGTGGGCGCTTACCAGGCGTCACCTCACGGGCACTCATAGCTGGTGTGGAGAGTGCACCACAGGGGTCACTTTTGTGTCATTTAAAATTGGAAATATTTGGCGTCAGTCGGGGTCGAACCCGGTTCACCCAGGTTCGCGACCAGACACTCAGGCACGCGGCCACGGGACCCCTAAAAAAAGTAAAAAAAAAGATAAAAAAAAAGTGTATGATTATTGTCGGCATACATAATTGCAGTACATTCTGGGTGTTTTCTTTCAAGGTGCACATAGGAAATTAGCATGGCAAATCAGTGTTTTGCACACTGTTGTTTTTATAAAAAGACAAAAAAAAAAGACACTGTTTGTTTACTTCTGGTATATCCACATTACCTACGTCACAAAGTTAATTTAAAATTCGGACCTTAATATCTCGCTTATTTGGAGGAATTTTTAACTCGGACTTTCACATGTGGTCGTGAATTGTTATGTACTTCAAGATAAAAATTTAAAAAAAATTCGTGGAATAGCGTATTCAACAAAATTTTCGTTTATTTTTTTAAATGAAATGGTACATATATTTTCACATTTTCGGAAAGTATTTAATAGTTTTACAATGATGTCAAATACTTTTCATTAAAAAATAACCCAGTTATGAATTATTTAAAATTATGATATTTGAATGTTTGTCATGAGTCATGACACTTGTGCCTTCTTTGTTTGAAGAAACATTTTGACATTTACTGACGTCTCATTTATTTTTTACTATTTTGAAATGTCAAAAAATTTAAGAAAATATTATTTATATTTAAATTTACTTTAATTTTACTCATTTATTAATTTTAGATAGTAATGCAAGTTTTTTTTTATTATTGTTAAGTTAATTTTAATTCCGAAAATATATGTACCATTCAATTTAAAAATAAAAAAGTGGCATTAAATTCGCGGCAACTTTGTAATTTAAACTATAGTTCTAATATTGATGATAAAGAAAATAATTATTTGTTCCTATTTTTTCAATCACCTAGTAGAATATGTACATAAAGCGATGTACAGGTGTCTCATTTTTTTTTTTTTTTTTTTTTTTTTTTTTTTTTTTTTTTTTTTTTTTTTTTTTTTTTAATAACGATAGAGCAAAACTGTTTGTACATTCCACGATTATCTCTTCGAGAAAAGTTTAATAGTCACCATAGGAATTTACGATCTTTTTTTGTTTCTGAGTTCTCCAGGCAAAAACTCGTTTTTTTTTTTGCTCATTTCGAAAATAACTATCTTATTTATTATGATGGAGAAAAATTGTTTAGACAAATTTTGTATCATTTATTTGCGTAGAATATAAAGGTGTGTTATATTTTTTTCAAAGATATATAACAAGTTTAAATTCTTTTGTTTTAAACATGAATAAAATATGAATTATTAATTTTTTGGTTTGAAAAAATTAAAATTATTAAGAAACAAATAAAAAATCTATTACAGATCATCATTTGCTTATTATAATTTCACATCTATTTATAAATTGTTCTTAAATTTTTTCTTAATTAATTATTTGAGCGCAAAGCAAAATTATTTTTTATCGACTTTATAATTGGCTTTGGCCGAAATCGAAAAAAAGTGGTTAAATATATTTCTGGAGTATATAATTGAAGGAATGAGAAAAATTGAAAAAAGTAATATTAATATTAAATCAAAGTTGATTTGTAATAAATTTTGTTTTTATTCATGTTTAAAACAAAAGAATGTAGACTTGTTATACAGGATGTAACAGCTAAACGAGCTACCTCAAATAATTTCTATATTATTAAAGATATAATAAAACACTATAACACTATAAAACAAACATATACATAGAAGACCAAGGGGGATACCTGATAACAGAAGAATATATATATTTTAATCCAGTGGTTCTCAACTTACAACACAAAGATTTTTTTTAATGGGATGGTATTTATTTTTAGGTTCATTCGATAGAGTTTTTTTTATATCCTTACATAACCAAAATACTGAGAAAAATTTAATTGAAATTTAAATAAATTTGATTTAAAGTTATTTTTCAGTAGGCTATGTACAAAGACCAAAAACTGCAATTGCCAATATGATGTAGGATGGAATTCAAAAGAAACATGAAACACTATAAAGTTATTAACAAATATTTCTTCGTTTTAATTTAAGCACATTTTTTTTATGTATAACCTACTGAAAAATAACTATAAAAATAAAATTTATTTAAATTTCAATTAAATTTTTCTCCATGTTTTTGTACTGCAAGGATAAAAAATAATTACATGGTTGAATTCAGAAAAAATACTCTTATCGAATGAGCATCAAAATAAACACCATCCCATTTAAAAAAATATAACTTTGTGTAGTAGTAAGTTGAGAATTACTGGTATAAATATACACTTTCGTCTCTAATCGGATGTCCCCTTTGGTCTTCTATAAGATTGTCGTATACAGCCCGATTCACGAAAAAGTTTAAGCTAATTCTCATTTTTGGATTAATGAATTCTATTCTATTCCGGTATTTAAAATTTAATTTTCATATTATTAATAAAGGTAGATACTAGGAATAGGTTAGAGTATATTTTAAGATATAAACTGTCAAAATTAGAGTAGAATTCGCTAAGCCAAAAATGAGGATTAGCTTAAACTTTTTTGTGAATCGGGCTGATAATGTTTAATTGTATCTTTAATAATATAGGAATTATTTGAGGTAGCTCGTTTAGCTGTTAAGGCCTATTTATAATGAAGTAACGCAAGCGGTAACGCAGTTGCAGTAAGGTAACGCTAAAGATAAATGTACGGTACAGCATATACCGTTTTATAATGAAACGCAACGCAGAGCCGCAAAAGTAACGTAACGCAACGCAACGCCAAAGCTGACCAACTTTCATCTTTCTACCTTACTTTTGTATCTCTACCCAATCAGAATTCAGTGTTTCAGTTTCACTATAAAAATCTGTATTATCGATATGTTCGTGAACTGTCAAAATTACATAATAAATTCTACATTTTATGGTTAGACCGGTTAGATTTTCAAAGAGATAAGAAGAATAATTATGGATGATAGAAAATTAATCGAATTAATCGAGAATCACCGAGTCAGAAACAGTATTGCCGCAGCTATATCGTCGTAACTGTCCATTTCTACTCAAATTATTTTATACACTTATTTATACATATGTCATGTGTCATAAAGACTATAAATAAAAACGAGTTGAATTTGAACAATATATACAGAATTCTTTTGATTGGTTAGAAATGCTATCTTCGGCGTTATTATAAATCACATATTTTGTGTTTGCGTTACTGATTACGCTGCGTCGTTGCGTTGCGTTTTACGTTACTTCATTATAAATAAGCCTTTACACAAAAGATGAGACTATTTTCACATAGGTTCCCATATAAAAAAAAAAATAATCATAAGTTTGTGTTATATCTGAAGAGTTACAAGTTTTTAGAAAGTCTAATTACGCCATTTTATTCTATGTAAAAAAGGATACAAAATTTGTTTAAACAATTTTTCTCGATTAGGTAATAAATAAGATATATATATATATATATATATATATATATATATATATATATATATATTCGATATTAGAGAAAAACTTGTTTTTGTCTGTGGCTCAAAAACAAATGTAGAATAAAAATTCCTGTGGTAACTATAAAACTATTCGCGAAAAGTTGACCGTGGAATGTGTACATGCAGTTTAATACTTTATACCCGAACAATGCCGGAGAAAATCGTTATTCGCAGACTGTTGCTCCTCAATTCAACTGACAACAATGATTGTAGTATCAATAGAAAGATAAAAAATTGTTATATTTTAGTCCCATAAATTAATTATTAATTTTATTCAATTTTCGTATTAATATCGATAGCTATGGAATTGAACAAAAAAAAAAACCAAACAAATGATTTACATTTTATCTATCAGAATTCATTATAACCTATGATTTGTGAAAATTTTATTATCATATTTTATCATTATTTTTGTCAAGCAATTTCTTATCTGTTAAAATACAAAATATTAAAAAGAAATTGAAACAAAAAAGCATAACTAATGAATTCTGACAGATAAAATGTCGAACATTTGTTTTTTTTAAATATGATATAATTTACAAGTATTTGGTGTAATTTGATGTAGAATTTTTTATCATTCTCCTGCGAAAAACGATTTTCCCGTCTTAACTAGCTATGTTCGACTTTAAGTATTCATCTGTATGTCATACCTCTGTTCAGGGAATAATATGGAATTATCAACATAGTTCGTATACATTGGTGTATATTTTAGTATTTTTGTGTCTCGCGTTGATTTACGTGATTTATCAATAATAAAAAAAATCAAAAAGTGGCTAGAATAATGACCTTGACCCTTGTCTTTTGTCTGCACGTGTATTTTTTTTTATGCTGAAAATAAAAGTTTCCTAATCCGTGTCAGCACAGATCGTAGAGCGAATTGTACTACCTATAATCGAAACATTGCGCAATGCAATTCTTACGTGAAGAATACTATGTATAATAACTTCATTCTTTTCAGATCTTATTCTCTATCGCTTATGGCTCTCCATGTCTATAATCCAGTTCCTTATTAAGTGGAGAAAGTCATTGAAAACAGGAAGCCTGAATTCTTTTTATGACAAGGTAACATAATATACACTAAATATACAGTGTGTCCCATTTAGAAGTGCCACCATTGGGATCTCGAGAACTATAAGAGATACAATGTCGGTTAAATGGAACTTTTTGTGCGCCTTTGAAAGGCCATCTCAGATGTGCTTTTGTTTTTCCAAAAATTTTCATAGGGCACTAGATAATGACGAAAAACTGAATATTGTTGATTTTTTCTTTCTCAAATAACTTCTAAACTATTAGTAATTGAGAAAAACATTTCAAATATAAAAGATAGATATTTTTATTAACTAACTAGTGGCGTGCAAAATAAATTTTTATATTCGTAAATTTTCGAGATATAACACAAACTTATATTTTTTTAAATGGAACCCATATCTGATTTCAGTCTCAAAAAAATCAATATTTTTTTCTCTTTTCAGTGATGTAAGGGTTATTATGTTTTATATTTGTTTTGCTCCTAAAATTTAAATTTTCTCTTTATTTTCTTGAATTTTCTTATTATTTCCCAAAAAAACATTATTGTTTTTATTAATTATATTGTATTTGATCAAAATAATTTGTTTTATGCTTTCATTACTTAATATTTTTATTCTAGACTCATAATTACAAATTACACTATGATGAGCCAAGGGCGACCTGATACAATATATTATAAAAATTAATTTGATACGAATTTTGAGCAAAATTTTCTAACGAAATCAATTATTTAAATACAAGGAGTATTTCCAAATAGAAATCTACCAATATTTTCAAAATAATCATAAATTTAATACAAAATATGGAAAAAATAATAATTTTGAAGGCAAAACAAATATAAAACATAATAACCCTTACATCACTGAAAAGAGAAAAAAATATTGATTTTTTTGAGACTAAAATCAGATATGGGTTCCATTTAAAAAAATATAAGTTTGTGTTATATCTCGAAAATTTACGGATATAAAAATTTATTTTGCACGCCACTGGTTAGTTAATAAAAATATCTATCTTTTATATTTGAAACGTTTTTATCAATTACTAATAGGTTAGAAGTTATTTGAGAAAGAAAAAATCAACAATATTCAGTTTTTCGTCATTATCTAGTGCCCTATGAGAATTTTTGGAAAAATAAAAGCACATCTGAGATGGCCTCCCAAAGGCGCATAAAAAGTTCCATTTAACCGACATCGTATCTCTTATAGTTCTCGAGATCCCAATGGTGGCACCTCTAAATGGGACACACTGTATATGCTATTTCCTTAAAAAGGTGTTTTTCTGAGCATATATATATATAGCAAATATTTGCAAAATATTAAGGAGTAATGGTATTATATCATAAATTTTCTTTATTTATAATGTATTCTCTGCTACACTGGATTTTTAAAACTATCTCCCGCTGCTTTTTTTGAATATGTAGGGAGAACTCTGATTAATTATTTAACATAACCCTCACTCAATAATTAATATATAACTTAGGGCTGAATGCAAGGATAAAAATGGCTGACAACAAACTTAATAGTAACTTTTATAGTTATTTAACTATCAAGTGTGTTAATGAGGCTGTTTAAAGATTGACACAATTTAATTGTTGAGATCATTAATCGCTAATTAACATACGTGTTAGTTACAAAATTTTTTCGTTGACCGTATCTTACTGAACAAAGAACTACACGTAATTTTCTTCTGTGTAAATAAAACTTTGTAGCGGAATATTTTAAAGTTTAAAATGTCATAAAACTTCATTTTGTTTGTAATACTTCAAGTAAACAGAAATTAAGGTTTTAAGATGTGTGATTATGAAAAATGAAAAGTATTAAACCTAAAAAGAGAATTAAGTCGAAGGGGCGCTAAAACTACAGGAACTATTTTTTTTAACTGAGGAAATTATTTTAAATTACTTAAGGACGCACGAACAAGTAATTACAAAAAAATCAAGAATGCTGTTCGATGACAGTTTTGTGAAGTTTTTCATTTCTACCAATGGAGTATACTTTAAAAGTGGGTGTCGTGCTGCTATGAAAGCAGTAATTTATAATATAGATATATTTATTAACAATCATAATACAATATGCTACTGCCAGTGTGAATGCCCAGCAGGCGAAGGTTTATATGCACACTGCAAACACATAATTGCAGTTTTATTAGTCAGTCAACATTTTTGCAATACAAAAATTCTTTTAATAGAAATTAGTTGTACTTCTAATTTACCTATGCCAATAATGCAACTTTTCGAACCCGCAAATCCTTTTGCCATAGAAAATGATCACGATTTATATTGTAAAGAACTATTATTTCAAACTATACATACATCATATGCCGTTAAGATGGCGGAACCTAGTAGAGAACTTATTTTCGCTGAGTTAAACAAATTAAAAAAACAAGAATTAATGGAAATAATTCTAAATAAATAAGTGTCTGTGAATTCAGTGTTAGTTCCAGATATAAAGAATTACATAAATCATGTAATATTTTTAAACAAAAGTGAAAACGAAGATATTGAAAAAACTGAAGCAGCTTCTGTGTGTGAAAACAAAGTGTGCAAAGTGAAACTATCATTGCTAAATGATCAAATAAAATTAATGGAAAAATTAATATGTAGTTATGAAAAGCGTCTCAATGATACAGAATTCATAATTACTTTACTGAAAAATCCGCAAGGTCAAACGCATACCACCATCATGCCACAAAATAAACAAAATAAAACTTCTCCTGACACCTACCAAAGTAATAACAAACCAAATGATTCAAAGAATAATAAGAAAGTGCCGGTAAATTCACAGCAAGCGACATCTTATGCCTCAACTATACAAAAACAAGTATCAACAAATGACTTGTCAAATATAGAAGCAAAGGGAACAACTGCCGAAGCTAGCGAGAATAAAAAGGAAGAATGGCAACAAGTACGACCAAATCAAAGGAGGAACCGCAACCGAAACCGTAATATAATTTACGGTAATTCAGTGGACAACTTGGAAATAAAAAGTGCTATAAAGTTTATTAGTTTCCATCTATATAGACTGGATCCCAATTTAACAGCAGACGAACTTGTAAAATATCTTAAAAAGAAATGCTCCCAATCTGTCGTCTTTTAAGGTAACCGTTCCAATGGAAGATAAAGATGTTATTTTGGATCCATCCACATGGCCAAAATATACTTGTGTTAATTATTTTTTAGCCAGACTCCAAATAAAGACAAATCCACAATAACAGACAATATTTGTAAAAAGAATAAATTTAAAATAATTAATCAAAATATTCAATGCATAGCTAATAAAATAGATATATTGGATATATTTCTATATGAAAATTGTATCGATGTATTAGTTATTACAGAACATTGGCAAACCAATGAAAGTATCAGCATTTTTAAACTAAATAATATGCATTTAACATCTTATTTTTGTAGGGCTAGTAAAAAGAATGGTGGAGTTGGAATCTTTTGTAAGAATAATATAAATGCGTACGAAATTAACTTTATTAAAAATTTATCAGTTACTGGAATTATAGAATGTTGTGCTGTACAAATCATTAATCCACAGGTTACTATTGTAGGCATTTATAGACCACCATCTGGTGATTTTGGAATTTTTCTTGAAGGAATTACAGATATTATAAACAGTTTGTATGATATAAATAAATGCATCATCATAGCTGGAGATTTTAACATTAAATTTGATATTCAGAATAATGAACTTGCACAACTGAAAGATTTATTGGATAGTTACGGTATAAGTATCCTTTTTAAAGAACCCTCAAGAGTAACTAGTACTAGTGCTAGCTGCATTGACAATATTTTTATATATAGAGTCGACTGCTCTGATTTATATACTGAAACGATAAAATCTATTATGTCGGATCACTTCTCACAGCTACTGTCAATATCTGTGAATGCTTTAGACAACAAAAATAAGTTGAAAACACGTTGTTTTAATGAGCACAATATTAATATATTTATAAATTATCTAAAGCAAGAAACCTGGAACGATTTATTTAATATTACTACCCCAGATAATTCGTTTAATTTTTTTTATGAATACTCTTTCATACTACTTTGAGTTATCTTTTCCTATCACAGTTGTTAACAACAGTAATAATAAAACTAATTTACCATGGTATACTTCAGAGTTAAAAGCGATGAAAAATATATTATCTATGTATGCTAATTTAAGCCATCATTCAGACTATTTTAAGCAATTATTTAAAAATTACAACAAAATATATCAAAACGCTTTAGCAAATGCTAAGAAAAGTTATTTTGATACTAAATTACAAATTTCTGAAAACATCTCTAAAACTAGTTGGCATATTATTAATAATAATCTGAATTATCGTGCAAAGAAGAAAAATGAGATAATAATTGAGCAAGAAAACCATTTTTATACTGGTATTCCAGCAGCTAACCTACTAAATGACTACTTTGCAACAGTTAGTGAGAAAACTATTAAGAATATCGCTATCACTAATGATAATTTCATAACAAACAACGTTCCATTGTTTAATAAAACTTACTTTATTCCCCATTAATTACATTGAAATTGAAAATATTATTGATAAACTTAAAAATTCATACTCTACAGGATGTGATAATATATCAAATTTTTTACTGAAGAAAATTAAATCTTATATTTCCAAACCATTAGAACATATTTTTAATTTATCTATTGAATCAGGAGTTTTTCCTAGTAAACTAAAATTCGGTATAATCAAACCGCTATTAAAAAAAGGTAACCCTCTACAAATTAATAATTATAGACCCATTTCTCTTCTCTCAAGTTTTTCAAAAATAATAGAACATTTCATAAGTACGCAGTTATTATCTTACTTTACGTCGAATAAACTCATTTTCGACACTCAGCACGGATTTATGCCAAGAAAAAGTGTAGATAGTGCACTTACAGAATTTGTAACAAAACTTGTCGACTCAAAAGATAAAAATAAAATTACAGTTGGTATCTTCATAGATTTTACTAAAGCTTTTGATTGTATGGATCACAAAATTTTGATAAATAAATTAGAAAGATATGGTATTCGTGGTATACCTCTTCAATGGTTTATGTCTTCCTTACGAGATCGTAACCAGGTTGTTGCTTTAGATAATGATATAACTTCTAACATATCTACTGTTAATGTCGGCGTTCCTCAAGGTTCGGTATTAGGTCCAACACTTTTCACTATTTATGTAAATGATCTGTCTTCATTTATTAAAAATAATGAAATTTTACAAGTCTCGTATGCAGACGATACAAATATTTTAATTACAGCTAATAGTATGGAGTCTGCTCAAAATATTGCAAAAGAAACCATAAGTAAAGTATTATGCTGGGTTGAACATAATCATCTTAGTATAAATTCAGATAAAACACAATTAATTGTTTTCGGATCAACTCCTGATTTCGGAATCACTATCAATAATTCCACTTTTACAGCTACTAATGCAATTAAATTTCTTGGTTTATGGATTGAGAAAAACCTTAAATGGGTCACACAAATTAATCATTTATGTTATGCACAACTTTGTTTTGCTCTTCGACATTTAACTAAATTCTGCAGTTTAGAAGTTACCAGAAATTTTTATTTTGCATGTATACATTCTGTTTTAAAGTATGGAATAGTGCAATGGGGAGGATCATCTGACATTAAAAAAGTTTTTATAATGCAAAAAAGAGCTATTCGGATATTGGTTGGAGCTTCACAAAGAGATTTTTGTAAACAACTTTTCATTCGTTTGGAAATAATGACAGTTTACTCTATATACATTTATGAATTAATCTGTTATGTACATCAAAATTTTTCCAAATTTTCAAACAACCGTGCATCTCATATGCACCAAACAAGATTTAAAAAACAGTTATTACCACCACATCATAAAACTAAATTTTATCAAGAACATTTGTTCTACAATGGCTCTCGCTTCTACAATAGGCTTCCTGAAGACTTAAAAAATATAAATAATCCTGTTTCCTTCAAGAAAAAGCTAAAGTCCTTTTTAATCAAAAAATGTCTGTATTCGGTAGATGAATTTATGCAGCTGTAATATCTTGTTGACTTTGACGTTTGTACCTTAAGTGTTGTTCTTGTTTTTTGTACTAAACTTTTGTTACAATAAATGCTATTATTATTATTATTATTATTATTATTACATATAAACAATATAGACAGCAGCAAAATCAGAGATATTGAATATAAAACAAGAGGGCAAAGTAACAATAAAATTTGGCGCAAGCAAAGGTCCTTAAGAGGATTCCCGGTGAAGATAAGAATTCAGAAATATAGTTTTGTGATTTAAGTTAAGATTGCTGCGCAACTTCTCCCTCCACGTTTCAAGAAACGTAGGTCATTATTCGGTTTTCTCCTTTTAGTACCTGCGTACTTATATGCTTCTATCTTTGTTCTACAAAACAGCCCGCCCCGTACAATAAGCCAGTTCACTTGAACCACATTTTCCATTCTATAAGTCACAAAAACAAATTGTTTAATTGTATCTGTAAATATTTGGTCGAAGTATGATACTTCTGGTTAGTTTTGTAAACACTTAATGAAATGAGGGATGAATGAACTGTTAAAAATTGTTCTTATTGTATTACATATTATTTTCATTACATCATGATATACCGAGAGTTTTTTTTATCTGTGAACATGGGCGTATGTCATTACCATAGTTACATTTAAAATGATTGACAGCAATGTATTATCGCGTTTTTTTTAAAACTGAACATAGGACGTGACATTTAGTATATCTGTCAATGTCATCAAATTGTCATATTTCAAAATGTATACAGTTGAAGAAAAAGTTCAAATTGTATGGTATAATTCTATACTCTGACATCCTATCCAGCGTTGGGGGAATACCTGGTGCAGATATAAGTGAAAATTTTGACTACTCCAATGCCTGCAATTTTGTGAATTTACTTCCCGATTAATATAAAATGTCGCTTCATCAGTAAATAAAATTCGATCCAGTAATATTTCCTCACTATTAATTTTGTTCATCATATCTTCGTAAAAGATATTTCTTCGTTCTATATCGTTGTGTAATAACTCTTGGTGATTTTGATATTTAAAACTCTTAAAATGTTCTTGTCTTAAAACTTTGTATAATAGTATTCTTAGTTTCAGAAAAAAAATTATTGACAGGGTGTTGTCACTTTCAATTAATTGCATAATTTCTTGTTTCTTTCTATTAACTACAGTACTTGGTCTGATTTTCTTCTTGTGCTGTTTATTGACGCACCTTTAGTTCTGTAGTCATTGTTAATTTTTCTTATAGTTGTTGGACTGGGTCGCTTATTAAAAGTTAATGCACATAAGTCAGAAACTTGTTGTAGACTCGTTATAATTACTCCAATTTACAATTTGAACTTTTCTTTAACTGTATACATTTTGAAGTATGACAATGACAGATATACTAAATGTCACGTCCTATGTTCAGTTTAAAAAAAAACGCGATAATACATTGCTGTCAATCATTTTAAATGTAACTATGGTAATGACATACGCCCATGTTCACTGATAAAAAAAAACTCTCGGTATATGACACCATTAAAAAAGTTATTTGTTTAAATATATAAATATAATGTAAATTAAATTAATTTTAGGATATGAAAATAAAAAATAAAATAAATTGTACTAAAATATATTATTAACGTTACTTTTATTGTCGCCTGTAAGTGGCCTCCAAACCTCCCCTTATAGCCACCCTATCACCACCAAAACACCACGAAGATAATAATAATAATCAAAGATAAATAAACACAAAGAAACGATACTCTCACTACACACGCTATCCGTGAACGCCGGTAACTCTATGAATGCCTGCTCGCCTGGTCTTGCCTGTGCAGCTGTGTCTCGCCTCCCCACTCCTCGCCGGTTCACCTCACCCGCCCACCCGTACGGTCTCCAAAATTCTGCTTACATTCGGCCTTCCTGCAACAATTAACGTCCTCGTTAATTACACTCAACTAATTCAACTCTCTAACAAATCGATCAAATCTTGCCGATCGGCTGCTTCATTGCCACTGCTCTCCTCTCCACCTGAAGGAAAATCTCCTGCTGTACTATAATAACGCCTAAGACTATCAACTGTAACCACCGCTCGGAAGTTCTTGTAACCTCTAACGCCTTTCACCGCCTGGATCTCATACCTATCATTACCTAAGATTCTCACAACTTTATAGGGGCCATTATATCGGTTTACTAACTTCCGGTTTACGCCCTTTTCGCCTGATATTGTGCTTGCATTTTTCCAAAGCACTAAGTCACCTATTTTGTATTCGGTTGCAACCTTTCGCCTTTTATCATAGCGCGCTTTCATCGCCTTTGCCACCTGGGTCAGGTTTTCGCCCGCTTTTCGCCTACGACTCGCCAGGTCCCTTTGACTTTGTGCATGATCTGTCTGTTCATTACCTGTAGTATTTGCCTCTCGTACGCCTGTTGTCAAATCCGCCATAGCGCCACGGCAGTGGGAAAACATCAACTGAGCCGGTGATGTTTGTGTACTTTTACTCACCGTATGGTTTAGGCCCCATGTCACCTCTGGAATTTTATCGTCCCAATTGCACTCCTCCTCTACGCTGGTTATCAACGCATCCACCAGAGTGCGATTCTGCCGTTCTACCTGACCATTCGCCCGGGGTGCCGCCACTGCATTTAACACGTGTTTTACCCCTCGCCTCGCCAAGAAATCTGCAAAAGCTTTACTTGTGAATGCCAAGCCTCTGTCTGAAATTATTCGCCCTGGGTACCCAAATACACTAAACACGCCTCTTAGTTCACGTATCACCTCTGCTGACCCTAAAGTTTTAGTAGGTTTCGCTATCGTGAACTTTGTAAAGCCATCCACTAACACCAAAAGATATGAGTTGCCTCGTTTACTCCTTGCAAAGGGACCTACATGATCAATGTGCACCGTGTGGAATGGCTCCGCCACTTTCTCTATGGGATGTAAGAGCCCACCTGCTCTCCCATATTCGCCCTTACCAAAAGCACAGCTTAAACATGCCGTTACATACTTCTTTACAAATCGCGCCATTTTTGGAAACCAGTACTCCCTTTTTAGCAGCTCCAAACACTTCTCGAATCCAGGATGCCCCACGTCGTCATGATGTTTACGGAGAAGTTGGAACCTCGCCATAGCCGGAACATACAATCGTGCACCTGCGAGTGTGTTCCTATAAAGTCGCTCACCTGACAATTTGAAGTTCTGTTTTATATCTCGGTCTGCTTCGCCACTTCGCAACTGTTCTATAATTTTCTGCACCTTGTCATCTTGTAGTTGTACAGTCAAGAACCAGTCAGCTTCTCCTAAATGTACCACGCCTACTGAAACAGGATTCCTGCTAAGTGCATCAACATGTTGCATTCTTGCACCAGGACGATATTCTATCTCCATGTCGTACTCTTGCAACACCATCCACCATCTAGCTATTCGCGGCACCAGGTCGCGTTTCATCATTGTGGCTGGTACAGCTGAACAATCTGTAACTACTTTAAAATGTACACCTACCAGATACACTCGAAATCGTTTTACAGCCTCCACGATGGCCAATGTCTCCAATTCATAGCTGTGGTAAAATTGTTCATGCTTATTTGTCGCCCTACTGAAATAACTCACCGGTTTCAATTCGCCATTCACCTGCACCTGTAACAAAATAGCTGCTACGCCCAATTTACTAGTATCAGTATGTAACTCAATCGGAGCTGTGCTGTTATAAATTACTAAAATAGGTTTAGTTACCAACTTGTTTTTCAAACCATCAAATGCCGCCTGTTGTTCATCGCCCCATTTCCACGCCACACCTTTCTTTGTTAATTCTGTGAGAGGACTCGCCAGTTGTGCAAAGTTCTGTACAAACTTTCTGAAATAACTCGCCAAACCCATGAATTGCCTTACGCCATGTACATCACCTGGAGCTGGAAAATCTAATACCGCTTTCAGCTTTCGTTCACCTGGTTGAATTCCGCCTGCACAGATCTCATGTCCCAAATAATCCAATTTTGTCTGCATGAATTTACATTTGGATAAATTTAATTTTAAACCTGCTTGTTGCACCAATTGTAACACCTTTGTTAATAAGTCAAGCCCTTCCTCCTCGGTGGCTGATGGTATAAGAATGTCGTCCATGTACGCCTAACATCTTATCTACTACTCGTTGAAATACTGCCGGAGCATTCGCCAAACCAAATGGAACTCGTACATACTCATACTGCCCGTCAGGAGTTATAAACGCCGTTTTACTAATTGAATCTTGGTATATGGGCACCTGGTGATATCCTTGCGCCATGTCAAGTGTAGTAACATAGCTCTTACCTGCCAGTTTGTCTAGTTGATCGGTTATTAGCGGCAGAGGATACCTGTCTTTCACCGTTATGCGATTGAGTGCTCTGTAGTCGACGCATAACCTTTTATCGCCGTTCTTCTTGGGCACCAAAATTACTGGACTTGCATAATCAGAATTTGACTCCCTGATGACGCCACTCTCTAACAATTGCTGCACCTTATCTCTAACAATTGAACGTTCTGCCTGTGATAATCTATATGGCCTATAATAAATTGGTTTATCAGTTGTCACCTTAATTTTCATTTCGCCCAAATGAGTTAGACCTAAATCACCATCATGCAACGCAAAACATACAGACTTATCTTTAAGCAGGTCCACCAATGCCGATTTACTTGCCGCCGATATTTCACCTGTTTCGATCTGTGCTACATCTAATTGTGAAATTATACCTATGTTAATTTTACTCACCTCCGCCATTTCGCCCTCCATGATGTTTCTCTCCCTTGCCAAGACACGTCCCGCCTTCAACGTGAGTCGCCTAGTTGAAGCTGTCATAAGTGACATAAATGCGTCGCCCGCGCATGGGAGTAGATCGCCGCACGTGGAGACGTTCACCGCCGCACCCGCCTCGTAGATCACCCTCGGCTTAAATGTCATAAGCGTGTCTGGATCGCCGCCTTCGACTGTCACTTTCACCGGAATGACTCCAGGTTGTGTGATGCATACTGCGTCTGTCAGTCTGATCACTATTTTGTCCGCCCGTGACTCCACCAATGTGATACGCCTAATGTACTCGGATGGATCCTCCTGCTGCAGGTGCGCCTTCCCGTCCTGCACAGTTAATGTGATGCCCTCTTTCGCCAAAATTGGTTGCCCTATAACCAAATCGGCACCGAAAATATTACAGTCAGTCACCAATGCATTAACAACTAAGTCTACGCCATCTATTTTAATTGTTAGTGTTACCTCAATCAGTGCAAGCGCCGATTCGCCACCAAAACCTGTGAGGGTCACAAAACTGTCCTTGCGATGCAGTCTCAATCGATCCATACATTCTAGACTTATTAAATTTTGTTGACACCCTGTATCTAGATAAGAACGTACCTTCTCGCCAGCAGGTGTAATCACCACGCGCTTATATGCCTTATCTAAATCAGAAATAAGTCTTACCCTGCGTCTTTCGCCATCTCGCTTGCCGTCGTTTCGCCTAGTGCCCGACTTCCCAGCTGTTGGCACTGAACTCCTTCCAGCGAACACTCTGCAGCACGATGTCCCACACGCCTGCAGATGAGACACCTCTCCACTTTAGGCTTAGGGCAATCACGGCTCAAATGGTCGGTGAATTCTTGGCAATTGTAGCACCTGCTCAATCGTGGCCTCTTCGCCGAACTTTCTTGGTATGCAGCTGGCTTTGACAGCCTGTTCTTGACGCCCGAATATGACTGCCGTTCGACCAACTGCCGCCTGTCGTCCCGTGGTGTCCTAGAAACAGTAACATCTAAACCGGAAAGATACTTACAGTAAAGGTCCTCCGGTTCAGTGCAGTGTGCCGCCTGTGCACCAGGTCTCAACTCCTTGGGCAACCCGTCGATGATCATCGCCACCGCCTTGTCTCCGCCTAACTCACACCTGCCTCATAATGCCACCTTTGCATGAAAATAATGCGTCATCGTTTCATCCGGCTGCTTTTCCCGCGCTAACAACTCCCTCATCAGCTCCGGCTAATTAGACAAACGTGGGAAAGCTCGCGTGAGTGCCACCTTCCACTCTTCCCACTTAAGATTATAATTTTCAAGCCGGTTAAACCAAGCTCGCGCTGCGCCTTTCAGCTTGAGCTGCATAAAATGCGTTTTCTTATAGTCGCTCCACCCATGGATCTCGCCGAGTTGATCAATCTTTGTCAGCCACCTGTCAATGTTGTTTGTATCGTCATCCGGATCAAACGCATCCAAAATATCGCCCCCCGCGCGCGCCTCTACGCGTGAACAACATTCGCTGTCTGACCGTGACGCCTTTCTCGAGTCAGTAGCTGCCGCTGCTCGATCGCCTGAACCGCCTGGAACCGCCCGTTGTTGCAGTGCCTCTTCGATCGTCTTCAATAATCCGCCTTTAATTAGATTCTCGATCAACGCCTTTGTTTTTGTTTCCTCGGACTCCTCTTCCGAGCTATTTGATCCGTCACTACTATGAAGTCGCCGCCTTGACTCCATATTCGCCGCCACTGGTTAGGAATTTACAGCGCCAACACAACACCTGCACTTGCGTAATCACTCCAACTACGACGCAATCACAACAAACAGAAAGCACGTGGTTATATCCCACTTCTGATCTATTAACGTTACTTTTATTGTCGCCTGTAAGTGGCCTCCAAACCTCCCCTTATAGCCACCCTATCACCACCAAAACACCACGAAGATAATAATAATAATCAAAGATAAATAAACACAAAGAAACGATACTCTCACTACACACGCTATCCGTGAACGCCGGTAACTCTATGAATGCCTGCTCGCCTGGTCTTGCCTGTGCAGCTGGGTCTCGCCTCCCCACTCCTCGCCGGTTCACCTCACCCGCCCACCCGTACGGTCACCAAAATTCTGCTTACAATATTTTGAAATAAAAAACTTTGTAAATTAATATAATTACAACAAAATAAATAACTTTTCTCAGAAGAAAACAGTCGAATGTTAGGTAATATTAAACAAAATTAAGGTCACATTAAAAAAGTAAGTAATGAACTTAAACACATTAGTTTAAAGAAAAAAGGATTTATTTAATCGAGGAAAACAAATAGTGACTATGACAAAAATCTATAAAAATGTACATTTCAAAATAAAATTCTATTTATTTAACTTCGGATTAATTATTTCTGGTAGTAAGTTGTCAATATAAAATAGTTTTAATTTTTCCTGCATTTTTTCCGCCCAAAAATTGTCGTCTCTGTAAATCTGGAACAAAATAATAGAATAAGTTTGCATGAAATAAATAGTTATTTTGTCTGCCCATACCTTTTCTTCCAATGATCCTTTCGGTGTCCAACATACAAAATATCAATAATTCCGTTTTGTTATATGCAGCTGGCCTTGCACTTGATAATAATATTGATGGTTTTTTTTTAATTGGAAAACATGATTCTCATAGGTGAAAATTTTTTTTTTTTTTGCAATTATTGCATCTTGAGGTGTCATTTTTGATGCTATCGCAGGACACTTTATTTCAAGTATTCCGTCAATACCTACTAATCCATCCGGACTAGCGCCCAAATAACATAATTTTTCGTCAATAAATATTCCACATTCGTCTACTTGTAGCCCGTATTTATTTTCAAAATCTTTAATAGCTTGAGGTTCATTTTCGACTCCATATTGTGTATATGTAGAATTCCTCATTCTACATATTCGCCCAAAATGCGAAGCAGTAAGTCTTCGGAGTCTTTCCGTATGCCACAATATATTAGCGTGCTGGCCAATCGTATTTAATTGAATATCCCTAATTTCTGTTGCCGTTTTCTCAATTTCTTTTTTATTTTGGTATGTTTCATCATCCATCGCCTCATTAGCTTGCACTGAATTCAAACCATAATCTGCATCCGCGCTTGCACTTTCCTGCAATTTTTGAAACATTTATGCTGTTTTACAAGTTCCTCAGAATGTTTATTCTTTTCGCATATACAGCAATATTTATTTCGTATTCCCAAAAATAATAATTTACCAGTGCGTTGGCCAATGATGCAACCCTATAAAAAGAATTGTAATTAATTAACCTAGATTTATAGAATTTTTATTACAACTTACCACACCCGATAAGGAGTTATAATTTGTGCGGTAATTTCTTTTACTCCATGCACCATCAGCAATTATTGTTATCATGGGTACACCGTCTTTGTCAACATCGCCCGCTTTTTGAGCTAACATAGCTTCTTCAACGCCTGCATTTTGCATTGACTCCAATGCACTTTCCTGGTATATTTCGGCTAAATTATTCTGATTTTTCAGATATAAATCAGAACTCATACATGGGATATCAAGGGCACTAGAGAATTCAGATAATTGAGCAAAACTTCCTCCTGTAATTGTCATTGCGTTCACTGCTGCAATGTTTATATCCATTATATTTTCATTGCGCTCACTCCTTATTTCCTTCGAAATATTGCACATATTGCATTTAATTGTAAAAGTAGACAAAAACCCACATTTTTTTTCTTTTACAATATTTAAATTTTTAAATGTGCAAGAGAACAGATCGCAATGTTGAAATTATTTTATTTCTTCAAAGAAATAACATATTTCCACAATACGCCTCCCTTGTAATATCTGTGTAGGCAAATCTGCACTTGAATTGATATTTCTGAAAGTTATAACATCTATAAATACACTATGCTCTATTTCAAAACGCAGAATAGAAAAGAGCATGTAAAAAGTTTTAGCACGATTAATTAATTTATGACTACGTTAGTACATACCTAGAGTCTGTGGATACTGATTGTGTAACATTCTCAGTAGATGTTCCTGGGATTATATTGTCCTCCGCAGCTCTACATCAAAAATTAAGAATTAAACATAAATTAATTTTGCATATAAATGTTATTTTGGTGCTACGTACATATAAGTTTATTTCTTTTTTTTATAAATATAAAGTAATAATTGTGAAGGCCTTCAAAATTATTACTTGACATTATCCACATGGTTCCCTTACATTATATTAAAAATGTTGCAAATATAAGTATTTCGTACAAAACAAAAAAAAAAAATATTCCAAGTTATTTCAAAATATATATTCACGCCCACATTGTTAAACAATATTAAAATTTTAAATTATCGTATACCTATTGATTTTAGAGCAAAAGATAATGAAACAAATTACAATAAACAAATATCCATGATTTAATAAAAAATGTATTGTATAAATAATACGTAGTTTATTATACTCATACGTTACACGAAAAGTACAACAAAATGAACTTACCTTATTTTTATGCTTCTTCTTTTCAATAATTTTCTGCTTTTTCTCCTGACACTAAGCGTAGGACGCCTCGCATTTCCGCCAATAGCCATTGTAAAAGTTTAAAGTAACACTTTCACAATTTTTATTTATAATAGGTACGATGGATATTCGATACTCTACTATTACATTAAAATCCATGATTTGTCTTAAATACTATAATTATTTGAAGTAGAGAAGTTGGGTAGGGTTGACAAGAGGAGAGAGGGTAGAGAAGTGGGAGTAGAGAGGATTCGCCGATTCTGCAACCTCCTCCTCCTCATCTGCAGTGATCCTTATTAACTTGATGCATAGGGATCATTTTCGCTCAACACAGGCTGTTGAGTGCCGCTTTTGCTTATAGGTGACGGCTGCAAAGGTATCGTGCGTACGTAAGCTGGCACTCGGGAAATGGATTTTGGGTTGGGGCAGCATTTTTTTAAGGCACAATATATTAAATAAATTTAATTGGAAAAATACTACCTTTTTTTTATCTGTATTTATTTATTTTAACCCAACGTCTCGGCACCATAAACTGGTGCCTTCTTCAGGGGATACATTGACATAAATATGTTAAAAAACAATAAAAAGAAAAAAAATAGGGATCATTTTTGCTCAACCCAGGCTGTTGAGTGCCGCTTTTGCTTATAGGTGACGGCTGCAAAGGTGTCGTGCGTATGTAAGCTGGAACTCAAGAAATGGATTTTGGGCTGGGGCAGCATTATGTTAAGGCACAAGTAATATATTAAATAAATTTGTTCTAAGACGGGTTTACATAATAAAAATTAGAATAATATATATATATAGAAGCATTTTATTTATATAAGGTAGAATTAAATACATAGAGTATAAAGATAAACATAGTTTACTTTGTTTACTGTATAACATACATGTTAAGATAACAAATTATTTTTATTATTAATAATATTGTATTACATTGCTAAAATGTTGTAGTTATGAACCATTGGCTGCTGATTATTCTGTAAAATAAAATACATATAAGTATATTTACTATATAAAAATGTTTATGTACTTACCTTGTCTTGGTTGAGGATGGACAACAGCACCGTGTTGAATATTCCTTCCATTGCTTGGTTGAGGATGGACAACAGCACCGTGCTGGATATTCATTCCATTGTTGAAGTAGTGTATCCATTTTATTTGCATTATCTCTTCACAAATAGGACATTCTTTATGCAACAGCCTAGGTATTTCATTTCGTGCTCGCTCAGTATATAGTTTGCAATTTGTACAACTGTATTTAATTATATACCAAGAATCCATTGCCTTTTTGTGGTTTAACTACAAACTAAATTTCTTTGTTTCTAAACTGTTAAATGTTATACGAACATTACTTGAATTACAAATTGGGCATAACATGTTAGTTACTATATGTGCAGTATAATTATATTTTATAATGCCCCCAAGCTAAAGTGTTAATTCCATTGTTCATTACAAATCTTTTGTCATCATTTGAGGATAAACACAATTTACTTTGATTTATTGTATAGATTACATGTTTAATTGATTTAAAAGTTTTTTGTTGAATGTAAAACTGCTCATTTGTAAATAATGCGTTTTTGTAATGATCGTGAGTTATTTCGTTTTTCGTTATATGTGTTTTTATACCTTTTGCTTTTTTAATTTCTGTTTCTTGTGTTTGTATTGAATACATTTTCGAACGTAAACCAACAAATTCTGTAATGATTTTACCTCCCATTTCGGTATATACATCACTGGTATTTATATCATTAACAAGAGAATCCGTGTCTGTGTAGAGAAGTTTGATATCATTTTTATATTTAGGTTTTATTATATTATAATGGAAATCGTACATGTGTAATTTGGAAAGTTCTAATACAGTGAAACCTAAGTATATTTGTTTTGTCATACACAACTTTTAATTTATTCATTTGAATTGCAACTAAATTTTCGGAAAATATAGACAAACTATGAAAATTTGGTTTTGCAATACATTTTTCGGCACCTTGTTTTTTTCCTATGTTTTCCCAATGTGTTAATAATTTAACATCAACTCTTTTATCTACATTTTCCATAGTTTTTCCATACACAGAATTATTCATTAATTTGAAGAAATCCTTTTCAAAATTATTACTAGCTTTCATTCTTAAGTTTGTATTTAAATTTATATATGTCTTTAACCATTCAGATTGTTTAAAACTTAAAACCCTGTGTATTTTTGTTAATTCCAAACCTGATAATAATGCTTGTTGTAAATTTTGATAATGAATAATATAATTTATTTTGTTGTTTAAATTACATATTAGTTTGGACTGTTTTGAATTTGGAGGTTTTACATTTTCACAACAAAATGGTAAATCATTATGAAAATCATGTAGATAATTAGGATACTCTAAATCTACCTCTAGAATATATCCTGTATCTGAATTATTTCCTATAGCCAAAAGATTTAAATCATCAATTTCATTTTGTGATAACCATTTAAAATTACTTGTTGGTAAAGTCCTAGACATTGCATCTCCATATAAATTGTTTGCATCCAAATAAACTATATAATTACTATTTTTTTCGGAATCATAATTTGGTAAATATTTATTATTTGCTTTTGAGAACCGATGTGTACAATTTGAGATCCCACCACGAATGCCTTTTTTGACAAAATGGAGCATGTCAATATCCGTAAACAATTCAAGTTTAATTCCAGTACATTTTAGCATTGCATCCCAACTAAGAACGGGAGCAGTAAGATATTGACAAGGATCTAAATTGTATACATTTCTGCATACATTTCGAAAATTTTCAAATATATCTGCTAAAAGTAAAACATCCGTTTTCAAGTAAATATCAGAATAATCACCTAAGGTTTTGCATTTAAATACATTCCAAACATTTAAAGCATGATTGTATTCTTCTTGAGAAATATGAGTTTTATTTAAACAATTATAGAATAATATTTTTTCAGGTAGTTTAGTTTCAATTAATTTTTCAAAAGAATCCATATATTGGTATGGAAAAACTCCTTTTTTTGTTACTAATTTAAAATGTTCAAAATTTGGAAAAAATTTGGACATTTCTACAAATTGATTCGGTTTTAAATTTTGTGCTAAACTTTCAAGTGATTTTCCCATAAACTTAAAGAATCTATAAATTTTAGTTTCATATATAAATTTTGGTTTTCCTTTGTTTCAACTAGAACATTTTTCGAGAAAGATATATACTTTTCTTTATTTTCTGGTATAATATTAATATTATTATTGTCAAAAGCTAAATTTTTTATAAATAAATGTGAATAATATCCGCTTAAATTGTGAAAAAATACTGGTAAAAACATAGGAATTTGATAATTTAAATTACAATCGTAATGAGCAGCACCGCAAAATTTTCCAGTGACGTGGCAATGGTCGCGGACTTTTATATCATCATTATTAAATGGTTTTTCACAAATATGGCAACATATAGCAGAGTTGTAATTTTGATGTTCCTCTATAGTAAGTGGTTTCATTGGAATAATTATTTTTAAATATTTGTTGTAAATTTCTTTTATGTCTTTTGTAATGTTTTCAACAAATTTTGATGGTGCGTCAATACCCGTGTACATCTCAAATTTACTTAGTTCGTTATTAAACGAACATTTCATAAAATAGGCGAAACTATAAGGTTCATGTATGTGTGTTTTTTCTGTAAACGATTTATTTTTATTAGGTGAACATGAGTGGATTGGTATTTGTAATGATTCAAAATCTGCATAAATCACAAAAGGTAGTAGGGGAGTTAGACAGGTTCTGGACCAGATAACGATCTAAGATTGACGTCAGAGATAAGAGATTGTAAAGATAAGGATTGATTTGTTAGTTTGTTGCTAGATGGCAGTGACAACAGTGTTGCCAACTGTATTAAATAAGGCTAGTTAATTTGTTTGCCACAAGATGGTGCTGATAAAGAGTGTTGCCAACTGTATTAAATAAGTTTAGGTAATTTGTTTGGCGTAAGGTGACTCTGACAGAAGTGTTGCCAACTGTAGTAAAAATAAATAATTGTTTTTTAGATTTAAAAGATAAGCGAATTAAAGATGGCGGTTGTTAGTTTGTTGACTTAAGCCTCATTCACAACACGAAATTAGTAGTTAGTGTTAGTAGTTATGGTTAGCGTAGAAAGCTTGGCACGGGCATTGCAATGTGAACGTTCACAATAACGAAATCAGCGCGGCGCTGGTTTAACGCTACTCGTGGTTAGCGCAGGAGTTTGCAAGCTCCAAACTTATGGTTAGTGGTTAAGAGAAGTAGCCAATCAGAAAACAGAGGAGAGAGCGATAGATATATGAATAGAAAGAAAGAGTGAAACTTTGACATTTGTTGGAGACGTGGTTTTAAAATTTGGTTATTTTTGTGAAAATGAGTTCAAGAAATACGAAAAAAAAGTTATTAGCCCTATTTTTAATTTTACAAATGAAAAATAGAAATAAAAGAGAATGCCGGAGGAGATGGTGGGTATATCCTATTAATTCAAACAGGAGAAGTCACGGCAACTGGGAAAATCTTATACAAGAAATGAGACTATATGATGAAAATATATGTTTTTTAATTATATCAGAATGACTGTACAACAATTTTACTTTTGGCGGAGAGCTTTAAACTTATTTTGAGCTTCTTGACCTATTAAAAACATTAGTTAATGTTTATTGTATAACATACAATAACTTACTTCATTACCTATTATATTAAACACAGCTCCAATAATCTCCCACTCATTTTCCTTTAATTTTGTATTTTTAAAATTGATATCTGACATCATATAACAATTTTTTGTTCTCGATAAGTGATAAGAACGATTCTTCTGCTGACATGTTTTGCAACAAACTGACAATTTGAGATTAAAATTTGCTACATGTGACACTAAAACACGTTGCGAAAGTTGCGCCATCTATGTCAATTTACAGTGAACATCCTCATTTTCTACTAAAGTGTACTATTTTACCGGTAATGCTTAACGCTAATTTAGAGTATTGTGAACGCAGTTTCCCAATGACAAACTACTAACCATAACCACTAACTATAACTACTAACACTAACTACAAATTTCGTGTTGTGAATGAGGCTTTAGATTTAAAAGATAAGTGAATTAAAGATGGCGGTTGTTAGTTTGTTGTCTTGTTGCTAGATGGCAGTGACAACAGTGTTGCCAACTGTATTAAATAAGGCTAGTTAATTTGTTTGCCGCAAGGATTGATTTGTTAGTTGCTAGATGGCAGTGACAACAGTGTTGCCAACTGTATTAAATAAGGCTAGTTAATTTGTTTTCCGCAAGATGGTGCTAATAAAGAGTGTTGTCAACTGTATTAAATAAGTTTAGGTAATTTGTTTGCCGTAAGGTGACTCTGACAGAAGTGTTGCCAACTGTAGTAAAAAATAAATAATTGATTTTAAATTTAAAAGATAAGCGAATTAAAGATGGCGGTTGTTAGTTTGTTGTTTTGTTGCTAGAGGACAGTGACAACAGACAAGTGTTTGTTTCTTGCGAGGCATTTTAAGATTTGATAATGAATGTCTTAAGGAGTACCACAACATCTTGAAAGTTTGATAAGGAAAATCTTAAGATTTGATAAGGAAATCTTGAGACATCTTAAGATTTGGTTCTTAAGATGTTTTTTTAACATGTTATTGATGATTTTTTTTAAGGATATTGAGTGGGGTGTCTATTTCCACTAATTCGGGCACGTAGAATACGATGGCGGGCCTATTTTTACAATAAATCTATAATTTTATAAAATTAATTTATTATTAATTTATAAAAAGATAGTATTTTCCTGTTACAGATAAATGTTTTTTGTTACATAGTAATAATTTAATAAACAAATTATCAAGAAGATACTTCCGCTTTTATTTTGATATTATTTTTTTTATCTATTTATGCAAGCATATTTTGTTAGAATTTTATTCATATTTAGTGTAGTACGTGTGTTGTACAATATAAAACCATTATGAAGAAAGATACGTCTAAAATATATGATCCATTAAAAAGTGTGTATATGAAAAGCATGTGTTAATATTTAAAAAATAATTTATTTGTGCTTTTAGTACTTAAAATTACAAAAAAAACACGTTATCCATGCCCAATATGCTTAAAAACATTTAAAGAAAGAGCATATATGTTGAGGCATTTGAAAAAATGCAGATAAGGTAATTTTTTATTATAATATTAAATAAGTAATTTATTTATATATTTGTTACAGATTATATATAACTAAAAATATAATTTATAAATGTATGTATATATGTATATATATAAAAAAATGTACATTAATAAAAATTATTGTGTTGTTGTGTTTATTTATAATTTTCCTTAAATTTTTTTTTGTTTTTTAATATTTACAAGGTAATAATGATTTTTTGCTGCTATAAGGTTATTTTTTTATGTAATTTGGTATTTACAATGTTATATTTACTTTTGTGCTATTAAAACTAAAATTTTACAAGGTAAGATTAATTTTGTTTTATTTAAAATAAATACATTATTGTGTATAAATATAAACATAATATTAGTTATGCAACCAACATTACGTATGTGTATATTATTACATACATATATAAAAACCACAATAAATTATATTAGCTATGCGATCAACATAACGTATGTGTATAATGTAGATTAAATAGTTAACATATTTTTGTTCTTTCTTGTAAATAATAGATAGGCATTAAGTAAATATTAAACAATATTATAACACGAATAAAGTTTTTATTACTTTAATATATTATACAAAATATTAATTACATAAACATATTATATAGTTTTTGTTTATATTAATATACATAATAATATAATATTTAAGAATTTAATTTGTTTCAGAAAAACAAATATTTAATAAATTGTTGTTTTTTTCAGTATAAAAATATAGCTTTTCCAATTCATTTACTTTTTCCTCATCTAATTGATTAAAGTTTGCAGGAAAAAATGTTTTAAAGTCACTCGTATGAACAATTAAACGTGTTCCATATTTTGTATTAATAAGTTTTGCAGATTTAATTTTAAATTTTTTCTTTTCTTCTAATTCTGCAATATTGATGGTTGGCAATTGGTAATCTGCTGACCCCATTTGGTTGAAATATAATAAGACATTGGAATCCATTGTATTTCTAAATAAATAAAAAAGAAATTAAAATTTTAGTTTTATTTTAATAGAGCATATGCATAAGATGTGTATGCTCTATAAAGCTTAATATTAAAAAAACACATAAAGCATAAATAAAAATACTTACTGCTTTTGGATATAAAAGTATACTGCTTCTAATAACTGCAAACTTATTAATGGCATATAAAAAACATGTTAGCGTATTTATATAAAAAAATTATCATAAATAGTGATAATAGAACAAATGTTTAAAACAATAAACAGATATAAACATCCGTTTTATTGGGATTAGATACTTAAATTCTTTTGTAAACATCCTTGGTGATAAAACAATATTGTTGGACACACGTGCAGATAACAATATCACAGCAACTTCCTAAGCAGATATTAACATCCGTTTTATTAGGATTAGATAATGATATCACACCAACATCCTTTAAAAATTCGTAGAAAAAATTTAATAGATAAAGCAGAATGCAGGTTTAAATTATTTTTTTATTTAAAATAATGCTTTTTGTTACAGATAATATATAATTATTTTACATTTTTTAAAGAACACAAAAATTATAATAAGTGCAACAAGGATAGATAAACATAAAACAATTTATTTTAACCAATAGAAATTAAATTTTATTATTTATATAACCAATAGTATTCAAGCAACTTATAGCTATAAATAGCGAAGTTTTTTTATTAATTTTTATTATATTTATTTTATTAGTGAAGCCATAAACACTAATTATGAAGGTAAGATACTGAAAATTTAATTTTTTATGTTATTGTTTTATTTATATTTATAAACAAATTGTAGCAAGCAAATAAGGGTGATCGAAAGCCATATCCAAAAAATACAAATTGTTCTAGGAAAAAAATTGTTGAACAATCCATAGATACCATTTCAAATGATGAAAATAAGGAAAATATTTCACAAATAGAAAATATGGAAAATATTTCACCATTTATAAAGGTAAGATGATGAAAATTTATTTTGTATGTTATTGTTTTTATTTATATTTATAAAATAAATTTTAGCAAACAAAAAAGGGTAATCGAAAACCATATCCAAAAAATACAACTCGTTCTAGAAAAAAAATTGTTGAACAATCCATAGATGCCATTTTGAATGATGAAAATAAGGAAAATATTCCACAAATAGAAAATAAAAAAAATATTCCACAAATAGAAAATGAGGAAAATATTCCACAAGTAGAAAATAAAAATTTAGAAGAAGAAATAATAACAATGAAAAGTGATCAAATACAATATGATAGAAAACTGGTTATGGAACATAAATTTTTTTTGGATAATTTTAAATGGATATCTGTTGGTATAGATCCATTGAATAACTATAAAATTGTTATTAATTTGAATAGTAATCAATTGGGAAAGTGTGTTGCTTTTGAACCCAAAGAGTGGTTTGAATTTCTTTTATGTCAAAATGCAATACTTTCACATTTTAATTTTGATACTAATATTCAATCATACAAATTTCATGATATTGAAATAATATTTGACACAGTAGATTCGTTTAAAGTAATACAATTAAAATCAAAGTATGGTGCTTTAAATTTGGGAAGCATATCTATGAATTATTTGTTTCAATTATCTGATTTAATAAATCGTACAATAAATTATCTTGAATCTTTAAATTTTTCTAAATATTATTACAATATTATAAAAGAATCTGCTAAACATGATGGGGATATTATTAATAATATTTATAATTTATGTGATAATAATAATTTGTATAACTTAGCAATAAGAGAAATAATTATGTATTATTCTGATGTATTAATGGAAAATATTGTTAATTATTTTAATGTATAAAAAAATGTAATAAATTAATGTAAACAATATTTACTTTTTTTAACCTTAATTATTTTTTATACATATGGGTTTATAAAGAGATAATAAAAAAACATATTTTATACAATTATTTATTTAAAAAAAATTAATACATTTCATGTATATGTCGGATGATTGTTAATAAATAATTGAATAATTGTCACTATTCACAATTACACGATACAAGTTTATTAAAAAGATAACTAGTCCAATAACAATAATAATAATAATAATAATAATAATAATAATAATAATAATAATGATAATACTAGCAAACACAAATAATAGTTCCCAATAAATAGTTCAAATAATTAAACAATATAGAATAAAACAATTACACAGAAACAACGGACACGCGGCAATCCCAAGATCCAGCTCGATCACACGACGACAGTGTAATGTCCCCTGTTCGTCGTCACTCTCCTCTATATTATTGTTTCTTTAGTTTTTATGGCATTCCATCCATAAGCCACCGACTGGATTTGGTTCTACCAGCACACACGCCCGCTCAGCAGTTCCTCAGGCACGTGCGCTTCGCATCCGATTGTTTGTTTATGTTACACACAGGTCCATGCACAGGGTAATCCCTAACAGGCTTATACAGGGTGATCCCCGACACGGCCATTCTGATAATTCGCACGACCCCGTGCGATCTTAATCTAGAAAACATACATTACAAGTGTCATTAGTTACTATTTATCACACAAATGACCAGCACGCTTCGGCCATATCTGACTCATACAATGCACTCCACCTAGGTAAGCCAAGATGGTTTCCCAAGCCTGATTCATCAACATACTGTCTTCTATTGAAGACCTTTTCTTGAAGTACATTCCTCAATACAATCTCTCATTACAGGAGTCACACACTCTCCTCATACTCTAGCCAGTCCATCGGCTACACAACCTTCACTAGCTACTCTTCTGGTCTCTGGGTTGATCACTTCAACCTTCACCAGGCATTCATCTAGTCCCTCGGTTAATTTACAACTCCAACCTTCACTAGCTACTCCTCCGGTCTCTGGGTTGATCACTTCAACCTTCTCCGGGCATTCATCTAGTCCCTCGGTTGAGCCACCTGGCCTCACTGGCCACCCCAGGAGCTCACAGGCCCCTGCCCCGCCGTATAATGACGGATTCTAGTCTTACTAGACTCAGGAGGACACGCCTCCTCATCCAGAGAACGACTGTTCACTGGGATACCCAATCATTCATCACATCACACCTGGTTCACACAAGAACCATCATCAGCAGGAGTCACATTCTCCTCATCAAGAGACTCACTCTCCTGTACAAACTCTTCCGATACACGAGGCATCGGCTTCAAATGCTCGTGAACATATTTTAAAACACGATTACCTCGCATCGGTTTTAATTCATACCTGTCCCCATCAAGAACTTTTACAACTTTTAGAGGACCTCTATATTTTTGATCAAGTTTGGTTTGATTGCGTTCTTCATTCTTTAATAAAACAAAATCACCAACTTTAAATAAATGAACTTTCGCTTTTCCTTTATCAAACCTCGCTTTATCAATTACAGAATTTCTTTTCATGGATGCAAGAGCATGCTTTCTTAAATGTTCCAAATCAACTTCATCTACATTATCGTTAGCGACTAAACCAAAAGGTCTTGCCACCTTTCCAATCATCAACTCAAGAGCACTACAATTAGTGACCCTGTTTTTAGTGCAATTTATTGCTAATTGTACTTCGTATAATTGGTCATACCAAGATTTATTTTTATCTAATTCAACGGCAGTAAATAATGATTTCAAGACTGACATTACTCGTTCCACTTGGCCATTTGCACGACTACTACCGGTTGCAATAAAATGTAACTCAATATTTTGAGTTTTGCAATACTCTCTGAATTCTTTATTGTCAAAACATCTACCTTGGTCAACAATGACTCTACTAGGGATTCCGAATAATGAAATGTTTTTCTTCAACGCTCGAATACTGTTGTTTGTGTCAATTTTCTTTGCATAAGTCAAAATTACATATTTTGTGAAGGCATCAATAGTGACGAAAACATATTCTTTCTGGTCATTTTTACCACTTAATTTTCCTGTGACATCCATGTGAACAGTATGCCATGGAATATTAAACTTTGGTATCGGATGAAGTTCCGCTTGAACTTTTCCAGAGGGATTTTTAGAAAATTTACAAGTTACGCAATTATTGACAAACTTTCGAACATGTTTGGACATGTGTTCGAACCAATAGTAATCATAAATTTTATCGAGAGTTTTCTCCCATCCTAAATGCATGACTGACTCATGAATATTATTAATTACAGACCATATAAAAGCTTTTGGAATAACAGCTAACTTTTTAGTTCGTCCGTTACGTTGAATTTTACGATACAATAAACCCTTACATAATTCATAAGTTTGTAACATATCATCAGGTAAATTTTGATCATTATTTAACTTTGAAATAATTTCAGATGTTTCGGTATCTCGAGACTGTTCAGCAATAAGCCAATCTTGAGTTATTTCTACTAAATAAATTTTCTTTTCAATAGCTTTATTATTTTTAAGTTGTGATTGTACGTGATTTCGAGAGAAGAAATCAACATGACTCATTTTCTTGCCTTGTTGATAAACAATATCGAAGTCAAAGATCTGTAAATACATCCACCAACGATGAACGCGCGGAGTCAGCTCTAATTTATTTCTTGATGACTTCAGAGAATTACAATCAGTTACGACGAGAAATTTACGTCCAAACAAATAAAGCCTAAAATATTTGACAGCATTCACAACCGCGAGAGTTTCCAACTCATAAGAATGATATTTAGATTCGGTTGTTGACGTTTTACGACTAAAGTATTCAACGGGGTGTAATTTATTATTAATACGGTGAAACAAAATTGCTCCATAGCCTTCGCTACTTGCGTCAGTATGTAATTCTATAGGATGTTCAGGATTAAAAATAGTTAAAACAGGTTTATTGGTTAATTTATGAATCAATTGTTGTCTAATTTTCTCATGATCGGATGTCCAAGTGATTCTACCTTTCATTGTTGTTAATTTATACAATGGTCCAGCTATAATAGAAAAATTTGGAATAAACTGTCTAAAATATGAACTCATTCCAATAAATTGTCTAACTTGAGTTACTGTTTCTGGTGGAGGTAAAGCAGTTAAAGCTTCTATTTTTCTAACATTTGGCCTAATTTCACCTGCACATATTGCATAACCCAAATATTCAATTTTAGTTTTTAGAAAAGAACATTTTTTTATATTCAACGAAAAACCAGATTGTACTAATACTTGCAATACATCGTTAAATTTTTCGAAACCTTCTGCTATATTTTTAGAATAAACCATTACATCATCCATATACACTATCGCATGTGTGTTTACTAAGCGACCTAAAGCGTTGACTATTGCTCTCTGAAAAACTGACGGTGCGTTTCTCAAACCAAAGGGCATAGATAAATATTCATACTGGCCTTCCGGGGTAATAAAAGCAGTTTTCTCAATGGAGTTTTCAGAAACAGGAATCTGATGGAAACCACTTGCCATATCTAAATTTGTAAAATATTTAGCGTGTCGTAAACGGGCAATTAACTCAGAAATAATTGGTAATGGATATCTATCCGAAATTGTATTAGAATTTAATTCACGATAGTCAACACACATTCGACTGGTTCCATCTTTCTTTTGAACTAAAATTATAGGGCTTGAAAATGGCGAATTACTAGGTCTGATAATATTAGCATCTAACAATTCTTGAATTTTAACACGAACTATTTCTTTCTCAGAATCACTCATACGGTATGGACGTCTTTGTACAGTTTTGCTTGTGTCTTTCAATCGAATTTCTAATTTACCTGTAGTTACACGAGTCGTAGGACTATCTTTAATAAAAGAATGTTTAAAATTTTGTATTAAAGTAATTAAATGATTTCGCTCTTTACCAATCAAATCAGTTTTTATGTCGTTTTTCCAATCAAGTATATTGTTGTTTTTACTTAATGTGCAAATAGTTTTAATTTTACTTAACGTAATTTTACTATCGGTCAAGTGAACAGAGTAACCAGAACTTAAAATTTCTCTGCCAATCAAAATATCACTGTTTAAATATTTATCAGCCAAAATATGAAACTTAATTTCAAGTAAATAACCATCTATCGTTACTTTACACAAAATTTGTATTGTACTAAATACAGTATCTTTACCAATTCCAACCAAAGAAACAGTGTTATAAATTCTTTGGCCACTAAATTTTAAAGAAATAGATTCTTTCAAAAGAGAACATTCTGCTCCAGAGTCGAAAATAAATGGAAAGATCTCACCTTTATGTTCGAGCTGACCACTAGGTGGTTTAACAGTGCAAAATTCCACTCTCTTAGTTTCGGGCTCTTTCTTTGCAGCAGTAGTACGGCAGTTATTGGCGTAGTGACCAGGTTTGTTACATTTGTAACAACGGAGTTCTGTCCGGTACTTGTTGGGACTGGAACCGGAACCGGAATGTTTGCTGGAATTGGAACCGGAACTGGATGACGCCTCAGCAGATCGACAGTCACGTTGAGTATGCCCAAATTTGTTACATTTGTAACATTTTTGATTATGACTGGAACTCAATCTCGGCCTCTTTAGTTTATGTTTATCTTCAGAATCAAAAAATTTCCGCTTGGATACAGCCCGTAATTCTTGCTGAAGTTGATTTCTATTTTCAATTTCAGTGGTATAGGCAATCCGTTTTATCCTATTATCAAATGCCGACAAATGGGCCATAGCTAACGCTACACCAATTTTTTCTGAATCTGATGCCTGCCAGCGTGTCATAAAAGTAGTAAAAAATTGACTAGCATACACAGAATAAGGCTCATTCTCTTTAGGTTTTCCTTGCAGCAATTTAATTAAAGAAGATGAACCAGTGTCAATTTCATCATATCTTGACAAAAACAAATCTTTAAATTGTTCCCATGTCATTCCTTCAAAAGAAATTTGGGATAGCCATGTAGATGCAGAGCCGTGCAAAGCTTTACTCAACACTATCATTAAAGCACTACCACTTAAAAGTTTCTCCCGCATACACAGATCAGCTGTAGTACACCAGGCTTTAGCACTTTGACCCGATTTTTCAGGTTTGAACACAGGTAAAGTTACAGTCTCACTGTTTGTAGGCTGACTTATCTTTTTAACAAGTTCCTCCAGTGTAACAGGGGGGGGGGGGGGGGGAAAGAAGATTATGTTTTCTCTTACTTTCTTTTACCCCACGATGACACTATTTCTCTTTAACTGGTGGACGTTTGCTGGTTCGCCCACCACTTTACTGAGACGGAACACCCTTTACACTCTCACTATCACTAAGCACTTACACATGATGATAGATTGACGATGAACATATTATGGATGGATGGATGGCACACACACAATATTTGAACTACTTTAACTTTAACTAACTTTTATTTACATAATTTTACATTAATACTAAATCATTATTATTAATTACACTAAACAACTAACACAAAACTATACTCTTACAGTTACATTGTAATAGTACTGGCGGAAAACGCCCAAAATCTCAACACAGACTACATGTCTGAAATCACTGACTCCTTAAACTCGACTGCCTTAAAACAAAGGGTTATCTCTTCAACGTATATCTAAAGAAGGGTGCGAGGGTGTAGCATCCATAGCAAAATAACAAGACTTCACGTAGTCTAGCCAATAAGTTATACAGTTAATTGTCAAAACAATAAATGTCTATGCGCTTGACATCTAGACTAAACAGATATATGAGAGAATGATGATTATTATTTCTAAACAGAATTTTGACTTACAAAGATAACAGAATTAAAATGTTGATATTGAAACTATAATTTAGAAGAGTTTATATTAAAGTTATTTACTTGTTATTTCACTATTCTCACCTTGTTACACCAGGATAAGTCTCCATTGTTGATCAGAACCATTGTTACTATCACCACTGTGTTGTTCCATGGCTGCGGACACTTTATCCCACTTCTGATGTCGGATGATTGTTAATAAATAATTGAATAATTGTCACTATTCACAATTACACGATACAAGTTTATTAAAAAGATAACTAGTCCAATAACAATAACAATAATAATAATAATAATAATAATAATAATAATAATAATACTAGCAAACACAAATAATAGTTCCCAATAAATAGTTCAAATAATTAAACAATATAGAATAAAACAATTACACAGAAACACAACGGACACGCGGCAATCCCAAGATCCAGCTCGATCACACGACGACAGTGTAATGTCCCCTGTTCGTCGTCACTCTCCTCTATATTATTGTTTCTTTAGTTTTTATGGCATTCCATCCATAAGCCACCGACTGGATTTGGTTCTACCAGCACACACGCCCGCTCAGCAGTTCCTCAGGCACGTGCGCTTCGCATCCGATTGTTTGTTTATGTTACACACAGGTCCATGCACAGGGTAATCCCTAACAGGCTTATACAGGGTGATCCCCGACATATATATCTTTTAAAATATTTACATCATTTTTTTTATTGTTACTACACATTTCACTATTTTCTATATTATTTAAAAGTTGAACAATATTAATCATAATATTTGTATTTACTTCCTTAATTGGAATATTATTAGTTGATTTACCAAGAATAAATGGACATAATGGAGACCAACGAAAATGTTCAAAAACTGGAATATCCCCTTCTTCAAAATTATGTATTATAACATTACAAAATGGACATATTACTTTATCATCCATTTTGGAATAATAAAATCCAGCTCGTGCTAAGTCTTCAACGTTGATACAGCTTTTTGGCCAATTATTACTTTTAAAAGTTGATAGTCGATCGCATTCGCTGTTATATATTGTATATCTAAAAAATATATATAATAAGCTCATAATAAATATAATATATATTTTGTTTTTTACCTGTTTGCATTATGCAATGTTCCTATATTGCATTCCGGACAGTCTTCGATATTTGGAGGAGGTCCATCAATATGACATTGATCGGTTGGTAAATTCCAATGTTCCACACATGGCAATTTTTTAATAACATTAAAATCGGTTTTATACTTTAAAGGAAGTTTTTTCCATATATTTAGTAAATTGTTTCCACTAAATAAGTTTAATATATATTCAAATTTTTCTTCATCAATTTTTTTACAAATATATGCTATAGGTGCTAATTTTTCAATTATTGAAACTATAATACTATTAGAAGAATAATTTTTTATTATTTGTTTATAATCATCATATTTATTTTTTGATAATGCATTTATATTATAGCAAATATTTAGCAAATCATTTGCTACTATTTGTAATGCCATTTTTTTTAATAATTAAAAAATGTTTAGAGAATAGTATTCAAGTGTAAAATATAAACTACTGATCCATGTTATAAAAACTTCTTATTTATATGTAAAAATAAGTGGGGGAAGCGGTGGAGGGGGGATGAGATAAAATATTTTAAACATTTATTAATTTTAATGATAGTATTTTTAATTGCTCATATATACTAATATTAGGACAAGCAATATTAAATAATGAAAAATCAAATTTTTCTGCTTTTACTAGCGTATTTGAAAATTCATCAATTCATAATAATAATCATTTATAAAAAAATATAATCGTCCATTCGTATACTTAAAAACTGAATTTATATTATTAGGAATACCAGGAAATTGTGATTCAATATTTCCGTAATTTTCAGTGTTAAAGTTACATTCATTGATTGTTATAAAAGAATCATTGTTGTAAAATATAAATGTTTTTCCCATGTTTGTAAAAACAGCTCCTTTAATATTTTTAATATTTTTAGTGTATGGATTTACTGTATTTTCTAATTGTAAAGATGGAAATTTTATATTATATGTTTTATCATTAATTATAATTACAATATTGCCATTTGGTCTCAAATAAACAGCATCTATTTTATAAAAATTTTTAGGTAAAAATGGTAGCCAATCTGTTATAAGAAATGGTTGAGGATTAAAATTTTTTTCATTTAATTTTTTAATCCACACCCATTTATTATAAAATATATATAATTTATTTTTTAAAACTAAAAATGTGGTTACGTTTTTTAGTTCACATAAATTTGGATAAGATATTAAGGTTTCATTATTTTCAGTTTTATTAGGTACATTAGACTTAGTTGTTAAACTTTTTTCTGTCGTAAAACTTTCTTCTGTTTTAATTCCATATAATGTTTGAATAGCATATATGTCATCAATATATAAATCATAATAACTTTTGTTTATAAATATATTATTTTGATACGTTGGAAACATTATGGAATAAAAATTATTAGAATGTTCAATACCTAATGAATGTCCAATTTCATGAACTAATACATCAAAAAAACTTATTCTATCAAACTCAGGTTTACTTAAATCAAAATTCCATTTTTCAAACTGATCCAAATGAATTTCCACCGGATGAATATTTGGGTAATTAGCATGAGCTAGTACATTACCCACGCCATCAAATAAATCATGACACATTTTTTTGCACCATATTGATAATGTTGAATATCTCCAAATGATATGATAATATCGGCATTATCCATTATCAGTGTTTCTAAAAAAATTAAATTTGTATATTTTGACCATAAATCAAAAGCTTTTTGTATAATAATATTATAGTCTACCCCATGATAATACCAATAAATTTGGTTTTTATTCCATTTTACTAAAGAAATTCGAAAATTTATATCTTTTACACCGCATCTTGGAGTTTTTATAGATTGTATAATATTAGAACTGTTTTTTATTGTATACTTTTGTTTAAATAAGTTTAGGGCATTTATATAATTTGTATTATTTTCTGACAACATTATAAATTCAGTATCGCTAACATTTAAATACCCATATTTATATAAATAAGAAGAAAGCAAACTAAAATTGCTTCTATTTAAATTTGCATTTACACTTAAAATTAATAATAAAAATATGAAAATCATTTTTATTATTTTTAAAAAATGTAATTGTTATATGTAAACTTTATAAACTTTTAATATTTAAGTTTAAATTAGCACCGCTACTAGCACTGTTATATTTGAAACTGTTTCTAAATTGTATTATAAAACTAAATATATTAAAAATTAAACATATAAGTAGTACACACATATAAGTACAAGTGCAGAAACCTTTTTTAATACACCGCACCACACCACGTATTATGTCTACTTTAAAAGTTTCACTCATTATGACAATAATTTTTTTTGTTACCTTTAAATATATATATATATATATATATATATATATATATAACAATAATACAAAATTAAACATATAAGTAGTACACACATATAAGCACAACAAGCGCTTGTAGATAGGTAGACAGTGGTTTTAGGTAGACTGTGGTTTTAGGTAGACAGTGATTATAGGTGAAATGTAGTAGGTAGACAGTGTTTGTAGGTAAACAGTGAGGTAGGTAGACAGTAGCTTTAGGTAGACAGAGAAATAGATAATCAGAGATGTAGATAGACAGAAAACTGTCCACCCAAAATGCCCACGCAAGCTGTCCACCCAACCTGCCCACTCAAACTGCCCACGCAAAATGCCCACCCAAACTGTTTATCCAACATTCTGGCTGATTAACTTTTATAACCATACCCACCTAAACAAAACCTAAACGCACAGTCGACGTTAGGTAGACAGTGATTAGTTATCACAACACGTAACATGCCCACTCAACCTGCCCACGCAACATAAACCCAAACTGCCCACGCAACATATTCAAGAAAACTATAAAATTCTTTCAAAGTAATATTGTTTTATTTATTTATATATAATTCAATGTTAATTGACAACAAATATTAAAAGAAACATGGTAAAAAGTATATATATATATATATATCCAAATTAATACAAATTATTTACAAATTATGTCTTATTACAATTCAATGTTTATATGATGTAAAAAAATACAATGAAATATTTTCTATAAAACAATATGTTTGACATTTGAAATATCAAATTAATATATCTACTATAATTAACATGTTATATAACTATATTAGTATGAAATGTGATTTAAAAATTATATATTTGTCGAGTTGTTACAGAATTTAATTTATTTTTCTGTTTTAATTAATTTAAATTATTCATTATCCTTTTGTTATTCTACAACTTTTTGTCTTCATGCTGAACATTTTCTTTTCCAATTTTCCTTTGTATGACGGATTTCATATATATTAATTTTATATAATACATATTTTATTCAACGATGCAGATTTGGAAATTTTTATAAACTTCTTTCCCAAATTATTTCTGTTTTTAAATGTCGAATGAGAAGAGATCTTCAAAATATCTTCTTTAATTTGTACGACATATTTAGGTAACATTTAAAATGTTACTCCTTTATAATTTAATTTTTCAGTATAGTAGTACTGAGAAGTATCTCCATGTAGATTTTGAAGTTTTTATAAACATTTCTTCCAAATTATATAATTTTTCTATCCTTATTGTGATTTATTTCGGTTGTCAAACGTTTTATTCTTCGAAAAAATTGATGTCGTATGATAAGTGATTTCCAAAATATTTTCATATAAAGTTCCATTTTGAAACGTTGTTTTCAAATGTACATATGTATATGTAATGTTCATATTTTTTTTATGTATAAGTATATAAAAAATGTTCCATGATGTATATTTTAAATATTTAACTAATGACGGAATCAACATAATGATTTATTACATTTCAAAATTAATTATTTATTCAAGTAAAATAGTGTGTGAAATAATTTTGTTATTTTTCTACTAATTTAGTTATACCATATCTTTCATCATGTTATTGTAAATTACATAATTTGTATAAAATACTTTCATTGTATTTTTTTTAATCATACTGTTTTTACATTATGTATTAAATTTTAAAAATAATTTACAATTTTTACCGTCAAATAAGTATTGGCAAACGCTCGATTTTTCCCCTTCTCCACGTAATTGTCCCTTGCCGTGCCCGTTTCTTTTTTATAATTTAGCATTTTCAACATTGCCACTGAATTAGCAATATTGTACAAATCTTTAATCCATACTTATTTAACGGCAAATATATATGTCTACTATTACAATTATTACTGATTGTAATTGTTTTTATTATTGATAATTTAGAACAATTTTCCAAAAAATTTAAACTATAAAATTGTCTCGCAATCATCACACATCTTGCTACAATTTCAATCATTTAAATTTAAAAAGTTGTTCGACAGATATTAATAATAAAAACATTTACAAATAATGTTGTCAAATATATATATATATATATATATATATATATATATATATATATATATATATATATATATATATATATATACAGGCTGCTCACTTAATAAGTTCGCGCTTTAAAGTTTAAAAATAGGCAAAACAGAATACATTTCATTAGCCACATGTTAAATATTAGTACTTTAAATCAAATAATCACGGTAGGTATAAGACCAAAACAACATTTTAAACCAAGTCACTTATGAAATGTAACATAGGTTGCCTATTTATAAGCTTTAAGTCGGGAACTTTTAAAGTGGACACACACCATATATATTGTACTGTACATTTGTCAATATTATTTGAGTACACGTAATATTTTATTTCATTTACTCATAATTATTATTGTTCACCATTTGTTACAATTCAACGGTTAATTAAATTGTTAAACACAACGAAAACAATAAATAAAAGTACTTATTATCTTTGCCTTAAATGAAATTTGTCACAGATATATGAAAATAAATCATATTGACAAAATATATTTACAAAGACAACAATGTTTATTATGATCCCAATGAAATTATTATACTACATGTATAGATTTTCCTTCAAGTAACACTTTATATGGCGAAAATATTTATAGACAATTAAATATTCCTATAACAATTATTACAACATTTTAAATATATCATATAAAAAATACAACAAAAATATATTTCTTAATTTATAGTAATTATAGACCTAATATTTTGTAATCGTACATGATTATATTGCGTTGATAATATTTTTAAATTTCAATAATATAATTCCGAAAAAGATATAACATGAATAAAAGTGGTTACTTGACGAAAAATACTGCATGTAAAATTTATTTCAATTGTCCATTAAAAATATTGAAAAGATAAAATGACATCTTGCTACAATTTCAAATGTTTTTAAAAGTTTAAAATTATCCCACAATCATCATTTAGTCATAATCAATATTTTAATATATAGTTATCATTTTGAAAGAATTTAAAATTGGAGATATTTATGAAAAATAAATAAATTATTATTATAAATCAATAATATTTAGAACGAATGGTACAAAAGAAATAAATTGTGAGTCTAGAAAATTTGTTTATATTAAAGCAATTGTTATTAACAACTGTTACCCTCGGTTTTATAAAGGACAGAATAAATTTACTTCTGCAGTAAATTTATTCAAACTAACAAATTCAAATCAATTTTATTCATTTTATGGAATTTATAACATTATTGACAAAATATCGACTACCATTTGAAGGAATAAATTTTATTTACTTTGGAAGTAAATTTATCCGTCGTTTATAAAACTGGCCATAAGTGTAATATATTACAATTATTTTACACTATTAATTTGTGTAATAGGTACTATAAAAGATGTTATTTTATAATATTATAAATTTGTAGTTGATGAAATATTAAACATTGTTTTGTTTCGTAAAAATATTTATAGGAAAAAATTACTCAATTTTTGCAAAAATAAGTTTGCAATTTTTTAAGTTAATACAATAATTATAACATTTTCTAGACTCGCTGTAAAAAAATATTTTAATAAACCATAAAGATTTTAATTTTGATAATTGACTTTGCAACAATTTCAATTGTTTTAATAACTTTTAAAATTGCACCACAATAATCAATCAATCTCAATATAGAAATAATTATGGTTTAACATTGAATATATTTTACATTTACTTGAAAAAAAATTATTTTTATAAATCATAAAAATTTTAATTTTGATAATTGACTTTGCAACAATTTCAATTGTTTTAATAACTTTTAAAATTGTACCACAATAATCAATCAATCTCAATATAGAAATAATTATGGTTCTTACATTTACTTATTCCAATTCTATAAAACATTCTTGAGATATTGTTTTGTTTCTTAAATACGTATATACAAAATACTTGATAAAACTTTTATATTTAAATTATTATAACATAGATAGATTCATAAATTGATAATTTTAAAATCATTCATAATTCGTATATAGAACGGAATAAGTAAATTTGAATAATAGAATTTGACCTACTTGAAATTTATATTCTTCGCCTGTTTTTCATTCTCTGCATTCAAATGTATTTCTGTCCAGTGCTAAAGTTTATCATCAAATATTTGAAGAATAGTACTTTGTAATTATTCTGCGTCGCATAAATATGGAAAACTTGCTGGAGTGCTTGTGAATTAGTAGTTCTTCGTTTATTGTTTGATGAATTTGTTGTATCGACTTCTCTTTGTAGATGATGAATATGTGCTGTATTCATACGTAGTAGAACAGGCATGTGTTTATGTGCTCGACACATGATTTAATTTTTTTTAATGTATTCAAGCACTCGAAGCCAGACTTTTTATACACATTTAAATTAAGTCATGTATGCTCGACAATTCACTGTTATTAGTAATATGCGGTGCCCATTGTATAAGTTTTCGCCTTAAATTTTAAAAATAGGCAACCCATGTTACATTTCATGAGCCATTTGGTAAATATTAGTACTTTGAAACAAATAATCGCAGTAGGTATAAGAACAAAACAAAATTTTAAATACCAAATCACTTATGAAATATGGCGAAGGTTGCCCAGTGCTAAACTTTAAGGCGGGAACTTATAAAATGGGCACCCTGTTTATATACTAATAAGTTATGAACCTAAAAAAAAAAATATTACGATGACTAAATTCTCGTTGTACTCAAGCACTCAGAGCAAGACTTTCTATACATATTTAGTCATACTGACCGACATTTAATAACAATGATCGGTAGTATTTACTCAAAATTTTAATCACCCTGACTAACTAATTACCATGACTACCATTCAGAAATACATTCAGGTGATTAAAAAATAAATGAATTTGTTATTTTAGTCAACGCTTGAACACCCCTGTTTAACAATAAATACTTACTTAATCCTGTACCTTTCTACCCTCACGGGTGTAAGTGTAAATAAATACTACCGGTCAATATGTTATTCTGAAATGAGTTATAGTACTAACTACTACTATCACTTTCACTAATGTCGATGTGGTCTCTTACAACTGGTTCTCGTTCGTTGTTTTCTGGATTTGGTGGTATAACTACACAAGGTATTACCATCGGCGCATCTTCTACTACTGGCAACACAGCTGAATAATGTGCACTCGCTCCAGCACCCGACAATAGAACAGCTAATGGTTGTCCGGAGAGATAGTCTTGAGGCTCGTAGCGTGTGAAATAAGCCCCATACAAAGTACCATCATCACTTTTTCGTTGCAATTCGTCAACTGAAAGATTTCGGTTGGCCAAACATCGCGGATGGATACGACCGTTACTATCTTGTGTGAAACTTGTGTAAACATAAATTTCACGATGTGTGATGCAGGCCAAAGACTTGAGATGAGCAGCGCCACCCCAAGTTTCCGTGCCTCCATGCATATTGGACGTCTGATGAATCAATTTCTGCACACTAGTGTAGTCCATATGGTTCTGAGCGTGTACCGTTTCGAATATGGCATTGTGTTGTCTAAAGCCGAAAATACTTGCCAGTCTGAGAGCAGAGCTGAATATTTCGCTTCCGACCAAACACAGAGACAATGCATGGAACATACACGATCCGTCCGCAGACGTCACAATAACCCTGCCATAATCTTCTGAAATTGCGGCATATGTTTCGCGACTTCGTCGTTGATCCACACGTAAATGTGGCGACTGATCGTCATACAAATGGCGCAATGAATTAGTAAGAATTTGGCATTCCAGACGACTAAAATATTGTACCACTCTATCATCGTTAAAAATAACGTCTAAAGCTTTCCAATAATTTGTTAATGGAACGTTAGGGTTTATTCTGTGTATACGCATCAATATTTCAACCACATCCAACTGTTGTCGTGATTCACAACGGGGACGTTTCACAACGTATTGTTGTTCATTATCAATTACAGTGGTCTTGGGTAACATTGAGTTAACAGGACGTTTATTATTTGAGGTATTTTCAACTTGTACAATTCGCGGCGGAACTGTAACACTTGTTGTATATTCTTTGGCGAGTGATAGTACTTGCGACACTACTGGCATGGATGGTCTACACCAACCGGGTGGACGTTGTCGAATAATATCGACTTCATTTATCCAGTTAATAAACCGCCGCAAGTCAGGTGCAAGAAATATTGATTCTGGATCAAAGTTTATCAAGTATAATCCGGTGAATTCACGAACACGACTGATGGCCGTATAAAATTGCCCGGAAAAACTCAAACCACTCGCAGATACAGCAGTCACGTTCAACGTTTGCCCCTGTGATTTGTGTATGGTAACACCGTACGCTAAATCAAGGGGGAACTGTTTTCGGAAATACTGTTGATTTGCATCTTTACTGCGAATCTCCTGCTTGATCCGGAAAGTGACTAATCGTTTTTTGGGATTGTCTAATGCCGCCAAGACTACATAATCTTCTGACATATTGACAACTAATGCCAAAGTACCGTTTACCCAACCGTGTTCAATGTCACGGTTGCGAGTAAGCATTACACGAGCACCAATCTTAAGTTTCAATACAGCTGGGAATAGCTGTATACGTCGCTCTACATTGGCAATGTACTCGCGCACACTTTTTGATAATGGCATCCCGTTCCCGTCAACATCCTGAGCAATATAAACGCGTTCGGTCACTTGCAATTTGGCCAGTTCAAGCTCGTTCATCTCGTCCTTTTGTCGACGGGTCGGAAATAGCAGTAGACCACCGTCACCTATATTGATTTGCTTCAAATCTGCTTGCGAAATCTCACGCGTTTTCAACAAATCTATGTCGGCTTTTGTAGCTTCCCCTAAACGAATGCGGTTCAACAGATCAATGAACTGAGGATCATCTTTCTGTCGCACTACTTCCTTTAGTACTACGTATTCGAAACCTTTTAACAATGTTGGTTGCCAAATATGTTTACCAATCGGTGGTAACTGAGCGGGATCACCAAACATGATGATGCTCTTGCCTGCAAACCGTTTTGTAGAATCATCGAGACTGCTATGAGTAATCAAACATTCCTCGAGTTTTTGCATGACACGTTCGTCAAGCATGGACACTTCATCTATCAACAATACTTGCAAGTGGTCGATGAAAAAAGCGTCCGTTGAACCACGTTCAATGTTAGTAATTAAATCTATAGACATTCGCAGGAACGTATGGATTGTTAGTCCTCCAATAAGATGGGCCGCACATCCAGTTGTTGCCAACTTTTGTACAGTCTTATGATGTTCATGACAGAATGCGACAAAGCTATCGAGTAAAAATGATTTACCAACACCACCGCCACCGGTAATGAAGACTAAACATTGTTCACTCTTTAGCCATTTGCTGGTCACATGGTCGAAAGCAGCACGTTGACTAGCTGTGAAGCCTGCAATATACTGTTTGACCGGCAAATACTTGCGGATATTTAAATCCAATCCATCACGATCGTCAATGATAACGTCATCGTCATCATCTTCAACCGGTTCGCCACGTACTCGTTCTGCCTGCATATGGTACGGAGCGACAGTTTCCAGCAACTGATCAATATCTTGATCTTGAAGCCAGTTACCGTCAATAAGTCGAGACGCAATTTCCCGTAGTCGTTCTAATGTGTTACCACGTTTAGCTGCGCCTTCTAAAAATTGTTTAGCCTCGTCTTCCTCTCGTATAAGGTTACGACGTAAACATTCATCCAAATATGAACCGGTTGTGTCCTTTAGAGCAGCAATGCTCGTCCGATCAACTGGTACATTTTGTAAAAGTTTTGTCAAACAATACCTGTCTAGGTCATTACCATAAGGTGAGTACTCTTTGAAACGAACAATCGCTTCATGTCGTACTCGCTTTCGTATCAGACGACCTTTACGATCGCGTAATGTTTTATTTCCCGTAGTATGGGCTAAATCATCGTCGCAATCGTTGTCGCTGTCAAGTTCCTCATTCTCCTTGGCAGCCTGACCAACATAACGATATTGCGCATAAAACTGCGGATATGTTAAATGGTTGAGCGCATTGGGACGATCGAGATATTTGTGCAGCTTTGTGTCGTAGTAGAGTTCATCACTATTTGTCACAGATGTTTGTACCGGCAAATCAGACGCCCTTTTGAGGAATCGATGCGCTGTACTAACATCTATAGGCAAATAAATAATTTCCCGACTACTAAAAACGTGTGGACGTTGCAGGAGAAGTGTCGCTGCTTCCAGTAATGATACAACCCGAGTACGCAAATATGTTTCGCAATCACTACGTTTTCGTGATAAGCGCATACTTATAGGGTACTCGGATTTGGCGACATATTTAGCGAGGTAAAGTTCCCAACCTCCGTTTGTCACCTGTTGGACATTAACATGGCCGTCCCATAAAAGTAACAGTGCCAAATTGTACGAAACAATCGAGCTGTCTTCACGACTACGTCGAATGTACTTAAGCCTTACACCGCTTTTTTCTAGGATTACCGTATTGTTCACATCATATGGATAACCTGACTTACAATGAATCAATACTTTGCCGTGTTTTCCTGTAAAACACCTTTGCTGAGAGCAAGTGTGTTTCTGGTAATTACCAACTACATCACGCCACTTTCCGTTCATTGGATGTTCGAATCGTGGCATTTCTGCTGAAACTACACCTTTCAGTATAGTTTCTTTATCGCACCACACCACCAAATGCGCATGTAGTGAACCACGTTTTTGGTATTCAATTCGCATCCAATAATCAAGGACTTTACCAAATGGACCTTTTGGATCCTGTACAAATTTGGTACGAAATAACTGAAAACGGCGATAGAAAGCAACCACCGTTTGTACAGGATATTTCATAGCCGGTGCTCCGCGTTTATGGATATCCTCAAATTCTTTGGATGCGGGCGCCTTATGTACGCCTGCAACACCATCATGAATGATTGCTTGTAATTCGGGCCAACTATCATTTTCCGTAAGAGTAACGAAAAAATCAGGTACCCGGCCCATGTATTCAGACATGGCGATTAAATCAAGCGTTTTCGAAGTCCAGTAATTCCGTGAGTTTGGAATTGTTGCTGGAACTTCTGTACCATACTGATCATATGGTCCTGCTGTCTTTATCTCTTGTAGGGTCAATGGTTTAACTAATCTGTTTACATTAACCTTTACACTAGCATAATACTGCAGACGTTCTTTGATGAGTATATCTAACATATAAAACATGTAGTCTGCCTCATCACGAAAACGACCATCATACATACGCATTCGCCAATGCATGTAGATGCCACGCGTAACACAAAAGCCATTTACTGTCGACCATCCACCGATGCCGTACGGAAATAGCCATGGAAACACTTTTGCTTCCAAGTATGGATCACGTATGAATACGTTTACCAAATTGGTATGCGACTGTTTAGCAGCTTGAAGATTGCGTACATGTTGTGTCGCTGTCACTATGTTTCCCACGTTAACACCTCGTGAAGAAACGTTGTACGCAGGCACCATCAGTGCTGCTGGTTCTCCGTCAAGAACACTGGTTTTCGTCTGTTTGTCGGAAACAGGATCAAAATCCAAATCATCTATGACAGAAACAGTAACCGGTTGTCCTGGTTGGCGTTTCATAAAACGAATCAACGTTTCATAATTCGCCGCGAAATTCCTGTAAAGATGATTATTTTTACGTAACCATCTTAGAGCAGCTACAACGGATGTTGAACTACTATTGCAGGTATTCGCCGGATCCTGATTTACAATCATGGCGTACATGTCAAAGTAACATGCTTCACCTTTACGTTGCACAATATAGTCCCCTTTCAGGTGTCTAAATATTCGCAACGCTTCATTCGATGCCTTGGCCGTACTTGACTTTAAAGCGACTAGTGATATGTGTCGTTTATCATCGTCACTTACATCTGTAATAACCTTTGGCAACGGCAGACTTTTAACTTGTTCCGGGGCTAACCGGTATCTCGTTAAAAGATCTTTTGAAGCGCATAGAGTACAGGTATAATATTTTTTTGTAGTTGAATGAATTACCTTCAACACTATATCTTTCTCTGTATAATGTGTAAAAACATTTGGCTGTTGAGAAGCAGCTATAGTTTTCACACGCGCGTCGTTTGGAATTATTGCTGAACAGTTAGCACATGCACCGATAAATAATGGCAACGTACCAAACTTGAACCCGTTCTCCCAACACTTCATCGTTCTTTGGAAGAACAATATCATATCAGGATCATAGGTTGACTTTAACGGTTTGCCTGCATCACCAATTGGTTTGTTGGCAACAGACAAAGACCTAGTTGGGTTGCCTGCATCGCTAATCCGAAGATTAGCAACAGGCGGTAACTCATCTGCACCATCAATCGTTAGATTGACAACAGATGAGGCACCTACGCCACCAATTCGAAAATTGGCAATAGGTGACTGTAGTGGATTGACACCCGATGAGGCATCTGCACCACCGATCCGAAAATCAGTATCAGATGACTGTAACCTATCTGCACCACCAATCGAAAGATTGGCAACAGATGAGGTACCTACACCATCAATCCGAAGATTGACAATAGGTGGGTGGAACTCATCTGCATCACCAATCGACCGATTGGCAACAGATGAGGCACCTACACCACCAATTCGAAAATTGGCAATAGGTGACTGAAACTTATCTGTACCACCAATCAATAGATTGGCACCAGATGGATTGTCTGCACCACCAATCAAAAGACTGGCAACAGACGAATTTTCCGCATCACTAATTGTAAGATTAGTAACAGAAAGGTTATACAAATGAGCATTATCACCAACATTATTTATAACAATTCGTTTCTCCTTGCGGAGATGTGAAATTCGCGTATAAATAGCATTTGATGTATGCTCATTGTACTTTTCCATGAAGTACTGTACGATGAACTTTCGGTATTGGCCTGAATGCCCACGTTTACCCGCGTGCAAACCTTGTTGTTGCCAACGAAGGTCTTCTTCACGGGCTCGTACGTCACATTCAATTAGAAACTGATCCTTTTCGAAAGTCCAGCGAGGTACTCGAGACTCCCTCTCACCCGGAAGTTGTTTTTTACTCGCAGCATCTACTGCAAGAGTATACAACCTACTCGCTGCAAGTTTACACTCAGGGTATGCCTTAACAAATTCCTTATGAATTGTCTTGGCAACCACAGAGCACGTTCCACCTGCTTCGCGAGCTCGGGCGAGACACTCTACAACAACCCTCTTCTTTTCTTCATCCCATGTGAATGATTGTTGTCGATTACGAACTGGCATCGTCTAAATTAAAGAAATACACAGTTATATATTTCATATTGTATTTTTTATATATATATATATATATATATATAGTTTTAACGTAAATAAATTCAACTTTGAATAGTATAACATATTTATTTTATAAGTAAAACAATTAAGTTTCATAAATACTACAATTTATGTTACAATTATTAAAATAGTAATCATAATCAAATATTATTAATTGACAATTATTTTCAAATACAATTACTTACGAAATAATATTTCTAGAGATAAAATCTGTTGTGACCTGTGAATATCCTTATAAAAATATTTTATATAAATTGTGTATTTGAAATTGATGGAAAGTCATACAGGTACTTGGCTCCATCAATTTATATTTAAATAATTATTATATTTCTTCTTTCCATTAGTTAAAAGTTTAACTAACTTTAGCAATCAGAAAATATTATAAGAAAAGCTCCTACATTCATTAAGTTTATTTATGGTGGACCTAAAAATAATATATGGTTTTCATTATTTTTATATTTTAATGACATTTACAAACATTTTTAAAATATTTCTATTTCCCTGTCCTTTATGATCTTATATTTTCGTTTCCTGTTATAATTTTTTGTCCTAAGCAAAAAATAAATAATTCCGAAATGTTGACAAATAAATAAAACATTTCTAATACATGACATTTATTAAAAAAAATATCTAAAAATAATATTTATACAAATTTAAATTATGAATTATACTATTTCTTGATACTTACATTATTTATACAAATTTCATATAGCGAAATCCAAAGCACATAATTGGAGTCATAACACTCGTTTTATAAATTAGCAATCTTTGCTTGCAACTTTTGTAAATATAACTTTAAATAATGAAAACTAATCCATATATATATATATATATATATATATATATATATATATATATATATATATATATATATATATATATATATATATATATATATATATATATATATATATCTGTTGTTATATTCATCAAATATGCAAACAAATAATACGAAATACATAAAGTATAATATAAATTAATACACAGACTAACGTAATAGGTAAGAAAATGTATATTTGTAATGAGATATTCCGTTATGGAATTTTCGCCAAATAATAACTTTTTTCTATACATTTACATCTTCATATAGTGAGAAAGTCTCGAAGAAAGTATAATAAATCATGATTAAGAAAAGTTGTCATTTTTACTTTCATGTTAGAGAATTGAAATTCTTAACATTTTTAGAAATGTGCTTGAAAAATATGATGTACATACAGATGGCGCTAGCAATTACTTTGCTTGTGTAATTGATATTTAATATTTTATTCATTTATTACATATTTTACATATATTTACAAATCAATCGTAATTTATATTACAAACAAAACAAAATCTATTTGCTATCTCATTTATTATATTATACAGTTTTTATAACATTTTAAACTTGTTCAAATCCATAACTGCAAAAAATATGAAAATTAAAGAATCATTTTACATGTTTATTTTATATGACTTGTTCATATATTTTATTAAAATTCAGAAATAAACTAAATAAGTAAGGTGAACAATGTAATCTTGAAAAATTTTGTTAATTTTTTTTTTTATATAAATATTACACTTTATTGTTGTTGAATGATATATATTTCATTTCATTTGTAATACTAAGATGTGGGCAAAATGTAAAGTAACCGAAAGTTTTAAAACTTGTTAAATAAATAATATAAACTCTTTAATAGATACTTTATGTACAATAATAGGCATTAACAATAATTTGGAAATATTTGAAGTACTGTTTGTATTATAATAATTAAATTAATCAGGCTTGTTGTCTGCTATCAATAATTTGCCAAACATAATCTTCTCCATTTTAAAAGAAATAATAATCATATTACAATAATCTTCACACATTTTTTTAACTGAACAATACTTTGTTTTGGAATAATTCGTCTCATATATGAAATTTTCCTACTAAATAATAATTTTTCTTCGAGTAACGTGTTGCGCATACGAATTTCTTTCACTGGACACTATCTTATAAGAATAATGTATCACACATTATTTTTTGATTAAACACTCTTTTTTTCTGTAATTTACCCAACGTAAACATTTATTTTTTTTATTTACAAAATTGGGTTTCACTTAGTTGGTTTGTCAAAAACCCGAAAACAATAGTCAACAATAAGAAAAAGGATAAGAATAAGAGTAAGATAATATTTATAATAATATTTTAATATTATATAAGGAACAGCAGATCACGTGACCTATCATATGTATTCTCCCTTTCTCACTTCAGATTCGATCTTGAGCTTTGTCCCACTCTAACTTTAGACTGTATTTTATAACGCCGTACACATGTGTCAATTTGAATAGCTGTCACATTTCTAGCAGTAAATTCAAACTGACGCATGCTTATTGTACATATACTTTTAAACTAATATATTGATAATGCTCGTATATTTCCTATAAGAGTAGGTGAAGGAAACACTATGAAATGGAAATATCATTTTTGCATAAGTCTATCTCTCACAAACACCCAATCGGGAATTATGCGCAAGCTCCTACACTTTGACTACTATTGACTAATGCTGACAGCGTCGCTGGCTAGTGATGCAGCGGGCCCAGCGAGCACATGGTTTGATTTTGACGTTTGATTTCATTTCTGTTTGTACTTGCACTTCGAAAGCATTATTTTGTGTTTCATACAGTAATTTTCTTTGTGTTTGGTACCATGCCGAATAGAACGTGCTGCTTGTGCAGTTGTAAAGTACCTAATGTTACTTTGCATGGATAAGTTATTTAATACACAAAAAGTTTAAGTGTTTTATGCTCTCCTTATGTTTTTAATACAACTGAATTTGTTAAACACATCAAAGAAGAAACTGGTTGAGGCAAACACAAAACTCAAATTATGAAAATTATTATCACATTTTTAAAAATTAGATTTTATCACGAGACAAAATTATTGTCGGAAAAAAATTATTATATTAGAAATAAGTTTCATCGAATTGTGTTATTTATAAATTATTTCTTTTAATATTCGTTACCTTAATGTCACCTAAATAAATTAATCCTGGCCAAATTGTATTCCTATTATTTTTATAGTACAACTTAGTAAATTATTTAATTCAAATTAAACACTAGAATATGTCACTGTTTTTTTATTATTACTAATATTTATATTCAAGAATTTACATACAAAATAAATTTTTAGTAGGTACATTACTTAATTTTTCAAATTTAAATTTAAAATTTCTCGCGCTATTCGTTAATAATTAGAACTCTGTGATTCGCAATCTAAATGATAAAAGTGATCATGATTTCCTCGTTAGTCAATAGTAGTCAAGGTTTCCGAGCATGCGCATAAATCCCGGTTGAGCGTTTGAGAGAGATAGACTTACGCAGAAATGATATTTCCATTTCACAGTGTTTCTTTCAAGAAAAGCAAAGGATCCGCAATATATTAGTTAATAGGTATATGTTACTGCATTATACAATATAGTCTGAAATACGCATAGGACAGAACTTAAGATCGACTCTGAAGTGAGGAAGGAACAAAAAATATGATAGCTCACGTGATCTTCCGTGCCTTATACACGTTAGCTCATTTTATCAGCTGTCATATGACATGATATTCCACAGTATACTTTCCGAGGTTAATAAAATCATATAATTGATTGTATCTTAAGCCGGATTCAGGTCAATAAAAATTTATGTTGTACGTTGTATTTTGTAATTCAGCAAAAATATTTGCGGTACAAATTTAAATCTGGTTAAGTATTTTACCACGTAAATACTTATCTTGTGTGTTGTACGGCTGAATCCATGTGTGCAGGTAGCTAACCTCTCCTCGACTGAAATTGCTTGTTTAAAGTTTGTATTGTTTTTTCATAATTTTTGAACGCCGTTTTGTACTCATTCTCTTTGTGCGATGTAGATAATCCGGTATTATTATGAAGGAATCTCATTTCTTTTTTTAAAAAATGACATATGATCAATCACGGGTACATACTCAACGCCCGAATATTTAAAATCAGAAGATGCATGCACGGAGCTATTGAAATCCCGAATATTCAAAAATAGAATCACACATTATCCGAAAGCCAATCAATAGAATTACCCAATTAAACCAAACTTATCTTGACGTGAGCTCTGTTTGGCCATGCCCACGTGTTCAGATTTTGAATGATTCGCGTGAAGCACTTTCTGCCGACTTGCGAATCTGTTTTTAAATATTTGGAATTTGATTGATTCTGTGCATACATATTCTGGTTTTGAATATTCGGGCGTTGAAGGTTGAAGATATTATGTAGTAAAATGAAATAAAACTATAGATGCATTCAGAATCAAGACCACATTAACATTACAGTACAACAGATAGCGTGCGTTGTTCATCACGAAATTATTTGCAAGTGGCGTACAGTTCACATGAACAAAAATTTCCATGAACACGAGCATATTTGTGTAAAATACAACGCACAACGCAAATTTTTATTGATGAGCATTCGGCTTTATAGGTTATATATTTTTTACTTAAAAGATTATTTTATTCATGTTTTAGTTATAAATAATCATTTATGCCTTTATTTTGTAGCAGTGTGATATATTTTCATGTATAATACGTAAAAAATATAAATGAATGAAATTGAAAATTATGTTTTGAAACGGTGAACAAAAAAAAATTTAAAAATGATTTTTTACAAATATATAAGTATTTATAATATCAAATACATAAAAATTAAATGCACTTACAGAAAAATCCAGACGAAATCCACCAAAATACACACACAAATAACATAAAACACTTTGAACGAAGGCTGACAAACTATTTGTTGAAAACAATTGATGAGCAACCCAAACAACAATACGTAATAGATCAAAATATGTATTATTGTAATTTTATTACATTATAATTACGTTAATATTACATTGAAATACGTGTTTCAATATTATACAATCATTTTAATATCATTTATAATTTTATGAATCATAATTTTGAGAAATCAAATTTGGCGGGAAATTTAAATTTAAAATTGCTTTTAATATTTCAAATTTTTGTTAATATTATAATTTATAAATAAATAATGTCTTTAATTAATATTTATTGAATTGAAAGAATTTGGTAATATATATTCATGAAAAAATTTAATTTTTTAAAAATATCGGGAATCAACTCTGCAAAACTTTACAAAAAAGCAGAGTTTTTAGCCAATGTCGTTGTAAAAATTATTTACATCATTCTATTAAGTTATTAAGCAATCAATATAGTGTATACATATGAGTCATCAGACATTGCGCAAATGCAAAATACAACACCCAGTAAATTTTGATTTGATGATGTACAGATTGTTTCATTCTTTAAGTAGCAGTAGTAGCACATGGTATAGAGCATGCGCATCTGCTCGTGCAACACATGTAGTTAGTGTTCATTTTTCAGTAAATGCCGTTAATATATAAATGTCCAGAAAGTAAATACATTGTAAGCAATAATGACTGATAAACTATACTTCTGTAAAACTAAAATATTGACAAAATATTAAATAGCCGAAAGTTTTAAAACTTGTTAAATAAATGGTAAGTTTTATATTGTTTAATAAATATTGTATATATCGGCGTTGATACTGCAATAGGTCGTATGTTAAAAAAGGCAACTTTTCATGAAACGAAAAAAACGTGTTAATTTAGTTTCTGTTTCCAAGTCGCAAAGTCGGTTTAAAGTCATAAAGGGAGACCTTTTTAAAATTTAATTTAAAAAAACTGTTAACCAAGTGTCACCAACAGCCAAATATGACATACGATTAATTGAAGTATCCAACTATCTTATATTAACACATAAGATGTATTGGCTTTTAATAAATAATTTTGCAGGGACGTAGAATGCCACATAATGATTGCTTCAGTGCTATATTCTTAAAAAAGGATTTTTTAACATACGAACTATTGCAGTATCTACGACGATATATAATTATTTACATTACTGATAAAAAGGAAAGTTATGAATCACTGAGGAAGGAAACCACATCAACTTAATGTCGGTTCTTTTTTGACTTTTGTACTAAGTGAAAAACATCCTTCAAATTAGAACTTTCAATGTCAGGCAAGAGTATTGAGGAAGTTCAAGAAGAAAGAACTGTATTGCAGAAGATGTGAGAAAGATAGAAGTGTGACGAAGACGAGATAAAAATGAGTAGGAAAATAAGAAATAGCGATCCCTAATACACAGCTGGCATTAAACAATAATACCTTACATCTATGTTATGATTGATACCACAATATAAAATATATAATTATTTAATTTTAATTAATTAATATATTAATGAATTACTGACTGGTTAGTGATTGTTAACAAAATTAAAATTATATGTGGTTGGTATCCCGTTTTTATCATTTTCGCTTTTTTTTTTTCTGGTTTTTGATCCTGAAATATATATTTGTAATTAGAAAACAATATAATATTTTATGTTATAAAACTTACTGGTTTTCTGTTATTGAATTTATTAAGTTTGGATTGTTTCTTAATTTTTTTGTTTTCTCGTCTTTTTCTATTTTTGTTCAAATTCTTATCTGAAAAGTAAATATATAAGATGGTATCACGTAAGAAGAACGTTTTTAAGAGTGTGAATGAATCAGTTGAGATGGTTTTATTATATAAAAAGAATAAAAAATGAACAGCTTGTAAAACGTATAAAGTAGGTGAAATTGAAAATATTGGATTGTGTGATTGCCCAGTGTGTAAATGAATAGATATGGTAAATAATGAAGTTTCCGTATGGGAAAAGCATGTATAAATATGATTAAGCGAATAAAATTTATTTAGATAGAAATGAGTGTCGAAAAATGTTTGTTTCATAGATATTATAGTGTGAAAATGTATGATTATCTAATATAAATGTTCTTAAGAGAATAGAGTAACATTTAAGATCTTACGAATGTTTATGATAATAATGAATATAGCCGAAACGAAGGACGTATGTTTGGACAGGGATGTGTGACGAAGGATGATTGTCGTGTAAATAAATATTATTGTAGTGTAGTTCGAGTACGGTATTTCGATACCGAAAATCGGTTATTTGTTATATAATGTACGGTTAGTTTCTATAATTAAAATAATAAATTTAAAATGTTATTCATTCTAATGTAAGATATTTGTATATATGTATATTATTACTGTTTTTATTGATGCGTTTCTCCTCTCTATTTTCAAATGTATTCATTTTCTCCATCATTATTGTCATTGTATTTTTTAGTTCTTCTATTTGTAATAATAGAAAATCTATGAGTAGAAATTGTTTTAAAATGATGTATTAATAAAATAATTGTTATACTTACTAACTGAATTTGCCTGAGGCATAATTTCTGAATGTGTTTCAGACGACATATCTCTATTTTCTTCACTCATCTTCAGTTGCAGCAGGTCAATTTATTTATATAAATAAAATAATTGCTGCTTTATATTTTGTTTTTGTTTTGTCATGGTAACTCTGATTTGAATTCAAAATGATTTTAAACGTACAATAATCATTAAAAAAAAGTTAAAAAATAAATATGAAATGAATTAATTGGATTATAATATTTAATAATAATGAGTATTAGGAAAAAATAATAGTAATAACAATGAAATTTATTACAATTAGCACCTAAAACAAAGTTGATTGCGATTGATTGGCGATTTTTTTTAAACATTTAATAATTCCTTAATTAATTTATTTTTAAATATAAATGTAGCAATAAATGTGATTATTATATTTAGATTTTCAAGAATTATTAATAAAATGTAATTAGTATAAAAGATATAAATAAATCCAAATTTCTAGTTAGAGCAACAATGTATAACTGCAAAATAATCATATAAGAAAATGAAATATTTACCATGTGCTTTATATATAAATATATTTACATATAAATAATATAATACAAATTTTATAGAAAATATAATACACATACATGTATAACATATGATTACATTTATAACACAATAGAATTTTCATTTACAATTTTATATAACTCGCTTTTTAAAAAGATTGATAATCCTAGACTTTTTAGATAGTAAATTGATCTTTGATATAAGTACATATAGTTGTTACAATCGAGAAAGCCTACAAAATTATCGGTTTTCTTTGAAAGATGAAAAAAAAAAAATTCTCAACTGTGGTATAGATAAGACGTTAATAATTACTTGAAATCTCAGTTAAACAGCATATTATATTCTTACAACACTGATCTGTCATTACATACTTCCAATTTCTTTAGGACGGTAAGATCTTGCAAATATTACACCGGGTGTAACACGAAAACCGGCCCATAAGCGTTTAACATGGGAAAACAGTTTTTCTTTGCCCAAAAGTGACATTAATTTTAAACTAAAATAATTTAAATGAATATTGGAGAGAATTAAATATTTGATCTAAACCAATAGTTACATTTTCTTTTGCTAACCGAGAAAACAGGATTTAAAATATTATAAAATATACTTCTTTATTGTGTTAGCCGTGGTATATTGACATATAATTTCAAACAAATTTTATAACATTTTACCTGTTAGAAATTATAAGATATAGTTTTTTTTCATCAAAATAATACTATTATTTTCTCTTCTTGTGAATAATTCTCCATTTTCAGTAATGAGATAACGTAGAGCAGAGCGTTGTTTATAGGTAAAATTACAAATATAATGACATTTTACCTTGTCAGAATATATTTGTCACATTGTGACATGTTTTATCTGTCAGAAACCTTTCCGTTAGATTGTGACATATTTTACCTATTAGAAAAGCTCTGTTTAAATTATAATTATTAAAAATAGAGAATTATGCGCAAGAAGAGAAGATACAAATCATTAAATAATATTATTTTAAAGAAAACTATATTTTATAAATACTGACAGACAAAATGTCATAAAATTTGTTTGAGATTTCATTTCAGTACCATGGCTAACACTATAAAGAAGTAACTTTTATAAAATTTTAAATTCTATTTCTTCGGTTACGAAACATGTAAAAGAAAATGATGTGATTAGATACAGAATTTAATTTTCTACAGCATTTATTTCAAGCATTTTTGTTTAATAGGCCACTTTTGCGCAAGGAAAAACTGATTTCCCATGTTAAACGCCTATGGTCCGGTTTTTGTGTTACACCCGCTATATATTTTTGTGCAAAAAATACATTTCTATTTAACATTCATTTATACATTTTGTTATGGTTCTTGAAAATAAATTGATGTATATATATATATATGTGTTATTAATATTTTTTGGACAATATAATTCAATCTTAAATATAAATGTATTTTGTAAAATCTTACCACCCTAAAGAGAAGAATAATAATTATTACATAAAACTATTTTAAATACTCTTTTTGTTTCAATAAAAGCATTTTCTTCATTGTTAGTAGTATCTGTAATAAAAATTATTTTTAGAATATTATTAATTCTTATATAACAAATAATTACTTCTGTTATTGTTATTTTCATCCTTTTCTTGTTGAAACCATCATTTCTTTTATTGCGTTTGATATATCGTCCCATTCTAGTTAATAGTAAATCTACAAATAGAAATTATTTAAAATTACAATGTAAATGTATACCGAAACATCGGTATTATAAGAATTTAAACTGTTTAACTGAATTTTCGGGTAATTATTGTTAACCCAAAAATTCAGTTAACGTCTTAGTAAAAATGTTCTTAAAAGGACGGAATGATTTATCTAAGCTCTTTTGTATGGTACATTAAACAGGGAAACAGATTTCAAATATCTTTCACCAAAATTTAGTTGAAAATTACCGCAAAATTAATTAGATTTTTGAAGAAAATATCAAAGTTTAAATTTTCGCATTAGCTGTACAAATAAGATTTTCACTGCCAAATTTTCGGTATCTCCATAAATCAGCCCCATGCATTAAAAAAAAAAAAAAAAAAAAAATGGAATAGTTAATTTCGAATTTTTATCTAGTTTTAGGCAGAATATGTTTTGGATTGTTATAGAATAATGTTTGTCAAACATTTTCATCACACAAAACTAACTAATATAAAAAGTTGTTTCAATTCTATTTTTTAGTTTCCTTAAAATGTTCCCAAAACATTATATACGCTAATAACTCTTCCAACAGTTTGAAATCCATTTAAAAAAAATTCCAATAAGAAATTATGTGGCCCGCTCCTCAAATAGATTGATAATCTCAAGCTTTAGACAGGAAATTGATCTTTGATGAAAAAAGGCCCATTAAATGATTGATTTCGTATTGAAAGTTCTTGCATTCAATGATTCGCTCTCAACACGGGCATATTTCCGTTTGCTTTGCTAGTGTCAACCTATTATGAACTGTATATATTCTAGAACAGAATAAAATATAATAGATAGTATTGAACGCAAAATTTTTTGTCTATCTTACAAAAGAAATATTTTCGCTGGATTTCAACATTTTTCTATTAAAGAAAGAACGACAAAAATGTCCAAAGAGTTTCTACGCATTAAAAAAAAGGATACAGTGTAATTTGTCATATCACACATTACATCAGAAATTCTAATTCCTTCACTATAAAGAATAGGCAAGCAGCTGTGTCTGCTAATCTTATATATAAACAGAATACGTTTTTGATTGTAGTGATGTATGTCAAACATATCCATCATACAAAACTAATTAATATAAAAAGTTGATTTGATTATATCTTGTGGTTTCCTTGAATTATTCCCATAACAATAAATAGGCTAATAACTCTTCAAGATCTTGAAATCTGTTGAAAAAAATACACATAATTGAAAATTTCATTTATTTACCATCGAAATGAGCAAATTTTGTTGTATTTTTTGTCTGATTTGAACAGACCTGTATAAAATATTTAAAATTATGTAAAGTATACGTACATATTACTTAAATATTATTGCATTTGCAGACACCATAGTGAAATTAAATCATTTTAAACCTCCAAATTAATTAATAATTGCTTGAGATGTTCACTTTAACCTAACCTATCTTTGGAAGTGACAATACTTGAAAACGAATAAAATTTGTATACATACCAATAAATATATGTTCTACCATATAATATTACATAATAACTGTGCAGTATTGTCCAGTATTTATTGTTGAAATATCCAGATTTCATGCTATCGATCGAATCGATGACGTTTGCATGATGTCAGCTCCAGCTCAGCTGTCAAGTCCATTGGAATTGGATATTGACTAACCTTGTAAAATATTAATAACTATTGAAAAACAAAATTTTAACGATTTAAAAGCTATAATTTAAACTGCAACGGATGACAGATATGTTTGTGAAAGAATTAGACATACGTGATTGTAAAATTAAATATTTGTATGTTCTAGATCATTTTTAAACAATAATTTATTACATATTTACTGTATTTGTACTCTCCATAGTGAAATAGAATCAGTTTAAACATTCATATTCATAATTATTTCTTATATAGTTCAACATAACCAAATATTGATGACTATTGGACTGTAAACTAAAAATTTCTACAATAAAAACATAAAATGTTATACATACCAATAAATAATTGTTGTGCCATCATTATTGTACACTATTACCCATTATAGATAGTTTAAAATCCAATTTACTTGCCTTATACATGCTAACGTCTGCACGGCGATGACAGATGACATATGAAATCGACTGGTTTACCTATAATATATTACTAACCATTTAAATAACATTTATTTATATTCAAATACCTTTAATTATTATATATTTTATCTAAAATTCAGTATTTTATCCATTTAAAAGCTATAATTTAAAACGTAAAGTCTATCTTGTCAACTGGTTGTGAATGACAGTTAGGTTTGTCAAACAAATTTGACAGGTGTGATTGTAAAATACTATTTTTAAAATTTCTAGACCATTTTGAAATAATATTTTAATACTTTTCATTAAATCCAACTATATTATTAATATTTTAATAAGATTTATTACAAAAAAACATCAATTTAAAGTAGAAATATTTTTATACTTGAAACATGTTAACTACCACTGGTTTAGAAAAGTACCTAATCTAGTAACTTTTCTAACATCTTTAATAAAAATCACCAAATTTCTGTCAACTTTTAACTTTGAACGTAAATTCCTTAAAATTACGACGTTATTGAGTATTTTGTCAAGACATACTTGTTAATCCCCATTTTCTCCACTTTCTAACCATATATAACATATTACATCCTTAAGACTTTTGATAAATCATGTAAGTTCCATATAGGTTTAACCTAGACGGTAAAAACAAGTGCAGAAACCTTTTTAATAGACCGCACCACACCACATATTATGCCTACTTTAAAAATTTCACTCATTATGACGATAATTTTTTTGTCACTTTTAAATATATAACAATAATAATAATTTAAAAATTGTATTAAAATGGTACATATTAAAATAAAATACATAATTTTACATAAATATTTTTTTTATTTATTTTATAAACCACAAACATTTACAAAAAAATAAAATATACTACTACAATCTAACATATTTTTAAGTTTATACACATTACTTACAGCACATACATATGGTTCACAATGTTCAAAACATCTGCAATTTAAATGCCTTAAATTCACTAAATTCTTCTAAATTTATTATTTCACAATTACATAAATTATATAAGTGTAAAAAGTTTTTTTTTATCAAACCTTTTACATATATTTTATTACATGTTTGACTTATTTTTTTTAAAATATAATATATTTTTTCATATGATATGTATCCATCACTCCATCGCAAACCATGATGTTTCTTTTCCACCCATATCGCAGTTTTTTTATCTTCTGGTGATAAATTTTCCCACGTAAATGGTGGTTTAATTATAAAATGTTGTAATTTAGAACCATCTCTTGTAAGAATAGCAATTTCCTTTGGAACCATAACATAATTAACTACTTGAAATCCTTGTATATCAATAATAAGTTCCATTCTGCTCACAGTTTAATATTAGACTAAAATACTATTGTTTTATAACATTAATTTATATTTTTTTTAAATTTAATTTTGAAATAATACTAATGTATTTTAATGAATTAAATAGATGTTTTAACTGTGCCAGTTAAAGGATTATATTTTATAATACAATCGTGAATAATAAGACAATAAACAGAAGTTTCTGCAGGAAAATTATCACTAGATTCAAATTCTAATCGAATATCTACGGTGCTGTTTTTAACTGAATCATTTTGTTGAGAACAATCAATAACAACTAATGGAGCAATATTTTTAAAATCTGTTTTTGTTAAAATTGGTCCAATATATGTATCATGGTAATTATAATACGATTTTGGAAATTTTGCATACATATCATATAAAAGTGCATATTGATTATTTTTAAAATCAATATTTAAATTATCATATGGATAGCAAACTGAATTTAAGTATAATTTTATATTGGTTAAATTACAAAAGTCAAAATAACTGTTATTGTTATTAAGTGTATTTTTTCGATTTGTTTGAAAACCAACAATTACAAATCTAGGTTTTTCTAATTGAGTAGCTGATTTTATTGACCATAATTGTTTCTTGGCTACTGGAAGAACTGGATATTCATGCAAATCCCAAGATCGAAAAGCACATGATAAAAATTGATTTGAATCCGTTATTTTTAATAATTTTATTCTATATTCATCATTAACATTAATGTGTGGCACTTTCCAATGTATTTTGTTTAAATGAAATTTTAAATTTTCTGCTGATATATATGCCCCATTATCATTTCTTGCTCTTATTAACACTAATTCTTGTCTGACATTTAATAGTATTTTATTATTATCCTCGAAAAATCCAAGTAACATTTTTAATGGAATGCATACATTAAAATTACCATCTTTATCTAAAATATTAATATTTAATCCCCATCCAGCATTTTCAAGTGCATCACTTTCAAATTTATTTAAAGAAGCATAAGCTTTTAATGTAGAACTAATTCCAACATTTTTAGTCTTATCAATTTCTACACTATTAATTAAATATTTAATTTCATCAAACAAATAAGCAATTCCATTATTTGTTATTTTTGCATCATTAGGAGGTGGTGAATTATCTTCTTTTAATAATTTTCCTTCAATGTATAAAAAACTCTCACTTGGTAATGTATATAAATCTTGCTGATGAATTTGTATTCTAATTTCATCACTATTATTAAATGCTAATGCTACATTTGGTGTATGACTATGAACTTCAATTCTAGTTATAGCATCATTAAATACAATACTAGATGTAACATTTAATATGTTATTCATTTTTCCTTTTTTTTACGCGTAAATGTATGCGTAAACCAAGAGACTTTAAATATAATAAATTGTCTCTTGTTAACACTTTCTTGGTTGGTGAAAAACTAACTTCATGCGCTATTGTTTGCGTACTTTTATAATCAATACCCATTTTTATGAAACTTTTTTAAGATGTAATCTAATAGATATTTTTTCGCCACGAAAATTTATAAGTTTTCCGTCTTGATCAATAATATTTACACTAATATTGTTTATTACTTGAGTGTTCACAGGTAAATAAATCACATTTGATGGTACTTCATTAATTTTATAACCAGGTTCAACTGTTGGATAAAATTCATGTAAAATATGAACTGGAGAACCATTTTTATAAGATCCTTTTATAATATTACATTCTATTAAGATTGTATTTACTTTAATAATATTTACAGGTAAATCACTCTCGTGTAATGTATTACTTTCCAATATTCGTTTTTTAAAACCTAATAATGATCCAAAAGAATCATTTTGTTTAAAATCAATAGTAACAGTACTTACAAGTTCACATTTTAATGTATTGTTATTCGCTTTTAAACTTATAAAAATTTTTTCTTTTCTTTTTTCTCTTATTATTTCATTAGTATAAAATTTGTTATCTGAAATATATGTAGAATCACATAATTCTTTTTTTAAAATATTCTCCAAATTATCAATTTCATATGATCCTACTGGTATTGTAAATATTTGGAAATTTTTATTTTTACTGTTTTCATTTTTATAATAAAATTTGTTGTTCGTATCATCTATATTAGGTATTGAGTGATATGTTTCAAAACTAATTAACCCCAATACATATTCACTATTATTTAAATAAATTGGAGGAAAAAAGTCTGCACTTATTGCAGAAGTATTACCATCAAGTGTTACCGTGATTGATTCCATAATTAAACTAAATTAATTATAATTTTTTTGACTATTTATTAAAAAATTTAAACACAAATGACCACAATTATAAGAATTAAAATTTTGATAACGTTTATAATTATACTTAATTTTACAAGTTGGTCCTAAGTAATTTATAATTTCCTTTGGCGGTGGCAAATTTCCAAAACTATCAAAATATTCATAATTTTTATTTTTCTTTATGTATGCTACCCAGTGTGTTCCAGGCCCTTGTTGAGAATCTAAATTTACAATAACGCTTTCATTTTTTAACGGTTTTTTAGGTAATTTATCTCGCATGTAAACACCACGAAAAAACTTAATATTATTATTATGGGCATATAATTTTAAATCTTTATCACTTAAGGCTTTTTTCGGCAAACTTTTTTTGGTTTTTGAGACTTTTTTTAATACTACCGCCGCGTTTATATGGTTTTAAATATAAACCTTTACCTAACGCTTTTTTGACACCATAAGAAGCAACAGAACTTACAGCGCCAGCTGCTAAAGCTTTTGCAATTAAAGGAATGAGTACCGCGGGTAAAAACCCACCATGTTTTGGTGTTTTTATTATGCGCTGTTTTTTTACAATTTTCTTTTTTTTGTTTAAACCCATTCCAAGTTTTCTTTTTGCTTTCATAGCGTTTGTTACGGTCCAAGCTGCAACTTTTTCACCAAATGAAGAATCCCCCGATTTTACTCTTTCCCACGCTCTTTCTTGTAATATTTTATCCGCTCTGTGTCTTTCTTCTAAATTATTAGATTTTGAATATGAAATATCATGTTCACGGCATGCGGCATCTAATTTATTAATACCAATATTCCCACTTTTTAATCTTTTTTCTAATTTTGTACCAGGACCACAGTATTGATATCCAGGTATATGTAATTCTATAGGTAAAGAATTAATTGCTTTATTTAATAAGCCACCACCGTAATTATATTTTAAATTTTGTGATTTATTTTTTTGATGTGTAATCATTGAAATTCTTTTTAAGACTGAATATATATATATAAAAACAGCTTTTATATTAAATAAAACAAATTATTGCATATTTAATTTATTTTTACATTTTTTTTATATAAATATAATAATCATATAATAAATAATAAAAAGATTACATAACATTATTTTTGTTTATCCATGAATTATGTGAATTATCAAATCCCAACCATTTAACAAATACTTGTGATCCTTTTCTTTTTAAAACTTTTTCAACTAAATATATATCCGAATACTTTGTCTTTTGTAATTCATGTTCATAAAATCCTCCTGCAACAGGTTGCTCTAAATAATCTTTTAGTTTATAAGTTACAGGATTTGTTATTTGTACTTTGGAGATTTTAAATATTTCAGCTGACCAATTAGGAGTATAACCTTTTTCAAAAACACTTTTCATTTTTGAAATTCTAACAAAATCACCAACTTTAAATTTTGCACGACCACATATTTTTAAATTGCTATAAATGGTTTTTAATAACAATTTTTCATTTTTATTATTTACCTCTATAGGTCGCATTTTAATAGTTCTATGTTTTGTATTATTATATGTTTTAATTAACTTTGGTAAAATATCAATCCACTTATATGAACCACGTAAACTAAATTCACGCCACATTTTATTTTTTAACGTTCTAACACTTGCTTTTAAATTGCTAAAAGTTGAATAGTGATTTATTCCATATTTTAACATTAAATTTTTAAAATTACTATTGTAAAATTCTTTTCCATTGTCAGTTTGCAGATTTTTTGGAATTCTTTTTTCTTTAAGAATATTTTCTAATGCTTCTGTAATTACATCGCCAGATTTATTTTTTACTGGTTTTGCCCACGCATATTTAGAAAATGTATCTATTACAGTTAGCATATATTTATAATTTTTATTTTCATGCCCATATGGAATCATTTCAACTAAATCAATTTGCCACAAATCATCAATTCCTTTTGTTATCACTCTACGTCTTGGATAATTTTTTCGTGCTGGTTTATGAAGTTCTTCCACAACTTGCCGCTTAGACATTATTATTTATTTTCTTTTAAATACCTCTTTTTCCAAAGTTTTTATAGCTGTTAACAATTCTTCTTCAGTTTTTAAGTTTTTTCAAGTGGTTTAATTTTTTCTTCTAATAATTTATTTATTTTTGCTTCTAAATTAATTGCTATATTATCAACATAAAATTTGTTAGCTGCATTAGTATTAGTCTCTGGTGTTTGAACATTTCCAATACATTTCATTTTTGCATCAAAAATGTAACCCTTTTTATATTTTTTTAAAAGAATAACGTTGAAACTTATATATTTTTCTATGTCTATTAATCTCTTGTCAACATATTCTTTAGTAACAATATCAGTAGAACTTGAAGGCTTGCCAATATTTACAATTTGTTTTCCATCTAAATCAATTCTACCATTTTCATCCAATTGTATAATTTTATCTTTTTCACTTTTTTTCCTTTTATAAGAATGACGCCCAAATTTGTCAACACTCATATTATATATAAATATTAATTTATTATATTTGCTTCTTTTAATTCTTCAATAATTGAAATTATTTCATTATCATGACCTGTATGTCCACTTTGTTTAGATGCTAACAATAATCGCAATCTACTGACTAGTTCATTTGGATCATCCCAATATATATATTCACGTTTATAATTTGAAAAGTTTAAATTTGTTGGTAATAAACCCGAACCTGTAGGAGAATACTTTACTGGTTTTTTTCTTTTTCTTAATGATAATCGCCTTCTATCATCAACAAAATGTGGTTTTAATATATTAAAATATTTAGGTGAACTTGATATTTTTAATAAATTATTGGTTGAATTTATATGAGCACTTGTTTGTTCCAAAATTTTAAAATATTCATTTTTATCTAAATCCGTGTAATCTACAGGATTTTTTTAAAAAATTAATTCATAAAGACCTTTTGTACCTTCATATTCTTTCCCATCTATTAATATATCATTTTTGTCTATTTCCACCTTCTTTTTTCCTAATTTAAATGTGCCATCTTTAGCTACTTTTATACCATATTCTTTATCAATATCTTTATCTTTATTTATAAATTTTAAAAAATATTCATGTCCCAAATCTCCTAATTTTAATTTTAAATTTTCTATTTCCTCTTGTCCTTGAGGAGTATTAGAAGCTTCTTTTGCTTGCGAAATTGGAGAAATATCTGGATTTGCCTCATAAATATGTTCTTTATTTTCATAATTTTCTATTTTAATATTTGAACTTCCTGGGGTGTCTAAATCATAATTTAAAACTTTTCTTACATTTTTTTTGTTTATTATTGGAGATTTGTTTTCCTTTCCCACATCATTTTCTTGTTGCACTTTTTTAATTTCATTTTTGTTTGAATTTTTTACCAATTCTTTAAGCGGATTTGTTATAGGTTTAAAAGTTTCTTGTAATACTGCTTCAGTATCCATTTTATTATGTTTTAATGCATTAAATTTTTCTTTTAATACTTTACTTACTTTAATTATTTCTTGAATAGTATTTTTATTACTCATTTTTATAATAATTTGTTTTAAACAGAATCAAGTTTAAGAAATTTATCCATTCCCTTTCGATAGCGACCTTCTTTCTCACTATCTTTATCTATAACTGCAAACCCATATTTATCTTTCCAGCAATTTATACAAAAATTTTGAAATTTGTTAAATGACATATCTGTGTTTACATGATCGTCATATATATGTTGTAAATTTGTTTTATCTTGTTTAAACAATATAATAAAATTAGCATTATCTCTAATTAAATGTTTAGGTACTTTCGCATAGGTTTGAGCCAGATAAAATGAATCCACACAATTATGTCATCCCATTGAAAAAAAATCTCTCATACAATTTTGTTTATCACATATTACATCATCAAAAATTATAACAGAAAATAATTTTGCTTCAGATGGTTTTATAACATCGCTGTTTTCATTATAAGAAAAAAAAACCCATACATCTACTTTTGAAATACATTTTTCTAAAAATTTATATTTCGGTTGTTGTGATGATTTAGAGTATAAGTAAATGTTTTTAAACTTTAATCCATTTGCATGTGTAAGCAAACTAATTAAAATATTTGTTTTTCCACAATTACTTGGTCCTACAATATACATCTTACACTATTTGGTAATAATTCACTATGTTTTCTGAATATTTTTTTTGATTGTATAATATCAAAATTGTTTACACAAAAACGTTGTTTTTGCTTTACAAATTTCATACTGACTATTAAGCAAGCAATAAAGAATAGTATTTATATAAAAAAAAATGTAAAAAATAATTAATTTTTACGCAATATTTATATATTAAATGTAAAAATACTTCATTACAATTAAAACATTTTTTTTATTTGAAATTAATCTATAATTATAATATCATTATTTATAACATTTTTATTACTAATTGAATAATGACCCCATGGTAAAGTATCTGTTGTTTCTTTCCATATGTGTCGTTTATCATCATTATAATCTAGCACTACTTTATTTATTTTTACTGAAAAAATATTATGTTTTTTGATATAATATTATTATATGTTTTACATAATTTTTCTTTTTGAAAAAGTGTTTTTTTATAATGGTCTATATTTAGGTTTTTAGTAATTTGTTTTGATACTTCTTTAGCTTTAGAATAAGATTTTTCATCTTCTAAAGCAAATGAATACATTTTTGCTTTATGACCTGCAAATTCAATCATTAACTTTCCAGCATTTTCATCTTTAAACAAACCCACAACTTTTTTATTTGCTTGTGGTATTCCATATCGATTATTAATTAAATAATCCGAAGTATCAAAACGTTGAATATCTTCTTTAATTTTAATATATGGATCTTGAAAAAATTGATATATAAGTGAATCAGTATCCTGATATAATAATTTACAATTTTCAAAGTTTTGTTTAACATAATTGTAGTGAAAATTATACATAAGTACTTTGCTAATATCAAGAATTGCCATTCCTACATATATGGGCTTATTAAAAGTAATATTATTTTTATTTAATTCAATGGAAGCTAAATTTTCATTAAAAAGTGTAATTTTTTTAAAATTTGGTTTACATATTAATTTTCTAGCACCACCTCCTCCATCCCATTTTGTTATAAGTTTTATATCTTTTCGATTACGTATATTCTCCATGCTTTTACCAAAAATTGCATTATTATTTAATTTAAATCTATCTTTTTCGAAATCACTTTTTGCATTTTTTCGAAATTCTGTATTCATATCAATATATTGTTTTAGCCACAAAGATTGCTTAAATTTTAAAACTCTATGTATTTTAATTAATTTTAAATCTAATAATAAATAATGTAATACATATCTTTCTTTATTGTATAAAGTCGTCATTAATTTTTTAAATTTTGAATTTGGTGGTGTTCGGTGTTCTGAACATAAAGGAAAATCTTTATGAGAATCATGTAAATGTGTGGGATATTCTAAATCAACTTCTAAAAGATATCCAGTAAAACTATAATCACTTATACTCATTATGTCTAGTTTTAAAATATCTTCATCCGTTAACCATTCAAACCCACCATATGGTAAACACTGGGTCATTGCCCAACCATATAAATTACATGCATCATAATACATGAGATAGCTATCCGGCTCTTCTGGATTGTGTGATGACATATAATGGTTGTTCGCAGAGGCGTATCGATTGCTGCATTGACAAATACCACCACGCACCCCTCGTTCGAAAAAAAGAATCATATCTATATCCGTCAATAATTCTAAATTTACTTTGGTAAATTTTAACATTGCATCCCAAGCATATCCTAAAAAACATTTTTTTATTTTTTTAATTACATAGTTAAAAAATTGTTTTACCTGGAGTTGTAAAATAATGCACTGGATCAAGGTTATAGGCATTAAAAGATACATTTGTAAAATTTTCAAATATGTCCGCCAAAAGCAAAACATCTGTTTCAAGATATAATTCAACATAATCTCCAAAAGTTTCTAATTTAAAAATGTTCCAAACATTTTGTGCATGATTGTAATCCTCATTAGTGATATGTTCGTTTTTTAACTTTGAGAAAAATGCATCTTTTGGAGGTAATTTAATTTCCTCCATAGTTTCAAAGGATTTTAAATAATCATATGGAAATATTCCCTTCCTTAATAACAAATCTCTTTTGGTTTTGTTTGCATAAAATTTATTCATAATTTTAAACTCATTTTTATCCATATAACTCACTAATTTTTCAAGTGAACTATTCATAAATCTAAAAAAAAAAAAAATTCAATACTAATATTTAATTATATTTTATATAGTTGGTTACAGTGCGATTTGAACAGTGCTTTTGTTAAAAAACTTTTTTGAAGTTATAATTCATCTGGAATTATTAACATTAAAAACATTGTAATGATACATTTACAGTGCTAAGTGCATCTAATATTCATATATGTATCAAAACTTAATTTCAGTTACATTCAAGTGAAATAAATAAATAAAAGTTTATTAAAAACACGTGGAAACGAGCGCGCATTCGGCCTACGCATTCGTACCGCCCGCAAATTCCCAAAAACAATCAGTGTTGCCAACTCTAGTGAAAATAAAATTTTAATCATGCAACAAACCAGCGGAGGACTAAATTTAATGACAACTTCTGAAACTAACGTGGTAACTACTTTAGCCTCGTCACTCCAATATATGCAAACAACCATGGCAATGCAAACAACACCAATAACTACTCCACTACATCTCACTCCGCGAATTTATACTACAGAAATAGGGCGAGTTTCTCCCGCATCAACTCCTTCAGCACACACCCCAGTTTTACAACCAGAGCAATCCCAACTAAGCAACTCACCCTCTTATAACACATTAGGCTGGCAAAAAATATATCCAAAACGTTCTTCAAAAAGGACAAGAGAAGATGACAAACACACAGGATCAAAAGAAAAACGCAATAAAAATTCCAACCGTATTACTACAGCCAAAATTTTTAATAACTCGAACAGATTTATTGTCCTTGATAACGAATTAAACGAAGAACAAATTAAAACTGACCCGAAACCGCCACCCGTGTACATACAGAATGTATCAAACTATCAATCCATGCTTATAACTCTTGAAACCACTCTAAAAAAGAAGAATTTATATGCAAAACCTTCGCAAAAGATAGTGTCAAAGTAAATACTAACTCCTCTGATGCATATCGAAAACTTATACGACTGTTAGACGTGAATGGCATAGCGTACCATACATATCAACCAAGAAATGAAAGATCATACAGGGTTGTAATTAAAAATATTCACCAGTCAGTTCCCGTTCAGGACATAAAGGCAGCCTTGGAAGAAGAAGGATTCGAAATTCGAAACGTATCAAATATTAAAAGCTGGCAAACCAAAGAGATACTCCCAATGTTCTTCGTCGACCAAGAGCCATCCGAAAATAATAAAAAGATATATGAACTACAATATCTATTAAACACTAAAATTACAGTAGAACCTCCCAAGAAAAAGAGTGACTTACCACAATGCATGCGATGCCAAGATTACGGTCATACGAAAACCTACTGTAAAAAACCACATTACTGCGTAAAATGTGCTGAAAACCACTCATACAAAGACTGCAAAAAACCAAAAAACACACCAGCCAAATGCATTCATTGTCTAGGCCCACACCCGGCAAACTACAAAGGTTGTGCAGTCTACAAAGAACTCCAAAATGCTAGAAAATATCAAACTCAAAAGGTATCACAAAATATAAACAACCCTCCTCAGAGATACTACTCTCAGATAAGTACAAAGAACGTAACCTACAGTGATGTAGCAAGACAATCTTTAAATAATAAAAACAATGAAACACAATCGAATCCGCAAAATGAAACTTTTTTATCTATGTTTTTAAATAAATTCGAATCAATGGTCAATCAACTAATCCAGCAAAATTCTATGATACTAAATCTATTAACCACGTTAATCAATAAACAAAATGATTAATACAGTAAGAATACTCTTGTGGAATGCCAACGGACTGGCGCAACATCGAAATGAAGTAGAAGTTCTCTTAAAAGAACAAAAGATAGACATCATGTTAGTAAGTGAAACTCATTTTACAAACCGCAATTATTTTAAAATATCTAAGTACAACACATACTACACAAATCATCCAGATGGTACAGCGCATGGAGGAACTGCCATAATAATAAAAGAAAACATAAAGCATTTTGAAATAGAAAAATATCAGAAAAATCATATCCAAGCTACAAATATTAAAATAAAAGACAGCTATGGCTATTTAACCATATCCGCAGCATATTGCCCACCTAGACATACAATTAAACAAGACGAGTTTGTAGAATACTTCAGTAAATTAGATGATAGATTCATAGCAGGAGGCGATTTTAACTCAAAAAATCTCTTATGGGGATCAAGATTAATAAACCCGAAGGGGCGGGAACTACGAAAAGCAATGATGGCAAAAAACTATAACTATATCAGTACAGGAAAACCAACGTACTGGCCCACCGATACTAAAAAATTACCAGACCTGTTAGATTTTTTCGTTACAAAAGGTATTTCGCAAAATTTCACCGAAATCGAATCAAATTATGATTTCTCATCGGATCACTCAGCAGTTATACTTACTTTAAGCTCTACCATAATAACAAGAGAGAGAAAACCTATGCTGCACAATAAATATACAAATTGGGAAATGTACAGGAAATATATAAATGAAAACATAAATCTCCAAATACCACTAAAAACACAGAACGATATTGACGAAGCTGCGGAAAATATTACAAGCCTCATCCAAAACGCTGCATGGACTTCTACGCCCGTCAATAAAAATAAAAATGAAAATACACCAAATTATCCAAAATATTTGAGAGAAAAAATATTGGAAAAAAGAAAAATGAGACGAATCTGGCAACAAACAAGACACCCTGGGGACAAAAAGAAACTAAATACTTTAACTAAAGAAGTTAAAAAACTAATTCAAAATATTAAGAATGAATCATTTCAATCTTATTTGACTAATCTCTCCAATCTCCCCGAAAATGATTACTCCCTATGGAGAGCAACAAAACATTTAAAGAGACCCAAACAACATATCCCACCATTTAAAAGAGAAGATGGAAACTGGGCCAGAGAAGACAACGAAAAGGCGGAAATTTTTGCAAAATATTTTGCTAAAGTTTTTCAACCCCATCCATCAACAATGACAGCTGATGAAGAGAATGAAATCCAAAACTATATATCATCTCCTTTACAATTATCCACTCCACTTAAATATTTTACCCCAGTAGAAATCATGAACGAAATTAAGTTCTTGAACAATAAAAAAGCCCCAGGATACGATCTTATTACAGCACAAACACCAAAAGAACTACCAAGAAAGGCAATAGTGTTAATAACACAAATCTTTAATGCTATGCTAAGAATCTACTACTTCCCTATCCAATGGAAACTTGCTGATATAATTGTAATTCTGAAACCGGGAAAACCAGCACACGAATTATCCTCATACAGGCCTATCTCTTTACTTCCACTTTTTTCTAAATTATTTGAAAAATTATTCCTAAAGAGGTTATCAACAGAAATTGAAAGCAAAAAGTTAATCCCGGCACATCAATTTGGGTTCAGGGAGCAGCATTCAACCGTACAACAAATACATCGCACAATAAACGAAATAGAAAATGGACTTCAATATGGAAAAATATGCTCTGGCATATTCATTGATATCAGTCAAGCGTTTGACAAGGTATGGCGACCTGGCCTTCTATATAAAATTAAAAAACAACTTCCACACCAATACTATAGCCTTATCAAGTCCTACTTGGAAGAAAGATACTTTCGAGTAAAATATGAAGAAAGTACTTCCAAACTCTTCCAAATTCAAGCTGGGGTACCTCAAGGTAGCGTACTAGGCCCAACTCTGTATCAGCTGTATACAGCTGATATGCCATGTCCAGAAGATGTTATAACCGCTACTTATGCAGATGATACCGCAATTATTTCTACGCACGAAAACCCAAACGAATCATCTAAAACACTACAAAAAGCTGTCGACCAAATCGAAAAATGGGCTACAAAATGGCGAATAAAAATAAATGAAAATAAATCTACTCACATTGTCTTTACAAATCGAAAAATAACATGTCCTAAGATTAAAATAAATGGCAAACTGGAAACAAAAGATGAGGTAACTTATCTAGGAATGAAACTAGAAAAGAGACAAACATGGCAAAAACACCTGCAAACAAAAAGAAAACAATTAGACACGAAAGTTAAAAAAATGTACTGGCTTCTAGGACCTAAATCACACCTGTCGTTAGAAAATAAAATATTACTTTATAAAGTCGCCATAGTTCCAATATGGTCGTATGGTATCCAACTGTGGGGATGCGCGAAGAAATCAAATACGAATATCATACAACGATTCCAGAACAAAACCCTGCGAATGATTATCAACGCACCCTGGTACGTAAACAACCGTACGATACATAAAGATCTTAAAATCAAATACGTCTACGAACAAATCCGAGAATACGCCACAAAATATGAAGAAAAATTAAACAACCATTCCAATGAACTCGCCATCAACCTTTTAAATAATGAGGACGACCCCAGACGTCTCAAGAGAACCAAACCACTTGATCTAAAATTTATTTAAATGAAATGTACTTATACACATTAATTATATTGTAAAGAGGATGTACCATTGGGTATATACCTCACACCCGTTAAAATATGAATGTATCAGATTTGCTGGTTGGCCTACCTAAGGCCAGTTGTAAATAAATTATTACAATAAAAAAAAAATTATATTTTAATTTAAAAACTTACAATAATGAATCCAAAAAACGAAGCTCCATTCCACTCATTCTTATAGAAAATGATATATATTTTTCATTATTAGTGGGAATAATAGTTATGTTTTCCTCGTTAAATCCAAATTCTTTAATTAGTAAGTGGCTATCATATCCATTTAAATTATGGAAAAAAATGGGGATGAATTTTGGATTTTTGTATGCTAAATTACAACTGTTATGGGCTGCTCCTCTATATTTGCCTATTAAATATGTAAATATAAATAATTTAATGTTAAATATATAATAAAACATATACATACCTGAAAAATGGCAATGATCTTTTACTTTGTCATCCAAATTTTTAATTTCTTTTTCACAAATATGACAAATTTTTGCATTATTAAAATTATCCCAATCATCTTTTGTCATAATAATAGGAACAATATTTTCATAAAATGTTTTTATCATATCTATTAGCTGCTTCATTCGAGCAATAAACCATGTTGATGCTTCAGGTCCTCGATAGGATTCGTAAAAAGACAGCGAATCATTATATGAACATTTTAAATAATATGCAACAGCACATGGTATATGCTGTTGATATGCGTTTGTGTATGATGTATTTGGGCTTGGATCACATGTTGCAATTGGCACTGTCAAACATTCAAAATCTGCATACACCACAAATGGATGACGTTCTTTCCTTGAATAATTTTTAAAAGAAATAAATATCTCATTTTCTGATGGTATTTCTATTTTAACTGCATCCATTAATGCGCAATCTTTTTCATGTGTTTGTAATAAATTATTGGAACTAAAATATTGTAAACATCGATCACATATATATTTTTTATGTTTATTTTTTGAAATTTGTGTTGACAATAGTCGAGATAGTGATTTGATCCAACAATAGTGTGACCAATTTTCTTTCGTTAAAAAAAGTAAATTAACATGTCGTTCCATTTTTCTTTTTGTATAATGTAGTGGTCCAACAACCACATGTTTTTTAATTTCTGCATTAAATTCTATTCCATAAACATTTATGGATATATTATTATTTTTTTTCAAATTTAGATACATCACATAATGGTGTAGGAAATCTAATATTCTCTAGATTAAAAATTTCTTCATGATTTTGTGGATATTTCGAGGGTCTTTCAGGATGATCATCTGCGGGATACATTGCCGCAAGGAGCGACCAGATAAAACACTTATCATCATTATTCTGTATGTTTATAATTGCTTTTCGGTTTTTAATATTTTCAGGAAGCTCAATATAAGATGACCCCCCAGAATTTGTTACATCAAACTTATTAATATTTACCTATAAATTAAATATAATTTAATAATTAAAAAAATACTAATTTATTTTAACTCACCTGTAAATATAAAATTTTATTTAATGCCTTTCCACTATCGCGTTCTTGAAACTCGCTCATATTGTTTAATATGGGATCCATTACGTTTACATTAAACCATTCAGTAAAGTCATCATGTAATGTAATTGGCATCATTCGTGAATTATGATATATTTGAAATGTTTGCAAGTTATCATTTTTTTGTAATAAATATTCACAACATAATTCACAATTAATTTTCACTGGTGATTTAAACTTATAAATAAATTCACCCACTTTCTCCAATAATATAAACAAACATTGATTTAAAAATAAATTTGGTTCAATAATATTTTCATTATTATTAATTTTACCACAATATACTCGATTTTTAAACGAAGATGTAGTAGCTTCCCAAACAACCATTTTTAAAACTTATAAAAAGCAATGCGAGAAACAATGCAAGGAAAAGTTTTATAATAACTACACATTATACGAACAAATATGGGATATATATATATATATATATATATATATATATATGCGGTGTTATCGCCAAACACACATGCAGATTACAATATTACATCAACATCCTGTAAAAATTCTTAAAATAAATTTATCACCAACATTTTTTGATATCAGCACACATTAGTCAGTTATCTGTAACAGGAAAATACTATCTCTTTATAAATTAATAATAAATTAATTTTAAAAAATTATAGATTTATTGTAAAAATAGACCCATCATCGTATTCTACGTGTCCGAATTAGTGGGAATAGATACCCCACTTAATATCCTTAAAAAAAAATTAACAATAACATGTTAACAAACATCTTAAGAACCAAATCTTAAGATGTCTCAAGATTTCCTTATCAAATCTTAAGATTTTCCTTATCAAACTTTCAAGATGTTGTGGTACTCCTTAAGACATTCATTATCAAATCTTAAGATGTCTCGCAAGAAACAAACACTTGCTAGTGCTCTTTAAAAATAATAAAAAAAACATAGCTTTCAAAATAAATATTTCTTATCTCTAACAGGAAACGTTATATCTTTATGTAATAAAAATCAATTAATTTTATAAAATTATAGATTGTAAAAATAGGCCCACCATCGTATTCTATGTGCCCGAGTTAGTGGGAATAGACACCCCACTCAATATCCTTAAAAAAAATTTAACAATAACATGTTAATAAACATCTTAAGAACCAAATCTTAAGATGTCTCAAGATTTCCTTATCATATTTTAAGATTTTCCTTATCAAACTTTCAAGATGTTGTGGTACTCCTTAAAACATTCATTATCAAATCTTAAGATGTCTCGCAAGAAACAAACACTTGCCTAGGTTATGGGTTACGTCAGGTTAAGTTATGACGTCATCACTCTAATCTGTGACGTCATCACTCTTATCTGTGACGTCTCTTATCTGTGACGTCATCAATCCTTATCTTTACAATCTCTTATCTCTGACGTCAATCTTAGATCGTTATCTGGTCCAGAACCTGTCTAACTCCCCTACTAAAGGTATTTCAAGTTTTTTCTGGAAACTTTTAAATTCAAGAATATTTTCACCCTCTTGAGGTAAAATTGTAACTATTTTGCCACAATCAAAATTTTGATGTTTCTGTAAATTTTCTTCTGATGTAAAATATATTAAGCATCCATCACAAATCCATTTTGTATGTCCATGAGAATTAATTTGGCTCCCAATTAAACGAGAAAAGTGTTTTATCCATACATAATGATTTTTATTATTATCTCCCAAATATAATAAATTTATATGATTTATTTTACGATTTTTTGTATGATGTAATGGGCCAACTATGTTGTGTTTACGTTCATTGGAATTATGTTCAAGTCCAAACACATTAATCGAAATATTTTCATTTAGTTCTTCAAATTTTGGAATATCTTTAATTTTGACAGGAAAATTAATAGCAGTGAAATTTAACTCACGATCATAATTTATGTAGTGTGCTAGACGTTGTGGTTGACGCTGACGATTAACTGGATGTAGAGCTGATAGTACGGCCCATTTGAAACATTGTTGGTCAGTATTTTCCACATTTATGCAAGCCTTTTTTTGTTTCACATCTTCTGGTAAATTGATGTATGACGACTCTGCTATTAGTGAATATTTATTTATATTGACTTCTAAATGATTTACACCTGATAAGGCCCAGCCGGAATCTCTCTCCTATAACAACAAAAATAGTTCAAAGTTGTGTACACAGAAATTAGTTACTAAAAATTCTTATCTGAAACTCACCGCTTTTGTTCTCTATTATGTACAGTAATGTATCGTACAAAACTGAAATATCTTCTTCAAATTTTGTATTAAATGACTTTATTTCTTCCTTTATACTGTCATCCTTTCCAATTTTTTTATACAAACAGAATAGTTCTAAATTGAATTTAATAGCATTCTGACTTTTTCGCTGCGCATCGATAAGATTTAAAACACTTTTTTAAATATTTTTTAAAAACGTTATTATGTCCAATGAATTTTTATTACTAATTTTGTACGATATTATTCGTCGTTTGAATGCAGTACTTATTATTGATATTGCAGGGTCGTCTTCATTTTGTTGTTTACTTGCATTTGATTTATGCAAATTTGTTTTTAAATGAGCATTCTACTGAGTTTTTTTAATATCAACGTTACAAAATTCACAGAAAATATTATTGTCGTTTCCATGATGACTAGTTTTTACTCGTTTAATTTTTAATTGGTTATATGGGTTATTAGTATTTCCTCTGGAAGTTGATGGGGTTAATGTAGTTAAATTTATTTGATTTTTATTACAACTGGTTTTTATATGTCTTTTAAGATTATCATTACGTGTAAATTTTTTTTACATTTGCTACATGAAAACATTTTTTATAATTAATAAATTATATAAATAATGAAATTTTGGTTCCTTAAAAATGAATTTGTAATTGTTTTTTAAATTGTTTTTAGCTTCTTGCGAAAAAATATCTGAACATTCAATGCAATTATATGGCGAAGAAATGTTAAACAATTTTTTTTCACAAATATGGCAATAATAGTTTTTTAAATACAAAAATTTTTGCATGTGTATAGTGTTACTGAAAATATCTGTAAGATTTTCTATACTAACAGGTACTAAATTACCATTATAGCAACCAAAACAATAAACTAAATCTCTGTTAGTATTCACCTGATAGCGGTCTTGATATTCTACACAAGCATAAGTATTATTTTCTGTTAATTTTGTAATAGCGTCCCGAATATCTTTTTGAAATTCCAAAGAAAATAAAGCAAACGACATTTGTTAGTAAAAGGAAATGTTAATTTTGTATTATCGGCTAATTATTATTTAAGCTAAAACAAAAAACATATTAGTAATTATAACAATATTATATTTAGTATTTTACCTTGTAAATTCTATTTTAACAAATTTATCAGTCGGCTCAGTTATGTTTCTTAGTCCTTTATTTGCCAAATCGTTGACTTCAGTATCCGTTAATGTCTGAAATCTCGCTGGCAAGAATACTTCGAAATTATTTATGCAAACCACAACTCGTCGGCCGTACTTCGTTTGTAGAACTCTTGCTGATTTTATTTCATAAATTTCGCCAGGTGTCAGGTCTGCAATTTTTTTGTATGTTTGTCCTGCACCGAGACTATCCAACTTGTTTAAGTCCATTTTGAATACGACTGAATTTAATTTATACTTTGCCTTCTATTTATACGAAGCAGTACCTACCTATGTACGTATTGAAGGATTTGTAATATGCCTTTCATTTTTCATCAGCCATATATGCACTAGGTGTGTAAAAAAGTAATTGCAATAATAAATTTTCGACCCGTATTCCATGTAATAAAATTTGCATTGTAATTTGTTACATGCATTTATTCTAACTTCTATTGAAGGATTTGTAATATGCCTTTCATTTTTCATCAGCCATATATGCACTAGGTGTGTACTAAAGTAATTGCAATTATAAATTTTTCGACCCGTATTCCATGTAATAAAAGTTGCATTGTAATGAAAACTAATTTATATTGCAAGAGTGTAGTAAATTTTTATCTATTTATACAAATTGTTAATGCATACACTCCTATAAAGGTGTGTGAAACTTTGTAGCAGATTTTTTTTTGCATTATGCATTTTTCTATCGCGTGCAGATTATATGAGATCAGGAATCATATATATACGACAGAATTGAACATACGAGTACAAGTTGATCAACTCAGAAAGATGACTTCTAATTATAAACCATACATTGTGAAGTGTGAAGAGAATTGGGACACTTGCGACGACGAATCAACGAAAATAAGGTAATTTAATTTATTTGGTAATAATTTATTCGTTCAACACATTATTCAAAATGGAACAATATTTAATGTTTAGCATTAATTTATTGCGACGCCAAATATCGTTTTTTGTTTTTATCACTTGTAAAGAATCACTCTTCAGAAATCACCTTCGACGTGGTAATAATGTGTTTTTTTATTAACAGCAAAAGGACCACACCCTACCATGTCGAATGCAGTGAGAATTGGGATGGTTGTAACGATGAATCTTACAACCCAGAATTAAATATAGAAAATAGACTAGTATTAAGGAGACCACCCATTAATATAAAAAATACGAAAAAAGAAAATAAAAAGTTTAGGGCTGAGGAAAGAATAAGGTGGCAAAAATTAAAGGTAAAAAATATTGATAATAAGTTTTTATTTGTATATTCATTTATTATTATTTTAGGAATTAAATAAAGAAAAATAAATCAATTTTTATTATAAAAAATATACTATAATATTTATAAAGTAAAATTGTTATTTTTTAAATTTCCTTACACTTACCTACTTACTATTCCTTACTTTTATTGTAGCAACCATAAAGGACCAAAAGGGTACACAATAAAATTTTATTGCATATTTATACTTTTCACAAAAACAGCCAATTTTACTGTTATGCTAATAAGATTTATTGTACTCTATTTTACTGTGTATATGAATACATGTTCCTTACATACTTGTGGACCTAATAATAAAAATAGTAATAAATACATACTTATTATTTTATAATATTACAGTAAATATTGTTAAAAAAGAAAACCACAGCTACATGGAATTCAAATTCCCTTAATCCACTCCTGATACACCGCACGAGTTCATGAACACTCCGAGCGCACTAGTGAAAGGTAAGCGGAGCTCGACTGGACGCGGCCCGCTTAAGGTGTACGCTCGGGCTCCGCGCGTACGGTGGCTCGGGTTCACTGTTAATTCACCGCTGCGAGGCGACAAAGCAATTTGTTCTTGGCTGAATATTTTTTGGTTTTTTCTTTATAATATATCTGATTTGTTAACATATGAATTATATTTTTTATTAAACCCTAGCCATTTGACAAAATATTTATTTCCTTTCTTATGTAGAATTTTTTCAACTAAATATATACCAGGATATTTTGTTTTTCTTATTTCATATTCGTAAAAACCTCCTGCTATATCTTGACCGTTTTCGTCTTGCAATAAGTATGTTATTGGTAAAGTTGACTGAATTTTCCTAATTTGAAATATCTCAGTTGTCCAATTGGGTGTGTAGTTTTTGTCAAAAATTGATTTATACTTGCTTATACGGACAAAATCGCCTACTTTATACTTAGCTGGAGCGGCTACTTTAATGCGATTGTATACAGAGTTTAATAATTTTTTTTCATGCTTAAGAGATACATGACTGGGTTTCATTTTAATTGTTGAATGCCATGTATTATTGTAAGCGTTCGTAAATGTTTCAATTTTATTAATCCACTTGTACGATCCTTGTAAACTGAACTCTTTAAACATAATAGATTTTAATGTTCGATTAAATCGTTCCACTATACTGGCTTTTTTTACTACTGAATGTTGAGTAGTGATTAATATTATATTTCTGCGTTAAATTTTTAAAGTTTGAATTGTAGAATTCCGTACCATTGTCAGTTTGCAAGTTTTTTGGAACAAACCCACTTTTAAATATTTTATTCATGGCACTTGCTACTTCTTTGCCGGTTTTGGTTTTAATCGGCACCGTCCAGGCTCTTTTCGAAAAAGTATCTATAACTGTTAGAATATACTTGTACCCTTTATTCTCCCTGGCATAGGGTATCATTTCCACAAGATCTGCTTGATATAGATCGTTTAAACCTTTTATAATTACATGCCTGCGAGGAAAATTGCGACGAGCAGATTTATGTAATTCGTTTACTATATCTTTTTTACTCATTTAGCTTTAATATTTGTTTCTAGCAGCAATTCAACAGACAGTGCTGGTGCAGTTTTTTGTCCCTTTATAGGTAAAAATTTTAAAATATCGTTGGCTCGAACACGTAGACCTTTTAATTCAAGTGATTTATTATTTACTATTGCTTCAATTAACGTTCCCTCAATATTATATCGAACATTTTGAATTCGAGCATTACACGGGAATGTATAGAAAAACTGAGAATTACCATTTATTATTTTATAAATATTTCCAGTTAAATTTAATAGTAAATTTACTATAAGTAAACTGCGACTGTTTTCAATTTTATTCAAAAGTTTGTCTTCCAAAGTAAATACGTGTTGGTTTATGTGGTCAATAGATTTTTCATTTTTTTTTCTAAATTATTACGTACATTTGTAACATATTTTAAATTCACTGCATCACTCTCATGTTCAGGATCGGTAACAAGTCCCGTTACACGACTTACGTTTAACACTTTACTTTCAACGAAAGTTGTTTTATTTCGTATATTAGCTAGTATTTTTCTGTATAGACGGTGATGACCGTGTTTGTTAATATGACGTCCAAACTTATCGACAACCATGTTATAACTAATAATGTACTGCATAAAGGAATAAGTTTATACAATAATATTAGCTTCTCTTAAAGCCTCTTCTATTCTAATAATTTCATCATCATGCCCTGTATGTCCAGCTCGTTTAGAGCCTAATAATAATTTAAGTCTTTTAACAAGATTATTTGGGTTACTCCAATAAACATATTCTGTTCGTTTATTGGTTAAATTTAAGTTTGTTATTGAGTCTTTCAGCCCTTGTCCAATGGAGCTACGAAGTGCAGCAGCTGTACCCGCACGTGTAGTTACTTGAGGAACTATATCTTTTATTATGTTTTTATACTTCAAAGCACGATCCGTTACAATTGAACCTAATCTATTATAGTGTTTACGATGTGCGTTGGTTTTTTGAATAATTTCCAAATATTTTCTCTTATCATTTTCGGTGTATATATTTGGATCCGGTAATTTCATTGTTAGAAGTTCATATAAGCCAGGCGTTCCTTCATACCAAGCCCCATCAATATTTATATCATTATGCTGAATTTCAATTATGGCATCCCCAATCTTAAATTTATTATCAGGTGTTAGTCTAATTCCATATTTCTGATCAATGTCAGCACTGTCAATTGCATATAATGCTATATATTTTCCTGCTACGTCACCTAAAATTTCTTGTGATGATTTTTCCAAATCTTCCAACTCTTCCTTCGTTTGAAACTGTTGTACTAATGATTTTACGGTTTTTACAGGAGGAGATGTTTCAGCAACAACATCTGTTTGTGTAAAGGACGGTACTTGTTGGCGCTTTATCTCTTTTTGGTTGCTATCTTTTGCCTCCTGTTCAAAGGGTTTTTCCTCGAAAACTTCATCTTCCAGTTCTTGATCTTCCTCGTCATCATACTCATTTTGTGACCGTATTTTCTTTCTGAACATTTTTGATTTTGTTGTAAGTGGTGGTACGGCAGAACAATCCGGTTTTATATTTTTCAATGTTTCTGACAAAGTATTTAATGGTTTAATAATAGGTTTAAAAGTGTCACTTAACATTTTTTCAGTTTCTTGTTTACCGCGTTTCAATTCCATCAACTTTTTTCGTAGAATTTGTCTTGTTTTTATTATTTCTCGCAACGTGCTTGCAGAGGCGGCTGCGTCACTCATTGTTGATTTAATTTGTTCAGAACAATAATGAGAGTAATTCGTAAAGTGACAAAACCTATATACTTGTTAAAAATTTATCAAAACCTTTTCTGAATCTGCCAAAATTGATCTTTCGATCTTTATCAATTACCACAAAACCGTACTTTTGTTGCCAGCAATTTGAACACAAATTTTTAAACTCAATGAAAGACATATCTGTATTTACGTGATCATTATATATATGACGTAAATTTAAATCATCTTGTTTAAATAAAACAATTAAATTGGCATTGTCACGGACAAGATGTTTCGCCACATGAGTATAGCTTTGAATAAGATAAAATGTATCAATTCCTTTGTGTCGTCCCATACAAAAATAATTTCGTATATGTTGTTGCGGATCGTTCACAATATCATCAAATATAAAAATGGAGTCAGGATTAGCCTTTTCTAGTGGAACAATATTTTCATTTTCTCCGTTTGCATAATAATTTATACCATTAATTTCACTGAAAATATTTTGCAAAAGTTGATATTTTGGTTGGTGTAAAGATTTTGAATAAATGTGAATATTTTCAAATCGTAAACCGTGAGGACTTAATAGTAATGTAATCATAAGATTTGTTTTTCCGCAGTTCGATGGACCACAAATAATACATCTTATATTATTTGAAAATAACTCTCCATGTTTACTGAAACTTGTTTTATTACAATCAAAATTTATCACTTTTAAGGTACACTCTTGCGTTTCAAACTTCATTATGTCTACACAAGTATAATCACATCACAAAAGTAAATGGATAATGGGTAAATAATTATATAAATAACAAGATAAATACGGTAATCGCTTATTCAAGTTTTTATTAGTATAGTGTACAGAACTATTATCGTGTGTCATTTGTATGCAAATATGAAAGGCACATTTCGTAGAAGTAGACGTCGTGAAGCAACACGTAAGCAAAAAACACGAAAAGGTAACAACAACAATAACGTTTTTCGTGAAACAGTAAAAAATGCTAGACAAGCAGCAGCAACAGCTTTATTGCAAAATAATTATGATCAGTCAAATGAGAAACAAGTTATAAGTGCTGCCTTAAATGCGGCTCGAAGAAATGTAAAAGATCGTAAACACAAAACGTATAATTCTCCAAGGGTTATACCCGTACCTAAAACTGGAGGATTTTTACCATTTCTTATTCCATTATTTGCTGGTCTCTCGGCTCTCGGTGGTTTAGCGGGAGGTGCAGCGGGAATTGCTAAAGCTGTAAATGATGCAAAAGCCGCAAAACAAAAATTACTTGAAAGGTAACGACACAATAAAACTATGGAAGCAATTGCACTTGGAAAACGAGGTGACGGTTTATATTTGGGAACATATAAAACTGGATTAGGATTATATCTCAAACCACAAATAAAAAAAAACTTCCATTAAGACCGTTAACGGACATTGATTTAAGAGATTATACCAAAAATGTATCATATTTCCGTGGGGTTTACATGCGTAACAATTTACCTGCATCTGGACCGCTAACTAATGAAGCGGCCATTGTTAATTTGGATAATGAAACCGGACCCGGCACTCACTGGGTATGTTATAAAAAACAGGGGAATAAAGTTAGTTATTTTGACAGCTTTGGAAATTTAAGGCCACCCAAAGAATTAATTCAATATTTTGGTAAAAAAGTGAAAATAAGATATAATTACCGCAGGTACCAGAAATTTAATTCATTCAATTGCGGTCACCTACGCTTACAATTTCTTTATTCTAATAATTATTAACGTTTTCGTGCTGTTATGTCGTTAACATTTATTCTATCGGATAAAAAATCTATATTGAGTGCAGATTATTCACCTCCATTAGAATTAGGTGACAACTTTAGTGGTGGTGGTGGTAATGAATGGGTTATCGGACTTGTTGATTTTCAAACTTATAATTCAATTCCAAATGTGGCGGATGGTAAAAATAAATTGTATTACTGTGAAGGAGATAATTTGAAGTTTATAACTATACCGCCGGGATCGTACGAAATTGAAGACTTGAATGATTATATTCGTTCTGTGGTGGGTGATCCAGACCATTATGATGACCGCCGATGTCAACAAAATGGAAAACTTGTCAAATTTAAATTTTCACTTCAACCTAATGTGAATACATTGAAATGTGAAATTTTATGTTCCCAAAAACCAGATTTCACAAAAGAAGATTGTATTGGACCGCTTTTGGGTTTCGGGAAAAAAATTCTTGAAGCAAACAAGCTACATGAATCCGATGATATCGTTAATATAATGAAAGTGAATACCATACAAATTGATTGTAATATTTCACCTGGATCGTATAGGAATAATACACAAGCACACATCTTACATGTTTTTTTTTCAACCGCTCCTCCCGGGTATAAAATAATCGAGGTACCAACGAATGTCATTTATTTACCAGTTAACGTTCGAATCATTGTCAACATAACGATAAAAGTAGTTGATCAGCAAGGTGATATCATTGACTTTAGAGGTGAAGAAATTACAGTACGATTACATTTGAAAAAAATAGGGAATGGGAATTAATTTTAGTAATAAAAGATTAGTTGTAACTAAAGTACGAGTCACTAAGTCGTCACCGGCTAAAAAGTTAACATCTCGAAATAGAAAATTTCTTATATCACAAGGTTACAAAATTGTGCACCACAATGAATAATATTTTAAACATTGATGAAGATATTTCATTTGACGAATCCATATCTCGTGTTGAACTACATACTCATCAACCGTACATATCGACAACGTTTAATAACAGTGATGAAATTAGAATTCCTATACAGAAGCAGGATATTTTCACTCTTCCATCTCACAGTGCTATAGTGATTGAAGGTGAACTAGTGAAAAAAGATGGAACAAAAGTTGCAGAGACTTCAAAATTTGTAAACAATGGAATTACACATTTGTTTGACGAAATACGATATGAGTTGAATGGAATTGAAATTGATAGATGTAAAAATGTAGGAATTACATCGACAATTAAAGGTTACCTATCTTTTAATGAGGGGCAAATTAATATGCTTGAAAATGCTGGTTGGACTTCATCTTCTATAATAAATAAAGATGGAAAATTCAATGTGTCTATACCATTAAATATGATACTTGGATTTGCTGAAGATTACAGAAAAATTTTAATGAATGTAAAACAAGAACTTATTCTTATTAGATCAAAAGTGGACACTAACTCCTATGTAACTCATGATTAAATTAAAGTAAATATTAAAAAAATTTATTGGCGAATGTGTAAATGATAAAACAAAATTGAATTTTTTCAAAAGACAAGAAAAGAATAAATCAATTTTAATGGCATTCCGATCATGGGATCTTGCAGAGTATCCAGTTTTACCTACAGCACAAAAACAAACTTGGAACATCAAAACATCTTCACAGCTTGAAAAACCAAGATATGCAACTTTAGCTTTTCAAACTAAAAGAAGAAATCAGGCTGGTAAAAATGCTAGCGAATTTGATCACTGTCATATATCAGACATTAAATTATTTTTAAATTCCGAAAATTATCCATATGAAAACCTAAATATTAATATAAATAATAATCAATTTGCATTGTTATATGATATGTATATAAAATTTCAACAAACCTATTATGATCTAAATACGGTTCAACTAATCTTGAATAAAACGGATTTTTTAAGTAAAGCACCACTTATTGTACTGGATTGTTCAAAACAAAATGAAACCTTGAAAACAGCTCCGGTTGTTGTGCGAATCGATTTTGAATCAAATGAAAACTTCCCTGCAGAAACTACTGCTTACTGTCTTATTATCCATGATCGCATTATTGAATATAACCCTTTCACCAGTTCTATAAGAAAACTTATTTAATGCTTGGAGAGTTAGTGTGGTGATGGAGTTCATTGTGGACGTGCAAGGCTTTAATGATAATTGTGGTGATTTTATCCCGAAAGAAATCGCAGTGGTATCAAGAAATGGTGAACAAGTGTTGCATCATGTACTGAACCTCCGTTTTCTTGGAATAATTTAAACCAGTCAAGAAGAAAAGAAGCTCAGTGGTTACTAAATCATTACCACGGATTATTTTGGAATTCTGGTTGCTGCAATTATAAAGACACTTTAGCACATATTAAGAAGATATTATCTCCAGCTTCCAAAATTTACGTTAAAGGTTTAAGGAAAAAAAAATTTCTACAAAATAAATTACAAATACATGCACCCATAGAAGATTTAGTGCAGTACCCAACTTTGAAAACTGCTAATTTGTTACACTTCTCCTGCTTTTATCACAAACCACCATATTTGTGTGCTCTCAGAAACGTGTTCACTATCAAGAATTGGCTGGATCTTGTCTTCAAAGATGGAGAATGTAAATAAAGCATTAAAATCACTTAACGAAAAAAAGTGGTTGTATTTAATGAGTAAGGAAGATATTAATAATTTACCAGTTGAAGTTTTAATTTCACACGCAGAACGTCAACTTGATGATGTATATCATTTATTAAATAAGGACTTAAAAAATAATCCTGAAATAAGAAAACGTAAACGATGTACATTACACTATAACAGTAATGTAGAAGGTGGAGATGTAATTGAAGGTAAACCACCAATGAAAAAAAAATGTATTTTATGCAATGTAAATAAAACAAATAATTAATTATCTGGTTTTTTATTTAACATATCTATATACAGTTTCCGTCCTTTACAAACATACAATAGCTCCTTAAAAGCTAAAACATGCAAATCTAAATTATTATCCAAAACAGTTTCAATACATTGTTGATCACTATAGTTTACATTTACAATTTTACAGTAATTTGCTGCAGCTAATATTTTTTCATAATATTTAATAAAATCTAAATTAACATTTCCATATAATGTTGAATAACATTTTTTATACTAAACAAAGTGTAAGCAGATGTATCTAGAACAACAATAAACTCATTAGTATGCCAGGAAAGAGTTAACAACTTTTTCCCTCGAACATTGTTTAATATCATATTATGGTCACTTTTCAAATTTTGATATTTTATAACATTTCCACATTCGAAATGATTAAATATTAAATCTTTAAAACCTAATAATTCATTCCATTCTGTCAAAGTAAACTGAATTCCATTGTTATTCGGTTTACTTGTTGTTAACTTTATAACTGGTGTAAAGTCACGGATTACACTTAGGCCAATACTAATCCACTTTGTTTTTGACTTGTTCAAACTATAACTTTTGGATAAAATTAAAAAATCACCCTTGTATGCGCACTCAGTAGTGTCTGTGTCGCAGAATTTTTTGAAAATATCTGCAGACATAGATTGGGTAAAAAGATCTTGAGTAAGTGGATATTCCTCATAGTTTCCAACATCTACCTCTTCTTCTGAAACATTTTGCTTGCGAGGTAATGCCATCTAAAAGTTAATTTTATATACAAATTATGATAAAAAATTTACAAAATATACTTACTGCAATAAAAATATGTTGTTACTGTGAAAAATATAACTGAAGCACTGTAAAGTAATCACTTTTTATTCCTATTTATATTAAAAATTCAAGGTTAGTAAATAATTACTATGCAAATCCCTTTTACTTTTTAATCCACATTCTAAATAATAAATTAAATATCAAGGTTAAAAAATCTTTTAATGTGCTAATTAAATGATAATTAACTTTAACAGAATGTCTCCCCAGCCCAAAATCCATTTCCCGAGTGCCAGCTTACGTACGCACGATACGTTTGCAGCCGTCACCTATAAGCAAAAGCGGCACTCAACAGCCTGTGTTGAGCGAAAATGATCCCTATGCATCAAGTTAATAAGGATCACTGCAGATGAGGAGGAGGAGGTTGCAGAATTGGCGAATCCTCTCTACTAGTGGGGTGTAAAGTCTGATCATCTGAACATTTGCTATATTTTTAGAACCGCATGATTCTATGAAATTTGATATATTTCTAACAAATAAATGTATAATTTTTGCAAATATTTTGTCATTTATTTGATAGCAATTATTAAAATAAAAAGGACTGTGTACAAGTAGGTACAATTTACAAATGAAGCACGCTAGAACTGATTACTCAATATTAACGATGACAATTTTTTTCAAAATAAAGTTTTATTTTATTAATATCTATTTCAGGAAAAGGAAACAATATTTCATTTTATTTAATATGCTATCGTATAAAAACAAACGAACTTTATTTATTTGAAAGAAGGTCGTTTGTTATAAAAATAACATTTTTTTAATCATAACAAAATATTGATTTTATGGTACCAGTACTAAACAGTAATTATTTTTTGGTACTCACTGCTTTATGAATGCAACAAATTCAAAGTTGCTGCCTTTGCGGATTCTGCAATTGCCGGTGCGGTACCCGGATATTTGTAATGGATAGAATAATCAATATCTTCCATTATTTTCGAGAAAAAAATTCAGAAAATTTCTGACAGATGACAGGTTTTCGTTGTCAATATCAATTGTTTCATGCCATTGCATGCCATTCAATTACACTGAATTATTTTATTTTCTCTTATGAAAATATTATAATTTTAAAAGATTTAAAAAAAAAAAAAAAAATTGTATGTATCTCGTACAGAAAGTGCGTTTTCAGTCCTCATATGATTGCAGTACGAGGCGAAGCCATATTCGTACTGAAAACATACTTGATACATACATAGCTATTATTTTCAGAAAAAAATACGTTTAGGGAAAAACAAATGTTTATTTACAAGGGCGCAACATTTGTATCAAAAAAATAATATTCTAAAATTTCATATAGGTGATAGGTAATTTCAATTTCTTTGTAAATTAGCCTAAAATTATCAATATTTATTAATTTATACTATGTTTCAAAATTCAACCGCGGTTATCGTGGTAATTTTACATGGTAACTGAAAGGTTACGGTTCTCGCGGTAAGCAGTCGAACGCATTGGTAATTTTTTAAAAACAGAGGAGCCTGAATTTATTTCTATCAGGGTTGAAAAAACCCCGGGTTTTATTAAAAAAGCCCGGGTTTTATTAAATAAACTACTAATTAAAATATTTGTTATTAATATAAATTTTATTAAATAATAATAATAAAGACATTAAATATACTGAAATACAGTAGGATCTCACTAATCCGGCACTATTAAAAAGCAGAGGGTGCCGGATTATTGGAATGTTCGATATGTCACTCCGCGAAGTTAGCCACATAGTAGCTAAAGTAAAACTTTACAGACTATTATGTCAAAATTAAGCTTTACGTACTCATCTGTCATTCAAATTTGATAGGTGAGTACATAAAGTTAAATTTTGACATAAGTGTCTGTAAAGTTTCACTTTAGCTACTATTTTGGCTAACTTCTCGGAGTGATTTCTTGTACTTTATTGTCGATTTCGGAAAAAATATATTACATCATATGGAAAGTTTTGAAACAATTTTTTTTGTCACTCAAGCATAAAGCTACGTTGCAAGTAGCACAAAACCATTTTGAACGATGGGGGGCGTCTTTCGTGCTGCATAATGCGCATCTCCTGCTCGTCCCATGTATTGGTAAATGACCCGCTTTATCATATCGGACTTCTGGAGGAATATTTTGCTTGAAATGGTTTGGTTTGAATTTTCTTCCCTTTTTCGGTGTTTCAACATTTGCTCCAACTAAACCATTTATAACTGATAAACGAAATTGTTTCAAAGTAAGACCCCGAGTATTCGATCTGTTTTTAAAAATAATAAATGCATTTGTAACTGTAACATCTAAAAAGTGGAAAAAAATTCGATGCCACCATTTCTTGCTTTTTCTATCTATTTCGTACAAACTCTTCAACATGTCTGCTTTGTCTACTGCGCCCATAAATCTATTGTAATCTTTCACAAGTTTGGGGCACGATATTTCTTCTAATTTCCCATCCTTCATTCTTCTGTTGACATTGGTCAACTCATTTGGTTTGTGATAATTCGATAAAAAATTAATGCCCTTTTTATCCATCCACTTTATGAACAACAAACCGCTTTGTGTTTGTCGCCAGTCCGTATCTCCTCTTTTCATGCTTTTATCACTCATAATATCGGCGGGCAAATATTTTCTACCTTGTCGTACAGTTCCACAGGCATATATTTTATCATCTCTTAGGTCATCAAGAAACTTCACTGAAGTAAAATAATTATCAAAAAAAACTTTGTGATAATTTCCAACTATAGAACGTGTCAAATCCTTCACAACTCGTTCTCCTAAGGATTTTTCACATTTTAGATTATTAATTTTACCCGTATATATCTGAAATTCGCACACAAAACCACTTTCATCGGCTTTCACCCAAATTTTATAGCCTCGTTTAATGGGTTTTTGTGGCATATATTGTTTTAGGGTTGAACGTCCCTTGAACTTTATCATACTTTCGTCTACTGCTTGATTTTCATTAGGCTTATAAGCATTTTTATATGTTTTTGATAAACTATCCAAAAAAGGCCTGACTTTATATAATTTATCATAGTTGGGTGAATTTCTGTCAGGCATAACAGAGTTATCATTGAGATGTAGGTTGCCGAGAAACCAACTAAATCTAGTTCTAGTCATCAAATTTGCTATGAAATTATCGCGCATTTCTTCTCGAGATGTCCAATAATCTTTATAACTCGGCATGTGTTTTATACACATAAGCATATTTATTGAAAGAAATACAATTAATTCTATTTTAGTTGCTGGTTTGAAAGGCTTTCCCTTCTGCGTCGCGTACAAATTTGTTTGGAAAACAATCGCTTCTAACATTTCGTCAGTAAATAATTGTAAAAATACCTCATGTGGATATTCAACATTTTCTGGTATATTTGGTCCACATTGTTGAGTAAATGGAAACTCATTTTTCGAAATAGTAGTTTTTGTCCACACTCTTGATTTTTGAATGAGTTGTTGTAAAGAAATATTATCTTCAGAATCATAAGAGGATTCTGATATACACGGCGTAGGAGATACTGCATTACGCGCAGGAATAATATCTTCATTATCTGACATCATAAATATCTTCACTTGTATATTCAGTGTATATTGATGTATTTGTAGCGGTTACTGGATCAAATAATGTTTCTGCATTGGAAAAATCTTCTGCTGCTTCAATATTTGCATTTTCAAAGGAATCAATACAATTCGAACTTGGGGGTATGGGCTTCAAAATAAATGTTTTAGAAGTTCTAATAATTTTTTGAGACAAAATTTTTATTTTTTCATGTTTATTTCTTTGATTTTCACTCTGGTTGTCAGATTCGCTCTCCGAATCTGAAACTACAGACCCAGAATTTGACGGTATCTCTTCAATTAAATTTTGAAATTCTTCTTTATCAAGTTTCTCTAGTTCATCCACAGTCCATTTCCGCTTTCTTCTATCTACGATCAAAATAATTCCATCAGAAATATTTCACAAAGCAACGTGTTTGTAAACAGGCAGTACCATACCATACCATAACCACTAAGTTTGAGTTGCTATATAAATCATAAAACTGATATTTTAAACAATATAAACAATTATAACAATGCTACATTCATTAAAGTTAATAAATATTAACACTTACCTCCCATTATTATAATATAAAACAATATTACAACAAAATAATCAAAAACGAACTTAGATCGTCGGCGGCCATTGAAACAACATATATTTAATTATTTATCGTGCGTCTAGTATTACCGACAAAGTTGCAGTAAAAATTTTAAACGTTAGGGTTAATACACATACACAAGTCGGCGTAATAGATAATAGATTTTTTTTAAGAGTGTAATGTAATAAACAATAAATTAACTAGAGAGTGTACATGTGTATAAGTTACGAATTAATATTAATAGTTGCAAGTCTGTGTAATGCAAGTGTATACAAGAATAAGATCCAAGTGCCACAACTAATAGTATGTTTAATACCAAACTCAAAAAATAATGAAAATGCTGACACCAGGATTGGAGTTGTTCAAATATAAAAGAAACTCTGTTCAAAGTTCGCACAGCAATGAAAAATATGTTAAAAATGATCAAACACGAAGTACACAAAATGAAATTGATTGTAAAATGTTGCCGGTGACAAAAATTTATGTATATATGTGTGTACCGTATAAGTATTTACCATATTTTATTAATAAAATATGATTTCATAAAACTGGGTTTTTTAGATGGGTTTTTAAAAAAAAAAACCCGGGTGGGTTTTTTTGGGTCGGGCAAAATTACAACAACCCTGGTTTCTATTAACATGAATTCTTCTCCTAACTCCCCATTATATAATTACCTATTGCACCGATAAACTTGAATCTAGGATGAAATAAATTATACATATAGAGACAAAATTAATAGCAGTCATTTTTTATACACTTACCGCCATTGTACTTTATAACAATTTTATCTTTTTAATGTTTTGTAAATGCTTTCTAACGACTAACCCATGAACCCAAAGAATAATCTTTAAATGTCATCGTGTGTTTACATCAAAAGTTAGGTTAGACTAAAAATTACCACAAAAACCGTGCTCTGAGCACGGTTACGGCGGTAATTAAAATTTACTACACATTTCAGTTACCGCGTTCGAAAATATTACTGGTAACCTAAAAAATTTTACCGGTAACATCGTGGTTCAATTTTCGAACATAGTTATAATAACGCATCAACATCTCACCACATAAAACAAAACACATAAAGATAAGTAGTATGTATTTATTTTATTTAAAATAAAAAATTATAAACATGTCTGCAATTAAATTGGAACTTTCAACAATTTATGCAAAACAAGCATCAAATCGAAAATCAGTTAAAAACTAATTTAGTTAATTCAATGCATCTAAAGACGGTGTAAATTGTATAGTTGTAGAATGAAGCATTTTACTCACAAAATTTACTTGGTTTACAATATCATGTACCACGTATTTTACCTCCCGCTATCCTTGGTAAGGGAGATATAGAGATCGTGCTAAAAATCGCATATCGAGATTTTGGTAAATATCTGTGTGTCTTTAAAAATAAAATAGTAAATAAAACATGGAATGGAACAAATATAATTTGCAGCATTAGTAAATATGTATTTAAATTAATATAAATTAAATGGGTGGGAGGTGTTGTGTTGCCATCAGATTTTTTTCCTAGACATTGTGTTTAGATTGTTCGTAGCCTTGTGTAATCATTTCAAATAACGGATCATATTTTTTTTATTACGACTAAACGAACTCAAACGCTTCATTTTGTAAATCTGCTTCTACTCGTACTAATCAAACATGTTAAAACAAGAATAATTATTGAGATTCTAAAGAAATTACAACAAATAAATCATCCCAAATAAACAAAAATTTCTTATAACTAATCCTAACGGCTTTGGCCTTTATGAATACTGCTACGAATCTTTTAATATCTTAATCTCATAATACTGATTTTCCCAAAAGAACAAAAAATAAAACTACCAAATTAGTGAAACAGATAATTCGATAGAATATCTGTAATGCGATTATTTTAAAGAATAACAGTCTCTGGCTGTATCGTATTACCATTACCTACGTCTTGCCACCCCATGCTGTGTGGGACTGGTAAACAAACGGATCAAGGGGAATGAAAAATGTAGGGAGTGGGGGAACATTACCCCTCCGATAGATATCTTGAGAAAAGGCAATGCATTTTATATGCTACAAAATGTGTTTTTGTAGCCGCAAGATTAATTAAAATGATTTACTTTCTTCAAAAAGTATTCATTTGTAATTAATAGATCGGGGGGATGGTTAGTCAAAATAAAATAATACCTGAAATATCTTTTGTAGCTCATTATAAAATGTTATATTTTTCCTGATTTTTAATTAATATTTTTCAAGATGCGAGTTATAAATATTTAAAAAATTCACTACGTCCCTGATGTATCACACTTAACTGAATTAATCTGAGTTTGTTTTATATTCATATCTTTTCTGGTTATTGGATAAAAACGTATTTTGCAAGCATGTATTTTGCCATATGCCAAGTGACACCGAGTATGCTCTTAAGAATTACAGCTAGTCATTTTAACCCTTAACTGGCGTCGTGAATATTTTGCGCGTAGACACCGTCGTGCTGTCCTCTGGACCGCATATGTAAAACGGCAAAAATAAAATACGCGGTCACGGAAATCCAAATTGCTTTTTTTGGTTAAATAGTACCATGTATATCTAACCGATACGTAACAATATTTTCAAAATAATAAGCATAGCAAAAATACATAAAATAAAGTTTTATTTCGTAACATATCACACATAAAATAACATCAGTATGATACAAAATTCATAACTCAAAAAACAAAAAGTTTCAAAGCAAATCCTTTCTTGGATACATTTTTCAAGAATCAATAAACATAAAAGTGTAGATAAATCGAAAAAAAATTGCACACAAAAAAAACCTGCAACGGTTCAAAACGCGAATTCAAAATTCAGTCAGAGGTGTTTTCTACGCATTGAAGGCATTGCTTTTTGCTGCATTCCAAGCAAATAGGTTTTTTGCATGAAAAGCATAGATAGGCAGTCTTCCTTTTCCTTTTTGGCGGACAAAGGTAACATGTCTTTCTCTCATTTCGTGCCAATTTGTCTGACTCAACTTCAGGATCAAAATTTCTTTCGCCAAGGACTCTGCCAATTGAAATCCTGAGTTCACGAGGTAGTCTACCGTTATTGTAACGTTGTCTTAGGTAAGGTTCAATCAATTGTTTCGCCACAATTTTCATGTATTCCATTCTTGTGAGAATTTGCCTGTCACGATAAGACTGATGTACAATATAAGCATTAGTAGTACTCATATCAAGAATACGAAAAAAAATTGCCATTGTCCAACGACGTGTTCGGCGACTTGATGAATATACACTGCATTTTTGGTCCATGGAATCAACACCACATTTTGTCAGTATTCACTTGAAAACGATTGGAGATTTTATCAATCGAAACGTTGTGTAACTCAAAAAATAAAGACAATGAAAGTTCGAAATACTTCTATTATTCACCACATTTTGTGTTATTGTAGAAACTGATTATCTCTGGTTTTTCACTGAAGGGGTCTGTTTCTGCTGAATGGTGCATAGATGAGAGCTGCAGAACTGCTTTATTTTTTTTTGGTACATGCGACAAAATAGTAAAATCTTTGGTAAATCCGTAAAGTGACGAGGCCACTACCCTGTTACGAGAGGGTAAAAATTCATTAGGAACTTCCCTTTTATTCTTTTTCATGGTTCCGACCATTGTGAGACCATTGGTTTTCAGAACTTTTGCTAATTCCATTGAAGTGTACCAATTATCTGTCGTCACATTACGGTTGCTGCCATATATTGGTTTACACAATCTGATAACAGCTTGAGTCGTTATACCGAATTTTTTTTCTTCTTGAGATAGTCCCATGCTGTCACTACCCTTTCCAGAATATAAGTATGTGTTGTACACATAACTAGTTCTGGCGTCAGTTAGAACTTGCAGTTTTAAGCCATATTTGGCGGGTTTTGAGGGCATGTACATTTTGAAGCGGCAACGTCCACGAAATGCCACCAACATTTCGTCTACAGTTGTATTGGAACCCAAAGAAAAAGAGGCTTGTGAACTTAGATTAAATTTTTCTAAAAGTTCCGTTATTGCTGCACCCTGATCTGTACGTTTTCGATCTTCTCGAGTGTTTGGGTTGTCAAATCTCAAGCAGTTGACAAGAACGGCAAAGCGGTGTGAAGACATAGCAAGCCTAAAAATCTCCCTACCAGTTCCATCTGTGGCAAATAACGAACGAATGTCCTCATGATTCGATTTGAACACTGCCGTATAAATTAGTAACCCAAGGAAACACTTCATTTCATCAAAAGAGCAGTCTCTAAGCTCTGTTCTTGACGGATTCGAGTACTTAGCTCTGACTTTTTGAAGTTTTACATTGGTCCATTGAATAACTTGTTGTACCATATCGTCCGTAAATATCATACTCCAAGCAACATCAGGCTCTACTTTTGCCACTAAAGATTTCACCGTTGGAATTCTAAGAATATTATGTGCCGGTGTTCTTACATTTTTAGTTGGCGGAGTTTTTGACCATTTGAATCTGTTTCGGCCGTAAAAATAATTTTGTTGACTGATTTGGTCATCAGGTAGTTCTGACGATTCCGAGGCATTAGATTGAGACTCACTATCTGAAGATCGAGATACAGATGGAGATATATTTCTTGCCTGAGAATGTGCAGATGAACTACGTTGTTGTGATTCTTCGGTGTCGGATTGAGCTGAATCAGTATTATGTTCGCTAAAATGATAATCTTCATCTTCTTCGCCTGATGATAGTTCAACATCGGAATCAATAGAGTCCAGCATCAAAAGAACTTTATTCTCAAATTCGGGATCATCATATCTCACAACGTTCGGAACCGGTTCTTCCGCCATTTTGTTTCTCTAAAGTGCAAAACTCGTGTTCATTGCAAAAAGGAAAAAAATCGTAATTTGGAACGTACCTACCGTCGCGAGGTCCGTGGGACCGCAACACCACTATATCTTGTAAATAACCAATTCGAGCACAACAGCCTTCTAGCTAGACGTTACTGATACAATATGTGAAAGGTACTGAATGGCACAGCGCACAACTATAAAAAGTGGCGGGGGTAGCAACAGAAATGTTGACGTTGCGGTCCCTGAGACCCCACAACGCTGGTTAAGGGTTAAAGCAATATGCTCGGCAACTCAAAGAAAAAATCTTCGCATGGTAGCTACAAAAATTATTGGTGCAAACAGTAATATACATACGTCCGCACTTAAACACGGAAGAAATTACGAATCCACAGCATTTAATTATTGTAAGAACTATATCAACACTAACGTAAGAGAATGTGGATTAATTATTAGTCAAGAACATGCATATATATCAGCTTCGCCAGACGGACTAATTGAAGTGGATAATATAATAATATATAGATATAAAATGCCCATATATAGCATGAAATAGTTTAATAAATACAACAACTGTTCCGTACTTAGAATACATAAATGGGAATTTTTCTTTAAAAAAAAAACCATTCTTATTATTTTAAAATTATATTAGTAACAAGAAACTACTATTAATATTTACATTCAAAGATACTATAATTATATATAATTATTCAAAGTATACTTATTAAACTAATTGCATTTTACGATGCACATTTTTATTTTGGACTAAAAGATAAATATTTATATAAAAAAATATTATTTTGATGTCTAACATTCTTCATTATGTTTCTTAAATAGAATATTATTTTTGTTATAAATATAGAAAATAGTTCTTAACTTTATATTTTATTCATTATATGTAAAATTTTTGTTAATAAAATTTACATAGTTTAGCAATATAAATCGGTATTTATTATATTCTAAAATTACACTATATGGTACATATAAAATAAGTGTCAGTAGTAATACTGGCATAGTTTTTATTTAAAGGTTGACACAGAATTTTAGGTTTTAGCCACTCCTATATGCTTTTCAATATTTATTCGAGTACTAGCTATTTTCCTGTCTCGTGCTACTATGTCACTTGGAAACTTGCTTTTTCCTTTTAAAAAAACTGGTATATTTATAGTGACGTTATTGGTTGCAAAAATGTCTTGAACATTGAAACCACGATCTGCCATTATAGAATCTCCTGATTCCAATATGTTTCTAATAATACTTCGTTCTATGATTTGTCGGTCATTTGAGGAACCACCATAGGCATCCGAACAATTACAAATTGGTGTTGAACTTATCAATACTTTCATAGTATTTCTATTTCTATAACTGGAGTAAGTTGCTTACTGACATATTAGCTCGACCGGCTTATCGAAATAGTATCTCCGTGCCATCTATAATAACTCGAGTGGTTGGAAACTCTTTTTTAAAATTCTCTGGCATAAAATAGTCTACTAATTTTCTATTCAGCCATAAATTTATTTCTTTTCATTGCTTTGCCATAAAATTAATCCAGGATATAAAAACATTGGAAACCGTAAAAGTACTAACATCAGATATAATACTTAATTCATCAAGTGATTTCTACGTAACTTCATGATAGTCATAAAAAACTGATCTTCAATGTCTCTGTTTGCCTATGTTTATATCTTATCTTGAATCTAAAGATTGTAAAACAAATTGAAATTTCTCCTAACTTTCAAGCCCAGTATAAAAATGTAATGCCTTATTATTATTTTTAAATTTCATAATTCCGAAAACATATGATTGATATACTATTAAGATGCAGGGTTTGTGAATTTTCCATTATATATATTGTCTTTCGTGTCTAGGTTATTTTTGTTAATTTTGTTGTTCTGGTCGTCAGTATGTATATTACTTTCGTAGGGTTCAGAACAGGGTTGAAAAAACCCCGTCCACCTGGGTTTTATTGAATAAAAGCGGGTTTTATTGACAAACATCAAAATATAATATGTATCGTTCTTAACTTTAGTTTTATAAAGTATCTTAATACACATACACAAATACACAAGTCGGCGTAATAGATAATAGATATTAATATTATTAATATTTTTTTTAAAGACTGTGTAATGTAATAAACAGTAAATTAAATAGAGAGTGTACATGCGTACAAGTTACGAATTAATATTAATAGTTGCAAGTCTGTGCAATGCAAGTGTGTACAAGAATAAGATCCAAGTGTCACAACTAATAGTATGTTTAATACACAACTTAAAAAATAATTGAATTGCTGACACCAGGTTTGAAGTTGTTCAAATATAAAAGAAACACTGTGCAAAGCACAGCAATGAAAAATATATTAAAAATGATCGAACACGAAGTACACAAAATGAAATTGATTGTAAAATTTTGCCGGTGACAAAAATTTATGTATATATGTGTGTACCATATAAGTATATACCATATTTAATTAATAAAATATGATTTCATGAAAGTGGGTTTTTTAAGATGGGGTTTTTTGGTTTTTTTTTAAAAAACCCGGGTGGGTTTTTTTTTGGTTGGGCAAAATTGTAACAACCCTGGTTCAGAAATTTCTAACCCTACGGCATCATGAAATCTGAATATATTGGTTGGTTATCCAAGTTTCTTGTCATTGAAATATGATATGTATCCAAATTATCTTATTTACTTGCTTTCGGATTGGGTGTGACATTGTATTCACTAATTAAACATCTTTTGAATTTCCTAGTTCTATTGTTGACAAAAATTCTAGGTACCTACTGCTTAATTTTTTTTTTTACGTGTTGTGTTCCTACAAATAATGAATATGTGTAAACATATACGGGTACAGGTATGCATACATAAAACGTCTTTATCAGAACTCTACTTATACCTTGGACCTGTTTCTAAACTTTTTGATATGAAATCATTTTCTGAAAAATGTTTGCCACAAATTTTACTATTTTCTTTTTATGTATCAATATTGTTACTACCAAGAGCTTTTAACCATTTAAAATAGAAATAGGCCACTATTATTACTTCAGGTGTCAGCCCTAGAAAGGGATAAGTGAGTAGCGCGCTCAGATAAACAACAAGAAAAATAAAATGAAAGGGAGGTTATTTGCTATATATATGGTCGTTACACAAAGGGTTCAGAGGTATATCCACAGAGCTCTAAGCTAACTTTAAAAATCTGGCAGACGGGTGTCCACGAGGCCCGGCACTACCACCAGCCCTAGTACGTCACTCGTGACCTCGAAACGGTGTTTACTATAGGATGTCCTCCTCAAAGATCGTTCAAAAGAGGCCGCATTGGACCGGCGTTCGCTCCTTGGTAAGGGTTCCAGGTAAACGGATCGAAGGAAAGGCCTTGACGCGGACGGACCGTACTTCGCCGCTATTCTGGCTGGTTGCAAACTGGTAGATGGCGGTGAGCTCCAAGAGGCCAGAGTTTTCGAGTGGGGCGCCAAACTCGTGGGCACTCCTATTTTGTCCCTAAAAAATATTGTAACCCGCCTTTATGAGGCGAATTAACAAATAAAATTTAAGAAAAGATTCTTGCCAGATTGGAAGTTACGTTTCGTATCAAATCAGTTAGTGACGTAATATAGTTATTTTCGTAACAAGTTATGAAATATACCAAATATCATGCGAGTGTAAATTGACGCACGACGCGTAGCGGAGTGCAAGTCAATACACACGAGCTAAGATATTTGAATATCATACAAGTTATGAACATTATTTTTTAGACGAGCATAAATAAATTTTACTTTTTTTTCAAAACTGAAATTTAGGTTCAAACGTACGGACAGTTGACAAATGTATAATGTATACATATAGCCAGAAAATAATGACATAGTAACCTAGCAACCGTATCAACTATTACGATATGAAATATATCGTAACACTAATGTGATAAGTTTAACTTTCAGTGTTCGGATACTACGTTGATATGTTATACTTATCACAATGGTCGTCTAAAAAAAATATTAATTACTTACTTTTCGTAACGTGGTCATTGTTGCAGCTACTGGAACGGGTCGCTCAGAGATGAAATCACACAGAGTTTAATTACAAAATTATACATCTTTTATTATTAAGTAAATGATACAAAAAGTAAATGAAGATAGAGAATACAAACGCATCGACTGAACGAGTCCCAATTTCTTTACTATGTCGCAAATTGTGAACAAGTTTTGGCCAGTGCTGGACGTACAATTCACGACTGCGACTAGTCGCTCACATAGATTTTATATCATTATGTGAACTAGATATGAGAAGCTCTATGCTGTACAATGCAATCTACGGAACGCTTAGGATCGAGAGAGATGCAAATATAAATATTGTTAAGAGGAAGGAGGATAACGAAAAAAATGGCGGAGAAGCAGATGTGCGCAGACTCCAGATTTGAAAGAAATGCAAGGCGTATCAGAATGTAATTCTGGAGGGGTGTACTGTTTGAAATAAAAAAGGACAAAAAAAAAACTAAACGTTTAATTAATCTGTTATAAAATAGCTGTGGAAATGTATAATGAAATAGGAAGCGATTTTTATTCGTGTCTAAATTGTACTAACTTCTTACATTTTTGGCGAATACCTGTCTTCTTTACAATATTTTTACATACACGATGCATCCTAACATTAATGTACACATTTAACATTAACTTAATGAGTCGTAGCATGAGATTCTAAAATATTTTCATCTCTATTAAATATATGCAAATGTTTTTCAAAATCATGAATATTTAAATTGACAAATATTCCACTTAGAGAAGCTAAACATTGAATTATTAATGTAAATATAATATTGAAAAAAAAAATATATATATATTCTTGTACAATCTTAACATTTTTTTTGCAGTTAAACATATTTTGATGACGTCTACTGCCGTGTTGAGGAGCTCACCCTTGTTTTTATATCAATCAACGACAGGCAAAATATAAGTGCAATCTAAAATACTACAGTTAACGGAATTATGCCTTACTAACTGTTTAAATGATGCACGAAATTGCCGGTAAGTCGGATTCTCAGAGAATCTGCCTCTACTTCTAACATCGCTGAAGAATGTTCCCAAATGATCAATTTATACGGTATTAATCAATAAAAATTTAATTTTTCATTTAAAAATTTGAACATGTAAGTAATTTTGAAGGAAAATTATTATTCCTATAAATCCAGTGCCCCTTGCCGTATCTATAATGAATATTCCACGCTCGACTCTCTAACTAGTCAAATATTTAATAAATATTTTAATTTTTGTTTCATATGCATCTAATAATTTTAAATTTATAGCCAAATTATAAGTTTTTTTTTTGTTTCGGATATTTATAGCGTACGTTTAATATATCAAATATATTATTTATATTTAATATAAATTCAGTTGTAGCTGCAGTATGAGAAAACGGTTCTATTTTTTTTTCTTCTAAATATCGAAGAGCTAGTGCTACATTTTCACTTAGGGTGTGTACGGTTAACCGAACATTCATAATATTATTCCTATAGTTAATATGGCGCTTTCGCAATTTATTAGCTGTTTTAAAATCTGTAAAATAAAAACTGACAAAAACCTATCTGATTTTGTTGATTAACTTTCGTTGCAATTTTGTTCAATATTTATAGGTCTGTAAGATTCAAAGTTTTGTTCAGAATAGAGCCATACCATAAATAAACTAAATTATTATAAGATCTAAATCCTCCATACTCTTTTCATTGGCGTACGTTTCGTTTGTTTTAATTTTAGTCAATAATTCAGAACTAATTTCATAATTATGACAACATTTATTCATTCTTTTGAGACCACTGCGAATTGTCAAAATTGAATTTAGCATCTGTAAATTTAATCTGTTTCGGATTTTAGACTTAATAACATTCATTTGACTGAACAGGCGTTCTATATCTGCATTTGAATGTGGTAAAGTTAACAACGAAATAGTAGTACAAGCTAGTTCCTTAAAAACAGTTATATTCTGGCAATCCTTGTAATTTAATACTTCTGCCCAAAAACTATGAGTATCTGTTATATTAGCCCAAGGTATTAAATGAATTTTTTTCAGAAGTTTTTTGAAGAAATTGAAGTAATTCAATTAAATCAGGTTTATTATTTTTTAAAGCATTTGAAACGGAAAAAAGTGAAATTTTTTGTAGTATTTTAATGTTATCTGGTATTCTGTTCATAATTTCTTTTATTAAAGTTACTAAAAATGAGACACATCTTTGTCTTAAAGTAATCTCGTCCTTAAATCCAGATTCCTTCATTAGTTTTAACTGGTTTTCAAATAAATAGCCCAAATAACAGTTATAATCAATGAAATCATTTATGTTGTCTGTATCAAAATTAAATATTGAATTCGGAGTTGTTATTTTCGATATTAATATTTTTAATAAATTCATGAGGTCATCTAATAGTTTTGTGGGATCTACATTATTTGACTCAAATGCTTTGTTAATGCGGTTTACTTCGGTCAAAATTGGTTTGAGGAAACAAATATAAGCATATTTGAAGTTATCAGAATACATTTGTGATAATAAATGGGCAGTATAACATTTCTCATTAATACTTGCTATGCTGAAATGGGTTTTTAATTCAAGCCACTGAGTGTATATTCTATTATGGGGAAATAGTCCTGCGAACTATATGGTCTTTAAACTTCAAAAAAAGGCATTAAGGATAATGTTCAACTTAAATTTTAATGAATACTGTAGAGAAACTTTTATTCAACAACAAATATTAACTTTTCCTTGTATTTTTGAAAATTTAATGTACGTAAAAAAATGTTACCATGATTATAAAGAAATTAACAATGTACATACTTATAATACTCGAAATAACAACAAACTTTTACTACCTAAAATTAGATTAAAGAAATCAGAATTATCTTCCAATTTTATCGGAATACAATTATATAATAAATTACCTGAGAATATAAAAACTTTAAATGTTAAACAATTTAAATTAACAGTTAAAAGATTGTTGTTAAATAATGCTTTTTACAGCATAAACGAATACATGTCCTTTTGTATGTAGGTATTTGCCTTTTTTCCATTTTTTTCTCTGTATTTTTCGACCTGGCTAAAACTGTAATGTGTGATGCTTGAATAAATTATTATTATTATTATTATTATTATTATTATTATTATTAATGGCTGGTTCAATAGAAAGCCAGCGAGTAATACACGCTCGCACAATTTTTAGAGGATCAGCTCCATCATTAATTGTGTTATATAAGGTTTTATATTGCATTTGTCTACTTGCCGATTTAGAGAACCATTCATACGTTTCTCGAATTAAAAACTCTAAGTTTCTAGGCAGTTCTTTTGTCGCCGCTGATGCGGATAATTGTAAGGAGTTACACACGCAACGAATTAATATTAAACTGGAATTATATTCCTTAAGCTTTTTATGAACACTATTATTTATTCCAACCATAACTGATGCGTTATCGGTGCCAATTCCTTGCATTTTTTAAAAAATATTTAATTGAAATTTATTTAATAACTGTAAGAGTGCTGTGACTATACCGTTCGCATTAGCTTCTTCCAACTCAATTAATTCCAAAGAAGTGCTAACAATGTTTGAGTTTTTAATGCTAAAATAAATAATAGAACAACCTAAATATTTATGGATTGATACATCGGTTGATTCATCTATCAGAACACTGATAGGTCGATCGCCAATATCTTCCCGTAATTGTCTGATGAAATGGGGAGCAAGGACATTTTTTATTATAGCTGAACATTTTGTTCTATGCATTTGCATATATTCAGCTTCTTTCCCTACAAAATATTATAGTTTCATATTGATTAATAATTAAAATTTATACTATAATTTATTACCTTTGAAATTAGACTTGCAAAGCGGCACTAAATGATCCACAGTTGATATTGCTGTGTGGCATGCAGCATATAATGCAATTTTACATTCAGCAACTTTGGCTCCATTTAAATCCGTTTCTTTGTGGAAACTAATTTTTGGTTGCCTTTTTCCCAGAATAATATCTGCATTGTTCTTATGCTTTTTTGATATAGCATGGGCTTTTAAATCTGACAATTTATTGTTGAGAGTGCAAGTATAAAATTTACACTTCGCTGTTTTACCACTAGTACTCTTAACTGTTACTAACCATTGTTTTAATCCCGGATCTTTTGTCCATTTATCTCTAAATTTCTGTTTGTATTGGCACTTAGTCATATTTCATCAGTCTAAAACGCTATCTAACATAAATATTATGACTCTGTTATAGTTTAGAAATAAATACCTTATAGAATTGTAATTTTTACCTACTCAAAATAGCACGCTATTCTTCAAAACCACACAGTATGTCAAATATTAATATCAACTTGTCTGTGTTTTCTGTTTTACGCTGCTTTGTTATTTTCTTTTCACATCACAAATCACCAATTTCATCTATGCAGTGATTCTCCTTCGCTCGATCGCTAACAACATACGAATACTAATGATGATGCACGATTCATTGTTACGGAAGGACAGGTTCCAACCCACCAACAGCAACTGTTTCAATTTTCTATTATATAATTTTCATATATTTTTCATAATGATATTCAGTTATTTTGTTATAAAAATGAGTTTTACTTAAATAAATGTTTTTGAAATGTCTAGCAAATAAGTCAAGTATTCCGTCTAAAATTTATTTAAAATGCCAGAATTTCCGCAGTCCGCTAAATGAGATTTTTTGCCGCTATATTCATTTCAAATACGCCAGATTTAGCGGGAAATCCGCTAAATTGGCAACACTGAGAATCACATAGAGCATTCACATTGTTCTGATGTTTTGATGCACCGTAAGAACTGATTCACATTATGAAAGTGGAAAAGATAAATGTACTGCTTAATGAGCTCGATGAAATTCTGGTTGCAATAGCCTTGGATTTAAATAGAGAAATTTTGGTGAATTCCATCACTTAATGCCACAACTTCTGGCTTCTGCTTTACTGCAGATGCAGAATGTCGCAAACTGAATTCTACACCCTACTGAGAATGATAATTACAAAAATTGAAAAATCCAATACTCAAATGAGGGACTGCATCTCATCAGAGAAACGACTTGTTTTATGCTTGAGGTCACAAATGCCCGTATTCACCAACATCAAATAAATCTTCGAATAGCTTATTCATTGAATAAGAGAAAAATTTCGCATCAAAATATGACAGCTAGAATAAATACCTTCATTTGTGTTATGGTATCGATGCGATATTTTTCTCTTATTCAATAAATAAGCTATTCGTAGATTTATTTGATGTTGGTGAATATGGGCAAAAGAGTTTTATTTTTAATATGAAACCGTACATTTTATTTTATAAATTAAAGTAATCATAGTGTCCTGGATTACGAGGACAAGTTGGGGAGGAAGTATGACTGATCGTATAAGATGTTGCTTGAACATTGTTTGTAGCCTGCAAATCTCGTAACTCAGCCTGGATAACAATATTACTGATTTCTGTAGAAAAATAGCGCCCACTTGTTGAAATTCAGAAGTTGATAGTCGGATATTGGACAGGGAATTAATAAAGCAAAAACAATTTCTCAATTCCTCAACGTTTCGATTAAAATTTAATCATTATCAAGAGCTGTAAAATATATTACAATGTAGAATTACAAAATAAAAATAGGAATTGTTAACAAAACTTTAATTTTAAAAATGGTTACATGCAAAGATTTATTTAACAATATATATATTAATTGAAGAATACAGATTGTATTGAAGTACAACATAAAACAATAACATTACAATTAAGTACATAAAATATCAGAATTTAAAATTAATTTACATACCGTTGGGTTGAGATTATGTTAAAAAGAAGTGTATTGTTGCAAAGTAATATTGTACATGTTAAAAATGAAATGAATAGAAATTCAAACGTTGACAGTCTGAGAAACAACTAAAAACTGGCAACGTTTCGTGAAACTGTGAGCTCTTATACGTTAAAATTTACAGGCACACCGAAATAATCAAAATTAAAAATAAAAAGCACTAGAAAGTAATGGCAATCTCAAGAACAAGATTGTAATATATTTAAATAATTCTTATTTAAATTTTGAATATCTCTTCTGAAATTAACTGAACTGGTATTTTTGACAATGTGTATCATTTCCAAAAATAAACGTTTTTTGTAATTATCCTCTTCGTTAATCGTTAATGGGGTAATTTACTAAAAATGTAACGCATGTTAAAGTTATCCATTAACGTTAACCATTATTAAATATTTTTTATGTAAATCAAAGAATCTATTAGTCAAATAATGGGCCAAATTCTGTAACGCAGTGGTTATTTTTTAATAAGTCGTTAAATTTTTTAACCAATCAAGTATGTGGACATATAACAAAAAACTGGATTTTTAGTTATCAAATTTATTATTATTGGATAATAATTTTACCGACTTAATTAACTACATTGTTACAGAATAGGCCCCAATGAATTCTTTTGTCAAAAGGTCAAGGAAGGTAAGTAAAACATTTAAGAAATATATATTGTATTTATGTTTTGTCATGCTTCATCTTGTATAAGATGCATGATTCCTTTTATAAACATTAACATATTAAAACTTTCATCTGAGAAGGATGATCGTTTAGGTCGCAGAATATCTTTTCCCGTGAAAAACAGACGTTCCACCGACGCACTAGAGGGAATAGCAGTGTTATATTTAATAAAGAAATTTTTTAAAACTCGTACACCTAAGAAGGCAGCGTCGGTAAAATTATCTTTTGAGTTACCATCCAGCCAGGTTTTTACTAAATTCTGAGCTTTCATTTTTAAAGATGTATTGCTTTTAGAGTTCTCTTTTGATTGAGTTACGGCACTAAAGAAATCATCCTGTTCCTCTTCTTCATCATTATTGCTACTTCCGCTTACGCTATCCTTTTCGCTTCTTTGCCTTCTAGCTTCAGAGAATCTTCTACTTTCGCCTCCATAGATTTCCTTACTTTTGGTACCTTATTGCTGTCATATTTTTCAAGCCATATCAGTCGGAATTTCGGATGAAAGGCCGCAGCAAGTTGGCATTCCTCATCCTCCATACGAGGTCCAAACCTTTTTTCTATACCATTTAATAATGCGTTGACCAAAGCAGTACAGTGCACAAGACCTTTTGACTTAATAACATTCAATCTAAATACTGTTGCAGCAATGAGGTCATGCAAAAAAAAATAATTGTACCTTTTTTCTGTTTAAATCGAAAAAGGATAGTCTAATTCATCGATCAGTATGATTAAATTATTTTTTATTTATATTTTTTGTTGTATAAAATCGTTTTAAAGTATGGTATTTTTAAAAAGTTGCAAAAACCAGTTATGTTTTGTCGTCACAACGTTACGAACGAAGTTCAGACTCATTTCAAACAGACATTTTATATGGACACATAATTTCTAAAAGAAAAATATATATAAACTATAAATTGAGGATTACATATCTAAATATGCTATTTTATATTAATATAATATCGTTCTATTTATTTTTATAAATATAATTTTCATTTGGCGTGAAATTATCTACGTTACATCAGATGTTTCTTTCACTTTTGAATCTTTGAATTAGACGGTAGGAGGTTATAAACGCATATGAGACATTGAATATATTCCAGAATATTATTTTATTCTTTATTTTGGCACGAAACAACGTTCCATCGACATGTTTACTTTCATAAATTTTAGGTTATCTTTAAATGTCACTTTGACTTTTAAGACAATGTGAAATTCAAAATGGTCGTGCTTCTCACTCTGTGACGTCATTGGACAAGGGACGAAGCGGGGATCTTCAGCCGCATTTTAAAGAATGTCATTTTCAATTACAATTTTTTCATGATTAAAGATCGATTTGAGGAAAAATAAAAAATACGGGTCTATTATTTTTCACTACTCTATCGATTAAAATTATAAAAAAAAAGTCGTGCATGACCTCATTGTCGGTAGGAGAGAACCGAGATATGCTTGAGCTTCTCCTTGAATTCGATATAATGCGCGAACTATCGGTGACATAACCTGGAAGAAAATAAAATTAATAATTGATTTAATATTTATACTAGTATAATATTGAGTAGAAGATAGGTGCTTACTGTAACTTTGTATAATTGAAGAGCATTATTCCGAAACTAAGTCAAAAAAGTTAATTTTTAATTACGGGCCTTAATTTGTTACTAATCATAGGTCGCTTATACGAATGAAATATTTGGCATTTTACAATAAATTCAACATTTCATTAAATAGGTAACTGCAGATTTAGCTTTTATTTGTTATTTATTTTGTTAAACATAAATGTATTACATGTTTTATTGCAAAATAAACTAAGTCCATAGACTTAAACTACATTTGAAAAGAAACAACAATTTTCTCCAACGTTGTTTAACGCTAATTTAAAAAAATGATTTGCCTCGTCAGTAGATATAGATGACGGGTTCTGGCGCAGATAACGATCTATTGCAGATAAGATAAGATTATAAGATAAGAGATTTTAAAGATAAGATAAGATTATAAGATAAGAGATTTTAAAGATAAGATAAGATTATAAGATAAGAGATTTTAAAGATAAGATAAGAGATTTTAAAGATAAGAAGAGATTTTAAAGATAAGAGATTTTAAAGATAAGATATTAAGATAAGAGATTTTAAAGATAAGATAAGAGATGAGGTGACGGCTGCTTGTGAGGTGACGACTGCTTGTGAGGTGACGGCTGCTTGTGAGGTGACGACTGCTTGTGAGGTGACGGCTGCTTGTGAGGTGACGACGTCACAAGAGATGGCGTCACAAACCTTGAGATTTTAAGAATATCTTGAAGATGGTTCTCAAGAGTTCTTAAGATTTCTTCAAGATGTTCTTATCAGTTTGTAAGATTTTTCCAAGACGTTGTTATCAGTTCTTAAGATTTCTTTAAGACGTTGTTATCAATTCTTAAGATTTCTTCAAGACGTTCTTATCAGTTTGTAAGATTTTTTCAAGACGTTGTTATCATTTCTTAAGATTTCTTCAAGAGCAAAAGCAGAGCTATTAAACTTTAAAGATGTTTTTATCACTTATTAAGATGCGCCTGAAAAAGCCAAAAAAAGAAGGGTAAACATAAAAAACACATTGTTTAGTTAACATTTTTATTATTATTTATTAAGTATTTTTGATACATTATAATGAATATTTTTACGAATATGTAATAAATGTGTAGGAGCTTTAGCAAAGTATGCAGCTGTACACTTATTTTTCTTGAATAATTCATAAACTTCCATTATTTTTATGTCTTTAACAGTTTTTATTTCAAGTTCACTTGTATGTATAACATCAAAATTATGTGGTAGATAGTGTTGAGTAATTGCGAGAGTAGGATCATATATTATATTGTTATGTTCAATCCAAACATGTGGTGTAATCTTAATTTCATTTGAGTAAATTTTCGTACCAACACATATTTTTGTTAATATTCCATATTTTTTAGCCACTTCGAAGAAAATGAAACTTCCTGCAAAACAAACACCACTGTAGTTTGCCCGAATAAATTTTTGTTCAACACAATATTTACCTGCTACACAAACACCACAGTAGTTTGCCCGAATAAATTCTTGTTCAATACAAGCTTTTATTAGGTTAAGTTGAACGTATTCCCGCATTAAATTAGACATGCTTATACGTCTGCTAGTATAAAATGTTGACTAAAGAATAATTATTTGTTGGTATATTTTCCTTATACTGCTTTTTTTTTTCATTATTTCCTTATACAATTTTTTTTCATTTTTTCCTTATACTATTTTTTTCATTATTTCCTTATACAATTTTTTTCATTTTTTCCTTATACTATTTTTTCATTATTTCCCTATACAATTTTTTTCTTGTTTTCCTTTAACCTTATATTTAGTGCTTATATGCTCAGTATAACGTTTGCACTTGCACTGTTCATACAATAAGTTAGTGTTTAATATATTTTAAAAAATGGTTCTTTGGGAAGATCTTACTTCTTCTTTTAAAAAAAGGGTATTTAGTGGAAAAATTTCAAATAATGAAAATTATTTGGAACCCACAAAATTTTTAAATGCCTGTGCATTAATTTTAATAGCAAAAGTGGGTGAATTTATGCACCATTATAAATCGCCCATAAAAATGAACTGCAATTTAGTGTGTGAATATATTTTAAAAAAGGGGGAAAAAGAATTATTAATACAAATAAGTCATCAATCAAAAATGGCACCAATAACTCTGACGGATGATTTTTTAAGTTGGTTTAAAACCAATGTAGAAGAGCCTATAGCCGTGCACATGTCCGAATTTCAAGAAAAAGACAGTGGCAAAGCGCTAAATGCAATTTTATATTTACAAGTAAGTTATGTTTTTTGTTTTATTTATATATATATTAATACAAATTATTTTATTAGGTAAATATTGCAAAGTTTGATTCAACAAACAGCGGTGGTTCTTCGTACATTGATCTTCCTAAAAATATTAAAGCAAAAAAAAGCCGTTATAAACGTGCAAAATGATGACGAAAAATGTTTTATTTGGGCAATTCTTTCCGCGATGTATCCTGCTGATAAAGACGCTTATCGCCCTTCTAAATATCCGCAAAATTTTGACGAAATTTTTAATTTGCCTAATATAAATTTTCCAACCCCATTGGCAGATATTTTAAAATTTGAAAAACAAAATAATATTTCAATAAATGTTTACGGGTTGGAAAATAATAACGTTGTTGGACCCCTTTATTTTACAAAAAATAAAGTTGAACGACATGTCAACTTGCTATATTGGAAAGAAGGGGGGAAATCTCATTATGCATGGATAAAATCACTTTCCCGGCTATTATCATCGCAATTATCAAAAAGAAAAAATTTGAAATTTATTTGCGAACGGTGTTTGCAATATTTTGGTACGAAAAACCTCTTAGACCGTCATGAGAAAGATTGTGTTTATGTTGATGCTGTTAAAATTGAGATGCCGAGTGAAACTGATAAATGGTTAAAATTTAAAAAATTTATGAATAAAGAACGTCATCCTTTTGTCATTTATGCCGACTTTGAATGTTTAACTGTTCCTGTTAATACTTGCCAACCAAATCCAGCTGGGTCGTACACAAATGCATATCAAAACCACGTTCCATGTGCTGTTGCATATCAAGTAGTTTGTTCGTACGATGATTCCCTATCTTTCTACGAATCATTTCGTTGTCCCGAAGTATCTACATTGTTTATAAAACGTTTGAAAGATGTTGTGAAAATGGTGCAAACATTTTATAAAAACAGCGCGCCTATTGATATGCATGATGAAGATTGGGAAGACTTTAACAAAGCTGAAATTTGCCATATTTGCCAGAAAAAAATTAATAATGCGGAAAAAGTTAGAGATCACTGCCATTTATCTGGTAAGTTTGTAAACTTTTTTAAATAATAATAAAATAAGTTAATAATTGTAGGTAAATATCGCGGAGCTGCTCACAACGAGTGCAATTTAAATTATAAAGTACCTAATTACATACCAGTATTTTTTCATAATTTAAGTGGCTATGATAAGTCACCTATTTATTAGAGAATTTGGAGTAGATGAGGAAAGAATTAATTTAATCCCCACGAATGAGGAAAAATATATTTCATTTTCGAAGTGGGTTAATGGTATGGAACTTCGGTTCCTAGATTCGCTAAGGTAAGTTAACTAAAATAATTTAAAACATCTATTATATATACATTTATTTTATATATTTTAGATTTCTTAATAATTCATTAGAAAAACTTGTTGAATATATGGAACCAGAACAATGCAAATTATTGCGACAACATTACCCACTTAGCAGTAAATTTAATTTATTAAAAAGAAAGGGTATTTTTCCGTATGATTATATAAATAGCTGGGAATGTTTGGAAGAAATAAAATTACCCCCAAAAGCATTATTTTACTCAAAATTGAGTGAAAAAAATATAAGCGAAGAAAACTATAAGCATGCACAAAATGTGTGGAAAACATTTAAATGTGAAACTTTGGGAGATTACATGGAATTGTATATACAAACTGATGTACTTTTGTTAGCAGACGTTTTTGAAAACTTTAGAACCGTTTGTTTAAAAGCATACTGTTTGGATCCAACACACTATTATACAACTCCAGGTAAATAATATTTTTAAATTATATATTATATATTATATAAAACATTTTTTTTTATAGGCTTGGCGTGGGACGCCATGCTGAAAATGACGGGGTGGAATTAAAGTTACTAACTGATATAGACATGATTCTTTTTTTTGAACGGGGGATACGTGGAGGCATTAGTCAATGTTGTAATCGTTATGCAAAAGCCAACAATAAATATATGCCATCATATAATACAGAAGAGCCGGACAGACCATCATACAATCCAAAAGAGCCGGATAGTTATGTAATGTACTTTGATGCTTGCAATTTATATGGTTGGGCTATGACTCAATGTTTACCATATGGCAGTTTTGAATGGTTATCCGATGAAGAAATTGAAACTCTTGATGTCATGACTATAGAAGACAATGAAGACTATGGTTATATTTTTGAAGTTGACTTGGAGTATCCCACACACCTACATGACGCACACAAAGATTTTCCACTATGTTCTGAACAACGTGCACCCCCTAATTCAAAAACAAGTAAACTTTTAACTACATTATACGATAAAAAAAAATATGTATTACATCATAAAAATTTAAAGCAGGCTTTACAGTTGGGTTTAAAATTATTAAAAACTTACAGGGTTATTAAATTCAAACAATCATTTTGGCTAAAGGAGTATATTGACAAAAATACACAATTTAGAAAATTTGCAAAGAATGAGTTTGAAAAAAAATTTTTTAAGCTCATGAACAATGCTGTTTTTGGCAAATCAATGGAAAACATTCGTAATAGACGTGATATAAAATTAGTATCAAAATGGGGTGGGAAAGGAGGTGCGCGAAAATTGGTTGCAAAACCAAATTTAAAAAAAATTATTTCAATTACTGAAAATTTAGTTTCTGTGGAATGAAGTAAAGTAAAAATTATATTTAATAAACCAATTTATATAGGAATGGCAATTTTAGACATTTCAAAAACTTTAATGTACAACTTTCACTACAATTACGTACACAAAAAATACTTCTCTCCAAAATTATTATATATGGACACAGATTCGCTTATTTACCAATTTATTAACGATGATCCATACAAATATATTAAAGAAGATATACATTTTTTTGATACATCCGACTATGCACCTAATAATATATATTCAATGCCACAAGTTAATAAAAAGGTAGTGGGATTATTTAAAGATGAAAATGCTGGAATAATCATGACTGAATTTGTGGGGCTGCGTGCAAAAATGTATTCTTTTACTTTAAAAAACGAAATTTCAATTTCAAAGGCAAAAGGAATTTCAGGTACTACTACAAAAAAATTAACTATAGATGATTACAAAAATACTCTTTTTAATCAAACAAAAATATTTAAAAAACAAAATAATATTATATCTAAAAATCATACAATATTTTCTGTTGAACAAAATAAATTAACATTAAGTGCTGCTGATGATAAACGTTACATACAGGAAGGAACAACAGATACTCTACCATGGGGACATTACTCGATTACATTACCAGACTCAGACATTATAATTATTGATTAGGATTATTTGTAAATAAATTTTGAAGAAGCAGAAGAAGAAAGTTTGTTCGCAAGAAAAAAAGGAATAGAAGCAAAAGCGGGTGACGTTACACATAAGAGATTAAAAAGGATTGCAGCCTGTTACAAATAATATGTAATTATTTTACATTTTAAAAAGTTAAAAAATTATAATAAGTGCAGCAAGGATAGATAGATAAAATTATGTAGTCGGCAATAGAGTGAATAGTGTTTACATTTTTATATAAATAATGTATAAAATACTGCTATTTTATTGATTGTTAATAGTCAATATGAAATTTGTGAAGCAAAAGCAACGTTTTTGTGTAAACAACTTTGATATTATACAATCAAATAAAATAGTTAAAAAAACATAGTGATTTATTACCAAATAGTGTAAGATGTATAATTGTAGGACCAAGTAATTGTGGAAAAACAAATATTTTAATTAGTTTGCTTACACATGCAAATGGATTAAAGTTTAAAAACATTTACTTATACTCTAAATCATTACAACAACCGAAATATAAATTTTTAGAAAAATGTATTACAATTGTAAATGGTATGGGTTTTTTTTCTTATAATGAAAACAGCGATGTTATAAAACCATCTGAAGCAAAATTATTTTCTGTTATAATTTTTGATGACGTAATATGTGATAAACAAGATTGTATGAGAGATTTTTTTTCAATGGGAAGACATAATTCTGTGGATTCATTTTATTTGGCTCAAACCTATGCGAAAGTACCTAAACATTTAATTAGAGATAATGCTAATTTTATTATATTATTTAAACAAGATAAAACAAATTTACAACATATATATGATGATCATGTAAACACAGATATGTCATTAAATAAATTTCAAAAATTTTGTATAAATTGTTGGAAAGATAAATATGGGTTCGCAGTTATAGATAAAGATAGTGAGAAAGAAGGTCGCTATCGAAAAGGACTGGATAAATTTCTTAAACTTAATTCTGTTTAAAACGAATTAATATAAAATGAGTAATAAAAATACTATTCAAGAAATAATAAAAGTAAGTAAAGTATTAAAAGAAAAATTTAATGCATTGAAACATAATAAAATGGATGCTGAAGCAGTATTACAAGAAACTTTTAAACCTATAACAAATCCGCTTAAAGAATTGGTAAAAAATTGAAACAAAAATGAAATTGAAAAAGTGCAACAAGAAAATGATGTGGGAAAGGAAAACAAATCTCCAATAATAAACAAAAAAAATGTAAGAAAAGTTTTAAATTATGATTTAGACACCCCAGGAAGTTCAAATATTAAAATAGAAAATTATGAAAATAAAGAACATATTTATGAGGCAAATCCAGATATTTCTCCAATTTCGCAAGCAAAAGAAGCTTTTAATACTCCTCAAGGACAAGAGGAAATGGAAAATTTAAAATTAAAATTAGGAGATTTGGGACATGAATATTTTTTAAAATTTATAAATAAAGATAAAGATATTGATAAAGAATATGGTATAAAAGTAGCTAAAGATGGCACATTTAAATTAGGAAAAAAGAAGGTGGAAATAGACAAAAATGATATATTAATAGATGGGAAAGAATATGAAGGTACAAAAGGTCTTTATGAATTAATTTTTAAAAAAAATCCTGTAGATTACACGGATTTAGATAAAAATGAATATTTTAAAATTTTGGAACAAACAAGTGCTCATATAAATTCAACCAATAATTTATTAAAAATATCAAGTTCACCTAAATATTTTAATATATTAAAACCACATTTTGTTGATGATAGAAGGCGATTATCATTAAGAAAAAGAAAAAAACCAGTAAAGTATTCTCCTACAGGTTCGGGTTTATTACCAACAAATTTAAACTTTTCAAATTATAAACGTGAATATATATATTGGGATGATCCAAATGAACAAGTCAGTAGATTGCGATTATTGTTAGCATCTAAACAAAGTGGACATACAGGTCATGATAATGAAATAATTTCAATTATTGAATAATTAAAAGAAGCAAATATAATAAATTAATATTTATATATAATATGAGTGTTGACAAATTTGGGCGTCATTCTTATAAAAGGAAAAAAAGTGAAAAAGATAAAATTATACAATTGGATGAAAATGGTAGAATTGATTTAGATGGAAAACAAATTGTAAATATTGGCAAGCCTTCAAGTTCTACTGATATTGTTACTAAAGAATATGTTGACAAGAGATTAATAGACATAGAAAAATATATAAGTTTCAACGTTATTCTTTTAAAAAAATATAAAAAGGGTTACATTTTTGATGCAAAAATGAAATGTATTGGAAATGTTCAAACACCAGAGACTGATACTAATGCAGCTAACAAATTTTATGTTGATAATATAGCAATTAATTTAGAAGCAAAAATAAATAAATTATTAGAAGAAAAATTAAACCACTTGAAAAAAACTTAAAAACTGAAGAAGAATTGTTAACAGCTATAAAAACTTTGGAAAAAGAGGTATTTAAAAGAAAATAAATAATAATGTATAAGCGGCAAGTTGTGGAAGAACTTCATAAACCAGCACGAAAAAATTATCCAAGACGTAGAGTGATAACAAAAGGAATTGATGATTTGTGGCAAATTGATTTAGTTGAAATGATTCCATATGGGCATGAAAATAAAAATTATAAATATATGCTAACTGTAATAGATACATTTTCTAAATATGCGTGGGCAAAACCAGTAAAAAATAAATCTGGCGATGTAATTACAGAAGCATTAGAAAATATTCTTAAAGAAAAAAGAATTCCAAAAAATCTGCAAACTGACAATGGAAAAGAATTTTACAATAGTAATTTTAAAAATTTAATGTTAAAATATGGAATAAATCACTATTCAACTTTTAGCAATTTAAAAGCAAGTGTTAGAACGTTAAAAAATAAAATGTGGCGTGAATTTAGTTTACGTGGTTCATATAAGTGGATTGATATTTTACCAAAGTTAATTAAAACATATAATAATACAAAACATAGAACTATTAAAATGCGACCTATAGAGGTAAATAATAAAAATGAAAAATTGTTATTAAAAACCATTTATAGCAATTTAAAAATATGTGGTCGTGCAAAATTTAAAGTTGGTGATTTTGTTAGAATTTCAAAAATGAAAAGTGTTTTTGAAAAAGGTTATACTCCTAATTGGTCAGCTGAAATATTTAAAATCTCCAAAGTACAAATAACAAATCCTGTAACTTATAAACTAAAAGATTATTTAGAGCAACCTGTTGCAGGAGGATTTTATGAACATGAATTACAAAAGACAAAGTATTCGGATATATATTTAGTTGAAAAAGTTTTAAAAAGAAAAGGATCACAAGTATTTGTTAAATGGTTGGGATTTGATAATTCACATAATTCATGGATAAACAAAAATAATGTTATGTAATCTTTTTATTATTTATTATATGATTATTATATTTATATAAAAAAAATGTAAAAATAAATTAAATATGCAATAATTTGTTTTATTTAATATAAAAGCTGTTTTTATATATATATATATATATTCAGTCTTAAAAAGAATTTCAATGATTACACATCAAAAAAATAAATCACAAAATTTAAAATATAATTACGGTGGTGGCTTATTAAATAAAGCAATTAATTCTTTACCTATAGAATTACATATACCTGGATATCAATACTGTGGTCCTGGTACAAAATTAGAAAAAAGATTAAAAAGTGGGAATATTGGTATTAATAAATTAGATGCCGCATGCCGTGAACATGATATTTCATATTCAAAATCTAATAATTTAGAAGAAAGACACAGAGCGGATAAAATATTACAAGAAAGAGCGTGGGAAAGAGTAAAATCGGGGGATTCTTCATTTGGTGAAAAAGTTGCAGCTTGGACCGTAACAAACGCTATGAAAGCAAAAAGAAAACTTGGAATGGGTTTAAACAAAAAAAAGAAAATTGTAAAAAAACAGCGCATAATAAAAACACCAAAACATGGTGGGTTTTTACCCGCGGTACTCATTCCTTTAATTGCAAAAGCTTTAGCAGCTGGCGCTGTAAGTTCTGTTGCTTCTTATGGTGTCAAAAAAGCGTTAGGTAAAGGTTTATATTTAAAACCATATAAACGCGGCGGTAGTATTAAAAAAAGTCTCAAAAACCAAAAAAAGTTTGCCGAAAAAAGCCTTAAGTGATAAAGATTTAAAATTATATGCCCATAATAATAATATTAAGTTTTTTCGTGGTGTTTACATGCGAGATAAATTACCTAAAAAACCGTTAAAAAATGAAAGCGTTATTGTAAATTTAGATTCTCAACAAGGGCCTGGAACACACTGGGTAGCATACATAAAGAAAAATAAAAATTATGAATATTTTGATAGTTTTGGAAATTTGCCACCGCCAAAGGAAATTATAAATTACTTAGGACCAACTTGTAAAATTAAGTATAATTATAAACGTTATCAAAATTTTAATTCTTATAATTGTGGTCATTTGTGTTTAAATTTTTTAATAAATAGTCAAAAAAATTATAATTAATTTAGTTTAATTATGGAATCAATCACGGTAACACTTGATGGTAATACTTCTACAATAAGTGCAGACTTTTTTCCTCCAATTTATTTAAATAATAGTGAATATGTATTGGGGTTAATTAGTTTTGAAACATATCACTCAATACCTAATATAGATGATACGAACAACAAATTTTATTATAAAAATGAAAACAGTAAAAATAAAAATTTCCAAATATTTACAATGCCAGTAGGATCATATGAAATTGATAATTTGGAGAATATTTTAAAAAAAGAATTATGTGATTCTACATATATTTCAGATAACAAATTTTATACTAATGAAATAATAAGAGAAAAAAGAAAAGAAAATAATTTTATAAGTTTAAAAGCGATTAACAATACATTAAAATGTGAACTTGTAAGTACTGTTACTATTGATTTTAAACAAAATGATTCTTTTGGATCATTATTAGGTTTTAAAAAACGAATATTGGTAAGTAATACATTACACGAGAGTGATTTACCTGTAAATATTATTAAAGTAAATACAATTTTAATAGAATGTAATATTATAAAAGGATCTTATAAAAATGGTTCTCCAGTTCATATTTTACATGAATTTTATCCAACAGTTGAACCTGGTTATAAAATTAATGAAGTACCATCAAATGTGATTTATTTACCTGTGAACACTCAAGTAATAAACAATATTAGTGTAAATATTATTGATCAAGACGGAAAACTTATAAATTTTCGTGGCGAAAAAATATCTATTAGATTACATCTTAAAAAAGTTTCATAAAAATGGGTATTGATTATAAAAGTACGCAAACAATAGCGCATGAAGTTAGTTTTTCACCAACCAAGAAAGTGTTAACAAGAGACAATTTATTATATTTAAAGTCTCTTGGTTTACGCATACATTTACGCGTAAAAAAAAGGAAAAATGAATAACATATTAAATGTTACATCTAGTATTGTATTTAATGATGCTATAACTAGAATTGAAGTTCATAGTCATACACCAAATGTAGCATCAGCATTTAATAATAGTGATGAAATTAGAATACAAATTCATCAGCAAGATTTATATACATTACCAAGTGAGAGTTTTTTATACATTGAAGGAAAATTATTAAAAGAAGATAATTCACCACCTCCTAATGATGCAAAAATAACAAATAATGGAATTGCTTATTTGTTTGATGAAATTAAATATTTAATTAATAGTGTAGAAATTGATAAGACTAAAAATGTTGGAATTAGTTCTACATTAAAAGCTTATGCTTCTTTAAATAAATTTGAAAGTGATACACTTGAAAATGCTGGATGGGGATTAAATATTAATATTTTAGATAAAGATGGTAATTTTAATGTATGCATTCCGTTAAAAATGTTACTTGGATTTTTCGAGGATAATAATAAAATACTATTAAATGTCAGACAAGAATTAGTGTTAATAAGAGCAAGAAATGATAATGGGGCATATATATCAGCAGAAAATTTAAAATTTCATTTAAACAAAATACATTGGAAAGTGCCACACATTAATGTTAATGATGAATATAGACTAAAATTATTAAAAATAACGGATTCAAATCAATTTTTATCATGTGCTTTTCGATCTTGGGATTTGTATGAATATCCAGTTCTTCCAGTAGCCAAGAAACAATTATGGTCAATAAAATCAGCTACTCAATTAGAAAAACCTAGATTTGTAATTGTTGGTTTTCAAACAAATCGAAAAAATGCACTTAATAAAAATAGTAGTTATTTTGACTTTTGTAATTTAACCAATATAAAATTATACTTAAATTCAGTTTGCTATCCATATGATAATTTAAATATTGATTTTAAAAATAATCAATATGCACTTTTATATGATATGTATGCAAAATTTCCAAAATCGTATTATAATTACCATGATACATATATTGGACCAATTTGAACAAAAACAGATTTTAAAAATATTGCTCCATTAGTTGTTATTGATTGTTCTCAACAAAATGATTCAGTTAAAAACAGCACCGTAGATATTCGATTAGAATTTGAATCTAGTGATAATTTTCCTGCAGAAACTTCTGTTTATTGTCTTATTATTCACGATTGTATTATAAAATATAATCCTTTAACTGGCACAGTTAAAACATCTATTTAATTCATTAAAATACATTAGTATTATTTCAAAATTAAATTTAAAAAAAAATATAAATTAATGTTATAAAACAATAGTATTTTAGTCTAATATTAAACTGTGAGCAGAATGGAACTTATTATTGATATACAAGGATTTCAAGTAGTTAATTATGTTATGGTTCCAAAGGAAATTGCTATTCTTACAAGAGATGGTTCTAAATTACAACATTTTATAATTAAACCACCATTTACGTGGGAAAATTTATCACCAGAAGATAAAAAAAGCTGCGATATGGGTGGAAAAGAAACATCATGGTTTGCGATGGAGTGATGGATACATATCATATGAAAAAATATATTATATTTTAAAAAAAATAAGTCAAACATGTAATAAAATATATGTAAAAGGTTTGATAAAAAAAAACTTTTTACACTTATATAATTTATGTAATTGTGAAATAATAAATTTAGAAGAATTTAGTGAATTTAAGGCATTTAAAAAATGTTTAACTATTTGCAGATGTTTTGAACATTGTGAACCATATGTATGTGCTGTAAGTAATGTGTATAAACTTAAAAATATGTTAGATTGTAGTAGTATATTTTATTTTTTTGTAAATGTTTGTGGTTTATAAAATAAATAAAAAAAATATTTATGTAAAATTATGTATTTTATTTTAATATGTACCATTTTAATACAATTTTTAAATTATTATTATTGTTATATATTTAAAAGTGACAAAAAAATTATCGTCATAATGAGTGAAATTTTTAAAGTAGGCATAATATGTGGTGTGGTGCGGTCTATTAAAAAGGTTTCTGCACTTGTTGTGCTTATATGTGTGTACTACTTATATGTTTAATTTTGTATTATTGTTATATATATATATATATATATATTTAAAGGTAACATAAAAAAATTATTGTCATAATGAGTGAAACTTTTAAAGTAGACATAATACGTGGTGTGGTGCGGTGTGTTAAAAAAGGTTTCTGCACTGTTGTACTTATATGTGTGTACTACTTATATGTTTAATTTTTAATATATTTAGTTTTATAATACAATTTAGAAACAGTTTCAAATATAACAGTGCTAGTAGCGGTGCTAATTTAAACTTAAATATTAAAAGTTTATAAAGTTTACATATAACAATTACATTTTTTAAAAAATAATAAAAACGATTTTCATATTTTTATTATTAATTTTAAGTGTAAATGCAAATTTAAATAGAAGCAATTTTAGTTTGCTTTCTTCTTATTTATGTAAATATGGGTATTTAAATGTTAGCGATACTGAATTTATAATGTTGTCAGAAAATAATACAAATTATATAAATGCCCTAAACTTATTTAAACAAAAGTATACAATAAAAAACAGTTCTATTATTATACAATTTATAAAAACTCCAAGATGCGGTGTAAAAGATATAAATTTTCGACTTTCTTTAGTAAAATGGAATAAAAACCAAATTTATTGGTATTATCATGGGGTAGACTATAATATTATTATACAAAAAGCTTTTGATTTATGGTCAAAATATACAAATTTAATTTTTTTAGAAACACTGATAATGGATAATGCCGATATTATCATATCATTTGGAGATATTCAACATTATCAATATGGTGCAAAAAAAATGTGTCATGATTTATTTGATGGCGTGGGTAATGTACTAGCTCATGCTAATTACCCAAATATTCATCCGGTGGAAATTCATTTGGATCAGTTTGAAAAATGGAATTTTGATTTAAGTAAACCTGAGTTTGATAGAATAAGTTTTTTTGATGTATTAGTTCATGAAATTGGACATTCATTAGGTATTGAACATTCTAATAATTTTTATTCCATAATGTTTCCAACGTATCAAAATAATATATTTATAAACGAAAGTTATTATGATTTATATATTGATGACATATATGCTATTCAAACATTATATGGAATTAAAACAGAAGAAAGTTTTACGACAGAAAAAAGTTTAACAACTAAGTCTAATGTACCTAATAAAACTGAAAATAATGAAACCTTAATATCTTATCCAAATTTATGTGAACTAAAAAACGTAACCACATTTTTAGTTTTAAAAAATAAATTATATATATTTTATAATAAATGGGTGTGGATTAAAAAATTAAATGAAAAAAAATTTAATCCTCAACCATTTCTTATAACAGATTGGCTACCATTTTTACCTAAAAATTTTTATAAAATAGATGCTGTTTATTTGAGACCAAATGGCAATATTGTAATTATAATTAATGATAACACATATAATATAAAATTTCCATCTTTACAATTAGAAAATACAGTAAATCCGTACACTAAAAATATTAAAAATATTAAAGGAGCTGTTTTTACAAACATGGGAAAAACATTTATATTTTACAACAATGATTCTTTTATAACAATCAATAGTAGGTATTTATAAAAAGAAGTATTTCCTTTTGCTTGCAAAAAGTGAAGCAATTGCTTCAGGTTATATTTATAAAAAAAGTGAAGGAAAAGGTTTTGCTTCGAGGCGAGAGGTTTTGCTTAAAAGTAAAAGATTTTACTTCTTTCGTATTTATAAAAAGAAGCATTTGCTTAAAAACTGAAGGATCTGTTTCTAAAAAAATGTATCTGTTCCACATGCTACTTTTTTTCAAGAATCTCACTTTTTTTGGATTTTGTCCCTACCTCAAATACTATCATTCAGAAAATTTTGAAACCTTGTATTTGTACTTTATTGAATCCATTAGATTTTGGTGTAAATCAGGTAAGTGGAAATGGCACTTTAAGTTCAAAATAGTTGTTCTTCAAAAAATACCATTACATGTAATTTCTCGTGATTTATGTAAAATATATATATATATATATATATATATATCATCACGGCATATTACCCATTTCTGGGTGTGCCAGTATCTACAACACATGTAGACATCGGTAATGATGACGATATATTTTACCGTGTGGGCGCTACCCGCCGTCACCTCACGGGCACTCATAGCTGGCGTGGAGAGTGCACCACAGGGGTCACTTTTGTGCCATTTAAAATTGGAAATATTTGGCGTCAGTCGAACCCGGTTCCCCCAGGTTCGCGACCAGACACTCAGGCACGCGGCCACGGGACCCCATGCGATTTATATTATTATAAAAATTAAATATTACTAAATTTTCTACAGGAATGCATTCATACTTGTTTTATATTTTTTATAGACAAATATATAAATAATCTTTTGTAAATTCTGGAGCCTATGTTTCACAAATAAACACAATTCCTTAGTTACATTAGTGCAGTGTTACTCAACATAGCTAAATAGCTAGGAGATGCAGATTTTCAAGATCATGAAGAAGAAGTACAGGACTTGCCGCATATAGCGGAAGGGAACATAAATGCTATTCTCATGAGTGACATCTTCACTTCCCTCCTTTTCACTTTCTATGTCAGACATTTTAAATTTTATCTTAACTTTCAACTAACCACCGACACCTCTGTTCTATAATAATAAACTGTATAGAGTTCTTGGCTAATCACACAATCGTCAAGTTTGAACTTATAAAAATGAAGCACTTACTTTGAAGTGAAAGGTAGCACTAAGAAGTATAAGGTAGAAGTAAAAGGTTTTGCTTTAATTCGTATTCATAATCTTTACCTTTTCCTTGCGAGGAAATACTTCAGAAATATAAAGTAAAAGCTACTACAGAATCGCGATCTTACAAGTTTAAACTGAACGTGTGTGATCAGTAAGAGTAAAGTTTCATTTCCACCGATTGTTCTAATGCATAAGAGCTATAATTAATGCTTAAGAATTAAGAGCAATGCGTAAGAACAAAAGATTGCAAACTTCTAACCTGAACTGTCAACTGTCAATCTATTTTATAATTATTAAATTTTTAATTTTTCGTTATAGATATATGTGTAGATACAGAAAATTATGAATATCACATATTTAAAAAAAGAGGAATTGCTGCTGCAACTGCAGTCTGCTAGACAACAAGTAATAAGGGAAAAAAGTTGGCATTTCTGTTGAATTAGTCAGTAAACAAAATAGCTGGAAATGGTAAATTGTCATAATGCATTAAGTCTTATGCACTAATCATTATGCATTAAGCAATAAAACATTCGGTGGAAATGAGGCTTTATACAGTTTATTTAGAATAGAGGTGAATGATTTGAATTCCGATTCACGCCTCGTACGCCTCGGCTTATAAAATTTTCTTGCACGTAAATGCACCACTTCAGCCATAACAAAGGTACTACTGCAAAAGTACAACCAAAATGAAAGTTTAGCTTATAAAAACAGCATATACACGTTGTATGCGGGCTGAGAAACTAATGAATAATTGAGATTCTTGAAAAAAGTTGCATGGGGACTAGATACATTTTTTTAGAAGCAAATCCTTCAGTTTTGGAGCAAATGCTTCATTTTATAAATACGAAAAATATAAAATCTTTTATTATGCAGCAAAACCTTTTCCTTCACTTTTTTTATAAAACTAACCTGAAGTAATTGCTTCACTTTTTTCAAGCAAAAGGTAATGCTTATTTTTATAAATACCTACTAATGTGTACATACATCACAAATCTTTAATACCCGTTACTTCATTTTTCCGAAGTATTTCCTTGCAAGAAAAAGGTAAAGGTTATGAATACGAAATAAAGAAAAACCTTTTACTTCTACCTTATACTTCCTAGTGCTACCTTTTACTTCTACCTTTCACTTCAAAGCAAATGCTTCATTTTTATAAATACGGACTAATGAATGTAACTTTAACACTGATAATTATGGAAATATTGAATCACAATTTCCTGGTATTCCTAATAATATAAATTCTGTTTTTAAATATACAAACGGCAGATTATATTTTTTCATAAATGATTATTATTATGAATTTGATGAATTTTCAAATACGCTAGTAAAAGCAGAAAAATTTGATTTTTCATTATTTAATATTGCTTGTCCTAATATTAGTATATATGAGCAATTAAAAATACTATTATTAAAATTAATAAATGTTTAAAATATTTCTTCCTCCCCTCCACATATTTTAACATATAAATTAGAAGTTTTATGTAGCATGCATCAGTAATTTTTATATTTTACACTTGAAACTTCTAAATTTCTTTAATTATTTTAAAATGGCATTACTAATAGTAGCAAATGATTTGTTAAATATTTGTTACAGTATAAGTGTTTTATCAGAAAATAAATATAATGATTATAAAATTATAATAAAAATGATCCTTTTAATAATAATATTTTACTTTCGATAATTGGAAAATTAGCACCTATAGCATATATTTGTAAAAAAATTAATAAAGAAAAATTTGAATACATATTAAACTTATTTAGTGGAAACAATTTACTAAATATGTGGAAAAAACTTCCATTAAAGTATAAAACGGATTTAAATGTTATTAAAAAATTACCATGTGTGGAACACTGGAATCTACCAACTGATAAATATCATATTGATGGACCACCTCCAAGTATGGATGAATGTCCGGAATGTAATATAGGAAAAATATATGATACAATCAGGTAAAAAGAAACATTATATTTATTTTTATATTAATATATATATATTTATTTATTTTTTTAGATGTGTACTATATAACAATGAATATGATCGTCTATTAACGTTTAAAAATAATAAATGGCCAAAAAGCTTTATCAACATAGAAGACTTAGCACGAGCTGGATTTTATTATTTAAAAAAAGACATTTTCGTTTCTCCCCTTTATGGCCATTTATTCTTGGTAAAACAACTACTAATATTCCAATTAAGGAAGTAAATACAAATATTATGATTAATATTGCCCAACTTTTAAATGTTATAGAAAATAGTGAAATGTGTAGTAATAATAAAAAAAAATGATGTAAATATTTTAAAAGATATATACATGAAATGTATTAAATTTTTTTAAAATAAATAATTGTATAAAAAATATGTGTATTTTATTATCTCTTTATAGAGTTCATATCAATAAAAAATATTAAGGTTAAAAAAGTAATTATTGTTTACATTAATTTATTAAAAAAATATTTTTTTCATACATTAAAATAAAAAAATGCAATTAAAACTTTTTTCTACATTATTTTATTATAAATATTTTAAATTAACAATATTTTCCATTAAGGCATCAGAATAGTACATAATTATTTCTCTTATTGCTAAGTTATACAAATTATTATTATCACATAAATTATAAATATTATTAACCCATTACTGCATGAAGTGATTTTGTGTTTAATTTTAATATTATTTTTGCAGATATCTATTCATTAGAGTAAAAAAACAAATTATTTATGAAAAAAAAATTTTTTGAATTGCCAGATTTGCCAATACGGGCCGTCCCTTTAAATGGACGCTATGCATAGCGGACATTTTCGAAAAAAAAAAATTGTCAAATAAATGTACCGTATTTATTGATATAAGTAATAAACATAAACAACTATTACAATAAAAATAAAACAAGATTAATAACCACCATAAAAATACTATTACACGCTATTAGAAAAAAGTTAAGCTAATGAAAATTTATTTCGAATGGTACTTTTTGAAGCAATCCTTTGGATGTAGCCCTATATTACATTTTTCACAAATGAAATTACATTTATTTGTGCAATGTTGGCATCTTCGTTGTGTCTGAGAATAGACAACAATGTGTCCCATGTTATCAAATCGAGTATCACTTGTTGTAGTTGTGGATACTCGTCCTCTTGCAGTAGGAGTTCCATACATTTGTAACAGACTTTGAGCCAAATATCTACGGTATACCAAAAGGCTGGCACAATTAGGGTGTTTAGGCTTTAGCCTTTTCATCAGCAGCCAACCATTTGTAACAGTAACGTCAAACAGATAAACAAAAATAGGCCAGTACCATTTCTTTTGCCGTATTCGCGTTCTGTATACTGCTACTAATCCGTCCATCTTATCGACTCCACCCATTCCCTTGTTATAAACTGCTATCATTTCTGGTTGATCAATAAGATTTCTTGATTTGGTATCTCGACACCAGCGAGTTGTTTTAACAATGTTGTTACCGGAAAAATTAGAAGCCATTGTAACAACTTTGTTGTCTTTCCATTGGACTAATGATAGTTCTTCACTTCCCAAAAATTTGTAAGTTCCTCTTTTTTCTTTATTCCAAACTTTTTTATCTGGAAATGGACATTGTTCTGTTTTGTTGTCTCGAATAGTACCGGTCGCACATATTTTTAAATCAGAAAGATGAATAAGTAGTGATATTCCCGTGAAATAATTATCAAAGAATATTTTATAACCCAAATTAGATCCAATTTCTGCCTTATTCAAAAGTGATAGAACTACATCTCCACCGAGGCCAAATTCATGTCCATTTCCAGACTTCCCTGTATATAGATCAAATGCTACACAATAACCTGAACTTGTGCATAAGGCCCAATTTTTAAACCCAAACCTAATCGGTTTGCCTTTGATATATTGTTTTGCGTAGTGCTTGCCATAATATGGGATCATACTTTCATCTATTGAAATATGTTCCTCTAAGCCACCGTGCTCTTTGAACTTATCGTTCAGATGACATAAAATTGGGCGCAATTTGTACAATTTATCAGAATTATTATTAGAAGAATTGTCATTAAAATGTAGATTTCGTAAAATTGTTTCAAACCTATTTAGTCTCATGCTAGTATACAATATTTTTGGAACGTCATCCGAACTGGACCAATACATCCTTTTGTTCGGACATCTTGTATAGCCTGATAATAACATTGCCCCGAAAACTACATATAATTCATTTTTCGTTAGATTTAGGTTTATGTTTCTTTGTTGCGCGTATATGTTTGATTGTGTGACAATGTTATGTATGATGCCTTCATCCCAAAAAAGGTTGAAAAAATCTAATGGCGTCTCAGCTTGATATGCTTCTACTGAAGGTAGTCTAGGGGAACATATTTTATTCATGTTAGAAGCCGGCAATTTTTTTGACCATTTCGACGAGTTTTTAGCACGTTTACGTGGTGGAAGATTTGCTATATGGGACCCATAATGCGTAGCCGAAGTTGATGGCCCCGCCGTGGCATTATTTTCCGCAATTAAATTACTTTTTATAATAGATAGAGAAATATTGTCATCATCCTCACTGAAATCCGACTCTTCATACCGAACTTCGCATTGCTGATTCAAAATTCCTCTCGATATGCGATTTGGATTTCCAGCTTCTTCATCGGAATTGTCGCTATCTTCTTCCGTTTCCGCTGACTTCTCATCAGGAGGCGTTATATAAACCATAGAGGGTTGGTCAGCATCGTCATCCGCCTCCGAAATCCCTAGTAACTGATGTAAAGATAATCTAAAAGAAAAAAGGTTTTATAGCCACAATGCATAGCGTCCATTATAAAGGACGCAAGTAATTATTGTAATTTTATATAAGAAAAACAAAATATTTTTTAAAATAAAATTTATAGAAATTAGCTACACACTCATATAAAACCAAATGCACAAACAAATATTACAAAATTTAATTTTATCATATTGAAAAAAATTACTTACCCTCCATGTCGCGTAGAGTACCAACTGGGATCCATTTACGAGCTAATAAAGCACTTCACAATTCAAAATCTATTTAACTACTGATGATATATTGTTCTTTACTCGTGTTGGAAGAAATTTCGCGTATAAAATTGTTTATACTTGCATAAGTGACGTCATAAAAAAATAAATGTTGGCGTCCTTTATAAGATACTATATGCAGTAATGGGTTAATAATATCCCCATCATGTTTAACAGATTCTTTTATAATATTGTAATAATATTTAGAAAAATTTAAAGATTCAAGATAATTTATTGTACGATTTATTAAATCAGATAATTGAAACAAATAATTCATAGATAAGCTCCCCAAATTTAAAGCACCAAACTTTGATTTTAATTGTATTACTTTAAAAGAATCTACTGTGTCAAATATTATTTCAATATCTTGAAATTTGTATGATTGAATATTAGTATCAAAATTAAAATGTGAAAGTATTGCATTTTGACATAAAAGAAATTCAAACCACTCTTTAGGTTCAAAAACAACACACTTTCCCAATTGATTACAATATAAATTAATAACAATTTTATAGTCATTCAATGGATCTATACCAACAGATATCCATTTAAAATTATCCAAAAAAAATTTATGTTCCATAACCAGTTTTCTATCATATTGTATTTGATCACTTTTAATTATTATTTCTTCGTTCAAATTCATTTTTTCTATTTGTGGATCATTTTCCTCATTTTCTATTTGAGGAATATTTTTTTTTATTTTCTATTTGTGGAATATTTTCCTTATTTTCTTCATTCAAAACGGTATTTATGGATTGTTCAACATTTTTTTTTTCTAGAACGATTTGTATTTTTTGGATATGACTTTCGATCACGCTTTTTTGCTTGCTAAAATACGTTTATAAATATAAATAAATAATAACATAAAAAAATTAAATTTTTCATTATCTCACCTCCATATTTTTTATATTTTCTATTTGTGGAATATTTTTCATATTTTCTTCATTTAAAATGGTATCCATGGATTGTTCAACAATTTTTTTCCTAGAACGAATTGTATTTTTTGGATATGGCTTCCGTTCACCCTTTTTTGTTTGCTAAAATTTTTATACATATAAATAAAACAAAATAAAAAATTAAATTTTAATATCTTACCTTCATAATCAATGTTTATGGCTTCACAAATAAAATAATTATAATAAAAATTAATAACAAACTAAACAATTTATAGCTAAAACTTGCTTACATACTATTGGTTGTAATAGTAATAAAATTCTATTTCTATTGGTTAAAATAAAACGTTTTTTTATTGGTTATAAATATTATAATAAAATTAGAATGAGGAAAATTAGTATAAGGAAAAAAGAAAAAAATAGTATAGGGAATTATCACTATTTATGATATCGTTTTTATTGTGTAAAAACAAATAAACACACAGAAATTTTTTATCTATGTTTCTTGTTATCATTATTAATAATGCGTTAAAATAACTTCATTATTTGTATATTTGAGATATTTAAACAAGATTAGAATGAGGAAAATTAGTATAAGGAAAAATAAAAAGTATAAGGAAGAGATAAAAAAACAGTATATTGAATTATCACTATTTATGATATGGTTTTTCATATAAATACGCTAACATATTTTTTTATAGATTATTAATAAATTTGAAATTATTAGAAGCAGTTGTACTGTTATACCTAAAAACTGTAAGTATTATTATTTATTTTTTAAATATTTAACTTTATTAATATTAAAGGTGGAATTTTAATTATTTTTTTCTTTTTTATTTAGAAATAAAATGGCTTCTAATGTTTTAACATATTTCAACCAGTTGGGGTCAGCAGATTATCAATTGCAGAACTAGAAGAAAAGAAAAAACATAAAATTAGTTCTGCAAAAATCATAAACACAAAATATGGAGCACGACTAATAGTTCAAACCAGTGAATTTAAAACTTTTTTTCCTACGGCTTTTAATACATTAAATAAAGAAAAAATAATTGAACTTGAAAAAATGTACTTTTATACTGAAAAAAATATGACATACTTAATATTTGTTTTTCCGAATCAAGTTAATTTGTAAGGTTTTTAAATATTATATATCATTATGTAGCAAAAATACTTAATAAATAATAATAAAATATTAACCAATATGTATTTTTTTTATTGTTTACCCCAAAAAGTGCTTAAGTTAAGTTATGGTAGTGAAAAAGTGAAAAAGCATCTTATTAAATATATTTTTATGTGGATTTTTTAATTATTGAAACAAATCCAAAATTAAATTTGCAGCCATAAAAAGGGTAATATTATTATTAAACCAAACTTCTTTTTCTGCTTCCCCTTTTCTCTGGCTTTTTCTTCTGCTTTTTCTAGCTTCTTTTTTGGCTTCTTTTTTTCTGCTTCTTCTTCTGGCTTTTTCTTTTGCTGTTAAACATCTTAAGTTTTTTTATCAAATCTTAAAATATTTGCTATCAAATTCGCTTCTTCTTTTGCTTCTTTTTTCTGCTGCTTCTTCTTTTTGCTTCTTCTTCTGCTTGTTATTGTAAAAATAATACCACCATCCTATTCTACGACCCCGAATTAATGGGAAAAGACACCAAACTTAATACCCTTCAAAAAATAATAAAAAACATCTTATAGAGAATCTTAAGAACTAATAAAAACGTCTTGAAGAAATCTTAAGAAATGATAACGTCTTGAAAAAATCTTACAAACTGATAAGAACGTCTTGAAGAAATCTTAAGAATTGATAACAAGGTCTTAAAGAAATCTTAAGAACTGATAACAACGTCTTGGAAAAATCTTACAAACTGATAAGAACATCTTGAAGAAATCTAAAGAACTCTTGAGAACCATCTTCAAGATATTCTTAAAATCTCAAGGTTTGTGACGCCATCTCTTGTGACGTCGTCACCTCACAAGTAGCCGTCACCTCACAAGCAGTCGTCACCTCACAAGCAGTCGTCACCTCACAAGCAGTCGTCACCTCACAAGCAGCCGTCACCTCACAAGCAGTCGTCACCTCACAAGCAGCCGTCACCTCATCTCTTATCTTATCTTTAAAATCTCTTATCTTAATATCTTATCTTTAAAATCTCTTATCTTTAAAATCTCTTATCTTATCTTTAAAATCTCTTATCTTATAATCTTATCTTATCTTTAAAATCTCTTATCTTATAATCTTATCTTATCTTTAAAATCTCTTATCTTATAATCTTATCTTATCTGCAATAGATCGTTATCTGCGCCAGAACCCGTCATCTATATCTACTCTCGTCTGTTCATTTGACGTACTCCAGAAGATGTCTAACATTTTCCATTTTGGCGACGCTAATTTTATTGATAGCTTTTGACGGTTCGACTTTCTCCAAAGCATTGGAGATATCGGTATTATTGCTTTTTAAAACAACGTGTGAACATGCTGGTCCAACTTTCTTTTTTTTTGCGATAAGTAAAAGGCCGTTGCTCCGTTACCTTGAAGGAAAATTTCTTTTTAGCATATTATTAGCTAATTTCTTGTAATCTTTAATATTCCAATCTTTACCATTATGCAGGACAGTAGAATTTTTTGCAAAAATATCGTAATACCCTTGTGGGCGCACAATTTGTTCTTTTTTCTTATATTTTCAGAACGCCCGAATACACGATCAGCTGGCATGAAACTATGCCCTCTTATAGGAAAAATGTGCTGAATATCTTGGAAAATGCTATTTTGTACATAGCATAGGAGCATAAATATGACACTACAGTTCTTGTTCTGACCCGGACAGGAATCAGAAAATAATTTCAAAGTATGTGGTCTTTCTGTAGAACTTAACTCTAGGTATTTAGCTTCCAATCCTTTAAGGAAGTGTAATAATGCAGAGCATACTTCATTTGACCCCTTGCCACTTTCATTTTCGGTCCAGGCATGGGCGTATCCAGCTTAAAACGCAAGGGGGGGGGGCAGGTTTCTGAATTCAACCTTTTGCATGTTGGGGGGGGGGGGGTACATATGGGGTGGCATGCAATAATACACAACAAAAGGAAGCAACACCATTTATTAAAAAAAAAATTTAAGCAATAGTTTGCGAGGATTAGCTGCAAATTTATTAACTACAGCTTCTACTAAGTGTTCCTGGTTCGCGAAAACCCAGTGACGGTGAATGCTTAGCATGGCTAACCCATTTAACCTTTTTTCGCCAATAGTGCTTCTTAGCCACGTTTTAATTCGGCGAAGGGAGCTGAATGATCGCTTTATAGTAGTTGTTGTGAAAGCAATATAATTAGCGCTTTTCTAATTGTTGTGAAAAATAATTCGCTCTTTTTTAATACCTCAATGATGTCTGGCGCCCTGTACCTCATTCCACATTTTGAACCACAATTCCCTTTCTCTTTCGATGCCTTCCAAATTGTAAAAAGTTGCACAAGATGAAATACTTTCATTCCATTCCTCTAATGAAATATCTCTCATGTTACTCGGATGTAAATGTGTCAATGAAAATGCAGGCGATTTGTCTGCAGAAAATCTGACTTCTAAAGATGATATTATGGAATCCAAATAAGGAATTATTATAGACCTTCTTCAAAATTCGGATGGATTTTCGGCTGGATGATTGTTTCTATGCTTTTGTCGGCCAGCAACGCGAGTGGCGGTTATATCAACATTCAAATGCTTTGCAATGTCACCTGCTTCTTTCAAAACGGCAGGTGTGACGTTCTCCGCATCTTCCCGATGAACTTTTAGCATGTCGAGAATAGTTTGAATGTGCTGGTTGACTTTAACTATGTCAAGTGTCTTCAATTGAAGTGTATTTGCTACGGGTTCCAGTATAGCTGAATATTTCGCAATTAATATTACTGACACGACAAATGAAGATCTGCACGCCGCTGCATGCATTTGATATGCATTTTTTCTTGTTGCTGCATTTCCCTCTTCAGCTAATGTCTCTAATGCTTCTACAATATCGACGAAGTGATCCTTAAAAACACGGATACTCTTGTACTTCTCTAACCATCTAGTCTCACACAATTTAGGAATGTTAGCAATAAGCTTGCGTCGTAGAACGGACTCGCGAAAAAATGTGATTATTTCCTTGATAGTTCCAACACAGTTTCGAATTTCTGGGATAACGTTTAAATCTTTAACGACAAGGTTTAGCTTGTGGGACGAGCAATGGAAGTACAAGGCTTTTGTGTACTTTTGCCTCAAGATCGCCTGCACGCTCCCTTCTTTCCCAGACATGGTGGAACATCCGTTGAAGCCTAACCCCACACACTTATCAGGGTCTACGTTTAAGTTTGTTACAAACTCTTCAATAGCTTTGGCAAAACTTTTGGCATCAAGTTCTTCAAGCTCTAAAAAGCCTAAAAATACTTCTTCAATTTTGTTCGCCTTTTCATCAAAGAAACGTAATCCAATAGACAGCTGTTCTTTGCCAGCAATATCCACGGTTTCATCAGCCAGAATGCTGTAAGCGCAAGCTACTTTAACCCTTGTGATGATTTGTTCCCGGATTGTAGCGCCACATAGATCAATTATTTCATTTTGTATGATAGGTGATCGGTATGACGCGTTTTTCGGTCCATGCTCAAAATGGTGTTTTAATCGTGAATCACCTGCTTCGATGCGTAAATGGCATAGATTTATTAATACCCCTTTATCCAGATTTTTGCCTCTGAAAGGTAAATTATGTGTGCCGGAAAAAATGACACAAGAAACAACTGACTCCAATACTTTTTTGTTTTTATCTATTAAGTTTTGCGAAGATTGGTGAAGTAAGATGTCCACTGGAACAGCCTCCATAAATGATTTTGCAGATTCCATTGCAGCTCGATGTCCCTGTGTCTGTACATGTGCTTTGCAATAATCGTGCACGTCCTTGTACTTAGTGAAGGGTCTGATGATAAAAGAACCCCCACCACCTCTCATCATGCTGACTGACGGCGGAAACAACACACAATATTTACAGAAAGCACCTTTGAGTCGTCTTGAGTAAGCTAACCATGATGAATATATGTCCAGCCATTGGTGATTGAATTTCCTCTTGAGGTGTTTGGCATCTGCCGCAAAATCGTAGTTTTTCGACGGTACCCAGCCATTTTTCAGAAGATGTTTTTTCTTATCAACAGATATAGTAGTTGCCTGGCCGACATATTTTCCAATATCATCTTTATGACAACTGTCGTCTTCAGTTTCACTTTTACTCTCTGATACCATGATTTGAACCGTAGAAGGCCCCGCAGTTGCAGTGTCTGAAGCAGAGGGTGGTTGTACTTCTATGTCCTCATTACTGCTGCTGTTGGTTATTTTCTTTCGTTTTAAATTCACTGAAAAAAAATAAAATAATAAAATATAATTTTTACCAAATGTTTGTGTGGACGCGGCATAACACATGCAAGCGTAGATAACCAAATAAACGTCATTACTTACCAAAAAATTTTTTAATATCCATTTGTAATTAAGTGGATGGCATGAAAAAACAAAATTAATGTTGTGTAGAAACTGCCAAGTGTAGGACACAAAAACACTGAAGGCTTGATAAAATACTTTACTGTAAAAAACACAAATAATACACGTACAATTAATTACAAAATTGCACAAACTATACTTTCGTAAAAATTTCACACAGTTTATATTAATATAGAAACGCCTTGTTTGTATAGTGTGTTCAACACACTGACACTGTGTTAACCAATTCCGGAAACTCGGTTGTACGCATGCGTTAACCTAAAAGACTGTTGTTTTGATCTGAACTTACATCAAGGAAAACGATATTGAGGTTTTAGGTCAGAAAACTTAAAATTGAAGTTCTTCTCACAGATGGCGCTAGTGTCTATTTCGTAATTAATATCTTTAAAAATGTCGAAAGAACAACAAACCAGTCAATTAATTTTTCAAAAATTTGTTATTTATATATTTTGTTCTATTTTATTTTAATTTTTTTCCACATTGAAGGGGGGGGGGCAGCTGCCCCTCCTCGGATACGTCCATGGGTCCAGGTATATGCAAAAGTGTTATCTTTGTTCTGATTGCCTTCATTTATCACAAAAGCACACTTTGACCACACCACTAGGCTCATGTTGTCCTAGAAGTTCATAGAATTTTTTCGCCCGTAATTTATGTAATTTTAATTCTGTTGAAATATTATGTCGCATGACCATGTCTGTAGTAGTTGTAATTTCCATTTTTCTCAGTTCACAAAAAGAACATACGTCGGTTCTCGGATGGCCAAAGCCAAGGTTGAATTTTTTGGTAAATATTTTATAATATTTACTAAAGGAAGTAATTGGCGCATCCATAGTGTTTCTGATAGCACACCACATTTTATATATATTTTTTATTGATAATTCGGGTGGTAAATAGCCACGAATACTTTTGTTTCTCCCGTAATGGCTGCTTCTGCATTTTCAACTTTTTATGTGATCTATTATTGACCCGGTTGTTTCATTATCTTTGAGTGATACCTTGGAACCACTTCTTCTTTCTGGTCTTGATGTTCCTTTCGCCATAAAATAAGAAGCGATTAATTTAATTCTGAAGTTCGACAATTAAGTAATTGACTGGAAGGCAGTTGCACAAACACGTATTAATATACCATCGGTTTTTCGAATAAAATAATCATTGCGTTGTCGTTTTTTAGGATTATCAGTTCTAGGACGACGGCGGTTTGGTGTCTGTGGTTGAATAAATTTAATGACGAAATTGTTTTGAGACAGCAGTTACATGGGTGTATATCTTGTCGAAAAAATCTACAATAATCAAACATTAGCAAAATATCTAAATAATATAACATGCAATGAACTAACCTTATATATTTTCCTGACTCATTTGCTTTGCACAGTTTTGTGCTATCATGTTTACAAGCAACCTTTGGAGATATGCCCGCTGAACTATTAACCTTAACAGATTTTATAGTCTTCTTCCAAATAGTTTTATTTTCCTTTTTGCGCCTCTCTCTTGTAGATGGCGATACTATTTCTTGGTAATCATCAGACATTGTTATTTATATGCTAACCGTAACACAAACAGCAAAGTTGACAGCTACTAAAAAGGTTATATTTACTCTGAAACTGCTGTTGAAAACGCGCTAACGCGCATGATCAAGGACTTAGTTAACTTTGTAGTAATTTTTTTTGTACCTAGATTAGTTTTGATAAAAGGCTTAAAATTTCAAATATGTTATGAGTGTGACATATGATAGTTTTGGAAAATATAAATTAATATACTATTTCGACTCATCTCATGGTGCAAGTAACCAACATTTGCCGGATTTTTTTATATTTTGGACTTAGTTTTGGAATAATGCTCTTCAATTATTACCTTCACATACTCCTTCAATATAGTCACATCTTGATCCAGTAAAGGTCTGAATCTTCAGCTGAGTCATGACTATGAAGAGCAGGTCTTTTTGATTCTAAAAATGTATTGAGAACAGCAATAGCGTCATAAGTGGAATTCCGTCTTGTCATATTTGGAAGAACCACCCTCTCACCCAATTCAGTATGAATACTATTGGCTGCTACCGTACTACGAGACTGTAGATTCCAAAGAGCACTAGTTTTGGTTATAATAAAGAGATAACATTTCCTGTTACAGATAAATGAGTAATATTTTTATACATTTTTATTTGAATATGTTGAAGTTTGCTGGAAGATTATTTTGAAAATCTTAAGATGCATTTTATCAAATCTTAAGATGTTTGCTATCAAACTTTCAAGATGTTCTTATCACTTCTTAAGATGTTATTAACGTTTCTTAAGACATTATGAAAAATCTTAAGATATTTTAAGATGTTTGTTATTCTTAAGACATTATGAAAAATCTTAAGATATTTTAAGATGTTTGTTATTAAATTTTTAAGATGTGGGCGCAACACAACAATCATGCCGTATCCAGGATTCGAATTCGGGCCCATGGAGTTTGAAGCGTTAACGCTACCACTATCTCATCTGGTTTGGTATTAACTACTTTCTTGAGATTATGTAAAATTTGATGCAGCATAATTGTTTGTGTTTAATATTTTTTTATATAAATGTATAGTTGCTCCATCTGTTGGATGATAGTAAAAAGCTTCTAGTTGATAATATAGTTATTTGTTTTTGTTTTTTAAACGTTTTCCGTGTTACATAGTAGAATTCATAAATGACCAAATTATCATGAAGACATTTCCGCATTTAATTTGATAATATGTTTATCTATTTATGCAAACATTTTTTTGTTAGAATTTTAATTGTTATTTGGTATAATACATTTTTTTTTTAATTATGGCCTTTGGTGCGGTGCCGATTGGCCAGAAACAATGTAATTTTGTGTATTTAATTTTAGGACAAACACAAACATCCAAGCCCCTGGTGGGAATCGAACCCACGACCCCGGAGCCGAGCGGTAAAGGTCGCTTGAGCGCTGCCTCTAACCGTACGACCACCGAGGCGGCTAATACAAATTATTGTGAAGCATGGATAGAAGTATTATGTATGATGTATTCGAATGTGCGTATATAAGAAGCGTGTGTTAATATTTAAAAATTTAATTTATTTATGCTTTTAGTACTAAAAATAAACGAAATAACACATCCATGTCGGAGATGCTGAAAGAGATTTGTGAGAAAGGATTACATACTTAAACATTGAAAAAAATGTGGATTATAATACAGGTACTTTTTTTTTATTATAATAACATATAAACCAATAAGTAATACTATTTTAATATACAGAAATTGCATACATAATATGACTGAACTATTAAATATTTTTATTAAACATGTATATGATTAAATAAACTATTTATATTTGTAAACCATTAGAATTTATTACCTACTATATGCACTTATACATTTTATACTGCAATGTACTACTGCTTACATATTATTTAATAAAAGTTGCACAAAAATACACAATAAATTTTTACATTAATGCAGTATTGGTTGCATAAACACCATTTTATACATACATTTTTAATTAAATAAATGTACTACTGGTTGCATATTTTTTAATGCAGGTTGCATAAATATACACAATTTTTATTACATTAATATAGTACTGGTTGCATAAAAAACATTTTACACATACATATTTTATTAAATATTTATATTATTAAATTAGTTAAGGTTGAGGAGTTTGATATTACAAAGATGCTTCGCACCATGTAACCAAATTTAAAAGTAATGCTTTTATATTCTAATACATTATATCTATAATTTCATTAACATTTTGGGGTGAAGGAGTCGATCTCCATGAAGCATTCTCATCCATTTCTTGATTTATCATACGTCGAACACAGAAACAATTCGCACATCCCAAAGTATTCTGAACGGATGCATTACTGCAAAAAACATATCTTTCTATTCCCTCAAGTCGCCATTCATCTTCTTCAGTAAAATGTCTTATGCCCGGTTTCACCAACATCAAATAAATCTTCGAATATCTTATTCGTCAAATAAGAGAAAAACATCGCATCAAAATATGACAGCTAGAATAAATACTGTCATTTGCATTATGGTTTCGATGCGATATTTTTCTCTTATTCAATGAATAAATTATTCGAGGATTTATTTGATGATGGTGAAACCGGGCATGAATGGGTTCTCAACCCAATAATGATACTTTTTTAATGTTTTCAACAAATTTATAGTATCACGTGATGGCAAAACATATAATAATGCCTGCATTTGAACATTATTTAGAAATTGTCTTACAATAGTTTGTAAGTCCATTACCCAAGTCAGATACCAACTACATACCTGTCCCCGGTACATATGAATAGTAATGTTCAGAATCACCAAGCGAGGATTTTCTAGAACAATGGCAACATTCATCCAACCATTGGTAATCATAGATCCTGACGTTGGAAAAATATGCACAGCCCCTTCTAATTTTGCAACAATCCAATCTGATCAGTACAAATAACTTTTTGTAATTGCACAGAATTCACGTCATTCACACACAGAAATAGAATAATGTGTTAAAAAGATAATAAAACATACAATATTAATAGATAATAACATCCTTTTATTAAGATTATGTAGTTATTTTCACAAATAGATAATAATTATTGTTTTCTCTAATAAATAGATAATAATAGATAAAACATAAAGCATATGTTAACACTCGTTTTGTAAGAGTAAATAGTTAACTTGTTTTCTTTTCCCGTAAATAATAATAAATAGGTATTAAGTAAATATTAAACAATATTAGAGTACAAATAAAGTTTTTATTACTTTAATGTTTTTTTCGGTATAAAAATATAACTATTAATTCATTTATCTTTTCCTCATTTAATTGATTAAAGTTTGCAGGAAAAAAATGTTTTGAAGTCGCTCGTTTGAACAATTAAACGTGCCCCATATTTTGTATTTATTATTTTAGCAGAACTAATTAAAAAAAATTTTTCTTCCAATTCTGTAAAGTTGATAGTTGGCAGTTGGTAATCTGTTGACCCCAACTGGTTGAAATATGATGAAACATTAGAAGCTATTGTATTTCTAAATAAAAAAAAATAATTGTTTTCACACCACTCTACCATAATGTTTATATTATTTTGCAATGTTATGACGTCGTTTAATGAAGCAATATTACAGAAAAATTTTATATTGTCGGCATACGCAAGAGGTGGACATGTAAATGATTCTAATAGTTCATTAATAAACAATAAGAATAACAAAGGACCTAAATTTGAACCTTGTGGCACCCCTGAGGATGGGACAAAATAAAATGAAGAGTAGCCGTTATATGAGACAAAACAGATTTGATTTGTTAAATAAAATTGTAGAAGATAGATTAATTTGGGTGCTGCTCCATATTTACTCACCTTTTTTTTTTAGTAATATTCGATGGTTGATAGAGTCGAATGCTCTAGAAAAGTCTGAATATATAGTATCTACTTGTCCGCGAACATCAAGAATTTCAGAAACATATTGAGTAAAAGCTGCAAGATTAGTTGTCGTGGATCTGCCGCACATGACACCATGTTGATTTGTGGAGATTAATGATTTGGTGTTAGAGTATATTACAGTGTAAATAACTTTTTCAAAAACTTTGGCAAAAGTATTAAGTAATGAAATGGGTCTGTAATTTCAATGCAAGTTTTATCACCTTTTTTGAAAACTGGCGTTATTACTGTTTTCTTCCACCGGTCAGGATATAATTGGGTGTTAATAGCCAGGTTAATAATATATGTTAAAGGCTTAGCTAGGGCATATCGACAGTCTTTTACTAGATACATATAAAAACATGTGAGCATATTTATATAAAAACCATATCGTAAATAGTGATAATAGAAGAAATTTTTAAAACAATAAGCAGATATTAACATCCGTTTTATTGGGATTAGATACTTAAAATTCTTGCAAACATCTTTGTTGATAAAACAATATTGCTGGACACACATGCAGATAACAATATCATATCATATGAATATCCCAAGCAGATACGAGCCCTGCGCCAAAAGAATTCGCCCACATCTATTTATTATAATTTTTCATATAAAAGAAAATTGTTTACACTTATTCAAATATTATTCCTAAACTTACTTTTATGTTATTAGAGTTAATTAATTGCTTACATAAAATGCGCTATCATAATTAATAAATGTGTAGCTACCTTGTAAAGAGAAGGGATGTAGGCGAATTCTTTTGGCGCAGGGCTCGTATAACATTTATTGGGATTAGATACTTAAAATTCTTGCAAACGTCCTGTTCTTGTTGATAAAACAATATTGCTGGACACACGTACAGATAACAATATCACATTAACATTCTTTAAAAATTCCTTGGAAAAAATTATTATTGACATTTTATATCACTATTATATTTGCAGAATAATAGATAAAGCAGTAAGCAGATATTAACATTTTTTTGTGAGATAAATGATTACAGTCAAACCTGCCTAAGCCGGAATCGTGTGGGACCAAAATATCGTTCCGGCTTGAGCAGGATTCCCGCTTGTACAGGAACCTCTATAACACGGAAAATAAACCTTCATAAAACGGAAACAATATTTATTTTAAATTTTAATTATAATACATATGTACCAATAATATTATTTAACGTAACTAGAATTCTAATAACATAATAATGTAATACACTGGTATTTATGTAATATGCATATTAATTTTTATTGTAGTGGTTCAATCTCAGGACCAACTATTTCAAATATTCATCGATTGTTTTTTGTCGTGTTTTTAGCCGTGGTGCTTTCTTTTCCATTATAGTTCTTAACTGCAAAAGATTTTGTGACATTGATGTGCATTGTACTCGTGCAGCGTACTGTTCCAGAGCAGTGACCATTTTGAAGGCATCCGCAAAACAAGTAATTTTTTCAGTATCTTCAATATCCATTGCTAAAATACGTAAATAAAAACTTACGAATAGAAACTTAATAAAATCAAATTTTACCTAGCCCAGATGCCTCATCACCGTCTCCGTCATTTTCTTCCATTTCCATCTTATGCGCCAGGTTGAACCTGGCGCATAAGAAATCATCAATTGCTATATCATCATTTACTGTAAGTTGCTCGTCCATATCAATATAATCTTGTGCTGTCACAGGTAAATTATTTTCTCCTATCTCTTCCATCAGAACCTGAATTTCATTTACAATTTCCTGTGGTGGAATGAGTTCTTCAGTAGCTTCAGCTTCATCTTGGTTACGAATATCTTCAAAAATAAAGCCTGCTTTTTTAAAGCAATTTATTATGCAGCTCGCGGTTAGGTTTTTTTGTGCATTTGATATCCAGCGAATAGCATCTAAGACGGAAATATTTTTGGATAATTCTGTTGCGGAATTACATGCTTCCATATTAGCACAAAGTCATCCATGCTTTTTGATTTGCGCGCCAAGTAACTGGAAGAGCATTTACATCTAATTTCTTAAAACAACGCGGTTTTTGAGCCTTTCCTATGACTAACGGTTTTTCCATTGTTCCATCAGCAAAACCACAGAGGAGAATTGTAAGTCGTTCTTTGGGCTGTTTACCACCGACACATTTTTCCTTTTTTAATGTTAAAGTTTTGCTTGGAAGGGCACGGAAAAACAGTCCCGTTTCATCGCAATTGGCTATGTTTTGTGGTTCATAATTTTTAATTAATTCTGCCAATTTCGGTTTCCAGTCATCGACAACTGTCAAGTCAACATATTTAGCTTCCCCACAAATTTGTTTAAACGAGATTTCATGTCGTGCTCTAAAACTCTCCAGCCATCCATTAGAAGCCTTAAATGAATTAATGTTTAGGTGCTCTGATATCATTTTGGCTTTCTCTTGCAAAATTGGTCCAGATATTGGAATATTCCGTGATCTTGCATTCAAAACCCATTCGTAAACGATTTTGTTAATATTTTCATTGCCAGTTTTTCTTAAATGTCGCTTAAAGCCTCCTTGACGTTGACCACCAAGCCAATCTTCCTTAATTTTCTCTTTATCTTTCAAAATTTTATACACTTGGGTTTTACCACATTCAAATTTTTTACAAAGTTCTTTTACACTTAAACCGTGTTGTTCTTCGTCATTTATGAGATCAATTTTTTATTTTAGTGTTAAAGTGTTTGTTTTTTTTTCTACCATGTTTCTGCTTTTAATACCGCCGACTTTAAGGACAGAACAGTGAGCATTTACACGCTGACGACTTTATTTTAACTACGAAGAATATAATTTACACAACAGGGATGCAGTTTGGCAAATCATCGTTGCTCATATACCACGTGACTCTTACGTACAGACGCTGGCTTCCGTTTTATACAGGTTTGTTTTTACCGGCGCGACCCTAAAATTGTATTCCGTGTCCGCGTTAGGCAGTTTCCGGCTTACACAAATCACAATACATTATAATTGGTATTCCATGACACGGGACTTTTGAAAGATTCCGCCATAAGCAGGATTCCGTCTTATTGAGAGTCCGGCTTAGACAGGTTTGACTGTACTTCCTAACATAGTGCTTATATATGTAAAGAGAACATAGAAATTTATTAATGAAAAAGGAATACAAATTATTATCGCACGAAATAATTACAAAAATTACGAAAAGTAATACTAATTATCCTATTCCCTGGATGCCTTACACTCCTCCCTGCGCGCGCCCATAGTCTGAAAAAGATAACAATAGATGAGTTCACTCCTACTCTCAGTGAGTACCTAGGATCAACGTAAATACTTAAAGGCCTCAGCCCAATGTTGGGATTAGGATAGGATTAGGTACTAGTCCCAGCCGCACTGTTAGACTCTTCCTCAGCCCGCAGGCGAGGGTATAGCTGAACCGCAGAACAGCTCTTTCTCAACACCGCAGCGTGAGAGCACTCAGTCTTATCTCCGCAGAGAGTGAGATAGTTCCAGCCACACTGTAGACTCTTCCTCAGCCCGCAGGCGAGGGTACACCTGAACCGCAGAACAGCTCTTTCTCAACACCGCAGCGTGAGAGCAACCACATATAATAACTACAATACCATAGCACTCACCGTTACACAAAAAGAAGTAAATGCACCAACTTGCGGTTGCTTCGAAATCACTAGCACAACTCACAACTGACCGATAATTATCGAACAGTCATTTAATATATATACGATCATGTAATTCTACTTAAAGTTGAAATTAAAAATTAAAAAGGGAAATAAATAAACATAATACATGCATAATACAAAATGGCGTTAACATATAATTTATATTTTCGGTGGTCGAAAATATGTTTTTAAAAACTTTATTTAATTACACAAAGTTATACAATACTACTTGTACTTAGCTTAGTCGCAACAGGAATAGCTTATTTCTAACATTACCTCTATTTATAACAAAGATTATCAGTTTATACGTGCCTTTTGGTGAGAAACATGTTTTCACCCAAAGTTATTAAGTCTGTTAAAATAAGATGATGAAATAATTTATATTGTTGTGAAATAAGGGCGAGGCCACTACATAATTCCTCCCTCCTCAAGAATAGAAGTTACATTGTTGGAACTTTTATGAAATACTTTTAATTCTACATCTTTTGGCTTCTTAAATTTTCTTTTAAGACAATCTTTGTATTTACAAGTTAATAATATAAGTATGATTACAATAATTATAACATAGATTAAAATATAATGATGATTATTTATATTAACATTATTATAAGGAGATTCTAAATGAATACTGCTCTCTAGTTTATATTTTATTGATGAAATATTTTTTATTTCTTCTTTAATATGTGAAATTTGGTTCTTTGTGGTATTTAAATGAATTTCTATTAGGTCTCTGAAATTATTTTTTATTTCAAAATTATTGTTAGTTTTACAATTGTTGGTATAGTACGAGCCCCGTCTCACTGAAGTTGGCCCAATCAACATTTTTTTGGATATTGTTAATTTAATTTACAATTAAGGGAAAACTGTTGACGACACATGGTTTTTTGGTTTAATATATATTGTTAGAATAGTTTATAAAAACAATTTCGTCTATTTTTCGTTTAGAAATGACCTTACAACAAAATATTGCAGTCTCAATAAATTTAGAGTGAAAATAATAATAATGCACTAATAATCTTTTTTTAAATCAAGAATGCTACTTCGAAACAAATGATAATGTTTGACGTTTACGTGCAAATAAGTAGGCTAAAAGTATTATTTTCACGCTATCTTGAGCTTACTTAGTTCTTCATAATTAAAAATGAGTTGTGGTAAAGCTGTTTCAGAAGAAGTAAGAAAAATTATCATTCATTTATCTAAAACAAATAAATCCGCTGCACAAATTGCTCAAATTATCAATTTATCGCGATATACAATTAGAAATATTATTAAATTATATAAAACAAGTGGTTCGGTAACCCAAAATCGCAGAATTGGAAGCAAGTGTAGTTTTTCTGATGCAAACTTAAGAGCTCTAAGGAGAATTATAATGCAAAATCGTCGGGCTAACTATGGAGAGTTAAATGTTTTGTGGAATACCGCAACTGGTAAACAATTTTCAAGAGCAACATGCCACAGAGCTGCACGAAAACTGGGATTTAAAACCTACAAGGTAAGTTGTTACATTATTTTTGCATTCTCTTTTCAAGTAACTTAATCCTTAGGTACAGGAGAAGCCACTACTTACACTAAAACAAAAAAAAGCAAGACTTTTTTGTGCACGGGAACATAGAAATTGGTCTCAAGAGCAATGGAACTCTATTTTGTGGAGTGATGAATCGAGATTTGAAGTATGCATTGGTGATAGTCGAAGCCGAGTTATAAGAACTAAACATGAGGCTTATAATAATGACTGTCTTAAAAAAAAAGTTAAATTTCCTGCCTCTGTGATGGTATGGGGATGTATGTCAGCAAGAGGAGTAGGTAAACTACACTTTTTGGAAGGAATAATAAATGCTGATAAATACATCAACATACTTCACAATTATTTGAAGCCAACACTTGAAGAATTGCGAGTGGATGGAGTTGATTATACCTTCCAACAAGATGGTGCTGCGTGCCATACAGCAAAAAAAGTGAAACAATGGATATCTAAAAACGATATTCCGCTTTTGGAATGGACATCTTGCAGTCCAGACCTTTCGCCTATCGAAACGTTGTGGCATATCATGAAGAAAAGGCTACGGGCACAACCTGCAAGAACGATTCCTGAGTTGCGCGCCCGTCTACAAGAAATTTGGGACAATTTCACGCCCTATGAATGTCAAGACTTGGTAAACACAATGTCGAAACGTGTTGAGGCAGTAATAAGTCGAAAAGGTGATGTAAGTCAGTGGTAAACTTTAATTTAAAATTTACCTCAATTTTTCAAAGTTGTTTAAAAATCAGAATAAGTATTTCTTGTCTTTTTTGTTCATCAAATTGTGATTTTTTTTTTTATAAAAAATTAATAAAGAGTTTTTAGTTCACTAAAATATTGCATTACTTTCTTAAATTACCCTTTCCATAAATAATTTTCATGACGAAACATAAATTTAGCTCGGTGGGCCAACTTCACTGAGACGGGGCTCGTATATACCTTTTAATTCTTTTATCTTAAGTTCATTATTGCAATAAAATTGAACTTGTTTCTTATGTGGGAAATATAAATACTTTGTTTCTGAATTTTGTATATCAATAATGGTATTTATTAATGGGATTTTTTGGTATTCACAAAATTGGAAATCTTTGTAACAAACAATATTTTCCAAGCATTTTTCATATTCATTACTTTGAGAGAGGCAGTAATATTCTCTATTACTAATTTTAATACACTTATCTACAGTCTTAATTCTACAATTGTTTTTTGTATAAAGACCAGTTGCGATATTTATAATTTCATAAGTGTCGTGTATATGTGTGGGTATTGGGGTAGCTTGTAAGAGTTCTTCTTTTAGGACCATCGACGGGATTTCGATGAGAATGATTAGATTATCATTTTTAATGGAACAGTAGGTTTTTAGTAGGTTATTATTTTGAATATTATTAGTGAGGATTGTTTTTATGAAGGTATCTTCTATTTTATTAATTTCTCGCAATAATTCTTTATGATTTATTATTCCAAAGTATATAATGTTCAGTTGGCAGAAGGTAATTGTTTCTTCTAGTAAAATTAATGAGAAATATAGTTCTTGGCCTGTTTGAATTAATTCATTTATTAAATTTTGAGTTTTTATGATATCTACATCGTCTAAAACTTTTCCTATCGTTTTCTCTAAGGTATTTAATTTTTTATTTAAAATTATGTTATTTTCATTTATTGATTTAATTTTGTCATTAAATTGTGCCGTTATGTTATTATTTATTTTGACCATTGATTTTATTTGATTTGATAATTTAATTTCATTGTTACTAATATTTTCTATTATTTGATCATAACGTTCTTTATCCTCTGAGTCTAGATTTCCTGTAATACTTTTTATAATTGAACCGAGACCGTTAATTAACCCGCGTTTAGGTCTTTTATTATTTATGAATTCTATTTTTTCGCTCAAATGTAACATAATGTTTGTTAATATATTTTTGTGATTTGTTATACTGTCTGCGAATTTATAATTTTGTAACTTTTTATATAATGTGTCAACATTTTCTTCTAAAATATTATATTGTTGTAGGATATTAGCTAGGGAGACTTGAAATGATATGATTTGGGTGTTTACCTTTATATAGGCTGTTCCTAGGTCGAGTATATTTAGCCCGGTATTGGTATCATCTTGTATAATTTGGGAAATTCCAAATGGAATTAATCTGAAACAATTCGGGGTGTTTTTAAATTTGATATTTTATGTTTTTTATTTTTGTTATCTATTATTTGTCCTCTTTCAGGTCGTACAGTTTTAATATCAAGAATTTTAAATTTTGGTTTTTCTATTTTCCCAGAGTTTCTTTTATTTATTTTTACATAGGCTTGTTCGGGAATTTCATATTGTTCGTTAAGGTGTTCAGAATATTTTGTCTTTCTATTTTCTATGTTGCTTTTAACTTGTTCGTTAATTTGCTTTAGTATTTCAGTGTGTTTTTGTAAATATTCATCTATTTGTATTTCTTCAGGTTTTAAGTTTTGTTCTGAAATTGGCCCAAATATAATTTCTAAAGGTGTTCTTTTGGTAGTAGAATGGATACTATTATTATAGGCTATTAAAGCGTAATTTAGTCTTTCTTTAAGTGATAGAGTTTTTATTATAGGATTTTGATTTATGAATTTCATGTGTTCTATGAGGGAAAAATGGAACTATTCCATTGCTTTTTGGATTGTATACAGATATGTAGTGTATATTTATTTTTCTTATTTTTAGATAATTTTGAATTATTTTGTTATTAAATTCTAAACCATTATCTGACACTATTTCTTTTGGTATTATGTAATGCGTAAAGTATTTTATTAATTTATTTAATATTGTAATTGCATTCTTATCTTTTACTGTGTATGCAAAAGCGAATTTTGAGAATGAGTCTACTATGGTTAATATTTTATTTTGTTCTAATGAGAGGATATCTATATGGATTTTTTCAAAGGGTTTATCTGCTGTGGGTGTTCTAATTGTTGGGATTTGAATAGGGTTTCTTTCGTATTTTGTAACAAGGCAGGTTTCACATCTATTTATAAAATTTTGAATATCTTTCTGCATGTTAGGCCAGTAATATCTTTGTTTTATTTTATTATATGTTTCTGTTATACCCCTGTGGTTCGTTTTTCCTTCGTGGTAGTTTCTAATATTAATTTGTTGTTCCTCTTTGTTTTCGACATCTTTATTCATTGTTTTGCATGATACTAATTTATAACTGTATGAATCAAAGTAAGTTTGTAACACGGAGTTGAAGTTTGGTTTAAAATGATCTGGTATAAGACAATAATATGTTATACCGGGTTGAAGGTATGTTTTTATGAAATTTAAAATAGTTTTGTTGCTTTCAATTTTATTCAGATAGAGATATATACGTTGTATTCTATTATTAAAAAGTTTATTAATTTTTACTTCATTTTTCTTATTTGTTTCTTTAATAACTATTTGATTAATGCAAGTGTTTATTTGTGTATCTAAGTACGTAAGGCCATTTATGGGATTTTCGTCGTCAGAGTGTGCTGTGTTAGTTTCACTATCACTTCCAGTTTCTACAATAACTGAGTCTGTGTCTGAATTTAGATTAAGTTCTCCGTTTTTAGGGTTTTCATATATACAAATTTTTATATTAGAATTTTGAAAAATTTATTAAATTTTCTATTTTGTTCCAGTTTTGTTTATCTAGTCCTGAACATATTTTTGGCATGTCTAGTTCTTTTATTTCATTTTGTATACAATAGTCTAATAATTTTTCTAAACATATTTTTATGTTTCTCAATGTTGGTTTGTCAAAATAATTTTCTTTCGTGACTAAGTGACATATAAGTTTGGGGTCTTTTTGTATCATTATTTTATTGTCTATATTATAAAATTTTTCGCAGGGATATTTTTCTTTGACGTCTCGTGCGAAGCCTTTACTCATTTTCATGTCTTTTGAAACACAATGAACAAGTGTATTGTTAGATTCAAAAATATTTGAGTTCTTATATTCAATTTTAAATTCTGGTTTAATACGGGACAGTGCATCGGCTACAAAATTTTGACATCCTTTCTCGTATTCTACTGTATAGTTGAATTCTTCTAATTTTAAACGCCAACGTATTAATTTTGAGTTTGGTTCTTTTAACGAGTTTAGCCAAACTAGTGGTCTATGATCGGTTATGATTTTAAATTTATGTCCTAATAAATATGGACGAAATTGTTTTGTTGCCCAGATTATTGCTAAAAGTTCTTTTTCTATGGTAGAGTAATTTATTTCGTGATCATTTAGGGTTCTTGAAACATATGCGATAGGGAGATCTTTATTGTTTTCGCCTTTTTGAGATAGTACGGCTCCAAGGGCATAGTTACTTGCGTCAGTGGTTAATATGAATAATTTTGAAAAATCTGGATATTGTAAAATTGGGTTATTAGATAAAAGTGTTTTGCATTTTTCAAAGCATTTTATATATTCTGAATTGTTTATATCAATCTTTTGTCCTTTTTTTAAACATAAGGTAATGGTTTTGTGATTTTTGAAAAATTGTCTATAAAACGTCTGTAGTATCCTAATAAGTCTAGAAAAGATTTAATTTCTTTAACTGTTTTGGGTATAGGAAAATTTTTAATAGCTTGAATTTTATCAGGATTTGGTTTTATTCCTTCTGTTGTAATTACATGACCCAGATATGCTACTTCTTTTCGTAAGAATTCGCTTTTATCGAGTTGTATTTTTAAATTTGCTTCTTGTAATTTTTGGAAAACTTTTTCAATGTTGCTTAAATGTTCTTGAAGGGATGTACCTAGTATGATTATATCATCCAAGTAAACGAAGCATATTTTATTTATTAGATCTTTAAGAACAAAATTCATTAATCTCTGAAATGTTGACGGAGCATTTTTTAAGCCAAAGGGCATTCTTTTGAATTCATAATGTCCTGAATTTGTTGAAAAGGCTGTTTTTGGAATATCATTTGGGTCTACTTCAATCTGATGAAAACCGGATGTTAAGTCAATTGTTGTAAAATAATTAGATTTGCCTAATTTATCCAAAATGTCTGTAATGTCAGGTATAGGAAATTTGTCATCTATTGTTTTTTCGTTTAATTTTCTATAGTCTATGACCATTCTAAATTTTTTCTTGCCAGAAGCATCCATTTTTTTTGGTACGATCCAAATTGGTGCTGACCAAGGAGAATAAGAATTTTGAATAATATCGTCATTTAACATTTTGTCTACTTGTTCTTGTACTTCTTGTTTGTAAATTTCAGGGTATTTATATTGTTTCGCGTGTATTGGTATGTTATCAGTCGTTTTTATTTGATGTTTAATTCTGTTAGTAAATGATAGTTTTTCGTTTTCTTGTAATATTAGGGATTTATATTTATTTATTACTTTATATAATCCTTGTCTCTCTTCGGGATTTAAGTGTTCATCGCGAATTTCTTGATTTTTTATTTGCATACTGAAATTTTCATTTTTTGTAGAGTTTAAATATTGAAGTTTAAATTTATGTTTATTTAGAAGTGTAACTTCTTCTTTTGTAAAATCGAATTTGATCTTTAATAATTTTATTCCTGGCAATCCCAGTAATATGTCGAAATCTTTATGAAAATTAAAAATATAACTTTTTATATTATTATTTTTATATTTGAAAAATGTAAATTTATCTCCAGATGATTTACCATTACATGTGTGTATTGTGAAAGGTTCGGGAAATTTAGTAAAGTCTGATTTGACTATTTTTGGGTTGATGTAATTTTGAGTGGAACCAGTGTCTAGTAAAATTTTGAAATTTGCGATTTTTATGAAGGGTAATTTACTGAAATTATTAGTTAGGGATTCAATTCTGGTGGGTCGTTGTCTAAGTCTAAAAAAATATTCTCGTCATTTGATTCGTATTCATGTTCAATTTCCTCAGTATTCGTGTTTTCTGTTTGCGGATTTTCTAAATTTTGATTAAATAATTGTTCCTGTCTAGGAGTATAGTTTCTTTTTGGAAGTTGTGAATATGAAATACTCATATTAGTAGGTCTTTTTTGTGTTTGTGCATTACGTAAATTAGCGCTTGGTGCGAATGTTTGTTGATTTTGAGAGTTTTGTGGAAATTTATGCATGGGAGATTGATGTTTATTTGAATTAAAGTGAATTTGATTTTTAGGTGGAGGTAGTTTTTGGGATGTTGGAGTGTTTTGGTTGTGTATATATTGTAAATCGTTTGTAATGAGGTCTAATATTTCTGTTAATTTTTGTGGGTTTCTAGCTGATAATTGTGAACGAAACGGGTCTTTACAATTGTTAATAAAACATTGTGTAAAATATCTTACAGCATTATCCACTAGTATTTTGCTAACATTGCCTTCGTATTTGCACTCAATTTTAGCTTTATAAATTAAAAATAAATCGTTAAATTTTGAAAAGTATTCTAAGATACTTTCTTTAGTATGTTTATATTGAGATATTTCATACATTATTGTATATTCTGTTCGTGTGTCAGAATAATTTTGCATTAAGTGTTCTTTTAATTCTTTCCATGTATTGATAGCAGTAATACTTAGGCATTGTGCAGCTTTACCTTTTATTTTATTTTTTAATGTAAGAATTACGAGTTTTCTCGTAATTTCAGACGGATTAGTCTGTCTTATTAATGCAGTTATATCATCAACTGTATTTATAAAATTTGGTAATGATTTGACATCACCATCAAAGCATGGTACTAATTCTAGTAATTTAATTATTTCATTATTTACATTTGCAAAAATGTTTGTTGCTACACCCGTTACAGATGGTGTGGCCATGTTAATTGTGAGATTGTTGAGATCTCTCAGTAATTCTTCCAGAATAAAGAGTTTTAAAAGTACTTACAATATGAGTACAATCTCTTTAATCATAGATGTGTTGTTCGCTGTCGTTTATTTCCACTGGATGTCCCTCGATGTGGGTATGGCAGGTGGGTGAGTTGACTCGGCTCGATGTGCCCTCGATGCTCGAAGTCGGGTGTGGTTTACTTCTGCGGCTCTCGTTCAGGAACGGAAGAAGGACTCCTCGATGCTGATTTGCGTACAGAGTAGATGAATCATTGTCGGACAGAAGTTTCGTTGATTTCTTCAAGATTGACTTGTCGACACGTAGATTCTTAAGATAGCACTTTAACGATAGAAATCGACGTCTTTTGAACACAAACGAATTGAACCTTTTTGGTTTTCGATTCTCAAAGACTTTAGCTATCCTACCAAGACTGCGCCATTTATATTTTCGGTGGTCGAAAATATGTTTTTAAAAACTTTATTTAATTACACAAAGTTATACAATACTACTTGTACTTAGCTTAGTCGCAACAGGAATAGCTTATTTCTAACATTACCTCTATTTATAACAAAGATTATCAGTTTATACGTGCCTTTTGGTGAGAAACATGTTTTCACCCAAAGTTGTTAAGTCTGTTAAAATAAGATGATGAAATAATTTATATTGTTGTGAAATAAGGGCGAGGCCACTACATAATTTATATAAACATAAATACATTTTTAATTATAACGTTTTGTGTTGTTCATAAAGTAATTTATTTATAATATACCATTGAATAAATAATCTACTACAAGAACAGCAATGTAAGCTAGCTAAACGTCACACTTGCTTTTAACCATAACATGCTGCCACTAGCGTCTACATATGAACTATCCACGAAAAAGGAAGAGCCGCAATACAATGTGTTGGGAAGGGGAAGCTTGCTGCGTCTGTTTTGTATGTACAGCGGAATTGGCGTGTTTTAAGCTTAGAACAATATTGGACAAGGAAATAAGTTTTGACGTATTACGAAAGACAGTATTTTCATTTAATATTATTTGTCATTACATATAAATAAGTAAAATTAATTGTAATTTGAAGTATAAATATATTTAAAATTAAAAAGTAAGGACGAGAATAATATACGCTATAATTTTTTGGCATATGATAAAAACTAATTTGTTTATTTTTTCATCATCACCATGGTAACTCATTCACTTTTAACACTAGTATTCTACTTTTAACACTGACATTTCATTTTTAACATTAATGCTAAATAATTACATTTTTATTTTTAAAAACAAACGCTAAAAGTTTACTTTGAATAATGTTTGTAGATAGTACATTAACATACAAGTTTCATAAGACATGATTTAAGCACACGCGTCCTTGTTAGAAACGAGCGCCGCGAGTTTTCTAAGGAACAAGTGCGACAAAATGTCTTATAAAACGTGTATTTTATACTATTTTTTCTATTTTGGTTCTTTTTTCAAAGAATATTTAGAAAGATTCGTTATTTAATTTTCTGATTTATGAACATTGTTTGGGAATATTTAATTTTTGATATGATTGTTGGTAACAGTGATTGACATTTATTTATATTACTTCTTCGTTTCAATAGTAGGTCTTCTAGAACCAACCTAACAGAAATTAAGTTTAAGTTCTTTGAAGTACTTTATGACATCCAAATGAGTTTCATAAAGTACATATTAAACAACCAAAATAGGAAAATCTTTTTTTAGATACTTTAAGTATAGTGACAAACATTAAATTATTAAAAATTAATAATGTATTATAATTTTGTGAACAAATGAGAATGTTATTTATTTTGCAATACATTTAATTTACGTTTATAACTGGCCTCATTTCTCGAAAATTTTAATAATTTTGATTCAGTTGATAACATTTTGTATAATTTACTCCTTCCTAGTAACTCTATCATAAAAATTTTGTGCAAATAACATTTTTCGGAATTTATTAGCCAGTTAGGATATTTTGTGTTAATTTTATTAATAATTTCCTTCATTAATTGTTCTTTGAAATTATTGAAATGCTTCCTTGCTACATAAAACGAATGAATTATTTTTAAACAATCTAGAAATATATCAGTCACTAATTTCGTAGGTCGATATAAAAATTCAATATGGTCTTCATCTCCATAATCTCGCATCACTGTAAATATTTCCGATTTATTATATAATGTCTCTGTTTCATTAGATTTTCTTATATTTTATTCACAAGTTACATAATTATATTTTTTTATACATTTACGAATTACATATCCAGCATAATATACTAAACTATTCATTTCAAATAGGGATGTTTCTTCTTCTGCGGATGTTTCAATATTTGTGCCTGAATCCGCACTATCGACAATCATCTTCGAAAATTTCGTTCGGTGGTTCTGTTTCTTGTTCTTTTGTACTGAAAATATTTAGTTAATTAATTCACTTTTAATAAATAATTATTTTAGTACAAATTGTATTTCCTAAATTCAAGGGAACAGATTATTAATATTATTACTAAAAGCTAAATATTCTTGTTGAACATGATTTGTTAAAAGAAATATAAAACCATCCGCCTTAATATCTTCAAACAGTTGTAGGACGCCCGTAATTGTTTGCTTAAGTCCATCGTAACAATAGACGTTTTTTCTTTCTTTGTCATTTTTATTATAAATTTTAACAGAATTTAAATAATCTAATGATTCTGTAAGCGTTCCAATGACTAATTTATTTTTATCTGATAATGCTCTACGGTACGGATTAGCATCATTAAGTACACGACTATTAAGAGAATCAAATAAATTATTTATAGTTTTTAAAAATTTTGCAGTGTTTTCAGCTGAAGATGATTTCAAATGACCAGTTTTAATTGCTGTTTTTATTGCAGTTCCTATATGGTTCACTTTTAAACATTTTCTAATTGTTCGTGGAGATGCTAATGGTAACTTTGACTTATCCCGCATATGTTTGAATAATGAGGGAGATTTATAATAATATGACAGTACCAAATTTTTTTCTTGCCCTGTATATTCTGTTTTTTTCTTGTGATATATTATCATTTTTGATAATGTTTTCACATCTTCTGATTTATGTTTAAATAAATCGTTAACCACATTATTCTTATCTACTTTAGAAATTTTCTTTCTCATTTTAAAAATTTTTGCGCGCTTTTTTGCTAATGAAAAAGACTGTTTCTCTATTCTCTTCAGCAGTTTTCATTTCCTTGGTGTAATTTCCGGGGAAGATGAGCTTTCATACATGGAAAATATATATTTTTTTGCGGGTGGTGTTGGTTTTATTTCTATGCATCTTTGCTTGAGTGGTGTGACAAAATGAATTTCGTCTCCTTCATGATGTGGAGATTCAGCAGATTCTGTTAATTGTTTACCGACATTTGAATAAACTTTCTTAACAGGTTGTTTCAAATGAAGTTCTTCTGTTATTTTCGATGAGGATGGCTGTACATGTGACTCAGAAAAGTCAAATGGTATAGCATCTTTCACAAGTCTGCGTCATGTACTACCACTCATTATAAATTTAGGGTTAAAATTACTTTTGAAAGTAATTGTTCCATTTCTAAATTTACCAAATTACCATTTCCACTATTTTGCACCCATTTTTGTTGTCTATATTCTTCTATAGGAAATTTTAAAAATGTTAATTGTGGACACATTTTCCTTGTATTTTTACACTTGAAATACGCACAACAATGTGCGGCAGTATTCATTTCTGCTGTACTCCTTTAAACAACGTATAAAAAAAATTCACACTTCACTGACTAAAAATCACAAAGCAATTATTCGATGTACTGTCAGGATACTTTAAAATTGTACGTGATCTTCAACAAAATGTTGCTATGTAACTTCCACTATAATAACCAACACAATCTACAGAACTTCTAGTTTAAATGATCATAAGAAGAATAGTCGATTAGTACAAAATTTTATTTTATATATTGGGATTCAAAAGTAAAGGCTCAGGGGCGCGCCGTATTATTTTGTCGCCCGTGTACCAATACTGTCGCCTAAACGATAAATTTAAAAAATAAACGTCATTCAACCAAGTATCGTCAAAAAAAGCATTTAACAGTTTATGGACGCTTATTTCTTGAAATAAAGCATACTAAATATGTTTTACTACTTCTTACAATAAATCCTACTCGGACATTAAAAGCCTAAATTTAATACATCTAAAAATTCAGAATTTATTCTCTAAATCATTATATAAAGCATTACTTAATGTATTACGGGACGGATATTATTTGAGAATACTATTTTCTCATGTTAAACGCTTATGTCACGGTTTCTCGTGGGCGCCCTGTAGACATATATTTATTTCTAAAAGAAAAAAAAAAATCAACATACTCCAGTTTTTCACTATTATCTACTGTCTCATGAGAATTTTTGGAAAAACAAAAGGATAAGCTGGCCCCCCAAGACATTGTATCTCTTATAATTCTCAAGATCCCATTGTTATCAGTTTTAAGTAGGATAACTGTATATATTTCATAGTTACCTTATGTCTTAAATAAAGCTCATATTACAAATTTATGTTAAAATTATTGAAATATATATGGCGCATTGTCGCAGAAGTCTTAGAAATCCGGGCTTGGAGCGTAAATTTTTACAGAACGTGCAAAAATCCAACGAGCCCAGGGTGCACAATTATTAATGGTCAATACGCCACTGTATGTGTATATGAGTTTTTTAATTTTGTTGCAGTAGATGATATAAAAGTTTGTAAATAAAGTAAGTGCGGTAGTCGCAGAATAGCAAAGCATAGCATTGTGAAACTATAGACATAATATGCAATGTATATAATAATATGCACTACATTAAATTCATAATTCATGCTGAGGAAGGCAATGAATGTTTGTATATATACCAGTTGCTATATTGTATGTTTTGTACCGACCAAGAAATTCGTTCATTTAAATCAAATAATTAAAAAAAATCTACTGTGGCCCCAATATGACCTCCCGCCAATTCTATGTATAAAATAGTCATAAGCTTTAAGTAAAGTATTACTTCCGGCTGATCATTTATAAACAAAATCTAAATTGTTGTTCCAATACATAGAAAAGCCTGTAATACGAAATTTTAGATTATATTTTATTGTTTAAAAGATTAAAATGTAATAATTAGTAAAATTATGGATAACGAATGTTATCTTCTCAAACCAGTTAAAATATGATATTTTGTGTACCTAGGTATTATGTCAATAAAAAATTATAGTGTCGTAGAATAGAATACAAAAATTGATAAAATAATTAAAGTAAAATCATCAAAGCGAAATGTAAGACCCCAACTTTTCTTAGTTTCACAATGAAATACCCCTAATATATACAGTTCCAGGAATAATGATTTAAGTATTCGTTTTACAACATAATTACACTACCGGCGCTACATTGTTATGACAAGTAAGAAAAGAATATACCGTCTATTTACGCAAGCTCCGTAGGCTTAATGAATTTTTACTTTAATTAAACGAATACAGATTTTTCTTTTTGTTAGTGTACATATTATTATTTATAGTCTATTTAAGAATGACTGGCAGTAATAAATCATTATTTGCAAGAGTAGTATTGGATTTTTGCCAGCAATGCGGCAAATAAAACTACCAGAAAAATCAGTTGTAACTACACTAGGATGGTCAAAATAAGCCGCACGCTTTGTACCTGGAACGAAACTTACTTGTCGAACAATAGAAATGCCGTCCGATAATCCCCGTCGGACTGTGTCATAGACGTAGATAGGATTTGTAGAGTGATCTGTTTATACATTTACTAAAAATAAAAGTTTTTAATATTTAAATATAACTTTCTCAGTCATTATTATTATATTGCATACATTTAATATTTAGGTACATACATACATTCAATATTTACATTTTTATTTGTTACATACTAAAATTTATACTTATTTCATGTGTGTTGTCAAGATATTGGTACCTCTCATATTTCTATTAAATATACATATTACATTACATATACTTATATATTTATACATAAATTATTAAAAATCAGAATCTAATTCTGAATCTTGTCCTACTGAAATTATAAATGGCTCGATCGTTTCGTCTATCAGATGGTCAAGTTTGCACATTTGGTCTTCTTCTTTTATGACATGTTGAATACAGTTTTTCCAATTATCGGCAGTCACATGTTTTAATGCATCCATAAAAAGTTTTTTCACATTGTCCAATTTAAAAGTGGTGTTGTTTCGCGCTACTTCACCTTTAACTTGAGCCTAAACTAATTCAAATGGATTGAGCTCGCAGTGATAGGGCGGTAAACGAAGGACAGTAATACCGCGATTCGCTGCCATATCATCAATAACATGATGAATAAATTTATGTCTATGTAATTTAGCTATAGCCAAAAGCTCAGTTTTGACAATTCCCATCTCAAAATCAATATTTTTTGACGATAGCCACTGTTCTATGTCATGTTTTCTCCACGCACTTGTTGGAAGTTTTTCACTTACTCGCGAATAATTACTGGCGTTGTCCATAACTATGACCGAACCCTGAGGTATCAAATCCAGCATCTGTTCAAAATATTCTTCAAAAACATCTGCATTCATCTCTTCATGATAGTCTGCAGTTGATTTTGAGACGAACATGAGCAAACCTCCTTCGACAAATCCATCAACACTACCAATGTGGGTTATTATCAAACAGCGCCCTTTTCCAGACAGTGCTTGAAATCCATTTGATAAGCCTTCTAAGAACGCTTGCCTAGAGCTTTCGATGTTCTTATCTTGCCATACTGTCTTGACTGTATGCCCTTCATTTATCCACGTTTCATCAAGATAATATATCTGCTTTCCTTCATTTCTATATTGCTTTATTGTACGCAAATATTTGCTTTGCCAACAAATAATTTCTTCTTTATCCAGAAGAACTGATTTTCTGTTTACCTTCTCCCATTTAAAGTTTAGGTCGTGCAGAATTTCCCATAACTTACTTCTTGAAATTTGTGGCAAATCTTCATCATCGTTTACCAACTGTAAAATTTTATCGATGGTTGGAATCTTTTTATTCAAATAAAACGAATGGACTTTTCTTCGAATTACATCCTTCATGAAATCATCCAATATAACTGACTTCGGCCTCCCAGGAGATAACATTGGTGCAAGTACTTGACCACCAGCTTTTCTTTCCTTCACAATACGATAAATTGTTCTTTTTGATACCCCCGTCATGGTTGAGTACAATTCGACAATGTCGTCAACACTTCTTGACGGATGTTGATGTCGAAGGGCATCGTGCACATTTGATACAATTAACTTTTCATTTATTGTTAACGCAGAACTTTTCACACGTTTTGCCGGAGAAAATCCTTCCATTTCAAATATTTTTGGTTTTCACAGTTGAATCAGATGAGCAAAGTTAGACAGGTAATATTAAACTAAACAATTTTACTTTCTCAACGATATTTATATAAAAGTTCGGTGGTAGTTACAACGATTTTCTGAGAATTTTATTATGTCTTAAGCGGCTTAGGAAAACCATATTTTACATTATATTAAGGTAGTTTCATCTTAATTATTTAAATGACTTTACCTGACCCTGAAAAACAACTTAGACCTAAAACTATAGTTCTCTACCGAATTTAGTCATTTCGACTATCCCTGTGCAAACATTTATTGGCGCGCCACTGGAATGTCTTTGACAGAATGATTTATTACTGCCAGTCATTCTCAAATAGACTATACTACAATTTAAAATGAATAAAAATATTACTAAAACAGAATATATTTGAAAAAAAAAAATCTGGAATGGAAAAATACAAATACGATACTGCATAAAAAATGCTTTAAATCACATAAAAATATATATCATCACGGCAAATTATCTTTTGATGTATGTGCAAATCTGGTTTGTACACAGATTACAGGAAATTGCATAGGTATAAAATAAAATTTTATTAATTCCCAAATAATGTGATAACCATATTTCTATTTTAAATGTTTAAATTTTGCTATTTTATTATTGATGATAAGAGAAACATTCGGGCATATTCTGTAACTCAGTGGTTAATTTAGTCCTTCACATATCTAAATAAGTTTTTTTTTTTGTGAAGTGATCGCTCATATTTTTCTGTTCACTCTCATTTACTCATATTCACAAGTGAGCGCTCAGCTAAAAAGAATACAGCAATTATATCAAAACTCTTTTCCATTATTTACTAAATTAGTGCCGATTATACAGTTTGCTTCTTATTACACTTAACCTTGCTTACAATAGTTCTTGTATCGAATGGCTGTTGGCTCTGCTGCATTCAGAACTTTTTCAACGTTACGGAATTTTCTCGACTTTGCCGTTCTTGTAGTAGATTATTTATTCAATGAATATACGTAAAAATGGTTGTTTGGGAAGCTACTACATCTTCGTTTAAAAATCGAGTATATTGTGGTAAAATTAATAATAATGAAAATATTATTGAACCTGTAATAATATTTACAAAAATTTAAAGACAAGATAAGTTATTGTACGATTTATTAAATCAGATAGTTGAAATTTTAAAAAAATTATACCAATTACTAAAAATTTAATATCAATAGAATTAAGCAAAATAAAAGTTATGTATAATTAACTGCCTGAAATTCTTGTAGATCGATAATAAGTTCCATTTTGCTTACACTTTAATATTAAACTAAAGTACTTTCGTTTTATAACACTAATTTATATTTAAAAAAAATTTAAATGTAGTAATGTATTATAATAAATTAAACAAATGTTTTAACTGCACCAGTTAATGGATTATATTGTATAATACAATCGTGAATAATAAGACAATAAATAAAAGTATCTGCACGAAAATTATCACTAGATTCAAATTCTAATCGAATATCTACGGTGCTGTTTTAACTGTTTCGTTTGGGAACAATCAACAGCTAAAGGAGCAATATTTTTAAAATTCGTTTTTGTTAAAATTGGTTCAATATAGATGTCTTGATAAAAGGATTTTGGAAATTTTGCTTACATAACATATAAAAGTGCATTTTATTTTTAAAATTAAGATTTAAAGTATCATAAGGGTAACAAACTGAACTTAAATATAATTTAATATTAGTTAAATTACAAGTGTTAGATATAATAATTAACACAAGAGATAATAAAAGTAACTGTATCATCCGCCCAACGCAAGGCCGGGAGAGGTTCTGTCGAACGTCGCCCTTGGACATGCATAGGCACGCACGTTGTTGTTCTGTGGTATGCTGATGCTGCTATGGGGAGAACGCGGCAAACGCCAACATGGCCAACCTGACGTTGGGACGTTTCGGCCCAACTCTCCTCCTCTCGACCTATCCTGACAATTTTACAGGATCTAGAGCACAGAAAGGATTAACATTACTACATAGTGAAATTAAATTCACCAAATCGCCATGTTCCAGAAAAGTAGGTCATATTGGACCATAGCCTTTCTATCAAAGGCTTATAAACAACCATTTCCAGCCATTTTCCATGAGTTTAGAGTCACAAGTGTCTGATTTAACACAATTTGGCTCTGATTAACCGACTACTTTATCCAAGTGTAGAGTTATCACTAACTACTTTAACAAGGCGTAGAGTCGTAATCAAACAATAAATCCCCGACTACTTTAACCAAGTGTAGAGTTATCATTAACTACTTTAACAAGGTGTAGAGTCGTAACCAAACAATAAATCCCCGACTACTTTAACCAAGTGTAGAGTTATCACTAACTATTTTAACAAGGTGTAGAATCGTAACCAAACAAATATATAAAAAATAACAAACGCCAACACGGCATTACCTCGGTTTGATCCTCTTCTTTCATATAACACTCCAAAAGATCTATGCATTGTTTCCGATGCCATTCCGTGGCCCATAGACGCATTTGAAATGAAGACACTACAGTCAGTCGCGTTGATTCCGTCAAATCACTCACTTTACGGAGCTCATATCGATCCTTTTCTAATAATGCAACTACTTTATAAGGTCCGATCCAATTTGATTCCAAGTTCTTTGGTTTTAAAGCCTCACGGGAAAAGAGTACATAATCGCCAACTAAGAATGACTTTTGTTTTGTCTTCTTTCTATTTACACGCTGTTCCTGTTTTTCTCCGTTATCATTTATTCGTTTACTCACAAATTCACGCCATTTCTCATGATGTACTAGGGATAGTGGTAGTTGTCATTAGATGCTTGATTAATTATTCTTGTGATCTGTGGCAATCTAGTGTCACAGCCGAGTAGAGTTTGCAATGGGGTTCGTTTCGTTGTTAGTTGAATCCGAGAAAACATTTTATCCCAATTTGACGTAACGTCAGCTTGGACTCGTAGCAAATTTGCAATAAATCGCATGTACCTCTCGACTTGCCCATTTGCTTGATATACATAAGGTGTAATAAAATGCCACTCGATGTTCCATGTATCAATATCAGGGTGATTCTGAACGGCTTTTAACGTTGTACCATTGTCAGTAATAATACGTGCTGGGGTGCCAATCAAATAAATAATATCAGATATACAATTTGCGATTTCGTCAGTCTTTTGGCCTTGTAGAGCGTATAAAAAACAGTATGTAGAGTAGGCGTCTATGGCAGCAAATATATGAGTATATCCGTCCTCAGTGCGAGGAAGAGGTCCAAAAGAGTCAATATGAATTGTATTAAACGGTATAGGTAGTTTTGAAATAGAATGTATGCCATACGGACTTGATTTCGCAGTGCGTTTGCTGGTGAGGCAGGTTAGACAGGATTCAATATATTTTTTTTTACAAATTGTCGCATACGTGGAAACCATAAATGTGTGCATAAACTGAGGATGGTTTTGTCAATGCCAATATGAGCTTCATCATCGTGATATTCCTTTAAAAGAGCATAACGTGCATGTTTTGGTACAAAATATTGCATATTTTTTTCTGAATTTATTACACTAATATGGCAAAGAGTATTTCTAATAATACAAAATTGATTACTGTCAATCTCGTTATTATTTAGTTTCTCCTTAATTTCAATAGTCTCGCTATCGTCATTCTGTTGGACACTTAACCAACCCTCCGGTATCAGACTTATGCTCTCCTCTTACTCAATTTCCCGAGAAGGCAATACAATCTGATTGGCATTAGCCAAAACATTGGTCGAACTTGAAACAGGTGGATTTCGACTCAAATAATCGACATAAGCAATTGAGGATCCCGCACGGTGTTCAATAACGAAATTAAAATTTTGCAGGTAAACCCACCATCGACTAGACCAAAGACACTCCAACTAAATAATGTCTGAAGTGTTTTAAGGCATAAACTACTGCCAAAGTTTCGAGTTCATAGGAATGATATCTCGATTCAGCAGAAGTAGCCTTACTAAACCACTACTCTCTTTAAACCGTCATGAATTTGAATAATTATATCACCAAAACCCTTACTGCTCGCGTCTGTGTAATTCAATCAGTAAAGTTGGATTAAAAATTGTGAGAACTGGTTTGTTTGTAAGAATGTCTATGATATAATTGAATGCATCAGTATGTTTTTGCGACCATTGCCAAGTGGCGTCAAATATCAAGAGTGCTGACAAATCACGGGTTTTCATTGAAAACTCGGGGAATACCAATATTTCCATTTCTTAATCTTTTTTCTAATTTTGTACAAGGACCACTGTATTGATAACCAGGTATATGTAATTCTATAGGTAAAGAATTAATTGATTTATTTAATAATCCACCACCGTAGGTATATTTAAAATTTTGTGAATTAGTTTTTTTTATTTTTTAATCTTTTTAAGACTATATATATATATATATATATATATATATATATATATAAATTATGTTTTATTTCTCTTTGTTTATAAAAAAAGAAACAAAGATAAACTTTTAAAATTTGAACTTTATTAGTCACAAGTTTATATATGAGAAACGTAGATTCGCCTTGGGCGGAATCGAGTACAAGAATCATGTATGATATTAAAAATCAGAGCTTATATACTAAAACTTATCATAAACAAGCGATAGGAGTTATTAATAGAAATGTGATCTCATTCACTACTCTGATAAGCAAGGGTAGTGGCATAATTCCTCCCCTCGAAGATTGAGCTATATCAAGGTAACCTTAGAATAAAGTCATATTGGTATAGTTTTAAGTGGAATTTCAACATTTTCCTGTTCTTTTGGTTTTCGTTTGGAGTTTTTCAATAATATAACTTAATTCTTTACAGTGATTATTATGTTTATAACTAATATTATTATGACTAATATGACGTATTGAATATTATGATGTGGTACATCATTATATTTATTCTTGTAGTTCTAACATATTCATATTTTTTTAGTTTAATATCATTTAACTCTGTTTCTTTGAGTTCATCTAGTTTGGTAGTCTTAACATTAGGTTCTTCTATATTTAGTATAATTTATTTATTAATTGATTATTGAATTTTCTTCCATTAATTTGGCATTTTGTTCGTTTACTTTATGTACTCCTTCAGTTTTAATTATCATATTTTGTTTGAAGCATTGTAGCTCTTGGGGACTGTTGGTTTGTATTACATACATCAAATTTGAGTTTTCAATTTGGATAATAGAATTTTCTTCATCTATTTCTTTAAATCCACAATGCTTTGTATTATGTTGTTCTAATAGTGTTGATAAGCAGCTGTAATTTTTGTGTTTTACATTATGAGTTGGTCACAAATATAATTTATATCGTTCATTTGAATTATTAGTTGTTTAATAAAATTTAATTCGAGTAATCTATTTTTATGAATATATGGTATAGGAGTTATTTATTTGATAGGATATTTGTTTTCTAAGAATTTAGGAATAATGATAAGGTATTGGAGTTTATTGTTAGTGAGTCTACAATAGCTATGTATAAGGCTTAAATAGTTCAAATAATCGTTCTCTTGTATGTCAGTGTTTTGTGTAATTATATTAATTAATTCCTTAATATTTTCATTCTCAATTAGAGATATATGAAATGTGTTAGTACTTCAAAAAGCTAAGGTTATTTCTATATTATTGATTATTTCCTCCAAGTCTAATATATTGTTATTGATTAAGTCTAAAATATTTATAATAAAAACTCGCTCCCAGTTTATTTGTTCTCTAAGGACGGATTGTATTGTTTTCAATTTTGAATTTATTATTATCTGATTTTCTTTACTGTCTTAGGGCATTTTGCAATTCTATTTTCTCGTACGGTTCCCATTGCAAAATATCCTTTATTTGCAAGTATGGCTAATAACTCATACGAGGAAAAGAAGTTGTCAAAATAGATTTGATGCTCGGCTGGCCTGTCAACATGTGAAAGTAAACTCAATACAACATTTGCTCCTAAGCCCAGTTTTTTATTTACTTGATCCTTGCTAGCACCACCATATGTTTGGAACTGATATAGATATCCTGTAGATGAACACAGACACCACAATTTAAAACCAAAGCGCACCGGTTTTCCTTTGATGAACATCTTCGCAGAATGTCTCCCAAAATATGGCACCATCTCTTCATCAATTGACAAATGTGTAGAAAAAATGCCAAACTGCAAGAACTTCTTATTGAGCGCATCCATTAGAGGTCGAAGTTTGGCAAACTTATCGGATTTATCTAAATTTTTATTATCAGATAAATGTATGTTCCGTTTTATTGAACGAAATTCATTTCTAGACATTGCTTTTCTTACTAAATCAATTCCTTTATCTTCATATTTAGACCAGTACATACTAACTTGAGGTAAGGTGTGGTACCCCGAAAAAATTAGTATTCCAATAAACGTCTTCAATTGATTTGTTGTAAATTTAAAATCATGCCGATTGTTGTCACATGCATATTTTATTGAGAAATTTACAATTTCGGATAATATTTCTTCGTCAAAGAACTTATAAAATATATCTAGAGGCGACAATCCCCCTAAATTATTTTTTATATCTTCTGTCAGATTTATTTGACTAATATTAGGTACATTACTGTAAATTGGTTCTTGCTTTACCTAATTATTCAGGTTTTGACTTTTTCTTGGATTTAGTTTTTTCCAATGTTTCTTTTTTCGTAGAATTTTCGGCAACTAACTCATTGTCACTGGACCTATGTAAATGCACTTCAAACGTACCTGCTATATCTTTAGGTGCGTTATTCTTAGAAATCATAACATTGTCATCCAGATCTTCCTCATCTGTAACTTCGTCGGTCTGGGGTGGAATGTATACGGCGTCAATAAGATCAGCATCTTCTATGTCAGAATCTTCCTCCAAAATAGCTAATAATTCTGCGTCCGTAAGCGGTCTCTTGAGTTCGTAAGCCATCTTTAGGTAAAAATTGACAAATATTATTGTATATACATCAACAAAAAATTCTATATACATACCTTTTTTATATAATAATGTCCAAATTATAAAATTTCTTCAGTTTTACATAAAACACCGTATTTTATATTGACAAATTACAATAAACAACATAACAATATGCAAACATACAAACACGTCCTCATGCTACAACTTCAATACTATCAATGGCCAACGTTGCGAAAACGCAACAGTCAAGTTTACACTAACAAATCTCGGTACACAGACAATTTTTTTTTTAAAATATTACAGTAATAAAAAGTAATAACATTAGTTATTTAGTGTTCGTACCAATTACGGGGATATAACTACAGAGTTAGTAAATATAAAATAATTTAAAATATACAAAAATACTACCCATTTTTAATAGAATTCAGAATTTTGTATACAGGACATAAACAAATATACACACATTTTTTTAACTTTACAATATAGTTTGAACCTTCAACAAATGTACAACATAGAATAATATTTAGTTTTGTTTTTAAAAAGTACCCTAAAAAAATCAAAATTAGAATGTTGCGAAAACACAACGTCGGCCGTTAATGGGTTAATTTTATTAATTTGGACCATTTCATAGATGGGTTTTTTGAATTTTGTTATTAGTCTGCGATTTTGCTTCAAGTATGCTATTCCGGGTTTAAATTTTGTTTGTTTGTTAGGATTAAAGCGCTTTTCTTTCTCTTTGTCAATTCTCTTTTTTGCTTTTATTTCTTCCTTGATCTTGTTTTCGTGATATGTTTTTATCTTTTCTTTATTTGTCATGAGTCTAATGGGGTATTTTGTATTGTCTTTTCCAAAAGAGTATTTCATTTGGAGTGGCTTGTGTGGTTGAATTTATGCTGTTATAGGCGTATATAGCTTCTTCTAGATTATCATCAAATTTTTTATAAGATTGTTTTTTAAATAGTATTCGCATGTGTTCTTAAGTGTGAATGGAACCTTTCGATTTGATTTGATTTAGGATTATTGATACTTGTGATATGTAGTTGATTTTCATTATTATGACAAAGGGTTTTTAGCGTGACATTGTCGAATTCTTTACCAGGGTCGCAAACAAGTTTCTTGGGGTATTGGTGGTTATTGAAATAAGTTTTTCCGATAATATTTGCAAATTTCACAATTATTAATAAAATCGGTTATGGTTTGTATCATAGGCCAATAATATTTGTTTTTTAATTTATCATAAGTTTCTTTTATAACTCTGTGATTGGTTTTACCGAAGTGATATGTATAAACGATTTCATCTTGTTCTTGAGTTTTCTATATCTCCGATCATTTGGTCTACTTTGATCAGGTTTATGGAATTTGGCTCAACGTTATCTTTTATAATTTGATTGATTTGTATTTGTAAATATTCATTTTTGAGTATGCAAAAATATGTAACATTGGGTACCATATAAGTTTTAAGGAATTCTAATACTAGGTCTTTTAGTTTTTGTTTATCTGACTTGTAGTCTCTGTTTGTTCTCAAATAATTTCTTTATATTGACTTTGTATTTATTATGGAGTTCAAAAATAATTTGATTGTTGGCTATATTAATTCTATTTTCTAGTATCTTGATTCCATTTACAGGCTTTTCGTCTGCCGAATGTTTGGTGCCGCTTGTATTGCAATTTGGGATGGATTCTAAGTATGTATTCATAAAGTTGGTTTGTAATTTGAATATATTAATTATTTTTATATTTGTTTTAGAAAATAAATTGTTTATTGTTTTTATCAATTCTTCTTTTAGTACTTTATCTAAGCCGCATGAAAGATATGGAATATTTATTTGAAAAATATCGTTCTTTATTAAATAATCTTTAAGTTCTTTAATGGATTGTTTGAAGATTTTTGACATTACAATTTTCCTAATAATTTTCTTTTGAATATAAGTGCATTAAAGTTTTGTCTAAAAGATTTTGAATAATGATATTTCTATTGTCGTTTTTATTTTGTTCACAGAATGTTTTGCTATTGAAATTTTCATCAATTTGTGCAAATAATCTTGTTTGTGTTATGTCGCCTTCTAGGAAATTTAGTGCGAATGGGTCACGTATGCGACTAAGAAAATCTGCGACTTTATTCGTCTTTCCTTGTATATATTCTATATCGAAATTATATTCAGATATTTCGATTTTCCACCTCATTAATTTTTGGTTGGCATTTTTATGTTAAATAACAATTCAAGTGGTCGATGATCTGTGCGTATTGTGAATTTTCGTCCAAATAAATAATTATGAAAACAATAGCTTTAAGTTCTTTCTCGATTGTTGAGCAATTTGTTTCTGCCTGATTAAATGTTTTACTAGCATAGCAAAGAGGTTTTTCTTGTCCGTCTTATATTTGTGAAGGTATAGATCCCATTGCAAAGTCTGAGGCGTCAGTGGTTAAAATAAATTTTTTATTAAAGTCAGGGAAGGCAAGTATAGGTGGGTTAGACATGAGTTCTTCTGATTTTTTGAAGCATTCTTGATATTCTATATTTGTGATGTCTATTTTACTACCTTTTTTTCATATTTAGAGTAAAAGGTTTAGTTAATTTTGAAAAGTTGAGTATAAATCTTCTCTACCAGGATAATTTACCTAGAAATGATTTTATTTCCTTGGTTATTTTTGGAATGGGAAATTTGTCTATTGCTTCTATCTATTGTGACTGGGTTTAAACCCTTCTTCTGAAATTATAAATCCTAGATATTCTACTTCCTTTTTGAAAAATTCGCTTTTGTCACTTTGTATTTTTAAATTCGCTTCCCTAAGTTTATCAAAGACTTTCTGAATGTTTTTTAAGTCTTCTACAGTATTGCCACAGATAATTATGTCGTCTAAATAAACTAAGCATATATCATTTACAAGTTCACCTAATGTAATGTTTATCATACGTTGAAAAGTAGCAGGAGCGTTAACTAATCCAAAAGGCATCCGTACGTATTCATAATATCCGTATGGGGTTGAGAAAGCAGTTTTTTCAATGGCATTCTCTTCCATTTGGATTTGATGAAAACCAGAGTGTAGGTCTAACGTAGTAAAGAATTTTGGTTTGCCAATTTTGTCTAGCAGTGTGTCTATGTTGGGTATGGGAAATTTTTCTTCCTTTGTTTTAGCGTTTATTTTTCGAAAATCTATTACGAGTCGGGTTTTACGTTTGCCGGAAGCGTCGGCTTTCTTTGGAACAATCCAAATTGGTGAGTTATAAGGGGAATATAATTTTCTAATTACTTTTTCTGTTAACATTTTATTTATGTGTTCTTCTATGTCGGATTCGTAAATTTGTGATAATTTCTAGTTTTTTGTGTGTATAGGGATATCGTCGGATAGAATGATTTTATGTTTGAAGACGTTAGTGTGGGATAATTTTTCTCCTTCTTTCAGAAATAGGTCCAAATTCTTATTGATTAATTTTGTGAGTTGGAATTTTGTTATATAGATTATAATCTAGATGTTCGTGTCGGATTTGTATATACTATGAATTTCTTTCTTTATCTTATCGCCAAAATTATATTCTTTCCCTAATAGGTGTAAACTTTCGGAATTAAAGTTTATTTTTACATTTAATTGTTTTAATATTTGTATGCCAAATAACAGATTGCACTCTGCGTGGAAGTCGTGAATATAGAATTCAAATAATTTTCCGCCTATTTTCAATTGTACTAGATTTTTCAATGTTATTTTTCCATTAGCAGTTCTTATCGTGAGTGGTTTGATTGTGGGTTTTATTTTTAGTTCAGTGGAGAGTTTACTGTTGATAAAGTTTATGTCAGATCCGGTCGATTAGAATTTTGTATTGGTCATGTATTGCTGGAATTTGCCTGAGTCTGACGTCATTACGTATATTCGTTTGTTTCGAGAGTTTCTAGAAAATTTACATTTTCTTGTTCTTGCATGTCTTTCAATTTCTTCGTCATCTAAGTCATTGTCACTTTCGTTATTCTCTACTTCATCCTCTACTACTTCTTCTATATTATAATTTTGTCGTGTTTGTATGGACATGGGAATTGCGTGAGATGATCTTATTTTATAAATGTAAAATGGTAGTCAAATGTGAGTAAGATATAAGGAAGTGCATATGTGTTACTCTGTTAGTGGTGTGTGTTGTGTCTGGCACTGACGGGGCAGGGGGAGAATTTCTACGAATCCCAGCCGGGCAGATAACAACAAGTCTGGTGGTGGGGAGGAAAACAGATCAGCAGCGGTAGGCAGTCAGTCGGCAACCAACTGCGGAGCTAGTTGGAGCTCGAAGGCTAGCCGAGAGACTGATCAAAAGTCAACGAAAACTGAGCAATACCAATTATACCTGCTGGCCATCATCGATAGCTGCACCAGGGAACGCGCGAGGCCACGAAGACAAGCCCCACAGAGATCGACAGTGCACTGACTTTGAATATCCCCCTCGTCACATGTGTACGGACTAAAGATAAGTGTTAATGCTTATATTTGAACATTTATTAGATACATGGTCAAACAATAATATTTCTTGTTGTATCTTGTATGTAAAATATTTACTACTCAGTAGAGTAAGTCTGTGTGTTTTTTCTTTGCGGCTGGTACCAAGCCAAGGGCATTTATGTTTACGTAAATTTAAAATATTAAAATATAAAGTATCAATATTTATTCTGTTCTTAAACAAGGAACCCCACCCCAAAACCCTGAGAATCCTGAGCTGTTGTGCTCGTTACATGCGGTTGTTTGTCGTGTTTGTATGGACATAGGAGTAGGTTTGAACGTACGATTCGTTTGTTGAAAATTTTGTAAATTTTGGCGAGCTATGAGGTTTCTACCTTGGTTTAGGTTTGTGGGTTTTTGTGAATTTATTTTGTTTTGGAATCTTGTAGGTTGACTTAGGAAGTTCTGACCATGAAATTTGGCAAGGGGTTGTACAAATTAAAAATTTTGAATATTCGGGTTTTTATTTATTGTTAAATTCATTGTTTAGTAGTGATTCACATTCATTTGGGTTAAATGGATTTGCGTTTATGAATGCACCGCGATTATTAAGCGGTATTGTTTCTATAAAATGGTGTACGATCTTTTTTTGGTTTTGTTCTAACAGAAATTTTGTTTATGTTTGATCTTTTTCCTGTGTTTCGATTTTTCCTTTATAGGTTTGGAATAGTTGTTCATTTCTTTCAAAAATTTGTAAATGTTATTGCCTTGTGGTTTTATGCCCAGTTGCACCACCCACACTTAAACTTTAAGGTTGGTTTAATTCAGTTAGTCAATCCAATTTTACACTGTAATTATGCAATAGAAATAAACATCAATTTATTTGGTCAACTGAATAAGGTCAAGTTTAAATTTTAAGTGCTGGTGGTGCAACTGGGCATTAGAGATATAATTTTGTAAAATACAGTTTCTAAGTTTTATATTAATTTTATTATATATTGAAATACTTGGTTTTTTAGTTTTATATACTAGTGGTTTACTGTTAATAACAAGTATCACCTTAAAAGATGACTTATAACCCTGTATATATACAGTCAGGTCCGGTTATAACGCGCACGCTGGTGCCAAAGAAATGTGTCCGCTATATGCGAACGCTCGCTATAAGCGATTTTTACTAAGGTTGGTTACAACGAGTGTCCTCGTTATAAACATTATAACGAGAAAGCTTGTTATACTACATATTCATTACAAATAATACTGTAGGGTTGTAACTATTTATTTAACATAATCTATACAAGATACAAAATACATATTCTTAATAAGCAAAATTAATAATATACATGGAATATTTATTTTAAAAAGTCCGTAACCTCTTTTTGGGTAGTACTTTTTATCAACAAAGAATTTTCAATTCTTCTTTGGATAAAATCAAACGTTGCTCTGGAAATCATTGAATTCCAAATAAGTGGATATGGTTTTCATTGCGCTAAATATTTGTTGACCTGTTGGTGGTTCAAAGGTGTTTTCTGACTCTTCTTTTCTTCTGATTCCATCTCTTCATGAAATTGCGTTTCTCTAACTGCTGCTGCAATTTCAATTTCTGATGGATACTCGCAAGTTACCAAACAATCGTCGATGGGTGAAAAATTAACTTTATGGCATTTAGGTTTTCGATTGGAGGATGGGCCGGACAGTTGTCGATCATTAATTTTTGTTTTTGCAGTTCGTGGTCCCAATTTCTTATTTCTTTTTCGAAAATCTCTGATGTCATCCATGCTTTCTTATTAGCGGTATAATTAACAGGTAGCACTTTGCAAGTCTTAAAACATCGGGGTGATTTTGATTTTCCATTGACAAGCAATTTTCTTTTTTCGGTACCCGTCGTATTGGCACAGACAAAAACTGTAATTCTTTCTTTGCTTTTTTTGCCTCCTTGAGACTTTTCGTTTTGGAATTTTTGAGTTTGATTTGGGACCATTTTATAAAAGAGGCCGGTTTCATCCCCGTTAAAAATATCGCTATCGGAATAACCTCTCCTTATTGCAGGCCAAACGTTTTCAAGCCAGTCCTTCGTAGTTTCAGCAGAAACACTTGCGCCTTCTCCATGGATTTTACTTGATGAGATATGATACCTCTTTTTAAAATGGTCTGTCCAGCTTTTTGAGCAGGAAGATGTTTCATTACTGGGGGATAATAACTTGGAAAATTCTTCTGCTTTTTCCTGTAGTATTGGTCCACTTATGGGCACATTCTGAGTTCTTTTTTGCTTAAACCATTGAAGCAGTGCTTGATCAACTTTTTTATCTGGTTTTCGAATTCGTTTTAACTTAGAAATGTTCGAATTTAATGTTCCTTTAATTTTACCTTTGTTTTTCCAAATTGTGGAAACAGTCGAAGTTGACAAGCTATACTTTCTACGGATATCAGCGTTAGATGTTCCACTGTTAATTTCATCAATAATTTTATTTCAGCCCAGAAATTTGTCGGCTTCTCGTTGTAATCGCAGCGACAAATATTGTTCAAGCATGACCAAAAATTGCTCGTTGTGTATAAAGCGATTTAACAGTTTTATAGAGAAAATTTGCTTGTACTAAAAGAAGTGCTCGTTATATCCAAGCTCGTTGTATCCGAACTCAAATTGTATTAAGTTTAATGAACGATTTTTAGTAACACTGAAAATGACGTTAAAACCGAACACTCGTTATAAGTTGTACTCGTTATAAGCGGACCCGACTGTATTTCAATAAAGCTTTTATATTAAAATATAAAATTAAATAAATCAATTTATTAATTTTAATTATTTTTACATTTTTATATAAATATGATATAATAAATAAATACAATAAAAAACATTATATAACATTTTTTTTATTTATCCATGAGTTATGTGAATTATCAAATCCTAACCATTTGACAAATACTTGTGATCCTTTCCATTTTAAAACTTTTTCAACTAAATATATATCTGAATACTTTGTTTTTTGTAATTCATATTCATGAAATCCTCCTGCAACAGGGTGCTCTAAATAATCTTTTAATTTATAAGTTACAGGATTTGTTATTTGTACTTTTGAAATTTTGAATATTTCAGTTGACCAATTAGGAGTATAACCTTTTTCAAAAACACGTTTCATTTCTGAAATTCTAACAAAATCACCAACTTTAAATTTTGCACGACCACATATTTTTAAATTATAAGTGGTATTTAATAGAAATTTTTCATTATTATTTACTTCTATAGGTCGCATTTTAATAGTTTCATGTTTCGTATTATTGTATGTTTAATTAACTTTGGTAAAATATCAATCCACTTATATGAACCACGCAAACTAAATTCGTGCCACATTTTATTTTTGAACGTTCTATTAAATCTTTCCACAATACTTGCTTTTAAATTGCTAAAAGTTGAATCGTGATTTATTTTATATTTTAACAATAAATTTTTAAAATTACTCTTGTAAAATTCTTTTCCATTATCAGTTTGCAAATTTTTAGGAATTCTTTTTTCTTAAATAATATTTGCTAATGCTTTTGTAATTACATCACCAGATTTATTCTTCACTGGTTTTGCCCACGCACATTTGGATAATGTACCTATTACAGGAAGCATATATTTATAATTTTTATTTTCATCTCCCTATGGTATCATTTCCACAAGATCAGCTTGCCACAAATCATCAATTCCTTTTGTTATTACTCTACGTCTTGGATAGTTTTTTCGAGCTGGTTTATGGAGTTCTTGTACTTGTCGCTTAGACATTATTTTATTTTCTTTTAAATACCTCTTTTTCTAAAGTTTTTATAGCTGTTAATAATTCTTCTGCTGTTTTTAACTTTTTTTTCGAATGGTTTAATTGTTTCTTCTAATAATTTATTTATTTTTGTTTCTAAATTATTTAGTTAACTATCAACATAAAGTTAAAGCTGTTAACAATTCTTCTTCTGTTTTAAACTTTTTCTCAAATGGTTTAATTTTTTCTTCTAATAATTGATTTATTTTTGCTTCTAAATTATTTAGTTTATTATCAACATAAAGTTTTTTAGCTGCATTACTAGGAGCAATTAATGTTTTAACATTTCCAATATTTTTTAATTTTGCATCAAAGATATAATCATTTTTATTTCTTTTTAAAAGAATAGAGTAAAAATTTAAATAGTTTTCTATGTCTTTATTCTTTTGTCAACATATTCTTTAGTAACAATATAAGTAGAATTTAAAGGAATACCAATATTTACAATTTGTTTTCCATCAAAATCAATTCTTCCATTTTAATCCAATTGAATAATTTCGTTTTTTTTTTTCACTTTTTTCCCTTTTTACAGAATAGCGTCCAAATTTGTCAACGCTCATATTAAATATGAATATTAATATATTATATTTGCTTCTTTTAATTCTTTAATAATTGAAATTATTTCATTATCATGACCTGTATGCCCACTTTGTTTAGATGCCAACAATAATCGCAACCTACTAACTAGTTCATTTGGATCATTCCAGTATATAAGTTATATTTTGTAAGTTCGATGAAGGGTTTTTTTTAAAAAATTTTTTTTACGTGAGAACAATAATGTCGTTTATTACTACAAGAATACTAGTTTCTGACTAACTCTTAAGATAATAAAATTACAATTTTATATGAAGGAAGTTAAGTGTCAGGTATCTGCAAGTTCAGCGGTCTGGGCTGTGGTAACTCCTCCTGCGCTAGAATTGAGCTTCGTCGGGGAGCTTCAGCGCCGTCCTAGGGGATGAAGTTCGCGGTTGAAGTTTGATGTCTTCGACCTTGGGCTGTTCTTTTTTCTTGTGGAACATCTTTCGGAAGTAGACTGCAGCGGTGATGATGGCACCGATGATGAGAATTATGTACAGTGCACACAATGGGTAGTTGAACTCTTCTGCTTTAATTTGATCATTATAGTACAATGTGTCATCGAATTTGTTTATTGGTTTTAATTCGTTGATGGAGTTTAGTTCGATAGCCAGTTTTGTAATATTGTAATTAATTTCGAAATTTTTGATTACTAAGGGTTTGCTAAATGTTCTTTGTTTGAAGAGTAAATTTTTATTTTGGATTTGAAGTTTACAGATGTCTTCTTTAATTAAAAGTATGCCTTGTATGTTGCTTATGCTGTCGCCTTGTTTGCATTTGGCTTGCAAGTGTTTAGGATTTGGAAAAATTGGTAAATATTGGTTAATTTCTTCGATGTGATTTTTCTTTATATTTAGTTTAATGAAATGGGAATTTTCGACGTTGTTTTGTAAAATAAAGTTCCTCTCATAAGAATCTTCGGTAATTTCCTTAATTTTATTGGGACATTGATAAGTATTTTCTTTATTGCGAGTGCACATATCATATAAAGATCTTAAATGACCATCTTCAGATTTCAGAATATACTCGCTATTAGGAATGTTAGTGACAAATTCGGAATTGTGTTTTGTGGGGGTTGGAATTAGATGGATAAGTTCAAACTGGGTTTCGTAATTTATAGGAATTTCTATAAAGTACATAATTTTGTTAGTTTGCATTTTGCAATTGACTGAAATTAATTTTTCAATTTCTAAAAGATTTTCTGAATTTATTTCGAATGGTAATTCGTTATTATAAAAATTTGAAATTTTGTTTAATTCTTTATATAGGTCGTGTGACTTGATGATGCTTGGATGCAAGGTATGAAGTTTACAAAAAGTTAGAGAATTTTCAGTATCTTGTAAAGTATTGAATGTCATAGTGTTTAATTGGTTATAAATGTCTTTAATTAATAATTTATTATTATTTTTGTCTCCAGCGATAACAATGTGCCTAATTTTTGATTTTAAAATATTTTCGTTGTACCTGATAGTGTCGACAGTTTTGTTGAAATACTGTATCATTTGGTGACTTACAGAATATTGATGTTTGATTTGATTGTTTAATTTGAATTGATTTTCTTGTAAGTGTTTTAAGATTTCGATGTATCTCTTATCATCTTCAGCATCTAAATTTCCAGTTATAGATTTTCCTACTGTTCATAAGCCATTAAATATACCTCGTCTAGTTCTAGGGTGTGTAGAAAAATGATTTTTCGTTAATATTACTTTGTATGTATTCTACGATTTTGTTGTTATTTTCGTAATGTGTAGTGACTGTTTTGTCCGTGTTTATTGTGTGTATGAGATTTGAGTATTGTTTATTGAGATTTTCGTATTATAACTTGAGAGGTTGTAAGTCGCAAAAATGTACGAAAGTATGTTGAGTTCTTTGCAGCTTTGCATGTCTGAGGTTAATAGTCAATAGTACTGGGTTAAGGGTGATGTCCTTGATATCTATTCCGTATGTTTACGGGAAGTAGAGGGACCTGGAATTGCGGGATATTTGTTAATTATTTTGCGGAGTCTTTTTATGTTTGCAAGGTGAATTTTTGGTTGTTTCTTATCGTTATTTTCGGTATCTATTTCTGCATTTTTTAGATTTTCATTAATCTTTTAAATTTTTTCTTTCTTAAATTTTGGGTTTTTAGTTTTGTATACGTTCTGCTTGTTGTGAACATAAACAGTTTTAGGTATTATAGGAAGTTCTTCGCGTGTTTCATTTAATTTTGTAATTGTTTTGGTTTTGTCCGTTTGTAATTTGTTGTTAATATTTTTGTACATGAGTTTGGTCTTTTCTTTATGTTTCTGGATATAGTCTTGTATTATTTGTTTTTCGAGTTCTATGTCTAGTGGGGAATTTGTTTCGAGATGTCTATTAATAATTTCTATAGGTTTTAGATTAGTAGTGCTATGGTTTGTGTTGTTGTATGCCAAGATTGCATAGTTAACTTTGTCTTCTATGAATTCATTTTTGAAATTGTCTTGCAAGTTGAATAAACTAATGTGTTCTATTAATGTGGAGTGAAAACGTTCAACTAATCCGTTTGAATTTGGGTTTTGCGAACAAATAAAGTGTATTTCAATTTTGTGAAGGGCTAGTAGTTCTTTCAGAATATTGTTTTTAAATTCAAGTCCATTGTCTGAAGTAATTAGTCTTGGTATTCCGTGATCAGAGAAAAATTGGGTTAATTTATTAGAGATTTTGATAGCATTGGTGGAGATCACTTTATATGCTTCTGCATATTTCGAGAATGCGTCTATGATGGTGAGGAATTTACTGTTTTCTAGGGTGTGTGTGTCTATGTGAATCATGTCTAAAGGTTTATTAGGGGTGGGTGTAACATTAAGCTTGGGTTTTATAGGATTTCTTTCGCATTTCTCTGCTAAACAGATTTCATATTTATTTACAAAGTCTGTGATAGTTCTTAATTGATTTGGCCAATAGTAACGTTTCTTAATTTGTGTGTGGACTTCGTTAATTCCACGGTGGTTCGATTTTCCTTCATGATAGTTCGTAATTACTAGTAAAATTTCATCTTCCTCTTCTACGTCTATTAATTTTGAATTACTTTTGATAAACATGATTTCCGAGATTTTGAAATATTTTTGTAGAACATTACTAAATTGTTCGTAAATGGGACTTTCAAAGTATAAATAATATTTGATACGTTGTTGTATGTATTATTTAATGAATTTAACAATATCATTTTCAAAATTTATTTCAGATATTTGGATAGAGATTTTCATTTTGTCAACATGAAATTTCTTAATTTTTGGTTTGGATGGAGAATCCTTTACTTGAGTTATAAAAATTTGGTTTTTGCCGAAATTTACTGGGCATTCAGTAATTGTTATGCCAACTACGGGATTTTCGGGATTTGAATGAATGGTTTGGTTGGTTTCAGGGTATTTTTGTTCGTCTTCATCTGGTTGAACTATTAAATATTGGGTGTCTTCGGGGTTGTAGCTGTCATTAAAATTTTCTATAAGGTCGTAAAGATTTTGGAAGTCTGAATCTACTGAGTTTACGTTTTGTTCGATGCGTGAAAGTACATTTGCATTTGTATTTAGAGATCCCTTTTTATGAATTACTTCGTAATCATATTATTCGAGTTTAAGTCTCCAACGCATTAATTTGGAATGGGGTTCTTTTAATGAATATAAATAATGTAATGGCTTGTGGTCTGTTATAATTTTGAATTTTCGTCCGTAAAGGTATCTTCTAAAATATTTGGTTGCCCATACTACGGCTTATAATTCCTTTTTCGTGGTACTATAATTTTCTTCAGTATTATTTAGCGTTCTGCTAGCGTAAGCAATAGATAGATCACATCCAATAGGGCCTTGTGACAATACTGCCCCTAAGGCATAGTCGCTTGCATCTGTGGTGAGATTAAATGGTTTGTTAAAGTCTGGGTATTATAGGATAGGGTCATTCATTAGGAGTTTTTTTTTTTTTTTTTTTGCAGGTATTGAAACATTGGATGTATTGGGGATCGTTGTGTTTAATAGCAACGCCTTTCTTTAAACATTTAGTCATGGGTTTTATGAGTTGTGCCAAATTGTTAATAAATTTTCTGTAATAACGTAAAAGTCCTAAAAATGCTTTTATTTCTGTCGAATTTTTGGGTAGTGGATAATTTTGGATGGAATGGATCTTGTCAGGATTGGGTTTTACTCCTTCAGGGGTTACTATGTGTCCAAGGTTTGCTACTTCTGTTCGTAAGAGTTCAGATTTGTCTAGCTGAATTTTTAAATTTACTTTTCTCAAATGATTAAATACTGTTATTAAATTTTGTATGGGTTCCTGAAGGGATGTGTTGAAAATAATTACAACATCTAAATAAACGAGACAAATTTCGTTAACTAAATTTCGTAGAACATTGTCCATTACACTAGAAAAATATTGTTCGTAGGGTAATCGCTCAATAGCAGCTGTAGACACGTGTTTCGCTCTTATTAGAGCTCATCAGTACAGCGAAACACGTGTCTACAGCTGCTATTGAGCGATTACCCTACGAACAATATTTTTCTAGTTTTATAACTTTACGCTCACGATATATGTATATTATTGTCCATTACTCTTTGAAAAGTAGCGGGCGCGTTCTTTAGTCCGAATGGCATTCTCAAAAATTCGTAGTGTCCATTTTCTGTAATGAAAGCGGTCTTTTGAATATCGGATTCATTCATCTCGATTTGATGAAATCCTGAGGCTAGATCTAAGGTCGAAAAGTATTGACATCTGCCAAGTTTGTCGAGTAGCGTGTTAATGTTAGGTATAGGGTATTTGTCGTCAATCGTTTTGTCATTCAATTTTCGGTAGTCGATTACTAGTCTTCTTTTTACCAGATGCGCGTATCTTTTTCGGGACAATCCATACAGGGGATGACCAGGGTGAATGGGATGGACGTATTATGTTTTGTTCTAACATTTTGTTAATTTGGCTTTGTACCTGTTTACGATGTATTTCGGGGTATCTATAAGTTTTAGCGTAAACGGAAATCTAATCTTTCGTGCGAATGAAATATTTCACGTCATTAGTAAAAGATAAAGGTTCATTGTCACAGATAAAGATGTCAGAAAACTCTGTAAGCAGTTTTTTCATCTCATGTTTCTCTTCTTCGTTCATATGGTCAAGTCTAATTTTGCTCATATCTAATTCCTTTTTTTATTTCCTTTTGTTCAAAATTTAAATTATTTGTTTCAAAATTGTTTAATGGTTGGATTTGTACACAATCTGCAGAATTTAAAATTTCTTCATTTTCGCCTAAGTTTATTATTGGATAAATAATTTTACAATTTTGAATTTTAGCGAGACCTTCTGGGATAATTATATTGTTTATTTTAGTTTCGGGGATGAATGCTTCACCATTTTCGATATTGTGAACGAATAATTTGGAAAATCTTTCGGATTTTTATGTAATGAGATTTTGGAAGTATTTTATGATAATAAATTTTTATTTCTTGATTTGGGGTAGTTATTTTATCATTAGTCAAATCGATATTTGCACCTAATATTTTTAAATTATCTAGACCTAATAGGATGTCAAAATTTTTATGGAAGTTAAATAAATGATATTTTAACATAGTATTGGGTGAGTTGAATAATTTTGAAGAAGGTGTTACAATGCTATAATTTTCAACGGATGTTCCATGTGCAGTTGTAATTTTGAATGGGTCGTTTTTAATTTTATTTTTGAAGAATTTATTTGCGATAGTTGGATTTATAAAAGAGTGTGTACTGCCAGTGTCTATTAGGGCCTTTAGATTCATTTCCGGGAAAATTATGAATGGTAATTAGCGGTGATTATGAATTACATTCATTAGTTCAATATTTGTTCGGAAGGTGTTATAGGAAAAAAATCAGTTTGCTCGTTTTGATCGGGTTCAGTTACGTAATAGTCTGTATGTGGTTCGTTTTCACAATATTCTACATTTTGTTCGTTAATTTCGAGTTCTGTATAATCGTCTATTTCTGTGTTAAACAATTCTTCAGCGATAACGTTAGGTCTGTTTTGGGAGTGGAAGAATTGCTGCGGGCGATAAGGATTGGAACTCGAGCGTGGTGTGAACGACTGCCTCGTGCTGACACTCATAGTCGTCGGTTTGGAAGGTTTAAAATTTGGATTTGGTTTAAAAACATTTTGCTGGGGTTGGTTATTGAATTTGACAATTTGATTATTGGAACTGTGATTGTTGAAAGGTTTATTATATTGTTGATTATTGGGGAATTGGTTATTATAGGGTCTAAAAATTTGAGTGTTAGGTGGGGTAGGTCTGTTCATTAATTGAGGATGTTATACTTGTGTAATTTGGGTATGGATAGTTTGTTTTTGTTTAGGTTGTTGTGAGTGATGAGTGTTATTTTTGAATTATGTATTTGCATGTGTATGGCTATGTGTTTCTAATTGGAAATTGTTCGTTAACATGTTTAGAGCACTATTCATATCTTTCGGATCTTTGGTTCTCATGAGTCCCTAATGGCTCTTTGAGTCGACGAAGTAATATTCTAACAGAATAATTTTGAAAATAGCTATTTAAAACAGGTCTAGCTGCTTCGCAAATTTGGGTATTGATGTACGAAATTTGAAAATTTAGAATGTGCTGAACACGATTATAAAAATCAAACGCTGTTTCGTTTCCTTGCCGTAACTCTGTGATTTCGATATTTAAAATATATAAGTCGCGTTTATTGGAATACGCGTTTAACAATGCATTTTTCAAGTCGTCCCACTTTCCAATTGTGGTGCTAGCAATGTTAATCGCGGCATCGCCTTTTATTTTGGCGAGTATGCTCGACATCAAGAATTCATTTTGAAAATCTGATGTGTCAACCAAATTATAGAATTAATTCATTAATTTATCACAGATTTCTATGAATTTACTAAATAATTTACTTAATAATTTACTGTCGCCATAAAATTCAGGTATCATGGCCAAATAGTATTTTTCTAATTTTAGCGGGGGTACAGGTGGAGCTTCCTGTGCTTGTGTTCCGGGTGGTGCCATTTTTGTTTTGTTAGTTTTCTTTAGATTGGGGCTAAAATTAATTTCGAATGGAAATTCCGGTTCTGAGTCAGAGGATTCTGTGATAGTATTTGGGGTATCGCGATCAGAATCTGAGTCTGAGTGGTATTGATAATTATTTGACATGTGTTACAATAGAAGACTTACTCTGCCCATGGGTAGTGTCGAATCCAGGAGTCAGCTCTGTGTTCCTCAGGGCCTGGTTCTGCACGTCACGATGTTCCCTCGTAGATGTGTTGAACTTGGACTCGTACTGGGACCTTTCCTTTCTTCTTATTTCTTTTCACCTTCTGATTTTCGGTTAATCGTTGATACGAACGCGGATTTCACTTTGCGCGGAAATTCGCCCGAAAATACGACTGCGACTTATATTTTGTAAGTTCGATGAAGGGTTTTAAAAAGAAATTTTATTTACGTGAGAACAATAATGTCGTTTATTACTACAAGAATACTAGTTTCTGACTAACTCTAAGATAATAAAATTACAATTTTATATAAAGGAAGTTAAGTGTCAGATATCTGCAAGTTCAGCGGTCTGGGCTGTGGTAACTTATATATTCACGTTTATAATTTGAAAAGTTTAAATTTGTTGGTAATAAACCCGAACCCGTAGGAGAATATTTTACTAGTTTTTTTCTTTTTCTTAATGATAATCGTCTTTTGTCATAAACAAAATGTGGTTTTAATATTATTAAAATATATATCTGAACTTGATATTTTTAATAAATATTGGTTGAATTTATATGAGCGCTTGTTTGCTCTAAAATTTTAAAATATTCTTATTTATCTAATTCAGTATAATCTACAGGATATTTTTTAAAGATTAATTCATAATTGTACTTCATATTCTCTTCCATCTATTAATATATCATTTTTGTCTATTTCCACATTCTTTTTACCTAATTTAAATGTACCATCTTTAGCTAATTTTATACCATATTCTTTATCAATATCTGTATCTTTATTTAAAAAAATTATTAAATATTCTTGCTCCAAATGTCCTAATTTTAATTTTTCCATTTTCTCTTTTTCTGCAGCAGTCTTCAAAGCTCCTTTTTCTTGTGAAATTGGAGAAATATGTGGATTTGTCTCATAAATATTTTAATAATTTTCTATTTTAATATTTGAACTTGCCGGGGTATCTAAATCATGGTTTAAATATTTTCTTTCTTTTGCTTTCTTCTTTATTATTGGAGATTTGTTTTCCTTTTCCACCTCATTTTCTTGTTGCATTTTTTTTATTTCATTTTTGTTTGAATTTTTTACCAATTCTGTAAGCGGATTTGTTATAGGTTTCTTGTAATACTGCTTCAGTATCCATTTTATTAAGTTTCAATGCATTACACATTTCTTTTAATACTTTAATTACTTCTATTATTTCTTGAATAGTATTTTTATTACTCTTTTTATATTAATTCGTTTTAAACAGAATCAAGTTTAAGAAATTTATGTAGTCCCTTTCGATAGCGACCTTCTTTCTCTTTATCTTTATCTATAACTGCGAACCCGTATTTATCTTTCCAACAATTTATAGAAAATCTTTGAAATTTATTAAATGACATATCTGTGTTTACATGATCATATATATGTTGTAAATTTGTTTTATCTTGTTTAAACAATATAATAAAATTAGCATTATCTCTAATTAAATGTTTAGGTACTTTCGCATAGGTTTGAGACAAATAAAATGAATTCACACAATTATGTCTTCCCATTGAAAAAAATCTCTCATACAATCTTGTTTATCACATATTACGTCATCAAATATTATAACAGAAAATAATTTTGCTTCAGATGGTTTTATAACATCGCTGTTTTCATTATAAAAAAACCCATACCATTTACTTTTGAAATACATGTTTCTAAAAATTTATATTTCGGCTGTTGTAATGATTTAGAGTATAAGTAAATGTTTTAAGTTTTAATCCATTTACATGTGTAAGCAAACTAATTAAAATATTTGTTTTTCGACAATTACTTGGTCCTCCAATTATACATCTTACACTATTTGGTAATAAATCACTGTTTTCTAACTATTTTATTTGATTGTATAATATCAAAATTGTTTACACAGAAACGTTGTTTTTGCTTCACAAATTTCATATTGTTTATTAAACAAGCAATAGATAGTAGTATTTTATACAATATTTATATAGGAAATATAAAAATAATCAATTAAAATAAAAAAATACAAAATAAATTATTTTATTTAATATCCTAGTCAATAATTATAATGTCTGAGTCTGCCTCCATGGTACAGTATTTATTGTTCCTTTCTCTATATATCATTTATCGTTATTAGCACTTAATGTTAATTTATTTTGTTCAATTGAAAAAAATGTTATGACTTTTAGAAACAATATTATTTTGTTTCTGAAACATTTTTGTTTTATTAAAAAGGGTATTTCTGTAATCCTGTATAGTTCATTTTTTTGTAACAGTATGTGAAATTCCTTTTGCCTTTGAAATTGAAGTTTCGTTTCCAAAGTAAAAGAATAAATTTTTTGCACGCAACACTGCAAATTCAGTCATAATTAATCCGGAATTCTCATCTTTAAATGAACCCACCACCTTTTTTATTAACTTGTGGTATTGAATATACATTATTAGGTGCATAGTCACATGTAGCAAAAAGGTGTATATCCTCTTTAATATATTTGTATAGATCATTGTTAATACAAATTTTTTTAGTCCGACTGGATTAGATTTATTTTTTACATATTGGCGAAGCGATTTAGTACCATGAAATGGTATCATCTGTTCGTCAATAGACAATTCTTTGGAGATTGGCAGTTTCAAACATTTAGCTCGAACACAGTCAATTGAACAGTTGAACCTTCCAAAGTTTATTATTTTCTTTTTCATTTGCTGACACTTAAATTATCAATAAAGTGAATATAATTTCTTAATTTGAAAAATCTATCTCTTGAAATTTCAGTTACAACAGGTACTCGCAAGCTTTTTCGGTAATACTGTCTCAATCGGGGCAATTTTAATACACCCGTAATGATCTGAGCTCCTACTAGCTTTTTGTATTCTTCTACAATTGCATTTAGGGGTCGACCATTTTCTTGAAAGGCTCGTCTATTACTTTGGTCTGTAAGAAGTTCCCAAAAAGAATCGGTAAAGTATTCGTAAAAATAATTCAAAGGTGTCCAATATTCTCTTACTTCAGAACATATCCATTCGTCAGCCACTGGATTCAAAATTTCGGGTTCGAATTTTTGATTGAACCATTTTGATGATGACGTAGATTTATTTGTAGATTTCTGGGCCAACAAAGAAGCCCTAACTTCACTCAAAGAAATATTGCTCACAGAATCCGTATCTGACGTTGCACTACTAGAGGACATATTATTTTCAAGAATAGAATCTTTTTGCAGGATGTCATTTGTATCTTCATCACTGGAAAAACCGTAAAAATCACTGTCTTCTAAGATTCGAAGCAGGTCCTCATCAGTTAGAGGTTTCGAATTTTGAAAACCTGTTGAAAAATTAATTGGTTTTGAATAAGTAAAAAAAAAAAAAATCAAAGAAAATAATTCTTGGACGTTATTGAATCCTAATATCCAATATGCTGGACATGTAAAAATGTCAACTTTATTTCAGTAATTATTTACAAATTTACTCGATTTCTTGCATAACAATGATAAATAATGTATTTTCTTCAATTTCTGTAAAAATGATTAAATTTCATTATAATATACAGTCATACTTACTATTTTTTGCCATGATGGACACAAACTGTAAGAAGACACATGCTCAACTGAGTAAACAGTACTAAAATGGCTGACAAAAATTTATAATACGCAAGTTTCAACAGACTGTATGTTGAGAGTAGATGTCCAGCCTGCTGTAAATATGGATTTCGATGGCTTGCTTTACACTGCCAAGCAATAAGAAAATATTGAAAACATGTCCAGCATGCTGGACACTAGGACCGAGGAGGATATGCTAGTATATGATAGACATATGATATGTTTTAGAATTTTTTGATATTTGAAGTAATTTATTATATTATATTGAGTTTGTTTTAAAATATATATGGTGCTATACGATTTTATTATCACTTACTAGCAGATGTTTACTTCAGCTGATTACAAACGCGATGTGTACGTTCTCTATTAAAATCAAGCTAGAATTTTAATTATTATTTTTTTTTATTTAGAAATACATATTTCAACCAGTTGGGGTCAACAGATTACCAATTGGCAACCATCAACTTTACAGAATTGGAAGAAAAAATAATTTTAAATTAGATCTGCAAAAATAATAAATACAAAATATGGGGCACGTTTAATTTTTCAAAGGAGCGACTTCAAAACATTTTTTTCTGCAAACTTTAATCAATTAAATGAGGAAAAGATAAATGAATTAATAAAGTTATATTTTTATACCGAAAAAAACAACAATGTACTAAATATTTGTTTTTCTGAAACAAATTAAATTCAATAAACTATATAATATGTTTATGTAATCAATATTTTTGTATAATATATTAAAGTAATAAAAACTTTAGTTGCACTCTAATATTGTTTAATATTTACTTAATACCTATTTATTATTATTTACAGGAAAAGAAAACTAGTTAACTATTTAATCTTACAAAACGAGTGATAATATGTATATGCTTTGTTTTATCTATTATTAGAGTAAAGTCGGGGATTATGGAATACCACTTTTATTTTTGGAATTATTTCGAAACATATTCTGTGAAAAATAAATACAAAAATGCCAATGACTGCGCCAAAGTGTTTATTATATCGGAACATGGTCACAAAATTACAAAAAAATATAAATAAAAAAATATTTCTAATAATGGAAAAAAGTGCTTTTCTCCCGGCCGAAAAAATGGTCGGGTAATATGAAAAGTTCTAACGACAAAAATCGCAAATATAGCAATCTCGATCGGAATCAGCGCACAGTTCGTGTGCCCAAAGCTCGAATCTTAGGCACTGGATCCAAATTTCTCCTCTTGAGTCAGTCGTAAAACGTTCTGAACAGAAAAGACATTCTGCATCATCTTTTGGGTTACTGTTGCTGTTCCGAAAATCTTCATCATCAGTCATCTAAGGGTGGCATATCTTCATCTGAATCAACAGAAGATTCGTCGTCTTCTGCAAGTTGCTTTCTCGGTTTTTTTCTAACACCACTCGAACTTGGTTTGGCGTAATCATCCATTTTGCTGGTATGAGGTTTTGCATCTTTGGATGCCTCTTTCTTTCCGCCGAACTCAATTTTTCTTTTTAGTTTATTTTTTTCATTTTTAGATATGAATGACTCTTTTAGTTCATCCTTGTTTGGGCTTGAAGTCAAAATTTTGGCTGTTCCTGATTTTCGACCTCTTGTGCCTTGTCGTTTTTTAAGAACAGGAATAGGAACTATGTCTCTTGGTAAAACTGGTTGTTCCACAGGTTGTTCAGCCGCCCCATCTTCCTGGGCACGCTGTGAGTTTATCTGATTATCATATTCAACAGGCCCTTCTTCACTTTTGTGTGCTTCCACTAGGAAATCTTCTTCAGTAAAAACATTTCTGTTTACTGGAAACAAACCTGTTTTTCGAAATCCATTGCTGCTCTTTCGCCAGTTTGTATTTTCAGAAAAGCTTTACCAAACAGTTCACTGATGTCAAAATGAGATATTGGACGATTATTTTGCCTTACAAATTGGCGAATTTCTTCATTGTAATAGGTTTTCAAGGCCCCCATTACGGACTTGTCGAGCGGTTGCATCTTGTGCGTTGTATGAGGTGGTAAGCATAATAAGGTTACGTGGTTTTCTCTAGCAGCGACAATAACATCCAAGTTTCTAGTGTGGGTGTGATGTCCGTCCAATATCAAAAGGACAGGGCTTTCAGCACTTGGTCTTACATAATCTATGAAATGGTTGAACCACTGCGTGAAAATATCTGTCTGGATCCACCCAGATGGATGGAAGGCAAAAACACTTCCTGGTGGAGCTCCCTTCTTTATCAATTCGCTGGCATTCTTGCGAGGGAATATAAGCAAAGGAGGTACATAATTACCACTCGCACTCATGCACAAGACGCAAGTCACCAGAGAGCCTCGCTCTGCAGATGTCAGCGTTCCTATTTGCCGTTTTCCCCCTTTGAGAAAAAACTTCAGGGCATTTTGATTGTAATATGCTAAGACCACTTTCATCGACATTGAAAATCTGATTAGCTGAAAAGTTTTTTTCTTCCATTTGTTTCTCTAACAGATCAAAAAATTCGTAAACATTTTTCTTGTTAAAGCCCAGTGCTCGTGCAAACGAAGTTCCCGTCGGTTTTCTTAGACTTAACACATCCTTATGCCTCAATCTAAAACGATTTAGCCAGTCCTTTCCAGCCGCTCTTTTTAGTAATGAGAAAGAATTTGGAATGTTATTTCTTCTTGCTAACTGGAATGCGAGATTACAGACATCCCGCCTTGTTAATCCATAAAAGGTTTTCTCCATTGCCAGGCAATGCTTTACTAGCTCTTTTTCCAGATGGTGTGACAAAATAGGTTTCCTCCCTAGTTTTGTTTGGCATACCACAGTAGCAGTTCCATCCTTCTTACAAAGTCTAAAAAGGGTAGCACGAGGTACATTGAACGTTTTACATGCCTTCAAATAACCCATTCTCTTGCTTCTAACTGCTATTACTGCTTTTTTCATGTCTTCTTCATTCCACTTTTTACGTTGTGGCGATATGGTTTTGGCCTTTCTTTGAATTGTCTTGGGCATTTCTAAAAAAGATCGTATTTTAAGATTTTAATTTTTTAATCAGGTAATATGGAATACTATTTCATAATTCCCGCCCATATAAGTTTGGGGGTTAGGACGGATCAAACATAAAAGGTGTCTAATATGGGCGATATCTCGATACTAAAGCTTTCCTACATCTTTCATCTACTTAATTAACCAATAAAATCAAATATACTTACTTTCCAAGAGGTATAAAATAAAATTTTAATGCACTTATATAAAAATATCACGTTCGTCGAAATTCACTTCAACTATCTGAACAGCCAAATGATTAATGCTCTTAGACTACGCATTCTTGCGGAAGAACTCTGAACTTATTCTAATGTTATTTTAGCATATGAGTGTAGATGGCGCTAGTAGTTTTATCAAAAACATTTTCATATTACCGGGTATATTTCATAATCCCCTCCGTTACTCTATCTATTTATTAGAGGAAACAATAATTATTATCTATTTGTGAAAATAACTACATAATCTTAATAAAAGGATGTTATTATCTATTAATATTGTATGTTTTATTTTCTTTTTAACACATTATTATTCTATTTCTGTGGGTGAATGATGTGAATTCTGTGCAATTACAAAATGTTATTTGTTTCTGTGACCGGGGTTGAAATCGCTGTGAAGTTTTTAAATCCATATGCCATCTTCATTCGTACTGATCAGATTGGATTGTTACAAAAATTAAAAGGGGCTGTGCATATTTTTCCAACGTCAGTATCTGTGATTACCAGTGGTTGGATGAATGTTGCCATTGTTCTAGAAAATCCTCGATTGGTGATTCTGAACATTACTATTCATATGTACCTGGGACAGGTATGTAGCTGGTATCTGACTTGGGTAATGGACTTACAAACTATTGTAAGATAATTTCTAAATAATGTTCAAATGCAGGCATTATTATATGATGTTTAGCCATCATGTGATACAATAAATTTGTTGAAAACATTAAGAAAGTATCATTATTGGGTTGAGAACCCATTAAGACATTTTACTGAAGAAGATGAATGGCGACTTGAGGGAATAGAAAGATATGGTTTTTGCAGTAATGTATCTGTTCGGAATACTTTAGGATATGTGAATTGTTTCTGTGTTCGATGTATGACTAATGAAGAAATGGATGAGAATGCTTCATAGAGATTGACTCCTTCACCCCAAAATGTTAATGAAATTATAGATATAATGGATTAGAACATAAAAGCATTGGGTGGAATTCAGTGGGTTGTATTAAGGTCTGTATTAAAGCTTGTATTAAGTATATGGCAACATTGTAATATTTTCCACATGTATCAATGAGATTCAATTGTGATTTAGATATTTTACCACATGGAAAAGTAATTCAGATATCCTTTAGTCAAATGAGGAAGTATTATTGTAAATGGAAGGTGTAAAAGGAAACTCATTATTGCAAAATTAGGTTAGAAATATGTCAAATTTTGTGTCAAATATTTCATACCTGAATGTTAATGAATTTTAAAATATCTCAAACCCCGTTTTGATCAGTTTTGACATTTGTCCTTTTTTTCTTACTTCTGTTAATAATATTTTTTTCTTTATTTGATCCTTTGGACTCTCACTTTTTTCTAACAGGTATTACAAAGTTGCCAAAATATTTTTGACAAAGGACTGTTTTAGCTTAAAACACGCTAATACAACCCACTGAATCTCACCCATTACCTTTAAATTTAGTTCTATGGTGCGAAGCATCTTTGTAATATCAAACTCCTTACCCTTAACTAATTTAACCCTCAACTGGTGTGGTAGGTTCGGCAATCACTTAAGGTATGGTGGGTCAATACTGACCCTCAATTTTTTATTGTTTTATTGTAAAAATTTTGGCATGAATAACGTGTTGTTGGTGATTACTTGATTTTTTGAGGTTTTAACTAAATAGTAATAGCAAAATAACCTTTATTTTATACTAAGTATTCAAAAATGGGATGAAGTTTATATAAATTCTGAAGATTCAGTCCATAATTTATAATACTATCTGAAAATAATACTAAATATTTGGTGCTATCAAAAAAGTCTGGAGTGTTTTATTTTTACCTTTTTTCAATCACTGCATTGTAGACAAATTATAGTAGAGATGCTGTGAGTCTTACATACCCCATTATTGCACATAGAACACTTAAAGGGATGTTTGTTGTCATTATGACCCATGTAATACCTTCGTCTTTTTATATCTTTTGGTTTATTTTGTGTCTTTTGTTGTTCTTCAGTTCCAAGTAATTTCCTGATCATGTTCCGTATTTCAATTTCTGCTCTTATCTTTCAGGTGTTCATTTATTAGATCTCGACCAACTGAAATCAAAAATTTTCGGCGATCCATTATAGAGTCTTCTGTGTTTTTTGCACTACTATAAATATCTTGACTATTTACTCCTATTATATTGCAAAAAATATCGCACAAGGCTATTAGTCCAGTCAATGGAGACCAAAAAAGAGCATTGCCTTGGAGAAGGTGAAGAAAAAATGATTTTAACATATGTTGTTTGAGTCGAGACGGGGATGAAAAATTCAAATTTGTGATCTTGGGGAGGCTCGGCGTGAGCCGCCATCTTGGATCAAAGGTGCAAAAAATAGGTTTTTTGCTATTATCTCGAAAACAGAGGCCCGTGTGAAAATGTTACAAGAATACAAATTTAAAGCTCGTTACTATTTGTACAAAACGGGTTTTTGCAGTTTTTACCTAGGATGAACTCTGAAAGAGTTATGTTCAAAAATAGGTAACCAGAACAACAATTTATAAAAGAAGATTTAATCACTCAAAATATACACAATATTAATTTTTTAATACTTAGTCTAATAGATTTTGTTATTTGTAACAGTTTACATTTGTCGTGGCATCAAAAGAAGTAAATTATCGATAATTTTTGAATAATTTTTGTTAGCGTTTTTTCAACCACTCTGACCCGGTTAAAGATACGGTACCGCGGTTTAAAATTTTTAATTCAGTATGGAATTCTTCATGTTATTTTAAACGATTTTTGTTCCGATGAGCGGTTAACGAATTATTAACAAACTTGTATAGATAGACATGGAGCACATTCTTTAAATGTGATGTGCGTATGTGGGCCAAATTATGTGTTTTATGCTGTTAATGCAAATTGGTCCGCAAGTGTGCATGATTCTCGCGTGTTGAGAAATTCTGGATTGTTTCGAAGGTTTGAGGAGTGGCGGGTGGGTACAGGCCATTTCCTGGTGCTGTTATATTAGGAGATAGTGCCTATCCACTAAAGATTTGGCTAATTCCTCCTTTACGTCGAAATCCTGATAATGACAATAAACAACGGTTTAATGTAGCGCATAAAAAACAAGACGTCTGATAGAGGATAGTTTTGGAATATTAAAAGAAAAGTTTCCGTGCTTAAATCATCTGCGTACCCTACTTGAAAAAGAAGCAATTGTTTTAGTTTGTTGTGTGCTGCATAATATAGCTAGAACAGTAGATAGAGAAAATGACGGAATTGTAATTGAAAATATTGACGAAGATAACAGAATGGAGTTTGAAGAAATTGAAGATAATGGAAACCCACAGACAAAAATTAATAATTTATTACGTTTTTTTAGTTAATTTGTTTACCTACTTGTAAATACATAATTTGATTATAAAAGAAATAATAACATTAATAAATTTTTAATTTTCATGTATTTACAATTTGTTAAATTCTTTCGTAAATTTTGATGGCGGTATTCCTAAATCCTTTTCCATTTTGTATACTTTCATTTTTGCCTTCTAATCTCTAAATCTTTTCCTTCAACAAATTAATTTTTTCTTTTTCGAAAATTATGAATTTCTTCTGTATTACCATTCTGATATTCCGATATTGTATTTACTGATACTGCACTAGATAAGCAAGTGGTGGGAATAGGATATCTACAAATTATTAAATAATCAGTAAAATACAATTTAATGACACTGTTTAAGTCAGCACACATTGTGCTTCCGTTACTCTCTATTATATTTAGCCCATCCAAAATAGCACAATCTTTATAGATAATGTCGAAAATAGCTCTATCCACTTCATCTATTTTTTATCTTTACCCCCTGCAGTACCAGTTTTTCTTGCATTATCCCTCTTGTTCTAAAATTTTTCAATATTAGAAACTTATATACTATTTATTTATATCTTTTACTAAAGCTCGACTCTTCCACACTCCAAATAGGAAATCCCGTACATATGTCCACGGTCTATCGTCACTGGCTAAGCCTAAATTTTTGGCTGAATGAAGCAAATAGTATAGATTTTTTTTTGGTTTATTAATTCTAATAACGCCAATTTTTTCTCAATTTTCTTCTCTTTTTTGGAACATATTTGACTTGACACTTCTATGACAGTAAATTATTTATAATTGTCAGATCATAGTAATATAAAATAATCAAATCAAATCATCTGAAGAAAAAAAAACATATACTTTCACTTTGCAACTTTGCAAAAAATATATCAACGGTGGCACAAGATTTGAAAATGAAAAGTGCAAAGTGCAAAGTTGGAAAGTGTTTGGTGGAGCAGGCCCCTGGCCAGTTTATATCCTTTCGCAGAAAGTGATTCTCGAATGAATTCCCTTTTAGTGATACCATTTATTGTGAATCCGTTTTTTGCAGCCAGCTTGGCTAATATTTCACCCAATGATTGTTTTGGTTGAACTTCGAACTTTAGTTTCTGTTGCTGCATACTTTCAGAACCAGACCTGATTTTTTTCGGTGCACTTACATCTGAACTGATAGATGCTTCTGATTCCACTTTAGTCTCGCATTTAATATCAATTTTATGCACATGCGCTAAATGTGTAACTAATCCGCTAGTATTAGAACACTTGCAAGCTATGGTTTTTTGGGCACTTTACACATTGCGCATTTGCAGCGTCCTTTTTTTTGAAATATTTCCAAACTTTGGATGCTTCCATACTGGTTTAATAGAGACGTTTTGGTACAATCTATAACAAATACATTTCCAAATTGATAATGATCCTTAGTATTAATATATCACAATTCAGTGGTAAGATTCGACCCATACCAAATAATAACATACAAACAAGTGAAGTTAGGAAACAAAAGCTTGTAAAAAATAAACAGTATATTTTTTACGCAACTAAGCTTGCGTGTTGTTGTAGAAAAATAGGAAATATATTATCTAAGTAATACGTGGTCTGATAAAAAAATACGGTGAAAGAATTTTTAGAGCCGAAACTGATGATGCTACATCTATTTCATGTAATATGTCCGATAGCTTGATCCGCTGAGACAGACTGTCAAGTTTGAACAGGTTATGACTAGTTAACCAGTTTCCAGAGCCGCTACAGTGAGGTCGTGTTTATCGCGCGTCATGGATTTCGAACAACGCGTCAATACGTCTTCAAGCAGATCCGGATTTCATGGCCAAAATTGTAACTGCAGATGAAAGTTGGGTCTATGGCTATGACCCTGAGATGAAAATGCAGAGTTCCCAATGAAGAACCCCTAACTCCCCTCGCCCTAAAAAAGCACGTCAGTCAAAGTCGAACATCGAGACCAAGCTCATTGTTTTTTTTTTTTTTTTTTTTTGATAGTGAGGGCAGAGTTCGTTCCAAGAGGAACAACTTTAAATTCCGAAATTTACAAAGGCTTACTGGAACGTATGCGAAACAATATTAGAATAAAGAAACCAGAAAAATGGGCAAATGGCTTCTTTCTTCACCACGACAATGCGCCGTGCCACACGTCGCTTCTGATTCGCGAGTTTTTGGTTGGGAAAAATCTTCCTGTTTGTCCATATCCTCCTTACTCATCAGGTTTAGCACCATGTGATTTCTGGCTCTTCCCAAAAATAAAAACCGTGCTAAAAGGAAAACGTTTGATACCATTCGCGGCATTGAGATGGCCACGAAAGAACAGCTGAACGCCCTTCCAAAAATGTTTCCAGTCATAAATTCAACTTTGGGATAAGTACATCTCCAGCCAAGGACAGTACTTTGAAGGAGATTAATTTCATTTCCATGTAAACTTATTATTTTGTTTGTAATAAAGTATTTTTTTTATCAGACCTCGTATATGTATAATAATTACGTTAGTTAGGTATTTTATGTGTTTTAATTTCAAGAAAAATAAAGGGAAAAGAAGAGATAGTAAAATGCAAAAGATTATCTCAATTTTGATAAAAATAAAACACAAAATATTTTTAAATCTATACACCTGAAATACCACATGCCATGCCAATAGAAGTATTAAAAACGGCTCACCTGTTTGTTTTTCATCTATCGCGTAGGGGAAAGGGGGGCAGGTTGTTACAAATTTTATATTTATTTTTTTCTACACAACCATCTTTATTACTTATATATTATCGTATATAATGTAACAGATGTTTGAATATGTGAAATGTAAAAAAAAGAAACTGCTTTAATACTGGCTAATAAACACTAAAAACATATTTAGTTTTCAGATGCATATCGAAACAACGTGCCCCGCACACAGGCAAGTTGTTACACATTGTGGGGTAAATTGTTACAAATAAAAAACACAAATAAATACCTATGTTAGCTAGTTACCTACATGAAAATAGTAATGAATATTATTCAGAATCAGAGATACAATGAATGCACTCATAAAAATCATTATCGTTACCGCAAGATACGTGCGCCCATCCTTTGCACGTCATGCACTGAATCCATTTTTTGTTGCTCTTTGTTTCTGAAAATGGCGCCAGACATACAAGGCAAAACGTTTCTTCCTCGTTATATTCTTCTTCTGAGTCAAAAACTGGTTCTTTTATCTTTTCGCTAAAATTTTTCTTAACTTTGGACACTTTTTTTTTGCGGTCTTCTTTTTCGCGAGCTTCTTCTTTCAAGGCATTTTTTTCGGGGGTGTCTGTCAGGATTGCAGATTTACGTTTGCGACTAAAAGCTCCTTTACGTGGAGCTGTTTTTAATTCTTTAGGTGATATATAAGTACGGTTGGACGACACTGACAATCCAGTAGATGATGTCGATGGCTTTGGTGAGGGAGTTTTATCGTGTATTGCTGTCGAAGTAGGTTTAGTTAATTCAGATGGCATTTCTTTTTCAATATTGCTGCCACAGTAATTTTCGTGCTTGTTACCTGTTCCTTGCACATTTATTTCACGGTTCATTACTTCAGAAGGCAAAAAATCGTCATCGGTGAATTTTTCTTTATTGTACGGCCAAATCCCCGAGACTAAAAATCCTTTCTGGATATTACTAGGCGTGGCAGCGAGAGGAAGAGCATCTTTTAAAATTGTAGGAATGTCATAAATACTCATTGGAACTCCTGCATGTGATTTGAGCCACCCATCTGCATGTAGGTTAAAATAGGTCTTCAGTGGGACATACACCGTCCTATCCTGAAGGCGATAGGTCGTGTGTGGGGGAAAACTTAAAAACACTACACCATTCTTTTTGCAATAATCTAAAGATGGAATTGACAAATGTGATGAATGATTGTCTAGGGTAAGAAGAACGTTTTTTTTTTTTGTAGAACACCGGGTAAACTTTACAAAATGTTCAATAAAAAGAAAAAAAAATTCAGCCTTCATCCACCCTGAGGGATGAACAGCTCCAATGGAACCTGGAGGTGCGTTGAGCATAATAAAAGGTCGTAGATTTTTGTGTGGGAAAATTATAAAAGGAGGCATGTTGTTTCCGGTTGCATTAACTGCCAAAGCTATGGTTATTAGAGTTACTCTTTCTCCTGATGTTACAGCCCCGACCTGTTTTAAACTTTTTCTTTGAGTAATCTTCGATGGTCGCTTAACAGTCGTTAACCCCGTTTCATCCATATTGTACACGTCACTTGGCCCAAAGCTATATTTGTCATAGACCTTGCCAAGGTTGTCAAAAAACAAATTTACATTTAACGCGATTAAATGCCGTGGTACGTGCAAGACTTGTAGACTCTAGAATGCGAATGGATAAATGGATGTGCCGCTTTAGGAATCCTTGTAACCAGTCTTTGGACGCCATTTCATATATTTTCCAGGTTTCGGGAAATTTATTTTTAACTTCGTTTATTAAATTATATGTTGTTTTTCGTCCATGATGGTACATTGTATTATTTAAATAAAAATATTAATAATCTTCTTGATGATGTACCACAATATTTAATAATTATATTTATTGTAAAATAAAACACATAAACATATATATCCTCTTATCGATTTCGGTTATATTCAACCATCTTCAGAGTAAATACAATGAAAAAATTATAAATATAAACAAAAATTACAATTTTTACATGTTATTTTATAAACACCAGTATTTTTCATTTTCTCATTATTTTTTAATTTATTATTTATAAGTAAATTTTTTAAATTAAAATTATTATAAAATGCAGCACAAATATTATGTTTTTTAATTAGATTTTTTTATTTTTAAACTTGGTTTGCCTAAAAAATGTATTTTCTTATATATTGTTTTCAATGAATCAAATGGTTTGTTGTATATAAATTTTGATAAAATAAAATCATAATTGTTTAGTTTTTGTTTAATAGTTCTATCATACCTATAGGATAACCATTATTTAATGCAATATCTTTTATTATTTATATTTCATTATTAAAATTTTCTATATTTAATGGAACTGAAATTAAACGGTTAATCATACTGTGAAAAGCTGCTAGTTTTATATTCATAGGATGAAAAGAAGAATATGGTATTAAAGTATATGTATAAGTTTCTTTACGAAAAATTTTGAAATCTAATTTATTATTAATTATAGAAATAGTTAAGTCCAAAAAATTTATACTGTTATTAATTGAATATTCTATTGAAAATTTTATATTTTTATTAATTGTATTTAATTCATTTAAAAATAAATTTACTTGTTGTTGAGTACCATTAAATAAACATAAAATATCGTCCACATATCTATACCAAAATTTTATATTACTTTTAAATTTAATGTTAGAATTAAATAATTTATTTTCAAATGAATCCATAAAAATTTCAGCTAATAAAGGACTTAACGGTGAACCCATTGGCAAACCATCATTTTGTTTATAAAATTTGTTTTTAAATTGAAAATAATTTTGTTCAAGGCAAGTATTTAAAAGTTTTAAACATTCATGTTTAATTTTAACATTTGAAGTTGAAATAGACATATGATTTAATATGGCATTATTTAATTCATCTATTGGTATACATGTAAAAAGACTGTTTAGGGGAGACCGGGGCAAAGTGGACACCTTAAGGGATTAGTGTCTGTAGTTTGCACATTGTATAATTTCGTGACCTCAGATTTTGCTATAATGAAGAGTTCAATTTAATGTAATAGTTTTTAAAGTTTGCATATGTTGTAATTAATATTTTCTTCTTTGCTACGAATTTTTAGAATAGTTGCACAATGTCCACTTTACCCAGGTACACTGGGTAAAGCGGTACCCTAATATAATTTTCATCCTTAGTCAATAATTAATCACCTAATATGAAAAATTAATGGAAGGAATAATGTAATATAAATTTACTAAAAACCAGTAACTTTGTTTATCATTAAAATAACATATTTTATTAAAAATGAAATACTAATAATTGACAAAAAGTAGTGCGTATTATTACAAAAACTAATATTCTAGTGTCTGTTTAAACAAAGATCGCAAATAAACGCATCACAATCATCATCATCAACGCCCGCACATTCATCATGTGCCCACTTCAAACATTTTGAGCACTGAATCCATCCCTCGCCACTATTTGACCTAAGATAGGTGTCACTGCAGAAAAGACAGACTGCATCGACATTTTCTTCTTCGGAACTAGATTCCTGTTCAAAAATTAATTTCCTGCTACTTGTTGGCTTCTTCCTATTTTTCATAGCCTTTGATTTGACAGAATCGTAATTTTTTCTTTTTGGCTGGATTTTCTTATTTTCTTGTTCAGCTTTTCTCTTCTTCTCCTCAGAAAGTTGATTCTTGTAAGGACTACTGGTCAAAATTGTGGCACAACTTTTCTTCCTTTTCGAAGACCGAACTTGGGTTGATTTAGGAACTTGCATTATAGCTTCTGGAGTGACTTGGAATGAGGAACAAGCTTTTGGAGAACTAACTGGTGTGGATGGATCACTGGAAGTTGATGGGAGAACTAATAATGATTCAGGTCTGGTAATGGAATTGTCAAGAGAAACTGGGTAAGGTGGAATGTTAAGGTTGTCAGGAATAGGTCTATCACTTGGAAAGGATGGAGCAAAATCTGATTCCTGGAAAATATCTGGATCGAAAGGGATGATTCCACACTTTCTGAAACCATTAATTGCTGTAGATGGAGTTGCCGCTTTGAGATATGCCTCGCCAAAGAGTTTACAGACTTGGAACTGGGTAACTGTCCTGCCAGGATTGTTTCGCATAAATTTCTCAATAGCTGCAACATAGAAAGCGTTAAGCGGAGCCATAAATGATACATCAAGGGGTTGCAGCTTGTGACTGCAGTGTGGGGGAATTGTTATGATTGTCACGTTGTTTTCCCTGGCTCGAATAATCACATCAAGGTTCTTTGTATGTGCCATATGTCCGTCCATTATCAGGAGTGCAGGGTCTTCTTTTGTAGGTTTCACATGGTTCAGGAAATGATCAAACCAGACTCTAAAAGTTTCCATTTGCATCCATCCAGATCCGTTGCAAGAAAATACAGTTCCTGGTGGAGCTCCGTCTTGCAGCTCTACTTTCATCCTCTGACGCGGGAATATTATCATTGGAGGAATGAAATTTCCCCCAGGACTCATGCAAATTACAGCTGTAGACAAAACACCTCGTTCTGCAGAAGTGATGGTCCCCACTTGTTTTTTACCTTTTCTTGCCAGCACTTTGTTTGATCTTGTCTGTACAGTTGTAATACCTGTCTCATCGACATTAAATATACGGTGAGATGGAAAATGTTTCTCGTCTAGCACGGATTTCAGGAGGACGAAAAATTTTTTTACGCTCACTGCATTAAAACCCTGCGCTCTAGCAATAGAAGTTGCCTCAGGTGATCGCAGACTTATTTCTGGATGGCGCTTCTTAAATCCGTCAAACCAGTCTTCACCTGCCAATCCCGTAGTCTTGTTGAACGGATGAGTCAATTGATTCCTCTCGGCTAATTGAAAAGCTAGCTTACGCACATCTTTCACTGTCAACCCATAGAACATGCTTTCCATTTTTAATGCATGGTTTACTAACTCTTGTTCTTGTTCATTAGTAAATACAGGCCGTTTTGAACCCAGAACCTTCTTGTCTTCGATTGCATCTACATTTAAATTATTAACTCTTCTCTTCAATGTCGTTCTGGGTACCCCAAAAACTTTGCTTGCTTTTTTGCAGCCCATTGACCCATCTCGAACTGCAGAAATGGCTGCCCGCATTTTAGAGGGGCTCCAGCTTTGCTGTGCTGTCGTACGCACTCTCTTTCTAGGCATTGCAAAATTTCTGCAAAAACGAAATCAGTAAAAAATAAATATTTATGAATAAAAATCCTTCGGGGTAATGTGGTCCCCTTGGGTGGCCGCTATACCCCATATACATTTTAAATTTAAACACAGTTCAAAATAAAGTGAAACCATTTTCAAAGCGGATGCTAACTACATATGTTTGTAGCATGAACCCTAGTCTTATTAATAAAAATTGTTCAAATATAGTTACAGTTATATTATTAGAGTAAATAGGGATGTTACAAATCACTAACCTTAGATCAAATGTCTTGAAATGGTGATATTCTTCACTACCATCAACAAAATACACACCTACTCGTAACGACACCTACAGCTCAAGTGAATAAATGGTGGGGAAGAAGTATGGAGCTTGCCTGCTAGAATGCAGCACTAACAAGGAAAATAGACATAGGGTGCTACTTTACCCCGGGGGACCGCTTTATACGGGTCTCCCCTACATCAAAAGAAACTAATAAACTGTTTGGTGATATATCTAATTTTTTTATTTTGTTTATCAAATCTATTGAATTTTTTAATAGCATATTTTGGTTAAAAAAAAACAGTTAGTTGAACAATACCCGGATTTAACTGTTTTTTAATATACCGGTAACGGGTCATAAAATTAATTCCATAGCGGTTAGCGGCATCTCTTATCGAAAGCTTTTCATTTTGCACTGAATCGGCAGCCTCTTCGAAACGCTCCTTCGGTATATTACCTCGATTAGTTAGTCTTTTATAAGTCCGTGCCCCATATGTTTATGTAACAATATGCCCCTCTTAAGTGGATAGTAGGTTATGATCGATTTAAAAAGTCAGATATACGTTTAGACAAAAAAATATATTATACAAAAGGTAGCAAAATATATACACTAAACAACCTACATACTGCTAGAATTTGATCGCTTACCTGCTCAAAGATATTCACCGTTAATGTCGGAGAGTCTAAATTTGTCACGCTGCACCAAAATATATTTGAGGTTATGAAATAGCCAAGCAACGCGCCACAAACTTAAATTTTCGTTCACAGATGGCTCTGAGATATCTACCCACTAATTTAAAATAATAGGCAGCTTCATCAATCGTGAGTTAAAAATAAATAGAATGTAACAACATGTCCCGTATAACAACCTGCCCCCCCCCCCCCCCCCCTATCAAGTTCAAGTTATTGCGTCCACTATAATTTCCGATCCGAACTCGGCTAGAGTCGAAACACGAATGAACGTGTATAAAATAGCAATGTATCAGCCTCTGCGCCAAATTGCACAAGGCCTTCACAAAGTTGCTGCCATTGTCGGTGGTAGTTCTATAATTTAAAAATAAAAATTTTAAATTAAAATTTATTACTTATATTTCATATTTAATAATAGCTTTCCAACTAACCTGGTTCCTTTTTTCTCATTATGAAACTCATAGTGTATATTGATAACTGTCTGTGCAAGTGAGTCATAGGAATGAACTCCTTTTAATCTGATGCAAGCTAACACTGCACGCAGTCTCTCTCTGGTGTCAGAATCCAACCAGTGGACAGTCATTCCCAAGTAACTTTTGTTGTAAGCGGACCAACAGTCAGCCGTTGTAGCCACCCAATCGATTTTGCCAAGTATTCTGAAATATAAATAAAAATATAATACCAAGGAGAACTATAGACCAATAGCATTGATCAACACTGTAACTAAATTATTTACAACTATATTAAATAATAGAATACAAACTTTCGTAGATAGCTATGGCCTGTTACCAGAATCGCAATCTGGTTTCAGAAAAAGAAGATTATGTATAGATAATTTGTTCGTTCTAAACACAATCATACAAACTTCGATCTTAAAAAACAGAAATAATGTATATGCCATATTTATAGACTTCTCAAGAGCGTTCGATTCAGTTCCACACCACATCTTATGGGAGAAAATTTTTGAAATTGGAATAAGTGGAAAAATAGTACGTCTCCTTCGAAACATTTACAAAGAGGCCTCTATGCAAATCAAAATAGACAATAACAAATCAGAAAAAATAAGAATAACAAAAGGGGTCTTACAGGGCGAGAGTACCAGTCCGTTACTATTCGCCCTCTATATATCAGATATGCAAAATTTCCTCAGAAGCAGAAATCTAGAAGGGTACTATATTAATCATAAAACAGACATACTCTCTCTTCAATATGCTGACGATGTTGTTATTTTCGCGAGCTCTCCGCATGATGTACAAAACAAATTAACAGCCCTCAGTGACTACTGTAATAAATTACAATTAACTGTTAATGCAGAAAAAACAGCAATAATGCACTTCCACCGAGGTAGACCCCCCAAATGCAATAAAAAATTCAGCTGCCAAGGCAAGGAAATAAAACCAACTAAATCATATACGTACCTAGGAATAGCATTTAAAAGTTCTGGTGCATTCTCAGATAACACCTCAAGTAACATTATAAAATCAAACAAAATAACAGGAAACATAAGGAACATCATGGCTAAAACAAAAACATATTCTTGGGAGACATATATTAAGCTTTTTCATTCAACACTGATCCCTTCACTTCTATATGGAGCAGAAATTTGGACTCTTACAGAAAGTAACGCAGCAGAAAGAGGACAGGTACAATTTTTTAAAAACATATTAAAATGGCCAAAGACTACTCCAAACTACGTAGTACGACGGGAAGTGGGGCAGCCGAAAGTCGAGCTTTTAATCCTCAGTAGATTGCTAAATTGGTGGCATAAAATCTTGTTAATGCCCAATTACCGTTACCCAAAAATGTGTTATGATGAATTATTAAAATTAAGCGCGTCACCGACTCACAATGAAAAACAACAAAAACATAACTGGGCTTATATCTTAAAAGCAGCACTTACCTCAATGCAATTTGAATGGGTTTGGGACAAGCAAAGCAATGTAACACTAAAAGAAGAAAATGATAACATTCTTATTGCATACAATGAAGCATTGTTCAAAATTGATACACAAAGAATACAAGATTCATCATATAATACTAACTTCAAATATTTCAACATTACACAAAACCACCTAACATTTGATATCCCCTACAAAATCCTCATCCTTCCCGCTCAATTAAGAATCATAAATCCAAAGCTATTCTATATTAATTTAGAAGGGACCAGCCACAGATTCGACAGCACGGAGATCTGTAATATATGCAACACATACAGACCAAATGACCTACATCATCTTCTCTTCCAATGTCCAATGTACAGCCCTTTAAGGACATCTCTTATAGAAAAACACACCTCCATCCCTGATGACATCACGGGTCTACTGGGAGAGCTTACAAAAGAGAAGATATATGACATCTACCATTATGTTAAAAACTCATTGCGAATACGTGCATTTGCATTAAACCTGTAAAGTACATTACTTAAACTATATTATAATACTGGTATTACTTATAATTTATGGACAATATTTTCTCAGCAATTTTGTAAATATTTAAAATCATAGAATATGTTACCAATCACTACTTTTGTATGGAATTGTATTTTCTTCACAAAATAAACATTATTATTATTATTATTAAATAAAAATATAATAAAAAAAGAAATATAATACATAGTAGAACAAAATTATTAAATTATTTTCATAAAAACTAGAATGTGCGCACATTATGATAAAATACCTACTTGATCAAATGCTGTTTTATATGAGTATGGGAATCAATTATACGTCTGCCCAACGTTCTCCGCGACATTGTACTCTTGCTGGGATTTAACGTCTTAATAAGCTTTTCAAACGTTTCTGATTCTACAACATGTGGAATCGTATTAGCTACGAAGAGTTTTACAAAATATCGATCCACGCTAGCTTGAGATACTTCGCTACTAGTAGCTACGACACCAAAAAACTCGCCAATGCTTCTTTGACAAAGTCTTTTGGTCGGTATTGATGAAAACAAATTACTACAGCTAGTTTCAATGTCGGAATGTACAACACTTGAAGGCGGCCTTGACTTGGCTTTTGTTTTTCCACGAATTGATTCCGCTTTCATTTTCTCTTCACTCTGTACATATCTGGCTGGATGCATCCTCTTTGTATGTTGTTTAAGGTTGTTGAGACTCGAAATGTGAGCAGTAGTATAGCTGTAAGGGTACGGGGACACTTCCGGTCTTTTCACTCTCGATGACACATGCCATCGAGTTCTCTTTACGACCTAGATTTTTCAGCAGCCTCTGGTTGAACATTTTGAGTTCTTGTACATGTGCCCCTAAAAAATAACGCCCCTCTTTTGCGCCCCTTTGCGTTTTAAAATTAGCTACGGTGGCCTACCACCGAATAGAATGGGTGTTATACCCTGAATGGGGGATTGGGGATTGGGGGTTGGGGATGAGATGAGGTGTAATTAGGATATATAATTAGAAAATATTTTGAAGTTTGTAATTAGAGAATTAAGTAAACAGAAAAAAAATTACAAGCTTATATGAAACAAAGGAAAGTTCGTGCTCGACGACGACGACAACGACGACGACGATGACGACGACGATGACGAGTTTTAATTTGCTAACCGCAGTTGCTATATATAATTAGAAAAAATTTTGAAGTTTGCGGTTAATTAAAAAATGAAACGGGGAAAGAAAGGAAACCGCCGCCGGCGAGCGAGCGAGCGAGCATTGATAAACTTGCTAGTTACACAGTTGTTGTATAATTAGAAGTTTGTGGTATGCAAGTAGTTGTGAAATAGAATTGTGGCTAGAGAATTATATTTTGGTAGAATGCGGGGTTCGGAATTTGGGTTTGGAATGTGGGGTTCGGAATGTGGGTTTGGAATGAAGGTGTTGTGTAAAGAGTGTGGAATAAGAGTAAGGACGTAATTACAGGTACAGGTATAAAAAATAAAAGGTATGTAATGGTTTTATAATACATTTATTTATATAAATATATATTACATTAAGTCTTTTAATTTTTTGCATTTTATATATAATGATTGTGGTTGTTGTTCTTCACATATAGTGTAATTTTTAATTATTGCTATAGGTGTTGGTATGTGTTCAATTATATTTGTTTCACTAAATTTTTTTGTTACTATTAATACTTGAGGTTTGGATAATTTCCATGTTTCTTTTAAGTATTGAAAATAGGACTCCTCACTAGTAAATGTATTCCAATTTTCCTCCTTCTCAATTATGCATATAGGTTCGGTAGTCATTCTAGGAAAAAAATAAAAATAAAATATAAGCAACATGTAAATTAAATTAATTATTAATAACTAAAGTGAATAAGTAAAATAACGATTCTTACTTTGAAAAAAAGTAGCAGTGGTGTTGGTGTGACGGTGTTGACGGTGGTGATATAGACAACGACAAATAGCTTGTTAACTTCAACACACTACTTGTTGAATATGTTTTAAGATATAAATGTTTACCTTTTATATGCAAAGCATAATGTGATAACATATAATAACGTGATATAAAAACTAATATTAAAATATAAGAAACCGAGATACAAATAATAATATTAATTTGCGGTTAATAATAAACAAGCGATAAAAATTGAAATGTAAAAAATAGTGATTATTAGAAAAATAGAAAACCGAGATATAAATTGCAACACTAATTTGCGGTTCATTATAAATATATAATAGTGTGTTAAATGATAAAAATTGATATGGGGTACATGTTTTTGTGATTGTTAGAAAAATAAAAAACCGTGATAAAATTTGTATTTCTAGTTTGCGGTTCATTATAATTATCTAAACAAAACAAAGGTTATTACAAACAAAGAAACAAGTTGTAACTTGTTAACCGCAGTCGATATATAATTAGAAAATATTTTGAAGGTTGTGGTGTGCAAATTATGTAAACACAATCAAGGTTATATGAAACGGGGAAAGAAAGGAAACCGCGCATTGATAAACAAGTTTTAACTTGCTAGTTACACAGTTGTTGTATAATTAGAAGTTTGTGGTTTGCAAGTAAAAACTTGTATTAGTGTTGTGAAATAGAATTGTGGTTAGAGAATTTTGGTGAAATATTTATAAGGTGTTGTTGAAAACATTCAAAGTTATTTACGCATTAACTATTACACGTTAAACAATTATTTTTAAAATGAGTGGAAATTCACTAAGTTTACTTAGCGATCAAGTAGTAAAGAACATTCAAAACGCAATAAAAATAATTAAAACCGTAGGCGAAGCTGAAACATGGCGTCAACATGTAAATAAAATTATATTATTATTACAACGATTTTTAAGAAAACATAAAAACAATGGTACTAGTGCAACACAAGAAAATGTTCATAAACTGGAAGCAAACTTATCAATTTTAAAAGTATATCGTGAGAAGTTAAAAACAATTAAAACAAAAACAGGTGCTGGACTTAAACCTAGTTACAAGTTACTGTGGGAAGATGTAAAATCTGTATTTAATAGTCGTATAAAAACAGGTATAATTATAAATAAGTCGAATATAAATGACCCAAAAATATTTTTACAACGAGCACTTAGAATATTTAAAAATCAAATTAAAAAAGCATTAAAATTATCAGTTTTAAAAGTGAATGTAATATTTAGTGGGAATTACATTTTACCCAGTTCAGGCGTACACGAAATAAAAACATTTAATACAAGAAATAAAATAATTGATAATACTACTGATATTATAAAATGGTATAAGGAAAATGTAATGGATACAATTATGAAAGATTTAGAGGAGTTTCAAGAAAGAGATTCAGGATGGTCTTTGTATGAGATACTACATTTAAAAGTAAATATAAATAATTTTACACCAATAACAATTGGTGTATATAAATCATTACCTATTGATATAAAACGTAAACAAGCAATAATAAATGTGAAAAGTAATGATGAATACTGTTTTCTTTGGGCTATTGTTTCTGCACTGTATCCTACACCTACAGAAAAAAATTCCGCTCGAGTGTCATCATATCCACATTTTTCAACTGTTTTAAAATATGAAAAACTTGCATTCCCCATAAAATTAAAAGATATTGGGAAATTTGAGGAAATGAATAAATTAAATATAAACGTATATACGTTGGAAAATATCGGAAAAGAAAAAAATGTTGTGGTTCCTGTAAAATTATCAAATAAATCATTTGAAAAAACAATACATTTATTAATGATTTATGTGGAAAGTGGTGAAAATGTGGAAGAGGAACTGAATAATGATAATGATGAAATGGAAATTGATTATACAGATAATGTTAAACAAATACGATTACCTGTAAACTATCATTTTATGTGGATAAAGAATTTATCTCGATTATTATTTTCACAAATATCAAATTGTAAAAATAAAACATTTTTTTGTGATCGGTGTTTAAATCATTTTTCTACGACGCATAGTTTAGAAAAACACATATTGCATTGTCGAACAATGAATGAGTGTAGAATTGAAATTCCCAGTGATCAATATAAAATAATGAAATTTAAAAATTATCATTATAAAGAAAAAGTTCCCTTTGTTATATATGCAGATATAGAATCAATTTTAGAGAAAGTTAATGAATTGCATGGTAAAAGTACTGTATACATTCAAAAACATGTACCATTTAGTATTGCTTATTATCTAAAGTGTTCATATAATGAATCATATTCAGTATTTAATATGTATAGAGGAAAAAATTGTATAGATTGGTTTGTGAAAGAACTTAAAATGATTGCATATAAAATTAATAATATAATAAAAAATATAAAAGTGATGGTAATGAGTTCTAGTGATGAGTTATATTTTGCAAATGCTAAAGTATGTCATATATGCTGTAAAAAATTTCAATTAGATGACATAAAAGTACGTGATCATTCTCATCTGACTGGACAATTTAGAGGTGCAGCACATCAGAGTTGTAATTTAAATTATAAACTGTCTCATACCATACCTGTAGTATTTCATAATTTATCATCGTATGATGCCCATTTTATTATAAAGTCAATAAGTACTAAAATTCAGGGTAATGTATCAATTTTACCTATAAACAAAGAAAAATATATATCATTTACTAAATATATTGAAAAAACTAAAATAAATTTTAGATTTATTGATTCTTTTCGTTTTATGTCAAGTAGTTTAGATAAATTATCCTCATATTTAAAAGATTCTGAAAAACCAATAACAAAATTTCACTATGATTCAGAGGAAAAATTTAAATTAGTTACACGAAAAGGAATATTTCCGTATGAATATGTTGATTCATGGGAAAAACTTGTAGAAAAACAATTACCAAAAATAGAAGATTTTTATAGTTTAATTAGGGGGTGTGGTGTTTCAAAAGAAGAATATGATTTTGCTAAAAATGTTTGGAATATATTTAATATAAAAACATTGGGTGAATATGCTGATTTATATTTAAAAACAGATGTATTACTTTTAAGTGATGTTTTTGAAAATTTTCGCGAAAGTTGTATGGAAACTTATGAACTAGATGCTTTACATTACTATACAGCTCCGGGTTTAGCATTCGATGCTATGTTGAAATGTAGTAAAGTAGAATTAGAATTATTAACAGATATTGATAAAATTTTGTTTATAGAAAAAGGTATTAGGGGTGGGGTATCTCAGTGCTCAAATAGATATGGTAAAGCTAATAATAGATATATGGGTGAAAAATATAATTATAATGAGCCTGAATCATATCTAATGTATTTTGATATTAATAATTTATATGGTGCAGCTATGAGTAATTATTTACCGTATTCACATTTTGAATGGGTTGATAGTTTAGATATATACAAAATAGATTTATTAAATTTGAGTAATGAATCAGATATTGGTTATATATTTGAAGTTGACTTGATATATCCAAAAGAATTACACCATAATCATAAAGATTTACCTTTATGTCCTGAACATTTTATTCCACCAATTTCTAAATTATCTAAATTAATAACAAATTTATATGATAAAAAAAACTATGTAATACATTATCGGAACTTAAAGCAATGCATAAATTTAGGTTTAAAAATTGATAAAATTCATAGAGTTTTGAAATTTAACCAAAGTCCATGGTTAAAAACTTATATAGATTTAAATACAATAATGCGTCAACAATCAAATAATGAGTTAAAAAAAATTTTTTATAAACTAATGATTAATGCCGTATTCGGTAAAACAATGGAAAATGTTCGTAAATATAAAGATATAAAATTAGTTTCAAAATGGGAGGGTAGATATGGTGCTAAATGGTATATTTCACAACCTAATTTTCATAGCTGTACAATATTAGATGATGATTTTATATTAATAGAAATGAATAAAAAGTTTATTTTTTTTAATAAACCTATATATGTAGGATTTTCTGTTTTAGATATTTCAAAAACATACTTATACGATTTTCATTATAATTATATTAAGAAAAATGTTAGTAATAATGCAAAATTATTGTATACTGATACAGATAGTTTAATTTATTTATTTTACGATATAAATATTTACGAATTAATAAAAAGGGATATTATGAAATTTGATACATCTGATTATTCTAAAAATAATGTTTTCAATTTACCTTGTGTTAATAAAAAAGTAATAGGATTAATGAAGGATGAAAATCATGGAAAAATAATGACAGAGTTTATAGGTTTAAAATCAAAAATGTATACATATAAAGTACTTGACGATGAAATGACTGAAAAAGTTAATAAAAAAGCAAAGGGAATAACACAAGGATCATTAAAATCTATAAATTTTGATGATTATTATAAATGTTTATTTAGTAATATATTAGTAAATAGGGATCAGTATAATATTAAGTCAAAAAAACATGTTGTACATACTATTAAACAAAATAAGTTAGCGCTAAGTTCATATGATGATAAGCGAATTGTAAATTGTTTATACACTAATACGTACCCGTGGGGTTATAATTTTTGTTAATAAACATGTTAAAATAAAAAAAATAAGTTTTACTATAAAGTCTCTACCCAAAAATAGGTATAAATAGAACGAGTAATAACATGTAAGTATATATATATTTTAAAGCAGGCATAGATGTTACATTATAATTATAATAATGAATAAAATTTTTAAATCTGAAATAAATGTTGAAGAGATTGCTAATGAAAGCATGAACGAAGGGGAGGATATATTAAAAAACATTAAAAATGTTTTGTTTATATTATATAAATATTGTATATTAAATATTATTATAAAAATTACTAAATGTATTAATAACAATAACAAATAATATTTTTAATGAATATACAAACAATTGAGAGTTAAAGATGATATCTAATTAACGAAAAATTATAGGTAAAACTACAGGTGAGTCACCTATAAACAACTAAATGTACTAATATATTTTAAGTTTCCCCCACCAAAAAGTTACTAGCTACTATAAGTTTATAGTATAAACTTTAAACTCAGTTGTTTTACGTTTATTGTTTAAAAATGGGTGATAGATATGTATACTCTCATAGAGTATTTTTACCATATACAACAAATGAAATATTAGATAACTTAGAAATTCAAGTTAATGATTTTTCTCCTAATTATTATATTAAAGTACTTTTTAAAAATGAACAAGTTTTCGAGATATGTAGATATAAAAAACCTCTTGAAGATTATTACATTATTTATATTGAAAATATAGATGAATGTATTATTGCTAGTTATGCAATAAAAAAATTTGTTGTATTTTATGATATTGAAAAAATTATTCCTAAGGAAGGAGTAATATATGTGGATGGGGATAGAAATGTTGATTATTAATTAAATAATAAAATGTTTCTTGTTTATATGTTTATAGGAAGGAAAATAAAAGATTTTGTTTGTAAGAATGAAATTTGGACTATTTATGGTAAAAAAGAATACTGCAAATAACGTTTCACTAAATGTAAGAATACGATATTTATATTTTTATTAATATTTACTAATTATATTCTTTTGTTTATATAGAAAGGTGAAAAACAAACAGGACATCTAATAAATTTTATTCAAACCTATATAAAAAAAATGTCTACATTTATTTGTAATCAAGATTATTATCTTTGTACTAATATGGCTAATTGTAATTGTTGTTTTTAATTTATAAAAATAAATTAAATTAATATATAAAATAAACAATAGTATTTGAAGTTAATCATTTTCAAAATGAGTGTTAACAAGTTCGGACAGTTTTCAGAGAAATTTGGAGCTGGAGCTGGGGTAAAAAATGTAAATTTTGGATTCAATATAACAAAAGAAAATAATATAAATTTTAACTTAAAACGTTTAGTAAATGTTGCTAATCCCGAGCAAGACAATGATGTATGTACGAAGAAATATATAGAATTATTAATAAATCCAATTACAGAAAAAATAGTTAATTGTGAAAAATTACAAATTGAATTTTCAAACTATATAAGTAATTTTGAAATATGTTCAAAAAAATATACGGATATATTAATAAATCCTCTTGTTAAAAATTTTGAAAAATTACAAAATGAATATTCAAATAATTTAAATAATTTTGAAAAAAAGATACAAGAAGATTTGAATATAATAAAAAATGAATATTTAAGTAATATGAAAATATTAGAAAAAAAAATTAAAGATAATGCTTTTGACTCAAATAAGAATACTGAATTATTAATAAATTCAATTTTGAAAAAACAAATTGCAGACAACGTAATTAATCAAGAAAAATTACAAAATTATTATCTAAATAATTTTAATAGTTTTGAAAAAAAGATACAAGATAATTTAACCTTAACTGAAAACAAATATTCAACTAAAATAAATAATTTGGAAAAAATAAGTGAAGAAAATAAAGATGTATTAAAAAAATATATAAATGAAATAATAGAGTTAGTTACAAAAAAAGTTAATGAGAATAATGAAAATTTTAATAAAAAAAATAGTTATGTAAATAAAAAAATAGGAGAAATTGAGAGTATAGTTCGTGCGGCTAATTTTGATGTACAAACTGCAAAAAATGATATATCTCAAAATCGTCTAGCACATGAAAGAAAAATTAAATTATTACAAAATGAAATAGATGATACACACAGTAATTTAAAAATTTTTGAAAATGTACTTGTGGAAAAAAATGAAAAAATTGAGAAAAATCTAATTACAATTCAAGATATAAAAGAAAAACTAGAGATAATGCATAATTATATTGTAATTAATATAGTGTTATATTTAAATGGTGAAACATACGATGTATTAAGCAGTACAAATTCTGATGGAGGAATTGGCTACTATACCGTACCTATTGATGGAATAATAACTAATATTAAAACAAATAGCAAGTTTCCAATTAAAGTTTTTAAATTTTTAGCAGAACAACAATTGAATTTACATGTAGGTCTCAGTCCCGTACCAGTTCATAAAAATGATAAACTTTTTCTATCCTATAGATGTAAATAAATTAAGTATTGATATAAAACGATCTAAAGTATATGTAGAAATGATTATGTTAACACAAGTACCATATGGTGTAATTTATAATAAAAAATAAATTATATATATTTTATAATTATTTATTGTTTTATTTTTTAGATACATATATATTCTTATTCCTAATATCCTGTAACAACAAATATTTTTTTATTACAATTAAAAACATCTTAAAGTATTTTCATGTAACAATAAAAACACATTATACCTATAACATTTAAATTTTCATTCTTTTTATTTGAATTTTTTCTTTTATACATGAGCATTTTCTTTTGCGTGACATTCTTTTTCGTATTAACATATTTTTTTTATAATTTTCAACATTATTTTTAAGTTTTTTTAATTTTAATAGAATTTTTTCTATTTCACTACATAATTGAAAAAAAATATTATTATTAGATTCTATTTGAAGGTAAGTTATACCTTTATTTATACAATACAATTCTGTATTATATTTTAAGTTTTTAAGATTTAATAAATATTTATTAATTTCAATTAATATTTCATTTTCATTCATTTTTTAAACTTATTTTGTTAAGAGAGAGTAGTTATCAACTGAATTTTAATGTTTAAATGTTTTCAACAACACCTTATAAATATTTCACCAAAATTCTCTAGCCACAATTCTATTTCACAACATTAATACAAGTTTTTTCAGGCAAACCACAACCTTCTAATTATATATCGACTGCGGCTAGCAAGTTAGAACCTGTTTATCAATGCGCGGTTTCCTTTCTTTCCCTGTTTCATATAACCTTGATTGTGTTTACATAATTTGCACACCACAACCTTCAAAATATTTTCTAATTATACATATTGACTGCGGTTAACCATTACAGCTTGTTTATCATTATAGTTACATAATTATATTAGCTTCTCGTAATTCTTCTAGAATTGATAAAATTTCATTATTATGATTTGAGTGGCCTGCGCTTTTAGAAGCATCCAATTTTATTAACCTCTCGACAAGTTCATTTGGATCATCCCATCGAACATATTCTATATTATTATCTGTAACATTTTTATATTTTGAAAAAATTCCCTTTCCTATTGTAGGAGTAGAAGTACTAGCAGCAGTTGTAATATTATTTATAAAAGCAGGTTTAATAATTTCTTTAAATTTTTTATTTCGTGGTAATATATTAATTTTATTAGATTCAATATATTCAATTTTGTGTGCATTTGTTTTAAAAACAATGTCAAGATAATTTTTTTTATCACTTTCTGTATAATTATTAAAATTTTTTTTAAACAAAAGTTCATATAAACCTGTTGTGCCTTTATACCACTCATTATTTATATAAAAATCATTATTATAAATTGCAACTTTTGAATTGCCAATCATCCATTCCCCATTAGAAGTTTGTCGTATTCCATATATGTTATCTGTTTCACGTTCGCTAGCGTTTGAATAAAATTCTAAATATTTAGTAGCAATAGGACCTAAATCTTGAGCATTTGTGCTAAGTAAAGGTGTTTTTAAAGGTGAATAAGTAAATTTTCTTCGTTTTATTATTGGTGTATCTTCTTGTGAATAAAATGAATCGTCACCATCCTCTTTATTCTCTTCCTTTTCATTCTCTTCTTTTTGTTGTTGTTGTTTTTTTATTTTTGGTGTGTCAGGTAATTCTAATTTTATTTGCTCTGTTTTAACAAGTTCCTTTAAAGGTTTTGTAATTGGTTTAAAAGTTTTTTGAAGTTCATATTCAGTTTCAGCTAGCCCACGCTTTAAACTTTTATATTTATTTCGTAATGTATTACTAACATCTACTATTTTTCGTAATGTACTTTCTTCTTTATCACCCATTTTTTAATAAACAAAAAAGTTAAAGTTCTTTACTTAATAATGTTTATATGACAACTAAATAAATATATTATTATAATATATTTATATAGATGTTAAAAAATTATCAAATCCATGTCTATATCGACCATTTAGTAATTCACTATCTTTATCTATAACAATAAAATTGTATTTATCAGTCCAGCATAATGAGCATATATTATTAAATGTTTTAAAATTCATATCAGTATTACAATGCTCTTCATATATATGTTGTAAATTTTTTTCATCTTGTTTAAAAAGTATTACCATGTTAGCATTATCCCTTATTAAATGTTTAGGTATACGAGTATATGTCTGACAAAGATAAAAAAGATCAATGTTATAATGACGTGAAGTACAAAAATAATCACGTATACGATCCTGTGGATCACATGCTATATCATCGAATATAAAAACCGAATTTCGTTTTGCGTCTTGCGGCTTAACAATATCATTGTTATCGGTATAGGGAAAAAATCCCATACCTTTAACACGTGATATACAGTTTCCTAAAAATTTATATTTTGATTGCTCTAATGTTTTTGTGTATAAATAAATATTTTCAAATTTTAATCCATTTTTATTAGTTAATAAACTTAGCATTATATTTGTTTTACCGCAATTAGAAGGGCCGCAAATTATACATCTAATACTATTTGGTAACAAGTCACTATGTTTTTTATTAATATTTATTTTGTTTATATCAAAATTTTCAACATTTAAACTTTTATTTTGCTGTTTAAAATACATCTTACTATTATACTAATAAGATAAAAAATGATATAAATAGAAGTAAACTTTATTATTTATATACATTCAATTATAAACTCTTAATGATTACACATCAAAGCGGCTCAGGTATACTAAATTCTATAATAAATCGTTTACCTTTTGAATTACATATACCTGGGTATCAATATTGTGGACCTGGCACAAAATTAATAAAACGAATTTCACAAGGTCAAACTGGTATAAATCCTTTAGATGCTGCTTGCAGAGAACATGATATAGCATATGAAAATAGTAATAATATAACAGATCGTCATAACGCTGACTATATTTTACAAGAAAAAGCGTGGTCACGAGTTAAAGCAAAGGACGCAAATTTAAAAGAAAAAGCTGCAGCTTGGTTTGTAACAAATTCCATGAAAACAAAGAGAAAATTAGGAATGGGCTGTAAAAAGCGTAAACGATCTAAAAAACGTTATAATATTAATAAAATAAAGGAAGGGGGAATATTACCCGCCATTCCTATAGCCCTAATTGCTCTTGGTAAAACTTTATTAGCAGGTGCTGCAAGTGGAGCTGCTGCAGGTGCAGCAGGGTATGCTGCCAGAAAAATGATTGGAAAAGGATTATATTTAAAACCATACGCTCGGGGAAAAGATTTAAAAAAAAGGGGAAAAAAGAGAAAAAAAAAATAGTAAATTTACCTAATCGTGCATTAACAAGTTACGATTTAATGAAATATACAAAAGAAATTCCACATTTTCGAGGTATATTTATGCGTAATAAATTACCTAATACACCCTTTAAAAATGAAAGTGCTATTATTAATTTAGATAATTTTGATGGACCCGGAACTCATTGGGTTGCATATAAAAAGAATGGAAATTCTGCTGTGTATTATGATAGTTTTGGTAATTTACCGCCACCACTTGAATTAATAAAATATTTTGGAAAAAATGTTAATGTGAAATATAATTACAAGTCAGATCAAAATTATAATTCTATAAAATGTGGTCATCTCTGTTTAAAATTCTTATATAAAAACTAAACACTTTATTTTTTATCATTTTAGTAAAAATGATGAGAACGATAACATTATCGGAAAAGGTTGATAAATTAAGTACTGATTTTTTTCCACCTATTGAACTAAATAATGATGAATACGAGATAGGATTAGTTAGTTTAAGTACATATAATTCAATACCTAATATAAATGAAAAAAATAATAAATTTTATTATAAACAAAAAAATAATCCTAATTATAATATTATTAGTTTACCTACTGGTAACTATGAAATTGATGATATAAGTAATTATTTACAATTACAACTTGGAGGTTCTACTACACCAAGTAATAATGCATATAATTTTGAAGAAATTTTAAACAATATAAATAAAGATGAAAAAAAAAATTTAATAGTAATTAAACCAAACACAACTACATTAAAATGTGAACTTGCATGTACCTGTGAAATTGATTTTAGCCTTAATAATTCTATAGGTGAACTATTAGGTTTTTCTAAAAAAAAACTTGAACCCAATATAATTCATACATCAGACTTTACTGTTAACATAATGAAAATAAATATTATATCAATTCAGTGTAATATTGTTACTGGAGCTTATAGTAATAATAAATTAGTTCATGCAATTCATGAATTTTATCCATCTGTCCCACCAGGCTATAAAATCGTAGAAATTCCTAGAAATGTTATTTATTTACCTGTCAACGTTCGTACTATAAACAACATAACCCTAACTATTATTGATCAAAACGGGGAATTAATTGATTTTAGAGACGAAATAATTACAGTTAAACTACACTTAAAAAAAAGTATAAAGTATGGGTATTAATTTCAATAATACAACACCTATAAATATCATTAAGTATTCAAATAAATTTAATTCATTTTCAACCGTGCCTACGGTAACACGAAAAAAATATTCAAATTCACCAGCTATTCCGTTAAAACCTGAAAATATTAAGTATCTTTTATCACTAGGTTTAAAACTAAAAAAAACTGGTCGAAAATGAGTAACGTATTAAATATTAATCAAAGAGTAGCATTTAATACCGCAATTAGACGTGAGGAATTGCATACTTATGATCCGTATGCACCCTCAAGATTTGAAAATAATGATGAAATTAGAATACCTATTCATTATCAAGATATTTATACTACTCCTCATGACAGTTACATTATTATAGAAGGTAAATTTTTTAAAAACGATGGAAAAACTCCGCTTACAGATCGCGTTGTATTAGCGAATAATGGGTTTGCACATTTGTTCGATGAAATACGATATGAATTATTTGGAATGGAAATAGATAAAGTAAAAAATGCAGGTATTTGTAGTACAATAAAAGCGTATGTTTCAATGAGAAATAATGAAAAATCTATATATCAAACTGCCGGTTGGAATAATGCTAATATTATAAATGAAAATGAGGAATTTACGGTTTCACTCCCATTAAAAATGCTTTTGGGATTTGCTGAAGATTTTCAACAAATTATTGCGAATGCAAAACAGGAACTAATTTTAATACGTTCTAGAAATGATAGTAATGTATACATTAGCGATGAAGAATTAAAAATTAAAATATACAAAATACAATGGCGTATTAAACATGTTTATCCTAATGACGAGGAAAAATTAACTTTACTAAAAATTATAAACAAAAATCAACCATTATGAATTCCATTTAGAAGTTGGGATTTACATGAATATCCCGTGTTGCAAGTAACCTCATCACAAACATGGCAAATAAAATCATCTAATCAATTAGAAACTCCTAGATATATTATTGTAGGATTTCAAACTGATATTAAAAATAAATCAAATACTAATTCTAGTAAATTTCATCATTGTAACATTAGAAATGTGAAATTAATTTTAAATTCTGAAACATTTCCGTATGAAAATCTTAATATTAATTTTAACAAAAATCAATATACATTACTTTATGAAATGTATACTCAATTTCAAAAATCATATTATAATCAAAACAGTAATCCTTTATTAGATTGGATAGAATTTAAAAACACGGCACCTTTAATTGTAATTGATTGTTCTAAACAAAGTGAAAAACTTAAAAGTGCCACTGTTGATATTAAATTACAATTTGAGGCTACCGAAATATTCCCCGATAAAACAATAGCATATTGTTTAATTTTACATGATAAAATAGTAGAATATATCCCTATGACGGGTATGGTTAAAATTATTTAAGGTTATACTTTTGCAAAAACAAATTAGTTGTATAACTAACACCATGCGAATAATAATACTGTTTATTTTTCTTTAGTATGTTTATACTTTAAACATTATAGATATTGTAGATTATTTACATACATATGGTTATTATAATTTTACTAATCATAAAAATTTTGAATTACTTAATGAGTCTAATGTGGATTATATAAATGCTTTACGTTTATATCAACAAAGATTTAATTTACCTGGAAATGGAACAATTAATAATAATACTATAGCATTTATGCAAAGTAAAAGATGTGGTGTAATAGATAATTTAAACTTGGGTGGTGTACAAAAATGGCAACACAACGTTATAAGATGGAATTCATATAACATAAATTCAAATCAAAAATATTTGTTGGAACAAGCATTCGCACTATGGTCTCAGGAAGCAAATATTAATTTCGTTATTGATGAAATAAACCCTAATATTTTAATATCGTTCAAAAGAAAAAGACATTTTTTATCGAATGTTTATACATATTGTTCAGATACTTTTGATGGACCTGGAAATACATTAGCACATGCTAATTTACCTAATTATCAACAAACACCTGTTGAAATTCATTTTGATAGTGAGGAGGATTGGTATTTTTATTTAAATAATTCACCGAATTATACAAACTTCTTTGAAGTTGCAGTTCATGAAATAGGTCATGCTCTTGGTATAGATCATATATATATAATACAGAGTCAATAATGTACCCATATTATTCATCAAAAATTTATAATTCATATCCACCTGTACTAAATATAATAGATCAAAATATAATTAAAAATTTATATGGAGTTCGCCCTAGTAAATCAACAACAATAACAACAAAATTACCCGCCACTGTAACATCAAGTTTAATACCAAATTATACTATAAACAAAGAAAAAAATAATAATAAAAAGAATAAGAATGAAGACCCAGAAGAAGATGATACAAATATACCTAATATTTGCGATATTAATGAAAAATTAAATAAATTTATAATTATTAATGAACATTTATATATAATATATAATGAATGGGTTTGGGAAAAAAACTTGTTAGCTAATTCGTTTAATTTTAAACCTATACATTTAAAAACATGGTTACCGTTTATTAAAAATTTTAGTACAATTTCAGCTATTTACCAACGACCAAATAATAATATTATTATTGTTGCTAATAAAATATATAATGTAAAATTTCCTTCATTTAGCCTTGAAAGTTATATTGAATTACCAAATATAGTAGATATTACAGGTATAGTTAACTCATATCGAGGGCATACTTATACTTTTTATAATAATATATTTTGTTCAGAACTTGATGAATGTAATAATTTAACTGTTAAAACAAATGTATATACTTATAAAAAATTTCCCGGAATACCCGATAATATTAACGGAGTATTTCGTTATACTAATGGGTTAATTTATTTTTTTAAAAATGGTAATTATTATGCATTTAATGAGTTTACAAATAAATTAGTTAAGGCTGCACCTTTTGATTTATCTTTGTTTGGTATAGAATGTTCAAATATAAATATATTTAAACAATTAAGAAACTTGTTACAAAAAATAAGTGTTTTTTATAATTTTTAATGTATTATTATAATTTTCAATAAAGATTTTCTTAAAAAAATCATTTTTCTTTTTTATTATCAACAAACCGCAAAATAATCTCCCACTCCCATACCTTTATAGTATATAAGCATAGCACATTTTAGAGAGCAACAAATAAAGTAGTAGCAGAAGCAGTAATAATACAGTAAGTATATATTTATATATATATAATTTTTATAATTAATTTACTTTAAAAATTTATTAGATGGAAACAACTATTATGTCTATGTTATCAGCGCAAATGTATTTGATTAAAAAAATATATGATAAAGTAGACATAATTCAAAAAAATTTTGAAAAAAAACAAAATGAAGAAGAAGAATCTTTGAAAAACAACATATTTTTTTTCGGTTCTAATAATGAGAATGAGAATAATTATTTTTTTGAGTAAGTAATTTTGAAAAAAGCCTTTTTTTCAAAAATTTTTTACTTTTTTTTATAAATTACAGTACTGAAAATCTTTACAATTTATATAGCGAAACATTAAAAATTTTAAATAAAGAAGAAGAAGAAGATATTTTTAATAACGAAAACAAAAAAGAAAATGAAAAGGAGAAAAAAAAGGAAGACAAGGAGGAAGAGAAGGAGGAAGAGAAGGAGGAGGAGGAGGAGGAGGCGAAGGAGGAGGAGGAGGAGAAGGAGGAGAATAAAAAAAATCAGGAAACTGCAACAGCAATGGATATAGATGGTGCAAACAATTGCAATTGGTACAGCGACGATAGTGAAGAAGAAGAAGAAGAAGAAGAAGAAGAAGTAAGAAATGTTGCAAAAAGAATGAAACTAATGTCAATTAATTATTAAATTATATTTTTAAATATTTTATACATATATACAATAAAATAATTATATACTATTCTTTTTGTTTCTTTATATTTATAAATATTTTTTCAAAATTCTTAATTCTACGTTGAAATCTTTCTCTATCTAACACACACCTTTCCCAATCTCCCTTTCTTGCATTTCGTGCAGCAAATTGCCAAACAAAAAGGTAATAAATTTTATTAGAATCATTAAAATGAACTTTTTTATTAGTTTTCTCCATATTATAATATAATATATAATATATAAAACTTATACAAATTATTTTAAAAATCTGCATCTGTTGTAAAGTCAGTGTTACTTATAGAACTATTCATAACACCACATTTCTGATATTCACCAACTTTTTTTTCGAAAAAATTTGTTTTTCCTTCTAGGGAAATTAATTCCATAAAACTAAACGGATTTTTAGAATTATATATTTTATTATAACCTAATTCTAAAAGTAATCTATCAGCAACAAATTCAATATATTGAGCCATTAATTCACAATTCATTCCAAGAAGGCGTACTGGTAATGCTTCTATAAGAAATTCCTGTTCTATTAATACAGCCTCTTTTATTATATTTATAATTTTTTCTTTACACGGTTTTTGTACTAAATGTTTAAATATTAAACAAGCAAAATCACAGTGTAAACCCTCATCACGTGATATAAGTTCATTACTAAATGTTAGACCTGGCATTATTCCACGTTTTTTTAACCAAAAAATAGCTGCAAAACTACCGGAAAAAAATATTCCCTCAACTGCAGCAAACGCTACAATTCTTTCACCAAACGTTGATGTACTTGATATCCAAGTTAATGCCCAATTAGCCTTCTTCTTAATACACGGTAGTGTTTCTATTGCATTAAATAAAAATTGTTTTTCTTCAAACTTTTGAATATAAGTATCAATAAGTAAACTATACATTTCAGAGTGAATATTTTCAATTGCAATTTGAAAACCATAAAAACAACGAGCTTCTGTTACTTGCACCTCTTGACTAAATCTTTCAACAAGATTTTCATTTACTATTCCATCGGATGCAGCAAAAAATGCTAAGACATGTGAGATAAAATGTTTTTCATCTTTATTTAATTTATCCCAGTCATTCAAATCTTTTGAAAGATCAACTTCTTCAACAGTCCAAAAGGAAGCTTCAGCTTTCTTATACATAGCCCACATATCATGATACTCAATGGGGAATATCACAAATCGATTAGAATTTTTTCGTAATAAAGGTTCTTCACACATGATCTATAATTAAAAATTCTAATCACATACATATAATAATATATGTAACAATAGGTTAAAAAATATAAATAAAAAATATCGTGTATACGTGTTATACATATATTTATTCTTTTAAAAAATTAAATATTTTATACACATTATTTGTGGAACACACCAAATCTTTTTTATGAAATACACATGATTGACTTGCTTTACAAATTTTAAGCGATGGTATTTCATTATTTATATCAATTATATTTATATTAGGTAATAAAGATTGTAAATAATTTCTTTTTTCTAATCCTTTTACATATATAATAGTTGCAGATTGTAACATTAAAGGTAATATATAATTAATAAATTCATAATAATTTACATATCCATCGTGCCAATCAAGCCCGTGATACCTTCTTTGTAACCATGATACAGTTTTTTTTTCTTTCATATTTAATTCCATCCATGAATATGGAGGTAATAAAATAAAATGTTCTAAAGTTTCATTTTTAATGTTTAAAATTGAAATTTCTTTCAATATAAATTTATTTTCTTTTATATTAAAACCTTGAATGTCTATTATATATTTACTAGTCATATTTATAACTTAACTTGACACTCAGGACAATTAAATACAATTGGGGGAGGGCCGTCTATATGAGTTTGATGTATAGGTAAATTCCAATGCTCTGTACACGGTAATTTTTGTAGAATGTTTAAATCTTTCTTCACTTGAAACGGTAAATATCGCCAGATGTTTAATAAATCTGCACCTATAAAACATGTATGAAAAATAATAATTAATAAAAGAAATGTTAATATCATTATTCATATTTTTCCTACCTTCAAAAAAATTTAACACATCATACAATTTTTCCTTAGTTATTAAATTGCAAATGTAAGCAAGAGAAACTAATTCACCAACTAATTTCATTTTTCCCGACGCACTATCTATATTATTATATTTTATTCTAAAATTATCATATGTATGTGCATTAATTAACGCCATTAAACTCAACAAATCGTTTGCAATATAAGATATAATATCACTCATAATGTCTAAAACAAAGTAATATATATATATATAATTATTTAGAAATTTATCTTCTCAAAATACAAAACGTTTTAAAATAAGTAAAATAAAAATAAAATAACACTTACCAAGTTGTTGTTGTTATTTCAGCAGGTTGAATATTAATACAATAAACTGCGGTAGACGCTGTTATACATAATTTTCTAAGCTATGCTGCTAGTTTTATATACACCATATTACCACCTCCACCAAAATATTGTGTTCATTTTATCACACGTAACAATTGCAACTAAAACTAATTAAAAATATTATTCGAATTTGCGGTAAAGTTAGCTAGATAAAAATTGTTTTGTTACAATTGAGGTTCTTTTAATTAACCACAATAAACATAGTCACAAAAACAAACACGTAAATAATTGGCTTTGCGGTTAGAATTTTTTTTAATTAACCACAAAACTAAATAATCTGTTGCATGTTGAAACTTGCAGCTTGTAAAAAAAGATTAGAATTAGTATAAATAAGCCACATTTATTGTGAAAAATTTATATATACAACTATACCTGTACCACTCCACATAGGTGTCACACAACGGTAAGTTTTTTCTTTACATATTTTCTATATAAGTTTTAAAAAACATAATATTTTTTAGAAAATTAGAAAACTAAATGAACTTGGTCAATATCCACAAAAAGAAATACGAAATGTTAAAAATTTGGAAATAGACAAACTTTATTTAATACAAAATGCACGATATTCAACCACCAAATTTGGACGATCTATACTACTTGATATGGGAGAATTTATAATATTTCTTCCTAAACGTTTTAATACACTAGACGATGCTGAGGTTGAATCTCTATTTTCAAATCAATACTTGGTCATACAAAAAAATAAAAATGATCGCATTGAATTTTTGTTTAAAAGTAAAAATGAAATAGATCATAATACATTGTAACATGTATACATATGTATTAATAAACTAATACAAATTAATATAAATCTTTTCTTTTCAAACAAGTCTAATATAAATAACAAAAAACTATTTAAATTATTTTAGTTCACCTTCAATACACAATGAGTAAAATTCAAATTGTAAACGAATTACACAAACCAGCTCGACGAAATTTTCAACGTAGGCGAGTAATAGTAAAAGGCATTGATGATTTATGGCAATGTGATCTTGTTGAAATGATTCCTTACGCTAGGGAAAATAAAAATTATAAATATTTATTAACAGTTATAGATGTCTTCTCAAAATATGCTTGGGCTGAACCAATAAAATCAAAATCTGCGGATAGTGTTGTCTTAGCTATGAAAAAAATTTTAAATCACCGTATACCAAAAAATTTGCAAACCGATAATGGAAAAGAATTTTATAATATAAAATTTAAAAATTTAATGAAACAATTTGCTATAAATCACTATTCTACATACAGTAATTTAAAAGCTTCCGTTTGTGAAAGATTCAACAGAACGCTTAAAACAAATATGTGGCGTCAATTTAACTATCAGGGGTCTCATAACTGGTTAAAAATATTACCAAAATTAGTAACTAATTATAATAATAAAAAACATAGAACAATAGGTATGAAACCTATTAATGTGTCATCTAAAAAAGTAGAAAAATATTTGTTGCAAAATGTTTATAATCACATAAAAATTAGTTATACAGGAAAACTAAAAATTGGCGATTTTGTACGAATTTCCAAATACAAAAATATTTTTCAAAAAGGATATGAACCTAATTGGTCAACAGAAATTTTTAAAATTAATAAAGTTCAACTTACAAATCCCGTTACTTATAAATTAATAGATTTAGAAAATAATCCAATTGAGGGTGGATTTTATGAATTTGAATTACAAAAAACAAAATACCCTGATACATATCTTGTAGAAAAAGTCTTACGCAAAAAAGGATCTCAAGTATATGTAAAATGGCTAGGTTTTAATAAAAAATACAATTCTTGGATTAATAAATCTGATGTAATTTTAAAATAAAAAATAATAAGTAAAAAATGTAATATATATTTATATAAATAAATGTATTATAAAACCATTACATACCTTTTATTTTTTATACCTGTACCTGTAATTACGTCCTTACTCTTATTCCACACTCTTTACACAACACCTTCATTCCAAACCCACATTCCGAACCCCACATTCCAAACCCAAATTCCGAACCCCGCATTCTACCAAAATATAATTCTCTAGCCACAATTCTATTTCACAACTACTTGCATACCACAAACTTCTAATTATACAACAACTGTGTAACTAGCAAGTTTATCAATGCTCGCTCGCTCGCTCGCCGGCGGCGGTTTCCTTTCTTTCCCCGTTTCATTTTTTAATTAACCGCAAACTTCAAAATTTTTTCTAATTATATATAGCAACTGCGGTTAGCAAATTAAAACTCGTCATCGTCGTCGTCATCGTCGTCGTCGTTGTCGTCGTCGTCGAGCACGAACTTTCCTTTGTTTCATATAAGCTTGTAATTTTTTTTCTGTTTACTTAATTCTCTAATTACAAACTTCAAAATATTTTCTAATTATATATCCTAATTACACCTCATCTCATCCCCAACCCCCAATCCCCAATCCCCCATTCAGGGTATAACACCCATTCTATTCGGTGGTAGGCCACCGTAGCTAATTTTAAAACGCAAAGGGGCGCAAAAGAGGGGCGTTATTTTTTAGGGGCACATGTACAAGAACTCAAAATGTTCAACCAGAGGCTGCTGAAAAATCTAGGTCGTAAAGAGAACTCGATGGCATGTGTCATCGAGAGTGAAAAGACCGGAAGTGTCCCCGTACCCTTACAGCTATACTACTGTGAGCCTTGATTGTCGAAGTTTTAGGTATACAGAGTTTGCATTCATATAACAAATTTTCATTTGATTTTGATACAAATGAAAAATATTCGCTTAAATGCGGCCAGGGACTTTGAAAGTGCTCCTGCTGAGAACAAGTAAATCTGCCCCCGCTGTCGCATTCAATGTCACTTTTAGCGTGTGTTGTATCTTGAGTTTTCATGATAACATGCAGTAAAAATATTTGGTTTACTGCTACAAATCAACAGTCTGCAAAACTATAAATTTAATATTATGTTTTAAATTTTATTGTATTAACATATAACGTAGTAATAAAAAGAATTGTAAGTACTTACAAGTAAGATTGACGTTATACGAGTACAAAACACATACAACACAGCAACACAGGTCTGGACTCGTTTAGTCGTAAATTACGTATATTACCCGAGAGATCGCGCAAATTATATAATACGATTTTAAACTATTATTTTTAAAAATTTATTTATTTGATATCAGCTACAAGCTTATTAGAACGGATAGAATTTATTGAGAATATTACAAGAACTGATCTTATTAGGAACTATCTTAGAACTGATTTGTTACTCATACATCTTCGGTTTATATACTATGTTTTTTATACTATATATATAACTCCTCCCTTCTTTAAAAGATGATTTTATTCTATTACAAAGGATTTCTATTTTGATTTTCTATATCAGTTAATTCTAATACAATGTTCTATTGTTATATGTTTATAAGAATGAAATCATCTTATCTTATCTATTAAATATTGCTATATATATATATATATATATATATATATATATATATATATATATATATATATATATATATATATATATGTATACATAGTACGTGGTCACTTCATATACGGGAATGTGCTCATCGCTGTGACTTCATATATAACGTTGTGACTTCCGAAAACGGAAGTGACAACGTTTCCCTATGTAAATTTATTTTTTCTAGCACTACAAGGTAAAACAAGTCTAAATACGAAAATTTTGTTGGAAGTCAAATAGTACCCCCCGTACCCTTAAAATTGTCACTTTAGTTCAAGCGTTTACCGCTGGCGCTGTACTCGCTATTAGTGTCAGGTATGCACAATACGAAGTTACTTCCGAAGTGTATACAGCATTAGAAGGTACTTGGTCACTTCCAAAACTTGGCAACAGTGTATTGCAGTATGTTATTATAGTTTATGGAAATTCTTTATGAATATAATAAACTTTTATTAACAATAGGTATACAATTAAGAAAGTATCACAAATTAATAAGTGCAAATTCACAATAAAATGTAAAAATAATTACCGCTGATATCTACAGCACATACGTATTTCTGTGAATTAATGATTATTTTTAGCATCTATTTAAAAAATTTAGCCAATAAGTATTAATAACAAATAACAATTAAATATCTTTTTATAAGTATATTAAAATTTATTTGTGATAATTTTTAACTTCTAAATTTCAATCGTGGTAATTCTGTTAAGATGATTTATTAATTTTTAGCAAGTTTTTAGCATTCTGCAACCAACAAGCAATAAAATGTCAGGTGACAATTTATTTTTTTGTCATATGTTAGTATTCGCGATTGGTGAAGTTTTTTGACAAAGTTGCCCGGTTTCAAAAGGGTATGTAAAAAATTACCGTCTTGTTATAATTTTCAATAAATAGAAATAAATTTCACACGTGACATTTTACTTTTTTGTAAAGTACTATACTTAATTTGGTTGGATGAAATCGTATTAATTTTTGAATAAACGGTTATGAAACCGGACATAAATTGCAAAAGTGCGGACAGTAACTTATTTACAGTCTTGGAGGTTATTACAGTTTTAAATAATTCCCAATAACATCATGTTACTTACAAATTATTTTTCTGTAAATGAAATTTTCATTTGATAAGTAAAACCGATAACGTGAAATATGTATTTATATAGTTAAATATTAATTCTTACCGAGATTGCTCTCTTATTAAGTGCTTCATTTTCCTACCTTCTCCATAATATATAAGAAGTAAAAGTAAGAGAGGTATTGGAATCATGCTAAAAATCGCATATCCAGATTTTAGTGAATAAGCACGTTTTAGAGTCCCTATAATCCGATTATAACATTTCTAAGTTGATGACCGTGTGTGCGTATGTGTGTGTGTGTGTATGTGTGTATGTGTGTATGTGTGTATGTGTGTGTGTGTGTGTGTGTGTGTGTGTGTGGATGTGTCGATGTTGTATGCACAGTTTCTCAAATACTATAAGACTTAAAGAATATTTAACTGCAGTTTCCTCAATCTGACATTAGTGGGTAGAGCTGATTAGATTTCGGTAAAATTGGACAACCGGAATTAATAGTTACATTTAAAATTTTTATTATATCTTGTATAGATTTAGAGATAAAGGCACTGTAATATACAGAATAATTTAATGTAGTACATCGCAGAGGCTAAGGCACTAAGGAAACCAGTTGACAAATTCAAATGTTTATAACATAATTTCTAAATGACAGATGTCAGTGTCAAAATCAAAAATCAAAAGTTTTAGTTACATTCTGAAAGCTTTTTCTGGGAAGTACATTCAATATTTCTTATTGTTATATTAATTAAATATATAAAATTGTAGGTAAAATGCATATATCCATCAAAAATACCGCCAATCTAGTTAATGAATTGGAAGATTCACTGATATTTGGGAACTTCCTCAGACAATGAAAAATAGATTTAATTAGAATTGTATGTGTGCAAAAGACATGTTAAATACAATAAATACAATATTTGGGTAAAGTTCTGCAATTTTTTGTTATAAAACGACGGTTCGATAGCGAAATACAATACAGTACTTATATGTGTTAAATTTAATACGGGTCATAGGGTTATAAAATTTCTATATTAATTTATTGATAAAATAGTTGGTGCTTATTATAAAGAAAAATATTACAGTTTTTTTAGTACCAAACACCTTATATTTCTGTTTCATATAAAGCCAGAAAATAATTTTAAAAATTTGTACAATTAAGAAAAAATATTAGCCATGAAACTGACAGTAACAAAACATTGTCATTTTTTTACTAACATGATAGGGGACAATTAAAGATTAAAGTTATTAATTTATGAACTAATACAAAATAACACAAAATAAAGTAAACACTATGATAGTTATTTAAGAAACAATTATTATTTATTGTAATTAAAACCATTTAATAATTTGTAAATTTTCTTCATGAGACAAATTATCCATGATTTCTTCCTAATAAAACGAAAATAATAATAATTTAAGAAGAAGAAGAAGGCACCAGAGTATGGTGCCGAAACGTTGGGTTTAAATTAATAAATACAGAACATAAACTAAAATAGGTAGTATTTTTCCAATTAATAATATGAGTTCTGAAAGATATTTTAATAATAATTTAACAAAAAATATGTATGAAACGTTTATTAATGAGCGTCTCAAGTTAACAATTCTTTTGTTTTGTTCCTGTCAGTTTCACGGCTATTGATATTTTTTCTTAATTGTGCAAAATTTTTTTCTGGCTTTACATGAAACAGAAATGTAATGTGTTTGGTATCAAAAAATTCGTATTTTTTTTCTTTATAACATGCACTAAATAAATTAATATCGAAACTTTTCATCTAAATAAACTTTTTTTATTATGTTATAGCCCTATGACCCGTTTTAAAATTTACACCCTGTATAACATAAAATAGAAATGGCGAGAGGTATTGTGCTGGCAACAACAGATATTTTTTCTTATATAAATTAATAGTAATTTCACAAATCTTAACAAATTTACTAAATTTTAACCATTAAGCTTTAGAGTACCGTCATTTCAATTACTACTCGTAGCTATATATGAATTTCAGTTTTTACATCTCGCTAAGAGAGGTATTGGATTCATGCTAAAAATCACATATCCAGATTTAAGTGAATAAGCACGATTTAAGGTCCATATATATATGTGTGGATGTTGGAGGGAAGAATACTCAAAAACTATGAGACATAAGACCAGTTTAACTACGAATTTCTCAATCTGACATTTGGTTTTGGTAACAATTGAACAATCGGAAGTAGTAGTTTCTAAAAAAAATTCTTCTAAATATTACTTTTTTAAAATTTTTTGATATTACTAATATTGAACATAAAATTCTATATAAGATACATTTAAAATTTTTATTATATCTTCTATAAATTTAGAGATAAAAACGCTATAATATATAGAATAACGGGATGTAATAAGTCGATTAGGCTAAAATACACTAAGGAAACCAGTTGACAAATTCAAATATTTGTAACATAATTTGTAAATGACGGATGTCAGTGTCAAATATCAAAAGTACATTTAATCTTTCTTATTGTTTTATTAATTAAATATTTAAAATTATAGGTAACATGCATATATCCATTTATCGCCAATCTTATTAATGAATTGGAAGAATCTTTGAAATTTAGGAACTCATACAATGAAAAATAGATATAATTATAATTGTATGTGCGCAGAAGACATGTTAAATACAATAAAAAACAATATTTGGGTAAAGTTCTGTAATTTTTTTTTGTTATAAAACGGCGGGTCGATAGCGAAGTGCAGTACAATACTTATATAACATAAAATGGAAACGGCGAGACTTCTTGTGCTGGCCACAACGGATTTTTCTTATTATTTATTTATACAGTAGACTTTATCACATTTAATTATTATATGTGAACCCGAAAAATTTATTACATGTGTATTGCTGGAAATAAAATAAATTTGAAATATTTTTCATTACATGAAACGTCTTTCGTCTTTGATATTTTATTTACTGATATGTTCTGCATTGCACAAATTCTGCATCATCTTTGGACTAGGTTTTTTTTTTTGTAAAGTAATTAATTTAATTAGTGACTAGTAAACATAACACCTTAAATTTGAAAAATTAATTGTCGGAATAACTGTGTCATAAGCCCCTTATGTCGTACATTATCCCAGATTACTTAGAGTTGAAGTTGAGTGGTTTGGAGCGGATCTGCTGACTTGCAAACAATCTAGTATTTTTTTAATATTTTTTAAATAATATAATAAACCAAATAGAGCTCTTAAATAGCAGCACACAAATTATAATTTTTGTAGAAAATTCAGAATTGGGCATACATGGTTTGCAGCGGTTACGCAGACTTACAGCCAATACAACAAAATTATGATTTTTTAAACAAAGATAATAGTCCAAAATTCGACATTGTGGCACTTCATTCATACAGAGTGAGATCTTTATTCATCATATACTTTATTTGGTGTTTTGCTGATATGTGCTTGTTAGTTTAGCCGACATGAAATTTGGCAACGTTGCGGAAGTCAGCCCTACGCTTCAATATCTTCTATACAATTACAGTCATGGAAGTAACCTCGTATTTTAAGTATGTGCAATTGTATATTAATTTTTAATATAATATTTTCTTACCCCTCTTTTGAAAACCTTAATTTAGAAGTTCCCCTAAGCCTATATATATAATTTTTAATAATATATATCCATTAATTAATATGGAAGTCAGGACGCCTTATCAACGTCACGGAAGTGACTCCTTAACAGGTATCAATATATATATATATATATATATATATATATATATATATATATATATATATATATATATATATATATAACTCCTCCCTTCTTTAAAAGATGATTTTATTCTATTACAAAGGATTTCTATTTTGATTTTCTATATCAGTTAATTCTAATACATTAATTTGTTGTTTTGGTTTACAATTATTTTCACGAATTACTTTGTACTTATATTTATAGATTACATATATTAATGTAATAATAATTATTATAGTTATTGCAAAAGAATTAATATAATTATGATGATTTATGTCCTTCTCATTTTCTGGTAATAATGGAAATTCATTTGTAATGATATTTTCTTTATTAATCTGTTTTAATTCTAAAGTTTCATTACTGTATTGATTTTCTTTAATATCAAATTTTATATTTTCAAATATTATTTCCTTTGCAAATGTTATTTTCTTATCTAAATTATAATTATCTATTTCACAATTTTCCTTAGTGAGAAACTTATATACTCCTTTTATTTGTTGATGCTCAATTCTATTTTCACATTTTACTTCTATATTTTTATTTTCAGTACTAGCTATTATTGCCAAATTTCCATTTTCTATTTCCATTATTAAAAAGGCATCATTAATTTCGTGATACAATCTTCATTTATGTGTTACAAAACAATATTTTTAATACATTTATTTTTTCAATGTAATTAGTTTTACAGAAGTAATTGTTATTTATTTTGTTGCAATCATGAGTATTGTACAATTTATTTTGATTTAGAATTAGCAATTGTTTTTCTTCATTAATCATAAACATCTGTTCGTTATTAACATTAGGTATAGGAGTAATTTGTATTAACTTATTATTTTCGTTTTTATAGTACATAGGAATATCTAGTAAATACTCGATCTGATTTTTATTGATTCTACAATGGCTGGTGATTTGTATTGTTAATTCCCAAAAATTCAAATTTTTGTTTACTTGTTTAATTAATTTATTTAATTCTTCTTTTGATATAATGGAACTATGAATTTGGTTCAAATTGCAAAAGGTTTAACTTGTTTCAATCTCGTCCAAAATTTCTATCAAATTTATACTTGCCAAAATTAATTGATTAATTGTATCTTTAATTCTCAAAATGTTTTCCCAGTTTATAACCTCTTTGACCATAGCGTCCATTTGCATTATTCTTTTATATCTTAATCTTATACTATCATTACTATTTAATTTTGATATTATATCGTTTTTATAGTTATTTATTTTATAATACTCTATTTCTATATTACTTATTTCATAGTAATAGTAAGAATAATAAGAATCTTTATATATATATATATATTTACATGTCCTAATTCTAATATGTTTATTCCTGGGTTGTCGATTAATTCGATCAACACTTCTCCTTTGCAGAAGCATCTGCAACAAAGAGACGTTTTCTTTTAATTTTGTCTATTTGTGTCTATTGTTGGGATTTATTTTTACTATACCCAATTTGGGGTTATACTCTTCGACCTTATGAATTTAGAATAGCGGTTTTCTAATTTTTTGTATTCTTCTTTTACCTTCTTTAATTAAAACATTATTTAATTTTAAATTTTCTAGATTTTGATGAGGTTTTTGTTTCAAAAATCTTTTATTTTTCTCAAAAATCTCACATAAATATACTCGTATGTATTTAATTTTTCTGTTAATATTTCGTAATTCCATTTGATATGTATTTGTATGTATGTATATGTATATATTATGTTTCTGTCTCTACGTCAAACATGTTTTTTGTAATTTGTTAATTGCTGTATGTCTGACCCCTTGTAATTGGGATTTAATCCTGTTAGGAGGTCAATAATAAATAAATAAATAAATAAATAAATAAATAAATAAATAAACTTGAATATTTTTATTTACTTCCTCTTTTACTACTTGAAGTTTGTTTTGCCAATCTTGTAAGTAATCCTCATTACAATTTTTAAATTTCAAAATTTCATTATTTTTATCTGATCCAAAAAGTGTTTCGTTTGGGGTATATTTAGTGATAGAGTTTATTGAATTATTATAAGCTATTAAGGCCAATTGTATCTTTTTGAAAATTTTTTGTTTTTTAAAATTTTGTCTCTGATTTAAGATTCTTAAATGTTCAATGATTGTAGAATGGAATCGTTCAATTACTCCATTTGATTTTGGATTGTCAACACATGTCATGTGAATTTTTATATTGTATGATTTTAATAAGTCTTTTACTAAATTATTATTGAATTCAGTTCCACTATCAAATATTATTTCGTTAGGGACTTGATAATTAGAGAAATATTTTATAAGTGCATCTGTCACATCTGTGGCAGAAAGTGATTTTAAGTATATTAATTGCGCGAATTTGGAAAAAGCGTCTATTAGTGTTAGATATTTTTTGTTTTCTAAAGTCAATGTATCTATATGTAATATGTCAAAAGGAAATTTCGGGTTTTGTGTAAGATTATCAGGAATTTGATACGGGTTTCTTTCGTACTTGTTTTGTTGACATATGCCGCAATTATTAATGTATTTCTGTATATCTATAAACATGTTAGGCCAATAATATTTACGTTTTAATTTCTGATATGTTTCCATAATTCTCTGTGATTAGTTTTACCTAAATGATAATTTTAAATTGTCTCTCATTGTTCTTCAATGTTTGATATGTCTTCTAGTACTTCTTCGCATTGTATTAATTTGTATGTATCTTTACTAAAGTTATTTTGTAGGACAATATTTATTGAATTTATTAGTTCTTTATCAATTAAACAGTAATATTTTACATTGGGCACTGAGTATTTTTTTATTTTAAAAATTTCGTTTTCCAAATTTGTTTCCTGTAATTTAAAAATTAATCTTTGTTTATTACCAAAAAGTCTTATTAATTGACAATTTGTTTCTTCATTATGTTTTTGAACAATAATTTCATTTTTTCCTACATTGATAGAACTATATAGGTTTTGCCGTTAATTTCATTTTCGTCTGCGGAATGTACTTTGTCTAAATCTTCGTCGTTAATATTAGCAATTATACTCTCTATTTCGTCGTTCATATTTATTTGTTCTTCTAATAATTCATGAACTATAAATTTTGATATGCGTTTCTTTAAAAATTTTATTAAATTTTTTTTAATTTTCTGAAATGGTAATTTATCTAAACCTGAACATATTTTTGGCATGTGAATTTCGAAAATATCATTTTGTACTAAATAATCTTTTAGTTTAATTAAACATTCTTCTATGTAGTCTAATGTTGGTTTATTAAAATACTCTGGCTTTGTTACAAGATGGAATATTTTGTATTTATTTTCATGAGTAGGTTGAATTAATAAATTTTGATTTTTATTATTTTTATTTATCAAATAATTTTTACTATTAAAATGATTGTCAATTTGTTTGGCAAATCCTTTTCCTAATTTATAATCTTTTGAAATACAATGTACTAAATTTTGGTGTTTTTCGAAAATATCATTTGTTTTAATAATTTGAAATTTAGGTCTGATTCTCGAAAGTGCGTCTGTGTTTGAATTCAAAGTTCCTTTTTTGTATTCTATTTCGTATGTGTATTCGTCTAATTTAATACGTTATCTCATTAATTTCGAGTTTGGGTCTTTTAAACTCATTAGATATGTTAAGGGTCGATGATCGGTTTGAATTTTGAATTTTGTGCCATGAAGGTATGGTCTGAAATATTTTACTGACCAAACTATTCCAAGAAGTTCTTTTTCTGTAGTACTGTAATTGATTTCATGATCGTTAAGTGTTCGAGAAGCATATGCTATAGGCATATCTTTTCTATTTACATTTTGGCTTAATACAGCACCAATTGCAAAATTACTGGCATCAGTTGTTACCATGAATTGTTTGTCAAAATCGGGATATTGTAATATGGGTGCGTTAATAAGTAAGTTTTTACTATCTTCAAAACTTTGTCTATATGCTTTATTTTCTATATTTACTGTTCTTCCTTTTTTAAGACAAGTAGTCATGGGCTTTGTCAATTTAGCAAAATTTTGGATAAATTTTCGGTAGTAACCTAAAAGTCCTAAGTATTGTTTAATTTCTTTCTGCGTCTTTGGGATAGGGAAATTTTTAACTGCATCTTTTTTTGCGGGATTTGGTTGATTTTTAAATTATACGGTTTTAATATCGAAAAAACTTTTCTAATATTTTCACAATGTTCTTGTAACGATGTACCAAGTATTATATATCGTCTAAATATACGAGACAAATTTTGTTTATATATTCTTTTAATACATAATTCTCTGGAAAGTAGCTGGAACATTTTTGAGTCCAAAGGGCATTCTAGTGAATTCAAAGTTACCTTTATCTGTAGTGAAAGCTGTTTTAGGAATAGAATCGGGATGCATGTGAATTTGGTGAAATCTGGAAGTTAAGTCTAGTGTAGTGTAGTACATGTTTTTACCTAATTTGTCTAAAACGTCTGTAATGTTTGGAATGGGAAACTTATCGTCTACAGTCTTTGCATTCAATTTTCTGTAGTCAATAACCATTCTGAATTTTCTTTTACCTGAAGCATCTAATTTTTTTGGGACCATCCACACAGGAGAAGACCAAGCTGAATGACTTTCACTTATAATTTTTTCGGTTAATAATTTGTCAGTTGGTTGTTAATTTCCTCTTTGTAGACTTCTGGGTATCTGAATGATTTAGTGCATATTGGGGTATCGTCTTTGGTAATAATTTTATGTTGTATCGCGCCTGTATGTGATATCATGTCTTTTTCTTTTGGAAAAATACTTTTGTATTTTCTAATTAATTTGGATAATTCTTTTTTCTCTTCTTCGTTTAAATGATAGGCTCTAATTTTGCTATCCTCCATGTTATTAATTGAATTTTGATTATTAAAATATTGAATTTTGTATTTATTATTTTGAGTACTAATTATATTTTTTTCAAAATCGATATTAACTTTCATATCTATCATGGTAGGCAAACTTGAAAGTAAATTAAATTGTCTGTGGAAATCATGCAAGTAAAATTTCAAATCTTTTCCTTCAAAATTTAGAATTACATATTCATCGCCATTATGTTCTCCACTTGCTGTTGTGAAATTTAATGTTTCTTTGTGAATTTTAAATTTATGCAAATTATTATAAACGTATTTTTTACTAATTAAATTTATTGTTGATCCGGTATCTATTAACATTAAATAATCTCTTATTTTTAAAAATGGTAAACGTGAATTTTGAAATTGTTTAAGATTTCTCGTGGATATCTGGAGGTATGTCTAAAAAATAATTTTGGTCATATATATCGTCATTATTTTCATAATTCTCATTAAATGGGAAAATATACTCTTCCTCATTGGAATCTTGATTATCATTTGTGTCAAGGGTTTCGGTGCTATGAATTTCTTCGACAATGTAATTTGGTTGATGTGTTCCATATTGTTTATTTTGATTTACAAAATAATTATTGGGTCGGGAAGACGTTGGTTTTGTGTGGAATGTCTGTCTAGTTTGTAAAGACATTGGAGTAGGTTTTATATTTTGTGCATTTTTAATTTGTTGACGAGGAGCGAATTTTTGATTATTTGTATTATTAGGTCTTATAGTAATTGGACCGGTTGGAAAATTATTACCAAGAAATTTTTGTGGTGGAATATTAGGTAATTGTTTTGTTGCTTGTAAATTATTATTCTTTAGATATTGAAAATCATTTTGTAAGAGTCGTTCAATTTCTGGAATACTACTGGGGTTCGTGGTAGCAAGATTATTTCTATATGGGTCGCTAATTGTTGCAATGAAATTATTTACAATTAATTTTTCTGAAAATTGGTTAATTGTTGCATTTTTGTCGATATTGTTTTCTTCAATGCTCAAACGTGATTTAAATGCAAGAAACTTTTCTTTTGTAATTTGTAACAGTTTGTGTGGGTTTTTAATATTTTGAACTTTTAGTATGTCGTTCAATATTGTGACAGAATTTGTCGTATCTTTAAAGTTATTTGTTAAGTGATCTTTTAATTCATTCCATGTTTGGAAATCACTATTCTTGATACTATCTAAGGCTTTATCTACTATTTTACTGCGTATATGTAGAAATGCTACTGATTTATCGAAATCATCTAATGGTGGATTAAATGCACCAAAAACGTTTTGAACTGTATTCACAGCGTTTATAAATGTACTGAGTTTATTAGGCTCTCCATTATAAGTTGGAACCGAGTTTAAAGCAAAGTTTATTTTATGAATTCTATCAGCCATTGTGATATGAATTTTATTATTCAGATTGAATATTAATTATATTTGAAATATTATTAAGTAATTATGTTAATAAAAATAGTAATTTGTATATATTAATTATTACTTACAATGTAATTATGCTTAATAATAGAGTTGCAATCTTCATTTGCTGCTGATTCCTGGCTCTCGGTATACGGGCACTGTGGAAGTTGACTACTGGCTCTCGGTTTACGGGCACTGTGTAGCGGTTGACTCTGGCTCTCGATGTACGGGCACTTTGAGTAGACTGGTTCTCGATGTACGGGCACTGTGAGTTGATGGGTTGACGGACCTGGCACTGGCTCTGTGGTACGTAGTTCTCGTTCTCACTTGTGATGTGAATCTGGGCACTGCGTATAGCGGCTTCTGTACATTCTTGTGCTGATGTAAGGACCTGGGCACTGCGTGTAGCGTCTCTGTAGGTTCTCGTTGTTTGCGGACCGTAATAAATTGTAGAAACAAACCAATGCTTGGTTTTAACGAATTGAACTCTTCTCACGAGTTTTTGACCAAAAGGACACTGTTTACGGATCCTACCGACTGCGCCAATTAAATAATAGGATTTTAAACTATTATTTTTAAAAATTTATATATTTGATATCAGCTACAAGCTTATTAGAACGGATAGAATTTATTGAGAATATTACAAGAACTAATCTTATTAGGAACTATCTTAGAACTGATTTGTTACTCATACATCTTCGGTTTATATACTATGTTTTTTTATAATTTATGACAGAACAAAGGAATAGAATCATCGCCAGATGTTCTATTGTTATATGTTTATAAGAATGAAATGGACGGCTTTTTGCAGAAAAGTACCAAACCAACTATAACGTAATCTGAGATATTAATAACTAAAGTTTAAACTAGTCTGAAAAAAGTAACATATGGTTGTAGCTAAATTAAATTTCAGAACAATTTGGAGCATATGTTTATTTATATATTTGTTTAGTTTTGATGACAACAAAATATATTATGATGTTGTAAAAAAAGATTTTTGTGGGTTGGTTCCTTTCTGAATAATAAAATAAGTGTAATTAGGAAACAAAATAAAAGTTTTATTTATTAAAAAATTGAGAAAATATGATACTTTCATATTATAATGGTGCTCATTCAACATCAAAATCTGGTAGTCCAGTAAAACCATCTATATCATCTTCTAATGTTTCATCGCTATGAAGTTTATTGTAAAATGGTTTGCAGTCAGTTGGAATTAAATGCATTATTGATTTTATATCTTGAAGTTTCGGTTCTGATATCATTTTTCCATTAGGCCACATTGGAATTAACATACCATTGAAGGACGCTGGTCGACCTGACTGATTTTTCCTTATATCAACTTCAACATATTATTCATCATCGAAATTCTTCTTCATATAAAGGGAGAAAGGCATTTCCTTATCAAGGAATATCTCGCGAGTTTGTAACCAGGTAATTTTTTCTTTATTTACAGCTATTTTGCGATTGTTTATTTGTTTCTCAAGTTCAACACTACTTTAAAATTCTGTGGAAAGCATTCGTGTAACATGAAACTTATTCTTTTTGCGACATTCCTTCATGACGCTTATGTAGTCATCTGGCAAGTAAAGTCTCTGTTGATGCTTTAACGCACATTCAACACCTGAAAAGTCCGAATCATTTGGGAGAAAACTATGTCCCGATATTAGAAAGTGAATAAAAATCTAAGCTTTTAAAGCTAATTCAACCATTAGTTTGCTTCTCTTATTATCCATATTAAAAAGTTATTTTCATATTATGCCGAATAATAATGGATCACCACGCCTAGCTCATATTACTGAAAGGAACCAACCCACATGGATATTTTCTGCAGTCGATCTATACGGCTATAAGTAAATGTTGGTTGGTTCAACAGTCAATAGATGGCACTTATATCGACATTGTGGGTTGGTACTTTTTTGCTCGAAACTTTACGAAATATTGAATATATTGCATAAAAGAACCATATATATATATATATATTGTAACGATTTCAAAAATCGTTACGCGGTTTTTTTCAAAATCTTAGTGTTCAATTTGATTAGCGACATATTTTGTGTTTCCGCGTGATTGAACGGTACCCGGAGCACATGTTGTCAATTCACTTCACTTCGATCCGAGTCGTGTTCTTGGCGTGACGGAGACTACACGTGTGAGCTGACTGTATTTTTCCAAATTTTGCTGTGATATTTTTTTTATCTTGTATCATCGGTGTCATGATACACTTTTGTTATCTTTTATCCATTTATTTGGCTAGTTTAACATCTGATTTGGTAAGTTTCAATTATATTTTTTTGTTCATATCAGTTGTTTGTCAAAATTTTACATACACCGTCAGCGCATGCCGTACCGACACGCGAATAACTCGAACGGCTATCGCCTCACATTTGGCTTATGGTTATTCAAAATTAAGGTTTTTTTGTAATACGAGGCAATAATAATTTTTCTGTTTAACTATTACTTTTTATGCTGAACCAATAACCAGTACGGTTCACCGGTCCCCAGCGTTTAACGCTTTCACTTTTGCTTTAAATTCCTTTTTTTGTCTCGTAATATTCTGCTTAACTTTTTGTGTTTTTGGCAACCTTTTTGGTTGGGTTTAATATTTTTAATGGGATTAAAAATTGGCTATTTGTCAAATCTTTTTATTGTCCAAATTTTTATAAATTATATTTTTTGTCCAATAATTTTGTCCAAAAATTTATCTCTAAATTTATCTATCTATTTTTTATAATTTTGGCTAAAATTGTTTGGGTAATTTATATAAAGTTTTAATAGGTTTTTGGGATCATTTAACAATTTTTTTATTCACTTTTACTACATTTTTATACAGCTCGTTAGCTATCTTATACGGGAAGTTGCAGACGTGGCTAACGCTGATTTGACGTCACAGTAACAAAATTGTATTGTTGCTTGTTCAAGTTAGTACGAGTTTATCTTAAAACTATCTTGAAGTATCTTCGATTTCTGGGTAAGCCTTTTATCTATCTTATCTTTTATCTAGTCATTTTTAGGCTACCTAGATTCATAATTTTGTTACTATAAAATTCCGCCGGGTAGAGAATTTTCTCTTAAAGCTAGAGCTCAAATAATTTTACTAACCCTATCTTCTCCTAATCTCTTCTCTCACTGTCCACTACAGCTTGGCCAGCTGTTTTCTTGTTTGTTGTGCACAGTTTTTTTAAAAGGAAAATTTATTTTTGACAAGTAGTTTCACATTTTTATCCGAAATATTTTTACTATTACGATTGTTGTAGATACGATTGTATTGTATTTTTGTACTAAAATTTTTTTGTAGTAACGCCTAAAATTTATGGTCTTTTTTTATGATTTTTCAACGTCCCGGTCCGGACGAGTTGTTTGGATCGCTGGGGCGGGGAATCATCTCCGCAAAGTTCCCATTGAGACGAGAGACCGCTTCCGTAAGCTATACACACTCGCTACCTGAAAGTGCCGTTCCTAATACTTAGAGCGATCACCACTACGCCTAAGCCCTACGTGCTCTGGATGCCGCCCTGCGTTTTTAACGTCACCATCAGCGTGAACCTGCTCTGACGAGAGCTGGACAACGTTTTGGCATATTCAGAGAGAAGGACTTGGCAGATCGTAGCCGTCATCAGCGAGGCGGACTTGGCAGATCGTAGCCATCATCAGCGAGGCAGTCGGTCCGAACTACCACGACGCCGTGCGACAGGTTTCCCCCCTCCAGCGGCCCACTCATCTCTAGGATCCATCATTTTTTTGTAACCCCAAATCAGGTCTTCAACCAGGTGTGTACGACCATATTTTTTTAGGTTGTTTTTTTGCAACTAATAATTTCAATTAAAAATTATCTTAAAAACTATTTTTACTAATTATTTTAAATAAACTTAAATTTAACTGTAACTTCTTTTGAATTGTTGTGTCTTCTCTTAACCCGACATAACTGGCGCCCATCATTTCATCCCTGCACAACCACCCTTTAGGAACCCTCGACCTCGCGCAACCACGACCAACCATTGAGCTGCTGAGGGTAAGTGTGACGCGTGATTTTCCCTCAGAAAATCACGTCAAAAATTTTTTTGTCAATTTTTTACTTTATCTATTACGTCACAATATATATATATATATATATATATATATATATATATATATAACGGATTTACGTTAACGGAAGTTTATAAAACCGTTAAAGATTTCCGAAATTAACTTAAAAAACGGATTAACGTTTTTCTGCCCAGCTTTGCCTTTAGGGTAGTTATTTTTGACTAATCTAGTACGTAAATTACTGATGCTTTTTTTTTGAAAGTTTCATGACAACATAGAATATCTGTATTTTAAGCAATTAATTGTGCTGATTTTTTAGCATAATTGGGTGAGCTGAACTGAAATTCAAAACTCTATCATAAGTTGTAGTTATTTTTTTTTTTTTATAGAAATCAGTAGTCAAAGTGCAATCCTCACATCTTATTAATAGGGTGTCTAGAAATGGAAAAGTGTGGTCTTTTTCTAATTCAATGGTAAACTGTAAATGTTCATTATAATTGTTAAAATGTTGTAAATGGTCGGTGCTTTTCGTTTTTAATTTTGATTATTTCGGTTTACCTGTAAATTTTTATGTATAAGAGCTCACAGTTTCACGAAACGTCTTTAGTTGTTCCTCAGCCTGTGAACGTATTAATTTTAAATTCTGATATTTTATGTACTTAATTGTAATATTATTGTTTTATGTTGTTATTCAATACAATCTGTATTCTTCAATTAATATATACATATACAGTGTGTTCCATTTAGAGGTGCCACCATTGGGATCTCGAGAACTATAAGAGATACGATGTCGGTTAAATGGAACTTTTTGTGCACCTTTGGGAGGTCATCTCCGATGTGCTTTTGTTTTTCCAAAAATTCTCATAGGACACTGGATAATGACGAAAAACTAAATATTGTTGATTTTATCTTTCTCAAATAACTTCTAAACTATTAGTAATTGAGAAAAACGTTCCAAATATAAAAGATAGATATTTTTATTAACTAACCAGTGGCGTACGAAATAAATTTTCATATCCGTACATTTTCGAGATATAACACGAACTTATATTTTTTTAAATGGAACCCATATCTGATTTTAGTTTCAAAAAAATCAATATTTTTTTCTCTTTTCAATGGTGTAAGGGTTATTATGTTTTATATTAATTTTGCTTCTAAAATTTAATTTTTCTCTTTATTTTCCTGAATTTTCTAATTATTTCCTAGAAAAACATTATTATTTTTATTAATTATATTGTATTTGATCAAAATAATTTGTTTTATGCCTTTATTACTTAATATTTTCATTCTAGACTCATAATTACAAATTACACTATGATGTGCCAAGGGCGACCTGACACAAAATATAAAAATTAATTTGATACGAATTTTGAGCAAATATTTTTAAGGAAATAAATTATTTAAATACAAGGAGTATTTCCAAATAGAAATCTACCAATATTTTCAAAATAATTGTAAATTTAATACAAAATAAGGAAAAAATAATAATTTTTGAAAGCAAAACAAATATAAAACATAATAACCCTTACATCGTTGAAAATAGAAAAAAATATTTATTTTTTTGAGACTAAAATCAGATATGGGTTCCATTTAAAAAAATATAAGTTTGTGTTATATCTCAAAAATTTACAGATATAAAAATTTATTTCGTACGCCACTGGATAGTTAATAAAAATATCTATCTTTTATATTTGAAACGTTTTTCTCAATTACTAATAGTTTAGAAGTTATTTGAAAAAGAAAAAATCAACAATATTCAGTTTTTTGTCATTATCTAGTGCTCTATGAGAATTTTTGGAAAAATAAAAGCACATCTGAGATGGCCTCCCAAAGGCGCATAAAAAGTTCCATTTAACCGACATCGTATCTCTTACAGTTCTCGAGATCCCAATGGTGGCACCTATAAATGGGACACACTGTATATTGTTAAATAAATCTTCGCATGTAACCATTTTTAAAATTTAAATTTTGTTAACAATTCCTATTTTTATTATGTAATTCTACATTGTAATATATTTCAAAGCTCTTGAAAATGATTAAATTTTAATCGAAACGTTGAGGAATTGAGAAATTGTTTTCGGTTTATTAATTCCCTGTCCAATATCCGACTACCAACTTCTAAATTACTGATTGTCATTTTTACCTTCGTTTGCTCAATCGAGCTTAATTTTTTTAACACTTTGTGCTAAACTTAAAAAATACATTTCCAATTCATTACTTACATAGTTTATATCAGTAACAGCTCGAGATGACTTTTCAGACAACGCCTGAGTTCTTATGCGTTGATTTTCCTTTATCATGTTTACAATTTCATGATTAGTGTTGTCCATACGACGTTTTCGTCCTCTGTTCATTTTTGTATTCGTTTAAATGAGTAAACTCGGATGTGGAACTAGAAGTTGCGTGGGGATTAGGAGACGATGTTTTTGGGGTAGAAGGAACAATGGTAGAGGGAGAGGAAGCAGTTTCTATTAAAATTTCTTCAGTATTAATTGCTGATTCTTCTTGATGAGTATTATATTCCTCTATTTCTTCTGTATCCATTATATTTCCATGGGTTCTGTGGAAACGATATCAGAAAATATTCAGAGAAACATTCATCACAATAACAGCATTTCATATTTATTATAGATGTTCCGGATATTGAATAATATACGGTTAAACAGTATATAGTCTTTCCACGATATCAACCGAATTACGTCATCAGTAAAAAGTTACTAAACTTTATAGCTAATTTATATTAGACGTGATCGCTTGATTACAACAAACAAAAATTGATTGCATTAATGCAAATGACGAACTACACGAAGAAAAATAGAATTTTATTGCTTTTAGTTAGTAATTAAGTAGTCTTAAACTTCAATACATCAATCATATGTCATAGATGTATAAAGACGTGAACCTATGTAAACATACAATCAGAGTGTCTTACCAACAGGAGCATAAAAAAGAAAAATATTTTTAAAAGTTTCACGTCGACTTAAGTTTTACTTGCTGTTTTATCTAATAATGTCCATAGTAAATGTGAAGAAATTATTTTCGGCGAGATTAAAGAGTAGGTAACATGAAGAATATTTGATCCTCAAACTTCCATTTCAATTTATTTTTTGTTTCTTGTCCAGAAGTTTTTTTTCTTTTTCTTGCAATTATATATGCATTTTTTAATTCAATCCAAGTTTCTTTGCACTCGCTTCCTAAAAATTAAAAATAAACTTATTGTAAAATAAGAACATTACATCTCTCAAAAGCATGTTATTATATTTGCTTCCATTTTAGATACTTAGCAACGGGGAATTCATTCCGATCACTTGGATTTTCTTTTCGGATGGGTTCAGTACGGTTGGAGAAATTGTAAAAGATTGTTGCAAAGCAATTTGGCAAACTTTGAAACCTTTATATTTGCCTGAACCAGAAGGAATTCAGTGGAAGGAAATTTGCAGGATTTCCAAGACAAATGGAATTTTCAGGATTATCTGGGAGCAATGGACGTGAAACATATACAAATACGATGCCCTGAAGGTGGAGGTTCAGCTTTTTTCAACTACAAGGCAACTCATTCTATTGTACTTTTGGCGATGGTGGATGCTAACTACAAGTTTAGTATTATTGATATGGGAGCCTATGGAAGAAGCAGTGATGGTGGAATATTTGCAAGATCTTCTTTTGTAATAAAAGCTTCAAGAAATGAACTTAATTCCCCAGCTGCCGAAAAGCTTACACCTGCAGGTGAACCCAGTTCTTATGTTATTGTGGCTGACGAAGCCTTTCCACTCAAAACGTACATAATGAGACCTTACACTCGGAATTCCATGAAAAGTGAAGAGGAAAAAAAGCTTTAATTACAGACTTTCCAGGGCTAGACGGACCTTAGAAAATGCCTTCGGAATTATAGCTGGGCGATGGAGAATTTTTTTGAGACCTATCAAAGTTCAGCCAGAATCTATAGACAACATAGTGTTGGCTGCGTGTTGTCTGCATAATATGGTTCGAGCTTCTGAAACTGTCACCATTTGAGGAAAAAATGGAAGTAAAACAAAATGAAATTCAAGGTTTAGTCGATCGTCCAGCTATCAGACAAAATCATGTAAAAGAGGCAAATATAGAGAGGGAGAGGTTTAAAAAATATTTTTTCTACAGTCACTATAGAAAAAGAAAAAACGCTCGTTGTCCAAATTTCTAAATATACAATGTTGAGAAATGACACTTGTCTACATTCTTAATAGAAACGTTTAGTTAGGAACTAATGGCACTGTAGTTACACATTTACCACGTACACAAGTCAATTTGACATATGCTCTGCCCGGTATATTACATAAACAAACAAAATACCGGACTGATGTGAAAATAAAATAGGGCATTAATTTACAAAAACGATAGTATAAAATGCTCAGATTTGATTGAAATAATAGCTCAAGAAGAATGGAAAATAACGATAAAATAAAATGAAATATAAAATAAATTGTACGAACAGTTTTTGTTTAGTAATAGGAATGATTGTACACAGATGGCGGTAGAGTGGCGACGTTGCGAGTAGTACTGTGACATCTGATCTCGAGATTACTGTATTTATTTTGATTTCAGTAACGTTATTAGTTATTTCGTTATTTAATAAATTGCGAGAAGTCAGTCAATATACCAGGTAGTATACATGTCTATATAATCACAAATTCCTTGAAATATTTGTTATTTTTTTCAGTGTGACAAGCATGACAATTAACCACACATTTTGATCATCAAATCATTACAAATCCTTGCTTCCGCGCTCTAATTTTGGTTTATTTTACGGAATAGAAGGTTAATGTAGTGATATAATCATTTAAAAGCATTTTGAGTTTAAACCGTATCTTTTATATTAGCCAATCGTTATATATTGAGCAGTACTGTAAGTACAAAGTGTACATTTTATTATTTTTTGTTATGGTGGAGGACCCCATTGTAGTGACTGTAGACCGTTTTCCTTTTCGTATATATTTCTACTACCATGGGCAACTAGCATTTCCTTCTGGAGACACAATAGCTATTTGTGTATTAATAGCGCAAAATAGGTCATCGTCGATTCCGAGAGAATGCCGCGCTCCTGCGTCGCGCGGTAATAACCTCTCAAACGACAATGTCCCATTTTGCGCTCTTAATACACAAATATCTATTGTGTCTCCAGAAGGAAATACTAGTTGCCCATGGTAGTGGGAATATATACGAAAAGGAAAACATGCAAATTGTAATAAATAATTAAAATACTACCTATTAAATTATTTAATAGTTATTACTTTGCGTTGAGTTCATAGACTTCGCGAGAAATTTTGATTTGTAGTTTTTTATTTGAAAGTCAAATAAAAGAAAAATGTTTAGGTTTTAAAAAGAATATTTTTGTTTTATATTTTGGAAAGTTTATTTTTCTATTTTAGATACATCATTTCATCACTAATTTAAAAAAATCAAAATATCAACCTTTCTTTAATCCCTAAAAAATTTCCCCGTATTTATTACTTCTTAACAACAAACGATTAAAATTCTCATTTTCGGAACAACCGTATTTAATTGTGTATGTAAAGGGTACATTATAACGATAAATAAATATAATAATAAAATTCTATATTCTACTAGGCCATAAATAAATTAAATTTCTTCATCTTCATCTTTTGTAGGCTATTAAAAAATTTCTTCATAAAACTGGGCAGTATTGACGGTATCAGGTAGGTAATTTTCTAACTTACGAAGGTCATTGATTTTTTTCTGGTTAATACGAATGCGTCCTTCGGGATAAGCCGCTACATTCGGTAGAGATATTTGTTCCCTTCTGGAATTTTCCAATCTAAATGTGTTTCACGAGACCATCAATGAAATCTGTTGCTATTACTACACCAGGAGATTCAATCGAATGGGAGAAGTGATTGAACTGCGAAATTGTGAAACTAATTTTTGATCTCTAGGAATACGTTTTCCACTCGATTCAGTTGACAACATATTTTGCTTATAGAAATGTGGCCACAATGTTTTGAAATCAATAACATCCTTTGAATTGGGCCAACATGAAAATTACGCACTTTAGACGAATTTTCTATGAGCTCTATATATTCCTGAACTGTATAAATCCGATAAATTTATTTAATTTTTCTTTTTAAAATAGAAAAGTCTCTGTCGCACGGTAAAAAATGAATGCCCTGTAATAATATTGGTCTATTGTGTCAATTTTTTTAAGTGAAACTATGGCTGTCATTACTCTAAGAATTGTATGATTTTTGTTTTGGGCTCCGCATCTGTCAGAAAAAATAAGCAATTTCTTGAATGAATTAAATTCTGTATTTAAATATGAAAGAACATACTTCGTTTGGTCCTTTTGTTGCAATTCCTTCATGGTAAATAAAAAAAGTTTCACTAGAATCTTTCAAATTATGTACACAGAACACATTAACGGTTAATTGCCTTAAGTAGAAGACCTCTTGTACAGGGATGCATGGAAGTTGAAGATTTTGCATATAACCAATGCAAATAGCACCTATACTATTAGAATCTTCAGATTTTATCATTGCTGTAACCTTTTTAATTTTTGAATAAAATGTTTTAGCTCGGCGCATGTGAACCATTTTTGCACCTTGGGCTACCCTCTTAGCAGTTTCATTTAAATAAGTACTTTTGATCTTAAGATCAAGTTCCTCACATGTACAACACGTGTCAACTTGTGGCCGGCCAAAAGAAAGTGAAAAATTCTCTTTGAAAATCTTTCGTTAGAAATCGTATGTAACAATCATTTTTGAATATTTTGTTTTGAACATGGAGTGCATTAGTTTTATGTTCAGTTTTTCACTTAAATAGTCAATCTTGTATCCTGGTTTTGCATTTCCAGGAAAACAAAAGGTGGATACTTAATTATGACTCAACTTAATTTATTAAATAGTCTTTCATACACGGGAATGAATTGCCTTTGTTTGTTAAATATGATCGCCTCCAGCATTAGAAACAGCACGGCATCTTCGTTTCCAAGATTCGAAAACTTCAGTGCATTTTTCTTGCGATACAGTCGACCATTCTTCTTTTAATACTTTCCAGAGGCCGTCCAGTGTTTTTGCCTTCCTATTAAACAATCTTTGTTCCAAGTACCCAAATCCAAAGAAATCTATGGGACTTATAACGGGTGCTTTTGTAGTTGTATGTTCTTTTTTTATATAGTTAGGACCTCCGTTGTTTTTAAGGTTCTCAAGATAAGTAGTAGTTAATTTTGCTATATGACTTGAAGCTTTATCATGATGAAGTGTGACTTGATTCTTCACCAGGATATAGCTTTGGAATTTCTATCTGTAAATATGGCTTCAACACATACCTAACATAGTAATCAGCATTTACTTTAACATTTTTTTGAACTCTTATAAGTGGCAAGACTCCACGACCACTCATACCACCAACAATCCTGAATCCAAGTGGCCAACTTTCACGGCACTTTACCAACCAGTTATCGGGTACATTTTGACCAGGTTGAACGTATAGAATATTTCGAAATCTATTGCAGTAATTAAGATAAAAGTATGCTTCATCAAATGTTATCATATATTTGCTCTTCGAGCCAGTTAAAACATCTTCGTAAAGCTTTCTTGCGTTGGTTCTTCTATTTTGTTTATAAGCATCAGTTAGTAAATGAACTTTTGTTTTATGTCTCAGTTATCCTTGTAAATCTTCATGAATTATATTTTGAATAGTTTGTTTTGATGTTCGTAAACGTTTTGCCATAACGCGCTAACTCAGTGGATTTGGAGTAGTAATTTTACCTTTTCAATATTCTCTTTTGTGCGTACTTTGCGGGATCTGCGAAAAATCACTTAAGAATCACCATTTTTGCAGCACATCGCTTTTTACCTCTTTAAGGTCCCTAGAATCCAATTATAACATTTTTACGATGATGTCAGTATGTATGTATGTATGTATGTGTGTGGCGTGCGTGCGTGTGTGCGTGTGCCTGTGTGTGTGTGTGCGCGCGTGCGTACGTGTGTGTGTGTGTGTGTGTCTGTGGGGATGTTGGAGCACGGTTCTTCAAATACTATAAGACTTAAAAAATATTAAACTGCATTTTCCTCAATCTGACATTCCTGGGAAGAGCTGATTAGATTTTGGTAACAATTTGATAACCGGAAGTAAGTTTCTTTAAAAAAATCTTCTAAATATTATTTTTTGAAAATTTATAATATAAATTATTAAAGAATATAAAATTCTCTATCCCATACATTCAATATTTTTATTATATCTTCTATAGATTTAGAGATAGACTGAATTATAAATATTTAAATAATCCATTCTATAATGAATCAGCCTATGGAAACCAGTTGAAAAATGAAAATGTTTGTAATTAACATAAATGTCAATGTCAAAAATCCAGACATTACTGAAGACTTTCATTTAATATTTTTTATTTTATCATTAATTAAATATTTAAAATTATAGTTAGATATAGAATTCGTACTTGGACAAGTGGAAATGTACTAGAAATATAATATGCTGTTGTTATAACGAGGAAAATATTTCATCAAGATCTAAAATTGGTATAAAAAGAAAGGGGATTAATTTATAAGCCAAAGTATATACAGCATCAGTGTCAGCTAAATTCGCGTTTACTTATAATTCATCATATACCCTTCAGAAATACCACCAATCTCGTCAATGAATTGGAAGAATCTCGAACATTTAGAAGAGTAGGAGGACACTTGTTCATAGAATGAATTGATAAATGAAGAATAAATGCAAATAGATTTTTTTGTGTGTACCAGAAATGTTAAATACAATAATTATAAATATGTATAGCCTAACATGAAAATAGCGAGAGAAGTATTGTGCTGACCACAACAGATTTTTTTGTTTTTGAATTCAATATTCTGCTTACAGTACTTTGTGAAATGCTAATATTTTGCGCTTTTTGTTGTTTTACGATATTTCGCGAGGACAAATTTTCTTCGGAAAGAAGTCTGGCACGTAAATCAATTTCATTTTTTGAAATATCACCCATTTTTCACTTTTGAACTAATACAGCTGTCAACATCAAAATAAAACACACAATTAAATATATTTAATAATAATAATAATTCGTTTATTTGTTGTAAGAGAGAAGTGCTCTTATACAAATGACGGTTGGCAACCCATTTACAAAGATTAGCATATACGTATTAACAAAGTATGACAATAATTGAGTTATATAGACATATAATAAAGTACTTATTATAGTTGAAACTATTTAAGCTATAGTACGAAAATACATTTAACATTAGTGAATACAACAATTTAAGTGAATTTTATAACAGGAAATATTATAAATGATTATTTACATAGTTGAATTTGTACTAGCATTTATAAAGTAAATATACATAGTAAATTAAGCTAATTTAACAATGAAATTGATGTTTTCTACTTATTCGCTTAAGCAGAAGCTCCTTAATTTAATAGCATTTATTGTATAACAAAATAAATTATTAATTTTCTTTTTATTTGGATTTTGAAATATGGTGTGGAAGTTTGATTCTGATATTTCGTTAATATTGAAAATCATTAAATAATTCTGGCGAAAAGGGGAGAATATTGGGCACTCAATAAGAAGATGATACAAACTATCTGGCCGGTTGAGGTTACAAATTGTGCAAATCGTGTCGGAATCAAATTTGTATGATATGTTGTTGTAAAAAATAATTAAAAACCTTTTGTTAGATAGTTTTAACTGAACGAAAATTCGTAATTTTGTAATTGGGATTTTAAGGTTGTAATATTGTTGAAGTTCGAAGCTTTGATTTAATAATTTATAATGGCCATTATATTTTGAGACTGTTGCGCTATTTATATCTTTTTCTTGTAGTTTTATTTTAAAAGTCTGGATTATATCATTTAGCTGGTTTATATTTAAAGATTGGTTGTCCCATACATTATTTTTATTGCATTGTTTTAAGAAATTTTTTATTTGTGTGCTCCAATTGTAGTGTGTTTTGTTGCCAGGTGATTCGTCCAGATGTAGTAAACGGATATATAAAATTTTTGGATAGCGGGTGACGTCCATTGATAGCAATTTCCTCCACCATTTTAATGCTCTTTGCCATACTTTGTGAGCAATGTGATCTGTCCCTGTTTCCAACCTTAGCATGTAATTTGGTGTACTTTTAGGGCAGTGTAGTATTCGTTTCAAGAATCTGGTTTGATGGGTTTCTATGTTATCAGCATATCGTAGACCCCAAATTTCTGAGCCATACAGTGCAGTTGCATTTATGATTGTGTTCAGTAATTTAGATTTTTCTTGCCATGTGTTTGACTTACCGCGAGCTAATATTTGATTTACGTTGTGGTTAGCTATTTCTGCTTTCTTCTTACTCTCGATTACTGCGGAGTTAAATTTACCTGATGATGAAAAAATAATACCCAAGTAGGTGAATTTGTTCACCACTTCTATTTCATTGTTGTTGTATGAAAAGGATCTCCGTGTTGGCGCTCTTCCTCTATGAAAGCAAAGTATTTTTGTTTTTTGAACATTGACTTGCAGAGAGTTATTGCGACAGTATGTGAGTAAGTGGTCTAGTTTTTTCTGTGTGTCTATAGCTGACTTTCCGAATAACACCATATCATCCGCATATGCAAGCAGTATGATGTCGTTTATACCGTCAACGTTTATTCCTTCGAAGCCAGCACTACGGAAATGGTTTTCTAAGTCGTTCACGAAAATCGAAAATAGCAAGGGGCTGAGAATCTCACCCTGAAGGACTCCTTCTGTAATGTGTACCTCTTCGGATAGTTGTTGTTGGCATTTCATTTGGACGGTAGCGTTAGTGTAGAGATTTTGTATTATACGAGTTATTTTTGAACTAATTCCTGACGAGTAAAGCTTGTTCCATAGTAAGTTGTGGTTCACAGAGTCAAAAGCTCGCTTCAGGTCTATGAAAATTGCATACGCATAATTTTTCTTCAGACGAAGTTGTAAATGGGATATGGCTGCAAGGCAAAATATGTTGTCAATTGTTCCACGATTACTTCGGAAGCCTGATTGGTTCTCATGTAGTATATTGTACTCTTCTGTCCAGAATTGGAGTCTTCTATAAATTATTTGGGTGAAAAGTTTACATATACAGTTGAGTAATGAAATTAGCCTATAGTTTGACGGGTCTTTTTTGTCACCCTTTTTATGTAACGCAATTAAATGTATTTTAGACCAAGAAACTGGTATTATTTCATGTTCTAGAATAATGTTAAACATGTTAAGTATGTAGTTATTCCAATTTTCTGGTAAGTTTTTGTAAAACTCGTAATTTATGCAGTCTTCGCCTGGTGATTTATTTAATTTAGAAAACGCTATACAAATTTCTAGTTCATTTAGTGATATGGGTTGATCAAAGGAAGGGTGTAGACAATCCATAAAAGTGTCATTGCTTGTAATCGTGGGTTTGTACGTATTCTTTAGAAAGTATTCCCATTGTTTAAGTTCTACTTCATTTACAAAATTGGGTTTGTTTCTTAAAGCGTTGACTGTTTTCCAGAAGTTTTGAGTGTCTGTAGTTTTGCTGAGGGATTCGGTGATTTGCTGGTAATAAGCGTTTTTATGATATTTTAGTGATTTTCGGTAAACACTTTTATTTTGAATGAATTCATTTAAACTCTCATTTGAACGGTCCTTATGGTATTTCTTTAAACTATAATTTGTTTTCTTTTTTAACTGAGCACATTCCTTATTGAACCAGTTTTTATTTTTATTTAGGTTTGATGTGTTACAGGTGTTTACTTTTTGGAAGTTAATCATTGAGGATTCAGATGCTGCATACTGTATGGCGTTTAAGAGGTTACTGTTGAGAGCGTTAGGGTCGTGAGAAGAAAAGTATATGTTGTTAGATAATTTTAAGTTAGTTTTATAGGTTCTTAAATTAGTATTATTAAATTTAAATTTTGTTACAAAATAGGAATTTAAGTTCTTGTTGGATTTAGTGTCAAGTTGATTTAGATGATTTTCTTCTTTTAGTATTACACTACATAGACAATGAGGAGAGGGTTCAGTCAATGGGATGACCTTGAATTCTGTGATGCTTTCAATGGCAATGAGATTTGCCCAGGCCAGATCAATTATACTTTTTCCATTTACGCTTATAAAAGTAGGTTTACCTGGAAAGTCTCCGGTGGTGCGCCCATTTAATACGAATAGGCCGAGGGTCTCCATAATTTCAGTAAGTTTAATTCCTCTACCATCTATTGCGTTTATTGTCGTCGATCTTTGGTCTTGCACGTGGAAGGAAGAGAAGGAAAAAGTGTTGTCATCAATGTTGTTCAGTTCGCCTATTTTTGCGTTGTAATCTCCTGTAATGATTATTTTGTAGTCGGTGTATAGGTCAACAATAGAGGATATAGTATCATAAAGCATGTTAATGCAAGATATATTAAGGGTAGGTTTAAGATATATTATGCCTATTATGTATTTGGATTTATTGTTTAAATATTCTATTATTATCCAATTATTAGAGTTATCAATTAAATTTATTTTAATGTTTTTATACGATTTTGCACATATAAGTAAACCTCCACTGGCTCTCCCCTTTTCCTTAATTTTGGTAGCTTTACTATGTGCCACGAGCTTATAATTTGACAAGAAGGGTGGAAGTGAGATAAGGTCTGCATAATGCCAAGTTTCACATAAACATATAATTTCTGAGTCTAAAAGTTGTAACTGTGTGTCAGAATCAAGGTTAAACAAACTGTTTATGCCATTAATATTCCGAAACGTAATATTAAAGTTAACAATATTTATGTCTTTGTTACAAATACTTAGCTTATTAGTTTGGTGTGCTATACTGTCGCAGTAAGATCCTGGGTGGACACTAAAAAAGAGTCCAGAGTACCAGTTGCATTAGTACGATCTTCTTTTTTGTTTTTTGGTATCAATTTGTGAAATTTGCCCTTTCGCTTAGGGACGGTGATTTCTTGGGATCCAGAGGATGATTGGCTATCCCTGGGTCGTTTGTTGCCCGCAGAGAAGGCCGGATCCTTTTCATACAAGTGTCCGTTTATGTATAGTCTGTTATGGACTAATTTGACTTGATTTCCTGCAGTGATATTCTCTCGCCTGATGACCAGAAGCTGCTTTAGTTCATCTCTGTCTTCTTGGGGAAAGTCTTCATTTACATAAATATTTTCACCCTTAAAAAGAAATCTTTTTGAGTACACAGCGTTTCTTACTCTAAGAGTAGTAAAAGAAACTAGTACTGGCCTGGAAAAGTCCTTTTTGGTACCTAATCTTCTTACTTCGTTGATATCTGAATATTGTAGACATATTTTTAATTTGTCTTTTATTAACGTGTTTATTGCCTCTAGTAGTGTTTGCTGATCATTATGGGATTCCTCTATTCCAATGAATATAAGATTATTCCTTTTCTGTTGTTTTTCCAGGTGGTAAATTCGTTTTTGCTGTGAATCGATAATATTTTGCAGATTTTTTATGTCTGCATTGTTATTTTCACAAATTTTTGTTAAGGATTGAACTTCATGTTTCGTTTCTTTGATATCCTTTTTAATTTCGTCCAAGGAATCCAATTTTTTTAGTATTTTGATAAAATTATCTTCTTCACACATGGCGCGAAAAAAGAAATGAGGTTATGATATTATAACCGCTGATATTTGTGTTTGTGTGCTATGCTGTACACTATTTATTTTTTTATATATTGCGTTATTAATTTGTTTTTAACTTCCACTGCGAGTAAATTGTAATACTTTTTGTTTTACTTCACTAAAACTAGAATTTAGTTTACGACTAATTAAAACACGTGTTTTACTATTACTCAGTGTTGCCAACCCAACCAACAATTAAATATATTTCAATATCTACTTGATGTAAAGTTGATCGTCGCGGCATACTCCACTTTTAAAATAGATTCATAATAGGAGATTTGCATAACTTTAGTTCAGATGCGTCCGCTAGGTGCTCTAAGTCGATGTTTGGTATTACGCTGTCAGCCCACTGTTTCGTGTAGACCTTGGAGGTAGGAATAATATGGAGAGAGCATGAACTTGTATTATGGAACGGACGCAAGTAGTCAGTATTTCATGTTAGAGTGGGGATTCGCGCGGTGAGTACGAAATGAAATACTCATATTTAATCAATTTATTTCAATTATATATAATAATAATAATTTATTTTAATGCTCTTAGTTTTAGTGCGGATTTGAAGTAATTGGCAATATCCAGCATATTCTCCTTGGTTGGAATGGCAAGTAGATTCCTGATGGTTTTTTCTGTGGAACAGGGATGTGTATTTTTGTCTATAAATTTTGTTCGAAAGGGATTGTAAATAGGGCAAGAAAAGAGGAAATGGTTTAAGGAGTTTTCTTCGAACTGGTTACACAGGCTGCATACCTCATCGTCTGAAAATTTGTGGGTATAGTCATCTTGATAGCAGGAAAATCTTCTAATATTGGATGTTCTAAGTTGACAATATAATTTGAGGATAGTGAAGGGTATATGAAAGGAAAAATAATTGTAGGTTGTTATGTAGGTGTGGTAATTGGGGTTGTATGTTGAGTGTAGAATTCTTTTAGTGTCTTCAGAGTATAAAATTTCGTTATAAGCTTTTAGGATATTCTCTAATTCTGCTTTCAGTGCTATGCTACTTTGTCTCTTCCAGATCCATATGTAGTTAGCTTTTATAAGTACAATTTGAAGCATTCTGACCCAATTATATTTCGTTTGTTTTTCTGGCGTGATGATATTTGCAGATTTATCATTAAGTGTTATTAATTTATTGTAGCATATTTGTATGTATCTTTCTTCCGTCATTAGGAGTATTTTGTGCCAGTACTGTAGTATTTTGCTAACAATTAGAATATATAAATTTTTTAAGCCAGTTTCTCTTCTTATCATACAGGTTGTTATGTAAGTAAGTGATCAACGCTGAACCAATGGTAGAACTGACCCCAAAGATAGTAAATCTGGCAATAATTTTTGTTTATCATACTTTCTACAAGAACTAGAGGCATTTAAATCTGACCAATCACGTCATAGTTCAAAACTTTATAAAAAGGTAAAAATCAATGTGTTCTCTGGAAAAAATGTGATACCTGTCACAAATGACATATAATCATTGACGTCTATTTGGAAATAACTCTCTGCACCGTCTTACAACAGCACGACTATTTTGTAATGTCTCGCTATTTTATATGCATGTTTGCATACTCTTGGTTGGTGAAGGTAAATGTTATTTTGAGAATATCAAAAAAAAAAACAGAATATAAATTGTACGTAGATGCAAAAAAAAACATTTAACGTCAGAGTGACAATCAATATTTTTTCCAGAGAATACATTGATTTTTACTTTTCTATAAAGTTTTGAACTATGACGTGATTGGTCAGTTTTAAAGGCCTCTAGTTCTTGTAGAAAGTATGTTAAACAAAAATTATTGCCAGATTTACTATCTTTGGGGTCAGTTCTATCATGGGTTAAGCGTTGATCACTTACTTACATAACACCCTGTATATCCTGGAGTAGATTTCTGTAAGCAAATTTGGATTTAAAGTATTGCATGGATCCTTTTTCAATATTTTCTTTTCATGACAATTCCCATATTTCAGATCCATAGAGTAGTGTAGGTGCAAGTATAGTGTTGTACAGTTTCAAATCAATTTTCCTTGCAAAACATTTGCGCTTTCAACATGTGTTATTGCGCTAGTTGTTCGGTTGCCTTTGCTTAATTTTTCTTTGGTATTTTCGTTAAAATTTCCTGATGAAGAAAATATAACTCCCAAATAGGTATATTTGTTTGCAAAATGAATTTCCTTGTTTTCACAGCGATGTGTTACATAACGTTTAGGTGGTCTTCCATTGTGAAAGTGAATTATTTTCGTTTTTTCTGCGTTTATTGTGAGTTGGTGGGAATTGCAATAATCAGTTAGTGCGTTTAATTTCCTTTGAATATCGGGTGGTGAATTGGCCAATATGACAATATCGTCTGCGTATTGCAGTGTCAATATATCTTTTTTATTATTTATAAAGTACCTTCAAGGTTCTTTTGTCTGAATGATTCCTCTAGGTCGGATATGTACAGTGCAAAGAGTAATGGGCTTGTACATTCTCCCTGTAAGACTCCCTTAGTAACTTGTATTTCTCTAGTTAATTCATTATTTACATTTACTCACACAACAGCATGTTAATACATATTTTTTAGAAGCCTTGTGATCTTGCCACTTATACCCGCTTGGTAGATTTTTTTCCAAAGTATATCGTACGGTACCGAGTCGAAATCTTTACAGAAATCAACGAAAATAGCATAGACTCCTTGTTTATTAGTTAAGAACGTAGACTGTGTTATTGCGTTTGAAACGAATAAATTATCTGTGCAGGATCTGCTTCTCCTAAAACCTGACTGGGCTTCCGGTAGCATTTCCTTACTTTCGATCCAGGTTAGCATTCTGTTATTTAAGATAGATGTAAACAGTTTCGTTATAGCGTTGATTAGGGCGATACCTCTGTAATTATTTGTGTTCATTCGATCTCCTTTCTTGTGTGTCATTGTCAATTTTATTGTTTTTAATTCAAGTGGCAGATCTTCTACAAGGAACTTATTCAGTAGATCTTTGAGGTATTTTTGCCAATTATGTGGTAAATTTTGAAGTTGTTTGTATATAATTTCATCTGTTCCTGGGCTTTTGTTTACTTTCAATTTCTTCAGTGCGATATTAAGTTCTGTGTAAGTAATATTATCATCCAGATATGGATGATGGACGTCAATAAAATTTTGCTCAAGGATTACTCTTTTACTGTACCACTGTTGGAAGAATGTCTCCCATTCGTTTATATTAATGGGATTTGGTGCGTAGTTTGATGGTTGTAAAGAGTTTAGGGTTAGCCAAAATTGTTTCTGGTCATTAACATTTTCTAATCTGGTTTTAATTTCAATTTTGTATTTTTTCTTTTCATCGGTTATGCAGCGTTTGTATTGTTTTTTAGTTTGTATGTATGATGTAAATTTTTCTTGCGAGAATCCATGTCTCTTGCACTCCCTGAGACATTTTTTAGTGTTTTTATTGAGTTTCTATCTTGGTAATTTTGTACTGTTGCGATAAATTTTAATTTTACTAATCATACTTATCTCATTTGACACGGTTTTAATTTTAGAGTTCATAAATTCGTATATTTGTGCTGAGGTCATATTAGAGATATCGCAGGAATAGTCTAAAAGTTTTTCTTCATATAGATCTATTTTGGAATTATCCCATTTGGTTTTTATTATGTTTGTAGACGATAAATTTTGTGAGTTACTGATATTGTTGTACATATTTGTGACTCTTAATGAGCATATCCTATGATCCTATGTACGTCCTCTATAATTTTGAAGTCAAATACTAGTTGTAGTGCATTCAAGTTAACCCATGTACGTCCTCTATAATTTTGAAGTCAAATACTAGTTGTAGAGCATTTAAGTTAACCCATTTTAAGTCTATTGTGCTTTTCCCGTTGGCACTCACGTACGCATAATTTGCAGGAGTATCACTCTTCGATCTGCCATTGAGCACTACAAAATTTTCTTGTTCAAAAGTTTCCACCAGATCTCTCCCTTTTTTGTTTGTAGTTTTATCCATTGCAGTTCTCGTCGCAGTCCAATACTTTCGCCTATACGTGCATTGAAATCGCCGCATAATATGTATGCATAGTTCGGATATTGTTGGATTAAACTTTGTAGGCTTTCGTTGAAGTATTGAAGTAATACATTGTATTCGTATGATTAGGAAAAATAAATTGCTCCCAGTACAATATAATAGTTTGAGCATTAATTCTGACTTTTAAAAATATCCAGTGTTGTTCTTTTGCAATAACTGATATATTTTGGGCGGGAATTTTTGAGGAAATGATAATGCCACCTATTGCTCTTCCAGTATTAACTACTTTTAATGCTTTTTGATCATATCTGTTGTAGTCTTTAAGGAAAGGAGGATTTTCTTTCAACTCGTAATTTATCCACGTCTCTGTTAAGCATATAATATCATGCCATAAAAGAAGGTCTTCATCTTGAGAATTTAAATTAAATAGATTTTTGAATGTTGCTGAAATTATTGTTTATTGTGTTGGTTTTAGATTCGAGTTTTTTGAAGTTGATTGAGATCGAAGTCTTGTTTGAATGTGTTTGTCTAAGGGTCCTGTTTTTAATTGGGTGTTTTTAGTTGTTAATTTCCCTTGAGTTTTTGGGGTTTTAGTTATGTTTTTTTCTTGTATATTATCTTGTGATGGTTTATTAATATTTAGAGCTTCCTTACCTAAGTGTGACAATGAGTAAAGTGATGCAGAAAGTCTCCTTGTTGATGTCGTGAAATCAAGATTTTCGTCAGTTTTGTCATTTATATTATTATCGCTATCTCCATCCACTTTATCGTTGTCTTTAAAATCCATTGTAGTGTATTTCGATCCATCTATATAAAGTGCGTTTTGATTTAAAAATACCTTATGTCCTTCCTTTTTTGCCCTATTAAAATGTGGTTTAAGTATTTTTCTATCTTGTAAAACGTTAGGAGTGTAGTTCTTCTTCGATGTAAATTTTGCTGTTTTTGAGAGACTTTGTATTTTTTAAAATGACTCACTTTTTTGATTTTTTTTTAATTAAACTCAACAAATATTGGCCTGGTTTTATTATCTTCGTATTTTCCAATCCGTTTTACATTTTTAATGTTATCTGGGGTTGTATATGCCAAGTTCATTTTATTTTTTATTATGTCTAAAATGATTCGTTCTATAGTTTCTCCTTTTTCTTCGTGAATGCCAAAAATAAGAGGTTTTTTTTTTCTTATTCTTTTTTCCAAAAATTTAATTTGTTTATCTTTGGCTATAAGTTTTTCTTCGAGTTGTTCAAATTGTATTTTATATACTTGATTAATTGTTTGGACTGCATTATTTAGTATATCAAAAGATTTTTGTAGATTGTCTATTTTGTTGTCCAGTGGCTCTAATATTTTTTTTTATTTCGTCGATTGTAGCCATTTTATTTTCCATTGTTAGATTTTATTTTTGCTACAGTTGGGAACACTGCGCTTATAGTAATCTTGTTGACTTTTGTTAATTAGTTTTACTCAATTCATTGATCTTGTATGATTTTAATATTTTTGTTGTCACTTTTTCTCACATAACTCAGTCAGTATTCGGAAAAATTTCACAGCTATGTTATACGAAATATTAAAATATTATTTTCACACTGTTTCATAAAATATTTGTGTAATTAACAGAATTTTCTCCTAACCTCCAAATACTTTAGAACAAAAACGATATAGCTGCGGCATAAACACAAGTGACAGCAACGACTTTGCCAATGCTACAAGGTCGGGTTTCAAGTTGGAGTCGGGGAAACGACTTCACTCGCGATTACAAATACTCCCTCCATATTATTCCTTCCTCCAAGGTGGAGACGTATATTTGTTTCTCGTGCTCTTTGTTTGTTTAATAATAAGTATGACAAATATAACTATATTAAAAAACGAACTGAAATTAGTAACTAACCTAACCCCTTTGATACTATTTACAGATTAAAATTATGGCGAGATAAAAATCTAAATAATTGTTTGTGATTTTATTCAATTTTGACGTTTTAAACTGTCATTATTAACTCCATGGCAACAATTATAAGTAACACTTTTTTCACAAGTCAATTAAATTTTTTTATATATCACCGTGGGATAAGTTATACCATATCCCACTCATTTTAGTTATGTAATGGACTTGTTAGCCCAATGAGTGCTTTAATGAAATTATTACCACACTAGTGCGGTAATGAAATTGACAACTCACAAATCCAAGAAAAGATAATTATTTATTGTTTATAAATATTAATAACACAATTTGAACAGTTATATAAATTAACACCTTCGTTAACACTGGCCGTTTTTACTTGTGTGCTTGTACAACTAGAATTAGTAACCGAGACGGTGGCATCAGATTTTTCGGATGAAACTGCTCCATTCTTCCCCAAAATTTGGACAGCGATTTTCTTCTTATTCTCAGCGGAAGTCTGTATATAGCCTTCCGCAACGGAATCAGAACGCCATCCACCGTGCCTTTTTATGTCGCGGAGATCTGCTCCTGCATTTGCCAACATTGTAGTGGAGGTGCGCCGGAAACAATGACCAGTAAATTCCTTTGCATCAGGCAACCCCAAAAACTCTGCAATTATTTTCGGCATGCTTCCTATTGTATTTATCCCAATAGGTTGATTCGTGCATCGACCATTTCTGTATGCCAGAAAAAAACGATCATTGGAGCAAATTTTAGGACGAAGTTTCACGTAATTTCTGATAGTCTGAACTAGATTAATACCATCAATATTTCCAACCGTTATAAAAAATTCTCTACTTGTATTAGTTTTGGTATCCGGAATTACGACTCTAAAACATGATCCTTCATCTATGACGTTGCTTATCCTCAGAAATGTAAGCTCCTCTCTTCTGCATCCACCCGCCAAACCAAAAATCAAAACAACCTGAAAATTATTATACGTTACAACCAATAAAATACATGATTACCTTGTATATGACTAACCTTCATGCATAAATATTTCTCGTTCCCTGCTGTCTGCAGGAATCTAACAGTATCTTTTCTGTTTAGAACTTTAGACTTTTTAGGTTTATAACCTTTTGCTATATTTTTCAGCAAAGCTGTGAGATTGACATATTTTTTTATATCAATGCGCTTCTTGATCGATATTTCCGTCTTCAGCATCGAGTAGTAACACCAAAGGGATGAGGGCTTCTGGCTGTTACTTAGTTCTTTAAAATATACTAGTAATACCTTTTCGCTGGTAATGTTCTCTATGTTTTTCAAAATGCACCACTGCTCATATTTTTTAAATGCCAATTCATATTTGGCTCCAGATTTTGATGGGACAAGTCCGGATATTACATTATTTGCTTCTTCCTTAATACTTACGGGCACATCGGACGTTTTTTCTTCAGAAGAACAGCCTGGCAAACTCATTTTCGAAGAAAATCACAACAAAACGGTTTGACATCAGAAAAATTTATTTAGAATAACAGTTTGTTGTTATTCGGTAACTGAGACACGATCATAGACTACTAACGCTTTTCTGTGATTTTCAAACAAAATAGATCCTATCGTCATCTTGATTAATTTATTTTTTTATCAAAATGATGCTATTTTGAAATAATTTTAACGGTGATATATAAAACTTTGTACGATATTCACATTTTTTTAATTCACTCTGCAACAAATAAAGCATTTAAAATAATATCAGACACGAAATTAACACTTACCATAGTATTTATCAGACATTATCAGCCATTTTCATTATTTTTCACGGCACAAATGACAGACAATAAAGCTTTTTAAATAGATGACTTGACATCTATCATCAACGATTGTCATGCACAGTCTACTAACTGATTAGTTTTTTTGTTTTGTCAAAATTAAATATTATAATGGTTTTTATTAGTATTTCGTCAAAATTGAATAAAATATTGTACAAACCACGTGAGCTAAGAATGTTTATTCACTCGAAGAAATTAACTCACTCGCCTTTACGGGCTCGTGAGCTAAACTTTCTTCTCATGAATAAACATTACCTTAGCTCACTTGGTGTGTAAATATCTATTAATGAGTTTAATTATGAGTTTCCGGAGGATATACTTTTGAAACCACTGAATGAAGTAAAGAGAAAAATATTAAGTGAAAAAGAAATACATAACTGGTTTGATGAAAGAAAAGCCACAAAAGGTCTAAAAAAGCAAGACTATTATCCATAAAATTATCTGTTAAAAACAGAAAGGTCCATGAAGAAAAATATGTATAATTTATAAAGTCTTTATAAAGTATAAATTTTTTTTTCTTCATGGACCTTTGTGTTTTAACAGATAATTTTATGGATAATGGTCATCCTTTTTTATATACTTTATAGTCTTTATTCCGAACAAAAAACAAAAATGATGTATTTCACAAAACAACAAGCAATAAGCAAACCTACTATATAAATTAATAACAGGAAGATAGACTACTAACTAGAAAAAACATCGAATGTCTACTTAAACAATATTACATTATATATGTCACATATCAAATCAATGTCAACGTCAAAAATAATAACTACATCCTTCAAATACCCTGTTTTGAATTATTTTAACCAAATGTAAATGTAAATCCGGCTCAAAATGTTTCGGGTTAAAATTGAAACAGTTTGGTATTTCAAGTTATACCTTCAAATAAAAGGTTAAATTAAATAAATGCTCGAAGGACCAGAATTCCAATTAGAATTCAATTAATTAATAATCAATATGAATATAGGTGTGGGAATAATATCACAAAGGAACCAGTAAATCAAGCACAGACTACTGACCTTAGCTGTTTTTGGCGACACACTGGTTTGATGTTGGTTCGTAGTATTTTGAAACTTATTATTTTCTCGAATGAAAACGGTGCAAACAATGACGTCACACTGCGACTGTTTTGAAATAGTTTCGAACCAGCCGGCAGCAATGGTTTGTAATGTTTTCGTAGAGGGGGGGAGGAAGTTTAACCTTACTTTCAGTGTTTGATGTAAACAAACTTGTCAGTGACAGATACAATTGTGGATTCAGAATTGATTCCCTGTGTAGAAAATATGGATATGGTAGAAATTGAAGTTGATAATTTAATATTAAATGTTGACCAAAATACTGCGAATACGCTTTTGGCTGGTTAGTAGTAATAAATATATTAAATATCCACAGAATTTCATTTTCTCTGTTGCATTTTTAGATCGTGCCTATGCTAAATCGTATGCAACATTCATCAGAGAGCAAATTGAGGAAAAGAATATGCAAGAATCATCATGTATGTAATACGTAATTTTTAAAATTATTCTTAAAGCAATGTTTAATTATTTAAGACACAACAAGACCACGAAGATACATTAGCTTTCTTAGCTTTACGAAAACAATATAACAATAAATTTAATGACAAATGTACAAAAAAAAAAAAAAAAAATGATATGGGATAAAATTGCGACTCGAATGAAAGAAATGGGTTACTTCGTAGGTGATGGCATAGACGGCCGAGAGAAAACAAAAGTTTGCAAATATGCAATCGTCATTTATGAAATCATGGATAAGATGAGACAAACAGGAGAGGGTAAAGTTCCAGATACTCCATATTTTGATGAAATGTTTGAAATAATGGGTGATAAACATAAGTATGAATAATAATGTTTGTGTACTGGATAAAAGTAGTTCATCCAGTTCTACTTCATTACTTCATAAACATAAGTCAAATCCAGTTCGTACTTTTGACAGTATGAATAATAATGTTTGTGTACTGGATAAAAGTAGTTCATCCAGTTCTACTTCATTACTTCATAAACATAAGTCAAATCCAGTTCGTACTTTTGACAGTATGAATAATAATGTTTGTGTACTGGATAAAAGTAGTTCATCCAGTTCTACTTCATTACTTCATAAACATAAGTCAAATCCAGTTCGTACTTTTGACAGTATGAAAAATAATGTTTGTGTACTGGATAAAAGTAGTTCATCCAGTTCTACTTCATTACTTCATAAACATAAGTCAAATCCAGTTCGTACTTTTGACAGTATGAATAATAATGTTTGTTTACTGGATAAAAGTAGTTCATCCAGTTCTACTTCATTAGATCAAGATCGTGATCAAGATCCTGTTTGTTCTGAACCAAATACCTCAATAAATCATAAAAGTTCCAGATTTGACCATATTCAAAAATCAGTTAAGCTTAAGGACAAATTTTTAGAAGCATTTATATCAATAAATAAAGAAAATATGGAGAACAGGAAACAAGACTTTACTAAAATGATCAATTTAATGGAGCAGCAAAATCAGCAAAGACATCATCCCGAAATGAAGATAGCGATGAGGACTGCCTTTTTATTTAATTAAAGAACTTTTTTTAGAATTTAATTTTTGTTTTTGTTATTAGAAAAAAGTGTTATAATATGTGCAAAATGTATTTTATTTTTCTATTTATATAAATACTACAGAAGTATAAAAATAAAATTATTTACAATAACTGTGCAATATAGTTTCGTTTTGCTTCACTGCGAGCATTTTGTTGTCTTACATCTACAGCAATTTCCCAGAAATCAGAATTTGCATAAGAGAAATTATGTAGTACATAGCAGGCAGTTATAATATGTACAGCTTTTTCAATGCTATTAACATTAATATATTTCAAAATTCTCCACCTAGATTTTAATAGTCCAAAAGAATGTTCTATTGCTATTCTAGAAATACTGTGACTATTATATTTTTTTTGTACTGCATTCAATTGCCCATTTTCCCTGTAAAAATATTAGTTTTGTAATGAAATAATAAGCTATTTAAAAATTATATTACCTGTATGGTGTCATAAGCCAGTTTAATAATGGGTACGCGGAATCGCCAATAATATGGTATTCCTTGCTGGGAAAATATCGATTAAAATTATTGTTTTCTTCAATATTTAAGTAAAGTGAAGGTTTCGAAATACCTATAACAATATACATTTTTATAATATAACGATATTAGGAGGTAATGCATACTTTGTCGAAAACCTTGTGTTAATGTTTGATTCTATTACTATGAATTGGACGAATTTGATGACTATAACCAACTTTTATTTATTGCTGTAGCAGTTAGAACCAAACATTTAGCACCAGGTTTAGAACGGAGTTCGCACTACAACCCATTATTTTTAATAGTATATTTATATATTTACTCTTGCACCATGGGCAGAACCTGGAAATCCGACAAATATGTGTGTAAATATTTTATTCCTGAAAAATTTAAGCATTGCATATATTTAAATAATTTTTAATTACTAATTCATAAATACCTACCAGGAAAACCACTTCTTAATTGAAATTCATTTTCCACTTGTCGTATTTCATTGTGATCTGGCCAAACAGCATAACTTTCCATTAGGCTTATTATTCTTTGCAGTACAAACATCGTACAGGAAAAAACAGTTGAGATCGCTACATTAAATTTTTCGCCTATTGATATTAGTGCTTCACTTTTACCTAACCACCACAGTGTGATCATCAGCTGTTTTTCTGCTGGTATTGGCACAAATCCACCTCTATAACTTTTATTTAATTCTGCGCAGTTTATTCTATTCAACAGAGAATGAAATGTCTCTCGACTAATTCGAAATAATGAATAGAAATCTTCTTCCAAATACCTGTCTATCCACCTTTCAAAAAATTCTTCCATTCTAATATGCTTCTTACGGAAAAATAGAAAGAGAATTATTAAACAATCGTTCTGTATATCACTTCTATCTCTTAAAAAACGTAGCAAATTAATCTGCCGTGTGGTATTTTCGTAATCATCTTGAATTAATTTTAACAAAATTAGCACTTCTTGATCCTCGTCCATGGTTACCAATACTTTTCAAACAATATACCAACATCACATTGACAACTATATCTGTCAAATTCAAATACGTCATAACGTCATTATTTTAAAACTATACATTTTGGCGAGTCACAAAATGATGACGTCAGTCACGAAAACGGTTTGAAAATCTTATTGAATACGGTTCGTCGCCAAAAAACAGCTCTTATGTGACGGGAACCAGCGTTGACTCGAAGGAGGTTACAACACAAGAACAACAGGAAATGTATTTGAGCACGAACCAGTGTAGACTGCACGGGAACAGCTAACAGGAACTGGGCTGCTTTGTACCTCCAAAAGGATTGAAGGAACAGGAACCAGGAACAGCTTACTTATGAAAACCAATCCCACAATTGAATTGGTCCAAATTTTATTAAACTCAATCGCTTAATAAAAGAATGTCATTTTTTAAATGGATCCAAATGGAACGGCAGGTAACCATTAGGAATATACCACTTGAATTGAATTCTCGAAGTATCACAAGTAAGATTCACTATAATATTTAAAGTCCCAACACTATTAACTCATATTGATTTGCCAAAAAACATAATAGTTTAATTAGCGAACGAATACATTTTAATTGAAACTCTTTAATTACAATAAACGAAGAATTTTTAATTGATATGAAAATTTACGCAGAGAGCAACTCACAATACATGCGGATGCGTCAAGGATTAAATTTGTACTCTTGTGTATTTATGTTATTTTTTGTTATATTGCTAGGCTCTTCGTATTGTTGTGATTAAATTGTTTTTACAGGCTTCTATATGTTTTTTTTTATGTATTTACAATTCATGGAATACGCTATTTTTTCTTCTTTATCAGGCGATATTCCTCTGTCAGTAGCCGACTTGATCTATCTAGTCGCTCTGTGACATTATTCCCAAACACCCCCTTTAATTATTATTTTTGGCATTTCTATCAACAATTCCTATAAATAATAAATGTTTTGTCATAACTTGTTGGGGTACATCTTTCGTTAAGATGTCAGCTGGTTGTTCTTTAGATTCTACATATCTCAATTCTATGTTCCCTTTTTCAACTTCTTCTCGTATAAAGTGGTACTTTCTATTTATATGCTTCGTTCTTGACTTCTGGCTGGGATTATGTGTCCAATCTACAACTGCCTTGCTGTCTGTGTTTAGTTAAATATTCTTCTATCAATTTTTCCGAAATTTTGTAGCCATCTTGTTTCACACGCACCTTCGCAAACTGCTAATAATTCAGCCTCCATCGTGGACAAAGTGACGAATTTTTGTTTTGAACTTTTCCAATTAATTAAAATATCACCCATTTTTGTAATAAAACCATGAAATGCCCTGCTGTCTTTTGTCGTACACCACCCAGAATCCGTGTAAATTGTGATGTCGCAATTCGCAGAATTCATTTTCAATATTCTATTTTTAGTACCTTGCAGATATCTTAGTAATCTTTTCACTGCTCACCAATGTATATATCTCGGGTCATGACAAAATTGTGACAATATGCCGACAGAATAAGCAATATCCGGCCTCGTTCCTCTTGCTAAATATAATAGCTGCCCAATTGCTTCCTGATAGATTTTTTGATCAAATTTTTATCATTTTCCTTAAAATCTTCTAAATTATTTCCTATTGTTCCCGGAGTTCTGACAGGTCTTGATTCATTCATTTCAAAAATTTTTAATATTTGGTTTATGTAGTTTTTCTGAGATAAGTGTATTTCATTCTTCTTTTCTTTAATTTCAATTCCTAAAAATTTTCTTTTTTCTGTTACTTCTTTCATTTGAATATTTTCTGACGTTTTTCATAAAATCTTCGATTGTTTCATGACTGTCTGCTACTGCCAAAATATCATCAACATATACGCCAATATATATACACTGGCGAGCAAAAAATTGAGGTCAATTATTAATTATGATATATTTTCGGAATGTTTTGTTTTAAGCTCATGTTTGTAAATTGTAAATCATAGAAGGATCTTAATAATTTATTTTTTGAGAAATATCATCTGTTTTCTTTTGTTATGTCATGTAATATCACTCTTTTTACAAATTTTATGAAATAGCGTGCATTCGCGGTAATTGAAGATTCGCATTTCGGTGTTTCTTTTCGGTATAGCGTTGATTTCTCTTTGTAAAATCTATCAGATACACGGTGTAGTACTCGTATTGTGTATTTAGCAGTTCACAATGCTTGTAAATCCTATTGCTGCGGCAAGAATTGTAGCGTTGATACAAGATGGCCGAGGACAACGTGAAACTGCAAGAATTGTTGGTAGGAGCCTTTGTGCTGTACAAAAGATGTTTCAGCGCTATGAGGAGATTGGTTTGATAACCAGAACACCAGGATCCGGGCGTAAAAGAATCACCAGCCGAAGAGATGACCGATTTTTGGTGTCCGAAAGTTTGTGGAATAGGACAGCTTCTGTGGTTTTGCTACGAAATCAACTCCAACAAGTTAAAGATGTAAATGTTAGTGAATGGACCGTTAGAAGAAGGCTTAATGATACTGGATTGTCTTGTAGAAGGATGGCTACAGGTCCACCATTGCAACGCCGGCATCGAATTGCAAGATTGGTTTTGACGGACGTCGACGAGTATGGAAAAGACCCGGAGAAAGATACGCTCAAGTTTCTATTGATGAGCGACTTCCATTTGGCGGTGGGTCGGTTATGGTTTGGGCGGGAATCTCTTCACAAGCACGCACAGAGTTGATCTTCATACAGAATGGCTCCCTGACAGCTCAAAGGTACATTACGGAGGTTCTAGAAGACCATGCTATGCCTTTCTTGATCACTATGGGCGAGCGTAGCATTTTCATGCAAGATAATGCTAGACCTCACGCAGCCAGAGTTGTCAGAGAACATCTGGATGAAGTGGGAATTAGACGGTTTGATTGGCCAGCCCTCAGTCCGGACATGAATCCCATCGAACATGTCTGGGATGAGTTGGGATGGCGTATCCGAAAGCATACACCAGCTCCAAGAACTGCCCAGGAGCTTAGAGCTTTGCTATTGCAGCAATGGAATAATATTGACCAGAATATGATCCTTAACTTAATTCAAAGTATGCCTCGTCGAGTTTAAGCAGTAACGAACGCAAGAGGAAGAAATAGGCAATATTAGTAGTAAGTTTTTTAAATTTTTTTCGTTCCACATAACTCCTAACAACAAAAAGTCAAACTACGTTTGAAATGTAAATTTATTGTTTTTTCATAATAAATTATAAAACCAAAAAATATGCTTTGCGTTTCAATATTGAATTATTAATTTAGCCTATAAAATACAGTATAATGGTTTTCAATTTACAAATATAAGCTTAAAACAGAAAATTAGAAAAATACATAATAATTAATAATTGACCTCAATTTTTTGCTCGCCAGTGTAGATGTGGAAGTACTCGTGTCGAGTAGTTAAGAAAACAAATAGCGGGAATGCAGTGTAGGAGTATATTGGGCTCTAATCATCGATCTTTAAACTAATAGATGCAGCGTACAAGCAAAACGCCTGTCCCGCCATAACGGTGCAGACACAGTATCTCTATCCTTCAACATTACGGAAGTTAAGAAAACGCAGCACAATAAAAAATTTGATTTGTCCCTAACTTGTTGTACTTGGTGCATAATCGCTAAGAGTATAGATTTAATTTTGTGCATAATTAGATTCATTATATATTTTTAATACAATATATTACATAAATATTATATTATAGGGGACAAGTAATAATTAATAAGAACTTACATATAAAATGACACAGCTGGACCGCGTACGTACTGTTGACTGCACGAAATACACCGTTTCCCCATTATTTTGTCACATACACACCTCACATCACATACACGTATATATTGACAGAAATAATTGTAAATGTTCTCCAAAAAAGCAAATAATACACAAACAGTTACGAAACGTCAAATGTAGATTTGACAATTATTTAGTGATAGAGAGCGATGTATAGAGGTTTACATATGACTGAAAAAGAATACGAACGCATGCGCAGTATACTTTAACTGAGAACTTCCGTACTGTTGAAGGACAGAATATATATTTCTATCCTTCTATGTTGGAACAACATTCTAACAATAAAGGAATGGGAGACACTTGGTCCATTAGTTTAAAGGTCGATGGCTCTAATAAATAATTGTCACTCTTTACAATTAACCAAGCTTTCGGTTATTTATTTAACCATCCTCAGGGTTCTAAAATATGTTTAAATTGTTACAAATAAATTACAATTTTGTGATTTAAAATATTTGTTTATTTACATTGTGTGAGATTAAGTATTAAAAATTATATCTACGTCGTACATCATTTTTTGGAGAAAGAATTTTGGAAATTTTTTTTAGTTTTGTTCTTCTAACATTTTTAGTAACAGAATGTAATGAATTGTCGACATATCACAATAAAGTTTGACTAAAAACTTAAAAAAATGTATCACAGTATGTTTTATAAAAACTATTGTACATATTGTATTAATTCTACGTTAATTACGAACTTGTTTGTACTGTTTTCTAACTTTAAAATAATTTTGACTGCATTTTTGGAATTAAATGGTAATACGAAGAAGATATTTACTTACCAAAATGTCGCCAGAGGGACGGTGCAAAATTTGCTTTAAATTTAAAATTATAATTTTTAATGAAAACGAGGAATTGTAAAGAATGAAAATTAGAAATTGTTATTATTTAGTGTAAGGTTTGTGTTTAATAATGTCGGGGGGATACTTTTTCTTAGTCAAGTGTAATAAATAGTTATATATGTGGCTCAAGTTGTCAATATCATTACGCCTATTCATGCTATTTTCTGTATTGTAAATATGTACCATCTCGAGAAAGTGTCTCTTCGATGTATGAGATTCTGTTGCTAATACTTTTACATCATCATAAGCCGCAGTATGTTTAAATTTATTAAAATGTTGACTTAGAGCCGTCGATTGTGGTTTTCGTCTTGTATCACTTTTATGGGCGGTGATTCGGTCTTTTAATAATCTGCTAGTGTGCTCGATGTACATTTCGTCACAATTGCTGCATGGTATACTATAGATTACATGTGATTGTTTTAAAATTGGTACAGGATCTTTTAGTTTTGTAAATAATTACTTAGTTGTAGCACAGTTTCTATGGCTGATTTTCACAGAGTCGTCCGTTAGGATTTTTTGTAGTTGTGGTGTTACTTCTGGTATATATGGAAGTGATGCATATTTGACTTGCTGGTTGTTATTTTGATCATTGTTGCATGGTTGTGTCATTTTGATGAGGGGTGTTAAATATTAATTTGTTTAAAAAATTAATGGGGTAACCATTTTCAAGTAACATATCTCTTAATTTATTTAAATTTTTCTGGTGAAATGTTTTATGTGACAATTTGAGAATTCTTGACTTTAAGGCTAAGATGACGTTTATTTTTAGACGTTTTGGTTGTACTGATTTATAATGAATATAGCACCCTGATGCAATCTGTTTTGTATACCAGTTTGTTTTAAGTGTCCCATCGGTTTCTCTAATGACTGTGGTGTCTAGGAAAGATATCCTGTTGTTCGTCTCGCATTCAATGGTGAATTGCTGATGTGGGTTGAAATTGTTGAAGGTTTCTAAAACTGTATCTTGTTTATTCACTGGGATGCAGCATATTATGTCGTCAACAATTTTTTTAAGGAAATCTATTTGAAAATTTAGTGTACCTCTGTTCTGTTAAGTAATCCATAGTGTATTGTGCAACTATTGGAGACACAATCGCCCCCATAGGACTTCCTAAGAGCTGTTTGTAGAATTTTTCGTTGTATGAACAGTAGCAGGTGTCGAAAATAAATTTCAAAATGTCCGAGAATTCTTCTAATGTTAAAGATGTATGTTCGCAAAAGACATCCCACTTGTCTTGGATGCTAGTTTTGGCCGTTTCATAACTGATGTTGCTGAAGAGCGAAACCACATCGAGGCTTATAAGAATATGATTTTCCGGTATTTTGTGATTGTTAATGAAGTCTGCAAAATCGAACGAATCTTTTATATAATAAGGATTTTCAGTATTGTATGCTATTGTTAAAATGTCGGTTATGAATTGTGCAATTTTGCTATTCGGTGAGTATATCGATGCTACAATCGGTCTTAAGCTTAGAGTTTGTTTGTGTACTTTCGGTAAGCCGTAAAATTTCGGAGCAACTGCATTATAAATTGTTAAAGATTTTGCTTGTTCCGGTGTTATTTTATTTCTTGATTTTAAACTGCTGACGATCTTGCTAGCCTTCGTTTGTATGGTCGATGTTGGATCTCTGTTCAGCAACATGTATGAATTTACGTCTTCTAAGATGTTTAATACGAGCTGATGGTATTGTTCTTTTTCTAGGACACAGGTTACATTATTTCTGGTTTTACAGACGAAAATAAAGACTTATGTAGAGCACAAGCGGCCAATATCATTACAAACTTCATTCTTACAAACAATAATAACACTAATCTTTTCCAAAATTCTCCAAAAAACGATGTACGACGTAGATATAATTTTTAATACTTAATCTCACACAATGTAAGTAAACAAATATTTTAAATCACAAAATTGTAATTTATTTGTAACAATTTAAACATATTTTAGAACCCTGAGGATGGTTAAAATAAATAACCGAAAGCTTGGTTAATTGTAAAGAGTGACAGTTATTTATTAGAGCCCAATATACTCCTAGACTGCATTCCCGCTATTTGTTTTCTGAACTATATATATATATATATATATATATATATATATATATATATATATATATATATATATATAAATAAATAAATAAATCTTTTTCCTTTTTTATATATACGCATAAATCAGAAGTTAATCTTTTGAATCCAACATTTATTAATACTTCATCATTTTGATGTAAGTAGAAATTTGGTAAATTAAGGTAACGTTTTACATGTTTTCAATTTACAGTTGGAGACAGATTCATAAAATTGGATGTATTTTAAAACCATGGGTAGCGCAATTATTATTAAAGATGAAGCTTCGCCAAAAATAAATTTCCAGAAATCAGAAAAGTCTCAGCTTACCTCATCAGCGAAGAAACGTAAGAAAGAAATATTGCAACTAACAGACAATAATGTGCGCAGGCAATTATATTTTGAAGATCAAGAACCACAACGATCAACATCAATGTGTACTCCGGTTAAAAAAAGCTGTACCCAAAGTACAAATATGGAAGTATCGTCTTCGCCATCCGGTGACTTTAAAATTGAGAATGTCCGGCCAATTAAAAAAAAAAAAAAAACTCATTTCAAGAGTACAGGCGTAAATACCTTTTGTGAACAATCGACTATAGGAATTCAATGTAATTTGAAAGTTAAGCATGAGTTTTCTACACTACGAGTATTATCCGGTCATCACCATCGCAGACGCTGTCGACACCCTCAAGTGTAGCAACAGCAACAACTACTATATTGTATGAAAGAACTAATGTGTCATTCGAAAAAGACACAATTACTAAAATTGAAAACAATTCCCGACTTTATTTAGGTTTACCTGAAACCGAATATTTCTTAATAAAAAAATTAAGTAATGAAGGTCGTGTGGATTATGTGAAAATATTAATAACATTAAAAAAAATTTAGAACTGGGGACTCGTATGCTCGTTTAGGTATAGATTTCTCCAAAAATACAAACCAAATAAGTATTATTTTTTCCAATACAGTACCGAAATTAGCTGCATATATGCAACAATTTATAATATGCCCCGACAAATGGGCAAGTTAATAAGACCATATTCTGTAGCTGGGGGAACAAAATATAAGAAGGAAGAAGCTTTAGAAAGTAAAAGAATAGCTGCCTTACGTATCCATGTAGAATGGGTTATAAGACGATTACGTGAATTTAATATGTTACAACCACATGCATGTGTAAATAATAAGTTGATTAAATGGTTAGATTGTGTAATTATTAATGCTTGCGGTGTTGTTAATTTTCAAGGAGAATTAATAAAATGATTACTAAACTCATTTTTATTGTTTATTGTATAAACTACGTATGTACATATGTATAAATAAAAAGTAAGATATTTGGTAAGTATGAAATTAAATACAAAGTTTCTTTTAAGTTCATTAAAAAAAGGAATAACTAAATGTTCGACTAAATGTAAAATTTTTCTTATATGATTTAACATCATATTATTTCACGTGGTATCTTAGAATACAAGAACTATAAATAAACCGTAGAATGAAATTCTGAATAAATCTCAATATCGAAAAAAACGTGACTTACGTTGTTTCTCAAATAAGTGATTCAAATGCTATACAACCCATTCGACGCCATCTGATGTCTGACAAAAATCCGAGAGTTTGGAAATCGTATAACACGTTCAAACACGCGTCTGATATTATATGATGCAATAACACGTCAGAAGACAACACATTATAACAATATGAGCATTCCCATAAGACATAATGAATTAAATTTTCGATTAACACGACATGCGTGTTAACACGAAACGTCAGCGTAGTCTGTATCCTCATTAACTCTCTCGTCGCTGTACAAAAAAATTCTACCCATATCTACAGAACTACTTAGGGCCGTCCTTGCCGTTTGGTTTACTGAAGACGCCGCCGCTGTCAAATGGCGCCCGAGCTACGAAGTAATCGCCGATTACAGAAAGGACGTAACAACGCCAAAGAAACTCCCATTTCTTTATGGCATTACACTGTACCGGAGCTACAGGGTACCTCGCATTATGTATCTGGAATGACTGCCACCAACCTGTTTCTTATAACGTGATTGGTCTATTTTTAGCGCGTGACTTATTGTTAAACCAATTCAAACCTGTTTATCTGATTCAAACTAGTTTCATTGTAGAACACGTGCAAGCCAGATGTCGGTCTATTTTTACAGCATGATTCATCGCCAGATCCGGTTCAAACCAGTTTTTCTAGAACACATGCAAGCCAGATGTGTTTTATTTTTAGAGCATGACTCATCGCTACATCCTGTTTGTTTGAACATGTGCAAGTCAGATGTTGGTTTATTTTTAGAGCATGACTCATTGCTACGACCTGTTTGTTTGATCACGTGTAAGCCAGGTGTTGCACGGTCATTGACCCTCGATAGACTAATTTTAGATTATGACTCATTGCCAAAACAAGACGCATGCGGGGGTGGAGGTACGGACCTACGCTCTAGAAGTGGCCTTGAACCAGGTCTACGAAATCGTGGTGCGGTCCGCTGATGGAGGTCAATTTATCTAGAACTCTCACTGTATACCTACTAATAAAGTCGCTTACGATTGGAAACTTTTTTTATTTATAAATTGTGCATTTTAATTTAGAAACTTGTGGTTCTATTATTGTATTTTTAAATGTCAATAATAATACAGGTACACAAACAATTACATTTATTTACAAAAAGGAACGAAACACATTTATACATGCCAAATTAAATAAAATAATAATATTAATATACAAAATTAAATCTAACTTACAATTATATCAGAATCGCTTTCTGTATTCTCGTCAGTCATAACTAACATTTATAACAAGACGTTGTACATTATTTACATTGAGATATTTTTCTTTAATCTCCACAACATGTTTAACACTGTTACACCAATGTTCTTTTGGCAAATTGTCTATTTCATTTTAGATCAATCTTAAAAAATGTTCACAGTTGGTCGGAGAATTATTTTTTCTTCTTATGTTTGATTTGATTTGACCCCAAATTAACTCGATAGGATTGGAAATACAGTGGTATGGTGGCAAAGGCAAAACAGTATGGCCAAATTTTTCGGCCAATGTATCACATACATATTGTTTTTTTGTAGGTTTTGTATGAACAATCAACAATTGTTTTTTATTGTAATTTTCTTCAAAATACAGATCGTTTCTAACACGTTGGATGCCGCTTCCATTTAAATAACTTTGACAAGTCCCAAAACTTATTTTTGTTAAAAAAGTATTTTATTGCTTGAAAATACCGGTAAGTTGTATAGTAATCGATATAAAATATTTTTTTTTTGCAAAAATAAATTGAAGCTTATAAGCGGTGGTAGCACGGAACCTTGAAATTCATTCCATCCCTATATGTTAAGTAAAAAATTTATTCATGGTATTTTATTAAAGAAAATCAAAGAAAATTAAAATAAAATACAAATTCTACTACCCAAATGCAAAAAAATAATAAAAACACGAATATAAGACAGCCTCTAGAACAAAAATATAAAACACAATAACACAATAATAAGTTGCTACAGCCTATTTATGAGTAATAATGCTGTAATGGAGACAATATCCTGGATTATCTGGACAAGTTTCACATTCAAAAGTTGTGTCTGTGCGCTTTTTTTTTGTGCTGCACAATTTGCATCTTTTTCTTTTTATCTGTTTCTCACCTAGAATATGGGTTCGTTTTCTTAGGATATGTTCGTGAGTTTCCCGATTTTGTGGAACTTCTTCCGGAAAAAGGCGCTAAGTCTTTTTATAACCGTCATTCTAACATCAAAGAATGATATTTTTGGCACAGGAAATTTGATATAAAAATGAAAAGAATTCCTTAGCATCATTTCAATAATGTGAAAGAAAAGTTTTTTTGGGATAGTTTTTCTTTCATGAAAACAATGGGACAGCATCTGATCATGATGGTCTATATCAGATATATTTGTTATACTCCAATACTGCCAGTGGCTTAAATTTTTTTTCTTTTCTTTTATATTCTATTTCGTGCATTACATTTTCATATTTATTAGAAATATAAAGAACATCCCGCTTATCTTTCCATTTCCCTATCATTATCCCTTTGGCAAACTTCGCAACAGTTTCGCCTTTTTTCAGCTTAGTAGAAGTTACAACTTTTGGTGTATGTTTCTATCTAATCGTAAGGTATCAGTGCAATGTGTTTTCTTTTCCTATAGCTTTCTGGCTAAATAAAAACTATTATAATAATTGTCCATGTAGACATGATGACCGAGATTCAACAGACCTCCAAAAAAAGCATTACAATTTTTTGTGAATGTCCTTTGCCGCCCATTTCATCTAGCATACCTGTATACACATCAAATTTCCGAACAATACCTTTAGGATTGGTCAAGATGTACATTTTGATGCCTTATATCTTGTTTTTTATGTACTTTCTGAACATGAGCCTTTCTCGGAAAAGCATTATCGATTCATCCAGAGAAAGCTCACAGCCAGGAGAATATACTTCAGACATTTTTCATTGAAAAAGGTTATAATCAGTCTTATTTTGTAAAGCCGGTCTTCTGGTTTTGGCTCGTTTGGTTCAGGATTCCTCCAAAAGTGAAGTGCTCGTAATATAACTAGAAACCTATTTCTACTCATACTAGCTGAGATTCATCTGACATTGAATAAAAAATCTGTCTTCCTGTAATCGCGCATCCTTGGCGTTCCTTCGTTTTGGCCGATAAAAAATATATTCAGCATTCATATTGGTTTCATCAACTACTAACTTTAAAATATCGTCGGTAAGTAGGGTACGGAAGAAAAACCAAACGGGGTATTTTCAGATGGCTCAATATTGAATGCCTCACGGTCTAAAAACGGAAAATCTTCCATAGCAACCGGATTGTCTTCCCAGTCAATATCTGACTCTTCACGTACATTGTTTTCTTCTGCACGTTCTTCTGGATCATATACTATAAATATATAAAAATTTAATTACAAGAAATACTACTTTTATTCAACACCAAACATTGTCTACCTTCAAATAAATTAATCCCAATCCTCGTCACTATTTTCTAGAATTTCTAATAACTCTGCGTCTGTAATAATAAGTACGAGGCCTTTTTGGTCTAGAAGGCCCTGCCTTATCGTTATCAATTTGCATTATAACAAAAACTGAAAAAATCGCGAAAATTCTGAACCACGTGCAATTTTCCCTCGTGAATATCTTTATTCGAGTGCCTGCCCAAGAACATATATACAACTGCAGTATCAACCGAACTAACTATATTTTCTGTGTTTTACAGAAACTCACCGTGAGTCATCCTGCATCACCTCACCAAGCTGCACCTCAACTTGCGGCCGGCTTTATAAGCGACAACGGCATCCAACGTGTTAAACAAATATTCAATAATTTCGGCTTTATTAGTAGACTGGAACTTTTACGGTTTGGAGCGAATGATAGCTAGCATTATCCATAACAACATCGCTGTTTGGTGGTAAATTAGGAATAAGTTTTTTTTGAAACCATGAATCGAATTCATCTGCTGAAATATTATCATGATAATCTAAACAACTGTCTTTCACATTCTTCGCCGATAAAAATATTGCGTCTTTTATCCATCCAGTGGAGCTTCCAGCATGAAGAATAATTATTATTTTCCACGAGATACGGGAACGTCTAGCTCGCAATTTTTGCTTCCGTCACTCCAACCTTTCTGGACAATATCGTGCGAATCAAAGGACGTTTTGTCTAAATAAATAACTGGTCTATTTTCCAATCTGTATTGTCAAATTTGTGAAATAATGACCGCCATTTGCATATTCGTCTGCTCTTCAGAATGTATTGATGTTTATCTACTGTTTTAAAACTAAATCCAATATTGTGGACGATTCTGTTTAAAGTGCGTACTGAACAATTTATACCACAATTGTCACTGTGTAAAATTTGTATAGACGGAACCTCTTTTTCATTATACAGTGTGTAAATTTTCCTACGGATGAAATCTGCTTCGAAATTACTCACTGATCGTGTTTCTCTTGCATCACACTTTTGTTTCTTGGCTCGATATTTCTGAGTTACAATATCTCTCACATCCCATTAACGCCCAAGACATTTTTTTTATTAAAAAAAATATATTCACTATTTGTGTTTAACATACTTCTAAATAACAGTAAAAAAGTAATATAAAAAATATTCTACTCATAAAACTAATAGTATACAACAAATTATATCATAGTTAGAAATCTACAAAATATTTTTTTATTATAATAGCTATCAATAAATGTCTATTTTTGGTGGTATGGCAAAAAACAGTTTGAACAGAGGGTAACATCGCATTTCATACAGTAGCTTTTAGGTTTGCTCTTGCAATTTTTTCCTTGGCATCTTCTTTAGCCATCACGATATTGTATGAAATGATTTAGACCATCGAAACAAACATCTTCAAGGGCTACTTGAGCTTTAGTTTTTGTCTTAGTACTGGCTGTGAGTTTCATGTATGGAACTGCAACCGCTCTACGAAAATTAAGACTGCTAATAGCATCGCGACCATGCATGCAGCGGTATAAAATCCAGGAATTAGTGCCATATCCAGAATGCGAATCAACATATTCCAATACTATTTTTCCCACGTATTTGGATTCCATATTTACCAATAAGCCAGTCATAATGGTCCACACCGCCCATATGTTTATTATAGGCATGTATCAATTTCGGTTGCGGTACCTCAATTCTTTGTTTAATTTCTCGTTTCCAGCGACTTGCTTTAGCCAAAGGCTGTATTTTATCGTAATTAGTTGCCACTATTACGCATTTATTGTCATGTCATCGTACCATGAGTATATCGGACATAGTGTCATATCTATGGTCAAAAGAACCATGAGGTTCCTTGGCCAAATATTTTGCAGACTTCGTAAGACATTTATCTGTTCTGTTATCACGCACACTACCTGTTGCCCGAAATCCAGTATTTTTAAGTGAACCAATAAGTCTCGATTCGTAAAAAAGTTATAAAAAAGGCAGCATGCTCATTAGAAGTTGGTACACAAGACAACGATTCCGTTACAACCCTTGCCCCTAGTGTCAAGCCTGGTTGTTTGTCTCTTCGCCGGTATAAAATATAAATTTATGACAACCATTTGATCCACACATCGCCCATAATTTGTACTCGAATCTTATGGGCCAAAATTTTCATAATTAAGGTTTGTAATAAATTTGTATATGTTTTTTGAAAGCACTATAATTTAGAGATTTTAAATTACTAGAAATACTGTTATACAATGTAGGAGCTAAATAAGAAAATGAACTTTTAAATTTTGTTTTATTAAATAATGGTATTGAATACAAATCATTGCCACGTAAGTTGTAGTTATTTTCTTTTGATACGAGCTTATCACACAAATATTTTGGACATCCCGTACTTTTTATTTTATGTATTAGACAGAGAAAAAGAATTTTTAAGCGATCTTCAATTACATTTAAATTAGATGCAACACGGTACTGAGAGATATGCTCAAATTTCAGAACGACGAATACATATCTTAAACAGAAATTTTGAAAAAGGTTTATTTTGCGCTTATCACTTTGACTCAAGTTAGGTATATAAACACAAGCACAATATTCTAATACAGGAAATATCAACGAGTTAAAAAGACGAAGTTTTATCTTTGATGAAAGCAAATTACAATATTGATATAACATTTTGAGCTTTAGTTAAGCAGAAATTATTTTTTTTGATAAGTGTTCTCGAAACGTGCGATTCTGATCAAAATGCATACCCAAACTCTTTTAGACTTAAGTGACTGAATTACTTTTATTACTTCTTTATCCACACATTTGAAATTGAAATATTCAGTGCTGTTATTATTTTGATAAAAAATATTGTTAAAGTAGTCCAAATTTTGTTTGTTTATATATATTCACCATATTCATCCGGTTTCAATAGAGTTTCTGGTAAATCAGTTTTATTTTCATTTTTAACTCCCACACGTTTTAAGTTATTCCACAGTTCCTTGGAATTATTTATATTTTGATTAATATTATATTCAAAAAATGCTTGCTTTTCACAACGAATTGCAGATATTAAATTTCTAAGTTCTTTATATAGCTTTAATTTAGCGTCTGTTTTGAATTTTTTATACTGAACTAATGCTTTATCTCTTTTTATTTGCATTATTTTTATGACTGGTGTAATCTAAGGGCTGTATTTTTTATTAATTCTTACTGTCTTTATGAGAGCATGCTGGTCAAATAGGGAAATATTATTATTTAAATAGTCCAATTTGTCTTTAACATTAGTTAAAGAGAAAATAAAGTTCCGGTCTATTTGATCACAGTCCTCATGAAAACAGTGAAGATTAAAATTTTTAAAATCTCTAAACGTTATAGTCTTTGGTATGATACACAGTCGTGATCTGAAATGTTGTTAGTATCTAGTGTTCCTGAATCCACATGGATATTATTATCAAATACAAGAATTATATCTAGTAGAGTTTTTGAAATTCTTCTAGTAGGTTTATTTATAATTTGATGCATTCTATTATTAGATATTATATCTGATACAAATTTTGTTTTATAATTATTAGAGGACATGTCGACATTTATGTCTCCAGCGCACATTACATAATCATATTGAGAAGTGAATTCAGTTAATACTGTATCTAGAACTTCGAGATCTTTATAAAATCGTTCATTTGGATTGTATATTACACCAAAACAGATGGTATGCTTATTGAGAGCACACTTAATCCATAAATGCTCTACATTATTGACAGTATTCGTAAAAGTAGTATCTACCACTGAAAAAACGATGCTGTCACGAACGTAAAAAGCCACTCCTCCGCCACGCATATTATTTGGTCTTGGTAAGCTTACTAGTTCATAGCCACGTATATTAAATAAATGCGAAGGGGATTTGTCGCTAATCCACGTTTCAGTCACCGCTACAATATCAAAATATTTTTCTAATATTAAATCTATTACATTTAAAAAACATGAATTTAAATAACGAAGATTTATTTGTGCAAATGTAAACATGTTATTTCCGCGGACCTTGACCGTGTTATTATTAACCATTTTAAACAAAGAATTACATTTTTACACAAGACAACCAGCTGATATTAAAAATTACTTTAGCGTTGAAAGAACATCAAGGTCTTTGATAAAGTAGGTTTTAGAAGAATCACTCTTTTTTGCATAAATTTTGCAATTCTTTGTCCAAATGTATTTATATTCCTTTGATTTCAAAACTTTCCGCGCTTTTTTATACAAAAAACTGTTCGTAGAGCTCAAATGTTCATTAAAATAAATTTTATTTTGGGGACCTTCAAAGTTCAACGTATTAGTAGTAAGTCCTTTATTTTTCCTCGCGGTTGACAGGAACTTATCTTTCAATGTACGCGATATAAATTTTACGATAATGTTTCTGCTGTTTTTGGAGTTTCCCGAGGGAAGTATATGGGTAGCATCAATATCATTGTTATTAACAGTTACGCCTATTATTTGCCCGATATCACAAATCACAGTGTTTAAATTTTCACCAGGATTTTCAAGGATATTGTTGATAATTATATTATTTAATTTAGAATATTGTTTAAATCTTGTACTTTAGTGTTTAAATTTTTAATTTCAGTTTTTAAGGTTATATCTTCTTTTATTATGTGGTCCATGGTTTTAATTTTATCATTTATAACCCTTAAACTTGCTTCAAAATCAGATATCTTGTTTGAGCAGAATGTTACTGATGCTAGTAATGCGTCAAATTTAGAATTCATAATATTAAGTATCCTCTTTTCAAAAGCATTAAATTGTACTTTTCTATAAGAGGTCGAAGTTTATAAGCTCTGTCGTCTTTATCTAATTTATCATTGTCTACAAAATGTAGCATAGATTAGTATATCTATTGCGTGACATTCCTGCTTGCACAATACGAACTCCCAAATCCGCATCTGCAGGCCAGTACATTCTTTCGCTCGGAACTTGGTGATAACCAGAAAATAACAGTAACCCTATAAAACACTTTAGTTCATCAATATGTAAAGTGAACGTAATGTTTCTTCTTTGATATATTCTAGTATATCATGAGAAAGAAACTTTTTAAAAATTTGCAGCGGACTTAGGGCTCCATGTTCTTTTATCAATATTTCAATTTTGTCTTTCTCAAAAGCAATTAGATCTGTATCGGTAAACGTATATTTAGGATCACATTTTTTCCATTTTGGCAGCGAATCAGAAAGCCTCTGCTTTTGTTCCTTTTTGCACAGGAATGGCACTAGTACTCTGAACTTCAGCAATGTCTTTTATTATGGCCATCGCTACCGTATTGCACTTCCAACTGACCTGGAACATCTTGAACTTCTGCTAAGCCTAATTCCAACAATGTCTAGAGTAGCATTATTATCATCATCGATATAAAAATTTGGATCGTTCACAATATCTTCTATTTCTTGCATACTGAGAGCTCTTTTCGAATTCATCTTCTAAAAAAATAAAATTATAATTATTAGTACTTTATATTATTCAAACTATGAATATTAGTACTCGCATTTATTACATTTGTTTATTTTTTATATTGTAATTATTACAAAATTATAAAATAAACAATCAGTAACCCACAATAAAACGAATAAAATACTATATAAGCCTACTTATCAGTTATATTTTTCACCAAAAAAGTAAAAACCACAGAAACTTTTACTAAAAAGAGCACCAAATGTATTTATTTTAGCAACTGTCTAAGACTAAATGTTCGCACTTACAATCAGCATATACACATGCTACAAACGGTAGAAGACGAGATTCGTACTGCAGATTTCTAATGAGAAATTGTTTCTGCCCAGTGGAATATATAAAGATCAGCTAAACAAAATTGTTTATAATTTCACTGATACAAAGAAAAATGTAGAACAAGTTATGGAATAATAAACATACATGTTTCAGTAACCCATTTTATTATATATAATTATTTAGTACTTATTAGGGTTCGGTCTATATATAAATAAATTTGCTAGTGTACAAGACAGATATTTTCGTGTTTTTAGAAAATTCATAAAATATGTTTCCTGTTTAAAAATGATTAGTAAATGGTTGTGATCTATAAATAGATCACTTGGCGCTAATGGGATAAGGAACTTTGGTTAAAGTTGCTGTTTTTGCAATGGGCGCACTTTCTTTCTAATCGGATTTTATTATTATTATTATTATTATTATTATTATTATTATTTTATGTGCTATATCCTACAGGCAAGAGCCCAATTATAGGATAAAAAAAATAAAGAAAATAATTACAATAATTAATAGTTTTTAACATCATTGATGGAATTGTAGAGTATATCGACTTGATTCTCTATCAAATGATAAGATCTGACCATTTGGTATATAGGTGATTTTAATAACATGTTAGTACGCGCAGTATGAAGATAAAACGTATTACTACGCCTGGATGACAATCTTGGAATACATATATTTATTTTTCCTAGAATGGTGAGTTAAAGACATTTAAAATAATTTGCTTTGCATCTGACGACAAATTCACTCTTTTTTATTTAAACACTCGTCTTTATCTTCACAAACATTATTTGCACTCTACTGTCTCCACATATTCATACTTATTGCTGTGTTTCGTTGTTGAAAACTAATAAGCAACTAGAATTAAATTTTACTTACTATCTTTTATATCTGGAGAACATTTACAGTTAATATCTTACAAATACCCTTTGTTTTTCTCGTCAAATAGATAATTTAGATGGATCTTAAATTGCAAAATTTCGTTAATCCCACCCTTACCATTCAGGTAACAAAGTTACCTGCTGGGACAGCGGTACAGCGCAGTTGGTGAGTCAGGTCAAAAACAGTATAAATTGGTAAGACCTATACCAGCACATAACATGGCAGACACGGAACAAACACAATTGTTTACATGCAACAACTCACTCGCAGACGCCGACAGACTAACCACCTAGACATAGAGTTGAGAGGGCATTTAAAATGTTTCAAAATTTTTCGATTGAAGAACTAGCTGTGGTAGCAATTTTGCTGGAAGAAGAAGAGAAGTCGGATTCTGCAGAAGTGCAACAGAAGAAACGTAGATTTTCCGTCCATCACATGAACGTAAAACGAAAAAAAAAGGAGAATATCATACATTATACAAAGAGCTCATAGACAGAAGACAGATTTTCTAAATACTAAAGAATGAGTAGATAGGAGTTCGAAAGCATTGTAACTAAAATATCACTCATGATAACTAAACAGAACACCAAGTGTAAGGAGTCTTTATCACCAAGAGAGATATTAGCCGTTTGTTTGACGTAACAATTTCTCTTCTGAGAAGATGCCGTCATGCCGGGCATGCATATATTGTCTAGAAAATTGTATACATAAAAAGGTAACATTTACTTACTTTTCATTTTATCTTGGTTACTTGTTGTTTTTGTTTTATCACATTTTTATGACAATTTCCCCTAAAGAATGCACCAGTTTATGGTGCCGAAAAGTTGGGTTTTAATATTAAAAAATACAAAATTTAAACTAAAAAGGTAGTGTAAATAAAGGAATTTCTGGATATCAGCCACTAAAATTTATTCAGTCTCGACCGTTTCGACCCCACATGGGTCTTCTTCAGGAGATGAACCTTGTAAACCAGTAGCAATACATGTAGTGTGTAATGTAGTTTAAAAAATAAGTAAATTAATTAATAAATAACATGGAAATTCATAGAAGTAAAATTGTTAAACATAATATTTAACACAGTCGTCAATATAAAATAATACATATAAAAAATATGATTGTTTAACATATATAAAAAAATGAAAAAATAAAAAATATATGAAATTAGGTGTGCCACACCCTAACGGACACCTTAGACTAACTAAAAAAGGTAGTATTATTCCAATTATTAATATGAGTTCTGAAAGATATTTTAATGATAGGGGAAAGGTATTTTATTTGAGGATTGTCTTTCCGTGTGTAGTGCGATTGAAAGGTAGGAAAACTCCTTGTGTTCTTTTACTTCTTGTATTTGAGAATCTAATATTTTGCGTGCATTTTGTTGTTTTTCTCATAAGTCTTCTCCGGGTAATTTACTTACCTCAATTTTTTTCAATGCTCTGGAGACTCTGCTATCAGACACGCAAAATGTTCCCAAGAAAAACTGTTTACAAACACGTTCAGTTTCAATTGCTTTCTGCAAATGGTATAAATGGGTATATTTTTTGCCAGGCCTTGTTTGGTTTCGAGGTCTTTGTTGTACCTCGGTTTGGTGAATCAGACTACTCAAAAAGGTATTTTGCAGTGTATAGCTACCCATTTTCCAAAAATTGTCAAACATTAACTTCCTTTCTTCTTCATTAATAACAACAGAGCATTTTTTGGGGCAATTGCAGCTTATATTTTTTAATTCTTTACATGGCATAAGTGTCTCTTTTCTGTTTTTGTATTCTTTACCACTGTTTTTCTGAATTTCTTTGCAAGATTTTGCTGATGCTGATGTGGGGTTCTCTGCCATTTTCGTGATGAAATTGAAATAGATAACAATGATATTAATATTGGTGGTGAATGGTATGAAGGTACTCCAGAACTTTATGAACTTTTAACTTTGAAAGTACCAGATCCAAATGTATATAACGAATATGATAAAAAAAAAACATATTTAGAAATAGTTAAAAAAACAAATGCTCATCGAAAATATCATGATAGATTGGGATCTATCGTATTTCAATCTGGAGTAAAATATAATAAAATAATTAGGGACATAGTTCCACATATACGAACTCGATCAAAATCAAAAAAATCGGGAGGAAGAGGAAAATTTCCAGAACTAAATGTTACCAACAAACGAATCCAATACGTATATTGGAATAATCCCAACAGATTAGTAGAAAGATTGAAGCTTTTATTAGCTTCAAAACAAGCAGATCACACAGGTTTAGATGACGAATTAATTAGAGAAGAGGAAACTCTACGAGATGCAGATATTATTGTATAAATATAAGACATTCAAAATTATCCTTATTAGTTGCAAAATGACTATTGACAAGTTTGGATTTCACGTAAGTAAACGTATGCATAACCATTTTAAGAAAAAAATCTTAACACATATTAAAAGTAAATTGCCTTCAATAAAAGACGGTATACTTCATGTTGGAGGAATTTGTGCAACAAGCATTCCAACCGATGAAAACGATCTTATAAGTGTAAAACATCTAACAAAATATTTAGAAAATGTGGAAAATAAATTAATCCAAAAATATGAAGAATATATTAATCAAAAATTATTTATTTTTGACGATAAAGTTGATATTAAACTATCGAAGCGTAGGAGTTTAGTTTTGATAAATTTATTATTAATTTTACATGGTGGGGTATACATATTCGAAAATGGATATTCTAAAACAGCTTATAAATTTCCATGCAATGGAAAAATTAAAAGTATTTCATACAATGTTACAGACTTATTACTTGAAACAGAGTGGGCAGAGTGTTTCATCGAATGATAAGTTAACATTTTCCACTATAAAAGGACAAAAAACTCCACAGAAAGTGTCTGTTGAAATTTTACTGGAAATTAATGAGTACTAAACGAGGTATTGTGATGAGCTGCACAAATTTGCAAGGCACAATTTTAAACGAAGACGTGTTGTGCTGAAAGATTTCAATGATTTATTTCAAGCGAACCTTGTTGAAATGATTCCGTACGCAAAAGAAAATAAAGCATACAAATACATATTAACAGTTATTAATGTGTTTTCGAAAAGAGCCTGGGCTGTGCCAGTTAAATCAAAATCGGGTAAAGATGTAACTGATGCAATGAGTATTGTTTTTAAAGATAACATAATTCCAAAAAACTTGCAAACAGATAATGGAAAATAATTTTACAATAACGAATTTCAAACGTTAATGAAAAAGCATAATATAAATCATTATTCTGCGTACAGTGTTAAAAAAGCGAGTGTTATAGAACGTTTCAATCGTACTTTAAAATCAACTATGTGGAAAGAGTTTAGTTATCAAGGGTCGTACAAATGGATTGATATAATAAATAATTTAATAATCAAATATAACAATACAAAACAGAATAATACAAATGAAGCCTATTGAAGTAAATAACATGAGAAAAAATTACTAAACTCTGCTTACAATCGAATTAAAATTGCTGGACCTGCAAGATACAAAGTTGGTGATTATGTTCGAATAAAGCAAATATAGGTCGATATTTAAAAAAGGATATCATCCGTCGTGGACTACAGAAATTTTTAAAATAATTAAAATACAACCAACATCCCCAGTCCTATTTGTTGCAAGACAGAAATGGAGAAGACATAGCTGGCGGTTTCTATGAACATGAAATTCAACGTACTCAATATCCTGACACATACCTTGTAGAGAAAATTTTACGTAAAGATAAAAATAGATACCATGTAAAATGGTTAGGATTTGATGATAAATTAAATTCTTATATAAATAAAGAAGATTTATTGTAGCCTTCAATGTATATTTATTACAATAAATAATTGATATAAAATATTTGGTTTAACTAATAGAACATCCACCACAATCACACCCGTCACATCCCTCACAAAAATCGCATCCAGCACAGTCACACCCATCACAATTATTGTGAGTGGGTTCTTCGACATCATTCGTTTCTTTTGATAATACACAACCCATAATTATTGTTAAACTAAGACAAATTATTATATCAATGAGAATTTATACGAAATAAAATAATTTTTCGCTCCGAATCGCGTAGGTATTAGGACGATTGTGGTACACTAGATTTAGTGACTTTTTGTAAAGTTGGCAGTATCTAGTGACTTTTTGTTTAACCGTCCCAATGTTGGCAGCGCTGTTTTGGTGAGAATTTATACGAAATAAAATAATTTTTTCGCTCCGGATCGCGCGCCCGGCCTCTCTAATTAGCATATGGTTGCTGTTGCTGGTCTAGAACCGACGAAAAGTAACTACTCTTTACCTCACCAGTTCCAGTCCGGGAAAACGCGAAAAGCGGCCTTGTCCGGTAAAGTGTTGCTATAGGAAACATATAATTAAACATCGCAAAAACAATTATTCAGGTTTAAGAAATCTTTTATTCAAAACAACATTTACAATAAAAATTAACAGTTAAACTTAAATATTAAAATTCAGATTAATAGTACAATTTGTATTGCACTCAATAGTTACTGGAGGATAATTACTGCTAGAAGAAATGGTATTACTAAGACTAGTTTTATTAGTAACTTCTTTGTTTTGCTGCTGAAATACTTCGACAAAGTTTACTCCGTTCAGTATCATCCTGGGAATTTTATTTTTGCTTTCCAAAAAGTCTTCTATGTATTTTTCAGCCACAGACGAATTCTTCCAAGCTCCGTGTCTTTCTAGTACTGCTAAATCAGCACCAGCATTGGCCAAAAGCGTTGCAGAAGTTCTACGAAATGAATGATCAGTATATTTGATAAAAATTAATTCAAAGTTAATATTTCATTTCTACTTTATCTAAGTAATCTGAGCAAACATTCAATCAATAAAACAAAATAAAATTTATTTTAGTTTTATTACGTTCAAGTAAGCTACAATTTTGGCAATAAATTCAACTTTTAAAATAAATTTTTGTTTTATTGATTGAATGTTTGCTCAGATTACTTAGATAGAGTAGAAATAAAATACTAACTTTGAATTAATTTTTATAAATTTTTTCGCAATGTTAAGGGTATGATATTATTATATTGTTGAATTCAGAACAAAATTCTCTATTTAATGAGTTAATAAAATATATTATGCCATTTAAAAAATATAATATTGCCCTATAGTTTGAGTACCACTGGATTTATGATAATAAAGTTTATGCTAAAATGTGTCCCCCTCTATCCCTTATAAAATATCCTAATCACTTTTTTCTGCATCTTTTCACATACACAAATAAACGGCACTGTTCCATTATCTTGATACACCCTGTATATCCCAAAAATAAAGTAAAGGTTCTTCTTTGATTTGTCTTAGTGCAGGGAATTGTAATTACTATCGTCTAGGGACATTATACAATTCTTCTCTTCTGCAACTACCAGCTATTCCAAACATTGCTACAACCTATAAATTCAAAAAACTCGTATATTTTCTTGTTTTATTTGAAATATGCTCTTACTTTTGTCAGGAGATATTTGTCAGTACAAGCTTCTTTCATAAATCTATAGATTTCTTCTCGGTTTAATGTTTTAGATTTTTTGGATTCATAACCAATTGATTGTTTTTTCAGGAATGCTACCAGTTTAGAAAAGCTAGATATGTCAACATTTTCATTCGCATTTAATGTTGATTTAATCATAGAGTATTTCGGCCACAAAGAAGATGCACCTATTGTCTTAGACTAAAACATTAGTTCACAAATAAAATAATCAATATAACTATTTACATTCTTACCAAATTAAAAAATAGGCCAGCATAACTTCTTCCGTAATTTTCTTCACATTATTTTCTACTTTCCATTTACAAAAATGCCTGAATTGTTTTTGATATCTTTCACCAGACTTGCTAGGTATTAATTTAGCACACGCTTCTTCAGATTTCTTACAATTTCCGGAGGATTTGCATTAGAGCTCATTTTGACACAACAAATTAAACAATTGTCAAACAGCAGTTGCTAATCATGTTCCGACAATGTAACTAGATTTGGAGCATTTGTTAGATTATTTTGAAATTAATATCAATGTTTCTTTAAAACGGAATTTGACACAGGGTGAAATAAAATACATAACGACATTCGTCTGTGAACTCTTTCTATAGTACTCGTTTCGAGTTTCAAGACTCGGCTCCTTCATCGCCTCGTTTTAAACATCTCACTCGCACTGTAAAATATGAGTTCCCGGACTTATAACGTTAATTACTATAGAGGTATTATGAAATATAAAACACAGAATATGTTCTAATTTCTATTTTGTATTTTTGAAGGTTGTAGACAATGGTTGACTATGAATAATAGAAGTATTTCGAACTTTCATTATCTTTATTTTTTTGAGTTACACAACGTTTCGATTGATAAAATCTCCAATCGTTATCAAGTGAATACAATAATCCTTAAGGCTACAGCTTATATACTAAGGGTGTGTGATGAACTGTGAAGTTTCGTTGGTTGAGCTGACCAATGAGCGGGCGTCATATGTTCCGAATGTCTATGCTGGGATGGCTGAACACATCTCTGTTGTTGGTGATGTACACTGCTTCTTTGAATTTTCTTTTTTGCCACTGTTCTTCTCTGTCAATGATTCGTGCTTCGTTCCATTTAATATGATGATGTGCTGTCCACGCATGATGTGCAATACCTGGTTTTTCTATATCTCCCAGTTGTGTGTTTTCCGTGTGTTCCTTTAGTCTTACGGCGAGTGATCTTTTTGTTTCGCCTATATATGAGGCTCCGCATTCACAAGGTACTTGGTATATGCAATTTTGTTGTATCTTCTTGATATCCGGCTTATCTTCTCTGATGTTCCTTTAATATATGGAATTACTAGAATGGATTCTTCCTTGTCGTTTTTTCCTTGTCTTTGATCCGCTCCAGACGGTTCTTGATGATGTCGTCAATTTGGTGTGTTGTGTATCCATTCTGCCGTAAATCTCTATGTTTTTTATTTCCATATTAAGTGCTTCTTCTGTATTGCATATACTAACTGCTCGGTCGTATAGGGTTCTGATGACGCCATGTTTTACCGATGTTGAGTGGTTTGATTGGTAGTTTAAATACTGTCCAGTGTGTGTGGGTTTCCTGTACACGGTGGTCTGAATCTGTCTTTCATTTCTTCGTACCATGACGCCTAGAAAGGGTAGCTGATGTTCGGTTTCTTCCTCCATGGTGAATTTGATTGTTTGTCTGATGTTGGTGATCCAAAAAGATTTTTAATTTTTCTGTTCCACTTGACCATATTATGAAGGTGTCGTCCACGTACCTTAGCCACAGTTTTGGTTTATCTGCTGAAGTATTTATAGCATGTTCCTCGAACCATTCCATATAGATGTTAGCGATAACTGGTGACAGCGGTGAGCCCAATGATGTTAATTTGGAATAGAAGAGAAATACAATAATCTCCATGTGCATGAATATATTATATGAATATCAAAACGTCTCCCCGTCTCGGCCTCGCACTCCCGACCGACTTGGGTGCAGCTGCTGCCGTGCATCTTCCCTCCTCTGACCCCGCGACTCGGCAGGCCCGGCTCGGCACCGACATACACATATTTCACAACAAAGCAAGTATCATCATAACACAATAATAGTAAAATTAATACAAAAAAAATATTTAAAAAATACATAACAAATATCACTATGATATGAAATAATAAAAAAGTAAAAAACTATAAAAATAAAATAAAACATTATTCTAATCTATGTATACATTCGTTGAAATAATTATCTCTCGTGGAAAAGTGGGGTTAAAATCCACATTTATTATAAAGCAAGTATTGTCATATGATGAGTACACAATAAAGAAACACTGCTTTAAACTCAAAATGCACATTCCTAACTGAATTTGAGCATAATAATGATGCCTTTCTTTAATTCAACATGTCCACCATGGAAATTTAAATAATTTAAACTTGGTAATACATCCTTTATTGTTTTTTCCTTTCCTAACAATAGACATTTAATTTCAATTAAATTATCTTCCACAATTCCGTCCGGACAATATCCCAGCCAAGGAACAGATGGATTTATGCAAAAACTACATAATTTAACTTTGTAAGGGACGGTATTTCAGATTATAGTTAACTTTATCGTTTAGTAACCTTTAGTTATTTTAACTATAAAGTTAACTATTAGTTTAATTTGTACTTGTTTTTTATTATTTAGTTAAGTTACTATAAGTTAAATAAACAGTACATACATTGGTTGCACTGAATGAATGTTTTGTTTATATCTGAATGAACTCAATAGACTAGTTAAGTGATGACGTCAAAAGTAGAGAGGATAAAATGAAACCTTTCCAAACATTGGAAAAGTATATTTGATTTGGTGTATGCCGTTTGAATAAAAATTATTTTATATACAACCGGTAAATAATGTTAACTTTATTCTTATCAAAATCATAACAATGTGCTTCATTATTTATCGAGGGCAATAAAGTACACCCTAGGGAAGTAAAGTACTCCCTAGGAAAATAAAGTGATTTAAGTCCTTTGTTAATTGATATTGATTAACAGATAAGGTATATAATCAATTATATTTATTTTGGAAAAAATATAATAATTTATGTAAAATTAAATTTAAAATAAATAATTTTTCTTTGTTTATAGAACTGTGCTTTATTCTTCTTTTCCGTTTGTATATAACACGGAGGTAAAGTGTTATTATTTGCCTATGCGCTCACGGCAAATAATGACGAACTTTACCCCCTTGATATATAAACTACTATTCTTTGTTTTTGGGAAAGAATAAGAGTGAAAACTTCGTTTTGATATACAGGGTGTCTCTTAAATAGGGGGACATGGCTTAACCACAGATTCCTGAGGCTAAAATAAGACGATTTAACCAAATTTGCTTCTACCGGAAAGTGTACCATTTAGCCAGAATCCTGCTTCAAAGTTCTTCGAAAAAAAAGTAATTTTGCTTATAATAACCGGACGCTTTATTCGATTTGGATGAAATTTGGTATGGCAGTTTATATGGCTATAAGTCATCTTTTAAGGTGATACTTGTTATTATTAGTGAACCACTAGTGTATGAAACTTAGGTGTCCCAACATTAATTAGTCCGTAACTTTTTAATGGCCATGCCAAAAACATGAAATTATTTTTCTTCAGAAAGATACATTCAAAAGTAAACTTTTTTCTCTCTTCGTAATTTGTGATATCTGTTACAGCTCACACAGAAAAAAATAAAATCTGAGTGTCTGCATTGCTAAATTTTTAAAATAAATTTAATCTAGCTGTCTATCCAAATGTCAAACAAGTAATTTTTAATGACAGTAACAATTGTTTTACGGGTTGTCAAAAATTTTCTTCGCAATATTCTAAAATTAGTAACATTCGTTTGTTAGGCCTAATAATATTTTACTACCATTATTATAAATAAGACGATTACATATCTCAGCTTACTCCTAAACAAGTTGTGAAGATTGACAACTCGTTAACTGTCATTAGAAATTACTTGTTTGACATTTGGATAGACTGCTAGATTAAATTTATTTTAAAAATTTAGCAGTGCAGACACTCGGATTTTATTTTTTTCTGTGTGAACCGTAACAGATATCACAAATTACACAGAGAGAGAAAAGTTTACTATTGAATGTATCTTTCTGAAGAAAAATAATTTCACTTTTTCGGCATTGCCATTAAAAAGTTATGGTCTAATTAATGTTGGGACACCTAAATTTCATACCCTAGTGGTTCACTAATAATAACAAGTATCACCTTAAAAGATGACTTATAACTATATGAACTACCATACCAAATTTCATCCAAATCGAACAAAGCGTTCTGTTATTATAAGCAAAATTAATTTTTTTTCGAAGAACTTTGAAGCAGGATTCTGGCTAAATGGTACACTTTCCGGTAGAAGCAAGTTTGGTTAAATCGTCTTATTTTAGCCTCAGGAATCTGTGGTTAAGCCATGTCCCCCTATTTAAGAGACACCCTGTATACACTCATATTCTTGGATATATTCTGCATATTATTTTTATTGGTAAATACCTACATTCAAAATGAATACAAAAAATCTACCTAATTTTTAGCTTATAAATGATAATACTTATAAATACTTGTTAATTATGTTTTAGATACCTGATTATGAGTAGTAAACGTATTTTAAAAATATCTTCCATCATTGCGTATTTCGAGGATGGCTGGAAAACCGTCTTGCGCTGTGAAAAGGCTGTTGACAGTGGACAGGTTGCAAAGATGGAATTCAATGCAGATTTGTTTGTTTTGAGAGGTGATGTGTACGCAAGTATGAGAAATAAAGTTTATAAAGTGGAGTTATACAGTGTGTCCCATTTAGAAGTGCCACCATTGGGATTTCGAGAACTATAAGAGATACAATGTCGGTTAAATGGAACTTTTTGTGCGCCTTTGGAAGGCCATCTCAGATGTGCTTTTGTTTTTCCAAAAAATTCTCATAGGGTACTAGATAATGACGAAAAACTGAATATTGTTGATTTTTTCTTTCTCAAATAACTTCTAAACTATTAGTAATTGAGAAAAACGTTTCAAATATAAAAGATAGATATTTTTATTATCTAACCAGTGGCGTACAAAATAAATTTTTATATCCGTAAATTTTTTAGATATAACACAAACTTATATTTTTTTAAATGGAACCCATATCTGATTTTAGTCTCAAAAAAATCAATATTTTTTTCTCTTTTCAATGATGTAAGGGTTATTATGTTTTATATTTGTTTTGCTCCTAAAATTTAATTTTTCTCTTTATTTTCCTGAGTTTTCTTATTATTTCCCAAAAAACATTATTATTTTTATTAATTATACTGTATTTGATCAAAATAATTTGTTTTATGCCTTTATTACTTAATATTTTCATTCTAGACTCATAATTACAAATTACACTATGATGAGGCAAGGGCGACCTGATACAAAGTATTATAAAAATTAATTTGATACGAATTTTGAGCAAAATTTTCTAACAAAATAAATTATTGAAATACAAGGAGTATTTCCAAATAAAAATCTACCAATATTTTCAAAATAATTGTAAATTGAATACAAAATAAGGAAAAAATAATAATTTTGAAGGCAAAACAAATATAAAACATAATAACCCTTACATCGTTGAAAAGAAAAAAAAAATAATTTTTTTGAGTCTAAAATCAGATATGGGTTCCATTTAAAAAAATATAAGTTTGTGTTATATCTCAAAAATTTACGGATATAAAAATTTATTCCGTACGCCACTGGTTAGTTAATAAAAATATCTATCTTTTATATTTGAAACTTTTTTCTCAATTATTAATAGTTTAGAAGTTATTTGAAAAAGAAAAAATCAACAATATTCAGTTTTTCGTCATTATCTAGTGCCCTATGAGAATTTTTGGAAAAATAAAAGCACATCTGAGATGGCCTCCCAAAGGCGCATAAAAAGTTCCATTTAACCGACATCGTATCTCTTATAGTTCTCGAGATCCCAATGGTGGCACCTCTAAATGGGACACACTGTATACAGGTGTATCAGGACTAGTGTAAAAAAAATTAATAGCATACTCTTGAGCTAATTTTGAGCAAAAAATTTCATATGAAGGTATGTCCGGAAACTTTTCGTTACAGAGTTACAGACCTTTAAAAGTGCACCTCATCTGATATATTTTTATGAATAACTCTGATACTAGTTGCACTAAAATTTTGATACTTGATACGAGGATACTACTTATTGAGATGCATTATTTAAACTTTCTTTTGTTTCTGTATCTCAATCAGAGGCGTCTCCTATGGGGAAGTCATGAAGGTTTTTTATCCGTATTTTTTACCTATTAACATTTTTTCATTTTTAATTAGAAAGTACCTATTACAAACAATTTAAAAATACCCAAAAATGTACTTTTGATAAAAATTGATAAACGCAATAGTTTTTGAGATATTTTAGCTTTTAGAAAATGTCACGTATTTAAAATAGTTAACAGTTAATAATAAATCAATTTACCATAGAAAATAGAAAAAAGACACAAAATCTGTTTATAACTTTTGATATACAGTGTGAACACTGAAAACCGTGACATAGGCGTTTAACATGGGAAAACAGATTTTCTGAAATATTATCTGCCCCGCAAGAGTATAGTGGGAGTTTTTGACATGGTTAGAAAGATTATTTAATTTGGCATCGAAGAGTATCTAAATATTCCTAATTTAATGCTTCATTATTGAAATATTTACGAAAGTATAATGCTACTTGACAGTTATTACTTATAACTTACCAAAAACAGTAATCATGGAAACGTATTCAGTAGCTGACTCGGTTAAATCAAGGTTCCATGATAATTTTTCACTAGTTCAAATCCCTGCCGGTTCAAGTTAATATTTTTATATTTATTTTGTACAATTTATTATTAAATAAATTACAAAATTAAAACAAATAATTTTTTGGTATATCAAGTATTTTATTGACCAAATGTACAAGAAGTGAAATAAATATGGAAATTTAAGCCAAATTAACTTTAGTTTTATGTTCGTCATTAACGCAACCGGTTTTTTTCAAATTTTAAAATGATTCGTCTAGTTCGTTCATGGGATGCAATTTCTCGTAACCCATCCCTTGATTGTAAAATTTAATTGCACTAATTTTTTCTTCTAATGAAAAATCCATTGGATTTACAAAGTTTTCAGAAAGAATGTATTTAATAACACAAAAATAAATATAAAAATAATAAAAATATTAACTTGAACCGGGAGGATTTGAACTTGTGAAAAATTATCATGGAGCCTTTTTTTTTTTTTTTTTTTTTTTTTAGTACATTGCACATGTGCGCTGTGCCCCACCAGCAGCCGTTACAGTCCATCAACCAATGGCAATCTCGTATCACAAGATATGCTGGATTCCATTGGTTGTGGGCGCGGCCTGCCGGTGTGAGTGTCGCACATGGCATCACAAATATTTGTGTTTACATTTATTTCATATTTAATGGTTTTCCTAGCATATAATACTTTACAACCAATTTTGTTTATTTATTTGGAGTAAAATCCCTTAAACTAGTTACATAGATAGTACAATGATGGCTATGAGTTAATGAGTGAAGCTATGAATGTGCTTGCAGAAAAAGCTGATGAAAAACCTGCTCTAAATGAATGATCTTATAAACTAAATGAGTGACGGTGGCGTTTTTACAATGCAGTTATGATATTTACAATGTATTTATGATTAGATGACATGATTATAATGTTAATGGACTGAAACTATATTCTAGTGAATGATATTGTATTTTTTACAATGCGGTTATGTTTGTCTACAATATATTGTGATAAATGTGATGATTAATATGTTTAATGAGTTATGTGTTTATATACTAATGAATGATATAATGATATTTACAGTGCGGCTATGATTGAAACATTTTTGTGATTGAATGAATTGTTAGTATATGTTGTGTTAGTATGCGCGGTGAGTGGTGATTACTCCTGGTCGCGCTCGGTGAAAATGGGTAATGTTTGATATGGTAAAGCGTGTTTTATGATGAATGGTGCGTTATGATTTCTGATGTGAGTGATGTTGTTTGTGAGAGGATTATGTCGTGGCAAAGATGAATAGAATTTTTGTGATATGTTGTGTATGTGTTCGTGAATATATGGAATTTGTGTTTGCGTATAAAGATCTGCGATTCGTGCGTATCGGTCTGCGCCAACGCTGACAACGATTTTGGAATCGTTGTATAGGCAGGATGGCAGTTTTGGATGCTGAACACCAAGCTGGAACTGCGTATGTGAGTATGGGGCGAATGATTGAAGTGTAAATGAGTTTTATATTGTTTTGTGACATTTGACTATTTTGATTTATGAGTGGATATAATGATCTGAAGACTATGGCAGCTTTTCGGATGGTGTTTTTAATGTGTTGGATGTGGAATAGTCGGGATTCGAGGGTGTAGCCAAGGTATTTGACTGAGGGAGAGGGTGTGATAGGATTGTTGTTATGTTTTAATGGGGTTTAGATTTTCGTGAGCGTGAATTTGCGAGTGAATATGATACTTTCAGTTTTTGTATGATTTATGTGAATTTTCCATTTGGTCCAGTAAGGGATGAGGATGTTCAGGTGTATTTGTAGCTGTTTGTTGGCGACCTCGGCACTATGTGAACTTGCGTAGAGTGCCGTGTCGTCAGCGTACAGCGCGGATTGAGTTTGAGGGAAAGTAGGGAAGTCATGGAGGTAAAGGGTGAACAATATAGGGCCAAGGCAGCTCCCCTGAGGGACACCTGCTGCTACGGGGTGAGGGGTTGAAACACAGGAATTTATTTTTACAGAGAAGGTTCGGTTAGTGAGGTATGAGTGTGTTAGTAGTGTTAGTGTTGGTGGGAAATTAGCACGAATCATTTTGTATATGAGCCCTGACTGCCATACTTTGTCGAAAGCTTTTTCGATGTCCAGCAGGGCCATAACTGTGACCTTGTTTTTGTTAAAGTTTGTGCTAATATCGGTCACGATTCGTGCTATTTGTTGTGTAGTGTTATGTTTGGATCTGAAACCAAAATGGAAATTTGGGATGATTTTTTGTTTATGTATGTGTTTGTTTATGCGTATGAGGATGATTTTTTCGGCGAGTTTTGATAGGGTGGAAAGGAGGGAAATAGGGCGGTAACTGCTGGGTAGGTTTATGTTTTTGTTAGGTTTGGGAATAGGGATGACATGGGCGGTTTTCCAGGCTGTAGGGAAGTGGTGGAGACGGATAATGGAATTTATTATGTAGGTTATTTGGACTATGGCTTTTCTAGGTAGGTTTTTAAGGACTATGTTTTGGATTCCATCAGGACCGGGAGCTTTTAGGTTAGGAAAGGTTTTTATGATTTGATCGGGTGTGAAGGGCTGGTTAAGGAATTGTTGTGTTTCGTGGATGATGGCGTCTTGGTCAGCAGTGTTGGTGGGATCAAGGATGTGGACGCGCTCGAAGGTCTCAGCTATAGCTTCAACCTTCTGCTTGTCCGTGTATAGGATGGTGTTGTTATGGGAAAGTTCAGGGATAGGTTTATAGGGTTTTTTGAGGTTTTGGGTTAGTTTCCAGAGGGACTTGTCATTAGGATTAAGGGCGAGGAGTTTGGTTTGCCAGGATTGGTTTCGGAATTGTTTTATGTAGGATTGGATTTGTTTGGTAAGGGAGTTCATGGTGTTTCGATGATCGATGTCTCTGCTGTGCTGCCATAGCCTTCGAACATTATTCCTACGATTTATGAGATGAATTATATGAGGTGGTAGTTTGTCTTTATGAGGGTGAAGTGTGATGGTGTGTGTGTGTGTTTATGGAGTGCGTGATTGATGGCCTGTGTAAGTGTGTGTACTTGTTTTTCTAATTGTTGTGTGGTTGTGATGTGTGACTGGATGTTGATGAGTGAATCTAGTGTATTTCTGAATTCTTTCCAGTTTGTGTTTGTGTATATTCGTTTTGTGTGTAGGTTTTCTGTGTGGATGTGATGTTTGCTGATTTTGGTGTGTATGGGAAGATGGTTTGAACTAAGTTCGTTGCGAGTGACGGGATTTGTGATGTGTGAAATGTTTTTGTGAATGATGTAGTCGATGGTGCTGGGTGATGTGTTGTTGGCGGGGTAATGTGTGTGCGTGGGTGGATGAAGATGAATGACATTGTGAGAATGGATGTATGAATACAGTGTGCGGCCGTTAGCGTTGTTTACGTTACAGTTCCAGCTTGGATGTTTTGCATTCCAATCTCCCATGACGATGACTTTCCTGCCTATATTTAATAATGTATTTAAATGTTGATGAGTGAAATGGTGTTGTGGAGGGTTGTAGATGGCTATGATGTGTGTGTTGTCGATGAGTTTGATGCATAATGATTCAATGTGTGATTGTGGAATGCGGATACGTGTATGAGGGATGTTGTGTTTTACCAGCATGGCGACGCCGCCGGCTGGCATTTGAGTTTCGTGAGGGCGATCCTGACGATGGACGGTGTAGCCTTTGACAATGAATTTATGGGTGGGGGTGAGACGTGATTCGCTGATGAGCATGATATGAATATTATGTTTATGAAGGAAATGAATGAGTTCGCCATGTTTGCTAGTGATACCGTTTGCGTTCCAGGAGTAGATATTAGTCATTTTAAATGTTGTACAAATGAATGGATGAGGCGAATGTCGTGAATTTGGTGAACTTATCCTCAGCACTAGTGGCAGTGGCAAGGGTATCATTTAGGGCTCTTACTGCTGTTAATAAATTATCAAGGTTAATTAAACTATTAAGTCTTTTAATTTCAAACATTAAATCGTTTACCTTGCCAGTGTCACTAGTGCTGAGGACGTTGGCGTTGGGGGCGGCTGGTGGTTGTTGTATGTTGGGGGCGGCTAAAATTTGTTTATTAATGGGGCGTTGGGGGAGCGCTGGAAAATGGTGGGCTGCTAGGGGGACGGCTGCTACCTGGTTGTGGGGGGCGGCATAGGGGGCGGCTGCTACCTGTCTGTGGGGGGCGGTGGGGGCGTAGCCTGGCTGCTGTGTCCACGGGTTTATAGTCGGTGGTGGCGCTGGCACGTACCTGGGGGCGGCTGGTTGCTGGGGGCGGCGGGACTGCTTCATTTTCAGTTTGAACTGATACACTGGGCAGTCCACACTGTTGGCGGGATGTGCACCGCCGCAGTTTGCACACTTGGCGGGCTGGCTTCGGTCCTTATCGCAGGTTCGGGTCTCGTGTGGGGCGGCGCACTTGAGGCAGCGTGGCTGTCTGCCGCAGTTAGAAGTTGCATGGCCCCAGAGCTGACACCGGTGGCATTGTGTCAGCTCTTTCTTGTTTTGGTGCCGCTCCCACGTGATGCGAGTGTGCAGCAGATGCCTAACATTCCGCTGCAGTGACGTCAGAGTAATGTCCGCCTCCGTAACTACCAAGTACAGTGCGTTGTAGTTCGTTGTCATTGTGTAGACTTTGTTTACAATTATATTGTGTTCAGCTTTTAGTGCTTCTAAGATTTCAGTAGGATCAGGTTTGGAGTCAAGGCCTCTCAGCACGAATGCGTGCGTCTTGTTTCTTTGTTCAGTGTATGTGTGGTACTCTGTGTTGCTGTTTTTGAATGTCTGGACGAGTGTGTCCTTCTCGTCCAGATCATCCAGATACAGGTTAGTGTTATTCTTAGTGTATTTTATGGTGAAACCTTTTTTTACTTGTCCACTAAGTGTTTGTATTAGTTCATTGTGATTGTTTGATTTCCTTTGATTATAATGGGAGCAGGGGCTCTCTGCCTTCGCTGTGTCACTTTGGGGGTTGTTGCTTCCTCCTGCTCTTCCTGCTCCTCGTCTTCTGACGAGAGGTCGGAGTCGGGGTGGTCCGTGAGTGGCGCATACTTGTTCCTCACTCTAATGTTGTTGTCTTGCCTCTGCGCTGTCTGCAGCTGCTTGCGCTTTTTGGTCTGTCGCTGTGGGAGTGGAGGGGGTTGGCTGGCCGGCGCGCTGCTCGTGCTAGCTACCGCTAGGGGGGGAGCGGTTGGTGACGTCGGGCTGCTACTCGCCCGACGTTTGACATTCCTCTCCTGGTTCATAGATGTCGTTGGCATGGGATACGTCTTTATCAGGTAGGTTATTTTTTCACCCACGTTTGACATGGCGTTATCTGCGACCACGTGTGGCTGCTCTAGATTTGAACTAAGGAGTTCGTCCACTTTGCTGGAGAACTCGTCCACCGCATTTTTGAGGCGGATGTCCGCCTCTTCACTGTTTACACTAACACTTGCACTCTCACTCACTCTTTCCACTTTGTCACTATTATCAGTCGCTATCTTTTCACTTATCACACGCACATGCACTCTGTTTTTGGTATTGTCTATCACTGTAGTTTTTCTACGTTTTGGTTTTGCTTTTGATCGCGCCACCGTAACTTTAGCTTTTCTGCGAGTAACTTTGTTTAAACCAATGATTCTTAGAAAAATATCGGATTCACTAACAACAATACTAATCGCACATCTGTTCACCGCGAGAGCTGAACATGGAGCCTTGATTTAACCAAGTCAGCTACCGAACACGTTTCCATGATTACTGTTTTTAGTAAATTATAAGTAATAACTGTCAAGTAGGATTATACTTTCGTAAATATTTCAATAATAAGGCATTAAATTAAGAGCATTTAGATACTCTTCGATGCCAAATTAAATAATCTTTCTGAACATATCAAAAACTCCCACTATACTCTTGCGGGACAGATAATATTTCAAAAAAACTGTTTTCCCATGTTAAACGCCTATGTCACGGTTTTCAGTGTTCACACTGTATGCATATTTAATTGTTTAAAATGTTAGTGTTGGTGAATATGTAGATATGGTGTTTATTTATAGATATTGTAAAAGTAATGGTTATCGTAGTCCAGAGAATATCGACGTGGACATCAAAGAATGAATTTGTGTGAATTTCATTGTTTCTTAATTATTGTTACCTAATTTTTTTGCATAATTGATTTTTTCTAAAAATTAAAATATCTCAAAAACTACTGCGTTTATCAAATTTGATCAAGATTACTTTTTTGTGTATTTTTGTATTGTATGTAATATTTTATAAGCAAAGTTGAAAAAATGTTAATTCATCAAAAATTAAGATAAAAATCCTTCATGACTTCCCCATATGAGACGCCTCTGGTTGAGATACAGAAACAAAAGAAAGTTTAAATATGCATCTCAATAAGTAGTATCCTCGTATCAAGTTTCAAAATTTTAGTGCAACTAGTATGAGACTTATTAATAAAAATGTGTTTGATGAGGTGCACTTTTAAAGGCCTGTAACTCTAACGAGAAGTTTCCGGACATACCTTCATATGACATTTTTTACTCAAAATGATGTCAGGAATATGCTGTTAATTTTTTTTACACTAGTCCTGATACACCCTGTATATTCATTTGGTTGCTGAAGTCTTTAGTGATGATTTTTTTGGCAGCGTAACTAAAATTGTATATTTAAAATCAAAATTAGTATTATCCGCTTAAAGAATTGAAGAGGTTGCCAATAAAACCATAGGACAAGCAGAAATGAACAATGGTTGTTGGCTAGAAAAAACAGGATAACAGCTAGTATTTTTGGAGCAATTTTATCGGCTTGTAAACGAAATATAGAGGGTGTAACACGTACATCGACCACTGCCATTATTACCTTTATTATTGTAGTTACAAAAAAATACTATAGAACAAAGTTGAAGGGGACGAAGGGGGACATTCTTTCAGAGAAGAAAATATATTTTTAAACCAGTGGTTCTCAAGTTACAACACAAAGTTATATTTTTTCAAATGGGATTCTACATATTTTTTATGCCTAATCGGTAGCATATTTTTTTCTGAATTCAACCATGTATTACTTTTATATCCTTACATCAAAAATTTTTGAAAAAAATTCGATTGAAATTTTAATAAATTTTTATTTTTAATATTATTGTACAGTAGGCTATGGATGAAAAACAATAACAAAAGAACAAAATATAGATGCTGTCAAATAACAATTGGCGTACTAATTGTTGTAAATTGTTATTCTTTGTGTTGAGATTATTTTGGGACAATATACATACATACATACATACATACATACATACATAAAATCACGCGTTTCCCACTTAGTGGGTTAGCAAAAACCCAATAAGGACAATATGGCTGATGTTTATACAAATGAAGATTTGTATCGTTTATTATTAATTTATGGTGAGTGTAATGAAAATGCCATACAAGCGTGCAATATTTATGCCACGAGATATCCAAACAAACCGCGTCCAGGGAAGTCAGTAATCAGGCGATTAGCCCGAAATTTGAAAAGCTATGGATCATTTTCACAAAAACGTGAAAGGCAACATCCCGTGAGAAACAATGAAGAAATAGAAATCGCAGTTTTAGCTTCTATTGCGCGTAATATTCATTAACCACTACTATTCATTACAATACATTATCTTAAACAGCTATATGTATTATTAAGTTCTGGGTTTTTTTTTGTGTCATTCTATTTGTTAACTACTTGTGTCATTAAACATGTTAAATTTGTTTTCTTATAGTCAACCTGTAATTGGGGTCTTGAACCCTGTTGGTCAGACTAACAATAAATAAATAAAAAAGTAATCCCAATTCATCCACACGCGAAATTGCTCAAGAACATTTTATTTCTAATATGTCCGTATGGCGCCTTTTGAAAAAGCATAATTTAAAATCATATTCATACAAACTATTACATGCTATACATAATAATGACAATGAATGCAGAATAGTGTTTTGCGAATGGGTTTTGGTGCAGTATCAGGACGATAATAATATTCTTAGAAAAATTCTGTGGACAGATGAATCTAAATTTTCAAATAATGGATTATTTAATAGAAATAATGAGCACATTTGGGCTGAAGAACATCCTCGTGAATTTAGAGAAAAAAATAATCAACTCAGATGGAGCTTTAATGTATGGTTTGGAATGGTTGGGAATAAAATTATTGGACCACATTTTTATGAAGACAATTTAAACGTTGCACATTATTTATGTTTCTTGGAAAATGAATTATTAAATTATTTAGAAGATTTAAACTTGAATGAAAGACAAAATATGTGGTTCCAACAAGATGGAGCGCCGGCTCACAATACTCGTCGAGTGTACGAACGGCTCAACGAAATGTTTCAAGGTCGGTGGATAGCAACAAATGGGCCATACAAATAGCCCGCTCGTTCCCCGGACTTCACACCCCTTGATTTTTTTTAATGGGGATATCTTAAAGATAGAGTATATTCAAAACCAGTGACAACGAAACAAAATTTGATGGACATAGTTAGAGAAGCTTGCGCTGCTTTGACACCAGAAACTGTAATAAAAGCTACTTCTTCTGTTTTAAATAGAATAGAATTATGCTTAGAAAATAGTGCAAATCGAATAGAACATTATTTATAAGGAGTAATTAACAATTATTAATTTTCAATTTAAATTTATCACTCTTGTTTCTTATTATCCATGGCCTACTGTACAATAATATTAAAAATAAAAATTTATTTAAATTTCAATCGAATTTTTTTCAATATTTTTATTATGTAAGGATATAAAACTAATACATGGTTAAATTCAGAAAAAAAAAAAATTTCTTCTCTGAAAGGATGTCCCCTTTGGTCCGCTACAACTTTGTTCTATAGTATTTTTTTGTAACTATAATAATAAAGGTAATAATGGCGGTGGTCGGTGTACGTGTTACACCCTGTATATATATATACTAGGTGTTAATACTAAGTCGTTACACCCGAAAATGGTAGTTAGAACTCATTAAAACAACTTTTCCTAGTTCCAATTTTTGATTTGGTGCCCTGGTTCGTAGTTATTGGAGTTCTTTTGTTTTTCGAAAAATCGTCATAACTCCCTTATTTTAAGGACTATTGAAAAAAAAATTCCCTCAAATTTACCTTTGGGCATTTGACATTTGACATTTACAATTATTTTTTATTTTTTCAAATGACAAAATGGCGGTCGATCAAAAATTTCAAAACAGGATATTTTGATAACCACTCCATCGATTTTCGAAATTAAAACATTTGTAAAATCCTTTACTTATTTACTACAATATTTATTCTAAACATTTTTTTCAATCTATGCAAAAAAAGTCTTTATTCATTTACTTGACTTACAGATAGGTATTCACAAACTTAAAAGACATTTGAAACGAAGGAGCTTCTGAAAAACAATGAAACAATTTTAATTTTACATATCCATCAAGAGTAGCAACGAAGAAAGGAGCCACGTTTCCAGAAAAGTATAGGCTGATTGTTAGGGCTCCTTGACTCTAATTTTATAACAGAGATAATTTTATATTTCAACGTTAACTAATATGTTAAACAAATGTTTTATGTCGGTGTTAACTAATAACAATAAAAATTTATAATTTATTTTAAATAATAATAATAATAAAAATAATAATAATAATAATGATTTATTTGACTGTTAACCGAAGTACAAAGACATAGTCACAAAAGGAAAAGCATAAAGATAATGTATTTCACATAGGTACAAGTTCTTCATTTTTGTAGAAACATTTACATAAAAGAAAATTTTTTAATTTCATTTTGAAAGCTTTTAAATCAGACATAATTTTAAGATCATTAGGTAAAGCGTTATAGAACTGAATAGCTTTGTAATAGGCAGTATTAGCAAAGAAATCAGTTTTATGGAGTGGGATACTTAAATTAAAATTATGCCTGGTTTTCATATGGGAGAACACATCCTTGTTGAAAGTGAACAATGAAAGGTTGTTTTTGACAAACATAATGACTTCATAAATATAAAGGCTTACTACAGTCATTATTCCTAGTTCAACAAAAAGGTGTCTACAATGGGCTTTTGACGAGACACCAGCTATACATCTTATTATTCGTTTTTGAAGTACAAAAATTTTATGTGCATGTGGACTATTGCCCCAAAAAATTATACCATACTTAATTCTGCTTTGTATATGCGCAAAGTAATAAATTTTAAGAGTAATTATACTGGTAATATTTTTAATTTTGTATATTGTATAGAAAGCAATTGACAATTTATTGTGCAAATCATCAATATGATTTATCCATTTTAGATTAGAAGCTAAGGTTACACCTAAAAATTTATTACTTGGTGCAATTTGTAGATTTGTTATTTACTCTTACAAGTGGACTGAAGTTTATATTACGCATGCTAAATATCATAAGACATGTTTTATCACAATTTAATACTAAATTGTTACAACTACACCAATCTGACATATCATTAACAGTGCTTGAGGCCAAAAAGTTGAATTCTTGTACAGATTCCGCACTAATAATACATGATGTGTCATCTGCAAATTGACATAATTTGTTACAATTTATATGATTTTTCAGATCATTAGCATACAAAATAAATAAGATTGGGCCAAGAATTGATCCCTGAGGGACACCGTGCGTTATTGATGACTTAGCAGAATTTATTCTTTCAGTGTACCCATCTGCATCATTATGAAAAGATACAAATTGTTCTCTGTTGTTTAAATAGGAACGAATCCAATCACAAGCATTCCCTCTTACTCCAAAATTGGACAATTTTGTAATTAGTAAGTTGTGGTCTATAGTATCGAAAGCTTTGCTTAGGTCAAAATAAATAGCTCCCACATTTTTTTTGTTATCTAAACAATGAGATACAAAATTTAAAAAATCAAAAATTGCATTAGTAGTATTCTTGTTTGGAATAAAGCCATACTGGTTCTTTGATAAAATATTATTCTTGGTAAGGAATGACATTAAACGTGAATGATAAATTATTTTAAATATTTTACTGAATGCGGATAGAACTGATATTGGGCGATAATTATTAATATTATTATTATATTATTAAATGGAAACTACCTTTGCAATTTTAAGTTTATCTGGGAATACACGGGTTTCAAAGGATACATTTATGATGTCACATAATGGTTGTACTATATAAGGTCTTGCAATTTTCAGTAATGAATGAGTAAATACACGCTGTATTGTAGTTGCTTAATATAACAACTAGCTTTTTTATATTTGTTACAATAGAAATGTAGTAAACGAAACAAAACAGGCTTTTTTCATTATTAAATTTATTTAAAAAATATCTTTTTTGTTGAGAAAGCAAATCAACTATTCCGAATTATAAAAGTAGGCTTTCTAGTTGTTATTGACTACTTGTTGATATATATTTTTTGTAAAAAAAATACGTCAAACGAAAATAAAGGTTTTTATTATAAGTGCTGTTCATAATTAATAATACACGAAATATATTCCACATTACACACAAAATACTACAGGTTATGGTGGCTCAGTGAGCTTCGTGGAACAAAGATAAAATTAAAATTTGTAATTTTATATTTAAGATAATGGCAGACGAAAAATATAAAATTCCTTTATTTGACGGAAATAATTTTAATAACTGGAAGTTTCGAATAGAAATATTATTAGATGAATTAGATTTAATCCAGTACGTACGGAAGTCAATTAATACCTTAATTGAAGAAGAAAATACTAGACCAGGAAGTACGGAAGAGAAAGAAAAGAAAATAGAGATTTTTTAAAAAAATGTGACAAGAAATGCAAATCTCAAATAATTCAAAGAATTTCTGACAGTCATTTAGAATATGTGAAGGATAGGAGCACTGCATTTGATATCTGGAAAGTTTTAACAGATACGTTTGAGCGAAAAGGTGTAGCAAGTCAATTGTTAATTAGAAAAACATTATTATCGCTCAAATTTAATTCTTCAAAGGATGCGTTAGAATCACATTTTCTAAAATTTGACAATTTAATGAGATTTGAGGTCAACAGGAGCAACGCTGGAAGAAACGGATGTGGTATGTCATCTTTTATTAACAATGCCTGATGAATACGATGTTGTAGTGACAGCATTAGAAACTTTATCTGCTGAACAGTTAAATTTAAGTTTCGTAAAAAATCGACTAAGTGATTTATTTATTTATTTTACAATTTTGGCTTGTCAACAGGAAATATTTCCCAATAACAGAGAGGCACTAGACCAATTACCAAAAAACTGTGTACAAAGCAATAATAATACAACAAGTAAATGAAATATACAATTATTAACCCTAACCCAATACGAAAATTTTTATTTGATCTACTTAAATTAAAATTTAATCAGTCTTTTAAAGCTACATAATGTTTCACAAAATAAATCCGGCATTCTTCCACTACAATACAAATTATTGCATAGATAAGAAAGGCGGACAATCGGCGAATTCATAGTTGAATTTGTTCTACAATAATTCACTGAGAAAAGACGTATATGTCTGCTGGGATACTTAGGTACGTGAAAGTTAAACGAACTAATTAAACATGGGGATAATATGACATTATTAAATAAGTTATACATAAAACATGTCATTTAACTGCCTTCTATTTTCTAGAGATAGTAAGTTTGGTCTGTGCGTGGGAAATTTTTTAAACAATATCTTTAAAAATTTATTTTGAATACTTTCTATTCGGTCGATATAAATTTGATATTGAGGATTCCAACACACAGAAGCAAATTCTAACTGACTACGGACTAGAGTAATATAAAGCGTAACAAATGTACAGGGATGTTTAAAGTTCGAGCTAGAACGAATTAAGAATCCTAACATCTTATAAGCTTTTTTAACAATTTTATCAATGTGCACATCGAATAATAGTTTGTTATCAAGACTGACTCCCAGATCTTTGACAATGTTTACATTATTGATTAATGAATTTTCTATTTTATAGTCATAGTGAATCATATTTCTATTTCTAGTAAATTTTATAAAGGAACATTTTTCAATGTTAAGCTCTAATTTCATGTGTTTAGTGTAGTTCACAAATTTGTCAATGTCTGCTTGTAATGCCTTACAGTCACAGACAGTTTCAACTGTATGGTAAATCTTTAAATCATCTGCATATAACTGAATATTTGCAAAATTAAAGCAAGTATTTATATTATTTATAAAAATTATGAAAAGAAGAGGACCAAGATGACACCCTTGAGGGACTCCAGAGGTAACAAGTGCATCTTCAGAAGAGAAACCATTTACTACAACCCGCTGCCTTCTATTGGTAAGATAAGAAATAAACCATGACAATAATTTGCCACCAACACCAACTTCAGCCAACCTGAAAATTAAAAGATTGTGTGAAATTTTGTCGAAAGCTTTGCTGAAGTCAGTGTAGATAGCATCAACTTCCTTACGATTATCCATTGCTTGTGAAATATAATCTATATATTCAACGAGATTTGTATCAACGGAACGGCCACGAACAAAACCATGTTGCTGTGGAATAATTATTTTGTCTACCAAAGAATACAGCGAGCTATAAATAATGGTTTCAAATACTTTTTCAAAAATACATAATTTTGATATTGGTCTATAATTTTCAACTGACTCCTTGCTACCATTTTTAAATATTGGCACAATGTATGCAAGTTTCCAAATTTGAGGACAGCAAGATTCTTCTAAAGATTTTTTGTATATTAACGTTAAAGGTACGCAAAGGGAGTTCGCGCAGTTTTTTGCGAAGATGGAAGGAATATCATCTGGTCCCGCACCTTTTCTTGCATCTAATTTGCTTAAAATGTCTGAGACTTGCAATTCATTAATTTCTATATTATTTAAATGATCTGTATTGTTGTCTTCAAAATGATCAGGAATAGAAATGATTTCACTGGAACTATAAACAGATTTAAAAAATTCTAAAAATAAATTACAAATGTCATAACCATCATTTGAGCATTGATTATTATATTTCATTGTTTTGGGAATACTACCTCCTTTAGTAGCAGACATATAAGACCAAAATTTTTTACTGTTAGTGTTTATTTCTTTTTCAATATTTTCTATGTAAAAATTAAAACATTGTTTTTTTAAAATTTTAAATCTGCTACGTAAGAAGGAGAATTCGTTGTAGTGGGTTAAGGTTTTATATCTTTTATATTTTTTATGTGCTACATCTTTTTCTTTCAATAAATGAATTAATTCTGCCGTAAACCATACGGGATAATTTCTACAATTTAAGGATTTACATGGTACATAAGTATTTATGCAAGTATTTAAGGTTTTATAAAACTCAGAAATCATCTGCTCCGTATTAAGGCCACTAAAGACATTAATCCAGTCAACATCATTTAAGTAATTATTGATAACTACATAATCGGCTGATTTAAACTTAAACATTTTACGATTATAATTTGGAGGCAAATATTTACAATTGCTGTCATGGTAAAAAATATCAAGTGCAGGATGATGTTGCATATCTAGTTTACTCAACGGGCTTTGACATTCTACTACATTTACATTATAGTTATTGCATAAAATTAAATCTAACGTACGACTGTTTGCATTTTTAACTCCATTAAATTGCAGTAAGTTACAGTATGATATAGAATCAACAAACTCAATGGATGACTTATTATATGTATTTACTGGTTTTAAAAAATTCGAATTATTACTAACAACCCACTGTAAATAGGGTAAATTAAAATCCCCACAGATTAAAAAATTCCCATTTCGTTCATTTTCAATTATACTTGATAAATTTAATAGAAATATATTAAGTGATTTGTAATCATCAGGTGGTAAATAAACACAACATATATATAAGAACTGATTATTTTCTAAACTTATCTTAATCCAAATATCTTCACAATCGGAACACCAGTCACTAACTTCACAATATGGGAGTTGATTGTTCACGCCTATAAGGACACCACCACCATCACATTTCGACGAAATAGTTGTGGACCTGTCTCTCCTAATGATGTTGAAATTGTTGCAAAGAATTTCATGATCGTAAACACTTGAATTTAAGAATGTTTCTGTTAAACAAATTATATCATATGAACAATTATATGAGTTCAATCGTATATCGGCACACTTAGTTCTCAACCCTCGAACGTTCTGATAATATACAGAAATCACCATAATTATTAGTATAAAAATTTAAAATGATTAATTTAATTTTAGGAGGTCATTTTTGTTACTAATTAAATGAATACGGGAACTATCGTTTTTACGAGCAAATATTTTGCAGTTTTTTGTCCATACGTACTTATATTCTTTACGTTTTAAAGTATCACGTGACTCATTAAACAGTGACAGATTATCAGGTGATAAATGATCACTGACGAATATATTTAGAGCAGGAGATTCAGGACAAATGTATGTTGAATTAATTGCTTTATCCTTCTTAATAGCTGCCATGAAACACTCTTTTTTCATTCTTGACGTAAATTTTGCGATTAGTAGGGCTGAATATTTGGAATTGTGTTTTGGTAACCTGTGTACCGCATCGATGTCATTGTCACTTATTTTCACCCCAACTTTATCACCTATTTTTACTATTATTTCTTTAACATTTTCACCACTTTTTTCCGGTATATTACGAATGACAACGTTATTCAGGCGCGAGTATTGTTCAAGATCATTTACTTTCTTTTTCAAGATGGTTATATCATTTTTTAGTACCGTATTGTCATTAACTAGACGATCTTGTAATTTCACTTTATCATCCAATTCTTTTAGTTTATGCTCAAAATCATTTATCTTATCACAATAGAAATTTATACTTTTTATAACTGAGTCAATTTTGTTATTTATTTCTGTTTTGAATTCATTGAAAAAATTAAGTTTAAAATCCTCAAATAACATTTTTATATCACTTAATTTAGGCGCGGTTTCAGAATTAGCAGTATCATCTGTCACTACAGAATTATTTAAGTTAGAAGTTTGTTTACAATTAGAACACCTCCAACCGAATTCACTATCTTTTAAAAATTCAAGCTGTTCCGGATTTAAGTTTGCACAAATGGAATGAAAAAGGCGCTCACATTTAAAACATTTAACTCCTGGATTTCGGACATTGACCGTACGTTGACATACACTACACAAGGCCATTGTCTTAACAATTGCAAGGACTTGCTTAATTACTTAAAATAAGTAAGATAAAAAGTGATATATATTTTTGCAAATATCTCGCAGATTGTACTAAACGGCACCGTAGCACAGTATTACACTTATAGGCACAAATTTTTCACACACTCCGGTATAACTTGCGAGAGAAAATAATTAAAAAAATACCGCCAAATTTTTTGGAATATATCAGAGAACACAAAACGTGGTTGCTCGTACACAGACTACACAGCTATAATTTATTTATTTATTTATTTATTTATTGTTAGTCTGACCAACAGGGTTCAAGACCCCAATTACAGGTTGACTATAATAAAACAAATTTAACATGTTTAATGACACAAGTAGTTAACAAATAGAATGACACAAAAAAAAAACCCAGAACTTAATAATACATATAGCTGTTTAAGATAATGTATTGTAATGAATAGTAGTGGTTAATGAATATAATAATTGTATAAAGCATTTTTAAACTTTACAATCGAGCCGACGAAAATGTCGAAATATTCAGGTAAATTGTTAAAATTAAAACAAATCATACGAATAGGTGACTTTACTTCATAGTTCGTTCGAGGAGTGTTACAGTAGAATGTATATTTAAATCGGGAATTATGCCTAGGAACTAAGAAAGGAATTTTACCTAGGATTACGGGATCATTTATAATACAATGCAAAACTTTATAAAGGAACATTGATGATTGTATTTTTCTTCGAGTATCAAGAGACACAATACTAAATTCACACAACAAATCTTTGTAATCAGTATCAAAACTAGGATAATATCTGTGAAGCTTGAAGAAGCAAAATTTAATAAATTTGCGTTGAATAGATTCAATAACATGGCTGTATTTATTATATATGGGACACCAAACTTGCTGACAATATTCCAGTTTTGTTCTTACGAACGAGAAATATAGTTTCTTAAGAGTTGAAATATGAACGAAGTAATGTGTATTTCTAATAATAAAACCTAAATTTTTGTAGGCAGATTTAACAGTTTGTAATATGTGTTTAATGAAATTGAGCTTTTCATCAAATAAAACACCAAGATCTTTAAATTGTATGACCCTTTCAAGAGTATGAGAGTCTATTTTGTAATCATATTTGTAAATAGTTTTTTTGGCGAAATAGCTCATTATTTTACATTTACTGTAGTTTAAAAAAAGGTTAGAGGTTACAGACCAAGCTAAAATGTTATTAATATCTGCCTGTAGGAGCTTAGCATCTTCAATAGAATTAATAGTTTTAAAAATCTTTAAGTCATCAGCATATAACAAGACATGAGAGTGTTGAACTGAATTAACAATGTCATTAATAAAGAGCAAGAACAGTAAAGGACCCAATTTGGAACCTTGAGGAACACCAGAAGTAGCTGTAAAAGACTTAGATTTATAATTATTATAAGAAACAGACAGAACCCGATCACTGAGATAAGAAGAGGTAAGTTGAAGCAGATCAGAAGAAAATTGAAAGTTATCATTTAACTTATGCAGTAAGACATTATGGTTAATACGATCAAATGCTTTCGAAAAATCCGTATAAATAACATCAACTTGCGTTTCATCATGTAATGAATTCAGTACAGTTTCAGTAAAGTTAATTAGATTGGTAGTGGTTGATCTGCCTTTAACAAATCCATGTTGATGCACGGATATATGATGTTGAACGGAATTATATATATGTTTGTAAATAATAGATTCAAAATTTTTTGATATGTTAGATAAGATAGCTATAGGACGATAATTTGACATATTAGTTGGATCACCAGATTTGAAAATGGGAATAATAAGAGATCGTTTTAAAGAAGTAGGAAATTTGTTTTGAGAAATAGAAAGATTAAAAAGAAAATAGAGAGGTTTAAGAAAAATATGAGAACAGGCTTTAAGGACATAAGAAGGAAGAAAGTCAGGACCAGGGTTGCGTGACGGCTTGAGAGACTTTATGGCTTGCGAAATCTCATCCTCAGTGATTGTAGAAATATATGTGATACCGATGTTGTTGGTAAATGTAGGTTGTTCAGGGTGGGAGTGATCATTATTATATTGTTCAGAAAAATAATCAGCAAAACCCTGAACAATATCTGCAGTGTTTATGAAAGTTTTATCTTGTAGATGCATCATACCTGGAATCCGGGATGATTGCCTTTTGGTTTGAATAAATTTCCAAAATGCATTACTATCGGTGTGAATTTGGTGTTCAATATTACATATATATTTTGCATGTTGAATATTTATTTCTTTTTTAATCAGACCACGTAATTTCTTGAATTCTACAAGATAATTTTCATCACTATTGCTTTTATATAGTTTGTGATATTTGTCTTTTAGTTTTATTTTTTTTATAATATCAGCGGTAAACCAAGGAGGATAAGAAGAGCAGGAATGTTTGATTTTAGGTATACTTTTATCAAGTATGTCATATAATATGGCATAAAATCTCTCAAGTGCCTCATCAACATCTGTAATTGTATATATCTCATTCCAATTTGCTGATGACAATAATTCATAGAGTAAATCAAAATTACCTTTACTGAAACTGTAATTCATAGAATTATTAAGAGAAGAGTTATTAAGGTTAAAAGTATTGTTGCAGTTCATTTTTATAAAAAGTGATGGATGAAGAGGGTCTTCATTGACAAGTGGGTCATTGCAATGTGAAACTGAACAAAATAAATTTGAAACAGCAACATCAAGTATTCTATCATTGACATTCTTAATTTGATTATATTGTGTGGCATTTAAAAATGATAAGAAGTTTTCGAAAGCATTTGTGATATTGTTAGTAGGTGAAGAAGGGAGAAGAATATTAGAAAGGGAAGAAATATTAAAATCGCCGATTATTATGAAATTGTTATTTAATAGTGGTGAAATGGATTCAATAGCTTCAAATACATAATTTATTTGTTCGAGAGATATAGGAGGAGGACAATAGACAATAACAACATAGAAGAAAGAGCGAGAAGTAAGCGCTAGTTTTACACATAAAATATCAGAAAATGAGGATGGATGAATTGTAACATTAACTGGAGAAAATTTATATTTACAGTGAATAGCACATAGAACGCCTCCACCAGTCTTTTTACCACTTCTAAGAAAATTTCTGTCAGCTCTGTGGACATTATAAGATGAAGTGAATAATTCATTATTAAAAACACTGTCATTCAGCCAGGTCTCAGTGAGACAGATTAAATCAAAGTTGGATGCGCAACAATTATTATAAAATGAGCTAATTTTGGTATTCAATCCTCTAACATTTTGATAATATATATTCATAAAAACAAAATGTTAATAATTTATAAATAAAATTAAAATACAATATTATTCAAATAAAAAATTTTGCAGTGTAATGCGAGCTTTTTATGTTTGCGCAAGCGAAACAGAACCAAACAACGAAGTTAAATGAAACCTTGAAAATATAAATGAAATAAAAATGGCGTTAGTTGTAAATAGTTAAAAATGTGATATACAAATATTATTAACAATAATCAGAATGTGAACAATACTACTATTACAACAAATACTATTGATAACAAATATAAACAAATATAAAATTGTGATGAATAGAACAAACAAAATATGTATACAAGTAAGCATTATAAAGACGCTCCACATTAATAATTACAGAATTATAGTAAGTATTTTGAACACAAATAACTATGACATATCCAAATGTGTAATTTTTTTAATAGTGCCGTTAATTTTACCCATTATAACACCATCTCTGGACCATATATTTTTATACCCAAATTTGTCCGCAGCTGATTTCAAAAGATTGAGTCTGTTTTTTGTTAAATCCTCCTTTATTGAAATTTTTGAACCACGTAAGTTCCTTCTATTTTTTATTATAGTATCACGTATCTTATATGAGGTGAACTTAACAATTATAGGGCGAGGTTTGGGATTTTGAGTAGAGATAGTGCGAGTGTCGAAGTTGCGCCTACCTGTGCGATGGCAGCGGTCAATGTGATTTGGAGACACAGTCACTGAAAGTTTGTCACTAAACACTTTCGACACAACTTCTTCGATGTTTTCTTTCTCGGACTCCGGGACCCCAAAAATGCGTAAGCAGTTACGCCGGGAATATTGCTCAAGTTGGTCAAGGCGGTCTTCCAGTACTCTGTTCTCGGAGGTGAGTTGAGCAATTTTGTCCTCATAGTACCTCTTCTGTTCCTCTAACTCTTTGTCCAAACGTTGTACAACTTTGGAAACTAGTTCGTCTATAAATGTGCTGTCACCAAGTACAGCAGTGACAGCTTCCTTTAACGACGCAGTATCTCTGGTGTTGACCATAGTGAAAAACAGCAGAATTACACTTTTCAAAAAAGAAAAAAATATATATATATATTTGGCAAAAAAGAAAACGTGGAGCGACTAAAAACACGTCTACTCGTGCCGAAACATACAATATGATTGATGAAGAATTAAAGAAATTAAGTAGCGTAAAGAAAACAAAAAGTGACATTCAATCATCTACTGTTATCCGTTATCTACACGAAAGCACATAGAAAAACGAACAATCGAACAAAAACAAATATAGATAAAAGTCAGCTCAGATGTCATAATTGCGGGTTATTTGGACACTTTCGGGCCGAATGCAAAAAACCGAAACAAAGGTATGAACCAAAACAAAGGTATGAAAGTCGCAGAGCGAATACTGCAACAGCAAATAAAGAAGAACGTCAAGAAAACGATCAGAATCAGCCATTTTGCTTTCCTGCTTATTTAGAACGGATGAGAAGTACATTAAGTTCAGTTTGGTGTTTAGATTCAGGAGCTTCAGAACATCTGGTAAGCAATCAAAATTTCTTACAAAATATTAGATTTTTAGATTCTCCAATCACAATAAAAATTGCTAAATCAGGTTCTAATTTATATGCTACTAAAATTGGTGATATGAAAGTAAAGACTATTGTAGGAAATAAGACCTATAATATTGTAATCAAAGATATACTGTTGGTTCCCGATCTATAAATAAATTTAATTTCAGTACGAAAACTAGAAATGAAGGGATATAGCATATTATTTAAAAATGGCCAAGGAATTATTTCAAAAGAAAATAATATTATAGCTGTAGGAGAAATAAAATCTATGAATTAAATTTCTTTCATGATGACGAAGAAGCAAAAATATGTCAAATAGACAAATGCAATGAATTATGGCATCTGAGATTGGGACACATGAGTACAAAAAGTCTACAAAAACTGAATTCGATAGTAGATGGAATGGATATAAATATAAATAAGGAAAATGACACTGTAAAAATTTGCTACATGTGTATTGAAGGTAAGCAGACTACGTTACCACATAATCAAAGCAGAATACGAGCTAAAAGACCTCTTCAATTAATATATAGTGACCTGTTTGGACCAGTAAATCCGGAATCATATGAAGGAAAGAAATATATTTTAAAAAATATGAAGCAATGGTCACTGCTCATTTTAATTTAAGAATTAGTCGTTTTAGATGTGACAACGGTCGGGAATATATTTCGAATGAAATGAATAATTACTTTGAAAAACAAGGAATTCAAATTGAACTAAATATTCGATATACTCCACAACAAAATGGAGTAGCCTAGCGCTTCAATAGAACTATAGTTGAAAAAGCTCGATGCATGCTTCTAAATTCGAAATTGGAAAAAATGTTTCTGGACTGAAGCAGTTTTAACTGCTGTATATTTAATAAATCGAAGTCCTACAAGAGCTTTAGATAACAAAGTTCCTGCAGAACTTTGGTATAGTGAACGACCAAATTTGAAAAAGTTAAGAATTTTTGGATGTAGAGCCTATCTACATTTGCCAAAAGCACTTATTGGAGGTAAATTTGACTCCAGAACAAAGAAATGTATTATGGTAGGTTATTGTACAAATGGATACCGGTTGTGGTCACCAGACGAAGGGAAAATAATTTTGGACAGAGACGTCATATTTGACGAAGAAAGTTTTATGAAGAAAAATGAGAATGACAGCGAAATATCTTGGAACACAAATTCACCAAACGAAGAACAAGATTTATGTGACAAAACTAAAGAGCAAGAAATAAACGAAGAAACTCACGAGTTAAACGAGGAAACTCGAAATATACAGGCAGAAGAAAATGAACAACGGAAAAGTACACGAATAAAAAGGAAACCGACTTATTTGAATGATTATACTGTTTTAGCTTTGAATGCAGAAGCTTTTACTGAAGATTTACCGGAAACTTATGAAGATATACAGAAAAGGCCAGATAAAGAAAAATTGTACCAAGCTGTAAACGAAGAAATGAAAGCAATGGAAAGAAATAAAACATGGACTTTAATGAAATTGCCAGAAAACAAACGAGCCATAGATTATAAATGGGTTTTCAGGATTAAAAGAGACGAAAACGGTAACATCACAAGTTACAAAGCACGACTAGTTATAAAAGGATGCTCTCAACGAAAAGGATTGGATTATGACGAAGTCTACGCACCGGTTGCAAGACTAACAACTTTACGAACTTTATTATCAATCATAAATAAAGAAAATTTACACACAGTGCAAATGGATGTAAAGAACGCATTTTTGCATGGTGAACTTCAAGAGGAAATATTTATGAAAAAACCAGAATGTCTACCAGGAGATATGGTATGTAAACTTCAAAAATCATTATATGGATTAAAACAAGCCCCTCGTGCATGGAATTCTTGTTTTGATCATTTCATTAAGAAACAAGGTTTCAAGCAACCTGAACATGATAAATGTCTTTATCTAAATCTTACAGAAAAACATAAAACATATCTTTTGTTGTATTTTGATGATATTGTTTTGGCAAGCAATAGTTTACATCAAATTAAAGAAATTAAAGAATCCCTAAATAAACAATTTGGTATGACAGATCTTGGGAATTTACGATGTTTTCTGGGAATTAAAATTGAGAAAGTTGAAGAAGGAATTGTTTTATCTCAAGCCACTTACTTAAAAAATTTATTAAAACGCTTTGGTATGAAAGACTGCAAAGGTACAGACACACCAATGCAAGTAAAATCTCAAATCAAGAATAACAATTCTTCAGAATGCATCATTGGAAAGAAACCATACAGGGAACTAATTGGCTGCCTAATGTTTGTTATGCAAAACACAAGACCTGATTTGAGTGCTGCAGTGAATTGCTACATTCGATATCAGAGTAATGCTACTGAACAAGAGTGGATTGAATTGAAGAGAATTTTGCGATACTTAAAAAATACTATAAATTTAGGTCTTCTTTATCGTAAAACAAATTCTGAAATGTTAGTAGGTTACGATGACTCGGATTGGGCAGGAGACAATGACAGAAAATCGACTTCAGGTTATCTTTTAGAAGTCTTCGGAGCTGCGGTTTGTTGGGTCACCAGAAAACAAACAACAGTCGCCTTATCTTCAACGGAGGCTGAGTATATTGCTCTCGCCAGCGCAGCAATGGACATTGTTTGGCTACGAAATCTACTTCGAGATTTTGGATACTTCTGTGATAAGCCCGTAACTGTTTATGAAGATAACCAGTCATGTATTCAGATGTTAGGCAAGTGGGACCATCGTCGTATGAAGCACATAGACGTAAAATATAATTTTATTAAAGATTTACATAATGCAAATGTTTTAAATGTAAAATATATATCAACGAATGATCAAAAAGCTGATATTTTAACCAAAGCACTTTGCAAAATTAAATTTACAGATATGAGAAAGGTACTAGGTTTCACATTTATATAGTAATTTCTAATTCATAAATATTGAGTTTGTATTAGCCGTTTTATGTATTTTTGCCGTGAGGTGACGCCTGGTAAGCGCCCACACGGTAAAATATATCGTCATCATTACCGATGTCTACATATATTGTAGATACTGGCACACCCAGAAATGGGTAATATGCCGTGATGATATATTTATTTATTTTATTTATGTATTTTTTTAATAATATTGATTTGAGGAGGGGTGTTGAGAAAGCAAATCAACTATTCCGAATTATAAAAGTAGGCTTTCTAGTTGTTATTGACTACTTGTTGATATATATATTGAAAACAATTTTTTTGTAAAAAAATACGTCAAACTAAAATAAAGGTTTTTATTATAAGTGCTGTTCATAATTAATAATACACGAAGTATATTCCACATTACACACAAAATACTACATTTTTACTTAACCTTCCAACCTCCTTGACAGAAAATAGTAAATTCAAAATAATTTGCTCTTCCCCTCCCCCCCCCCCCCCAACCCTCCGAATAAAATTTGGTTCCTACACGCCAGTTTCTAATACATTTTCAAAATGGCCACCATTCGCAACAACGCAAGCCCGGCAGCGTGCTTTAATGTTGGTGGAGACCTTCGCAAGGACTGCCTGCTTCTCTTTTATATTTTCACCTACAGCCACGATTCTAGCCACTAGTTCTAATTCTGTATTCACCGGTGTCTCGTAAACAGATGTTTTCATCTAACCCCAAAAAAAGAAATCTGGTGGAGTTAGGCCGGGGCTTCGGACTGGCCACGCAACAGGACCTCTCCTCCCAATCCACTTATTTGGGTATTTTCTATTTAGCAATGCGGTGACTTCTCGCGTTGTATGAGCAAGTGCCCCATCATGCTGAAACCAAAGTCTCCGTCTTATGTTTAGTGGCAAGTCCTCAAGTAGTTCCGGTAGCACAGTATCCAAGAAAATAAAATAATTGTCACCATTCAAGGGGTTTGGTAAAAGGTAAGGCCCGATTACGTGCTCCCCTATGATTCCGGCCCATACATTTACCGCAAAACGTTGTTGATGTGCGCGAATAAATGGTGCGTGGGGATTCTCGTCAGCCCACAGGTGATTATTTTTGGAATTAAATACCCCGTCCCTTGTAAAGCAAGCTTCATCCGTAAACAGGACAAATTTTTCAAAATGCCGTTGCAGATTACAACTTCGAAGAAACCAACGACAGAACAACAGTCTTGGCTGAAAGTCATCAGGTGCCAAAGCTTGAACTTTTTGTCTAGAGTACGGATACAGGCCCTGTTCATTCAGAACTTGCCAAACAGTCACATAATTTACATATAATATGTTGGCTATTACTCTGGTGCTCGTCGATGGCTCGTATTCAATAATATGAAGTACAGCCTCTTCAAATCCAGGGGTTCTACGTAATCTGTTGGCGTTGCCACCAATTGTTGGGTAAAAACAACCAGTCTCTGACAAACGCCTACAAATTTTTCTGAAGAGTTGGCTACTTGGTTGTTGACGATTGGGGTATCTTCTCCTATAAATTCTTCGAGCTTCCTGTGCTTTACGTCTTGTCTCCTCAATAGTGATGTGTCGTTCGTTCAATTTTAGTGAGAGTTCATTTTGCTCCGCTCATTAAAGTGAGTCGTTCAATGTGAGTCGTTCATTTGAACGACTCAATTGCGCAAGCGCTCTTCCTGCGTGCTGTGAACTGTAACTGTGTTGCACTGCTGCGAGTGCTGTGTGCCTTGACTGCTGAGCTCAAGCTCATTTGCTCACTTGAACGACTCTTAGCGTAGAACGTAGCATACTGTGTTGTGTTCTTGTGTTATACGTTGGTTTTATTTATTTATTAGAATGCAGGAACAATATAAGTGTAAAAAAAGGAGCAATATATGGCTCATTTTCACTCAGTGTGAAAATAATGTAGCTAAATGCCATTTTTGTTCTATGAAATTGTCATATAATGGAGGATCTACATTTAATTTGACGAGGCATCTTAGAAGTAAATACCCGCATAGTCTTCGGGAAGAAACAACAAATACTCAGACTCAGAATTCACCGGATGTACCAATAAATGAACACGTACGTATCAATGTCGATAGCAATTTAAACACCAACAACAGCTACAATACTGACAAGGGGCTAAATCTGGGAAAAAGTACACCTTCTACTTCAAAATCTAGGATGTCAATGTCACAAAATACTTTAAGAAATTATTTCCACAAACCCATGAATATTAGCAAACAGGCTGACATAAACAAATTACTTGTACAAACCATAGTAAAAAATTATTTACCGTTTCAACTTGTAGAAAGTGAACATTTTAAAAAATTTGTAAAAGCATTAAACCCTAATTATCAAATACCAACAAGAAAAACAATACCTAAAGTATTAATTCCGCAATATTATAATATGACAAAAGATATGGTTTCCAATTCAATCAAGGATGCTAGTGCAATTTGCTTAACCACCGACGGTTGGACGTCAGCAGCAAATGAAAGTTATATTGCAGTTACAGCGCATTATATTAATAATGAAAATAAGTTGCAAGCTACCCTACTAGATTGCTATAAATATTCAGACAGTCATACTGCTATAAATTTATGCGAAGAATTAAAAAGAATTGTAAATTCTTGGCAAATACATGACAAAATTGTTGCTGTTGTAAGCGATAACGCTCATAATATTGTGGCTGCGATTAAAAAGACTGGCTGGAAACATGTGCCATGTTTTGCACATACAGTAAATTTAGTTATTCAAAATAGTATCAGCGAAATAAAGTCTATTCATAAAAAGACCAAACAAATCGTTGAATTTTTTAAAAGAAGTCCTCAAGCAACTGAAAAATTAAAATCTATGCAAAAACAAATGGGAAATCCAGAGCTAAATGTTAAACAGGATGTTCCAACAAGGTGGAATTCCACATACGACATGTTTCAGAGAATTCTTGAAATAAAAGAATCTCTTATGTCAACTATTGCAATTAATTATCCGCAAGTTACTAATCTAAGAAACGAAGATATTTGCATTTTAGAACACTGTTGTGAGATTTTAAAAATATTCAAAGATGTAACGGAGGAAATCAGTAGTGAAAAACAAATTACTGTATCTAAAATAATTTTATTTAGCAACGAATTAAAAAACTGTTGTGTAAAATATTCAAAAGAAAATGAAAATATACCTGCAGAAGCAAAAAAACTTGTTGAAACGTTATTAACATCAATAAATAAAAGACCAAGTATTAATGAAGATAATAGTTTATTTGCTCAAGCTACAATTTTGGATCCCCGTTTTAAAAATTTCGGTTTTTCTAATAGAAGTTATTTTCAAATTGCGAAACAAAATTTAATTGATAAATTAAATTTAGCTATTTCAAATCCAGAAATTGAATATGAGGAACTCGAACCCAAAACAAATATTTCCGATCAAGAAGAAAAACTTGTTTCTAAGTCATCTAAAATATGGGCTAATTTTGATACAAGTGTTTCCCAGATAATAGAATCTTCGATTCATTCAGGGGATAAAGTCGAAAAGGAAGTAGAAAAATATTTGGATGAACCACTCCTCTCGAGGTTAAGTGATCCTCTTATTTGGTGGGAAGATCGAAAACATATTTATCCCCGACTTTATAAACTTGCCAGAGAAAAGCTATGTGTTGTTGGTACATCAGTGCCATGTGAAAGAATATTTTCTAAAGCTGGCCAAACAATAACTGACAGAAGAAATAGATTAACGGGCGAGAAAGTTTCCCAAATTTTATTTTTAAATATAAATATGTAATAAAATTTTTACTTTATTCTTTTGTATTTTTATTTAAATATATGTATTCTATTATAAAATGCTGTTACAGTTATGTATTTTCTTTAAAATAAATAATATACCTACTTATCTTCATTTAAAAAAAAGCATAATTCTCTAATGAAAATAAATTCAAAATTCTATATTATAAGATTATGGTACTGGTGTGGTAAGGCTCATTCCTTATTAAAAATAAACTTGACAAAGCAATGAAGTTAATTTTAACATATATTACATAAATAGTTCATCTGATTATTGGGTTAGCTATGGTCCGTGCTGCGTTCATCTGAGCAGCAAAGTAACTGTGTTATTTAGTGAGCGGTGTGCTAGAGTGCAGCACACTGCACGAGAACGAGTGCCAGAGCCATGTACCGTACTGTGAGACCTAAAGAGCATTTCGTTCAGCTGAGCTACTGTATTAGAGCGGTGTGCTTGTGCTATAGTATAGCACGTGAACGCTGAGCCGTACTGTGAGAACTAAAGAGTCGTTCGTTCATGGCTCACTGAAGTGAGTCGTTCAAAATGAACGACTCGTTCATGAACTACCCATCACTACTCCCCAAAAACCAGAAGCATGTCAAGAAGTTCAAAGTTTTGATGATAATGCATGTTTACCCAAGGAACACAGAGTTTTTATTAAGACATTTTAACTAATAATGTTGTTACTGCAACTTACATTTAACGGAATTATAACACTTTTAAGTTATTTTGCCTTGTACAACTTTTTTCTAGTCTGCTAAACTACAATACAAAGTTATGATGAGTGGTACTTATTATTTGGTCACATAATAGTTATTAAAACGTTTTATATTTAAGTTTCATTGGAGTCGATTATTTTAGTTTTATTAACGTCTTTCGCACTAAATTAAAGGAAGTGTTAGAAACGTAATTGACAGCTATTTATAAACAGATTTTTTAAAGCTTTATAATACAGTTTAAAAATAATTATTTAGTACAGATGCATTAAAGTTTACATATATTACATATATTAATTAGTTTACCGTTTTATAAAAGTTTTATAAATTTATTTAAAACTTTTAAATAACTGCAAAAATAACAGTTTTATTTTAAACAGAAGAAAATGGGAGTATGGGTTCTAAGTAACTTAATGCATCAACTAAAAAACTGATGTAAAGTAGTTCTTAGGAAGTTATTAAAACTGAAATATCGAATTATAATATGTACGGCCATATTTATGCATTTAAACAGAAACTGGTTTAGAAGCCATTTTGTAAAATTTAGTATAAATTAATTTTATTGTGTTTTTAATTTAATATTCTGCAAGTAATTATTCTCCTATATGGTTATTATAATATACTTTATTCATTATAATATCGAATGATTTAAAAAAATATGAAAATAAATTTTTCATAAAAATTTAATAAATTTTCTTTTATTTATTTTAGGATATTATAATGTTCCAAGTATAATATAATATTTCACAGTAAAAATAAATTTGTTTATAAAATGAGTTCAACAGATATGTAAAAAATATGATCTTTATAAAGATGATCTTAGATTTAAAAAGTAGCAGAAGACATTACAAGTCTTGGTACATATAATTATACAACATAGTCATGCTTAGACTACTTATACGACTCGTGATATGATAAACTATGAATTTACGGTAGAAAATAGTTTTCTGAGAAATCTGTATTGTAGTTTGAATATTAACCCATATTATAGTTTTATTAGTAAATATATCTCTTATCAATTAGCTTTAATGAAACCAACATATTATAGTCCATGCAAAATATATATGCAACTATTGCATGTAAGTGTTACTTAAGTGATAATAGAAAGTTATATAGTAGTTAAAAAAACGTTGTAAATTAGTTGAATAGATTCCCCACCCGCCTGACATTAACGTCGTATAAACGTTAGAATCAGTAAATTATCGTTTCATAAAAGGTATAATACAAGTTAAAAAGTTTTAAGAAAAGTTTTTTTAAAGTTAATAGAACTAATAACAAACTAATTTGTATCCTTGGGTATGGATAAATTATGCAAAATACGAATATACAAAGTAACAAATATACACAACCGCAAAATTTGAAGTATCTTGTTCGACTTTGTGTATTTGTCAAATCTAATCTTTTTCGTTTCATTGTTTTTCAGAAGCTACTTCGTTTTAAATGTTTTTTAAGTTTGTTAATACCTATCTGTAAGTCAAGTTGACGATAAAGACTTTTTTTGGATAGATTGAAAAAAATGTTTAGGATAAATATTGTAGTAGATAGTTAAAGGATTTTATAAATGTTCTAATTTCGAAAATCGATGGATTGGTTATCAAAATATCTTGTTTTGAAATTTTTGATCGACCGCCATTTTGTCATTTGAAAAAATAAAAAACAATTGTAAATGTCAAATGTTTTAGAGAGCCTAAAGGTAAATTTGAGAGAAAAATTTTTTTCAGTAGTCCTTAAAATAAGGGAGTTATGACGATTTTTCGAAAAACAAAAGAACTCTAATAGCTACGAACCGGGGCACCAAATTAAAAATTGGAACTAGGAAAAGTTGTTTGTTTTAATGAGTTCTAACTACCATTTCCGGGTGTAACGACTTAGTATTAACAGCCTGTATATATATATATATATATATATATATATATATATATATATATATATATATATATATATAGTGTGTCCCATTTAGAGGTGCCACCATTGGGATCTCGAGAACTATAAGAGATACGATGCCGGTTAAATGGAACTTTTTGTGCGCCTTTGGGAGGCCATCTCAGATGTGCTTTTGTTTTTCCAAAAATTCTCATAGGGCACTAGATAATGACGAAAAACTGAATATTGTTGATTTTTTCTTTTTCAAATAACGTCTAAACTATTAGTAATTAAGAAAAACGTTTCAAATATAAAAGATAGATATTTTTATTAGCTAACCAGTGGCGTATAAAATAAATTTTTATATCTCTAAATTTTCGAGATATAGCACAAACTTATATTTTTTTAAATGGAACCCATATCTGATTTTAGTCTCAAAAAAATCATTATTTTTTTCTCTTTTCAATGATATAAGGGTTATTATATTTTATTATTTGTTTTGCTCCTAAAATTTAATTTTTCTCTTTATTTTCCTGAACTTTCTTATTATTTCCCAAAAAACGTTATTATTTTTATTAATTATATTGTATTTGATCGAAATAATTTGTTTTATGCCCTTATTACTTATCGTTTTCATTCTAGACTCATAATTACAAATTACACTAATGTGCCAAGGGCGACCAGATACAAAATATTATAAAAATTAGTTTGATACGAGTTTTGAGCAAAATTTTCTAACGAAATAAATTATTTAAATACAAGGAGTATTTCTAAATAGAAATCTACCAATATTTTCAAAATAATTATAAATTTAATACAAAATAAGGAAAAAATAATAAATTTGAAGGCAAAACAAATATAAAACATAATAACACTTACATCATTAAAAAGAGAAATAAATAATGATTTTTTTGAGACTAAAATCAAATATGAATTCTATTTAAAAAAATATAAGTTTGTGTTATATCTCGAAAATTTACGGATATAAAATTTTATTTCGTACGCCACTGGTTAGCTAATAAAAATATCTATCTTTTGTATTTGAAACGTTTTTCTCAATTACTAATAGTTTAGAAGTTATTTGAAAAAGAAAAAATCAACAATATTTAGTTTTTCGTCATTATCCAGTGTCCTATGAGAATTTTTGGAAAAACAAAAGCACATCGGAGATGACCTCCCAAAGGTGCACAAAAAGTTCCATTTAACCGACATCGTATCTCTTATAGTTCTCGAGATCCCAATGGTGGCACCTCTAAATGGGACATACTGTATATATTGTAACGATTTCAAAATATCGTTACGCGGTTTTTTTCAAAATCTTAGTGTTCAATTTGATTAGCGACATATTTGGTGTGTTTCCGCGTGAATTGAAGAGTGGACGAGCACATGTCACTTGGATTCGAGTCGTGTTCTTTGACGTGTCGTAGCTGCGTGTGTGCTGACTGTATTTTTCCAAATTTTGCTGTGATATTATCTTTATCTTCTATCATCGGTGTTATGATACACTTTTGTTATCTTTTATTCATTTATTTGGCTAGTTTAACATCTGATTGGGTAAGTTTCAATTATATATTTTTTTTGTTCCTATCAGTTGTTTGTCAAAATTTTACATACAACGTCAGCGCATGCCGTACCGACACGCGAATAACTCGAACGGCTATCGCCTCACATTTGGCTTATGGTTATTTAAAATTAAGGTTTTTTTGTAATACGAGGCGATAATAGTTTTTCTGTTTAACTATTACTTTTTATGCTGAACCAATAACCAGTACGGTTCACCGGTCCCCAGCGTTTAACGCTTTCACTTTTGCTTTAAATTCCTTTTTTTGTTTCGTAATATTCTGCTTAACTTTTTGTGTTCTTAGCATCCTCCTAAGACACGGGTTGTAGCGCCGGGTTTGGCGCATTCAATTTTTGTGAGTACACCATACCTATAGTAATTCTGTATCGCTTTATTTTTATTTATTTTTCGGGGTTTAATATTTTTAATGGGATTAAAAATTGGCTATTTGTCATGTTTTTCTCATTGTTCAAATTTATATAAATTATACTTTTTTGTCCAATAATTTTTTTCCAAAAATTTATTTCTAAATTTATCTATTTTTTTTTTAAGTTTGGCTAAAATTGTTTGGGAAATTTATATAAATTCTTTAATAGGTTTTTGGGATCACATAACAAATTTGTTAGTCAATTTTACTACATTTTTATAGAGCTCGTTAGCTATCTTATACGGTGGAGTTGCAGACGTGGCTACCGCTGATTTGACGTCACAGTAACACAATTGTATTATTGCTCGTTCAAGTTTGTACGAGTTTATCTTAAACTATCTAAGAGTATCTTCGACTTCTGGGTAAGCCGTTTATCTATCTAAAATTTTATCTAGTAATTTTTAGGCTACCTAGATTAATAATTTTGTTACTATAAAAATTCCGCCGAGTAGAGAATTTTCTCGTAAAGCTAGAGCTCAAATCATTTTACTAACCCTATCTTGTTCTAATCTCTTCTCTCACTGTCCACTACAGCTTGGCCAGCTGTTTTCTTGTTTTTTTGTGCACAGTTTTTACACATAAAATTATTTTTCACAAGTAGTTTCACATTTTTATTCAGGAATATTTTTACTATTACGATTGTTGTAGATACGATTTTTTTTGTATTTTTGTACTAAATTTTTTTGTAGCAACGCTTAAAATTTATGGTCTTTTTTATGATTTTTCAACGTCCCGGTCCGGATGAGTTGTTTGGATCGCTGGGGCGGGGAATCATCTCCGCAAAGTTCACATTGAGACAAGAGACCGCTTCCGCAAGCTATACACACTCGCTGCCTGAAAGTGCCGTTCCTAAGACTTAGAGCGATCACCACTACGCCTAAGCCCTACGTGCTCTGGATGCCGCCCTGCGTTTTTAACGTCACCATCAGCGTGAACCTGCTCTGACGAGAGCTGGACAACGTGTCGGCATATTCAGAGAGAAGGACTTGGCAGATCGTAGCCGTCATCAGCGAGGCGGACTTGGCAGATCGTAGCATCATCAGCGAGGCAGTCGGTCCGAACTTACCACAATACCGTGCGACAGGTTTCCCCCCTCCAGCGGCCCACTCATCTCTAGGATCCATCATTTTTTTGTAACCCCAAATCAGGTCTTCAACCAGGTGTGTACGACCATATTTTTTTGGGTTGTTTTTTTTTGCAACTGATAATTTATCTATCAAAACTATTTGCGATTTTTTTAAATAAACTTAAAATTTTACTGTAACTTCTTTTGAGTTGTTGTGTCTTCTCTTAACCCGACATAACTGGCGCCCATCATTTCATCCCTGCACAACCACCCTTTAGGAACCCTCGACCTCGCGCAACCACGACCAACCCTTGAGCTGCTGCGGGTAAGTGTGACGCGTGATTTTCCCCCAGAAAATCACGTCAAAATTTTTCGTCAATTTTTTACTTTATCTATTACGTCACAATATATATATATATATATATTTATATATACAGGGTGTCTCTTAAATAGGGGGACATGGCTTAACCACAGATTCCTGAGGCTAAAAAAAGACGATTTAACCAAACTTGCTTCTACCGGAAAGTGTAACATTTAGCCTGAATTCTGCTTTAAAGTTCGAAAAAAAATATGATAATTTTGCTTATAATGATCGGACGCTTTGTTCAATTTGGATGAAATTTGGTATGACAGTTTATATGGTTATAAGTCATCTTTTAAGGTGATACTTGTTATTATTAGTGAACCACTAGTGTATGAAACTTAGGTCTCCCAACATAAATTAGACCGTAACTTTTTAATGGCAATGCCGAAAACGTGAAATTATTTTTCTTCGGAAAGATACATTCAATAGTAAACTTTTGTCTCTCTGTGTAATTTGTGATATCTGTTACGGTTCACACAAAAAAAATAAAATCTGAGTGTCTGCACTTCTTAATTTTTAAAATAAATTTAATCTAGCAGTCTATCCAAATGTCAAACCAATAATTTTTAATGACAGTAACGAGTTGTCAATCTTCACAACTTGTTTAGGAGTAAGCTGAGAGAACGGATGTTACTAATTTTAGAATATTGCGAAGAAAATTATTGATAACTCGTAAAATAATTGTTACTGTGATTAAAAATTACTTGTTTGACATTTGGATAGACTGCTAGATTAAATTTATTTTAAAAATTTAGCAGTGCAGACACTCAGATTTTATTTTTTTCTGTGTGAACCGTAACAGATATCACAAATTACATAGAGAGACAAAAGTTTACTATTGAATGTATCTTTCTGAAGAAAAATAATTTCACGTTTTCGGCATTGCTATTAAAAAGTTACGGTATAATTAATGTTGGGAGACCTAAGTTTCATACACTAGTGGTTCACTAATAATAACAAGTATCACCTTAAAAGATGACCTATAACCATATAAACTGTTATACCAAATTTCATCCAAATCGTATAAAGAGTTCTGTTATTATAAGCAAAACTAATTTTTTTTTTCGAAGAACTTTGAAGCAGATTTCTGGCTAAATGGTACACTTTCCGGTAGAAGCAAGTTTGGTTAAATCGTCTTATTTTAGCCTCAGGAATCTGTGGTTAAGCCATGTCCCCCTATTTAAGAGACAGCCTGTATATATATATAATAATAAATAACAATAATAATTAATAATAAAACAGATACTTATTTGTTGTACAGGCGTTTATAATAATTTGGGTGCGGTTCGGGCTGTACAATTGGGTAGACATCGCGAAAAAACAGCCATAGAAGAATTTGTCGCTGCTACTTCTTTAAAAGTAACTTCAACGGGGTTATGGCTGCATCCTTGCAGATTTCTAGGAGGAAGTCCGGATGGTTTAGTAGGAGACAATGACATTATAGGAGTGCAAGGTCCATTTTCGTACAGGGACGAAATGTTAAACGAAGAATTGAAAACTGAAAAAAAATATATCATTATGTATGATGATAATAACGAAATAGTTTTAAATAAGGATTATTAATATTATGATCAAATTTAAGGACTCATGATAGTGACTGAACAAAATTTTGTCTGTCAGAAAATAGACCATAAAAGAACAATAACATTTTATATGAAACATTTTTTTGGCTTTCTATTAGTTATAAAGTTATTTGAAAACTAAGTATTTCATTCTCCAAAAAGTTTAAATTTATTTCACTAGTTAAATTTTCATCATAAAAATGAGGCCCAAAAATTCTATTTCCCATCACACCTAACCACACGTTAAAACTCCATTTATGCTGATGATTTGTATTTCTAAAAGAATACGAATTTTTAGCTAACCATAAATGTTTGTTAACAATTCTTTCTTCCTAGGGATATCGCTCAATTGCAGCTGTAGACACGTGTTTCGCTCTTATTAGAGCTCATCAGTACAGCATAGCTAGTTAATCGGTGGACATTAACTAGAGGTAGTAATAAAATAACCGACAAAGTGTGCAGCACTAGTAAGCAGCCAAAACAACTTTGTTGCCTCGGTCAGTACTTTCACATCCATTGTAGATAAATACAACGTCACAGCGGCGGTGATTTATAACCACCCACCAGACCCGTTACTTGGACCCCAAAGTAAATATATGTAATGTCCCGGCATCTAGCCGCTATATCTTTATTGTTACTCTTTAATATAAATACTTGGCGCTGGTCGTCAAGAAAATGTTTTGTAAATAGAATACTAATGATTTTTGTTATGTCAATATAGTAATAAATTTCTTCCGTCTTTATCATATTTTATAGTTTTACAATTTAAGTTTAGTATATTTTTACATTGGTGACCCCGAGCTAACTACTAGTACCTTACTTTTTTAACAAATGTCTTTGTCGGAAGTCAGGACTTCGACGGAGGGTAGTGCAGTTGAAGTATCCGCCCTTTCATCTTTGTTTAAAATACCTGAATTCTGGCCCGCTGATCCCGAATTATGGTTCTCACAGCTGAAAGCCATATTCGTTTCTCAAAGGATATCTAGTGAGTTCTCGAAGTTTCACAAGCTCATTGGTGCCTTAAGTCCACAATATGCTAAGGAAGTTAGGGATATCATAGTTGCACCTCCAGAGGATACTCCGTACACAACCATCAAGAATGCCTTAATTCAGCGAATCGGCTCGTCTGAGAAAGAAAAATTACAGCAATTATTAAATCTAACTTTTTATGGAGACATGAAACCTACACAAATTCTACGTTTCATGAAGCAGCTAATCGGCACTAAATCTCTGGATAACACAATTCTTGAAGACCTTTTCCTCCAAAAGTTGCCAACCCATACACATGTTATTCTTTCTTCGTTAGTCAACTCTTCTTTAGAAGAAAAGGCAGAAGTTGCTGATAAGATTGCAAGCATTAACCAACCTTCGGTTTCTTCAATCAATCAGGACTTGGTTACTCTACAAAAGTTATCACAGCAATTAAAAGAACTTAAACATCAAGTTACTGCTCTAGCACCTAAATCGTCTTCACTCTGTTGGTACCATCTCAACTTCGGAGCCAAGGCGAAGAAATGTGTTCCCCCTTGTCAAGGAAAATTTATTGATAATTCAAAGGTGATTCGCAATCAATATTGTAATAATTCGTTTAAAAAAAAAAAAAAAACTATCATTACCATCAATTTCTAGCAATAATTTCGTTACTGCATCTTCACTTCTTCTTTATTTGACGGACAAGATCTCGGGACGTTTCCTAGTGGATTCCGGAGCAGAAGTAAGTGTTCTCGGGGTTTCATTATGTGAAAGACGATCAAAACAAAATTTAACTTTACAAGCTGCTAATAATTCTTTAATCCAAACCTATGGGACAAAAAATTTGACTTTAGATTTTGGTTTGAAAAATAAATTTAGTTGGAAATTTATTGTAGCGAATGTCAAACATTCAATTATCGGTGCTGATGTTCTTAAACATTATAAAGTATTAATTGACTTAAGTTCCAATCGTGTTATTCAAAATTCCCAAATTAACACCATTATTTCTGAATCAACACAAAATAATTCTGTTCCAGTTAACTCAAATAAAACTTATACGTCAGATGATATTTCACTACTTTTATCGAAATTTCTTACTTTGACAAATCAGTTCAATCCGCAACGCAGAATTTCTCATAATGTTAAACATTTTATTATTACTAATAGATCTGTATTTGCACGCCCTACACGTTTGGCACCAGATAAGTTACAAATTGCAAAAAGGGAATTTGATAAAATGTTAAAGATGGGAATGATCCGTCCATCGTCCAGTAACTGGGCCTCACCTTTACATTTAGTTAAAAAGAAAGAGGCCGGGGAATGGCGACCTTGCGGTGATTATTGCGCCTTGAACGCTATTACTATCCCAGATAGGTACCCAATTCCCCATATTCAGGATTTTACAGCCAATTTACATGGTAAAATCATATTCTCCAAATTAGACTTAGTTAAAGCCTATAATCAGTTGGCTATGGACGAAGAATCAATTTCTAAAACTGCAATCATTACCCCTTTTGGTTTATTTGAATATCTAGTCATGCCTTTTGGTTTGCGTAATAGTGCACAGACCTTTCAACGTTTTATCAATGAAGTAACAAAAGGTTTAGATTTCTGTTTCGCTTATATTGACGACATTCTCATAGCCAGTGAATCCCGTGAAATACATTTACAACACCTGAATACAATTTTTGACAGACTTAAACAATATGGCATTTTAATCAATAAAAATAAATGTCAATTTTGTGTCAAAGATATCGAATTTCTTGGACATAAAATTTCTTCAAAGGGTATAGAACCTCTATAAGACAAAATTGATGCTATTTTAAATTTTCCTTTACCCAATTCTCAACGGAAATTAAGGGAATTTTTAGGATTAATTAATTTTTACCATCGTTTCATTTCAAACTGTGCAAATATTCTACAACTGATAAACAACCTTTTAACTAATAAGCCCAATAGTTCTATAGAAATTTCTTGGTCTCGAGAAGCCAAAACTGCTTTCCACCAAATTAAGCGCAAACTGGCAAATAATATGACACTTTCTTTTCCAAAACATAACGCCAAAACATCCATAATGGTAGACGCCTCTGACACTGGTATTGGGGTTACTTTACAACAATTTATAAACAATAACTGGGTACCTATAGCATTCCACTCTAGAGCTTTATCTTCAGCTGAAAAGAAATACAGCACGTTTGGCCGAGAGCTATTAGCAATTTACTCTGTCAAAAAATTTCGTTATTTTATTGAAGGTAGAAATTTTACAATTTTTACAGATCACAAACCTTTAACTTATGGGGTCCCGGTCAAGATTACACACCCATTGTGGATAAATACGTTACAGCGGCGGTGATTTATAACCACCCACCAGACCCGTTACTTGGACCCCAAAGTAAATATACAAAAACAATAATATTTCTTGAGCGCAAAATTTGTAAACAATTCTTTCTTTCTAGGGATATCGCTCAATTGCAGCTGTATACACGTGTTTCGATCTTATTAGAGCTCATCAGTACAGCATAGCTAGTTAATAGGTGGGCATTATCTAGAGGTAGTAATAAAAAAAAACTACAAAGTGCAACAGCACTACTAAGCAGCCAAAACACCTTTGTTGCCTCGATCAGTACTTCCACACCCATTGTGGATAATACGTCACATAAATGTTTGTTGTTCCTATTAAATAACCCATTATTTGTAAATTTCGATTCATCTGTCCATCATATTTTATTTAGGAAATTATTATCATCTTGAAATTGAACTATAAACTATTCACAAAATTCAATTCTTCGTACATTATCATTATCATACAACTTTTGAACTAATTTGTATGAATATGGTTTTAATTTATATTTCTTTAAAATTCTCCCCACTGACTAAAATAAAATTTATTTAATTTTCAAATGCATTTTTTTCAATAATTTTATTTTTTATTTAAAAAAAAACCTCAACAGGATTAAATCCCAATTACTGAGTAGGTTCACATACACAAACTTCCATGCCTTAGTGGGATTCGAACCCAGAACCCCGAGCACACTCATGATTAAGAGGCGAGAAAGAGAGAGAGAGTTTTATTCGAAGTTAATAATAATATGTACAACAGTATTTTTATGTGCTCATGAGCGCCATACCCGGTTTGCAGCCGTTTTCGCCCATCAACCAATGGCAATCATTTATCGTGATAATATTTTAGACTCCATTGGTTGTGGACGCGGCTTTACAGTCCCGGGCGCCGCTCATGGCATAATAAATAAACACTTTTAATATTTATTCATACATTACGTTTTTCCGAGCTTAACAGCTATACAAACAATTTTAATTTTTAATCTAGACAATATCCTATGATTATTTACAATGTGTGATGAGATGAGGTTTGGTTTAGTGAGATATGAAGTTATTATTATTATTATTATTTACAGGAAAACTAAATGAAAAACCTGCTCTAGTGAATGATCTTAAAACTAAATGAGTGACGGTGTAGCTATATACAATACGGTTATGCTAATTTATATTTATACATTTTTGCTGACTGGATGGAATGATTATAATATTTAATGGGCTATGGGCTTACTGTCTACTGAATGAAGAATGGTTTACAGTGCTGTTATGCTTATTTACAATATAATTGTGATTTATGTGATGATTATAATGTTAAATGAGGTATAATTCTAATGAATGATATGTATTGTTATTATGGGATGTATTGATTACTCCTGAGCACGCTGGGTGAAAATGGGTAGCGACTGATATGGCAATGGATGTTTTAATATGATTTGTGTGTTGTGTTGTCTTATGTGTGTGATGTTTTTTGTGTATGTGTTTGATTGTGGTAGTGTTGTGTAAAATTTTTGTGATATGTTTTGAATGTAATCGTGTATTGTTGGGATTTGTGTTTGTTCGTGTAAATCTACGATTCTTGTGTATCTGTCTGCGCCTATGATAAGACGTAGACATCTGTTTTGGAATCGCTGTATAGGCAGGAGAGTTGATTGTGATGCGGACGCCCACGCTGGAACTGCGTACATGAGAATGGGGCGGATGATTGATGTGTATATGAGTCGTTTGTTCTTGTATGTCATTTAGCTGTTTTCGTTGATGAGTGGATACAGTGATCGAAATACTATGGCAGCTTTGCGGATGGAGTTTTTGATGTGGAATAGGCGTGGTTCAAGGATGTAACCGAGATAGTTGACAGATGATGAAGGTGCGATTTTGTGATTATGGATTTTTAATGAGGTGTATATTTTGATATTGGTGAATTTGCGTGTGAATGTAATGGTTTCTGTTTTGGTTTGATTGATATGAATCTTCCACTTCTCCCAGTATGGCATGAGGATGTTAATATGAATTTGTAGCTGTTTGTTGGCGACCTCAGCACTATGTGAACTCGCGTACAGTGCCGTGTCGTCAGCGTATAGCGCTGATTGGGTTTGAGGGAAGGTGGGGAAGTCTTGCAGGTACAGGGTGAACAGCACAGGGCCAAGGCAGCTGCCCTGTGGTACCCCTGCTGCTAAGGGGTAGGGGGTGGAGATGGAGGAATTTAGTTTGACTGAGGATGTTCGATTTAAAAGGTATGAATTTGTTAATAATATTAATAGTTGCCATACTTTATCGAAAACCTTTTCGTTGTCCAACAGGGCCATAACTGTGACCTTCTTTTTGTTATAGTTTTCGCTAATATCGGTCACGATTCGAGGTATTTGTTGAGTAGTGTTAAGTTTGGGTCTGAAACCAAACTGAAAATGTGGAATGAGGTTAGTCTTGTTAATATGTTTATTTATGCGGGTTAGTATGATTTTCTCGGTTACTTTGGATAGTTTAGGATCTTTGTTTGGTTTGGGAATAGGTACAACATGGGCGGTTTTCCAGGATGCAGGGAAGTGATGGAGACGAATAATTGAATTGATTATGTATGTAAATTTTACTATTGCTTTTCTTGACAGGTTCTTGAGGACTATGTTTTGGATATTGTCGGGACCGGGAGCTTTTTGATTAGGAAAGGATTTAATGGCTTCTAGGATTTCAGTAGGTTTGGATAGTAATTTGGAGAGTTGACGAGGGTTAGGTATAAAGGGCTGATTAAGGAAATTAAGGGTTTCTTGGACAATGGATTCTTGTTCGGGAGTGTTGGTGGGATCTAGGACATGGACGCGCTCGAAGGTTTCGGCAATTGCTTCCGCCTTCTGCTTGTCCATGAAAAGGATGGTGTTGTTATGGAATAATTCAGGTATGGGTTTATGGGGCTTTTTTTTAAGGTTATGTGTAAGTTTCCAAAGTGAGTTGTCGTTGGGGTTTAATGATTGTAGTTTTGTTTGCCATGAATTGTTTCTGAATAGTTTGATTTGTTTTTGTATGTCTTTGTTTATGTCATTAAGTGTTTGTCGGTGGATATGGCTACGGGATTGCTGCCATAGTCTTCTCACACTGTTCCTACGTGAGATGAGATGAACGATGTGTGACGGTAGTTTGTCCTTGTGAGGCTTGAGTGTGATGACGCGTGTATGTTTGTCTAAAGCAGCTGTTATTGCTTGTGTCAGTTCATTTACCTGTATCTCGAGGTCGTGTGTTGTATATATGAATGGATTGATGTGTATGAGTAGGTCGAGTGTATTCCTGAATTCGCGCCAGTTTGTTTGCGAATAGCTGCGTGCTGTGTGAGAATGAGAATGATTATGATGTTTTCCGATTTTGCTATGAATGGGAAGATGATCTGAATTTAAATCGTTGCCTGTCACAAGGTTGGTGATGTATGAGATGTTTTTATGAAGGATGAAATCAATGGTGCTTGGAGTTCTGCCGGTGTAACTTACCTGGCTAGCCGTTTCTAAATCCTGTGAAACAACAGAGGCTCGAGTTACGTAAAAGAAAGAAAGAAAGATATGGTTCCTTGATGGATTTCGTCTATTTTACATTTGTCCAAATTCAAACGCAAAAATAATACAATAAGAATAACAACTACCAAATAACTTATCTCTAGTGTGTTTCGGGCTGTGCTGGAGTCGAAGATGACGGGAACTTGTGGGAATTGCACCACGTTGTCGGCGTGACCTCGTGGCTGGTGACTGGTAGGTCTTCTGGCTGTACCACGCTGTCGTCTTGACCTAGTGGTACTTCTTGTAGATAATTATGATCTGCTCCCGTCGTGCCTACGGCGAAGGGGCATTCACTCGTACCAGAGAGGTGCTGGACTGGCAATTACACCGCCTCTCTCTCCTTCCGCTGAATTTTACCAACAAACTGAAGTGCAGTGATTGTGCAAATACAACTGCCTACCACGCTGTCTGCGTGCAGACTGCCACACCCTGCTCTCTTCTCTAGTCGCCCGGCATTCTGCGTATCCGTCCACCGCGCACATCCCACAATTCACTTCACTTCCCCTAGCACAGAGGTGTATTCAGTCACATCATGCCCTAACTATAATTTACACAATAAATCATTAGAAAAATACTGCACGTTACACCGGGTACTGGGAAATGTGTGGGTGTAGGCGAGTGAAGATGTATGACATTGTGTGAGTGAATGTATGAATAGAATGTATAACCGTTTGTGTTGGGCTCTACGCAGTTCCAGCTCGGATGTCTCGTGTTCCAATCGTCCATTACAATGACTTTCCTGCCTATGTTAAAAAGTATGTTTATGTCGCGATGTGTGAAATGATTTTTTTGGATTATTGTAAATGGCAATGATGTGCGTGTTGTCTGGTTTTATGGATAATGATTCGATGCTTGTGTACGGTATGGTGATGCGAGTGTGTGGGATGTCGTGTTTGACCAGCACGGCGACGCCGCCGGCTGGCACATGAGTTTGATGAGGGCGATCTTGGTGGTGAATTGTGTAACCTTTGATGGTGACTTTGTGTGCGGGGGTGAGGCGTGATTCACTGATGAGCATGATATGGACGTTGTGTTTATGAAGAAAATGAATGAACTCTGCTTTTTATGGAAGATGCCGTTTGCGTTCCAGGAGTATATGTTAGTCATGATTATATGTTGTAGTTAGTGATGGTTGAGGCGAATGTTACGAATTTCTCAAATTTGTCCACACTACTGGTGGCAGTGGCAAGGACGTTATTTAAATCTCTTACAGCATGTAATAAGTTATTTAGATTTACTAAACTATTAAGACGTTTAACTTCCTGCATCAGGTCTGATACCTTGCCACTGTCACCAGTAATGTGAACGCTTTCGTTTACTTGTTGCTGGTGTTACTGTTGTGTAGCTGTATTCTGACTGGGGGTGGGGGCGGGGGCGGCTGCATATTGGTTGGGGGGCAGTAGTGCTGTTGGTTGTCTCTGCTGCAGAGGGGGGAAACTCTGGCTTGCCAGCAGATTGGCCACTGGCTGGTGGTGCACGGCGAGACCCTGGCCGGCTGGCTGGCGGCTCCAGACGTTCACTGCGGGTGGTGGCTCTGGCACATACCTGGGAGCTGTTTTCTGGGGCTCATGTCTGGCGTTCCGTTGTTCTAGCTTGTATAGATATACTGGGCAGGTCACGCTGTTCGCAGGGTGTGTGCTTCCGCAATTTGCACACTTTGCGGGTGTGTTGTTGTCTTTTTTGCAGTCCTTTGTGAGATGATTGTCTGCGCATTTGAGGCACCTCGGTTCCCTGCCGCAGTTGGACGTGGCGTGGCCCCACATTTGGCATCGGTGGCATTGGGTGATTAGTTTTTTATTCCTGTGCCGCTCACAGGTAATGCGTGTATGCATCAGATAGCGCACGTCCCATTGAAGGCAGGCCAGGGTCACCTCCGACGTCGTCACTACCAGGAACAGCGGCCTGAAATTGGTAGACATCCTATAAGTTTTTTGGTTAATAATATTAAAATCATTTTGTATCGCATTCGACACTTCATCGGGCTCCGGGTCACTGTCTAGTCCCCGGAGTACGAATGCGTGCGTTTTTTCATTAGCGTCAGTATAAGTATGATGTTCAAGTTGTCTGTCACGGAATAATAATTGTTTTTTCTCGTCAATCGAGTCTAAGTATAGATTAGTGTTGTTTTTTTTTTGTGTATTTTAGTGTGAAACCATGTTTTATTGTGTTTATAAAGTCGTTATGATTGTTAGCTTTCCCCTTTATTATAACTGGCGCCGGTGGTCTTGGCTTGCTGTTCGGTGCAGCGGGGGTGTGGTGCTGTGCGTCATCTTCATCTTCGTCATCTGTTGTTATGTCTGAGTCGGCTTGGGCCGCTAGCGGCCCGTACCTGTTGTGCATGGATGTGTCTGGTCCGGCAGTGTCTGTGGTTCTCGCTCTGCGCGTCCTCTTTCTTTGCGGCTTGGGATTACCACTCCCACCGGCCATGATGGAAGTGGAGGGAATCGGGTTTGCTTCCGTGGTGGGGCTCTCGCTAGCCGCGCGCTTGTTTGGCGCAGCGATCGCTGAGCGCGCGTTAGCTGCCTTACCGGAAGTGAGCAGCATTTTAAAGCGGTCTACATTTTCCTCCGCTTTTGACATGGCGCTGTCTCGCGCCACGTTTTCGTTTGAAATTGATTCACAAATATCGTTCACTTTCTTTTTAAAACGCTCTACTTCTAGATCAGTATTTATGTTAACTGTTTTGTCACTATTACTACTACTATTTCTAACACTTTCACTCAGTTTTAGTTTCTCACATCCCCTCTCACTAACCACATTTTCACTTATTTCTGTTTTATCGGTCACTGTCTTTTTCTTTCTTTTAGGACGAGCTTTAGAGCGCGCCACCCTAGATACTGCTCTCCTAAACTTCACTTTACCAAAATTCACAATTTTATAAAAATTCGCTATAAAACACCAGATACTCAAAGCACGTCTGTTCCTCACGAATACTGAACAGAGAAGGATTAAGAGGCGTTGCTCTAACCATTGAGCCACCGGAGCCAACAAGAACATAAAATATTTATAAGGTTGAATTCAGAAAAAAATACTCTGCCGAATGAGTCTAAAAAATGTATAATATCCCAAAATAAAATTAAACAATATTTGGGTATAGTTCTGTATAAATTTATTAAAAACAACAACGTTTCGACAGCAAGGTGCTGTCTTCTTCAGGTTTTTATAATAATAACATAAATAAATATGTAAAGAGCCTTAAAAACGAAGAATAATCAACTACAACAAGTAATTATATATAGAAAATTATATGCCACCTTACTATTTGTTGCCAATGTTACTGACAAAATTGGCAGAATTTTTAAGAAACATGACATAAAAACTTCTTTTAAATCAAGTATAAAAATCCGTGATCTTCTTGGTAACGTTAAAGATAAAGTTCCTCTACAATGTTCTGGCATATACAAGATTCCTTGCCATTGTGGAAAAGTGTACATTGGACAAACTGGCAGAACAGTTGCTACCAGAATAAAGGAACATAAGACTTAATCAGCCTGATAAATCAGCGGTAGCTGAACATACCATAAAGGAACTACACGGAGTTGATTTTGAAAATACAAAAATTTTAGCTAAGGAAAACCACTGGATTAGAAGATTGATAAGAGAAGCTATTGAAATCCAGAAGTCACCTAATAATATCAATCTTAACACAGGCTATGAACTAAATAAATCATGGTACCGTGTTATTCGTTCGTAATTTTTCTTATTCATTTGTATGTTTAATGTTTTCATATACTTGTAGTCTTGACTACATATTTATTTATGTTATTATTATAAAAACCTAAAGAAGACAGCACCTTGCTGTCGAAAAGTTGTTTTTAATAAATTTATACAGAACTATACCCAAATATTGTTCAGTTTTATTAATAATGAGTTCTGAAAGCATATTTTAAAATATAATATCCCATTTAAAAAAATATAACTTTGGTTTGTAACTTGAGAACCACTGGTTTAATTTTTTTTTTCTTCAATAAGTGAATGTCTACTGCAACCTTTATTTGAATGATTTTCTTCTATTCCTAATAATAAAGAAAATAATCGGGGTGTCCTGTATCCGTGAAACATCCTGTATAAATAATGTACAACTATATATTAATTAAAATGTTCCTCCACCTCTTTTATGAAGGGATTTGCAAAATTTGTTAGTGCTCCACAAGTTTGAAAAGTCACTGATGAGTGCGGAATTTTATCCAATATATATAGTAACATTTTACTCGTCGAATCGCTCTTTCCACGTGGATACTAGCTTTGGCGATTCTTTTCGTTTCCGCCACTTGACTAGGAGAAAACTACGGTGTTGTTAGAAACGGTGGAATATTCAAGCTTACACCTTCTGGTAATACATCGCTGATTAAGAAGCCTTTATCCGCCAATCTCAAATCTCCTACTTTAATTTGTTTTAAAATTCCGGAATGCATAACAATTTTCTTGTCCGATGAAGAGCCTGGGTATAGTTTACTGGCATATGTAATCACACCGTTAGGTGTTACTCCACTTAACCCCTTCCAACTATTTTTGTGTTTATAGCTACTATAAGTGAGCCTCTGCTTTTCCATATTTTTTGGAACTACTGAAGTTACTTTCATACAATCGAGCATTATTTTTTATTATTATTATTTTTTGCCGTGGTGGTATATCATGCATTAATTGTTTGAATAAAACTTCATGTAAAGCATATAGCCAAGTCTTAAAGATATTTGTAATAGTAGCTATATTACAATCAAACCTTATAGCTAAATCGTGATTAGGAAAATTTTGTCATAACGTCATAAAAGTAATGAATAATTGGTAAATTTTACTCATTTTGTCTACATTCCAGCCTGAATAATAATTTAAATTGATAGCATTTATTGTCTCAAATGAAATTATAAAAAGTTTAGCGATTGGAATGCCTGTATACATTAAAACAAATTTATCATTTTTTTTTTACCTGATCGAATGAAAAACGAGCCTCCCCTATTCCTAATTACTTGCTCAAATTGTCTACTCTCTGTGTTAAGAAATACATGTCAGCTTCCATTGAGACATTGTAAAGCCTACTGATACTCCGACTACTATCAGAATCTTTCGATGATCCAGGAACTGGTGTTGTCGCAGTAGAAAGACTTGTATCTTTCGATGATCCAGGAACCAGTTCTGCTGGAGAAGAAAGAGTTGTGTCTTCTAATAGTGCAGTCAAATCTGCTACAGATTTTGTAGTTAAACTAGTTTTAACAGTTCTTTTGCTACAATACAAACAATGCATTAAAATAAATAAATGTATGTATTAAAAATATATACCGTTTTTCTGGAGACACAAATGTAAATTTTCTTTTGATATTGTGTGCAAAAATATTTGGATTGGTCCCAAATAGATTGACTTAAATCTGGGGTCTAAGTAAGTTTTAATGAGGTAATTCGGATATTCACTCAAGGAGCTAAAACGAGATTCGAATTTTGCCTTTAAGGAGGCCCTCATATGTGGTAAGTCAGCTGTTAGTTGTGCGGTCTTATCGTTGTCTAAGTATCTTTTTAATGCAGATGCGTGCGGTATAATTTCGGCTATGCAGGAGAGGCCAGAACTTGTGATTTTAGTTATTTCCTCGAATGGCTTCAACCGTTTTACACTCTGCTCCATCGAACGCCACTGATGAGTAGTTAAATTTGTGAGTATATTGTGATCAGCCACATAAAGGGAAATAGGAAGTTTTTGTTCCAACAAGCGTTCTGCCATATAGAAGAATCTTGTGTGGATATCTTGCTCTAGTAAACTTAACTCCTTTTTTGAATAGCTAGCAATTTTTCTTGTGCTAAACCCGAATGATTGAAGTGAGTTACGGGACGTCAACCTTTGGTAATCATGTCCATTACTTCAGACTGTATCTTCAATGATTCAGTCACAACCTCTGGCATAATCATACTCTGTTTCTCGAACGCCTTTCACCAGGTTAGCACCGCTGTCATGAACAAGTAGGTATATTTTGCTTCGCTCAATGCAAGCTGCTATAGCATTGAGTTCATTTGCTATGTTTTCTCCTGTGTGAGATCCTGAAAACGGTTTATACCAAGAACTCCTTGTAGAAGCTGGAATTCTGGAGACAACCAATGAGTTGTGAAACTCAGAAAGCTGGAGTTATTGTGTAAACACGTTCACATATCAGAAGTGACAGAAACTGCAACAGCGTTTGAAATGCTTGTTTTGATTTTTTCTAAAATTCTGTTGTAGATATCGGGATAATTTTTTGGGTCATATAAGTGCAGTTTGGCAATTCATAGCAGGGTAAAGCTTGTTGAAGGAGTCTTGTGAATCCAACACTTTCTACGATAGAAGGTGACTCATTATCTAGTGCAATCATTTCGCCAGTCAGATAATGATATTTTTTCGCCTTTGCATCGTTTACGTCCCAAATCAGTTTTCTTTCAAATGATTCTGCCAAAGTTATTTGCCTCCGTGTCGATGTCGAAGTCGAACTTGTACTAGGGACGGCAGGCTCCACAAGCGGCGTAGGTACGTATTTGTTTTTACCTTTATTCAACAATTGAAACTTCTCTAGGGTACCGCAATAATGTACGTCGTTTGAGATGACTATAGACAGAAGGGGAGAACTTGGAATGAGTTCAGGGCTCCCCGTCACTGGCTGTTGGTCTCGTTATCCTCCGGGGCCTTCGTATTGGCGTTCGGGACCCGCTACTCAATGTTAAAACTAATGTATCGTCTACACGTCCTTGTCAGTTAATTACGACCTCACCCACTATGTTGGTGCTAGTATCAATTTTTTATTATTAATTTTACAGTATAATAAATGATTAACATTTGCATTCAAATAAATGCTTTATATACTTCACTTATTTCATGGAAAAATGGTTAAAATGAAATATATAGTAATGAAGGATGTATCTTGAACATTATTTTTCTTCAAATTCTAAATTTTCATCATCATCGGTGCTGTCTTCGATGGGGGCTTCATTCGTACATGAGCCGAGGCACACCCCGTAGGCACCGGAGCAGGCAATTCCTGCTTTGCGGCAACCGCAGCGTACTCACGCCCAGTCGTGCATCGGCAAAAGATCGTGTTCAAAACGGAGTCGGGTGCCACAATAAAATCATTTTTAAAAAAAAATTTATTTCCCCCCCTCTATATCTCCTTAATTATGGATCCTAGCAAAAATGTGTATAGGACCTTTTCTGTAGAGAATTTTATGTAGATTAATCTAATACATTAACATTTTTTCGCTAGAGGCAGTAGTTTTCAAGTTATTAACAAAAAACTGAAAAAAGGGACCTTTAGAGCCCCCCCCCCCCCCCTTCGTTAGCTTCACTCCCACCCATCAGTACTTTTAGTGATTTGTTAAGGACACCTTCCCCTATAACTGTGCCAAAATTGGCTTCTACATGAATTATTTCCGCTATTTTTCCTTCGTTGCCTGGACAGTAAATAAAAAAGGTGAATGTCTGGTATTTAATTTTTTTATGGTAACAAATTACCATTGTATTTATTACTTTTTTATCTGTCTTTATAAGTTTTATCCAAGCAACCTTTGATCAACCAATTCTTTATCACTTTTATCTTTCGAAGTCCAATTTTGGAAACCGATGAAATTGGTTTCTTTAGATACCTTAGAATAGCATGCAAACATACAACAATTTGTGTTGCAAATTTTTCTGCCTCCCATCGTAATAATAAACTCACACACGCATTTACTTAATAATCCTTGACAAGAAGTATACTTGATAGAGTATTTCATAAATTGACCTTTAGGTGAATACGTGAACATTTTAGTTTTCAATACTCCTACCGGAGCTTTCCAAAAGCATTGCTTTAATATTGTTTGCATTCTTGGTCAAATTTCTAAAAAGTCGTTGTTTCTCCGGTTATAAAAAGCCAAAATCAATGTTGATCTAGAAATAATATAATAAAATGACATAACATTTGTAAACAATTATACTCACTAGTTTTGGGCAGTCTAAATATCGGGGATATGTTTTCAACAGGTCAGTCTTATTAGATGCTTTTCTTAAAACAAATATTTTTTTATGCTTTGCTAAGATTTCATCTAATTTCTCACTAACAATAGCATTTTTCATAAATTCTACATTATTGTTTGAGTCCCAACTCTCCTGAGACGAGCTATCAGTCGAATCATTTAAGGAAACTCTCCTTTTTTATTTTTGCGCTCTTCTCTTAGAGAATACTTTTTTTGGTAATACTTTATTCCAAAGTATAAATCCAAAAATAAATACCCACTTTGATTTCTGAGATTGTAGAAAAAAGACTGAAATTCACATATATTACAAAGTTAAGAATTGTAACAAATACATAAAAAAGAAAGCAATGATCGAATAAAATATTTAGCTACAGTATTTAACGTAGAGTATTTTGAATTAAGTAATCACTTACATGTTCGACTCCGCTTGTAATGTCTTTATATATTTTGAAATATCAACACTTGCTTGAGCAAATTCAATAATCTTCTTTTTTCTGGGAAAAGTCCATGTTTCGAAACTAAATATTTTATTATTATTTCTCTTATTATTGCTCGCCTTACAACATCCTACAGTTTATTTTCGATATGGTATTTTTTCATTAAATTTGATAAATTTTTATATTCAGTAAGATCTTCAAATGTTACTAAAGTTGAAGAAGATGTAGTGTTACTCGAGTCAGTATGTTATAAAAATGTATCTTATTTCGTATCCAGTGAACCTTCTTAAGACTAAATAAAAAAGTACAGATATTAAAATATTTAAATATGAAACTAAAAGATAAAAATAAATTACCGAATTTACTGATACAGTTGTAGCATTTGGAGGTATTATTTCTTCTTGCAGATTTGCTGTTTTTCAGTATTTCTTGGTACTTATAGGCGTTAACCGTTCCATTTATAAATTGCATTTGTCCTACACCACTTGCGGACATACACCTCCAAAGCATATCCCCTGCAGGAAATTTAACAGTGCGTTTCAAACAGTCCTTATGAAACGCTTCATTTTTGCTCCGAATCACTCTTTTTCTGTTATCCCCCACACTAACATCAAATTTTGATTCGTCGATAAAAATAATTGAATTCCATTGGTCTTGGATCCATGTCCTTCGCTCCTTACATCAAGCTAAACGATTTTTTTTCTAACGTTCCGTCACCAACGGTTTTTCTTAGGCCTAAAATATTGAATTTTTATCTCACTAATATGGTGCACAATTTGACATTAAGAGATTACCTTATAAAAATTTTGTCCACTTTTATGTATCCACTTTCTACAGGTTTCTCTGGAAAATGTTGTTCCTGTAGCCTCATTCCACTCTGCTGTTATTTCCCTTAGAGTACCTCGTCTGTTATTTTTACCTATTTTTATCAGTACTCTTCTTTGGCGATTTGAAACTAAAATTGGACGACCTGGACTTTTTCCTTTAATATCGATGCTACCACTCTCGCCATAAGATTTTATAATATCAGTCACAGTTGTTTTTAACATATTTAAGTCTTTGGAAATTTTTCTCATACTTTTCCCATCACAAAACATTCTTATAATTAACTCTCTCACTTTCTGTGGAGTTGCTACCCCTCGAGCCATTTTAAAGTTATAAGAACATACAAAATTAATGAATTTGAGAATATATAACTTCTAAAACACACTGTCAATCAGAAAATAATCGTTTCAGTGTAAAAAACAAATTTCTAAGCCACCTATTTACTTTTATTTACTCATATCTACACTGGTAATAATTTTGGCCGAATACACAATTGTCAATAGTTTTTCAATAAAAAATAAATTTGAAGCATATGTAAATATATTTTTTATTCTACTTTGTCATCATATATTAGTCAAATTAAGGTTGAATATAAAATCGAAGTTTAAAATGTTAGTAAAAAATATATGAGTGAGTAACGATCCATTAAAAAATATTTTGATAGAAATTACAAAGTGGCCGAACATATAGTTGTTAGGACTCATGTACTATTGCTTATTGTTGAATGATTTCATCATCAGTTTCGTAGTTGCTTGTTCCTACAGGTTTAAAAATTCTTATATGCATGCTTTGCTGGAAAGCCTGTTGGAATTCTTTTCCTTTAGGGTTTATGTTATATTCAACTCTATTATTAATGACTGAAAATAATTTTTCGATGCAGCCTTGTTGCAATCTGTTCGTCAAAAGGAAAATGTAATTATCTTCTTTCACATTTGTAAATAAACTTAAAGTTCCATTAATTGTTTGTTTCAAACCACTTAGACAATAAATACTTCGTCTGCCTTTTCCATCTTTGATGCATGCTTTACAATTTTCAAAAAATTGTTTACCTTCCTCAAGTGTTTTCTTAACTAATTTATTTTTCCCTGACAATAAAGGTAGCGGTGTAATAACTGAATTAGATTTAAGACTTCGGGTTTGTATTCCTGCTTGTATTGCAGCTACCATTGTTTTACTAAAAATTTGTACAGCTAATTTAAGATATGCGATGAAATGTGTTTGGAAATATATGTCGGTTAGTTATTCTACATAATATTCTTGCTCCCTCATTGTGTGTCAATATTGTAAATATCATGGATATCATTCCATGACACCCTTTGCCTATTCATGAAGATATTTGCGAATAATAATGTTTCTAACGGATTTTATGAGGTGAATAATAATAATAATAATAATAATAATAATAATAATAATAATAATAACATTTATTGCCCAACAGAATACCAATTACAGGACAAATTTACAATAAGATTAATAAATTTAAGATTATTAACATATATTAAATGAAAATATCATTAAAGAGATTATTTGCTGCACTACGAAAATAGGTGAATTTTTCAATATATTACGAAAATTTGACATCTGGAATGACTTTTTGTACCGGGACTCTAGGCGAGGAACATGAAATTGCACTTGTGCAGGAGGAAAGGTGCATCAATCTTGTTGTGCATCAGATTCCTAAGGAACTTTGCACTGGATATTTCCCTTCTCTCAGCCAAGGATGTCAGTGAATGGCGTTGTAGCAGTGAATCCTGGTCAGTGCCTCTATTAGGATAAACCTTATCTATTTTAAAACAGAGATACTTTAAAAATCTACGTTGAATTTGTTCCAACATTTGATCTTGATATGTATAACAGGGATACCAAATTAATGATGCATACTCGAGTTTGCTTAAGACGAAAGCATGATATAAGGATTTCAGAACATTATTGTCACTGGAAAATTTAGAAATTCTCATTATAAAACCTAGAGATTTGCTGGAAGCATTGCAGATATTATTTATATGCTCGGTAAATATGAAATTGCTACATAAAGTAATTCCTAGGTCCTTAATAGAAAATTTCCGAATTACTGTACTATTCTGCATAATATACGAAATGTTAATCGTGTTCTTTCTGCGAGTATAAGAAATTACGCAACATTTATCGACATTTAATTTTAAATTATTACGGATGCACCGGAACCCATTAAATCAATATTTAATAGTAATTTCGCTGCATTATTAGGTGTATTTATAGTAGTGTACAATTTAATGTCATCAGCATATGCTAGGACATTGCAACTGAAAGAATCGATAAGTTCGTTTATAAACAAATTAAATAAGAGGGGTCCCAGATTTGAGCCCTGTGAGACACCGGTACTAGCAATAAATTTGAACGAATTAAAACCTCTATAAGTCACGTAGCAAATCCGGTTACATAAATAAGATTCTAATAGTTTCAGGATAGAGGGAGAAACACCTAGATTATTTATTTTATGTAAGAGTATGCCGTGATCAATGGAATCAGACGCTCTCGAAAAATCTGTATAGACAGTGTCGACTTGACCTCTTACATCTAGTTGTTGTGATACAAATTGTGGAAATGTAGCGAGATTCGTAAGAGTTGATCTTCCTACCATGAAGCCATGTTGATCCTAAGAAATTAAGCTTCGTGTGTTACTGTAAAGGTACTTATAGAAAACCCTTTCAAAGAGCTTGGCGAAGTTGTTGAGAATGGAAATAGGACTGATTGCTAAATTAATAATGAAAGAGAGTGGTTGAGCCAGAATAAATCTACAGTCCTTAACAAAGAAACTCGGTATCTGGTCTTCCCCCGCTGTAAATTTATTTGAAAAAGATGTCATTAAAGTGATAAGCTCACTTTCGTTGACCATATGGAATTTGAAAGGCTGACTATTTGTAAATTCTTCATTTGTGTCAGGTGATGAACTCTGTGAGAAAAAACTGGAAAAAAATATGGCGAACGCATTTACAATATCTTCAGGCGAATTATACTCCTGAATATTATCATGAAGGATGCCTGGAATACGACTTACACCTTGCTTTAAATTAACAAATTTCCATAGATCGGACGGATTTGATTTGATGTTTAATTCAACATTATGAACATAATATCTATAGGCTTCTTTAATTAGTATTATGACTAAGCTCCTTATTCTTCTGAATTAGGGAAGATAAAAATGATTATTTGTTTTTAACCATTTTACTCTGTAATATTATTTACTTTTTTAAATTACATTTAATATCAGAATTAAACCAAGGAGGAAACTTAGAATCTTTATACTTGTATTTGGGAACTGATATGTCAAGTAAAGAACAAATTATGTTGTAAAACTTGTCAACAGCTTCCTCAATACTTTCACATTGATATAAAGATAACCAATCAGCACCACTCATATCTTCATATAATTTGTTATAATTTGCTTTCCTAAAATTGTAACGTTCAATATTGGCGGATACGAAATTTGTCACTTTAGTTCGAGCTGGAAAATTGAATATACAAGGTAATGCAGGATGATGAGAATATTCACTAACCAAGGAAAACTCGGATCTTCCAATTTCAACTTTAGTAAGAAAGTTCGACAAAATTAAATCTAATTTCTTCCCGTTCATTGTTGCACAAATCAGGAGGTATATAACAAATACAAGTTAAAAATGTTAAATTATTGAAATAGCATCTACACGCACAAAAATCAATTAAAGGAGATATGTTTGATATATTAACTGTATCTAAGTATTTAAATGAAATGTGATCTTTAATAGCTAGTATTACGCCACCTCCCTTAGAACGTCCGACAGAGGAAAAGTTTCTATCGCAACGTATGACATTGTAACTAGTTGTAAATAATTCTGAGTTTTGAACAGAATCAGTTAGCCATGTTTCTGACAAAAACATTATATCATCATGCACAATACAACAATTAATGTAAAATTCGTAACATTTAGAGTTGAGACCGTTGGTATTCTGATAATAACAATTAAGAGACATTGAACAACTGTTGGGCAGATCTAGTTTTCCGAATTTACGATTTTGGGAATTCCATTTATATATTTAATTTTCAAATTAACTTCACCATTTGATAAACGGTTTTCTAATTCAGTTTTTAGTAATTTATAATAATCTATTTCCATTCTAGTCTTGTCGCTAGTTATTGATATAATTGCCCACTTATTGGTTGTTTTTAATTTTCTTACATTTTTGAAAACTTCAGTTATATCCTCACGGGAAGAGAGTTTAATTTTAATTGGACGCGGACGTGCAGAAGTAGCATCATAACGACCTATACGTATAGGCTTACTAAGTTCTGTATTTATGTTTAAATGTTGCAAAATATCCTTTATATTATCAGTATTGGACTCCAACCTTTCATGAGCATTTTGTGAGTTACTCTCATTTAGTCCATAAATCATAATATTGTTTTTCCTTTTTTCACGATCATGAATTTCATTAATAATTTCATTGGTTAGAAGAATATTAGATTTAGTTGCTTCATTAGATTTAAGGTAATTTTTTAAGTCATTTATATCTTTTTGTAAGTTAATTATCAATGATTTGAGAGTAGTTAACTCATTACGTAATGGATCACACCGATGCAGTTCCATGTTAGCCCATTTGTTGCAGAAGGTGCTTTCCTAGCCTCATCAGCGGTTGGTTATATTTGCACATGCAAAACTAAAGTTTTTCTGACAAATTGAACAACTTACAAGCCGATGTTTTTCCGTCTTTTGATTACAGCAATTGCATATGGAAGAATTATCAGCCATTTTAGTTGAGGATAAACCCAAAAGAAAAACAATCGATTAATAACAAGAATAATAATAAAAAATTATGAGAAGAAAATAACACCCAGTATGAGAAAAGTTAACTGAACACCCAGTGAAGTGTATCATATATCGCATAATTTTTTTACCATTTTGTGCGAAATGTGGCTGTTCTGTGGACTCTCAATTTTGAATAACATGTCCGGTTATTTGCACCTTCATCATAAATAAATAAATATAAATAAATATATCATCACGGCATATTACCCATTTCTGGGTGTGCCAGTATCTACAACACATGGAGACATCGGTAATAATGACGATATATTTTACCGTGTGGGCACTTACCAGGCGTCACCTCACGGGCACTCATAGCTGGTGTGGAGAGTGCGGCCCCTTGATCGTAAATAATAATTCTAATATTGAGTCCGACATCCTGGCATTTTTAATATATTATTGTAGTAATTCTACCAAATGATTGGCATTTATTGGACCAGATGTGAAATAATAGGAAATCGGCATTTTCTAGTTTCGAAATAGCCCGCATACCATGAAAACTACGGCATGAATGGAAATTGTTTCCGTTCATCCTAAATGGCCCATATCTGCATACTCTTCGACTAAATCTTGTTCCTAGTCCAAAGATTTTTTTATGCTCATTTCATCGAACATCAAAACACATTCGCTTCGACATTATTCGTAACAGAAATTCTCTGCTCCAACGTTTAACATAAAGTTGTGTCTACACCGGTGTTTAATTGAAAAAACTGTAACCATAGTCGTATAGTTTCTTGGTGCAGGCAAAGTAAGTTTTGTTTTCTCACGTATTAATTTATATAGTGCAGGTGATTTGAAAATGTATGATAGAGCTAACTGTTTTTTTTTGCTCCGTCTATTTTGTGCGATTTTTGTATCCTACTGGCATATTAATATATGTTTGCATGTCTGTGGATTTATTTTTTAAATTACAATGTATTTTGCATATTTTTTTTGTATGTTTTCTAGGCAATCTTAAATTTTGCACTCGTTTTGCGGCCAGTATATGCGATATATATATATATATATATATATATATATATATATATATTTATGAGTGTGCTCTTTTTATGAAAAAAATCTTTAATCTTTCCTTACAGTTAAACAGGTTACTGGACTGTTAGCGAAATATTTTTCTATGAAATTTCGCCTAAATACTACTCTGCGTTGGTTAATTATTTGCTGTGCTGGCTGATCACTTTCTTCAACTGCATCATTATAATCATCATCATCATCATCATCGTCATCACTTGAGCTCTCCAAATCGGAATCTAACAAATTTTATCAAAATTAAAGAATTTATTACTTTAAATAAATTAAAATCATTTACCTTGTTGTAGGTGGTCTATTCGGATGGTATGAATAATAGCCATAGCTACTATTGCAGCTTTTGTAGTGTCCAGCAACAACAACATTCCTCTTTGGAGCGCTCTAAATTTTCTCTTCCAGACACCAAAACATCTTTCAATGGTGGTCCTAGTTTGAATATGGGCTGCATTGTACCTTTCTGCAGCTGGAGTAGAGGTGGGGACATTCGATACGGAAGTCGTATCGATACGATGTCGATAGTATTTTAAAAATATCGTTTGTATCGATACAAATTCAAATCGATACAACTAAAAAATTTCACCAATATAAAGCATAAGAAATAGAAAGGAAAACTAGAAAAATAGCATTTTATGAATCAAATATTAAATTTATTCATTTAAGTGAAAAAAGTAAGTAAATAAAAATAATTTCTAATAATGTTTACAGAAAAATTAAATATAACACAAACAATGAACAACTGAGATCAATAATAATTTGATAATACAAAAACACTAACTGCTTACAAATTCATATTTAAAAAAATTAATATTTTAACGAAAGAAATGGGCTTAAGGATCATGGAGAATAAACGACGAAATAAATTATGAAAAATTCAATGACTGCAGGATTTGAACCTTGGACCTTCTCGTATCTAGTTAGTTGAACAAGTATTTATTCAAATTTCTAATTTTATTTACAGTGTTTTAAACTAATGCTAAATTATTCTAGGTACCTATATATACATATTTAACCTAAAGTTTTTGTTTATATTATACAAGAGTTTCAAATAGTTAATTTGCTGTATACTTGATGTATGGTTTTGCTTAAACTAATCTATAACTAATGTTTTTTAAACTATTATTTCCAAATTAGGAATTAATTAAGAATAATTAAATCTATATACAATAAAACTTAAAAACTAAGGTAAATATAAAGTTAAAAAAGGACTATGCTACTATATACATTATTTACAATTTTTATATTAAATTATATTTTGATTAGAAATTTGGAATTTTGATTTAATTTTGTAATTTATTTATCATGGAACTGTTCTATTCCTCTTCGTCGTCGTCATTGTCGTTGTCGTTGAAAGGTTCATTGAATATGTCAAGTAGTTGGTATGTAAATTTGTGTTTTATTTTAAAGTCTACATTGTCTGCTCTGTATCTGGATATATTCTTCACTATGTCGCTGTCGGCATTGCAGGTTTGTTTAGTGTAGAATTTGTTTGCGATGTGATTAATGTAGTCTATGACGTATGGTGTGTTTGTGTCTTCGCGGAGTGTAGTGATTCGTGTGTATCTGTCGTGGCCGGTCACCAAGCGCAGAACTTTATTTTGGAAAACTTGTAGCGGTTGCAGTGCTGTGTGTGATATGTGGGATAGGATTGGCGCGCTGTATGTGATTATTGGTCTAATTAGACCTGTGTAGATGTGTTTTTTAGTTTTGGATGTTAGTGGGCTACGTTTCGAGAGAAGTGAATAATTTTGTTTCAGTGAGAAGTGTAGTTCTTGTATTAGTGTGTTGATGTGATTGTGGAAATTTAATCGCGTGTCCAAGTTGATTCCTAAATATTTTGCTGTGTGTTTAATATGTATTGATTTGTTGTCTATTTTGAGAGGTGTGTAGATTTTTGTGTTGGTGAATTTTCTTGTGATTGTTATTAGTTCTGTTTTGTCACAGTTTATTTTAATTTGCCATTTTTTCCAAAACTTTTGCAGAATGTTTAGGTGTATTTGGATCTGCCTACCTGCGACTTCTGCGCTGTGGCTATGGGCGTATATAGCCGTGTCGTCCGCGAACAAAGCGGTTTCTGTTTTCGCGAAGGTAGGCAGATCGTGCAAATATATGATAAATAATAATGGGGCAAGTATACTGCCTTGTGGTACACCTGCTCGTATATTTTTTAAGACTGAAAATGTGTTGTTTACTTTCACTTGGAATTTTCGGTTTTTTAACTAAGAATTTAGTAGTATTATCAAATCGATTGGATAGTTTAGTTTGATTAACTTGTATAAGAGCCCGTCGGTCCAGACCTTATCGAAAGCCTTTTCTATGTCTAGGAGATACATTACTGTAACTTTGTTTTTGTTAAAGTTGTGTATGGTGTCGTTGAGGATTCGTGTTAATTGCTGTGTTGTGGATCGTTGTTGTCTAAAGCCAAATTGGTGATCAGGTAAGATGTTTTTGTCTGTTGTGAAATTTAGAAGGTTGTCTAAAATAACGCGTTCTGTTAATTTTGAAATAGAATTTAGCAATGAAATGGGCCGAAAACTTGTGGGTTGATTAATGTTTTTCTTTGGCTTTAGGATCGGGATTGTTTAGTCGGATTATACTGTTTATTATGTATGTTAGTTGTACTATTGCTTTACGGGGTAGGTTTTTAATGATTTTGTTTTCGATAAGGTCTGGACCGGGAGCTTTGTTGTTTGCAAGTTTCTTTATTATACTTGCCAGTTTTGTGGGTGTTGTGTAGTATGTATGTAATGTCTTTTTGTCTGTAACATGCGGTGTGTTTACGTAGTTGTGCACTGTTTGTGTGACGTGTTCAAAGTGTTGTATGTCTGTATGTGCGTCTAAGATGTGTACCTGTTCAAATGTTTCTGCTATTATGTTTGCTTTTTCTTGGTCTGTAAAGTATGTGTTATTGTTGGAATTTATACGTTTTTTCTTTTTAGGGATTTGGTAAATTGCCAAAGTGAATGGTCTTTTGTATTGAGAGAGTTTAGCTTGTCTTGCCATTTTTTATTTGTCCATTTTGAAATTTCTTTGTTTAACTGTCTCATTTCGTCCCTGTAGTGTAAGTGTTGTGTTCTTTGCCAGTGTTTGCGAGTGTTGTTCCGCAGTGTTATTAGTTGTGTGATGTGTTGTGGGAATGGGTCTCTGTTTGTGTTTATTTTTATTTGTTTTGTGTGTTTGTGTTTTAATGTGTTTATACTGTCTGTTAGTTCTTGTACTTCTGTGTCAATGTTTTGTGTGGTGTTTATTTGGCTATTTATAGTGATGTGTGCGTTCAGTTCTTCCCTGAAAACGCGCCAATCCGTGTGTTTGTAGGATGTGAGTGTTCTCGTGTATTCTTCCGTATATTGATTGTTAAGTGCGAATGTGACTGGTGTGTGGTCTGAGCTGAGTATGTCCATGTTTTCTAGGTCTGGCATGTGTAATATGTTTTTGTAGATGCATATGTCGATTGTAGAAGGTGTTGTGCCGTTTTGTGGATAATGCGTATGTGATGGCGTATGGAGTAACTGTGCATTGTGTGCTTGTATATATGTGTAAAGTGTTCTGCCATTTCCGTTATTTCTATTGTTGTTCCACGCTTGGTGAACGGCGTTTAAGTCACCCATTAGGATGACTTTGTGTGAAATATTTATAAGTGTATCTAATTCTTGTTGTGTGAATTTGTTCTGTGGTCTGTTGTATACTGCTATAATGTGTGTGTTGTCTACTAGTCTTACGCAGAGTGTCTCTAGTGAAGTGTTTGGTGTTTCGACTATTTGGTGAGGGATATTTTGTTTGATTATGGCTGCAATACCGCCAGCGGCATAATGAAGAATAGGTCTGTCTTCTCTATAAATTTCGTAACCTTTAATACGTATGTTAATTTCAGGTTTCAGTTTTGTTTCGTTCAGGAATATTATGTCAATTTTGTTAGTGTTTAGAAAGTTAATTAATTCTCCTTGTCTACTTTGAAGAGTAGAACAGTTCCATGATACAATTCTTAGGGGCCTAAAAGTCATAGTTTTCCAAATTTTGAGTAAAAGTTAGTAATATTAGTCCTTTTTCGGTTTTACTTTTGGCAGAAGATAATTGAACATTTAGATTTTTAATTAAATTTAGAAACTTATTGATATCTACGTAGGTGTTAAGTTGTTGTAGTTCGTTACAGAGTTCATTGAATGAATTAGTCGTTTGTGTGTTGGAAGGGGGGAGGGGAGGTGCTAGTTGGTTTTTCCTTACATGGTGAGGGGGGAGAAGGGCAGGGAAGTCTTCGGAGCGGGTGACGATTGGAGCTGGCTGCAATGCGCTGATGTTCGTAGAATGAGGATGCCAGGCGTTCTGTGCTGGAACTGGGGCTGGGACAAAGCTTCGTGGTTGTTGAGAGAGCGACTGCGTTCCTCTCTGCAGCTCTTTCAGTTTGCGGAGGTACGCAGCGCATTCTGTGGAGATTGCTGGGTGATTTTCGCTACAGTTGCAGCATTTGGCAGGTTCCTCTGGCAGCTTCTGGCATGTTCTTGTTAGGTGGTTTTGGCCACATTTTAGGCAGCGAGCGTGGGCGTAGCAGTTTGCAGTTGCATGGCCCCACGCTTCACATTTGTGGCATTGAATGATTTGTCGTTTATTTATATGACGTTCCCAAGTAATTTTCGTATGGCATATATGTTTAATGTTTTTTTCAAGGTATGTAAGGGTCATTTTGTTGCTTGTTATTACAAGGTACATAGGTCGTTTTGTATTCTTCATAATGTATCTTCATAATGTATATGTTTCTCACCGGTATTTTAGAGTTTTTAAGGTCTGCTTCAATGTCCTGTACGTCTGGTCCACTGTCAAGTCCTCGAATGACAAATGCATGGGTCTTGTCGTTTTTCTCAGTGTACATGTAAAATTCGATGTTGTCGTTAATGAGTTGTCTTTTAATTTTGTTTTTGTCTTCTAGGTTATTGAAAAAATATATTCGTAGTATTCTGGGAGAATTTGAGGTAAAATCCTCCAGGTGCATTCTTTTTTAGGTTATTTATTAGTTTGTTATGTTCGCCGAAAGTCTTTTTGATAATAAGTGGAGTAGGTTTAATTTGGGGGTTTTCCTCTATTTCTTCATTTTCTAGTGTTTCGTATCTGTTTTTTAATTCCGGAATTGAATTTTGGGTGTGATTTTTGTTTTATCTGTCAAGTTTGACAGCTTTCCGTTCGCTGATTAGAATAAATGAATCTTCAGATATACTTGCGTTGGCCATGTCTGCGCTCGTCGTTTGTCCATGTGAACATCGCCTGTCACTCTTGTCACTGACAAGGCTCGACGCTTTTTGGGTAATGTAGCTTCGGTATCCTTCACCACTTTTAGTTTTTTACGATGCCGGTGCTTTATTTCGCGCACTAACACTTTTGTATTAATTGATTTTGACTTTTTACTATTAGAAAAACGAATTTTTCTAGGGAGCGAGCAAGGGTAGCAATTGATGATATACCGTTGCCTAGCAGAGACATCTAGTTAGTCGCTCTACCAACTGACCCACGGAGTCCGTTCCTAGCGGAGACATTGAATCTTCCACAATTTCTTTTTACTAATGTCGTAGGTGAGTACACCATCCTAAACGGTATGGATTAATACTCAGCTCGAAACAATGCGCTGTAACGTATTTTTCGTATACGTGTAAGAATGTTGGCGTTTAGTTGCTCGGTCGCCAACGGTTCGGTAGCTGCTTTGGAGACAAGGTTCAAATAGTGAATGAAAACAATTGCGTTGGTAGAAAGGCTGGTTTATTGTTTCAAATTCCGAGTACAAGAGGTCCTATGGCTAGGCGTTCCAAGTGAATTTGTATTTAAGACGGAAACGTGGTATTCGGGAAAGACGACGCTTGGCGTCGCGTCGGCTGGATAGCGGAAATTTGATCAGATACGGTGGGGTTTACGAAGCCCTGAAGTACGGAGTCCAAAAGTGTTGTTTTCCGGAAAAAGACGCTCGGCGTCGCGGTGTCGGCGAGGTAGGATGTCTCAGAATAGTGTAGAGTTCCTTTACCGGTGACTAAGATTTCGAAAATGGCGGGAGATCAAAAAAAACGACGGTTTCTCACCTAGAGATTTCTGCGGGTCCGGCTGAAGACTTTGGAGTCGAAATCTACATCGGAAGAATACTCTCTTTCGCATCTCGGCGGCGCGGCTTTTATAGCCGGAGGCTGGCTATTCAGGCTTTAGCTTGTTTTGCGAATGTTCGAGAATTAAAAGAGCACGTGGGATTTTAACCAAAATTTGGAAAAAAATGGAACGCGGACTTCTAGTTGAGATATTACGCTCGTACTTAATGTAAACGATGTACTTTATGTCCGGCATAGCAAAGAAAAGTTTCAGCGTCGCGTGAAAAAGGAGAGCGCGGCAAAAGCGGTTTGAAATAATATTCTTGTGACAGATCACATCGTCACAGTGCTTAATATGTTGTGTGAACAATTTAGCCGTTACAGAAACATTGAAATTAATTAATTATGACCCTACCTGTAGTTTTTAAGGAAAGAAATGGGCTTAAGGGTGCGTACACACTTGAGCACGAATGTGAATGAGGCAGATCGAGGATGAACAGAATGCCTTGTGTGGGATAAACGTGTTTCCCACATAGGAGCGCATGAGGCATGCCGAAGCCCGCGCCAGTGCTCCAGTGTTGTGCGACGAATACAGGCGAAATGTCGTATGAACACTTACTACCCGTGGCTTGTATCAGTGTTATACTAGCCTCATTAATAATGTTAATAGTACTTCATATCCACACCATTTTGATTTGTAGATATTATTCCGGGCTAAAAATAAATGTTGTAAAAATAAAAACTTTTTAGAGTTCGAAAGTGTATTTACCTATCGTTTCCGGTAACATATCTTTTTTTTTCTGTCGTCTTCTCTCGCTTGTATGACCCTTTTAAACTATCCATTTTTCTCTTTATATCTTCTACACTTTTTTCAAGAGATGCTGCTATTTCTGCCCACGCATCTTCTTTTTTTAATTTATTGTAAAAATTGGAATCCCATAGGGTTCCACAATATTTCCTTCTTTCTATATTTATTTATAAGATCGAAACATAACTCTTGAGTTCACTCCATTTTTACAATGTATTCAAAATCATGTGTTCAAATGTTTTGAACACGTCCACACTGAGCACGAATCCCTTTGATGGACCGACAGCACTTGGCTCTTTCTGAACTGTTCGGCGTACAGTTCAAAGTGCCTCGGGACGACGTGTACACTGCATGCCTCGTGCGGCCGCGACCTGCCTCATTCGTATTCGTGCTCAAGTGTGTACGCAGCTTAAGGATCATGGAGAATTTTAAATAAACGACGAAAGAAATTATGAAAAATTCCATGACTCTGCAGGGATTTGAACCCCGGACCTTCTCGTATCTAGAGAGAGAGAGAGAGAGAGAGAGAGAGAGAAAAGTTTATTTTAAGTTGTAAATTTTGTATACATCACACATTTTGTTGTACTCATGTGCGCCATGCCCCACCTACAGCCGTTACCGCCCATCAACCAATGGCAATCTCGTATCTTAGGGATATGTTAGATTCCATTGGTTGTGGGTGCTACCTGCTGGTGTGAGTGTCGCACATGGCATCACAAATATTGGCGTTTACATTTTCGTTCTTAATGGTTTTCCTAGTTTATTAACTTTACAACCAATTCTATTTATTAATTTGAGAAAAATCCCTTAAGATATTTACATTTATAATACAATAATAATTATTATGAGTGAATGCATGAATGTATGAATATGTTTGCAGGAAAAACTAATGAAAAAACCTGCTCTAAATGAAGTAACTAGCGAGTCGCTCTACCAACTGACCAACGGAGTCCGTTCCTAGTGGAGACATTGAATCTTCCACAATTTCTTTTTACAAATGTCTTAGGTGAGTACACCATCCTAAACGGTATGGATTAATACTCAGCGCGAAACAATGCGCTTAATATATATGAGCTATCGTTGATTTTACTAGTACTGGTGTTTTCTTGTCATCAACTTGGATTATGTTTGTAGGCACGTGGTGGAATTGGTAACCCTGATGAATTAGTACTTGATAGAGTCCAAAATTCGCTAGAGTAGCACATTCGCCGCTGTCTAGATATGCCGTTCCTGGTATTCCATTGACTGAAACGTTGACGGTGGGTCGTTCTGCGAAGCTTACATCGAGTGAACAGAAACTAAGTGGTAGGTGTTGAGCACGTAGGACAATTTTGGCGTTTAATCCCGGGTTTCCATAGCACTGTATTTTGGGTGCAGGGATATTACTTGTTTGTGTATGTGGTGCAAGGGTTTTCGATGCCGAGTAATTTTGTTTGATCTTGCTTTTTTCCGACATAACGTGATGTCATGACCGTAGTTTTTGCAGAACTCGCACTTTCTGTGTGACTTTTTGTTACTTCCTTGTCCCTTTTTATTATTATTAATATTATTATTATTATTATTATTATTAATATTATTATTATTATTATTATTATTATTATTATTATTATTATTAATATTATTATTATTATTATTATTATTATTATTATTATTATTATTGTAGTTAGCTAGGTCTATTGTTGGTATGCGATCATAAACTGATTGACGTAATAATCCATACACTATGTTCATTTGCCATGTTTTATCCCCACAGTGGAGATTTGAGAAAATCGCTCTCTATGGATTGTAATATACTAGTCCGTGGGCATTGAATCGGTTTGTCTCTGTGCAAAGATATCCCCAAATAACCTGAAGTTTGGAGTTGTGCTTGTGTTGCTTCCTCAAATGTAGTTATACTTGCTTTTATCCCATTCCACCACTGGTTTGCCTCTCCCATAAGCAAGAGCGGCATTCCTGTGATGGAGTCGGCGTCGGGTATATTTTCTACATTTTTAAAAATAGTATTGGCTGAGATGAACCGCGGCCTTTGTTCTTGTTCCGTTGAACCTTGTGGTACACTGCGTGAAGTGACGGGAGAATCTCTCAGGTCTGGTAACGTTCAGCAGTAGTAGCTGGAAATGTTCGTTCGTTATTTGGATTACCATGGCTGGAGGATTGCGTCGTGGACTCCTCCTTCCTGGAATTGTTAACGTTCTTCTCTGTTATTTACAAGAGCTGATTGCAGGTATTTGTCTTCGATTTTGTTTATTTCTTCCAGAAGTTCTTTATGATTAATTACGCCAAAATGTAAGGTATTTAATTTACAAAAGATAACAGTTTCTTCCAATTGGATAAGAGAGAAGTATATGTCTTGCCTGACTTGTATGAATTCATTTATAAGATTTTGTACTTTGATAGTGTCTACTTCTTCCAGAATAAACCCAATTTCCTTTTGAATATTATTTAGTTTTTTATTCAGTAAATTATTGTTTTGATTTATTATATTAATTTTGTCATGGAATTGTGCCGTGATATTATTATTGATTTTTATTATGGTATTCATTTTATTTGAAATTAATTATTACTATCGATATTCTCCATTATCTGGTCATATCTGTCTTTTTCGGACTGATCAAGGTTGCCTGTTATGCTCTTAATAATAGAGCGTAAGCCGTTAAGTACACTGTAAAAAAAAAATCATGTAAATTTGCACAGACAGTGTCTGGCAACAATGTGACCATAGGCAATCTATGTGAATATACAATGAAGTGTAATTTTACATTTTATGTAAAAATATATACACTACACTATGTAAAAAGTTTCATATGAAAATCTAATATTACATTTCAAAAAAGAATTTGTGTAATTTGTTTACATTATCTTCTGGAATATTTTACAGAGTTGGGTAAAAAATACATATAAAAATATAATATCTACATAACTGAAATGTAAAAATTTCACATTCTATATAAAAGCGTGTAATTTTTTACATTATTTCCTGTATAATATACATATATGGTATGCATAAATTACAGACAAATATTTAAAATATTACATATTGTAGTAAAAATTTACATTACCAATAGTATTTTCACATGTTAATATACCTACCTGCATTAATTTATACTTAAATATTTGAAACTACAAGATATACCTGTAATTATAAAAATGGGTTATTAAAAAAATAAACGGTATATCATTTTATAGCCATTTATTGTCAAAAAAGTGTATAAAATAAAAAGTTCTCATTTTTACATTAAATTAAGTTAGTAAGACAACAGAATATTGGCTAATTTTTGCAATTGTTTATGACCAGTTGCATTAATAAAACTTAAAACAGAACACTCTTAAATGAACAAAATAGCTTCAAAATTTTAATAACAATAATAATTTCGATTACCTTTCATTCAATTAAGCATAGCTCAAATTTTAAGTTTTGTTGGGGCAACTCTAAATTAATCCTCTAATTTATAACTTTATATTGGGTACGCCATGGTGCACATATAATAAATGTAATATAATTCTTCAAATATTTTGTGAAAGCACATAGTGCCTTCATTAATATTAACTCCTTCCACGAATATATAGTACGTAGTTCCATTACGATTTTCTGTAATTAAGAAAACATTATAAAATATATGACTTACATATATAGGAAAATAGTAAGGTCCAAATATTTATGACCTGACCTAAAAAGATTAAACACCCAGATATGCATTTTTTTTTATCTATTTTTGTGTTTTGAATATTGCTTTTTCTTTTTCACATGCAGAAAATTGCAATACAAAGTACTCATTTTAAATTTGAATCTATATTTATAATTTCAATATTTAGCTTCTAGAAATAAAACAAAATTTGTTAAAGCTTCATATTGTCAATATTCAAATTAATTCACACCCATATGAAAAAAAATGAGTCGAAAATTTTGATCATACTGAGTACTTGAAAGTCTATTGCACAAATAATAATAATAATAATAATAATAATAATAAATTATAAATAATAATGGTAACACAAACTTACGGAACAAAGTGCAGGGACTAGAAGCTGAAGGTTCTGCGAAGGGTTTTCTAACATTATTTGTAAAATAACAACCTTGGACTTTACAGCTAAGTTTATAATTGCACGTAATTGTTGTAAAACTGTCTCCATTCCTATGAGAACGGAATATGCATTGTCCAAAACTAGAATACTTTCGAAACTGCATGCAACATTCTGGAAAAACACATAGAAATTTTGATATTTTATTTTTGTGAAGAATTTGATGTCGATTATAATTGTTTATGAAATTTATTTGAAATTTACATATACAACATCTTAACATTATTGAAAGTTGAAGAAACGCGAATGCGGCTAACGAATATAATGTTATATTTTTACATTTGTGAAGAAACAGGACAAAATCTGAATCTGGAATAAAAATTTATATTTTAGTACTTACATGTGCGTAAATGATTAATTTCTCTTATGCCAATTGTCATTATTAAAAATACAGTACTAAATTATTAATTAATCTTGCTGTTAACACGCTGCGAACCTCCACAACACAGCTCTGCTTTGGCATAACAGTATTCAGAAGCAGAAGCAAAACTGGTTACGATACGCGCAAATAGGGGGTTCCTTCAGCACTGTAAGTTTACATGTACGTTAATGTAGTTTTACACTGGAAAAGTAAAAAATACATTTTAGTGTGAGAATCAAAGTAGTATATTAATTTATTTATAAAATAATGTTTACCTTTAAAAATAAATTTAATAATTTTATAAATGCACTTACCTGGTATAGTCAGTATAGTATCGATATTTATTCAATAGCTTAACATCATTTACCGCTTGTATTACACGTCCATATGTCCGTAACTTATCACATATACGTAGATTTATTTACTCATATTTACATTTTAATAAGTAAGTCTTGCTAGAAAAATCTATTTGTTAAATAAATTTTGTAAATGATACATTATTTTTTACTGTAAAATTCCTTAAAAAAATAATATTTACAATTTTCTGTAAAATTATCCGTATAGAATGTATAAATAGTTTGATTCACATGATTTTTAATTTTCACAAGGAAAAGAGTAATATTTACATTCACAAGTTGTGTAAATTTACATAGATTTTTTACAGTGTACTCCTCGTTTTGTTCTTTTTATATTTAATAGTTGAATTTTTTCTTTTAAATGTAATAATATTTTTTTGAGATATTCTGGTAATTTGCTAATTTATTGTAATTATTATGATTTTTTGAGTTATTATAATTTTCTAAATTTTGAAATAATTTAGTGGTATTCTTTTCTGGTATATCATTTTAGAATAAATTTTCGAGGGAAATTTTGAGGGTAAATGTTTATGTATTTACCTGAATATGAACTGTTTTAAGATCGAGGATATTGATTCCAGGATTTTGTTCGTCACGTATGATTTATAATATTCCATATGGAATTAATCTGTAACAATACCGGGCTCTTTTAATTGTGATAATTTATGTTTTCTATTTTAACACTTTTTTAAATTTTGGTTTCTCGATCTTTCCAGAATTTCGTTTATGAATTTTGACGTGGGCTTGTTTAGGAATGTCGAAGTGTTTTTCTTGGGGTTTGGCATATTTTAATTTTCTCTTTTCTATATTACTTTTTACTTGTAGATTTACATCTTTAAGAACTTCTGTATGTGTATATAATCTTCGATGTTACTTCTTCGGGTTGTAAATTTGATTCGAAATTTTGTCCATATAATATTTCTAATGGTGTTCGTGTTGTAACCGAGTGAATGCTATTGTTGTAGGCCAACAATGCATAATTTAATCGTTATTTTATTTTTAGTGAGTTGAGAAGTGGATTTTGATTTATAATTCTCATTTTCTCAATTAGTGAAGAGTGGAAACAATACCGTTACTATTAGGGTTATCTACAGAGATATAATGAAAATTAATCTTTCTTAAAGCTACATAATTTTGGATTATTTTATTATTATATTCCAACCCATTGTCGGATACAATTTCTTTTGGTACAATAAAATGAGTAAAATATTTTATTAATTAATTTAATATTGTGATAGCATTTTTGTCTTTTATTGTGTAGGAAAAAGAATCTACGAGTTAAGTTACCACAATCCTACAAATGCAGATAATTTTGAATATGAAATGTTATGGTAAGTTGAAAATTTCGTTGAATTCTTTTCATGTTGTGTTATTAATAATTGTTGTAGTTTTACTAATAATAATATTTTTATTGCAGTACATGCTAGTAAAATTCCATTATCGAAATAACGGGAAAACTTGCCTTCTTGTTCATTTACGACGCCAGCTAACTCTGATGGAGACATTATGTTTGCTACTTGCACTAGAATTAAACAAACAGTACGGCAGTACTACGAAAGTAAGTCTAAATTCACACTATTTCATTCATATTATTCTAAATTCTTATCTTTTAGACTTTGATACGAGTTTTGATGATAGTTCGGACGAGTTCATGTATGACCCGATGTTTTCAGAATCAAGTAGTTCCGATGACGGATTAATATCAGTGTGAAGAAAAAGGAAAGAAAAACAGCAAGTTGAAGAACAGCAAGCTAAAGAACAGCAAACTGAAAAACAGTGTACCGAAGAGCAACAAACTAAAGAGAAGCAAGCTAAAGAGCGGAAAACCGAAGAACAGCAAACCGAAGATAATAATGAAGAGGAAACAAAAGTAAGTCATACCAGCGAAAATCATAATGTTGAGAAGAAAAAAGTATTTCCTAATAAGGAAAATGTATCAAGAGATTTCGAAATCCTGATTCTTGTAAAAAGAAAGCTGCAGCTTTAGCAAGAGAGAAAGGTTTAAGTTATATATCTCAAAGTGGAAAGAATTCTATGCCATGAAAAGTGTAAATTAAAATGTAGTGAGCAATTCAATATTGATCAAAGACAAAAAATGTTCTGAAGCTTTTATAAAATGGATGTTAATTCAAAAAATACATTTCTTTTTTCATGTATAGTTCGCAAAGAAGTACAGAGAATGAGGCAAGGAGCTAAAAGCATAAATCTGCGTCGTATGAATATCAAATGACATGTGACTTAAAGGTAACAAGAGTTTGTAAAACAACACTGTGCCTTATTTCAAATTGGAAGTAAAAAAATAGATTATCTACAAAAGAGTATAAAAGCTGGACACACCATGCCATATCCCGACGCACAAGAGGAAAGCATGAAAATCGTCCCTATAAAATATCAAATGAAGTTCAAGAATACGTTATGTCATGTAAAACAATTTCCTAATGAAGAATGTCATTACACCAGACACAAGAAAAAAATATTTATCACCCTTATTATCTGTACAAAAATATATAATTTCTATATTGAGAAATGCGAGGCAGAAAATAAACTTGATTGCTTTAAAATAAAGCAATGTTCGTATCGGCGTATATTTGAATCTAAATTTAATTTATCATTTGGACATCCGCGAAGTGACACCTGTAGCTCTTGCGATGCAGGAACAGGGAATGACGAACATATTCAAAATTACAATTTTACTTTTGATTTACAACGGAAAGATAGATTAAAGCACAAACCGATCCAAATAAGATATACTTAACGGTAGATCTTTAGCAAACAATGCCGCTTCCCCGACTAACTACGTCGAAAACATTTTACCTGCGCCAGATGTGGTTTTATAATTTGGGTGTTCATACGATTACTTTAAACAAAAATCAAGCAAAGTTCTTCACGTGGTCATAAAATTTTGCAAATCGTGGTAGCACTGAAATTGCAAGCTGTTTATTAACTTTATTTGAATTTGACGAATAACTGACAGGGAAAAACAACCTCACCATATGCTCAGATTCATGTTTAGGCCAAAATAAAATTTTATTTTGATTTATCTCTACCAGTTGTTACTATTAAAAGGTTACTTCAAAACTATCGATCATAAATTTCCAGAAGTAGGACATCATATCTAGATTCTTACAGAGACATTGGAAGAATTGAAAAAAAAATGAAGGAAATATGAACAAATTTTTATATCTAACCAATACCGGCAAATTATCACTACATCCAATAAAGGAAATATAGTAACTGATATGAATAATAATTTTCGAAAATTTGAGGACTTGTCCAATCTACTACATCTCTTTAACAGAAAAACAAAAACTCTAAAAGAAAAGGTTACATTTCGAGATAAAGTAAAATGGATACGGGTAGATGAATAGGGATACTATTTATACAAAGACAACTACGATGGATATATGCCTTTTAATAAAATTTGTATTTTGAAAACAGATCTTTAGAGAATAGAAAATTGCGGAAAGTTATTAGAAGAAAAAATTAAAAATTTGCAACGACAAATCCCATACGTCAAGGAACAATATAGTAATATCATGAGAACATAATTTATGAAGAGAACAAGAACATTGAAGCAGAGAAAGAAGGAAATAGAACTAAATGTAAGAAGACAAAAGCAAAAAAGGATATCTGAGAAGCTTGAAGGGCCAGTTTTACAATCTCTGGTTAATATTTTAACTGTTAGTAAAACAAACAAAACTGAAACGAAACGAACTGTCATATGAGAATTTGGTAATTGTGAACAATCTGATTCAATATTGTTTATTTAACTTACGATTAAAATTCTAACCGGAGATTATAAAACTGGCCATAAATAATTTAATACTATTGTTTATTTCTTTTAGTCAGAATATTTTTCTAATTTTCATTTTAAAGATTTATGTATAAACATGTGATGTACAAATTATATTATCTTGATTAATAATTAACAAAAATAATTTTATTCTGAGCAGAGCTATTTACTTTTGTAGCATAATTCCATCTACATAAATTCCTTACAACTCCAAAACAGTTCACTTTTCGACAAAAATTGTATAAAACTTTTCGATTTATTTTGACGTCTTCTCTTTGCCTTAGAAAGGTTGGCCACTTATTTTTTAACACCCTATATAAGAGAACGAACATTTGTTTCCCTCTACATCGGCTTTTATACTATTCTATGAGTAAATGCTATATCAGCTATTCTTAAGGAAAGTTTCCATTATGTTACTGAAGGTGTTATAAATAAGAACAATATTATTGTAAGTTTATATAGAGGGCACGACATAATTCCTTCTCACCAAGAACAGAATATAATTGTTTTTAAGATATGGGATTTAATTCTATTCCTCTATTTTCAACATTTTCTTATATCTAAACATTTGTTTTTTCTTAATAATTATTATTATTATTATTACTACTGTTAGTCTCATAATTATAATTATACTATGTATTATATAAGAATGATAATTGGATTCTTGTAAATTAATATTTTGTATTAAATGTAGTTCTTTTGAAGTTTCTTTAAATCTATTAATTTTGTTTAAATTAACAGTTCCATTGATCTTTATTTGGTTATTTTCCAAATTAATGTTTTTGAATTGTAATTCTTTATATGACTGACTTATAATATGGAATGTATATCTATTTATTTGACATTCTTTGTTTAATTTAAATATGTAAATTCCTTTGTTTCCTTCTTGTTTATTTTCAAATTTGCAGTTTTTAAGATTTTTTTGTTTTTGAGGATTAATAATAATTAGATCGTTTTTATTTTGTATTTGTTCAATAGTATTGTCTATTTGAAGTTGTTGATAATGGCACTCATCAATCTTTTGATTATTAATAATGTTATTTTTACAATTATTTAAGGTATTGGGTATTAAGGTTTACACAATCGTTAAATAAATAATGAATATTATTATAAGTACAGGTTTTGTTGTTCATTTATCAGTATTAAGTTTTGATTGAAATAAGTAGGTAAACAGGTAAATTGATATATGGAATAGATGTCTTGTGTAAATATTGGTAGTGTTAGAATGATATGTAGTATTTTGTTATCTAAGTTACAATGAGTTTCTATTAACTCATTTATATTCCAAATATTTTCACCTAAACTCAATTTCTTTAGGTTTTCTATTGATATGATGACGGGATCTAGTTTATGAATTGAACAGAAGGTTAAGCTTACTTCTAGTTGTTTGACTGTATTGTTTAAGTTCGCTATTAATGATGTTAACTCGTGGAATTGCATTTTAATTTCCACTGTTCCTTCCCAGTTTGCCTATCTTTTAATATTTGTAAAACGGTCTTTAGAGTCTTTCTATATGGCGTTACTTTTGGGGTTATTTACGCATATTACATGCCTGTCTTTATTGTATACTTTAAATAATTCTTGTATCATGTAATTTTTGAATTCTGTTCCTTAATTGAATATAATTTTATTTGGTAGGTAATATAAATGTTTGAAAGTATTTGATTAAATGATTTAAAACATTTCTCGCATTTTTCTCTGGTAGATAGCATATTTGTGAATGTTTATTATTTCAAATGTTTTTGTAGGGGTTAAATTGTCTATAGCAGTTATAAGTTTTCTATCGTATTTATTTAGTTTACAAGTTTCACATCGATTTTTATATTCAGTAATGGCTTTGATCATGTTCGGCCAGAAATATTTTTCTTTTAGTAAGTTAATTGTCGCCTATGATTTGTGAGTCCAGCCACTGCACGCAAGTTTACTTTAGTTTTCTGTGGAATATTTTTTGTCATCCGGATGTTTCCACATTTTTCAGTTAAATTGTAACCCAGTTCTTTTAGAAAAAGACGCCTTTTGTACAACTTGTTTGCATTATATTGCGGAATACACAGGCCATCTTTTCGTCCCTCTCTTACAAGTATAAGCTGATGCTAGTCTGTCTGTAGTGTCCACACCTCCTTTAGTCTTGTTATAATCAAGTATTATAGCAGTTTTTTTTGTGTGCTTGTGAAGATATCTCTCCGTCAAGGTGCAAAGACAAAAACACCACCGCTTTACCTTTTTTTGGGAATATATGATACTAAAGTCATATTTTTTTGAAATCCAAAAATTGATGAAAAGGTTTCTTTATTTTTATGCGGCTGGAACTCTACCGGTATATAAGTTTTATTCTTCCGAAGTGTCCCAATTAGTGTGAGTTTACGTTGTAGTAACTCAGTAGCCAAGTGATAATCAATAAAGAAATTGTCGGTTATGTTTCGACCAGATTTTTCAAGATTCGCAAAACCACATATCTATTTTGGTTGACTTTCCGCTTTTCCTGTATAGACTTTAGCACTGTACACGTAAGCGGTTTTGACATCAGACAAAAACCATAATTTGATCCCATATTGTCTACGTGGTTTTGTTGGAATATACTGCCTAAATGTACATTTACCACGAAATGGCACAAGCTGTTCGTCGACAGTACCATTTTCATATGGCACAAACATTTTAGGCAGTTGGGCTACAAATATATCAAAAAAGTCTCTAATAGGTGCTAATTTGTCGTGTTTTCGACGAATAGGCCTATCTTCTTTGTTGTCAAATCTCAAAAAGCGACTCAAAATCTCTTGAGAAACATTGTAGCTTTGAATATAGGTCTACCATCAACATTACTCCAAAGTTCTTTTAATTGTGAAACCTGTACTTACCTATAAATGCTTCTAACTCTTCCAGTGAAATTTCATTTACTTGTATTCCTTTTTCAGAGCATACACGACTACTCTCCCTATTAGTTTCTAATAAAAGCAGACGCATCATTTTATCAGTAAGAAACAGTTTCATGGATGATATTGGTTTCGGATTTAGTATGTTGGCGGACCTGAAAAACATTGGTCAGAAAATGAAAACAAAAATTTTAATTCCCTTATCTCAGGTAAAGTAATAGAAAAAAATGTCTATATATTATCTTCCTGATACGTGACTGTGCCGGTGAATTTTTATTGCAGACAGTTCCGTCGCATGCAGTATACCGCAAATTTTCTGGAGATATATTATGTACTTCCATTTCGTTTTCGGAAATGTCCAATTCATCTTCAACAATATCCTCCGTAGAAATGTTAACCTTTCTACGATTCGTGGGTACGTCTGGACCCATTCGCTAACTTTAAATTATCATATATTTGTTATAAAAAATATTAGGTTATAATGACTTTATGATATCATTACCGTTGTCTACATGTGTTGTAGATATTGGCACACCCAGAAATGGGTAATATTCCGTGATGATATATTTATTTTTATTTTATTTGATATCCTCAAGTTGTTGATTCTACACACATTAAGTATTTAGTTTGCAAGAAAAAAATATTACAGTTTTTTTTTAAATTGAATAAAACTCATTCTTTATCTATGGGTACACTTGTACCCAGCACGTATTTCATTATAAACAAAAGGTCTAAATTTGGCTACTGTTCTCAGAATTGTTTTGATTTTATAATGTTTTCTTTGAATTTGCAATCGTTGCTGCCTTTGTGTCGATGTATCATTCTCGTTCAGGTCTTTAGACGATAATGTTGAGTAACCATTTCAAAAAGTGTTTCTGTGAGTTATGAATCGTACAGACTTTTATTAGTTTTACTAGTGTAGTACAAATATCTTGCAAAATAACTTCCTACAAACGTAGTCTCACACAAAAACTACGAAAAATTTTAGAAGAAGATTCTGGAAGTGAAAATGGGTTGGAAAATTATGAAATGAATGACAGTGATGAAGACGAAGATGATATAGTTGTTGAAGAAAATACGTATGACGAATAAGTTAATTTGTTTAGCAACTCCTTGGGACATTTTAATATTTTTTGAGATACAATGTACAAAAATGTTTCATTCAGTTATGTCTCTATTTTTTTCTATTATTTGAGATTTTAATTTTTGTCTAGGAGTCTGTAAGTAATAAATTAATTCAATTCTTTTCAATATTTTTAATTCCAAAGAAATTAATATGCGATAATGGAACAGAGTTTAATAACAAAATTATTAAAGAATTACTAAAAGTTTATAAAATCAAAATTCATATCACAAGTGTTGACAACCCTAAATCCAATAGTCCAGTAGAAAGATTTCACTCAACACTTATAGAACATTTAAGAATTCTAAATTTAAAACAAGAATTTAAAAACGAAAATTTATTAACAAAATTAAATCTAGCTATATTGGCTTATAACAACTCAATTCATTCAACTACATCAAAAACACCTGTAGAAATTTTATTGGGGCATACCCCTAATCAAAATATAGAAATTAACGATAATATAATATGCACTCAGGAATATGTACAGAATCATAAAGAAAGAATGAAAATAATAAACACCGAAATAATTGATAAAATCAATAATGAAAAACAAAAGCGATTTAAAGCCCATAAAAACCCAGTTACTCTACCTCAAAATTTATGCTTAAAAGAACATCAAAGACATTGCGGGAAAATTTCAAAACCCAAATATAAGAAAATAAAAGCAAAAAGATATAATAATAATAATATTGGTGTAATACTAGACGAAAATAATAAAAAAACACAGAATAGACAAAACTAAGAAACCGCGTTATAAAAATTAAACATAATATTGTTTCAGATGGTGTTCAAAATGCACAGCACGAGACCTTCAAAACGTAGACAAAAATATTGTGGTAAATATTATCGAAATTAGCAACTCTAAATTATACTCTCACTCTGATTATGTTTACTATGCTTACAAATTATTTCCAATTAAAAACGAATTTATAAAATTAAAAGAACAAAAAGAAAATTTACTTGAAAAATACAATAATACTCAGGGTGTAATGAAATACGAATTATCAAACAATAAAAGAATATTAGCCTTCAATTTTAACAGATTAGAAACGAAAATTCAAGAATGGGGTATTCCACTCAAGTAAAATTTACAATTAAAACTATCTTAATATAAATGTATACTCAATAAAATGTGATAAAAGTGAAAAAAATATTAATAATTAATTTGTTTAATATGTTTTTTTGCTAATTATTGTTTAGCGCGTAAAACGTGTGACGTGGATTTTCCCAATGCAATTTCACAAAAAGTTTGAACACCACTGTACTATAAACCGGAAGGCGCATGCACGCCATTGTCCCATTTTCGAACTGTCACTGCTGTCAGCTGATTGTTTCGATTTTACTTGTCTGATTACGTTGTTTTTGTAGCAGATATTATATTATTATAAATTAATTTTCAAATAAACAGTAATTAAGAGTTATTATTCAAAGCAATATTAGGTAAGTTTATATTATCTATTTATTTTATTGATCTCTGTCATAAATCAATATTATCTGCAATCACTATTAATAATAGATTTTACTACATTTATAGAAGACACATCAATGTTAAAATAATTAGAAATATAAATTTATAACAAAAAATAGTATTTGTAGATAAAATATTATGTAAGTGCTAAAAGTGACTTTATTTTCTTCGAAAAGCTGGGATACAAAATAAAATTAAATTTTTAACACTTGTACCACAAAGCACTATACTTTATTGTAGTGTTCAAAATTTTATTTTTATTGATATTTGATTTTATTTTTCAGTGTATATTAAGATCTAGTCGTTTTGGCATCGAGTTCCTTCCTGGTGAGAAAACAACAACTTTTGATTTAATTCATTAGAAAAGTAAGAATTAATAAAGTACGTTTGCAGAAGTATTGTTAATAGTTGATGTTTTTTCAGACATTAAAATGGTAGTAAGGTACTGCATAGTACCTAACTGTACAAATAATAGCAACAAAAATAAAAAGAAAATTTTTGTACATGTTCCGTAGAGAAAAATGGTATTCAGCTATTTACGCAGGAACACCAAATATTCACGTCCCAAAGACAAGTTCGATGTATTGTTGTGAAGATCATTTTGACGTAAGACAAATCGTGAATGTTAATATTTAATACATAATTACATAATTACGTTGTTTTACAGTTGGAAAATGATAGTGAAAACTGGATACAGTACAAAATGATAGCGAAAAAGTTAATTTTGAAAAAGAATGTTGTCCCACATAAAAATTTAGAAATAAATATTTCAACCGAACCTTCCCAAATTACTTCATCTACGAAGAAAAGGAAACAACAAAATATAGAAGTATTTCGAGCTAAAAGGCAATTAAATTTTTGTGAAGAGCCATTAGATAAACAAGAAATTCCAACGACATCAGCTATGCATTCGCCTTCAGGAAAATTCACAGTGGAAACAATTGGATTTGCTTCTGTTGCTACTCAAGTTAATATAACAACTTCTGTGAAAGATGCGGTAGTTCAAGCCGGTATTTCTCAAATAAAACGAACCAAAAATATTCCAGGAATAACAAAACTTAGCAGTCCATCAACATCAACAGATTCACCACAATCTTCAACCACATCTGATACCACTCCTTCTTATACATCAAGCGACAATTTGGATAAGAAATCATATATGAAGTTCGAGGAAGATAATTTAAAAATATCATTATCAAATATTTCCAGCAATAGTAGATTCTACTTAGGATTACCAGAAAAGGAATATTTTTAAATAAAATTAATGGCAAGTGAAATATCTGTACGGTACGAGCATATTTTAGTTGTTTTGGAAAAAATAAGGTTAAATGATCCTTATACCAGATTAGCCATAGAATTTGGGTATAGTTCATCAAATATTAGTAAAATTTTTGTTGACGCTGTACCGAAAATTGCCAATATTTTACAACAATTTATTCACTGGCCAGTTGAAAAAGATATTAAAATGAATATGCCTATACCATTTATTGCAAGGTACAAAAGTCAATCATTGACTGCATGGAGATTCAAATTGAACAACCAACACATGCCATCCAACAGGCACACACTTGGTCTCAATACAAAAAATGTAACACAGTGAAATTTGTAATTTCCGCTACGCCATTTGGGTTGGTTAATTTTGTTTCAAACGGATATGGTGGACGAATATCCGACAAAGATATATTCGAAAAATGTGGTTACTTGATTAATTTACCAAATAATACCGAGGTAATGGCTGATAGAGGCTTCAAAAATGTAGAACATTTGTTGCATGCAAAAAACTGCAAGTTGATTCGTCCACCGAGTGTAAGCGCCGAAGAAAAATTGTGTAAAGAAAAGGTTTTGGAAAGTAAAAGGATAGCTGCTCTTCGAATCCATATAGAGCGGGTGATCCGAAGAGTAAGAGAGTTTGGAATGTTAAATATGCATTCCTGTATTAGTTTAAGAACAATAAATTTATTAGGTTTTATTGTAATTATAGTATGTGGAATTATTAATGTTGAAGGAACTTTAATAAAATTAATATTGTGGATGTTTTATTTTTTAATTTAACATATCAAAAATAGCTGATTTCCAAAAGTCAGTAGCCTCTGCCATAATGCTTTTACAATAATTTTCATCTAGCTCTACCTCAATAATTTTTACATCTCTGCTTATTTCGAAGTCTGGAGAAGCTACACAAAATAAACCTAATTGTTTGCCAGATAAGAACATCTGTAATTGCATTTGTGCCCATGGTTTCTCGCGCAATTTATTATTAATTGTAATATAATTTGTGACAGTTTTTTCCTTGGTAGGGCATTTTATTTCTATGCAATATTCCGAAGATAACCTGTCTGGCGAAGCTCCGAAAATGGGATACTCCGGTTTTATAATAATGCCATAATTTTGGATTTTTATGTTCTTCTGCTTCTTTATTTTTTCTGCAACAGCGTCTTCAAGTATGTGCCCCCTTCTCATTGCATCTGTTTCAGGGATTTTGTAAGCGCCAAGAATAGTTTCTCGAAGTGTTCCATCGATTTTTTTACATCTTGATGCTTCGTATAATTTTGATGCAGTAATCCTGGCAAACCGTGCTTCATACCATTTTGAAGTTTTATGTTGCTCTTTAGTTTGTTTGTACACCTCTCTACAATCATGTTCTATAATATTTTGTGCACAAAATTGTATAAAACTATCTGCACTGGAATTAATGGTACACTCTTTAAACTTTAACATTAAGCAGAACAGGGAAACATTTTTTAAACACGTCGCAGAATACGTTCTTGCGATGATACTGTCGCTGTCAACATTTTTGGAAATATTTAGATATTTTGATAAAAAATTTACACCTTTCGCTTCCAATGATGGTGTGCTAGACGATGGAAATAGTTCCTGGATGGACATAAAAGTTGCATTTCTTCCTACTGCTGCTAATTTCGATTTCTTCCAGTAACATTGCACTGACGTAACAGACGGCTCTTCACTTCTTCTGTGTAACCACAGAAGAAACGCAACTGCGTGTTTGCATCCTCCTGAAATTAATAATTTATAAGAAAAGTGTAAATATATAAATATGCGTGTGTATTATAATTTTTTTCCTAGTTTTCTAGTTCCTTTAATAAATAATCAAAAATCAATTTAATATTCTGTTTGAAAATATTGTTCCAATAAATTGTAAATTTGTGAAGTTGTTACCAAAATATTTATTTATTTATTTCTAAATTTATAGGAGTAGAAAAAGCATAGTATTATGGTTCCTCATATAATGATATACTATTATAAAAAAAAATTACACTATATTATGCTATATAATTCAATTTTAAGTAACATTAATATACCTTGTGATGCAGCACAACTGTGACATTCACAGTTTATTACTTCTTCATCCTTTTCATTAATTACGGCAGTTATGGAATAGGCTGTAGTGTGTATTTTATGTTCTGGAGTAATTTTCCCTTTCACTATACACGTTTCCTTGTCACGTTTAACTTGCACGAAACATACAGCATCATCCCCATATCCCTCTCTACCGGCTCTGTCATATGATGAATTACGATTTAGTTCAACTATTCTTATAATATTGTTTAACATTTTACCTTTGAGTTTTAATATTCCGTATTTCCGCGCTCACATATTTAGCGTTAGAAATGAAAAAATGACTAATCATTTCAGCATCCACAACCGGCAGATTTGCAGAATCAGCTTTAATAAAGCCTGGCTCCATTTCGTTAATATAAATAATAACTTTCCAGTTATATAAACACGTGAATGTTCTGTAATAAAAAGAAATTATAATATTAATTCAGAAAAGTAACGACACAACTTATTACCGCACATATATATTATTGACTAAATCAACTTTTACTACAATAAAAGTAAATATAAACTTACCTTTAACATATAGGTGATAATAAATCAATAAACAATATAGATAACCAAATCAAATAGCAAAAAAATAAAAAAATTAATCAGATAACTGTTTGTAAACAATCTTCTCGTCCCACCGTTTAACAAACACTGACTCTGTCACATGTTTCTGCATTCCACCTGTAGGCAGCGCTGTCTGTCTTTGGGAAAATCCACGTCATTCCGGTAAAATACAAATATTTTAATAAATTTCAAAAAATCATATCTCGCTCAAATTAACTGCAAAACACCTTAAAATTTCACAATTCTATTTCAAAAAAACCATACTTTCAGAAAAAAAAAAAATAAAAAAAAATCAGTGGAATACCCCATTCTTCCAAAACAGAGAAAAACGTGGAATAATAAATGGCCTTGGTTCTATTTTAAAACAAATAACAGGAAATTTAGATTCTTATTTACAAAAACAAAACGAATATAACATTAAAATTAATTCAGAACTAGTTGATAAATTCAATATTAATATCGAAAATATCCAACATAACGATTTACTATTAAAAGCTAGAATCGCGCAAATAGAAGGTGATCTTGAGCACACACAATTATTCTTTGTAAAAGAAATATTTAACCAAATCACACTTTTAGCAACAAATCTTATAGAAATGTTACACGAAATTGAAACCTCTCTGTCCTTTTGTAATCTGGGAAGTCCTCATAGCAGTATTATCAAAACTAATTATTTAAAAATTGAATTAGAAAGCATAGAAATGGAAAGTAAAATTAAAATCTCTAACTTTTGGGATGACTAAATTAATTAAAACATATTGTACTGTAAAATCAGATGAAAAAATCTATCTGCTTGATATCCCAATTTATTATAATGTAAACTATGAACTGTATCAATTAACCCCAATCCCGACTTTGTTAAATAATACCTTTGTATCTTTAGATATAAAACAATAACTCATAGGAAAAATAAAGACATATACTACATTAAATCATGTATTAATATAAAAAGAACTATTATTGTAATAGTAAATTTGATTATGTAAATAATTGTAGTATTAGTCTATTCGAAAATGTTATAAATTTGAAAAGTTACAATGCAAATAAAATTATAAATGAATATCATATATTCCAAATTGAAAACTCTCATATTGTTATTATAATTAGTCATAGCCATAGAGTGTCCAAATTATAAAACTTTAATAACCTTAAAGGCATTTATAAATTCAACAATGAAAAAGATTGTATAATAGATAAATAAAAAATTGATAAACAAATAAATGGACAAGAAATATTATTTGAAAACTTTGATTTCTCTACTTTCGAAAAGACTCCAATGTTAAATAACACTATTCAACTGAAAGACATTAAAATACTTACTCTGACAAAACATGTATTACCTACAATTGAGGGAACTAACAATAACAATCCCTCAATACATTACATAATAATATATATTTTAATTGTAATTTATTATTGTATTTATATGTTATGTTATATATAAGAATAAAATATTAAATAAGCATAATGTAGAAGAAACTAAAGAAATTAAGAAACTTCCAGAGGAAGTTCCCTTTTAAGGGTGGAGGAGTTATATATACATTTATTATATGAATTCTTTGTTTAGACATTTACTAAAACATGTATGACCTGTCTTCAGTACTTATCTCTTATCGTAATATTCATATTACAAATAAACAGCACGTGTCTAGCTGTTACTCATTATTTAGTATAAAAGTAATGTATTAATTATCAACAAGCAATTGTAGTCTTGACTTGTAACTGTTAACATCAAATAAATCTTTTTAAAAATATACTTCGTCGGTATCATTATTTATTTTGCACTTACACTTACATGCTACATGTCATGTAAGGTTTACAATAATTATCTCTGTGGGACGGTGGCCGTTTTCACGTTTCCACAGTTGAATTTTGATATATTAGTAGAACATGGGGCGACGTCTCTACTTAACTTACATAAGCATACACAAATAAATAATTTCGGGACGAGATGAAACCACGTGGATAATCACTCTTAAGACTTTAGTAATCAGGGCAAGGACCGGAACAGTGCGTTTGCTTAGGTGCTGCTTGAGTAAGACCATCATCATTCAACGTACATGGGTGCATTCTGCACCCCACCGATATAGGGACTAAGCCCTCTACGCAAGCTGTTTTATTTTTTATTATTATTATTATTGTTTGTAATGTTGTTGTGTACTATTGTTCTTTATTTCCCAGTGCCAGCGGGGTCTCTTCTAGTACTGCGATTACTTCTACGGATGGATCTTCTATGGTCCTCAGTAATGTCGACGGTGGGTGTGGGACTTTTTGCTTGGGTTTCATTTCTTTTTATTTTTGGAACTTTCAGAAGGACATTTTGGAGAGGATCGATGCGATCAAGGTGCTTTAGGGTAAACCTTTGTTGAAGTGCTTTGACACTTTGCAAATGGGACTAAGTTGGTCAGGTTGTACATGTCCGGGGTACCAACAAGGCTGTCTGCATATCTTTCTCAGCACTCGTCGTTCGGTTACTGACATTAAGTACCTAAGGTTATCCCTCACGTTGGCGAAAGTGACGGCGTGGTAGTCTAAAACTGGCCGAACGAACGTGGTGTAAATGTGTCGAATAACTCCCCGTAGCCTCCCTCCCAGACAGTATATTAATTTGGCTCTGCTACGCAACTTCTGACATTCCTGTATTAGGGGCTTCCAATAAAAGGTGTACCGGAAAGGTACTCCAAGGTATTGGGCAGTGGGTGATGGAGGAACCCTGGTGCCCCACAAGGTGACGGATAGTCCCTTTTCCATATGCTTTCTTTGGTGCATATGGCGGAAAAGCACCAGCTGAGAATTTGTGGGATTGGCTGGGATTCTCCATCGTCGCATCCATTTCTCCAGCTGCTGGATTATTAATAAAGTGTATGTTGGTAGAGGTTGTAGAGGATGGGCGACAGGGCCGACCGAACCTTGGGGTGTTCCGGCGAGTGGTGCGTATGCACAAGATTTGGAAGCCCCTACCACGACGTACGTCTGCCTGTTGTGGAGGAAGTTGCGCAACATTCGGACTATGTTGACTGGTAGACCCATCTTGACCAGCTTGTAAAGCAATCCCTTGTGCCATACCTTGTCGAATGCTTTGTCAATGTCTAGAAAAAGGGACAGATGACATTGTCCGGTGTTGATGGCTTGAGAGATGCTGGTGATAAGTGTCAGGAGACAAGATTGTGTAGATCCACCCTTCCTGAATCCGGACTGTGGCGGGTATGATATTGTTGATTTGGACGTATTCTTCGACACGTTGCAGGATAAAGCGGTCCAAGAGTTTGCCCATCGGGTCATGGAGACTTATCGGTCTGTAGGAATGGGTGTTTTTTCCGGGTTTGGGTACCATGGTAAGATGGGATGTTTCCATCTGGTGGGATAGTATCCCAATTTAAGACAAGCAGTGAAGATAAGCCTGAGGAAGATGATGGCAATAGGAGGTAAATGTTTGAGCACCTTGTTGGTGATGCCATCTTCTCCAGGGATCTTGTTGGTGGCTCGTCTGATATATGACTGCACGGCTTCTTCGGAGAAGTTGGGTTGCCAAATTCTGCCAGGGTCGTCCTGCTGGTTGTCTTCGTGCAGCCTGATGTGTTCGAGTGGGGCCATGCTTAGATGACTAATGCCTTCTACCACCTTCTGGTGAAATACCTCATCGAATCCATCATCCCGCGGGACTTGTTGTTCTTCCGACATCACATTAGCGAACGCATTTGCCTTTTCTTCTTCCCTCGACCGGATGGCGTCTTCAGTGCGCAGTGGCTGATTACTTGTTCCACGCTGTCTGGTGATGGTCTTAAACTTTTCCCCATCTCTGTAGTCCAACTTAAAATAGGTATCCGTCCATCTCTCTTCTTTTACCATGATAAGTTCCCCTCTGATCCGCGCGTTCCAATAGTTCCATTGGCTTTTCAATCATCGTAGTAATCGTATCCACTGCATCTTCGACGTCTTGAGCGGTCTCAGGAAGAGATGGAGTACACGGGAGTGCTAATGCGATGGAGGAAGCAAAGGTTTGCCAGTCAGCGTTATGGTAGTCGATGAGGACTTTAGGTAGAGGAGCAACATGACCTATGACATCAGGCGTTATGACTATATGATCTATTATTGATAAACCCTGGTGCCCAACGAAGGTAAAATTTTCATTCCCCAGCCTGTGCAGATTATGTTCGTTAAGGTGGTCGATTAAGTCTTGCCCTTTGGGGTTTGAACTCGTGTCCCCAAACATGACATGCCGCGCATTAAGGTCGCCTAGCAGGATGGTCTTCGCCGAAGTGTCCTTTAAACTGTCATCTGAAGGCGGGCCCCTGTTGCCATGGCGTACGTGATATCATGACATCCTATGTGGATGCCATTGCCAGAGTAGATGCTGATCTTCTTGCCGAAAAATTGCTTAACTGTTTTATTGATTATGGTTTGTACTCTCCCCCTCTGGTCTGGCAAGGCGTTGAGGAGAGTGGTGGTAACAAATATCTGCAGATTGTTGACTGTGACCCCTGTAATTGGCTGAGTAGAGGATTCTTCCACCTGCTCAGTAGAATCTACGCAGCTGAGGAGCACAGTCTCTTCTGAAATCGCTGGCTTTGAAGGGCGTTGTGGGCATTTAAAGGACGTTGCAGGATTCGTTCCTCCGCAGTTTGCACATTTCGGCTGTTCTTTGAAGTCACAGTTTCTTGTGAGGTGATTTTTTCCACATCTGCCACATTTGGGTTGGGAGGTGCATTGCGTATTCGGGCCATGAAACGCCACGTAACGTTGGCATTAGAGGGGTTGGGGAAGAGTTGGGTGGGAGGGTTCTATTCTGTGGATATGGTAGAAGAGGGAGAGGCTATTTGCCAAGAGCTGATCGACAGTGGACTTGTCCTCAGTAACAATGCGAACCAGCCGAGTGTCCAGGTTGGTGTCTGTGCTCGTAATGCGCCATATTTTTTTTGAATTGGAGTTAGAGTTCGGCCAGTCTTCAATTTTTTCCATGGTGACGTCGAAGTCAACTCCTGTTACGACGCAGGAATAGGATTGTTTGCGAGGGATGGTAGTGCGAGAGTTGCGGGGTACGTTGTCGATGGCGACTATTTGAATGTTAGGTACGTTTACCAGTTCTGTTAATTTCCGTAGTTTCACGGCTAGCTGTCTATCCAGGCTACGAATTAGGACTTTGCCTGTCCGCAGTATCTGCACATCGTGGATATCCGCATTGTAACCCGCCTTTTAAGGGGCGAATTGTAAATAATATTTATAAGTGAGTTCTTGCCAGACTGGTGGTACAATTTAGTAACTGCCAAAATAATAGATAATAAACTCTAATAAATGTTCCTACTTCTTGTAGAAGAATAAGGGTTGTAATAATTATATTAATTATTATTATAAATAAGTTTATTGACTAGTATAATTGAATGATATATATTTACACTTGATAGATGATGATTACTGTACCGACTGTATGGAGGATGGGTCTTCAATATCTCTGGTCTCTGGGCACTCTCGTGGACACAATCTAACTTCCCATCGTCTATACAGTCTTTTATATTACTGTAATGCTAAGTCATCAAACAATTGAGTAATAACCTACTTATGACACTTTAATATTGCTATTACTTATTCTGCAATATATGCAAATAATAACACAAACTATTATGACCCCAATTGTGTGGTGACATAGTCTTACATTCCTCCCTTCTTTAAAAATTTGCTTCCGAAGGAGCACAATTTTCTTATAACTACACTTAAAGTATCTATTTTCACCATATTTCGTAACATGTCATGTGTGATGGGGAAAATTACTGCATTCCACTAGTCTTCTGCTGGATGGTGTATCCATGGCTGTAGATGAGTTTGAGGGTACATGAACGATTGGCCACTCGTCATTCCCTGAATGGTTCATCTGCTTCTTGTGGTTTGATATGGTTTCCTCATCATGCATGTCACTGATGTTTGGTCTTTTACTGTTACTAACAACACTTACATTCACACATTTTAAATACCATATTTTCTAAATAATTGTTTTTCCATATGAGACAAAATATTCAAAATGTCTTCCATATTTACCATTTATAACGTATATCTGCAATTCTTATCAGTGGTATGGACAATTCATCCATCCCATAAATAAGTTGCTAATTGAAGTTCTAAGCAATACATATTTATTTAAAAAGAAAAAATTGAAATATTTAATAATTTTGAATACGTTATGAATGCTGTTTAAATTATTCACTTACACACTTAAATTGGAAAATCAAGACACATATTAATTTGCTTTATGTCCTTGGTTCTTGGTATTGAATACTAACTCATAATCCATGGGTGTTGTGGTGCTGGTCCTTTACTGCGAGTGTGGTACGGTGATACTACAGGAGTAGGAGTCCGTTCCACTTGTAAATTATTATGAATTAATTCATTCATCATATTATGATGTACTATATTTTGTGACGTTTTAGGATCATTTTTATTTTCTTCTGTACACTCTACTGGTTTACATTGCGGTATCTCTATGTCTTCATTTAAATTTTCTTCTAAAAGATTCTCGTCCATAAATGGTTTTAAGCGGTTCACATGAACTGTCAAAATTTTATCAGACTTATTTTGTCGAATTTTGTATGTTACGGGTCCCATGATTTTTGTGATGAAGTACGGCCCTGTCCATGGCTTGTGAAACTTTCGTGACGTTGCTGCATTTATTGCTGGACTATGCAAATATACTGCGTCACCGATTTTATATTTTGCTGATTTTGTATTTTTGTTAAACTGCTTATGCGTTTTCTCGGTTGCTTTGTTGATATTTTGCTTTACTGAGTTGAAAGCAATTTGCAATCTTTGTTTTAATTCTGACGCATAATTGTCTTCATAGTCATACCTTAAATCTTGTGGTCTGGTTATGTCGTCGTAAGGTAATTCCAAATCACGACCATGCATTAAGAAAAATGGAGTTTCATTTGTACTACTGTGTACACTACTTCTGTATGCTAATAACACGTATGGTAGCCATTTATCCCAGTCGGTTTGATCTCTATTCACAAAATGAGACAAAATGTCCTTGAAGACGCGATGACTTCGCTCTATCATCCCATTCGTTTGTGGTCGGTATGCAGTTGTTTATAATTTTTCAACGCCAAATATTTTGCAGATTTGTTTGAAAATTTCCGAAGTGAAATTTGTACCTTGGTCAGTCAGCAATTGCCTTGGAGCACCGTGTCTTGCGATTATTTCTTGTGACAAAATTCTTGAAATCGTTGATGCTTTTTGGTCTGGAATAGCAAATGCTTCTGGATATTTCGTGAAATGGTCCTGGAACGTTAGGATGTATTTATTCCCCTTCATACTTGTTGGTAATGGACCTACAATATCCATTGAGACCCTTTCCATTGGCCTACTAACTTCATTGAATTTTTGGAGTGGCACAGGTTTGTGATGTGGAGATGTTTTTCTTTGATTGCATGAGTGACATTTCTTGCAATAATCTTCAATGTCCTTGGCCATTGATTTCCAAAAAATTTTTTCCTTGATCCGACTGTATGTCTTCTCGAACCCCTGATGTCCCGCATATGGTAGGTTGTGGTAATCGTGCATTACCTTGAATTTCATGGATGCTGGTACTACGAGTTGATGATGACGCTCATTATTTGATTTTTCTTTGAATATTAAACCTTCATCATCTGTGAAATACCCTTCTTTACTGGATAGTTGTTGCACTGCCGCATCTTTATGTTGTTTACTTGATATTATGTGCCTATCCCATATTGGTTCATATGTTTCCTCAACTTCTACGGCATTAATGGGTATTCTTGATAGTACGTCTGCGTTCACGTGTTTCTTCCCCGCTCTATGTTCGACTTTGTACTCGTATTCTTGGAGAGTAAGTACCCATCTTGCTAAGCGTGATTGTGGAGTTTTCAGTGATAATAACCATTTTAGAGGCTGATGGTCAGTTATGATGGTAAATTTTCTTCCGTACAGATAAACTCTGTAGTATTTTACACCCCAAATTACTGCTAGACATTCCTGTTCTGTTGTGGAATAATTTACTTCTGCTTTATTTAACTGACGACTTGGAAAAGCTATTGGTCTTTCGTATCCATCACATTTTTGACTGAGGATAGCACTTATAGCTTTACCACTAGCATCGGTTGACAAGATGAATTCCTTCGTGAAATCTGGATGGGCTAGAACCGTGTCAGAACAGAGAGTATTCTTCAATGTGTCAAATGCATGTTCACAGTCTTCGGTCCAGTTGAACGGTTCGTCTTTTTGGGTCAACTTCGTGAGAGGTTTCGATGTTTTTGCGAAATCTTGTATAAATCTTCTGTAGAAACCTACTAGGCCGCAGAAAGCTCTGATATCCTTGACTGATTTTGGCTTTGGATATTTCTGTATAACTGAAATTTTGTCTGGATCCGGCATAACGCCCTCTCCATTTATTATATAACCCAAATACTTTACTTCTGTCTTCAAGAAATTGCATTTATTGGGTTGCAATTTTAAATTGGCCTGTCGTAGTCTCTTGAAAACCTCTGTGAGTCTTTCTAGATGATCGTCTATTCCTTGTCCGTTGAAAACTATGACGTCATCCAGATATACTAGGCATTTTTCTCCTCTTAACCCAGAAAGTACACTGTTCATGAGTCGTTGAAAAGTGCTTGGGGCATTAGCTAGCCCGAACGCCATCTTTGTGAACTGGTAATGTTCACCATTTGTTGTGAAAGCTGTCTTCTCCTTATCTCGTTCATCCATTTCTACTTGCCAGTACCCTGATGCTAAATCTAGGGTAGTAAATAGATTAGCATTTCCAAGTTGATCCAGGGTTTCTTGCATGTTGGCAACAGGATAATAGTCCTTCTTTGTCACCTTATTCAGCCCTCTGAAGTCAATGCACACCCTTATCTTGGCTTCACCGGTTTCAGATTTCTTCGGTATGATCACTACTGGTGCTGACCATGGAGAATCGGAGGGTTCTATGACTCCTGCTTCACACATATTTTGTAGTTCCTTCTTTAAAATTTCTTTTTGGCTGTGAGGAACTCTGTATGGAGCTTTCGCTATAGGCGGCACATCTTCCGTAATTATGCGGTGTTTTACTTGATGTGTGCAGCCTAATTTGCTGTCTTCCCACTGAAAGACGTCTTCATACTCCATCAGTAACTTCAATAACTTGAATTTTACCTCTTCCGGTAAATAATCTAATTTGAATTGCTCTTCAATGCACCTATTTTCTTGAACTTTTACAGTGCATACGACCTGATGCTTCTTCTTCTCAGCTGTCGCAGTTTTTCCAGCCTCGCTGTCTTCTTTCTTCAATGGACCAGTGCTGTCCTTTTTCTTCTGAGCCTGTCGATTTACAGCGCTCTCAACTTGAAAATTTTTCATTGCAATTCTTCTGTTTCCAGCTGTCCCGCCTATCTGATTTTGTGGTTCAGATGACGTGGAATACTGTACTTTTATATTCTTCTGAGCCTGGCGATTTCCAGCGCTCTTCCCTTGAGAATTTTTCTTTGTCCCGACTTGTCCTCTTGACGTAGTCGACGACTGTTTAACTTGAGCATGTTGATTTGCAGCGCTCCCCTTCTCAAGTATGGCGGATTTGCCGATTAACATGTTTCTTCCTAATGTAAGCTCTTGATTTGTGAAGTTCATCAACTTCACCGGTACCTGTTCTTCTGCTTTTGTTATGACTCTTGCTGCCATAACCCCATGGGTCTTCAGTTCTACTGGTTCCACCACGATATCTTGCCCTGGATTGATCAGATCCTGGACTGCTGTACACACGAATTCGCAATTTGGAGGAATCTTCACGGCGCTCTTCAATCTAACCAATCCACTGGTTTGTGTGACTGATTCTTCTTGATTGAGGAAGCCATTCCCCGTATTCTGAACTTCTGTGTTCTTATCTTGAATTGTGATGGTTGCTTTGTGAGTACGTGCCTGTGGTTTGTTTTGCTTATCTTGCAGTACTGCTTCTTGACCTGCCCCACAGACGTCATTGGCTCGTGTTGCGCATTCACAGCCTATGACACAAAGTGCTGCGGTGTTCATGTTTTCTAGGTCCCGATTACTCAGCAATTTTAAACGTATGTTATTAAAACATACCTCCTCTTTTGAAATATGCACATCAAATTTACGTATAAAATCTCTACCCAATAAACCGTCGGCATCCAAATCTAAATCATCTGAGCAAATAAATGTTTTAAGACGAAAACTAGAATTTTGACATTCATATTTTAATTTACTTGTGCCGTAATATGATACTGGTGAGCCAGATATAGATTTTAATTGCCCAACATTCCCTTTTTGAATCAAATGCCCCTTAGCAAATCGTTTTTTAAGAATTGATACTCTTGACCCAGAATCTATTAATAACTTTACTGGAATACCTCTAATTTTGACTAAAATAAAATTTGGATCGTCTCTATCTAAATCTTCCAATGTTCGAATATTATTAATTTTGAAAGTTTTATTTATTACTGATACCTCCCGAAACGGGGCACTTGCGAGAGGTAGTTTCTGTTTAAATGCTGAGGTCTTCGTCCTTCCTTCGACCTGTGAATGTCCTTGATGTGTCTATTGGGGTTGTAGCGATTGCCTCCTGGTGGACCTTTGTACCTACTATGATTTCGATTAGTGCATATTTTACCAAATTTTCTATAATGCCCTTTTTTCTCCCATCTTTACAGGGAAATTTTATTCTACAATCTCTTTGTATCTGCCCTTTTCCTCCACATTTATAACATTTTAACACTTTTTGTGATATACGTGATTTTTTATTTACGGACCCTACTTCCAGACGACCATTTTTGTCTGCGGCTAGCTCTAATTCCTCACGCTCTGCCATTTCAACAGCTTCTTCAAATGTTAGACCAGTTTTATTGTCCATTATTGGCCTGAGAACTTTTCTAATATCATGTCTAAGTCCATCTTTAAAGTTACATAGAGTTTGCTGATCTACAAAATTTACAATTCCATTTTGTGATTTTATTAGTTCTGATTTTAAATTTCTTAATCTTTTTGCAAAGTCTCGTACTGTTTCTCCTAAATTTTGCACGCAATTTTTGAACTCTCTATTTATTTGTTCCATATATCTCCGTTTAGCAAATCTTTTGACAAAATGTTCTCTAAATTCCATAAATGTAACATTATCGAGCTGTATTTCTTTTGTTTCACAGTAAAACTGTAACGCTTCCCCATTTAATTTTGTTCTAATAAGGTCTACTATTTCTCTGTCGGAAAACTGTCTAACACTTGATACTACGTAAACTTTTCTAAAAAATTCTATTACATTCTCGCCAAAAAATTCTGGTATTTGTGATATTACACTACTTTTTAAAGATAACATTTCTGTTTCCGATTTAACTGGCATTGACAGATTAGCGCTGTTAGAGCTACCCGCAGTACTACCACTCGGCATGATTATTTATTTTGAAAATAATTTTGTTACAAAATCGTACACCGCGAGCGAACCAAATATATTGGCCACTCTGGATTGGCGAAAGTACCCCAAAACCGCTGCCACCAATTTGTAACCCGCCTTTTAAGGGGCGAATTGCAAATAATATTTATAAGTGAGTTCTTGCCAGACTGGTGGTACAATTTAGTAACTGCCAAAATAATAGATAATAAACTCTAATAAATGTTCCTACTTCTTGTAGAAGAATAAGGGTTGTAATAATTATATTAATTATTATTATAAATAAGTTTATTGACTAGTATAATTGAATGATATATATTTACACTTGATAGATGATGATTACTGTACCGACTGTATGGAGGATGGGTCTTCAATATCTCTGGTCTCTGGGCACTCTCGTGGACACACTCTAACTTCCCATCGTCTATACAGTCTTTTATATTACTGTAATGCTAAGTCATCAAACAATTGAGTAATAACCTACTTATGACACTTTAATATTGCTATTACTTACTCTGCAATATATGCAAATAATAACACAAACTATTATGACCCCAATTGTGTGGTGACATAGTCTTACAGCATCAATCCTGCTTAAAAGCGGGAAGAGGCACTTGATAGTCCTTACATGTGAGGGGAGCATTGATTCAGACTGATGTTTATCCCTGGATTAGCGCGTCTTATAGGTGATGAACCGGCGCGCTCAGCATCAGCAAAGGGTGGTAGGAGATCTTATGTAGGGGATGACTTAGCTCAAGCGATAGTGGCGATAGTGGAGAGCGAAGTTCGGAGCGGTTTGGTACTAAATAATAGCAATCATAACATTTAATTACATTGTGTATATTTATTTCAGGGATATTCTTATTTGGCTGAAAATCATGTCTAATTATTTTAATTTCTTTAACGTTTTGTAACACGATTTCAGCATTCAATATCTGACTTTGAGTAATATTAAATTTGTAATTTTTAATATTATAAATTCTTCATTTTCCTTTTGACAAAATATATTGCATAATATAAATTTGTTAGTACTACTTACTTCTAACATATTAGTAACATTACTATTTATTTTGATTAAAGTACAATTGATTACATCTTGATTAAATATTATTTTATATTCACGTTAGGTTTCTTTTAATATGTCGTTATTGGTGTGTGTGCAGTAGTATAGTTCACTAGCTCTTTTGCAATTATTTATCACTGAATATAATTTATTATTATCTATTAATAAGAGGTGTTCGCTTTGGGAGATTGTTAACATTTTATTATTTTGAATTGTAGGCATAGGTGTATACTGTAATAAATCTAATGAATTTTCAAAAAATAGTGGCACTAATATTAAATAGTCTTATCTTATAAATTTCTAATTTACATTGTATTGATATTAGTTCTTTCAATTCATTATACTTTAGATTATCTTGAAATTCAAATTTATCTTTATTAATATCAATTAAATCCTGCCTTAGTAAATTGTGAGGCATTATACTACCGTGTAATAATCCTAGATTACAAAAACCAGTAGATATTTCTAAATTCTTTAGCGTATTTTGAATGATATTTTGCAAATGAATATTTTGGGTTATTATATCTTTAACGAATAAATGGTCAATTGTAGGGAATTGTTTCATCAAAAATTGCTGTACATTTAAAATTCTTTCTTTTAAAATTATTTGATTGTGTTCTATATTTCCAATAGTTTCATTGAATTGTTTAATAATTTGGGTGATAATATTGTAATTCCCGTAACACATTTTTCTCTAATATTCTCTGATTTTGTTTTAATTCTTCGATTAATTTGTTATAGTTTTGCGCGTCTTCATAATATATATTTCCTGTTATATTTTGTACTACTGTACCTGGACTGTATAAAATTCCTCTTTTATTTCTTTTACGATTGTTTAAATTTTCAAATTTCAACGATATTTCACCTTGGTAATATTTTAATATTTTCCAATAATTTTCAAATTCTTTTATGTCCTTCCTTCCATGTTTATTTAATTCCAAGTTTAATAATTTAGATTGATCATTCAAGAATAAATACTCAGTGTAGTGTTTTAAAGTTGTAATAGAAATGAATAGTATGTCTACTAGCGAAAACACGGCTACGCCGAGCTTCCCCTAGGGGGATAGTGTTTTATAATAGTCTTTACGTCCATCCAATCCGTCTAGGCACAATTTTAACCCAAAGTGCTAACGCTAACAGTCTTCTCGGATACACAAACGACTTATCTTTGTGTATAAAACAAAAACCGATCGAGCTGTAAAAATTTTGAAATATCTGTATGGCAACCCTTGATAATACCTCATTTGATACCAAATACGACATGGTTCTGATTACTTTATGCAAAAAAATAAAAGCCGATAGAGTCGTCAAAATAGAAAGTAGAAGTATTAAAATTTACACATTACGACCGTTTTTTGTTTCTTACATAAAATATATTCTGAAATATCGAAAGAATTTTGACAGATAGATTCTTGTGATTCTATTGGTTGCTAAGCGTTGTAGTTAAGCCCGGTGTTCAGAAACACAATTTCAAGTATTTATATCAATTACTATTTCATTTTTTGTTGTTGTATTGTCATTTTTTAAGTTTTACCTGGCTATTTATTTTCTTACGGTTTTATGCAATTGAAATTTTTTTATAAACATAGAAAATGTTTAGGTGTGAAATATACTTCTAAACCACGCCCCAATGATTTGTCAATTTTTTTTTTTTGATATTCAGATATACAGTTAAAAATACGTCGTCTTTAGTATCAAATGAAATGTTTTCTGCAGGACTACACAATAAAAATATCAAAATTTAGAAATAGGTTCTATAAATTCTGAATATAGTTTAGACATACAACAATTTGAATAAATATCAGAAAATTGAGAACAATTTGAAATAGTATCCTACAACTCTGACCAAAGTTTCGATTATAAAGAACAAAATGAAATATTTTCCGGCAATTTCGAACATATTTTAAACAATTAGGAACAAATTAAAATAATTTCCCGCAATTCTAAATAAATTTAACTATGTTAAAAACAGTTATGAAAAAAAAAATGGGTAATATGCCGTGATGATATATTTATTTTATTTATTTATTTTTAAGTTAAAAACAAATAAAGCCCAAATTCCAAATCCTACTTCAAGTAAATCTTATTGACATTTTCTGACTCACCTTTTTCTTCAGTATACTCAGATTTTTAACTGATGTGAGTGTGAATTTATTCAAGGTTTGAGGGTAAATTCGTAAAAAAAATTCAAAATAACGAACAAATAATTAAAATAACATAAAAGCAAACATAATAACGAACAAAAATAAGCAATAATTACAATAAATTTTCAAAAATCCCCCCATTAGCCTTAGCTAAGCAATGACCGACTCTGCTATAAAACTCTTGAACCACATTCGATATTTGGGCAATTGTAATATTTTGAGAATTGTTTTGAATTGAATTTTCAATTGACCTAAATTTTGAAGAATGAAGATTTCTTTCATGTAAACTTTTAATTTGAAACATTTATTCCCAAAAAATTATTCTTTAGGATATAAATAAATGTTTTTTATTTATTTTTGTAATAGCAGATATGTTTATTGTTTACACTACAAATATGAGTTTTTTGACATTTTTCTTTCAAATTTTTTAATTTCCCGCGTCAGTACACTTGAACTCAATTTAGTACAAATTTAAACTGTCATCTAGTATAATTTTTGAACACTTGACGGCAACAGTGGTTTAGTTACATTTATATTTGTTGAAATGTGAAAAATCTTTAGATGCATAACTTTAATAATATTAACCATATTTATATTTTTGTACTCTTATATCAATATAAAATTATATATTGCAATAACGATTTTATTTTTGAAACATAACACACAAAATGTGTAAAGCGAACAATTACAGGTGGTAGTAGGAAATAATTAAAAGCTGTACGTAAGAAAATAGCGTTGGTTTAGATAGGGATATAAACTCTGCCTTATGATTGGTCAGAATGCTAACCTAGTTTACAAAAGCGAAAGAAATATCACGTGTCAGCTGTCAATTATGAAATAAAATCTACAGAATTAAGTGATATTTAATTATATTTTGATGTCATTTTTAATATTCGTGACTCGTACATTTTACAGATATAAATTTTTTTATTATTTACAAAGTTTGGTTTCATGGATTTAAATTATTTATTTCACGCATGTAAAAACGTTCGGTTCTCAAGCGCCATCTGCTATTTTCTTACGTGAAATGACATATAAGCGTTTTAGCGCGCAATAATTTGAATAACATGAAAATATGGCAACTTTATTTGCTTAGACCACTTCGCAATACGGTGCAACCTAATTTTTATATACTATTTTCAAATACAAAAAATTAAATCAATTTTGTGATTATTATCCAAAGAAATATCACAATGTAAATGAGAAAAAATATTTTATACAGTGGCACAAAAAGATTAATTATAACATTTATTATTTAAAATATAAATTTCTATTTCAGTAGCTTTGATTATTTTAAAAATACTTACTGGTGGGAAAATTAACACTCCTTTATTTTTAAAATCAGTGAAAACTAAATTATGGTCCAATGTTAACCATAATAAATTTTCAGTGCAAGATTTACATGATATTTTAATTAAAAGGCCTCTAACTATATATCCACCTGTATGATATATTATCTTTCGCTTCTGCAAATAAATTGTTGTTACCTGTTAATTTTGTTAAATAGCAAGGAAAAGCGGGAAATATTGTAGGGACTGATCTGGTTTCAATTTTCGAACGTAAATTCCCGGCCTTGCTAAATAATCATTTTCGTTAAAATATAATCGCTGCAAAGTTTGCTAACTTTAGTTGGAGTAAAACCTTTTCTCCTTATGTTTATTTTTCAAAGGAAATACAAAATATAAGATAAAGTAATGTATATAGAAGTAGGACATTCAGCTGATGTCTGGTTCCCTTGAAATCAACTATTTGGATAGCCCCTTCCAAAACTTCATAATAGCGTGAACAAAAACTTACACACACACACACACACACACACACACACATACATACAAGTATTACAAATTTAAAGGAACATCACACAACTAAATGTTCAATAAAAATTTATAACAAACAGGAAATAATTGGTCATTACTTGTAATTATTACAGGGCCTATCAGTTCGGCTGATTTCAATACACACTTTTAAATTGCCACAAATCTGAATAAAATATGAACTTACCTTTTCAAAGAATGGCTGCCAAACGTATATTCAAGCTTCATTTCTGCGCATTGAATTCAGAGATATTTATGCTAGATTAGACTAGATTCCTAATGGCAGCCTCTTGACCTCGAGACTTTAATTATGTTGGTTTGAGTTATATGAAGTTGGGTATTTAGGTTATGTATCTCTGATTAAAATAAAACTATGAAAAACATCCCTTTATTATATCTATGAAAGTATATTCTATTTTGCTAAATGTTTTATTTTCGATAGTTATATTTATTTAAGGTCAAGACACTGATTTATCACTAATTAATAATCCAAACTCTAGTATATTGATGAATAAGAATACATATGAGTATTTAAAAATCGTAAAAATGAACAATATATGTTATAAAATCGTACGATATCTAATCAGCATAACGCCGAGTAATTGTCTGAGTTAAGTGCTGAGTTAAGTCTTATTAGTTTTTCTTGAGTTTAAAGTGCTAAATCTGCTCTATTTTTGTTTGAACTGTTTTATTTAATAATACAAGTGCAGTGTGATAATTTTCAAAGTTATTCAGGTACTGTGCCCTAATTCTTTAAAGTTTATTTATGAAAAGTGTGTTATAAACATAAGGTTCATTTTTGCAAATTTTTATATATTAGCAATATTCTTACTTAAACTTGTCAAGTGTCGTTGATCTCTTCATCATAAATATTAAGAAGCTACTACTTCGTTTATATTCGTTAAAGTTCGATTTTATCTTTTATTGTGCCGAAGAACTGCCCTAATTGCAATAAAACTGCGGGAAATGATCCCCAGAAGGTCTTGGCATGTCATGGATGTAATACACTTACTCATCTTGCCTGTGTTGATTTAACAGCTGATGATGTCAATCGATTTACTCGGTCTACTACTAAAGCAATACAAATTTTATGCAATATATGCTTAAAAAGTATTGATACAATTAAATCGCTAAAAGCTCTTATTGTTAGTTTACAAGAAGAATTACAAAGTATTAAGGATAAACTTTCTAATATTGACAACCAACAGCCACATTTAAGCAATAAGGATATTATTATAGAGTCAGTAATCGCTGAGATTAGCGACCGCAAACGTCGTGAAACTAATATTATCATTTCTGGAGTTGCTGATGATGACATGCCGGACAAGGACTGTATGCCACTTGTTAATAATATGTATGTATGTATAATCTGTAACCCTTTTTGTACCTTTCAGTGTAAGGGTGCCGGGCGCACCGAGCCGCAGTGTGATAAATTTGTGTTGCTGAGCGTTCACCCATCCAACAGATCGCCGCTGTGTAGCCTGCTCGGACATGCCGATCACAAAGCTGACACTCTAACCACACTGCCGTACTGCCGGCTGTTAATAATATAATCAATCAAAATATAATTTGTTGTATTTACACAAAAGTCACGCTTGGAAAATACGGGTCGTGTTTTGTGCGTTAAGCACAACCAAAAAATTATTCATTACATTTATTAGTAAATTTTGCTGTCACTAATTTTCTTGTCAATAGGAGTAGGTAAACAGTGCCGGTTCTGGCGCAAATGACCTTGATTCACCTCCAGGTGACGTGGTTCAAGGTCGCCTATGACTCAGACGCCGCTGCCCACCATCAGCGGACCCCATGGACCTAGTTCAAGGTTACTCTCAGTGCGCAGATCCGTACCCCCACCATTTTTGAGTCCCCACTTGGTATTGCTAGAGCGCAGGTCCGTATCCCCACTAATTTTCACCCCCACTCCACTTGCGCATGCGATGTGGTTCAAGGTTACTTCCAGAGAGTAGGTGTTATTGAAACTAAAAATAAAGCAACATCTGGCGTGCATGTAATCTAGAAACTGGTTTTGAAACCGGTTATTACAATGAGTAATGCGCTAACAATGAATAATAATATAAATATCCAGTTTGTACAGGTTTCAACTTGTTTAAACACGTTCAAACAGGATGTAACAATGAGTCAAACACTAAAAAATAAACATACATCTAGTGTGTACATATAAAAGTTTATACTAGAAATTTAGTCAAGAACTGATTTGAGTTGGATCTGTTATAGTCTATTTGAGAATGACTGGCAGTAATAAATCATTCTGTCAAAGACATTCCAGTGGCGCGCCAATAATTGTTTGCACAGGGATAGTCGAAATGACTAAATTCGGTAGAGAACTATAGTTTTAGGTCTAAGTTGTTTTTCAGGGTCAGGTAAAGTCAAACTTTTTATGGATGCATTAAAACATGTGACTGCCGATAATTGGAAAAACTGTATTCAACATGTCATAAAGGAAGAAGACCAAATGTGCAAACTTGACCATCTGATAGACGAAACGATCGAGCCATTTATAATTTCAGTAGGACAAGATTCAGAATCAGACTCTGATTTTTAATAATTTATGTATAAATATATAAGTATATGTAATGTAATATGTATATTTAATAGAAATATGACAGGTACCAATATCTTGACAACACACATGAAATAAGTATAAATTTTAGTATGTAACAAATAAAAATGTAAATATTGAATGTATGTATGTATGTAAATATTAAATGTATGCAATACAATAATAATGACTGAGAAAGTTATATTTAAATATTAAAAACTTTTATTTTTAGTAAATGTATGAACAGATCACTCTACAAATCCTATCTACGTCTATGACACAGTCCGACGGGGATTATCGGACGGCATTTCTATTGTTCGACAAGTAAGTTTCGTTCCAGGTACAAAGCGTGCGGCTTATTTTGATCATCCTAGTGTAGTTACAACTGATTTTTCTGGTAGTTTTATTTGTCGCATTGCTTCCTAAAAATCCAATGCTACTCTTGCAAATAATGATTTATTACTGCCAGTCATTCTCAAATAGACTATACTCATGTCTTATCAACCAAAAAGAACTGCATGGGAAAGCATGTTAAACTGATTTCTAAGATAAAAAATATATATTTACGTAAAATAAGAAAACTAAAAGACCATCTAGAAAATTTCATTGATACCTTTAGAAAAACATTTGACTCTCCTCTTTGTGTTCATTTTAGTAGTGGTAAATGTGAATGTTGCTTTTAAAAAGATACCAGATTATATTTATGTAAGTGTAAGTTTTGTAAACGTATAAACTACTTCATTTAACGATTTAAAAATGACTAGTACTACTACTAAGAACCAAAAGCATCTTCAAAAGCTACAGGAATATATAAAAACTATAAGTTTACATAAAAAGAAATTAAAAAGGTTGAAACGTGATACTAGTGAGTTCTGCGAACTTAGAAATATTTGTAAAAGTTTCAACCACTTAAGTGTCAATAATGAGTTCAAAAAAGTGCAATTTAGCGAAAATGTTGAAATTCATCATATGATTGTTTGGGTGTTTGCATACAATCAAGCAAGAAGAAGTCCATGGATTCAAATGGCTGCAGATAGAGCTCGGTTTAGGTATAAAATTGATACCTTTTATAAAATTATACTTAAACCCATTCTAAAACAACAACAAAGAAAACAAACAAAAAATATTTAAGAATAACTGGTTTGAGCTAGATCTGCTTATGAGTCATAAGCTAAAAATAGCTGCATGGAGAAACGTGTTTGACCTTGTTCACACCATATTTGACGTCAACAAACTGGTTTAAACTGGTTATGACCATGACTCATGAACAAAAAATAAACCAATTATGTTTTTTTGTACAAACTTTGGAGTATAAAATGGATTAAAATTCTTATTCAGCTCACAGTCAACTATAAGCACCAGAACTGATCATAATCATCACAGCAATGGCTTCAACTGTTTTAAAACTTAACGAATTTGCTAAAGTCAAACCATTGTGTTCCATTGAAAAGCTAACGGAAGAAAAGAAGTACAAGATATTAAAGCTGACGAAAATGACAACCAAGTTCGGTGAACGAATTCTTGTGGAACTGGAAGAATACAACATATTTCTGGGGGCTAGGTTTAACAAAATAAACCACAAAGAGTTAGACGATTTAAACTAAGAAGCAGAAAATGGAAAACTACATGTCCAATTTAAAGGAAAAGTTGGAATAATGAATCATTTAGAATTTTCGGAATAAATGTAACACTACTATGTAAAAATGTCTTATATGTAATGTAAATCTTTCAATAAAAAATAATTTACTGTAAAACGGGTTTAATTTTAACATAACCATGTCACATGCATAGGAAATAAAACTATGAAATACATTTAAATTTTATTTATTAAAAAAAAATACAAATAATATTTATAAATACATTATATATTATTACACTGCCTGCATTCTTTTACCAACGGATATCTTCCTCCAGTTTGATCCCCAATAAAATTTGATGAATGTATGGTACAACATCTGCACTTTTGAAATTCTTCCTTTATTCGCCAAGTCTCGGGGAACTTATACCATTGATCCTCAATTTGTTTCTCGGCATACACCATAATAAATTTCATTGGTAATTTTGCTATTTCCTCTTCACACATAAAATGTAATATACCACCATGATTGTAAAAAGTTTTGAATACATTAAACATGTTAAACTTGTTGTTGAACCATTTTAATAATGAATAAACATTTCGAACTGCACAATTATTAAGATGTAAATTGCAATATTTCACCTCAATTGGCTCACGTAGCTGAGATAATGCTGGACATCCAGTGTCATCTAAATTAATTATTTTTTTTTGCACAAATGTTTCCAACCAATGCTTTTTTTCTAAACCTTTAACATATATAGTATTAATGTTGGTAGAATTTAATAAATTTTGAATTGTTTGACTAACAGCAGAGTACGGAACCTCTCCACAACACCACTCTAAATTATGAAAATATTTAGTTAACCAAGCTACATTTTTTTTGTTTTACTGCTTAAATTAGACAAAGAGTAAGGAGGTTTATAAATTTTCTATTCTCATAATTTACTTTCAATATTAATTACGGCAATTTCTTTACAAATAAACTCATTATTTTCAATTATTTTGAATCCTTGTAAATCAGCGATGACTGAAGCCATTTTGAAATACTGTGCATTAACAGTGGAATCAAAATTAATAAAAATGTTTATTGTACTGCGCTTTTATGTTCCCAACTGTTATGAGCACTACTGAATCCAAGCCATTTAACATAAACCATGTCACCTTTTCGTTTCAGTACTTTTTCCATTATATATACATCAGGATGCTTTACTTTCTGTAATTCCTCGCTGTAGAATAATCCTCGAATAGGTTGATTTTGATAATCCTTAAGCTCAAATGTTGTGGGATTAGTAAGTTTTATCCTTGCAACTACAAATATTTCATTACTCCAGTTTGGCGTATAACCTTTTTCAAAGTCAACACGATGTTTGCTTATTCGCACATGATCACCAACCTTGAACTTTGTATTTTTTAAATCAACAACTTTAACTTGATTATAAGCTGAGTACAGAAGCTGTTTTTCATTACGTTTGGTAACATTAGCTGGCTTCATTTTAATTGTTTTATGTATTGTATTATTGTACTTATTGACAATATTTTGTAAAATATTTAACCATTTATAGGAGCCTTGAAAGCTAAATTCCTTCCACATTAATGATTTAAGTGTGCGGTTAACACGTTCAACTATGCTTGCCTTTTTAGTGCTAAATGTAGAGTAATGATTGATACTGTATTTTTTCATTAATTCTTGGAAATTTTTATTATAAAATTCTTTACCCATATCAGTATGCATGTTCTTTGGTATACGATTGCTACGTTTAAAAATGTTTTGCATTGCTTTTGAAACATCACCCCTCGTTTTATTTTTGACTGGTTCGACCCAAACAAATTTGGAAAAAATATCAATTACGACAAGTATATACCGATAACCTTTATTTAGTTTTGCATATGGTAGCATTTCCACCAGATCTGCTTGAAATGTCTCATCCAAACCTTTCACAATAACATGTCTACGTTTAAAATGAAATCTTGCTGGTTTATGTAGCTCGGTAACAATATCACGTTTAACCTTAGACATGCCCGTCTGTTATAAAGATGATTGAACTTGGATTAGGTTTCACCGCCCGACTGACTCAATCTGATTTTGCAACAGACTGTGACTTCTTTTTAGATGGTTGCTCCAGCTTTAAATGTTTATACAACTCCTCAAGATCATCTTCTACTATTTTAATAATTTGAGCGGTTGAATGCATTATTGTAGATGTGAAATTCATGTGGGAATTTTGCTTTTTAATAATATTAATTAAAGCTTCTTCCAGATATTTTTTGTTTACAGCATCATTATCATCAACGGGAACACTTATATTTACAATTCGTTTATCATTTACATTAAATGTATCTTCATCATCATAGTCATCATAAGCTCTATACTTGGTGAAATGATGTCCAAACTTGTTAAGAGGCATTTTGATACTGAAGTTAATATATAATATTTGCCTTTTTAACTCTTCTATTATTGAGACTATTTCATTATTGTGGTTTTTGTTACCGGCTACTTGTGATGCCAGCAACAATTTTAACCTATCAATAAGCTCGTTAGGATCATCCCAGTGTACATAATTTATCGGATTTTGATTATAAGTCATAAGCAAACCTTTACCCCTTTTTGGTGACAAATTAGGTTTTATAATCTTTTTATACTTTTCAGATCTATTTCCTAAAATTTGACCTCTTGGTGAGTTACCACGCCTATGAGCATTTGTTCTTTTTAATATATCTTGATAATTTTTCTCATTACTGAGTTTATACCCAGTAGGATTTTTTTAAAAATTAACTCGTATAGACCTGGAGTTCCAATATACCGTATTTTACCGCCATCTTTGAGGTTAAGAATTACATCATTACCTTCAAAATCAATCTTTGTGTTTCCAATTGTAAATGTTTCAGTCATAGCATCATGTTTAATACGAGTATTATGATCATAGTCTGAAGAGTCAGAATACATATGTTCAATGTATTGTCGAGGTAGAGGAGCATATTGTGAAAGATAATCCTCAAATACTTCTTTAGATAAATAAGCTGTAATATTTTGCAAACTCTCATTAAAAGCATTAGTTTCAACCTCTTCTTCTTCTTGTTCTTCTTCTTCTTCTTCTTCTTCTTTTCAGCCGCATGTTCTGCAATAATTTCGGTATCAACAAATGCTGGTAAATCCCACACCTTTTCTTTAGGTTTACTCTCAGATTTTTCAGTTTCTTTCATGTACTCCAAATCAGCATTCTTAGTTTTCGGTTCAGTTTTAATATTACGCTCCTGCTTAATATTGCTAATATCATAAAGTTTACTTGATAAATCTCTTAACTTTTTTGTTATTGGTTGATATGATTTTTCAAGTTCAATCTCCTTTTCCATAGTACCCTCTTTTAAAGCTTGCAATTTTCTTTTAACAGCCTTACGAGCTTTTATTAATCTTTTTTTAAGATCTTTATTCATACTTAATAACAAAATGAAACAGCTAAATCAGGATAGCAACGGGTTAAACACAGGTGTGAAACAGCTAAAAACGGGTGCAAAACAGCTACAACCGAGTCAAAAACAGCTAATAACAGGTTAAAAACGGCTAAAAACAGATCAAAACAGTTAAAACGAATCAAAAACTGTTAATATAGATAAAACACTATTAAAATAGCTTAAATTGTGAAATAGCTAAAACAAATATTGCTGTTACCTCTAGAGGATGCAAATAAGAAGTGGTGTGTATGTAAAATTTGTTTACCTATTTATTGAAAATTATAAAGTGATCAAATCCTTTTCTGTACCGACCGTTATTTAGTTCACACTCTTTGTTAATTACAAAAAATCCATAATTATCACTCCAACAAAATGAGCATATATCTCTGAACTGACTGTACCTCATATCTGTTCCCACATGATCTGTGTATACATGTTTAAGATTCATCTCATCCTGCTTAAAATGTATTATAAGGTTTGCATTGTCACGAATCAAATGTTTTGGAATGCGGCTATACGTCTAACAGAGATAGAAACAATCAGCTAATTTATGACGTCCCATACAAAAGTAGTCTCGCATAATATTTTGTTTATCACAACTTACATCATCAAAAAGAAATATTGTGTTCCGCTCAATATTTTCAGGTGAAATTACGTTATGGCTGCTACCATAAGCGCTAAATGTAATTCCAGGCATTGATTTTAGTAGTTGTTCCAAATATTCATATTTAGGTTGACTTAGAGATTTTGAATAAATTTTTACATGTTCAAAACGGAAACCATTGGGATGCTCAATTAAAGCAATTATAAGGTTAGTTTTACCACAGCCAGATGGTCCTGTTAAAATACATCTTATATGTGATGGTAATAATTTACTGTGTCTAACATGTTTCCTAAATTCGAGATCGCAGTTCTCAACGTTTAAAGTTAAAGGTTGTTTTATAACTTCCATGATGGTTGAATTAGTACTGATGTATAAATGAACGGTACATACAATTTATACCTCATTTGTAATGCATGTACGAAAGGTAGAACATCGTAAACGTGGTGCAGGAATTTTAAATACACTTATAAATAAACTACCCATTGAACTTCATATCCCCGGTTATAACTTTTGTGGACCTGGTACTCGTTTGGAGAAGCGGCTTTTGCGGGGTGACAAAGGTGTTAATAAACTGGAGGAAGCCTGCAGGCAGCATGATATAGCATATTCTCAGAGCAAAAACCTCAAGGACAGACACGAGGCAGACCGAATTCTAGCACAACAGGCTTCTCAACGTTTACTATCTTCAGACGCATCCATAGGGGAAAAAATTGCATCCCTTGGTGTAAAATCAGCTATGAGTGTGAAAGTTAAATTAGGAATGGGTTACAGGTCAAAGCGAATGGGAAAGGCACTACCATTTAAAGATGTTGTAAAACGTGCTCGACAAGCGCTGCGAAAAAGTAAAGCTAAAGACTTGAAAAATGCAACCAGAATAGCTTATAAATCAGTAAAGCAAATCAGACAACCAATTAGAAAACCTAGAGTCATACCTATTCCAAAATCGGGCGGTATTTTACCATTAATACCTCTTTTCGCAGCACTCAGTGCGCTTGGAGCACTAGGTGGTGGTGCTGCTGGTATTGCTAAAGCTGTAAGTGATATTAAAAGTGCAAAAGAACAATATTTGCGATCACACAAAAAGGGTTTTGGTATGTATTTAAGAAAACCGTTAAAAACAGAAAGAGAGGGATTAGGAATGTATTTAAGAACATCAAAGTCAAAAAACCGCTAACCTTAAAGTTACCAAAACGAGCGTTAACGAATATTGATATACTCAAGTATGCAAAACACTTCCCAAATTTCCGTGGAGTATTTATGCGTAATAAATTGCCTAAGAAAATAAGCAAATTTGAATTGGGCGTTATAAATTTAGATAATGCTGAAAATCCTTGAACTCATTGGGTTGCATACTAGAAGTATGGTAAAGTTATAGAGTATTTTGATAGTTTTGGTAACTTACGACCACCACGTGAAATAATTAAGTATTTTAAAAGTAATGACAAAAGTAATATTATTACATATAATCATGATGTTTTTCAATTATACAATGAGGTCAATTGTGGACATTTATGTTTAAATTTTTTGTATAAAACGAATTAAATAATAAGAATGACTTTAGTGCATGTTAAGCTGATATAAATCGTCCCATCGATTTGGATGATGGTGAATATGTAATCGGTTTGATTGATTTTGAATCATACAATTCAATTCCAAATATTGGCAAGGATGTAAACAATTGTTTTTATTTTGGTGATAAAAAAATATATTTAGAAACAGGATCATATGATATTAGAGATATAAAAAATTACTTAAATAAGGCAATTCAGAATTTTCCGCAAGGTGTGAAAAATAATTTAATCATTAAAGCGAATAGAAATACATTAAAGGTGGAAATATTGGCAAACAAAGATGTTGATTTCCGACCGAATGATACCTTCAGAGATTTATTAGGATTCAAACCTCGTTTATTACCAGCAAACACATTTCATATCGCTGATTATCCGATAGACATTCTTAAAGTTAACTCCATATGTGTGCACTGTAATATAGCTACAGGTTCGTATAATAACAGCGCACCAACCCACATTGTTCATCAATTTTTCCCCAATTCTGAGCCTGGTGAGAAAATAATAGAGAGCCCTCAACATGCCATCTATATACCAATAAATACTCACCAAATAAGCTCAATTGTAGTACAAATACAGGACCAGAACGGTGATTTAATCAATTTCCGGGAAGAGGTCATCACGTTAAGACTACATTTAAAAAAAGTTGTGCACAATGGTAATTAATTCGTATAAATGACTCCATTTTCAGACTTTAATTATATATAATGTAAAATAAGATTTAGTAGAAAATCTGATGGTTTTATGAAATAAGGATTAGTTTATTTTCATAAAAAAGTTTTATTATTGGCAATCGATTTCGTCGCAACGGACATCATCAGGCCACAGCTGTAATACAATATATTTCTTGTAGAAAAAACATATAAAATTTTTTACATATGAAAATTATATAGAATTATTTAAATGGTTGGGATAAATTTAGAAAATTATTTTAGTTTGTATTACAAAAATATAAAAGTAGATAAATGTATGGTTATTAATAATAATGAATGATAAAATGTTAGAAAATAGAAGACAGGTTTATGAGATGATTAAAATGGATTTCAAAAAAGTTTTTGTAAGGTTAGGTGAGTGAAACAATCATAAACTTTAAATGTATTTATATAAAATTGAAAAAACTTACCGTCAATTAAGTAATTAAACAGAAGTATATAGTATTTTCATTTTGAAAATTTTTTAAAAATTTAAAAAATATGAAAAAATATGAAAGGTGTTGAAAACGTGTGTTTTCACAACCAGAGGAACAAGATTTATGAACAGCTGAGCGGAAACCGGAATTAGATTTTAGTGTTATTTATTGTGTTAAATAGTTTTTAATTTATTTTCAAAAATCTCGCGCCATTTAAATAAATTAAAAACTATTTAACACAATAAATAACACTAAAATCTAATTCCGGTTTCCGCTCAGCTGTTCATAAATCTTGTTCCTCTGGTTGTGAAAACACACGTTTTCAACACCTTTCATATTTTTTCATATTTTTTAAATTTTTAAAAAATTTTCAAAATGAAAATACTATATACTTCTGTTTAATTACTTAATTGACGGTAAGTTTTTTCAATTTTATATAAATACATTTAAAGTTTATGATTGTTTCACTCACCTAACCTTACAAAAACTTTTTTGAAATCCATTTTAATCATCTCATAAACCTGTCTTCTATTTTCTAACATTTTATCATTCATTATTATTAATAACCATACATTTATCTACTTTTATATTTTTGTAATACAAACTAAAATAATTTTCTAAATTTATCCCAACCATTTAAATAATTCTATATAATTTTCATATGTAAAAAATTTTATATGTTTTTTCTACAAGAAATATATTGTATTACAGCTGTGGCCTGATGATGTCCGTTGCGACGAAATCGATTGCCAATAATAAAACTTTTTTATGAAAATAAACTAATCCTTATTTCATAAAACCATCAGATTTTCTACTAAATCTTATTTTACATTATAAATGGTAATTAAATACAATCAACCAAAATTTAGTAATAATTACAAAATACCTATTGACCAATTGGTTAGTCTACAAGACACCTTTGAGGAGTTAACACCATCCAACCGAAGATTTCTTCAATCACTTGGTTACAACGTTAACGTTTCAAAATTGCGAAAGAAAATCGGAAAGGTGCAAAAAAGAAAAAAAACAACAATTATAATTTGGATTAGAATTAAATTTGAATCAATATTAAAGTGCAAAAATTATATACCGTGCGTTAAAGAAAATGGATGCTAATATCTTAACCGTCACCGAGGCTGCTCTTGAGGATAATTCTATAGTCAATGCTGAAAAACATACCCATCAACCCTACTCGGCTACCACCTTTAATAACAATGATGAAATTCGAATTCCAATTCAACAACAGGATGCCTACACGCTTCCATGGAACAGCTTAATCTACATTGAAGGACGAGTAACTAATAAAGATGGGACTACAATAAAGGATGTTTATTTGACAAATAATGGTGTAGCATATTTATTTGAAGAAATTCGATATGAAATTAACGGTATAGTTGTGGATAGGGTTCGAAATCCTGGTGTCTCATCCACCTTAAAATCATACGTTTCATATAACAAAAATGAGAGCACTGCACTAATGAATGCTGCTTGGTATGGAAGTTCAGAGAAAACTAGCATACTAGATAGTAATGGGTATTTTAACGTATGTATTCCGTTACGAATGCTGCTTGGATTTGCTGAAGATTTTCGAAAAATTGTTATGAATTTACGTCAAGAACTCGTTCTTATACGCAGCAATACTGATGAAAATGCCTTAGTCAGTGCAGTAACCACTATGGATAAACTAAAACTTGAAATAAGTAAAGTGCAATGGAAAATTCCGCATATTTCTGTTGCTGATGCAGAACGCCTTATGTTGTACAATTTAATTCAGAAAAATGCCGAATTGGAAATCGCATTCCGAAGCTGGGAATTAATGGAGTATCCGGTACTTCAACAAACCCAACATCACACTTGTGCTATCAAAACTTCATCACAACTAGAAAAACCTCGCTTCGTAATTTTTGGATTTCAAACTGATAGAAAAAATAAAATCACGCAGTATAGCAGTTCATTTGATAGCTGTAATTTAACTAGTATAAAGTTGTACCTTAATTCTGAAATGTATCCGTATGAAAATTTAAATTTGAATTTTAACAAAAACTGTTTTGCTATTTTTTATGATATGTATGCGCAATTCCAGTTTTCATACTATGGTAAGACAAACGAACCGATACTGACACCGAAAGAATTTAAAAATGTTGCACCCATTGTTGTTATTGACTGCACTCATCAAAACGAAATTTTGAAAACTGGTGCTGTAGACATTCGCTTAGAGTTTGAAACATCCACTAATGTACCCGCGAATACTACAGCGTACTGCCTCATATTACATGACAGAATTGTAAAATATTCTCCTTCAACTAGTATTGTACGTGTATTGTAATTAGAATTACTCTTAACTATGTAAGCTAATTATAGTTTAAACATAGTTTTAGCATAAGGTGTTTTTTGTGTACGTACATATATAATTTTGTATGTAAATGTATTTTTAATATTTTTAATTAAATGCTATAATAAAACATAAAACGAACCTGCATAATAAGTCTTACTTTGTAGTACTAAGTACACATTATTCCATAAAACAAAATATATCGTACAAAATGTCCTACTTAAATTAAGAGAAAGCGTGTCGTTCAAAGGTCACTTGTTATGAGGTATAAAAAGAATCTGTATAATTAAACATACTTTGTATTACTAAGTACACAGTATTCCACAAAACAAAATTTATCTTACAAAATTAAAAGAAAGCGAATATCATACAAAGTTCACTTGTAAAACAAGTATTTTTGCGGCAAGGATAAAACTTACTAATCCCACAACATTTGAGCTTAAGAATTATCAAAATCAACCTATTCGAGGATTATTCTACAGCGAGGAATTACAGAAAGTAAAGCATCCTGATGTATATATAATGGAAAAAGTACTGAAACGAAAAGGTGACATGGTTTATGTTAAATGGCTTGGATTCAGTAGTGCTCATAACAGTTGGGAACATAAAAGCGCAGTACAATAAACATTTTTATTAATTTTGATTCCACTGTTAATGCACAGCATTTCAAAATGGCTTCAGTCATCGCTGATTTACAAGGATTCAAAATAATTGAAAATAATGAGTTTATTTGTAAAGAAATTGCCGTAATTAATATTGAAAGTAAATTATGTGAATAGAAAATTTATAAACCTCCTTACTCTTTGTCTAATTTAAGCAGTAAAACAAAAAAAATGTAGCTTGGTTAACTAAATATTTTCATAATTTAGAGTGGTGTTGTGGAGAGGTTCCGTACTCTGCTGTTAGTCAAACAATTCAAAATTTATTAAATTCTACCAACATTAATACTATATATGTCAAAGGTTTAGAAAAAAAGCATTGGTTGGAAACATTTGTGCAAAAAAAAAATAATTAATTTAGATGACACTGGATGTCCAGCATTATCTCAGCTACGTGAGCCAATTGAGGTGAAATATTGCAATTTACATCTTAATAATTGTGCAGTTCGAAATGTTTATTCATTATTAAAATGGTTCAACAACAAGTTTAACATGTTTAATGCATTCAAAACTTTTTACAATCATGGTGGTATATTACATTTTATGTGTGAAGAGGAAATAGCTAAATTACCAATGAAATTTATTATGGTGTATGCCGAGAAACAAATTGAGGATCAATGGTATAAGTTCCCCGAGACTTGGCGAATAAAGGAAGAATTTCAAAAGTGCAGATGTTGTACCATACATTCATCAAATTTTATTGGGGATCAAACTGGAGGAAGATATCCGTTGGTAAAAGAATGCAGGCAGTGTAATAATATATAATGTATTTATAAATATTATTTGTATTTTTTTTTTAATAAATAAAATTTAAATGTATTTCATAGTTTTATTTCCTATGCATGTGACATGGTTATGTTAAAATTAAACCCGTTTTACAGTAAATTATTTTTTATTGAAAGATTTACATTACATATAAGACATTTTTACATAGTAGTGTTACATTTATTCCGAAAATTCTATATGATTCATTATTCCAACTTTTCCTTTAAATTGGACATGTAGTTTTCCATTTTCTGCTTCTTAGTTTAAATCGTCTAACTCTTTGTGGTTTATTTTGTTAAACCTAGCCCCCAGAAATATGTTGTATTCTTCCAGTTCCACAAGAATTCGTTCACCGAACTTGGTTGTCATTTTCGTCAGCTTTAATATCTTGTACTTCTTTTCTTCCGTTAGCTTTTCAATGGAACACAATGGTTTGACTTTAGCAAATTCGTTAAGTTTTAAAACAGTTGAAGCCATTGCTGTGATGATTATGATCAGTTCTGGTGCTTATAGTTGACTGTGAGCTGAATAAGAATTTTAATCCATTTTATACTCCAAAGTTTGTACAAAAAAACATAATTGGTTTATTTTTTGTTCATGAGTCATGGTCATAACCAGTTTAAACCAGTTTGTTGACGTCAAATATGGTGTGAACAAGGTCAAACACGTTTCTCCATGCATCTATTTTTAGCTTATGACTCATAAGCAGATCTAGCTCAAACCAGTTATTCTTAAATATTTTTTGTTTGTTTTCTTTGTTGTTGTTTTAGAATGGGTTTAAGTATAATTTTATAAAAGGTATCAATTTTATATCTAAACCGAGCTCTATCTGCAGCCATTTGAATCCATGGACTTCTTCTTGCTTGATTGTATGCAAACACCCAAACAATCATATGATGAATTTCAACATTTTCGCTAAATTGCACTTTTTTGAACTCATTATTGACACTTAAGTGGTTGAAACTTTTACAAATATTTCTAAGTTCGCAGAACTCACTAATATCACGTTTCAACCTTTTTAATTTCTTTTTATGTAAACTTATAGTTTTTATATATTCCTGTAGCTTTTGAAGATGCTTTTGGTTCTTAGTAGTAGTACTAGTCATTTTTAAATCGTTAATTGAAGTAGTTTATACGTTTACAAAACTTACACTTACATAAATATAATCTGGTATCTTTTTAAAAGCAACATTCACATTTACCACTACTAAAATGAACACAAAGAGGAGAGTCAAATGTTTTTCTAAAGGTATCAATGAAATTTTCTAGATGGTCTCTTAGTTTTCTTATTTTACGTAAATATATATTTTTTATCTTAGAAATCAGTTTAACATGCTTTCCCATGCAGTTCTTTTTCGTTGATAAGTCATCAGTAACAGATCCAACTCAAATCAGTTCTTGACTAAATTTCTAGTATAAACTTTTATATGTACACTCTAGAAGTATGTAGTTTAAAATGGTTTGAACCAGTATATGTACACACTAGATGTATGTTTATTTTTTAGTGTATGACACATCGTTACATCCTGTTTGAACGTGTTTAAACAAGTTGAAACCTGTACAAACTGGATATTTATATTATTATTCATTGTTAGCGCATTACTCATTGTAATAACCGGTTTCAAAACCAGTTTCTAGATTACGTGCACGCCAGATGTTGCTTTATTTTTAGGGCATGACCACACCCTGTCTAGATGACCTTAAGCGCATGAAACATTGTAATAACCGGTTTCAAAACCAGTTTCAACAACACCTGCGCTCTGGAAGTAACCTTGAACCACATCGCATGCGCAAGTGGAGTGAGGGTGAAAATTAGTGGGGATACGGACCTGCGCTCTAGCAATACCAAGTGGGGACTCAAAAATAGTGGGGGTACGGATCTGCGCTCTGAGAGTAACCTTGAACTAGGTCCATGGGGTCCGCTGATGGTGGGCAGCGGCGTCTGAGTCGTAGGCGACCTTGAACCACGTCACCTGGAGGTGAATCAAGGTCATTTGCGCCAGAACCGGCACTGTTTACCTACTAATAGGCTTCTGCGATTTTCCTAGCAACCAATTTTGTGGCGATCAATATTCCCCACGATATATTTACCGGCGATCAATTTTCCCCGCGAACATTTTTCCTCGCGATCAATTTTCCGGCGATGAAATTATATAATGGAGAAACCAATTTATAGGATAATGCTAAAGAACAAGTATAAAATAGGAAATATATTATTCATTGAATTCTTACACATTACATATGTAGACATCGGTAATGATGACGATATATTTTACCGTGCGGGCGTTTACCAGGCATCACCTCACGGACACTCATTGCTGGCGTGGAGAGTGCACCACAGGGGTCACTTTTGTGCCATTTAAAATTCGAAATATTTAGCGTCGGTCGGGATCGAACCCGGTTCCCCAGGGTCGAGATCAGACACTCAGGCACGCGGCCACGGGACCCCATATACGAGGTGTGTTCAAAAAATATCGCGAATTTTGTGTTTTTTCAAAAATTATTTATTTATTCATGAATATCTATTTTGTCCCCTTCAAAGTAATCCCCATGAGATATTATACACTTGTGCCAACGGTTTTTCCAATCTTCAAAGCACTTCAAAAAATCATTTTTTTTATCTTGTTCAGCTCCTCCTTCGATGCCGTCTTTATCTCGTCAAGCGTAGCGTAACGTCGTCCTTTCATGGGCCTCTTCAGTTTAGGGAACAAGAAAAAGTCACAGGGGGCCAGATCTGGGGAATACGGTGGCTGCGGCATCATTAGTGTGTTGTTTTTGGCTAAAAAGTAGCGCACAAGCAACGATGTGTGAGCAGGGGCGTTATCGTGGTGCAAAAGCCAATTTTTGTTCTTCCACAAATCCGGGCGTTTCTGGCGAATTGCTTCGCGCAAATTGCGCATAACTTGCAGGTAATATTCCCTATTGACCGTTCTACCCTGTGGCAAGAACTCATGATGCACCACGCCCCTGCAATCGAAGAAAACTGTCAGCAAAACTTTCACATTCGACCGAACTTGGCGCGCTTTTTTCGGTCTTGGTTCGTGCGGCAGCTTCCATTGAGATGATTGAACTTTGGTTTCCACGTCATAACCATAAACCCACGATTCGTCACCAGTTATGACCCTCTGGAGCAAATTTGGGTCGTCGCGGACAGAGTCCAACATCTCATTAGCAATGTTCATGCGATGCTGTTTTTGGTCGCAATTGAGCAATTTTGGTACAAATTTCGCGGCGACCCGTCTCATGCCCAAATCATTGATAAAAATCGAATGGCACGAGCCAATCGATATGTTTAGGTCCTCAGCAACTTCTCTAACGGTGATTCGACGATTGGCCAATATCATTTTCTCCACTTCATTAATTTTTTCGTCTGTTGTTGAAGTGCTCGGGCGTCCGGCACGCTTTTCGTCGTTCACATCTTCTCGGCCTTCTGAGAACATTTTGTACCACCGATAAACGTTGCTTTGGTCCAAGGTAGCTTCTCCGTATGCCACAGTCAACATTCGGAATGCATCCGCGCACTTAATTTCGTTTTTCACACAAAATTTGATACAGGTTCTTTGTTCCATTTTTTTGAATAGGTAAAAATCGAAGACGATCCAAAACACGTGCAAGCAAAGCAGCTGTCAACAATTAAGTGAACATTCAAAATGGCCGAGCTTGTCGACATAAGTGAGAGACATGAGTACCAACATAAAGCCACAAAAAGATCGAAATTCGAATATACGTAACCCGCGAAAATTCAAAATTTGCGATAGTTTTTGAACACACCTCGTATATATATATATATATATATATGTTGCAGATTCTGGCACACCCAATAATGGGTAATATATTTATTTAGATTATATTATTTTTGAAGGATGTAGAAAAAGAAGTATTAAACACTAAAGATACATCGCTCGAGGATCAATCTCGTAAAAAAAAAAAAATAGTTCAAACGATAACTGTTTACTGGCAAGTTCAAGGCGCATTGTAGATATTTTACATTTTGTAAAAGAACTGCGTAAAATAAGTAGTCATTCGCCATATTTTGGCTGTTCATTAAATAATCTTTTCATACATAAGGAATTAAGAAACGGTTTAGAATCTACTTTCATATTCAAATGCAATATGTGCAATTTAGAATTTCCAGTTTCGACTAACGAACAGACACAAGATTGTATGGATTTGGATACATGTGCAGTATCTGGAATTATGGCAATTGGAGGTGGTTTTTCTAATATGCAGAAATTTTTATCGAACTTGGACATTCCTTGCATGAGCAGGAAAAAGTTTGCAGACGCACACGACACTGTCAGAAATGCATGGCGAAATACAGCCATTAAAAAATGGCAGAAGCCGCCGACAAAGAAGCACAGTATGCTAGAGAAGTGGGTAATGTGGACGAATATGGTATCCCTCTAGTTACTATTGTTGATAATGGTTGCTGGTAAGAAAAAACAACGTACAGGATGAACTACAGAGCCTTATTTGGTGCGGCTGCAATCATTGGACATCAATTTAAAGAAGTTCTATATATTGGCGTAAAAAATAAATTTTGTATCATTTGTCTGGAACAATGGGAAAATATATTCCTGAACACCGTTGCTTCAAAAACCATACTGCTTTATCAAACAGTATGCAAGCCGACATTATAACCGAAGGATTCAAATGTAATAATATTACCGTCGAGAAAATTTAATGTCGGATCCATTTGCTTCGACGGTATTGTATTTAAATAAAATTTGTGAAAATACTTCTTTCAATTTAAACGCGCGTAAGCTTTTAAAAGACTGAATTTTGCGTCCTCGTGCAGCTGTGATAGGAAGTTTAGCAAAAAAGATATAATGAACAGTGTAAGGCATACTTTTGGCGAATATACGAACTGCGACAATTATTTTTGTACTAGAAAAGATACAAATTATTATCCTTTTGTGGAACAAAATACGCAGTTATTAAACAATATTTACAAATGTGTCGAAAGAGTTAGCGACAATACGCGAAGTTTATTATATGATGCCAACAATAATGCATTAGAACAATTCAACGCAATTGTTCCAAATTTGTAGGAGGGAAACGAATAAATTTCAGTTCAAGGGGTTCATATCAAGCACGTTGCTCAGCAGCAATTGTGTCTTACAACACAAAAAATCACATCCGGAACTACATAAAAATATGTATGGAAAGAGCCCTAAAAAATTAAAAGAATTGAAGATAGTAGAGCACCAAGAGTCCAAAACAATATCTATAAACGGTCCCAGAAAAAAGTTAATAGAAAGAAAAAGGCCACAAGAATAAAATTTACAGATCCAGATTACGGAGACAATTGTGAAAAACCAGATTTACCAAAACAGGTACATGAAGAAAAACGGAAGAAATTTTTTGAGAACAAATAACTGCTGAAGAAAGGGAACAAATAGAAATATCTACTCGTCTACTAAGTGATAGTGGGGAATGGTTGGAAATGCGCGGATATTTAGTAACAGCTTCAAATTTTTACAAAATTTGCATTCGTAAACCGACCACATCATGTGCAAATTTAGTGAAAAGTTTGTTGTATAGTTACAAATTAAACAGTTTAAAATAAAATTAACCATGGCAAAACTCATGAAAAGCACGCAATAGAAAGGTTGTAAATAGAAGAAAATATTAAAATAAATAGTTGCAAACTTTTTATTCACCCCAAATTTAATTTTCTCGGATGGAACTGTAGACAAACAAAAAACGGTAGTTGAAGTGAAATGTCCACTATCTACATTTGAAATGACCATGGAGGATGCCGTCAAAGCACGAAAAATATGCATGCTTAAATAGATTAATAATAGCGTAAAAAATAGTAAGCATTCTTCGCGGTTTTAACAGATACAAGGACAGTTAGAAGTGACACAAAGAGACGAGTGTACTTTTGGAATTTGGTTAGGAGATGTACTAATGTTTATAACAAAAATTAAAAGAGATGAAGAATTTTGGAAACAAAATATGGCCAAAAAACTTGAAAATTTTTATATGGATTGTCTTATTCCCGAACTTATTGACACTCGGTATCCACGAAATAGCATTATTAGTGACCCCGATTACATTGCATCTGCAGTACGAGAAAAAAAAAACGCAGTAAAGCGAGCAAAAAATTAAATTTTTAATTTAGGATTAGGTATTTTTGTTGTATAATGTAGGTATTATTGTATTAAGGTTTTGTCTTGTTTATTTTGTATGTTTATTTTTATTTTAGAGTGCAGTGAACACTTTGATATCGTTATTTGTATGTATAATTTTATTTTTATTTTTGTATCTATGAATATACCTTTAAACTACTAAACTTTTTGTATATAACTTCCGCCAATTCCATGTTTAAAATAGCAATGAGATTTAAGAAAAGCATATCTTTATTTTTATTTTTGTATCTGTGAATGTACCTTAAAACTACTAAACTTTTTGTACATAACTTCCGCCAATTCCATGTATAAAATAGCAATGAGATTTAAGAAAAGTATCTCTTCCGGTTGATCGTTTGTAAACAAAATCTAATTTGTTGTTCCAAAAAATAGAGACTGTTATGTTTATTTAGATGTTTTTAATTCAGTGTATTATGGCGCAAAAAAAAATTCAACTTTTAATACTAATATAAAATACGAAAATATAGTGTACGTGTACGCACCGCGTCAGAAAAGTGTACTGTATTCGTATGGCATTTTTTTCAGTGTTATTTAAAACGCCACTTATTTATTGTAAAATAAACATTCTTCTTTGGTAAGTTCTGTCGAATTGCGGCGGATAATTACAGATGATAAGTTCAACTTTTTCAACGGCCTGCACTTAAGTAGGAGGGGCTAAAGTTATACGTCACATTATAAGCCACGACATTCGGGTTACGTCCTGCACACCCACTTTCAATTTCATTTTCAAAAATATCATATCTTTTTGATCTTATGTGGCATTTCTCATAAATGCTATTTTTTCACTTATTTCATTTTATAAGAAAGGAACCTGAAATTTTGTTACTTTAATAAATTTTGTTTTAGTTTGTTTTTATTTTGGTTATTTTCGACTTACTGTCCTTAAAGGCCATGCTAAGTACCCATAAAAACTTTCCGGGTCGAAAAATTTCTCCTAAGCAAGAAAAATACAAAACAAAACAAACTTTCCGATATTAAATTATAAATATATACATAACCGTGCTTTGTGTTGGTGGTTTTTAAATTAGGAATCAAATCTATTATTGCTTGTGCAAAATCTATTTTTACATTTTTGTGTTGAGAATCGCCATGACGATTAATCATTTCAGAAACAACACAGTTTACTAGCTTTCTTCTTATGTTGTTGCTTATATATACTCTAGTATTATATTCCTCTATTATAAAGCTGTTTTGAGTTAGTAGGTAAACAAGACCGGTTCTGGACCAAATGTAGGTCAATCTCCCCCAGGTGACCTGGTTCAAGGTCGCCCGCAGCTCTGACGCCGCTGTCCACCATCAGCGGACCCCATGGGCGTGGTTCGCCAGAGCGCAAGTCCGAACCCCCTCCAAGTAGAGCGCGGGTCCTAGTCCCCGCCCCCTGCCGGTAGAGCGCAAGTCCGAACCCCCTCCAGGTAGAGCGCAGGTCCTAGTCCCCACCCCTCCAGGTAGAGCGCAGGTCCTAGTCCCCACCCCCTCCTGGTAGAGAACAGGTCCTAGCCCCCCACCCCCTCTTGGTGATGCGCAAGTGCCCCACTTGCGCATGCTCACAGCTCGAGAGGTCAATGACCTCGCGTGTGCAGGTGTTGCTGACACTGGTTATGAGTTGGATACTTGTTTCAACTTGTCTGGGGTCAATAACCTCACACAGTCTAGCAGACGCGTGTGAACTCTGAGTTATGCTGCTGCGGTTCAAGGCTTACTCGCAGGTGTTATCGAAACAGGTTATGAGTTGGATACAGGTTTCAACTTGTCTGGAGTCAATAACTTCATGGCTTACTCGCAGGTGTTGCTGACACCTGTTATGAGAATCCAGTTTGTACAGGTTTCAACTTGTCTGACCAACTTCGTACAGGATGTAACAATGAGTCATGCTCATAAAAAGAGATTAAGTGTGTGAGAACGTTCTAAAAACTGCTTTCCCTCAATCCAACCATAAGGTCACGTTCTAAAAATAAATTAACTACCATAAAAAAGATTAAAGGTGGGTTTATGCTGAAAAATTTAAGAATAGGAATAAAAATAAGAATAGTGTTAAGAATAATTTTAAACATAACGATAAGTGGTGTTTATGCTGCCAGTTATAAGAATAAGCGTAAGAATAAGAGTAGTGATATTAAAGTTTTTAGGTTAGTGAAAAGTAGTTACATTTATTATTCTCATAGTGGTAGCAGCGTTGATTTGACATTTATAAGATTTATAATTTTATTATTATTATTTTTTAATTTGTTAAAATGAAGTACAATCAAAATATTATTTTGTCTGCACTAATTCGATTAATTGGGAAAGAAGAGAATCCATCACTAAATTTGACATAATTATGTTTCGCCAACACCGATTATTATGAATGAATAATGAATGACCATTGACGTATTATAACTAACGTTAGTTATAATACGTCAATGTGAATGACCAATTTTTTTGTTTGAAGTATTTGACAGTTGACACGCATGCGTTCTTCGCTTACAGGAATAAGAATAAGGCGTAAAGTTAAAAGTAAACGAACTTTGGCTTATTCCTTATTCTTATTTCTTATTCCTTATTCTTATTTCTGCAGCATAAACCGAGTCGTATGTTATAACTGTTTTAACTTTATCACTATTCTTATTCTTATTTTTATTCTTAAATTTTGCGAGCATAAACCCACCATAAGTGTGTATATAAACGCGCACGTGAAGTTTTCATATTAGTTACTATTTAGTATTGTATGTAACTAATAACAAAATGTCGTGGATACACAAAATTACATGTCCACATATTGCAATAGATTTATTGTACGATTGCCATTTCTTGGATATAGTAATGGTTGATACGGAATCTGAAATTGACGTTGAAATATATAACAGAAATGGTAAATCTTTAACAACATTTTCAACAGCAAAAACGGTGGAAGAAGAAGAAGATAACACTTATTTTTTAAAAATTAACTTCTCTAGTCCAAAGATTGAAATTCACCTAATTACCTACATGATACAGGACAAGGTGTATATACAGTACGATATATGTGACATTACATGCATATGTGAAATAGAATTAATGCTCATCGCTGAAGGATTTGATTCAGATGGTTATGGTCCTTTGTACAAAAACATTATATGTGTTGCAGAGGATTTCAGCTTACATTTGTGCGATTGTCGTACTTGTAAAAGCATAACAGATTTTATTTAACATTTTAAAGATGGCTTCTGTAAATCAAGAGCAACTTCTAAAGCTGCAAGAATATATAAAAGCTATAAATCTACATAAGAAGAAGTTAAAAAGATTAAAGCGTGATATTAACGCGTTTTGCAAAGTCAGAAATATGTTTGCAAGTTTTAGCAATTTAAGTATTAATAATGAGTTCGAAGAAGGTGCAATTCAACGAAAATGTTAAAATTCATCATATGATTGTTTGGGTGTACGCATACAATCAAGCTAGAAAAAGTCATTGGATACAAATGGCTGCAGATAGAACCCGGTTTAGGCATAAAATTGATACTTTTTATAAAATTATACTTGAACCCATCTTGAAGCAAAAACATGAAAAAATGCTTTAAAAATAGTTGTATGGGGAAAACGTCGTTCACCTTGTTCGCATCAGACATGACGTCAACCAACTGGTTTGTGATGAGTCATGCTGCTGCCGCGGTTCAAAGTTTAGCGCAGGTGTTGCCGAAACTGGTTTTGAAACTGGTTATGAGGATCCAGTTTGTACAGGTTTCAACTTGTCTAAATACGTTCGTACAGGATGTAACGATGAGTCATGCTGCAGCTGCAGAAGTCATGTACTAAAAATAGAATAGTTTTTTGTACAAATTTACTGGTATAAAAGCAGCGTCAATTCTATAGAACTTCATATTAACAAACAAGTTACTGAACAGTGTACATAATCCTGACCAACATCACGATGGCTTCAATACTTAACAAAGTCAACCAGCTCGCTCAAGTGAAACCGTTAATCCCTGCTGATCAACTTGGTCATGAGAAAAAGCATCAAATTGTCAAGATAGTTAAAACTACGACAAAATATGGAGAACGCATCCTCGTGGAGTTGGAAACATGCAAGGTGTTTTTGGGTCTATCGTTCAATAAATTGACTCAACAGGACATTGATGAACTAAATAAAGAAGCAGATGCTGCAAAGCTATATTTAATATTTAAGGGAAAAATTGGGAAAATAAATCAAGTTGAATTTTCCGAATGAATAATTTAAAGTTGAGCATCAGATCATAGTCAAGCATAAGTAACTGAACAGTAACGATTTGCAATCAGAATAAAAATGGCTTCAGTTGTAGTGAAACTTAATCAAATTCCGAATGCTAAACCTATTTGTTATATAAAAAAGCTTCATGAGACTGAAAAGTATAAAATTATCCAATTTAAGAAGTACGGCGAAAGAATTCTTTTGGAACTTGAAGAATGCGTCCTGTTTCTGGGGGTTCAATTTATCAACGTAACTAAAGAGGAATTGAACGAGTTGAATCAACAATCCAACTTAGGAAAACTGTATTTCCAATATATGGGTAAAATTGGTCAACTAAATAATGTAAAATTTCTAATTTTTATGTAAAGTATTGTCAATATAATTGTAGAATTAAATGTTGCTTAATAAACAATAATTTTATGTGAATATGTGTTTCATTTTAGCACAACCTTTCATACACACACACACACACACACACACACATACACACACACTAAATAAAACAAAAAATTAGGTATACATTTTATTTATTTAAAAATAATACATAAAAACCTTATAAATACATATGTTACATTGCATGCACTCTTTTATTAATGGATATCTTCCTCCAGCTTGATCTTCATCTTCATTTTCAGTAAAATTTGATGACGACGAATGTATGGTACAACTTTTATACTTTTGAAATTTTTCATTTACACGCCAAGTTTCGGGGAGCTTATACCATTGATCCTCAATTTGTCTCTTAGCGTACACCATAATAAATTCCATGGGTAATTGGGCAATTTCCTCTTCGCACATAAAATTCAATATACCGCCATGATTGTAGAATGTTTGAAATGCATTGTACATGTTAAATTTATTGTTGAACCATTTTACTAACGAATAAACATTTCGAACGGCACAATTGTTAAGATGTAAATTGCAATATTCTACCGCAATTGGTTCACGCAGCTGAGATAATGCAGGACAACCAATATCATCTAAATTAATTACTTTACTGTGCACATACGTTTGTAACCAATTCTTTTTTTCTAAACCTTTAACGTATATAGTATCAATTTCAGTAGAATTCAACAATTCCTGAATTGTTATACTTATATTAGAGTACGGAATTTCGCCACAACACCACTCTAAATTATGAAAATATTTAGTTAACCAAACTACATTACGTTGTGTTTTACTGCTTAAAGTAGACCAAGAGTACGGTGGTTTAAAAATTTTTGACGCACATAATTTACTTTCAATATTAATTATTGCAATTTCCTTGCAAACAAATTCATTATTTTCAAGTATTTTGAATCCTTGCAAATCAGCGGTGACTGAAGACATTTTTGAAATGCAACGCTTGAACCGTAGAATCAGAATGAACAAAAATGTTTATTCTACAGCGCTTTTATGTACCCAGCTGTTATGATCACTACTAAATCCAAGCCATTTTACATAAACCATATCACCTTTTCGTTTCACTACTTTTTCTACTAAATAAACATCAGGATGTTTTACTTTTTGCAATTCATCAGTGTAGAATAATCCGCGAATAGATTGATTTTGATAATCTTTAAGCTCATATGTTGTAGGATTAGTAAGTTTTACCTTAGTAACCACAAATACTTCATTACTCCAATTCGGTGTATAACCTTTTTCAAAGTTACCACGATGTTTACTTATTCGCACATGGTCCCCAACCTTGAACTTTATATTTTTTAAATTAACAGCTTTAATGTGATTATAAGCTGAGTACAGAATTTGTTTTTCATTACTTTTCATAACATCAATCGGTTTCATATTAATTGTTCTATGCTTTGTATTATTGTACTTATTTACAATACTTTGCAAAATATTTAACCACTTATAGGAGCCTTGAAAGCTAAATTCTTTCCACATTGACGATTTAAGTGTGCGGTTGACACGTTCAACTATGCTTGCCTTTTTAGTGCTAAATGTAGAATAATGACTGATACTGATTTTTTTCATTAATTTTTGGAAATTATTATTATAAAATTCTTTACCCATATCAGTATGCATGTTTTTTGGTATGCGATTGCTACGTTTAAAAATGTTTTGCATTGCTTTTGAAACATCACCTCCCGTTTTATTTTTTACCGGCTCAACCCATACATATTTGGAAAAAATATCAATTACTACAAGTATATACAGATAGCCTTTATTGAATTTTGCATATGGTAACATTTCCACTAGATCTGCTTGAAATGTTTCATCCAAACCTTTTACAATAACATGTCTACGCTTAAAATTAATTCTTGCCGGCTTATGTAGCTCGCTAACAATATCACGTTTAACCTTAGACATGTCTGCCGGTTATAATGATGCTTGTGAACTTGGATTAGGTTTCACCGCCTGACTCCCTCGTTCTGATTTGACAACAGACTGTGACTTCTTTTTAGATGGTTGCTCCAGCTTTAAATGTTTATACAACTCCTCAACATCATGTTGAATTTTTTTAATAATTTGAACGGTTGTAGTTATTATATTAGACGATAAATTCTCTTGTTCATTTAGCTTTTTAATAATATTATTTAAAGCTTTTTTCAGATACTTCTTGTTTACAGCATCATTATCATCAATGGGAACACTTATATTTACAAGTCGTTTGTCATTTAAATTAAATGTTTCATCGTCTTCATCATAGTCATCATAAGCTCTATACTTGGCGGAATGGTGTCCAAACTTGTTGAGAGGCATCTTGATACTGAAGTTAATATATGATATTTGCCTCTTTTAACTCTTCTATTATTGAGACTATTTCATTATTGTGATTATTGTTACCTGCTGCTTGTGATGCCAGCAACAATTTTAACCTCTCAACAAGTTCATTGGGATTATCCCAGTGTACATAATTTATAGGATTTCGATTGTAAATCATATGCAAACCACCACCTTCCTTTTGCAGCAAAGTTGGCTTAATAATGTTTTTATACTTTTCAGAACGATTCCCTAAAATTTGGCCTGTTGATGTATTACCCCGCCTATGCGCATTTGTTCTTTTTAATATATCATGATAATTATCCAGGTCGCTTTTTTTAAACCCTACAGGATTCTTTTTAAAAATTAACTCGTATAGACCTGGAGTTCCAATATACCTTATTTTTTGCTCACCTTTAACGTTAAGAATTACATCATTACCATCGAAATCAATATTTGTATTTCCAATTGTGAACTTATTAGTAGTGGGATCATGTTTAATACCAGTATTGTGATCATAATCTGATGACTCAGAGTACATATGTTCAATGTACTCTCGAGGTAGTGAAGCATATTGCTGAAGGTATTCATCAAATACTTCTCTAGATAAATCAGCTGTAATATCATGTACATTATAAGCATCTTCTTCTTCATCTTCTTCTTCTTGCGGTTCATGTTCTGCAATAATTTCGGTGTCAACAAATGATGGTAAATCCTGCACCTTTTCTTTGGATTTATTGTCAGATTTTTTTGTTTCTTTTGTATGCTCCAAATTAGCTTTTTCCATTTTCGGTTCAGTTTTAATTCGTTCCTGCTTAATATTGCTAATATCATAAAGTTTACTTGATAAATCTTTTAACTTTTTTGTTAATGGTTGATAAGGTTTTTCAAGTTCAATTTCCTTTTCTATAGTACCCTCTTTTAAAGCCTGCAATTTTCTTTTGACAGCCTTACGAGCTTTTATTAATCTTTCTTTGAAATATTTATTCATACCGAAACGGGTTAGAAACAGGTCAAAAACGGGTCAAAAACAGCTAAAAACGGGTCAAAAACGGGTTAGAAACAGATAACAAACGACCAAAAACGGGTCAATAAGAGCTAAAAACTGGTTAATAACAGCTAAAAACGGATCAAAAACAGCTAAAAACGTGTCAATAACGGCTAAAAACGGGTCAAAAACAGCTAAAAACGGGTCAATAACGGCTAAAAACGGGTCAAATACAGCTAAAAACGGGTCAATAACGGCTAAAAACGGGTCAAAAACAGCTAAAAACGGGTCAAAAACGGGTTAGAAACAAATAACAAACAGCCAAAAACGGCTAAAAACGGGTCAAAAACAGCTAAAAACGGGTTAAAAACTGGTAGCTGTTATCTCTAGAGGATACAAATAAGGAATGGTGTGTATGTTAAATTTGTTAAGCTATTTATTGAAAATTATATTGTGATTAAACCCTTTTCTATATCTGCCGTTATTTAGATCACACTCTTTGTTGATGATAATAAATCCATAATTATCACACCAACAAAATGAGCATATATCTTTGAACTGACTGTACGTCATATCTGTCCCCACATGATCTGTGTACACATGTTTGAGATTCATCTCATCCTGCTTAAAGAGAATTATAAGGTTTGCATTGTCACGAATTAAATGTTTTGGAATGCGTGTGTATGCCTGACATAAATAAAAACAGTCAACTAATTTATGACGTCCCATACAAAAATAATCTCGCATAACATTTTGTTTATCACAACTAACATCATCAAATATAAAAACTGTGTTGCGTTTAACACTTTCAGGTAAAATTACATTATCGCTGCTACCATAAGCACTAAATGTAATTCCAGGTATTGGTTTCAAGAGTTGCTCCAAATACTCGTATTTAGGTTGACTTAGAGATTTTGAATAAACGTTTACATGTTCAAAACATAAACCATTGGGATGTTCAATTAAAGCAATTATGAGGTTAGTTTTACCACAACCAGATGGTCCTGTTACAATACATCTCATGCATGATGGTAATAATTTACTGTGACGGACAGTTTGTTTAAATTCAAGATCACAGTTCTCAACGTTTAAAGTTAAAGGTTGTTTTATAACCTCCATGATTGTTCAATCAGTACTGACGTATAAATAAGCTGCACATATATATTATACCTCATTTGTAATGCGTGTGCAAAAGGTGACACATCGTAAACGGGGTGCTGGAATTTTAAATGGACTTATAAATAAACTTCCCATAGAACTTCATATCCCTGGTTATAACTATTGTGGACCTGGTACTCGGTTGGGGAAGCGACTTTTACGAGGTGACAAAGGTGTCAATAAACTGGATGAAGCATGTAAGCAGCACGACATAGCATATTCTCAGAGTAAAAGTCTTAAGGATCGTCACGAAGCAGACCGAATTCTAGCAGAACAGGCTTTTCAACGATTGAAATCTTCAGACGCATCCTTGAGTGAAAAAATTGCATCTCTTGGTGTAAATTCAGCTATGAGTGCAAAAGTTAAATTGGGGATGGGCTGTGAAACAAAAAGATTGGGAAAAGCGCTACCTTTCAAAGATGTTGTGAAACGTGCTCGACTAGCGTTGCGAACAACTAAAGCCAAAGACTTAAAAAATGCTGCTAGGGTAGCTTTTAATTCGGTAAAGCAAATCGGACGGCAAATTAGAAAACCTAGAATTATACCTATTCCAAAGTCTGGAGGTATTTTACCATTAATACCTATTTTTGCTGCACTTAGTGCGCTTGGAGCACTAGGTGGTGGGGCTGCTGGTATTGCGAAAGCTGTGAGTGACATTAAAGGTGCCAAAGAGCAATTGGCCGAGAGTCAACGTCATAATAAAACAATGGAAGCAATTGCTATGGGTAAAGGCTTATATTTGCGATCACACAATAAGGGTTTTGGTATGTATCTGAGGACACCAACAAAAACACAAAAGAAGGGTTTGGGAATGTATCTAAAATCACGCTCAAAGACAAAAAACGGTTAAGTTTAAAGTTACCAAAACGTGCGCTAACCAACATTGACATACTTAAGTATGCAAAACACTTACCATATTTCCGTGGGGTTTTCATGCGTAATAGGTAAATTTAAAATGGGTGTAATAAATTTAGATAATGCTGAAAATCCCGGCATTCATTGGGTTGCATACAAGAAGTATGGTAAATCTATAAATTATTTTGATAGTTTTGGTAACTTAAGACCACCGCGCGAAGTAATTAAGTATTTTAAAAGTAATGATAAAAGTAATAGTATTATATATAACCATGATGTTTTTCAAACATACAGCGACATAAATTGTGGTCATCTATGTTTACGTTTCTTGTATAAAGTGGAGTAAATAATAACAATGACGATAGTTCATGTTAAGAAGTCATGTCAAACACATTTACCTTAACAGGACGTAGTTCCTTATTAACAGCCGATATAAATCCTCCCATTGATTTGGCTGATGGAGAATATGTAATCGGATTGATCAATTTTGAATCATACAATTCCATCCCAAATATTGATAAGGGTGTAAACAATTGTTTTTATTTTGGTAGTCATAAAATATGTTTAGAAACGGGTTCATATGAAATTAAAGATATAAAAAATTACTTAAATAAGACAATTCAGGACCTTCAACAAGTTGTGGAAGATAAAAATAAATTAATAATTAAAGCGAATAGAAATACCTTGAAAGTGGAATTGCTGGCTACCGTAGACGTTGATTTCCGACCGAGTGACACCTTCCGAGATTTATTGGGATTCAAACCTCGTTTATTAGTGGCAAATGAATTTCACGTTGCTGATTATCCGATAGACATTCTTAAAGTTAATTCTATATGTGTGCACTGTAATATAGCCACAGGTTCCTATAATAACAGTGCACCAACCCACATTGTCCATCAATTTTTTCCCAACTCTGAGCCAGGTGAGAAAATAATAGAGAGCCCTCAACACGCCATCTATATGCCAATAAATACTCATCGAATAAGCACAATTGTAGTACAAATACTCGACCAGAACGGTGATTTAATCAATTTTAGAGAAGAGGTCATCACGTTAAGACTACATTTAAAAAAAGTTGTGCAAAATGGTAATTAAATACAATCAACCAAAAATTACTAATAATTACAAACTACCTGCTAAGCGATTGGTTAGTCCACAAGAAACCTTTGAGGTGTTAACACCATCCAACCGCAGGTTTCTTGAATCACTTGGCTACAACGTTAATATTTCAAAATTGCAAAAGAAAATCGAAAAGATGCAAAAGAGAAGAGGACAACATTTATAATTTGGATTAGAATTAAATTTGAATCAATATTAAAGTGTAAAAATTACATACTTTGCGTTAAAAAAAAAAAATGGATGCTAATATCTGAACCGTCACCGAGGCAGCTCTTGATGACAATTCTATAGTTAATGCTGAAAAACATACCCATCAACCCTACTCGGCTACCACCTTTAATAACAATGATGAAATTCGAATTCCAATTCAACAACAGGATGCCTACACGCTTCCATGGAACAGCTTAATCTATATCGAAGGGCAAGTAACTAATAAAGATGGGACTGCAATAAAGGATGTTTTTTTGTCAAATAATGGTGTAGCATATTTATTTGAAGAAATTCGATATGAAATTAACGGTATAGTTGTGGATAGGGTGCGAAATCCTGGTATCACCTCCACCTTAAAATCATACGTTTCATATAACAAAAATGAGAGCACAGCACTTATGAATGCTGGTTGGTATGGAAGTTCAGAAAAAACTAGTATATTGGACAGTAATGGATATTTTAACGTATGTATTCCGTTACGAATGCTGCTTGGATTTGCTGAAGATTTTCGTAAAATTGTGATGAATTTGCGTCAAGAACTCGTTCTTATACGTAGCAATACAGATGAAAATGCCTTAGTCAGTGCATTAACAAGTATGGATAAACTAAAACTTGAAATAAGTAAAGTACAATGGAAAATTCAACATATTTCTGTTGCTGGCGCAGAACGCCTTATGTTGTACAATTTAATTCAGAAAAATGCCGAACTGGAAATTGCATTCCGAAGCTGGGAATTAATGGAGTATCCGGTACTTCAACAAACCCAGCGTCACACGTAGGCCATCAAAACTTCATCACAACTAGAAAAACCTCGCTTTGTAATTGTAGGATTTCAAACTGGTAGAAAAAATACAATTACGATGTATAGCAGTTCATTTGATAGCTGTAATTCAACTAATATAAAGTTGTACCTTAATTCTGAAATGTACCCGTATGATAATTTAAATTTGAATTTTAACAAAAACTGTTTTGCTATCCTTTATGATATGCATGCGCAGTTCCAATCATCATACTATGGTAAAACAAACGAACCGATACTGACTCCAAAAGAATTTAAAAATGTTGCACCCATTGTTGTTATTGACTGCACTCATCAAAACGAAATTTTAAAAACTGGTGCTGTAGACATTCGCTTAGATACTTCCACTAATGTACCTGCGAATACCACTGCATACTGTCTTATATTACATGTTAAAATCGTAAAATATTCTCCTGCCACCAGTATTGTACGTGTATTGTAATTTGAGTTTTAAGGTGGAAGTAAAAAATATATGTACCCGTATTACATAATAAAATTGTATAATATTCTTTTTAACTAGTATTGTAATTACTTTTATATGTAATTTAGCTATAATTATATGTAATTAAGTGTATTTTTAATTTTTTTAAATAAATAATATTACAATAAAATATATGTGTGTTTAATTTTAAAAGCCTAAAATATTTCCTACAACATTTTTTATGTATTCCAAATATAAAACTGATGTGCGAGTAAGCTTTGAACAGCTGCAGCTGCATGGTGTGAGATTATTGACCATAGACAAGTTGAAACCTGTATCCAACTCACAACCGGCTTCAGGAACACCTGCGAGTAAAGCCTTGAACTGTAGCAGCATCTCTCACACGCGTCTGCTAGATGGTGCGGTGTTATTGGCCTCAGCTGAAACCTGTACAAACTGCATTCTTATAACCAGCTTCGGTAGTCTGGCGCTATATTCGCAAGTATTAATTTACATCCTGTACGAATGTATTTAGACAAGTTGAAACTTGTACAAACTGCATACTCATAACCACTTTCAGAACCTGCTTCCATAGCACCTGCAGTCTGTATATAAGATGGGGTGTGGTAACCAATTTAATCATTGTGCTACACTTGCCGCTACATGTTTCATTATTACAATCTCAATATGGAGCAGGTGAATGCAAAATTGAAAAGTAGAGAAGTGAAAAAAATTGTTAAATTAATAAAAAAACAATTACCTGTAAGTAATTTTATTTATTTACAAATGTTTTATTAGTAAGTATTATTATTTTTAGCATCATAACAACCAGTTCCAGAGGATGATTGTGAACGAGTTACCACCAATGTTTGCAACAAACATTTTCGTGGGTGTAATAACTGGCATAACGGGTGTTGTCAACATATTTTTTGCTGGTGATATAATTTATTTATACAGACAAAATTGTAAGTTTTTATAAGCTTTAACTAATTAATTCTTATGAGTTTAATATTTACCACAGATTTCGATCAGCAGCTCGAAGATGTGTTCCCCCACATGTACAATTAGATTGTGTCGTGTCGTAAATAATAAATAATAAGTATTGTACTTTAAATATGAAGTAGAGGTATTAATTAAAAAAAACATTATTTTTATTTAAATGACATTTATTTTACATATAATTACATAATACTTACATATATTTTACTTATTTTACATACATACATACATATATAAACTAATTTTAAGTTCTTAGTGTATATACCCCCAGGAAATGGTGTCAGTATATATAAAATTTACTACACGTTTATCGTCATGTGGACTTAACGCTAGTTTTTGTTGTTTTGTTGTGTACACATTATGGTGCTTGGAACGTGTACAATATTGATTTTTTGTTACTGTGGTATTGTTAAATAAACAGTTGTAGTAATCATCGAAAGTTATTGTTTTTACTGTAGCACCCGTTATTCCTTTAATTTTTTTTTGTAACAGGCCTTCCTACCACTTTGTAAGTGTACATTTTTGCTCTTAATCCAATAAATTCTGTCATTATTTGTCCATTGTTCTCATCTTTCATAAGACCAATTACTTTTTTGTTTGCTTGAGGGATATTGTAAATATTATTGCTTAAATAATCTGAAGTGTCAAATTTGTGTATATTTTTCTTAATAATTTCATATATGTTTACGTTAATAAAGCTATAAATTAAACTATCAGTATCTGTGTATAGTAATTTTGCACTTTCACCTAATTCCTGTTTTATGTAATTGTAATGAAAATCATAAATATATGTTTTTGATATGTCTAATATACAAAATCCTACATAAATAGGTTTATTAAATTTAACATGCAATCTATTCATTTCAATCATTGCTAAAAACTGTACAGCTGTGAAAATTTGGTTGGGAAATATATGATTTTGCACCATAACGTCCATCCCACTTTGTTACTAGCTTAATATCCTTATATTTCCGCACATTTTCCATCGTTTTACCGAAAACGGCATTATTCATCAGCTTGTAATAGTTCTTCTTAAATTCATTATTAGACTGTTTACGTAGCTCTGTGTTTAATTCTATATATTTTCTTAACCAGGGTGATTGTTTAAATTTTAGAGCTCGATATATTTTTGTTACTCTTAATCCCAGCTGCAAACACTGTTGTAAATTGCGGTAGTGAATTACATACTTTTTCTTTGGGCACAGGTTTGCTATTAATTTCGATTGTTTTGATATTGGTGGTGTGAAGTGTTCGGGACACAATGGTAAGTCTTTATGAAGTTTGTGTAGTTCAGGTGGGTACTCCAAGTCTACTTCGAAACAATATCCAACTTCAGATGAGTCACTAACGTTCATAATGTCGATTGAATAAAAATCATTTTCTTCCACCCATTCAAAGTCACCGTACGGTAGGTATTGACCCATAGCAGCTCCATATAAATTATTAACGTCAAAGTACATTAGGTAGGATTCGTCTAAAGTGGAATCATAAGCGTCACCCATGTACTTGTTATTAGCTTTTGCATATCGATTTGACACTTGAGATAATCCACCACGCATTCCACTTTCGAAAAACATGATTTATCAACATCGGTTAAAAGTTCCAATTGCACATTGGTACACTTTAGCATTGCATCAAACGCTAGTCCAGGTGCTGTGTAGTAATTGTAGAGCATCAAGTTTATATGACTCCATGCAGCTAGCACGAAAGTTTTCAAAACACATCGGCTAATAGTAAAACATCAGTTTTCAGATACAAATCGCTGTATTCACCCAAGTTTTTAATATTAAACTGCTTCCACACTTTACAACCATGTTCATAATCCTCACTGCTAACTCTTCACCCCTCAGCGAACTGTAGAAGTGTTCTTTCGCAGTAAATTCTTCTTCTTCAGTTTCTTCCAACAGTCTATATATTCATATGGAAATACTCATTTTCTTGTAAGTAGGTAAAATTCGTTATCATTGGTACTGTACTTTCTCGTTATTGATTTCTCATTGTCGCTAAGGTATGATGAAAGTTTATCAATACTGCTAGCCATAAATCTAAAGGAGTCTATAAAGCGTAATTTAACTTTGGTCTCTGCTACGTACTTGGTGAATGAAATGTATCGCTCCTTATTTATTGGTAGCAAATCTACACGACCATTAAATATCCTTGGCAATACTTTTTATAATAAAGTGCGAGTCATACCCACTCAAATTATGAAAAACAACAGGTATGGTGTGAGAATCCTGTAATTTCAAATTACACCACTGATGTGCAGCTCCTCTAAATTCACCTGTCAGGTGATTGTGATCTCTAACTTTAATGTGGTTTACATAGAAAATATTTCCGCAAATATGGCAATGTGTCGCTGTTGAAAAAGTTTGTTCCTCTTCATGTGTAAGGTGCATTGGTTTAATATTTTTCATAATATTATCAACATATTGTGCAATATTGTGTAATTGCTTTGAGAACCATTGCATACAATCCTCTCCGCGTTTCATTGAAAATAAGACAATGAATCATCATAGGAACATTTCAAGTAAAATGCAATGCTGCATGGTATGTGTTTTTGCATATATTCAGTGTTACCCCTTTTTTCATTATCCACCTTTTCTAAAAATGCTTTCCAAATCGGCATATATTGTAAATGGAACTTTTTCCTGATGGTGAAAATTTTAAATTTGATATACTTCTCCTCTTCCTTCGGCATTTCAATCAAACACTTGTTTTTCAATTTACAGTAGTCTTGATGTTTCTTAAGAAGTTTTTCCGTTGTAAAATGGTTAAGACATCTATCACATAACCAGGTTTTTTTTATCACGTTTTGATAGCTGTTTGCTTAATAGGCGGGATAAATTTTTAATCCACATGTAAGTGGTGGTTGACGTTAATACGTAGCTCTTTCATTTCATCCACATCCTTCTTCCTCTTCACCATCCTCCTCCGTTATCATTAAAAGGTGAATGCATTTTTCGAAATTCTTTTCACTTAAGGATAGCGGGACAACTTTATGTTTTCGTTTTTTAGCCTTCACCAACGTATACACATTTATAGACAAGTTGTTCAAATCTTCAAATTTTGAAATATTTCTTAGTTTTAATGGGAAATTCAAACCCTCATACTTTAACACTTCTGAATAATGAGGGCAAGATGATGTGCGATCAGAATGCTTTGATGTTGGGTGCAGTGCTGATACTACGGCCCCACAGGAAGCAGAATTTGTCATCATTTTTCACATTAACTACTGCCTTTTTCAGTTTAATGTCGGCAGGTAAATCAATGTATGAGGCCCCCGATATTGGTTCGTACTTGTTGATGTGGACTTTCAGATGTAAAATTGCAGATAGAGCCCAGCCTGAGTCACGTTCTTGGAACTCTTCTAATTTTCGAAGAATTTTTTCCACTACATATGTCTTGTACCATTCATCTAAATTAGTGGAGTTGCTGATGACTTCGTTCTTTGTGTTAAAAGTCTTCCACTTCTGTGGCTTCAGTGTGTGGTAAAATAAATTCTGCACTAAGCACTACATTGACCTTGATCGTTGACTGATGGCATGCAGATTTTATTTTGTTCTTGAAAATTCTGGGACATTTCTCCAAAAATAATTTTGGATCCTTAAAGGCCATGTTTATAATGACGCCAGTTTTTATTCTGCTTCCAAAGCATGACTCCACATCCTGCCAAACCAACTTTGAAGTTCTCACCGCTGAGAGGCCTGAACCAGTCTTCAAAATTGATGTTTTCAAATTTTTAAGCTGCTCCCGATAGCATTTTAGCAACGCCAAGTTTGCTTCCAACTTGCTAATATTTACCTCCTTATTTTTTCCGCTACTTTTTATATATTTCATAATTAAAAAAATAATTTTATTAATTTGTTTACGCCACATCTCAACTTCATCAAACAGCTTAATTAATTTAATTGCGTTTGATACATTTTTAATTACTTGATCACTAAGACCAGTTAAACTCATCATTGCTGAAGCCATTTTGAAAACAACTAAACTAAAGTTTCAAACGAGCAGGTTTATATATACGCATGCAATCTGGGGAAATCAGTTTTTAGAGTTTCACACGTGGTATGCTGTACAAACGAGATTACACAAGTTGAAACCTGTACAAACTGGATTCTCATAACAGGTGTCAGCAACACCTGCGAGTAAGCCTTGAGGTTATTGACTCCAGACAAGTTGAAACCTGTACCCAACTCATAACCTGTTTCGATAACACCTGCGAGTAAGCCTTGAACCGCAGCAGCATAACTCAGAGTTCACACGCGTCTGCTAGACTGTGTGAGGTTATTGACCCCAGACAAGTTGAAACAAGTATCCAACTCATAACCAGTGTCAGCAACACCTGCACACGCGAGGTCATTGACCTCTCGAGCTGTGAGCATGCGCAAGTGGGGCACTTGCGCATCACCAAGAGGGGGTGGGGGGCTAGGACCTGTTCTCTACCAGGAGGGGGTGGGGACTAGGACCTGCGCTCTACCTGGAGGGGTGGGGACTAGGACCTGCGCTCTACCTGGAGGGGGTTCGGACTTGCGCTCTACCGGCAGGGGGCGGGGACTAGGACCCGCGCTCTACTTGGAGGGGGTTCGGACTTGCGCTCTGGCGAACCACGCCCATGGGGTCCGCTGATGGTGGACAGCGGCGTCTGAGCTGCGGGCGACCTTGAACCAGGTCACCTGGGGAGATTGACCTACATTTGGTCCAGAACCGGTCTTGTTTAACTACTTGAGTTCTCATTAAAAATTGTTTTATAATCTGTACAAGAAATAAGGTTTGATGAGTATAAGTATACATTTAAAAATAAATTCTATTTTAGAACTGGATAGATGCAATAAAATTATTGAATTTATACGTCATAATTTGGCAAATTAAAATGTATGAAAGTAGCAAATTTAGTTATATAGTTTCTGAAAGAAAAAAAGTAATACCTCAGCATTCATATTATCCAGGGGTATGAACGATACGACAAATTCCAATTCCAGATTAATTACATTTAATTCCAAAAGTTTAACTTAATTCCAAACAATTCCACTTAATTCTTTTTAATTCCAAAGGTGCGTTATTAAAAACTTAAACATATTTGTATCGATAACAACTATTTAATGCTTAAAATTTAAATTAAATAAAATAGTACTTGTTGGGTATGGGTTATGCACATTATTTATTTTTATAATTAGAACTAACACCTTTATTTTCATAAAGAAAAATACAAATGTTATGTATTTATTTAAGTAAATAAATGATTCATAAACATCAATTTGACTAGTAATTTAAAAATCACATTTTAATAATCACATGAAGGTCATAAAAGATCAGTCTTTTATTTGTGTATATAAAATATTTAGTTTTTGAAGAAAATAAACAGGATTTCTCCTTACAATAAATTAACAATAGTCTTCTACGACAAATGAAACCTTAACCGGTCAGTACTAACCCTTTTTGGATTCCTCCGTAATAACCAGCATAAAGTACTCTTTTTGATAACAACTGCTTTTCTATCTTCTTTATATTTAACTGAAATAAACGGGGAATTGTCACTAATTTTATCTGTTGCTATATTTTTGTATTGTTTGACGTTCAGTGGGCCACTGATTGTTGTCAATATATCATGTTCATTTTCTTCAATAAGAAATTTATTGAGGGGTGGGCATACATCTTCTTCAATTTCTTCATTATTCTGAGAAATTGTTGCCTTAAAATTTGTATCGAATTCATTATTGACGGCTAGGTTAAAAAAATATGCAGTTTTTAATCCTTCTCCTTCAGCATAAATTATTTGATCCATTATTTCGGATTTTGTGAATTTATGGATATTTTCAGATTGAAAAGTTTCCTTAAACATTAAAAATTAATGAAAATTATGATAATAAAATATTATATACATTACTTAACGGACATATGAAATCGATTCTCTTATCGTGGAAAATTTATAATATTTCCCAATTTGCAAGTCAAATGTTGTAAATCAACACGTTTTATCCGATAAATACATCAAGTGTGCTGAAGTTTACAATGGTAGAATTAGTAGAAGTTAATGAACGTAAGGTTCTAAAAAATTGTTCCCAAGGCTGGCTACTAAAATATCCGGTAATAAATAATGAACAGGATTCTGTGTTTTCCAAATATAATAATATTTGTATTAAACTGTGAGCATTCAATTCAACGCAAATATATGCATTTCTAGATATAAAATGTTTGCTCAAAGGCATATTATTTTGAATGAGCCAATTTCGCCAAAATTTATTGTCAGTTCCAAAAAGACATAAACAAAAAGCACTTGCGTGTTTTACAAGTGGTTGGGCTATTATCGTGTAGGATATATTCAAGTGAATCATTTACACGTTCATCTTTATTTATATTTATTATAGATTAATATTTTTGTTCATCATCATTTATTTTATTGTCGTTATTAGATGATAGTTTAGAACTCGACGAATTAGATCTCAATACTCTTGCCGCAGCTGACTGTTTTTGGCCTTGGCCTTGAGTAGCGTCTTCGCCGGGCTTGTTTAAGTCGGTTTGATTTTTAGATTTTGTTGCTTGGTTGCTGCCAGTACAGCAGTATGATTTTTATTTGTATTCTTTTTTTCTGTGTTTGAGTTATTGTATATTTTGTTTAAAATTATACTTCGTTCTACTAATTTAGTGTTTTGGTTATCAATTAATTTTAAGTATTCGTCCAGCTTTTTGTGAAGGTAAGATATCTCAGTTTCGATTTTATGAAATATGTTTAGTGAACTTGTTTACAACCGTCACATACGTATTTAATATAATTGTATTTTTCTAGAATGTTTAAATCACTCACTTACATGGTACGTGGATTATTCCGCCGCACTGACCACTACATTTCAAGAATTTATCTTCAGTAATTGAAGTATTACACTGAATACAACTTGCACTGGGTGATAATTGATTTTCGCGTTCCGCCATTTAGCATTGTGTGATTTTCTTTTGCCATTTGTACAATTTTGTGTAAAAGTGTAGATACAGATTTCAAATTAGTATTTAAGTCAGAACTATAGCCTTCTTTTAAATCCATATTATTATTAGTTGTTTTTACGAACGTTATTCCAGAAATAACCGACTTTAATTTGTGTTCCACAGTTTGCACATATGACGTAATTTTACTTTGATTACGAATCGTTGATGCGCGTGCTAATTTATTGTTTACCCTTTTATTTCTAGAATAAACTCTCTTTATTCTAGCCCTTATTCGTGGCTTACTTTCAGGTGTATTTGTAGTCTTATTGATTGTAAGGCTGTAATCGACCACATTACAGCCTTCTAGAATTCCCCCTGATTAGTCTCAGTCTCTTCCAGTTGTCGTTGGTCCTCTTCACTGTCTGATGAAATACGTAATACCCTCGGTAATACCTTCTTGCGTTGTGAACTCATTTCAGAGGGTCCACTTAGTCCACTATCATTTGTTAAATTAATTAACGACCTTTTATTGTATTTATTGATTTTTACAAAATCTGTGAGTAACTTTTGTTTATTGTTATCATTTTGTTCATTCGTTTCGGAACTTAAACATTTCTGCCTATGTACTTTGTAATGAGTGTTCATGTTAGATATGATCCATCGGTTCCGTTTAATGTCTTTAAAACCTTTATTTTATGGCTACAAACTTCATGCGGACACGTAATTGAAGCCAAAATTTTTACCTCCATATTGTACTCGCATGTAACTTCCACATTTGTTGTTTCTATGGTATTATCCCGACACCATTTTGATACTAATTCCATTAATTCATTTTTAAATTTTCTACGCTCAATTTGCAGCCATATAAAACATAATTGGCAGTTTCATTTGGGGTATCTTTTCTTTTATAATTTATTAATTTCTTCTTTATAGAAGTCATGTCTTTCGTACCAGGCGCAATGTTAAATTTTTTTGGATCAAAACAGAATCCAAGTATATCTTTTCTTGCTAATTTTGTTTCCTGTAGTACATCAGTCAAGTCAATGGTTTTTATAAATCCTTCAATTTGATCCAGCCAATTGTCTGAACTATTTTTTATAACGTCAATGGAGTCATAGCCACATATTTGTAATAGCACACGTAGATAATTCAATGTTACAAATAGATTTAATGTTGTTGAATAGTTCTTCTGACAACTCCATTATTATTTAAGTAATAAAATAAAATATTAAATTGTACCTACATTCAAATTTAAATTGGTAATATCTTACCATGTACACGTCACAAATAAATCACGCGAAATTGGTTCAGAAACACAAAAACTTGTAAACAAACCTCGAAACATAGTTATATTAATTCTAATTAATTCTATTTAATTCCGCTTAATTCAGTCGAATTCCATTTAATTCCTCTTAATTCATATTAATTCCATTAATTCAAATAATTACAATCAATCCTTTTTAATTCCACCAATTTGTACAATTAATTCCGAAGTGATTTGCCCCTCGGGTATGACAGCCTTATGTACGACCTTGAACAGAGTTTCTTATAGGCAGGGAGGAAAGAGGTCAGGCAGAACATGAGTCATTAGTAGTGTAGTACTTGTTTATGGTGTTATGGCAGAACGTGGAAATTTCAAAGTGACGAACAATCAGCTAACTGACAACTCGTTCATTTGGTTTGAATAAGTAGTGAAGAGCAGCTCGCTAGATATATTTTTCGTTATAATAATTATTAAATTGCACATGAAAAAGGTTGTTAAGGTACGAAATATATCTTTAATGCATGGCATCATAAATTAAATCTAATTGTTAAAAATATAGTATATCCTTTCAGATCATGCGTACATACCAGTGCATTATGCCCGCTTGCAGTAACAAGATGGATAACCCAAACTTGTCGTACTTCAGCTTTCACGAACCACCTGTTGTGCTCGATCAGTGGGTTAAAAATTTACAATTGCTTTGATAAGGGAAAAATCAAAACATTCTGTTTCCTGTCAAACGAAAATTAAATCGTGAAACTGTACTATATGTACACGATGTTCCTGGTAAGTTTTTCTTTAGTATATTTATTCTAATTTAACATCATGTTGCTTGGTTGGTTTGCCGCAACAGTTTAAAAAAATTATACTTTTAAAAGGGGTCTTTTCGTACTTAAAACACTTTGGTATCTTTCAATACATGTTTTATTTGTCGAAATAAAGATTACACAATACACGAAATGTGCCTTTGATTTATCCTGTTATCCGCGCTTTTAATCACACGAATAGATATCAAATTGGAAACGCAACTGAAACTCCCGGAGAGTTCTATTCGAAGTCCGAATGTTACCCCTTTTGACAATGCTCTCTCGATTGTCAACTTTGAACTCTGACGGCAAATCTGTCTCAGTAGTATATATTAAAATGAGGTGACGTCAATGTAGACTAATCCCTGAGCCTTAAAGGTGCTGATTCGCAGTTTTACACATGATACGTGATAAAATCAAGAATAACAGGCTGCGCATAATGGCATTCATCCACGAGTTTCTAATAATGCAAAAATCAGCAATTAGTGAAGAAAAATAAGTAATTAAATAAAATACAATGTAACAAATATAACTCTTTCAAAATTTGACGTTTATAAACTTGTAATTTTAAATTGAAATTACTATGTTATGTCTTAATTTATGCTAGTTCGTTTCAATTCATTTTTGTGAAAGGGTTTCATATATTCACATGTTTTTTTTTTTGTGAAATCAAAAAATTTTCGCGAATATTTAAAAATTTTCTGGTGACATTTTTTGTATAAAATGTACGAAACTTTGGTTACACTTATATTTTTTGGTATTTATGGTGGAATAGCGTGTAATCTATAAATGTTATACACAGAATTTCACCGTAAACACCGTAAAATAAAAGTGTTATCAAAGTTATTTACATTGTCATACGGTTTTTATCGAATGATTTATGTGATATAAAATAATTCAAATTAATACATGACAAACATATATTTTGTACTATTAAAAAGTGGATACATATAACATTCGTCTTTAACGTATAAAAGGAACAGCGTTCACTTTAAGTAATAGAACATAAAATAAAACTTTTATAATTAATGAAAATATACAGTTTTACCTAACCTAGCAAAAAATAATACGATGACCACTATCAATTAGTGTCACAATAATTTGAATTGATTCTTTCTTAGAAACCGGATGTGTGAACAACCGGTTACATTTTGCCTTTTACATATTTACACATTATGAAAGACACAGCTTTCTCTATAAGTAATAGAGCACAAATAAACTATCATAAGATTGCAGAAATACAGTTCTACCTAACCTAACACAAAGTATTATTAATATGACTAGTATCATTTAATATCACTGATTTGAATTGTTTTGTTTTTTCATAGAAACCGGAAGCGCGAACAACCGGCTTCTTTTTTCCTTAACATATTTATATATTATTGAAGTCACAGCTTTCTCTATAAGTAATAGATCACATCTATGTATATCACAAAATAAACTCATATAGGAATCAGAAAATACAGTCTTAAATTCAGTCTCTATATTTACCTTATAACCATTTAGATCTAAAAATGAATATAACATAATATGTAAATTTTCAGTTAGAGTAATAACCTGACTACTTTCATACATTAAAGATGTCTTTTCAGAATTTTCTTTAAAGGGCGTTAATAAATGGTGATCTTCGACGTCGTTGGTGAACAAATCTTTTAAACATGTCTCGCATTTCCCATCAGGAATGGTAATAGCTTTATTAATTAATAATAATAGATAACCCGTAAGTAAGAGCCATGCAGTCTTCAACGAGCAATTCATTGAAAGTAAGATTTGGGTTACTACCCAATCGCACGCTGTGGGTTCAATCGTCTCACATGATTAACCTTTATCGATTTTATTGGAAGCAATGCCTATAAAGTTAATAAAGTTTTCTAAATTCTGACAATTATCTTCTTCACAATTACTTGAAGTTGATGTTGGTAAAACTAAATTATTTAGAACCACTCTTTTTAACGCGGCGGTGAATTGATGGCATGTGGGGTTCGTATTCGAAACTCCATTGCCTTACAAGACAGAAAAGATTTTCCACGGGATCTTGATTGAGAGATTTTAAACTTAAATATTTAAATCCAATTGATTTCAATTGTTACCATAAGTATCTAACAGAGCGAATAGTAATAATCCAGCTGTTTATAAAATGATATTGGTTAGTAACATCTTTCCCAGCATCTATTTCCAAGAGTCTCCAGTTATGTATATCTCTTAATAATTTATCCCAAAGTTCAAAATGTGATGACCCATCTTTTAGAGCACTTCTATAGTTCTTGCCTTCGTTTTGATACAGCTTCCACCCATTCAAAGAATCGAAATGATCATCTATATTCTGAACCAACTCAGATGTTTGTAATGATTCAGTTGGCCAAAGACCGTCATTATTTGAAATTGCTTAACATTCGATTCCAGCTGCCACAGTATGACTTAATTGGGCTGGCGCAATTTTTACCCTCATTTTTACAAAAGTGTCTTTAAAATTGAAATGTTCCTTTTTAATTTGTATAACATCTTAAATTTTTTTGTCTAATCGATGTATATATTTAAATTTCGAAATTTTATTATTTTTAAATTTAATATTGTAGCGTAATAAGGCGTTACGAGTATATTTTAACTAAATGTGGTACATTGTATATTACAACAATAGATTCGCCGTTAACAACGTAGGTGTAAGGGCTAGGATCATCTACTTTTCTGCACATACAGTAGCTCTTACTTTAATATCAATGGCTTGAACTGCAAAATTACATTTTTAATTATATTCTTAAGGTTAGAACTTGAAATTGTATTTGATGTGAAGTAATAGGTTATTACTAGTTTCCAACTCTTCCTTAATATGTATTTATATCCTTTTGTGCTTCTCTCTAAAAGACCTAAATGATCTATATGTAAAGTGTTCCATGGTTGACATCCTTTATCAATATTTGGTAAAAATCCTTCATTTTTATATGTTTTATAATTATATTCTAAACATTTAATACAATTGGATAAACATTTCTTTACATTTTTTCGCATATTTCGAAAATAATATAAATTACGTAATTCGTCAAGAGTTTTCTCTAAGCCTATATGTGCTAACTTTTTATGTGTTTTTGTTACTATTTCATAACGAAGTTGACGTGGAACAACCAACAAAAGCTTATTTTTCGCGTTTCATAAGTTTATCATTAATTAATTCGAATAAATTTTCTTTGTTCAGTGCCATATTTCTTTTTAATTTTACAATTTCTGAATCCTGGTTTTGCAATATAGATATATCGGTAAATTCTTTATTTTCATCTGTTATTACATTTACTGGTAACATTCGACTAAGAATATCAACATTTTTTTCACTGCAACGACGTCTTTCAAAATTAAAATCTTGAAGTATTAAACTCCATTTTAAAATTTTAGGACTTTGATTTTTCTTCTTTAATATATGATTTAATGCATTGCAATCAGTTAGTACGATAAACTTTTTACCCAATAAATATATTCTAAATTTTCTACGGCTTTAATTAAACTGAAGCATTCAAGTTCAAAACTATGCAGTTTGATTCCTGTTCCGTTGCTTTAATACTAGAATAATAAATTGGGTGCATTATTCCTTTATGTTCTTGCAACAATACTGCTCCAAATCCCTTTGAACTTGCGTCTGTATGCAATTCGATTTTTTTAGTTGAATCATAAAGTTTATAACCAGTTCATTTATTAGAATGTTTTAATTTATTAATTGCTTTAATTTGTTCAGATTTCATCTCGAATTTACAATTCTGATAATACATCTGTTAAAGGTTTAGCAATAGTAGCATAATCTTTAATAAATCTACGGAAATTACTTTTGTCTTTAAAGCACCTGATTTAATTTCATTATAACTAATATGATAGCCCAAGTAACCTATTTCATTATATAAAGAAGAAAACATGTCAAATCGTAATTTTAAATTATATTTGTTCATTAAACGAAATACTTCTTTGATTACATTTAAATGGTCTTCATTTTTTTCTGTTGCTATAAGAATGTCGTCCATGTAAACTTGAATTTTGTTGCTTTGAATTAAATTGTGGAAAATGTTTGTTACATATCTCGTAAAAACAGATGGTGCGTTTACCAGACCAAAAGGCATTCTAACATATTCATATTGACTATTTTGTATAACAAAAGATGTGTATTTAATTGAATCCTGATTTATTTTCACATGATAATACCCATTTTTCAAATCATCTAGATAATCTGCACATAAACGTTTTTCACCATATATATAGATATATATATATAGATATATAGATATATATATATATATATATATATATATATATATATATATATATATATGTGTGTGGGAAACGGAAGACAAGTGGCACAGTAGTGCGAAAAGGGGAGACGCGACGTTGCGTTCTGCAGATAGTCAATTGAGCAAGGGACGTCAGAGTGTGAAGATGCATCACGTCGCCACGCTATGTTTTGTTTAATCATTGTAATTAAGTGTAATCCTAGATATATTTAACCAAATTAAACCATATTAATCATTTAAACATTCTTGTTTATCTTAAAAAAATCCATAAAATTGGGGACTTAACCACAATGGCGAGTAAAACGTGTTGTTATATGTGCTAGTTTTTGTGTAAATGAAGTGCATATGTGCAACGAGTGACGAAAGAAGACGAAATAAGAAGTAAGAAGGCGACATAAGAAAGAAGAAGACGAAATAAGAAGTAAGAAGACGAAATAAGAAGTAAGAAGTCGAAATAAGAAGTAAGAAGAAGAAATAAGAAGTAAGAAGACGAAATAAGAAGTAAGAAGACGAAATAAGAAGTAAGAAGTCGAAATAAGAAGTAAGAAGACGAAGTAAGAAGTAACAAGACGAAATAAGAAGTAAGAAGACGAAGTAAGAAGTAACAAGACGAAATAAGAAGTATGAAGACGAAATAAGAAGAAACAAGGCAAGGAGAAGTGAGAAAACGAATTAAGAAGACTACGAAATAACAAGAGGAACACGAGGTTGAGGCAACGATGTCGACGCTAGGGCAAATTGATACCGTGAGTGAAAACATTAAGGCTGCTCCATTTACCGTAATAAAAACCCTTTACAAATTATTATTTGAAGTAGAAGGCGATAAAACAAGTCGCAGACAAGTGCGGAATTTTACTGGCTTTACATTTAAAGTCAATTCAGCTGATTACAATGCGAAAATTCAGTATGGAAATAATAATTTAAGCATTAACGACGTAGTATTTATCGCAAATATACTGACTTTAGACTATAAGAAGTCAGAATAGGAATTAATAAAGTCTATTTGTAACTGTCTGCTAAATTTAGATGCCCTAAAACAAACTATTGAAAATAATCGCGAACAAACTAAAGATGAGGAAGAAGAAGAGGATGCGGTAGTAAAACAGTGGGTTAATGACCTGCTCATTGACGATACTAGCGCGCAAAAATTTGATACAATTTCTCAAGCAAGTTGTGCTACGAGTCTGCATCCAGTACCTTTTTCAATGAATTTTAGAATTAATTTTAATTTAATTTTTTTTAATTCTATTCGTACATTTGATGGAAGCAGCATGTATTCAGTAGAAAAATGAATATCTGAATTCGAAGACATGGCGATAATGTTCAACTGGAGCAAATTACACAAATTCGTCTTCGCCAAAAAATCTCTGAAGGATTTGGCAAAACTTTTTGTTCAAGGAGAGAGTGGAATAAGTACATGGCAGTCGCTAGAAATGTCACTGCTAAAAGAATTTTCCCAGAAGCTAAGCAGTGTACAACTTCATCAAATGCTGTCCACTAGAAAACTACAAAAGAATGAAACACTGCAAGAGTATTTTTTACATATGAAGGAAATCGCGAATAGAGGGAAGATTGAAGATGAATCATTAATACAATATGTCATCGATGGAATTCCAGACGAATCTTCCAATAAAATGATATTATATGGCGCACTCTCTTTAGAAGACTTCAAAAATAAACTAAAAGTTTATAATGATTTTAAAAATAAATCCGAACCAAGGATGCACATCATGCGTAAAGATCATTCTACAAAACCCTCTCCGAAATTCAAGACTGAGAGCAAACCAAATAAACAAATAAGATGCTATAGTTGCGGTGGTCGGGGTCATAAATCACCTGATTGTACGACAAAGGAACAAGGTTTTAAATGCTTCAAGTGCAACCAATTTGGCCATAAGAGTTTCGATTGTCAAGGAGCCAATACGAGGCAATCATCTACGACAAATGCACCTGCCCAAGTTAAAAACATTTCATTTGGGTCAACGAATAAAATGTGCAAAAACATCAATATAAATGGGATAGAGATTTCTATACTAGTCGACAGGGGAAGTATGGTAAATGTTATTAAAAATAAAATATATAATAGCATTGGTTCCCCTGAACTTCACAAAACTGATGTAACACTGAACGGGTTTGGAAAATCACAAATAAAAGCAGAAGGATATTTTGAAGCTGATGTTCATATGGAGAATAAAGAATACAAAACAAAGATTTATGTAGTTCCTGATGATGTAATGGAAATAAATGGCATTGTCGGAAACGAACTTCCTGCAAATCACTGTCAAAGAAGAAGAAGAAGAAGAAGAAGAAGAAGAAGAAGAAGAAGAAGAAGAAGAAGAAGAAGAAGAAGAAGAAGAAGAAGAAGACGTCTTCCATTTTCTGAGAGGAAAGTAGTTGAAGAACAAGTCGAGGAATGGTTAAAGACAGGAGTAGTAGAACCGAGTAATTCGGAGTTCGCTAGCCAAGTAGTTATTGCAAAAAAGAAAGACGGCTGACCCAGACTCTGCATAGACTACAGAAAAATAAATAAAGTCATTTCAAAGGATCGGTACCCACTTACCCTGATAGAAGATTTGCTAGATAAACTACAGGAAGCTCATATATTTAGCACAATAGATCTAAAAAATGGATTCTTCCATGTGGGTGTTGAAGAGGAAAGCAGAAAGTATTCCGCATTTGTGACTCACAATTGTCAATTTCAATTTTGTAAGATGCCATTCGGACTTTGTGACTTACCAGCCGTATTTCAAAAATATATAAATCATTTATTCAGACCACTTATAAACGATGGTACTGCAAAGGATGAAGAAGATGGAATTAGTAAACTTTCCAAAGTAATACAGGTAGCACAAGACCATGGGCTGAAAATTAATAAAAAGAAATGTCAGTTTCTGAAGAAAAAAGTCGAATTTTTGAGACACATTATAGAAGATGGCAAAATTCATCCTTCATCAGATAAAGTAAAAGCAGCAATGCGATTCCCAGAACCAAAAACCACGAAACAGGTGCAAAGCTTCATCGGTTTGACCGGGTACTTCAGGAAATTTATTCCTAACTATTCGACCATAGCTAAGCCTCTTAAGTAATTTACTAAAAGCGAATAGTATGTTTCATTTTGGAGAAAGCCAACGGAATGCTTTTCAAGAACTAAAGCGTATTTTAGCTGAACAACCTGTGTTAAGTATATATAGACAAGGAGGAGAATTAGGAATCCACACTGACGCCAGCGCAGATGGTTTTGGCGCTATCTTATTTCAGAAGTCTCAAGAAGACAATTGTTTTACCCTATATACTACATGAGCAAGAAGACAAATGATGCGGAAAGAAAATATTGCAGCAATGAGCTTGAAGTGCTCGCTATTATTGAAGCTCTGAAGAAATTTAGGATTTTCCTACTAGGAACAACGTTTAAAATCGTAACACATTGTGCAGCGTTTGAAAAAACAATGAGTAAGAAAGATTTATCTACCAGAGTCGCTAGATGGTTTCTTTTTTTGCAAGAATACGATTTCGTCGTAGAGTATCGAGCAGGCTCTAGGATGCGACACGTTGATTCGTTAAGCAGATATCCAATTACGCCCTAGAAGTAGAAAGTTGCGCAAAAAAATACGAAATGCTCAAGATATGGACGAAAAGTTAAAAGCGATTAAAGAGGTTCTCAAAACGCAACCATTTGAAGACTATATTTTGAAGAATGATATAGTATACAAACTTCAAGACAACACTGAAGTACTGGTAGTCCCGAAAGAGATGCAAACACAGATAATAAATGAAGCCCATGGAGAAGAACATAGAAGTATCCAAAACACGGAACAAATCGTCAGACAAAATTATTTTATACTAAACTTGAGGATGAAAGTTGAGAGAATTCTCGCCAGTTGCATACCATGCATCCTAACAAATAGAAAAAGAGGAAAACAGGAAGGGTTTCTGCATTCTTTGCAAAAAGAAGAAATACCCCTGCACACTTATCACGTGGACCACTTAGGACCTTTAGTGTAACAGGGGGGGGGGGGGGAGGGTCTTTGATGATCGCTGTTTACTCTTTGTTCTCTTACCCAACGATGACACTATTTCTCTTTGCCGAACGGTGACTTTATCTAACTGGTGGACATTTCACCGAACGACTAGTGCTTTCCTGAGGAGGAACACGCTCTTACTCACTCTATCACTAAACACTTACACATGATGATAGAGTTATGATGAACATATTATAGATGGCACACACACAATATTTAAACTACTTTTAACTTTAACTAACTTTTATTGACATATTTACATTAATACTACTAAATCATTATTATTAATTACACTGAACACAAACTAACTGTTACATTATTACTAAACTACTGTTATAAACCCTAATTACGAGTCATGGCGTAAAACGCCCAAAAACTAAACACAGACTACATGTCTGACCTGACTCGTTTCAATCTTAAAACGCGACTGCCTAAATACAAAAGGGTTATCACTTCAACAGGCATATCTGATGAAGGGTGCGAGGGTGTAGCCTCCATAGCAAAATAACAAGACTTCACGTAGTCTAGCCAATAACTTATACAGTTAATTGTCAACACAATAAATGTCTACGCGGTTGACATCTAGACTAAACAGAGATATGAGAAAATAATGATTATTATTTCTAAACAGAATTTTGACTTACAAAGATGACAGAGTTAAAATGTTGATATTGAAACTATAATTTAGAAGAGTTTATATTAAAGTTATTACTTGTTATTTCACTATTCTCACCTTGTTACAACTCTCCCTTCCTTAAGATATAAATATATCCCAAAATTGATATATTTATTCTTAATACCTGCTCACTGAAGGATAACCAACTCCTGAAAGCACAAAACATAATGCACGAAACAAAGCACATACATAAACAAATGACACATTAAACATATGTCGCAAATACATAAAACATAATGTACAAAAGCATGAATCAATGATAAACTACATAGAACATAAAACATATTATGCAAATACGTAAACATAATGCACAAAAACATAAAATACAAATCAATGTCACATAAAACGTATGTTGCAAACATATGAAACATAAAACACATTAACATATATCAATGACTAATAAAACAAATTGCAAATACTCAAAATACAAAACATGAAATTGCAAAAACATGAAACGTATAGCTAACGTACACAAAAACATAAAAACTGAGATATTCCAACAAATATCAAACACAAAATAATTATCTTCTACAGATAATTATTGCTAAAAAGGAAAAGGGTATATTTTATTTCCTTAACTAATGAACATTACTATTCTAACATGCTACTTAATGTTCCTAAAACCTTATCTACCGACACAAACTAAACACTAACAAAATCATCACACAGTTGTCATAAAAAAAACAAGGGACACTGCACTATCACTGAGGGTAGCGGGCGGTGGCTCTTCACACCACAGGGGTCTCTGACTCGGCAAAGCAAAAAACTTAACAGGGATGCGTGTGACGTCAGGGGAACTTAAGGCATAACCAGTGGCGTGCTTCAATGGGTTGCGGCGTAAATCTTGCACATTTTCCTCGTCGGAAACCGTGTCCATGACGCCATCCACGATGTCCTCTTCATAGTCAGTTTGCAGGTCCTTAGCGTGCAGATTGTTGTCATATATTGTGTCATCCATATGTTCATCATCTACGTAGTTGTGTCCTTCAGCTACGTCGTTTTGGTGTTCGTCCTCAGTCTCATACTCAGCAGTTTTCTCCGGCAGGCAATTCTCTTCAATTATTTTCCCTTCCTGTACGCCCTCATCGTCACTCGCTGTGACGGCTGTTGTCGCACTTTGTCGACCTTGTGGACGCGGAATATCTACTACCGCATGCCGATCCTCTGCTGCAAGCAGCGACTCAATTTCAGCTAAACTGATCTTCGCCACAGGCAGCGCTGGTTCTCCAAGTCCAACCGAAGCGTGGCCACTTGCCAGCGACGCATATCTTGGAGGCTCTGATGCTGCATACGGTGCGTAGACCTGCTGGTGCGTCCACGCTGACCCATAAAATCTTGGCGTACAAGACGGGAAAAACGATGGCGGTAATATGGTGCGTCCTGCATAGGTTATTTCTAACCAACGCACCATCTCTGTTCCAGTGGAAGGCTGCTTATACAATGGAATTGCAAAATATAATTCCCTTGCCTTACCACTGAGCCTAAACGCCATTGCGCTGCCGAGAAAAACTTCATCCCAGCCGTTGTGATCAGATGATTCTGTTTTCTCTTACTTTCTTTTACCCAACGATGACACTATTTCTTCTAACTGGTGGACGTTCGCTTGTTTGTCCACCACTTTACTGCGACGGAACACCCTTAACTCACACTAAACTACTAACACAAAACTATACTCTTACAGTTACATTGTAATAGTACTGGCGGAAAACGCCCAAAATCTCAACACAGACTACATGTCTGAACTCACTGAGTCCTTAATCTCGACTGCTTTAAAAACAAAGTGTTATCTCTTCAACGTATATCTAATGAAGGGTGCGAGGGTGTAGCATCCATAGCAAAATAACAAGACTTCACGTAGTCTAGCCAATAACTTATACAGTTAATTGTCAAAACAATAAATGTCTACTCGGTTGACATCTAGACTAAACAGATATATGAGAGAATACTGATTATTATTTCTAAACAGAATTTTGACTTACAAAGATAACAGAATTAAAATGTTGATATTGAAACTATAATTTAGAAGAGTTTATATTAAAGTTATTTACTTGTTATTTCACTATTCCCACCTTGTTACATTAGATAACCGATAAAAACTATAAACATATATTTTTGGTTATGAATGCATTTACAAAATTTATCTGGTTGTACCCAACCAAATCAACTACTGCAGCAGAAGTAATAGATAAATTGAAGCACCAGAGCAACTTGTTTGGAAATCCAGCAAATATAATATCAGATCGCGGCAGTGCGTTTACCGCAAAAGAATTTGAAGATTACTGCGAACAAGAGGGAATTAAACATTTTAAAATAACGACAGGTTTACCCCGTGCAAACGGCCAAGCCGAACGAATCAATTCAATAATTATTCCAGTATTGTCCAAGCTGGCAATCGAAGAACCTACAAGATGGTACAAACATGTAGGTATGTACAACAAATTATGAATTCATCCCGAAGCAGAAGCACAGACGCTTCTCCGTTCGAATTATTAACTGGATTGAAATTAAGAAGTAAGCCAGATAGAAATATCCAAGCCGCTATAGAGGAAGAATAAGGAAAAATTTCGACAAAGCAAGAGAAGAGTTAAGACAGAAAGCAAAGTTACAAATATCTAAAATACAAGAAGAAAATAAGAGAAGCTATAATTTACGTAGGCTACTAGCCCGAACGTACAAGTTCAACGACCTAGTTGCAATAAAGAAAACTCAGATTGGTCCAGTAGCGAAGCTAAAGCCGAAATATTTGCGTCCGTATCAGGTACGTAAAGTTAAAGCTAATTCCACTTATGATGTGCAGCTATGAGTGCCCATGAGGTGACGCCTGGTAAGCGCCCACACGGTAAAATATATCGTCATCATTACCGATGTCTTGTAGATACTGGCACACCCAGAAATGGGTAATATGCCGTGATGATATATTTATTTATGTGCAGAAAGAAGGATATCATGACGGTCCCATGAAAACTACCGCATGTGCCGAATTCATGAAGCCTTGGGAGCCGTATCCAGATTCAGAATCCTCCGAGACGGATGACGACCAGGACGGCCGAGATGTGGGAAACAGATGACAAGCGGCACAGCAGGGCGAAGAGGGGAGATGCACATGGGTGCGGCTAGCAGACAGCGTTCTGCAGATAGTCCGTTGAGCAAGGGATGTCAGAGTGTGAAGATGCATCACGTATCCACGCTATGTTTTGTTTAATAATTGTAATTAAGTGTAATCCTAGACATTGTAGCTATATTTAACCATATTAATCATTTAAACATTCTTGTTTATCTTAAAAAACCCATATATATATATATATATATAGGGAAACTGGATAGTGGGTTTTGACAGTCAATTTGTAGGCTTAAGTGTAATACACTCTTTTTAATTTGTCAAGCTTTCGGTTATATTTTTAACCATCCTCAGGACACTGTAATACAATAATGAAATACGTACAATATGTTTAAGAATAAAATTTGGTTTTTAGTACTCACATTAGTTGAGATTTTTTTGTAGAACATACAGCATTTACAAACATGTAATTTTGAAAGTGGACACGCGCATGGTTTAGTAAAATAATGAGTCGAAATAACTGAGTTACATATTAAAATTTTTTGGCCAAAAATAGTTAATACAGTGAAATTGATAATTTACAAACTAATAAAGCTAACAATTTTGTTAAATTAATGTAAAACTTTTATAATTGTGCACAAGTTGTCGACGTAAACACGTGTACAACACCATTTTGTGAAAATTAACTGTCAAAAAAATCCACTAAAACATAGAAATAGTTGTTCCTAAAAAGTGTGCGTTCAGTCGTTTCATGTTATTTAATAGTAAATAAACAAAGGATTGTTTTTTAATTTTTTTTTTTTTTGAAATTTAACCCGGATCTAGGTGTGGTGGATTGTGAATATTATTCGACAATTTTAACAGGTAAGTGTATATATGGCTCAGTCCATCAATGTCTGTCCGTTTGTTTATGGGGTTTTCGGTATTATTGATATGAATCATTTCTAGAAATGTTCGTTTTAATAAATTTTGTTCTTTATCTAATATTTCAGCTTCATCGTATAACATTTTGTGTTTGTATTTATTGCAGTGTTCCGCCAAAGCACAAGCTGTAGGTTTAAGTTTAGTGTCACTTTTGTGAGATGTTATTCTACTTTTGAGTGTTCTACAATTTGGCCTACATATTGTGCCTGGCAATCAGCACAAGAAATACGGTATACTATATTAGATTGATTCTGTGTAGGAGTTTTGTCCTTTAATTTTGAAAATATTTTGTTTACTGTTAAGCTACTTTTAAAAGCAATTTTAACCGCGTCATGTTTGAGAACTTTCGTTAATTGAGGTGTAAGATCTGGTATGTATGGTATGGATGCATATTTGAATTCTTGTGGTTCATTCTGTTGATCTTGTACCTGATTTTGTTGAGGTTGGTTGTTTGTATTAAAAAGTAAGTTGTTTATTAGATGTTTCGGGTAACCATTGCTCAGTAATACATCACGGAGTCTGTGTAGGTTTTTATTGTGAAAGTTAGGGTGGGAAATACGCAAGATGCGACTTTTAAGACCAAGAATAACATTTATTTTTGTACGTTTAGGTTGTTCTGATAAGTGGTGGATGTACCTTTGTGAGGCTATTGGTTTGGTGTACCAATCTGTTTTAAGGTTGCCTCTTTCATCTCTAATCACCAAAGTATCAAGAAATGGTATACATAAATTTACTTCTATTTCAATTGTAAATTGAATTTGGGGGTGATAGTTATTAAATGTTTGAAGAATTTGATCTGCTTTGTCTGCAGGTACCGCACATATAATGTCATCCACAAACTTTTTAATAAATGGTAGTTGAAAGTCTAGTTTTGGTATACATTCATCGAGGAGTGTATCCATGACATATTGGGCGATGATGGGGCTAATAATGGCACCCATTGGACTACCAAGTAATTGTTTGTAAAAATGACTATCATATGCGCAGTAGCTGCTAGAAAAAACAAATTTAAGTAAATCTAAAAAATCTTGTAGGTCTAAAGTCGTGTAGTCTTGTATTTGTTCCCATTTTATGGTTATACTGTTTACCGCCAGCTCCGTAGATATATTACTGAACAATGAAACAACATCGAGACTAATTAAAACATAATTATCAGGTATTGAAGAATTATTAATAAAATCAGCAAATTCGAATGAGTCTTTCGTATAATAGTTGTTTTCTTTGTTATAAGCTATAGTAAGAATGTTGGTGAGGAATGAAGCTATTTTAGAATTAGGCGCGTCTATTGAAGCTATTATAGGTCTAAGTGATAAGGTTCTTTTATGAATTTTGGGTCGACCATAAAATTTTGGGGCATTAGCATTATAAATTGTTAACGTTTTAGCTATTTCTTTGGTGATCTTATTAGCATTCTTCAACTTGCTGATAATTTTGTTAGCATTTTGCTGTATAGTGTTAGTCGGATCATGATTCAGTTTTTTATAAGAATTAGTGTCCAACAAGATTTCAAGTGCTTTGTTGTGATAGTCCTCTTTTTTCATCACGCAGGTAACATTGCCTTTATCAGATTGCAAAACAATAAGGTGGGGGTTTTCATTCAAAAACTTTTTGGCATTGTGTAATAAGTACTGAAAGTAATTATTGATTTTGTGATCATTTTGTAAACAATTTGTCAAGACATTGGTGACCTGAGCCCTACATACATTTTTGTCGCTTTCTGCGAAGCTGCTAATAATATATTCAATATCACATAACAGTTTACGGACACAAATTTGTTTAGTACAAGGTCTTATACAGAATTTAGGTCCAAGACTTAAAATTGTTTGTACATCATTTGAGATTTGAGTATCGGTTAGGTTTTTAAACCACTTAGGTTGTGTTTGTATCCTGTTATGCTCTATTTGTTTAAGGTTGTTAAATTTTGTACGATTTTTTTGTTTAATTTTGTAAAAATGTATATTAAATTTTATATTCTGTTGATGTTTGTAGTTATCAAATAAATATTTAGGTAGTTTTGTCAAAATTTGAGTTTCTAATTCTAAAAGATTTGTTTTGAATTTTGAAAGTTGTCTAATAGTGTTGTCTATTTCAATGTTAAGTAATTGTTTCCTTAACCTGTAGTATAGCTTGTCAAGTTGTTGCACACTTCTAGGATCCTGTGTGTAGGTGGTGGCTGGTGTTATAGTTGCATTGTGCGTGATGTGGGTTGGCATGATGCCTTGTCTTCGGCATTGGAGTAAAAAGATTCTTCTGTTCGTAAATGTTGCAATTCTGATGTTCGTTTTCGCCCAAAGTTTGAGTTGCCTGGTTGTTGGTAGGCCATATCGTTGCGCAATCATTTGGAAAAACCTATTTCTGTAAATAGGTGATAGGTAATTACGACTGTAATTAGTTAAGGAAACTGGATAGGGGGTTTTGACAGTCAATTTGTAGGCTTAAGTGTAATACACTCTTTTTAATTTGTCAAGCTTTCGGTTATATTTTTAACCATCCTCAGGACACTGTAATACAATAATGAAATACGTACAATATGTTTAAGAATAAAATTTGGTTTTTAGTACTCACATTAGTTGAGATTTTTTTGTAGAACATACAGCATTTACAAACATGTAATTTTGAACATGCACACGCGCATGGTTTAGTAAAATAATGAGTCGAAATAACTGAGTTACATATTAAAATTTTTTGGCCAAAAATAGTTAACACAGTGAAATTGATAATTTACAAACTAATAAAGCTAACAATTTTGTTAAATTAATGTAAAACTTTTATAATTGTGCACAAGTTGTCGACGTAAACACGTGTACAACACCATTTTGTGAAAATTAACTGTCAAAAAAATCCACTAAAACATAGAAATAGTTGTTCCTAAAAAGTGTGCGTTCAGTCGTTTCATGTTATTTAATAGTAAATAAACAAAGGAATGTTTTTTAATTTTTTTTTTTGAAATTTAACCCGGATCTAGGTGTGGTGGATTGTGAATATTATTCGACAATTTTAACAGGTAAGTGTATATAACTATTTTTGGCCAAAAAATTTTAATATGTAACTCAGTTATTTCGGCTCATTATTTTACTAAACCATGCGCGTGTGCATGTTCAAAATTACATGTTTGTAAATGCTGTATGTTCTACAAAAAAAATCTCAACTAATGTGAGTACTAAAAACCAAATTTTATTCTTAAACATATTGTACGTATTTTATTATTGTATTACAGTGTCCTGAGGATGGTTAAAAATATAACCGAAAGCTTGACAAATTAAAAAGAGTGTATTACACTTAAGCCTACAAATTGACTGTCAAAACCCACTATCCAGTTTCCTTAACTAATTACAGTCGTAATTACCTATCACCTACTTACAGAAATGGGTTTTTTCCAAATGATTGCGCAACGATTTGGCCTACCAACAACCAGGCAACTCAAACTTTGGGCGAAAACGAACATCAGAATTGCAACATGCCAACCCACATCACGCACAATGCAACTATAAGTCAACTCAAGTTTGGAATCCTATATATGATAAATACAAATCCTACATAGAGACAGTGCAGAAGAAATTTGTAAAATTCTGTTATTATAAAGCCCATCGTCATTATCCTTGTTTTGATTATAACTATTCTGATTTATTAACTGAATTCAATATGTATACCTTAGAAACTCGTCGGAAAATACAGTCATGTATTTATTTATACAAAATTTGTCACGGAATAATCGATGATTGTTTTTCTCTTGAAAGTTTATCCATTCATATACCCCGTCAGAATACTAGAAACCATATAACTTTTTACTGTCCTCCTGCACGTACGAATTATGAAACGAAATTACCTATTAGACAAATGACGAATATTTACAATTGTTCATCTTCTTACAGTGATATTTTTTCTGATTCATTAATGAAATACAAACAAGCATTACAAAATTATTTTGTAAGATAAAATCAGCCTTTATTACTATATGTATAAAGTTTTTGTTATTTTAATCACGTCTATGTTCAAAATGTATTACACACTATTGATTTCTTATTCTTTGTTAATTTTCATGTAATCGTCCTATAATTGGGATATTTTCCTGTTGGATAGATTGTCAAATAAATAAATAAATAAATAAATAAATAACACCAGCCACCACGTACACACAGGGTCCTAGAAGTGTGCAACAACTTGACAAGCTATACTACAGGTTAAGGAAACAATTACTTAACATTGAAATAGACAACACTATTAGACAACTTTCAAAATTCAAAACAAATCTTTTATAATTAGAAACTCAAATTTTGACAAAACTACCTAAATATTTATTTGATAACTACAAACATCAACAGAATATAAAATTTAATATACATTTTTACAAAATTAAACAAAAAAATCGTACAAAATTTAACAACCTTAAACAAATAGAGCATAACAGGATACAAACACAACCTAAGTGGTTTAAAAACCTAACCGATACTCAAATCCCAAATGATGTACAAACAATTTTAAGTCTTGGACCTAAATTCTGTATAAGACCTTGTACTAAACAAATTTGTGTTCGTAAACTGTTATGTGATATTGAATATATTATTAGCAGCTTCGCAGAAAGCGACAAAAATGTATGTAGGGCTCAGGTCACCAATGTCTTGACAAATTGTTTACAAAATAATCACAAAATCAATAATTACTTTCAGTACTTATTACACAATGCCAAAAAGTTTTTGAATGAAAACCCCCACCTTATTGTTTTGCAATCTGATAAAGGCAATGTTACCTGCGTGATGAAAAAAGAGGACTATCACAACAAAGCACTTGAAATCTTGTTGGACACTAATTCTTATAAAAAACTGAATCATGATCCGACTAACACTATACAGCAAAATGCTAACAAAATTATCAGCAAGTTGAAGAATGCTAATAAGATCACCAAAGAAATAGCTAAAACGTTAACAATTTATAATGCTAATGCCCCAAAATTTTATGGTCAACCCAAAATTCATAAAAGAACCTTATCACTTAGACCTATAATAGCTTCAATAGACGCGCCTAATTCTAAAATAGCTTCATTCCTCACCAACATTCTTACTATAGCTTATAACAAAGAAAACAACTATTATACGAAAGACTCATTCGAATTTGCTGATTTTATTAATAATTCTTCAATACCTGATAATTATGTTTTAATTAGTCTTGATGTTGTTTCATTGTTCAGTAATATATCTACGGAGCTGGCGGTAAACAGTATAACCATAAAATGGGAACAAATACAAGACTACACGACTTTAGACCTACAAGATTTTTTAGATTTACTTAAATTTGTTTTTTCTAGCAGCTACTGCGCATATGATAGTCATTTTTACAAACAATTACTTGGTAGTCCAATGGGTGCCATTATTAGCCCCATCATCGCCCAATATGTCATGGATTCACTCCTCGATGAATGTATACCAAAACTAGACTTTCAACTACCATTTATTAAAAAGTTTGTGGATGACATTATATGTGCGGTACCTGCAGACAAAGCAGATCAAATTCTTCAAACATTTAATAACTATCACCCCCAAATTCAATTTACAATTGAAATAGAAGTAAATTTATGTATACCATTTCTTGATACTTTGGTGATTAGAGATGAAAGAGGCAACCTTAAAACAGATTGGTACACCAAACCAATAGCCTCATAAAGGTACATCCACCACTTATCAGAACAACCTAAACGTACAAAAATAAATGTTATTCTTGGTCTTAAAAGTCGCATCTTACGTATTTCCCACCCTAACTTTCACAATAAAAACCTACACAGACTCCGTGATGTATTACTGAGCAATGGTTACCCGAAACATCTAATAAACAACTTACTTTTTAATACAAACAACCAACCTCAACAAAATCAGGTACAAGATCAACAGAATGAACCACAAGAATTCAAATATGCATCCATACCATACATACCAGATCTTACACCTCAATTAACGAAAGTTCTCAAACATGACGCGGTTAAAATTGCTTTTAAAAGTAGCTTAACAGTAAACAAAATATTTTCAAAATTAAAGGACAAAACTCCTACACAGAATCAATCTAATATAGTATACCGTATTTCTTGTGCTGATTGCCAGGCACAATATGTAGGACAAATTGTAGAACACTCAAAAGTAGAATAACATCTCACAAAAGTGACACTAAACTTAAACCTACAGCTTGTGCTTTGGCAGAACACTGCAATAAATACAAACACAAAATGTTATACGATGAAGCTGAAATATTAGATAAAGAACAAAATTTATTAAAACAAACATTTCTAGAAATGATTCATATCAATAATACCGAAAACCCCATAAACAAACGGACAGACATTGATGGACTGAGCCATATACAGTGTGAACACTGAAAACCGAGACATAGGCGTTTACCATGGGAAAACAGTTTTTTTCAAATATTATCTGTCCCGCAAGAGTATAGTGGGAGTTTTTGATATGGTTAGAAAGATTATTTAATTTGGCATCGAAGAGTATCTAAATACTCCTAATTTAATGCCTTATTATTGAAATATTTACGAAAGTATAATCCTACTTGACAGTTATTACTTATAATTTACTAAAAATAGTAATCATGGAAACGTATTCGGTAGCTGACTTGGTTAAATCAAGGCTCCATGATAATTTTTCACTAGTTCAAATCCCTCCCGGTTCAAGTTAATATTTTTATTATTTTTATATTTATTTTGTACAATGTATTATTAAATAAATTACAAAATTAAAACAAATAATTTTTGGTACATCAAGTATTTTATTGACTGAATGTACAAGAAGTGAAACAAATATGTAAATTTAAGCCAAATAAATAATTAAGTTTAGTTTTATGTTCGTCATTAACGCAACCGGTTTTTTCAAATTTTAAAATGATTCGTCTAGTTCGTTCATGGGATGCAATTTGTCTATCAGGATATATCCTAGCAAAAAAGTCTCTAATTTCTCGTAAACTCATCCCTTGATTGTAAAATTTAATTATACTATTTTTTTCTTCTAATGAAAAATACATCGGAAAAATGACAATAAAAGTCTAACACAGGACAAACCTGTGTGAGAGTTTATTTATTATTGATTACTTTTTGTTTTTTGCTTAATACTATTAAGAGTGATATAACAAAGAAATAGTATAGTAAATTCAAGAAAATACTTGACGTACCAAAAATTATTTGTTTTAATTTTGTAATTTATTTAATAATACATTGTACAAAATAAATATAAAAATAATAAAAATATTAACTTGAACCGGGAGGGATTTGAACTAGTGAAAAATTATCATGGAGCCTTGATTTAACCAAGTCAGCTACCGAATACGTTTCCATGATTACTATTTTTAGTAAATTATAAGTAATAACTGTCAAGTAGGATTATACTTTCGTAAATATTTCAATAATAAGGCATTAAATTAGGAGTATTTAGATACTCTTAGATGCCAAATTAAATAATCTTTCTAACCATATCAAAAACTCCCACTATACTCTTGCGGGACAGATAATATTTGAAAAAAACTGTTTTCCCATGGTAAACGCCCATGTCTCGGTTTTCAGTGTTCACACTGTATACACTTACCTGTTAAAATTGTCGAATAATATTCACAATCCACCACACCTAGATCCGGGTTAAATTTCAAAAAAAAAAAATTAAAAAACATTCCTTTGTTTATTTACTATTAAATAACATGAAACGACTGAACGCACACTTTTTAGGAACAACTATTTCTATGTTTTAGTGGATTTTTTGACAGTTAATTTTCACAAAATGGTGTTGTACACGTGTTTACGTCGACAACTTGTGCACAATTATAAAAGTTTTACATTAATTTAACAAAATTGTTAGCTTTATTAGTTTGTAAATTATCAATTTTACTGTATTAACTATTTTTGGCCAAAAAATTTTAATATGTAATTCAGTTATTTCGACTCATTATTTTACTAAACCATGCGCGTGTCCACTTTCAAAATTACATGTTTGTAAATGCTGTATGTTCTACAAAAAAATCTCAACTAATGGAGTACTAAAAACCAAATTTTATTCTTAAACATATTGTACGTATTTCATTATTGTATTACAGTGTCCTGAGGATGGTTAAAAATATAACCGAAAGCTTGACAAATTAAAAAGAGTGTATTACACTTAAGCCTACAAATTGACTGTCAAAACCCACTATCCAGTTTCCTTAACTAATTACAGTCGTAATTACCTATCACCTATTACCTATATATATAAATAAGATGTTATATTCAATTTCTAAAGACTCATTTTCAATTTATATTGAGGAGCGTGTATAAAAATGAAAGACGAGATTCAATCTAAATTCTCAGTTTATTTACAAAATTGAATAATTATTGTTTTTTTTACAAAGTGAACTTATTCTAAAAAAATATATATTACAAAATTATGAATAATTAGCCTAGGAGTTTGTAGTTATGATTTGGTGTGCTGTGATTTGTTATAAAAGTGAATTGTGTATCAGAGTATGCTTTATTTTAAATGTTTACGTGTGTGTGTGTGTGTGCGTGCGCGCGCGTGTGCGTGTGTGTGTGTGTGTGGCATGGGTGTTGGTGACTTTATCGCCACAATACCCCCCTGCCAGTGATTCGCAATCACGAGGTTTTTGCTGGAGGCTGTCCGGGAAGCGTACTTTCTTGAAGTCTGGTATGACATTTGTGCTGTCAACGTCTGTCATGACCTACGCAGGTTTCAGTCTGTCAATTGATAGTCAAATCACGTCCGTTTATGTTGACAGTAAATGTCTTGTCAGAACTGGAAATAACCTTAAACGAACCATCATAAGGTTGTTGTAAAATCTTCTTTGGTCCATCGCACCGAACAAAAACATGCTGTGTTTTTGAAAGGTCTGTGAAAACAAATATATTTTTACAACCATGTCGTGCACCCTAAGTAGATTGCAGATCTCTCATATCTCTTTTTAGGTTTTTAATGAAGTCTGGAGCATCGTCAGCAGAGTTTGCAGACTGTGGAGCAAGAAATTCTCCTGGAAGACGAAGAGATTGTCCATTAATTATTTCAGCGACAGTAGCTTGTAAATCTTGTTTCCAAGCTGATCTAATTCCTAACATCACCGTTGGAAGAACTTCGATCCATGTGTTGGTGTTATGACATTTAATTGCTGCTTTAAGCTGCCGATGAAACCGCTCAACCATACCGTTCGCAGATGGATGATACGCTGTTGTTCGGAAATGTCACACCTGTTAGACAATTTAAATACCTAAATAGGTGTGATTCAAACTGCCTACCTTGATCTGTTATGGGGTATGCCAAATCGAGCGATCCAGTTAGCATAGAACGCTCTAGCAATGGTGACAGTTTCTTGATCTGGTAACGGGATGGCTTCTGGCCACCAGGAGAAACGATCAACACATGTCAAGCAGAATTTATACCCTTGGGAATATGGCATAACAATAATGTCAATATGTACATGATCAAATCTAGTTGATGGGGTTAAAAATGTTCCAGGAGCGGAAAAAACATGACGGGTTACCTTAGAACATTGGCACTCTTGGCAGCTGCGACACCATATTATGCAATCTTTTTTCATAGATGACCATCCATATCTTTTTGTTAAGAGATTCATGGTAGCATTCGTTCCAGGGTGAGACAATCGATGTACCATGTTGAATGCAGCTTTGCGAAATTGTGCAGGATTGTATGGACGTGCCCTTGATGTGTTTATTTACAAAATTGAATAATTATTGTTTTTTTTACAAAGTGAAATTATTCTACATATATATATATATATATATATATATATATATATATATATATAACGTATGTTTCATAAGTTTTGGCACAAAATATTTAACCAAATATTTTTGGAATAAATAATTTTATTTAAACTTTTATTATTTCCTATAATTAACTATTTAGATACTAAATTAATAACTTAAACTAAATGAAGGGACCTGTGCTACTCAACGAGGCGCAATTTTCGACGAGCATCTCTCATCAGGTTCTGGGCGACTTGGACATCAATTTCTCTTCTTTTTATGAAAATTCTACGCTTTAGTTCTTCGTATTCAGCTTGCCACCCTCCATCACACATCTTACGAGATAAAAGTGCCCAAAAATCTTCAATTGGGCGAGCTTGAGGTAAATTAGGTGGAGTAAAAAGTAAAATATTTTTCATCGACCATAATAATAATTTTCTCATCCGCAAAATGTATTCGCCTTAGTTGACGATAGCACCGTGGTATACGTGCTCTTTGATTTGAGGTATATTTGGGACAATTTAGTTTTTTTTTTTTATTTTAAACCACTTCTTTCTATTTTCCGGGGTTCTCTATCCTTTGAAGTATGGTACTCCCTAGCTAATTACCTTATGGATATCCCAACTCTGTCTTTTACTCTTCTTACCAATCTTTCCGCTCTATCCGGTGTAAAAATCCTTGGTCTTCCACTTTTTGGGATATTTGTTCACATTCGGCTATTGTACGATAAATTGTTCTGCACGAGATATTATTTTAAAAACTCCGAATGATATCAGGCGTAGGGATCCACCCAACCAAATTATAAATACATTTTCGAATATTTAATTTATAAGATATTTTAAAGCAACTGATTTAAAAAAATGAGCTGTTAAATTAAAGATAAGAATAACAATTTTTTTGTCCAAAAAGCCAATCTGGTATTTGATCATGTTTTCTTTATTTACAGCCATTGAAATTTGTGCCAAAACTTATTAGACATACGTTATATTACAAAATTATGAATAGTTAGCCTAGGAGTTTGTAGTTATGACTTGGTGTGCTGTGATTTGTTACGAAAGTGAATTGTGTATGCTTTATTTTAAATGTTTATGTGTGTGTGTGTGTGTGCGTGTGTGCGTGTGTGTACGTGTGTGTGCGTGTGTGTGTGTGCACTTTATCGCCACAGTATTAAATATGATTGTTCTATTTTACTAAAGTTTATCCCGTGTCTAGAAACCTGCCATTCTACGGTTTCAAAAAATTGTTCTCGAAGTATAATATCTGTATAAATGGAATTTATCGGTACAATAACTACTTTTAGTTTATATTCACAGTTATAACTAGGGCTGTCAAAATCTGCTGAAATTGCTAACCGGTGAACCGTCGGTTTACATACCGGTTAACCGAAAAACCGAATAACCGGTTTCAAGTCAACAACCGAATATTAACCGGTCAGAAAAACCGGTTTTTAGCCGGTCAAAAAACCGGTTTTTAACCGGTCAAAGAACCGGTTTGTAACCGATCAAAAACCGATTTTTAACCGGTCAGAAAACCGGTCTTTACCCGGTCAAAAAACCGGTTTTTATCCGGTCGGAAAACAGGTTTTTAACCGGTCAGAAAACCGGTTTATATCCTTTAATTTGGTGCATGTTCAAAAGTTTCCTCAAAACGTATCGAGTTTTAAGGGCGCCGTTAACTTTTTGGAAACATCGTACTTCTTTGGGAAATAAATTTCGGTAAACTTTCCCTGTGTACACTAAAATCTTGACAATTTATTGTTTAGCAATGGTTTATGATATACGTATATATGGTATGCGAGCAATATCTTCGATTATTATTCATATTTCACCAACTCCGTATTGATTCGGAAGGTTGTTGAAATGCTGTATTTAAAATTGTTTTCGATGTTGTTCATATAGATCTTCGTGTCTAATACATCTTTAAAAATTTTTGTCATTACTGTATTACTGTATATTCAACGATTGCTGAAGATGGGCTTGCCCTAAGCTCGAAACGTCCTTAATAATAGTATATTACATCCTAGGTGGGAAATGTTTCATTACAGCCGAGGGCTTATGTATATTACCGAGAGGCGAAGCCTCGAGGTGAGATAAAGCGCGAGGCTGTAATGAAACTCCCACCGAGGTTATGTATCTTATTTTATTCACAATCATCCTCATTTTAAATCAATAATTTTCAAAATAAATCAATAGCTATAACCTTTAATTATTTTTTTTGGCTGCTCTTAAAATTTGTTTTAACCTACTTTATTATAAGGATTTATGACAATGTTGCTAGGCAACCTCTACATAAACATTTCCAACCCAAGAGATGGAAGTAAAATCTGTTATTTTTTAAATATATATACTTAGTTTCAAAAATAATATGAAAAAAAATGTTTCAAATGTATCCTACAAATAAAAGTAAAATCTGTTATTTCCAACCTAAGAGAATGTCATTAAAGTTAAGAATGACGTATTTCCCAACATCCAAAAGGTTAGGAATCGGTATATTACTATAATGATTGTGAATAAAGAATTTTACAATACACGTGGACCATTTATGCCTTTTGTTTTCATCTATAAACCATTCAACGCTTGGTCCTTTCACCCCTTTCTTCATTATTAATATCACGAGCTTATATTTAATGAGAGAATATAATGAATTTTTATTAAAATTAACTGCCAATGTTGTAAAAATGCCATAGCAGTTAGTAACGAATAGAAATAAGGTGATATTCTTTGTTTTTTATCATCGCTGTGATAGATATGTAACTATGGAAATTCTGAATGTTGATTGGCGGAAAACATATCATGTGAATTATTTCCGATTTCAATGTAATTTACTTTTATTTCAAAAATATTATTAAAAGAAATAATAACATATTAAGGTTGGTAACATTAACAGTTTCAATAAGCATTTGAAATTTATTTATTTTGATATATAGCATTTTGTCTTAGAGCTATTTAGACGTTAGGTTATAGTTAATTTTTTTTAAAAAGAAAGAGTGCTATGAACCGGTTAGAAACCGATTAAAAACCGTCTATAAACCTGTTAACAACCGGCTATTAATCGGTTAAAAACCGGCTATTGACCGGTTAAAAACCGGCTATTGACCGGTTAATAACCGGCTAAAAACAGGTTATTGACCGGTTAAAAACCGGCTATTAACCGATTAAAAGCCGGCTACAAACCGGTTAACCGGCTAGCCGAATATTTCATTATTGAAAAACCGGTTTCCGGTTAACCGATTAACCGAATACTTTTGACAGCCCTAGTTATAACTAAGGTAAAGATTGCAATTATGTTACAATATATATTTTAGTATTATTTAATCCATTTAAAATATTGTTATTTTGTCCTATTTGCAATCCATTAGTGTGATTTCCTTTGATTAAATTCATTTTAGTGCCAGTATCAATCAAAGCATTCAATATTTTATTACCCAGAAAACCATTTTTAATAAATTTTGATATTGACCTTACAGTATTCATAGATTGTCTTACGGTAGATGGGTGTGGTACCTGTACCTGTTTTGTTGAAGTTGAATCACAGTTTCTAGCATTAATAATATATACTACGTACGTAGAACTGTGTCTTCATATTTTAAAAACATATTTTCTAACTCTCCTTTTATATGGGATCATTCCATATTAGAGGTATCAGGATTTGAATGATACCAGTATTTAGCATGTGACACCAATTTGTTCGTCGCCAATAATTTTATTATGTCATCTGTCAAATCATATATAATTTGTATATCACCTATGCACTTCAGCCATAACTCACTATCGTCGGATTCATCCTGACCTCCAAAAACAGGAATCTGCAAAGAAATTTCAGAAAAAGGGATTACAGGTTCACGTCGTTCACCTTGGTAATTCTCTTCTCCCTGAGATTCTGAATTTCATTGTGGTTATCTTGAATTATTTCTAACATTTTATTCATATTACTCATCATTTGCATAACAGTGATGTTTTCACCACTAACTTCTCTTTTGCCATGACACCGGTTATTTCAGTACATCGAAATATACGGGTGTTGATAATGACCTGTTTTCTTTTTGTGTCTTTTAAATCTTTTATCTTTATCCCACTTCTGAAATACTGTGAGGGGCCAAAGCGGTGAGCGGGCAAGATACAGATACAAAAATCAGGAGTAATGAAAAGTACCACTGTTGTTATATATTCTCTGTGCATCACTTGTCAATAATAATTGATACAAAAACATTATAACATCAATATACATTATATAAGGTCATTGGCTTGTCAGTGTCAGAGTGTCAGTACCATCACACTATATACTATTAATTATTAAAATATCTTTCAGAACCCATATTAATAATTGGAATAATAATACCTGTTTAGTTTAGGTTCTGCATTTTTATTAAAAAAAAAAAAAAAAAAACGTTTCGGCCCCATAAACTGGAGCCTTCATCAGGAAAAATAACATATAAAATGTGACAAAAGCAAGAAAACAAGTAACCAAGGTAACATGAAACAAAAAGTCTAGAAAAAATTGTATACATATTACAAATTACAACATATTTATAACTGGAAGCCAAACGCGACTAAGTTTTAAACCGTCACAAAGATTCAGATTAATATCACTGGTTTTATAAATCTCAATAATTAATCTGTTAAGTCGTGTTGTTAATATATAACAAAAATTATTGCTAGACCAACACTTTTTGTAACATCTATTAATAAAGAGTACGGCTGCGGTATTTTGCTACCGATAAAGTGTCTCTCAGCTATACAGATCACTTCTCTGCCAGTTTATGGGACGGTTTTTCGTCTGGCAGAAGGAGAGTTTTCCTGAGAAGATGCATGATCGCCGTCCAAGTTATTGCCGGGCATGCATATATTGTCTAGTAAATTGTATACATAAAAAAGGTAACATTTACGTACTTTTCATGTTACTTAGGTTACTTGTTTTTTGTTTTTGTCACATTTTATATGTTATTTTTCCCTGAAGAAGGCACGAGTTTGTGGTGAGGAAACGTTGATTTTTTTAATAAAAGTACAGAACATAAACTAAAAAGGTAGTATTATTCCAACTCTATTAATCATTAAACAATACATGCTATTTAAGATTCTATTTGAAGCACAGCCTACATATTATGAAATACATTTATAGTTAACAATTATTATAAAATATATACAAACTTAGGAACATAACGGGCGGAGCCATGTCGACGTCAGCACTTTCACTTACAAACACTGGATAGAGAGTAAAAACTGACAGACAGTTGTCTCTTGTTCAAGTATTCTGAAGGGTATTTGGGGGTATCTTATACAGGGTGTTTCACGGATATGGAACACCCCAATTATTTTCTTAATTATTAGGAATAGAAGAAAATCATTCCAATAAAAGTTGCAGTAGATCAAGGGGGGCATTCACTTACTGTAGAAAATCATTTTAAACCAGTGGTTCTCAAGTTACAAACCAAAGTTATATATTTTTTAAATGGGATATTATACATTTTTTAGGCTCATTCAGCAGAGTATTTTTTTCTGAATTCAACCATATAAATATTTTATGTGCTTACATAAAAAAATATTGAGAAAAATTCATTTGAAAATTAAATATTTTTTTTTAACAACACAAAACAGTAGGCCATGATCAATAACAAAAAAATTAACTTGTATTTAACTTCACAAATAACTTTCAAAATTGTTTCCATTATTTTCTAAACATAAATTAATTCCCCTAACTACGGTTTCTGGTGTAACTTTTCTAAAAATGTCCGGTGGCAGTGAAACACATGAATCCCTAATACGCTATTTAAGGTTTTCTTTTGTGGTTATGGGCTGAGAATATACTTTATCTTTTAAATAACCCCACAAAAAGAAGTCCATCGGCGTCAAGCCAGCAGTACGTGCTGGCCACTTGTATGGACCATTGTCAACGATATTCAAACATAAAGTCTAGTCTTTTACTAACTAGCACAGTATTGTGAGCTGGAGTACCGTTATGTTGGAACCACATAGTACTCCTTTCTTGTAGATTTAAATCTTCTAAATATTCCGTTATTTCATTCTTCAAAAAGTTTAAATTTCTTTCAATAGTTAAATTTTCATTGTAAAAATGGGGCCAGAAAATTCTATTTCCCATCACACCTAACCAACGTTAAAACTCCATTTATGCTGATGATTTCTTTCTCTAAAAGAATATGAATTTTGAGCTAACCATAAATGTTCGTTGTTCCTATTAAATAACCCATTATTTGTAAATTTCGATTCGTCTGTCCATAAGATTTTATTTAGGTAATTATTATCATCTTGAAATTGAACTATAAACCATTCACAAAATTCAATTCTTCGTACATTATCATTATCATGCAACTTTTGAACTAAATTGTATGAATATGATTTTAATTTATATTTCTTTAAAATTCTCCACACTGACGCATTTGATATATAATGATGAGACGCTATTTCTCTAGTTGATGTAGTAGGATTTTCTGAAATAAATGATAAAACAGAAATTTCTCTTTCTTCCCTATTTCTCACTGGACACGGCATTATCTTTTTTTTTTTAGAAAATTCACCATGTACTTTTAAATTTCTTTTCAATTGATAAATCATTTTTCTAGACACGGGTGGTTTGTTCGGGTATCTCACCAAACACAAAACAAGCTTCAATAGCATTTTTATGACACTCTCCATAAATTAAAAGTAAATTTCAATAATCTTCAACAGTCAAATTTTCCATATTAACTAAAATAGAATATTTAAGAAAACACTCGCCATGTTTCACAAGAAATTAGCATCTGAATCAACCTTTGGCCATCAACAGACCGGCGTCTTAAGTCAATTATCTTTTATGAGATACTTTACATCTCTCGCCATGCTCTAACAAGAGGGAAATGCGTCTATGGTTACTAGCTGAGCATGGCCGGCGTCTGCTGATGGCCGAAAGGTTGATTCAGATGCTGATTTCTTGTGAAACATGGCGAGTGTTTTCTTAAGTATTCTATTTAATTTAAAATTGTTTCACCTAGAGTTCGCTATTTTACTATTAATGTTTAAATAGCTGCCAGTGCATTTTGGCGATCCCACGATAGATGGTTCTGCATGTGGATACATTCCCTCTTAAGTCCACTATCTTTTATGAGATACTTTACATCTCTCGCTATGCTCAGTCGGGCATTGTCTCTGTAAAGAGACACCAGTTATACCATACTGATGAGCTCTAACAAGAGCAAAACGCATCTATGGTTACTAGTTAAGCATGGCCGGCGTCTGTTGATGGCCGAAAGGTTGATTCGGATACTGATTTCTTGTGAAACATGGCAAGTGTTTTCTTAAATATTCTATTTTATTTAAAATTGTTTCACCTAGAGTTCGCTATTTTACTATTAATATTTAAATAGCTGCCAGTGCATTTTGGCGATCCCTCTATAGATGGCTCTGCATGTGGGTACATTCCCTCTTAACCCTGCAGTAGTCGCACCATTTTTATAATCAACAGTAGTTGCACCGGTCTCAATTTATTTCTGGTTTTCCTGCAATATTAAACGTAATGAAATACCTTTCTATAAATTTTTATTTATAAGAAAAATCATATAATTGTTAATACAGAGTAAATTAAACAAATTAAAATGGTATTACATAAATAAACATGTACTTAATACTAACAAAATAACAAAACCTAATTTATTATGAAATAAAGGCATTTGATAGCATTTTTCGCAGACTACTTATGTGCTCTAGGCACATATACACTTCGCAGTTACCACAAAAATATCCGGTTTTTTTTTTTGGTACTGCAAAAATAACATCTGCCCTTGATTGCTTCCTGTGGTGCAGTGGAATCTTCAGGTGCCAGTCCACAAATAGATTGCATCCTATCTTTCAGATGCCGTGGAATACTTTGTATTGTAACTCTAATTTGTAAATAAGGTATAATTAGATCATAAGCTAAAGTTCGTAAAAAATCCGCCTTCGTAAATTTACAGTAGAATTGTTAGAGGTGTGTACAACTAAAGAATTCATTGTAGCAATGTTTAAAATTGAGTAGAATATTACCATGGGCCACCGTCTTATATTTCTAGCCTCGTTGTAATTTGCGCATAGCTGGTCCACAGTATCTACACCTCCTTTTGTACTGTTATAATTACAAATTATCTCTGGTTTTCCATTGTCGGGATTAATATTGTCATCATGGTGTAAAGTGGATAGTAGTACAACGTTTTTCCCTTGTTTAAGAATATATGACACAAGTGTAGATCTGTTTCTAAATCCAAACATGCTCGCCCCAGGTGGATGTGTTGGCCTAGAAAATTCCAGTGGTAGTTCTCTTTTATTTTTTCGTATCGTTCCAATAACCGTTAAGTTATAATCTTTCAACAATTTATCTACAAGTCCAATGCTGGTGATCCAATTATCCAATGTTACATTTCTTCCTGACCCGTAAATTGGGTCACAAAGTCTCCCTACAATGTCGTTAGGACTATTGCTCATTTTGTAAGGGCCGTCTGGTTGCTTCCTGACATATACTTCTAAGTTGGTTGTATAATACATTTTTGCGTCACAAAGGGCAAAAATGTTGATCCCATATTTATTAGCTTTGGAGGGTATGTATTGACAAATTATACCCATTTTTGCAATTGATAACGAACAGATGAAAGAAATTACTTATTGGTGCGAGTTTATCCAATTTTCTTCGCTCTTCTCGGGTTTCTCTGTCATCAAATCTCAAACATCTGAGTAGAAATCTGAATCTTTGGAAACACATTGTTAATCTAAATATGTCAACTCCAGAACCATCAGTTCTCCATAGGTCTTCGGCATTTATACGATTCGCCTTGAGGACTCCAGCAAAGTAAAGTAGACCTATAAGAGCTTGAATTTCTACTAAATCCGTAATATTAGCATCTCTATCTCTGGAAAAAATTCCCTGTATAGACGTAATATACTTATTTGTATTTTCAACAATAATTTTCAATATTTCGTCATTTACAAAATATCGGAGGATCTCCAAAGAAGCTTTTAGAGATCGCGTAGCTAATTTCGATATTGGAAGATGAAGCACTTTGTTTTCATTTCTCGTTCTTACAGTTTTGGGAGGTACATGTTTGGCCCACTTTGTTTTGTCCTTTCCTATGAAAGAAACGCTGTTACTTCAATGTCAGATATATCTTGCTCGGATTCACTGTCGCCTTCTCTTTTTTCAATAAACTCTTCTTCGGCCTCATCTTCTGTATCGTCATAAATCAATTCGTCTTCATTTTCTAACAATCCCTCCATCAACAACCTCAAGCGCTTCTGTTCTTTTTCGTAACTGGCCATACTGAAAATGTGCATTTTTAGTTATAAATAAGCAAATAAAGTTGCACTTTTACATACCTTTTATAATTTTCCAAAGTAAATTGACAAACAAATAACATACGTAAGTAGTCGCACCGGTGTACAGGACCGAAAAACCCTACAAAATTCAAACGTGTGAACTTAATATCAAGAGCTGTTGACAGCGTACGGACAATATGAAGTTAGGAAGGTACTAAGAGAACTAAGGCGCATGTGCAAACAGGGTAGTAATAAGTTGATATTATTCTTGCGTCGGTCTCAGATACCAGCATGCGACTACTGGGTACCTATTCTATAACTTTTTCAACTTTACCAAGATCTTCATCGTTTGATTTTCCCCCTCTCTAACGATAGATTTCTGAGTTATACTAGTAACTTTAATGTCCCCATATTGTTGGTGTTTTGAGAATGGATTGGTAATACATTTAAATCAAATCTGACATTTACAAATTAATCTTATATAAGTTGTTATGATGAGATAATAAACAAAGATTTCAATGTATCAGTAATATATATATACACAAAATTGCGTTCTTGCATAATTAATAATAATAATAATAATGTACAACTATTGTATGTATTTATCGTTTTGCTTTGAAATAGTGAAAAGAGAATGTAAGAAAATAAAAGAAAAACAAATTATATAAATGTATTCTTTATTTTTTAGAAATAGTTTCCATGGCGACAGCTATACATTCCAAAAATTCATTTGTTTTCGCTAATTCACTCATCCCGACTTCTTTGAAATCCACTGCATGGCGTAGCATATTTCTTGATCATCCTATAACACACAAAACAAAATTATTATGTATACCTAATATTTATGTACATTCTCTTTGTATTCATCTATCTTGACATCTGTTTATATCTTTGATGATTTAAAATGAATTTGCAAACGAAATTGATTCGTAAAATTTGTACTTACTACTGGTACTGGGTGTAGCTCCACCTTTTGTGGCTGTGGCAGTGGCAGATGATGTAGCTGTGGCAGTTGGCCTGTGGAGAATGACAGCAGGTTGCCTTATTCAATCTAAAATTTGATAGAAATTCAACATCTGACATGCTGAATGGATCCTGCATATCTCGAATGTGCCTTCGAAATAATCTATCTTGCTCTTCCAATTCCTCATCGTCCAGCACCAGCTCCAACTCTTCCTCCTCTAAAATTTCTAAACCAGCATGTAGTAATGCCATTTATCTGAAAAACAGTAACGGTAAATATTATTTCCAACAATAAAATATAATATAGGTAGGATATTTAAACATCCATCATAGTATATTTAATGATGAATGAATGCAACGCGATTTTTACCAGAATTGAACAGAATGTCATTGACACAAGGAGATTTATTTGAATTGAATTTGTATATTTTTTAAATTTAGACGATTATAAAACTGATTTAAAAATATTAAAATTGTACATGCATATGTACTAATTGAATTTAATAATTTCTTCAGTAATAAATTTCAAATATTAGGTATTTATATTCTACAAGTATAAACAAATTCATGTTAAATGTTAAAATAAAATAATAGTAGTATAGCTTCAACTCACATTAAGAAATTAAAAATAAAAACCACTTAAATTCAACACAAAAAAGGTGAAACTCAAACGATTCAATAATGGCGCTGAAACAACTGACAGCTTCGATCTTGATAACTTTATTCCAAGATCCTATGCGGTCTTGGAATCCCGTTTCGAATTCTCCGTTGGATGTGACGTCATGTCTCGCATTTCGGTTATGACCGCCGGTGTTCGACTATATCCGCTGGAAAATATACCAAGAGTGCTCGCGTATCAATATTGGTAAAAGTTATAGAATAGGCCTCCTGGAGGGTTAAGTCAACTATCTTTTATGAGATATTTTACATCTCTCGCAATTCTCAGTTGGGAATTGTCTCTGCAAAGAGACAGCAGTTATACCATACTGATGAGCTCTAACAAGAGCGAAACGCGTCTATGGTTACTAGCTGAGCAAGGCCGGCGTCTGCTGATGTCCGAAAAGTTGATTCAGATGCTGATTTTTTATGGCGAGTGTTTTATTAAACATTCTATTTAATTTAAAATTGTTTCACCTAGAGTTCGCTATTTTACTATTAATATTTAAATAGCTGCCAGTGCATTCCATATTAACGTTTACTTTTCACCAAAACACAACAATTACAATTACTTATTATAAATAATAATATTTTGACATAACAATAGCAGTTTAGTATAAGTTAATGGGGGAGTTCACTTATATTAAATTTGTAGATAAGATTTATTTATAACTGTTTCTAATCGTATTAGTGTATTATTAAATATAAAAAAATATAATTTTATTGTAACACTTTTTTTTAATTACGTAAAAGTGTAGCATATATTTAAATCGTCCGCCAATGACGTCACGGGATTCAAATGTGCTACTTCCAGATGGCGCTGTTGTCTTAATAAACGACATTTGAACAAACATAAACACAAACATAACCTTTGAATTAATTGTCATGCCTGTATGTTTTTATTACATTGTTTTTTAATTGTTTTCCGAAGGGCGTTTTACATAGTAAGTATTATAAAATACTTCAGATTATTTACAATAAATAATACTGTTATAATTAAATTTTTATTATATTTATTGTTTTTTGTAGCCATTAATGTCAAAAATGGATGAAGGTTTCGAGAAAGATGACAGTACCAATTTACCTGCAGTAAATACTTTCATGATTCATGAATTTTATAGAGAAAATAGAGATTATTTTAATGCTGAAATGAAAAATATTAAAGCTCAGAGGTATGTATGTACTTATAATATCATTTTGTTGCAATAACATATGAATATCAATAACTAATTTTAGAGCAAGCAGAAGTGATGACGGAGATGATGCCATTGGTTTTGTACAGATTAAACGGGACAATAATTGATGCATTGTCAAAGCGAAAATAACACCTGAACACCCTGTACGAAACAGCCCATATATTGTGTCCGTTGAAATAGATGAAGATGAATCTAAAATAAATAGCTCCCAATGTCATGACTGCGTAGCAGCTCTTGGTTAGAAAAAATTAATAGTTTATAGATTTTTGTTTTCTAAGAATAGTTTCATTATAGGAGGATGCAAGCATAGCATTGCCGGAATATTTTGGTTGTACAGAAAAACAGTGGAACCAATTGTAACATCAGTGGAGTGTTATTGGCGTGCCTCCAGATTATCAAAAATTGGAAAATCGTTAAAATCGATGACTCTAAAAGACATGTTTAATAGTCCTGATATACCAACTGTTGATCAAAATTTAGTTCAAACTGTAATAGGAGAAGGAATCGCTTGTAAAAGCAAAAGTCACTTTATTAAATATTTCATGTCCGAAAATATATCAGAGAGAGTTTATTTACGTAACAATATTTTAAAATATAAAAAAAAAATATTGAGGAAATGAAGGACACGCCAGATGTCAATAAATTTATTAACTTCTTAAAGGAGATCTTACAACAAGAAGATTTAAATGAAATAGAATATTTGACGATAGATCAGTCAAAAATCTCTGGTATAACGTTCGATATTGCCGAATAACTGCATCACGAGTATATGAAACAGTGAAATGTTGAACTAGTGATGGCAGTTTAGTTGAGAAATATTTTGGAGCAAACAAAGTTATTCAGACAGAAGAAATGATTCGAGGTATTTCATTAGAAGACAAAGTAGTAGCAGTTGTTAAAAAAATGTATAATATTGAAATAAAGAAAGTAGGATTAATTATTAATAAAAAATTCCCCATCTTTGGAGCTTCTCCTGATGCAGTATCGAATAAATACTGTATAGGAGTCAAATGTCCAGCAAAACATGGTACAGTTAAAAATTACATCAAAGAGGATGGGACTATAACGAATAAACCACTAGCTCAACTGCAACTACAAATGTTTCTGTCTAATAAAGAATATGGATTACTTTGCATTGCTTCTCCAGATTTTGAAAGAAATCAGGAAGTTCAATGTCACGAAATTACACTTGATAAGAAATATATTTCTAAAATCATAACACAAGCCCAAGAATTTTGGAACACTGTAATGTTTTCAAAACTTAAAAAGTTATAGTTCTTGTATTCTAAGATACCACGTGAAATAATATAATGTTAAATCATATAAGAATAACTTTGCATTTAGTCGAACATTTACTTATTCCTTTTTTAATGAACTTAAAAGAAACTTTGTTTTTAATTTCATACTTACCAAATATCTTACTTTTTATTTATACATATGTACATACGTAGTTTATACAATAAACAATAAAAATGAGTTTAATAATCATTTTATTAATTCTTCTTGAAAATTAACAACACCGCAAGCAATAATAATTACACAATCTAACCATATAATCAACTTAATATTTACACATTCATGTGGTTGTAACATATTAAATTCACGTAATCGTCTTATAACCCTTTCTACATGGATACGTAAGGCAGCTATTCTTTTATTTCTAAAGCTTCTTATATTTTGATCCCTCCGCTACAGAATGTGGTCTTATTAATTTGCAGTGTTTATTTTTTATTAATGCAGCAACATTCTTAAATCCCCTGTCTGCTAACACGGAACAATGTTCCGGTAATTTTTCTATTTAATTACTATTCTGTATTATTTCCATGTCGGTAGCACGACCTCCAAATTCGCAAGAAATAAAATTAATTAAGCCAGAAGGTGTACACGATATAAGATAATAGATTGCACATTAAAATATCGCTGTCTGAAAGTAAGTGGCAAGAATCTCCGTATTGCCCATTTGTTGGGGCCATATTATAAATTGTTGCATATATGCGGCTAATTTCGGTACTGTATTATAATATTACTTATTTGGTTTGTATTTTTGGAGAAATCTATACCTAAATGAGTATACGAGTCCCCAGTTCTAATTTGTTTTTAATGTTATTAATATTTTCACATAATCAAAACGACCTTCATTAATTAATTTTTTTATTAAGAAATATTCGGTTTCAGGTAAACATAAAGTCGGGAATTGTTTTCAATTTTAGTAATTATGTCTTTTTCGAATGACACATTGGTTCTTTCATACAATGTAATAGTTGTTGCTACACTTGAGGGTGTCGACAGCGTCTGGGATGGTGATGATTTTCCGAATAATACTCGTAGTGTAGAAAACTCATGCTTAACTTTCAAATTACATTGAATTCCTATAGTCGATTGTTCACAAATGGTATTTACGCCTTACTCTTGAAATGAGTTTTTCTAATTGGCCGGACATTCTCAATTTTAAAGTCATCGGATGGCGAAGACGATACTTCCATATTTGTACTTTGGGTACAGGTTTTTTTAACCGGAGTACACATTGACGTTGATGCTTGTGGTTCTTGATCTTCAAAATATAATTGCCTGCGCACATTATTGTCTGTTAGTTCTAATATTTCTTTCTTACGTTTCTTCGCCGATGAGGTAAGCTGAGACTTTTCTGATTTCTGGAACTTTATTTTTGGCGAAGCTTCATCTTTAATAATAATTGCGCTACCCATTGTTTTAAAATACATCCAATTTGATGAATCTGTCTCCAACTGTAAATTGAAAACATGTAAAACCTTACCTTAATTTACCAAATTTCTACTTACATCAAAATGATCTTCACAACAATAAAGCCTTGTACTCTTGGCAATATTTGTAGTGAGTAGTCCAACAGACTCAAACCACTTATATCTTCTTTCACGGTTTTTGGGTACTGTGATAAACAACTTCTCTGTATTGTAACTTGAATTTAAACAATCTGGGACGAAGCAACATTTCGATTCTCTCTTCTGCAACTCTATTCTAAAATATTTATATTTATTTAATAAAATATTTCATTAAACAAATCAATACTATTACCTCAACTAGCCGTAAAATGTGAGTATTTTTTTTTTTTAATTAAAATTGTCTTTATAAAACATTTATATTAAAATTGTCTTTATAATACACATATGCCCGGTTGCAGAAACGTTCATCAATTCTTTGAACAATTAACGGTTCATCAAAACGAATAAATGCAACGCGATTTTTTGACAGCAATGTTTTAAATGTCATAAGAACGAGGAAACTGATTCGTATTTGTTCATTTTGATGGTCCGTTAACTGAAAAAGGAATTGATGAACATTTCTGCAACCGGACATTAGAAAACTATAATAACAATACTGCAAGAAAGAATAATAATGTAACAACATACAAACACAAGTGTTGTAAACTTACACGTCTGCACGCTTACCAGAATTAGCTAGGGCCCATAACGACTCCTGGTTTCTTCGGTTGCCTAGCTGAAATTGTAGGTTCGAACAAGCAAAGATTTGTTATTATTAAATAGTGTTGGTTTATTATATTATCGAAAATCTACATGAAGTCTTAGTTTTACGTCTAATACAACTTTACGAGTTGACGATGTTGTTACAACTCTATTCGAGTTGACGATCCACTTACAACTCTATTCGAGTTGACGATCTGCTTTCAACTAACTACACATAGTATATTCAAAAATTGAACACAGTTCTCCCCGTCTGCCGTCGCTTATCCGCGCGTCCATACCATCAAGGCGTGGAAGGGAAAAAATATGATTTAGGGTTTTTAGCGAGAGAACAAAGAAAGTCCCCTGTAAGTCATTTGAAATAAACAATTCTAAGACCGGATGTAGCAAATGTAGATTGAGTATGAACTAAGAACTTAAGGAGTGTAAAATGCTGTATTACGTCTGAAAGAATAGTGAAAAACAATCCTAAGAATTATAAAAGTCAAATACAAGGTGTTCTCACCCTTGGAACAAAGAAAGTTCAAATATAATGATGTCATAAGCATGAGTGCAACTGTACTCAGAAATTTAGGTTCATATGAATGACAAATAACTAATACTCGGAATTTACATTATATTCAGCACTTTAAACTACTTTTACAATAAATAAAATATATAGTAACTTATCATAAGTAAAATTGATTACATATATTGATTATTGATTAATGAATATTGATTGATCTTAAATTAGGAAAGGATGGACTTTACTACACAAGAACATAACCTCTGATAACGTATGACAGTATTGACAGTAGCGCGTATACAGAAACAGAACAAATAAGTCAAGATATACGGACATATACTTGTCTTTATTAATGCGTGCTCTGTACGTCGATGATATCACTGGCACCGGAAGCGAAGTCGGTGACGTCACAATTGCGGGAACGGACATAGTAAAATATTCGCCGCTATTTATCTCGGGTTTGAAGCCGAATTTTCAAGAAAAAAAGAATCGAGAATTTATCATTTAAAAATATTATAACAATATAAAAATAAAAAAATCATGAACTCCCCCATTGTTTTGTTATTGATCATGGCCTACTGTTTTTTGTTATGTTAAATGAAATTTATTTAATTTTCAAATGAATTTTTCTCCATATTTTTGTTATGCAAGAACATAAAATATTTATAGGGTAGAATTCAGAAAAAAATACTCTGTCGAATAAGCCTAAAAAATGTATAATATCCCATTTAAAAAAATATAACTTTGGTTTGTAACTTAAGAACCACTGGTTTAATTTTTTTTCTTCAATAAGTGAATGTCCCCCTTGATCTACTGCAACCTTTATTTGAATGATTTTCTTCTATTCCTAATAATAAAGAAAATAATCGGGATGTTCCGTTTCTATGAAACACCCTGTATAACCAGTATAAAATACGCATGTTTATTATACACTAGTAATAGTTTAGTAACTAGATAAGATAAGTTAATAGTTATTTTCTAATTTTTATATCTCAATTTAATCTTTTTTGTTTAATAATTGTGCTGTTTCTAATTCCATTTCCATATCTTTTTTTTTTTGTTTCTATTGTCATTTGCTTCATTATTTTTTCACGTATTTCTGCTTTTCTTCTAATTTCATCAACCGCCTCATTCTACATTCTACTAATTTCTTACATTTTAGTCGCATATTCTGTCATTTTCCTCTTCTGTTTTAAAGACTTCAGTGGGTTTAGGAATATTGGTAATGGGCACTGGCTCGGATATAGGGTTTTCGACATCCATAGTTTTTCAATAAATAAACTAAACGTAAGAATGAAAATTTTATTTTCAATATCTCTGCTAACACTTAATAACATTATAATAAATAAACCTGAAACGAACTAGAAGTAATAATATACACTATTATTTCTTAATGATTCGATCCTGAACGTACAAAGCTATTTTTTATTTATAAAAGGAATCTCTAATACATACTTAATTTATGAAAATTATGTATGTGTATCGGGCCTGGATAAAGAGGAGGACGGGACGAGTGACTACTTAGAGTGCCAATTTTTAGGGGTTCCAAATTTAAAAAATGTATGTAGTACATGTGATTGTTTACACAGTGCACGGGGCTGGTTTCACTATTAAATAAAGGCATCATTGGCAAATCGCGTAGGGTGCCCTCAGTTTTTTAATAATTTTGATTACAACAATAACGAAAATGAGTAATCATACAATTATATAAATTATAATAATTATCATTGTGTATTTATACTATGAACAAAAGTACATATTAAAAGCAAATAATTTAGTGAATGTGCGTCTAATTACTCTATTTTTTTTTTATTTGCATTTATATAATTTTGATTACAACAAAAATTTGATTGCAATAATTTATTTAAAAATTACTAATCATTACCTACCTTAGGGTTGCCATCTTTACAAAACAACAAAAAGATTGTCTATGGCAATCTTTTTCTGAATTATATCTTTTACCTTAATTTGCAATTGCAACATGTATAAAACGAGCCACTTTACTGCAAATCGTCTAAGACGGTTTCTGCTCGCTTTAATATTTTGTTACGTCGATCCTGAGAAGTTTGTAAAATAAAATACTTCTCTTACCCAGTTTCAAAATCCAGTATTAAATTATTGTCTTCTGGTGCAACCTAGTCTTCTACTCTTACCTAAAATAAAAGTAGGTATGAATTCAATACTTTAACAAATTTTCTAGTTTATCAATAATTATACTCATTTAGATTTTCAGTATTGTTTGAGAGAAAGGATTGAAGGATGGATGTGCTCTTTGTATTAAGTTAGAAATAAAATGTGTATGAAACTTTACTAAAACTTATATTATTGCGAGACTTACAATGATTCGTTTCGTGTTCGATACGGTACTATACTGATGACTACTGACTGAGAAAAAAACATATGCGCATAGCAAAAACTCCTGGCATCACTAGAGGTGCGCAGGAGGGTAAACTTTATAACTACAATAATTGAAAAGCCCTAAACATACTGCCCACCTTCGAGCAGTGCGAGAAAACTAACACAATTTAATAATGATTTACATAATACAAAATTAATTATGAGAAAAATTTAATAATAAACTTGATTCTGGGAGAGAGTTGAACCTGGGGCGGTCATCTTCATGGGTTTCCAGGAATCTCTGGGCCCGATGTTGACTGCCCACCGTGAGCAGTGGAAAATGCCGCTGATTCGGCATTTGCGCTGACTGGCAAGGGACTGAGGCGAGTGATTGGACGGCGGAGCTCAGCGTCGGCATTGCGGACGGTGACTACGCGGATAAGTCCATCCGGTCCTGGATGCTGGGCGACCACGCGCCCCAGGGACCATTTTCCAGGGGGGGGAGAAGTGGATTACTGACGAGTACTAATTGGCCGACGCCAAAGTTCGTCTGAGGCTCGCGCCAACGAGAGCGCTGCTGCAAGTGGTATAGGTACTGCTGAGACCACTTACGCCAGATTTGCTGCTGCAACTGTTGCACCAGGCGCCACCTGGACGTGATGCTTTTGGTATCTTCAGTGATACCGGCTTCTGGGACCATCAGCTGCTGAGTGCCAACCAGGAAATGTGCGGGGGTGAGGGCTGAGAGGTCGGACGGTTCGTGTGATAGCGGTGCCAGAGGACGGGTGTTGAGACAGGCTTCTACTTGAGCTGGGACGGTGGCAAGCTCTTCAAAGGTGAGTGCCTGGTCACCTTTTACCTTCTTCAAGAGCCCTTTGGCTGATTTTACTCCGGCTTCCCATAGACCTCCAAAGTACGGAGTGGAGGGCGGAATGAAGTGCCATCGGGTACCCTGATTCGCTAGATAGGCGGCTGAGTCGTGGTAAAATTCGGAAGCTTCTTGGAACATATCTCTCAGAGCCGAATCTGCTCCAACGAAGTTTGTGCCGTTGTCGGACCACAGCTCGGTGCAAAGTCCACGCCGAGATGTAAAACGACGGAAGGCGGCGAGGAAGGCATCGGAGGTGAAGCTGCTAACTGGTTCGAGATGAATAGCTTTTGTACTGAAACAAACAAATAGTGCAATATATCCTTTGGGAGTTGAGTTGTGGCAGGCAGTGAATACGGTTGTGTCGATCGTGCGGCGATAGTCAAATTCGATAAACGAAAGATATCACGCATTAATTCGCGGCCATAGGAAACAAATAAACTCTGGTGAAATAAGATAGTGTTGTGAATAAAGAAAGTGTAGTGAGAAGTGCCTAGAAGCTCTAAATTAGAGTAAAAAGTGTATACAGTGGCGAGACAGTAGCCAAGGACATACAATACAGAGGTAAGCAAGCGTAGAGTAGTGACGGAGCAGCTAGAGCGTGCAAACAAGATAAAAATTTAGTCAGGCCCGTACTCAGGAAAGTTGTGCAAATATGTCATCGGATAGAGAAGATTACACGTCGGATGACAGTAAAAGGAAGAGAGAGAGTACAGATGGCCAAGATATAACAAAAAGAAGTAAAAAGACTATGAGAACACCGGACAAAAGTAACAAAGAAGAAAGTGATAAAATAGAACTATGAGATTTAATGAAAATTATATTACAAATAAAGAATGATACAAAAGAGATAAAACAGGATCAGAAAGAATATCAAGAAGAGTTACTACGAATGAAACAGATAAATGAACAGCTGAAGGAAGAAAATATAGAGATCAAAAAAGAATTGAACGACATGAAAGAGAGAATCGAGAGATTAGAGAAAGAAAAAATCAAAAATAATTTCGTGATTGTAGGGCTAAGAACAGACTCAATCAACAGAAATGACCTAAAAAACACCGTAGAAGACTTCATACACAAGAAAATTGGAGTTAATGTACAAGTGAAGGAAGCACTAAAGATAGGAGAGAAGACATGTAAGGTACAAATGGAAAATTTTCAAGATAAACAAAAAGTAATGGCGAATAAAAAGAACCTACGAACTTTAAAGGACAAAATTTTCATAAACAACGAACTAACAAGAAACGAGCGCGAAATACAAAAGGAAATAAAAATGTTAGCGGAGAAGAATAAAAAGGCAGGTGACATATTGAAGATAGGCTATCAGAAAATAACAATAAATGGAAAGGAATGGAAATGGGACAAAACAGAAAAGAAGCTGATAGAGATCAAAGAAGAAGGAGGTACTGCGTCAAAAAACTAAGGGAAAAACGAGGAAAATTGCAACAAAAAGGAAAGACGTCGCAAGCAAAGGAAAAGGATACGATAAGGAACAACAAAACATATATAATTAAGTACGGGAAGGGCAAAATAAAAAATCGAGTAAATAAACCAAGGAAAATAATAAAATTTGGAACATGGAATGTAAAAAGTTTAACAGGGAAAGAATATGAATTAACAGAAGAACTGGCAAAAATGAATATGGATTACGTGGGTATAACAGAAACAAAGAGGAAAGGCAAAGGAATCACAAAGACACAAAATGGATATTGGATGTACTGGGTAGGAGTATCGGAAAAAGAAAACGCCAAGGCAGGGGTGGCAATTTTAATTAAAGAGGATAAGATGAAATATGTTTCTAAAGAAAACCTATTGAACGAAAAACTACTATCAATAAATGTTAAGGAAGGAGACGAAAACGAAGAATACACGCTAATTGTGGGCTATGGACCAAACGAGGACGCAAGAAAAGAAGAAAAAGATAACTTCTTTAAAGAACTACAAGAAATAGTAGACAGAAGTGAAAAGAGAGTAATAATAATGGGAGACCTTAACGGGAGGGTAGGAAATAAGAATGATGGAATAGAGTGGTGCTTAGGAAGGAATGGAGAGAATGTGAAGAATACAAACGGGGAAGGAATAATAGAGTTTTGCCTAGAGAATGAGTTTAAAATCGGAAATACACACTTCAAGCACAAAGAAATACATAAAATAACTAGACAAGTTATAAGCAGAAATGAAAAATCGATTATAGATTATTTCCTAATTAACATACACAGCTGGAATAGAGTAAAAGACATAAAAGTAAAAAGAGGACCAGAGATTGGAAGCGACCATTTCCTTATAACAATGATACTAAAGCAAGATTTAATCACAAAGAACGAAACCAAAAGAAAGATAGTAAATAAGAAAATAAAATGCCATGAACTTAGAAGACAAGAGATAGAAGAAAAATTTCAAAAGAACGTCAACGAAGAGTTTAAGAAAAAAGCAAAAGAAAAAGAAGGAAACAGAAAAGAAATGGGAGAACTTCAAAAAGACAATACTAGAGGCAGCAGAAAAAAGCTGCGGCACGACTAGAATAGTGAACAGAAACACAAACAAAACTAGATGGTGGTCGGAAAGGGTAAAAGTTGCAGTGAAAGAAAAAAAGAACAAGTGGAATAAATATCTACAAACGAAAGAACCTATTGACTATGAAAAATATAAAGAACAAAGGAAAAAAGTAAAAAGAGTAATAAAGGAAGAAAAAGAAAAAGCATGGAGAGAATTTGGTGAAAAAATGAAAAACGCATACAATGAAAACCAGAAATTATTTTTTGGAACACTTAAAAATATAAGACAAAAGAAGACAGCAACAATAACGAACATTAAAGATAAGGAAGGAAAGACGATAGCAGAAGAAGACAGAATAATGGACAGATGGAGACAGTATTTCATAGAACTACTAGAGGGAAAGGATACTAAAGATGAATAACAACAAGAAAGTCATCTCACACGAACAAAGGAAACAGAAACAACACAAGAAGAAGAAATAAACTTGAAAGAAATAATAGAAGCAATAAGAAAAACCAAAAGAGGAAAAGCTCCCGGACATGACAAAATAACAGCAGACATGCTGAAAGCACTACCCGAATCAGCACTACAAGAACTTAAAGACATAATGAATGAAGCGCTAAAAGGAATAACACCAACAGAATGGCAAATAGGTATCATAACACCAATATTTAAAAAAAGGTGATAGCAGAGAGTGCCAGAACTATAGAGGAATTACCCTAATAAGCACAGTGGCCAAAATATATGCAAGAATCTTGGAGAGTAGACTAAGAACAGAGCTGGAAGAATCGTTAGAGGAAACTCAATTTGGTTTTAGACCAAATAGAGGAGTAAATGATGCGATATTCATACTATAAGACAAATAGGGGAAAAGGCAATAAAAGAAGGGAGAAACGTACATGTTTGCTTCATTGATCTAGAGAAAGCGTTTGATAGAATCAATAGAGAAGACATATGGAAAACGCTAAGAAAAAGGGGAATATCAAATACGTTAATAACAGGAATTCAGAGCCTATATTCAAAGACTAAGAGCTATGTAAGAGTGAAACAAGAGACCTCCAATACATTTGAAACTACAGCCGGAGTAAGACAAGGATGCATTTTGAGCCCGCTTCTGTTTACGCTAATTCTTGACGAAGGAATAAAAGAGACAAAGAAAGAAGTAAAGAAATACTACATAGGACATTGGAAATTGAGAAGAGTGGAAATAGCAGAACTATGCTATGCAGATGACATGGTCATCATAGCAGAAGACGAAAAAACCTTAACAAGGAATATAGAAATATATGACAAAGCGCTACAAAAATTAAACATGAAGATCAATAAAGAAAAAACGAAAACCATGATACTAGGAAGAAATGAACAACACCACACGATACAACTAAAAAATGAAAATCTACAGCAAGTCCAAAAATTTAAATACCTGGGGTCAATGATCTCAGAAGATGGAAGATTTGATGAAGAAATAAAAGAAAGAAGAACAACAGGAGGCAAAATATTCAATAGCATCAAACACAGCTTCTTAGGAAAGAAAGAAATACCGAAAGAGACCAGAGTACAAATATTTAAGAAAGTAGTGACACCTATACTCATACACGGAGCTGAAACATGGACATTAACGCAAAGACAAAAAGAAAAAATTACGGCTATCGAAATAAGGTTCTTGAGAAAAATAGAGGGGAAAACAAGACTGGACAGAATTGAAAACACAAGCCACAGACAAAACTTAAAAGTAAAAGCAATAGAAGATAAGATAGCAGAAGGACAGATGAGATGGTATGGGCATGTAGAAAGGATGGGAGAGGAGAGAATAATTAAAAAAGTATTTGAAGCAAAAATTGGAAGAAAGAAACCACGAGGACGACCAAGAAGAACGTGGCTGGAAGAAGTAAAGGAGGCAGCGCAAAGAATAGGTTTAACTTGGGAAGAAACGAAGACAGCAACACAAGATAGAGCAGAGTGGAAAGAAATATGGAGAAGACCAACGAACCAGAACTCAACCCCCTCCCCCGCAAGCCGGGGGAACGCCTTACACCCGTGAGGGTAGAAAGGTGCAGGATTAAGTAAGTAAGTAAGTATATCCTTTGACGAATTTCTGGCCACGGCCACCACTGGCGCGGCAACGTATCGGGCCGGCGTAATCAACACCGGAAATGCGAGAAAGGGCGGCTTGGCGTCACTCGTGCGGCGGGTAGCTGTCCCATTAACTGGTGTCCAAACTTAGGTCTGTGTCGCCTGCATTTGATACATTGGCGAATGATGAACTTGACAAGTGATCGTCCTCTGACGATCCAGGCGTGCTTTTGCAAGAAGCACAATGTGGACATAAGTCCTCCGTGCATGACTGCCTCATGCGCGAAGCGGACGTAGAGAATTGCCAGCGGAGACGTTTTGGCGAGGATTGGTGGATGTTTCTCCTCCTGGGGGAGATATGAATTTTCGAGACGTCCTCCGACTCGTAACACGCGTTTCTCGTCTAAAAACGGGTGAAGAGATCGAATGGAGGAGGAGCTGGAGACTGTTCCTGTGCGACATATGGCGTCGATGTCTTCGGGGAAACTCTGAGCCTGCGACAGCTTCAATAAACGTAATTTTGCATCGGCGATCTCATCAGGCGTCAGATAGCTGGAGGACACTTGGTGAGAACGGCATCGCGTTGCAAACCTTATGCAGTACGCGGTAACTCGAACGAGACGATTGAGCGATGAGTATCGTTCGAGTAGGTTAAATTTAGGGTCTTCAACTAGACTATGAAGAGTATTAACGGGACGTGACTTTTCTTCACCTGGATTCGGCGAAATTTGGAACTTCTGAGTTGGCCAACTCTCCTTCGACGTGGTTAGCCAAATGGGACCGTTCCACCATAACTGAGAAGTGGCGAGTTGTCGAGGGTTGATTCCACGGGAAGCGATGTCTGCAGGATTTTCTGTGCCCTTAATATGACACCAGGTTTGGCCAGGAAGAGCTGTCTGGATGAAGGCTGTTCTGTTTGCTACAAATGTCTTCCACCGACTCGGATGTCCTTGCAGCCAGGCTAGTACAACTGTACTGTCAGACCAGGCGGTGAATTTGAGATCTCCAAGTTGTGGTACGCTTTTGACGTGTAGATATAGACGAGCCAAAAGCTGCGCTGCGCACAACTCTAGCCGCGGGATTGACACCGTTTTGACTGGTGCCGTCTTGGTCTTGGCGATGAGCAAGGTCGTGTGAATCTTCTCGTCTGCGGCGACGGTACGGAGGTAAATAACGGCGGCATAAGTTCGAGTGGAAGCATCTGCGAAGCCGTGTAGCTCAGCATTCACCAGATCGGGAACAAACCTTGTCCAGCGAGGAATGTGGATTTCGTGAAGGTTTTGAAGTCCAGTATTGAAGTCTATCCACCGTGGCTCGAGCATGGGTCCAAGAGGTTCGTCCCAATCTGCTCCTTGGAGCCACAGGTCCTGTAGTAGAATTTTTGCGACAATTATTACTGGAGAGATCCATCCTAAAGGATCGAATAGTTGCGCAAATCGAGAGAGAACATTGCGCTTAGTAGCCACGGCGGCCACTGACTCTGGGCTGCGATCTTGAAAAAGGAACTCATCAGATTGCGGGTTCCAGTATATACCTAGCATCTTGGTTGCATCTGGAAGTTCGACTAGGTTCGACGACTCCTTCCAGGTACTAGAGGGTAATAAATTAGAGTGGTTAGCTGACCACTTGCCTAATTTGAATTGACCGTGAGCGAGAAGTGTTATTAACTCGTTACGTCGAGTGATGGCTTCTTCCAGCGAATTAGCTCCGGTTAAGATGTCGTCCACGTACGACTCGTGGATCAGGGCGTCAGCTCCACTGGGTAAGTTGTCTTTTTCTAGCCAGGACAGCTCTTGGAGGACGCGGATTGCGAGGTACGGGGCGCAGGCCGTCCCATACGTAACTGTACTTAGTTGATAGTCGACAATGGGTTCTGATGAATCGTAACGCCAAACGATTCTCTGTAGGTCCATGTCTGCTGAGTCGACTTTCATTTGCCGAAACATCTTGACAACGTCTGCGCAGAAGACTATGCGGTAGTTGCGCCAATTCATCAAGACGACAGTGAGATCGTTCTGTAGAGGGGGCCCCGGCAGGAGGCCTTGGTTCAGCGAATGTCCAGAAGAGGTCTTCCTCGAGGCGTCGAATACCACTCGGAGTTTGGATTCTTGGACTCCCTCTTGGACAACGGCGTGATGCGGTAGATACCAGCACGGGCTGGATGCGGGAAATTCGGCCTTTTTCATGTGACCGAGTGATTCATACTGAGCCATGAAATCCCAGTATTTTGATTGCAGAGTTGGGTCGTTTGACAGTCGACGTTCGAGAGCAAGCAGTGAGCGAACGGCTTGCTGGCGATTATTCCCATCCACGAGACTGGATCGGCGGGGGAGACGAACTACAAATCGTCCTTGTTCGTCTCGACGATAGGACGTCTTGAAATGCTGCTCACACTCTTCTTCTTCCAGGGAGAGTTTCGGGTGATTTTCAGGAACTTCTTCAAGTTCCCAGAAGCGGCGAAGAGTGGCGTTGAGATCTTCTTCGACGCGGCAAGGGAAAACTGCAGCGTTTGTGGTTTGAGGACCGTTCAGAGTCCCGGTGAGAACCCAACCTAGAGCAGTAGACAGAGCTACCACTCCAGTGTCACCTACTGTATGTACTTCTGTCCTCAGCAGTGAGCCAAAGATGTCGGCACCGAGGAGCAGGTCGACTCTTCTTTCCTTGAAGTAGTATGGGTCTGCCAGTTCAAACCCTTGTAAAAGACTTGGATTTATTGGCGAGATGGACTTTGCAGGTTCGCGGCCGCTGACACGGGGCAGCACGTACGCGTCCACAGCGAAGTGCTCGTCTAGGTTCCTTGGCGAGCGGAACAAAACTCTGGCTCTAGACGAGGAGCGTGTTGAGTGACAAGCGCCGATGCCTATCACCTGCTTTGATGATTGCTGCTTGGGGATTCGCAGCTCTTGAACGATGTACTCTGAGACAAAGGAGACCTCAGAACCAGTGTCTAAGAGTGCACGGGTTCGGATCTTCTTGCCTTCCGCGGATACGATTTCCACCATGGCTGTGGCTAGGAGGGCGGTTCGACTTTGATGACCTTCACGTGCGAGACAGCTATGGACTGGGGTAGATTCTTGGCTAGTGGAATTTCTAGGCGGGAAACTATTTATTGCATTTACGGAATTTGAGGTTATTATGGGATCAGAATCTCCAGGAAGTGATGTAAAGGATTCATGGAGAAGCGAATTGTTTGACAGGCGACACGTCGAACACGTACCTTTGGATCTGCAATCTTTCCTTTTGTGACGTCCTAGACAATTCATGCAGAGTCGAGCCTTCTTTACTGCGTTGAGGCGTTCTGCTGCGGTACTTCGGCGGAACGTGTCGCAAGCGAAGTTGGTGTGGCTTCCTCCACAGAATGAACAGCCACTGCGACGTGTATCTCCATCTGACGAACGGATGAGGGCTTGGTGAGCTTGGCGATTCTCACTTCGGCGTGACCTCGAATCTGCATTCGAATCTCTCGAAGTCTTGGACATTTCGAGAGCGCGTACTCTGGATTCTAGAAAGCGTTCCAACTGCTGGAGCGTCGGCTGTGTCGGTACGTATTCTTCGTCAAGCAGCGATTGTTGCGTGTCGAGAGAAGTGAGGTGAAGTTCCCATTCTTTGTGTGATATGGGATCAAGTCGGCGGAGAATCATGTACACCATGATGTCGTCCCATTGATCTACTGGTCGTTTCAATTGCGTGAGAACACGCAGCTCTTCTCGAGTGCGGTCCATCAGGTTACGAATCTCGTGCGCTGATTCGCGCGAGATCGGCTTGAGATCGAAGAGCGCTGTCAAGTGAGCGTTCACTAACAGGCGCTCGTTTTTGTATCTGGCACAGACGGCGTGCCAAGTACTAGCAAAGTTATCAGCCGTAGAGGCTACATTTCGGACCAAAAGGGCGGCGTCCCCTTTTAGAGCCCTCTTCAAGAGTAGGAGCTTCTGTACGTCTGGAACATCAGTGCGTTTGACAACCATGCCGTCGAAGGCATCATGGAAGGCTTCCCAGTCAAGATATGTACCGGAGAATTCAGGAAGTGTTACCTTGGGCAGTGGAGGTAGTGTTGCCATTGATGCTTGACCATGCTGAACAGGCTGAGTTGCATTTGGATCAACAATCGGTTTCGGTGATGGCGGAGGCAGAGGACGGAGCTGCTCTAATTCACTCGTTCCCGCTAAATACAGCAGCTCTACTTCAGAAAATGTGTCATTTGCATAATATTCAGTACTGCCAATACCAGGTTCATCCAAAAGCTTGTCATGGTTTGCTTGGAATTTGTCCCAGTGAATACGAAGAGCGTCAAGGGAGCTGTCAATTAACTTATTTGTAGCCGCAACTTTGATGTGATCTTTTCGCTAATTTGCTTGGGAAGTTTGCGAATTCTGTCGTGAATTTCGCTTTGACGATTAATTATGGCTGCTGACATTGTTACTGAGTGAGCGGTTCTCAAAAATGTCGAATTTAAAGTGATATAGCAAAGTTAGACTTACTTTGGAGTCTAAATTCCTGAATTGTTGACTGCAGCGTTGCGAAACTGCGGTTTGTTTTGATTCTGATTTGAATACGGTGGCTGAACGGCGAGCTGATGAGCAGTGAGCGACCGTGAATCCCACTACCGAGCGCTTGGAGTAGGGATCGCTTGAGTGCGCACGGCGAGTCGGTGCGCTGGTGGGGCTGACTGGTGAGCGCGCAGCTGGTGCTGGTAGGGATGACGATGAAGCAGAGCGATGAAGCGAGGCGATGAACGGCTGAAGACTGAAAATGGCGACTTCCGGCCCACGTGCAACGAGATGGAATAGACCGCACATACACTGCACATGCACTGCAACACTGCGAACTGCACTGCACAATGGGCCACGAACTGCACTGCGAACTGTGCCACGAACTGCACTGCGAACTGCAGTGCGAACTGTGCCACGAACTGCACTACGAACTGCGTCACGAACTGCACATCGAACTGTGCCACGAACTGCACTATGAGCTGCACGGCGAACTGCACGGTTAACTATACCGCGAACTGTACTGCGCACTGTACTGCGAAATGCGCGATGAACAGATGAAGCTTTCAAACTAAAAAAACTAGAGCACACAAATCCGGCTCGAAGGACCAAAATGTTTGAGAGAAAGGATTGAAGGATGGATGTGCTCTTTGTATTAAGTTAGAAATAAAATGTGTATGAAACTTTACTAAAACTTATATTATTGCGAGACTTACAACGATTCGTTTCGTGTTCGATACGGTACTATACTGATGACTACTGACTGAGAAAAAAACATATGCGCATAGCAAAAACTCCTGGCATCACTAGAGGTGCGCAGGAGGGTAAACTTTATAACTACAATAATTGAAAAGCCCTAAACAAGTATGATAACTGGAAATGTCAATTACAAAATCATCAGAGCATATTTCTGAAATTTATGCCACAAATAAATTTAGTGGCATTGGTGGATATCCGTCACCAGTTTTCTTTCTTTCATTATTAAATTTTGAAATTTTTTTCTTGGCAGCACAATTCAGCCCACTGCTGCTTCAGTTGATTTAGGTCTCTATTAAAACCATTTGCCCTAAAAGATTTTTCAATTTGTTTCCACGTATTCTTTTTCTTTTTCATTATATTCATATCATTTCTTTTGCTTTCAATTATATTCTAATATTTCTCTTTACATGACAATAAAAATTCCTTTTTCTATATCGTCCAATTTTCCCCTCTTTTCCCACTCATTTCTTCTATTCTCCTAAAAATATATCTGTTTATTTCCACAATAATATTTTATTAAAATAATAATAAAACTTACCCACAAGATTCACTAACCGTCAATCCATCTTTAAAACTAACCTTAACGTCAAAACTCAACACAACCAATCAGCTGACATTTTGACGAAAATTGTCACGTGTTTGCAGTGTTGCCAAGTTAAATTTACTGCTTTTTATAAGATGGATGGTTTCAGTTACAATAGATTTACAACCGGGGATAAAACCGTGACCATACTACCAACCATGGAATTGACATAAAATTACAAATAAATGACGATGTTTGAACTGTCAGAATAACACTATTGAATGATTTGTAGATTCTCTTTTTGATAAAAACGCTCTATTTATAAACTAAATCACAATAAATAGTATTTTTTTTTTATACAATTAAAATAAATTAGTATGTAACCTAAAGTCGATCTACGTACAGTCAAAATAAAAAAGTGGTCGTCAATGTCACACTTTGTTTCCTGTGTAACTGAGCGTAACTTTAAGTTTACAAAAATAAATTATTTGTCATCATGAAGTTTGGTAATTGGTCATCAAATCAATTGTAAAATGTAAATTATTTATTAAAAACTATACCAAACTTCTAATCATAGCAAAACTAACAAGGAGTGGTATATTCTAAAAATTTTATATTTTGTCATGGCTCCATGCCCATCGAGAACTTTGGCCAAGCAACTTGGCATTGGCAAACATAATATTCTGAAATACTGATCTACTTGGTCCCCGTTTTATAGTATTTCTAAACGATTCTAATATAACAAGAGCAGCTGATCTCCCATTGCCCCATTAATTTTTTTTGTTCGTTAGAATTCAGAATTATACAATCCCTTCCTAACCTGTTCTCTCTAATTGTTCCCATTCCTTTGAATCCTCTTGAATTTAATTCCATAAGTAATTGTAATGACATAATGCCAAAGAAAATATTATGAGGAATATTTGGAAATTTACTTTCGAGCAAGTCTGCAAATTGTAAAACAGCTGCGTCCACATCAAATTCATTATATTTATCCGATAAAATGGTGGAAGACCCCTGATATGGTTCAAACCATTTAATATATCCAAGTCTAGTAGTCCCTGTCCATAATTTATATCCCCACTGTATTGGTATATATTTTGTCACTGTCCTTTATAAAGAACACCCAATTTATTGTAACAATTACTCATGATATATAAAAAAAAATTAAGCTAACGTTCACTAATATGCAAATTATTAGGCATTTTGAAGGTTTATTTATACAATATAAATTTACGATATTGAAAAGTAACAAAATACTTATGTCCAATTATCCATTTTCCCGATCTTCCAAACCATGAAAATATTAACCAACAATAGTCATATGAAAATATAACCACGTGCCCAACATTTGTTAATTCGAGTAAAGTAACCACCGTTATTTAAAAAACATTATAGTCGAATATGTGAAATAAAAGTCTATGTCAGTTTTAAGTGTCCTTTTAAAAGGATGGTGGCTTTATCTGGGTTAAAACCAGTTTTCGTCTCTTCTGTCAGCTTATTAATTTCTTTAATTTTTTTTTAAAAAGCTCTATTTTCACTTTCTAATTCTAAAATTCTTTGTTGCATTTCATTTTTTTCTCTATTTTTTTTTTTTTGAAAGTTTACTTTCCCGCTCCAAAATTTTTCTTGCGAACATTGTATTTTATTTTTGATATATTTACATTTCTGAAAATACGAAACACCTTAATGATTGAACAGTTATTATTTAAATTGTAACAAACTTACATGTCTTCAGAATCCATTTACATTTTAATTTCATTAGGATTTACTACAGATCCTGGAATACTCTATGCGTTCTGAAATGCTTGAACTAGCAATCATCATTTTTAAGAACTTTGGAATTTGTTGTATTATAATTTAGCAATCTCTCTCTCAAAGGAATTTCAAAGCAGTCTGGTGCAAAGTGAATGGAGCAAATTCGTGCTAAATGAATATTAAACATTAAATCATCATATTATTATTGTAAAATAGGTATAATAACGTGAGCAATCTGATTTCAAAAACAACAATGTACTAAACTAACCTCTTTCTGCATTAAACTACGATACAATCAATAATTGCCTTATTTATTAATAATTCATAATTATTATAAAAAAGTAGGAATATATAGTTAAACTACACAATTTCATAATATTAGAATTTAATAACTACATTGAGTACATTGTCCCTTGAGATTAGTAATAAATTGGATTGTTTTTTCGATATTAGACCACTGATATACTACTTACCATTTTCTAAATTAATTTTGTCTTTTCTACAGCATGCTATAACCCACTCTTTCGTATTTTTTTTTTCTCTGTTGGAAATCGAAAGTATCTTTTGTCACTCGAGAATAGTTTTTGCAGGTCGCGACAACACAATTGGGCATGTTTAATTATAATAACACAAAAAAAAAAATTAAAAAGTAATGTTTACCAATTTAACACACTACAAAACACGTCTCGCCGTTTAATAAGTAAAAAACAACCCCGCATGATGTCATTGCGCAGTAAAAACAGAAAATGTGAAAACTACTGACATACCGGGTTTGTGTGTATCGGGTGAGAACATAAGCAAGTGAAACTTACTAATACAGCACCGCTGTGTATCACCCCGGGGAAAGGTGATATAACGTCATTAAAATATCACCATAAATTGGTGAAAAGTTATATAATGGCAGTCCTGATTCCGGCGCAATGTGCCCTATTTTTCCGCACTTATTGCAGGTAGCGTTTATAAATTTGCATTCGCGAGCATCGTGATTCGTGTAATTACATCGAGAACATTTTGTTTTTCTTACTGAGCTTGTTTTCTTCGTATCATCAAGTTAATGTACTGTTGAAAATATACAAAATAAGCCAATATGGAGTAGCCTATATGTCAATTGTTATTAGGCTTCCAAATTATCAAGAGATGGCGGTGACATCAAGCGTCAAAAGTCAATTGAATGGTACATTTTTTGCTGGCTTCCATAATAATACAATTGGTGTGAGACTAATTTTCGTAGTTTTTAATATAATTTAGAATTTAGTATAGTTTTTTTTTTTTTTTTTTTTTGTTAATATCGGTAGAATTGAGTTTGATCTTTCTTTTAGAAATAATTTAGTGATAGTTTTAATAGTAATTTAATTAATAGGGTTAATTTTATAAAGTGGTTGTAGGTTAATAGTATTTTAGTCATATTTTAGTTATCATTATATTCGTTTTTTTAATGAAAAAATCTTTGATTTCCTTTATTTAGATTGTATTTCATTGCTGTAGTTGTACATATATTAATTTCTACATAGACTTACTTTTATTTAGTTGTCTTGTTTTGCTTTCATAATGAACAATTTTCTTTGCTTAGATTTAGATACTATTTGTAGATTTGGGAATTGTAGCGTATTATCTATACATATAGTGGAAGACCAGCAAGTAAGAAATAGTGGGCAGATATTATTGTGTGGTAAAGATTTAAGCACGCCCGATAAAATTAAATTGTATTTTTTTATGCTTACAAACCAGTGCATTAACACAAACTCCTCATGCCATCACAGGTACCATTAGTGTTAAAAACGAAATAGCAGAAATTGAAAATATGATTTGCTCTTGCAGAGCAGGAGCCAGCGAAAGTAGCAAACACATTATTGCAGTTTTACTATATTTAAATAGGTAAGGTGAAAACAAAATCAGCAATAATTTGACTAATATGTTACGTTTGACGTTTCCAGAAATAATATCAACACGTTGGAACCTGTCTTATCTACAAATAGAAAATGTATATGTACCAGCACGAAGGGAAAAACTGTGAGTGAATATGCTCCACACCCTTTGTCTAATTTCTGCTGTGTGGAGTCTAAGAAATTAGAATTACCAAAAGAACATCAGAACGTGATTTTCAAATCATTTTAAAATATTGATCCAACATCAGGATATAGTAGGCACAGGTTTGTGTAATTCTCATACACCAAGAGCTAACGATAAAGAATATTTTCATATTTTTCAGATTTCGAATGCGTGCTCAGGGATCTACTTCATCCTCGTCCACGGCCTTCGGAAGAGTTCATATCCAACCAGATTTTGTCAATGTTATTGTTAAGAATACATATAAATCAGAGTTAACAGTAGAATTGAAAAATTGGCATTTAGAAACTAAAACTTGTTGACAGACATATATAACGCAAACACACATTTATGTTGTACGTTGTGGGCTAATAATATCGGGCTGTAATGAGTTGTTAGTTTTTTCACTTGATGGAATAATTATAAAAAATTATAATACACCTATAAAACTATTGGAATGATCTGAAAGATGTGAAAGATCAGACACTTCTTGAAAAATGTAAATTTTTAAGTGTACAAAATAATATTTTAAAATTGAAAGAAACATCAATATTACGCTGAAGTGCAATTATTTTTAGCTATTTTAAATCCAGAATATTCTGACTTTGTCATATTTAGTTCCAAATAGATAACGATTTTTGTAGAAGTTTGTTGTACAAATTAAAAGAAAATTATTTTTGTAATATGATTCATGTTTTATGTGAAAAAAGATTAGTATGTTGAGTATTAAATAATTAATTTATAATACTTTGTTATTAAATGGCCCTGTACCTGTTTGTATTTTGTGCTCGAAAGAAATTATAATTACTTCTACAGATTATAATGAAAATTATAAAAATTATTTAAGCAAATTGTTTTGGGAAAATAAATAATATCATGTGCAAGTAAAGAAATACATGTATTTACTTACAAAATATGTTACAAAAATTGTTCATCGCTAAGTACTGGTGCTGATAAATTTGTAATTGTACATATAATATGAAATATATCGTCAATGTAAGGTGTCATGTTTCATTCAATTTTTAACTAAAATTTTAATTTTTTTTCTTTTGTTCACCCGTTCCACATGAACTGGAGCCCTAGCGATTTCTCTACTTTGTAGAGCTCCCTGTTTGTTAAACTATGATTTATGTTTTAAGAAAAAGTGATCTAATTACTCTAATTTGTTTATTAATTCAAAGGTCATCTATTAAAAACTCTATGAACCATATTCGCTATTTTGTTTTTCTAATACATTAATTGTTACTTTGTTCAAAAATCTGTTTGTCGCTTCCGCGACCTCCGTAGGCTTTACTACAAAATGGAAAAAGTCCTCCTGGTGTAACACGCCTGTCATGAACTTTGTTGAAAAAGAATGTGGACGTTAAACTTAGATTTGCCGACGCCGATTGGGCAGGATATTAAGAGGATAGAAAATCCACTACAGGATATATATTGAAGATATTTGATGGAACAATATGTTGGAATACCAAGAAGCAATCCAAAGTGACCATGTCATCCACTGAAGCCGAATATATAGCATTCGCAGAAGCGGTTAAAGAAGGGATATGGTTGTCACATCTGTTAAATGATCTTGGTTATGCAAAAGCAATATTTACTATTTATGAGGACAATTAGTCCTGCATCAAATCAACTAAAAGGTGGGTGCAGAAAAGACTGAAACACATTGATGTTAAATTTAACTTTATTACGGATTTAGTTAACGAAATACTACTTTCTGTAGAATATATTTGTACAAACGAACAAACTGCAAATATTTTAACAAAATGTCTAGGTAATGAGTTATTTGTTAAACATTGAATAAATTTAGGGTTAACGAATAATTAAATGTAATTATATTATTTTCTTAAATCAAATATTGTAGAAACTATTGATTGAGAGGGCATGTTTGAAAACAATCAACTGTTTCAAATTTTCCCCTAAAAGTACCTAGTTTCTTTTGATTATGTTTATACTGAAATTAATTACATAGTCAATATACTAAGACAAAGTTCACATTAATATTGTTCAAGATGTTTGAATGCAATAAATCTGTGGTTTCAAAGTAAAAGTGCTTATGTCAAAATTCATGTATTCGAGATGTTGACAAAACAAAATTTGCTAATATTTTAATCAAGAATATAAACCAAAATGAAAACAAAATATAGTTGTCTATATTTTTTTGTAAAAATAATCTATTGTAAGTAGTTTATCTATAATTAATACAAATACAAAAAAAAATTGAGCAAAATTACTCAACGGTGATTTTAAGACTTAAGCTTTTTTTCTTAGAAAATTAAAGAATTTGTATTTAGGAAAAATTGTAGTAAACAAATGAAAATGAATAAATTTTAAATGAACAACTTTTTATAACTTCAAAACATTTTAAATCTATTTAATTTTCTTCGTCTGAACCATCTTGATCATTCTTAGCTGTTGACGAAGTTGGCAGATTCTTATAGTAATTATGAAATATATGATCTATTAGGTGTAAAATGCTTAATAAATTTTTCTTTTTGTTCTTAGAAATTGGAATTAATGCTGAGTACTAGAGTCTAGGTTGTAGGATCGGATTCTCTTGGCGCCTTCGTAAAAAAGAGATCTTTTTGAATGGCTGTAGAACATCGACAGAGATTTTGTATTGCATTATGCCAATGTCCTCGTTTGTGAATCTCATCCACTGTACATCATGTCATAAAACTTTTCGTTTTCACAGTTTCTATTTTTGATTTGAAGCTTTTGATTATAAAAAAATTTAAAATCAAGAAAATCTTCTTGTTGCATTTCTGTTACTAAAAATTTATCTTTCTTTCCAACAGTCCGAATAAGCTGTGCCCAGTCGCGAGGGTGATGAATTCTCATACTAGTTCGTTTTTCTTCTTTTCAATCATTGCATGTCCGGTATCACACTCCATATGGGACTGGCCACTTACCATAAATTTGTGGTCAATAAGAGCAGGATTGAGTTTCAAAGATGAGAAACACATAGTTGCTATATGGGAATTTCTATTCTGCCCAGTACATGTATCAGAGTACATAACAACATAAGTTACACAAGCAGGTAAATAAGTTAAATATTTAAATAAACAAGAACCAGTCTGATTTGCACCCCGACTAGCTATCGTTTAGCTATACCTTCTGCGCCATCATAAACCGTCAAATTGTAGACAGATAGCTGAGGTTCATAAAACATAATATTTGTTTGTATATGTGGTGTTGCTAGCTCTTTCTGAAGATCAAATGTAATAATTTTTTTTTAATTTGTCAATTTTAGCAACGGCGAGCCGTACGACGGGCTCAGCCTTTCACACGTTGGATATTTCACCCTAAACTTCTCGGCGGTCTGAATGCGCAGAGCCTGAAGGCAGTACTCGTCTTTGCACCAGGGGGCGTTCAGGAGGACCTATTTCGAGAATCCTCAACTGCGCGACTCTGAGTTCACAGAGCCGCATCTTCGCCTTTTAAACCCTTATACCGGTACTTTTCATTAAAACAGCGGTGGGAGTATTTTAACTTAGTGTACAGGGGTGGCTATTGTCTCAAGTGATGAATCATATTTTTATAAAAATTACATAAATTCTCTGCTCACTTTTTATTACTCTTATTACATATTACAACATTAAATAATTTACAAACAGTGTTACAAATAAATTATAATTTCGTTCATACATGCGACGCGCCAGTTGCGGTCACATCGTGAACCATATCCCGTCAAAAATTGCACGGCAACACATGCCAGAAACTTCTAGAAGTAAACAAACACTATAATATAATCAGGTGTGCAAACGAGAGATACATTGTTTAACAACACTATAGTAAATTAAATTACACAATATATACAGTACTATTTTTACTTACAATACTTTTAGTTGTAGCGGAAATAACAATATTGTGGTTATAATGACTTGTGAACATGTGTTTCTTGTCTTTCCACATCATTACGGTCGGATATTGTCTTTTACAGGTAAGTATTTCATTAAATGTTTTACAAATATTCTTCATGTATTTTACTTTGCAGATTATACAATGAATAACCAATGTGTAACTGCCAGGGTACAGGAAGTATTAGATACGGAGTTCGCATCATCTCTGCGTCGTACATGGTTTGGATTCGGAACTTGGGGCCTGATCATCACACCCTCTCCTCACTTCGGAGAGAAGAACATGTGGCAAGTGTCTACCATATTTTTTCTATTCAAACTTACACGTTACTGTACAAGTTTTACGGGAGTAAATAACTGGAACGTTGACTTACAAGAAGTTTTCTGGCAAGAAATTAGTTCAACGTCATTTCACAAGAAGTTTTATGGCAACAAATTACTTCAACGTTACTTCACAAGAAGTTTTATGGCAACAAATTACTTCAAATTTACTTCATAAGAAGTTGTATAGCAACAATTAACTTGTTTGTTAATTCACAAGAATTTTACGGCGATAATTAACTTGAACTTATATTAACAAGAAGTTTTATAGCTACAATTAGATATAACTTTTATTTACAAGATATTTATGGCAACAATTAACTTGAATGTTAATTTACAAGAAGTTTTACGGCAATAGCTAACTTCAACTTTTTTTTACAAAATCCTTTATGGCAACAATTAACTTGAATGTTAATTTACAAGAAGTTTTACGGATATAACTAACTTTAAGTCTTATTTACAAAATATTTTATGGCAACAATTAACTTGAATGTTAATTTACAAGAAGTTTTACGGCAACAAATTACTTCAACGTTACTTCACAAGAAGTTTTATGGCAACAAATTACTTCAACGTTACTTCACAAGAAGTTTTATGGCAACAAATTACTTCAACGTTACTTCACAAGAAGTTTTATAGTAAGAATTAACTTGTATGTTAATTCACAAGATTTTTACGGTGATAATTAACTTGAACTTTTACTCACAAGAAGTTTTATAGCTACAATTAGCTATAACTTTTATTTACAAGATATTTATGGCTACAATTAACTTGAATGTTAATTTACAAGAAGTTTTACGGCAATAGCTAACTTTAACTTTTTTTTACAAAATCCTTTAGGGCAACAATTAACTTGAATGTTAATTTACAAGAAGTTTTACGGCAATAACTAACTTTAATTCTTATTTACAAAATATTTTATGGCAACAAATAACTTGAATGTTAATTTACAAGAAGTTTTACGGCAACAAATTACTTCAACGTTACTTCACAAGAAGTTTTATGGCAACAAATTACTTCAACGTTACTTCACAAGAAGTTTTATAGCAACAATTAACTTGTATGTTAATTCACAAGATTTTTACGGTGATAATTAACTTGAAATTTTACTCACAAGAAGTTTTATAGCTACAATTAGCTATAACTTTTATTTACAAGATATTTATGGCAACAATTAACTTGAATGTTAATTTACAAGAAGTTTTACGGCAATAGCTAACTTTAACTTTTTTTTACAAAATCCTTTAGGGCAACAATTAACTTGAATGTTAATTTACAAGAAGTTTTACGGCAATAACTAACTTTAATTCTTATTTACAAAATATTTTATGGCAACAAATAACTTGAATGTTAATTTACAAGAAGTTTTACGGCAACAAATTACTTCAACGTTACTTCACAAGAAGTTTTATGGCAACAAATTACTTCAACGTTACTTCACAAGAAGTTTTATAGCAACAATTAACTTGTATGTTAATTCACAAGATTTTTACGGTGATAATTAACTTGAACTTTTACTCACAAGAAGTTTTATAGCTACAATTAGATATAACTTTTATTTACAAGATATTTATGGCAACAATTAACTTGAATGTTAATTTACAAGAAGTTTTACGGCAATAGCTAACTTCAACTCTTATTTACAAAATACATTATGGCAACAATTAACTTGAATGTTAATTTACAAGAAGTTTTACGGCAATAACTAACTTTAATTCTTATTTACAAAATATTTTATGGCAAAATTTAACTTGAATGTTATTTTACAAGAAGTTTTACGGCAATAACTAACTTTAATTCTTATTTACAAAATATTTTATGGCAACAATTAACTTGAATGTTAATTTACAAGAAGTTTTACGGCAACAAATTACTTCAACGTTACTTCACAAGAGCCTTGTGTCTGGGACTCGACGCCCCCCCGGCGGAAATCGGCGACGGACCGAACAAGGTGTCCAGCAGTGCGCGGTGTGACGGGCCGCTCTGGGGTGGTGGGTAGCGGTGACGTGTCCAGCAGCAACCAGACTGGCAGCAGGGCGACACCGGTGAGAGGGGAGGTGTTCCAGTTGGTGCAGGGGTCGGTGACCTGTAAAACGAGAGACTAGCCTCCGGCGGTTCGGGGCTGTATCGCTGCAGAAGGACTACCTGCAGATCGACAGCTTCGGCGGGTTGCAGAGTCGTCGACCCTTCAGCTGGGCTCTGTCGGCTCCTTGCCCTGGAGTCGAGCAGGGCGGATGGTGAAGTAAGGGACTCCTCTGGCTTCGACGTGGTGGGGAGAGACGTCTGGCGGGACAGCTGTTGCACCCGCACCGTCTGCGAAGCCTTGGGGCTGGGACTCGACGCCCCTCCGGCAGATATTGGCGACGGACCGAAAAGGGTGTCCAGCAGGTCCTGGCGGGCCCACTTCGGCATGCGCGGTGTGACGGGCCGTTCTGGGGTGGTGGGTAGCGGAGACGTGTCCAGCAGCAACCAGTCAGTTGTGGTGATGCCCTAGTTTGGTGGCGGAGTGGGCTATATTAACTCTAGCCAGTTCTTGGGCCGACTTCAGCGCCTGCAATCGTTCCAGGTGTTCGGCCGAGACGGAGGTGTCCGTGGAGGTCGATTCACGTTGTAGCTGTCGAACTGAACAGACGTGCTTGCGAGCGGTGTGTTTCTGCAAGTTGGTCTGCTCTTGTCGGTCGAGCACGTGGTTTTTTGAGCGTTTGTGTTATAGTTTTTTGTGTGTATCTCGCGAGTGGATCGGGTGAACTGGTGCGTTCAACCTAGTTCGGAGAGTGTTTAACTGTGTGGTGAGTGTGTGTGGTTCACCAAGCGTTTGGATAGCTGTTTTCCGAAGGTAGGTGGCTTTCCCACATTTTCTTGGGTTTCCGAGTCCGGTTTTTCTGCTGAGTGTCTCGAGGGGGGCAAGTCTAGCGAGGCGCAGGTGTTTTTTTTTTTCGATAACTTTACTGCGTTAGTGGTATAACCACTCACAGTTTTTCTTTCTGAACACGTGGGAGTGTGAGCGGTTAGTTCGGCTAGCGGCCACACGCCAGGCTCCGCTTCTGCCTGCTAGAGGGCAGAGCGGCCAGCTTCGCGGCGATGGCGACAGGCGGCGCGGCGATGGTGGTAGATGGCGCGGAATGTGCGGCGGCGGGTTTAAACCCAAGCGTGGCGCTGGTGCGCATCGACGACGACGTAGGGCGTCCCAGTGGCTCCGCGGGTGAGGGAAAAAAGAGGAAGCGGAACAAGTCCTACAAAGAGGACATTTTGGTGGAGTACACATCCATGATGGGGGCGGTAATGGATATGTTCAACGTGGGGAGCCTGAAAAACAAGGCAACTAAGGACGAGCTGGGGGAGGTAAATCGAAGGCTAAGGGGGCTCTAACAAATTTTTGTCGGGGCGGTGGTAGAGCTGGAGAGCCTCAGGGGGCGACTGGAGGAGCAGGATAAATTCCGGGAGATCATTAGGGAATACGAGGAGATCCTGGACAGGGGAGAATGGCCAGCCTTGGGGGGTAAGGGACAAAGGGTGGGACATCGGGGGCCCTCAGGGGGACCTTGGGGGACTCGGGGGGGCTCAGAAGGGACCTCGGGGGGAAGCATTAGAGGGGGGACCCTGGGGGGCCCTCAGGGGAAACCTTGGGGGGACTCTCGGGGGGGGCTCAGGGGGGACCTCGGGGGGAAGCATTAGAGGGGGGACCTTGGGAGGTGCAAGGCAAGCAGGGTAAGGAGAGCTAAGGCACCGCGCAGCACTAGCTACGCGGTGATAGTTAGGTCGGACGCGGAGCCACTGGAAGCCGACGCCATAAAGGCCAGGGTCATGGAGAATATCAGCCAAGAGGTGAATGTGCGGGTCAGCGCTGTGCGCCGTGTCCACCAGGGTGTAGCTATTGAGGTAGCGACAGAGGGCGATCTTCAAAAGATCAAGGGGGTTAAAAAGTTCGGCGAGCTAGGGCTCAAGTTGGTGCCGCCGCGGAAGATCGGGCCAAAGCTGGTCATCTACGACGTGCCTAATATGGAAGTGGAGGCCCTCTTAAAGGACCTCTTTGAGAAAAACCTTAAGGGAGAGGTTGGGCTGCCTGACTACTTAGCTAGGACGAGGGTAGTCAGTAGAAACAACGGGCGACTAGTAGTCGAGTTCTCGAGCTCCGTCGCCGAGAAACTCTTAGCGGAAGGCCGGGTGTACATAGGGTGGAGTCGGTGCAGGTTGCACGAGGTGAATGCGGTGCAGCGTTGTTTCCGCTGCTACGCGTATGGGCACATGGCGAAGATGTGCAAGGTTGCGAATGGTGTGTGTCGCAGGTGTGGAGAGGAAGGATACCTTGCGAAGGACTGCACGAAGGATGTACGTTGTAGAAACTGTGTAGTAGCTAGAAGGGGTAACACGTCGCATGAGGTGTTATCCAGGGAGTGTCCGGAGTATTTGAGAGCGGCGGCGAGAACGAGGGCGCGAATCACGGCTGACTAATGGGCTGCATGCGCATTATTCAGCTTAACTGTGGAAGGGGTAGGGAGCACATGTCTGACGCGGGTCAGGGGTTGTTGGCCGACCGCATTGGGGTAGCCCTCTTCCAGGAGCCCTATGCGGTCGGATCCCGTGTTTGTGGTTGCCAACCTCTATGCGGGTTTACTCGCACAGGGGTGGGGGATTACCTAAGGCGGCAGTGGTCGTTATTGACGACTCACTGGACGTCATGGAGATCCCCGAGCTGGCCACAACCACGGGGGTTTGCGTTGCCATTGTTGGGCCGTTAGGTAGATTTTTAGTTTGTTCCGTTTATTGTCAATTTGGGGGGGGATATCAGACATGAGCTAGACTACATCCGTAGAGTGGTTGAGTGTGCGAATGATACTCCGTTGGTAGTGGGGTTAGACGGGAACGCCATTTCGCCGTTGTGGTTCAGCAAGGGGGACGTTCGGTACGGAGATAGGGTGGAGCGTGGTCGCCTGATCGAAGATTTAATCGGGGAGAAGGGGCTCGTGGTGCTGAACCAGCCGAGTGAACGTTTCACTTACTGTGGGCCGGGCGGAACGAGCGACATTGACTTGGCGGTTGTCAATAGGGCGGGGGATCGATTCCGATGAACGTGGGAGGTTTTAGATGGCTGGGGCATCTCAGACCATAACGCGTGCCTATTAACGGTTTCGGGTAGGGGCGACGATGCACGCGACGCGGTGAATCGCCCAGGGTGGGTGACAAAGAATGTGGACTGGGACTCGTACGAGACGGAACTGAAGAGTTTCGTTAACGTCGCGGAGGTCGACTTTGTCGAGTTGCCTGTAGCGAGGCAATCAGAAGTCTTGGTGGACTGGGTGACCAGGGCTAATGATTGCCTCCTGCGAAGGAGACCGAGAGGTCAACGGCGAAGGCAGGTCCAGTGGTGGACGGACGACCTGGCGGCGTTGCGAAGCGACTCCAGGCGCAAGCGCAGGCAATTTCAGCGAGCCAGACGAGACCGGTTGCAGACTTTGCCACAGAGGGAGGTAGAGTACCGAGTTGCTGTGCGAGCATACCGTCGAATGCTTAGGGACGAGAAGGATAAGCATTGGCGGGAGTTCGTGCAAGAACAAGGTCGGGTCGATCCGTGGGGGGCGTTGTATCGCATTTGTAGGGGGTTGCGAGGGGATGCGGACATCCCAAGGATTAGGCAGGGGGATAGGGTTGCCGAGTCGTGGGATGAAAGCGCGGACCTTTTGCTCTCGTCTTTTTTTCCCGTGGCTGAAGAGCCTACGAGGGTCGTGGAAGTCAGGGAGGAGGAGAGGGAGTTTAGCTGGGATGAGGTGGAATCGGCAGTCTTTGCCATGGCTGTCGGCAAGTCACCTGGCTTAGATGGGGTCGATGCTGTTACCCTGCGTCACGTTTGGTTGGCGCTAGGGTTCTACGTGAAGTCGATGTTTGACGCCTGTCTGCCGAGAAATCGCTTTCCACCGTTGTGGAAACAAGGCCGTGTGGTGGTGCTCCTCAAGTCGGAAGACAGAGTGAGGGACGATCCTAGCTCGTACCGCCCGATCACCTTGCTGAGTGTCTTCGGCAAGGTGCTCGAGCGGATGCTTGTGGGGAGACTCGCTCCTCTGTTGGATGGCTTGCATGGGCACCAGTTTGGCTTCCGGGCAGGAAGGTCGGTCGAGGACGCGTGGCACCTGGTCAAGGAGACAGTGTCGGCCTGCGCGGGGAAATACGTGTTGGGGGTTTTTGTCGATTTTAAAGGCGCGTTCGACCATCTTTCGTGGGACACGATCCTGGACCGATTCCAGGAGTTGGGTTGCGCGGAGATGGGACTGTGGGCGGATTTTTTCCGAGAGAGGCGCGTCTGCATGACGGGTAGAAGGGGAATTGCATGGAGGGATGTAGAGCGTGGTTGTCCGCAGGGGAGCATAAGTGGGCCTGTATGTTGGAATGTCTGTATGGATGTGTTGCTATGGGAGCTGGAGGTCGCAGGTTGCAAGTTTGTAGCCTATGCTGATGATCTGCTCCTTCTTGTGGAGGGTGGGAGCCGGCTGGTTCTGGAGAGGGAGGCCTCTCGTTTCCTCTCACTCGTCATCGGGTGGGGAGAGCGAGCTGGCGTTCCCGTATCTGGAACCAAGTCGGTAACCATGCTCCTGAAGGGCAGGTTGTCGGTAAACCGGCCTCCAGTGGTACGAGCGGGAGGGATGAGTCTGCGTCATGTGCCCAAGGTGAGATATCTGGGAGTGAGTGTGAGCACGGGAATGAACTTTCGAGTGCATCTGGAGGAGCTGCATGGGAAGATTGCCAGGGTAGTTGGAATGATGCGACGGGTTTTGAGGAAGGACTGGGGATTAAGTAGACATGCATGCAGGGTTCTGTTTAAAGGGTTGTTTGGCAACAGTGTTTTGTATGCATGCAGTGTATGGTACAGTGTTTTGCTACATGACTATGGTAGGGAGCTAGTTAATCGTTGTGAGCGTGTTGCGTTGTATGCATGCATTCGGGTATGTAGGACTGTTAGTACGGAGGCGATACAGGTGCTAATGGGCGAGTTGCCGTGGTGGCTTGAGGCAAAGCGTAGGGCTTGCATGTATAGGGTGAAGCATGGAGTTGCGCTGACACCATTGGACCTGGCAGCTGATGGGGAAGTTAGGGGTCTGAGCCTACCCCAGGTGAAGACCCTGTTGGTGGGAAAAGCCGTCGAGGCTTGGCAGCGGGAGTGGGACGTGTCAGACAAGGGTAGGGTAACCTACTCCTTTATCCGGGACGTCTCATTTGCCGGCCGGTCGCAGTGGTTTGGGAGCCATGGGGGTCGTGCGGAGGGGCAGAGGGGTAGACGTGTCGGGGGTCCTTCAGACCGAAGAACGGTACCACGCGGCCGAGGGGTTTGCACTCGAGGCATTTAGCAGAAGAATGAGGAGGCTGTAAGCCCGGGACGCCGGAGGGGGGTAGCTGCCCAACGTTGGTGGATGGTGTGAAAGTTGCGTGAAAGGAACAAGTTGAGCGACGGGGTGGAAGAGTGTGTGTATGGTTTGAATGGGCGTGTGCAGGAGTGGATGGGGGTGTGCAGCATACCACTACGCTGCAGTGGTGGGTACTGCACACTCAAAGGGCCAAGGGTGTGGAACCCGGGTGGCACCGGACGGATTAGCATGCCTTTTCCTAAGGGCAGCCTGGTGGAAGCAAGGAAGTGGCGACTCCCCCACCTTGGAGCTGGCGATACTTATGCCTGGCTTGCACGAGCCTAATTAAGAAGCTGTTGGGCTTGGTGGGGCGGCACTGCCGTGCGTCGCCAGAGATGGTGGCGTCGGTGCTGCTGCACCACCGCCCTGTATCAGCGAAGCCACCACCAGAAGGCTAATCTGGTACTCCGTGGGGCTGACCGTACCCGGGGTATTTATACCCGGTCAGAGTTTGGGATGGTGCGCTGTGGTCTGCAGCATGCGCTATGGCGGAGGGTTTTGGTTTCAATAGGCATATGCTGCTTAGGGATGCTACGCTATCTCCACGGGTGAGCTGCGTGACAATACAGCTCGGGCGCTAGCCTGTACAGCTAGTTGGGTTTTGGATAGTGACCTGCCCCCACCAGTGGGCCTTAACCGGGCTTGCACCCGGGGACAGGGATCGCTCGGCAGCGAACTGGTAGTCTTAGCCTCGGCTCTGACGCGCGTGATTGGACGTACTCAATCCCTGTTTTTATGGTTTGCCGAGTGTAGTGCCGAGAGGCGGAACACTATTGACTTTGTTGTCCGTGGAGGTCGTGGGGCTTGCATCTCTTCTGGAAGGTAGTCTGGGTTCTGGCCCAAAGTTGAGATAGGCTGCTGAGTAGCCCGTCCAGCTGGGTCGGCTGCTGTTTATGGTCAACATGAATTCTGGAAGCAGCGTGTATCAGTTCTTCTGGTTGGCTTGGCAGAATTGGGTCGCCATTGGTTTTAATATCCGGTTGACACGTTCCACGGGGTTCGCTTGTGGTGTATATGGCGGTGTGAGTTGGTTATGTATGCGATGCTCACGGAGGAACTTTCTCACCGTTCTGTTATCGAACTCGGTCTCGTTGTCCATGATGAGGGTTTTGGGACATCCGAAACGGCAGAGAACAAGTTCTCCCAATGCTGTCACCACGGCGAACCCCGTCGCCTGCCGGAGTGGACGGCACTCTATCCACTTGGTCATCCTGTCTTGGAACACAATTATGTATTCATACCCTTTTGCAGGATGCAGCAACGGTCCCATGATGTCCACAGCCACCGTGTCCCACGGTTGGCCCATGTTTGGAGGTCCCATGTGTCCGGCTGGTCCGCGCTGGTCGGCATTGAATTGCTGACAGATGATGCAGCGTCGAACGTTTCTTGGGACATCTCCGGCCAGTAGTATCTCAATGCTCAGCGTGCCAGGGTTTTAGCGATGCCCAGGTGGCCGACGGCAGGTTGATCATGATTCTGGGCCAAGATGTCAGCCCGTTGCTCGGTGGGAATGCACAGCTTCCACTCGCGGTGCGGCTCGGTGTCCGACAGGTCGACGGGATCCCAAAATCTACGGTACAGCTTACCATCACGCATCTGGTACTCCGGGTGACTGTTGGGATACGCCGTCACCTCTTGCAACATCCTCCGGTACCAAGGGCAGGCCGGCGTCTTTCTAAAAACAAACTTCATCAGTATCATTACTTATTTGGCGCAATCGGTAGGATACTCGAAGTATTTCGCAGAAAAAAGTACGCGACTTACGTTTGTTTTGACAATTTATCGAATTCATAGAGCCAAGAAGAAGTCGAAAATTCAGAACTCATAGTGCCAACATAGTTAGTGTCAGAATTCCTCACTATCTTGGAAGAGAAGTTTAACAGAGCCAGCGAAGCTAGTGCCCGGATTCCTTAAACAAAACAGGTGACTACAAGAAGCAATCTCGCAGAGCAAGCAACGATAGTGCGGAGACCCCTGCTGCTTCGAGGCTACATTTCACCATCACTATTTGCAATTGAAGATTGCAACAACATTATTGACGATAATATTATTGTTAGTTAATACTTTAATAGGTATTTAACATAAATATTACACAAAGACTAACAGTAGTAACGTTAGTAACTCTAATAATTTAATCAGATAAATTCAGATATTATATTATCACAATGGCTGATAGAATATAAAAAATCAACTTTGCATTGAATTCAGTCCCAAATTACAATGGAGACCAAAACAAATTAAGTTCTTTTATTAATGCTGTTAATACAATGCAAAATCTTTTTGGTGTATTTAATCCACCACTTGATGACTTTGAAAATTCTATATCATTTCTCCACATTAAAACAAAAATAGTCGATAAAGCACTCGACAGTGTTAAAGACCCGAAATTTCAAAATTGGAATGAACCAAAAGATCATCTTACAAATAATTGAAGATTATCTTACAAATAATATCAAAGATAACACCAATGTCGTGACTATTATTAACGAAATCCTGAAAATTAAAAACATTAAAAACTCTTACAAATTGCTAGAAATAACTAAAGAGAAATATATAACATTTAAATCCCGATTAAGTATTCAAGAAAATAATAATGAAAAGAAAGTGCATATCATGGATTTCGCAGAAAAATTAATTGTGAAATATTTCATTTCGTCAATTAACGACCCATTCAGAAATAATTTGGCTACTAGAAACCCAACTACGCTTATGGATATTGAAAAACTTTTGCAAAACGGTTTTCAGTATTTAAAAATACTAACATACAAAATTCAAAATTGCCTAACATACCACCACAAAAATTTCCTACAAATTTTCCCACTGACCCTAAAAAAATAGCACCAGTAAAAACTCAAAATGCAACAAATATGAATCAACAAATAAGAACAAACACATTTGCACCTAGGCAAACTTCAATAGCACACACTAGAAAATAACTATGATCTGAATATTTTTTTAGAGATAATCAGCCTCGACAACTAGGACAATTATTAAATTGCAACTATACAAGCAAATTACCCTTTTTCAAATTAAAAAATTATGTTTGCCTAATTGATACGGGTTCAACACAAAAACCTTATTAGTAAAAATTATATCTATCAAAATAAATCAAAATTCCACATTTATAAAGAAAATTTCAGTTTGTTAACTGCAACTGGCGTAACGCAGGGAATGAATTTGTTATGCTTTCATTTTAAGGAAAATTATTTAAATGCTACCTATTTGATTTTCATGATAATTTTGATGTACTTTTCGGAATTGAAGCTTTAAAAACATTAAAATCAAAAATTGATATAGTAAAAGATGAAATAACACTATTAAATATAAAGTTTAAATTACAATACTTTCAGAAAACCCCTATTGAATCCTTAAATTGAGAAACTAATGACAAAATTGATATTCAGAATTTACGTCTAGATCATCTTCATGAGGAAGAAAAATCTGCATTCTTAAAAGTACTTACGAAATATAAAGACCTTTTTCCAAAAGAAAATAAGTTAACATTCACAACTAAAATAAAACACCAAATTAATACAACAAATGACACCCCAATTTCTACAAGAAATTATAGATACCCAGAAGTTTATAAGAAGGAAATTAACAGGAAAATTAAAAAAATTTGAGATGAAAATATAATTCAAGAAAGTTATTCGCAATTGTCATCATCTATATGTATCGTACCGAAGAAGCTAGACGCTTCATGTAAAAAGAAATATCGTATGGTTATTAATTATAGAAAATTAAATCAAAACTCCAGTTGATGCTAAATTTCCGATTTCAAACATAACAGAAATTCTTGATAAGCTAGGAAAATGTTATTTTACTATTTTAGATTCCATCAGATAGATGTAGATCCAAAAGATATCCCAAAAACAGCCTTTAATACAGAATTAGGCCATTTCGAATTCAAAAGAATGCCATTTGGTCTTAAAAACGCTCCGAGCACATTCAAAGATTAATGAATTTAGTATTGAGAGAATATATTGGCAAAATTTGTTTAGTCTATGAAGTTTTATGAAACGAAACACTTCTTTTAAATGAAATTCGTTTATTATTATTCAATATAAAAATGACAGTTTATGTGTCAGAACATATATTTTTTTAACAACAACAATAGATAATTCAATTACTTATGTTACTATGGTAACAATAACAAGAATGAAATATTTGCATGTCCAACACTCCCCCTCAAATAGCATTCTGATTATTGGGAAAATGTTGTAATCCAAACTTGTTGATGCATTTCTCGTGCTTTGGTGTGAACAACCCTTTCGTTAAAATGTCAGCAGGCATTTCCTCTGTAGGGAGATACTCTACAGTTATATCACCTCGCTCTACTGCTTCACGAATGAAGTGATGTCGAATGTCCACGTGTTTTGTACGGCCATGGAAAATGGGATTCTTAGACATTCGTCCAGCTCCTTGGTTGTCACAAAATATGATCGTTGGTTCCTGATTTCCCAAAATTTCTGATAAAAAAGCGACGCAGATAAATTGCTTCCTTTGCTGCCTCTGACAGTGCCACATATTCAGCTTCAGTACTGGACATTGCGACTGTCCTTTGTTTTTGTGATTTCCAGCTGACAATGGTATTCGCAAAATTAAAAACATACCCTGTATATGACTTCCGGTCATCTACGTTTCCTGCCCAGTCAGCATCTGCAAAACCAACCAGATTGTTTACTAGATTGTTTTTAGATTTTGTATAGATTAATTTAAAGTCTTCTGTGTTCTTTAAATAACGTAAAACCCTTTTCGCTGCTATCCAATGTTCTTTACCATAATTGTTATTGTATTGACTAAGTACACTTATAGCATACGCTATATCCGGACGTGTTGATACTGCCAAATACATCAGTGACCCAACTAAACTTTGATAAGGTATTTTCTTCATTTCTTCAATTTCTTCTGCGGTTTTCGGACTCATTTCGTTAGACAGTTTGATATTTGGGTTCATTGGAGTTGAAACTGGTTTGCAGTCTTTCATATTAAAACGTTTCAATAAATCTTTAATATATTTCTTCTGAGTCATCGTAATTGCACTATTCTTCTCATTTTGTGTAAATTCAATTCCTAGACAAAAATGCAATGAGCCTAGATCCTTCATTTTGAACGACTTCGATAGATTTTCTTTTAATTGAGACATTTTTCTTCCATTGTTAGAAGCTACTATTAAATCGTCGACATATATAAGGATAATTAGGATGTCTTTGCCATGTTTGTAATAATAAACACAAGGATCTGCATTCATTGGTTTTAATCCAAATTTCTTAAGTTTTTCGTCCAATTTCTTGTACCATTGACGTCCTGATTGTTTTAGTCCATACAGCGCTTTGTTTATCTGTAGTACCTTATCTTTTGAATTTACTATAAGTTCCTCTTCATTTTCGTCAAGAATTTCTTGTAATTCTTCAGGTATTTCCATAAATATTTTTTCTTCTATTTCACCATTTAGATACGCGCTAATAAAATCTAATTGGTATACTTGGAGCTTCAATTCTGCTGCAAGTGCCATTATCAATCGGATAGACGGGTGCAAAGGTCTCAGTAAAATCGACTCCAGGAGTTTGCGCAAAACCTTTTGCAACCAGTCTAGCTTTATGACGTTCAATCGTACCATCAGCGTTGAATTTTGTTCTCAAGACCCATCTTGAACCAATTACTTTCTGTTCCCTTGGACGATCAACAATGCTCCAGGTTCCGTTCTCTTTAAGTGCATTGTATTCAATTTTCATTGCCTTCTTCCATTTTTCTGCATCAACGCTTGCAAAAGCTTCTCTCGTCGTTTCGGGATCATTTGATGTAATCATACTGGCGGTTTCACCCACATCGAGAAATTTTTCGCCAGCTTGATGATTTGTATCATTCACATTTGGAAATTCATCGCCTGCTTCATTTGTATTTGTTATTTGATTTATATCATTTCCTGATACTACGACGTATTGTTTCTTTGGTCTTCCTCTTTTGCCACTTAATATTTTCTTCGGACGCCCTCTTCCTCTTTTTATCGATGAAGTATTTTCTGTGACTTGTTCCAATTCATTTTCTACTTCATGTGTTTCTTCTTCTTCTTCGTTTTCTTTCTTTTCTTGCTCTTCAAGTTCTTTAAGTTCTTCAGTTGGCATATTTTCAGATCTCATGAATTCTACACTTTGCTTTGGAAAAATGTTTTCATCGAAAAAAATTTCTGAAGCTTCTTCAGATTGAAATTCTTCTATAAACTTTACATCTCTGCTCCGATGAATTCTTTTTAAATATGGGTCCCAAAGTCTGTACGCTTTCGATATTGTGGAGTAACCGATAAAGGTACATAATTTTGATTTAGAATCAAATTTTCCTTTTCCTGGGGTTTTATCGAGCATGTATACTTTGGAGCCAAAAGTTTTGAAATATCCGACATTCGGAATTTTTCCAGTCCAAATTTTAAAAGGTATTTCACCTCCTAGACTTCGAGAAGGGCATCTATTTCTTATGTAGTTGGCTGTCAGTATAGCTTCAGCCCAAAAACCGGCGGAGAGACCAGACTGAATTAACATACATCGAGCCATTTCTACTAATGTTCTATTTTTACGTTCAGACACACCGTTTTGTTGGGGTGTGTACTCTACGGTAAGTTGATGCTCTATTCCTTCCTTTTTCAAACATTCTTCGAAATTATTGCTTCTGTATTCAGTACCATTATCTGATCGTACTGTTTTTATTTTCTTGCCTGTTTTGTTTTCCACAAATTGTTTAAATTCTTTAAACTTTTCAAGGATTTCACTTCTTTTCTTCAAAAAATATACTTCGCACCATCTAGATTTATTATCAATGAATGTAACGAAGTACTTGGATCCACCAATTGAATTCACACGCATCGGTCCACAAATATCTGTGTGAATTAATTCTAAGAGATTCATGCTTCCTGAATTTGATTTATGGAAAGGAGTTTGAGTTTGTTTTCCCTTTATACACGTTTCGCATATTGATAGATTTCCTTCCACCTTTTCTTTAATCCTTGTACTTTATCTTCTTTTATAATTTTCTTTAGATCATCTTCATTGAGATGTCCAAATCTTTCATGCCATTTTTGCAAAGGTGTAATTCCTACATTCGTAATCTTGGCTATTTCTGTAGATTCTTTTAAATAATACAAGTCTTCTTTTCTTTCAGCTAAAGCAATTGTTTCACCAGTCTTTGGATTCTTAATACTCGCTTTATTTTTTCTGAAATGAATTTCGTAACCGTGATCTGCTATTTTGCCGACAGATAATAAGTTCGCTCGAAGATCAGGGACAAACAGTGTTTCTTCTAATTTTGCAGTGATGTTCTTATTTAATTTTACTTTAACAGTACCGCATCCTTCTATTGTTGTCGACTCGTTGTTGGCTAGGTTTAACGTCTTAGTTTTTGCTGTGTTCATTTCTTCAAATATTCTTTCATTTGAACACATGTGCGATGATGCTCCGGAATCCAAACACCACCGTTGATTTTGGCATTTGTGAACTTTCATCGCAATTTCGGCCTGCCTGGATGTTTCGGTATGCTGCTTTTTCGATTCAGTTGTCTTTTTATTGAAATATTTTGATCTACAATCCCTTGCCATATGTCCAATTTTTCCACATGTATGACATTTAAATTTAAAATAATTAGGATTTTTTTGTTGGTCAGATTTATTGTAATTTTTCTTACCATGATTTTTATGTACAAACATAGCATCTGACACTATTCTTTTTTCGTTATGTGGTTCGTTACGTTTTCTGGCTTCGAATTCTTCTAATAATTTTACTTTCAATGCATCCGGTGTTGGTAATTTTTCTTGAGTTTCAATGGCGATTCTAAAAGATTCATATTCATCTGGGATACTGTAGAGCAGTAAGATGGCGAGAAGATCATTATTTATTTCAAGTTCCATTTCTTGTAATTTATCAACGACGTCAAAGAAATGTGTAATATGATCTCTCATATCTTCATCGTTTTTCATTTTATGCAAAATTAAATTTTTTAGGAGCATAGCTTTTCGAGCAGGTCCTTTTGACTGATAAACCGCGTGCAATTTATCCCAAATTTCTTTTGAAGTTGTACAGTTTTTGATTTGTTTTAATTCGGTTGGGCATATTGACAGGATTAAGTCACATCTTGCCTTAGCATCCGCTGCTTCCCAAATAGCAATTTCTGCAGGGTTTTCTGGCTTCACCCTGGTTCCATTAACGTATTGCCACGCATCATTTTTTATGAGAAGTGCTTCGACTTGAATTTTCCAAGTGTCAAAATTTTCTTTTCCAAGAGGTTCGATTTTCACATTTGTATAACTCATTTTCAAATTATCTTTCACTTCACTGTTCAATGGACGTGACCTGGGCCCATAACCTGAAGTTTTATGAAACGAAACACTTCTTTTAAATGAAATTCGTTTATTATTATTCAATATAAAAATGACAGTTTATGTGTCAGAACATATATTTTTTTAACAACAACAATAGATAATTCAATTACTTATGTTACTATGGTAACAATAACAAGAATGAAATATTTGCATGTCCAACAGTCTATTTAGACGATATCATTATATGGGGAACTTCATTACAAGAGCATTTAGACAATATAAAGAAAATATTTGAAAAACTACGCGAAGCTAATTTAAAAATCCAAATTGATAAATCCGAATTTTTAAGAAAAGAAGTTGCTTATCTTAACCTTAATATGTATATACACTCAGGAATATGTAGAGAATCATAAAGAAAGAATGAAAATAATAAACAATAAAATAATTGATAAAATCAATAATGAAAAACAAAAGCGATTTAAAGCCCATAAAAACCCAGTTACCCTACCTCAAAATTTATACTTAAAAGAACATGAAAGACATTGCGGAAAAATTTCAAAACCCAAATATGAGAAAATAAAAATAAAAAGATAAAATAATAATATTGGTGTAATACTTGACGAAAATAATAAAAAAAACGTAGAAAAGAGAAAATTAAAAAACCTCGTTATAAAAATGAAATGGGTTTTACGCTTACAACCTTACACGTATAGTATTAAATATGAAAAAGGTCGCACAAATATATAGCAGATTCACTGTCACGATTAGTAAATTCACAAAATTCGGTAATACAGGGGAAAAGTGCAGAAACGAAGGACTATGTGTATTGGGTGGCTAAAGAAGCGGTCCCAAAAGCTATCAGTATGATAGAATTAAATTTAGAATCAGGAAAAGATCCAGTGTTAGCCGAAGTTCATTTAGCGATCAAAATCGATAAATGGGATAAGTTAGGGAAATTTTAACAATTGCGCATGAGGGACATTTGGGAATAGTCGGTACAAAAACAGATTACGCAGTAAAGTTTGATGGGAGAATGTAGATAAAGATGCTAAACGTTTTGCGAAATCTTGTGAAGGATGTCAATTGATAAAAAAAACAGGGAGACCGCGCGCCACTGCACCGAAATGTACTTCCAGACAAGCCATGGGACACCCTAGCAATGGATTTGTTAGGTCCTCTTCCATCCAAAGTTTATTTACTGGTAATAATTGACTATTATAGTAGATATTATGAAGTAGTAGTTATACATAGTGTGATAATGGGCCTCAAATGGCCAATACGGAACTGCAAGAATGGGCACAATACACGGGATTTGAAATTAAACATTCGGCGCCGCTATGGCCGCAGGCCAACGGCGAAATCGAAAGACAAAGCAGGAGTCTTCTTAAAAGGCTGAAAATTCCGCAAATCCAAAGACTAAACTGGAAAGACAAACTGTTAAATTATTTATTGGCATACCGGTCAACACCACATAGTACTACGGGAGTTACCCCAACGGAGATGTTGTTCAACAGAAAAATTAAGACTAGATTACCAAAAATAAATAATGACATTTTGTTACACGATGGAGTAAGAGAAAGAGACACATAGAATAAACAAAAAGGGAAAGAGTATTACGATAGAAGGAACCATTTAAAGGAAAGTGATTTAAAACCAGGTGATATTGTGTTATTACAGAGAGCAAAAGAAAATAAATTAAGTTCTGAATTCGATTCGAACGAATACAAAATTACTAATAGAATAGGAAACACAGTAACTATAAAATCAGATTCGGGGAACGTTTTTACTCGAAATATATCAATGATAAAAAGATTTATTCCTCGAAACGATGAAAATTCATCCATTACTCAGACTAAAACTGAAAATTGTCTCGATTCGGAATCAGAACATATTGTAGAACCAAATTTAGATAAGAATATACAACCAATTGTAAATCAAAGCGTAGATCAAAGTGCAAAGCCACTCATTTAGCCGGATATAGATTCTAGTTACTCAAATAGGCCTAAGAGAAAAAGAAAAGCTCCAGAAAGATATGGTAACTTAGTTTCACATTAAATTATATCCTATCACATATGTGGTTTGGCATTTTATCTACCAAATTAATTCACGAATTTAGAATAAGTATGTTTATATATTTAAATAGTGGCTTGTAATGTAAAATTTATTAAAAGGTAAATAATAGATAAACTTTAGCTAATTTAAAAAGTTGAAAGGAGATGTAGTGTATTAAAGGTTTAGTTGGTACAACTAAGGCTAGGGATATTTATGAAGGTACGCGTGTGTAGTTCTTGTTACTCTCGAAATGTTTTTACAGCGCTATATAAGTTGGGTTATGTTATAACGACACGTGCTATGTAAAGATGTTATGGATAATAAACTCTATATTTACAAGTCACCAAATAAGTAAGTGAATCTTTTTCTAACATCCTACGGTATCTCTGGTATTCCATGTATGGAAAATCAATTTTTTAGTGTTTTGATAATTATGTCGCTTTGTATGTTTCCTAATTTGAAGAAGTCAAAAAATCTTGAATATGCGTCCACGGTTATTAAATAATTGCTTCCTTCAAAATGATATAAATCTGAAGCTACTATTACCCATGGTCCGCTTAGGACGTCTTGAAGTAATAATGATTCTTTTGGTTTGTCTTTTTGATATTTTCTGCACGTTTTGCAGTTGCTTACATATTTCGTGATGTCATCCGTCATGTTTGGCTAAAATACATTATCTCTAGCTATTCTTAGAGTTCCTTGTATTCCTTTATGCGAGACATGGCAGCACTTCGTAACTGTTTCTCTCATTTGTAGTGGTATTATAACACGGTCATTTTTAAATATTAGGTTTTCGTAGCACGCTAATTCATCTCTGTATGTCCAATACTTTTCTAGGTTTTCTGGGATTTCTGTTTTCGTGTCTGGCCATCCACCAAGTATGGTTTGCTTCAAACTGGATAATTCGCTATCATTGATTAGCAGTTGTTTCAGTTCATTTCTCTTTTCTGTTGTTAGCGGAATAATCACACATACCTGTATTTGATCTTCTTGCTCTTCTTCTTTGGCTAGGTTGCAATCTCTGCTTAGAGTATCTGCTATGTATAATTCTGATCCCTTTGTATAAATTATTTTCGGGACATATTGTACCAATTCTAGAAACATTTTTTGTAGTCTAGGGGTTGCATTATGTAACGATTTCGTAAATATGGTTTCTAGGGGTTTATGGTCAGTCTCAATCACTAAGTTTTTATTATATATCCCTATCCATGAAACCTTTCGCACGATTTGCCATCTACCCATTATATCCTATAGGCTGTATATTCTTAACCATACCCAATATGATAATGCACTCCATAACGAAGAAAGCGTATGTTTTAAACAGCAAAGACCCTAAATCATCCCCAAAGCGTTCTAGAAATTCCTTAAATCTCTGATCATGATTTACTAACTCATGTAATTTTATTACCTTCCGAAATAAACGATATGGGACCTTGAGGTGTGAATCCTCTAAGCACGTCCATTATGTTATCGTGCTTGTAGTAGGACCACGTTGTTGCTTGCGATATTACATTTTTTGATTTTTCAATTTTAATTTCGAAACAATCGATGATAACTTTTGTGCTAACATTAATTTTAAAAATATCGAGTGTTTGCGAAATTAATTCTTCTCTCGTTGGCCAAGTCATTTTTTTAAACGTATGTACATAACTCGTAAAGTGTTAAAAAAAATTGCGATACAGCCGTTTCATGAATATTAAAAAGGTAAATTAAGAAAATCTGTTCTGGCCAGCAAAAGACCTCCGTCAATTCGATGTATTTTATACAAATCCCATGCCAAAAGTTCCTTGGAAAAGATTCTATATATCTTATAAATTTGTAACACGAACACGTACTATTTTGTACAAATTCAATACAAAAAGTTCCATTGAAAAGATTCTATAAATTTCAGTTACATTTGTCGGAAATTGAACAATTAATATTTTTCAGGGTCCGGCTTAACACCTTCACTTGATACGATATGACCCAAATATTTGCTTTACTGACCATGAATTTACATTTAGTAGAGTTTAAAGTTAAATTTGTATCGCGGAATTTATTTTTGTTAATTTTGAATTGTCCACACCAAAACATATAATACCATCTAAATAAACAAAACAATCGGTCCCCGTCAATCGTGATAAAAGTGTGTACATTAATCTTTGCCAAGTTCTCGGGTAATTTGCTGACCCAAACGGCATCCGATTACATTCATAATAACCCCATGGTTCTTAACAATCTGTTTTCTCGCGGTCCCAAAGTGCAACCTCCGACTACCAATACCCTTTTGTAAAGTCCTGCGTCGTAAATGTCTTCGCATTACCTAATTGAGCTAAAGTTTCCTGTAATTTAGGTAAATGAAAGAAATTATGAAGAATTATGAAGCATTCTTCTCTACTACAACTACAGGAGCGGATCACGGTCACACTGATGGGGAGATGAAGCTCTATTACATTTTTTTGATTTTTCAATTTTAACATTAATTTTAAAAATACGGGCGTTTGCGAAATTAATTCTTCTCTCGTTGGCCAAATAACAATTGTTTTTAAACGTATGTTTAAAAAAAATGTGATACAGTCGTTTCTTGGATATTAAAAAAGTAACTTAAAAAAATCTGTTGTGGACAGCAAAAGACCTTCCGTCAATTCGATGTATTTTGTACAAATCCCATGCCAAAAGTTTATTGACATAGTTTCTATAAATCAAATAAAATTATAACATGAACATACACTATGTGAATTGCACTTGACACTTCCTTTTCTTTCTTCTTCAGCTTTTCCCTGTTTTATTAGGGGTCGCTGTTTCTTACTCTTCTCTTCCACTCATTTCTGTCCAACGCATCTTTTTCACACGTCTTCTTCTCTTAAGCCTTACAGTCCTTCCATCTTCTCTTTGGCTTTCCTCGTACTCCCTGCTTTGAAAGTTCCAACCCTGAGGCGAGGCAACAACTGCATGTCTCTTGCGAGGAACACTATGGCTTATACAACTCTCTTATTCTATACTTTCCATCTCTTGTTTTCACTTGACACTGATATATGACAATTAGAATTATTTGAATATATCAGTTGATTGCATAATAAATAGCAAAGCTGACTGATTTTTGAAAGTTAATCTCTTTACAATTCTTTAACTCTATATTTATTGAATATGAAAGAAAACGTATAAGCAAACCGTATAGAGAAGAGTATTTTCATTAATATTTATAATAATATAGCATGTCAAAAAATAATACTTAAATGCGTTTTTTGAAGAAAAACTGTTAAAAACTTCAAATAAGGGTCCTTTCGGTGGATCAATTGTAACCAAAATCTAGTCACATTTTCGTATAGATGTAAAGAGGAGGAACACGAAAAAATTATAATTTTTAGAATTGTAGCATTGGAGTTATCGTCGGAGAAAAATTTGTCACACGCGGACACACATACACATACGCACACACACACACACACACACACACACACACACACACACACACACACACACACGGACACACCGACACACATACAGACATCATCTTAAAAATAGTAAATTCGTATAGTAGGGACCCTAGAACATGCTTATTCATTAAAAACTCACCACCGATTTTTTTTATCAAAAACAATACCTTTCTTAACCAAAGGTGACGGAAAGAAATATTTAATCTTAATCCCATTAAAGTTAATAAAATTTGTTGAAATGGTGTGATATTCAGGTTTGCTGCTTAAAATTGAAATATTAAGTTGAGAGCATTTCAAGAGATTGTTGTGTCCCTTGCATCCAAATAAAAGGCAACTCTTTAATTAAAACAGTTAAATAAGGAATATATGATTTGGAAAAATTTGGAATAAATCGTCTATAAAAACCAATTGATTCCCTAAAAGATCCAATTTCAGTTGCATTTGTCGGAAATTGAATAATTAATTTTTTCAGGGTTCGGTAGGGTTTAATGTTAAATTTGCACGGAGTCTATGAATTTTTTTTTTTTGTTAATTTTGTATTGTTTGCACTAGTGCTGTCAAAAACCGTTGAAAGTGGTATCCGATTAACCGTGACAACGCACGGTTAATCGGCTAACTGCGGTTAATCTTCTAACCGCAATTAACCGCCTAACCGCAGTTAACCGGCTAACCGTAGTTAATCGGCTAATTACAATTAACGGCTAACCGCGGTTAACCGTTTTTTAAGAGTGAATTTTGTGCTTTAGCTGAGGGTTTTTGTTGTTATATTTGTTTATTTTTGATCCATTATTTTCACATTATCCATAGCAGTGAAGTTACGGAGTACATTCGCACATGCTCGTCAATGATCCGCTGATAGCTTACTGTACCATTATTTACAAAAATACAATACAAAAATAATAATTCAAAGCAAAATTATCATATAAACTAATCAGAATCAATTGTGTTTCTTAACAGTTCATTATCTCACTTTTTTAAAAATTATATAATTTAAAATTAGATCATAAATATTTAATAAAATTATCACTGTTAATTTGTAAAATACAGATGTATGTGTTTTTTGCTGCTACAGTTTCTTGTCATAAATAAAACAAAACCATTTTATTTACTAAACTATTTATAAAACGTTCATAATATTGAATTTTGTGCATCAAATATTCCATACAGAATGTATCTCAAACGTAAGTGACAAAATATATCAATATCGATTTACATTTTCATTGATTCATGATTTATTGCCGAAGAACGTTCAACTAGTTTTTCATGACTAGCCGGTTAACCGATTGTTGTCGACTAATCGCGGTTTAGCATTTTTGTCGGCTATTCGCGGTTAAACGGTTTTGTGGCTAACCGCGGTTAGCCGCAATTATTTATATTATTAACCGGTTTTTAATTTCTTAAAAACCGCATAATCCGGCTAACCGGTTAACCGAATACTTTTGACAGCACTAGTCTGCACCAAAACAAATAATATCATCAAAATAAACAAAAGAATTGGTTTCCGTCAAACCTGATAAAATTACATTAATCTTTTCCATGTGCTCGGGTAAATTGCTGACCCAAACGACATCCGATTACATTCATAATGATCCCATGGTTCTTAAAATTCTGTCTTCTCGCGGTCGCGAGGTGCAACTTCCACCTACGAATACCCTTTTGTAAAGTCATGCGTCGTAAATGTCTTCGCATTACCAAATTGAACTAAAGTTTCCTGTAAGTTGGGTAATTGAAAGAAGTCACGTTTGTCACACTGCTAAGTCTGCGATAGTCAATGCAAAATCATATTTTACTTTTCCCTTATGAAGCATTCTTCTCCACTAAAACTACAGGAGCGGACCACGGTGACACTGGGCCCTGATTCTGTAACTTGCGTTAGCACTTGCGTGACTAGATTTGCGTGAGCATATTTTATGACGTCACTGTTAACTCCTAGTTCCTTTTATAGAGGATTTTGAGTGTTAGGTTTTTACACTATTCCCTGGTTTTTACGTCCCTAAATTTAATGTTGGTATTAGGTTTGAAATCATCATAGCTAAAGCCATTAAAAGGAGAACTAGGTATAATATGAAACAATTTTAACAATATAACCCAAATAATAACGTAAATTGATAACCTCAAATTATGATATACTTACATGTATGAATTATTTAATCACTAAAAAGAAACGATAAAAATAAAAACAAATTAAAAATAAAAAACTTAAAAAATAACAAAAAAAAACGTAATACAACAATAAAAATAAAACAACAACAATAAGCGCAAAATGACAGCAATACGAGACAACGACGGAATTAAAGTGAGATAGATAGTCACGCAAGTAAGAAACAAGACCTCTGTAGGTCACGCAACTATATTTGCGTGTCTCGCAATGTATGACATCATAATTTGTACTTCTTCAGATCTGTATACATGTGACTAATTTGAATTAGTATTGGTGTCGTAAATGCTCACGCAAGTTACAGAATCAGGGCCCTGATGGGGAGATTACCCCACCTTTATCAATATGTGTCTTAATTACCTCCCACTTTGAGAAAAGGTACTCTGTACGGAGCGTGCGCCACTGGTGCGGCATCATGCGTGTCAATATGCAGTGTTTTACTAAGGGCGTTACATTAAGTTTTCTATCTTTACTCGCAAATATGTTGCTGTACGAATTCAAACATGTTGTAAATTAGTTTTGTTGAAGCCTCTAAATGTGTTAGGGCTACTCTATTCAGAATCGAATCATCTGAAACTGAAACTTGAGCAATTAATTTTGCTCTAGCTTTTCCAATGAACCTCACAGTGAGTGCTACATATTTGTCTGTCGTTCCACTTAGAAACTCTCGCTACAACGTTAACGATTTGCAAAAATGACTGAAAATCCTATCCTCCGGAGTACGTCGGTATAGAAATAATGGCTGTCAATGAGCTAGGATCAGGTATTTCGTTCTGGAAAACCGTTACTATTTCCGGGATAAAAGGGCTTGCAGGGGCCTGACCTTGGATTCTTGGAAAGGATGAAGGTGTAGTTGTGTTAAGTGAGATATTAGGATAATGGTAAAGTGGGTTAGGACCAGAAAGGGGTGGTGCAGGTGTTGGGAAACTCGAAAGAACATAGCTAGATATAGGCGTAGAAAAAGAGTATGCCGGAAGACGATACGGATTATAAGGTGATTCACGGTAAATATAACCCACTGTATTGGCTGCAGGTTTATATTGTGTTGTACTGACTACAGATGTAGTTACAATAAGACTTGTGATGGTTACTGGTAACTTACAAGTAGTGCATGTAACATTTCTAGTAGTAAGAGATTGAGAATGAGATATTTTTTAAATATATTGTCAACTCGAACGTCGAGCATTGTATCAGTTATTAAATTTATTTTTAAATTTATTCCTTTTTGTATTACTGCTTAAAAGGTTTCAATATCTACTTTAATTTATCTCTTATATTATTTAACTTAATACAAATTGTAGTTAAATTAGTTTGGTAACTTTTCTTATGGGTTGGCTATGGCCAGACTGTTGCTGTTCCTTGCTCACACACCAAACGCGAAGAAACTTTCGCTTTAAAATCGCTTGTTGGCGTGAAAAGATGTTCCCCTAAGTTGTGCGTAATTATTTTTCTCACATGTTGTGAATCAACTGAGATGCAGTAAAAGTTTAACAACTACTTCGCACTGGCGAATTTTCTGGTAAGATCATTCATTCTAATTTTATTATTATAATTTTTGGCATAAGTTGTTGACCTTTTTCTTAAATTATGCGTAGTTTCTGGTGCAGGGTCACGTGTTAGTAAGTTTATGTTAGAACGGATTATCTTGCCGTAAAATGAATAGTATTTTTTTGTTTTGGGAATATCTCTTCACATCCTGCTATTTTGTATATTTTTTCTGGTTTTCTAAATTATTGTTTGTGAACAAGAGCGTATTCATTCCAAATTTAATTTTCAAAATTCATATAAATTTTTAGTGATTTATTGAGATCCCTCCATTTTTTTTCAAAATTCCAAAGTTTTTTAAATGTGCCCGAGCTAATTAACCGGAATAGCTCTGCCCCCTGACGTAATAGCTGCGTCTTCAACTTTGCTTTTTCCACCTATAGTAGCTCTGTTTAAATTTGCTCGAGTTAATTAATCTGAATAGCTCTAGATCCCTGACGCCAAGGCGGCGTCTTCAAATTTTGCTTTGTCAGTTATCGTAATTCTGCTTAAATTTTTGCCCGAGTTAGTCAACCTAAATAGCTTCAGTCCCCGAGGCCAAGTTGCCTCTTCAAAGTTGTTTTCTTCCATTTATAAGTAGTTCTGCTTAATTTTTTTATGCGGGTTTCAAGCCTTAATCTCGCAGGCTTAGTCGCGTAAAGATAATACGCATTCAAATTTTACTGTATACCACTTATTAGTAGTCCTACTTAACTTTTGGAGTTAATTCTTTATTAATAATTTTGAGCTCATATTTTTTTTTTAAACTTAATTGGGTCTAAATTTTTCTTGGGTTTAAAATTTACTTAGGGTTAAATTTTATTGGGTAAAATAAAAATTCAAATTACCGGTCCCTTCCCCTTTTTCCCTGGAATGATTGTTGTGTGAATGTAGGGCGTCGTGAGGACCTGACTTGACTTTTGACTCGACAATTTTTCGGTTCTATATAAACCATTTTTATAGTCGGAGTGTAGTGATCTTAAAATTTTTTGTGTCATTTTTATCTCATTTTTCCTGGTAGCGGCGCAAATTTTTTTTTTTAGTTCGACAATTGTGCGCAACAAACTTGGTCACTACCTCAAATTGTACGGGCATTATTGTTATGGCTAAATTAATTTTATTAGCTTGTGGCTTGTCGTTTGATTTTTTTATTAGCGATTTAAAGTACGAAAACAAGTCAGTTTTACACACTCTTACTCTAATTCTGTTTACTTTTACTATCTCTACCCTGTTCTAAATATCTACGACGTATCATAGACATTTACCTGTGTAACAGACGTATTGACTATGGACACGAAACATACACCGTGACAAGTGGAGTGCCGCAAGGCTCAATATTGGGACCTACACTATGGAACATTTTCTACAACACACTATACAAAAAGAAATGCCAAAGACTTCTACCTCGGGTGAGAAGACCAGATGAATGCAAGAGAAGGCTACTTGTTGCAACCATTGACTCCATCGTGCTCTATACCGCACCAGTATGGTCGAAGGCAACAAAACAAAAGAAGAACGTAAATAAGCTGAACTCTTTGCAGAGGAAATTGGCACTGGGTATAATTTATGCATACAGGACAGCCTCAACAATGGCAGCTTTAATTCTAGCCAGATTCCCGCCATTAGACCTAACAGTCCTAAAAAGAGCTAAATCATTTGTGAAAGACAACATACAGAAAAAGATACACCAAGGCTAGTCAAGGGAAAAATGGCAGGGAAGACCATGGGTGCAACGTAAGCACGGAGAAATTACTTACCACGTCACACAAGTTTTCGCGGGGCATGGGTGCTTTAATAAGTACCTCAAGAGAGTAAGGAAAAGAGAGAGTGCCATTTGCACCTACTGCACCTACTGCAATGAGGAAGACGATGCAGAGCCATAAGTGGAACGTACAACGTAACATCCTAAATAGTCAAATAGGGGAAGTTATAACGCCGGAAAACCTCGTTAACCACATGCTTGAGAGTGAGGAGAAATGAAAACGAGTGAAGGAGACCATACAGGAAATTATGGACACAAAGGAGAAAGATGAGAGAGAACTAGAGAGGAGTAGACAATAAAACAGCAGAAAGAAGAGACATCCTGACCTGTGAAGTAACGGCTGACAGCTAGTTCCACACGTCTAGGAGAGATATAGGGAGGGGGTTTTTAGTGGGTAAAAATCCCATACTACCTGGTATCTTCGGATGATGCCAGGTGTCTTGTGAAAGAATTTCACCCTACCCACGTAAAAAAAGAGGGTTCTCAAACTTCTCACTCGCCCAGGGCGCCTATTCTAATTCACTTATCGAGTCGCTAAGTCCACGTGTGTCGCTATCCCCACTACTTCAACGCAGTGATGACATACGTATTTGCGTCACAGCTTGACGTCATAGCCGCACTTCAGAGGGGGAATGACGTCGTAGCGAGGGTCGCTACTTGTTTCGACACCTATGTAGGTCTCGCTAAGTTCTTTTCCACTCGCTAACTTTGAAGTTTGGTTATGTTAGTGTTTTGTTTGTAAACAAATGGTTGTTCGTGCGTTTTAATATTTTGTTGTGCGTGATGCTGAAGTAGAGGAGAGAAGAGAAGAGGCTAGAATTGCTAGAAGATTAATTAGAGATGCACATAATTCGTTTAATTGCCCGAAGCGGAATTTTTTGTTGCACCACCTTCTATATTCTTTAACAAAATAGTTAATTGGTCCCACAATGCCTTCCAATTATGCCTGCCGTCTGCCCCCAATAATTTTCCCCTCGCAAAATCTTCGTGGTCCTCCATAAAATGGAGTAAAGTTTCTTTTTGTTCACTTGAAATTCTCTCCTCTCTTTCACGTTTTTGAAACATTACAAATTAAAAACGAAAACAATAAAAAAAATGCTAAACTAATGAACTAACACTAATTTTATATGAATATATAACTAAAATAAATAAGAATTTAAAAACCGATATAAAAAATGAAAATGAATGAAATACTAAACTAAAATAATAAACTAACACACTAAAATAATAAACTAACACTAAATTTAAATAAATACGTAACTAAATTAAAAAAAGAAAAGAAACTAAAATATAAATTTAAAAAATCAAACTAAAAACCAAATAATCTAACTTTAATAATAATATAACAAACTAATTAAAAATAAAATAAAAATTAAAACCATAGATAAGAGATATAAAATTTTAAACACGACACAAAAAAGCATTTAACAGTATAAGATCACAATCAAAACTGAAATGAATACTGTGAAATTCAAACTGAGCGCTTAAAAATACAACACTGCCATCTAGTAAAATAACAGTTACTAAATGGTGACGTAGGTTCAACGTCATCATATGACGTCACTAACAATGACGCAATAGCGACACCTTACTATCGCTACATTTAGAATAGACCTCCTGGGCTGATTCCAGCCATAATCGGCACGAGCGGTTTACATAACCTACAGCCGCCAAGTACTTTGTACCAGCGAAGAGTCCCCGCCGCTCGAGTTCGTCTCGCCAAGGTGCACATCGTGGCTGCGTACGCCGAGTAGAGCTCGTCTCCAATTTGAACCAGCAGGGGGGCTGATGGCTCAGCGCTTCCGAGGTGGCGTCCTGGGAGGGCAAGACACTCCTCGTAGGGTAGGACTAGCGAGTAAGCTGCAAAATAAATTAAGTAGTGAATTTTTTAAATAATTTATTAGACATTATTGTTTTAACCGTCGGCGTGTTCTTTGGAGTGGACCTTACTCCTTTTATTTCACCCTTATAAGGTCTGGCACACAAGAAAATTATTTCAAAAAATTTAAATCTGAACTTTATTTTTTTTTTCAAATTAAAATTGACCAATTTCGTAACTTGTACTTTTGTGTATACTACCTGTTGAAAGGAATATAGATGTCCCAATTAGTTTGATATTCATTTGCAAATATACGTAGATTCGTCTCTAAAGTTGAATTAAACCTTTCTACCATTCCATTCGATTTTGGATGACTGGTTGTAGTACTTGTTTTCTTTATTCCTAATAAGTTACAAGTTTCTTGTATTATAGCCGATTCAAAACTTCTCCATTGATCGGAGTGTAACTCCATAGGTACACCGTAACGACAAATCCACTCGTTAACTAATTTGTCTCCCACTGTACTGGCCTTTTCATCAGATATTGGAAATACCTCCGGCCATTTGCTAAAATAGTCAATTACAACCATAAATGAATTATTGCTTTCATTTTACTAGTCCCGTACTGGCCTATGCTGACGACATCAAACTGTATTGTAGAATTTCAACACCTTCTGATATATGTGTCCTACAAAATAATATAAATATCCTTCTCTCATGGATCAAGGATAATAAACTAAACATAAATGTTGATAAATGTTATATAATATCATTTACTCGTATAATTAATTATATCATACATTCTTATGATATCTGTGGATCTAATCTTACACGGTTAAACTCTGTTAAATATTTAGGTGTCACATTTACTTATAATTTTAATTTCAATGAGCACATTCTTAATACCTGTTCATCAGCCAGTAAAACTCTAGGATTCATTTTTAGAATATGCAAAATGTTCAATGATGTAACTGTTATTAAATCCTTATATTTCGCATTCGTTCTTAGTAAATTAGAATATGCCCAATTAATTTGGTACCCATTTTATGCCATTCAAAGTAGTCATCTTGACCGCATCCATCGAAGGTTCCTGAAATATATGTCATATAAACTAGATAATATATATCCTGATAGGAATATTGATATAAATTCCCTTCTTGAGCGCCATTCTTTACCATCCTTAAGTTCTAGGCGAGAGATCTCTAACGCACGTTTCCTATGGTTACTTCTCCACAACAACATTTGCTGTATTCTATTTGACTGAGTAAAATTGAAGTGAGCAAGGATATGTGAGCGCTCTATTACTGCTCACTTCACAAATAGAACGGCAGATTCTACATGGCATCCGTGCGCATGAGCGACAACTGTCAACATTGTTCACCACGTGTTTACGTTCTCTTCAGTGGATGTTTTGTGGATAAAATGTCTTCAGAAAGCGATTTTGATATGGATATATTTGTAAGTATTACATGTATAGGAATTTTATTTTGAAATGTAACAAGGGTTAATTAGGTTTGTTGGGTTTCCTCACATATTTATTTCACTTTTAATTCATTTTTTCTTTCTACTTTCAGTTTAGTGACACGGATAGTATTATGGAATCCGAATCCGAATCTACCTCTTCCACGGATGAACAGAACTTCGAGCCAAGGCGAAAAATAGTAAAAATTCAATTATTCGCGGAAATCATTGTTCAGCAGTACGATGACGAACAATTTCAAAAACATTTTCGTTTAACGCGGATAACATTTAATTATTTACTTCAAAAGTTCTCTGCTGTAAATGTAGTAGCATCTTACGTTTCTGGCCGCAAAAATATTGCAGCAGAAAAGTATTTACAAATGACTTTATGGTACTTAAGTAACCAAGAAACGTACAGGCAATTTTCGGACAGATTTGATGTCACTCAGAGTGCAGCACATCGCTGCATAAACGTCGTAATTCAGTTTTTAGTGAATTATAGCAATGAATTTATTATTTGGCCAGATGAAAATTCACTTAGTAAAATAGAAGAAAATTTTGGGCATATAAAAGGTATACGAGGAGTAGTAGGAGCAATAGATGGTTGCCATATCAATATTAAAAAGCCAAGCCAAGACATCCAACACAATTTTTGCAACAGATATAAAACTCACAGCATACTATTGCAAGCTGTTTGCGATGATAAAAAAAGATTTATCGATGTTTTTGCTGGGGAGCCAGGATCATTACACGATGCTAGAATGCTGAGAAAATCAAGTCTGTACGACCGATGCAATTCAGGTGAATTGCTCGGCCAATACTTTATCTTAGGAGACTCAGCATACCCCAGTCTGCCTTGGTTGGTACCACCATTTAAAGATAATGGTAATATTAGTCCACAACAGAGAGAATTTAATTACCAACATTCCGCGACTCGTGTCGTAATTGAAAATGCCTATGGGTTACTAAAAGGGCGTTTTCGACGTCTTAAAATGTTTGAAAACAATAACATAAGTTTTATTACAAAGTGCGTTGTAGCAGCTTGTGCATTGCACAACATATGTATTAATTTAAATGATATCATAGACTTTGAAGAGAAGAATATCGAAAGCGAAGATAGTGAACTGCAACAGAATGACAATTTATTATTTCACACATCGAGTGACGATAGGAGGCAAGAAGTGTTTAACAATATGTTTAGCAGTTAATGTGTTCACTGGATTTATTATTTAAAGTAGTATCCTTTTATTTCTATTGAAACCGTACACAAATATTATAATATGGAAATATATTTAAAAACATAAACAGCATTATAAAATTAAATACACTTAGGAACATATACATTTTGCCTAGAAATATGAAGTAAATATTAACAAACATAAAGGACGTTATATGACAAAAAAATATATTTTCAAAAACAGTTGTTTTATGTAGAAATAAAGTACCTAACGAACATAAAGATCATTATAAAAGAAAACAAAATTAATATTTATTAGCAACATTGTATTCAGTCAACTATTCTCTCATTGTGTGTTTTTTTAGTTTTACTAATTCCTCCAACGCAGCCACTTTTCTTTCTTCCAGTTTAATTTTAGTGTCCATATATTCAGATAACGTCACTGCTCTATTTTTCGCCTCTTCTTTTTTCACATTTAAGTACTCTATTTTCGTTTTTAGATATTCCAAGTTGGTATTTTTTTTTCCTTTTCATACTTGTCGGTGTTAATTCTAATTCTGTGTTTGGCGTAGAAAGTTCTTGAGCTTGTGATGATAAAATGCCAACATTTTCTTCGAGTGTATTTGTACCTTCATGTTCTTTGAGTGATTCTGTTGATTCTGCTTCAACAGCTTTTGCTTTATTTGTTATAGTGGCAACATCTATAGAAGTTGTATTAGCAATGGAAGGTTGTGTACCAAGAAAAGAATCCATTTCCTCAAAAAAATTAAATTTTGCCGGTGCTCTTCCACTTTTACTATTAATGTCTTTACATGATTTATATGTTCGTAATAAATTACGATTAATATATTGCACATATCAGGAGTAACATAATAAATAAATAAATAAATATATATATAGACTATTTCTTTTTTACTTACTTCTATTTTTTGACTAATCAACTCATTGCATATATTCTGCCAAACACGTTTCCTTTTTATTGGGTGATTTAAGTCATAGTAATGCTGTTCTACGGCATAAATTAATGCTAATGTACTTTGGTAACCCCATGAAAATTTTTCTGTAGTTTCTTCAGAATTCTGTGAGCATACAGGGTTATCAAACGAATGTATTGGATTTTCTTCCTCCAATTCTCCAGTCGCATTTTCTATTGGTATTGCTTCTGAATGAATTTTGGCATGTGCCAAGAACATATTATAAATTTGCACATCTAAAAAAGAAACATTTCTGTATTAATATTTTATTCTCTAATTAAACTTTCAGAAAAAATACCTGCTTCAGCCTTCATTGCGTCCTCCTTGGATACTACCAAATTATATTTGTAGTTCTTCTCTCTCAATAGAAGATTGACATATTCATTTAAAGTTTTATCACACATATTTATTGACAGATTTTTGCAAATATGTACACAACAACAAACCACGACAGTTTGCTCACTTGCTCAAATGAAGTGATCACCCCGATTTTTTGCTCGATAGGGGAAAGGAGGGAAGCAAGATGCTCAGTTCAGCTGGAACTGAGCAGCGCAAATAGAACAACAATAAATTTTCAAGGTTTCAATTCTGCTCACTTGTAACTGAGCGCTCACATCTGCTCAGTCAAAAAGAATACAACAATTGATGCACCATATTTACTCTCTCGTGTACCATTCCATGTACCCAGGCTTGCATCAAGACATGATCGAACCTTCCATCTCCCTACTGCTCGTACTGATGTTTTGCAGCGCTCACCAATCCACTTGATGTGTTTGAATGCAGATGTAATTTATAAAGATGTATTTACATTATTTCTTTTTTTTGTACCTACTATATTAATTTCATTGATTTCATGGTCATAGTAATTTTATTATGTGTAATATTGTTATATATTCTTATTATTTTATTATTTTTATATTTTCATATTATTTTACCCTGTAATTGGATAACTGTTGGGTAATAAAGTTATTATTATTATTATTATTATTATTATTATTATTATTATTATAATGAACTTATATCCCGAATCTGTTACTGGAAATGGTCCCATAAGATCGATAGCAATTCTTTCAAAATGAGCGCCAACATTATATTGACGCTTACAACCCCTACTCTTAGTTTTCGGTCCTTCTTCGCACATACCTCACATTGTTTAGACCAATGCTCTACATCCGCCTTACACCTTAACCAATAAAATCGGTCCCGTATTTTAGCAAGAATTTTATTTATGCCTAGATGACTGCCGCCGATATCACAATGGGATTTTTGCAAATCTTCATTTATACGACATTTTGGCAAGAGTATTTTAAATTGCGTACCATCGGAATTTTCCGATTTTCTTTTTAGTAATTCCATTTTCCAAAATTAAGGATTCCCACTGAGCCCAGTAACTTTTTGTAACCGAACTTGTATTGCTAATTTCTTCCCAGGTTCGTTGCGATTCTCTTATTCTTTTCTATAAAATAATTGATTTTAAGTCATCATCGTTTTCTTGGTCATATTTGATGTGAATGTTTTCCCAATATTCATCAGATTCTACTCTGATCAGTTTACATATATCGGTATTAGACATTTCTTTTGTTTCTGCCGTAGCACAGTGTCTACAATTTATGGGACATGGTCTTCTTGACAAAGCATCTGAATTTCCGTGACTATGTCCAGGTGGATGTTGAATAGTGAATTTGAAATTTTGTAAACGTTCCAACCAACGAGCCAGCTGATCTTCAGGATTTTTGAATTTTAATAGCCACCGCAGGGACGCAAGATCAGTTCGTAATAAAAATTCCGATCCATCAAGTATTTATGAAAATTTCTAAAGTTTTTGTGATCGCTAACAATTATTTTCGAGTCACACAGTAGTTCCTTTCGGATTTTGTCAATACTCTACTACAATAACTGATTACTTTTTCTTCCCCATCGTGAATTTTCGAAAGTTCACCACCAATTCCAGTATTACTGGCATCAGTGTCTACAACAAATGGCTCTCCAAATTTTGGGTATGCTAAGATCGGGCTTGAACAAAGAGCACTCTTTAAATATTTAAATGTTTGTTTACACAATGTTGTCCATTCATAAGTTACATTATCTTCGGTCGGCTCCGGTGGCTCAATAGTTAGAGCAACGCCTCTTAGTGATGAGTGCGCTCGGTGTTCTGGGTTCGAATCCCACTAAGGCATGGATGTTTGTGTATGTGAATCTACTCAGTAATTGGGATTTAAACCTGTTGAGAGGTTTTTTTTTTAAATATATATATATATATATATATATATATATATATATATATATAAAATGGTTTTGCAATATCAGCAAAATTGCGAACAAATTTTCTATAGTACGTACATAATCCCAAGAAACTTCTTAATTCATTCTTATTCTTTGGTGTCGGCCAATTTTTTATAGCTTCTGTTTTTTCAGGGTCAGTTTCTATACCTTCACTACTTATGAAATGTCCTAAATATTTGACTTCTGAAATAAATGACATTTCTTTGGATTAAGCTTTAAATTCGCCAGCTGAAGTTTTTGGAATACTTTAGATAAATTTTCTAAATGTTCATGAAACGTCTTACTAAATACGTTTCATGAACATTTAGAAAATTGCAGTTTCCATCAACCTTTCGAAAGTTGCTGGAGCGTTGCATAATCCAAAAGGCATTACGGTGAACTGCCAAAGCCCATTTCCTATGGAAAATGCAGTCTTTTCTTTATCTTCAGAGTGTAACTTTACCTGTCAATATCCACTTTACAAATCAAGCGTTGAAAACCACTTAGCACCATTTAATGTGTCAAGCGTATAATCAATTTTTGGCAAAGAATAGCTGTCTTTTTGTGTAACTTCATTTAACCGCCGATAATCAACGCAAAATCTCGTTGAACCATCCTTTTTTCAATAAAACTACTGGAGATGTCCACGGGCTAGTAGATGGTTCGAGTACACCTTGTTTTTCCATGGCTTGCAGGAGATTTTTAACTTCTTCTTGTTTTGACAACGGCACTCTTCTTGGCGACTTTTTGATTGGTTGAGCAGATCCTGAATCAATCCGATGATATGTTAAATTTGTTCTTCCAAGATCCTGATCTGATAATGCAAAAACCTTAGAATTTTTTTTCAAGAATTGTTTGACCTCTTTGACTTGTGTATCATTTAAATTTTCAGTTGTTCTTTGAAATACGTCGAAAATAGGTTTTTGCATATTTCCCGAATCTCCCAATCGTTCTTCCGTTTTATTACAATAAATTTTCCCAAATCGGTACCTTTCTTGATTTTCTGTTGATAATCTTCTAAATTAACCAATCTAAGAAATAATGGAGAGGAATCAATTCGAATCAATGTTCTTCCAATTAAAACGATTTTATTAGTTATATTACCGTAATTAGGTTCAATCATTACTGTATTACCAGCCAATTCCCTTTCGACTACCGGTGCTATTATTACTATTCTTCCAGGAATTATATAATCATTCTGTGCAATTACACGGCATGCAGTTTGCTTTTGTTTTTTGTAGTCATAAATATTTCTTCATTTCCAATTTTTAAGGTGCGTGTAGCCAAATTTAAGTTCATTTTGTAATTTTGTAAAATATCCAAACCGACGATAACATCATCTATTATTTCCGCTACTAGGACACGTTGATGAAGTTACAGTGATCCAATGTAAATATCTAGATCACAGCCCCGAGAACAGCGGTAGTATCACCAGTCGCAATTGTTAACACAATTTTTTGGATAATGGTTTAATTCTTCCTTCTCCCAATATCTTTTGATGTACAATACTCCTTGACGCGCCAGTATCGATAATCATTTGTACAAATTTCCCGAATATGGCACCTTGTATGAATAGAGTGTCACTTTTGTGTTTTAATGTAGTGAATTTCATTTTTTTAGGGGCACGTTGTGAAGCAACTAGCTTTCGCCCCTTGAAGCTAGTTTCAACTAGTTTTCCGGCCTTTGTCTTTCTTGTACATACCGATCTGGCTGTACACGACATTCGTTTCTGTAATGCCCAATTTTTCCACAATTCCAACATTTTATTTGACTTCTCTTTGGCTTATCAAAACGTTCTTCTAAACGACTAACTAGCCGGTTTAACGCTTTATTTAACTTTACATCATTTTCTTCCTCAACGGAGATCGGTCTCAGTTTGACTCGATTCTTAGATGCACGTTTGGCCGCTTCAACTCTAATGCACGAGCAAGAACATCGCCAACTGTTTTATTTCTGGCCAAACGTAAAAACTGTTGAGTGTCTGTGTCAGTATACCATCTATAAACATCTGTATAGTCCACTGCTCAGCAAACTCTTGTGGAGCAGAGGGGTATGCTAAACGTACAAGACGATTAATGTCTGCCTCAAAATGTTGAAGAGTTTCGTTTTCCTGCTGACAACGATTCTTTAACTGTGCCTGACAGACTTGATGTTGATGCTTTTGTCCAAATCGCATCTCTAAATGACATACCAAAATATCGAAATCAGACTGTTGTGACTCTGGTATAACATGCAATACTTCCAAAGCTTCTCTCAATGCTAATATTAAGGAAGTCGAAGAGTTCTAATTATTTTGTTCAACTGCTGCCTGAAACTGACGAAGATACATGGCCCAAGAAGTTTTTCCGTCGAAAGTTGGAGGTTTCAATTTTGCAGTAACTAAAGCACGTTCAGCGATATTGGTTGGGATTCTGTAACTCTTAACGGTAGCTAGTAACGGTATTATCCTATAAGTATCGGTACCTAGGGTTAAATGGGATTCTGTAACTTTTATCTCCCGATACCTAGCGGCATCTTCCGATAACACCTACCGTTTACCAAACGGATGTTTGGTACTTGCCGATAAGCGCGTTTTCGGTAGGTAAGACGCCATTTTGGGATTCACGTCACGTCGAAACTTTCGTCTCTTCCACTATTTATTGAAGTATTGCCAAACAGTAAGTAATTTTTAATCTTATACGAGTGGTTAAACAATAATACTTTTATTAGTTTTTAAAAATTATACAAAATTGTCAGTCAGTGAACATAAACTAATATTAATATACGAGTATATTTTTATTTTATATTGAAATAATATTTCTATGATTGTATATTACTAAATTAATACATTGTTTATAGTGTCTACAAATGTTAAACGCAGTGGCCGAACAACAGCCGTACATTTCGTTTATGGAGGACCACAAGGATTTGGCATTAAATAAAGTTGGTGGGTTGAATGCCAAAGAAACGATAAAACGTCTGTGGCAAGAGCTTAAAGACGTATTAAATGCCGAAGTAGGTCCGACGAAGACACCAAACCAGTGGCAATCCGTAATTATTAACTTATTTATTATATTCTAGTATCAGGATGAGTAAATAGTTGAGTGTGCTAAATAACCCCTTAATATTTTTCCTTTGCATTAGGTACTGATAATTTTCCTTTACAAAACACGGTAAATAACGTGTACAGACTGTTTTTGAAAACATATAGGTATCTTTTTATGTAATATTTTTGTCATGTATCATGTACTCAAATTCCCTCCAAAACTTGTTCAAACTATCTATGTATTAATGAAGTTAACTACTAAGAATTAGAGCTTTTGTCTACTACCTAAAGTAAAATACACTAATTTCAAGTTCGATATATAATATACATATATCGCAAAATGGACTTAAAACTCTCAACAAAACAGGAACCCCTAACATATGTTTTCAAAGACAGCTAGATTGCATAGTTGCCCGTGTCTAATTATAATGAAAATTCAATGATTTTTTTTTACAATTAAATACGGTCTCATGATGTGTGTATGTATGTATTTATAATATACTAGTATTATAGGTAGCACAATTTTAATGAAATATATGTTATACACATAGAAAAATGTTGGTTTTTTATATTGTCCATATCCTCATCCTTGAATATTCCTATATTATTTAGACGTTCAGTGATTGGAAAACCAGTGTAAAACGTAAATGTGGACAAAAAGCGTCCAATATGAAAAAAAAACTGGCGGAGGAACTTCATGCACAATAAATATAACACCAATGGAAGAGAGATTACTGTCTTTAATTGGTGCTAGTGCAGTGGAGGGAGATGGAGAAACTCCAGAGGCAGGTTTCCAGTTCCTGGAGTCCAACAATATTGAACCCTTTCTCATACCAACATCCCCAAATCCAGAAACTCCTTTTCCACAGGAACAGTACCATCCACAAAACGTAAATATAGTTCTTTCATATGTATATTTACGTGGGAAAAAATAAATAATTTGTTTTAAATTTAATAGGATCCTTTTCCACCTATTGTGATTGAAATTCCACCTGCTGAAGAGACACCACGAAAAAAAATTAAATTAAACGATGATATAATTATTCAAAATCAAGAGAAACAGACGGCTATTTTAAAAAATATACATTCCACTTTAAATGATTTAGTGGCAGCAGTTCATGAACAAAATAAATGTTTAAATAACATTGCAAATGCCATTACAAATAACATAAATAATATTTGAAGTTGAATTTTTACCCCACAACATTTTATTATTTTTTAGAGGGGAATAACTATTCTTTTCTGTTTTCGTAGTCAATCATAATTTTATATTTTCTGAACTCCATCTCATGTCTATTGTTTTGGATTTTCTGTTATAAAAAAAATATATATTAAAACATATACAAAACATAACCATTTTTTCTTTTACATGTGCTTTGATTATTTGTTTTTGAAATATGCTCATTAATTTGTTCAAATGTCCATAAAGACGCATAAACTACAAACTACCATAATTTCATCCCAACTTGCCACAATGCTGCAGTGTTAATGTTTGTAAATATAACTGTGAATAGAACTATGCGAACTTGACCTTTCTGAACCTTCCTCTTAAGCACAGCTGTTTGAAAGTTGAAAATTTAAATAAACGAGCGCAATCTATAGGAGTACTTTCGAATATTTACACTGAAATTAGAGTTAGGTAAGAAGGGGTCTGGCCATTAGAGTTGTTCAAATAAACATATTTTAAGAACAATTTCGAGCAGCGCGTAATTTGTCTAGTAAATAAAGAAAACACTTCGGATCTCAGTCAAAATATTGTACGACCAAGCAATATGTGCCCCTGGCCTTGATTTGGAAGGCACGCGCTGGCGTAAATACTCAACCAATAATATTCGAGAATTTTTCCGCGAACGCGTAAGTACATATAGAATAGAAGTACACGTGTAGTGGCGGCGACGGCAGGCATACTAATAAATGAATTATAATTATGGAGAAGGTATAATATATAATATGTATATAATAAATGCCATAAAGAAATGTTTATGTATTTTATTTGTGTTCTAATTAAATCCATTTCATACATGAACCGTTAAAATTTGTATAGAAAACGTGTCTCCGAATGTACTCTTAATGATAGACCACGCCTCCCAAGTCGAGGCCAAGGGCACATATCGCTGGTCGCACTATTTACAAGCAAAGAATGACAGTACATCAACTTCATTTAGCTTCTGCGTATGTCGAGTAAAGCTTAACCCATGTGGCTCGAGCTAGATTTAAAGTAAGTAAAACTATTGTTATTTCAGTTTAATATAACTAATATTACTATTTATTTTTTTACATATGTCGTACTATGGAGTTTCGTACTCTACGCCCCTCATCCAAAAGATTATTATTCATTGGATCATGTTGTAGGACGAGATTTTGATCACCATTTACATTCGGGTTGTCCAATTTTAAATGTATTGTATGTTGTGTAGAACTGCACATGAGTTTATAATGGCGCCCGCTGTTTTTGGTGAATATCTTCGTTGTCTGTCTCCACCGAGACATCTAAATACACTTTTAAGGACTCCAATCATACGTTCTACGACTGCGCGAGCTCTTACATGGCAGTTGGTATACCTATCTTCTGCAGAACCCGGTGCTGCATCCAGAATGGGGGTCATTAGCCAAGGTACTAAAGGGTAACCGGAATCTCCTATATACAATAATATATTTATAGTTATTTATATTAATAATTTTTTTTAGCAGAAAATGTACCCAGAAGCCAAGAACCTCTTAAGCCAACATGGTATTGCCTTTCTAAATAGTCTCTAATAATTTAATGACGCCATATATGACTATCGTGTGTACTACCTGGATGACGAGCGTTAATGTTTAATATTTTTAATGAAGCAGCACAAATCTAGAAATGAAATATGTTTTAATTGAATATTACGTAGTTATCTTTAATATTACTAACAATTTGAACATTTTTCGAATAATATCCCTTCCGATTGTAATAATTGTGATCTTCAAATGACGGACGTAAAATTTTAATATGCGTGCAGTGAATCGCTCCTATAATGCCCGGATATCTTGTTCGTACCATAAATCTACATTTAAGAAAAATATAATTAGAGAAATATTAGAAATATGTTATTATGTTAATAGTACTGCTGCTTAATTAAGTTCTGCTCTTCAAGCATTCGGGAATTTTACCCATTGGGGTAATAAATGTTCTTCAATTGTGTACGTAACTTCTTTTAAAATACGTGACACCATGGTTTGACTAACTACCAAATGAAAATCTTCACCGACACTTTGGTATGAACCAGTCGCATAAAAATTTAATGCTACTAGTACTTTTGTATACAGGGTGTATCAAGATAATGAAACAGTGCTGTTTATTCAGGTATGTGAAAAGATACAGAAAAAAATGATTAGGATATTTTGTAAGGGATAGAGGGCGACACATTTTAGCATAAACTTTATTATCATAAATCCAGTGGTACTCAAACTATAGGGCAATATTATATTTTTTTAAATGGCATTATATATATTTTATTAATTCATTAAATAGAGAATTTTGTTCTGAATTCAACGATATAATAATATCATACCCTTACATTGTGAAAAAAATTATAAAAATTAATTCAAAGTTAGTATTTCATTTCTACTGTATCTAAGTTCTAAGTAATCTGAGCAAACATTCAATCAATAAAACAAAAAAAAATATTTTAAAAGTTGAATTTATTGCCAAAATCGTAGCTTACTTGAACTAAAATAAATTTTATTTTGTTTTATTGATTGAATGTTTGCTCATATTACTTAGATACAGTAGAAATGAAATACTAACTTTGAATTAATTTTTATCAAATTTTTCGCAATGTAAGGGTATGATATTATTATATCGTTGAATTCAGAACAAAATTCTCTATTTAACGAGTAAATACAATATATATAATGCCATTTAAAAAAATATATTATTGCCCTATAGTTTGAGTACCACTGGATTTATGATAACAAAGTTTATACTAAAATGTGTCCCCCTCTATCCCTTACAAAATATCCTAATCACTTTTTTCTGTATCTTTTCACATACACGAATAAACGGCACTGTTCCATTATCTTGATACACCCTGTATATAGGTACAGCTGTTTTCCTTATTCCTGTGTTAAGGAATGGCTCAAGCATGTTTATTATCTCTTGGACCCATACTTGCGGAAATCTGAAGAGCTCGATAAATCTTGCAGTAGATATTTGGAACGGATTACTCCTATCTCGCAATAGTTTCCTCTCCAACCGAAGATTTTTATTTTCTCTTCTCCAAATTTGTCTCAATAATATCAAATTATCCATTTCAATATCACCTTTCGAAAAATGTGCAATTGACATATAACGACAAACGAATAACGCAAAATTACACTGTTGCCGATACCTATTTCTTAATATTGTTAACGGTACCGTTAGCTTTCGGGAACTAGTAACGGAGGGTGTTACAGAATCGCAACTAAACGGTAGGTCCGATAACAAGGTACCGTTTGTTATCGGTACCGTTTATTATCGAACGAGTTACAGAATCCCACCCATTATCTGTCGTAATTATAGTTGATGAATTAAATTTCTTTTCAAGATCGTGAATGCGATTGTCTACGCTCTTTAAACGTTGTTACATATTTTCTTCAGTCGAATTTACACGGTCCCGTAAGACTACTCTATTCTCTACATCTTTAATGTGATTATCTATTTCAGATTTGAAATTCTCTATCATAGTTTCCAGTTTTCATCTAGATTCTTTCAATTCATTCTTTATTTCATCCTGACTTTGATCTAATTTGTTTTGACCATTTTTAATTTCAATCAATGTTTCCAGCACTATTTTAATTTGCTCTTCCATCCTAGTTTTACTTCGAGTAATTATTGACATTTACCACTTATACTATCGTTGACGTATCCCACTTCTGACACCAAATTGTCACGTCGCGGACGATATAAAAGAGTAGAATGAAGTTTCCAAAATACAATATTTTATTAAGTCAGGACAAAAATACAATGACAACATATGAATCAAAAATTAACAAATGCCCTGAGCACCTACTATATTAATTAAAATATCAAACTGAAAAATGTGCAGTGCGGTAATGTGGGTCATCGATCATCACTCTATATACCTAGGTATATATATATATATATATATATATATATATATATATATATTTATATATATATACACACACATATATATATATATATATATATATATATATATATATATATATTAAAAAAAATGTCGTTAAACTTTTATTTAAAACATTTTTAGTGCGGTGCATGATCCTAAGAATATTCCAGGTGGTACATTAAAATGGGATGTATATTACGGTACATTAAAATGGGACACTATATATAAACAAATAAATAAATACTCGTTACATTTAAATTTTACCATATAATTTGTATAACTTTACGTACCCTCACTGCCGCAAATTATTATATCATTCTTTCCTGATTTAATTCTTTCGTAATGGCATGTTCAACGGGTAACGTTGCCAACCCATCTAACCAATCTTGAGTCACTGTCGTGCAAAGATAAGTTTTAATCAACTTCAGCTTAGAAAAACTTCGTTCTGCACTCACTATTGACATAGGTTAAAGTTAACAAGATTCGTATACATATAAATTGGACAACGACGAAGATAATTTATTAGCACAAATAAATTGCAAAATGTCTATTAGCGAATAGCACCCTTTATAACAATTTTGTATATATTTTAATTCTTGAAATAAATCTAGTCCTGAAATATCTTATTTAACACCATCATTTAAGGATTTCCAGGTACATAGATCACAGAGAAACCTGAAATTGTTGTCATGTTGTACCATTATTTCAAATCTTTTCCTGAAAAATCCGACTGCATTATCGATAATATTGTAAGGAAAAAATGAAAATTTTCCTTTGCATCATTTCCAATTTCGTAAGAGTGTTCATAATCAAAAAATGTCTTTTGAAAACGTATTTTAATTTGTTCAAATTCTGGCTCAATGTCTAATTCATGTGCTAATGTTTTTGATTCTTCTACAATAAACTCAAACTGATCTATAATTATCCAAATATTTCAGACATGTGGAAAGAAGAAGGTCAGATTTAGACAAATACAGATTCACTTCTTGAAAAGCTTTGCTTGTAATATTTACATGATTGCTTCTATTTTGTTCTTGGCAACCGGTACTGATCTCACATTCGTTTGAGTTTTCCAGAAACAGTTCAGCGCTGGGATAATATTTTTTAGTTGGTATATTATATGTCTTAACGCATCTATACGACTGCCCCATCCAGATCATTAAGTCCTGTTAATGTTAAATCATTTACGTTTTCCCTCAGTATATCCCAGCTTTTACTTAACATCTTACTGCATCATTGACCACTAAGTATAAAATATGTGAGGAACAATCTATGAAAAATGCATTTGGATTGAGTAACAATATTCGCTTCTGAATACCATTATTACCTTGTATATTTGATCTATTGCCATACCCTTGTTCTCTCAGATCTGTCATAGATATAATACTTTTGAAACAGATGTAATTTTTTTTTTCTGTCATCACCGCTCCAGTATTGTTATCTATATCAAGGACACCTAAGAAATGTCCTCTTATACTAACATGATTGTTATAGTCGGATGACTGATTGAATTATAAATAAAAATGTATATTGAGGACAATAAAACTTTTTATTTCTCCATCGCTATTACAACAACACTGACTTTCGTCAATGCTCAGGCGTACCAACATGAATATTGAAAATAACCTATATTATATTACATCTCCTTTTTTTCAAATTAACAAAATTATTGCAAAGTAAACATGTAACAAAAATATTTCAAATAAATTTTACATTACAAAATCCTTAAATCTACTTGGCAGTCTTATGTTCTTTTTTGGAAGGCCTTAGATCTTTGAGATTCCTTCTATACTCTTGATTTGCCGTCTGTACAATATAAAATCTAGGAGCCTGGTGTTTTTCAATAACTTTGGCAGCTTCCCATTCTCTTCCTTGTTTTATCAATACATTTTGGCCTACTTCTAAGGTTACAAGTGGTTTCAAATGACGATTGTAGTAATGTCTATTCAAATTCTTTTGTTCTTTCTTCTCTTTGATAGAATTCTCCACTTTAGGTTTTAAATTTTTTGACAACATTGATAATTATTAATTAGTTCTCAATATTCTGCTCATCATGCCTTGAGCTGGTGTAATTTTGCAATTAATTCTTGTGCAGTTTTTCTTTCAAGTTTGATAATCTCTAGCCAGTTAGAGTAATAGTCTGTAGCTATTAAATAATCTTTAGTTTTAAAAGAAATCTTTTTCCATGTTCTGTCTGGAATTTCATGAGATATTAATGATTCTTTCGTGTTTTTAAAATTGATATTTTTGACAAATATGGCATTTCCTTACCATTTCGTCAATCTGGGTCGCGAAACCAGGGCAATAAACAACAGATCGAGCTCATTTTTTTACATTTTTCAATGCCTTGATGTCCCTCATGAATCTGCTGAAGAATTTCTTCTCTTAGCTCTGACGGTCATTCATGAATACTAATTCACCATCAGTGTTGAGGTCGTAACGTACCTTCCAATACTGTTGAACACACTCTGGTACAAGATGTTTCTTTTCGGGCCAGCTTTCGGTACAATATTTTATAAGTAGTTTGGTCACGTTGTATTCATTCTGTAATTAATTTACGTTTTGAAGCTGAAATTGATAAATGTTACGAGATGCTATGAATGACAACATCGAGTTCAAGATCATCGTTTACAGAATCCTTAAGATAAGATCTTGAAAGTGTACCAGCAAGATACATCTTTGATCCAGGAACGTAAACAACTTTTATGTCATACTTCTACTTTGCAATCTTGACGTAGTTTTTTCGATATCTTTTTTAGTAATTGCAGTTAGAGGCTTATGATCTGATTCTATCGTAACAGCTCTTCCATATACATAATTTTTCAAGACTGTATACAATCGCAAGTAACTTTTTTTCTATTTGCGCAAACTTTTTTTCATTTTCAGTAAGAGCTCTAGATGCATATGCTACAGGCTGCTTTTTCTGAAGAAGACAACACCCAATTCCATCTTTTGATGCGTCGGTCTGAATTGTAAGTTCTCGTAAAGGTGCATTAACGGCAGATAAATTTGGAATGAATGTCGAAAAGAAATTGGTCATTCCTAAAAATCTTTTTACTTCTTCTTTGCATTTGGGATTCTCCATTTTGACTATTGCTCTCACCTTTTTAGGGCCAGGCTGCATTTTCTGACACAATATATCCCATGTACTTCACTGAATACTCGAAATTGAATTTAATTTTTATGAAGAAGGTGTAAGGGCGGATTCAATCCCGTCAAATGTCAACCTCACCTCCGAGCGGTACACCCTGGGTAACGCTAACGAGGCTCTGGCGACCGAATCTAGGCGGTATAACCTACCACGTTCTCTAGGAAGTTCATCAGTCCTACTGTATAGGCACGGTCGAAGGCCTAAAAGTGGCAGCCCCACTATCGACCTCGGAAGCGGCAGGCTAATCACCCAGCCTTCTTAAACAACCCCCTGATTCATGAAACCTTTACAAGAAAAACCGGACTGATACTATGTTGACGACTTTTGGCTTGAAGCAAAGAACACGACTAGCCACCTGGAATGTACGTACACTACTCGAACCTTAAAAACTAGCCCAGGCAATTAACGAGATGGATTCCTTCAACATCCAAATACTTGGACTTAGTGAAGTAAGATGGGCTGACAGCGGCGAACTCAAAGCACTCAATGGCGCAACTCTGCTGTAGTCCGGGAAATCACCAAATGAACCTCGAGAAAGTGGAGTTGGCTTCCTTCTCTCCAAAAACGCGAGACAAAACCTCATCCAATGGCAACCAATCTCAGATGGAATAATTACAATAAGACTCAAAACCAATATAAGGAAAGTCCCTATTATTCAGTGCTACGCTCCAACGGAGCCTTCCAATGATGAAATCAAGGACTTATTTTACAATGAATTAGACACTGTCTTAGGTAATATCAGAAAAGGGGACATTAAAATCCTACTTGGAGATTTTAACGCGAAGATTGGTAGCAACAATGCCAATTATGAACAGATTATGGGCAAAAACGGTATAGGACAAATAAACAACAACGGAGAACGATTTGCAGATCTTTGCCAAAGACATAATTTAGTAACAGGGGGTTCATTGTTCATTCACAAGAACATTCATAAAATAACTTGGGTTTCCCCCGATGCAACTACCCAAAACCAAATCGATCCCATCGCTATAGACAATAGATGGCGCCGGTCGCTTTTAGATGTCAGAAACCGCAGAAGCGCGGATATTGCCAGTGACCATTTTCTTTTAATAGGAGAAATAAGATTAAAAATTAGTAAACCAAGACAAAATAAACAGGCATTAAAGCGCACAAAATATAATTTAGAAAAACTGGGCTATCCTCACATAGCGAAACAAATACACAAAAACATAGAAGAGAAACTAACGGAAACTCTGAACAACACTAACACAAACAGATATTTCAAGCAAATGACAACCCATTAAGAGAGTAATAACAGATTCTGCAGAAAGCGTCCTCGGGAAAAAACAAAAAAACCAAAACGCATGGATATCAGTGGATACTTGCAACAAAATCAGGAAAGAAAGGATATCAAAGAGAAACTTTTAGCAGGTGTAACTACGAATCGAAAAACCGAGCTACGACAGAAATACAAAGAAGCTAACACCGAGGTCAAACGAGCAGCAAGGAGAGACAAAAGAAAGTGGGAAGACGACTTTGCCACGCAAGCTGAAAATGTTGCCTATTCTCATAACTCCAGAGAACTCTACCGAATCACCAAAATCCTATCAAAAAGAAACTTCGTAAGCAATCCACCACAGTGTGGAGTAGCACTCACAACTGAACAGGAGGAATTGCAACGATGGCGTGAACATTTTGCAGAATTATTAGAAAACCCAGTATCACCAGAGGAAGAAATACTTGGGTCACCAAGTCGAACCATTCGCATCCAAACCCACATACCCTCAGTAGATGAAATCCAGGTGGCAATTCTTAACCTACACAACCACCAAGCAGCGGGCCCCGACAACATTCCCGCAGAAATATTGAAGTCTCATAGCAAATTCTTTGCAGAAACTTTTCATCCTCTGATCAGAGAAGCATGGGAAAAAGAACATATCAAGTTATGCACAAAAGTATGACTACGGATCGAATATCCGTTTAAAGCGGGGTCAAATAAGGGTGCGTACTGTCCCCCTTCTTATTTAACCTTACTCTGGACTGGGTTATGAAGCATACCAATCAACAGCAACGAGGAATCCAGTGGACTATTCAAACGAAACTTGAAGACATCGACTACGCAGGCGACATCTGCCTTCTGTCACAATCAGAAAAAAATATGCAAGAGAAACTCAAAAAGCTGGTAAACGAAGCCATCAAAGTGGGACTAAACATTACCATTAATAAAACCAAAGCCATGCGCATAGGGACAAACAACAACACACCATTCACAATAGCCGACCAAACCATCGAAGAAGTTACTGAATTTTGTTGTCTGGGTAGCACCCTAGACACGTCTGGAGGCACTGAAGCAGACGTTAACAATCGAATCAGAAAAGCCAATCAAGCTTTTGGCTTGCTCAATCCAGTCTGGAAATCATCATCCTACTCAATGAAAACGAAGTTGAGAATCTTCAATTCAAACGTAAAGTTTGTTCTGCTGTACGGATGTCAAACATGGAAAACCACAAAAAAAACTAGACCAAAAACTGCAGGTCTTTATAAATAACTGCCTACGCCGAATACTGCGAATCAAATGGTTTGACAATATCTCGAACGACGAACTACTATCTCGAACAAACCAACCGAAAATACAGGCAGAAATCAAACGAAGAAAATGGAACTGGATAGGCCACACCCTTAGACGAGATGGAAACAACATAGCCAGAACAGCACTAGACTGGAACCCTCAAGGGAAAAGACGAAGAGGTCGGCCAATAACAACATGGAAACGAACAATTATGCAAGAACTTAAAGACACCGGAAAGTCATGGAGCCAAGTGAAAAGAATTGCTCAAGATAGGCTCAATTGGAAGAATATAGTAGAGGCCCTATGCTCCAACTAGGAGTTAAAGGACATATATCTAGTGTAACACGAAGTTTTGGTTGTATCGCAATTGGAACACATCTAGGAGGGTGAATAACAGGAGTAACTGTCTTTTCTAGTACAATATGATGTTTAGCGTCAATTTGTCCAATATCTATAAATATATCATTATACAATTCAAAAGTATTACAATTTTTGTTCATTTCATCCACACGCTTTAATAAACCTAGTTTTTCACATGCATTTAAACCTAATATTGGTTGTGGATTTCCATCTACTACAAAAAATTCAATATTATAGATCGTATTTTTATACAAACTTTGTAAAATAATTTTTCCTAATGTTTTTATTTCATTATTACTGAATGAAATTAACATGGTTCTACATTTAGTCAATTTACTAATGTCAATATTCTATTTTTCCAAAACAGAAACAGGTAAAACATTTACTTTTGCACCAGAATCAAGTTTGAATTTAATATTCAAATTATTAATTTTTATTTCAGCCATACCATGCATTATTCAAATACATATTTTTCACCTCAGAAATAAAAAAATTATCTTCATCTCCGCGTATTTCTTGAACATTTTTTTACTCTCTCCCTGGACATATTTCGGAGCTCTGCACGCAACTGAAAAATTATTCTTCTCCAATTTAAACACGTTTTCCCATACGCAAGACATTTCCTTGGCGGGTGACTTCGGTGACACTTTGGTCATTTCTTCTCTTCGGTATTGTGTTTGCCAACTTTCTTATTCTTATTCCATCTGAAGCGGCTCCTGTAGAAGTTTGGCTAGCCTGTCACTCTGTTCCGCGGCTAAGCAGCATTTCTTCAAATTTATCAACCACCTTGGCAAAAACATTTTTATCATTCTCATCTTCCTATATTGAAAACAACAAAAATTTTTATTTCTCCATCGCAATTACAACAACAACAACAACAACAACACTGACTTTCCTTAATGCACGGGCATATCAACATGTATTTTGAAAATAACCTATATTATATTACAATTATTGCCATCATCTGGAGTATCTAACAGGTAGATTCATCAAAAGAATTAAATTCGGAGTTAGTTAGTCCCATTTTTATTCCGAACTAATTTTTATAGTATTAAAGCTATTCGCGAAAGTGAATAAGGTTGAAGTTAAATTCGGTGATAGTACTAATTCTTCTCCTTAGCTCTTGTCGCCACAATCATGTGCCTTGGAAGCCTATAGTATCTACAAAAGATATTTTAAAAAGAATACAAATAATTTACAATGTGATAATAATTATGTATTAGGAAGTTAAGAAATTTCAATAAAATGGATCTCATTTTTTGCATTTCATACTGTAATATTTAAATGTAAAACAAAAAAAATATTTTTCTCCCTGTAAAATAGAAGTAATCATGGAATATAACTGTGCAAACCGCGATTTTTTTTGTTAAATTTTATAGAAATTATAGTGTCCTAAACTCAGGAGACTTTACTTTTGAAACCGTTAATAGTACTTTGTTTTGATGAATGAAATTTAACCCTTAAGTATATTACTCGACAGCACAACTGGCACTACGTATTTTCTTATTATTGTCCATTTCATTTATTTATTATTAATATTTTATACTTTGTAACCTCTACTGTCACAAATAAATCTGGTTGACGTTTGATGAAAAAAGTGGACGAAATAGAATAGTGCGACGCTCTACCCTCGCTACTGAGTGGTTTTCGTGCTCGGGCGCTAATTCGTGGACCTGAAGAGGGTAGGGGGTTGTGGATAGCTCGCCGGTGGGCCCAGGGTTGCAACACAAATCAGTTATTTTGGCTTAACTAAATTTTATTTACACACTATGTATAGATTATATGTTGTGAAATTGAGATGAAGGGTTGCTTTTGGAGTGGCTGTGCAACGTGCAGAGAGAATGCCGGCCACGACAACCCTTAGATGATGGTGACATGATGAAAACTGAAGGATATGTGTGCTGACCACGTGCTGCAGATAAGGTTATGTATTCTGTAAGAACAATTTAAACTGACGAGTTCTGTTTCTGTGTCACAGCTGTCTCTAGAAAAACGGGTATAAGCTGTGATACGGCCCCAATGTGGACGGTGATGCTCCATGGACGACGGCGTGCTGGATTTTCCATGGCGAAACATTGTGACTTCGCCACAATAGAAATAAGTTTGTATAATAATACGCATGCTCGACAACTTACCTCACGCTGATGTATAAAACAGTAGTTAAGCTGCATTCACAACCACTTTGAATAATTTGAATTTAGGAAATTTGAATTTAAAAAATTTGAGACCATTCGCAATTGATATTTTTAATAGCATTCACAACCACTTTCATAACCAAAAAATTAAAGAATAATAGTAAGAAGTTTGTTTACATGTCAGCCATAGAATGTCAAATAACCAGCTGATATGGATATGGACGAGCAGGTAATGCACAAATTTAATATTGTAAATAATTTCTATTATTATTAATATTTTAGTTACTATTATTAACTGGAATGGCTGCGCAGTGTATAGGGCTGTATTATTTGCAGTCAAATATTAAAAAAGAAAGGAACAGAAGGCCCCGAAGGTGGTGGGTTCGACCTATAAATAGAAGAAGAGTGAATCAAGGAACATATAACAATTTAATTCAAGAAATGAGATTGGGAGATACAGAATCATTTTTTAACTACACTAGGATGTCTGTAGAATGTTTCGACGAATTATTGTCGCAAGTTGGGCCGCATCTTAAAAAAAAAACAGTCGTCGTCAGCCAATTTCAGAAGGACTACGTCTTATGTTAACCATTCGGTAAATATAAATAACGGTATAAATTTTTATGTTTTATAAATACTTTCATTATTTTAGATTTTTAGCTACAGGCGATTCATACAAATCTTTAGCCTATTCATATAGAATTGGAGTGTCAACAACCTGCGATATAATAAAAGAAAGTTGTATAATAATATGGAACGTACTATGCCCTATATATTTAAAGCCCCCTACTGAACAACAATGGACACAAATAGCTACAGAATATGAAAAACTGTGGAATTTACCAAATTGTGTGGGAAGTATAGATGGGAAGCATGTGCGTATTCAAGCTCCAGCACACTCTGGGTCAATGTTTTACAATTATAAAAAAGAATACAGCATAGTATTGTTCGCAGTATGCGACGCTCAATATATTTTTACTTACGTAGACATAGGCGCTTATGGGTCCCAGAGTGATGGAGGAATTTTAAAGGAATCTGCTTTTGGAAAAAAACTTATTAAAAACGAACTTGATTTGCCATGTGACACTCCAATAAGTGAAATGAATGTATCATTGCCTTATTATTTTGTTGGGGATGAGGCTTTCCCGCTTTTAAAAAATTTAATTAGGCCTTATAGTGGTACAAATCATGATAACAAAACAAGAATCTTCAATTATAGATTATGTAGAGCGAGGCGGTGCATTGAAAATGCATTCGGCATATTGGTTAGTCGATGGAGGATTTTCCATAGAATTATTAATGCTAACCCTTTTACCGTTGATAATATTATAAAAGCAACCGTATGTTTACATTACTACATAAAAATAAAAGAAGATAGAGGACAGGGGGAAAGGAAATATTGTCCATCACAATATACGGACAAAGATTTGAATGGGGTTTTAATGCCAGGAAAATGGAGAGATGAATCTCTTATTAATTCTGCCTTTTCTTCCGTGTCTCGACGATTTGGCTCGCGAAATGCATCTTTTAATGCCACCAAAATAAGAGATACTCTTCGGGAATATGTTAATAGTCCTGCTGGTTCTGTACCATGGCAAAATAATATTTTAAATATTTAAATTAGTTCTAAACCATTGTTTTTAATATTTCTAAGTTTTTGTATTGTTTTATTAACAAAAATTACGCCATGTACTTCGTTCTTTAATTTTATTTATATTTAAATTTAGTTCTAAATTATAAACCTTTGTTTTCAATATTCTACACAGCTTTTTGCATTTAGTTTTATTTTTAAAAAATACAACATGTAGTTGGTTTTGTAGTTTTATTGTTATAAAATATATGTATAGATATATAAAACATCACATAAGTATTTCCTTTCACAAAATATACTTATTTATCCTCAGTCTTATAAAAGGTAACAAAAAATAAAATACACAAACAAAAATAAAATGCATTATTGCACATAAATTATATATAAATTAACTATCTATTGTTGCCATAATAGATTACTTATATTTTTAATAATTTCTCGCGCATCACCCGAGTCCCTGTCATGAAGTTCTGCATCTAAAAACTCGCAAAATTTTGTGATGTAATCAAGTTTCACTTCTTTTTTTGGTCTACTGGCAACTGCGTCCATCGTTCTCTGGATAGATTTTAATGTACCAGCTAAGTCATTTTTTTCTGCTTCAGCACTATATGTTAGTTTCCGTTTTCGGCTAACACTTGATACTGATGGAGTCTTTTTTTCCTGGACATACTCCACACTTACATCACTTTCTTTTTCTTCTGCACTCGAACGTTGTTTTTGATAGTTGATATTTAATAGTGATTGACTAGGCATTTCTTCTACGTGCTCCACATCTTCATCTATTTTCTTTGCTATAGCACTGGGAAATTTTCGTCTATTAAAATTTAATAATGATGGCGTTTCCTCTTCATCCAAATATTCCACAGAATATTCGCTTTCGCTATAATCCTCTGGTTTCTTATACTCAATGGGAGTATAAATTGAACTAATACTTATGTTTGATGAAGTGCTGTGAAATTTAGATAACAATAATTAAAAGTATACATTATTGTATATATTACTTACTTTCTTGGAGCATAGCAGTCTTCTAAAAATCTTAAACTCTCCATCATGTACCACTCCTCTCTTTCCGAAGACGGAGCCCCACTTCTCGTTTCGTTTTCAATTTTAATTTTTTCCCTCCTATACTTCTCTCGCAAACTTTTAAAAATGTTTTGCGCAGATTCAGCTATTATAAATAATATGTTTAATCACACAAATAAATAAAATGATGAAATATACATACTCGTTATTTTTAATTCGGAGGCAAGTGATATACAACCCAATTCCTTTTTATTTTTATTGCGGTAATCTACCAATCTCTTGTCCCACAAATAATTATATTTTGTTGAAATCAACGAAACTAAATTATTCTGAATATCATAAGACATTGCAAAATTTAAAATGCCAAATAAACAAGAAAATTGCCGAAGAAAATAAACCAAACTATCACTTAACCACTACAACACAAACAAAATAATGACATGTACCATGGCTCATGCTTATAACGTAGAACCATGACCAACTAGCTTAAACAAGGACAGAAGATAGTAATTTCAATTTCAAGTTTGGAGCTTGCAAACTTCAAATTTTTCAAATTCAAATTTTTCAAATTCAAATTTTTCAAATTGAAATTGATTGTGAATGCTTATACATATATCCTATATGCAAACTTCAAATTTTTGAAAGTGAAATTGGTTGTGAATGATACTTTACTTCTTAAAATTTTAACTTGGTTCCTAAATTTTATAGCGAATATGAAATATTGTGAGATCGTTAAATCAGTTGCTAAAAACAGTCGTTAATTTTAAGTAGTTACAAAACAACTTTATAACAACATTAGACTTTAGTTGAGGATCACGCTGATTATCGCAAGGGGAATATTTATAAAAATACGGCGGCTCGAAAAATACAGAAGAGGTTTTACTGACAAGAAAACAAGCAAAATAAAACTATGGAATGACAATGCTAGTGAATTAAAAAGTGAAGGATTTGATTGTGGAATAGGAAAAGAAGGGGCTAAGAAATGTAGGCTAAAATTTGCAAACTTTCAAGCAGATATTTCGATCATATTAGACATAGTGTCACAGCCGCGAAAATAAATATTTTTTAAAATTAATTTTTATTCGCCATACCTCTTAACGAACGTGTGATCCTAATATTCTACTAATAAAAAAGCTCATCCCACACGGAAGCTGGATATCAGAACGAATGATAAGGCAAACCACGAGGAAATAAATTATAAGATGCTCGTTCGTTTCATAACATAGACGCTCTCTTTCAAAATATATAAGACTGATACAAAGGCCATTAAAGGTGATGAATGAATGACATATAATCTACCACAGAGTATCAGAATTTCTGGTAACGCGACATATTCAAATTCATTTCATTAACACAAGTCAAGAATAAAAACAATCTTACTCTGCCGCGATATACTGCTCATTCAGGAAGCTAGACCTACTTGCATCATTTTACCACATTATGATAATAATCCCTTATATATCGGGACTCGAGTCCACAAAAAGTTAGTCTGTTAGTCTTTTAGACCTAGCTTTAGTCTGGTCTAGTCTGTGACGATTTAACTTGTGAACTCACGCCCATCGAATCTGTGAATCATGATGATAGCCGTAACAACCATGTTGTGGCTGACATTGTAAGTAATATTTCATTGTAATTCGCTAATAGCTAAATATATGATTGTCAATAAATGTATAACAGTGAAGATAGGTCTGCGTACTTATTTCTCACCCTCCGTCTGAATCCATATATCCCGGAATAAAAACAAGTCCGACCGATCAAGATGTACAGAGTTAATAAACAATTAGAGAATTGAGCTAACTAAAACCAAAATTATTCACTATCCCCCGGTCGTGACAATATGAATACTACCGAGAAAAAAAGATTCTCCTCCTTTCTTTGATTTAATGCATGATATTTTGGGCGAAAACATAAATCTACACCAGAATTTATATGTGATGAAATTATGAAACTCTTAATAGAAAAGAAGAAAGAAAAGAACAAGTGAAAAACTTAAATGAATTAATAGATGTAAAAAACAACAGAAAGATAGACCTTTTTTATATTATGGAAACGTTAGTTTCCGACATTAAAAAAAGTAGAAACTAATTAGCCATAATTTTTCATAACTGTGATTGTAGTATAACACTATTTATTTTTAAACGTTATTGTTTTAAAAAAATTTTTGTTTCGAATACAAAGGTATACAAACTTGATTTTAGTTAGAGAGCTGCCTTAAGACTGACTATTCTACATTTATCTTACGCTTTACCTTGTAGAAAGTTTATAACTTTACCCTAAATGCTCGTTCACAAATCGTATTTAGTGTTAGATTTACGTTTGAATTTAGAAGCGTTAACTGGAAGTGGTGCAAGCGGCCGTAAGTCTATGAGCTGTTTAAACTTAGCTATAAGATATATTAAAAATAGAGATGTTTGTTTGGCACTGACAGTGATAATATGCAGTAGCATGTTGGTAACATTAGTCTGAGTGGAACTAGAAAATATTTTGTCACATTTTTACATACTGTTGTGTTAAGTTCTTCTCGTCTAATAAAAACATTAACACTTTGTTTTTTACATGTACTGTTCCGTCTGTAAAGTACATAGTCGGTGTACATTATTATTAGCTTCTGCAGCTTCTTCCTTGTCGTCAGTAGTATCTCAAAAATCATTGTTTATTACAAAATAAATAGTGCATAACACAGCAAGCCACAATAATACAAATACTAACTACTTTTGTAACTAAGTAATCATTTACAAAATCCAATACACGCCATCGTCCTTTTAATAAGCCGAATGCGTTTTCGATAACTACCCAATCATTACTCAAATATCTATTGTGATGAATTTTAATATAAAGTGAGTATGACAAGCCTTAAAATAAAATAAAAGTGAAATGTTACAAATTATATTTTTGTTTTATTTACTCTTGAGTCATCAACTGAAGAACCAGGAATCGAACAAATATATAAGTAAATAATTGCTAATAAAGTAAGCGAATGGTTACCGTATCTGTCGATGTAACTATCCTGTTGGTTTATTGGTGCCTGGATTCTAATATGAGAACCATCTATAGCATAGCTGATATTGTACCTGGACAAATTTATATAAAGATATCATAGCTACATTTATGTGTATATTTTTCAAGTACCTACTAGAATAATTCTGAAATTGACTTGCAAGTTCTTTAAATTCAACCATAGTCTTCGGCCAATGAATATACTTATTTTTTAACATTAATAATAAATTTAGAAAATTATCTTTTATTTTCATGACAATTGATGGGAATAATGTAAATCTTACGCCAGTATTTAACAAGGTGCCGTTTTGAGCAAGATACCACAAAACAACAAGTAGTTGCTTCTCACGTGGAACTGGTTGATTGCCTAGTCTGTATTTCTTTACTATTTTATTATTAAAATATCTAAACCAGAGAACGCTTTCAATAATAAATAAAATGTTTCGCGGCTCGTCTTGAAGATTTTGGAGAAATTTTCATTTAAATATGATGATAACATTTCAGCGCAATTTGGGATTTCTTATGTTTGTCTCTCAACATCAAGATTATGTATAGTTTCAATGGTCCTTGAACATGTAATGATTTTGTGACCTTCAGTGTTACATTTGAATCAAAAAGTTCACCTTTCAGCAAAAATCCAAGTATACAAGCCACTGATGTATCCATTTGTAAATTTCATTTTTTTATAGAACAATATAATAAAATTGTTCTAAAAGTTAAACAAATTAGCAATTATTTTAATTTGTATTACCAAAACAAACAGATAATTTAGAAAAATATAATTACAGTAAATAGCCCGGCAATAAAATAATGTTGCGTTTATATTTACAAAATGCAAGATGGATTTGAGCGAATAGCGAATATTACGTTTTCCCGACTGGATTAAATAATGACGAAATATGACGTCTTTACTGTCACCATAAGCGAACATAATATGGAAACAGGAGATCGTTTCTAATTAATTTGGCGTAAATCGGCAGCCATATTTCTAGCAGAATCAAGTGACGTCATACAGTTGGGAACCACTGGAAACTTTCATTTTAAAGATTTGGGATGTTTTAAAACTAGATGTTCGTACTTTGAAGAACACCAAAATCCGATAAATATTTTCACGATTCAAAATTCAAATCATTCAAGTATTTGCCATCGCTTCTTTCAAACGTTGAATGACTAATTTATCTGTGTTGATCATTGTTCAAGCAATTTTAATTAACAATAGTTACTAATAATAATTTTTAATATTGATAAGCAGTACTAACAAGTTATTAATTATAGTTTTTTTTATTATCATTATACACTTTGTTACTTTTTACTGTATAAACGGCGATATGATGAAGGTGAAACACTTTTCTTGATAATTTGTCGTAACATTGTATATCATATTCGAAGGTAATGAAGATGAAATTGTGAAGACGTACACAACAACCATGCCTTACCCGAGATTTGAACCCGGTACCCTTGGAGCGTGAAGCGACAGCGCTACCTCTTCTCCATCTGGGTTGGCTACTAATTATACTCATAGTTTTAAGTGTTAATACGTAGTTTTTTATTAATCATTTATTAACTTATAGTAGTTGTGTACTTAATTAACAAAGTAGTTATTTGTTATTCACTTTGTTTTTAAAGTTTTTTTCTTTTGTTTATTTTTTTTATTTGTTGTTTATTCTGATTTATCTTCCTCGGTACCCATCATATAGGCGAGCATTGCCCTATCCGCTACCTGGAGAGGCGCTCACTGGACGATCTAGTAACAAATGCACAATCCATAGAAAAAATGAAACATACGCAACATCATGATTTTTATATACATCTGCCATTATTGAAAGCCGATTTTCGGTAGCGAAATACCCAGCCGGTCTTCCAGTAGCTTTGGATGTAATAAATCATAGAGTTGCGATGAGTTTTTCGTAATCCACGTTTTACTTCGTCCTCAATTCTTCATCTAACAGCTGCAAACATTCGTTTATATCATTTCTGAAGTTGATTGATGAATACATCGCTTAAATAATGAATAGAATGTACATTAATGAAATAAAAATAAAGAAATTACAAATCTAAAAAATATATATCTCTGGATATTATGTTTTAATATATTCTTGGCGACTTTGCTGTCCTAACTTAGTATACTAAATTGTCCTAAATATTGGGGGTCTTCAGCTGCCTCTTGAGGAGTCAGTATGAACTAAATAGATACCATCAAACATTGGCTCAGGATCATTCACTCTACTGCTATGTTGTGTAATACAGAACAAGTTATAAAAATTCTGGCAGCTTTTACTGGAGTATAATGTAAAACCCTGTGTTTTAACAATCACGTAAAGCGTCCTTTCATAAGTCCATCACAACGTTCTGCCACACTTCGAATAGTTCTAATCTCACCTCAGATAGATTCCGGGGATTTTTAAAAGGAGTTAATGTTCATGGCAAACACGAATGTTCCGAATCACATACAAAATCATTTTATAGAAAAAGTTTTATCAAATATATTATATCTACCCATTCATCTATGTCTATCATCCCCATTATCATAATTTGCTTTCATGATCATACCAATTCTACTGTTCCTCCAAATGTTAGCGTTGTGATCTCTTACTGAGTGCCTAGCACTAATGCTATTAATTTTTGGCTCCTCATTGCATACCTAAATTGTAAAGTAATATTTGATATGTATACTATTAACAATTGCAGTTTCACCAGTCGATAAATAGTTATAAACTTAAATAACTATGCCTTTCTCTTTTTCTCGATGAAGTTGCAAGTGACAGAGAAACGGCAACTTATACTATTTAATAACAAATATATTTCACTGCAATCCTGCATCTTCCCTTTTTAAGCAACTTCATGATTCATTTAATGCGATCATCTAATTATTATCTTCCAATTTGCACGTTTATGCTGTGATATACCTTCCTCTTTATGTACGCATGTTCATTTTCTCCGGGGGGTTACAATTGCTATGTGGTTCCCTCCACGACACCTATTATATTCGACATCTTAAACTTTCTCATACACCTGAAAAAATACTAATAACTTTTAACTGAATATTTTAAATAAATAATAATTACTTCTGGCTTGCAATGCGTTTTTCTTCATTTCTTTCGAGTCAATTTATCCATATTTTCATGCAATATGTTGTGATCAATCTTGTCATTTCATTTATTGCTTTACTTACCATGGGCTGACTCACACAACTCCATGTACAAGATCCAGAATTTTTCTGGTAACTACCAGTTGCTAAAAATGAAGGGCAGCTAGCACCTAATGTAAATTGTTTATATTAAATTCTTTATGAAATATTATAATACGAAAACTTATAAATGAATTGTAATTCTCAAACATCAAAATGAGGTATTAGATTCTCAAATTGGCGACGAAAATTGGCCTGAAATTCTACCTCAACGATGGAAAATGGATCTGTCGTACTTCTGATGCTTAGAAATAATTCAATATGGTCTAATAACTGAAATCGATTTATTCGAGCTCCTTAAATCAAGTAACACTGATCGGGGATGGCATACGACACCAAGCCTATCGGTAGATGGAGCCAATAACATAAAGGAGGAAACCTAGACGCACAATATTTACAGGCCTGTCCAAATTATAGTTATACCAGTAAAATGTAAATTTGCGGCTTTTTACCGCATGCGCGCTCTCCGGAGGGTTAAAGCTCGTTACTTTTTGTAAAAAAAGGTTTTTTGCATTTTTGACCTAGGATAATCTCTCAGAGTTATTTTCAAAAATAAGTAACCAGAACAACAATTTATGAAAGAAGATTTAATCACTCAAAATATACACAATATTAATTTTTTAATACTTAAGTCTAATAGATTTTGTTATTTGTAACAGTTTACATTTGTCGTGGCATCAAAAGAAGTAAATTATCGATGATTTTTAAATAATTTTTGTCAGCGCTTTTTCACAAATTCTTCAACCACTCTGACCCGGTTAAAGATAAGGTACCGCGGTTTAAAGATTTTAATTCAGTTTGGATTTGTCCTTCATGTCATGTTAAACGATTTTTGCTCCGATGAGCGGTTAACGAATTATTAACAATTTAAACTTATATGAAATTTTACTAAAATTTTAAACATCTGCAAATCGGCTTAGTTTTCATTTTTTCTTCTAAAATTTCAGCAAGTATTAAATGCTTATTTTTAATCGTGTCCAAATTTCAGAAGAAAAAGTAAACACTACGCTGATTTGCAGATGTTTAAAATTTTAGTGAAATTTCACATAATTTTAAATTGTTAATAATTCGTTAACCGCTCATCGGAGCAAAAATCGTTTAACATGGCATGAAGGAGAATTTCAAGCTGAATTACAATTTTTAAACAGCGGTACCGTATCTTTAACCGGGTCAGAGTGGTTGAAGAATTTGTGAAAAAGCGCTGACAAAAATTATTTAAAAATCATCGATAATTTACTTCTTTTGATGCCACGACAAATATAAACTGTTACAAATAACAAAATATATTAGACTAAGTATTAAAAAGATAATATTGTGTATATTTTGACTGATTAAATCTTCTTTCATAAACTGTTGTTCTTCTTACCTATTTTTGAAAATCACTCTGAGAGTTTATCCTAGGTCAAAAATGCAAAAAAAACCTTTTTGTACAAAAAGTAACGAGCTTTAAATTTGTATTCTTGTAAAATTTTAATACGGGCCACTGTTTTCGGGATAATAGCGAAAAAATCATTTTTTGCACCTTTGATCCAAGATGGCGGCTCACGCCGAGCCTCCCCAAGGTCACAAATTTTAATTTTTCATCCCCGTCTCGACCCAAACAACATATGTTAAAATCATTTTTCCCCACCTTCTGTAAGGCAAAGATATTTTTTGGTCTCCATTGACTGGACTAATATTTAAATTAACGATATTTTACAAAATATTTATTATCTATTTCGGGTTAATTAAAATGCTAAATTAAGATTGTCGGCTCCGGTGGCTCAATGGTTAAAGCAACGCCTCTTAGTGTGCTCGGGGTTCTCAGTTCGAATTCCACTAAGGCATGGATGTTTGTGTATGTGAACCTACTCAGTAATTGGGATTTAATCCTGTTGAGAGGTTTTTTAAAAAAATAAAATAAAAATACTAAATTATTAGACATATTGCCTAATAAAATAATATCTAATTAAATTTGACAAAATTTCAATTATTTTTTACCTCTCGCTAAGAGAGGTATTGGATTCATGCTAAAATTCGCATATCCAGATTTTATTGAATAAGCACGATTTAAGGTCCCTAGAATCCGATTATAACATTTTTAAAATGATGTCTGTGTGTGTGTGTGTGTGTGTGTGTGTGTGTGTGTGTGTGTGTGGATGTGTGTATGTATGTGTGTGTGTGTGTGTGTGTGTATGGCTGGATGTTGGACGGACGATTCCTCAAAAACTATAAGACATAAGACCTGTTTAACTATGAATTTCTCAATCTGACATTCCTGGGAAGACCTGAAAAGGTTTTGGTAACAATTGAACAACCGGAAGTAGTAGTTTCTAAAAGAAATTCTTCCAAATATTAATTTTTGAAAATTTTTGATATTACTAATTATGAAGAACAAAATTCTACACCTGATACATTTAAATTTTTTATTATATCTTCTATAAATTTAGAGATAAAGACGCTATAATATATAGAATATCGCGATATAACAAGTCGAGTAGGCGAAACTACACTAAGGAAACCAGTTGACAAATTCAAATGTTCATAACATAATTTGTAAATGACAAATTTCAATGTCAAAAATAAACAGTTTTAGTGACATTTTGATAGATTTTTCTGGGAAGTACATTTAATCTTTCTTATTGTTTTATTAATTAAATATTTGAAATTATAGGTAATATGCATGTATCCATCAGAAATACCGCCAATCTGGTTATTGAATTGGAAGAATCTGTGACATTTAGAAACTTCCTCATACAATGAAAAATAGATATAATTAGAATTATATGTGTGCAGAAGACATGTTAAAAACAATAAAAGACAATATTTGGGTAAAGTTCTGTAATATTTTGTTATAAAACGATGGTTCGACAGCAAAGTGCAATACAATACTTATATAGCCTAATATGGAAATGGCGAGAGGTCTTGTGCTGGCCACAACAGATTTTTTTTTTGTGTAAAACGACGGCTGAAGTCTATAGAGGTCTACAGAAAATTGGAACTGATGACGGCTTTGTATGGAAGTGGTAACCATAGCAACCTTTAGTTCTCTTTACCGCTAGATACGATCGTGCGAAATGCAATTTTGTATCTATTGTATATTGCAACCTTAATAGTTTATATTGTTTACTTACATTCTGATATATATATATATATATATATATATATATATATATATATATATATATATATATATATATATACATATATATACAGGTGTCTCTGATTTAAACGGTTTAACTTGAACCATGGATTAAACACGTAAAAATAAGGTGACAAGTTCATTTGAGCAAATGTCCGTAAATGCTTTGTTTCCGAGATATTCTGTTTTTCTTATTGGAGCAGCGCTACTTTAAAAAATCAACTTTATAACGAGATCTCAAATATAATCTTATTAAGTTATGATATAATTAAATTAGTTATAGGTAAATGATTTGGCCATGACCTAATTTCAATACAAAAACATATACTAACCATCTTCAATAACTGCAATTCGCATCTCCAGTTCACAGTTGAAACAGAACAAAATAATACTCTACCATTCCTGGACACATTAATAACAAGAGATGAACAAAGCCTATTAAAATTAAACTGGTATACAAAACCAGTATCATCCCATCGTTATGTCCACTTTAACTTTCAACACCAAGAAAATTTACGCAAACTTACAAAAGTGTTGATCAGAAATGTTTACACAAAAAACTTACTGAGTGTGTTACTGTTCAATGAAGAACATCAAATCCAAACCGACAAACAATGCAATACTGAAACCAACAACAACGACATACAGACCGACAATAACAATATAAAATACTGCTCACTTCCATACATAAACAAAATTACGAAAAACATAACTAACATAGTCCAGGGCGACACAGTACGTATAGCAAACAAAAGTTGTCTCACAGTTAAAACAATATTTAATAAACCAAAAGAAAAAAACACCGAAAATGCAAATTTCGAACATTATATACAAAATCCCATGTCAAAATTGCAATTTATGTTACGTCGGTCACACATCCAGACAACTTTCAGGTAGAATTACTTCAGACAAAAGCGATATAAAACGAAAACCTCACGCTATATCCTTATCCCAACATTGAGTAACAAACAAACATACTATGGACTTTGACAATACAGACATATTAGATACAGAAAAAAATTACAATAAACGATCGTTTTTGGAAATGTATCATATACAAAATACCAACAATACTATGAACAAAAAAACTGACATTGATAACCCGAGCCCTATATATTGTAATTTATTTAAACTTATTAATAACAACAGAATACTCCAAAACCAGGATACCGAAACTTGAGCGTTGACATGGCGACATCTATTTCAAATTAAACCGCTTTAAAATTTACCGCCCATTCCACATCCTGTACCACGAAGTATTATATAGGGCACCTGCACGTGACGTTTCAACATGGCGGCCACCAGCTGATCTTGGTCAACCAAACCTTCAGTTTGCATTGTGGCTTACGGAGAAATATCGTGCCGTAAGCTTTTATTGTGTTTTTATGGCACTTATTGTTTTATTTGGGAAAAACTGATTAGAGTGTGTAAAAGTGAGTATATGAGGAGTGTTTTCCGTAAAAAATAAGTCAGGACATTCTTACTATTTAATGAGTTCCAGGTTATTAAATTAAAACTAACCCAATCCTATTTTTTTGTGTATACTTTTATTATATATAAAATAATTTAAACATAATCGGATAGGAACATATTGCATGAATGTTTAAATATATGTAATTTTCTTTAATAATATATATAAAAAACATGAAAAAATATTTTTTAAATGACAGAATTACAAATTTTTAATGAAGTTTTTTTTAGTAACAGAAAATATATATATATATATATTTGTGTCTGTTTCTCACAAAGGTTTAAAAATTTGATAGGTAATCAATTATTGATTTCATATTGATTTTTAAAAGGCATTTATAATCCTCGTCAAAAAAATGGCAATGTATAAGGATCCACATTATGTATCCACTTAAATTTATTGATTTAACGTACTTTGGCTTCCAAAGATTAATTTTTGACATATAAACTCAATAAATTCATTTATATACAATAAAGATACACAATATGACAATAAGAAAAATGAACTCGAAGATAAATATATATATTTCAAATTAAATTTTCTTTATAAATTAAAAAAAATCTAATAATTCAATTTATTTTAATTTCAATATTCATGTTTTCATTTAACAATACACATAAAAAAACTTATACAAACTCAAATGAATGTAATACAACCTGATGCTACATGCTACTTATTTCAATTTAATATTTTTAAAAATATATTTATAAATACGACTGCTTTGTTTTACTAGTAAATAATTCATACACTTATCTTTAATTACGGCTAATTACATTTTAAAATAGCATGTATAAATTTAGGAAAAACTGAATTTCTTGTACAGAAAACACATTCGCTGCATAAGACGCAATGTTAAACTGAAGCTTGGTTGCCCGAGATCAGCTGATCATCCGCCATGTTGTGACGTAGGTGCAGGTGCCCTATAGAAGGAGAGGACATATGCAGCAAAAAGTTGAAGCATTTCTGTTTCCCGCAGTGCTGGGGGAAGCGGGCCAGGTATATCAAGCGAACTTGGAGCTGTTTGCCGTGCCATCTCTCGTCTTAGAAACAAACTAATCCGCCTGCCCCGCCACCTTAACGGTTGATGAACAAGTAGTTGCCTTTAGAGAAAAGTGTCCTTTCCGACAATATATGGAATCAAAGCCAGCAAGATATGGAATTAAGATCTCAAAACAAGCTATATATGCAATTTACAAGTATATACTAGCAAAGGAATGGACAACATTAGGGGAAAAGACCAGGGACTTCCAGTTGTCAAAAACCTTACCCAACCATATAAAGGCAGTTTTGCGAGGAATAACCACGGACAACTTCTTTACCAGTATTGGTTTGGCGAAATACCTGCTAGAATCTAAGTTGACACTGATAGGAACTATGCACAAGAATAAGCTTGACACACCTGCTGAAATTAGCATAAAATCCAGAGCCGACAAATCTTCAATGTTTGCATTTACTCAAGATATAGCTATGGTTTCATATATACCAAAGAAAGGCAAGATGGTTCATGTATTGTCCACTCAGCAAGATGATGATGTTGTAAGCGAAGCAGATGAAAATAAGCCTATTATGATACTGGATTACAATAAAACCAAGGGAGCAGTTGATAAGGCCGATAAACTGGTAACGGAATATTCTTGCGCCAGAAGAACTAAGCGGTGGCCCTATAGATTATTCATGAATATTTTAGATATTGCTGCTCATAATGCGTTTATTTTGTATAAATTGAAGCATCCCGATTGGCTAAAAGGTCACCAAGGTAGACGTCCAATGTTTCTTTTGCATCTAGGACAGCAGCTCGCCCAGAAAAATATGGAAAGCCGTGCTAAAATTCCGAATATGCCGAAATATGTAAAAGATGCACTTAGGGATTGTGGAGTTGAACCGGAGCAATCTACACCATCTAATCACCAACAAGAAACAAGCTTAAAAAGGCGGGGAAGATGCTACTTGTGTCCTCGAAAGGACGACAAAAAATCACGCATTATCTGTAAGCTTTGTGACAACTTTGTACAGGCACAGAAAGCTTGAAGGTGTGCCATAATCAAAAATAGAAATTTTGGTTGCAGATATGACTTTTTGTTAGGAGGACTTTTAGCAACTTTTGTGCGAGACCTAGGAACGTAAAAGTTGTTTTTGTGGCGAGTATCGAGTATTATACCTACGCAAATCAGAAATCGCAGTGAAAAATATTTTATACTTGTCAATAATTTGATATATATCAATAACGTAATTGCAAGGTCTTATTAAAATATTATTCTGTAATTTGAACTATGACTCATATCTATCACCCATTATAAAACGTATAAAACGCTTTTGCACAAGTACCTGCATTAGAATTTGCAGTGCCCCAGAAACAAATATAATACCTTATATGAGACATGACACAAGTGAAATAAAACATCAAAAGTGGTTAATGGTATGAGAATTCTCTTAAATGTTGCACTTGGTGATATGCAGTTTTTAATTTAGCCACAAGTTCATCACATTTGGGCCTCCTCTTTAGATTTTCAATGAACAACATGGTACTCGAAAGACGTACTGAGTTATTATTAATCTTAAAATTTTCTTGAAAATGTAAATTAATTTGTTTTGTTGGTGAAAGTATTCATAACATTAAGAATATCACTCTTCATTTTATCAAATAAGGTATTTAAGTCACTCAATTTTATGTTCGGGTTATCTATGGTTTCGGGCTCATCATTAACGTAAGATTTATTCAGTGAGGGGTAACTGCGACATTGCTCACACTGCCAGAAAAAGATGTTGGATATGATGCCGGAGACTTGTTCGTCACTTATATTGGCACATAGCGGATGGAAGGTTTTGTCATAACGCCCGCACTTCACCCTTAGTACACACTACCATCGTTTACGGACAAATGCCGAACTTAGCTGTTTAATTAAGAATTTTGCAATATGCGTGCACTATTTAAAGAAAAAACGTAAAAAAAGTACTCACTGGAGTGCGCCCAACACTTCAAATTAAAATCGATGAAGAACCATGCAAAAATGAAACACTCTAATACAAATAGGGGTTTCCAAGTTTTTTTCATTTTTTAATATGTTAATCTCTATATAAAAATATTAGACCCGTGTTTTTTATTTTGGTCGAAAAGCGTCTAATAAGCCAGAAAAAAATTATTAAAGTTTCTATAAATGAGGATCGAAAAAAATCATCGGTGCGTGTGACGTCATCGACACTGCGAGAACATACATTTCTAGAGCTGAGTGAGACGGATATATAACAAACACGGTGGGTATGTTGTTTCGCACATGAACATGTAAACAAATGATACATAACCCAAGAAAGTAACTACTTGTTGAATTCTGTTCCTCAGCTTATTTTGTAATACTTATCGAAGATATTTTTAAAGAAATTGTGATTGTACATGCAAATCAGGTAAAACTTGAGTACTTATAGTAATTTTGGAGATAATTAAATATTATTTTTCTATTTTAAGAGATGGACGATATTTTTTACTTGCTATTCTGGTTACTATAGCTCTAATAATGAGCATTTTTGTGGTGATGAAATACTGTTTCGTACCGGGCTGCTATAATTCCTCAGCAAATAATCCAAAAAAATATATATGTAACGGTTCCAAAAAATGAAGAAAAACGTGCAAGTTATAATGACTAAAAATAAATATTCCGTATTATTAAGGGTATTAAATATAAACATGTTAATTAATTTACTAATTTAATTATTTGTGTATTCGATTTACAGCCAGAAAGTAAAAACGCTGTTCCTTATTCTTATCCTATCCTGTTATCATTAAAATTATAAAATTAGCACATGTTTAACTTTCTAATTAATAATAAATTAAACTATTGGTAAAATGATGTTTTATTTAAGACAAAAAATAACAAACAACTATGAAACTATTTATTTGACTTCATAAATTTGAGGAATACTGCAATTTTCCAAAATGTTGTTGCCTCCTCCATCAACTGCTGACACAAGTCTTTCTCGAATTCAACTTCTACAATAACAGCTTCGTCTCCATACTCTTCTTTAGTTGCTCTGTAAATGTTGTTGTATTAAATAAATATTCCATAAATCTGCGTACAAAACATTACATACCTCTGGGCTTTCACATTTCTTATTTCTGCACTAACAAAACTAGGATTGTCTTTGTAAAACAAATGCAACATGACTGTATCTAAATACGACAAATTTCGACTATCTGCTTTCACAAATTCAGGATCCATATTCTAAAGAAAATGAACAGTTTTAATATAAACATCATTACTGGTTATTTACTTCACTTACTTGTTTTTTCAAAAGATTCTTCAAAGAAACTAACAGGAAATTCAGTAAAAATTTCTTGTAACCTTAAATTTCATCAAAATAACAAATGTTCTGGCTGAATGTCACGTCAGGTCACAGCGCGAACATGATCTGCGCTATTAGCCAATCAGAATTTTCAGAGTGCCGTTGACGTCACAAAGATGGCCGATACTGAATTTTATGCACTCAATTTAAATGCATTAAATTTTAATTTTGATTTTAGAGTAATAAAAATAAGCAAATTAACGATTATATTCATCTTAATATTACTTATACATGATGAACACTGATATCCAATAAGTATTTCTTAAAAAGCTGTAGCCTTGGAAACCCCTATTGCACTTTAAAGCACTAATTTATACCAAGTAAATACATTATAAACTCAGAGCAAAAAAAAAAAACGTGTCACCAGCTAACAATACTCAAATAAAATATGCAGTTTTTAACATGATTCCAATACATCTCTTAGCGAGAAGCAAAAATGAGGAAATTTTTAGTTTGTAAAGGATAATGAAATGAATTATAATCATACAACATACTTAACTTTTATGTGTGAATTTTTTCGCACAAGTGCATTAAAATTGTTTACATCTTAGTTACCAGGGCGTAAGGTTGAGCATTACGCCCACCAGGCTTTTTGCCAGTTTTACTGCCCACCAGGCTGTAAAAAGGCCAAAACGCCGGTAATGATACTAACCTTTATTTAATTATAATAATTTTAGAAGTATTTCTTTAATTATTTATAATATAACGACAAAATAAGGTTAACATGGCCACGTAATATTTTTACATGGCAACGCTTTGCATGTATTTAAAAATTAATTTAAAAACATTTTATTTGATTGCAGTTGTGCGTAAAACGTTGAACATGCCTCAGGCCGAAAAAAGTTTACACCCTTGGACAAATAAAAGCCCTCCGTTACGCGTTGGGCTTCAAATTTTGACCGCAGGCGTAAACCTTTTATCTCTGTTAATGTATAGTGCGAGACACGAAAGATGAGCTATGAAAATATGTTAGCACAAATCACTGTCTAATATATGCGCTCCGTTTAAATCTATAAGAAATACAATTAATTTACTTTTCGCATACCTAATATAACATAATAAAAGTTGGCCAAATAAATTTTACAGCTACGTAGTCATTCTTATATTGGCAGTTGAACTGTGTAGTTGATGTTCGTATCAGTTCCTGTATTGTTTATACTCAGATACACAAATGAGTTAAAAGCACAAAGAACAAAGATACTGTAATAACTATTATTTGCCGGCGTTTATGGAATATCACGATATGAGCATTTCTTTCCCTTACCCTTCAGGTCAAGATTCGTGTCCCGCACAATATACCATAAATACCATACCATAAATATATAAACAATACGAAGCATTAATATGAACATATATGCTGGATAATGAATGTTTTTATTATAATGAAAAGTATTCCTAAATCTAAAAGATACATAAAAATATTATTATATATTTGAGAAGAATCTGTTTATTTATTTTTTTTTATGTTTAACAAAATGAACAATGAAGGCAATTAAACATTATGAAGACTTTATATTGTGAATATTTTTTATAATATTTCTCCTTTTAAAGGAGAGTAGTTATATAATATCTTTTTATATATCACCGTGGGATAAGTTATACCATATCCCACTCATTTTAGTTATGTAATGGACTTGTTAGCCCAATGAGTGCTTTAATGAAATTATTACCACACTAGTGCGGTAATGAAATTGACAACTCACAAATCCAAGAAAAGATAATTATTTATTGTTTATAAATATTAATAACACAATTTGAACAGTTATATAAATTAACACCTTCGTTAACACTGGCCGTTTTTACTTGTGTGCTTGTACAACTAGAATTAGTAACCGAGACGAAGGCATCAGATTTTTCGGATGAAACTGCTCCATTCTTCCCCAAAATTTGGACAGCGATTTTCTTCTTATTCTCAGCGGAAGTCTGTATATAGCCTTCCGCAACGGAATCAGAACGCCATCCACCATGCCTTTTTATGTCGCGGAGATCTGCTCCTGCATTTGCCAACATTGTAGTGGAGGTGCGCCGGAAACAATGACCAGTAAATTCCTTTGCATCAGGCAACCCCAAAAACTCTGCAATTATTTTCGGCATGCTTCCTATTGTATTTATCCCAATAGGTTGATTCGTGCATCGACCATTTCTGTATGCCAGAAAAAAACGATCATTGGAGCAAATTTTAGGACGAAGTTTCACGTAATTTCTGACAGTCTGAACTAGATTAATACCATCAATATTTCCAACCGTTATAAAAAATTCTCTACTTGTATTAGTTTTGGTAACCGGAATTACGACTCTAAAACATGATCCTTCATCTATGACGTTGCTTATCCTCAGAAATGTAAGCTCCTCTCTTCTGCATCCACCCGCCAAACCAAAAATCAAAACAACCTGAAAATTATTATACGTTACAACCAATAAAATACATGATTACCTTGTATATGACTAACCTTCATGCATAAATATTTCTCGTTCCCTGCTGTCTGCAGGAATCTAACAGTATCTTCTCTGTTTAGAACTTTAGACTTTTTAGGTTTATAACCTTTTGCTATATTTTTCAGCAAAGCTGTGAGATTGACATATTTTTTTATATCAATGCGCTTCTTGATCGATATTTCCGTCTTCAGCATCGAGTAGTAACACCAAAGGGATGAGGGCTTCTGGCTGTTACTTAGTTCTTTAAAATATACTAGTAATGCATTTTCGTTGGTAATGTTCTCTATGTTTTTGAAAATGCATCACTGCTCATATTTTTTAAATGCCAATTCATATTTGGCTCCAGATTTTGATGGGACAAGTCCGGATATTACATTATTTGCTTCTTTCTCAATACTTACGGGCACATCGGACGTTTTTTCTTCAGAAGAACAGCCTGGCAAACTCATTTTCGAAGAAAATCAAAAGAAAACGGTTTGACATCAGAAAAATTTATTTAGAATAACAGTTTGTTGTTATTCGGTAACTGAGACACGATCATAGACTACTAACGCTTTTCTGTGATTTTCAAACAAAATAGATCCTATCGTCATCTTGATTAATTTATTTTTTTATCAAAATGATGCTATTTTGAAATAATTTTAACGGTGATATATAAAACTTTGTACGATATTCGTGGGGTACTACATTATTAACGCACTATGTGATTACCCTAACTCGCCCTACGGGCTCGTAGGGTAATTCACAATACGTACGTTAATAATGTCTATACCCCACTTATATCGTAAATACCTATTATTATACTTTTTTAATGCAATAAAAGGTTGTACATTAGACGTGGTTATACATAAGTCCGTACATTAAGTCCGTAGTAGGGGTAACTTTCCCTACCCGTGAAATTAGTTTACTTTGTGCTATTTGTCGGTCCAGCCGACACAGTCTACTGAAAGTAGCTTAACTGTTAACTAGTTCAATATATCGTTATTATTAAATATCGTGTTTTATTTATGAAAACCTAGCGACCTAATTATTCCCCAACATAATTTGGTCCAATCGAGCCGAATCATTTAAGTGAAGTAATTCAAATAAAAGCATATAATCAAAAAACGTTTACAAATGAACAACTTCGTGACAACCTTAACATAGTGTGCAAATCAAACAACATCGTGAAAACATCAACATCGTGTGCAAATCAAACAACTTTGTGAAAACATCAATGTCGTGTGCAAATCAATAATTTCGTGAAAGCAATCAACGTCGTGTGGAAGTGAACAATCTCGAAAGACAAACAACAACGTGTGGGCGTTTTTCAATCAACAAGAGAGCAGAGGTTCTACATCTATGTGTAATTCCGATAACAACAGGTTAGTGGGCATTACTTCCTATCAATTATTCCTCTCTTTTCCAATTATCGTGTACATTTCTTTAAGTATTAACTTTGGGATTATTACAATATTTACATTGTCAAAATGGGCTCTGAAGGATTTGCAAAGTCAAAGAAAAATTGTGAAGTCTGCCAAGACGAGGTTTACAAATTACGTACATTGATTTAACCCTCAAGCGGGCGCGCCAATATATATAACATGAACAGGCGCGCGGCGCACAGGGCGCACCAAACAAAAGAAAGGAATTTGATGACTATTTATAACAACATAATATTTCTTTACACATTGGAAATTAAAATAGTACACCTGCAACTGTAATGAAACTAAAAACAATGGTAACATATTGTGACCAAAGATCCAAAGAAGGAATAGCGTAACAAAATATTCCTTCGTCCATTAAAAATTTTATGACACTTTTGTTGAACTTGGCGTACTCAGTGTGCCAGCGCGCCCGCTCGAGGGTTAAAGAAAACGACGACGTTCAACAACTAATTGGGCAATTATCTGACTATAAAAAATGTCGGAAAGGTATAATTCAATTCAAAACAGTATAGAGATAATTTCTAAAACAGAAGATAGTAAAGACAGGGAAGAGTTTTGAGGATAATTATTATAAAACATTAGCAGAAAGAGTAATAGAAGATTTTAATAAAAAGCAACGAAGTATAACAAGTAATACTAGCGCTTCCCAATTTGGAATGGACAACATTTCATGACAGTTTTACTTCAATACTTCATCGCAATGCAAACTAAGCGAATATCCAAAAATTTCATTATCTCAAAAGTTGTCTCAGTAAAGATGCAAATCGACGCATAGATAGTTCAGCAGTCTCAGATGAAAATTATGATAAAACTTGGGACTTACTTAAAGAATGATACCATAAAAAACGATTAATTGTTCAAAATCACATTCATGAGTTATTTCAACTCCCCGTTAAGTCCAATGTTTCACCTACACTGCTTCGCGAATTGTTAGAGAATGTTGAGGATCATATGGCGTCTTTAAAGAATGTAAAACTGATATCTGGGATTTATTAATAATTTATTTAGTTGTATCAAAACTCGATTTAGTTACAAAACGTGAATTTGGAATCAACAATGAAATCTTCCAAATTACCTACTCTAGATGAATTAAAAGATTTTATATCAAAAAAATGTCAAATTTTAAAGTCACTGGAATTTACAAATACGAATAATAAAACGAAATATGGCGAAATCCCAATTAAATTTAAAAATTAGAAATATTTGCATAAATATTCAAATAATTATATACCCGTTAGGCCACATCAAAATATATTATGTAAGTATTGTAAACAATCTCATTTGATACAACAGTGTAAGTATTTTCTTCAGTTAAACCCACAAAATCGATCACAAGAAGTTAGAAAACTTAAATAATGTTTTAATTGTCTGCGTAGTGGCCATGATTCGAAATTATGCCAATCAACAAATACTTGTAGATCATGTAACGATAAACATCATTCGCTTTTGCTTTTACTGTTCGCATTCAAGTTTTAGATAAAAACAAAGAATTTCATAACGCGAGAGCTTTATTAGATGTCGGGTTGCAACAAAATTTCATAACAAAAGAATTTTCGGAAAAACTGGGATTAGAATACAATATAGATTTACCGATATCAGGAATATACCAAACAAATAGTACCGTTAAACGATCAGTAAACATACAATTTAAATCTTTGTGTAGCAAATATACTTCAGATAATATATCGTGGATAAAAAGCTTCTGTAACGATAAACATCATTCGCTTTTGCTTTTACTGTTCGCATTCAAGTTTTAGATAAAAACAAAGAATTTCATAACGCGAGAGCTTTATTAGATGTCGGGTTGCAACAAAATTTCATAACAAAAGAATTTTCGGAAAAACTGGGATTAGAATACAATATAGATTTACCGATATCAGGAATATACCAAACAAATAGTACCGTTAAACGATCAGTAAACATACAATTTAAATCTTTGTGTAGCAAATATACTTCAGATAATATATCGTGGATAAAAAGCTTCTGGATTTCAGTCATAAAAATATTTTATTTTCTGCCTCGACCGGTTTCTACCCCTCTTGGGTCATCATCAGGAGGTGAAAAAATTTTTTATAAATGAAATTTTGTGTTTATATCAAGTACGGATCTCAAGTCAACGTGGTAACTATTTTTTTAAAATTTTATATGTATTTATTGTTTTATTTTTTTATCTATTTAATTCTTTGTTTGTTTTTCGTCGTAATGTGTGTTAATTTATTTATTTTAATTAATGACTTGAGATCCGTACTTGATGAATTTTATATAAACACAAAATTTCATTTATAAAAATTTTTTTCACCTCCAAATCTTCCAATCAACCGCAAACTTTTTCTGTTGAAAATTCGTTACAATTTATTGACAAAATTAAAGATAATACTTTAGATAAAAACGAATTATTGGTTTCTTTTGATGTCAGATCCTTATTTCCAAGTGTACCTATTCCACAAACTTTAGAATATTTAAAAGCTTTTTAGAAAACAACGATTTAAAACTAACTGAACTTTGCACGAACCAAAATTATTTTCAAATAAATAATAAATTTTATCATCAAAAAGAAGGTACACTTATGTGCAATAGTTTATCACCATTTTTTGCTAACTTATTCATGAGTCACTTTGAAATTGAATTTAAGAAAAATAATAGATTTTCCTAGAGTTTGGATTCGATATGTTGATGATATTTTTGCTATTATTAATACCGAAACTCGCGATTTAGATAACTTTTTAGCCAGATTAAATTCAGTTTGTCCATCAATTAAATTTACGATTGGAAAAGAAACCAATAAACAATTACCATTTTTGGACACACTGGTTATTAGAAACAAAACTAAATTAGAATTTGACATATATAGGAAACCTATGAATACTAATCGATTTATAAAAGCTGACTCGAATCATTTTTGGCAACATAAATTAGCAGCGTTTAACTTTTTAATTAACAGACTGACCAAATTTCCGTTAAACAAAACATATTTTGAAAATGAATTGAAATATATTAAAGAAATAGCTAAATATAATGGATTCCCGGTTAAAATTATAGATAAACTAGTCCATAAATTTAAAAATCGTCAATCCGTATTAGATTTCACAACTTTAACGCCAACTTATAATAAAAATAATAAATATAATATAACATTACCATTTGATAATGCCACCAAAGGTTTAAACAAAATTTTTTAAAATCAAAATTTAACGGTAATATATAAATCAAATAACACCAGTAAATCATTAGTAGGTAACCCTAAAGATAAAATAGATAATAATAAAAAAATCCGGTGTTTATAAAATTGACTGTAAATATTGTAATAAAGTTTATATCGGGCAAACTAAAAGACAAATTGATACTCGGTTTAAAGAACATTTCTATCATTTAAAAAGCGGTAATCCCGATAAATCTAGCGTAGCACAACCTATGTTTATTAATAATCATAAAATTGACAATTCTAATATAAAATTATTAAAACAAGTTGATAATAATAGATATTGAGACGCACATGAGAGTTTGATAATACATAAATTTAAAGATAAATTGATGAACGCGGACCTAGGTGCCATCCCAAATTCTAAATTATATAAGTTAATATAAGACAGTTACTTTGTTTAATCTTAGTTATCCAATTAGGTATCCACTCACCTATGACTCCTGTCCCTATATAACCCATGTTCTCTCCCTTATTCCTCAAAGCTGTTTTGACCTCTGGCATGGTTTACATGCTGAGTAATCTTAACTTCTCTGTTTTTACTTTGTAGTTTCTACTGATGATAAGAACTTCTCGAAATACGTATATAGTTTTTAAATTTATTGTTAAGGTTAAGAGTTTTTTTCTTTAGTTATCAATTTTATGGTATGTTTTCATTGTTGAAAGCATCATTAGCCGCCAAAAATGACATAGACATTAGAAAATTTGTAAAAATTAAAGCTTTCCCGAACAAACAATCTATTGGGAATAACCCAAAAAATCAAGACCTCTGACTCGACAAGAAATTGATAAATTTATACTGGGGGCCCCAGGTGATTCATACCTGATGGCAAAGGCAAGAAGTAAGTACTGCTGTGCATTAGTATCATAGCAATTGTTCGAGCCTCGGTTGCAAATGACCACTTTCTGTACCACGCTGCACCACTCGTAGAAAAACTTCTCGTCCCGGATGATGTCTTTGGGGAAACCTTTGTGCATAAAGGCGAGATGCAGCTACTGAATTTTGTTCTGCTTCTCCTTACGCTAATATCATATCCGTAAATTCTGCATTGGTGAAATGATGCGCTATAATAAAAACTCAAATACACGAAAGATTACGAAATAATGACAGACACGATTGAAAACAATTGCTGACACTAATGCACAGCACCCTCGTTAATTACTACTTACTAAAATAATTTCAAACTTTATTCGTTATCTCCGTAAATAAACAACTTTTACTAATTTTTTTTTTTTTTTTTCATTATCTGTTATTACCTATCACAAACAATTATTCCTCACATTTATGCGTATAGGTCAAGAATCACCCTGTATAATTATAATAAATATGCCAGTGTTCTCTGTGTTGGGCTGCAGTAATCGTTCTGGGCGGAAATCAGAAACACAAAAAGCTTCTAATTATTTTAAATATATTCATAATTTCCATACGACTATACAGTGTGTCCCATTTAGAGGTGCCACCATTGGGATTTCGAGAACTATAAGAGATACGATGTCGGTTAAATGGAACTTTTTGTGCGCCTTTGGGAGGCCATCTCAGATGTGCTTTTGTTTTTCCAAAAATTCTTATAGGGCACTAGATAATGTCGAAAAACTGAATATTGTTGATTTTTTCTTTCTCAAATAACTTCTAAACTATTAGTAATTGAGAAAAACGTTTCAAATATAAAAGATAGATATTTTTATTAACTAACCAGTGGCGTACGAAATAAATTTTTATATCCGTAAATTTTCGATATATAACACAAACTTATATTTTTTTAAATGGAACCCATATCTGATTTTAGTCTCAAAAAAACAATTATTTTTTCTCTTTTTAATGATGTAAGGGTTATTATGTATTTTATTTGTTTTGCTCCTAAAATTTATTTTTTCTCTTTATTTTCCTGAATTTTCTTATTATTTCCCAAAAAACATTATTATTTTTATTAATTATATTGTATTTGATCAAAATAATTTGTTTTATGCCTTTATTACTTAATATTTTCATTCTAGACTCATAATTACAAATTACACTATGATGTGCCAAAGGCGACCTGATACAAAATTTTATAAAAGTTAATTTGATACGAGTTTTGAGCAAAATTTTTTAACGAAATAAATTATTTAAATACAAGGAGTATTTCCAAATAGAAATCTACCAATATTTTCAAAATAATTGTAAATTTAATACAAAATAAGGAAAAAATAATAATTTTGAAGGCAAAACAAATATAAAACATAATAACCCTTCCATCGTTGAAAAGAGAAAAAAATATTTATTTTTTTGAGACTAAAATCAGATATGGGTTCCATTTAAAAAAATATAAGTTTGTGTTATATCTCAAAAATTTACGGATATAAAAATTTATTTCGCACGACACTGATTAGTTAATAAAAATATCTATCTTTTATATTTGAAACTTTTTTCTCAATTATTAATAGATTAGAAGTTATTTGAAAAAGAAAAATGCAACAATATTCAGTTTTTCGTCATTATCTAGTGCCCTATGAGATTTTTTGGAAAAACAAAAGCACATCTGAGATGGCCTCCCAAAGGCGCACAAAAAGTTCCATTTAACCGACATCGCATCTCTTATAGTTCTCGAGATTCCAATGGTGGCACCTCTAAATGGGACACACTGTATTATATAACAAAAAATATCAAAGATTAATCACACAGTCGACGAAAACAATACAATAAATGAATTCTTTTCGAAGGTTCTTAAATTCACACGTTTATATTTATTGTATGGGATCCCGTGGCCGCATGCCTGGTCGCGAACCTGGGGAACCGAGTTCGATCCCGACCGACGCTAAATATTTCGAATTTTAAATGGCACAAAAGTGACCCTTGTGGTGCACTCTCCACACCAACAATGAGTTGAGTGCCCGTGAGGTGACGCCTGTTAAACGCCCGCACGGTACAAATATGTCATCATCCTTACTGATATTAGTCCAGGCAACGAAGGAAAAATAGCGGAAATAATTCATGTAGAAGCCAAATTTGGCACAGTTATAGGGGAAGGTGTCCTTAACAAAATACTAAAAGTACTGATGGGTGGGAGTGAAGCTAAGGGAGAGGGGGGTCTCTGAAGGTCCCTTTTTTCAGTTTTTTGATAATAACTCGAAAACTACTGCCTCTAGCGAAAAAATGTTTATGTATTAGATTAATCTACATAAAATTCTCTACAGAAAAGGTTCTATGTACATTTTCGTTAGGATCAATACTTACGGAGATATAGAGGGGGGGGAAATGAAAAATTAAAAAAAAATATTTTTATTGTTAAAAATCAAGTTTTAATGAAAAATGAACCATGCAGAGCCCACGTATTAATAACTTTACTACAAGTAATATGTAATGGAAGAATTGTGTGCGGGGGGAGGGGGGTACCACAATAATGTACGTCGTTGGAGATGACTATAGACAGAAGGGGAGAACGGTTGAAATGAGTTCGGGGCTCCCCGTCACTGGCTGTTGGTCCCGTTATCTTCCGGGGCCTTCGTATTGGCGTTCGTCCCTATCAGGGATAATTCGGGACCCGCTACTCAATGTTAAAACTAATGTATTGTCTAAACGTCCTTGTCAGTCAGTTACGACCTCACCCACTAGGTTGGTGCTAGTATCAATTTTTTATTATTAATTTTACAGTATAATAAATGATTAACATTTGTATTCAAATAAATGCTTTGCATACTTCTCTTATTTCATATAAGTAATAAAATGTTCAACTTACCTTCATGAAATGTAGAAAATAATCAAAATCGCAAGTCCAAATGATAAGGTAGAGTCAAATAACCACGTTTAGCCAATCCGAAATTAGATCGAAACCAAAATCGAATACGAATTGTGGTCATCTGTACATGCAAGACATGATAAAACTGAAAAATAGCCATCCACAGGCGTACAAGGAGTTTGCAGAAAAGGGGTACTTCACCATTAATCGCACAGGTACACCTTACCTTGGGCAGGAGTTTGGTCGGCTATGGTCATAGATCAAACTCTTATGCGCTCCATGAAAAGTTAAGGTGGCCTAACGCGAGGAAGAGGAATTACTGATTCTGTACTCGCCAAGTGGGTTTGTGGATCACCGGGAAGCACCGCCATCTGCACGTCATTGCAGGAGTTCGCTGGAGTGGCTTTTTCTAGTGGAGAGCAGCACATTGATTTCCGTATATCACGGGAAAAGAAAGATTCACGGGATCGAGCTAAGATTCACGAATGGTTCAATGACCATTCCCGTTTTCCAAAGTTGAATTCGCTCATGTCGCTGTCAACGGGCATCCTGGGAAACTCCAAGTAAACTGCCACCAAGCCCTGGATATTGGAACCAAAACCATGCAAAGTTTCATTGGCAAGAAATTTGGTGACATGAAGCAATCTAAGAAGACCCTGTGGCACCCGATTCCGTTTTGAACACGATCTTTTACCGATGCACATCTGGGTGAGGAATGCGCTGCGGTTGCCGCAAAAGCAGGGATTTTTTAATTTTCCATTTTCCCCCTTCTATATCTCGTTAAGTATTGATCCTAGCGAACATGTGTATAGGACCTTTTTTGTTATTAATACGTGGACTCTACATGGTTCATTTTTAATTAAAACTTGATTTTTAACAATAATTTTTTTTTTTAATTTTTCATTTTCCCCCCTTTATATCTCCTTAAGTATTGATCCTAACGAAAATGTACATAGAACCTTTTCTGTAGAGAATTTTATGTAGATTAATCTGATACATAACATTTTTTCGCTAGAGGCAGTAGTTTTCGAGTTATTAACAAAAAACTGAAAAAAGGGACCTTCAGAGACCCCCCTCTCCCTTAGCTTCACTCCCACCCATCAGTACTTTTAGTATTTTGTTAAGGACACCTTCCCCTATAACTGTGCCAAAATTGGCTTCTACATGAATTATTTCCGCTATTTGGCTCTTTTCGGTCTTCTTTGCCTGGACTATATCTGTGACAAAGATGATTGGACTAGAAATGAGCAATATAATAATAATAATAATAATAATAATAATAATAATAATATACTTTATTGATTGCAATAACCAAAGGCGACGTTCAGCCAAAGGCTGTTCTTCCACCTAACCTAATCATACAGAAAATATGCCAAAATGAACAAAAAACATACCAAAAAATTATTAACAACATCCAAAAAAATTGAGAAAAAAATAACACACAGGTCACAAAATTCAAGCAGCAAACATAGAAATGTACATTTAGGTAATATTAACTAGACAATAATAGTTTTAATTCGGGTTTTAAAAGAACTTATACACAATGATTTTAAATTACCAGGTATACTGTTATATAAAGTTGGCGCCAGATACGAGAATGAGGCCTTGAATTTTGATTTTCTATAAGCTGGGACGATGTATAAGTCTGTGATTCTAAAGGTATAATTGTACTGCTTCTGTACTAGTTTGTCAAGCAAATAATATCGAGTACCAGTACTTATAATTTTATGCACTAAACAAACATATGCCGTGATGATATATTTATTTATTTTATGCACAGACGTATCATAATTTGACAAGTATACACGAATTGCTTTGACATAAACGTCATTTTATAGCCCGCGGGCCTCATTATAGCCCGCCGGTCTATAATGAAACGTCAAATCCAATTATAACCTACAATATAAACAATTTAAACAAGCAACATGAAAAGTTTTTATTACAAATCGAATTTTTTTATATTTTTTAATGAAAAATTAATAGTATATTATGATACAAGTGTATAAGCTACGCGTCGTGGTTTTAATGTCGTAGTGCTTTAAAGGCTGTCTTATATACGTATATCATACGCTATTTTTTATTATAAATGCATCATTATGATGCATGTATAATAAAAAATTAATTTTGTGATATTTATATGGAAAGCACGGAGATACACAAAATAAAACTCAAATGACATAACTAATAAACAAACAATAAACTGTTCTTCGCTTTCATAGCAACAATAGATACTAGATGTACGAGGACAAATTCTTTTCGATACAATTTTTCTATCACTCATAATTTGAAAATTTTCGTCCGTGCATAAAGTTTTGTATGTATCACGAGCGTAACTTGTTTTTATGGCCTTTGACGTGTTTTTATCCCTCGGCTTACGTCTCGGGCTCAAAACCCCGCCGCAGGCCAAAAAGCCTCTTACGTTCTCAATACATAAATAACTATTATTTATATTTATTGTATTTCTTTAAGTTTTAAATATTATATACTTTAGTAACAGAAATATATATATATATTATCAGCTCTATAAGCCTTGTAGGCTCATGGCTTGTTGAATGACTCTTCTCCATTCCACTCGGTTTGCGGCTTTTTCTTCCCATCTTCTGATTCCTAGTAGTTGGATATCCTTTTGAACCGCATTGAACCATCTTTCTTTCGGACGCCCTACTCTTTTTTTAGTCTCTATACCTCCTTTAAATATCATTTTTACTACTTTATTGTCCGGCATTCGCACTACATGTCCTAGCCACCTTAGTCTTTGTGACTTTATCACCCCCGTAATATTAGTTTCTCCAAATAACTCCCTTAGTTCCCTGTTGTCCCTACGCAATACTAAATCACCCACTTTTTTACCACCGTATATTGTTCGTAATACTTTTCTTTCCCACACCTCCAGTCTTTCCTGATTTACTTTGCTTAGCGTCCATAATTCGCTTCCATACAAAACCGTTGGCTTAATTACAGAGTTGTACGTTCTGATTTTTGCTTCTCTCGACACCAAACTTGATTTGAGAAATTTATACAAAGATCCAAAACACTTATTTCCTTTTTTTAATCTCTCCTTGATTTCTGTGTCTTCCTCGTTCTCATTTGTTATTGTTACCCCTAGGTAGTTGAAGCTGCTAACTTCTTCAAACTTGTACTCCTTATTTTCCATTGTCACTACCAGGTCTTGTTTTCCATTTATCTTCCCTTTCCCAATTCTCATAAATTTTGTTTTTAATTCGTTTACTGTCAGCCCAACTTGTTTCGCTTGTGTTATTATTTTCTTGAAAATCAGACAAATTTCTTTTTTTGATCTCGTAATGACAGCTATATCATCCGCGTACGCTAATAGTTGATGTTTCTGTCGGTAAATCGTTCCTGTTCTGTAAAGTTGACTCCTCCTTATTATACCTTCCAAAACTAAATTAAATAGTATAGGGGATACTGGGTCTCCCTGTCTCAGGCCTCTAAATGTCTTAAAACTCTCTGATATTCTTCCTTCTACCAAAACTTTGCTCGATGTCTCTTCTAGTGTCATCTTTATTAGATTTATTAATTTTGCTGGTATTTCTAATTCTCCCAATATACTTATTATTTCATTTCTGTCGATAGTATCATAGGCCTGCTTAAAATCTATGAATAATATATTTAGTTCCAAATTATGTTCGTAACTATTAGCTACCATTTGTTTTAAGCTAAAAATTTGATCTGTTGTTGATTTATTACTTCTGAAGCCTGCCTGGTATTGTCCTAGTGTTTCTTCTGCAATTTTACTTAGCCTGTTTCTAATGCAAATTGCAAATAATTTATATGCTGTGTCGAGTAAAGCTATGCCTCTATAATTTTCACATATTGCTTTATCTCCCTTTTTGTATATTGGGAATATAAGTGCTTCCCTCCATTTTCCTGGCATTTGTTCCCGTTTCCATATCTCTGTCACTAATTCATGGACTTTACTTAGCAGCTCCTCACCACCATATTTGAAAATTTCTGCCGGTATACCGTTTTCCCCCGGGCTTTTATGGTTTCGTAATTCTTTCATAATTTTTATGATTTCATCCCTATCTGGCACTCTTATGAGTTCCTCATAAATCGTTCGAGTTTGGCACATCATATTTATATCTATTGTATTTCTGCTTAACTCCGTACTATCTCCTTCATTTAAAAGTTCCTCAAAATGTTCTTTCCATCTCTTAATTTTCTCTTCTCCTGTTACTAACTTTCCTGCTTTATCTTTACAGTATATAGTTTTACCTTGATAATCCGTTTTCTGTTTTTTCACTTCCTGGTAAAAATTCCTCATGTTTTTATTTTTATAGTCCTCCTCTGCTTTTTGTAGCATTTTCTCTATCTTTTCCCGTTTCTTTTTCCTGCATAAGTTTTTGAATACTTTTTTTGACTCCTGATATGCCGAATTCCATTTTTGATTGTTTATTTTTAGTGATATGCCTCTTAGTCTATTTTTGTTTTTCAATGCTTCTTTGCAGTCGTCATCAAACCACTCCTTACTCCTTACTTTTGTTTTCTTTGGCAAAATATCTCTAGATACTTTGCTCACCGTATCTTCTATATCGGCCCATTTTTCTTCAGGTGTTTTGCTTGCCGTTAATTTTTGAAGGTGTTCTTGTAAACGATTTTGGAATTCTTTGCACGTCTCTTCCTCGCATAACATACTTGTATCATATTTAGCTCTTATTTTATTGTTGTTTTTCCTAATGATATGCGGGATGTCTTGTTTCATTTTGATTTGAACCATAAAATGATCGCTGTCACAGCTGGCACCTCTCCGAGATCTTACATTTTTGATAATATTACAGTATTTTTTTTCTGTTAGTACATGATCAATTTGATTTGCAGTTTTACCGTCTGGGGAAATCCACGTAACTTTATAAATGTCTTTCCTCTGGAACACAGTACTCATTATTTTCATATTCATTTGTCTTGCGAACTCTATCAGTTTTATCCCGTTTTCATTTGACTCTTCATGCTTGCTGTGTCCACCCGTTATCTGTCTGTATTCTTCTTCTCTTCCTATCTTAGCATTAAGGTCTCCTAAAATTAGTTTGATATCGTATCTTGGAGTATGGTCTACTACCTTGGATAATTCTTCATAAAATTTGTCTTTTTCGTCCTCTTCTTTATTGTTTGTTGGAGCATGTACGTTAATAAATGATATTTTCCTGTATTTTCCTCGCATTCTAAGTCTGCACATTTTGTCTGATATTGGTTCGAAATCTATTATTAAATCTTTCAGTTTTCTTTTTATCATAAATCCCGTTCCATGATATTTTGTATTATACCCGCTATTGAAAACTATATATTCGTTTATTTCAGAGATATTTTCTCCTTTTTGTTTAGTTTCCTGCAATGCAGCTATATTAACATTATAATTATGTAGTACCTCACTTAAATTTTTGTAAGCCCCTATACTTCTTGTACCTTGCATATTCCATGTGCATATATTTAAAAACTCATATTCCTTTTTCCGTAGCCGTGTCGTTTTGAGGGTGGGAGGGTGTGTCACTAGTTTTTTGTACCATTATTCATTTTTCCATAAGCGATTCTTTGTTTTTCTAGTGTCCCCTTCTCCTTATTCCATACGAGCATTTCATCCTCTATTTGCAACTTATTGTAGAATATCTTTGTGTTTTTTCCTTTATTCTTTTCTAACTTTGCCTTTTTCCTTATTTCAACTTGCATTTTTCTCTCTTCTTTCGTTAAATCATTATCGATGTAAATATCCCGGCCTTTTAGTTTACTTTTGTTTTTCATCACGTTGATTTTATCCTCGTTATTTGCTAACTCTATGTATGTTATTGGAATCTGTTTTTGATTTTTAATTACATTGGCGGATTTAATTTCGCATTGTACATTCAACTCATTTTCCAGGAATTCTTTAACCGCTACTTTTGGCTTCTTTCCTTTAATATCAAAGCCTTTTATAATAATATTATTTGCCTTACTCCTCTTTTCTTGTTCTTCTATTCTGTTTTTTAGAAATTGAATTTCTGTACTCATTTCTTCTTTTTCTTTTTTCCATATTTTTTCTCTTTCTTCATATTGTTTTTGCAGTTCTTGAATGGAAATGGTGTTTTTATTAATTTCTGATTTTAGCTCTTGGTGGTTAGTACTTATTTGTTTTTTAATTTCATTCATAGTACCTTCAAGTGATGCAAACATAGTTCTAACTTCGTCCATTTCTGATGAATCAATGTTTTCCTCTGCTTTTGTTGGTGATCTTCGGATGATTCTGCTTCTTTTAAAAATATTCTCTCGTTCGTTTTCTATTTCCTCTCTTCTCCGCTTTTCTAAAGAGTCACTGCGCTGTCTAAATTCCGCGCTCATAGCCCACTACCTCCGCCACTGCTATTTATTTTGCACGCGCCGAATCCTTACACAAGGTCGTTCTTCAATGTTCGCTACACTGTATTAAAAAACAGAAAAACTTGAATTTGCCACTTTGTCCGGTAAATTTTTATATATATCCACGTTCAGTACACACAACTACACTTTATTCACTCACTTTTAGCATTTAAAACACAGCAATTTCCTATATTTTTGGATTTTATCACTGGTGTATTAAAAACTTATTCTACACGTGTGTAACCATAGGCGTCACCCCTTAGTAACAGAAATACTTGGATAAATAAAAGCACTGTATTACAGCAAATATTGTTTTCTATATATTTTTTTCAGGTAAATTGCACTATTCTTATTGTTTTATTACTCTCCACTTAACTTTATTTTAGAAATATGTACGAGTAAAATGAAAATATTTGAATAACGTACTAAGAATGGAACAGTACAATATGACTGACGCTACATTCTCTTTCCGTCCATAGGCATCAAGGTCATTGTCTACAAGCACACTTTACGCTCCCTCTATTTATATATTCCATATACAGTCAAACCTGTCTAAGCCGGACTCTCAATAAGACGGAATCCTGCTTATGGCGGAATCTTTCAAAAGCCCCGTGTCATGGAAAACCAATTATAATGTATTGTGATTTGTGTAAGCCGGAAACTGCCTAACGCGGACACGGAATACAATTTTAGGGTCGCGCCGGTAAAAACAAACCTGTATAAAACGGAAGCCAGCGTCTGTACGTAAGAGTCACGTGGTATATGAGCAACGATGATTTGCCAAACTGCATCCCTGTTGTGTAAATTATATTCTTCGTAGTTAAAATAAAGTCGTCAGCGTGTAAATGCTCACTGTTCTGTCCTTAAAGTCGGCGGTATTAAAAGCAGAAACATGGTAGAAAAAAAAACAAACACTTTAACACTAAAATCAAAAATTGATCTCATAAATGACGAAGAACAACACGGTTTAAGTGTAAAAGAACTTTGTAAAAAATTTGAATGTGGTAAAACCCAAGTGTATAAAATTTTGAAAGATAAAGAGAAAATTAAAGAAGATTGGCTTGGTGGTCAACGTCAAGGAGGCTCTAAGCGACATTTAAGAAAAACTGGCAATGAAAATATTAACAAAATCGTTTACGAATGGTTTTTGAATGCAAGATCACGGAATATTCCAATTTCTGGACCAATTTTGCAAGAGAAAGCCAAAATGATAGCAGAGCACCTAAACATTAATTCATTTATGGCTTCTAATGGATGGCTGGAGAGTTTTAGAGCACGACATGAAATCTCGTTTAAACAAATTTGTGGGGAAGCTAAAGATGTTGACTTGACAGTTGTCGATGACTGGAAAAAAAATTATAAACCACAAAACATAGCCAATTGCGATGAAACGGGACTGTTTTTCCGTGCCCTTCCAAGCAAAACTTTAACATTAAAAAAGGAAAAATGTGTCGGTGGTAAACAGCCCAAAGAACGACTTACAATTCTCCTCTGTCGTTTTGCTGATGGAACAATGGAAAAGCCGTTAGTCATAGGAAAGGCTCAAAAACCGCGTTGTTTTAAGAAATTAGATGTAAATGCTCTTCCAGTTACTTGGCGCGCAAATCAAAAAGCATGGATGACTTCTGCTCTGATGGATGAATGGCTAAAATCACTTAATAAAAAAATGAGAACTCAGAAAAGACATATTCTTCTTTTCTTAGACAATGCCGCATGTCATCCACAGCTACATTTGTCAAATATAAAATTATGTTTTTTACCGCCGAATACTACTAGTCTGTCACAGCCTTTGGATCAAGGAGTTATCCAAAATTTTAAAGTACACTACAGAAAACACGCACTGCAGTCAATTTGTGCTAATATGGAAGCATGTAATTCCGCAACAGAATTATCCAAAAATATTTCCGTCTTAGATGCTATTCGCTGGATATCAAATGCACAAAAAAACCTAACCGCGAGCTGCATAATAAATTGCTTTAAAAAAGCAGGCTTTATTTTTGAAGATATTCGTAACCAAGATGAAGCTGAAGCTACTGAAGAACTCATTCCACCACAGGAAATTGTAAATGAAATTCAGGTTCTGATGGAAGAGATAGGAGAAAATAATTTACCTGTGACAGCACAAGATTATATTGATATGGACGAGCAACTTACAGTAAATGATGATATAGCAATTGATGATTTCTTATGCGCCAGGTTGAATAACACTCAGATGGAAATGGAAGAAAATGACGGAGACGGTGATGAGGCATCTGGGCTAGGTAAAATTTGATTTTATTAAGTTTCTATTCGTAAGTTTTTATTTACGTATTTTAGCAATGGATATTGAAGATACTGAAAAAATTACTTGTTTTGCGGATGCCTTCAAAATGGTCACTGCTCTGGAACAGTACGCTGCACGAGTACAATGCACATCAATGTCACAAAATCTTTTGCAGTTAAGAACTATAATGGAAAAGAAAGCACCACGGCTAAAAACACGACAAAAAACAATCGATGAATATTTGAAATAGTTGGTCCTGAGATTGAACCACTACAATAAAAATTAATATGCATATTACATAAATACCAGTGTATTACATTATTATGTTATTAGAATTCTAGTTACGTGAAATAATATTATTGGTACATATGTATTATAATTAAAATTTAAAATAAATATTGTTTCCGTTTTATGAAGGTTTATTTTCCGTGTTATAGAGGTTCCTGTACAAGCGGGAATCCTGCTCAAGCCGGAACGATATTTTGGTCCCACACGATTCCGGCTTAGGCAGGTTTGACTGTACTAACCTCTATGGTTAGTACAGACAAAATTTGGTTCCACGAATTTAAATTATTTATTTAATGCATGTAAAAACGGTCGGATCTTAAGTGCCTTCTGCTGTTTTCTTACGTGAAAGATCTTACGGTACAATAAATAAATAAATAAATAAATATTCGTTAAATGTATGAAATAAAAGTGTCATTAATTAAACATTTAACAATACAGTGAGTTATTTTTTATAATATCCGCCTAATTTTGTAATAACTCAAAATCAGCGTATGCGTTTGAACTTGTCGGTAAATTAAATTTTCTATTTGCCATCGATACCTTACCATGGCAGACAAAACAATAACAATATTTGTTTTGTTTTTTTAATTTTCGTGGCCAGCAACATTATTCTTATTGTTCTACAAGCCAAATATCGACAATATTAATTTTGTGATTATTATTTTAGTTCTGTACAATAAACCTACACATTTGAGATTACAGAGTACAGAAAAAAGGAATTATCAGAAGTAATATCACAAGACCTCCTGATTTTATCGATAAATTTTTATTTTGCTCGAATTTTTTTTGCTTAGCAACAAACACGAAAGCAAACTGCATGGTAAATCCCGACTCCGAAGGGGGAGGGGTTTTACCTAATAGTAGTTTGCTTGAGTGATTTTGCTTAAAAGAAAAAAAATAGTGCTTAAAAATAAAAGTTTATCTGAGAAAATCTGAGAGGTCGTGTGGTATTTGGTGAGATAAATTCCAAAGACAACGCAAAATGAAACTTGACTCATTAATTTTGACACTGACAGTTATAAACAATAACTGTTTATTTACTTGGTAGCGGAAAACTATCGATAGTAATACCACTAGAGGTTTGATTTGGCCGGATATTTTTTTTATTTATATAAACACTTGGTTGCTTGGCAATTTGTTGAAAATATTTGTCCGTCAAAAATGATTTTGACAGGACAAATCTTTGAAACAAATTGCCATCAAGAAACCAAGAGTAAATATTTATAAATAAAAAAATATTCCGTGCTACCTAAAATCAAACCTCGAGTGGTATTTTTCAAGATAATTCCACGAGTAAACAGCATTTGTACTTGTACGTCATTTGTTATAGGTAATTCTTTTTTAAATAATTCAGTGTAGAGAAGAGGAAGGATTTGCATTGTTGTAATCAAGTAATTTGCATTTTTATTTTTATAAAATCAATGAAATCATATATACTGTACGCGTCCCATGCATTATTAGTACTATTATTATTATTATTATTATTATTATTATTAATAATAATAATAATAATAATAATAATTACTATTTATTTTAGAAATTAAATCGATTATAATTTAATTAACAAATTAAATCTCTAAATTGGGCGTTTCTCTCTGCAAATCAGTTTTCTTAATTATTTAAAACATTAACGAATTACAAACATTGACATTACTATTATTATTTGAAATCACTATATTTGAATTTGTCGCCAAATTTTGTAATTAAACTTTGACAGTTTGATACGGTACATCAGATTATAGAATTCTTATAAAAAGCGAAGTACAGTTAATTTATTGATGATAAAGTTTAACATATATTTAACATTTATTAAATTTATTTATTTGACATATCAAAAATGTTGAAAACCAGTGCCGGATTAAGGTATTTTCGGGCCTGAGGCGCTAACAATTTTAGGGCCCCTAGAATAAAACATAAGACCCCAAAAATATAATTTATTTCATAAATTAAACAGAAAAACAATTACAACAGAAGTAAACTCACAAAGTAAATAAAATACAACTCTAAAAAAATAAAACTTCCACAAAATGGTGCCGTAGCCGGGCCCCTAGCAGGCCCGGGCCCTGAGGCGCGCGCCTCATGCGCCTCATGGTTAATCCGGCACTGTTGAAAACCTTAGACCAGGAATAGAGGGGAGACAGGGCATATTCACGCGTATATTTCCAAATCATCTGTGCGATTTTGACCCTTATTGAATCAGCTGGAATAGCTAGTCGACCAGTTAAATATTGTTATGTTACAGTTGACCAAATCTAAATAAATACTTGATTATCCATAACATAAATAAAACAATTTAAAACTAAGAAAACTATGAATAAAACTAAAGACGTATGCATTCAAGAACGTCAGAAGTCAAAATAATGATTAATAACGTCGGGTGACGCTTGTTGATTTTGAAAACTTATTCGTTCGACTGCACACGTATGTAACACATCTGGTCGATTGGGCTATTGCAGCTGACTTAGACGTTTCAATAAGGTCGAAAGTCGCTATGATTTTTTGGAAAGTCTTCTTACGGCGAAATACATAGCATGCCCTGTCTCCCCTCTATTCCTGGTCTAAGTTGAAAACAATGCGTCACCATGGAGAAGGTAAATAAAAAAATATCCAATTTATCCACTTGCATTTTGTCTTCCTTCCTATTTCATTGATGGCATACTGTGATTTTGACATTTTTGAATGTGTTTTTACCTCTCGCTAAGAGAGGAGAGGTATTGGATTCATGCTAAAATTCGCATATCCAGATTTTATTGAATAAGCACGATTTAAGGTCCCTAGAATCCGATTATAACATTTTTAAAATGATGTCTGTGTGTGTGGATGTGTGTATGTGTGTGTATGTGTATGTATGTCTGGATGTTGTAGTCACGATTCCTCAAAAACTATAAGACTTAAAAAATATTTAACTGCAGTTTCCTCAATCTGACATTCCTGGGAAGAGCTGAAAAGGTTTTGGTAACAATTGAACAACCGGAAGTAGTAGTTTCTTAGAAAAATTCTTCTAAATATAATTTTTTGGGAGGTTTTTTTATTAAATATTGAAGAAAATTCTCCATCTAATACACTTAAAATTTTTATTATATCTTGTATAGATTTAGAGATAAAGACACTATAATTTATAGAGTGAACTAATCGCAGAGGCCAAGGCACTAAGGAAACCAGTTGATAAATTCCAATGTTTATAACATGACACATGTCATTGTCAAATATCAACATTTTTAGTGACATTGTGAAAGCTTTTTCTGGGAAGTATATTTAATTTTTCTTATTGTTTTATTAATTAAATATTTGAAATTATAGGTAAAATTGTGGTAAAATGCATACATCCATCAGAAATACCGCCAATCTGGTTAATAAATTAGAACAATCTCTGACATGAAAATGATATAAAATAGATATAATTAGAATTATATGTGTGCAGAAGACATGTTAAATACAATAAAAAACAATATTTGGGTAAAGGTCTGTAATAATTTGATATAAAATGACGGTTCGAAAGCGAAGTGCAATACAATACTTATATAACCTTATATGGAAATGGCGAGAGGTCTTGTGCTGGCCACAACAGATTTTTTTTTTTATACAGTAGTAGAATTATCGGGGTAACGGGATTTTATCATTGTAATACTGTTCCCATTGGTTGAATTTTCAAGTGTTTTGCATCATGATTGGTTAAAAAGTAGTCGTTAGAATTTATCTCCGTAATAGCAGAGAAGTAGGGAGAAGTAGAAAGTTAAAAGATAAGAAAATGAATATTAGCTTACATATATTATAATTTACCACAAACTGTATACCGGGAGTTTTTTTTTTTTTTTTACAGTAAACATGGGCGTGTGTCATTACTTCAGTTACATTTAAAATAATTGACAACAATGTATTATTGCTTTTTTATATGCTGCATTAGTAATACTAGTAATAATAGCAGTACATTGGTGTCACTCATTTTAAATATAACTATGATAATGACACCTGCCCATGGTCTCTGATAAAAAAACCTGATGTGGCCAACACAATACCTCCCGTTATTTAATTTTTATTAATTTAACATACCTACATATTAGCAAATTCTGCAAACTATATTAAGTTCCTTTGCACATAACTATTGCTTTATTTACTATTTTCTTTTTAAAATGTCACCATTATTATCTTTAAATGATTAGGTTTTGACAGTGACATTTATTTGTCAATTGCATACATTTAAAATATAAACTGTGTAACAAAGGAATCTTTAAATCATAGGCTCTGAGATTTATAAAAAAATTAAATTTATCTGCAAAATATATAGAATAAGTATTAATCTATATCTGTAGAAAAATCAATAATCTTTAATTTTTATAATAACATAAAATGCGAAAAAATGTCATTTAATGGTATTTTTTGAAGAAAACCCATTATGAGCTTCAAGTAAAGTGTCATTTCCGGTTATCCGATTTACACCAAAATCTAATAGTTTCTTTCCATATTAGAGTAGGGTTGAAATACGAGGTTTCAGAATTTTCTGAATGATAGTATTTGAGTTAGAGCATAGACAAAATATTTACACATACAAATATAGACATCATCATGAAAATGTTAAAATTGGATTCTAGGGACCTTAAAACGTGGTCATTTACTAAAATCTTGATATGCGATTTTTAGCACGATATTTATACCTCCCTTATCAAGGGTAGTGGAAGGTAAAAATCTAATGTGGACAGCATAATACCTCTCACCATTTGCATTTTGTGTTGTATAATTATTGAATTTAACATTTCTTGTACATGCAAATAATTCAAATTGTATACCTACCGCGGTGTCTAACACGAAAACTGGATCATACGTGTTTAACATGGGAAAACAGATTTTCCTTGGACAAAAGTGGCCTATTTATTTTAGACAATAATATTTCAAATAAATGTTGTAGAGAATTAAATTTTGCACCTAACTCTATAATAACATTTTATTTTGCACGTTTATTAATTGAATTTAAAAATTTATAAGATTGACTTCTTTTAAGTTTATTTTTATTTTATTTTATTAACTTCGGCCTTCCAACAGGACAATGTCCCAATAACAGGATGGCTCAATTAATTTACATAAATTATACATTTTTAAATGTAGCAATTGAGATTAGTAATTATTCATGTATAAGTAAATTAAATTGTTAAAAATTACATTCATAAAAAGAAATTATATACTAAGACTACAGAGATTAACAAACTAAGTTAACTAAAGAAATTTACTGCATCTGTTACTTGTTTTTTGTAGCTTGTTAAAGTACTATTGAATATATCGGCTAGGTATGCAAAGTCCTAATGTTCATTCATCAACATGTTCAATTCTCACTTCGTTCAGTTTCATAACGTTCAAATCACTGAAATATATACTACCTGGAACTCGCATACTCTACCTATCAGCGTACGCTGCACTCGGGCCTCATTGAACCATAATCGCTGGTCCGGATCGCGCACGTTCGTGTCGAACCGAACCTAGCCGGATAATTCGTATCATAGATGATCGCGTTATTTTCATGTTTATGCTTCATTTTGAGGTTTAATTGAGTTACCGTTGGTGACAGACAATAATTTTATATTTTATACCTATAAAAAATGCCGGAAAATTGTTTTTTTAGGCACTGTTTTAATAAAGCCTCAGATAAAAAATTTAGTTTTCACAGGTAAGATATTCCTACATACATATTTGTATTTTTTATACCTATTAATTAATAAAATCTCTATCTATGTTAAAATTACAGATTTCCTGCGAATCGTATTCTACGCCAACAATGGCTTTTAAATACAGGTGAAGATGAAAGATTTTTAAAAAACGGCAGTAGGCTTTGCGCCGCTCATTTCGAAGACAGTTGTTTTCAAATTTTGAAAAATAAACGTACTTTAAAAAATGGAGCATGTCCAACAATATTTATTCCTCCTTTAACGCAGGAAAAAAATACTGCTTCTTGCCAGTCGAGCATTCTTTGTAAAACACCTTCACCAATGAAAAGAAGACTAGAAATTGACTCAAGTAATTTACCTTCAACATCATCAGATCCAATTGTTTCTTGCCAGTTGACAATGACACCTTCTCCAGTGAAACGGAGTCGAGTTGTACATGATCACAATTATTTTTTATCTAAATATGAATCTCCGCGAAAAGCAAAACGTACAATACTAGACAATCAGGTAAAAAGTAAGGCCGAGTTAAAAGCGGCAAACCAAAAAATTAAACGATTAAAAAATAAAATTTCAACATTAACTGGTATCATCAAGAAATTAAAAAACAATTTTTTACTATCTCATGACGCTAGCGAAATTCTACAGAAAACAATTACGGGTGTACCACTTACCATTTATAAAAGGTTGCTTACAAATAATAATAATAAAATATCAAAGAAAAAATTTCCTTCTGAATTAAGATCTTTTGCGTTAACACTACAATTTTATTCAAATAAAGCGTACAACTATGTTCATAAAACATTTGGTTTAGCTTTACCCCATGTTTCAACTTTAAGGAAATGGTACAGTAGCATAAATGGCAACCCAGGATTTACCACTGAGAGTTTCAATATTTTAAAACGGAAAGTGGAGGAATATAACAGTAAAAAACAAATCTTATACTGCAGCCTAGTAATGGATGAAATGTCTATTAAAAAAGAAATATTATACGATGGTACAAGATACACTGGTTTTGTTGATTTAGGCACCAATTTAGACGATGACGATGATATCCCTCCTGCACGTGAAGCACTCGTGTTTTTATTAGTATCCATTGATGAACGATGGAAATTGCCTGTGGCATATTTCTTCATCAACGGCTTAAATGCTGACGAAAAAGCTAATTTAATTAAAGAATTAGTTATTCGTGTTACTGAAGTGGGGGTTGTAATTACTAACATTACATCAGATGGATTAGTTACAAATTTAAAAACTTTCATGAAACTTGGGGCAGGCCTTACTCTACCGAATGTTAAACCTTATTTCCTCAATCCAGTGAATGATTCTAAGATTTACATTTTATTGGACGGTTGCCATATGATAAAGTTAATTCGAAATAGTTTTGCACAAATGAAAGACTTTAAAGACGGCAATGGCCAGAACATTAGCTGGACATTTATAGAAAAGCTACATGTTTTGCAGCAAATAGACGGATTAAGGGCTGCAAATAAATTAGGAAAGAAACACCTCGAATGGGAAAAACAGAAAATGAAAGTTCATATTGCAACACAAACGATAAGTAACAGCGTTGCCGACGCGATAGAATATTGTGACAAAAATTTAAATTTATCAAATTTTAAAAATTCTGAGGGCACCGTACAATTTATTAAACGATTTGACAGATTATTTGACTTATTCAACTCCAGAAATCCATATGCAAAAGGTTACAAAGCACCATTATATCTAAATTATACTAATTCCCAGGGGTGGAAATCTTTTCTAAATGAAATGAAAGATTATATTTTGAATTTGCAAGACAGCAATGGAAATTTTTTATATAAAACGAGACGTCATACTGCATACACGGGTTTTTATATTAATTGTGTAAGTCTGGAAGCAATTTTCGATAACTTATGTGATAGTCATATGAAATATTTACTCACTTATAAGCTGAGTCAAGATCACATTGAATTATTTTTTTGTGCAATAAGATCCATGGGAGGTTGGTGCAATAATCCAACAACGACACATTTTACAGCTGCATATAAAAGATTGCTTACACATAGTGAAATTAAGTCAGGTCATTGTAATGTTCAAGATTTTAAAAATATTAAAATACTACAAATCGGCAGCAACAGCACAGTAAATGTAAAAGGCATGAATATAGACGTTACTGACATAAATTATTTAAAATTGAAAAACAAAGATATTGCGGATATAAATTTTAATGATGATACTGTTTTAAATAATATTTTAATCCCTACATCATTTAACTTATCGGAATATTCTGAACACATAGTTACATATATTGCTGGATTCGTTAGCCGCATGGTTAAGAAAAAATTAAATTGCACCCTTTGTGAGAATGAGTTGTTTGATAATGAAGGAAAGAATTCCGATTTAGTTTTCATTTTGAAAAAAACTCATGGAGGTCTAACAATTCCATCCGAAGGAGTAAAAATTATATGTAAAATGACAGAGGCAATATATAAGCAAAACTTAATAAGGAAAAAAATAATTACGGATACCTACTTCCAACAGAAAACCTACATTTCAGTTTTAAAACAACTAGGTAATAAATTTTTATTTCCAAATTTACAAAAACATATATACGAGTGCGAAATTGAAAATAATCCTATACATAAAATAATTAAATTGACAGTATTTTCTTATTTGAAAATTAAACAATACCACGAAGGTAAAAAATATACTGACATGTATTGTAAAAAATATACGCGGTCAAATTTAACCCGCTCTATTATATTTACTAATCAGTAAAATCTGTTTTTTTTTTCATTTCATTACTTTTATGTTTTCAGTTTTTTGTTTTAATAATTTCATTAAACTTTTTTAATAAATCTTTAAATAAACGCATGCATTTTATTTAAACCTGCGCCACACGAAATAATTTCCGTCTACTCACGAACTGTCCCGATGTTTGTCGACTACTCCACCAGCCAGCGTTCAATATGCCTCACAGTGACGGTACGTACGCGCATTCCAGGTATTATATATTTCAGTGGTTCAAATCTACAAAACGTACATTTGGCAAGGCAAAATGTGCATCGTCCTAATGGTCATACATCGCCATATTCAATTCTCGCATCGCTCAATTTCATAATGTTGAAATCTACAAAACGCTGATCCATGAAGTTGGCGCGAATCAAAACGTTTATTTCTCGCGCGCTTCCAAATTTAAACAGTACATTCTAAAGAACAAATTGCAAAGAAAAATGTTTTACTCAGTACAAATACATTAATATTTCTTGGGAATATTAATAGATGTCGCAAAAATTGTGGAAATGTCAAAAAATTTAAATAAATTTATTATATACTGTTAATAATATTACAAATGTATGGATCTTTATATACATAAAAGTTTAAAAATATATTGTATGTTAATACAGGACACTGTGGCAATAGAAAAGTTTCTATAAAAAGCATTCTAACTATTTAAATAAGTAACATTACTACTATTAAATGATTCTAATCAAGATTTTATTGCCAAGGAAAAATGATGTTTCTGTTGTTAATTTAATATGAAGAGAATGTACTGCTAGATAAATTATTTAAAGGTAAAAATTCAAATACACTTGTCGTAACTTTTATATTAATAACATATGTACAATTAACATTTTAATTAGTATTTTTTTATTGTTACAGTGACAACATTTATACATTTCTTATTACAGATAATTTCAAAATATGTAAATTGACACGATAATTAAATATTCTTTATATAAAATAGTATATACTAGAAGGAAATCACAATTTAATATCAACTAATATAATTTTGGAATAAAACACGACTTCAAGCAATGTAAAAACAGATATACTACAAAAAGCGAAGAGAAATAAATTGATCAAACCAAACGGCTTTGTTGCTTTAAACCATATTCTCTGTGGTACTATTACTGCATGATTTAACAGGATGGTAGCATGACCGGTGATTAGTAGCGGTTTAGCGCTGTCAATCGTTTCTGTTGGGTGCATAGACTTCGCCCGAATACTCTAAACCAGAATATTCAAACCAAGAATATGCATGCACAGAATCATTCAATTCTCGAATATTCTACAGCAGAAAATAGATGCACAGAATCATTCAAACACAGAACTACGCATCGCACGAAAACTCATGGACAGAATTGTTCATCACCAGAATATGCTTTTGTCCAAATGGTTCGAGAACCGAATAAGTAGTCCAGACCAGTTTAGCTACCTGTCACTAGATGTCGCTACGAATTTAGTTCAAAAGTTCAATGCAACGTATGCATTGTCGATAATCTAGTCATCTTTCATGTGATACGTCTTCAACGTGCATCTGTCAAAAGTGACAGCTATACTATAATAATAAATAGAAATTCATAATATACTAAAAAACAAAAGAGATTATATTCAATTGATAACATAATTGTGTGGTGAGTCTCCTATACTTTACAAGCGATGAAGTATGAAATAGCAACACACTTGGTAATCCGGTTGTCAGAAACTTTTAACTGGATTACAATCTCGTATAATACATGCCTGACTGTGAATTTTTCCTTGCAAATGCCATTTTGATATAATTATTGTATCTTCTAATGGCCACACATTTGTCTAAGCAAAAATATTATTTAGCAAAGTATGAAACTTGTTGTAGGAAGTTAGGTTATGAGAGTAATTTTTTTGTACAAATCCTTTTTATATTTTTTATTATTCTAGATACTTAGACATTGCTTTGTACTTACTTGAATGTACATCGAATTATGATAATACATTAAATACAGAAGCTTCTCAAAGTACTTTTTCTCTCAAAAGAAGAAAGGCTAAAAAATTTGTGACAATGCAAATTTACCTGAAAGATTATATCAGGGATTATACTTTGAGTAAACATTCGGTCGTTTGTAAAAAACTGAAAATATTTTGAGGAAAGTGATATTATTATTATTATTATTGAACACAAAACTGACATATCTCCGAAAGGTTTCCTACATCATTCCCCAATCAACCAAAGTATTTCTCTAAACCATCAGTTGTAACTCTTCTTGATCTGGAAGACAGTGGCGGCTCGTGCTATAGGGCACAAGGGCGCAGCCCTACCAAATAAAAAGACAAGAAAAAAAGAAATAAGCCAGTACATATACATTTTAAAAATACATTTATTATTATTTATTTACTTTCATTATTATGCTATTCTTACTACACCGCCGATAGCTAGATAGCCTATATACTGACGTGTGCACGTACCGTTATGCTGCTAGAAGCTAGGGCACAAATGTTTCTGCCCCGGTCTCCCACTATTTTTACTCGAATTTTGACCAATAGCAGCGAAGCGCGCGAATCTGCATGTGACTGCATTAAGCCTGTTCCGGGCACAGCCCAATTTAAACGAAGATATCCGAGTATGTCCGGCATTTTCCGATGTAATCTGTTATTGTTGAATTGTAATCGTCTAGTACTCATTTAATTACGAAGATGGCTTCTGTATCTTAAAGATTAAATAATTTAATATACTCTTTTTACTTTTTTAAATTTTTGTGCCCTACCATACAAAGATATCACCAGCCGCCACTGCTGGAAGAAGGCAGAAAGTTTTACGAAAAGAAATGAATGATATAGAACAATTTTTGTGTGAAGGCTTGATTGCAAATATTAATAGTTTTGTAAACTTTGTGGACAGGTATATGTTGTCTAAAACTAATTGGATATACAAGAACATAAACAATATTGTGTATATTTTTAAATTTTAAACTGTGAAACAATTTTTGCCAATTGTGGTAAAGTGTAGGTACGTGTTTTCTAATGTAAGTGTAAGTAAAAGTTTTCATGATACTGTATTCACACAAGGATATGAATTATTATTGTACTCAGTTGATTTAGATTGAAATTTACCTGTTGGCAAGTTTTTAAGCAGATGGGATCAAATAGTAAATATACTTCCAAGGTATAGAGTCTCTGTTATTTATGACCAGTTGCACCAACAGCAACAAGGCTAAAATTTTAAGTGATCTTTAGATACAAAAAAATGCAATTCGAAATTTTGACAGCAATGCATAATAATTCATTTGGCATTTCATTTCGATGCAATATTGTCAATTTAAGGAACACTTAAAATTAAGTTGCGTTGGTGCAACTGGCAATTATTGAAACTAATTAGTAGCTACATTAACGTTTACAGCAAAATTCGAAATGTTTTAACCACGGAGGTAGGAATACAAAGGAAGGAGCATGAGGTTATATTGTCGACCAGGGGAATGAAGCCTAGTGGCGACGGACGAACACAGCTGTTGGACCGTTCTAGAGAGGGGATAAGCCCAGCAATTTTTAAACAAAATTGCTTTATTCGTTCAATTAAAACTTTATAAAACTTTAAGTACTGAAAGAAATGTGTTGTGCATGTATTATTTATTGAAATATGATATTAATGTGTTTTTATATACATTTTATTTATTGAATTTACTTAATTAAATTTTGTAAGATTCAAAAAGCACGTGCTTTAATCAAATATTTTTATTTAATTAATAAAACGTATTGAATTGCACTCTAAAACAATGCAATACAAACGTAAACAAGCCAAACAATATGACTTTAAGGTCAAAGAAGGTTGACAGTTAGGTCCGGCCTGGAGTGGGGGAAATGGCTTCACTTTTGTAGTCACTTGCTCCCTCCTTAATTATTTCTACCTCCATGGTTTTAACCAATCTTGACAATGAAAACATAATGAATTTGTAACTAAACATGATGTATTAAGATATAGTTATTATTATAATAATATTAATTTGTAATACGTAATTAACATTAAACGCTTAGTTTACTTTAATAATGTGTGATTTATAATAATAACGCAAAGGGCAAAGAATAGCTCACCGGCTAATAATCTAAAGGCTACCTCATGGCTCGTAAACTATAGGAGGCTATGGTGGTGAACATTTATTTTTAACGAGTTCACCACTATTTGATAAACAGATATCATAAAAATTTGTGTAAGAATGTGAAGTAAAGTTAAATATATATTTTTTAAACAACATTAGCTTACTTTTAATTTTTTTAATTTTATTCTGTTAATCTGTTTTACAAAGAGGAGATTTGAATTATACATAGGAACTTTGTTAAATGAATAGCTTAAATAATTTCCACTTGTAATATTTGTTTGATGATTTAAATGCGGGCCAAAGGAATGTCAGGCATCTATATAAATCAAATCTTCTCGATTTACATTTTTTTTTTTTTTTTTAAGGACTTTTATCCAAATATATATGAAAACTCATTGCCTTACAAACGCCAAATTCACCCTACAAACATTTGTCAAGTCAGATATAAAATGAACATTTTCAATAATAACCTGCTCTCCTGTTCTGATAGCAAGAAATGCTTTTTTCTACAACCACTACAGAAAATTGTATTTTTCCTATGCTTTACAAAGCTCGAAAGTCATTCATTTGCCACAGTCGTGGGTTAAAGTGTGAGAAATTATTTCTCACAGATTCTCATGTTTTACAAAGCCCAAAAGTTATATCAACAGTAATATAATGTTAATATTTAAATACGATATTTTTTATTTATAAATATAAGTAACTACTGTAATTATTTTAAAGTTCAATTAATTAAAGAAAACATATTATGTTCTTTATTAAAAATTAATTATTTATATCTTACCAAAGAATGTAGTCGTAGAAAAAAATAGTATGCAATTCGTGCAGAAACACCTATTGCCCACTTGTGTGATTTCAGCCCTCGACTTTACTTCATGGGCAATACGTGCTTTTCCGCACTTGTTGCACAATATACTATTATAAAGCAAAATATACTGGAAATCTTGCAGAAAACCAAACAATGAGAAATCAAACATGACATTTCCGAATAATCTGTTTTATTCTCTTTTTTTTTCTCCTAACAATCCCAAGTTTCTTACGTAATCAATTTTCGTAAAACATATGCCACATGCCTACTTATAATATCTTATTATATATTACTATTTAATAACACACTTATGTATAAACAAAACGCGGAACATAGGAGTTTACATATGATTTTAAAAATGTGCGGAAATTAGCTCTTCTGTACATTTTCGCCCAAAATCAGATAGCTATGGGAATAAAAAACAAATAAAACAAAATATCAATTAAGATCATAATTCTTAAATATTTAATACTGAATTATAACAATATAAACACAGTGATTACAACATATTTATCTTTTGCATGTTTGGTAACCGACAAAATTGAGTAAAAGTTTATTTTTTAGTATTAGCCATGGCATTGTAATAAAATCTCAAACAAAATTTATGACATTTCACCTGCCAGAAATTATAAAATATAGTGTATTTGAAATCGTCACTAAAGTGCTCAAAAATCGTCATTAAAAGCTCAGAAATCGTTACTAAAGTAATCCATTATACGACGATTTCATGTAATTGCAGTGCTGCCAACCTTATGATAATTGCTGTACATATAAGATAAATTTGGGCAGTTGTCCGATGTACAATAGTAAATTTGTACATAAAATGACAAAAATATGTGCAAGAAGAACAAATAAATAATTCTGATGAATAAGTTTAAGATAAAACGCATAATTTTGAGTGTTCTTTACGATAACTTTAATGTCCGACTACCAAATTTAAACCAATATGAGCGTGTCCAAGAGAGAACAGTTCTGAATTCATTTATTACGACAAACTGAAAACAAACTAACGAGTTATAAGAATAATAAATGACTGGTTTGATTTATCTATGTACGGTCAACATAGTGGTGTAAATGCTCCTAGGATAAATTTTGATTTGCAAGTAACTTTATTAAATAATGTTATCGACAATAGTAGAAAATTACCTTTTCAAAATAGGATATTAATTTGTGATAAAATTTTAATTGGCTTGCACAATGAATTAAATTATAAATTTTGTAAGCTCCAAATTTAAATGTAGCGGCTGGGTTAGTAAAAATAAAAATGGTAGTTTTGTTCCGTTATTGTACTATTATTGAACATGTCGAGTACGTCAAGTGGCGCCACGGCACGGAGTAACATTGTACTATTTAGAATTTTAATTTTGATGTATTATATTTACTTTTAATAAACTGACACCACATTTTGCACATCTAAACCACAGTATAAAGCCTATAGTTATAGGCTTTATACTGTGTCTAAACTTTGTCGACAGGGACTAAGGAGGATCAGGCATACCGACACTATCCTACTTATTGAAATAAAAATAACTAGATGTCGCCACTATCCGTACCAAATCTTATTCAAATCTGTAAAAAACAACAATTTGAAACGGCCATAATAAGCGCAGTGCAAAGGAATAGTTAGCCATGGCCTATCATACAAATGTCCATGACATTGGCGCGCTTGTACAAATTCCTACTTCGCACGCTCACAAATTTAAAAAGTACAAATTGAATCAGAATAGGTTGTTACTGGTAGCGTACTTCTTAAATTGGGTGCACGCAAAGTTGGAATTTGTACAGGGCGATCTACGTACATTATGAATTTGTATAAATACCCCCTTATTCAGCATGTTAAGTTTATGTTAGAAGAATAAACTGAACGTGTAATGAAAGAAGTAATATTTATTTTCTTGTAACCTGACACCGCGTTCCGAGCTATCCTTACAATATACTTTAACCTAAGGATTAAATCAAGATATATCAGAAAAATTTCGTATATGAGAGCTATGGGTGGAACAAGGGTTCTCACCCATCTACAATTGATTTTAAACATAAATTAAGACGGTATATTTTAGGAAAACAAGCCCTTTTATATTTAGCAGGATATATAGTTTACAGATTTGGGACAAAATATTCTTTCACATTTTTCAAAAATTAACTCAGTAGAAAAAAATATCTGTTGTGACCAGCAAAATACGTCTCGCCATTTCCATTTTTTATATTATATAAGTATTGTATTGCACTTCGCTGTCGAAAGGCCGTTTTATAATAAAAAAAATTGATGTGGCCAGCACATGACCTCCCGCCAATTCCATGTTTAAAATAGCAGTGAGCTTTAAGTAAATCATTACTTCCGGTTGATCGTTTGTAAATAAAATCTAATTTGTTATCCAATAAATAGAAAAGTCTGTAATACGAAATTTTGGATTATGTTTTATTGTTTTACCTCAAAAAACTGTTAAGAGCTCCAAATTAAGTACCACATCCTATTTATCATAAATGGTTAACATCTGATATGTTGTTTCAAATTATATTAGTTTTAAATACCAAATTTGAGAAGTTTTGAATCATATTTTAATAGACACACACACATTCTTATAAAAATCAGCATCAACTTCTAGGTGCTCTGAAACGCAATCTTTGTAAATTCTTCGTCGTACATGATCCATTTCGTAAATGTGTAGTTGTAAATTAATATTAATTTATAGTGCTGCAAAAATAGAAAAAATTCTTCCTGTACATCTAATATTTATGTATGATGGAAAATATATTATTTTTACAAACCTTAATTTCTTTAGAATTAAAGATTTTACCATTATATTCCCCTTAACACGGTTTCATTATTAATTTTAATACAATTTCTTCCTAACAGTGACTGACATTGACATTTTTGTTTAAATATGTCAAAATTGTTATTAAAATTATGTTTTTGTTTGACGCATAGGCAAGACGATATATGAAAATAAATTGTATTATAAATTCATATTTAAAGTTATTTAGAGTTATTTACTAAATGTTATTATCGTAGAATTGAAGATTATACAATTATATACAAATTTAATTAGTAAAAGTTACTAAATAATTATATTCAAGGAATATTTTACAAGAAAAACTGTTAAAAGCTTGTATAAATGATACTTCCGGTTATCCGATATACACTAAAAACTAATGAGCTCTTCCCACATTAGTATAGAATGAGTATACAAAATTTCAAATTTTTCTGATTGATAGTATTTGAGTAATCGTGTCCACAAGATCCACACACACACACACACACACACACACACACACACACACACACACACACACACACACACACATACCTACAGACATCATTGTAAAAATGTTAAAATCGGATTCTGGGGACATCAAAACGTGCTTATTCAGCAAAATCTCTATATCCGATTTTTAGCACGATCCCTATACCTCCCTCACCTAGGGTAGCGGGAGGTAAAAACATGTTTCATACGGCTTGTTAACGCACACATCTTTTGTAAAACTCGCCCCACGGCTCGTTTTCCAAACTTAGACCCGTACGTTTACACTATGTTTTTGTTTGTTAATAAACTATTAAAGTTATATCAATCTTTTTGAGTAGGGCTCCAATCTTTACTTCTGCAATTTACTAACCATTTATCTCTTTTCTTCAGATCTGCGGGTAATTCACAAGAAAGATTATTAATTAGCTTGAAGATTTTTGAAGTTAGAGAAAAAATATAATGTATTATGTATTGCGTATGTAATAAAACAAATAAAAATATTTACTTGTGAAATTTATAACTATTTCTCGAATGATACGCACAATTTAAAGTTCGTCATCGTGGATACTTTTTTATGATTAATAATATCTACTTTAACACTGATATTGTATGATTGAAGTGGGCTCCAAAATGACGGACGAGTCGGCTTTGATTTATCTAGTAGCCATACACAAGGTATTATGGTCTGGGATGCAATATCTTATAACATATGCAATTCAATCCGACAGCCGTATTTCAGCAAGACCACATGTTGTGAGAGGAATGCCGACATTTTTTAATCAGCACAAAATATGAGGGCCTGCTTGTTCTCCAGATTTGTCACCAATTGAAAATCTGTGGAGTACCTTAGTGAGAGGTACTCAGCCAACGGTGCAAACACCGGTAGAAATGAAAAGAAATTTACCACAATGTATGTGGAAATTTTGTAAATACATATTTGGTTCAGTTCCAGTCACTTGTAATGGGTAACGGTTTACTATAAATAAGCATTGTTTTAAAATAAATAAGTCATTATTTACATCATTATTATTATTTATTACTAGTTTTATTTACGTGTACATCACAAACCAGTAGTTGATATTTACATACAAAGTGTGTTCAAACCAGTGCATACAGAACAGATCTCGACAAAGAATTTGAGGCAAAAATATGGATAAGAACAAAAGCAATCGATGATGACATAATACTAACCATTTAAACAGAAGCTTCGAATTTTTAATGCATTAATAATGAAGTAAAGTAGGTTATTTATTTTTTCTATTGTTCTTTTATTCAATTAATTCGTATACTTCATATTTATTGAAATAATTATTACGTAATGAGTTATATAAATTGGATTTGAGAAAAAAATGAAACAAATTTTCAGGCAAATTGAAATTACGAGTTGTACATAATTTTCCCGCATCTAACCCGTATTTTATACGTTTGTAAAACATTTTAAGCCTTTTTTGTATGCAAATCGAATTCGACTAATAATTTGTTGTTTCGGTAGAATTAAACTGATGTTCAAATAGCCTTGAAGTCCAAATAACTTTTTAATATGCTTAAAGTGCCCATTGTAAGTAAAGATGAATCTTCTATAAAAACGGTACATATATTATGATCTCAATCTATGGTGTTCGTGTTATCGAGGGTCTTAATTTTTAATTTCAAATTTTATCATACACTTAAGTATTAATATATAAATAATGTAAACCAAGTGTTTTTCTGTTGTTATTATTAATATATTACACCAAGCGTAATCAACTATGCTACCATCGCTTGTTGTTCGCCCGTTTAAAACAAATAACCCAATTTTTTCCAACATTTCTACTATTTTCTTACCCGTGGGGTCTGTTACGTTATGTATTGAGTTTCTGAGTTCCGAAATATGTTTATAATTGAATGTATAATGTGGTGCGTGATTTAATTGGCCAATTTTGGTATTGATGTCCCCTACTTAAAGGAATTTGTAATTCGAGTAAGAAAATAAAAATTGTGGTTAAAGTATCATAGAGTATATTTAAGCATAATATAGTGCACCTACTGCACATTTTTCTAATTGTGTTTTAATTTCAATACAAAAAAAGACCCAACAATATTATTTTTCTATTATGTGTATCATATAGATAGAAATTATAGTAGTCATATAAAAATAGTGGTAAATAGAAATGATCAAACATAGCCCAAGTTTTTCATAGACAGATATCTGCTTTTAATAAAATAAATTTTGTTTCTATCTCACCTTTTATTTGAGTTTATACCATTTATATTCCAAAACGATATATTAACACTGGTTTCACCATCAATTGCCAAACAATTTAAATTATTTTGACTGTTTTGTATATACTTTCCGTTCGTGTTAAGTGGTGTTATGTTTATGTTAGAGTTCAGTTTGTCGACTGAGAAACTTCGGCAGCAGTTGTTGTTGCTTGACGCTTGACGGGTGGATTGGATGGAGAGTCTTCGGATGAGTTGCTTCCCCTGTGCTTTTTTCTTGTTGAACTTTCCAACTTGCTTCGTTTTGACGTTATAGTGGTTTTCATCTGGAGGGAGCAGAATGAAATTAATACAGGCCTGTTTGGTTCATTTTTAGTGCCGAGTATGCGGACATCTTCGACGTGCGATTTAGCAAGGTGTTGTGGCTTCGTATTTTGTTAATATAAAAACCACAAAAGGTACTTACGATTTTGATAGCCAATATCTCAACTTAATGACGAAATGTATTGTAAATAACACCTGTACGTGTATTTCTAACTTTCATTTTTATGGTTGTTAATGATTTTCCTTGAAATTTGAAATACCTTACTACGTTCTTCTACTAGATATTACGATAGAACTATTTTGGCTTTCTTATGTTGGCTTCCCACGGCCCGTTATATTGCGGATCGCGTCGCGTCGCGCCAATATATGCGGACGAGCACGCGCTACAGACAAGCCCGCGCCGAACCCTTCCCACGGCGCGTGTAGGCCCGTGGTATGATCCCTAGTTTGATTTGAAGTACCTTTCTAAAATGCCGGGTGGAGAAGATATCATCTACACCACTGCCCGTCTTCATAGAATCTTTAACTTTACTTCTCAATTTCCTATATGTTAACAGTAAGTTGTCCCTCACCTTTTTTATGTCTTTCATCGGTAAGCTACCATCTTTTAATGTTCTCTGTATTCTACTCCACGCGTCGTGCAGGTCGTTCCTATTTTTATGTTCAGCAGTCCTCGTGTTCCACAACGCTGGTTCATTTTCATATAAAGTTAAAAATTCAAAAACAACCTCGTTGGACCACTCCATATTTACGTTCAATCTGGAATAGAACTGAAATGCTCACCAATAACAATTGAAACCATCACGGGCGACGGATGGTCACGCGCGCGCTCGCTTCGCGCCTTTGATGTTACCGACTTGCTACGGATCGTACGCGCCGCCGCAGATCAGGCAGCGCCGACTCGGACGGAACCCTTCCCACGGCGTGTTGGCGCGAGCTGGCGCGGTGCGGCCCGCAATATAACGGGCCGTGGGAAACCAGCATTACTGTGAACCAGGCTGTGAACTAAAAGGATACCAACCCCCGTTAATATTTACCACGACTGGAATGTTTTATTTGTTTTTGTTTATATTCACTGATAGGTTACCGGTGACAGCTGACACTGGTTGACAGTTCAGTAGAGGTCGGGTCGGTAGAGAATAAAAACGTATGTCTATTACGAATTTCATTTAAATAAATTGAAGTACACTAGAATATCGACATTGAACTAACTTCCATAGTGACATCTAGCAACCGATATCCTAAACCCACGCATTCTGTTTTTGTCACATTCGGGCGCAGAGCTTTCGGGTGATGTAAGATTCGGTGGTCGCTTGAGCGTTTTCTATTAATGCGTAATTCTATGTTTGAATATTCTTGATTTGAATGATTCTGTGTAAACATATTCTACATTTGAATATTCTGGTCTTAAATATTCTTGATTAGAATAATTCTGTGTATGCATATTCTGGGTTTGTATATTCTGCTGTAGAATATTCGGGTGTTGTGGGCATTCCCGTTTCTGTTTTGTTTTAGAGAAAAATACTTGAAATAAAATTTGCGTACAATTAATTTTTCTATAACTGTTATTTGAAGTATTTTTCTCTAAAGTTTTTAAATTTTATTGTAGTAAGTCAAGCCACTCGACAGGTCCCAATAATGGAGTGGCACAAGTTCAAAACAAAGAATAAAACAACATTTTTGAAGCAAGCAGATAATGAGTTGGTTGGTGGAGATAAATAATACGCAGGATTTATTTTATAACATCGCTTATTATATATTTACCGATAGAAGCCCTAAAGAAGCTCCAAATGGGGGGCGTAGACTTTAGTAAATATGTTACTGCACTGCAGTCTTGCGTATTATTTATCTACACTGATACAATGAATTTTGAAATACAGATAACTCTTAATTTATGAATTAATTATTTTGTTTATGGCAATAGAGTCATCACAAAAATCAAATGCAAGTATAAAATAATTTGTTGGGCGAGATCGCAGATGAAATTGGTGCTTGTTGCGAATGCAATGGGGGTCCTGTACTGAGGTCCGTGCTACTTTTGAAGAGACTGATTTGACCGAGGTGGTGGAAGGCGACGCTAAAGATGTATTACTGTCTTGTTTACCCCATTCTGGATCGTCAGAAGGTACTAGTGAAACTGTTGCGTTGCTACCACTGTGAGCATTGTGACGACCAGGAGACCCTCACGGATGTCTGGGTGCCGACTTGTTCTAGATCATTTAGCGTTACCCAGGCTACACTACATATAACCCACAATAACCCAATTTATGAATACATGACACTTATGAAGGTGATTCTAACAAAGACAATGTATTATGTAAATTTATTTTAAGGTTTCTAATTTTAGGTTTCGCCGCTGAATACAGAGGAAAAGATAGCATATTTATACCTTATCACAGATGAAGATAGTTGTTAACATTAAAATGTACTATGAAATGGGCCAAAGCGTTTATGTCGCGGCCCTGAATACTGGCTTTTTTAAAGTATGAAGGAACATAAGTGGATGGCTGTATTTTTTCCTGAATATCATTAACTCCAAATATCAGAATGTGTAATATTTACAATAAAAAACATTTCTTATGTAAGATTCTTTCACTTTTTCCTATATTTTACTTTATAGCCCAGCATGCGAAAAACAAAATTTTAAAAAAAGCATGAATATGGTCATTTACATTTGAAATGAATAAGATAATTATGTAGGATATATCATACTGTCGCAGATAAAAGTTTACGCCACGCTTCTCATTTGAAAAGTTTATTTTATTATTTTGGTAACACTATGAATATAAGATAGTTTATTTTTCTAATGTAAAACTAAATTCCCTACAATTTAGCGGGAACTAGCTAAACATTTTCATTTCTACATTTATTTAAAAATATCGTTCATTATTACAATGGAGCATAATGGCCATCATTATGTTGCAAGAAGCAAAAAGGGAAATACGACGTAAGTACATATAAATTATCTGTTAAGTCGAAAGTAAATATAAATAAATAATGTACTACTTGCATGTGTGAATAGTTATTTGTATAACAAGGTAAAAAAGTAGCATATTCACTGCTGCGTCGGCGTATCATTGTCACCAGTTCTTCAGCTGTCCCCTATTTTATTAAGGGTCGCTGTTGCTTATCCTCCTTTCCCACTTATTCCTGTCTAACGCATGTTTTTCATATAGTCTTCTCTTAGACCTTCAACCTTCTCTTTGGCCTTGCTCTTCTACCCTCCACCAGCATTTCGCTTATTCTCCTCCCATCATAATCTTCATCTCTTCTCATTACATGCTTAAACCATTGTAGCCTTCGTCCCTAAACCTTTCTTGAAACCTTCACTACTCCAACCATTTCTCTAATTGTATCATTCCGAATCCTATCCTTTCTTACTTTTCTCATCGTCCACCTTAACAATCTCATCTCAACGACTTCCAACCTTGTTTCGTGGACGTTCTTTACTGGCAATATCTCTCTACCATTATCATGACTGGTTTCACAACCGCTTTAATATCGTTTTTCTTGTCTTTCTTTTAATTCTCTTATCGCACAACACTCCTGTAATCTTTCAGTTTACCCATCCAGCTTGGATCCTGTGAGTAATTCTTAGTGCTGTAGGAGCCTAGGTCCCCGCACCTTCAAATCGGTACCCATACTTTTAAAACCAATCTGCGAAAAAAGGTTCTTTATATCCAGGTATGACTCAATTGCCGTAGCGTAAGGGTGTATTCCTCATGTAATTTTACGTCGAAAATATTGTATACACTTCTGTCCGAAACTCAATGTTAAAGGAGTTATGAGCAATATTAAATTCAATAGAGCAGCATACAGTTTAACTAATAATACTTGCGACTATGTTTTGTTAATCTTTTTTTCTATGATTGTAAGAAAAGTGATAACTTTTTGACTTTTCATTCCGAAAAATACGTTATTCAGGTATGTTAAGTCGCTGGTACATAACTAGCAATAAATGTACGGGAATAATTAATCTTTCCATCGGAAAAAAATAGTATGTGTACTTAGGAAAAGTGAATTTCCCGGACTCTTGTAGGTGCTAGTTCATATCTCTTCTAATATTGAGTTTTGGACATAAATATACACAATACGAGTATTTTCGACTTGCCCAAGGAATTCACCCTTAAGCTCTGGCAATCGAGTCGCAAGTCTGTAATTAAATAAGGAAGTATTAAAGTAAAATATATGTCCAATAAGAAACAAAACATATTCTATTTCATCGCTGTAATATATTCAAAAAATAAAAAAACTAAATACATGCATACTGACATGTTACAGGTACTATGCCTGCAAATTCAGAATTAATTATAATTGTCCGGGAACAATAAAATTTTGTAACGGCCAATATGAAGCCATAAGGGCACATAATGGCCACATTGTTCCACAAAATGGTGTGGGACAATTAAGAGAACATTTAGTAAATAGGGCGAGGACTAGCAGAGAAACACTGCGCAATGTTTATGATGAGGAGGCAGCAAGGTATGTACTAAATTCATATTTGTGATACAACTATATATCAGAAAATTTTTAAATTTGTAACTAATTTTCTTTTCAACAAATAAATAATTATTCCTTATTATTGAAAGTTTTTTCATAACTCATTTATTTAAATTTCTAATTATTTTTGTTAATAATTTAATTTAATATTTAAAAATAAAAATATTTTTCTCAGCTTCCATTCATTTGTAAAATTGTAAAAAAAAATTCTTTTGAAATAGTAACAAACTAAATTTTTCGGCCATTTAAACGACGAATGAATGAATATATAAAGATAGTAAATTATATATACATATATACATGGTTAAAGTTAAGGATCTTCAAATTCATGGAAATCAAATACATGTTTTCTTACTGTAGTGTTATGACAATAATTCTTTTAGAAATCCTGAGGCTGCTGCGTCCTACGGGTTCGCTGCAGCATACAGCACAATGCGTTCGGCTCGTAGGCGCCGGAACCCTCCGATCCCGCCGACCTTGGAGGATTTAGGTCGCCTCCTCACCAGCGAGGAATGGGCTCCCATGTTTACCTTAGAAGTGGGAGGTAACTTGGAGCCTATTTTTAGAAGACTCGTCGTTAGTCCTGAAGGCCATCAGGCGTTAGTCTTTGCGTCTCAGACTTTATTAGACGTGGCAGTCGCTGGTGTGGAGGAGGTACACCTGGACGGCACATTCAAATGTGTACCGGCTGTACCTCCTGCACATCAGCTTCTGACAATCCACGTCATAAAATATGAGAAAGTATGTAATTTTTTGCAATAATTACCTGAAACAGAAAATATATGTACTTGAATATTTCAGAATATATGCGTGGCATATATTTTAATGTCCTCGAGGCGACGAGGACTCTATGATGCTGTCCTCGAAGTTATTAAAGAGTTGGCACCAACTTTGGTGCCAACTCTAATTATATGATGCTGTCCTCGAAGTTATTAAAGAGTTGGCACCAACTTTGGTGCCAACTCTAATTATAACGGATTATGAGAGAGCACTTAGGAGCTCTCTGGCTCAAATGTTTCCGGAGGCACGGGTTGTAGGGTGCTACTATCACTATGCAGCAGTAAGTTTTATATAATACACAGGCTATTCAGGAAAACTTAAATTTTGGATTATGTTTTTCCTTAAAAATGTGTTAGAGCTCCAAATTAAGTACTATATCCGATTTATCATATATGGTTAAAATCTAATATGTTGTTTCAAATTATATGAGCTTTAAATACCAAATTTGAGAAGTTGGATCATATTTTAATAGACTTTAAGGAAAAATCGTCACACATACATTCTTATAAAAATCAGCATCAACTTCCACGGGCTCTAAAACGCAATCTTTGTAAACTCTGCGCCGTACCTGATCCATTTTATAAATGTGTAGTTGTAAATTAATATTAATTTATAGTGCTGCAAAAATAGCAAATTTAAATCAGATCATCCTGTACATCTAATATTTATGTACGATGGAAAATATATTATTTTTACAAACCTTAATTTTATTAGAATTAAATATTTTACTATTATATTCTCCTTAACACGGTTTCATTATTAATTTTACTGTAATTGCTTCCTGACAGTGTCATTTGTTTAAATGTGTCAAAATTATTATTAAAATTATGTTTTTGTTTGACGCATAGGCAAGATGATATATGAAAAGAAATTATATTATATCGTCCCCTTAGTACTAAAACTAGGGATCTTGAAAAAAGTGTTTTTCGGAAAATTCAATTTGAAGTTTCTTAATTAAAATAAAATTATTTTACATAAGTAATCGGTTTGATATTTGGGATTTGACGATAGGAAGTAAAGCAAACTACATCTTCTATATAATAACATAAAATATTAGTTCATATTTTTAGCAGATTTTGGTAGATAACTCAAAAATCCCAAAATTCGAGTTACCTAGTTTTAGTACTAAGGGGACGAATATCTCATTATATATTCATATTTAAAGTTATTTAGACATATTTACTAAGTGCTATTATATACTTTATTCGGTTATCCGATATACACTAAAAACTAATGAGCTCTTCCCATATTAGTATAGAATTGTTATATAAAATTTCAAAATTTTCTGATTGATAGTATTTCAGTAATAGAGAGAGAGAGAGAGAGAGAGAGAGAGATACAGGCATCATTGTAAAAATGTTAAACATCAAAACGTGCTTATTCACTAAAATATCTATTTGCGCTTTTTAGCACGATCCCTATAACCTCCCTTACCTAGGATAGCGGGAGGTAAAAAGTATTTAATAATTGCACAACCTACTCGGAATTCCAAATGAAAAATAAAAACTGTAATGTAATGTAAACTGAAAGTGCCGTACAAATTGCATGTTAAAATCTAGGAACTGCGTTGAATTTAAAAGAAGTTTTAAGAAAAAAAAAAAGAAACTAATATGGGAAAATTAATATTATGCGTTTTTCAATAACCATTGAATTTTTTTAGAAAAACAATCTATTGTAGTTATGGAGACCACAACGTGAGACAAATTATCTTGGACAACCTGTATTATTTATTTATTTATTTATTTATTTATTTATCGTATGGCTTAAGTACAAGTGCATTAATTTAGTTATTTACATATCCTTCAGTTATATATATAATACATGTATGAAAGTAATATGAGTTATCACATATTGTTTATGTTACAGGCTGTATGGAAAATGGCCAGTCGCCTGGGCTATATTCCGCGTTACCGGAGGGACGGAGATTTTAAAAAAGGTGTCAAAATGCTAATGGCCCTGCCATTACTCCCTGCCGATTCGATCGAAGTCGGCTTTGAGGGAGTAATGGCATGGTGCCATACTCGTGGCATTCAAATGCCCGAAATTTTTAATTACATCCGTCGGTGAGCGAATATACAATCATATTTTATAAGGTGAAAATATTTTTAAATAAAATTTATTTCCAGCTTCTGGTTAAATGCGATAGGGGCTGCGCACATAAGCGTGTTTGGCTTCCCACGGCGCACCAACAACGATGTTGAGGCGTATAATAAGGTCCTCCTCCATAAAATGGGCCTTCATCCCAACATTTTCAAGTTCCTCGGTAATGTTATTTTCGTATTATTACTTTAAGTAATACATATTAATAATAATTTAATTTACAGAAAAAATGATCCAACTCCTAAAGAGGAGTTTAATAGAGTTGGATCAACTTGAAAATGGGGTGAGGCTCAATCGTCCTGTGCCAAGTAGGTATTTGGCGAATGACCTCAGAATTCGAGATGCCCAACTAGCATGGGGCGAAGGCATTTACACCACGGTACACTTTCTAGAAGTGATGGCCCACGCCGTGGAAAACGTGGCCAACGACATGCTCAATGTAAGTCACATTTATCTAACAACTAAAAATAAAGTCCGAAAAAAAGGCGCAGCTGCTAAAAAGATATTTATAAGTTAATAGCACATATATTACAAATTTAGAAAAAATGCATTCAATTACATAAAAATAAAAATTATACCATTTTCAATATAAATGGAAATAATATTAAGTTTATAATTCAAATGTAAACGATGTTGGTTAAATGAAACTTTTTGTGCGACTTTGAGGGGCCATTTCAGATGTACTTTCGTTATCCCAAAAATTCTTAATAATAATGTCACAAAACAGAATTTTATTTTTTCTTGTCCAAATAACTTTTAATCTATTAGTAAATGAGAAAAATGTTCCAAACAAAAAGTTTATATATTTTTATTACCTAACCAGTGGTATGCGAAATACGTTTTTATGTCCTTAAATTATCGAAATATAACACAAACTTATATTTTTTAAATGAACTCATAACAGATCGTAGTCTCGAAAAAAATCATTATTTTTTCCCCTTTTTAATGATGTAAGGGTTATAAAACATATGACAGATGCTCAAAGTTTTCAGGCTACGCAGCCGTTCTGAAATTGAGAGCTAATGCGCCTATGGAAAATTACGAAATAAGCATTTCTTTCCCTTGTCCCTCAGGTCATGACTCGTGTCTCGAACTATAACTGGTCAACTAAAAGGTGTTTGCTTTGTGCGACATTATACACTTTTTGATGTAGTTTCTAAATTTGTAATATGAATAAAAAATATTTTTTGGAGGTAAAATTATTTCTAGGAGACCGGTATGTCCAAAGTTCGATGATTTATTGTTTAATTTTGATTTACATAAAAGAAGTCGGGTTTCGGGGCAGTGTGCCTGGTCGCAAATCTGGGGACCCGGGTCAGTCCTGATCGACGCCAAAAATTTCGATTTTCAAATGACACAAAATTGACCCCTGTAGTGCACTCTTAACGCCAACAATGAGTACCCGTGAGGTGATAGGCGCCCGTATGGTACAAATATTTTATCATTATCGATATCTGTGTATAAAGCACATTGTCACACCTAGTAATGGGTAATATGCCGTGATCACACATTTTATTTTTATTCATTTATAAAATAAGTTGTAGCGACAGTATTCTTTTTTTATAGGGGCATCTTGTAGGCCTGAGGGATGAGGACCATGTAAGTATAATAACCATACGCATTCATTTGTATAATTCATTCACGATAAAGAGAGAATTTTTTACTTCTTGAACAGAAAAGCCATTCTATTTATCAAAACAGGATAATTTTGGAGCCGAACCAATAGAATGACTTGTTTCTGTTCAAAAATTAATTCTCTCGCTATCGTAGATGAAGTATAGTATTATGAAAGTAATATTAATTCCATCTGCCTTGTTTAAAAATTACACAATTTTGAACAAATTCGTAGCTTTAGAAAATTCCCTATGCTTTAATTATTTTACACGTGAATAGATATTGGACATAGAGGACGCCCCTATAATAGTTATACCGGACGAAGACGTTGGTGCGCCGTGGGAACCACAAGTGATAGTGGAACCTGTACCCGGGAGGGAAGAACAGCCTCCTGTTATAGAAGCCGCCGAGGAACAGCTTCCGCTTGTGGAGCACGCCGTCGAGGAGGCCATTATAGGAGCGGCAGTACATCCACCTCTTAATGAGGAGGCAGAGGTACCCATACCTGCGGGAATACAACAGGTATAGTTCAACGTTCTCTTTAGATTTCATGGAAAAAAAAAAGTATCATATACATGTGTCCAGATGATTATTTTCTCTACTATTAATTAGGGGGACCATAATTTGCTTATTAATAGGATTTTTTTTCATCGTATTTTTACTAATACTCTTACGCACTTTATAAAACACAGTATTTTTGTAGCTAGTATTTATTTCGGGACGTTTGTTGCGTCTGTCGAATAGGCGCACCAACATACGCATGCATACCATGCGGGCACAGATGTATATGCGAAGGTTGTAGTACTGAATTGTTAGAGCGCCAAATAATTACATGCCCTACGTGTAGAGCTGAAGCTTTTATGCATGTGCGCATATATTGATTTTCTTTTCATTTTCGTAGTTTTTAAGATATTTTATATTTTAATTAGGTAGTTTAGTAAGAGTTATTTTTTATTTTATTGATCTGTAGAATTATTTTTGTTTTTCTTTGTTATTTAAAAATAAGTTAATTCATTTAGGTTAGATTAGGTTAGATTTATTAGACACATTAATTTCACTATTTTTATTTTTTATGAAACAATTGAATATTACTTCCTTGCACGAAGTAAAGGAAGTATTGTAAGCGCCAAAAATTTCGGTTTCCAGATTTCAACGGAAATATCCATTTTGACCATCCCTGAAACCATTTTGACTAATTTCGTCGTGAAGTCTGTACGTACGTACGTATCTCACATAACTGAAAAACGGGAAGCCGTAGAAAGTTAAAATTTTGTATTTAGGACTATTATAACACCCAGTTGTGCACCTCCCTTTTTGGTCATTACATTACTCTCGGAAGTAGTACTTTACTTGAAGCCTATAATAGATTTTAATGAAAAACTATATTAAAATATAATCCAAAACTTTTCAAATTTGGTATATAATACTTTTATATCAATGGGAATAACATAATAGATTTTGGTTAAAATAGTCTAACCGGAAGTGATAATTTACTTGAAGCTGTTATCAGTTTTTCTTGATAAAAATGGTGTTATTTCGATTTTAGAAATAAATGCTTCAAATAAGTTTTAGAGAATTGAATTCTACGTCGAAAACATCAAGTATGATTAAATTATCTCTTTGTATAAGCGAGATATGTAAATTTAAAATTTTGTATTTTTTACCTCCCGCTACCCTTGGTAAGGGAGGTATAGGGATCGTGCTAAAAATTACTTATCGAGATTTTAGTAAATGACCACGTTTTAAGGTCCCTAGAATCCAATTTTAACATTTTCACGATGATGTCTGTATGTGTGTATGTGTAGGGATTTTGTCTTCACTCTAACTCAAAAACTATCATTCAGAAAATTCTAAAACCTTGTATTTCCATCCCGTTCTAATATGAAAAGAAGCCATTAGATTTTGGTGTAAATCGGATAACCGGAAATGGCACTTTACCTGAAGCTCATAATGGTTTTTCTTCAAAAAATACCATTAAATGCCATTTTTTCGCATTTTATATCTTATGAAAATTAAAGATTATTGAATTTTCTACAGGAATACATTAATACTTTTTCTATATATTACACAGATAAATTTAAAAATAATTTTTTTTATTAGTCGCGAAGCCTAAGATAAACACAATTCCTTTGTTACACAGTTCATATTTCAAATGAATGTAATTGACAATAAATGTCACTGTCAAAAAACTAATCACTTCAAATTAATAATAATGACATTTTAAAAAGAAAATAGTAAATAAAGCAATAGTTTTCTGCAATGGAACAGTTTGCAGCGTTAGTAAATACGTAAGTATATTTAAATTAATAAAAATTCAATAGCGGGAGGTTTTGTGTTGGCCACATCAAATTTTTAGTTTCTGCAATTAAATTTGCTATGAATTAAAACAAAAAAATAAATAATTTAATGTCAATGTCAAATTATGTCAAATAAGTGCAATTTTATGATTGGGCCTGCTGTAATACATATTTTAATTATTAACAAAATATGTATAGTTTAACAGACGTACAAGGAAGTCATGTGGTGTCCACATCATATATTTAACTTCAGTAAAAGGATCTCGCCATATTTCTATATAGAAAAGTGGCGACTCGTTAATTTTTGTACAGAATAAACTACAAGTCGACATCGAGCTATGTGGAAACGATAGTACTTAAAGTGTTATGTTATTCACTCCCGAAGAAGTTATTCAAGTATACATATTTTTTTTCGCATCTTATGTCAAAAAACTATAGAAACTAAACAAAAAAAAATCTGATGTGGCCAGCACATAACCTTCCCTCAACACAAAAACGTAGCCCCCATTCAACAGAGTTAATGCCCGAATAACTACAAATTCTGGTAAATATCCTCCTTTATTTTTTTTTCCAATTTTGTAGTAAAATACAGAAACATTAAAATCAGGGTTCTATAACATTAATTAGACATTATAACATTTATTTTGTGTACATGATAATGTAATATATTGTAAGATCATATTGTAAGTGTGATAATGTCCATCTTATGTTGTATATCATCAATATTACTGAAATTTGCAAACAAATCAGGTTGACTCACCCTGCAATGGATAAAATGTCCTGATGATATATTTATTTATTTTTATTCTAAGTATTTGGAACAAATTACATTCAAAATGTTCTTGCAAAAGGTTATATATTTCCAGTAAAATTATTTCACTAACGTACCATGTAAATTGTAAATTGCACTTGATACTGACATCCACTGACAACTGTCAATCAGAATTATAGGCATGTTTTTTTATTCATCGATGTATAATGCGCTTAATGCGCATATCCATCAGCGAGTTCTTAAATTATTTGATGAATTTTAGATTGAATGTGTATCAAGTTTTTAAATTCAGCAATGAAACATTCGCTTACTTATCATATCCATCGAATTGAAGAGTCGATGGATTTTCAAATTTTCGCTGAATTCGTGGTGCGGGTAAATGTCATTTATGTTTTTAAGGTTAAGTTTTATTGCGGATTATAAATAATTGCAGTACAAGGGTGTTTAATTCGCGAAATATACATACATTGTAATGGAAATGTTACAATTATATCACAATGGATTGCAATTTCATGTCGAAGAAAATAGCGATGGAATTATCACACGTACTCTCAAAGAAAATGGGTACATAGATCCCTGCATCAAGAAAATCATCCGAAGAAATCAAGAAAAACCTACAGACAAAGAAGCAAAGGCAGACTCAGAAGTACAAATGTACATTCCATACATAAAAGGCGTCTCAGAAAAGATTAGAAGAATTTCAGACAAATTCAATATTCAAACCAGGTTCAAGACAACTACTACATTACGGAACATACTTGCTAATACAAAACCAACATCAAAAACTGAGACCGGTGTGTACCAAGTTAACTGCGAATGTGGCCAAGCCTATGTGGGAGAAACCAAGAGACCACTAGAACTACGTATTAAAGAACACCGACGGCACACTGAGAGGGGAGAGACGTCCAAGTCAGGAATAGCTGAACACGCCTGGGAGAAACACCATAGAATACAGTGGAATCAAGCCAAAGTAATACACAAAGAAAGTCACACATTTAAAAGGAAATTCAAGGAAGCAGCCATTATTATGAAAAACCAAGGAAAGATTTTCAGTCATCCCAGCGTAGAAATCAAACCAGTTTGGAAACAGCTTATTATCAAAGAAGACTCACTCAAGATTACGACAGAAAAGCAGCCGACCTATCAGGAACCAGTTACAACACCACCACCCAACCAACGACACGATACGCCCGAAGAGCCATTCACGCATGACCCCCGCATTGTATAAATTCTTCCTCTTACACAGATGTAAATTAGTATCAGTTCACCTGATGACGGAAGCAGATCTTAGCATCCGAAACGTTGTGAAACAAATTTTATGTTTTCAATAAAGATAATGTCAGTCCAGAAATCGAGTTTCATTCAGATTAATAGGTACATTATCTTGCGAGTTAAAGTTTAAAGACAAGTTATTTTTTAATGCATGTAAAAACGATCGGCTCTCAAGCGCCATCTACTATTTTCTTACGTGAAATGAAGTATAATAAACTTAAATGGTATTTTTCTTCTATAATTGTATTGTACTAAATTTTGAAACAAATTTCTGACAAAAATAATTCTGCTATTTTTAAATTTCAAGCGCATTTTCAATAGAGAGTTCGTAAAATGACCCTTTGCGCTGTTTCATTGGTTACATCTGAAATCCATCTATGATGTCATTTTAAAATTTGATGGAATTCAGCGCTTAATTTTCTGTTGAATAAAAAAACGTGCCTATTACCTCAATATTCGCGATTCAAGTTTAGACGTCAGCGCCACTAGTGAACTTGTTTGGAGGGTATTGAGATCTATCAATCTCGTGTTCACTTTGTCATATTTTTGTGTAATTTCGCTTTATTTTTTAATTTTTATGTAAACATAGGTTTATAATAATAACTACGATGTTATTGAATATTCAATGAAACTGAAATGATATAAAAATATCATAATGAAATCATTACATAACCTTGTAAGTAATACCTACCATAAAAGTTCCAATATCAATACTAGATAGATGAAAACGACACTTACATACAAAAGTATTGTATACAGTATGTCCCATTTAGAGGTGCCACCATTGGGATCTCGAGAACTATAAGAGATACGATGTCTGTTAAATGGAACTTTTTATGCGCCTTTGGGAGGCCATCTCAGATGTGCTTTTGTTTTTCCAAAAATTCTCATAGGACACTAGATAATGACGAAAAACTGAATATTGTTGATCTTTTCTTCCTCAAATAACTTCTAAACTATTAGTAATTGAGAAAAACGTATCAAATATAAAAGATAGATATTTTTATGAGCTAACCAGTGGCGTACGAAATAAATTTTTATATCCGTAAATTTTCGAGATATAACACAAACTTATATTTTTTTAAATGGAACCCATATCTGATTTTAATCTCAAAAAAAATAATATTTTTTTCTCTTTTCAATGATGTAAGGGTTATTATGTTTTATATTTGTTTTGCTCCTAAAATTTAATTTTTCTCTTCATTTTCCTGAATTTTCTTATTATTTCGCAAAAAAACATTATTATTTTTATTAATTATATTGTATTTGATCAAAATAATTTGTTTTATGCCTTTATTACTTAATATTTTCATTCTAGATTCATAATTACAAATTACACTATGATGTGCCAAGGGCGACCTGATACAAAATATTATCAAAATTAATTTGATACGAATTTTGAGCAAATTTTTTTACCGAAATAAATTTTTTAAATACAAGAAGTATTTCCAAATAAAAATCTACCAATAATTTCAAAATAATTGTAAATTTAATACAAAAAAACGAAAAAAAATAATAATTTTGAAGGCAAAACAAATATAAAACATAATAACCCTTACATCGTTGAAAAGAAAAAAAAAATATTTAATTTTTTGAGACTAAAATCAAATATGGGTTCCATTTAAAAAAATATAAGTTTGTGTTATATCTCAAAAATTTACGGATATAAAAATTTATTTCGGTCGCCACTGGTTAGATAATAAAAATATCTATCTTTTATATTTGAAACTTTTTTCTCAATTATTAATAGTTTAGAAGTTATTTGAAAAATAAAAAATCAACAATATTCTGTTTTTCGTCATTATCTAGTGCCCTATGAGAATTTTTGGAAAAATAAAAGCACATCTGAGATGGCCTCCCAAAGGCGCATAAAAAGTTCCATTTAACCGACATTGTATCTCTTATAGTTCTCGAGATCCCAATGGTGGCACCTCTAAATGGGACACACTGTATATAAACACATAAATTTGTATAATGACACAAATGTAAGAGAAATTACGCAAAAATATTGCAAAGTACACAACAGATTGACAGATGTTAATACCCTCCAAACAAATTCACTAGTGGTGCTGACGTCTAAACTTGCATCGCGAATAGTAGATGTTTTCATGGTTATTTCAAAGCTGGCTGTTTTATGAAATTTTATTTCTTTATAATACTATTTGATTAATATAAAATTATACATAAAAGTCAAGAATGGCAATGTTCATTGCGATTTTATTCATTTTTTTATATACTTATTTACATATTTGTAAGACACAGTTTTGAACTGAATACGGTACGGCCATTAATTTGTAAATATGAATTTAATATGAAAATACTATAATGTTATTTACTATTGTTATTTAGTTTGTGCATAGATTTTACTCTTTCAGGTTATTTATTAAATTATTATTTATTATTGTTTTGTTATTTATTATGTTATGTACCTGCGGTTTTATAAAGGGCAGAATAAATTTATTTTCATACTAAATTTATTTAAAATGACAAATTCGAATGAATTTTATTAATTATATATTATATGGTACGTATAAACATTACTATCAAAAGTTCGATCACTTTAAAATTAGATTTATCTCTCGTTTATAAAATCGGCCATTACTATTGTTATTTAGTTTGTACATAGATTTTTTTCCTTACGGGTTATTTATTAAATGCCAAAGATTAAAAATAATTAATAAAAAATGCAATAAATAACGGTTGGTGATTTGTGTAAATAAGTAAATATGTATGTACCTATTTATGATAATAAAAAATGTATGTCAAACGTTTGTGCATTCATTTCATAATATGTACTAACATAAGCAAACATTAACACAATATTCATCATCTGCATTACTTTTTTTTTTTGTTAAGATCGGGTTAGCGTTACAAGTTGCAGGTATGGTGAAAATGAAATGGCAGAAGACTTACGTCATAGATCTGAAAAAAACTTTATAAAATGAAATATAATTTGTAAAAATTATTTATTTTTAAATACAGAAGAAAGAAAAATACTAGTATTAAGAAAAGTATACATTAATGAAATTTACAAGTATTTCTAAGTCAATCCCTATTCCTTTTACAGAAATTGAAATTATTTGAAATAATTGTAGTTTATTTTTATTTTATACGTTGGCATGACAATGTTTACATTAAATTTTATATCGATCGAATATCCATCTTGTCACTATTGTCACTTGGTTGTCAGTTTACATACATAATAATGCCTAAAGCTTAAAAAAGCAATTTCAGAAACTAACCATATCATGAACTATTTCGAAGGGGAATTGTGGGCCATTAATTCCGTTGAAAGCCGTTCAAAAGGTTTTTTTTTTTCAAATATTTCTCTTGTTATCAATATTTAAATTATGTATTTTTAGAGAGGAGCAAATGCCCTGCCAATAAGCATATCTTGACAAGCAGATATGGGCACTCGTTTCAGAATGACAGCTAGTAATCATGTACATAACTTACAAATGTCATAAATTTTAATTCAAAATATCAAGATTTTGTAAGTTCACGTGGTTTCTTTGTCACCATGTGCGTGGACTTTACTTGGCGAGTATAAATATATCACATGAAATTTGGAATGAAAAATAATGACATTTGACATCTATGTACATATGTACATGATTACTATTACCGAGGATTTTCGCCAAACATTTCCAGATTGTCCATCACTAGAAGAAAATTCCCCCGATTCATACGACTCTTCAGATGAAAATTCGTCAATCATATATATAACAGAAATTGAAGCTTTCACTTCCAAATTACAAGGTTAATTTTTAACAAAACAGCTGACCAAAATCGTATAACTGCGCAAACTCGAATCATTAGTAAGAAGATAAACCATCTGAAATTGGAAAATATCATGAAATTTGGAATGAAAAATGATGACATTTGTCATTTATATTACTAGTTGTCATTTTGTAACGGATCAAGAAAGACCAACAAAGTCACATGAATGCTCGCGCCTTATAAATTAGTATCCCATGTAAACTTAGTAGTATATGACGTCATTACTTTAGGGATATTTTTTGATGACGTAAGTCTTCTGCCATTTCATTTCTACCATTGAAAATATTGTAAATTTTGATGTTGATCTATGTATCTATCATAATTTTTATGATACTGATACTTGAGTAAGCCATGAGTATTACAGGCCGCGAGAATAAACGTGACTCGAGCAACCTTGAAGTGCTTGGAATCAGCTGATGTGTGTGCACTTCTCACTTTGACAAGATCAATGTCACACTGATAAGACCAATATTTTGATTTTGAACTTCTATAAAGTTATTATTTTTATTTCATACGTATTACTACCTGAAAATTGTAAAATAATACTTTTTAGCACTTCAAAATCAAAAATAGACAAACATTGTTCATGTCAAAGTGACATGCGTACGCAAATCAGCTGATACGAAGTACTTTAAGATCGCTCGAATCACGTTTGTGCTCGCGGACTATACATTTCATTTAATTAATTACGCAACTATTATTTCGTGCGTACTTCAATAGGTTTTATTTGAATCAAGCTCCAACAACCCTGATGGTTTTTTATTTTATTATCATTGCGTTGATCATTTCAAAAAACGAAGATACGTGTTTAACTCTTAGCAAGTTTGTTATAGTAGAAAGTAACCAATAATTGCAATCAATGGGCGCGTTCAGTACCACTCAGCAACTGAGTAAGCAAATCAGCGCATTTCAAAATTGTTGACTCAGCTAATGACAGTAATCATAAACTCAGCAAATCGTTCAATTGAGTTTAGCAACACAGTAACTCAGTTGCTAAGTGCTACTGAACGCGCCCAATGTAACATGAAAATTACTTGCTTTGCATTTGATTCCACTGGTTAATTTTTAGCAATGTTGCTGTAGTCCGTTCGTCGAAGCGAGAGAAACAGTAAAAAGTCGTTTTATTGGTTGAGGTTGGAAAATTTTCAATAGCCGAACCAATAGTATGACTTCTTACTGTTCATGAGTTAGTTCCACGTTCTCTCGTTTCAATCAACGAACTATGAGACTAAAGTCCGTTTGCCGAAACGAGAGAAATTGAAACTAACTCATGAATAGTAACAAATCATTCTATTGGTTCGGCACAAAAAATTCTAAATTCGACCAATACAACGATTTGTTGTTGTTTGTGTGTTAATTCCAATTTCTCTCGTTTCGACAAACGGACTATAGTAACTTTCTTACAAAATTGAATTAAACTGCCTACAAAATCAAGCAACAGAAGCATTCGCTTTAAATTTGATATTGATAATAAATAATAGTATATTATTCAATGAACATGTAATGTATGCTATTAATCACGAGAATGAAGTATGCATCACGAGCCGAACGGTGAGTGATGTAAATCATTCGAATGATTAATAGCATACATTACAATATTACATGCTCATTGAATAATATACTATTATTTATTATCAATATTAAATTTAAAGCGAATGCTTCTGTTGCTTGATTTTGTAGATAGTTTAATTCAATTTTGTAAGAAATTTACTATAGTCCGTTTGCCGAAACGAGAGAAATTGAAACTAACTCATGAATAGTAACAAATCATTCTATTGGTTCGGCACAAAAAATTCTAAATTCGACCAATACAACGATTTGTTGTTGTTTGTGTGTTAATTCCAATTTCTCTCGTTTCGACAAACGGACTATAGTAACTTTCTTACAAAATTGAATTAAACTGCCTACAAAATCAAGCAACAGAAGCATTCGCTTTAAATTTGATATTGATAATAAATAATAGTATATTATTCAATGAACATGTAATGTATGCTATTAATCACGAGAATGAAGTATGCATCACGAGCCGAACGGTGAGTGATGTAAATCATTCGAATGATTAATAGCATACATTACAATATTACATGCTCATTGAATAATATACTATTATTTATTATCAATATTAAATTTAAAGCGAATGCTTCTGTTGCTTGATTTTGTAGATAGTTTAATTCAATTTTGTAAGAAATTTACTATAGTCCGTTTGCCGAAACGAGAGAAATTGCAACTAACACACAAACAACAACAAGTCGTTGTATTGGTCGAATTTGGAATTTTTTGTACCAAACCAATAGAATAATTTGTTGCTATTCATGAGTTAGTTTTAATTTCTCTCGTTTGAACCCAAAAAACCTTTGTTCTACAAATTTTTAACAAAATACAGTTTCCCTCGGTCGGTTAGTAGTGTTGTACTTAGTTTTCAAGTGTAAGTATTAATTATGTTTTATTATTTTATATATTTTTTGATTATTTATTTTTTTATGATTACATTTCAAGTTTTTTGAATTTTATATTTTTTTGTAATTACATTTTACAATTTATGCAGGTGTCTTTCAAATAGGGGGACATGGCTTAACCACAGATTCCTGATGCTAAAATAAGACGATTTAACCAAACTTGCTTCTACCGGAAAGTGTACCATTTAGTATTCCGCTTCAAAGGTCTTTGAAAAAAAAAATTAATTTTGCTTATAATAACCGGACGCTTTATTCGATTTGGATGAAATTTGGTATGATAGCTTATATGGTTATAAGTCATCTTTTAAGATGATATTTGTTATTATTATACACGCCGTCAAATGATTATGGACTGATGTTCAACTTTTATCCCTTTCCGCACCCAGTCCCTTGCCCAGCGGTGTTGCTGCTTGTAACTTGACATGACCAGGAATGAACGCAAATGTCATATAATACATTTAAAACTAATTCAAATTTTTAATACATCGTAAATGAAGAAAATATAACAAATAAGGTAAGACAGTAATACGTAATATAAAAATTGTCTCTGTGGAAAATTTATATTTATATTTTGGCCAAAGTTTCCACACATCAAGCTAAGGTCGCGTTTGCGTTAAAATACGATAACCGGTTAAATCTAAATAAAAGGTAAGAATAATTGATTATTAGGTGAACAGTAGATCTGCCAATACAAGATGCTTCTGCAGTCAAATCTAAAGTTTTCTTGTTATTTAGTAAATTACAAATTTTTTCAGGATGTAACGCCAATATTTTGAAAAAATTGTGTACATTGGCAATAACTGTTTTTGCCTGCCCATTTAAATTATGTTTTCCTAAACGCTTTTTATAAGAACCAGGACTGTTTATAAAATATAAAATGACATTGACAAATTAGATATTTGTACAGGTAGACACTTAAAAAATATGGCATCAGTGTAGAAATCTCTAATCCATAATTATTTGACGGCAAGTATAGTGAACTCTAGTGTATGAAACTTAGGAGTCCCAACATTGATTATACCGTAACTTTTTAATGACCCCGCTGATAACATAAAATTATTTTTTTCAGAAAGATACATTCAATAGTAAACTTTTTTCTCTCTGTCTAATTTGTGATATCTGTTAGGGTTCGGACAGAAAAAAATAAAACCTGAAAATCTTCTAAACTTGTTTAGGAGTAAGCTAACATATTTATTCGTGTTATTTATAATAATGGTAGTAAAATACTATTAGGCCAAACAAACAGATGTTACTAATTTTAGAATATTGCGAGGAAAATTTTTGACAACCCATACACAATTGTTATTGTCATTAAAAATTAGGATAGACTGCTAGATTAAATTTAATTTAAAAAAATTCACGATGCAATCACTCAGATTTTATTTTTTTCTGTCTGAACCGTAACAAATATCATAAATTAAACAAAGAAAGAAAAGTTTTCGGGGTTTTTCTTTTTAAACCTTCCTTTTATCATTAATACATTTAAATTTTACGAAAAGTTACTTTAACTAATTTGGAACCTCGTGTTATAAACAATTCCACGTACACATTCATAATTATTCATTACAAGCAGATAGAAGGAGAAAGTACACGGCTTGGATTTAGTAACTCATCATCCACAAATCTACTAAGTAAATTGAGATCTGGCTACTCGACACCGTGCAAGTAGTTGGTCCCGCTGATGGTCTGTACGCTTTCAAACTAGCTTTTTGCAACCTGCGATGAATTTATCACAAACATTTGCAGCACAAACCTAATGGAGCTAATTATTTGCCCCTTTAGTAATAGTAGTAGTGATAGTATCCATGATTTTTTTTCTGTAGCATTACTTTTTATATAAAAAAAAATAAGACAGCCTCTTTGCAGGTGATTACGGTTCTTTAATAATAAATTTAGGAATTGTAATTAAAAATATAAGTTTTTAGGATTATATTCTTTACTTTAGTCCGGCCGAAGATGTAGTACGGTATCATATGATCTCAATTGCCATAATCTTTTTATTGATAGCTTCACATGTGAATTTGCAAAACATATATTGTTCCGGCAGTTGATCCTGAAATGAGTATTCAAATTAGTAATATTCTGCTCAGTTATTAGGCGTGTAAATTACAGATACAAAGAAATGTTATAAATTTTACATAATGCAATTATTGATTGTCCATACCAGTCCATACCTTTTACTACTGTCATTTCGCGTATCCAGCCGATTTCTTGAAAGAATGTATTAGTATCTTCAGCCAAAATACAATAATCTCAACAATACTATACTGCACTACTATAATACTTATGTATTTTTCCTTATTAATGCAATTGTTTTTCTTTCCTTACTCTGGTAACTGAATTACGTCTCTGCTGGGTAAATAAACAAGCTCTAAAAGCCACGAGTATTCCCTGAAAGCCACCTTCCTGTTGTTTCACACTTCAGAAAGAATGGTGAATTTCTATTTCTACATAATGAAAATAACGTCAATGTGAAAATTATTATGCATATCACAAATCTCTACACGACGAGTGTAATTGCGCGGATGGCCTTTATAAAAATGGTTCGATGCTCTTTCACACAATTACGTGCCAGAAAATCCAACAACAATCACAGCTGTACAAGTAAACTCATTTATAGTCACTAAATTACATTTACTTACGTTTCAATGACATTTAATAAAGAATAATACAAATACAAGACTATTAACTCATGTATTTTAAGTTTATTATTACAATATATTTTTTATATTCTGACAGATTCAAAAACTCTTATATCTTTTTTTTTTCTTTTTTTTTCATATGTTGTCTCGATTTTTTATATATTATTTTTTGAAATCTAACTTGGCGTTGCTACAACGAGAACAAACAAGATAACAAGAATAAAGTAACTTTATTAACCTTGCAAAGCACATTTGACATTTGGACCTCGCGTCATATTGACAGTTAGGCTAGGTTGCTAGGCATGCCAACATAAGCTATAAAAAATGTTAAGATTGCATGTAATTTATTTGCCTCTGTTAACTATATGCCATGCTTGCGAATATGAGAATACGATGCCTAATGTAATAAACCACACGAAATCGTAAAATAATAGTATCTGCAGTTCCAGTATGAGTATGACCATCTATGATTGCAGAAATATTTCGAGGTTGATTTAAATATTTTTCCGATTTCATGATTTATTTTCCTCGGCAACTCAAGCCATGTTTCACGATATTTCACGCTTCTGGCGACAGATTAATAACATGAAATCGTATATTATAAAAATTTGGAAAGTTGTAATATTTTTAGGTTAAGTACACATTTTTATAGTCAGAATTAAATTAAAAGACAATTTTGCCTCTAGAGGGGAAATATGGACATTATTCCCATAGTTTTTATTATTTTGACAAGTAATGACAATCATATAATTCACTGGATTTCTGAGATTAAAAAATGCTACACCGGGAGTATCATTTATTTCTTGGGGTTCTTTCATGAACTAAGACTGCAATTAACTCTCAATAAAATTCTATTGTAAGCTACTAAATTATACCTATATTTTTTTTCCAATCATGCATGTAAATTTTAAGCGAAGATTAAATTATAAAACTGGCCATTACTATTTTAAACTTTCATAAATTTCAATATGTATATAATAATTTTGAATATATGAACATAAGATGCAGTTCTCTAATAACTAAGTCTTTTAATTAATATTTTTTTTCGTAAAACTTACCTCCATCGCAATATTTTAGCACTATAACACAAACCATCTACAACGACACAATATATATGACAAAAATGCAAAGAAAGGAGAAAAACTAAATAGCAATATAAAGAAGACTCTAAATCTAGATCAGGGGTTCTCAACCTTTGTAAGATTGTGAGCACCGTCCATAATACCAGAAATATTAACTTTCCATTATCTAGCATGTGAGAGATGTGCGCTGGAGGATGATCCATATAGGGAAACTACTATTCCAAAGTGCCACGGACTAATTACTCCATATTTAATTTACCTCCCGCTTCCCTTGGTAATGGTGGTATAGGAATCGTGCTAAAAATCGCATATAGCAATTTTGATAAATGACCACGTTTCAAGGTCCAAAAAAATCAAATTTTAACATTTTCACGATGAAGTCTATGTGTATGCATATGTGTGTGAATCCTCTATATCCTGTAACTCAAATACTATTATTCTGAAAATTTTTAAACCGTGTATTCTTGCTTTGTTTTAATATGAAATGATTTGATTAGATTTTGGTGTAAATCAAATAACCGGAAGTGACACTTACCTTGAAGCTCAAAACATTTTTTATTTGAAAAATACATTTAAATTACATTTTTCGCAATTTGTCATTAAAACAATGAAAGATTATTACATTTTCTACAGATATGCATTAATACCTTTTCCATATATTTTATGAATAAATTTATAAAATGAGTTAAGTAGGGGAGTGAAGCCGGTTCTGGACCAGATAACGATCTAAGATTGTCGTCACAGATAAGAGATTGTAAAGATAAGGATTGATGACGTCACAGATAAGAGTGATGACGTCACAGATAAGAGATGACGTCACAGATAAGAGATTGTAAAGATAAGGATTGATGACGTCACAGATAAGAGACGTCACAGATAAGAGTGATGATGTCACAGATAAGGATTGATGATGTTGAAGATGGTTCTCAAGAGTTCTTAAGATTTCTTCAAGATGTTCTTATCAGTTTGTAAGATTTTTTCCAAGACGTTGTTATCAGTTCTTAAGATTTCTTTAAGACGTTGTTATCAATTCTTAAGATTTCTTCAAGACGTTCTTATCAGTTTGTAAGATTTTTTCAAGACGTTGTTATCATTTCTTAAGATTTCTTCAAGACGTTTTTATTAGTTCTTAAGATTCTCTATAAGATGTTTTCTTATTATTTTTTGAAGGGTATTAAGTTTGGTGTCTTTTCCCATTAATTCAGGGTCGTAGAATACGATGGTGGTGTTATTTTTACAATAAATTTATAATTTTATAAAATTAATTAATTATTATTACATGAAGAGATAGCATTTCCTGCTAGAGATACGATTTATTTATTTTGCATGCTACGTTTTCTTTATTATTTCTTAAAAGGTGTTGAGTTGGATGTCTATTTCCACTAATTTGGGTACGTACAATACGATGGTGCAGTTATTTTTACAATAAATTTATAGTTTTATAAAATTGATTTATTATTAATGCATAAAGAGATAACATTTCCTGTTACAGATAAATGAGTAATATTTTTATACATTTTTTATTTGAATATGTTACAAGTTTGCTTGAAGATTAGTTTTAAAGAGATAACATTTCCTGTTACAGATAAATGAGTAATATTTTTATACATTTTTTATTTGAATATGTTGTATAAGTACCTAAAAAAAACAAACAAGTTAAAACACGTCTAATACAATCTAATTTAATTTATACATAACCTATTTTTATTTAGGATACTATATAGTACTGGTTGCATACACATTTATTTCACATTAAAGTAACACGTTGCACAAACACACAATTTTACACTTTACACTAGTGTAGTACTAGTTGCATACGCACTTATTTTACATTAAAGTAATACAGGTTGTATACCTTATTTATATAATTATTAAATTAATGGAAACATTAAGAAATACACAATATTAGAGTATAAATAGAGCTTTTATTATTAAGTGTAATATATTAACAAAAATGTTGATTACAAATTGAATTCAATACAATTATTACTAAACTAATTGAAACATTAAAAATATACAGTTATTAAAGTACAAATAAGACTTATTACTAAATACAACATATTAAAAAAACTCCAATTACAAATTAAATTCATTACAATAACAACATGTAACTGACGAATGCCAGTGGAATACACATGGTACAATAGTTATTATTTTTATCACATAAAAATTATACATATTATTGTTACTTAAAATTATATGTTTTTTTAATATTAGCATAATACCATTTTTCTGATAATAAATTATTAATACACAAAAAAGAATGAAATAAATTTGGGTATTATTGTAAAAGATTTATTTTGCATTTACATACTACTAACAATATTTGTTAATGGATTATAGTTAATTATTTTATCATGTATAATTAAACAATATACAGCTGTATTTTCTGGAACATTTTCATTCGTTTCAAATTCCAATCTTATATCAACTTTACCCGATTTTAATGTTTCACTCTGATGCGAACAATCTATGACTACCAGTGGTGCTGTATTGATAAATTCATGAGGTGTGAATATAGGCTCACATGATCGTTCATAGTAAGACAACTGAAATTGAGTAAACATTTCATATAACATAGCCCAATGTTTTTTTTTAATATTTAAATTTAAATTATCATATGGGTACATATCAGAATTTAAATGCAACTTAATATTACTCAAATTACAGTGATCAAATTTACTCATGTCCTTATTAGGCTTGTTTTTGCGATCTGTCTGAAATCCAACAATGATGAAGCGAGGTGTTTCCATTTGTGTTGTAGCTTTGATTGGCCAGGAGTGACGTTGTGTTTTTTGTAGGAGTGGATATTCATGAAGTTCCCAGCTACGAAAAGCTATCTCCAAATTAATGCTCTCCTCTATATACTTCATAAGCATTAGTCTCTCAGCATCGGCTACCGATATATGTGGAATTTTCCAGTGAACTTTACTTAATTCAATTTTTATATTTTCATTGGCGGCGCTGTTTTCAATTGCATTCACATCAGTACTGCTTCGTATGAGAACTAATTCTTGTTGTAAATTTAGGATAATTTTTTTAAAATCTTCGCAAAATCCTAAAAGCATATTGAGAGGAATGCATACATTGAAATTACCGTGACTATCAACTATTTGTTTAGTATCAACCAAAGGTGACCAACCAGCATTTTGTAAACGTTTACTTTCATTTATATTGTAGGAGACGTAACCTTTCATAGTTGAAGTAATTCCTGGATTTCGAACCCTATCTATTACTATCCCTCCAATTTCATATCGAATTTCACTAAATAAAAATGCAAATGCATTGTTAATTAATTTAGCTGTGGTCGATACTTTATTATCATTCGTGAGAAGTTTACCCTCAATATAAAGTATACTATTCCATGGTAGAGTATACAAGTCTTGTTGCTGTATTGGAATTCGAATTTCATCATTATTGTTTAAAGTTGTGGAAGCATACGGTTGGTGCGTGTGCTTTTCAGCATGACTGATTGAATCATCAAATAAGGCCTTGTCTGATACGTTTAATACATTACAGTTCATTTTGATGAATGCAGAGAATATTTTTTAGATTTTTTATAATGAACTTCAATCCAAATAATAAATGTTTTTATTCACTTTCTTTGTTTATTGTTGTCCCGATTGAACTTTAAACCCAAGTGATTTTAGAAACTGATAATTGATGGATGTTAACCCTTCAACAGTCTTCTTTTGAGTGATGTAATTATAGTTTCGAGCAGTATTTGTATGCTTGCGAGCAGTATGATTAAAATTAATCCCCATTTTGTTTTTTAAGATGTAGTCTTACCGTTATGGCTTCTCCTCTGAAATTAATTAACTTTCCGTCTTGGTCAACTATTTTAAGGGTTAAAGAATTTATTACACGCGTGCTAATTGGTAAATAGATTATTTGATTTGGAGCCTCTATAATTTTGAATCCTGGCGGGACGCGCGGGAAAAATTCATGAATTATATGCACATTTTTACTATTTGAATAAGAATTTATAGTTATGCTACACTCAATACACACTGCATTTACTTTAATTATAGAAACTGGGTTGTCAGATTCATGTGATTTATTAGCCTCTAATCGACGAGGTTTAAACCCTAGAATATTACCAATTGAATCCTCCGGTACAAAATTTATCTCCTTATTGCTTTTAATTTCACACTTAAGAGTATTGTTATTTGCTACAATGTTTAATTTGGTATTTGTATCTAACTTTTTGGTTAAAAATTTATTTATATCTTCAATTTCGTAAGAACCTTCTGGAATAGTAATTACATGACTACCAATATAAAATTTATCATTTTCAATATTTGGTATAGCATTATAAACTTCAAAACTTATTAAACCAAGAACATATTCCGATTTATCGTCAAGTACAATCGGCAGATAAAAGGTTTTATTTATAATTGATTCATTATGAAAAAGCGTAAATGTGTATGGCATGATGATTCAATTAATACTGAAGGGTAATTATAATTATTTTTATGAAAATGCTAAACATAAAAGATAATATTTTAGTTTGTTTGGTGGCGCTAGGTTTTCATAACTGTCAAAACAGTTTTTAGTATATTCATAATATTTATAATAATTTTATTATGGAAAAGTAAAGTTACCCATCAGTATACCGAAACATTGAATTTATATTTATAGGAATATCAGGAAACTAATTTTGTACAAATTCATAATTAATTGTAGTAAACTCACATTTAGATATTTCTACTAAACTACAGTAACTATTAACTGTTTTGAATTGTCATTCAACATTAGTTTTACTTATCCAACTATTGTGTTTATTATCAAATCCAAGCCATTTAACAAGTACCATATCACCCTTCCTTTTTAAAATTTTTTCAACAAGATATACATTAGGATACTTTACTCTTTGTAATTCATATTCATAAAATCCCCCTTTTATAATTTGTCCCGACTGGTCTTTAAGAATATAAGTAATAGGATTTGTTACTTGAATCGAATGTATATTAAAAATTTCATTAGACCAATTAGGAGTATAACCTTTCACAAAAACCCCTCTATATTTGCTTATACGCACAAAATCACCCAATTTAAATTTTCCTTTTCCAACCATTTTAATATTACTGTAAACACTGTTAAGAAGTAATTTTTCATTCTTTTTACTAACATCAATAGGTTTCATATTAATAGTTCTGTGCTTTGTATTATTATACTTTTTTGTAAGTTTAGGTAATAGACTCAACCACTTATATGTACCCTGTAAACTAAACTCTTTCCACATCATTGATTTTATGGTACGATTAACTCGCTCAACAACAGATGCCTTTTTAGTACTATAGCTTGAATAATGATTAATATTATATTTACTCATTAAATTTTGAAAATTTTGATTATAAAATTCTTTTCCGAGATCAGTTTGTAAATTTTGAGGAATTCGATTACTACCAAGCAAAATACTTTTCATAGCATCTGAAATTTCAGAACCTGTTTTGTTTTTCACAGGTTTGGTCCACAAAAATTTGGAAAATACATCAATTACAACTAAAATGTATCGATATCCTTTATTTATTCTAGCATAAGGAATCATTTCAACTAAATCCGCTTGAAATAAGTCATCTATTTCTTTTGTAATAACACGCCTTCTGGGAAAATGCACTCGCGCTGGTCTATGTAATTCTTCCACAATTTCGCGTTTAATTTTGGACATAATTAACAGATGTTTCCAGTATAATTTCCATATATAATTCACTAGTTTTTAAGTTAACAGGGCTGGGATATATTGTCAATTTATCTCCTTTTACAACATCTTTATTAACTATTATTGAAATACGGGGATTCTCATTAATTCGATAGTTTAGTCGTTCGTTTGGAATATTTAAATTAATTTGAATTATTTTACCAGTACAAGGTAAATTGTAAAAAGACAAATTAGGGCTATTTATTATATTATAAATATCACCTTGTAGTTTTAATTTTAAATTAATAACAATGGTGGATTTTAAATTATTTTTCACTTTAACCAATTCCACTTTAAATTTATTTTCTAGTATATTTATTTTATTTATACAGCCAAATTCTAATTCCTTAATTTGTTTTGAAACAAGAGATAATAAATTATTAGAATATTTTTTAGTTTTATAATGCTCAATATGACGACCGAACTTGTCAAGAGTCATTATAGCACTGTCGCTATTTTATAACACCCGCTTCTTTTAATTCCTCAATTATTGATATAATTTCATTATTATGACCTGTATGACCGGCATCACGTGATGCAATTAAAAGACGCAGTCTATCAACCAATTCATTCACATTATCCCAGTATACATACTCCACTCGTTTTTTAGTTAATTTTTTTAAATAACTTCCACCTGACGTGGAACTTGGTTTTTTAGATATTGAACTTATATATCTTAAAGCTGGACTCCCTCCTGACGTAGAACTTGATTTTTTAGAAATTGAGCTTATTTTTTTAGAAATTGGGGCAACTTTCTTCCGAGGGTCTAACATTGGGGCAATAATGGAAGTATACTTCTGAGATCTGTTCCCCGCAACTTGCTCACTGTCACTATAATTTCGACGGGCAGCGTTTGTTCTTTTTACAATATCAACATAATTTTTACGATCAGTCTCCGTATATCCTATCGGCTGTTTTTTAAATAACAGCTCATATAAACCTGGTGTTCCAATATACTTTAGATCTTGTATAACTATATCCTTACCCACAATTTTTAACTCAGAATCGCCTATAGAAAATTTATCAGTATTTACATCATGACGCACGCCATATTTGAAATCATATGAATCTTTGTTATCTGTTATCATTTCTTCAACATATTGTCGAGGTAATGGATCGTACTGATCTAAATACTCCCTAAATGAGGGCTCCTGAGTTAAATTCAAAATATCCTCTCTAGTTAATGATGGACGACTTTCAATCATGGATGACTGATTTTCAATAAATACGTCATCATCATCTCCACCCTCATTGATTCTGCCACTACACTTGTTTCTAAAAATTTAGGACCCAATAAAGTTTCATTTTTGTTAGATATTTTCTCCTCCACCTCATCCTCCTCCTTTACTTCTTCTTTTGGTTCACTTTTAACTTCTTGTTTTATATTGGCCATTGGTAAATGAACTGCAATATCTTTTAAAGATTTAATTATTGGTTTATACTGCGATTCTAACTCAATTTTTCTATGTAATGCACCAAGCCTAAGGTTTTTAAGCTTCTGTTTAATAATATTCCGGGTATTAATTATATCCTTTGTTAATTTTTCATTCATTTTTAATAACAATAACAGGTAAAAACAGATCCAATAGCAGATAATCAGCTCACAACCAGATTAAAAACAGATCTAACAGCTGTATAAACAAATAAAAAACAGATCCAATAGCAGATAATCAGCTCACAACTAGTTAAAAACAAATTTAATAGCTGTATAAACAACCAGATAAAAAAACAGATCTAACAGCTGTATAAACAAGTAAAAAACAGATCCAATAGCAGATAATCAGCTCACAACCAGTTAAAAACAAATCTAATAGCTGTATAAACAAGTCAAAAACAGGTATGATTTAAATTTAATCTGACGTTGTTCTATTTACCCTGTTTTAGATGTTTACAAAACAACAACTAACTGTTATCTGAAGCTCTTGAGCTTGAGGCACTATTATTTATTATAATATACTGATCAAAGCCTTTACGGTAACGCCCTACATTTAAACCACTTTCTTTATTAATAACCAGAAAACCATACTTGTCTTGCCAGCAAAAAGAACAAATATTCTTAAACTTTTCATATGGTAAATCTGTATTCACGTGATCAGTATATACATGTTTTAAATTCATATCATCTTGTTTAAATAATATTAGCAGGTTAACATTATCCCGTATAAGATGTTTGGGAATTCTGGCATACGTCTGACATAAATAAAAACAATCTATAGCCTTATGGCGACCCATACAAAAGTATTCTCTAATTACATCCTGTTTATCGCACGCTACATCATCAAATATAAACACAGAGTTGCATTGCGCATTACACGGCTTCTCAATATCTACGTTTTCATTATATGCAAAGCAACCTATTCCTTCAATAGGTTTTAGCAACATTTCTAAATACTTATATTTGGGTTGGAATAATGATTTTGAGTATATATAGACATTCGAAAAACATAGACCATTTTCATGCTCCAAAAGTGCAATCATAACATTTGTTTTACCGCATCCAGAAGGACCTGCTATAATACATCTAACTATACCCGGTAACAACGAACTATGACGCGGTTTACTACTAGCATTCATAAAATCATAATTCTTAACCTCAAGATTATTACTTTGCTTTACGGTCTGCATTTTCATATAAATAAGTGTGCAGCGTTAATTTAGCTCTGTTCGTCACTGACTGCGGAAAAGGTAAAACGTGTGCTGCTTAAATAGTCATAATGAGGGTGCAAAACAAGAAATCTGACAAAAGTTTGTCTTTCCCCCATGTAGTTAATCGCACGCGAAAAGCAATAAAAACAAAAAATAACTCAGATATAAATAAGTCTGCAAAAATTGCTTTTCGTACGATTAAAAAAATAAAGCAAAAAATAAAAAACCAAGAGTTGTATCTGTACCGAAAACTGGAGGATTCCTACCGTTAATTCCAATTTTTGCCGGCTTGAGTGCTCTAGGTGCACTTGGGGGTGGAGCAGCGGGTATTGCAAAAGCTGTTCACGACGCGCAAGCTGCCACAGAACAATTAAAAGAAGCTCAACGCCATAATAAAATAATTGAAGCCATCGCCATGGGTAAAGGTCTCTATTTAAAACCATATCGAAAAGGACTTGGACTCTATTTAAAAAAAAACTCCTCATAAAATTACCATCGCGGGCATTAAGTAATATTGATCTTCAAAAATATGCAAAAGAACTAAAAATTCCATTTTTTAGAGGGGTATTTATGAGAAATAATTTGCCTATAAAAGTAAATCGTAACGAATGCGCCATTGTTAATTTGGATAACAGTAACGGATTGGGGTCGCACTGGGTAGCTTATAAAAAACGTAATAATTTAGTTATATATTTTGACAGTTATGGAAACCTAGCGCCACCAAAGGAACTAGTTAGTTATTTTGGAAACAGGTGTTCAGTACACTACAATTACAGTAGATATCAACCTGATAATAGTGTAAAATGTGGTCATTTATGTTTAGCATTTTTATATGAAAAAATATAATTATCCCTCAGTATTAAATATTATCTAGATAATGTTAAAAAAGAACATGTCATTTTAAGTAACAATGATGTGTATACATAAATGTTTTACAATAATATTCAAATTTATTTCATTCTTTTTTGTGTATTAATAATTTATTATCAGAAAAATGGTATTATGCTAATATTAAAAAAACATATAATTTTAAGTAACAATAATATGTATAATTTTTATGTGATAAAAATAATAACTATTGTACCATGTGTATTCCACTGGCATTCGTCAGTTACATGTTGTTATTGTAATGAATTTAATTTGTAATTGGAGTTTTTTTAATATGTTGTATTTAGTAATAAGTCTTATTTGTACTTTAATAACTGTATATTTTTAATGTTTCAATTAGTTTAGTAATAATTGTATTGAATTCAATTTGTAATCAACATTTTTGTTAATATATTACACTTAATAATAAAAGCTCTATTTATACTCTAATATTGTGTATTTCTTAATGTTTCCATTAATTTAATAATTATTTTAAATAAGGTATACAACCTGTATTACTTTAATGTAAAATAAGTGCGTATGCAACTAGTACTACACTAGTGTAAAGTGTAAAATTGTATGTTTGTGCAACCTGTGTTACTTTAATGTGAAATAAATGTGTATGCAACCAGTACTATATAGTATCCTAAATAAAAATAGGTTATGTATAAATTAAATTAGATTGTATTAGACGTGTTTTAACTTGTTTGTTTTTTTTAGGTACTTATACAACATATTCAAATAAAAAATGTATAAAAATATTACTCATTTATCTGTAACAGGAAATGTTATCTCTTTAAAACTAATCTTCAAGCAAACTTGTAACATATTCAAATAAAAAATGTATAAAAATATTACTCATTTATCTGTAACAGGAAATGTTATCTCTTTATGCATTAATAATAAATCAATTTTATAAAACTATAAATTTATTGTAAAAATAACTGCATCATCGTATTGTACGTACCCAAATTAGTGGAAATAGACATCCAACTCAACACCTTTTAAGAAATAATAAAGAAAACGTAGCATGCAAAATAAATAAATCGTATCTCTAGCAGGAAATGCTATCTCTTCATGTAATAATAATTAATTAATTTTATAAAATTATAAATTTATTGTAAAAATAACACCACCATCGTATTCTACGACCCTGAATTAATGGGAAAAGACACCAAACTTAATACCCTTCAAAAAATAATAAGAAAACATCTTATAGAGAATCTTAAGAACTAATAAAAACGTCTTGAAGAAATCTTAAGAAATGATAACAACGTCTTGAAAAAATCTTACAAACTGATAAGAACGTCTTGAAGAAATCTTAAGAATTGATAACAACGTCTTAAAGAAATCTTAAGAACTGATAACAACGTCTTGGAAAAAATCTTACAAACTGATAAGAACATCTTGAAGAAATCTTAAGAACTCTTGAGAACCATCTTCAACATCATCAATCCTTATCTGTGACATCATCACTCTTATCTGTGACGTCTCTTATCTGTGACGTCATCAATCCTTATCTTTACAATCTCTTATCTGTGACGTCATCTCTTATCTGTGACGTCATCACTCTTATCTGTGACGTCATCTTGAAGAAATCTTAAGAACTCTTGAGAACCATCTTCAAGATATTCTTAAAATCTCAAGGTTTGTTACGCCATCTCTTGTGACATCATCAATCCTTATCTGTGACATCATCACTCTTATCTGTGACGTCATCTCTTATCTGTGACGTCATCACTCTTATCTGTGACGTCTCTTATCTGTGACGTCATCAATCCTTATCTTTACAATCTCTTATCTGTGACGTCATCTCTTATCTGTGACGTCATCACTCTTATCTGTGACGTCTCTTATCTGTGACGTCATCAATCCTTATCTTTACAATCTCTTATCTGTGACGACAATCTTAGATCGTTATCTGGTCCAGAACCGGCTTAACTCCCCTACTGAGTTATTTTATAAATCCCGGAGCCTTTGCTTTAAGAATTCACAAAAACATATCTCCTTGGCCACGCAGTTTAAATCTCAAATTAATATTAATCCTATGTTCGAAAATAGAACCACGGTGATTACGGTTATATTTTTTAGGATACCGGTAATATTACCGAATGCGGTTTCTGATAAATTTGGTAAAATTCGTGAACTGCGACAACCGCGCTCAAACACGGTTCGTGCGGTATTCCATAGCAACCTCTATAAACTATGACCAGTAGTAGGATCACGCCCGTGTCGTGTTTCCATATAGAAAAGTGGCAACTCTTTGCTGGGGAGACGATATTTGTAAAGAATAAACTACAAGTCGACATCGCGCTATGAAAAAACGGTAGTACTTAAAGTATTATGTTATTCACTCCTGAAGAGGTTCTCCAAGTATTCATATTTTTTTCCCATTTTTACGTCAAAAAACTATAGAAACTAAACGAAATAAATATATATAAATATATATATATATATATATATATATATATATATATATATATATATAAGTTTTCCATGGTGCGATGCCGACTTGTACTTTATTTTGTATAAATATCGTTTCCAAAGAAACGAGTAGCCACTTTTCTATGTAGAAATATGGCGCGATCCTACTACAGAAGTCGTTCGAAAATTAAATTCAAGAAGCGCAACCTTAAAGGTACCGCGAACCGTAACCGCGGTAACGGTGGTTTCATTTCCGAACATAAGGTAACCACAGATCTGTATGAATTTAGTATGTCTGTGAAGGTAACCTTATGTAACTAATAGATAAATATCACATTGTCAATAAATTAATCATTTCAAATTAAGAATGGTAGTACTATTTTAAGAAGAAAATATTAAAATATGAATTTATAACCAATAAATCACACTATTACAAAATAAAATTGAATTAATATCGGTCAGATTCTGGAGAAGAACATACCGATAATACATTATAAATTGGATCAATAGTTATATGCATATGCAAAGGAACTTAATGCAGTTGCCAGCATTAGTAAATACGTAGGTATGTATTTAAGTTCTAAAAATTAAATGATGGAAGGTATAGTAATGGCCACATCAGATTTTATTAATATTTTTTATAATGTTTATGTATGCTTTTGATACGAAATATATACCAAGAAGTATAAACAACTTAACAACTTTTAGGTCGCTAAAATATTGCAATGAAATGATAGCAATACTGTTTGTTCCGGTTCGTACAACAAAATTTGAATGGGATAAAGGACATCAGGGACTACTATACTCACGAGTGGTTTTTTAATCGCACGCAAGTGAAAATGTGCTTGCGTACCTATTGCGTAAAATGATATACATATGTATAGCTGATAATTCCATTGTTTATTTTTTCAAAAGAAGATAGCACCATGGTTTTCTTCAATTTATCAAATTCTTTACATTCAATTTTTTTCCTATTTGGTATTCATTTAAACATGCTTCTACAACATAAGGTGAATGATAAGCTTTACAGTTGTTAAAAGTGTATTCATTCATGTATCATATTTTCAATGAAGACATATAATTAATCCTCAGTTCTTTCGTACCAACGTTAAAGAGACTTTAGCTATTTTTACATGTATGAAGTCTTATTTTATTCCAAAATTATATTAGTTGATATTAAATTGTGATTTCCTTCTGTTATTTACTATTTGATATAAAGAATATTTAATTATCGTGTCAATTTACATATTTTGAAATTATCTGTAACAAGAAATGTAAAAATGTCGTCACTGTAACAATAAAAGAATACTAATTAAAATGTTAATTGTATTATAAAAGTTACGACAAGTGTATTTGTATTTTTACCTTTAAATAATTTATATAACAGTACATTTTTATATTAAATTAACAACAGAAACATCATTTTTCCTTGGCAATAAAATCATAATTAGAATCAATTAATAGTAGTAATGTTACTTATTTAAATAGTTAGAATACTTTTTATAGAAACTTTTCTATTGCCACAGTATCCTGTATTGACATACAATATATTTTTAAACTTTTCTGTATATAAAGATCCATACATTTGTAATATTATTAACAGTATATAATAAATTTATTTAAATTTTTTGACATTTCCACAATTTTTGAGACATCTATTAATATTCTCAAGAAGTATTAATGTATTTGTACTGAGTAAAACATTTTTCTTTGCAATTTGTTCTTTAGAATGTACTGTTTAAATTTGGAAGCGCGCGAGAAATAAATGTTTTGAATCGCGCCAACTTCATGGATGAGCGTTTTGTAGATTTGAACATTATGAAATTGAGCGATGCGAGAATTGAACATGGCGATGTATGACCATTAGGACGGTGCACATGTTGCCAAATGTACGTTTTGTAGATTTGAACGTTATGAAACTGAACGAAGTGAGAATTGAACATGTTGATGAATGAACATTAGGACGATGGGTGTGTTCCCGAATATATCTATTTGGTTGTTGTGCAACAAATATTTATTGTATAAAAATGGAAGTCTATTTAACGGAGAATTAAAGGCAGCATTAGTTCTACTAAATCCCAAACAAAAAAGATCAACTACCCTTGTGGTATATGTTATTGATACAAAATCACAAATATAATGACATTATACCTGTTACAAATGTTACATTGTTCATTATTATTTGAAAGAAAGAATTATCCACAAGAAGATAAATAAAAAATTATTAAGTAGTATTATTTTGATACAAATTATATTTTATAATTTCTAATGGGAGTAATGTCATTATATTAGTTTGTGATTTTATTTCAATACTATGGCTAACATTATAAATAAGTCTATGAAATTTTATATACATTCACTAATTATGTTCATAGGCGCCGACTACGCGGGTGCCAGGGATGCTCATGCACCCATAACTAGATACTCAATTATCTGCATTTTAAATAACTATAATATTTTAATATGTAATATTTATAATCTATTTTCATCATTGATCACACCAGTTGCGTTATAATTGAAATGGCACAAAGAATTCTAAATGCTCTTATTGCGACCAAAATAGATAGATGTAGCAAGGTGCCGTCTAACGTGTAAATGGTGAACTGTTTGCTTGCATCTGGGGGTGCGGTCCGAATCATGCTATCAAAGCTTACAATGCTCAGACCACGGAGTATAATATAACTACTATTAGAGGAGTTGCAACGAAGCAGCGAAAAGCGGCACACTTTCTTATCGCCGAGCGAAGAGAGAGATAGAAGATCGGAGGCCTACGTACGGCTGGCGATTATGTAGTTTATACGAGATCATGCATAATATTTCTCAAATAAAAAGACTTTCGGTGTATATTTTATTGATTTTTATTTAAAGGACAATGTATAATTAATTTTAAGACTTTATAGTTCAGTTACATTCGTATAGTATATTTATTTATTTTTTTAAATATGGACATTTCGATTTCTGCATACATATACATTTTAATTGAATAGTGGCCGGTTGCACCAATGTAGATTAAATATTAAATTTGGCTTAAATTAACAATATTGCGTTGCAATGAAAAGTCAAATGAATTATAATATATTGTTTAAGCCTGGCTTAAAATTTAAGCCTTGTTGGTGCAAATGGGCATAAGAGTTTCTAAAAATTTATTTGTTACAAATAAATCGTAAGCTTGAATAGATCCAAATATATCTACAATTGAAAGAATGTAATAATTTTTTTTGTTTTTGAGCATTAATAATCATATTTCTATTTGTTAAATAACGCCTTGGCACACATTTAATATTTCTAATTCTTCTAAAATTTTAGAAATATCATTTGGTAAAACTATTTTGTACACCTTATTAAATAGTTGTCCGTAAATAAAAATTGTTACATCTAAAGATTCCGTAATTAATAATTTCTTTTCAATTACTGGAACTTCTGTATTCGAAAATATTAATTTTAAATATACAAGGCATGCTTTGCCATTATTTGTTATTTTGCTCAAGGACCAAAATTCGTTAGGCAATGTGATTACAATATCATTTTTCAAAATTAAATTGAAAAGTGAAGGAGACGTCGTTGGAGTTTCCAAATTTGTTTCTAAAAAATATAGAGATCATGTCGATACGACTACATTTTTTTATAAAAGTACCATGATGTACTCGGATATCTGTTAATAATGATTCATTATTATCCTCATCGATATTACTGTTAACGAGCATGGTGTCGGTTGTCTTACGTTTTTTGATTATTGTATCATATTTAAGTATCTCACGTCTCTTTTTAGGGGTATTAACATTAAAATAATTTGGACAGTTTGGAAATATGGTAGGATAAGCACCTTTTTTCAAGTTAAATATTTTGTGTGGAATCTGAAAATATTCGTTTTACTTCCCACTTTCTTTCTTACTTAATTTATTAATGTAAAAAATATTATTAAATGCACAAACATGATTGAAGCCGTCAGTCCATTCTTTCAATATTTCCTCATCTTTAAAATGTTTGGCGCACACAAAGTCTTTGCGAGGTATTTTTCGTACCCAAATTTTCAATGTTTCTTCATCTTTAGGAGCGCCAAAAATTGAAACTTTTTCTTTACACGCTGCGTAGCCACTATTACAGTTCGGTACAAAACATTTTTTCCCCATTTTATATTAAATTAGAATACAAAACACTTCACAAACGTCAAAACAACCTTATGTCAAAGGGAATGTAAAGGTAAATCGATACGCTCATCGGCCTCCGATCTTTCATCTCTCTCACCGCTCTTTCTTTCTATCATGATAAAATTGTGAGACATAGCTAGGATAGGGAAACTACATTGCGTTGCACAGGCGTGGCTCAGACTGCTCACAGCTGGTCCGATTTGATTGAGCACGCTGACGACTGTGAACACGTTAACGATTTGAAAGGATTTGCCGGCTAAGCCGTTGCCCGGGAGACGCCCGAATGCATTAATTGTATTCTTCGGGGAGGCTCCTTTCGTGTCAATGAAAAAAAATGATGTAAAAATAAGATAATAAATAGATTTGCTTTTCTTTGAAATAGATCTTAACGGAAGATAGGCTTTTTTGCGCACTTCACTAACTTAATTTGGGGGAGAACTACAATAATTTAAGTTAGATCATAAGTATTATTGTACCTTTACTCCGCTTACAACTTCCATTTTAACAAAAATACTTCGACCCGTATTCTCACTTGTCGATTTTTACTTTCCGTCACCTTTAGGTAAGGTATTGCTTTTGGTAAAAAAAAAAATAGGTAGTAAGTTTTTAATGAATAAGCACATTTTAAGGTCCCTATTTTACGATTTTACTAATTTTAAGATGATGTCTGTATGTGTGTGTATGTGTCTGTCTGCTCTCTCTGTGTGTGTGTGTGCGTGTGTGTGTGTGCGTGCGAGTGCGTGTGTGCGTGTGTATATGGGAGACAAATTTTACTCCGACGATAACTCCAATACTACAATTCTAAAAATCATGACTCTTTCGTATTCCTCTTCTTTACATCCATAAGAGCTGATTAGATTTTGGTTATAATTGGTCAACCAGAAGTTCACTTATTTGAAGTTCTTAACAGTTTTTCTTGAAAAAGCGTAGTTAAATATCATTTTTGGACATTTTATGTGGTTTTCAATATGAAAGAATATCTTATTGTCTACACGGTTATAGAGTTACAGAAATTAAAGAGAGTATAACTTTCAAAAATCAATCAGTTTTGCTATATCATAGAAACAGCTGATATATTTTAAAAATTCTAATTGACAGATGTCAGTGTCAAGTGCAATTTACATAATGTATGTTCGTGTTATAATTTTATTGAATTTATAAGAACTTTCGGTATGGAATTTGTAAAAAATTGTATAAGTTCGTGTTACAATTTTACTGGATATATAGAACCTACAATTTCACTGGATATATAGAACCTTTTCAAGGAACTTTTGATATGGGATTTGTACAAAATAAATCAAATTGATGGAAGGACTTGTGCTGGCCAAAATAGATTTTTTAAATTTTATTTTATGAATAGACAAAAATAGGTACCAAATTTTTGCAAATTAAACCTATAATATTACAAATAAATGCTATTTATAATTTAATTTATTCTTATTTCTCTAATTTCTTAATATTGTTCAAGTTGAAGTTGTGATTTTTTAGTAACGCTACTTCAAGAGGTGAGAATACGGGCCTTCGTTGTTTCGGTACGTAATAGCATCAAAGAGAACTAGCGTGCAGACAGTGCTAACACTGCCCATCCACTTGACGTCACCTCTGACGTCATTCACCTGACAGTGCAAACTTTGAGCGTTGTGAACATGATTCGAACCAGCTATTAGTGCGCTGTTGGTACTGAAAGCATGATTCGGACCGCACCCTGGATTCCACATTTGACAGATCTCAAGTAATAAGTCGCAGACTTGTGTAGTGCGCATCTGTCGCTTTAGAGAATGGCGGTAAATTTGAAAGTAATTCTCAGCGTACTTGTGCAATGATTTAAGGAAAACATAATGGAAAGTAGTAAAGTTATCTGTTCAACTTTTTTGTGTGTGTTTTCTCAAATTTAATGTAGAAAATTCCTATCTTTCCTTTTTTAGGTGCTACACGTTCTACAACATAATAAACCCCAACACACCGGGACATGTTTATTTAATAATTCAAAACCTTAGCCTTAGCGTAATATAAAAACACACATAAAATAAGAAATAATAAATAAGTTCAAAGCAAAAAATTAAAAGTAGAGATAGTATGCAATGAGAATAAAATAAAACACTACAATATGAATTGTTTAACCCTAAACTATCAACAATTAACTGCAAACATCTTTCAAAATTTACCGCCATTCGCCAATTTCAATCAATAGTGTCGCAAACGTCACGTGCCGCGTGCGTATTACATGTCAAAACAAGTTACCTACTTTGACAGTATCACAGTTTAAGCGAAAATTTTTAAAATGTAAGTAATTTTGTTATATTAAAAAAAAATGTGATGCTAAAGAAGTGCAAACTTTTTAGATTTATATAAAACTATGTCAATGTGGAAGTATGTATTTAAGAAAGAAAAACAGGGGACACCAAAACAAAAATAAGAAAAATCTCACATACGTGATACAGATACTACAGAAACAGCTATTACATCAACCGTCATTAATAATTCAAATACATTCACCCTTATTCTGTAACTCAGTCGATAATATTTGTCGATCGATAATAATTTTTGACAAATAGAAACAAATGTAACATCTGTCAATTTCATTTTTTATTCAGTGTCTGCTGTAATTATTGGCTACAATTTATTATCGATCGATAAAAGTTATCGATTGAGTTACAGAATATGGGTGATTATCTGATAATGATTTGTCTAAAGCCGGTACATCAGAAAAATTTAAAATTGAGAAGGAGAGCAAACTCACACGAAAATTTATAGCTACCTGGTTAACTATATTTCCTTGGCTAGATTATAATTCAGAAGAGGATAAAGCATATTGCAAAATTTGTAAAAGAGTAATCGCTGACATATATTCGGCTTTCACTGATAAAGGATTTAACAGTTGGCAGAAAGCCATTGAAAGATTCAAAATGCATGAAAAATCAGAAATGCACAGAAAAAGTGTAGTTCAAGAATCTTACCAAGAAAAAAATATTTGTTACGCAAGGATTTACTGTAGTTGATTAATTTATATGTGTATACGTAATACATTGTTTATATAGGTTGGAAATAATAATTTAGGAGTTAGTTGTATTCAGGGAATGTTGTATTTGATATGCGACAAGAGGAACGGTATTCAGAATAAAGGGAGTGTTTAGTTTCATACTTGGTTTTTCTTATTTTCCTATTTTCTTAGTAGTCCTAATAGTTCAGAAGTGGTATAAAGAATTCGGGTTTAACTCTATTAAAATAAAATGTCAAAAATATTTAGACGGAGTAGTAGTAGTTCTGATCATTGTGATAGTGATGGTGAAAGTGTTACACATGCAAGGAAATTTGAAGAGATTTTAAGAAGAAACGTTTAAACGGTGATCTCTTCTCAAATTATAACTCATAAGACTGTGATATAATGCCACTATTCGATAAAAACATCAGGATTACACAACATTGGTCAAAGAAGTTACAAAATCAATGCATGGGTTTACCTGAACAGCAACAAGGCAGGCGTTTATGAACAACCAGTATATTCTTTCCAAATCATCATCAATTGAAATCCAAATATGTAAAGTACGGCAATGTTTTGGTCACACTCCAGATAGATGTTGGATGGTCGACAAATGATATAAAAGGGAAGTATCATTCAATGTTTTATATTTTATTGATCTATTTGTAAGTGGATATTTAGCTATAGAATATTTAGATACCTACCAACAGTGAAGTAATTTAGGAATATGCTCAGAAATCATATTTAAATTTAATTTAGACAGAATATGCAATAAAATGTTTTTCGGGGCAAGTAATGTTTCATGTAGGAAAAGGAAATTTAATTTTTAGTATTAATGATTTTGTTTTACCAATAAAAATTATGGTACCAGAACCAAATTTTGGGAATATTGACATTTTACCCAGTAATAAATAGCCCAAAGATTACTTTTAAAGTTAACGATACTAATGTAGAATTGGTTAAATCAAATGGAATATTTACAATTAATGCTATTTCATGTATTTATTTCAGCACTAAAGTTGACATTCTTGTAACTGAAAATATTACAATAAATCCGATGATAACTGGTTTTATATTTACGGCATTCGAAGATTACTCCAGGACGGGAAAGAAATGGTCGAGGGTACAACTATTAGAGAAGTTTCGGTAAACTAAACATAAGATAGCGACTTTCGAACAAAATGAACGAAATGAGGTATGCTATTTATTTTCTGATGCTTTGTTTTAAATACTATAGGATCAATCGGACAACTTAAAAGTCGTAATTAGTAAGTTACCACAGCCAAATTTAGTAGTGGGAGCCATTAATTCAGATGATATGAGTAAATTGCATAACCTAAATAGAAAACATCATAATTGTTTTGCAAAAAACAGTTATGAGTTGGGTTCAAGTTCAACTGATCTTGAGCGTGAAATTGTATAAATCAAAATTTCTAATTTACTAAAAGCCGGTGTTATTCGTAAATCTAATTCAGAATTTGCAAGTCCCATAGTTTTAGTATCTAAAAAGAATGGTGACCATCGATTACACATTGATTATAGTACTTTGAATGCAGTAACTATAAAAGAGATATCCTATACTCAATATTGAAGATCAGTTAGTAAAACTTTCAAGCAATTGTGTTAGGTTTGGGAAGGATATAGACCACATTAGTGAGGTTAAGATTTTCGATTGGCGCGAAACCCTAAATCAAATCAGAATGTATCTAGTTCTTATGAAAGCGCATTTTCAAGTCATATTATTAAAGCTATTCTGCGTGTCTTACGTATAATTTTGAGTTTCTTACTAACTGTTAACAATACTCTTTTCTTTCTGTATAGTAAGAGTATAAACAAAATAATAAGTTAAGCATAAATTCATTTTAAAGAAAGTAGGATTGCAAATAGTAACATAGTAACTGAATTTGTAGGTTAGTTTTGAAATTGACGCTGTTTATCTTTAAAGTTATAATATAAGGTGGTTATACGTTTTTCATTTTTGTTATTTGCGATGTCTGAAAGGGTTATTAAGTTGTCCGCAATAAATAATTTCTTTGCTGACGATTTAATTTATCAGGATTAAATAGAAAACAGCTACGACCTACGTTTTAATGATTTGCACTTGTTGCTTTAATTACAGATTATTCAATAATTTTGGGTGTTTTAGATGTCTTATACGACGAAAGTAGATAGACAATACATTAGAGATTTGTATTTATAAAGTTTAATAGATAAGATTTTAAAGTTCATTTGAACATTTGAAAATAGCATATTTTTGTTCCCGTATGTATAACATGGGAGTATAAATCGGCAAAGGCGAGTTTGCGTTTTAGTTTGAATTTTCCGCCACAAATTAACCGTTATACTAACGTGGTCTATTGCTGCAATGGCAATCTAATGTAACCTTAAAGCCAGTGTTGTAATTTAGTAGGGTCTAATGACGAGCGTGTTAACCATACTTATGAGTTGGAAACATTAGTTGCTGTTGAATCAATTAAGCGGTTTAGAATGTACGTCTCAGGTACAAAATTTAAAATTGTGACTGACTGGTCAGGAGTTCGTGCCACGTTCATCAAAGGCGACTTGCCACGTATTGCATGATGATGGCTCCAAATACAAGAATTCGATTTATTCAAGATGGAACGTAAGTTCCATGACGACATTGGTCACCCCAGAATTAAAAAAAAGTGTGAAAAATTAATTAAGTCTGAATTTTGTTTTCCACAAATGACGCATTTTATTTGAAAAAAATATATGTATAGAGTCTTGTTTAAATTGCACGTACAAAAGGGTAATTATGGTAGACAGGAGGGTATGTTACATGCGATTAGAAAACCAAATGAACCAATGCGTACCGTACATATTGACCATTTAGATCCTTTCGTGAAAAGTAAAAGCGGTAAGTCATATTTACTCGTAGTTATAGATTCGTTAACAAAGTAAAAAAGTATACCGTTACTAAACCTACTCGTACCCTTAGTTCACGCGAAACAATTTTGCATTTAAGAGTTTTGTAACTAATAAATAAATAACTAAATAAATAAAACATGCCCAAAATGCGATTGCTACCCCCGAGTAAACGGTCAAGGTGAAAGGGTAAACAGAACTATTTTAAATGCATTGCGTACGACTAATGTTGATGAACATGAATCACATAGCAACAATGGCAAAGAAACTTGTAATATATTTTCTGATTATTTCCAGTCTGTCTTTGTCCCTAGTGATGCAAACAATGGTTTTTGTAATTTGAGTTCCAAAACCTCATTGACCCATATTAACAATATCGAAGTAAATGAAGATATAGTTAAAGAAATTCTACAACATCTTGATACTAATAAAGGTGCGGGTCCAGATGACATCCCTGCTTTCTTCATAAAAGAATGTGCGAACACATTATGCCATCCTTTAACTTTAATTTATCAAAAATCTTTAAATGAATGTCACTTTCCTGATAAATGGAAATTGGCCTATGTAGTACCAATACATAAAAAGGGTAATAAAAACAATGTAGAAAACTATAGACCAATCTCCAAACTCTGCATATTTGAAAAAGTTTTTGAAAAAATCGTTTACAAACAATTATACGCTTCTATAAAACAATGTATAATCCCTCAGCAACATGGTTTTATATCTGGTCGATCAATTGAAACAAATTTGTTAGAATATTGTGATTATATACTTCAGGCAATGGATGACCAAATAGAAGTTGACTCCGTCTACACGGACTTCTGTAAAGCTTTTGACAAAATCCATCATGACTTATTTATATCCAGACTTTCTGAAGTTGGTGTAGCGGAAAAATTATTGAAATGGTTTGCCTCATATTTAACTAATAGAAAACAGCGTGTTGTTGTGAACGGATTTTCCTCAGACGATGCTCTTGTAACATCAGGTGTACCACAGGGATCTCATCTCGGACCCCTGCTTTTCACTATATTTATTAATGATATATCTTCTTGTTTTAAATCTTCCAAATTCATTATGTACGCTGATGATTTAAAAATTTATCGTAAAATTCAAAGTATGCATGACTGCCAAGAACTGCAGAACGATTTAAATACATTTGTTCAATGTTGCGAAAAACGCAAATTGTTACTAAATATTTCAAAATGTAGCTATATCAAATTCACTAGAAAAAGAATTAACTTCAATTACAATTATCATCTTAATGAAAATGTAATACAAACTGTTTTCAGCATTAGGGACTTGGGAGTAATGTTGGACAGTAAATTGATGTTCGATAAACATGTAGATGAAATTGTTAAAAAGGCATTTAAAATGCTTGGCTTTCTTATTAGAGCGAGTTCTAATTTTAAACATCCATCAACTTTGCTGTCCTTGTATTATAGCTTAGTAAGAAGTCATTTAGAGTTTGCTTCTGTATGCTGGAGTCCATGGTATTCAGTCTATATTACTAGAATTGAAAGTATACAAAATAAATTCATTAAATATCTGAAATTCAGATTTCCAGCATACAGAGCAAAGTTACTAAGTTTAGAAAATAGGAGGAAACTCAAAGATTTTATATTTCTGTATAAATTGTTTAATAATATGACAGATTCACCATACCTATTATCTAAATTTAATCTTAGGGTTCGTAACCATGATTCTAGATGTATGAACTTATTTAGCATTCCACGGTGTAAAACAAACTCAGCTCTTAATTCAGCTGTAATTAAACTTAGTAATATGCAAAACGAAATACAAACAAAAATTAATTTACCAGACATGATCTCGTCACCTTTGCTTACTTTTAAACGTATTTTATCATTATACTTGCTATAATTTCATACTTGTTTATATTTCGATAGTATTAAATAATATGTTAAATTCTATTTAAGTATTAATTATTTTTCTATTTAGTATTGTGGCTCTTGTACTCACTCAATGTATATATAGAGATTCTCTTTTATTGGGATATTTTATCCTGTTGAGAATCCAAAATATAAATAAATAAATAAACATGCTTGGGATGAGACTCTTCATGGTATAACATGGGGTGTAAACAATACAATAAACGAAAGTACCAAATTTACTCCGTATGAGTTCATGTTTTTATTTAACGGTAATCCAATTTTAAATGAGAATGCTATAAATTATAGTAGGAATAATAGCAACGACGTAAAGTAAATAGGAAACAAGCAAAATTACATAGGAAAGGTGACTTAGTATTATGGAAAAATTGTAATTGTGGGGCCACAGGACCTTTGATTTGTGGGTAATATTATTGTCAAAGGGTTTAGTGATGCACAAATGGATATAGAAACACCATTTTAAATGGTAAAGTTACTTCAGAAATCTATATAAAATAGGCTAGAGGTTATGAAGACGTTACAGACAGAGTTTGTAAACTAGACAAAATATTGTATGGTTTGAGAGAAAGCCCTCGAGTATGGAATGATTGTTTTGAGGTCCTTTTCTGAAAGTTAGGCTTTGAAAGAAGTAAATAAGATTTGTTTGTTACCAGAAATGAAGATAATAAGATTTATCATTTGTGGATAATTTATTGATTTGTTGTAGAAATGAGAGAGAGGGAAGGCTTCATAGAAGTACAATGAGCGATAGTGTAAGAAATTTTTATTGCTTAGCGCGGCATGTCGCTATGAACAATGCCGTTCGCAGTGAGTTTATTTTTGTGATAAAGGCAAAGTTGTCAGTTACTTGTTGAAGTAGTCCCTGAGTCTGTTTTTGCAGAACATACTACAAGTGGTTGAACTTGCACATAATCATAGTTGAGTTACAGTTTTCTGTATAAACATGATGCGGTGTGCAAGAATTTAAAAGAGCTGAGTTTACATATGACGAAAATTTTAGTGTTGCGGTATGAGCCAAGTGCGGGCCATACAAACACGCCATGAGATAATCTCATTTCTTTTCAGACAATCTTGGATGCAGTGAGGACACTGCATAATGCAGGATGGCCGAATGTTACGCAAGGATTTACTGTAGTTGATTAATTTGTATGTGTATACGTAATATATTGTTTATATAGGTTGGAAATAATAATTTAGGAGTTAGTTGTATTTGATATGCGACAAGAGGAACGGTATTCAGAATAAAGGGAGTGTTTAGTTTCATACTTGGTTTTTCTTATTTTCCTATTTTCCTAGTAGTCCTAATAATTAATGTTTTAACTAGTTTGTCAAAATGCAAACAAAATGAAATGCACGAGGCAAGAATTTGTTTGCAGAAAATCGTAACTACTGTAATATTTTTGGCAAAACAAGGCCTTGCTTTGCGCGGTAAAACGGACAACACTTCAAATTTCACTTAATTACTCCAGTTAAGGGCAGAAGATGTGCCGCAATTAAAAAAAAAGGGTTGCATAAAAGTAGTTATACATGGACATCCCACGAAATTTTAAATGAAATTCTTGATATGTGCGGTAACGATATATTAAAAATAATTTTGCAAGATATAAATAATAATCTTTATTATGGATTAATACTCGATGAAACAAACGACATTTCAATTAAAGAACAAATATCTATATGTATCAGGTCTGTAAACAAAAACTTTTGAAATAGAAGAATATTTTATAGGGTTTTATGAAACCGAGAGAACAGATGCTGAAACTATTTTTCAAATTGTTAATGATGTAACTATAAGATTAAATTTGAATATAAGTAATTTAAGAGGGCAATGTTTTGACGGAGCTAGTAATGTATCCGGTATTCATAATGGTTTACAAACTAAAATTAAAAATTTAAAATCAAGAGCTGTATTTGTCCATTGTCACGCACATTCATTAAACCTTGTAACCCAAGACTGTATGAAAAATGTTGAAGAAGCACGGGATATTTTAAATTTAATCAGAGAATTAATAACTTTTGTTAGAAGTTCTCCAAAAAGATTGGCATGGTTTAAGGGATATCAAGAAACTGACTATGTATCTCTAAAGTCTGTGTCTAAAGCTTCGTACAGACCTGAGCATTGCGCCGAACAACAAACAGAACGTCAAGCAGAATGGCGAACGAAACACCAGTTTGGACGAGGACACGAACGCGTTTGCGAACCCATTTGTGTTCGCGTTCGTGCGCGCTGTCGTTCCCATCAGTTGTCGGTTTTTCCGCGAGCATCAAAGGAAATGCGCGCGAATGTGTTTGCAGGTTTGGACGGGACGATAAACACAACGGCGAACCTTGAGGAGAACGCAAGTGTTATTCTCGTGTTTATTGTAATTTTGATTATGGAGTGGTCAGAAGAGAAATGTTTGCAACTAATTCAATTGTACCAACAACATGAGTTATTGTGGCAAGCAAGACATCCTCAACATTATAGTAAATTTAAAAAGCAAGACGCATGGGAAGAAATTGGCCAAGAATTAAACACCGATCCAGAAGTATGTAAAAAGAAAATAGAGTCATTATTATCATCCTTTCGACGGGAAAAAGCTAAAATTAAAAAAAGCCGGGGAACAGGGACAGGTAGGTTTTTAAGTAAAAACATTCACTATATCGGATTATCGAATTTACTTACATTAGAATTTGTGTTATAGAAAGAGATGACATATACGAGAGTTATTGGTTTTCTTTCAAAGCAATGATTTTCCTACAGGACAAAGATGAACCGAGGCCAAGATTAAATACATTAACAGTAAGTTTTAATTATTTTTTCCCTTAGTAATTATTATGTACGTGTAACCACAATTTCATGCATATTCATTTTGCCATTCAACACGTCCTTCAGTTATAAAAAATTCTGCCAATTCTAATCGAACTTCTTGAGCTGTGTGTGTTGATCTACGTGGAGTGTTTCGGAGACAAAGGAATGAATCTGCATTTTCGTCAACCATTGTCCTCCAGTTCCCTTCTATTAAATTTCCTTCGTTTGTGTCTTGATCAAAGGTTCCTGGTGGAGTGTAAAATTGTCGAGATGTTTTATCTCTTCGCAGAAAATTGTGTAGGTGCGCTATTGTTAATACAATCTTACAATACAATTTTAGTTTTGTCAAAGTACCGTAAATTATTATTTTTTGGGACATTTAAAAGTGTCTGCCATGACCTTGGAACCGCCATAGCTGTCTGCCATTGTTTTTTTTTTTCAATATCAATAATTAAGTATTTTAAAATATCCAAGTGGCACCCTTGTCATTATTACGTTGAACTCAGTCAAATTTTTACACCTTTTATACCCGAGTGACTCTACAGGAACCGCCGGCTGAACTAACGAGTCCCCATTTCATGTACGGCAGGTGTAAGAGAGTAAACGAAAAAAATATAGGGTTTTACAAAATACCGTAAGTCTGCCGGCCACTGGCTCTTAGACTACTACGATGTGCTGCGAGCAAAGCTGGGCAAGCAGCAGGCCTCCTGGACTTTAAACCGTTTTCCCGCAACCTTCGGCGAACGGTTCGTGCAGAAATATCAGTTCCATAAGCATCAGCCATTACACCAGAAACAATAGTTGATGGTATACCTCGATCGCGTAGTACACATAACGTTAATAAACGCTCTTCTCGGGGGTTTGTGATGCGTGATCTTCCTGATCCCAGTCTTCTGGTGTACAGCCCAGTTTGACGATAACGTTGGATTGCATCTTGGACAGTACTTTTTGGTACATTCAAAGCTTCGGCGATATAACGTATACTACGTCCATCACTGTTTAAAGCTACTGCTTGAGCAACAATTTCAGATTGCATTTTAGAAAATATATCACATTCAGCAATTTTGGCCACGAGTGTACATTCGTATTTTTTACTATTTTCCTTTAATTCGATTGAGCTGGAATCCCCTATCAATCGTTGGAGAATTCCTTACAATCCATATTTATTAAAAAATATCGGGCTCACATCAATATAGAATTATGATCATCAGTTAAGAGTATAAAATACATTTGTGATTACTTATGCAAGGGCCACGATTACGCCTCCATAAAATTAGGTCAAATGGATAAAAATAAAACATTCTAATAGAACGAAATTAACGTTTTTTTATCTTAATCATTCATAGATACGATTTAAGTGATTTCGGTTTGCCACAGCCGAATGACACAGATAATGAAACTAATGATAATGAATAGATATGAATGCCAAAAAATATAGGGTGAGAAAAATGTAGCTTTATTCAACAGTGAGCAAAAGGATATATTACAAAACATTTTAAATGCAGTCAACGATGCAACTTGTAAAAACACAACACACTGATCAGTATCCTAAGAGGACAAGGGTCGAACTGTTTATTCTGTTTGTAAATTGCCAGCCCCTGTAACTGACGGTTGTGTTTGTAAAATTAAAGCTAATAGTATTTAAGGGAAACTAATTACAAATGCAACAGTAATAATTTGTTTTTTTTTTATCAATTTTTTATTAAGAATTAAAAACTATATGTTTTTGTTTTATATTTTGTTTTACTGTTAATATTTTATATTATGTTTTTGTTCTTATATATTATGTCAAAAATAAATATATTATTAAATGATTAAATATTTATTTGTAATGCTACCTATCTAAGATAGTGACATACGGTAATTCATTAAAATTGTCGTAGTGATTACACATGTTGTAAATCTTTTCAGTGATTTTGTACCAGGTGTTGGTTCGTAAAATTTACGAAGGGTTAGTATTACTGTTAGTTTTTTATACATTAATAGGAAAATTGTCTTCTAAGGCTAAATTATGAAGAACAGCACATGCCCTTATAAAATGAACAATATCGTTAATTTTTCTTAATTTTAAGTGATATAATTGTCTAAATTTTTGTTTCATTATGCCAAAGGAATGCTCTATTATGTACCTATTCTTAGACAATTTAATATTGTAATTAATTTGTCTCCGAGTAAGATTCCTTCGATCTTTAAATGGTGTCATGAGGTTTCTAAGGCGAGGGTACCCACTGTCCCCAAGGATGTGATAGTTTCCACATTTTTGATTTAAAAAATCACTTAAAGGTGATGCTCGAAACACTCGACTGTCGTGCACTGAAGCAGGAAATCCTACATATATATCCCGTATTTTTCTTTGATGATCACATACTACTTGCATCTGAAACAGAAAAGTATTTGTTAATAAAATAAATTTTATAAAGTAGTAACGTAATTACCTATATCGAAAAAAAATATTTTCTATTTATATATGAATCAGGATCATTTTCTGGTTTATCTATTTTGATGTGTGACCCCAATTACTCCAGGAAATCCATTTTCTCGGAAATATAATTATATTTCTAATTTTTCTTCATCCGTGGGCCACTTTATTGTTTCAACAAACAAATTTGATATGAAGTAAATCATTCGTTCAATTATTTTCCTTATACTACTTATGGAAATCCCAAACCGATCTGCAACATCTCTATACGAAGCAGCTTCGTGACCAGCAAACCATAAGAATACGAATACATATCCTTTCGCACTTAATTTACCAAATTCTCCAATTTGGTACGTAAAATATTGCGAGTTTTTCAATCTTTCGGCAATATTAATTGCAACATGTCGACCAACACGGAAATGTTGAAGAAATTCTGTATCCGTATAAGCATTCTTCTTAGTTCTGCTCAAGACTTTTTATATAATAAAATCTGAAGGTAGTAAGAAGTTAATCCAAAAACTTTTCTGAAGTTGCAAAATTGTTTAACTTCAAGTAGACTTCAAACTACTAGTCACGGACCAAAAATCTACTAGTACATTAACAGCACTGCGCATGTCAGTAATCAAAATTCTTCCAGGAGTTCGGAATTCTTAGAACGGTTCGAAATCAATTCGAAACCGTTCTACGAACACGATTACAAATTTCGAACCGTTCGAATTTGCACTACGAATACCAAATAACGAATGCGCATGGGTCGTTCAATTCGAAACGAGTTCGAACTACACTACGAACAAAGCTTGCTTTGTTCGTAGTGCAGTTCGAAATCGTTTCGAATTTACCCAAATGAAGAAAGGCAAGAACCCGTAGGCGCTAAACGTACAACTTGTTCCATGTGTCCGTCAAAAAAACGTAGGATGACCACCAATTATTTTAACCAATGTTGACGTCCTTTTTGCGCTGAACACCGTGCTATGTGCTGTGTAACCTGCGATACTCTAAAATAATTTTTACCTTTTTTATGTATAATTATTTACTTTAAGTTCTGTTTAATGTATTTACGTATTATTATAAAATAAAAAATGAATAATTCATTTGATTTTGATTTTTTAATATGCAGTCGTAAAATTTACGAACGGTTGGGGTTTATGTAATAGCAAATGAACGTTAGTATTCTAAGGTTAAATTTTTATTTTATAAAATGAAATTGATAAATTATGAATGTAAACATTTTCTATTGTTCAAATATAATTTTTATTTCAATATTGAATAACCTGTGAATGTACACGACGCAAAAGTTTATAACCCATAAAGTATAATACATTTTGAAGATTACACGATATATCTGTCAACATTTTTATTTATTATTGTTATTATTAGATTCCTGCATATGAGTATTAAATCATAAATAAATAAATATAAATATATCATCACGGCATATTACCCATTACTGGGTGCGCCAGTATCTACAACACATGTAGACATCGGTAATGATATATTTTACCGTGTGGGCACTTTCCAGGCGTCACCTCACGAGCACTCATAGCTGGTGTGGAGAGTGCACCATAGGGATCACTTTTGTGCCATTTAAAATTGAAAATATTTGGCGTCTGTCGGGATCGAACCCGGTTCCCCCAGGTTCGCGACCAGACTCTCAGGCACGCGGCCACGGGACCCCATAAATCATCAATTAGATGATATTACCGCAATATGTAAGTATATCTAATATTTTATATTGAAGTTATGTTACATAATACATTAATCCCCATTTGGGGCTCATGGAATATGCTACTCTGAAAATACAGTATTTCGTAGGTATGTTATTTGTTGTTACATATTTTCGTGTATTTTTTTTCTGTGTTTAGTTCAACATGGCTACTAGAAAATATCTTAGGGCCGGTCTTATAAACAATAAATTAATCCTCAGTTAGTTACTGCACAAGTAAATTAAATGGACCATTAAAAAAGAAATAGATGTTATAAAACTAATCTCACTATCAAATAACTAACGGGGGATTTAATTCAATTTTAGTAGTGTGTTTGTGGTTTTGTGAAAAGTTTCTATATTCACATTCGTTATAAACGTAAATCAGTTGATTTGACAGTTGGAAAAGAAACGAGATCGTGGGAAAAATCATATTGATATTGCAAAATATAACCTATTAGATATTGTTGAATATTATTTTCATATAATTTGGAACGACCCGGTTGCGTAAAATCGTAAGGTTATTACTAGCTGATTCATTGCGAAATTGACATATTTCTTAATGTTAGTGGTCTTATATTTCGTTCAATCTGTCCCAATATGTGTAACACACATTGTTTTGACAATCGAAATCTCTTTTTAAACCCATGGCTCGTACCACGATCATGGTTTTAACAAAAACGCTGTTTTAAGAAATGTCAAATTCAAATTTCAAAATGTAATTTCACCCTTATGTTAGAAGAACAATTTATTTAAAAATATTTGTTTGAATACAAACTATGTTTTGCTTTAAAATCATATTTTGATAAATTTTATAGTATTAATTATTATCATTAAATAATGAAATTTGACATTTCTTAAAACAGTGTTTTAGTTAAAACCGTGATCGTGGTACGAGCCATTGTCATCATATATTTCATATGGATTTGTCCTGTTTCGGAACAATTTTGGTAGCCTATCTCGTGCAAATATAAATGCATCATCATTATCTGTTTATGAATCCGAGGACACTGATGATACAGACTCTAAAGATGACATACTCGACACAGACATTTCTTAAAAAAATATTTAAAAAGTAAATAGTTCCCTATTTCAATTGTTTTAAAATAAACATAACCAAAAAAAAATACAGTTTGACATTTCTTTAACAACTAATTTAAATCTAATAGCATGAAATTCCGCAGTTACTTTAATAGGTCGATTTACTGGTCATTAAACTTTTATAATACCCAAATCTTCAGTTAAATTAGTTTAGTAGCTAACTAAATTTTAACTGTTGATTAAATAGACCGGCCCTTAAACTTCGAGATATTGAAGACTTATTCGAAAATGATGAACTTTTTGAAGATTTAGAAAGAGAATCGGTTGATATTGTCGAATTGTCACCCGGTATTGTTGATGTAGTATTATAATGTGAAGACTTTAACGATGATATTTTAGAAGACACTATTCCGCAAGGAGTCCCTGACCAACTAGAAGTACACTCAAGTACTTTGGAAGATAATCAAACATCTAAGAAAAAATCAAAACTCAGTAGTGATTGGAAGAAGCGGGATGCCAACTTTTCCAACAATACACACCAAAGTAACAATGTTTCTGAAATAAAGTCAGATGTTATTCAAAATCTGAAAAATAAAACACCTATTGAAATATTTGAAGAATTTTTCGACGAAGATTTGTTGGAATATATAATTGCGCAAAAGTATAAATTTCGATAAACAAAACAACAGACATAGTTTTCAACTTCCCACAAATTGCCTAAGAAAGTTCATTGGCATCTTTCTATTATCAGGTTATCATACTTTACCGCAAGAACAATTATACTGGTGTGAAGACGATGACTTGAATCTAACTAAAAATATAAAAAGCAACTTGCATTTTAACTACAATAATCTATTATTTACTACGGAGAAGAAAGATAATTTATTTAATATCCGACCAGTAATTGATAAATTATATTCCAATTTTAAAAAGTTTGGAATATTTGCACAGAAGCTTTCAAGCGATGAACAAATGGTGCGTTATTATGGACACCATTTTTTAAAACAATTTATAAGAGGCAAGCCGATAAGATTCGTCTTCAAACAATGGGACATGTTCTGCTCCGAAACCGGATATTATTTCCATATGGATATTTATGAAGGAAAAAATGAAGAACAATTAGTAAGAGGTATTGGAGCTTTAGTGATAATAAAAATGACATCTTTTCTACAATATTCATCAGAATATGAAATTTTTTTCCGATGACTTTTTTACTAGTTTCGAATTACTAAAGACATTGAAAGAACGTAATATAAGAGCGACTGGTACAGTTCGGTACAATAGTATGAATAAATGTCCTTTGAAGCCTGATAATATAATGAAAAAAGAAAAACGAGGAGCATATGATTATTGTTATGATGAAAATAATGATATTTTTGCGTTGGTTTGGAATGACAACTATGTCAAAATATTATCAAATTATTTAGGACTACAGCCTATGGGTAAAGTTAAACGATATTCGAAAAAAGAAAAGAATGTCAAGTGGATATATAATAAGTACATGGGTGGGGTTGATAAATTAGACTGGAACATTCAGAAGTACCGAATCAAATATAGAGGCAAGAAATGGTACTTACCTCTTTTTACAAACGCCATTGATGTTGCTATTGTTGCCCTTTACAATGCTTCAAATAAAAACATGTCATCAAGTTTCAGTATAATACAAAAAAATCGCGTACCTGTAGATGTTAGATTTGATACTATTGGGCATATTTTGGAAAGGACGCTAGAAGGAAAACAAAGAAAATGCGCAGTATGTAGCACAAACGTGCGAAAACAGTGCAGCAAATGCAATCCAGGACTACATTTAGAATGTTTTCCTACATCGCATAAAAATAATTTTCAGTTTTTCTATAGAATATTCTTTTAGCTCCAGCAAAAGAAAAAGCTGTGGAAAATATATTTGAGTAATAAAACGATTAGTAATTTTGAAAAATATAAAGAACAAAGAATCGTAGTTAAAGAAAAGGTTAAAAAACCCAAGACCGAACGGTGGGAAGCATTCAGACAAAAGATAGGAAATGAAAAACTGCTTTTTAGAACTTTAAAGAATCTCAGAAAAGGAAAAATAAATTAAGTAAATTGTATAGAAGATGAGAAAGGAAATTTATTAGTTACAGACTCTGATATATTAGAAAGATGGAAAAGGCATTTTACCGAAATCCTGAAAGCGGATACGGAGGCACCAATACAAGACCAACAAGTTATGATAAATGATATAAACCCGGAAGATATAATAAGTACAAAAGAATTGAAAGAGACAATTAGCAAGTTAAAAAACGGGAAAGCTGCAGGACAAGACAATATCAAGGCAGAATTGTTAAAATATATGAAAGGAGATGCAGAAGACTTATTTTATAAAATATTAAACATAGCTTGAAACAGCACCTGTATCCCAATAGACTGGACACTAGCAACTATCCTGCCCATCTTCAAAAAAGGAGACCCTAAAAATGTAATAATTACAGAGGAATTTCTATACTAAGTACAGTTAATAAAGTATACGAGATAATATTGGAAATCAAATTAAGAAAGGTATTGGAGCCCGCCCTGGATGATAATCAATGTGGTTTCAGACCAGGACGAGGTACAACAGACCTTATTTACTCGGTGAGGCAATTAACTGAAAAAGCAAATAATTTTAACGAAAAGTTGTTTTTATGCTTTGTTGACCTGGAGCTTTTGACACAGTACTTACCCAAAGAAGAAATATGGAAGGTTCTAGAAAAGCGAGGAGTTAATAGTAAGTTGCTCAAAGCTACCATGAGTATAATATATAAGTATACGAGAAATACGATAAGAACATACAATCCGGTATCAGGAGAATTTACTACCAGAATGGGTGTAAGAAAAGGTGGTATCCTGAGCCCTCTCCTCTTTATGGCTCTCATGGATGAAATAGGCAAGGAGTGCAGACCTAGCTGTAAAAAAGTTAGAGTGGGAATAAGAAACCTGCAACAAGTACTGATCTTGGATATGTTATACGCTGATGACATGATGATCGTGACAAATTCCGAAAAAGATCTACAGAATAATATTAATATCTGGAACGAGGACTTTATGAAGTACAGACTGAATATTAGTGTAAAAAAGAGGTGAATAAAAACACAAAAATTAGAATATTTAATAGTGTGTATGTGCCTGTGCTAACCTACGGCTGTGAAACGTGGACGTTAAACGACAGTAATACAAGAAGTAAAATTCAAGCGTGTGAGATGCGTTATCTTCAAGCGGTAATCGGTGTGTCTAAAAGAGACCGAATACGTAACGAAACTGTGAACGAAAGGTGTATTGTTAAACCGGTGCTAGACAAAATAGGAAAGAGACAGTGGTTTGGCCACATGGTACGGATGGATGAGCAAAGAATGGTGAAAAACTTATGGAAATTAGGTGTTGACAAAAAGCTCCAAAGGGGGAGACCAAAGAAAACCTGGAACAATAAAATGGCAAAGTATTACAAAATATAAATATAAACTGGAAGGAAGCAGAAAGAAAGGCGAAAGACAGGAAGGCATAGAGAAAATTCTGTGCCAACACCTCTACACCGTAAGGTAGATGAGGCTCTGGATTAAGTAAGTATTCTTTTAAGTTGTTACATAATTTTTAACACCGTATGTACCATGAGCGCCATTTGGGTATCAATAAAAAATGTCATGAATATTTTTTTTTATTTATTTAACAAAAACCGCCTGGATAACATATCCTAAAATGAATTTTCCAAAAATTTTGAACAAAAAAAAATTTACAGTTACCTCTACACCGTAAGGTAGATGAGGCTCTGGATTAAGTAAGTATTCTTTTAAGTTGTTATATAATTTTTAACACCGTATGTACCATGAGCGCCATTTGGGTATCAATAAAAAATGTCATGAATATTTTTTTTTATTTATTTAACAAAAACCGCCTGGATAACATATCCTAAAATGAATTTTCCAAAAATTTTGAACAAAAAAAAAATTACAGTTAATGATTTAATGGAGGGGGGAGCGCGAAGCGAAAAGTTTCCGGGGGGTGGGGAGCAAAAATTTAAGTTCCGCCACTGAGTGTGATAAAGAAGTGGCCGTTTTTAGAAAACAAAAAAAAAACAAAAAAGTTGAATTATGCCGAAAGTGGTAGATCATGAGTAAAATGTTTTTGTTTCATATGTAAAATTTTCTGCTGAATTAATGGTAAAATAAAAAATATTTGACTCCATTTAAAATAAGAAAGTTTGATAGGTACTACTTCCCGTTAAATCGTGTGCCACTGCTATGAATATATTTTACTTGAAACGGGCATGTCGGAAAACCGCTAGATACCAAATTCCGTAAAATATTGAATAATTTTTAAAATAAAGATAGCCTAAGTTCGTCCTAGGACACCTGTATTGTGATCTAATAATTGTATTGCAAATTATTTTAATGTTGCCAAAATCACAAACTTTTTATTTAGAATGAATGTTACCGGAATTCATCATAAAGATATTATCAAATGAGTTAAAAACAATATTATTTTGTTCATGTCTACATGTGTTGTAGATACTGGCACACCCAGTAATGGGTAATATGCCGTGATGATATTTTTTTTGTCAACTTTTTTTGTAAGAAGTAAATTAAATAATGATTACTATTCGTGTCTTTATCATAAAAAGATATTATGGTGGAAAAAGTTATAAAAAATACGGTATTATTATATACAAACAATATTATTTTGTTCATGTCTACATGTGTTGTAGATACTGGCACACCCAGTAATGGGTAATATGCCGTGATGATATATTTTTTTTTCAACTTTTTTTGTAACAAGTAAATTAAATAATGATTACTATTCGTGTCTTTATCATAAAAAGATATTATGGTGGAAAAAGTTATAAAAAATACGGGATTATTTTATATATATATATATATATATATATATATATATATATATATATATATATATATATATATATATATATATATACGGGGAGTTTATTCTATCAGTAAACATAGGGTATATCATTGCCATAGTTACGGTATGAATGTATGACAGCAATGTATTGAAGCGTTTATTTTATGAGTAAACATAGGCGTTTAACATGGGAAGCAGTTTTTTGTAAATACATAGTGTCCGGCTAAAAATCTAACCATTTTATTGAACATAATAGTACATTACATCTTGTACATTATTTAATATTAATTACTTTAATAATATTGCAAAAAATGCAATAAATTACAAAAATTGTCAAATAAATAATTATTTCAGTTTTTTATTATACAATATGAAAAGATTTCCGAATGTCTCCGTGGCGCAGTGGTCATAACACTAGGTCTTCTGTTCAGCACTCGTGGCGAACAGACGTGCGAGTAATCAGTGTGTAGTGAATCCGATTTTTTCTCATAAGAAACCATTGGTTTAACTAAAGTTAGTGGCAAAATAGTTAAAGTTAGGGTGGCGCGATTCAAAGCGAAACCAAAACGAAAGAAAACCACAGTTTTTGACAAAACTAAAAACAGTGTAAATGTGTGTGTGAAAGGTAAAAAGAAAGTGACTGATAATAGTGAAAAAGTGGAAAGTGTGAGTGTGAGTGCAAGTGCTAGTACCAACAGTGAAGAGGCGGACATCCGCCTCAAAAATGCGGTGGACCAGTTTTCTAGCAAAGTAGACGATCTGTTAAATTCAAATCAAGAACAGCCACACGCGGCCACAGACAGCGCCATGGCAAATCTGTCAAACGTGGCTGAAAAAATAAAATACTTGATAAACACATATCCTATGACATCTATGAATCAGCAGAGAAATGTCAAGCGACGAGCGAGCAGTAGCCCAACATCACCAACCGTGCCCACTCTGGCGGTCGCTAGCACGAGCAGCGCGCCGGCCATCCATCCCCACTCACTCCCACAGCGACAGCCAAAGAAACGCAAACAGATACAGACAGCGCAGAGGCAAGAAAACATCAGCGTTAGAAACAAACATGCGCCACTAGCGGACCACCATGACTCCGACCTGTCGTCGGAAGACGAGGAGCAGGACGGGCAGGAAGACGCAACAGCCCCCAAAGTCACGCAGAAAAGGAAGAGAGCACCTGCGCCCATCATAATAGCAGGCAAAACACATTCCCACACCGAATTAGTCGAAACACTCAGTGGACAGGTGAAAAAAGGTTTCACCGTCAAATATACGAAGAATAATACCAACTTGTATATTGATGACCTGGACGAGAAGGACACACTCGTCCAGACATTTAAAAACAATAACATGGAGTATCACACATACACAGAGCAGAAGAACAAGACACACGCATTTGTGCTGCGAGGTCTCGACTCTAAACCGGAACCAGAGGAAGTCATTGACGCACTAAAATCGGAGCATAATATTAAAGCAAACAAAGTGTACACAATGACCACTAACTTTAGAGCACTATACTTGGTAGTCACGGAGGCGGACGTCACCCTTACGTTACTACAACGAAACGTGAGACATCTGCTGTACACCCGCATCACGTGGGAACGGCATCTAAATAAAAAAGAGCTGACACAATGCCAGCGGAGTCAGCTCTGGGGGCATGCAACATCGAACTGCGGCAGACAGCCACGCTGTCTCAAGTGCGCCGCCCCACACGAGACTAGAACTTGCGACAAAGATCGAAGCCAGCCCGCCAAATGTGCAAACTGCGGCGGTGCACATCCTGCCAACAGTGTGGACTGCCCGGTCTACCTACATAAACTAAAAATGAAGCAGTCCCGCCGCCCCCAGCAACCAGCCGCCCCCAGGTACGTGCCAGCGCCATTACCAATGGTAAACCCGTGGACACAGTAGCCAGGTAGCAGCCGCCCCCCACAACCAGGTAGCAGCCGCCCCCCTAGCCGCCCACCATTTTCCAGCGCTCATTCATTTCTTCACAAACATAATGTTCATATCATGTTCATTAGCGAATCACGTCTCAACCCCACCCATAAACTCATAGTCAAAGGCTACACCGTCCATTGTCAAGATCGCCCTCACCAAACCCAAATGCCAGCCGGCGTGCTGGTCAAACACAACATCCCTCATACACGCATCCGCATTCCACAATCACCCATAGAATCACTCTGCATTAAACTCATGGATAGCACACACATTATTGCCATATACAACCCTCCACAACATCACTTCACTCACCAACATTTAAATTCATTACTACATATAGGCAGGAAAGTTATCGTCATGGGCGACTGGAATGCGAAACACCCAAGCTGGAACTGCAACGTAAATAATGCTAATGGCCGCACTCTATACTCATACATTCACTCGCACAATGTCATTCATCTTCATCCACCCACGCACACACATTACCCCGCCAACAATACATCACCCAGCACTATTGACTACATCATTCATAAAAACATTACACAAATCACAAATCCTATCGCCCTCACCGAACTCAGTTCAAACCATCTGCCAGTGTACACAAAACTCGGTAAACATCACATACACGATCCACACACTACACGCATATATAGTAAAACAAACTGGAGCCATTTTAGACAGACCTTGGACTCATTCATATCAAGCCATTCATAAACACTACGGACGACCTCGAAACACAAGTTACTGACCTAACACAAGCTATTACAGCTGCGACAAACAAACACACGCAAGTTGTGAGACTGAAACCGGACAAAGACAGACTACCAGCGCATATCACTCATCTCATTTCACAAAGGAACAGTGTGAGAAGACTATGGCAACAATCCCGCAACAATATACACCGACACACCCTAAATAAAGAAATCCAAACCCAAATAAAAATATTCCGCAACAATTCTTGGCAAACCAAACTCCTAGCCCTAAATCCCAACGACAAATCCCTGTGGAGATTGACAAGCAGTTTAAAAAAGCCCTATAAACCCATTCCTGAATTATCCCATAATAACACTATCCTTTTTACGGACAAGCAGAAGGCGGAGGCATTCGCCGAAACCTTCGAGCAAGTCCATGTCCTAGATCCTGTCAACACTCCCGAACAAGAGTCCATTGTCCAAGAAACCCTACAATTCCTAAACACGCCCTTCACCACCAACCCTCGTCAATTCTCCAAACTATTAACCAAACCCTCTGAAGTCATCGATGCTATTAAATCCTTTCCTAACCAAAAAGCTCCCGGTCCAGACATTATCCAAAACATAGTCCTCAAAAACCTATCCCGCAAAGCTCTAGTCAATTTAACGAATATAATAAATGCTATCATCCGCCTACGCCACTTTCCCGCGTCTTGGAAAACTGCCCACGTCGCCCCCATTCCCAAACCAAATAAAGATCATAAATTACCCTCAAGCTACCGCCCTATTATTTCCCTACTATCCACCCTATCCAAAGTTACCGAGAAAATCATACTAACCCGCATAAACAAACATATTAAAAAGACTAACCTCATACCTCATTTTCAGTTTTGATTCAGACCGAAACTTAACACTACACAACAAATAGCACGAATCGTGACCGATATTAGCACAAATTATAACAAAAGCAAGGTCACAGTTATGGCCCTACTGGACATCGAAAAAGCTTTCGACAAAGTATGGCAGTCAGGGCTCATATACAAAATGATTCGTGCTAATTTCCCACCAACACTAATACTACTAACCAAATCATACCTCACAAATAGAACATCATCCATAAAAATAAAGTCCTCAATTTCCACCCCCTACCCCATAGAAGCAGGTGTACCACAGGGCAGTTGCCTAGGCCCTGTGTTATTCACCCTGTATCTCCATGATTTTCCCACCTTCCCGCAAACCCAATCAGCGCTGTAGGCAGATGACACGGCACTGTGCGCAAGTTCACATAGTGCCGAGATCGCTAATAAACAGATACAAATACACATAAACATACTCATGCCATATTGGAAAAAGTGGAAAATCCATATAAATCGAACAAAAACAGAAACCATCATATTTTCAAGAAAATTCACAAACAATAAAATTTACACACCATTAAAAATTCATAATCATAAAATCACACCCTCACCATCAGTCAATTATCTCGGTTAGACCCTAGAATCCCGCCTATCCCATATAAAACATATTAAAAACACAATCCGCAAAGCAGCCATAGTTTTTCGATCACTGTATCCACTCATAAACCAGAACAGCTAAATGTCATCATCAAACAAGCGACTCATATACACAACAATCATCCGCCCCATACTCGTGTCTGCAGTTCCAGCGTGGGCGTCCGCAAGCAGAACAGCGCACCTGCCTATACAGCGATTCCAAAATCGATGTTTGCGACTCATCATAGACGCAGACAGATACACTAGAATCGTAGATTTACATGCACGCACACAAATACCACTCATTCATGAATACATTCAAACTATTTCACAAAAATTCTACGCCTCATTGCCATCATCAAACCCAATTACAAAAAACATCACACACATCAGACATCATAATGCACAATTCACAATCAAACACCCACTACCATATCAGTCATTACCCATCTTCACCGAGCGTGCCCAGGAGTAAAACTAAAAACTACATCTCACACTAACAATTCATTACTAACAAACCCATTTAATCATAAAATGTAAAAAATCTGATGTGGCCAGCACATGACCTCCCGCCAATTCCATGTTTAAAATAGCAGTAAGCTTTACGTAAAGTATCACTTCCGGTTGATCGGTTGTAAATAAATCTAATTTGTTGTCCAATAAATAGAAAAGTCTGTAATACGAAATTTTGGATTATGTTTTATTGTTTTACCTCAAAAAACTGTTAGAGCTCCAAATTAAGTACCACATCCTATTTATCATAAATGGTTAAAATCTGATATGTTGTTTCAAATTATATGAGTTTTAAATACCAAATTTGAGAAGTTTTGAATCATATTTTAATAGACTTTAAGGAAAAATCGTCACACACACATTATAAAAATCAGCATCAACTTCTAGGTGCTCTGAAACGCAATCTTTGTAAATTCTTCGTCGTACATGATCCATTTCGTAAATGTGTAGTTGTAAATTAATATTAATTTATAGTGCTGCAAAAATAGAAAAAAATCTTCCTGTACATCTAATATTTATGTATGATGGAAAATATATTATTTTTACAAACCTTAATTTCTTTAGAATTAAATATTTTACCATTATATTCCCCTTAACACGGTTTCATTATTAATTTTAATACAATTTCTTCCTAACAGTGACTGACAGTGACATTTGTTTAAATATGTCAAAATTGTTATTAAAATTATGTTTTTGTTTGACGCATAGGCAAGACGATATATGAAAATAAATTATATTATAAATTCATATTTAAAGTTATTTAGAGTTATTTACTAAATGTTATTATCGTAGAATTGAAGATTTTACAATTATATTCAAATTTAATTAGTAAAAGTTACTAAATAATTATATTCAAGGAATATTTTACAAGAAAAACTGTTAAAAGCTTGTATAAATTATACTTCCGGTTATCCGATATACACTAAAAACTAATGAGCTCTTCCCACATTAGTATAGAATGAGTATACAAAATTTCAAATTTTTCTGATTGATAGTATTTGAGTAATCGTGTCCACAAGATCCACACACACAGACACACACACACACACAGACACACACACAGACACACACACACACACACACACACACACACACACACACACACACACAGCGACACACACATACATACCTACAGACATCATTGTAAAAATGTTAAAATCGGATTCTGGGGACATCAAAACGTGCTTATTCAGCAAAATCTCTATATCCGATTTTTAGCACGATCCCTATACCTCCCTTACCTAGGGTAGCGGGAGGTAATAATATATAAATTTCATAACCGCACTGTACAAATCATTTATCGTTCACTAGATTGTAAGGCCATAGCCCATTATACATTACAATCATTCCATTCAATCACAAATATAAATGTAGAAAGCATAGCAGCACTGTAAATTACGCCACCGTCGCTCACTTAGTTGTAAGATCATTCATTTAAACAGGTTTTTTTGTAAATTTTTCCTGTAAAATATACTCATACTAACCCATCATTTCACAGCATCTCATACTACTAACACAATTATCATAAAAATGTATTTTACAAATAAACAAAATAGATTGTAAGGTTTTAAACTAGGAAAATCTTAAATATTTTATGAAAAAGAGATTGTTTGTATGTCAAGCGCTCATTAGCACAACAAAACACTCTATTATATATATATATATATATATATATATATATATATATATATATATATATATATATATATATATATATCTATGTATGTATTTATAATAATTTCAATAAAACTTCTCTCTCTCTCTAGCGTCTGAAATTTTTGGTTGGGGTTCGATTCCCCATTGGGGTAATTATTTAATTTTTTTTACATAAAAATTGTTGAACTTTTAAAAATCAGTTTATATTTCCATTTTACTATCAATTAAAAATAATAATAACATTGTAATAAATAAAGAGAAAGTGATTGAGAATAATTGATTACAATAATCAAAATATTGATGTAATAACAATGCATTGTATTTTATTTGATAAATACAGTAAAGACATAATATTTGCACAAATTTATTATATTTCAGTTATTTTTATTAATATCAAAGGAAATACAATGTATTGTTATTGCATCAATATTTTGATTATTGTAATCAATTATTCTCAATTATTTTCTCTTTATTTATTACAATGTTATTATTATTTTTAAATGTTGTAATAGGGAAATATAAACTGATTTTTAAAAGTTCAACAATTTTTATGTAAAAAAAAAAAATAAATAATTAGCCTAATGGGGAATCGAACCCCAACCAAAAATTTCAAGCGCTACTGTTATGACCACTGCGTACATTGACGAACTTGCAACATGTTTATCGTAAACAAATTATTTTCTTCATATTTGCACATTATGTAGTGCCACGTGCAATTTTTTTTTTTTCATAATGTTGATTTTTATATTATTTTACAACGATGACTTTATTACAAAAATGTATTAAAGAATTTGTTTAACTTTATCACTTTTTGAAAGCTGATGATGAGCCACTTGGGCTCGAAACGTCCAAACTAATTTTTTTTTTTATCAAAAATTCTTTTCTGCGATCATTAAAGCCTACCTTCATTCACAAATGATTTAGTGGTGATCCTTCATCTACAACCAATATATAATATCTAATACTAATAAATGTCTAATATTGCGTAATTAATAATTTAATTTAATTTGATAGGTGGTACGGAATTCTTTCGTCGACATTGCTTTTACTTATCATTTATCTTTGCTGGTTCAGTGTTCTAATTTTACATGTGTGCCTCTTCTTCTTGCTTTCAAAAATTTGTAGCTTGTAATACGTACTTACTTATGAGACCATGTGCTGCTATCTACACTAAGCTTTGCGTGGCGCAAAGGTTTACGTATGTTACAGGGAACAACGGGAAATTTCACTGCTATTGCCGTCGCTGGCGCACGGCCAGCGACACCAGTTGATCTAGGCACTAAAGAGTATAAATCATTTTATGCCTGTTAGATGGCGTTCTAGTTTTAACTAAAACGCTGTTTTAAGAAATGTCAGATTTCATTATTTAATAATAAAAATAAATAGTATCAAATTTGTGAAAATATGATTTTAAAGCAGAACATAGTTTGTATTCAAATAAATATTTTTAAAAAAATCGTTCTTTAAACATAAGGGTGAAATTAAATATTGAAATTTGAATTTGACATTTCTTAAAACAGTGGTCGCGTTCAGCCGCACCTAGCTGCTAGCTCGCTAACCTAGCGAACGTCGTTGAACGGTCCGCTGACCGACCGCTAGATTCTAGCTGCTAGTCTAGCGGGCTAGCGAAAACAAAATGTGCTAGATGACATAGCGTACTGCTATAACTGTCAAAAATAGGAAATATGGCGCTAGTAAATTCAAATGAAATACAATATGAATATGAAAATATGTCATATTTGGTAAATGAAAGCAGAGAAATTCACAAACATATTCAATCTGGTAAACTTTTACATACTATATAATATAAAATTTTATTATGAGGTGAGAATAAATTTTATTTTTAGATGGACCGGTCGAATTATCACGACCGCTGTTAGCTAGCAGCTAGATAGCTGCTAGATGCGGCTGAACGCGACCATTGTTTTAGTTAAAATAGGGCTTGTGCTACCAGCCATTATTTTTTAAAGGAGAGTAGTGTTATGTATTGCCTAATTAATTAAATTTATTTTATACGAGAAATATCAAGGAATTGTGAAGTTTAGAATAAAACATGAAATATTGTGATAAAATAATAATGTTTAATTTATAGTGCGACCAAGCGATATGTGCCCCTGGCCTCAACTTGGGAGGCGTGGTCTGCGGTGGCGCTATCATTAACAATACATTCGGAGACAGAAGTTTTTATACAAATTTTAGCGGATTTAGTTAGAACACAAATGAAATACATAAACATTTCTTTAAATGTCATTTATTATATACATATTGTACCTTTCCCACAATTCATTTATTAGTAAACCTGTCGCCGTCGCCACTACACTTCTACTTTTATTCTGTATGTACTTACGCGTTCGCAGAAAAATTCTCAAATGTTATTGGTTGAGTATTTACGCCAGAGCGTGCCTTTGCGTCAAGGCCAGGGGCACATATTGCTTGGTCGCACAATATGATTCTGCTTTGAATATGTTTTTTTCTTCGAATATTTGACTTCGCTTTTGAATTTGGACAACGATTTGGATTTAAAATATTATTTCGACATATTTTGATTTGATTTTGGTACTCGACTTTGGTTTTTGTTTAATATTTGTTTGGATCCATGTAATAATTGGACTCTACTTGGACTTGGACTTGTGATTTTGGTTTTTTCACATTAATCTACATTTATAAAGGTAAGTTTCTTTTATTTACACAAATCAAGGAAAGTATGGAAATCAGTTATTTAGATATAATTGTTATTCATTTATTATGATTTACAATAATTTCATTTCTGCAGATGCCGTACATTTGTTGCGTACCTACGTGTTATACGTACAAAACTTTCACTTTGGTACGATTTCCAAATCCCAAAAACAAGTTGGAGTTGTTTCTCAGTTGGAAACATTCCATAAATAACCCTGATCTGCAGAATAAAACAGCAGAATATATTTACAACAAGAAAAGAATTTGTACGCAGCATTTTGAGGCGAAATATATAAATATGGATGCTGTTAAAAATATTTTCGCCCCAGATGCTGTACCAACCATTTCCCTCAGAATGGGTAAATAATATTAAATTAAATTTCACTTTGCGATACTAATGAGTAATGTTACACTGTAGAAGAGCAATTGAAGAAAATGTCAATTGCACCATTGCACCTCCAGCTGTGGATAATTATGCAGTAGTTGAAGCCGGTAAGTTTTTATTAAAAATAAAGCACTAAGATTTATTTACGTAAATGCATGTATGTATATATGTATGCCGTGTGCATGAGTGGGGGGTTCAGACAGGATGTTTTGTAAACATAATAATGTTTATTTGCTTGAGAATTCTCATACAAATGGTTGGTAGTATATAGTATTATATTACTGCATTAACATTGAAATAACCCACTTTGTTTACAATAAATAAATTAGTTATAAATACATTATTAATACATTAAATATTTCGAGCAAATGCTCTTAATTTTAAGGAGGTGCTAACAACATTGTATATGTTGTATACTTTATTGTGGGACAGGTCGGCTAGCAGAGTAGTGCACATATTTTCTGGGTCGTTAAAAGACGAATAGAACCACAGAAACCAAATATTTAAATTAACAATTACATATTTCGTATCCTTATATTACTCCTACTTATAATAATTATACAGTGCCAGAAAATCAAAATATGCTACAGTGCTCCACTCCACGTACAATTAGCCGCAAGCAAAGTAACAAATGTTTTCAAATTTCAATTTGTATATGTGTATGCTCCTTAATATTTACATTAAATTTCATTAACCCTTGAGCGGGCGCGCTAGCGCACTGAGAGCGCCAAGTCTTAGAAAACTGTTACTGAGCGAAGGGATGCTAATCCTTCTTTGGACCTTTGGTCTTAATATGTTACCATTGTTTTTAGTTTCATTGCATTATCAGTGATACAAACGACAATTTATTCGTTGGAGGCGGAGGCAGACACATAGTATTTTAGAAATATACTCGCATGTATATTTTTATTCCTATCTAAATTTTAATTTTTCATTTTTATAATACTTTGTTTGCAAATCACAAACAATCAGCAGTATTTTGTCAAAATTGCGAAATAGTACAATCAGAGAACGAATAAAATAGATCAATCAAATTTGTGTTTATTTTTTATTATTTTTAGTTTCGAACGTTATTTCTTTTAAAAAAATTAATATAATTTAATAATGTGTACTACTTTAACTTCCAAAGTGTAAAGACATATTATGTTGTTCTAAATAGTCGTAAAATTCATTTCTTTCGTCTGGCGCACTCTATTCTCCGCGCGCCTGGTCATGTTATGAATATTGGCACACCCACTCGCGGTTTAATAATGAGTGAAATATCGTTTGTTCTTATTATTTTGCGCATTTCTCTCTTTATAATACGTGAATTATTTAGAAAATGTTGACACAAAGAATAATGTTTGACGATTGACATTGATAAATGTTTTTAAATGAAAAATGCGGGACGATGTACGCAGTAGCATGTAAACAAATCTTTTCTAAATAAAATATTTCGCATACAGTTCATTTTTAATGTTATTAAAAAATAATTCAATTTTGTAGATATCCTGCGTAACATCCATATGCGCAAAGTTTCGCAATTATCACCAAATGCGCGATACTTATACCAGCGGCTAAAAGTTATAGAGCGAAGATCCGTGGCCGTGGCAAAGGGCAAGACAGTAAAGCGTCTCAGTAGTACGTTTAAGAAGGCTGCGAAGGAACGAAGTCCAGAAATTCTAGAGTAAGTCCTCCAACCTCTAGTGTGTTCTAGTGTTCATGTTTTGTGGACTTTGTACTCCTCGGTGGAAGCTGCCTTACGCGTTTATGTTTGTGGGTGCAACAACTGATACACCTGCTTTGGTACGGTCTATCAAACAGGTTCTCAGTTCTGCTGCATCGGCGAATTTCAACGTGGTGGCGACCATATACCAGGGAAAAACGAACATGGCAGCAATAGAAAACTTGAAACGGCAAAACCCAGGACTTATGTATTCGTGAGGGAAGGAAATTTCGGCCTGAGTGTTTCGAATTTGAAGGGAGGGAAATTGTTGCATTGTACGATCCACCGCATTTGTTGAAAGGGCTGAGAAACAACTTACTGACCAAGGACTTAGATTTTAACATTGATAATGTGCGGCATCGGGCATCGTGGACAGACATTGTACGGTTTTACAACTACGATGGAACTTTTGCTGTTTCCAGGTGTCTTGCGTTGACTAAGCAATGTGTTATCCCACAGAAAATTCGAAAGATGAGCGTCAGGCATGCTGCTGAAACGTTTAGCCGATCGGTTTATGCGGGAATGACAAACTTGCTCATCAAAATGCCGCCTGAAAATTGTCAACATTCCTACGGACTTGGACGTAGTGCTGAGGGCGAAATTAATCCTTTTCTTAGATGAACTTTTTGACAGTGTTAATAGATCTCGTGACGTTGATCACTACATTCGGCCTTTAAGAGAAAAGCTGACATCTAATTCGGAACACTGGGAGTTTTGGAACAGAGCGAAATTAATTTTACGATCCATGAAATTTATGCAGAGAAGTAGCTGTGAATCTGTGGCCTTGCGCAAGGACGGTGACCTGCCACCTTCTCTGAGAAATTGGGTAGTTTCACTAAATGGCATCGAATATTTGTGGAAATCTCTGGTGGGTTTTGGATTTAGTGCATTTGAGAGCATTAAACCAAGATCCACTAAAAAATTTCTTTGGAAATATTCGGAGTCATTTAGGATGTAACAGGAACCCTACGGTTGCAACATTTATTTCCTCATTCCGGACTCTTAGAGTGAACAATTTTATGTCAGCTCATTATGCCGCGTCAATCTGTAGTGAAGACGATGACGATGTTTCATTTGCGCAATTGAAAAGTTTTTTAACAAGAAATGTTTCAATTTCGCTTAGCTCAAGTACGCCAACTCACGAGACTTTGACGATTACACCAGACCAGGGACGGAGAACGAGGCGGTGGTCTGTACTACCAACTGTCTACGTAGCAGGGTATGTAGCTCGCCGAGTCCTCAAAATGACAGACACGCGAACTTGCTCGGCGTGTTCGAATTTATTATTATTGTCAGAATATCTTCCGGAACATGGCCTAACGGACTTACGAAACCAAGGACTAAATTTATCTATTTTACAAAGTTAGTTTTGGACACAACTTTTAAGCTACTGCCACAGGTTGGACACGACAAACATGTTAGGAAGAGGCTGATTCGATACGTGAACGCGAACGTGGACTTGAATGGACTCACGTGTGGGATTCATGACATTGCGAATACGTTTGTGGAGTTTACAGTTAAGTTTTCTATTTTCGTTTGGTGTAAACGTATGAATAGATATTTAACTGGGCAAGACAGACGTACTCATGCTTTTTTGGATCTCATTCAACAACTAGCTGTTGATCGCTACAAGAAGTCGTTGAAATATAAAAAACGCAAGTAAACACTAGGTAAGTTATGTACAATGTTATGTGTTAATTCATATATAATGTAATACATTATTGTAGGACAACTTCATCACCTCAGACTGTGCACTTCCTGCGACCGATTCTATATGGTGCTTTTCTCCGTACTAAGTCCACCATTTATCATACGAAGCATTACACAAGAAATTCACCCTTGTACGTGTACTTCATACTGTATCTTGAATTCATCTCTTTGAGATTTTACCGTGATCAGTTTATATTGGTGCAGCCGAAGTTCTCCTCCGAGTAATTTCCTTTGCTCATCATTGTACCACAATAATTCTTTTATTCGGTATGGATTTTGAAAACGTTGTGGGCGATAGTGATCGTGGAAGTAGAAAGAGAAAGATTAATTTAACAAGTAGACAAAGGAAAAAGTTGATAAAATAAGAATATTTCCGGTTGATTTTCATTATGCCATTCATTTGTTTGTAGTAAAAAAAATTTGAGCTTTTCTTAATTTTTTAGGTATTCTGATCTTGATCCCAATTTAGAATTATTTGAGTATCCATGCAAACATGATACATGCAAGAATATTACTAAAGAAGAACTGCGAAAATCCCGTGCTAAATTTTATTCAAAGCCAAGCAAAATTAGTCAAGATACTAAACTTTCACATTTGATGGTAGTTAGTACACCTAAAAGGAAAAGAAGCAGAAATCCACAGCATGAAAAGCACCACAAGCTTTCTGTGAAATACAAATTATGGACTGAAAATGGGAAAATAGATGTATGCCAAAAATTATTTTTGTCTATTTGATATCAGTCAGCGAAGAGTGCAGATGATTTCACAGAAAATGAAAAATGGTTCAGGTATAAAAGAGAACAGAGGCGGAGATACACGTTCAAACAAAAGCATAGAAAATAAAGAAAAAATAAAGGAATTTATTTGAAATTTGAAAGGAACGGAAAGTCATTATGGACGAGATAAATCTCGAAGAATTTATTTATCTTCAGAGTACAACATCACAAAGCTTCACAAATTATACAACAAATCAGTAGAAAAAAATACCCAAGTAAACTACAAATTTTTTAGCCGTATTTTCAACTCAGCTTTCAATATTGGATTTGGTACTCCTGCTACGGATGTATGCGGATTTTGTATGCGACACCAAGATCCACTGGAAAGAAATAAAATTATGACAAACTTGAGAATACACAAGTTTCGATCTAAGCAGTTCTATAAAACGATGAAAGAAGAAGAAAATGAAACTCTTTCCTTTTGTTTCGATTTGCAACAAGTACAAGTTTTGCCCAAAGTTCCAATAGGGGATGCATTCTATGCCCAGCAGTTATCATTCTATTCATTTTGCGTGACCGATATATCGAGTAAAACTCCCATATTTTATACATGGCTAGAAAATCAGGCTGGACGTGGATCAATAAAAATTCTTGATTTTCTCCGTAAAGGAGATTTTCCCGAAAATATTAAGGAAATAAGACTTTACTCAGATGGCTGTGGTGGCCAAAATAAAAATAGCCACATAGTGCACATGTTGATGATATGGTTACACAAACATGCCCCAAAAACAATACATTTGATAAGAATGTGCTTTCCTGTTAGAGGGCACTCATTTCTGCCGGCAGACCGTGTGCTTGGAAGGACAGAAAAACTGATAAGGTCACACAGCATCATAGTCTCCAGAGAAATATTGGGATCTGTACTCCCTAATTGGAGTAGTGCATAAATTGGGTCAGGTTAGGAAATTATACGATTTGAAGAAGCTCTTAATCACCTAAAAAAAGTTAATGGAATCCACGAAGCAAAAATAATATTCATAAGAAGAACAACTAAGAAAGGGGTTGGAGTTAAGACTGAAATATTCTATCGAAATGACGATAATTCAAAAAAATACGATAGCCTATTAAAGAAAGGGAAAAGTCTACAAAATGTTACGTTGCCGGAGGTACCTTTAGTGGACCCAATAAAATCAAAAAAGTTAAAAAGTTTACATAAACTCCTGTCTGGTCGCGAACCTGGGGGAACCGGGTTCGATCCCGACTGACGCCAAATATTTCCAATTTTAAATGGCACAAAGTGACCCCTGTGATGCACTCTCCACGCCAGCTATGAGTGCCCGTGAGGTGACGCCTGGTAAGCGCCCACACGGTAAAATATATCGTCATCATTACCGATGTCTACATATGTTGTAGATACTGGCACACCCAGAAATGGGTAATATGCCGTGATGATATATTTATTTTTTATTTATTTATAAACTCCTAGAGGAGTTGGGAACAAAGGACTGGAGAAATGACCCAGAATTGTCCTGGATGCGTCCAATATTCCCAGAAAACGTGGATAACTTGCCTGATGAAGTTGAAGATGATGAACAAGAAGCAGCATGCAACTGCCAAGATGATGATGGTGGCAACAAGTTATAAAACAATATTTTTATTTTAAAATTTCATTTTTAGTTCTATCACATTAAAGAAGTAAATATTTAGTTTAATGCAGTTGTTTGTAAATACAATAGGGAGGGGTGAGCGGGTGATCTACGCAAGCGCAGCGCAGGTCGTTACTTGTAGGTTGAAGTTGAACAGTTGAACACTGATGCTTATTGCATGTACAGTCAGTGTTGCCAACTCGTGGGAATTTTCCCTTTTATGGGAATTTTCGGCCTGGAATGGGAAAAGGGGAATTTTTACAAAGATTAGGGAATTTTTAGTGTTTTGAAGTCATTTCTGATTATTTCTTATTTAATAAACAAATGAGATTAATATAAGTGTTTTATTTTAACAAATATCACTCCTGGCATTAAACTTTTCATTATAAGAATCGAATGGGCGCAATATGTGGCGAAATAAACCGAATAGGTATTCTCCTGTCATTGTTCCTAACGTTCCCAAGGCTACGCGCTTGCACTCATCGAGTCATCTCGTTTCGTTCGTTCATCGCTCATGCTCATGGGCACATTCTCATGCTGATTGGCAAAAATCACTCCTTTTTTAAATTACTACAAGACAAGATACCTCATATAATTTTACTACGATGTATATGTCACTCAGCAGCTTTAGTAGCATCTAAAGCTTGCCTTGCTTTGCCTCGATCACCAGAAGATTTAGTGCGGAACATTTATTCGTATGTATCTGGAAGTTCTAAGAGGTCTGCACAATTGAATGAAATTCAGGAATATTTTAAAAGTGACAAACAAAAGATGTTGAAATTTTCAACAACAAGATGGTTGACTAGACATGCTTGCATAGTCCGGGTACTTAACAATTGGACTATTTTGGAAAATTATTTTCGAATAGCCGCTCTGGAAGATTCTCTTAAAACAGCCGAATTTATTTTAAATGAGCTGCAAAATATTTATACAAAGGCTTAGCTAACATTTTTAAAATATTCTTTAAATATATTTAATCAATTTAATGCTCTATTTCAGAGCAGAAAACCGCTTATACATTTATTATACTCAGAAAGCATGAATTTATTGCTACAACTTTGTAGGAACTATCTTGATTTGGCAGTTATATTAGAGAAAGATTTACTTGAAATTAATTTAAGTCACCCATCATATTTTTTACCTCTTAATAAATTATATGTAGGCCCAGAATGTAATAACTTAGTAAGCAAAATACCAAATGACAGCAAACAAACATTTTTGCTTAATTGTCAAAAGTTTTATATAACAGCAGCTTTAGATTTACAAAAAAGAATACCAGATCGTATATTCAAAGATATTAGTTTTTTAAATCCTTCCATAGTATTTAGCACATGCGATAATGAGAGGGATGTTGATTTTAATGCATCGATTTAAAATATTCTTAATATCGATAAAACGCAATTAGCAATTGAATGGCGTAATCTACCCTTTATATTTAGCGAAACTGAACGTAGATAGATTAAAATCTTTAGAAATTGACCAAATATGGATGGACATATGTATCAAAAGCAGTATGATGAAACACTTGCATTTCCTAATTTAGCGGAAGTAATAAAGATAATGCCTCATTCAAATGCTGAGGCAGAGAGAATTTTATCTATAGTGACTGATACAAAAAACAAAAAAAGAAACAGAATAGGTGAACTTTCATTAAATGCTGTTTGTACATTTAAGAGTAGCTTGCAAGCAAACGAAAATGATGTGACTAAATACAAAATAACAGAAGACCATCTTAAGTTGCATAAAAGTACTATGTATAGTTTTAAGTAAATATTATTATTTATAATTTAAAACAACGTTATACATACGAGTATTTTTAAATAAATATTATTTTGCAACTTGTTTATCTATAATTTTTTCACCTATTTTATGTATTTATGTACTTATATACTATATTGCTGCTAGATGAGTTATTTAGATTCAACAACTAATACATTACACATTATTCTCTTGCTGGCAGAAATATATTTTTTTCTAATTATATTCTATTTATATATAAACAATTGCATTTTTTAATTTATTAAAAATATCTAACATTTAGATGTTTAACAAAATATTTTCAAATTTCGTACTTAAAGGGAAAGGGAATTTTGACATGGAAAAGGGAATTTTTGGCATAATAAAAGGGAATTTAGAAAAATTAAGGTTGGCAATACTGTGTACAGTACAGTGCAAGATGAGTTCGAGTTCTAACAAACGCGGGACACTTTTCAGTTATTTTTTCACTAGTCAAGCAAAGAAAAGTATATTCGACGCTAATGTCAATGCTGCTGGTGCTGGTTCATCCTTGTTGTTACCCAAGGAGGGCCAGTGTGTTGTTCCTAGTGATGAGGGAAAAATAATATTCAATTTCAAAAATCCAATGCTGATGGTAAAGTTCGTATAACGTCTGAGTGGGTAGACTTTGAAATCATGGCTGCTGGAAATAGTAGAAAGAATCAACTGGCTTCTTTACGAATTAAAATAAAACAGCATTCAGAAAGCAAATCTCACTTCTTTGCAGAAATTATCTTAAAAAAAGGCAAAAGTTTTGGAAAAAATATTCGACAATGTATCTGAAAAAGTAATAAACGCCAACGAGCGACTTTTTAAAACAGTATATTGCGTAGCAAAGAATCACCGCCCATTGCTGCAATTTGAAGAGCTTGTCGAATTTCAACAAATCAATGGATTAGATATGGGATCATCCTTACACAGCCGAAAAACTGCCACGCGAATGGTAAACGTTATAGCAAAGGAAATGCGCAAAAGACTTATTACACGTCTTGTACAGTCAGTCTCAAAATTGTTTATAATGGTGGACGAATCAATCACGCTAAGCACCAAGTGCACTGTAATTGTGTACATTTCTTCATATTTTGATGCAGAGGCTCCCATTGTTGCATTCATAGATTTGATTGAACTGGATGGACAAGATGCAGAAACTATTGAGAAAGCGCTTTGGTCGTGCCTAAAACGTCTAGGAATATCAAAATCATTCGCATTGAAGAATTGGATTGCGTTTGCTAGCGAGTGTGATGACAGGGAAAAAGCTGGAGTTGCTGCTAAACTATGTAAGGAGATACCACATCTCTTCGTATGGCATTGTTTATGTCGTCGCATCGAACTTTCCGTGAACGACGTCATGAAAGATTGTACTGGTGTTTCCCATTTTCAAAGTTTCATGAACAAACTCTACGGGTATTATCATCAAAGCCCTAAGAACTCGAGGGGCTTGGAAGAAGCTTGTGTGCAAATAGGCATTGAAATGAAGAAAATAGGTCGTATTTTAAATGTACGTTGGTCTGCAAGCAGTTTTCGAACTGAAAAAGCTGTAAGGGATAACTATCCGGGGATACATACACACGTTAATCAAACTCGCGATGCCACAGTAAATGGGCTAAAAAGAAAATTAGAGTCTTCCTCTTTCTTAGAAGAACTTGGACTCTTTTATGATGTTCTTTGTGAACTTGTAATGTTATCTTGCATAATTCAATCCAGGAAAACAACTCTCATGCGCGCTCAATCAGAGATGTATAAAACTATTAGGATTCTGGAAAGCCTGAAGGCCGAACCTGGTGAAAAAGAGAAAGAAATTGCAGAGGCCATTCAAAACGGAGTCTATAAAGGTGTTAAGATTACAATAACAAAGTCGGGAGGTATCAACAGGCTGCAATTCTTGCAGAATTTAGTTGACAGAATGCAGCAGCGTTTGTTTAATGACAATGAACCTACGAATAACACAATTTTAGAAGATCTGAAGGTACGTGACAATTAATTATAATAGATAAATATTTAAGAGAAAATTTCTTTCTTTCTATAGGTGATTGACGAAGTATTCAAAACGGTAAGTAATGACGCTAAGGGAGAAGACGAAGTTAAAAGACTGGCACGCCGATTCGGATTATGTGAATTCGAAAGTATAGTGGATTTCCGTACACGAAATTCTTCATCTAATCTCTTAAAAACGCTGAACATACTTCCAACGAGAACGTCTGATTGCGAACGAGGGTTTTCTGATATGAACCTCACAATAACCGATTTGAGGACTCGGCTAACTATTGACGACCATACGTGAAGGTGTGGCTGCGAGACCATCGATCGGCACTTTCAGCTCCTCGTGGTCGTGGTAAAGAATTGCAAGAAAGAGACAAAGAAGAAGATGCCCAGCGAAATTTTTTTTTCTCAATATATTTAAATAATATATATAATAATGAATAATATAATATATAATATAAATAATATTTAAATAAAAATATTTAAGTTCATTTGTTTTCTATTTTCTTCGATATTCATGCGTCTCAAAACAAACCCATATCGAACCCCCCACGTAACCTTAGAAAAAGTAAAGAATATAGTAGCTAATCGGTGGTATACCCTCAAAAAAAATTATGGGACCATCACTGCTTACATAGCGACCATGGCGCCAACTAATCAACAAGGACGTTTACGAGGTTAATTGGTTATATCATTGAATGCTAGTTCCCGTTGTTCCATGATACGTTATGTTCGAGAACCAACTACGACACACGAAATCATATGGATTTGTCTGTGTTAGAAAATTCTCATTTTAGTATTTAGGAGACAGTGGTTGTTGCTTTAACTTTATGGTGTACATACTGGATATTTTTTTACTCTTGTTTAATAATGAGTACAAAACGTTGCATAAGTGATTTTTTAAAACCAAAACAGAAGTTACACATTGAAAAACCGAAAACACCTGAAAACGTAATACTCATACGAGTGATAGTGACAGTAGTACTGAAGCTAATGCAAGCAGCATTCTTTCCAAAAAAAGAAGATGATACAGTTCAAAAAGGTGAAACTTCATCTTTGACTACTTCGGATGACAACGATGAGAAGTGTGACGATCTTGGTGTCGATATTCCTAGTTTCCTAGAATCAGAAAGGTAAATATCTTTACATTTTTTGTTAAAACTATTTGGTATTCTAATTATATACATATTGTCTGCCAGGGTATCAACACTGTCAGCCAAAGATGTTGATGAGGACACTACAATTGATTTGGCACAATCATTAGATCAACCTCCAAGGCAACCAAAAATGCACTTTACACACATCATTCTATTCAACATGAACTTACACATAGTATAGCTGAAATAACTTTGAAACAAATTAGTGCTGAAATTAAGGAAGCCCGTTATTTTGCTATAATGGCAGACGAAACCAAAGATTTGAGTAAAACCGAACGGTTATCAATAACGATAAGATATTATTTAAATGGTGTTTTGTACGAGCGTTTTTTGGGTTATGAAAATATGTTTAAAATGTTACAAATAAATTAAAATTTTGTGATTTGAAATATTTGTTTACTTACATTGTGTGAGATTAAGTATTAAAAATTATATCTACGTCGTACATCGTTTTTTTACCTCTCGCTAAGAGATGTATTGGAATCATGCTAAAAATCACATATCCAGATTTTAATGAACAAGCACGTTTCAAGGTCACCAGAATCCGATTTTGACATTTTTACAATGTCTCTGTGTGTGTATGTGTGTGTGTGTGTGTGTGTGTGTATGGCTGGATGTTGGACGGACGATTCCTCAAAACCTATAAGATATAAGACCTGTTTAACTATGAATTTCTCAATCTGACATTCCTGGGAAGAGCTGAAAAGGTTTTGGTAACAAATGAACAACCGGAAGTAGTAGTTTTTAAAAGAAATTTTTCCAATTATATTTTGAAAATTTTTGATATTACTAATTTTGAAGAACAAAATTCTATACCTGATACATTTAAATTTTTTATTATATCTTCTATAAATTTAGAGATAAAGATTCTATAATATATAGAATATCGGGATATAACAAGTCGAGTAGGCGAAACTACACTAAGGAAACCAGTTGACAAATTCAAATGTTTATAACATATTTTGTAAATGACAGATTTCAGTGTCAAAAATCAACAGTTTTAGTGACATTTTGTTAGCTTTTTCTGGGAAGTACATTTATGCCGCAATTCTGACCAAATCTGTAAGTCTTACAGATCTGTAAATCTGTAAAAAACTGACAATAACGCATCTATTTTTGTTGATAAATATAAAGTTATACGTGAGAGTTGCAGCTTTCGTTGCGATTTTGTTCATTTTTTACAGATTTGTAAGATACAGATTTGTTCAGAATTGCGGCATTAATCTTTCTTATTGTTTTATTAATTAAATATTTGAAATTATAGGTAATATGCATACATATATCCATCAGAAATACCGCCAATCTGGTTAATGAATTGGAAGAATCTGTGACATTTAGGAACTTCCTCATACAATGAAAAATAGATATAATTAGAATTATATGTATGCAGAAGACATGTTAAATACAATAAATAACAAAATTTGGGTAAATTTCTGTAATATTTTGTTATAAAACGACGGTTCGATAGCAAAGTGCAATATATACTTATATAGCCTAATATGGAAATGGCGAGAGGTCTTGTGCTGGCCACAACAGATTTTTTTTTTGAGAAAGAATTTTGGAAAATTTGTAGTTTTGTTCTAGTAGCATTTTTAATAACAGTATGTAATGAATCCTGAGGATGGTTATAATAAATAACCGAAAGCTTGGTTAATTGTAAAGAGTGACAATTATTTACTAGAGCCCAACATACTCCTACACTGCATTCCCGCTATTTGTTTTCTTAACTACTCGACACAGTCGCGAGTACTTTCCACATCTACTTCCAGTAATGGGATTTTTCCATATCTTACACCGTGAGTACGGCTTACAGGCCGTGAGATATTACAAACAATGAGCCACTTTGAACACCAAAATTGCATCTACGACAAACCGAAGAATTTTCCTCATCAAGAGCAGACAACACGGCGTCATGCCTCATCATATTGTCCACGATAACGACGACGATGAGAATACCGTTCCACGACACCAGGAACCTGGAGAAAATAAACAACGCATATATGAGGTTAAGAAAACAAATTTTAAATTTAGAAATTAACTCAAACTGTAAATATTTAACATATCTAAAAAACAAACATAAACTTATTGAAAATGATATAATTAGCTGTACTCCTAGACATGTTTTAATAACTTTAAACAAAGACAACAAGTTACATATAATAGACAATTTTCAAAATTAGAAATAAGAATCTTAACAAACTCAATAGTCTCATAAATTCGGCACATAGAAATTTAAAAACACAAAATAAATGGCTCAAAAACATTACTAACACTGAACTTCCATCAGACGTTTAAACATGTTTAAAACTAGGTCCAAAATTTTGTATACCTTCTACTGTTAAAGATATAGACTTACCAAAACTCCTCAGTGACGTTGAGTACATTATTTCTGGTTTTACAGACGAAAATAAAGACTTATGTAGAGCACAAACGGCCAATATCATTACAAACTTCATTCATGCTAATAATAATAACACTAATCTAATAAATAAAATATTCTATAGTACCAAACAATTTCTCAAACATCATCCGAATTTAGTTGTAGTACAGTCCGACAAGGGCAATGTAACCTGTGTCCTAGAAAAAGAACAATACCATCAGCTCGTATTAAACATCTTAAAAGACGTCAATTCATACATGTTGCTGAACAGAGATCCAACATCGACCATACAAACGAAGGCTAACAAGATCGTCAGCAGTTTAAAATCAAGAAATAAAATCATACCGGAACAAGCAAAATCTTTAACAATATATAATGCAGTTGCTCCTAAATTTTTACGGCTTGCCGAAAGTACACAAAGAAACTCTAAGCTTAAGACCGATTGTAGAATCCATAAACTCACCGAATAGCAAAATTACACAATTCATAACCGACATTTTAACAATAGCATACAATACTGAAAATCCTTATTATATAAAAGATTCGTTCGATTTCGCAGACTTCATTAACAATCACAAAATACCGGAAAATCATATTCTTATAAGCCTCGATGTGGTTTCGCTCTTCAGCAACATCAGTTATGAAACGGTCAAAATTAGCATCCAAGCCAAGTGGGATGTCATTTGCGAACATACATCTTTAACATTAGAAGAATTCACGGACATTTGAAATTTATTTTCGACACCTGCTACTGTTCATAAACGATAATTATACAAACAGCTCTTAGGAAGTTCTATGGGGGCGATTGTGTCTCCAATAGTTGCACAATACACTATGGCTTACTTAATAGAACAGAGTGTGCCAAAACTAAATATCCAAATAGATTTCCTTAAAAAATTCGTTGATGACATAATACGCTGCATCCCAGCGGAGAAACAAGATACAATTTTAGAAACATTCAACAATTTCAACCCACAACTCCATTTCACCATTGAATGCGAGACGAACAACAGGATATCATTCCTAGACACCACAGTCATTACAGAAACCGACGGGACACTTAAAACAGACTCGTATAAAAAACAGATTGCATCAGGGCGCTATATTAATTTTAAATCAGTACAACCAAAACGTCTAAATTGTCACATGAAACATTTCACCAGAAAAATTTAACTAAATTAAGAGATATGTTACTTGAAAATGGTCACTTCATTAATTTTTTAAACAAATTAATAACCAGCAAGTAAAAAAAGGCATCACTTCCTTATATACCAGAAGTAAAAATCCTGTACCAATTTTAAAACAATCAAATGTAATCTACAGTATACCATGCAGCAATTGTAACGAAATGTACATCGAGCAGATTAGCAGATTATTAAAAGACCGAATCATCGCCCATAAAAGTGATACAAGACGAAAACCACAATCGACGGCTCTAAGCCAACATCTTAATAAATTTAAACATACTGCGGCTTATGAGGATGTAAAACTGTTAGGAACAGAATCTCATACGTCGAAGAGACACTTTCTCGAGATGGTACATATTTACAATACAGAAAATAGCATGAATAGGCGTAATGATATTGACAACTTGAGCCACATATATAACTATTTATTACACTTGACTAAGAAAAAGTATCCCCCAGACAATATTCATAACAACACAAACTTTACACTTGATAATAACAATTTTTAATTTTCATTCTTTACAATAGGGTCCTCGACTATATTTTTTTTATATTTTTTTACAAAACTTCATCTAAACCAGAGCTGGGCAGTAACTAGTTACTTTAGGAACTTAGTTACTATTACTAACTAGTTACTTTTACGTAACTTGTAACGTAACTTAATTACTTTTTAAAATATGGTAACTGTAACTGTAACTTAACTTGCTGCGGAAAAGTAATTGGTAACTTTACGGTTTTTAGTTACTAGTTACTTGAGTAACTTAAGGTACTTAAAGTAACTCAGAAATTGGAATGTAACTTAAGTTAGTTAAAGTAATTTAATAAGTGGAATGTAACTTAGTCATAAAAAGTAACAAGGGGGGGGGGGATTAAAATTTCTAAGAAATATTTTGTTGAGGCTGATGCTTTTTTTAGAAACACTAACTAAAACTGTTTTGTTTTAAATAAATGTCTGTCAGAGTGGGAGTGTTGAGCGCAGTATCGCGCATACCCCCTGTAATGTGTAACTTTTATTTTAATATTGTTGATTGATTTCAAGCCATAATAGATAATAAAAATATTTTAACTTTTAATTCTAGAATTAAAAAGTCACTAAATGTTAAATTTGACTTATAAAATATATTATTTTCAAATGTTTTCCTAGCTTACAAATGATACGTTTTAATAAATTATAATTAAACTGCCACAAAATCATCAAAATTATTCCAATTTTCAGGTTATACAAAAAATAGTGTATTTTGTTCGTTGTTCCAAGGGTTGCAAGACTTGAATTCGTCTCATTTTTGCAAATTCCCTTCTCACAAAATAAAATGTCACTTTTAATTTTTATATTATATTATAATTTATTTGCTTGATGCGTCGTATCGAGTAGACGTGTGTTTTGCTGCTCCGTTCTTTCAGTGCTGTCAAAAATTAAAATAACGTTTTAACTTCAGTCCAATATCTAAAAGTTATCGTCAGTGCCATGGCTTCGCAAACCAGAAATCTGAGTACTGCAGTTACTGAAGCTATAAACAATCAGTAATCAGTTAAATGATCAAGTGTACTTAACTAATCTCGCGGAAAAAGTGTTTGAGAAAGTTAAAACGCAGTTAACTGATGAGACATTTTTAACCAGCTTTGCAGACAATGTGCTTGAGTTGGTGAATAAAAAATTTGAAGAACAGAAAAAACACTATGACGGTGTTATCAATAAATTAACAATTGAAAATAATGCTCTACATGATAAAGTTGATCGTTTAGAGCAATATTCGAGGCGTAATTGTCTAAGAATATTTGGAGTACCGGAAGAAAGATCGGAGAACATCGAGGCTAAGGTCAGTCAAATCTTTCAAACAAAATTGCACGTGAACATCTCATCAGACTCCATCGATCGCTGTCATCGTGTCGGCAGAATAAATACTAACACCCAGTCCACCAACCATAACCGTCCGCGTCCCATCATCATTAAGTTCACCAGCTATCGTGTCCGCAATACAGTTATTAAATTGCGATCCAAACTAAAAAAAGATTAAATTTCTTAAAAGTAGTGTCCGATAAATTTGGGTACAAAAATGTTTGGACTGTAGATGGAAATATTTTTGCCAAAATAAACAATTCTATAAAGAAAATTAACTTTAATGACAATTTAGACGATCTATAAATCATTTTATAATGGAGCAGTGCAAAATTTTTAAATTTATATTTTTTTCGTATATATACATTGGATGTATTTACTTGTAAAACTTGGTTTGTTTCTTGTTGAGGGCGTTAAAATTTTTGATTTATAATATTTTAACTGACCTTCAACTTCATATTTTGTATATTGTTCATATTTAGTTTGTTTGCTTCAATCGTAAGAAATATTTTTATTATATTTCATATACATATTTATTATTCATAATCTTAATCTTAATAATACCATTGTTTTCTTGAATTTAAAATGAATATATATTATCAAAACACTAAAGGTTTAAATACCAAATTAAATCAATTTTGTACTAATGCTTTACTGTCTGATTTTGACATAATTGTTTGTTCTGAAACCTGGCTTACTGAATCAGTATATAATCCCGAAATTATCAGTGATAATTTTACAATATATAGAAAAGATCGAAACTATTCTATAACTAACAAATCCAGAGGCGGAGGTGTTTTGTGTGCTGTTCACCACAAATATAATTCTTCTTTAATTGATCTAAAAATTGACAATCAATGCTTATCGGATATTATCTGTGTACGTATTCAAATATTTCATTTTTGTTTTTATATAGTAGCTACATATTGCCCGCCACCTGTCTCGTTACTGCAGTATGAACCAGGGCATCGAACCCGCCAAAAACTGGGTTCGGTTTAGGTTCAGGTTAATTTGTTTTTTGAAAGATAGGTTCGGGTGCGGTTCTGGTTCAAGCATTAATAAAATTTGCGGTTTTGTTCACGGTTCAGGTTCAAAATAATGTAAAATGAGAGCCGAAATTTACGCAAAACGCAACAAGAAACGAACACAATTTTCACGAAAAGTCAGCCCAGGCACCAACGCAGACGCCTAAGACGTCGATTATCGGCTGTATTTACTTTTCGAACTAAAAATTAACCTGAACCGGAGTTGAACCCCGAACCTGAATTTTAATACTCGGTTCGGTTTCGACTCAGGTTCAATTAAAAATATAATTTAGGTTCGGTTCTTGGTTTGGGTTCCCTAAAATGTTACGGTTTGGTTCCGGTTTTGGTTCGGTTCAGATTCGGGTTCGATGCTCTGGTATGAACTGTTGTACGAATGTCTTGAGTCATGTTTGTTTTTGCAAAACAGTAATTTCATCATATTAGGAGACTTAAATATACCAAACCTATATAATTTTCATGAAAATGGCTATTTCAACAATATCATTTCTAGATTCGAACACTTTTGCAATTTCCTTAATGCAGATCAATTTAATCGAGTTTTAAATTGCGATAATCGAATACTTGATGTAGTAGTGTCAAATATTAGTACTATAACTGTATCACGTTCTGATGATACCTTTGTTCCCGAAGATAAGTACCATCCAGTGTTAACGGTAACTTTCCCTCTTGACTCTATGTGCTCATCCCATCAGAAAAACTGTACATTTAATGAAAATCAGACATTTAATTTTCGTAGAGCGGATTTTACTAAACTGTTTCAAGAATTATCAAAAATTGATTGGAATATTCTAAATAACAGAAAAGTTGATGATGCTTTCGAAAAATTTTATGAAATTTTTAATAAAATATTATTTGAGTGTGTCCCTTTTACTAAGAATAATAAATCCTCATATCCACCATGGTTCACAAAAGAGATAATATCTGACATTAAAACCAAAGACTATGTTCATAAAATGTACAAAAAAACAAATCAGATTTTTTATTACAATAAATTTACAAAAATCAGAGCTGACATTAAAAAATCTGTTTCACTATCTCATAAGAAATATTTAGCTGATATCCAGTCGAATGTGTGCGTAAATCCTAAAGAATTTTGGAAATTTGTAAATACAAAACAACGTAAGTCACGTATTCCTGGATTGATGCATTTAAACGATGAATCTTTTGATACAACTCCTAAAATTGTAAATGCTTTTTCGAAATTTTTTTCAAGTGTATATGAGATAGACAACAATACGGATTTATTAAAGAATGATGAATTTAATTTACGCGAATCATTTTCTTTAACTAGCATATCTAAAAGAGACATACTTAATGCCATACAGGAATTAAAATCCTCACGTTCTGTTGGTCCTGATAACATACCAGCATATATTTTAAAAGCATGTTCAGATATACTAGTTGAACCATTTTTTATCTTATTTAATTTGGCATTGTCGCAGAATACATTTCCCTCCAGACTGAAAGTTACTAGAATTTGTCCAGTTTTCAAAGCAGGTGATGTTTCAGATATTTCGAATTACCGACCAATTGCCATTTTGTCGAACATTGCAAAAGTATTTGAAAAAATTATTTATAATTACATGTACGCCGATGTAAACAAGTACATTTCAGATCATCAACACGGTTTTATTAGTGGCCGATCCACTACCACAAATTTAATGAACTTTACAGATTTTACTTTAAATTCTCTTCGAGATCACAATCAGATTGATGTCATATATACGGATTTTGCAAAGGCGTTCGATAAAATAAATCATAATGTTTTATTACACAAATTAAGAACTAATTTCAATTTCTCAAATGATATTGTTCAGATTATAGCTTCCTATCTTGATAATCGTCAATTATCAGTACATTATAATAATTATAAGTCAGATGCATTCTTAGCCACATCTGGGGTACCACAGGGGTCAAATTTAGGGCCACTGTTATTTTTGCTATTTATAAATGATGTTACCGAAATAGTCCCTAATTCCCACATACTATTATATGCTGATGATATAAAACTATATAAAATTGTTGATAAATATGATGATTGCTTAAATCTTCAATCGGACATTAACAGCATTCTAAATTGGTCTTTTAACTCCAAACTATTATTTAATTATAATAAATGTAAAATCATGACGTACAGTGTTAAACAATGTCTAATTCAGTATGAATATAATATGGATAATGTAACGTTACAAAGAGTATCGCAAATCACTGACTTGGGTGTCATTTTTGATAACAAGTGTTCATTTCATCCTCATATTAATCAGTTAATTAGTTCTTCACATCGTATACTTGGATTTGTTATTAGAAACACACGACCATTTCAGTGCATCACTGCTATAATATCATTATATTATGCATATGTGCGATCCAAGTTAGAAAATTGTTCACTGATTTGGAATCCTATTTACAAAAAATACATTGTTGCCCTAGAATCCATTCAAAAAAAAAAATATTCGGTATTGTTTTTTTAAGTGTTATGGGTTTTATCTACCCTACAATTTTGATTATGACAATGCGTTATATGAACTTCAGATAATTTCTTTAGAAAATAGAAGGACTATGTCTTCATGTATTTTTTTGTATAAAATTATAAACCATATAATCGACGATAACACTGTACTGACCTGCTTAAACTTTCGACTAACCCGTTCCAGAAACAAATCCGTATTTTGTTATACTACACCTAGGACAAACTATGAACTACAATCTCCTGTTAGACAGCTATGTATAAACTTTAACGATATTCAAGAAAAATTAAATAATATAGATATATTTTGTGATTCACTTTCTAAATTTAAGAAAACTCTAATTCAATATTTCTTACGAAACTAGAATTTAGATATTTGTATTTGTGTACATGTATTGATGTATTTATGTATTATTTTTTGTCTCTCGTTCGATATCAAGTATGTTTAATTATTATTTGTTATAATTCCTCTGTAATTGGGATTAATTTCCTGTTGAGTGAATTCTAAATAAATAAATAAATAAATAAATAAATAAATAAATAAATAAATAAATAATGTAGGTCCGCAGGGCCGTTTTATCAGATTTTTGGGCGACGTCTGATCCGAGGTTTCCAATAAATTAATCATTATCCACTAATAAATCTAGGAAATAATGTCTGCATGTTTTATACATTATAATGGTCACGTCATGTTAGAAAGAAAGTAGATTTTTTATATCTTGGTATAAGAAATCAAAATTGAAAAATAAATTAATAATTTTTAAAAAAATCACAGCAACTGGGCCCTGCGGGCCCCTTATCAAAGCGTGGCCTCATGGGCCTAGGCGGTAATAAGGCCCTGTAAGTCCGTTAACATTAACAATAATAATCTGATTGGGTGTTGCCAAGCAATAACGTTAAAATTTAGGTTAACGTATTTAGTGCAAAAACTCCCTGATATGTATACTACACAATAACTAAGTCAACAGTCTAAGTCTACATTTCACGCCATTAAAAGTAGTTAGAAAGTAACTCAAAGTAACTAAGTTACTTTTAATGAGTAACTTCACCAAAGTAACTGGAACTTAAGTAACTTAGTTACTTTTTTTTGGAGGTAACTAACTGTAACTAGTTACATTTTAAAAGTAACTTGCCCAGCTCTGATCTAAACTGAAAGTGATATGTAATTTTAGAAAAACTTTATTGTTATTCGTTAAGCCGTAATAATTTTTTTAATATTCTGTGACGTAGATATAGAGATGATTTTGTTCTCAAACAGTGGATTTCGCTAATAATTGAAGTCACATAAATTTATTTTTTCAGCACTTACAAAATGTATAAATATATTAAAATAATTCTTGTGGTCAATAATTGGAAATATGGGTGGATAATAAGTAATTTAATGTGATAATTAATAAAAATCTACGTATATATTATAGTCCAAGATTTGATTACCTGTGGTAGCCTATGTCATTCAACATGTCTTTTACTTTCATACCAGCGATTATAATCTATCATGGCATCATATTGAGTTAATATGGCGGCAGGTAACGATGTGGGTTTAGAGATCTCTCTAGAAAACTCAAAAAATTGTGTAAAATTTGCAACAAAAGTGCTGTAAACAATTTAGTGAAATGCGCTATTTGTGACAATGTTTTTCACCAAAGTTGCTGCACAAAGAAAAATTTACCAGTAAGTGACAATATTACAAAATGCTGTAATGAAGAAGAAAACCTTTTGGATGCATATGACACAAGTGATCCTGAAAAACTTTTAAATTGTTTTAAAATTGAAATTTGCTATTTAAAAAAATTAATACTCGAAAAAGATAAATTATTATCTGATAAATGTGTTATTATTCGGGATAAAGACACAATTATTAAACTTTTAAATAACGAAATAAAAAACTTAAAAGTGTGTTCACCAAATAAACAACAAACGCCACCTGTTACAACGACTCCAAATCAACATAAACAAGATTCTGTTGAAAATAAAAATATAAATGTCACTAACTGCGACATTGAGACAATGTCAAATCCGACAAATAAAATAATAATATGTAAAAAACAAAATAAACGATATGAAACTACTGCCGATATTAAAAATAGTAAATCGGATAGTAACTTTACTTCTCCTAAACATAATAAAGTTGATAACACGAATGAAAACAATGGACAGCCCAAAATAGTTCATAAAAATAAAAACTTTAATAACCTTAAATCAAATAGCGGTATTTTATATGGAAGTGCAAAAAGTGCAAATAATATCGAAGCAGCCCCGAAGAAGGCATTTATCCATGTATCCAGATTGAAACCTGGAACAAAACCCGAGGATATCACAGCACATCTGCAACCCCATATTCCAGAGGTGTATTGTGAAGAGATACAATCGAAATATCCGCAGCACTACTCTTCGTTTAAGATAACCGTGAATTTGATGAACTATGAAAAAGCTACTAATATTGATCTGTGGCCATATGGCACATATATATCCCGTTTTTTTCACAGGAAACTGAAGGATGGAGCAGGAGAATAAACAATATAGTAAAAAATTGTACAAGTTCTAAAGAAAATTTTAGTATTGGACACATAAATATTCAGTGTCTATCTAATAAAATAGATCAGGTAACTTTGTTTTTATTGGAACGTAATTATGATGCTTTATGTATTTCAGAACATTGGCTTGATGAGAATCAATTAAATACAATTAATTTTCCAGGTTATAAACTAGGAGCTTATTACTGTAGAACAAAGAATAGACATGGTGGCGTAGCAATTTTTATAAAAAGGGAAGTGAACTTTAAATTATTGAATTTTTGCAATTTTTCTCAAACATATGATGCTGAATTTTGCGGGATAGAATTAATCGAAACTAGAGTAATAATAATCGCAACCTATCGCTCTAGCTCTGGTAATTTAAATGTCTTTTTTGACAAACTCGAAGATTTACTATCAAACATTAATTTCAATGATAAAAAAATATTCATTTTAGGAGATTTCAATATTGACCTTTTGTCTTCTGGAACTAACGAACTTAATTTTATTAATCTATTGTCATCCTTTAATATATCTCCAACAATTTTCGAGCCAACTAGAGTAACACCAAATTCATCAACATGTATTGACAACATATTGACAAATATTAATGGAAATAAATATAGAACTGGTGTGCTAGACAAATGTTTGTCTGATCATTCCTCGCAGTATATATCTTTCGAAGAATCTAGGACAACTAAACCAGATATATTAAGAACGAGATTTTTTTCTTCAAACAAGATTAATTTATTTAGAGACACTTTAATGCAGGTAAATTGGGATGATATATTTAATCCTACATATAGTGCAAACACTGCAGCTAGTATCTTTGTAAGTAGATTTAGCACTCTCATTCGGGAGCATTTTCCAATGAAACCTTTAAAAGTACATAATAATAAACAACCGGTCAAATGGTTTACTGAATCATTACACAAACTTAGGAATCAGGTTTCTATTTTAAAAACTGTCTCTGTTTGTACAAAAAATGGTTCAGATATTATGAATTACAATCTTATGCGTAATAAATACAGGTATGAAATAAAAATTACTAAAAAACAAGCTTATGAAAATTATATTAAATCCTCAACAAATAAGTCGAAAGATTGTTGGCGATTAATAAATTATGAGAGAAATCAATCTGCAGTAAATTCAGTTCCTGCAGATATATCTTGTGATACATTTAATGACTATTTCATTTCTGTGACAGAAGATATCATTTCCAGTTTACCTACAATGGATGATATCTGCAATGTTTGTAGTTTTCATATACCATTACCTTCTTGCAAATTTTCATTGGACTATATTCCTGAAGAGGAAGTGTTTAATGCATTTTTATCTCTGAATAACTCTGCTTGTACTGATATTTACGATATTAATTTCAAAATAGTAAATGCAGTGTTTGATGTAATTTTGCCAGTTCTAACATATATTTTCAACAAATGTATTGAAGAAGGTTGTTTTCCAGACACTTTTAAAGTTACAAAAGTTTTACCGTTATTTAAAAAAGGAGATCACAGTCAGTTAAATAACTACAGACCCATCTCAATTATTCCCCTATTTTCGAAATTATTTGAAAAAATTCTCAAAAATAAATTATATTCTTATTTTGAATCAAATAACTTATTTGACGAGAGACAATATGGATTCCGAAATAGTAAATCAACCACTGCAGCTGTCATGCGTATCGTGAGTGATATTGTTGAGAATATGGAGAGAGGTTGCCACACATCAGTCACCTTATGTGACCTCTCGAAGGCATTCGATTGCATCTCCCATGAAAGATTATTAGAAAAACTTAAAATTTATGGTGTAACTGGAACTCCACTTGCGCTGTTCAAATCTTACTTAGATAATCGTAAACAAAGTGTGTACAAGGATAATAATAGCTCAGATTTTAAATTAATCAAACATGGAATTCCACAAGGATCCATTTTAGGGCCTCTTTTATTTATTATATACATAAATGATTTTCCATTGAGCATGAATCCTATAGAAACTATTTTGTTTGCAGATGATACTACTTTGGTAGCATCCAGTAAGAGTATAGAGTCACTAGAAGATTTATTCGAATCAAATTACAAGTTAGCGGAGGTCTGGTTCACGCGAAACTTCTTAAAATTAAATAGTGACAAAACACAATTTTTAATAATATCTTCGCACTCGATCTCAAGTCAAGGTAAATCAATTAAAGTTTTAGGGCTTAATATTGACGATGGATTAACCTGGGTCAAACATGTTGATGAATTATTACCTAAGTTGGCAAGAGTTACATTTATTTTAAGACAATTAAAAAATTACCTCAATATTGAAACTCTTAAGATGACATATTTTGCACTATTCCATTCTTTGATAAGTTATGGTGTTATTCTTTGGGGTAACTCTTCTCACTCTAACAGAGTTTTTAAAGCACAAAAACAAGTAATAAGGATCATTAAGGGTGTTAATTACAGAGATCATTGTAAACCTCATTTCATATTTTTAGGAATAATGCCTCTACCTTGTCTATTCATTTACACTACTCTTTTAGAAATTCATCGTAATAAGAGTAATTTCTCGACTGTATCAATGCATCACGATTATTGCACTAGAAATTCGAATCTTTTGAAAGTTCCAAAATTTAGACTAAATAAATCAAAGAACAATTCTCTGAATTTGAACTTGTACAACGTTTTACCTGAATCAAGCAAGAATGTACCATATAATATTTTTAAATCTAAAATTAAAACCTATCTTTTGAGGCATTGTTTTTATTCAGTAGATGAATATTTTCAACGAACAAAAGACTGTAATATTTTATAAACTATTTTGTACATATATATTTATATATTTTTTATTGTTATCATTTTAATATCATGTAATCGTAATAATTAATGACTTGCTACAAACAATTAATGTACCGTAGTTAAAAATATATGAAATATGAAAAATATATGAAAATAAATTTAAGCTAGTATTATTTGGTTTATCTCTGTTGTTTTATTGTTGTTATTTTCTGCATTTATATACTTGCAAATGGATTCCGTATTTCAAAAAGGCGAAAGCAGAAGGTGTGAAAGTAGTAAGAATTTGGAATAGAATAAATGTGTGACGTAGATATAGAGATGAGGAAATGGTAATAAAAACTCGATTATTTTAGAAACTAATAACTATTTTTAAACTTTGATAGTCCTTAATATAAAGTTTTAAGGTCTAGTTTTAATATAACTGACCGTTGTTCTAATTTGTTACTACGGTGGAGGACCCTATTCCTCGTTTTTATTAAAAATTGTAATTTTTAAAATTCTTTTAAATTTAAAGCAAATTTCGCGCCGTCCCTCTGGCGATATTTTGGTAAGTGAATATCTTCTTCGTATTACCATTTAATTCCAAAATGCAGTCGAAACAATTTTAAAGCTAGAAAAGAGTAAAGTCTGTTCGCTCCTAGCTGAAACAAGCCGATAATTTATTTCCCCAATAGTTATTACCACAAACCATAAACCACTTTCTTGAGCCTTTGTTCATCAAACGGCGGTCAGTTGTAAATGGAGTGTTGAAAAAGGATTGTATTCAGTTCGTTTTGATATATGCGTTTGTAAATTTTGAAGAGAATTTTTTGAAATTATTTTGAAATGTATTTACAGCTAGGTATTATCATTGAATAGGTATAATTAAGAATTACCTGGAAAGACGTTTTCGGCTAATGACATTGTTTTCGGGTTTGGCCAACATCATAATTTCTAGGAATTATTTAATCTACTATTCATTTAAGTCACCCTTGATTGAATTTCGTTCCTTTATAATCCCGGTTTTCTTTCGTCTTAACTCAGTTTACATGTAGCAGCGATTGTAAGTGAAATTTTAAATATGGAAATGTGGAGGCCATGGGATGTCGACAATGCTTCTGCCAGTTTTAGTGACGAAGTATACCTGTGACACCGATGCCGACGTTGTGCAAAGTGATGAAGACACAAATTGTTTTAAATATTTCATCAACGAACAAACGCAGCAAGTTATATTAAATGTGTATAATCATTTTGTAGAAGTGGGTGAAACGAATGCTCTGAAAAGAACTTCGATTGCGACAAAAAAAATTGTATATATTTCCCTGACAGTCCTAAGCCTGTAAAAAGTGTGAAGGAAAGTTGCCGTTATTTGATTATTTTATGACGAGTATAACTGTATTCTTGTAATAATGACATTTTCCCTTACTTATGCAGATTTCGAATACGTCCCTGTTCCACACTACCTGAGGATTTTTTATTTGTTTGTGGTAATTTCTATTGGGGTAATAAAATATCGGCTTGTTTCAGCTAGGAGCGAACAGACTATACAAGCAAGTTCGTAATTAACGTAGAATTAATGCCATATGTACAATAGTTTTTATAAAACATACTGTGATAAAAATATAAGTTTTTAGTCAAAATTTCACTGTGATATTTCGATAATTCATTACATACTGTTATTAAAAATGTTACAAGAAACAAAAAAATTCCAAAATTCTTTCTCAAAAAAAATAAAACGATGTACGACGTAGATATAATTTTTAATACTTAATCTCACACAATGTAAGTAAACAAATATTTTAAAATCTCAAAATTGTAATAATTTAAATATATTTTAGAACCCTGAGGATGGTTAAAATAAATAACCGAAAGCTTGGTTACTTGTAAAGAATGACAATTATTTACTAGAGCCCAACATACTCCTAGGCTGCATTCTCGCTATTTGTTTTCTTAATTATATATATATATATATATATATATATATATATATATATATATATATATATATATATATATATATATATATCGCCCAACCTGAATTTGTTTTCGACGGCTTTCGCCCAACTAAAAAATAATGCTAGCGCCGCCACTGAGTGGCCGCCAGCATCAACAAGATAATATGGAAAATGATATCTTAGATGTTGTACATTGAACCAACTACTAGTACACGAAGAGTATCTCAACAATTAGGAGTACCACATAATTCAGTATGGCGAATTTTAAGAGATCATAACTACCACCCATTCCACTTTCAACGGGAACAGGGGCTAACAGAACCTGACCATCAGTTTAGAGTACTGTTTTGCAACTGGCTTTTACAAAAACATACTGAAAATCCTAATTTCCCCTTGTACATCATATTTTCTGATGAGGCAACTTTTACGAGGGAGGGAGTTCATAATTCTCATAACTCTCATTATTGGACTCAAGAAAATCCGCACGTTGTTGTACGAGACAGTTTTCAGCATGGTTTTGGATAAATGTTTGGGCAGGTATTGCTAATGGAATGTTATTTAGACCGTACATTCTACCAAATAGGATGACTGGAGCTAATTATTTATTATTTTTACAAAATACTTTGCCAGAACTACTTGAAAATGTGCCTTTAAATGTGCGTCGTTTCAGCACGATGGTGCGCCACCACATTATGCGCTAAATGTAAGAGAAACATTTAAACCAAGTGTTTGAGGACAGGTGGATTGGTCGCGGTGGTCCTGTAGCTTGGCCTGCTAGATCCCCTGACCTAAATCCGCTGGATTTTTATTTCTGAGGTCATTTTAAATCACTCGTATACGATAACCAAAATGCGCCGGAAAACAAAGAAGAACTTAGGTAGAGAATAGAAAATTCAGCAGAAACAATACGAGTACAAAATTCGTGTCAAGGCTGTAACTAGATCATTAATTCAACGTGCTGCAATGTGTGTAGGCATGAATAGGGCAAATTTTGAACAATATTTGTAGTTGTGTGCTTCAGGTATTCAAAACTATTATTATCTCTAAATCTAACGAATATTACATAATGTTTCTTTGATAATTAATAGACCATATTACCAAATTTTGCGCCTCTAGTGGCAATCATATCAAGTGTAAAATTAAGTGCCACGGTAGCCAACTGTTTTTATTTTATAAATTTAAGTTGGCAATAAAAATTTTAAATGTGACAAGTCACAACACAAAAAAGAAGCAAAGAAAGAGAAATAGACAATGGCGTTTGTTTACATATATTTGAAAAGTATAATTTAAAAGTGAGTATTATTAAACTGAATATGGTGAATATGTTTTTAAACGTATAATTAATTTTTAGAATGGCGTGGGAAAAATCTTTAAAGGCCGTTTCTTTTTTAATTATTATAATTAATAATTATTTGTAATTGCTAAAGTAACTTCGGCTCCAATATCCCACAATGTGTTGTTAGTTGTACACTTTATATGCGTTTTCCTCCTTTTATTTACACTTTCTAAAATACATAATGAATACAATTAATAATCAAATCATAAAATTATTTAGAATACTGTTGAACTTACCAGTTTTAATTTAAAAAAATTTATAATCACGTTTTAAATTTTTAAAATGATGCCCACATAATTTATTTACATATATTTACTTCAACGATTAAAGTAAAATTTCGTAAGAAACAGTTAAAACACAATTAAATAATTATTATAAAATTTATTTGGTAATTTGATTTTATTTTATAAAAAAGATGTTTCATGTTGAAAATTGATTTTTTCTCATAAGATAGCATTGGCATTTGAATTCAAGTACTTCCTAAATTTGATTCGTCCATTGTGAGCATGCGCAATTGAAATGGTAATATGGTCTATTTCATTTAACATTTCTTTCTATGACGTATGCTACTCCAGTGGTCCCAAAAATGTCTACTTCAAGTGAACTACCCTTAACTCTTCGAATTATTAAAAAAATATTTTTGTTTCATGATTTGGGGGTCTATTCTAATTCATAGCCACGTGTGCTATACGCTATATAAGTTCCACTACTAGCCAACAGATGGAGGTCCCCATCCCGCTATTCGACTTGAATCCATCTGTTGGCTAGTAGTGGAACTTATTAATATAACCAGATGTGGCTATCCGTAGCAAGAGCTCCAGTGGTACCGCTACGAGCAAAGTGCGACACTATAATTTGCATTTTTGTTTTGAAAGTGATTGATAACTCTGGATGTCAAGTTGACAAGTAGTTCGGCTTTTCAATTTTGTGATCAAATACTTGTGTTCGTGTGTTACATCATTATAATATTTGATTAATATCTATATATTTTAAGTACCTGTTTAAATTATAATAATAATAGTACAATGGCGAGCTCTAGGTGAAACAATATTTAATAAAATATTAAGAAAACACTCGCCATGTTTCACAAGATTTCCGCGTTTGAATCAACCTTTCGGCCATCATCAGACACCGGCCATGCTCAGCTAGTAACCATAGACGCGTTTCGCTCTTGTTAGAGCTCATCAGTATGGTATAACTGCCGTCTCTGCCGACATCCAATCCTGTAAATAAATTCAGCCTCCCATCCCCAGAGGAGGCTGGGGAGGCGAAGTTTTAAAAATTTAAATGGTAACTCCAATTTTTATAGCAGAATCGTATAGAGCGTGAAAAAATAAGTAGATTTTATCTATCGCTGCAATCATCAAAATTGTTTTCAATGCATAATTTCCCAGAAACAATCAAAGTAGTGTGGGTGTGGGTGAGTATTTGTGTGTGTGTGTGTGTGTGTGTGTGTGTGTGTGTGTGTGTGTGTGTGTGTGCATGTGTGTCGGTGAGGATATCCTGATAACAATTTACCGCCGGCATTAGCATTACCCAAGACGTACCACGAGGAGGTTTCTCGGTCGGATTTACGTCTCGTGTGTATGTGTATTTGTTTGTGTTTGTGTCTGCGTTTATGTGTATGTTTGTGTCTGTATTTGTTTAGATAAAATCTACTTATTATTTTACGCTCTATCCGATTCTGCAATAAAAAATAGGGATTACTATTTAAAATTTTAGAAATACCCCCTCCCCTACCTTGGGGGTACGGGGTTGAATTTCTTTACAAGATCGGATGTCCCCCTCCATATCGTTAAACTTTTATTTAAAACATTTTTTTAATACGGTGCATGATCCTGAAGATATTCCAAGTGGTACATTAAAATGGGACACCCAGTATATATAGTGTGTTAATACCAAGTCATTCCACCCGAAAATGCTAGATAGAATTCATTAAAACAACTTTTTTTAGTTCCAATTTTTGATTTGGTGCCTCGGTCCGTAGTTATTGGAGTTCTTTTGTTTTTCGAAAAATCGTCGTAACTCCCTTATTTTTAAGACTATTGAAAAGAAATTCTTTCAAATTTACCTTTAGGCTCTCTAAAACATTTGGCATTTATAATTATTTTTTTATTTTTTCAAATGACAAAATGGCGACCGATTAAAAATTTCAAAACTTGATTTTTTGATAACCACTCCATCGACTTTCGAAAGTAAAACATTTATAAAATCCTTAAACTTCCTACTACAATATTTGTGCTAAACATTTTTTTCAATCCAAAAAAGTCTTTATTCATTTACTTGATTTACATAAGTGCAGTATGTTTAGAAAAAAACTTAATTGGGAGTAGAGGAGTAGACCCCGTATAGGCTTTTATGTCTCTTTTGCGCTCCTACAACTTTATTATTTAGTATTATTTTGTAACTTGAATAATAACGAAATTAATGAGGGGCGTTTTTTTAGGTATAGATTGTATGTATAAATCCTTAATTATGTTTATAAAAATACAATTTTTCTTGAAATCAAAAATAAATACTTTTTTGTTCTTCAAGTACGATAGAATAAAAATAATGAAGAGCAGAAAAATTTCCCGGCTAATACGTACTAGACTAGCCGTAGCAGAGACCGAGACTAGCCCCCAAGCGAGGTATTATCGCTTGCGCTAGCAGTAACCTCACATTTTTAAATCTTGCTCTTTGAGAGTTTGACGCCTTTCATTGCAATTGTAACTGTTGATTTTTTCGCTGTTCAAGTTGTTTTATGAACTCTGACCAAATTTTAAAAAGTTCCAAAATAGTTGTGCTATTTGATTCCAGTTTTTTTATTGTTTCATGAAATGTGTAAGAGAAATGTTGAACAAATAACAAATAAATTTCTATTGATTCATTAATCTTATTATTTTTTATACCAAATACTTCAATATATAATTTTGGCAGCTCATTTTTTTTTTCGATAAATGTTCAAAATATTCTTTTAATGGCAACCACGATAGCAGAATTCTGTCTATGGCTGGTAGAATTGATGTGACAGAAAACATAAAACGACTTTAGATTTTCTCTACGTTTTGCTGTACTCATACTTTGTTAAAACAATTGTGTAGAAATTATTTGGATAATGCAATAGTGCTTGAAACAGATTTATCAAAAATAAATCTTGCACATCCATCATATTTCAAGCCAAAATACTAAATTATTGTACGGCCAGAATGTAGTGAATTGCTAGTAAAAATGTCCAATGCTGGCAGAGAAACTTTTTTAACGAATATTCAGAAGTTTTATATTACAGCTACTGTAGATCTACAAAATAGATTACCGAGTCCTATTTTTAAATGCTTTGAATTTTTAAATCCAGAAGTAGCCTTTTCTAGTAACACAGAGATTAGATATATTGATTTTAGTTTCCTTCGTAATAAATTTGAAACTGTTATTAAAATCGATAAATCGGAATTGGCTACAGAGTGAAATATATTACCAGATTTGTTTTCTGAATCAGAAATAAATAAATTAAAAAACATGTCTTTAGAAGTAATGTGGTTAAATATATCAATGAAAAGAAAATATGATGAGCTTTTAAAAACTTCAGTGAATTCGTGAGACTGATACTGATTTTACCACATTCTAATTCTGAAGCGGAACGGATATTTATTATAGTCACAGATACCAAAACAAAGAAAAGAAATAGATTAGAAGAAAAAACGTTAAATGCAATATGCGTGACTAGAAATAGTTTGCAAGCTGCAGAAATAGGTGCTAAAGATTATAAAATAACTAAAGATCATATTAAGAGGAATCCGTACTCTACTAGGTTTATTCTGGGGGACGGGTCGGATGTGCGAGGGGTAGCACTGTGGGCGTGAACAATTTCAGCCGGTAGTACCACGTGATATGTCTGGTACAGTCAAAATAGTAAATAGCCTGGGTTCTGTATTCTCCAGCTTTCGTAATTTTCAAGGTCAAGCGCTTCCGCAGGGGAGAACCCAAACGTTAATATTTATAGGCACTATAAAATAGAGTACTGAGCCAGAGTGAGCACTTGTTACCTCTCGCTGAGAGAGGTATTGGATTCACAAGGTCACTAAAATCCGATTTTAACATTTTTACAATGATCTCTCTCTCTCTCTCTCTCTCTCTCTCTCTCTCTCTGTATATATATATATATATATATATATATATATATATATATATGTGTGTATGTGTGTATTCTTTTAATTTTTAGTAAAAGTACATACATACATAAAATCAAGCGTTTCCCACTTAGTGGGTTAGCAAAAACCCGAAAATAATAAGAAGAGGGATGAAAGCAAGAGCTCCACAGAATCACTTAACTCTTTAAAAACATTCTTCTTCCGCCTTGCCCAAAATCATCATAACATTCATTCAAGAACATATTATTGTGACCGATTTTCGGTAGCGAATAACCGCATCCGGACCACAATAATAGTTACGCAACAATCATCTTTCGCTACACATTCCTGTACATACATACTTCATTCTTCTCGTCCACATAAAAGTTCAGCTGTCTCTCCATTCTCACAAAACATTCTTACTAACCATTCATCTTTACACCACAAAAATTACGAAACAATCATCCTTCGCAACACATTCCTATCCATGCATACTTCTTTCACCACAGCCACATTCATAAACGTATTCATACATAATAACATATTAAAGTGACCTATTTTCGGTAGCGAATAACCGCATCCGGACCACAATAATAGTTACACAAAAATCATCTTTCGCTACACACTCCTGTACAAACATACTTCATTCTTCTCGTCCACATAAGAGTTCAGCTGTCTCTCCATTCTCACCATACATTCTTACTAACCATTCATCTTTACACCACAATAATTACGAAACAATAATCCTACGCCACACATTCCTATCCTGGCAAACTTATTTCGCCTCAGCCACATTCATAATCGTATTCATACATGCTCTTCTTCTCTTTCCACGAAAATTTGGAAAAATTCTTTACAGCCAATATTAAAATTACCCGATAATAAACAATATGGCTAGCTAATTGACAAAGATGGTAATGTGTTGTTACCACTTTTAACAATTCTTCCACCGTTTCCAACCCAATTAGCAAATATATCGTTTTTTTTTATAGATTGTTCATATAAAAACTGTAGTTGCCATAAAAATCAAATGAAATGTATTGCTTCATGTCAGTGCATGGACAATGAAAACACTCTTGTAAAAATTCCTCGGTTGCAAAAGCAGTATTACACTCCACTATTAACGAAACGGATTCAGAGAGTTCCGATAAATATTAATGTTATATTTTCCAAATATTCATTGATAGTCTGTATTTTATTTTTTAAATAAAAGTTTAAATATATTGTTTGGTTTATTATCCCTTCATAGTTTAAGTTATAATAGTATTACTTAGCGATAAAAGTAAGGTAAGTAAAATATTAATAAAATATCGATTAATGACAAAAGCAAATTATTTTTTAATATGTATTGGTGTGTCTAATCTTCATGTAAATAAATTACTATTATTTATGATTACTTTTACTAAAAATTTGTTGCCAAAAAGTGGTAATAAATGTGTGTACATATATCGTATATTTTTTAAATCTTAATTAATACAATACATATGAACTACAATTATTAAAATAAACCACAAATGAATGATGGATAGAAAGAGATAGTTCAATAGGGATACAGAGAGGGAGATATAACTAGAGAAGTGGGGATCGCTCAACGCCGAACGCTGATGGAATGCATGAAAACGTGTTATTTTATAATTTATTAAATAATTCGAATATCATAGATCCAAAAATTATAAAAAATGTACCACCGCATCCCTAAAAGATGAAAAATTTTTTTATAAAGAATACAATTTTTTGATTTACGCCTTACTTTTTGAGATAATCTGGTGTAAACATAAAAATTGGTTAATTTTGATTGATTTTTCCGTCATTCTTTTAGAGTAAATTCGATTTAAAGTTTCTTAAACACGTAAACCACAATGTATTTCGTATATTTCAAAAAATAATTAAAAATAGACCGGCTACGTAACATGACATTTTTTTAATATGATTAAATTCAGAATTTCCTTCTCTTTACAGTTATGTGTATAACTCAAATTTTGTTTCTAGTGCCCTTTTGCCAGGCTTATAGTTTAACAAATTCGAAATTTTAGTTTTTTAGGTCAGTTACTTTCATGTGTGAAAATTTCAGCTTGTAACACCGATTCCCCCACAAAACCCATTTTTTGACGCTTTTCGTAGCGCTGAGCACTCTACTATAATATTGTTTTTATATAATTTGCAAAACTAGCAGCATCTAGCATACCGTTTGCACTTTTAAACCCTAAAAACCTCTCCTGAATTGCATTTTGATGCAAGTACCGGACTATAACAGTTATTTGTTCATCTTTACTCAAGTCTTTTGTTTCGTCAGACATTATTGCAAAAAAATTTGATTCCTTTGCATCGTCTGAATTTTTTTTACGTACAATGGTCGCCATAATAGAAATTAATAAATTTTGGATATCATGATGTAGGTATTTAGCATTCTTTGAACTATCCTGTAACTTTTTTTGTACAATGGTGTCATGTTTACTTATCAATAACATTAATTCTCTTAAATTACCTTTATTTAAACTTAAAACACTTTCATCATGACCACGTTGAGCAATATCTTGCGTACATGTAAATAATAAACACTCACATAAAGTTTTGATGTAGTGTCTGTTTTCTTTAATTTCATTTTGGTATTGATCATTCACCATTTGTTCAATATTTGTTTTCTGTTTCTTTAATTTCATATAATTTATATATTTTATAACACACATTTTATGTTGTTCAGATTTATCATGTTTTACTAGTCCTTTACTTGAATCAAGTGCTTTTCTATTTATTAGAACAAAATTGATTTTGTTTACAAACAATCAATCGGAAGTGATACTTTACTTAAACATTCTTCCAGTTGCGAAACCCTTCATTCACAAAAATGTTTGCTTGATTTACACCATGGAAAAATCGGCAGTATAAACAAAAAACACTCTTTTAAAACACTATACTCCAACCATGTAAATTTTTTAAACCACGTTGATTTAAAGCTTCTCATTCTTTCACCTTGTTTAACTTTTGGATACTGCGATAGTATCGGCTGACGTGGTCCTTCTTCAGGAGTCTGTGACAAGTCGCTAGGTCCAGAAACAGTAAGAATTGTTTGTTCTGGTTCAGGTCTCACTGTTGGGGTATGTACGCCAGTTTCATTATCATCACTTATATCATCCTCACTAGTTTTATTTTCACAAGAACTAGACTCACTATCACTTTCTTCAGTAGCACTTAAGTTACAACATGTCACCATTTCATTCGTTTTTAATATATTTTCTAAATTACTGCTTGTACTGCCGATACTGGTCGAAGGCAGGAAAGTATCAGTTTTTAATTTTTTTTTATCTGATTCTGATAAAAAATAATTTTTAATATTATTTGTGCGCTTCATATTTATTTTTACTTTACTCTTTGACCACAAAATAACGAATGAGCATTGAGATTTTCATCACTCGTATAAATACCAAAATTTGTAAAACATGTTTGAACTTGCTAAACTATGCACGTGGACGAGTAAGTAAAGTATAGAACAATCTTAACAAGTAATTACAAGTTCATTGCGTCGCTATCGGACTCGCACAATTAATTTGACAAGTTTGGACAAGTTCGGCAGCGCGTTTATTATAACACCAATGATAATCATGGTTAAATGCAGATAGATATTTTTAGATACATGTGCATTGATGCAAAAAAAATTATGCTGTATAACAATGTTTTTTTGTGTTTCTTTCAGTGTTTCTGTCTTTTTTAAATGTTAAGATGTTAAAAGCAATATTACTAGCAAAAATTTTTAGATTGACACTAAAAGTCGGGGGGGGGGGGCAACCAGGGGGCTACTGAAAATTTTAGGGGGGCAAGTGCCCCCCTGGACCTCCCGCTAGCGCCGCTACTGCTCATGCTAAATTCTTTCTCGGGTAAATAAAAGGAAATCATTTAAATGAAATTATAATATTAATTTTTATTTCTTTCTTTTTCTAGGAAAATTTGCTCAAAACGAGAATATGACTCAGACTTCAGTTATTACGAAACCTGAGGAATTATTCGAGTTATTAGCAAACCCGGCTGTCATTACCCAAAGCATTATTCCAGCAGGAGATGATATGGTGTATGCTAACTGGAAACATCATACAGAAATCGCTGCGCCACTGACGACCGTGAATGTTGTAATTGCTGCTTATACAACCGCACAAGCTCGTCTGCGACTATACGAGTTCCTATCACCATAAGACCGTCGAGTACTTTATTACGATACAGACTCTACTATTTATCGTTATTTACCTGGGCAGTACGAAACTCCTGTTGGGAACTTTTTAGGAGATTTGACAAATGAATTAGTAAGTTATGGTGAAGGTAACTATATTACTGAATTTGTTTCTGGTGGGCTTAAAAATTACGGGTATAAAGTTTATTCTACCAAAAGTAATTAATTTAAAGAAGTTTGTAAAATTAAAGACTTTACCTTGAATTATAAAAATTCATAGATTTTAAATTTTGATGCATTAAAAAAATTAATTATTGACAGTTCCCAAGTATCTGAATCTCTAGAAATTAATTCAACTAATATAAGAACCACATCAGATCATAATGTTATTACCAAAACTGAAAAGAAACATTACAAAATTAATTTTATGAAAAGAAAACTAATTGGAAATTTTGATTCTCTTCCTTGTGGTTTTAAAAGACAAAGAAAAAATTAAATTGTAGAAAAATAATTTGTATCTAGGTAAATAGATAAATAAAATAAATCTGTGTAGTAAAAACAAACAGGACAGAAGGTGCAGACAATTAAAAAATACAGTAATAAGTTTGAAAATTTATTTTATAATATGTTGTACAAGTTGTGATTTAAGAAATAAAATATAGTTCATATAAATAACTGAGTACTATTAAAATATTGAAAAAACATATATCTAACGAACTGGTCATTTTCATGTTTGTTATTTACACTGAACAATTTTATAAAATCATTATTGGTGTAACAATTAATTCTAAACAATAAATATACTAAGCAATAATAACCACACACTGACGATGTATAATCCTGTAGTATTGAACGTCCATTTTTTTGTATTTCTTCTTAGGAAATTCAGATGTTTTTTCACAAGAGGTGGACGACCGAAACTATCAAAATATGTTCCATTTCCTTCACAGTCTATAAAAATTGCGATCCAGTGTGTTCCAGGCAAAGTGGCTGGATCCGTGTTTGCAATAAGAGTACATGGAAAATTAACATGACTAGGTAATGTATTTGCAGCATAGACTCCATAATGACATGAACTTATAAAGTATTTTCTAAATATATTTTGAATAAATGCAGCATTCATTTCTATCAAACTGTATAAACGCCGTTGTCTTACTAATTCGGTTTTTCTGACACTTCAGGAAACAATCTGTCTTTTATTCTAAGTCCAGTGGTTGACGAAGATATTGTCCCTTTATTAGCTTCGTTTCAAAACAAAATGACATCTGGTGAAGATCAAATGCCAAGTTTTCTGTTAAAAGATTGTAAGTTTATTTTTGCTAGACCTTCGTCAATAATAATAAATTTGGCTATTAAAAGTTCTATCTTCCCTAATCGATGGAAAGGACTCGCATAACTCCGGTATTTAAGAAAAATTATAAAACTTGCATAAACAATTATCGTCCTATCTCCATATTAAATAATTTCAGTTAGGTAATAGAAATGATAATATACAATTCAATTTATACAAATATCCGCTCTTGCATATCACCAGAACAGCATGGTTTCATAAAAAACCGTTCAACAGTCACTAGTCTTGCCTGCTTCACACAGTATGTCTCAGAGTCACTTGACATCCGTGGTCAAGTGGATGTAATCTACACGGATTTCTCCCGTGCATTTGACTCCATTGACCATGGACTTTTGCTTCATAAAATTAGTTCTTTTGGTGCTACACCTGGTTTAGTAAAACTTCTACATTCTTATGTTTCTAATAGAATTTGCTATGTTTTCTATAATGGCTACTCATCTTTCAATTTTACTGCTACATCTGGTGTCCCGCAGGGATCGAACCTTGGTCCCTTATTATTCATTATATTTATCGATGAACTTATTAAACAATTTTCTTGTCCTGTGTTAGCATATGCAGATGATCTTAAAATAATATATCAAATTTAAACGATGCTGAAAATTTACAAAGTAATATAAATACCTTGATTGAATGGTGTAATGTGAATAAAATTTCAGTTAATATAAATAAATGTTGTGTTGTTTCGTACACAAATCGCATCAATAAGATTTGTAATTCTTACTATATGGATACCGAAACTCTAGCTCGGAAATCATCCGTAAAAGACTTAGGTGTTACTTTTTCCTGCAATATGAAATTTACTGAACATGTTAACGATGTTTGTCTATCTGCAAGTAAAACTCACGGGTTTTTAATACGAATCTCTAAATCATTTGCTGACATCTCAGTCTTAAAAACCTTATACTTTTCATATGTTATTAGTAAACTCGAATACGCTATTTTAGTTTGGTTTCCTTTTTATACCTTTCAGGTATTAACTCTCGATCGTGTTCATCGAAGATTCTTGTCTTATAAAATTGATTATGCTTATCCAGATCGTGGAATTGATCAAAATTTACTCCTTGTACGACATAATATGCAAGCTCTAAGTTACAGAAGGGAATTATCCAGTGTAAGGTTCTTGTGGATGCTGCTGCACAATAAAGTTGATGCCCCGTTTCTACTATCTCGCATTCCCATCCACGTCCCGCAGTTTACTTCAAGGCAGACTCGAACTTTTTACCTCTCGTCTCACAACACGGACATCCTTCGTCGTTCTCCAGTCCACATCATGTGCCGTTTTGCAGATATCCACTTTCCCGACATTTTTCTTTAACTTATTAATTGTTAACGTTTTTTCTTTATATAAATTTTAATATAATACGTATTACTTTTTTACATTTTATTATATTATTCGAATGTAATTTTACCCTGTAATAGGACTCTGTTGGGTAATAAAGATTATTATTATTATTATTATTATTATTATTATTATGATTATTATTATTTTCAAACTTGAATTATTGAAATGAACCAGTGTATTAACATTTTAATTAATATTATTAAAGAATCGTAAATACAAAATATATTTAATTACCATAATCTACAATTACATTTCTATTTTTATCAATTTCAATAATATTATCAAATTCAGCATAAATAACACAATTTACTGTCTCTGTTAAGGAAAATTCAAAACCTACTTTGATTCGCAGCGACACGTGACGAGTCAGGTTCCAATGGTACATCGAATTTGCTGAGAGGTCAGGAGTTAGGTCAAAAGCTGCTAGACAACCATTTGCATAACCATTTCTGTCTATTTCATTACCGGTATTTCCAAAATGTATGCCTGTTCCGGAGAATAATGTATTGTACATCTGAATATATGATTTTCGCTCACTAAATGAAGGTTGGAGCGGTTTTGACGGCATTTGTTGTCCATTTATACATAGTGACAAGTAATTTAATTTAAAATTTTCAAAGTTAAAAGGGTTAGATTTGTAATCACCGTTAAAAGCTTTGTTGGTTACAAATCTAATTATGCATCTTTTAGGAAGTTGGCCTAAGAAAATATCCATAGATTTTCCTTGAACCCCTACAGGTATGGTAACTGCTTTTACTTCGGCTCTGGTAACGGGATACTTGGCAGTAGACATTTCCAAAGCTTTATTATGTGCCAGTAAAATACTTGGATTTAATTTCACTCGACGAACAAGTAATGTAGCTTCATTAATTTGTACTTTGTAGTTTAAGTCAGTTGCTACCAAATTAAAACTATCTCAACCGGAACAGTCTAACTCTCATTTCAACGCCGTTAAGTAAAAAATTTTTCTAAACAAACCGCTAAAGAAACTTCCTATACCATGTCCCCACTGAAACTGGTTACCCCTATAAACTCTTCCAATTCCACTTCCAGCCTGAAAATTGTAATATTCTTGATATGGACAAGCTTTCATGCTGATGTTCGTCGAAAATGCAGTTTAACACACAACGTTCCAAATTAAAATGGGGTTAGATGACCATCGTTAGTCCTTATATCTATTTCTATATTTGAAAATTCTCTTCTCAAAACAGGAATGATATGTGGTTGCATGTATGATATCATTTCATTAGATCCAAAAATATATTTTTCAGTTTTAACATGTTTTTCTTAACAATTGACTGACAATATCACCAACCATCTGGGGCTCAATAATGTCGCAATATATGTATAATTGTGATGGAACACCCAGTATTAAATTAGGTAAATTAATTGCGGTTCTCTGCTCACAAATGTCAGAAAAAGGGGGGTAACCAAGTTGTAGTGCTAGTCGAGGAGATAATTTCAGAGAGCAGATATCACCATGATTGAATTCTGCTTCAACACGTCTTCCTATTGCATCATAAGAAAATTTCACATATTTACAAATATCTTCACTCAAATTCATTTCATGCAATAAGCTTTCAATAGTTTCATAATTTTTTGTAGGAATTTTTGCATGCACAACATTTACTATTACATCTGCTGCTTGTGTAGTTTCTAACATAAGTGTATCTTTATTTTCTCTTTCATTGACATTGCAGATTGAACAGTGATAATGCCACTTCCCAAGAGCCATTTAATTTTATATTTTGAGGCAGTTGTGTTATATAACCGGTGGTTTTATTACCAGGAAAATACTGCAAAGAATTATTACTAGGTAATGTTATAAAAAAATCTTTCTCATTCATGATTTAATACACGCAATGATTTTGCAGAAATCCAGGAATTAAACTTGTCGCTGTAACCTTTCCACTTGACTAGTAATTTCTTTCTGATGCCAGTGCCTTTTGTAGCTACAATTTTATCTACTTTATACAATGTATCAGATTCTACATATACTCGTTGCAAATCGGTTTTGTAGAAAGTGCCCTCTATAACTTCATTATTTAAGTCTTTTAATTTATAAACTGTAGGAATTCTATTACTAACTGCATATATTTTAAATAATTCCTCACTCCAATTAGATTCGTATCCCTTCATTCATATTATGCTGATTTCTCCATATTTCTAATATATTACAATCATTTACTTCATAAGGGGCCATTTTTATTGAACGATGTTTTGTTTTAATATAAGCCAAAGGATGCTAGATTATTACTGAAGACCGCGAGATCTACCAAAGTTACAAAATTTATATTGCCCTTTGTTTATACATTTGCTTTTGTATTACAAACATTTGCTAAAAGGTTGTCTTGTCATTACTAGGTTTTGTTTAAAATGTTGAAAATTAAAATGTCCATTTATACGAAAAAATATAACATATATTTTTCTCTGTTTCACATTTATAATTAAATATGTAAACATATATGTTTTAAATAAATAAAATATAAATATTACCACGGCTTATTACCCATTTCTGAGTGTGCCAAATTTGCTTCTATTCGTGGTTTTTGGTGATGACAATACATAAATAAAAATATATATTATGCGTATATGTATAAAATAAGTTTTATATTATATTTATTCGAATTTTAAAAATAAATGAAAAAAATTTATAAAAAAGCGTAAAGCTGTCAAAATTAAAAAAAAATTCACAGCGAAACCACTCAAAAGCAGCTGTAGACACGTGTTTCGCTCTTATTAGAGCTCATCAGTACAGCATAACATGTTAACAGATGGACATTAACTGGAAATAGTGAATAGAAAATCAACAAATTGTAACAGCACAGAGCGAAACACGTGTCTACAGCTGCTTTTAAGCGGTTTCCCTTTGAAAAAAAATTTTTTAATTTTAAAAATAAAGTCGTCACATGGCCCACAAATCTGACGTTTAAAAAGTCCTATTTCAGACCAAAAATCAACGTCATAGTGTCGTCACATAGACGTCATATTAGACGTCTAAATAGTCCTATATCAGACCAAAAATCAACGTCACACTGACGTCGCATAGACGTCTAAATAGACCAATTTTTGACCAAAAATCAACGTCACAAGGACATCGTATATACGTCTAAATAGACCTATTTTCGACCAAAAATCAACGTCACAGTGACGTCGTAAAGACGTCTAAATAGACGGCCGTATATGACGTAAATTCAATCTAAAATCGACGTCACTTTTTGGTCGACCGTTGGTCAGTGTTACTGGGGTAATGAATTACAAAATCTGGCTCTTCAATGGAATGCATTATAATGCTCTAACTTAGATGCATATTATGTTAAAGTACAGAAGAAAATGATGAGGAAAAAGAAAATGATTTAAAAATCGTTACTTCCTGTTCTTGTAAAGACTGTCTCATTTGCTGTTATAAAATACTAACACGATACAATTTGTTGTCAGGAGCAAGTAAGTTGTGAAACCTTTTCGATTCTAAAATTTATCAAAACTCGACTTCTTAATAGTCTTGCACTAGAACATTTAAGCTGGATTTATAATGAAGTAACGTAAGAGGTAACGCAGAAAGTATCGGTAAAGTAAAAAAGTTGACCGTGTACTACAGCTAGTAATGATTTATACTGAAGTATGGTACGCCGTAAGGTATTTCGGTAAAGTAAAAGTTCGCCAACATTCAACTTTCTACCTTACCTTAACCAAAATTGTATACCGCTGGTCAATCAGAAGGTAGAGTATGACAAATCTTCAAAAGATTTCAAAAATAATAACAAAAAAAGCAATAAGTGTGGGAAGAAATAGCCCTATGTGTCAAAACAACAGGTAAGTTTTTGGTTTCAGGTGCAGTAGCCATCGAAAGGGAATGGGAGTACTTTAAAGAACTCTCATTCCTAGAGCCATTTGTTCGCAGTAGGAAGTGAGTATAAATATATTATTTTTTAATCAATTTCTTGCCACATTATTGCTAATATTTTTCATTGTTTAGATCGTTTAGTACTGTAGATATTGGAGAGACATGTACTTCACCAGGATCTGCGTTGATGAAGTGTCAATGAGCGAGATCTTGTCACAAAGGAGCTTATCTCTAAACATAGTATCACCCTCGGTATCACCTTTCCAATGCAATGTATTTGCTGAGGAGGTTGTCGAGGTGAATTTGGAGGAAACTGATAATAATTCCTCGGTTCGTGACGAGAATTGACCCAAAAGGTACGTGATTTAATTCTGAGATGTGGGTGTAACATTGTTTCATTTTTAGTTAATTATAGTTTATTTAAAATGAAACTTCTAATTATATATGGTATGTAATATTAGAACATGTTTAATTTATGTACAATAAAATAAATTTAAAATATTTATGTAATAGGGTAGTTGCGAAAAATATAAATGTTATTTTTTCCTATTAATTATGAAATATAAACTAATTCTAAACATGTCAATATAAAAATTATTAGAAAATATAAAACTTTTCATTCATTAATTTCCATAAATAAAGTTCGCGGTGGAATTCTTGTGACGTAGACTATTAATAATTATATAGTTTGACCAAGTTTGTATAACTCATACAAGCTAATAGTAATACCAAATCAAAGCGAAAATGTTGAATTATGTTTTAATTGTACCATACAAATATTTACAGTATAATTCTAGAAGTAAAATAACAGATACAAAAGTATTATTTAACAGTACGTATATTTTATAATTATTTACTTGAATGCCAGATATTTTCAAGATGATTAATTCATATATAGACTTCATAATTTTGCCACCAGGTAGCTACACACCCCAAGGAATGTACATGTCATTTTTAACGACATTTAACCTGTTTTACGTGTTAAAATCATATTTTATTTTTCTTTACTATTGGGCTTCCAAAATTACAATGCGCCACTGGTGGCAGATTTCTGAACTGAGTGAAGTGTACATGTACAAAGGAGATTGTTTTATTCAGGGATTGTATTTACTTGTATACGAATTTTAATACGCTTTTATCTTCGGCTATTATTGTTTTATTCTTAGTCTGAATTACTGCTAATATAACAGGTAAGTTTTTGATTTTTAAAAAATGAATGAACAAATTAGGAGGTATGCAATTTATAGGTTAAAGTTACGATGGAGTTTTCTCCGAAAATATTTACCACATAATATTTTGTGGCCACTATTTATTACTTGCTGGCCTTCCCCCATATTTCTAGATGATACACTACAATTCCCAAATCTACAAATAGTATCTAACTAAGCAAAGAAAATTGTTCATTATGAAAGAAAAACAATTAAATAAAAGTAAAGCTATGTAGATAGAAATTAATATATGTACAACTACGGCAATGAAATACAATCTAAATAAAGGAAATCAAATGTTTTTTTTTATTAAAAAAACTAATATACTGTTAATTAAAATATGACTAAAATACTCTTAACCTACAAATACTTACTAAAATTAACCCTATTAACTAAAATATTATTAAAACTTTCACTAAATTGTTACTACAAGAAAGATCAAACTCAATTCTACCGAAATTAACAAAAAAAACACTATACTAATTCCGAAATTAAATTAAAAACTACGAAAATTAGTCTCACACCAATTGTACTCTTATGGAAGCCAGCGAAAAATGTACCATTCGTTTGAATTTTGACGTTTGGCGTCAGCGCCATCTCTTGATAATTTGGAAGCCCAATATCAGCAAATTTAAGACAAGGTAATAAAACTAATGAATTTGTGTGAAAATGAATAATTTCTTTCGATTTAGTGCTTCTCTCAAACATATAAATCGTTTCAGATAAAAATGGTAGTATTGTGTACAGAGTGTACTACCGAGAGTTTACCGCTAGAGTAAGAAAGACTGTGATTGGTATTAATAGTACACGTGACCACGGGAAAAATTGAAATAAGAATTTTTTTTATAAAATTATATTTTGAAAAATATACAGTTGCCAGACATAAAACATGTATTAAAGTGAATAACTTGAACAATTCTTTCAGAAAAAAAATAAATTGGAAAATGCGCGACTACCCTATTACTTATGAAAAATAATACTATTCATTAGAATTTGTCATAAAATAAACTCGTTACGATTATGGCACTCACGAAACGATCCCATATTATGAATAATGTATTTATTTGTCATTATATGTTTTCCGATAGGCCAACAACAACAGTCACTAAAACTACGACAACTTACACAGCATCTACATCGAGCCAGTCCTCATTTGCCTCAACATCGGCACCGGCCCCATCTCCGTCACCTTCAAAACGGCGACGTGAAGAAACTTCAATAGATGATGCCATATCATCTGTGGCTCATTATTTGAAAACTAAATCGGCCGTAGATTCAGACATGGCATTTGGACAATACGTCGGGGCAGAACTACAAAAGCTGTCGAAGAAAAAAAAAATAGCAAAAATTAAAATTGCGCAATTTTTTTCGGAGTTAGATAGTGATGATTAGTTGTTATAAGCCTACAAGCTATCCAGCCAGTCAAACGATTTAAGTCATAAATACAATATTGTTTATAACAATAGATTATTTTTGACGTAAATTGTTTGACTTGCTGAATAGCCTGTTCATAATTTGTATTTTTTTATATTTTATTAGTTTTAGGCGGGATAGGTATTCAATCTCTTAATAAAGTTCCTTGTAAAATTATCTGTCTAACAAATTGAAAACTGTGTATCGAATAATTTCACGTTATGTAATTTTTTGATGCGATATTTTATATTTATGTATTTATTAGTAACTTTGTTAGGAGATTAAAAAATGGGGCATTATTGCGTGTTTATGATGATTTTAATTTATAAATTTAAAATGCTCAGAAATGCAATTGCTGATTCATGATGCATTTAGATTTACAAAAAAAAATATATTTCAAATTTTATTATAACAAACTATATTATTACTTACATATAATAAATATAATTTATAATAAATACGCAATATAAACTAGATATGGAACTGATTTCTGGTGTAGAATTTCACTGGCAGTATGTATAAATCCGAATTCATCATGAACCGTCGCTAAAAATTATAAATTCGTAAATCAAATCCATCATAAACAAGCCTTTAGTTTTATTTCCTCTAGGTTTTATTTTTCAAAGAATAAAATTTTATTTAAAACATTGTTTTTAACACATACAAATTTATATTTTCGTTGAAACGAGAGAATTTGAAAATAATTAACGATCAGTAACGTCATTATATTGGCCGAATTTAGAAAATTTTCAAACCGAACCAATGAAATGACTTGTTACTGTTCGTGAGTTAGCTCCAAATTCTTTCGTTTCAGTGAACGGACTCTAACATAGAAGTTTTTGTATATTTACGTACATATACAGGGTGTTTCCTTTAAAACAACCAGCGCTTTTTTGGGCGATCTAATGACTTTAGAGAAAAATATTATATACAAAAAATGACCAGGAAAAAGAGCCCTATTTAACAGAAATACCAAACAGAAAATTAAACCAGTGGTTCTCAAACGATAGAATAAAATTATATTTTTAGTTCATTAGATAGATATTTTTTTTCTGATTTCAACGATATAAATATGATATGAGGTTGTATAACAATTATTTTGAGAAAAATGGTATTAAAAATCAGAAATAATTTTACAATATTGAAGTAGGCTATGTAATAAACAAATGCAAACAAATGATACAGGTGACAGATAGATTTTTTACTTACGTTAATAAGTGTTTGTTTTCGTAATTGTTTAATTACTTATTAATAAATAATGGCTTTGCAGTTGCAAGCATTAACAAATTTAGATTAATCTTACTGTTATGTATGGAGAGTGTAGACGAAATTTAATTTCAACGATACAAAGATTTTCACGGCTCTATCCCCAAAAAGTGCAACCCACTCGTGAATTATTGAGAACAATTTTTCGAAATGCCCAAACTGTTGGGTTATTTCATAAGTTGAAAAGGGAACGTCAACCCAAAATAACAGACGAAGATATTGAAATTGCTGTGCTATAATTTTTTGCTGCTAACCCCATGCATCTACTAGAGAAGAAGCACAAGAGTTTAAAATTGGAAACAGGTCAATATGGAAAATTTTAAAAAAGAATAAATATCGTTCTTATAAATATACTTTGACTCAAAATTTACACCAAGATGATATCATAAGAAGAATACATTTTTGTGAGTGGTTTATAATAAAGTCGCAAGATGATCCGGAAATTTGTAGAAAAATTATTTGGTCAGATGAGAGTAAATTTACTAAAAATGGACTATTTAACCGGCACCGGCATTCATTATTGGCCGGATGAAAATTTAAACATAAATCGAAGCAGAAATCATCAAGTTTATTGGTCTTTTAACTTGTGGTGCGGAATTAAAGACAACATAATTATTGGGCCTGTATTGTATGGGCAAATTCTTAATACTGATTTATATTTAAATATTACTGAGACGGATATAACCCTATTCGTTGACAATCTGCCGTTAAATCAGTATAGAGAAACTTATTTCCAATAGGATGGAGCTCCAGCACACAATACACAACGTGTCAATCTAGCACTTTATCAACTTTTTAATGATAAATGGATAGGCAATAATAGTCCAATACTTTGGCCTGCTAGATCGCCTGATTTAACTCCATTAGACTTTTTTTCTGGGGCTATCTTAAAAACAAAGTGTTTAGTGTTCCTCCAACAATTGACGATGAATGTAAAAATAACATTCGTCAAGCAATTAGGGGCTTAAATGCTCAATCTATTAGATGTGCTACATCTTCCGAATTGAACTTTGTCTTCAAAATCAAGGAGATGTTTTTGAATACAAATTATAAAAAAAAATTAATATTTTTAAGTGAAAAAATACCAAAAATACCTATGGTTGCATAAATCGTAAATAATTTCCATCATATTGTTTTTCTTTTTATGTTATTACTATTATTTTCTGGTATTTCTTCGTTATGTAGTTCATTTGTTATTATTAATTTCTTAGTAAAACACGTCATTTTAGATATAAGAAAATAATATACCTGGGGGAACCGGGTTCGATCCCGACTGACGCCATATATTTCCAATTTTAAATGGCACTAAAGTAACCCGTGTGGTGCACTCTCCACACCAGCTATGAGTGTCCGTAGGGTGAAGCCTGGTAAGCGCCCACACGATAAAATATATCGTCATCATTACCGATGTCTACATGTGTTGTAGATACTGGCACACCCGGAAATGGGTAATATGCCGTGATGATATATTTATTTTATTTATATATATATATATATATATATATATATATATATATATATATATACTATACTAAAAGAAGCGTCTAGTTTCAAAACCCGACAACTCCACTTTTGGCAAAAAATGAGTTTGATACAGTTATGGATTCGTCATCTTACTCTCCGTAGCATGGTGTAACGTTTACCTATCAAAACTCAACAAAACCATATGTTATTTACGTTCAAAATATCGGGTTAGTTTCAAAATCCGACAAATCCACGATCGGTTGGGATCAAATGCCAGCAAATCCAAATTAGCCAATAAGAGCAGCGATTTTGATGTCACGTGTTCATATCGGTCGTTCATTTTGTTTAACAATGTCTATTGCTTCTCTGTGTTGCAACAGTTTATTACGGAAATAGTGCCCGTAGAATTTTGTTTTAAGTGTTAAACTTGAAAATTATTTTATTTATCACTATCATTAAACAATGGAGGAGTGTAGTGGCAATTTTCCGAAGGCGGTGAATCCTGACTCAGCGCGGAAGCGAGCTTCGGCGCCAAAAACTTGGGAACGAGCGACGCAAAAGTCAGAAAGGTAATATTATTTTTGCAAAATTCTGTACGAGTATTAGACAATATTTTTCTTCTTAGATACAAAGCTAAATGCCTGCCTTCATATCCCAATTGTCAACATGCTACGAAATCTTATAGATGCAGTACCCTTTCAACAGTGCTGTAGTCGTAAAATTAGCAGAGGGTATACGCTGAAAATGTATTTGTAAACATAGGGTATACACAGAGGGAGGGGGGCAATAATTAAGAAGAAAAAAAATACTAAAAAAAAAAATGGTGCCGCAGGCGAATTTTTTTTTCATTCAAGGTCAAATGCCTTATAATTGAAAATTACATTTTTTCAAGGGATGTGAAGTTGCATGTTTTTTCCCTTTCATGTATAAAAATTACAAACGAGAATATATTTATCTGGATAAACTGTCTAAAATCGAAACACAACAACACAACAAGCGCGCGACTATTATACATTGTGACTTAATACGAAGTTAATGTCATCTTTTAAATTTTCAACTAAAATTCAAAATACAAAAACTATAAACACAAAGAAAAAAATAAAATAATTAAATACTGCCTTACGTATAAAAGTCGCAAACCTGCCTACTACGAATCGTACATTTTGCGAAAACTGAAAACGGTATACGGCTTCTATATAACAAAAATCAAAATTAAAATTTCAATAATAGATGGCGACGCCAATCAAATAAAGTACATTTTATAAACATAAAGATAATTTCAATATAATTTCTAAAAAAAATATATTAATTGTGGGATAAAATTTTCATTAGTTGATTTAATTTTTATAATTTTTGTCTCAAATATTTAAAAGCAGAGGGTACACGCTCGGGCACCTAAAAAATCCAGAGGGTATACGGCGTATACCCGCGTATACCCTCGACTACACCCCTGCCTTTCAATGCGCGATGTGAAGCAATTCCATGGCAACTTTTATTCCCATAACGACAAAATAAGTCAAGACAACTTTATAATTAAATATTGTGAGATAAATAATATAAAACGCCGCGGACGTACAGGAAACAAGAGCTATAAAAAAAACTTTTCTGTGAAATACAAATTTCGACTTGCTGACTCGACAAAAACAATACCCGTTTGCCAAAAAGCATTTGTTGGCATTTTACAAATAAGTAAAGATCGTGTACTAGGGGTACTCAAGCGATTTAGAGAGCAACGACAGATGGCTTGTGAAAGAAGGGGAGGTGACCGTAAGACAGAGAAATTTGCAGAAAAAAAAGCTTCTGTTATGCGATTTATTGAAAAATTTAAAACCGTTGAGGCACATTATTGCAGAAACAGTAGTGTTCGTACATATTTACCGTCTGATTTAAATATAAACGAGATGTGGAGGCAATATTATAAGAATGTTGAAACTGATCCTTCGTTTGTTATGGTAAAAAAAAGTTACTTCCGGCATATTTTTAATTCGTGCTATAACATTGGGTTCGGCTCTCCCAGAACAGATGTTTGCTCCACCTGCCTACAACTAATGGAAAAAATCAAAATAGAAAAAGATGAAAAACTTAAAAAGAAACTTATGACTGAACGCCACGTTCATAAATTAAGAGCAAAAGCATTCTTTAATTTGCTTAGAGAAGAGAGGGAAGGCCTTAAAACAATATCTTTTGACTGCCAAAAGAACCAGGCTATGCCAAAAATCCCTGATCAGTCGGTATATTACAGTCGGCAGCTCTACACCTACAATTTCGCCGCCGTGACAGGATCGTCTCACTCACCCTTAACAAAGGAAAACGTGTCCTTGTACTCATGGACAGAAGATCAACACTGTAAGGGAGCTGATGAAATTGCCAGTGCAATTTTTCACAAGCTTTGCAATATCAATTTGGACAATATAGATACTGTCCGCCTTATTGCCGACGGCTGTGGGGGGCAAAATAAAAATACTATAATGATGACTATGTGCACTAAATGGCTTAGTGTAGATGCACCCCCCAGTGTTAAAAATTTGGAATTAATATTTCCTGTGACTGGACACTCATTCATTCCCCCAGATAGGGTTTTTGGCCGAATAGAAAAAATTATCAAGAAGAAAGACACTATCGTTTCTCCAGAAGAGTTCCTTGAAATATTTAAAAAACATGGAACTGTTTTTATATTGGGTCAAGATGTAGAGGTGTACAATTGGAAACAAGACTCTCAAAACGTTATGAAACCTCCGGCACAATGGCACTTCCGTTTTAAAATGAGCAAGAGATTCATTCTAAGAAAAGGGAAAAATAAAATGGTAACAATTCGGGGTGAACAAGCCTATAGGTCAGACCTTGGAGAACATAAATCTGTGTTTAAAAAAGGGAAATCGGTTACAAACATAATACAACATAAAAAATCAGGTGGTGTGAAGCCTAACAAAGAGAAACTAAAAGACGTTAGTGTTCTTTTGGAAAAGCACTGGGGTGAAAACTGGCAAGATCTTGAAAATCTAAAATATTACAGTGACGTTTTACAAAAATATTACAATCCTTCAGATGACGCTACTACAGAGGATCCAGAATGCAGTACTAATTTGTGTGAACGGGTTGAAACGATCCCCGATCTCATTGTTTGATTGTATTTAATTTGTAAAAGTGTAATCTTATAATTATTCAAAAATAAAAAATAGTTAATGAAGTATATTCACTGAAGTCAGTTTCAAAACCAGATAAATCCAAAGTTCGAAATCAAAACTCGACAAATCCATTTTTTAAATTCAAATTTTGAAATTCTTAGTGAGTTTCTTTTATTAAAAAAATGAGATTCCGCTTCTTTATCATCAACAATATATGTTAATTTAAGTTTTTACTTAATTATCTATTTGGAACATATCGCAACAGTGTTTTGCGATTTCCCACAACTTGACCTAAGTGGATTTGCCGGGTTTTGAAACCAGACGCTTCAAAAGCTATATGCTACGTGTGCTGTGAAACAATCAAGTCTTTTGTCTTCTTGTCATCAGTAACTGCAAAGTTTATCAGAGAAGTATTATCTTTCTTATACATTTGATATTACGTTTAATTTTTAATATTTGAATTTTCAAAAATTTAAATTTATTTATTAGTAATGGTTTTAGCATAACTACATTGTTATTAATATTTTTGACAGTTTGGCAGCTGTCAAATTACAAATATATATATCTGTACCCCAGGATAAAAGTGTATTAAATCCATTTTTTTGAAAAATTTGTTTTTTTCTAGTACATACACAACATTAACTCCTCTTTCATATGCAATATAGTATTATATCCTATCTCAATAAATAGCTAAGTTAGTGTTGCTTAACAGTATTCTGGATTAAAAAAATGCTAAGTCCGACTTAAAGTGTTAAGTCATTTAACTATCCGGAATAAGACAATATTAAGTGTTACAGCTGTTACTAAAAGTGCTAAAGTGCGTGCAACCGTGAAACATCTTATGTGTGATAGTTAATAATACTTTAGCTTTTATTAATATGAATTCCAGAACTGAAAAAATTATGGAATTATTGTCGCAAACACCGTCTTTTACTTCTGAAAAGAACACTCCAAAAAATATTCTTGGTAAGATATCATAACCTATAATTAGTATTTACCAATTAGCGCAGATAAATAATTTCTCTATATTTGAATATACTCATTGATGCTTTTGTAATTTGCTTTTACCTTCATTCAGATTTTATTGCAAATAAATAAGTACTTAATAAACTATTATTATGATTTACTATTTTGAAAACAATATTAAGTCCAGTGTTTGGATTTAGTACTGTTTTACATGCTGCCGTATATTGGGTTATTAAATGTTGCTAAAAATAATGGGTGCTATTCACAGCTCTATACTAAGCGTTACTAAGAAAACTGTATTAGGAATTACTAAAAAATCTATTCACAGCTCTATACTAGGCGATACTAAGCGTTACTAAGTTTTGTATTTAGTACACAAATGTAAAACAAGGTAGTACCGTGTTTAACATGGCTGAACGGGCAATTCGAAATGTCAGACGTGCGCGATATGTTCGAAATTTAAGAAATAGGCGAATAAAAGAGTAGCGAGGACAGGCAGACCCGTTTACCGAATTCACAGACAATGAATTTAAAGAAAAAATACAGACTGTCCAAAGAGAGTAGGTAGCCGATTTGTAACTAATTTGATTAGGGAAGAATTGACAGGCGAACAAGTTCGCTGTGACTGTGTTCCGCCAGAATTAGAAGGTCTTGTGTTCATGTAGCTATCAGGTTTTCCGCAAAGAGTTTGTACCAAACAATAACGGAAGTACCTACTAAATATTTTCTTGTAGGTACACTAATAAAAATACAATTTGAAATTTGACTTTGAAGTTCAATTTTATGGTTATGAAAATGACAGTATAATTTAGTACTCGTCATAATTTCCTATCAAATACTTTATAGGATATTTACATAGTAAAAGCCAGCAGACAATTAGTCGCATTATACAAAAAGTTTCTGTAGCGTTGACTCGAAACTTACAAATTTTGTGAACTTCCAAGAAATTTTAAATACACAAAAATGAAAATTTTATGACCTTGTTTGAATTTCCGGGCGTGATTAAATGTACGGACTAAACACATAATATAAAAATTAAAATCCTGACCAATTAATTATACTTCTTTAAAAAATTTATAGAAATATCAGCATATGTCATTTGACGTTTGACATATTATAATGTATAACTATGACTACCAAACATATTTGCGATGTTGTCAACTATGTTTCTCGCTAGTCATTTGAATTAACTAAAACACGCTAGTATACAGCTCTGAATAGGCAGTGTATTAAATGTTGTTTTAGCGCTAATACATGTTTTAACTAAAACAGCCTAGTATACAGCTTTAGTATCGAGCTGTGAATAGCACCCATTGAGTTTAATACTATCCGTAAATATTCAAGCAAGGTTTTTTAACGTTCTATTATAAAATTTTTTAAAAAAATATTTATTATTTCTTATACCAGATCCAGAAAAATTGGACATACAATGCAAAAAACATACTGAAAATATCAATATTATGGGGTCCAAAAATACACCATATTTTGACTCTCATAGCAGTTTACAAGACCTGGTCTGTAACCAATTTGAAGACAAGGAAGATGCATTTTTAGAAAATACAAGTACTCCTAAGGAAGAGCTTGTACTAAAAGAAAAATGCGAAAAAAGAAGATTGATAAATATAACTGAGTCAGAAATTCTAGATAAAAATGAAGAGAATGCTGAAAATGATGACAACTATTGTCAGGAAGCGAAGGATACAATGGATTTTGATTCGGACGACAGTTTAGTTGACCCAACCTATGAAGAAGACGAAGAAGATAAAGTAGCAGAAAATAATAATGATGCGGAAGAAAAATCTGTACAGAAGGGAAGAAAAAGAAGAAGATTGGAGAGTTCTTGGAAAGTTAACGTTCAAAAGAAGAAAGTGACAGCAGGAAAAGAACACACATCGAAAAAGAAAAACATTCCTGCCAAAACTGTTGGTCCACCTTGTAACATAACCTGCCATTTCAAGTGTTCCCAGAAAATAACCCAAGAAACTAGAGAAGCCATAAATGCTATGTTTTGGCTTCCAAGCAAAGATATAAATCACAAACGTCAATTCGTAGCATCCCATGTGAAATCAGTACCTATAGCTCGCAAGAGATCAGTGACAGGGGCACGCGAGGATGCAAGAGAACACACTAGGCAGTATTATTTTTAGATACATGGCAGTGAAATTAGAGTTTGTAAAATATTCTTTTTGAATACATTAAGTATCTCTCAAACTTTTGTAACTACTGCATTGAAGAAAAAAGAGCCTGGTGGCCTTATTACCCCAGATAACAGAGGTAAGCACCAACATCATGCAAAAGTACCAGAATTTGTAAAGCAAAACGTTCGTGATCACATTATGAAGTTTCCTTCAGAAGAATCGCATTATTCCAGGGAGAGATCTAAAAGAAAGTTTTTAGGCAGTCATTTAAATTTGTCTAAAGCCTGTATCCCACGATACAACGTATCGGCAATTTATTGCAGTTAACTGCAACAGTTGCTCGCATGTGTGACAAAACGCTGTGTGCTATAGTCTATTTGAGAATGACTGGCAGTAATAAATCATTCTGTCAAAGACATTCCAGTGGCGCGCCAATAATTGTTTGCACAGGGTGTAATATCTCACCTATCAACCCCTACAAGGTAGATACAAGGTAAAACATAGATGTAATGTAAGTTAAGGTATTTTTATATAATAGAATAAGAAGTGTTTGTGTTGGTAACAGTGTGCCGTGAAGGCAATGACAAGTGAATTGGGAGGGATATAGTGCAAGAAGGCGGGAAAGAGTAGGAAGGTGGTAGTGGAGTGTGATCGGTCGTGTGTGACCTGTGCGCTCTGCATTTGTGCCAGAAAGGAACGAATTTCCAATATTGTATGCAGTCAGAGGGAAAGTTTTCAAGTAGTGTACGAGTTTCGTGCCAGAAGGTTTGCTTGACGAGCCAAGTGGCGAAACCCAGCCAAGAAGCAGCCGATTATTCACCAGCTATTAGATCTGCGGTTAAGGAGCAAGTATCCACCATTTTGTAAGCGGCCAGCACGTGGTCGTTGGAACAACGACAAAGCAACGTCGACCTGACGGTTATAAACCGCCGACCAACTCTGGACAGCCACATGTTTCCTCCATTTTTATTTAAGATAAGTTCTTATATGTTTGTATGGTATAAACTTTCTTGTACCTATAATTTTGTTCTGGACAAAAACTTTTTGTGTATAAGCAACAATATATTATTCATTGTTAACCAGGAATCCACGCTTATCATTTATTTTTCAATGTAACGAACCCTGAGTGAGTTTTTCCTTGAATAAAGCTCAATTTAGTTTTACGGGATCATCACAAGGGATAGTCGATAGTCCAATTGAATTAGTTTGGGCTCAAGTTAAAGGTGAAGTAGCGCGAAACAACACCACTTTTAAATTGGACAATGTGAAAAAACTTTTTATGGATGCACTAAAACATGTGAATGCCGATAATTGGAAAAACTGTATTCAAAATGTCATAAAGGAAGAAGACCAAATGTGCAAACTTCACCATCTGATAGACGAAACGATCGAGCCATTATAATTTCAGTAGGACAAGATTCAGAATCAGATTCTGATTTTTAATAATTTATGTATAAATATATAAGTACATGTAATGTAATATGTATATTTAATAGAAATATGACAGGTACCAATATCTTAACACACATGAAATAAGTATAAATTTTAGTATGTAACAAATAAAAATGTAAATATTGAATGTATGTATGTAAATATTAAATGTATGCAATATAATAATAATGACTGAAAAAGTTATATTTAAATATTAAAAACTTTTATTTTTAGTAAATGTATAAACAGATCACTCTACAAATCCTATCTACGTCTATGACACAGTCCGACGGGGATTGTCGGACGGCATTTCTATTGTTCGACAAGTAAGTTTCGTTCCAGGTACAAAGCGTGCGGCTTATTTTGACCATCCTAGTGTAGTTACAACTGATTTTTCTGGTAGTTTTATTTGCCGCATTGCTGGCAAAAATCCAATACTACTCTTGCAAATAATGATTTATTACTGCCAGTCATTCTCAAATAGACTATAGGCAACTTTTTAGCTGCAATTAGTTTAGATGTACGCAGCTAAACTTTTTCGATAACGGCAACTTTCTAGGAGCAACTTGTTTAAGCGCATGCGCTAGATCACAGATGCAGCATGCAGCAACCAAAAATAACTTATGTTTGAAGCATCGTATAATCACGCAGGCGTCATTCTTATCAAAATCGTACTTATTATCATTATTTTTGTCAACAACACGTGTGCTCGTATATACAATGAAGATTGATATTTTTTTAAATAATAAACATGTGGAAGAGGAACTAATCAACCTCATGAAAGGTTACCCAGTTTTATGGGATGTTAAAGATCCTGGACACAAAAGTAGGAATATGAAAAGATCATATTTTGAATCAGTAACCATCAAATTGAAAAATAGTTTTCCTTATATATATGCGAAGGCATTACATCAGGTAAATGCAAATTATATTGTTATTTATTTTTATTTCAATTTTATTAATTTGTTCAGAAGCTGTCCAAATAAAATGGAGGAATTTGAGGACTTACTTCAATAAACAATTAAAAAAAGAACGAGAAGTCTCCAGTGTAATGTCAACAGACGATGTTTTTAAGTCAAAATGGGAACATTTTAATTCCATGATGTTCTTAAAACACACATTTGACATGACTGAAGCGAAAGATAATTTATTACATGCGGAAAACGAAACACAGTTTTCCACCGAGGTTTGTAAATGCATTTTATTTGAAATAACTAAGTTAAGGATATTGAATAAAAGATTTATATTTTAATTAGGTAGATGTATTATTTCCGCCCTTTGTACAAGAAAAATCATATGAATCCATTCCTGCAATGGAAATTGTCAGTGATTCTGATGAGTCAAACTGCTCTAGATCATTGCTACTTATTAATAAAAAATGTAGAACATCAAAAACTCCACAAATTGTAGAAGCAGAAGAACCAAGTAGCAGAAACAGAAGTGACTCCATTACTTCGCCGCTCACTCACGAGAGTATGGTTCTTAATTCAACGACTTCGGGGAAGAAGACCAGTAATATAATGGAAAAAAGAAAAAAACTTAAAAGGTCTGCCTCGGCCACAGAGGAAGAAAATTTAAAGAATAATGCTCTTAAAGCAATTGCAAACGCATTAGATTGCAATGAAAATAATGTAGAGGATACAGAAGATGCTTATGGAAAATTGATTTCTAAGCAAATGCGGATGATTCCAATTGTCGAAAGAGAGGATGTGAGGCTTAGAATACAACAGATAATTGCAGATGCAATCAGAAAAGCAAATGAGAAATTTTAATTTTTCAGTTAACCTTTAGTTAACCTTTTGTTATTAGAATTTAATTTTTGTTGCCTTTGCTGGCACATAAAATCCGTTATATAGGCGTTCAAAATGAGATAATAATTTTTCAAATAGTTCTCACGTAAAACTTTATGATAAGCTTTACATATAGTGGAGTGCCGTAAGACAAAAAAATGTAAAAATCTCGGAACCCGGTTCCACTGAATGGATTTTCGTGAAACCTTTTCTATTACATTGATAAAAGTTTAAATAAAAAAGTTTACCTACCAAAATTTGCCGATCTCAATTACAACAATTTTTAACAACAATTAATTGAAAAATGAGAAAAATATGAATAAAAAAAATTTTGTAGTAAATATTTATATTTTATATACAACAAATTATATTTTTATAATAACTTTAAAATGCATTTATATTTTAGCAAAAAAAAAAAAATTACATAAAAAAAATTATACTAAGGCGAGTTGTTTAAAATCGTATACATATCGGACCGAAGATACAAAAAAAAATTAAAATATACTGCATTAATAAAAAAGACGAGATTTTTAGAAAAAAAAAATATTTATTATGTCATTGTATTAAAGATTGAAAAATTTTCAGTCAATTATCTACATTATCATCGTCATCAACCTCATCAATTTGGATGATAGGTGATGGATTAGTGCAACTGTTGCCATTGCATTCTAAGCAAGCTACACTACAATTCAATCCACTTTTCATGCACCCACAAGATGCTCCACAACCTGTTTTGCATGAGCAAAATCATTTTCAGTAAGGTCTGTGGAGCTGGAAGTTGCGTCATTGTTCCGGTGTCAGTATTCCGCTTTCATATTTCCAACCCCATTCTTCTGGTAATATGTCCCTTCCGAGCCACGTTTGAATTTGAAGGTATACTCTTTTGAAGTGTCCAAAAGCGGCGTTTGCAGTAGGTACCAAAGATGGTAATTTAACGCATCTATTTTTAGCGATTGCTTTTATGAAAGAGTTGTACCTTAATGTATTTAGATCTTTTATTTTTTGGGGTAGAGCGTATGAAGCAAGCGTACATGTAACACCAGCGTTAAAAATGTCATTGGCGTCTTTACATTCATTTTTAAAAACTGCTGCATCATTTTGTAAGTCCGGCCGTTTCTCGAAATAAAAAAAAAAAACATTTTTTCACCGTTGGAAAAAAGCCGACGTCGTGTTACACCCAGTAAAAGAATGTAAAAAAGGATATGCTATTTACACTTTGGTAATACGTACTGTTTCCAAACTTTTAGATGAGTACACATTTTGTGGAATTTTACCTTTGCTGGTTTTTGAAAGTAAATTTCTCGATTTGTTAGTGAGAGCGCAGTCAGTAAAACTAGAACATCCACATCCTCGGAAAGTACAACAATATTTTCGGATTGTAAATTAATTGTGGTTTCAATTTCTATCGGCATCAGCTTCCGCTTGACAAGAAAATATTTGATTTTCTGCAAGTGTGTTTCGTAGCATATCTATGGCTTTCGCTAAAAATTTCTCTTGTCCTATTTTGAGAGGCATGTTTTTGTCGAATATGATGTCATTACATGCATTTCTTTTAGAGCGACGAGTTCTTTCGATCGATTTTGTGATGTTTTTTTGGTAACCATAACCATCAAATACTACATAAATGTTATGTCCGTAATTGTTACGTAAATATCTTATGAAGTGTTCACAAATATTGCCGAAATTTTCTTCCAATTGCCACTTGCAACGGTGTAGTAACAACTCCCCTCAATTACGTAGGAAAATTTTTGTACATCGTTCACATTCACCGTCATTTCTGGGAATAGGTCATATAATGCAGATTTTTTTGTTTTGCGCATTTCGACATCTTCAAAAAAAAGTCAGAGGATAAGGGGCTAATTCAAAAGTCATATAGGTTTTTAGTTCTTCGTCCAACTTTTTTAAAACGAAAATATGTTGAAATAAAAGTAGTGGGTCAATTGGAATGATATCATCATCCACTTTTATTTTGCATGAGGAAGCCAATAACGGCCTCAAGAACAGGTATGTATTAGTTATCCTATGTAAAATCTAACTTTAATCTCAAGAAAAGTAAAGGTTTAACAGAAAATGAATGAAAATTCCAACAAAAATAATTATTTATTTTATTAATTAAAAAATTGAGATCGGCAAAAATAAATGGGTAAACATTTTAGTATCTAGTGTTAAAAACACTTTCCAAAAAGTTTTACAAAAATCCGTTCAGTGGACCCGGGTTCCGAGGTATAAACCTTACGGCACTCCACTAATAGAAATTTAAAGAATAAAAATCAAAATTTTTGAGTGACAAAACTTTTAAATATATGCTTTTGATGTCCGAGTAAAATTATTTTAAAGACATGATAAAACAAATTAAGTTTGCGTTAATTCAAGAAATGATTGATTAACTGTCGTGTACATATATTTTACTTGAATATGTAGTTTATTTGATGTTTATTTTTTTTTTTTAATAATCGTATACTGAATCCATTTTACCACGTTCTTAAATGAGGTTTACTCAGACACTAACAGCATAAATTTAAAAGTTTTAGCTCTCAAAACTTCAGAATATTATTCTCTAAAACTCTAGAGCACATCATAAAAATTTACAGGATCAAAAATATTGGTAAAAACTGTTTTCCAAAGTTAAATGCCTATATAACAGATTTCTAATGCCATCCGATATATAATCATTCGTTATTTAAGATATATTTTACTTTCATTTATATTTATATACCATGGTTTATCGTTTTTCATAGAATTTATTATTTTTTTTTTCGCTCTTTATAAACATGTCAAATATTTTATTTACATTTGTAAGACTGATTAAATGAAAGTACAAGTGCGTAATGTGATTTAGATTGTAATATGCAATATAGGTTTAAATATAAGAATTTATTATTATAAATATACATATACATTTTTTGAATTTTTATCTAATGATTTAAACAAAAATAATCTTGCCAATCGACCTTTCCTACAGTATTAAAATATTCTTTAAAAATTTCTCTTATTTCCTTTGCTCTTGTTGGCTGTCGTTCTACTACAGGCATCAAGTTAATGAAATTATTTCCATCGTTTCTCCAGCTCCCAGGTTCTACTGATCCTCGTTCAAAATTTTCTTGATCTACTAATCCTTGATTTATATATTCAAAATGGTTATTTAAATTTTTATTTCTTAAGAAGTTATGCAAACAGCATGAAGCTAAAACGATCATTTTTATTCGTTCAGGATTTGAAATCATTGGCTTTGAAAATATTTGAAATTTGTTTGCCAAAATTCCAAACGCATTTTCGGAAACACGTCGTCCTCTTGACAGACGATAATTGAATATTCTCCTTTCAGGTGTCAAGGAACGACCTGAATAGGGTTTCATTAAATATGATGTTAGTGGAAATGCATCGTCTCCTAAAAGTACATATGGTACTTTATTTATCGTATGTGGAAGTTCTTCTTCTGATGGTAAATTCAAAGTATTTTGTATAATAGCTTTTTTTATACTACATCTATCAAAAACCCCACCATCGCTGATCCGACATTTACGTATATGAAGCGATTGTCAGCATCAACTATTGCCATTAGTACTATGCTGTGGGTACCTTTGTAATTAAAATACAAAGAACCAGCTTCTTTTGGTGGTCGAATTTGTATATGTTTGCCATCTATGGCTCCCCAACAATTCGGTACATTCCACTGTCGATAGAAATGATCCGCAATATTTTTCCACTGGTGTTGTTCTCGAGGTACTTGCAGCACTCGCGGCTGAAGTATTTCATAAATTGCACTGCACACTTCGTGAACTATTTTCGAAATAGTATTCTGTGCAATTCTGAACTGCCCTTGTAGCGATGTTTGTGTTTCCCCTACATGGCAAAAGAATTATTTAATAATAAAAATCTGTTATGAAAGATATGATTACCTGTTGCTAAATACCGCAGTGTTACTTCAAGGCGTTCTTGAGCAGATATGGCCGATCTCATATTTGTATTTTGTTATTCTATCTTTGGTTTTATCATTTCTAGAAGCTCCTGAAAGGTGTTAACATCCATTCGTAACATTCTTCTATATGAAAATAAATCTTCCGATATCAATTCTCGAAATAAATTTTTCAAATATCCATACTCATTTCTTCTCAAAAGCCATGGACGTACCCAATATTTTCTTTCTTGTCTCCTTTCTAAATCATTTTCCGAATCTGTCAACATTATCAATGCAGCAGACAACAATAATTTTCGTTTTTTCATTTTGTTTATTTTTGACATGCTTACTTTCCATATAAGGTTAAACGTAAATGTCATTTTCAAAATCACAGGCTTTAAATATCAAATATCAAAATTTCCCTATATCTGATAGAAACTTTAAGCAACGTATTTCCCTAGATTTTAAAGGAACATACATTCCGTGGGATAGAAGAATCGTCATGTTGCCAATATCAGCAACTCGAGATGCTGGTATTTTTCATCGTGGGATACGGCCTTAAGATGTATAGCCTTCATCAATCTGAATGTGAAGAAAATAATCTTCCTGACAACTTAATTGCGAAGGAATGGCTGTACTGTGACATTTTTAATACAGAATTTAATCTATCATTTAAGCCCCCCGATAATGATACGTGTGACCAATGTGATTACTTTAGAATAAGTTTACGAGATGCACAAAATGTACACGATAAAGATCAAATTAAAAGAGAATACGAAGAACATTTAGCTGAAGCGTCTACAAGATATGATCTAAAAAGGAGAGATAAAGAAGATGCTGCGCAAAACAAAATAAATAAAATAATGTTATGTGTGGATTTACAAAAATGTCTTCCTACCGCTGTTTTAACAAATTCTAGTCGTGAAGCTAATGAAATGGCTTCTGGTATGCTGAAATGGGCTTTGACAAATATAAAAGCATAACATGACGAAATAACAATTTGGTCTGACAACTGCCCTTCCCAGAACAGAAATATTATTATGATTATGGCGTATTTTTGGATTTTAAAAATTTTCCCATCATTGAAAACTATAAACCACAATTTTTTGCTAAGGGGGCATACACACCTAGAGGTTGACGCTAGTCATTCTCTAATCGAAAGAGAGAGAAAAAATGTTGCAGGGTTTCAAATTATGACGCCGTGGGCCTGGCAACAACTGGCACGAATGTGCAGTAAAAAAAAAACCATTTCAAGTCATAAATATGGAAACGGAAGATTTTAAAGATTTTAAACAATTATACAACAACTCCACGTCACCGTTTATTAATCGCAAAAAGACTGATTCTGGTGAAGACGTTAGCATTTCTAAAATGGTACACTTACAATTAAAAGCTGCTGAGAAAGGGTTTCTTTATTTCAAGACTGATTTCAAAGCCCAAGAATTTTCAATTTAGATTTAAATAGGTCAGAAAGACGTATTATTTTCCCCGAAGAAATTCCACCCATAAGAAATGGATTAAACCCTATATCGACAAAAAAATATAAACATTTGCAAAATCTGCTAAAGTGGATTCCGAGAGAGTTCCATGATTATTATAAAAATTTATTACATAATAATCAAGCGCTTGAAGACTAACATACAAAATTACCAACTACTTATTTTGGTTAATTTAAAATTACAAAATGTAATAATTACTTTTGATTTGTATTTTTTTAAATAAAAACGTTTCAAAACGTTACCACCAGATTAACTCCAACAAACCGTATTTTTGTGTTAAATCAAAAGTATTAAATTAGGATTGAAAGGTAAAGCATTTTTCTATATTAAAAACAATATTTTAGCTGGATTAAGCAAGATATATCAGTAATTTTCCACTATTAATTTTTTTAAATTGTTCTCCTGTAAATTATTAATTTTGTGACTTAGTACACTTTTACCCTGGGGCACAGATATATATATATATATATATATATATATAAATTCTTTTAATTGTAATTTTTATAAGGATAAAGAAATAAATAAATAAAATAAGTACATATTTCCAAATTTTATAGGAAACTTATGTAAAAATTAAAGAAGCACTTAAGTTCTTTTCTTATACTTCAGTCAAAGACGAGTCTGGTAAGCTGCTTTGGCTTCTTCTTCTTTTACCGAAAAAACCCGTTTTCTGTCTATTCTGTCGTTTCTATCCTTTTTGTATGGTAAAATGAAGAATAAATGGAGAATGTATGATGAGTGTAAATTCGGGACGTGGAATGTCAGGAGTGTGAATGGCAAAGAGAATGAGTTGATGAATGCAATGCGAATGTACAATGTGGATGGCATTTTTTGTTTGTGGTCGGGAGTTCGAGAGATTGAACATGCTAAGCACTGTAGGTATACTCGTGAGTGAAAGAATAAAGCCGTTTGTACGAAGCTATGGTTGTATTTCTTCGAGAATTTCTTGGATGAGATTCAAGGTAGGCTATATACGAATCTTCGTTGTGTCCGCTTACGGTCCAACAAAATCTGAAAATGACCTTGAAAAAGATCAATTTTGGATTTCGATAAATAATGTAGTTGACTTGTGTGATCCGGGTGACAGGGTGATAGTATGTGGCGATTTGAATGGATGGATGGGTGTTAAACGAAATGAATCAGAGAATGTGTTGGAACGTTACGGTGATTGTCGAGTGTATGACAATGGTAAGAGAATTGTTTTATTTTGTTTGGAAAGAAATCTCTTCATTTCAAATACCATTTTTAAGCATACGTTAGCTCACATTTACACCTGGGAAAAAGGCTATTCTACTGTAATCGAAAAGAGTAAAAGTTTATCAAAAATATGAATGACAACAGTTAAACGATATGAAAAATGCCAACTATTTTTTTTAATTACTCCCTCTAAAAAATACGGGGAGTTTTATTTTGATGACGTAGAACATGTATACACGTGTTCAAGCAAATAGGATACAAGCATATACAAGGTTGAACTCCTATTTCGCTTCAGCTAAGAATATAATTATTCGGGTGTGTCGGATATGTTCGGCTGCTGTTCGGGTGATTTTCTTGTCTTAGCATGTTTGTTGATCTATCAGCTGCACACTCCTTTCAAATTTTTTGAAATTGTCAGTAAGAGTGTCAGTAAGAGTGGGTTAGAAGAAAAATGCATAACATAAAGGATTTTCATAGCAAAAAACAACTAATTTTCGATTCACCAGGACCATCCCAAAAGCCAATTATTGAAGGTATAACAGAAATCGTTTCATCACCATCAGGGTTATTTGAAATAGAACATATAGGACAGACATCGAATATAATGATACCACATAAACGAGTAATGGAAACAAAGAAATCGTTTAAAGTGGTGAGTATAAAAACACTAAAAAATCTCTTTTCATTATATATAATCAATGCATTTTATCAATTAGTCGAGCGTACTTGTGCAAATATTTACAAATAAACAGTGCAAAATTAATTATTCGTATAAATATTTACACGAATCATTATTTACCTTGAAATATTTTAACTAAATAAAAATAATCATATTTTTCTAAAACTATGTTACTTTATTTGATTTACAAATAGAAAAGTATATATAGTAATGCTGTAAAGCGGATTAAATAGCTGTACAAGAATATGAGTTTCTTTGTTGAAATAAGTAAATTCTCCATTGAACTAATAGTTCCAAGAATAATTTTATAACCGAAAAGGCCTATCGGTCATACCTGGCCAGTTCGTAGAAGTACAAAATTTCAGACAGATATAAAAGATATTGATTTAAACTAATTATAACAATAAACTCTATCGTTGTACAGAAAATTATGTAAAAACAAATTAATATTGTTACTAAGAAATTTTCATATAATTCATTTGTCTTGAATTACAAGATATACATTTTTAGTATTTTTCGTCATTAAAAGTTGGTTCTAAAAGTTTTATATTTTTCTGTGGCTTATATATTAAATCAAATTCCCATATCAGTACCTCAGAGGTAAACTGTATCAAGTCACTTTTTTTCAGAAAATGAGTTATGCACACCATACCATTTCTAATAACATACTTGACCCCTGGAAAACATTTCACGGACTACATATTTAAGATAACTGAGAAACCCGATTTTATACTGTATCAAGTCATATAGCAGTTCAGAGGTAAACTATACTTTAATGACTTAGTACAATCTGCCCCGCAAATTTTCACAGTGTAAGTACTTGATACAAAATCTTTCCGCATTATTTAGCGGACGGCAGTCTTCAAGACACTTTAGATTTGTGTGTGTGTTACAAAAATACAATTCTGTATCTAAAACATAATTAAGTGTTGCAAACAATAGTAATATGAGTGCAATGAGTGCCAGAACTGTGAAAATTCTTGCTATGTCGCTTGAAAACAAAACACGTCCGGTAAGTTTATTCGAAAAAAGAAAAGTTAGGTTAGGAAATCAACACATCGCACTGTTTTGTTTTTTTCAAAACAATTTTTATTTAAGTTGCTTGCCGGTTTCGTTCTCATTAAAGCACACAACAACAATAATGCACTCTCACACAGATGCACCCAACATACAAAAATACACGGTCATACAAACATTTGATTTATTAATGATTTTGGTAACTTATAATATGAATGACAAATAATTGTGTTACTTCTAGATGACCCTTTGGACTCCATTCAGCAACAACATGAATTATTAAATTTGCCTGAAAATGCAGTCTATAAAAACAATAGCTATCAAGAATCGCCAGAAACCGATAAATATAATTTATGTGAATCCCATCATGCTGCATCAATAATGCCCAACATAATGATGCCACTAAATACTTCTGCTGGGGCGTCACTTGTGGGTGACCCCCTGCATCCTACTGAACCAGACTGCCCAGAAATAGAATTAACTCCACTTCAAAATGTTTTAATTTGTGCAGATTATTCAGAAACAAATAATACAAATTATTCATTTCAACATCGATCTGCAACAATGTCATTGCATACTGCTGAAGAGTCTTCTCATAATGACCCAACTACTGCAATGAATATTGAAGATGATTTTGATAGCGATGATAGCTTCAAAGATCCAAATTACAGCGACCAAGGGAGCGTATCTTCCGAAGAGGCCACAGAATATGAATTTACTAGTGTATATCCTGAAGAGAAGCCTGAAAGAAATTCGGATGGAAATCAGGAAGAACATAATGGAAATAACACAGAGCAAGAAAACGATAATCAGACAAAACGAAAATCTAGAAAACGTATTAGAGATACGGAAAATTGGAAGTGTAACATTAGAAAAAAGAAGCGATGTTCTAGAGAAGAATATGTCTCAAAGAAAAATACCATAGTTAGAGCACGAAAGCTAGGACCACCATGCAAAGATAGTTGTTCGCGTAAATGTCCTCAGAAAATTTTACCCGATACTCGTTATGCTATTTTCAAGGAATTTTGGTCTGCCACGAGAGATATCAATCACAAGCGACAATTTATAGCGTCTTCAATCGAAACAGTGGAAGTACAAAAAAGAAGAGCACGAACAGGGGAAAAAGGGGACAAAAGACATACAACGAACCAATACTTCTTTTCTGTTGACAACGAGAAGATACGAGTATGCAAAGTATTCTTTCTTAATACGTTGGCCATTTCCCAAAGTGTTGTAAATGTGGCATTATCGAAACAACTCTGTGGTGGTATGGTATCAGAAGACAATAGAGGAAAAAAGATTCCTCCAAATAAAATTGCAGATAACGTAAGGGTGGGCGTGAGGAACCATATCTGCAAGTTCCCTGCAATTGAATCGCACTACAGTCGTGCGAGAACGAGCAAAAAATATCTTGGGAATGTGTGACGATGTGATCTGTCACAAGAATATTAGATCAAACCGCTTTTGCCGCGCTCTCCTTTTTCACGCGACGCTGAAAACTTTTCTTTGCTATGCCGGACGTGAAGTACAACGTTTACATTAAGTACGAGCGTAATATCTCAACTAGAAGTCCGCGTTCCATTTTTTTCCAAATTTTGGTTAAAATCCCACGTGCTCTTTTGATTCTCGAACATTCGCAAAACAAGCTAAAGCCTGAATAGCCAGCCTCCGGCTATAAAAGCCGCGCCGCCGAGATGCGAAAGAGAGTATTCTTCCGATGCAGATTTCGACTCCAAAGTCTTCAGCCGGACCCGCAGAAATCTCCAGGTGAGAAACCGTGGTTTTTTTTTTTGATCTCCCGCCGTGAGCTCCCCGCGAGTTTGTTTTATTGTTTTTGCCCATCGTCGTGGGTCGTTGCGTGACTCAGAGCGTCGTACATCGTAACACTGGTAGCGTGTAGACCGCCATCGTCTTTGGGAGACGCACCTGAGCAACACCAGGGTCACCACGGTGAAGCCGCCGCCGTCCGTACCCCTAGAGTATAGTTTGTTTCGCAAGCATCGTCGCTTGTAGTGGCCCGTTGCGAGACCAACCGCCTTAGCACTTCGACGTCGCCGGCGTGTAAACCCGGGCGTTGCCGTCGCCAAGGTGCGTGACTAACCAGAGCCATTACAAGTGACCCGACGCCACCACGCCGACGCTTTCTCCGTATTTCATCTCTGATAGTGGCCTGTTGTGAGATTAACCTCTTTAGCGCCCCGATTCGGATCCTCCTCGGTATAAGGAAGCGTCGCGACATATCGGCGTCGCGACGCCGGGCGTCGTTTTCGAGAAAACCGCACTTTGAAAAACCACTCTTCGAAAACAAGTTTAGATCACCACCGGCAAGCGTCCTGACGCATCGACGCCGGGCGTCGGTTTGTGGATGAGCCTCCTTTTCACTTCTACGTACCGGGAAACGCGTCCACATCACCATATTTACAAAATCCCGCAGTACTGGCGCCGCGACGCCGGGCATCGTTTTTGAGATAACGCCATTTTCGAAATCTTAGTCTCCGGTAAAGCAACTCTACATTATTCTGAGACATCCTACCTCGCCGACACCGCGACGTCGAGCGTCTTTTTCCAGAAAACAACACTTTTGGACTCCGTACTTCAGGGCTTCGTAAACCCCACCGTATCCGATCAATTTTCCGCTATCCAGCCGACGCGACGCCAAGCGTCTTTCCTGAATACCCCGGTTCCGGCTTAAATAAAAATTCTCTTGGATCGCCTAGCCATAGGACCTCTTGTACTCGAATTTGGAACAATAAACCAGCCTTTCTACCAACGAAATTGTTTTCTTTCACTATTTGAACCTTGTCTCCAAAGCAACTACCGAACCGTTGGCGCCCGAGCAACTAAACGCCAACATTCTTACACGTATACGAAAAATACGTTACAAATGATCTGAACATCTCTCGCATGTATGAATTTAAATAACTGTGACAATATTTTTCACTTTCTTTTTGAGTGCCCAATGCATAAGGGACTAATATTTGTTTATATTAACAAATATGTAAATTTCTTTAATAGTGAACACTTTCTGTTTAGCACACTCCTCAAAATATAAAATACCCGCAAATTATATGACGTGTTTCACTATATTTTCTTTACACTTAAAGAGCAGAAACTCTCCTTGGAAGAATGAAAATTCTGTTGTCTGATAAAAGTTATGTAACTGCACATTATTGCTATTTGGTAATCTAATACTTATTTGTGTAGAGTCTAAGAAATTAATGTTTATGTTATTGTTATTACTATTATACGTTTATTATTATTATTATTACTGTTACTAAAATTAATTGGAAAGATATGTAGAATTTGAAAATTGCCATCCACTATTGTTATAAGAATGTAACTTCTTGCAAACAATGAACTTATGTTAAGTTGTTAATATTTTAAAATAAACAAGATTCGTAACAAATACACAGAGAAGGAAGAAAAAGAAAATCTCAGTAACACCTGCTAAAAGTTTGAGTGGCCCTCACGAAGAGGTCAGTGATGAAGTTGACACCGAGGAATCTGATAATGATTATGATGAAACAGATTCTGCGAGCAATTTGGAAGAAGAAAAGGAAGAAGACAATGAAACTAACAACATATCGGAAAAAGAAGTAGAGGAAGGTTTTTTTAATTTTAATGTTGGTAAGAAACGACATGATCTGAAATTTGTAGCAAAAGTTATACAAATAGAGTCTACATCCACAGGGAAAAATACTTACTTACTTAATCCTGCATCTTTCTACCCTCACGGGTGTAAGGCGTTCCCCCGGCCTGCGGGGGAGGGGGTTGAGTTCTGATTCGTTGGTCTTCTCCATATTTCTTTCCACTCTGCTCTATCTTGTGTTGCTGTCTTCGTTTCTTCCCAAGTTAGACCTCTTCTTTGCGCTGCCTCCTTTACTTCTTCCAGCCACGTTCTTCTTGGTCGTCCTCGTGGTTTCTTTCTTCCAATTTTTGCTTCAAACACTTTTTTAACTATTCTCTCCTCTCCCATCCTTTCTACATGCCCATACCATCTCATCTGTCCTTCTGCTATCTTATCTTCTATTGCTTTTACTTTTAAGTTTTGTCTGTAGGTTGTGTTTTCAATTCTGTCCAGTCTTGTTTTCCCCTCTATTTTTCTCAAGAATCTCATTTCGGTAGCCGTAATTTTTTCTTTTTGTCTTTGCGTTAATGTCCATGTTTCAGCTCCGTGTATGAGTATAGTCGTCACTACTTTTTTAAATATTTGTACTCTGGTCTCTTTCGGTATTTCTTTCTTTCCTAAGAAGCTGTGTTTGATGCTATTGAATATTTTGCCTCCTGTAGTTCTTCTTTCTTTTATTTCTTCATCAAATCTTCCATCTTCTGAGATCATTGCCCCCAGGTATTTAAATTTTTGGACTTGCTGTAGATTTTCATTTTTTAGTTGTATCGTGTGGTGTTGTTCATTTCTTCCTAGTATCATGGTTTTCATTTTTTCTTTATTGATCTTCATGTTTAATTTTTGTAGCGCTTTATCATATATTTCTATATTCCTTATTAAGGTTTTTTCGTCTTCTGCTATGATGACCATGTCATCTGCATAGCATAATTCTGCTATTTCCACTCTTCTCAATTTCCAATTTCCTATGTAGTATTTCTTTACTTCTTTCTTTGTCTCTTTTATTCCTTCGTCAAGAATTAGCGTAGGGAAAAATAATAGGTACAAATGTTACTTTTTAAGGTCCAACTCTACAGAAAATATAACGTTTATTTACCCAACTATTAAAGATATACTAACTATTATTAAAAATGACATCTTATGTGTTCTAAAAAAATCCAACTGAACTCAGACGAGGAGGATTTAAATTCCAAAGTTCCTTATTTTAAGTTTATGATTTTATGCAAAACTTTTTGCGCTACGAATATGTGCCTTATTTAATATACTAGATTGATATTTAAGAATTGAAATGTGATTTCGATTCATATAACGGAAGGGATTCTGCAGGATTCTACAAAGGTAAAGAAATTGAATCAGTTTGAGTAGATATGCTGGGCCGGTTCTAAACCAAACTCGATGGCATGTGTCCATCCGCAGCTACCATGAGGGTGAATTTTTGGCCTTGGCCTTGGTTTTAGGGGTAGTTCTTGTGCAACCCTTGTTAGTTCTTCAGCAGCCTCTGGGGGGTAGATTTTTTAGTGTTTTTTGTGTGGAGGGGGGGGGTTGTTGGCAACCCTGTGAGTTTGGGTTGGCAGCCATGTGGGTTGGGGTGTGACTTTAGTGCCATCTGTGTGATAATGGTGGTTTTATTTGGAGTTAGGCTATGGCAGCTGCTTAGCAGCAGCTATGGCCGCGGCCGTGGCTGTGTCCTGGTAGCAGAAGCAGTTGCTGTTGTAGCATCAGTTCGTTGTTATGGAATGAAAAGATGTATAATTTTGTGTGTATTTGGCGAGGAAACTTGCAATAGCTGAGCTGATAAAATTTAATTTTAGCCTGATATTAGATATAATTTGACCTTATACCGTGAACTTATTTTGATTGACTTTTTATTTTTGTGTGTGAAAATTTTAACAAACATGTGTTAGAACTCTGATTTATGCTAAAATTCGCATATCCAGATTTTACTGAATAATCACAATTTAAGGTCCCTAAAATCCGATTATAACTTTTTTTAAATGATGTCTTTGTGTGTGTGAGTATGTGTGTGTGTGTGTGTGTGTGTGTCGAGATGTTGGAGGAACGATTCATCAAAAACTATAAAATTAAGACCTGTTTACCTATGAATTTCTCAATATGACATTTCTGGGAAGAGCTGATTGGTAACAATTGGACAACCGGAAGTAGTAATATCTTTTAAAAAATCTTCTAAATATTATTTTTTGAAAATTTTTGTTACAACTAATATTGAAGAACATAAAATTCTCCATCTAATACGTTTAAAAATTTTAGATTTAGAGATAAAGACACTATAATATACAGAATAATCTAATCGCAGACGCTAAGGCACTAAGGAAACCACTTGACAAATTCAAATGTTTGTAAATGACAGATATCAATGTCAGTGTTAAAAACAGTTTTAGTAACAATCTGATAGCTTTTTCTGGAAAGTGCATTTAATCTTTCTTATTGTTTTATTAATTAAATATTTGAAATTATAGGTAAAATGCATATATCCATCGGAAATACCGCCAATCTGGTTGAATTGAATTGTAAGAATCTCTGACATTTAGGAACTTCCTCATACAATGAAAAATTTATATAATTCGAATTATATGTGTGCAGAAGATATGTTAAATACAATAAAACCCAATATTTGGGTAAAGTTCTGTAATTTTTTGTTATAAAACGATGGTTCGATAGCGAATTGCAATACAATACTTATATAGCCTAATATGGAAATGGCGAGAGGTCTTGTGCTGGCCACAACATATTTCTTTGAGGATTTTTGGCAATTTTATGTATTTCGGGTTCGTTGTAATGAAATGAGAATTGTGTGCATTTGGTTGAGCAAACTTGCTAATAAAATTTAATTTTAAACTGATATAAGATATAATTTGACTTCAGCCCGTGAACTTATTTTGAGTGACGTCATGTTTTTCTATGTGTGTGAAAATTTTAACAGTTGATAGAATGACAGTCTGAGAGTCGGTCCTCATAGCTAGTAAAGTACGCTTTATAAAATAGTGCTAATTGCCATAAGCTTTGCATCTTGGATTACTACAGCCATTCAGGTGCATCTTCAACATCGTTCATGTTGAATAACAACTTTCAGAGACCGAGTATTTATTTGAGTTTGCTGTTAATATTAGCAGAATTGAATTTTTGTTTAAATAAACAAATTATTATAGAATTTTTGCATCTTGGATTACTGCAGTCCGTACAGGTGCATCTCCAATATCGTTCCTGTGCAACAACTTCGAGTGACTTCCTCTACAATTTAAATTGGAGCCAGATGTTATATCAAAATTACCTTGCGTGGATCACTACAATTTACTAATAGATTAAACTCATATTGATAGTCCACCTCCACTAATTGGAAAGTGTTTTGAATGCAAATAAATCTATAAAACTTATACAGCGACAAGGTGTGTAATAATTAAAATATACATAATTTTGGAAAAAAAAGCAGACAATTTCGGATTATTTTCATCACCTGCAAGAAAGACTAGAAATAAGGAATATTTTGTACTTATACTGGTAATAATAAACTATATAAATGTTGTTTTATTTATTTTATAATACATATTACATAATCGTACAATATTATACAATTTTATCATGAAACAAAGTGTTTCCAATTGTCTTATAGCTTTGATTGACTAGGAATGACGTTATGTTTTTTGCAGAAGTGGTATTTATGAAGTTCCCAGCTACTAAAAGCTAGTAAATAGTGTAGGTAATACTAAACAAAGATGAAACAAAGTGTTTCCAATTGTGGTATAGCTTTGATTGTTTAGGAATGATGTTATGTTTTTTTGTAGGAGTGGATATTCATGAACTTCTCAGCTACTAAAAGCTAGTAAATAAAGGTATTTAGCATAATAGAGTTTTTAAACATATATTAAATATATACAACACATAATACACAAATATATGTAATATGCAATACATTATATACAACTGTATATAATGCAATATGCAAAACGTTATACACAATTGTATATGAATATAAATACGCAATACTATATACTACATGTAATACACAACTGTATATATACTATATTTTAATATTAAATAGATAACAAATTATTATAATTATTTTTATTATTAATAAAATTCTATTACATTGTTAAAATATTGTTGCATTTTTTATGGACCATTAGCTACTGATTATTCTGTAAAATAAAGCACAAATATATAAATGTTTATATACTTACATTGTCTTGGTTGAGGACGGACAAGAGCACTTATACTTAACAATATACCAAGAATTCATTATTACCGTTTTTATTGTTTAACTACACAACACAATTTGTTTGTATCTAATTTTTTAAATGTTATATGAACATTACTTGAATTACAAATTAATACCTTTCTCTTATCTCAAGGGTTGGTGGGCTAAATCCCTCAAAGCGATATGAAAGACTAGAAATAAGGAATATTTTGTACTTGTAACAGTAATAAAAATAAAATATTTTTTGTATAAACATTGTTGTAATTAATTGCACAATATTACATAATCCGTACATTTGTTAAAGGTGTATATTTAATAATTGGACATTTTGCTTTAAAGTCTAAATAACTCAATAATTATTATCAAAATTTAAATTTACATTATTTTACCCTGAATGGGAAATGAGGGGATATGGAATATATTCATTCAAAATGCGAATTATTGTAAAACATTTATTTTGCATTCAAAAAACAAAGTACATTTACATACATTACATAACAACATTTGTTAATGGATTATAATTAATTATTTTATCATGTATAATTAAACAATAGGCAGCTGTATTTTCTGGTACATTTTCATTTGTTTCAAATTCCAATCTTATATCAACATTACCCGATTTCAATGTCTCACTCTGATGCGGACAATCTATGACCACCAGCGGTGCTGTATTGATAAATTCATGAGGTGTGAATATAGGCTCACATGGTCGTTCATAGTAAGGCAACTGAAATTGAATATACATTTCATATAACATGGCCCAATGGTTATTTTTAATATTCAAATTAAGGTTATCGTAGGGGTACATATCAGAATTTAAATGCAGCTTAATATTACTCAAATTACAGTGATCAAATTTACTCATGTCCTTATTATGCTTATTTTTGCGATCTGTCTGAAATCCAACAATAATGAAACGAGGTGTTTCCAATTGTGTTGTACCTTTGATTGACCAGGAGTGCCGTTGTGTTTTTTGCAGGAGTGGATATTTATGAAGTTCCCAGCTACGAAAAGCTATCTCCAAATTAATGCTCTCCTTTATGTATATACATCAGTGCTGCTTCGTATGAGAACTAATTCTTAAGAGCATATTGAGAGAGATGCATACATAGAGTGTCTATTAAATGTTCTGAATTCTCACTCAACATTAGTTTTACTTATCCAGCTATTGTGTTTATTATCGAATCCAAGCCATTTAACAAATACCATATCTCCCTTTCTCTTTAAAACTTTTTCAACAAGATATACATTAGGATACTTTACTCTTTGTAATTCATATTCATAAAATCCGCCTTTTATAATTTGTCCCGACTGATCTTTAAGAATATATGTAGTAGGATTTGTTATTTGAATCGAATGTATATTAAAAATTTCATTAGACCAATTAGGAGTATAACCTTTTACAAAAGCCCCTCTATATTTGCTTATACGCACTAAATCACCTACTTCAAATTTTGCTTTTCCAACCATTTTAATATTACTGTAAACAGTGTTGAGAAGTAATTTTTCATTCTTTTTACAAACATCAATAGGTTTCATATTAATAGTTCTGTGTTTTGTATTATTATACTTTTTTGTAAGTTTAGGTAATAAACTCAACCACTTATATGTACCTTGTAAACTAAACTCTTTCCACATCATTGATTTTATGGTACGATTAACTCGCTCAACAACAGATGCCTTTTTCGTACTATAACTTGAATAATGATTAATATTGTATTTACTCATTAAATTTTGAAAATTTTGATTATAAAATTCTTTTCCAAGATCAGTTTGTAAATTTTGAGGAATTCTATCACTACTAAGCAAAATACTTTTCATAGCAGCTGAAATTTCAGAACCTGTTTTGTTTTTTACGGGCTTGGTCCACAAAAATTTGGAAAATACATCAATAACAACTAAAATGTAGCGATAGCCTTTATTTATTCTAGCATAAGGAATCATTTCAACCAAATCAGCTTGAAATAAGTCATCTATTCCTTTTGTGATTACACGTCTTCTGTAAAAATGCACTCGCGCTGGTCTATGTAATTCTTCTACAATTTCACGTTTAATTTTCGACATAATTAACAGGTGTTTCCAAAACAATTTCCATATATAATTCACTAGTTTTTAGGCCCATAGGACTGGAATATATTGTCAATTTATCCCCCTTTACAATATGTTTATCAACTATTATTGAAATACGGGGATTGTTATTAATTCGATAGTTTAGCCGCTCCTTAGAAATATTTAAATTAATTTGAATTATTTTACCTGTACACGGTAAACTGTAAAAAGACAAATTTGAACTATTTATTATATTATAATTATCACCTTACTTTTTAGTATATTTATTTTGTTTATATAACCTAATTCTAATTCTTTAATTTGTTGTACAAAAGGTATTAAATTTTTAGTATATTTTTTAGTTTTATGTAGCTCGATATGACGTCCGAACTTGTCAAGAGTCATTATTAAAATATTGCTATTTTATAACACCCGCTTCTTTTAATTCCTCAATTATGGATATAATTTCATTATTATGACCTGTATGACCGGCATTACGTGACGCAATTAAAAGACGCAGTCTATCAACCAATTCATTCACATTATCCCAGTATAGATACTCCACTCTTTTTTTGGTTAATTTTTTTAAATAACTTCCACCTGACATGGAACTTGGTTTTTTAGATTTTGAACTTATATATCTTAAAGCCGGACTTCCACCTGACGTAAAACTTGGTCTTTTAGAAATTGAACTTATTTTTTTTGAATCTGGAACAACTTTTTTCCGAGGGTCTAACATTGGGGCAATAATGGAAGTATACTTCTGAGATCTACTTCCCGCAACTTGCTCGCTGTTACTATAATTTCTGCGGGCAGCGTTCGTTCTTTTTACAATATCAACATAATTTTTATGATCGATCTGTGTATACCCTATTGGTTCTTTTTTAAATAAGAGCTCATATAAACCTGGCTCAGCTATTGCAAGTTTCCTCGCCAAATACACACAAAATTATACATCTTTTCATTCCATAACAACGAACTGATGCTACAACAGCAACTGCTTCTGCTACCAGGACACAGCCACGGCCGCGGCCATAGCTGCTGCTAAGCAGCTGCCATAGCCTAACTCCAAATAAAACCACCATTATCACACAGATGGCACTAAAGTCACACCCCAACCCACATGGCTGCCAACCCAAACTCACAGGGTTGCCAACAAACCCCCCCCCCCCCCCCACACAAAAAACACTAAAAAATCTACCCCCCAGAGGCTGCTGAAGAACTAACAAGGGTTGCACAAGAACTACCCCTAAAACCAAGGCCAAGGCCAAAAATTCACCCTCATGGTAGCTGCGGATGGACACATGCCATCGAGTTTGGTTTAGAACCGGCCCAGCATATCTACTCAAACTGATTCAATTTCTTTACCTTTGTAGAATCCTGCAGAATCCCTTCCGTTATATGAATCGAAATCACATTTCAATTCTTAAATATCAATCTAGTATATTAAATAAGGCACATATTCGTAGCGCAAAAAGTTTTGCATAAAATCATAAACTTAAAATAAGGAACTTTGGAATTTAAATCCTCCTCGTCTGAGTTCAGTTGGATTTTTTTAGAACACATAAGATGTCATTTTTAATAATAGTTAGTATATCTTTAATAGTTGGGTAAATAAACGTTATATTTTCTGTAGAGTTGGACCTTAAAAAGTAACATTTGTACCTATTATTTTTCCCTACGCTAATTCTTGACGAAGGAATAAAAGAGACAAAGAAAGAAGTAAAGAAATACTACATAGGAAATTGGAAATTGAGAAGAGTGGAAATAGCAGAATTATGCTATGCAGATGACATGGTCATCATAGCAGAAGACGAAAAAACCTTAATAAGGAATATAGAAATATATGATAAAGCGCTACAAAAATTAAACATGAAGATCAATAAAGAAAAAATGAAAACCATGATACTAGGAAGAAATGAACAACACCACACGATACAACTAAAAAATGAAAATCTACAGCAAGTCCAAAAATTTAAATACCTGGGGGCAATGATCTCAGAAGATGGAAGATTTGATGAAGAAATAAAAGAAAGAAGAACTACAGGAGGCAAAATATTCAATAGCATCAAACACAGCTTCTTAGGAAAGAAAGAAATACCGAAAGAGACCAGAGTACAAATATTTAAAAAAGTAGTGACGACTATACTCATACACGGAGCTGAAACATGGACATTAACGCAAAGACAAAAAGAAAAAATTACGGCTACCGAAATGAGATTCTTGAGAAAAATAGAGGGGAAAACAAGACTGGACAGAATTGAAAACACAACCTACAGACAAAACTTAAAAGTAAAAGCAATAGAAGATAAGATAGCAGAAGGACAGATGAGATGGTATGGGCATGTAGAAAGGATGGGAGAGGAGAGAATAGTTAAAAAAGTGTTTGAAGCAAAAATTGGAAGAAAGAAACCACGAGGACGACCAAGAAGAACGTGGCTGGAAGAAGTAAAGGAGGCAGCGCAAAGAAGAGGTCTAACTTGGGAAGAAACGAAGACAGCAACACAAGATAGAGCAGAGTGGAAAGAAATATGGAGAAGACCAACAAATCAGAACTCAACCCCCTCCCCCGCAGGCCGGGGGAACGCCTTACACCCGTGAGGGTAGAAAGGTGCAGGATTAAGTAAAGTAATAAACCTGGTGTTCCGATATATTTTAGATCTTTTATAACTATACCCTTACCTACAATTTTTACCTCCGAATCACCTATAAGATATTTATCTGTACTTATATCATGACGTACGCCATATTTGAAATCAAATGAATCTTTATCATCTGTTACCATCTCTTCAACGTATTGTCGAGGTAATGGGTCGTACTGGTCTAAATACTCTCTGAATGAGGGCTCCTGTGTTAAATTCAAAATATCCTCTCTTGTTAATGATGGACGATCTTCAGTCATGGATGATTGATTTTCAATAAATACTTCATCATCACCACCACCATCCTCATCCAATGATTCTGCCACTACACTAGTTTCTAAAAATTTAGGACCCAATAAAGTTTCATTTTTGTCAGATATTTCTTCTTCCTTCTTTACTTCTTCTTTCGGTTCACTTTTAACTTCTTGTTTTACATTAGCCATTGGTAAATGAACTGTAATATCTTTTAAAGATTTGATTATTGGTTTATACTGCGATTCTAACTCAATTTTTCTATGTAATGCACCAAGTCTAAGGTTTTTAAGCTTCTGTTTAATAATATTTCGGGTGTTAATTATATCTTTTGTTAATTTTTCATTCATTTTTAATTTGGACACAATAATGTCAAACTAATAATTAGTTGAATTCAATAAGTTCCCGTTCCAGATGTTTACGAAATTTACAGAGCTGTTACTAGTAAAAACAGCTAAAGAACAGATCGGATAGCAGATAACCAGGTCAGATGTTTAAATTTTCAGAGCTGTTACTAGTAAAAACAGCTAAAAACAGATCGGATAGCAGGTAACCAGCTGATAACAAGGTGAGGTGTTTAAATTTTCAGAGCTGTTACTAGTAAAAACAGCTAAAAAAAACAGATCGGATAGCAAATAACCAGCTAATAACCAGGTCAGGTGTTTAAATTTACAGAGCTGTTACTAGTGGAAACAGCTAAAAAACAGATCGGATAGCAGATAACCAAGTAAAAACAGATCTGATAGCTGTATAAACAACTCAAAAACAGGTAGGACTTAATTTCAATCAGTTCCTGTTCCAAATGTTTACTGTGTTATAGCTACCCAGCAACTGAAGCCGCTTAGCTCATGGCACTGTTATTTGTTACAATATGCTGATCAAATCCTAAACGATAACGCCCGCTGTTTATCTCGCTTTCTTTGTCAATAACTATAAACCTATACTTATCACACCAGCAAAAAAAAACAGAGGTCCTTAAACTTTTCATATGACATATCTGTATTTACGTGATCAGTATATATATATATATATATATATATATATATATATATATATATATATATATATATATGTTTTAAATTCATATCATCTTGTTTAAATACTATTAATAGGTTAACGTTATCTCGTATAAAATGTTTAGGAATTCTGGTGTACGTCTGACATAAATAAAAACAATCTATAGCCTTATGGCGACCCATAGAAAAGTATTCTCTAATTACATCCTGTTTATCGCAAGCTATATCATCGAATATAAACACAGAGTTGCATTGCGCATTACACGGCTTTTCAATATCTACGTTTTCATTATATGCAAAATAACCTATTTCTTCAATAGGTTCTAGTAACATTTCTAAATACTTATATTTAGGCTGAAATAATGATTTTGAATATATATAGACATTCGAAAAACATAGACCATTTTTATGCTCCAAAAGTGCAATCATAACATTTGTTTTACCGCATCCAGAAGGACCTGCTATAATACATCTAACTATACTCGGTAACAACGTACTATGACGCGGGACACTACTAGCACTAGTAAAATCATAATTTTTAACCTCAAAGTTATTACTTTGCTTTACGGTCTGCATTTTCGTATAAATAAATGTACAAACGTCACTCCAGCACTGTTCGTCACTGACTGCGGAAGAGGTAAGACGTGTGCTACTTAAATGAAAATGATGAGGGTGCAAAAAAAGAAATCTAACGGAAGTTTGTCATTCCAACATGTAGTTAATCGAGCGCGAAAAGCAATCAATACAAAAACTATCTCAGACATAAATAAATCTGCAAAAATCGCTTTCCATACGGTTAAAAAAATAAAGCAAAAAATAAAAAATCCAAGAGTTGTATCTGTACCGAAAACCGGAGGGTTCCTTCCGTTAATTCCAATATTTGCCGGCTTGAGTGCTCTAGGTGCATTTGGAGGTGGAGCTGCGGGTATTGCAAAAGCTGTTCACGACGCACAAGCTGCCAGAGAACAATTAAAAGAAGCTCAACGCCATAATAAAATAATCGAAGCCATCGCCATGGGTAAAGGTCTCTACTTAAAACCATATAGAAAAGGACTTGGGCTGTATTTAAAAAAAAAAAAACTCCTCATAGAATTACCATCGCGGGCATTAAGTAATATTGATCTTCTTAAATATGGAAAAGAACTGAAAATTCCATTTTTAGAGGGGTATTTATGAGAAACAATTTGCCCATAAAAATAAATCGTAACGAATGCGCCATTGTTAATTTGGATAACAGTAACGGACCGGGGTCGCACTGGGTTGCATATAAAAAACGTAATAATTTAGTTATATATTTTGACAGTTATGGAAACCTAGCGCCACCAAAAGAACTAGCTAGTTATTTTGGAAACAGGTGTTCAATACACTACAATTACAGTAGATATCAACCTGATAATAGTGTTAAATGTGGTAATTTATGTTTAGCATTTCTATATGAAAAAATATAATTACCCTTCAGTATTGATTGAACCATCATGTCATACACATTTACGCTTTTCGGTAATAAATCACTTATAACTAAAACCTTTTATCCACCGATTGTACTCGACGATAATTCGGAATATGTTCTTGGTTTAATAAGTTTTGAAGTTTATAATGCTGTACCAAATATTGAAAATAATAAATTTTATATTGGTAATCATACAATTACTATTCCAGAAGGTTCCTACGAAATTGAAGATATAAATAATTTTTTAAACAAAAAGTTAAATGAGGGTACTGAATTAAACATAGTATATAATAAGGAGATAAATTTTGTACCAAAGGACTCAATCGGTAATATTCTAGGGTTTAAACCTCGTCAATTAGAGGCTAATAAATCACATGAATCTGACAATCCAGTTTCTATAATTAAAGTGAATGCGGTGTGTATTCAATGTAATGTAACTACAAATTCTTATTCAAATAGTAAAAATGTACATATAATTCATGAATTTTTCCCGCGCGTCCCGCCAGGATTCAAAATTATAGAGGCTCCAAATCAAATAATCTATTTACCAATTAACACGCGAATAATAGATACTTTAACCCTTCAAATAGTTGATCAAGACGAAAAGTTGATTAATTTCAGAGGCGAAGTCATTACGGTAAAATGGCGGCATATAAATACCGCTAGAAACTATAATTTCATCATTCAGAAAAAGAGTGTTGAAGGATTAACACCTATTGTTTGATGATTCAATCAGTCATGCTGAAAAGCACACGCATCAACCGTATGCTTCCACAACTTTAAACAATAATGATGAAATCCGCATTCCAGTACAGCAACAAGACTTGTACACCCTACCGTGGAACAGTTTAGTTTATATTGAGGGTAAACTCCTCACGCATGATAATAAAGTATCAAACACTGCTAAATTAATTAACAATGCATTTGCATTCCTATTTAGTGAAATTCGATATGAAATTGGAGGAATAGTAATAGATAGAGTTCGAAATCCAGGAATAACTTCAACGATGAAGGGTTACGTCTCTTACAATATAAATGAGAGTAAACGTTAGCTATTGCAAGTTTGCTCGCCAAATACACACAAAATTATACATCTTTTCATTCCATAACAACGAACTGATGCTACAACAGCAACTGCTTTTACCAGGCCACAGCCACGGCCGCGGCCATAGCTGCTGCTAAGCAGCTGCCATAGCCTAACTCCAAATAAAACCACCATTAACACACAGATGGCACTAAAGTCACACCCCAACCCACATGGCTGCCAACCCAAACTCACAGGGTTGCCAACAACCCCCCCCCCCCCCCACACAAAAAAACACTAAAAAATCTACCCCCCAGAGGCTGCTGAAGAACTAACAAGGGTTGCACAAGAACTACCCCTAAAACCAAGGCCAAGGCCAAAAATTTACCCTCATGGTAGCTGCGGATGGACACATGCCATCGAGTTTGGTTTAGAACCGGCCCAGCATATCTACTAGTTTGCAATTTTGAATATTTAGGTACAATGGTCTCATCTTCTGGGAAATTTTTGGAACAATCAAAAAATAGTTTAAAAAAGGCATCTATAGCGGTCCAGACAGTTAAACAAATATTAGTAAAAGGTAATCAAATAACTGGTCCGAAAAAAACAAACTCCTACACAGTATTGTAAATGCTACTGCTTTGTATGGATCTGAAGTATGGGGACGCAGGTATCCTAATGAAATAGAAAAATGCCAAACAAGATATGTCAAATCTGTTTTCCGTTTACCTATGCATACTCCAAATCACATGGTAAGGCTCGAAACAGGGTTATCCCATACTGAAAGCATCATCTGGAAGCGAGCTCTAAATTTTTGAAAAAAAATATTAAATATGTCTAACGACAGATACCCTAAATTATTATATAATCGTTTAGTGGAACTAGACAATAACTTTGAAAATAACAAGCTAGAATATAACTGGGCTAGTCAAATCAAAACATTTCTGTATGAAAATAATGCCTATGACATAATATGGAACAATCAATCTATCAACGCAACGATAATTAACTCAATAATAGAATATTTCGAAAATAAGCTTACCATAAAAGATCTTTACGCAAATCAACAATCATCATATAGCTTATTTTATAAAAACATAAAATCCACTTATAATACAGAAGAGTACATAAATTTAAATATTCCAATAGTAAAGCAACAAGTAATATTCCAAATACGAGTCTCCTCTAAAATGGGTCTAAAAATTTTCTATAAAAATATAAAATATGAAATAAACTCTGACATTCTATGTTCTATTTGTAATTGTCATAGCCCAGAAAACATTTATCACTTTTTCTTCGTTTGTCCTATTTTTGCACAAATTAGAGAACATTTTTTGGGTAGGTATAGTGCTCAAGATACTGATGAAAATAATTATTATCGTTTATTCACTAATTTAACAAAAGAGAAAATAAATCATATATTTTACTACACGATATTTGCTATGAAATTCCGCAGTTTTTGTATGAACGAATAATTCTCCCAAGTTCGTATTTAATCTCCCTATACAACTGATTATGTAAGTACCTAAGATAATCTAATGTAATGTACTTTTATAATAATTATTATACTTCGTACTTCATATAATTAATTGTTGGGCAGTTGGGCTCGATGCGTTGAATTATTTGGTTGGCGTTGAGCCCTATTATTTATTATTTATAATGTTTAAAATTAATTCTGTTTATTATGTATGCACCAGTTGGTTACTATTTACTATTCCATTTGGGGCCTGTTTTTCAATCTCTGGTTAGAGTTTTAACTTCTAGTTAGGTAAACGATATTGCATCGTTTTGTTGACAGCTATGATAAATCTGTCATTTGACAGTTCATTTCGTTTCAGTTTAGTTTGGCTCTTAGTTGAAGTTTTGACCAGATACAGAAAAACCGGTCCTTTAAGTATTATGTTATGTTCAAAATCAATTTTCATTAGAATGTACAATTTGCTCACTATTTACTAGTGTTATACGAGTGTACGAGTGTTCTTCAATTGCCTTCAACAGATATAGGACAGTTGTATTATAGCAGAAAATTATGCGTGTATAACCTAACTATTTATGAAGGAGGAAAACAAAATAAGGGTTACTGCTTTTGTTGGAATGAAATAAATGATAAAAGAGGCTCAAACGAAATCGCAACAGCGCTTTTAAAATACATAGACAGTATACCAAACAACATAACTCATTTGTCGATGTTTTTGGATACTTGTGGGGGCCAAAACAGAAACCAGTATGTTGCAGCAGCTCTTCTACATTGTGTTCAAAATCATAGAACAATTGAAGTTATAGAACATAAATTTTTATAGTCCGACCATTCTACATGGAATGCTACGCTATGCATTCAGCTATAGAGAATGCAAAAAAAAGTAGATCGATTTTTCTTATGAACGACTGGAAAGAAATTTTCCGAAGTGCAAGATCTAAAAATAAAACCAAGAAAGAACCCTATGAAGTTATTGAGTTAAAATATAGAGACATTTTAGATTTTCAGGAACTTGCAAATAAATTGGTAAAAAATAGAAACAAAGATGAAGAAGGAAATAAAGTTGAATGGCTGAAAATAAAATGCCTCGAATATGAGAAAAATAATCCAGATGTTATTTTCTATAAATATAGTCACAACTCCGATTTTCAAAGAATACTGGTGAAAGGTAGAGGCACCTCACATTCTCAAATCTGCTTATCTTCATCAACTACCAATCAATGACAAGAAGAAAAAGGATCTTATCAAACTCTGTGACACCGGTGTTATTCCTGAAGAATTACACAGTTGGTACAGAAATCTGCCTACTGTTTTGCAGGAAGGAGAATTAGCACCAAAACCAGCAGCCGATGAAACTGATTTCGAAGAAGATTAATCTCATTTTGACACCATATTATTTATTATAATAAGAACGAATTTATGTTTTGTTATTTTTCTCAAAAATTAAACGGTGAATTGATGTGTAAAATTGTTTATTCATTTACTATGTGTTGAAATTCCTGGGGTACTTCAAAGGTAAAATTCATTAAGTACGAAAAACACTTTTACTTATTACTAAACACAATTATATATTGTAAGTAGTATTTACATTTACAGTAAAATTCTAGAAATATACAGAATATGGCTTTTTTTCATAGTTATTTACAGGTAAATCGTTGTTTTCTCGCGAAATGAAAAATGGTAGTTAATGATATTTATTAAATATATATAAACTTTGTTTCAAAAATTATATTTTATTTAAAAATATAGTACAATGTACATTTCGAGGTTTAACCTCATCTTCAGGAAGAAAAATAAATGATATTAATATAAATAAATATAAATATAAACAAATAACAAATGAGTGAAACAAATAACAAATTAATAAAGATAATAGAATTGAAATTTTATTAATATAAAATTATTAATATATAAATACTAAAAAAAAAAAAAAAAAAAAAAATTTAGTATTTATATATTAATAATTTTATATTAATAAAATTTCAATTTTATTATCTTTATTAATTTGTTATTTGTTTCACTCATTTGTTATTTGTTTATATTTATATTTATTTATATTAATATCATTTATTTTTCTTCCTGAAGATGAGGTTAAACCTCGAAATGTACATTGTACTATATTTTTAAATAAAATATAATTTTTGAAACAAAGTTTATATATATTTAATAAATAACATAATGTTTCAAATGTATCCAACATATAAAAGTATGGTAGTTAATGAGTTTTACCTTTAAACCGACGATATCAAAAGCTTTCCAGTACGTAAATCGCATTACTCTCGACATGAAAATAAAGAAAGGTTGTATCTTTCCTCTGATCTGAATATTAAAAAAATGCACGAGCTCTATCTAAAAGAGCATGAGCCGGAGCAATACAATTTCATTAAAACCCATCAAAAAAGTAACCATAAAATAACACGATTACTACTATCAATATTTTATGGAAAATTTTAACTAATCCTTTGGATATCCCCGAAGCGATACATGTTCAACTTGCGATCTTATAAAGGTTCAAACTGAAGCTGCATCAACAGAAGAAGAAAAGCGACATCTCTTGTTACAGAAGGAGCTACATCTTCGTAAGGCCTAGGGATGCATACGATACTTCGATACTTCTTGAACTATCGGTATTTTAGCCAGTATCGCAAGTATCGAAACATCGATACATTTGAATTAATAACACTATTCTGGACTTCCATTGTCTATATTTTAATAAAGTTATTACACAACGTTTCGATTGTTGAAGTATCTACAATCGTCTTCAGGTGAATACTAACAAACTTAGAGACTACTAGAGCTTATATACTAAATACATAATAATTGATCTAATGAAGCGTACAAATTTAAGCCGAAGGTATGGCTCAGATATGTGGACGATACCTTCATAGTTTGGAACCACAGTGATCGACAACTAGAACACTTCCTGCATCACCTGAACACCATCAAACCAACCATCAAATTCACAATGGAAAAAGAAAAGGAACACTCATTACCTTTCTTGGATGTCCACGTGAAGAATAATAACGGGAGGATTGAGACAGCAGTTTACAGAAAACCAACACACACCGGCCAATATCTGAACCATGCATCTAACCACTCTATAACAACGAAGAAAGGAATAGCAAAATCTCTAATCGACAGAGCTCATAGATTATGCAACACAGAGAAAGGACTGCAAGAAGAAATCAAGCATATCAACAGGGACCTGAAACAGAATGGCTACCCAAGAAACATGATAGAGGAGCTTCTTCACAAACATCAATCCAACAGCCAGCAACCAAAAAGAATAAAAGAAGAAAAACCGGAAGTACTACTCAGCATCCCATACATCAGAGGCTTATCCGAGACGATAAAACGCATAGGAAGAACTTACAACATCAACACAGTATTCAGATCAAGAACTACTATCAGAAGTATGATCTCCCATACGAGACCGCAGACCAATCGAGATTCCAAAAATTGTATATATCAAGTGCCGTGTGAATGTGGTGAGTCATACGTGGGGGAAACGAGAAGACCTTTAGAAATCAGGCTTAAAGAACATAGAGTTCATACGCAGAGAGGAGAAACAACAAAATCCGGCATCGCACAACATTCCTGGGAAAAACAGCATAGGATGAAGTGGTCTGAAGCAAAAATCATCTCCAGAGAAGAACACTGGTACAAGAGAAAATTCAAGGAAGCAGCAGTCATCAACAACAACAACGAAGTCTTCAGCCAACCAAGTGTAGAAATAAGCAACGTGTGGAAGCCGCTGATTGGACGTTTGAATCACCTTAATCTACACTAGTGTGTCCTTTTGTAAACTTTGTACGCTTCATTAGATCAATTATTATGTATTTAGTATATAAGCTCTAGTAGTCTCTAAGTTTGTTAGTATTCACCTGAAGACGATTGTAGATACTTCAACAATCGAAACGTTGTGTAATAACTTTATTAAAATATAGACAATGGAAGTCCAGAATAGTGTTATTAATTCAAACGAAACATTGTCTCCTTCATTCAAACAAAGATCGATACATTTATTTCGATATTTGAATATATCGGTACTTTTACTCAGATATTGAATCTCTAAAATAGAATAAAACGATATACACAAATAATTGTATTTCATCAAGGTTTTAGTTTTCAAATTCACTTTATTGCCAAGTTTGACTTATACTCCTCCGATAGGGCTTGCGCAGCGCAAAGTGCGCAGTGCGCTGAATACAATCCCGCCTGGAATGGTAGCAGCGTACGGTGTGTGTTCGGATGGTGCAGGATAGTGTTAAATGTAACTGCCTAATTCCATATTCCATTCCATATAATATAACGCATAATTATACATACATAGTTATATTGTACTGTGAAATGTTGCGGAATAAAACCAATTAAGGATACTCGTTTTGTGCCTGTATCCAGTATCAGGTTTTTACCCGTAAGTAACATACAAAAACATTCAAAATTCAATTCATAACCTTTATCTTAATTGTAGTTTTTTCATATTGTACTATGAAATGTCGTCGCCTAAAAGCAATTTGTGGCGTTTTTCAATAAATTAGATAAAGATAGTGTTACATGTAATACATGCATGAAAGTGTTGAAAACCAGTGGGAATACGACAAATATGAAAAAACCTCTTAAAAAGTGATAAAAGTTCTAATACTAGTCCGAAAAAACGAGGTATTTGTGTTTCTAATGATGACATTGATGACCCTGCAGACTTAAACAAAGAAAAAATGATGACTACTCCAGAGGCAAAGACATCATCAACTGCAAGTATCAGTACATCATCTTCTACGTCAGAGTCAAGCTTATGTTACCGAGAAAAATCTAGTACATGTGGTTCACGACAATCAAGATGGTTGCTGCAACCATCTGTAGCAAAGATTTTCGAAACATCAGTTCGTTTACTCGTAGTTATCATATATAAACTTATTCAAAATTCAATTCATAACCTTTATTTTATATGTTTGTAGATGGAGGAATACAACATGCAAAAATAACAAACGCAATAACATATTTTGTCTGTGCTGAGAATCGTCCATTTTCCACTGTTGAGGGTCGGGGATTTACCCACCTTATGAAGACAGTTGCACCACTGTATAAAATCCTAAGTAGGGAACTCATAAAAAGAAGGGTCGACGAGAAATTTGAGTTTTTATCAGCTTTATATAAAGACAAATTTAAAATAACACAATATGTTTCTATAACATGCGACATATGGACTGAAATGATATGCACTAGAAGTTTCCTTGGGGTAACTGTACATTTTATAAATTACGAACATCAGCAGTCCAAGTTGCAGTCTATTAATATTAGTACGTATGAAATTAGTGAAAGGTATACTGCTGATTATATTTCCGAAATATTAACTTCTGCTCTAAATGATTGGGGTATTAAAAAAGATGTAACCATTTCAAAAATCATTCCCGTGGTCAGTTGTGTAATTAGCAAGTATAATCAGATTAACCCGGAAAATGAAATTTCAAAAGCACTAAAATCTGCGATTTTATTTGCGTTGGGCAAAAGATTTGGTAAAATTGAACATGCGACAACTATAGCAATTGCAACGCTACTCGATCCAAGGTTTAAAAATTTGCATTTTAATTATCCACAAGCATCAGCACGAGCCATATCTGTACTGCGAAAATCTACTCAAGAAAATCAAGAAACACAAAATATGATTGGGTCTAGTGAATCTGAAGATTCCGACAGCAACTTAGCTGACTATGATTTTTGGAATTATCACAAAACATTAGCTCACAAACCAAAACGGGCTTGTGCAAGCACAGTACAAGACCATGGAATAAGGGATGAATTATCACTATATTTGGCAAACCCCGTTGCCACTCTGAAATCGGATCCGTTGGAAACTTGGAGAGAAATTAAAAACATTTTTCCTGGATTATATGTTGAAGCACAAAAACATTTTTGTGCACTAGCAACATCTGTTCCTTCAGAGAGGCTTTTTACTAAAGCCGGTGCCACCATTACACAACAACGAAATAGACTGTAAAGAAAACGCCTTTCAAAATTACTTTTCTTAAATTCAGTCCTTGAGGCGGAATTTTTCGCTTAACTTTTATCAAAAATTGTTATTTAAGAACATTCTGTACAGCTGCACCAAATATAAAGCGAAAAATAATAATAAAAAAAAATGTTCCTGTATCAGAACTATTAACATTTTAAAAAATTCAACACTACAAACATATTCCGATATTAACCTGCATTTAAAAAAAATTATTGAAATCAAAGTCAAATACTAATAATTATTTTTTTTTTAAATGCAGGTTAGTATCGGATGTATATTTGCATAGTGTTGAATTTTTTAAAATGTTAATAGTTCTAGTACAGGAACAATTTATTCGAATTTTCGTTTAATATTTTAGTGCAGCTGTACAGAATGTTCAAGAGGGGGTTTCAATGCACTGCGCTATTTATTCAGTGACAACATTTCGGCAAAATAACTCTACGCCTACAGCACCAATTTGCATAAACTAAATATTTTTAATTTATATAAAAGTAAGTGTTACTAATTTATACTTTTTTATTACTGTAATTGGATTTAAATTTAGAAACCTCCTTGGATTGTTGCGTAGTATTTTATAACATTACGAATAAACATTGTAATATTTATATATTAAGAAATAGATATTTTATTATCATTCATTTACTGCTTTCCTTTAATTCCTATTTATGATTATCATATTCATAACCGATATATTTAGAGTATCGATACTTTTCTTTAAATATTCGTATCGTTTCGATACCTTAATATAAAATATCATATGGTCCAAAGTATCGATACTTTGCCTAAGTTCTGCATCCCTAGTAAGGCCCAGTCGTTTTATGATGATCTGAATGGCAAAAACTGAAATAGCAAAGAATGATCCCACTCAAGAAATAATATGTTTTGACCACCAACAGAATTTACCAATGCCAGTTTCAACCACGGGTGAAATATTTTATGCCAGACAAATATGGGTTTTTAATCAATTGTTTCATTAAAATTCAGACAACATGTCAGTCTGTATGTTTGATGAAACTATTGGAAAAAAATGGTGCATAGAAACAATTTCATTTTTGTGGCATTTTAAACATAAACATGTTAGTGAAACAGTTACTACTTTACATATTTTTACTGACAACTGTGCGGGTCAAAATAAGAATGCCGCTATGGTTCATTTTTTGTCTGTTCTTATAAACAAAGGAAAATTTTCTAAAATAATTCATCATTTGCCAGAACCTGGTCATAGTTTTTTACCATGTAACAAACACTTTGCACAAATAAAAAAGAAGAAACATAGAAAAGAAACGTTATATCTACCCGAAGAGTGGTACACTTTGGTTGAAAGTTGCGGCAAAAAGTTTATCGTCGAACGAGTAAACCAGGATATGATTTTTAAATTCAAATCTTTTCTTAGGCCTTATTTTAAAAAATCGTCCGTCGTAAAGAAAAAACCTTTTACAGTTTCAAAATACAGAATTTTCATTTACGATTCTGCACATCCGGATAAAGTTTTTGTAACAGAAAACCATAATGCTAATACTACCATTGGTTACGTTTTGCAAAAACAACCAAGTACTGTTGTCGATATAACTAAGGCCCCCTTAGCATACGAAGAAAAGTTGCCGTTAAAAAGCAAGAAATATGACAGCATTATGCCATTAGTTGAAAAGTACGTGCCTACTGCTTATTTAAACTATTTCGAGTATAACAAGGGAAGAATATTGCCAGAACGGAGACTCTGGTTAAATTATCTCTATGTATTTTCTATAACTAACCATACGACAACCATTGAATATGTTTTTAGTTTTTTTTTTCTGCAAATAAAATAGTTTAAATATCTCTGTCTAATTTTACTTATCATTCAACACTTTTTTCATATTTTGGTAGCAAGAACCGGCTATGTGCAATTTTTTATCATAAATAAAAAGAATATTATAAACAATAATAATGCAAAAATCACAAATTGTGATGTAATTCTATAAGATATTTCCGTACATATATTAAAATTTGTATTATATTTGATACTTTTTGAATGCCACGTTTTTCTCATTTTTCTCAAAACTATGTTTTCTGCACGTAGCCCCTTATTGCATTAAGCCTTTCGATTAGAAAACCTCGTAACTTCACTTTTTGTCGGAAATGAAATTTTAATGTCATCTTGTAGTACAGAAGCGAACGAATCACTCCACAAAACCTTAACTCCATAAAATATGCAAAGCATTAAAATTATAAAATTAATTAATCACGTAATTCCAAGTTGTAAAATGTTATGATGAAAAACTCATAACTCCACTATTTTCACTGACAGTTGTTTTATCCTAAACTTATGCTCTCATAATTTATATTACAATGAGTTCGCGAGGTAAACTACTTGTAGATTTGGCATTAAGAGGTGAAAACATAAACAATGATTCAAACTCTGATATGTAACTTTTATATTATTTAAGTTTTTATCTTGAGCCAATATAACTAATTTTGTAGGTTATCTTCTTGTGCTGAAGAGGTGAAAGTTGTTACTGAGTTACTTCCCTTCGACACTATTTCCGCAGAAAACATAATAAATGCACAATTTTATTTTGTGACAGTACAACTGATGTCATATCCATTTCAAATGATAACAGTGACAAGGATAAGATCACGCAATAATTGTAAATCATCCATCTGTATCTAGCACTGGAGAAACAGAAGAGTATTTTCTAGAAAATATTGAAGATAGTTGTAACAGTATAAAATCCCAAACCATGAGATTTACGTAAATTTGGAATTCTCACGCTAAAATGTATGTTATCGCTGGCCAAAGTCTCACAATCCCTAAGATAATATTGTTTTTATGCGTTGGGCTCTGCGCAGATTATGAGTTTTTTTATCAAAATTTTACACCGAAATATTAGATAAAGGTATCGATATAAAGGTATGGCAAAACCACATAAAAGAATTGCGAAGCGAGTCGAAATCCTTTTACGAAAATAGTGATTTTCACTTTAAAATGGCTGGAACTATTCCTGTTCTAATCATTGCTGGCATTCCATTTATTTTATATAAAAAGAAAATAATTAAATTTAAAATTTGTAAATTTTGTCGAACGAAATATACGCAGCCAAAAAGAGACGAGTTAAGAGTAGTATATGTACCCGATACCACGGCTAAAGAATCTACATCCCAGACATAAGATAATGTCACTACCGTAAAATTAAATTCGGTGAATGAAACGGTCAGAATTAAATTATTAAATTCACTTTCAGGGCAACCAATCTTTTGTAAAAAAAAGAGAGGATTTTTTTATTTGTATTTCATTTTGTTTACTTTGGATACCAGGTCGTAGATGGAAATAAATACGACCCAGGAAGTTGCCCCTTCTGTCCTATATGAATTTATATATATATATATATATATATATATATATATATATATATATATATATATATATATATATATAACTGAACACAGTTTAATTATTAATAAACTACTGAAACTTAATTTGCAAACTTTGTAAAGTCGAAATAATTGTGTTAATTAAATGAAACATGGTACTGGTTGGGTTACAATTTCTACCTGAAGACGAAGGCGTACCCCGCATAATACAGCCGGAAGTGTCAAGGCGGAAGTTGGCAGCGATCATATGAAGTAATGGCAGAAGCGAACCGTGAAACACTGAAACTCCATCGCCGATCTGTTAAAGCACATAGGACCGAAGGAAATCTACTAATCCTCCTAAAGACAAATCAGATTCCACCAGCGCCTGCAACTTCCAAGGATACGAATCATGGGGTACGACCACAGTCAAAAAGGGAAGCACCTGCAGTCCAGTAATATTAATATATCTTATCATTAGTTATATGTATATCCCTTCAGGATATATACCCAATTTAAGAAGGGAAGGGTTGTAACAGTATGATATCCCAAACCATGAGATTTTCGTAAATTTGGGATTCTCACGCTAAGATGTATGTTATCGCTGGCCAAAATCTCACAATCCCTAAGATAATATTGTTTTTATGCGTTGGGCTCTGCGAAGATTATGATATTTTGAAATTTTCCACCACTCTCGCTGTGGATATAACTTCCACACACCTCCGCGAGAGTCATTCATTTTTCATGCATTCGACATTCGGCGTCTCTCCGAGATAAGTAGCAATATTTAATAGTAAGTAAGCTTATAAATTTTATTTGTACAAATTATGTGTATTATAACCGTTTTATTACTACTTCTGTAAAATGGGAGTTTTGTAACTTTCGTTTGAATGTGCATACGTTGTGTCAAAGATAACTATAAACTGTCGTACATCTTTTTATTGTTTTTATAAATAGCCTACCAACAAATTTTACTGTCGAAATTCGTTGTGTTACCTTGTCGACGACACTTGTATTATTATTATTATTATTATTATTATTATTATTATTATTATTATTATTATTATTATTATTATTATATTTTTATTGATTGTTATTATTGAATATAATACATTCTAATATTATTTAGATGACTATATTTTTTTATATATCTTCATTTCCCTCTTGTCTAGTTGTTTTTCAATACATATGCAGCTAAGTTTGGTAACCGTAAGTATAGTAATTTTACAAACATTCGGAGCAGACGATAATTTTATGATTTATTTCAAAACTAAGTAACAGCTGTTAAACTATTAATGAAAGTTCTGTTACATAATTGGTGACAAGCGGTGCGGATCCGTATATTCCAGTACCTATAATTTTTCACCTAAATTTTGCTAGAATCTTATTATTTCGCTTTTAAATTAATTTTGTCAAATATTCTAAACATGTCTGACAACGAAATTGAAACTACTAAAGTCCCAGCTGAAGTATTAACAGCTACCTTTTCAACAACAGGCATTACAAATCATTTACCTTACTTTCATGGTAGAGCAGATGAAAGCATAGTAGATTTTCTTTATTCAATTAATATTTATAAACAGGTTGGAAAATGGTCAGATCAAGTCACTATTTTATTAACGCAAGCACATCTAAAAGAAAATGCAAAATTATTTGTTAATGCGGACTCAAAAATTAAAAATTTGAAGAAATGGGACGATTTTAAAAAGAAACTATTAGACAGATATAATAAAAAAGATCCGGCAATTATTGAAGCAAAATTCTCAAAATGTTATGAAAGTAGAGGGGAAAGTGTAGAAAACTTTGCGACCAAGTTAAGAGTAATAGGACAAAATTTATACGACAAAGCTGAAGACATTAACGAACAAAAATATATTGACAAATTCGTAGAAAAAAGATTAGTACGACAGTTTATAGAAGGATGTCTCCCACACTTGCATAGAGATTTGTTATTAAAAAACCCGCAAACTTTACAAGACGCCGTCGATAAAGCTATTTAAATCGACAGAATAGAAAATCAATTAAGAGGTTATGATAAAGCCCGATCCAGACGACATGGCAAATGTGAACCAATGTTTACATTTGTATAGTTGGCCATGTCGTGTGTACGGGTAACCAATGACCAACCATCACAAATTTTGGCATTGGTCGACGGGAGGCGGTAAACTGTACACACATCAAAGGAATAACCAACGTTGGCTAATACATTGGCAACTCTATCCAGGCGACTGGAACGAACTTGTCTTCTAAAGTATTATTTTCATTGTAATTTGCATTCATTCAGTGGTGCAACAAGCAACAAGTCATCATGTCTGAGGGTCAAAGTGAATGGTCTAATGATTTAATCTTTGATTTCATTGCACTGTATGAAAAATATCAACTTTTATGGGATCTAAAAGATCTAAATCACAAAAACAGAAATAAAATTAATGAGGCCTGGAATGAAATAAGGGAACCAATTAGCGGGAAATTCGGCATGTACCAATTAATTTACCTTCAAATGACATAATAGCGACAATAAACGATTTAAAAGAGGAGTTGAAGAGTTTAAAATTAAGCCAAAAATCTCCTGCAGATCAGCCACCTAAATCGGTAAATTATGATAAAAATAGAACTAATAACCAAAATTTTAATAATTCAAATCCTAGGCGAAATAATAATTTTCAAAATTATAAAAGCCATAGACATTATAATCAAAATAAAACAAATTTTTCTAACAGAAAATTTAAAAGTTTTAATATTAAATGTTTTGTATGCCACCAGCCAGGTCACACAGTTAAACATTGTCATTTAAATTTACATAATGCACATCATTTTAATAATTTTTGGCCACCGAATATGCAAAATCGAAATTATAATCCAAATTTATGTAATAATTTTGAGCAGCAAAGTACACAATTTTCTCATAATCCAAATTTAGGTAATAATGTGCCTGACTATAGTAACATGCCTAATTACAATTACTCGCCTGATTATAACAACGCTGATCTAAGAAATGCTCAATTTGCCCCATATCCAAATTATTATAATACAGGTAGGTACATCCGATCCGAGAAATATGATCAGACAAAACCACCAGTCGAATCAAAAGTTTTATAATGGAAATAGACGCGAAAATTTTGAAAATAGAAACTCTTATAATTTTCTTCCTAATGAAAGGTCAATGAACTCGGGTGACCACAATCATGAAATAAATCCTTCACAAAATGACGTTCAAACAGCTACGGGTACGTCTAAAAATTTAAACTAAATTCAGCAATGATCGCCCCGAATCGAGTGACATAATATGTCACTCGAATAAGATAGACGATTCAGATGTGATACGTCACATTAACTCTTTTCCGGCGTACCAGAATCACTATAGCCGAAAAGATAATCCGGAAAGAAAATATCTTCACTCGGATTTAACTATTCGTAAATTGTGCCAGATGTACCGTGATCAATGTACTATTGAACAAGAGATACCTATAAAGGAAAAATTTTATTATAATGTATTTTCAACCAAATTTAATTTACATTTTAAACCACCAGCGAAAGACACGTGCAAGACTTGCGACGATTTGAATTTGAAAAGCAACAATGAAGAACTTGCAAAAAAAGATATCGAACTTAAACATAATTTACATTTAGCTGGAGCTGAACAGGCAAGAAGTTGCCTTGATAATGATAAAAACAATGCATCTGATGAAAAATACGTTGCAACTTTTGACTTACAAAAAGCTTTACCGTTCCCCAAACTATCCACTGGTGTAGCGTATTACAAAAGAAACATGTACATATATAACTTCGGAGTACATTCTTTCAATGCCAATAATGTTTACATGTACATGTGGGATGAAACGGAAGGGGGTAGGGGTTCGCAAGATATCTGTAGTTGCCTGGTTTACTAGAAAATGCTTGCAGCCATAGTCACATTGTCTTATATTCCGATTCTTGCACTGGGCAAAATCGAAACATAAAAGTGGCGCTAACACTAATGAAATTAGTTCAAAGCACATTTACTCCCCATACGTCTGGGTAAATATAGTAAAAAATGCAAAACACAAAAATCCATATATTGTAAATAAAATGAAAAGGGACGACTTTTTAACTACAAAAACATTAAAAGAGTCTGTTACAAACCACAAAAAGAATGTAAATTGAGGTAATGTAAATTGGCTAAATATAAGCTGGCTTAGATTTGAAAAAGGTATTACATTAAACTTTAAATACAAGGAAACACTAAATGAAGATTTTGAATTTGATGAAGTATGTCTGGCAAAATTTGGAAAAGGAAACAAATGCACTACTTTACCAGAAAAACAGGAAAACTTATATCAAAGTAGACGAACAGTAACAGCCAAAAAGTAGCAAGATTTGCTCGATTTATTACCTTATATTCCACCAATTCACCACACATACTATAAACATTTACCGATTGAATTACCCACAAAGAAAACAAAATGTACAGATGAGAGATGAATCCGACGAAGATGATGAATAATTTATGATTAACACACAATAATGAACTTAAAACTGTACGAATTTATGTTCTAAACGATATTTTTCTTTGATATATTGCTAAATTTTGCCTTTATGATTTTTTTATTTAATACAGCAATTACCCAAGGAGAGATAATATGTCAGATATTTCAGGGCCTTAATGGTGTAAGTCCAGATTTTTAAGAAACTATGTAAAATTTCCTATTTATTTCTCTAAGAGTACCACTATAAACTTTGTTGTTGAACAATCTAATTTACTACACACATTTAACTTTGATGGTCTATAACTCAAAACATATTTTGACTTACACCACTTTAGTTCTTAGCCACCCATAGCACAATACGATTGTTAGAGAAATAGTTACAGTAATACCGGAAATATCATTAAATAAATGTAACAAAATTGCTTTAAATATTAATAACAAAAATTTTAGATTTTTAATTGACACTGGAGCTAGTATTAGTATCATTAAACAAGGGAATAATGAAAAAATAAATATAAATTGTAATAAGAGAATTACCGGAGTTACGGGTCAACCCTTGCCAGTAGTAGGTACTGCAAGCGTTAAATTTAAAATTGGCCATAGAGTCCGGGAATACGAATTTGTAGTGTGCGAAGATAGTTTGCCTTTGTCAAATGATGGAATAATTGGTATCGATTTTTTAAAACAAAATAAGGCTATAATTAATTATGTAGACAATGAGATTTCATTTGGTGATCAATGCATAAGAATCTTGGGTATACATGAGGAATTAATAAATATAGATATAAGTGTAGACAATAAGATAGATAATTTAAGGGAAGAAAATAAGCAAGGGCTTATAGAAATTGATAAGAGAGCTGAGTAAAGGCTCACAGCAAACTTAGATAAGGAAAATTCTCGTAACCAAGATTTTAATAATATTGAGGATATTTTGTGACGAATTAAAAATAAATGGAGAGTTATGTAATGAATTTAATATAAATAAAAATATCAGTGAACGTTATAATATGAATACGATACCAATTATGTCCAATACGGACGAAAACAAAGAAAATGAGATTAACTATGTTCGTTTACACGAAGAATTAGTTATACCACCCCGAACGGAAGTAGTTTGTAACGCAATTCGCGATAATCCGCAAGAAATAACAGGTAGTATCTTGATCGAACCTGAAAATTTACAAACTAACGGGTTATTATTAGCTAGAAGTGTAACAACAGGCAATAATAAACTTATATGTATCCAATTAATGAATATAAGTGAAAAACAAATGATAGTTCCGAAAAACAAAATTGTGGGACACGAAATACCTTTATTATTTAATAATCAGAATAAATTAGTATATATATATATATATATATGGTCAATTAACCAAGAAAATACCTCTCGTAATGGAGATTTAAATCATTTAACTTCAATCTCTCAGATAAAACTTAAAAATCTATTACATGAGTACGCCGATATTTTTATAACTTCTGTTACCCCTTTAGGATGTACAGCAGAAATTAAACATCACATAATTACCGATAATGTGCATCCTATAGCTAAGCCACCGTATCGCGTTCCTTACGCTCAAAAACAAGAGTTGCAAAACAAAATAGATAAACTACTGGAAGATAAAAGTATTGAAGAATCAGATTCTCCATGGTCTGCTCCAGTATTTAGTTAATAGAAAAATGCTTGACGGCACTAATAAGGTAAGACTGTATAGATTTCCGCGCACTAAATAATGTCACCCGAAAGGATTTTCTTCCGCTACTGAACCTGCAAGACACCGTGCAGCATCTTCACGGTGCCGCTCTGTTCACTACCTTAGATCTGGCTAGTGGGTATCACCAGGTTGCAGTAGCAGAAGAAGATAAAGAGAAAACTGCTTTTAGTATTCCATGGGGACATTATCAATGGAATCATATGGCATTCGGACTTTGTAACGCTCCAAGTACTTTCCAAAGACTTATGTACTGTGTCTTAAGCGGCTTGACCGGGGAAAAATGTTATGTATATCTAGACGATATTATCATTTTTAGTAAAAATGACGTCACATAACACATGCAAAGACTGACGGAAGCAGGGCCGCATTTATATCTTCAGAGGCCCGAGGCGCAGTGACCTGTTGAGGCCCCTATTTTTATATACTTTAAAATATATCCGGTGAAAAACACCTGTCTATTTTAAATTAAAAGAAAAGTTGTTAATAGTTATTAAATCGAAATAAATTATGGAGTATTAATAATACTAAATAATTTTATTATTATTAGTATCACATAAACAAAAACAAAAATAGTTCGAAAACTGTAAATAAAAAATATTAACTACCTATATAGTACACATCTACATAATATTTAACGGTTACTATGGTTACCTTTCACTGATATTATCAAAATAAAAATAGAAAAGAGGCATTCTGATTGGCTTAACACTGGTTTCATCTAAAGGTTATTTTAAGGATATTTTTCCACTGCACATAAAGGAAATAAATCGTTGTTGGTACGTTGGGAGAGGGTTAGGGAAAATATGCGCCGCAGGCGATTTTTTGAAAATTTTCAAGGTCAAACGAGTTTTAATGCAAAGTACGATAATATAGAGTTCTTTACAAAGAAGCAAATTTAACAAATTCATAAAAAATAAAATAAATATTTTGACGAAAACGCGTATATGCGCTCCAAAAGAGTATAGATGGGCTATCTTACTAGGCTATTCGGCTTTTTTCTGAGGCCCCCCAGAAGACGAGGCCCCCAGCTAGCGCCTCATGCGCCTCTGCTTAAATGCGACCCTGGACGGAAGTATTCGACCGATCACAAAAAAATAATTTAAAATTAAAAGTTAAACTAGAAAAGTGCAGCTTCATGAAAACTGAAACCTCTTACTTAGGTCACATAATTTCTGCAAAAGGAGTAAAGCCGGATCCTGCTAAAACAAAAAATATTGAAAATTATCCTACCCCAAAAACTGTACGTGACGTACTTGCATTTTTAGGATTAAAGTACCTTAGCCAAATAAGGCCATATACCTAATAAGGCCAATGCTCGTTTCTTTCTAACCTTCCAATCCAATGTTAAATTGTATAATTTTGCGTAAGAGCCATCTAGGTTACAAACCTTAGAAACTTCTATGAAATTTATATTAAGCCCGCTAGATAGTGTAAGAGCATTTGTCTAATTTGGTAGTTCGAGGTTGTATGTTTGGCGGTTAACGTTTAGTTGTATGTGCAAGACAATTGAAAGTGCATTCGTATGCTTTTTCAGGTGAAAAGGTTCATTAACATAAGTGGTGACAGGTATGTAAATGACAATCCAGCATGTTGACATTATCTTTTTCACAACATTTAATATATTTTACTATATTTAAAATATTGCCTATATTCAAAGATACGCAATGTACCTCGATATTAAAAAAGTTCAGATTTAAAGTACAAATAGAATGTACGTGCATAGTCTGTGGACGTTATTTCTATTACACTGACAATATTTGAGAAACAAAAATACTGAAAGACAGTTAAATTGTTCCTCTAAATAGTGTGTGTGTTCTATTAACATATGTATATTTGTTAATAAAACAAAAAAATGAGTATAATAAATATTGTTAAGAGGAAGTAACGCCGTACTTGTTGATAGATAAAATGTATTAACGGATTTCTCGTTTTATTTAAATTCCAATATTTCGTTACATATTTTGTAACTTCATCAGGGAAACTAAAATGTACATAATTTCTTTTGTGAAGTTAAGTTAAACAGAATAAATCTAGTTGTACTTACAATAGTTATAACTGGTGTAATCACTTGCCAAATTGATAATTTCAGAAACATTCAAATTTTGTTGTTAAAGTTTAAGTTCTATACTGAATTACATGTTATGAAAAGGAATTTTGACTATATAAATATTAGATATAAATTACGTTAAAAATAGTATTAAAAACTGGTAAATATTTTACTCAGTGAGCGTCACATACTGACCGGAAAGTGTGAGAAAAAACCTAGAACTACTTTTCTAAGGTTAAGTACGAGTTTGTCGCAACACAAGCAAGAAGAGAACAGTGAAAAGCGCGGCAAAAGAAGGCGGTAAATTTAAACAGGGTTATGGAATTCTATTAGTAATTTTTAAGTAAATAAGAATAAATGGCACTTAGGTGTTGTGTGTCAGTTTTGTAGTTAACTGTTTTATTGTTGTTGATGTGGCACATTTCTAAAAATAGTCTTTTTTTGTAGTTATTTTGAAATTCTATTATACTGGTTTCGTCGTAATTTATGAGATGCTTGGTTTCTTGAGCATGTGCTGCTAGCGCACAAATATTTTTTGAATTTATTCTTTTCTCTCCTTGTTTGTGTTGGGACAATCTAGTACTTAGTTTTTGGGAAGTATGTCCAATATACGACCGGGAACAACCACCACACGGGATTTTGTAAATTAAATTTGTCTGATTATTAACATTTGTTTTATCTTTGATATGTGTATATAGATTGTTGACAGTTTTCAAATTTTTTGTAGCGAAAATTAGATGTTTGTCATCTTTAAACAAATTTATCAAATCATTCGTTAAAGTAGGAATATTTGGAAAAGAAATATATGTTTTGGGTTCATTGTTATTCTCAACCTCCTCGTTAATATTAGCATTAGTGTTGTATATTAATCTTTTTAAGAGTGGTTTAGGGTATGCATTCTCGATCAAGATGTTCTCCAAGCGTTCAAGCGCAGGTTTTTTTAAAGTTGGATGACAAATCTTATTAATTCTGTTCTTTAAACCTAAGACTAGGTTTATTTTGGTTTTGTGGGTGTGGTCTGAGTGATAATTTAGATATTTGCCTGACGAAGTTGGTTTTTGGTACCAATCCAGTATGATGGTTTGGTTTTCCTGTCTTATCACCCTAGTGTCTAAAAAAGGGACACTGTTCTGTGATTCAGTTTCGACGGTAAATTGTATATTGTCGTTGACGCTGTTAAAATATTTGTAGCGTTAAATCTATCTTATCATTCGGAACCGCACAAATTATGTCATCGACATATTTGTAAATAAATGGAAATTCAAACGGAAGTTGGGGAACACATTGATCGAGAATTCTCTAATGCTAATATTAACGAGGAGGTTGAGAATAACAATGAACCCAAAACATATATTTCTTTTCCAAATATTCCTACTTTAACGAATGATTTGATAAATTTGTTTAAAGATGACAAACATCTAATTTTCGCTACAAAAAATTTGAAAACTGTCAACAATCTATATACACATATCAAAGATAAAACAAATGTTAATAATCAGACAAATTTAATTTACAAAATCCCGTGTGGTGGTTGACTATTTTTAGAAATGTGCCACATCAACAACAATAAAACAGTTAACTACAAAACTGACACACAACACCTAAGTGCCATTTATTCTTATTTACTTAAAAATTACTAATAGAATTCCATAACCCTGTTTAAATTTACCGCCTTCTTTTGCCGCGCTTTTCACTGTTCTCTTCTTGCTTGTGTTGCGACAAACTCGTACTTAACCTTAGAAAAGTAGTTCTAGGTTTTTTCTCACACTTTCCGGTCAGTATGTGACGCTCACTGAGTAAAATATTTACCAGTTTTTAATACTATTTTTAACGTAATTTATATCTAATATTTATATAGTCAAAAATTCCTTTTCATAACATGTAATTCAGTATAGAACTTAAACTTTAACAACAAAATTTGAATGTTTCTGAAATTATCAATTTGGCAAGTGATTACACCAGTTATAACTATTGTAAGTACAACTAGATTTATTCTGTTTAACTTAACTTCACAAAAGAAATTATGTACATTTTAGTTTCCCTGATGAAGTTACAAAATATGTAACGAAATATTGGAATTTAAATAAAATTCTCGATCAATGTGTTCCCCAACTTCCGTTTGAATTTCCATTTATTTACAAATATGTCGATGACATAATTTGTGCGGTTCCGAGTGATAAGATAGATTTAACGCTACAAATATTTAACAGCGTCAACGACAATATACAATTTACCGTCGAAACTGAATCACAGAACAGTGTCCCTTTTTTAGACACTAGGGTGATAAGACAGGAAAACCAAACCATCATACTGGATTGGTACCAAAAACCAACTTCGTCAGGCAAATATCTAAATTATCACTTAGACCACACCCACAAAACCAAAATAAACCTAGTCTTAGGTTTAAAGAACAGAATTAATAAGATTTGTCATCCAACTTTAAAAAAACCTGCGCTTGAACGCTTGGAGAACATCTTGATCGAGAATGCATACCCTAAACCACTCTTAAAAAGATTAATATACAACACTAATGCTAATATTAACGAGGAGGTTGAGAATAACAATGAACCCAAAACATATATTTCTTTTCCAAATATTCCTACTTTAACGAATGATTTGATAAATTTGTTTAAAGATGACAAACATCTAATTTTCGCTACAAAAAATTTGAAAACTGTCAACAATCTATATACACATATCAAAGATAAAACAAATGTTAATAATCAGACAAATTTAATTTACAAAATCCCGTGTGGTGGTTGTTCCCGGTCGTATATTGGACATACTTCCCAAAAACTAAGTACTAGATTGTCCCAACACAAACAAGGAGAGAAAAGAATAAATTCAAAAAATATTTGTGCGCTAGCAGCACATGCTCAAGAAACCAAGCATCTCATAAATTACGACGAAACCAGTATAATAGAATTTCAAAATAACTACAAAAAAAGACTATTTTTAGAAATGTGCCACATCAACAACAATAAAACAGTTAACTACAAAACTGACACACAACACCTAAGTGCCATTTATTCTTATTTACTTAAAAATTACTAATAGAATTCCATAACCCTGTTTAAATTTACCGCCTTCTTTTGCCGCGCTTTTCACTGTTCTCTTCTTGCTTGTGTTGCGACAAACTCGTACTTAACCTTAGAAAAGTAGTTCTAGGTTTTTTCTCACACTTTCCGGTCAGTATGTGACGCTCACTGAGTAAAATATTTACCAGTTTTTAATACTATTTTTAACGTAATTTATATCTAATATTTATATAGTCAAAATTCCTTTTCATAACATGTAATTCAGTATAGAACTTAAACTTTAACAACAAAATTTGAATGTTTCTGAAATTATCAATTTGGCAAGGGATTACACCAGTTATAACTATTGTAAGTACAACTAGATTTATTGTGTTTAACTTAACTTCACAAAAGAAATTATGTACATTTTAGTTTCCCTGATGAAGTTACAAAATATGTAACGAAATATAGGAATTTAAATAAAATTAACTACTTCATGGAATAACAACAATATATTTCCTAACAATCACCGCCGAGAAATCCGTTAATACATTTTATCTATAATAAATATTATACACATTAAGTCTATAATATAAATATTATAGACTCATTTATAGGTGTATTCTCTATTAAAAGCGTTAAATTTTAGAGGCAGTTATTTATTTAACGCCAGTTAAACTTTAATTCGTATTCTGTACCTAAGTTTTTGCTAAAATTTTAGCGGTTAGAGTTAAAATAATCCGCTAATTTATAAAAATTTAGAGGACAGTAGTACAGTGCCGTTATTTTGTGAAATGTCAAAATGGCATTACAAAACTTAATCGGTTTGGTTTTAATTGAAGAATATCACCAAATACTACAAAGGTAGGTGTAAATTATTATATTTAGCAACTTATATTAATTAATTTATAGCTATTATTGCTTTATTTTAACTAATTTTGCTTCCCATTCTTTTTGATATTTAAAAATTTATTAAAATAAAGCAAAATATAAATAAAATGCGTAATTAATATAACTTTTATACTTTCAACATATAAATTCTAACTCATATATGATAATATCTAATTTTACTTTCCGAACATCTTTACTTAAAGTTTATTTTTATTACAGGACCGAGTTCGTTACTATTTAACAGATTTGTTAAATATTTCCATTTTTTGCTACACTTTCGTAATTAGTTGGTCTAGTTTCGTATTATTTACTAATTCTATATTTTCCTCTAAATAATTGATTAAAACTTCTTTTTGCTTCTTTGTCATTCGTTTTGAACGAGACATGTTTGTCAACAAATGTCAAAATTTTATACAATCTTAGGTTATGTGTATAAAGTACCGCTGAGAATTCATCAAAAACACACGTTTTGTGCTTATATGTACATAACTTCACAACATATTTTAGCGGAACCGTTAAAACTGTTAAAACTAACCGACTGCTAAAATAGTATGATGCAGAATACCAAAATGTGGTAAAAATTTTGACGGGCCGCTAGTTGAACATAATTTTAGAGGCTGTTAAAATTAAGCAGGTTTTTAGAGAATACACCTAATTTTCTGACACCTCTTGATGATGGTGTAACACAAGTTACACCAATCAATTGTCTCTAAGAGACACTTGTTCATATTATGACATAAGCCACAGCCATGGGTGTCACCACTTCCCAATATTATATAAATTTTCTTCACACACTTTACTCAAAATGATATGAGTAGTATAGCTAGGTTGAAACGGGGACACACTTCCGGTCTTTTCACTCTCGATGGTATGTGTCATCGAGTTCTTTCAGCAGCCTCTGGTTGAACATTGAAGAGTTTTTGTACATGCGCCCCAGTTAGCTTCATCGAGTTCGTGTAGCTGTGGCCTACCCCGAACCGAATGGGGGATTGGGGATGGGGGTTGCGGATGAGGAACGCTAGTGTTTGTAGCAAAAATGTAAACTAATAGAAATGTGGGTTCGGAATGTGGGTTTGGGATGTGGGTTCGGAATATGGGTTTGGGATGTGAGTTCGGAATGTGGGTTTGGAATAGAAGGTGTTGTGTATGTAATTAAAGTGTGGAATAAGAGTAAGGACGCAATTACAGGTATAAAATAAAAGGTATGTAATGTTTTTATAATACATTTATTTTTTTCTATATTACATTTTTTACTTATTTTTTATTTTAAATTACTTTAGATTTATTAATCCAAGAATTGTATTTCTTATTAAAACCTAACCATTTTACATATACTTGAGATCCTTTTTTGCGTAACACTTTTTCTACAAGATATGTATCTGGGTATTTTGTTTTTGTAATTCAAATTCATAAAACCCACCCTCAATTGGATTATTTTCTAAATCTTTTAATTTATAAGTAACAGGATTTGTAAATTGAACTTTATTAATTTTAAAAATTTCTGTTGACCAATTAGATTCATATCCTTTTTGAAAAATATTTTTGTATTTGGAAATTCGTACAAAATTACCAATTTTTAGTTTTCTTTATATCTAATTTTTAAGTGATTATAAACATTTTGTAACAAATATTTTTCTACTTTTTTAGAAGATACATTTTGAAGAAGTTGATCTTTCAAAAGATATGAATGACTGGAATAAATTAAATAAAGATGAAAAACATTTTCTCACATGTCTTAGCATTTTTTGCTGCATCCGATGGAATAGTAAATGAAAATCTTGTTGAAAGATTTAGTCAGTAGGTGCAAGTAACAGAAGCTCGTTGTTTTTATGGGTTTCAAATTGCAATTGAAAATATTCACTCTGAAATGTATAGTTTACTTATTGATACTTATATTCAAAATTCTGAAGAAACACAATTTTTTGGTTAAAAAAACGTGGAATAATGCCAGGTCTAACATTTAATATTTAAAAATTTAGTACAAAAACCGTTTGAAGAAAAAATTATAAATATAATAAAAGAGGCTGTATTAATAGAACAGGAATTTCTTATAGAAGCATTACCAGTACGCCTTCTTGGAATGAATTGTGAATTAATGGCTCAATATATTGAATTTGTTGCCGATAGATTACTTTTAGAATTAGGTTATAAAAAAATATATAATTCTAAAAATCCGTTTAGTTTTATGGGATTAATTGCCCTAGAAGGAAAAACAATTTTTTTTTTTTTTGAAAAAAAAGTTGGTGAATATCAGAAATGTGGTGTTATGAATAGTTCTATAAGTAACACTGACTACAACAAATGCGGATTTTTAAAATAATCTGTATAAGTTTTATATATTATATTATAATATGGAGAAAACTAATAAAAAAGTTTATTTTAATGATTCTAATAAAATTTATTACCTTTTTGTTTGGTAATTTGCTGCACGAAATGCAAGAAAGGGAGATTGGGAAAGGTGTGTGTTAGTTGTTAGATAAAGATTTCAACGTAGAATTAAGAATTTTGAAAAAATATTTATAAATATAAAGAAACAAAAAGAATAGTATATAATTATTTTTATTGTGTATAAAATATTTAAAATTATAATTTAATGATGATTAATTGACATTAGTTTAATTTTCTTAGTAACATTTCTTACTTCTTCTTCACTATCATTTTTATCGCTATACCAATTGTTTGCAACATCAATATCCATTGCTATTGCTGCAGTTTTTTTATTTTTTTTTTCTCCTCCTCCTTCTCCTCCTCCTCGTCTTCCTTTTTCTTCTCCTCCTTATTTTCCTTTTCATTTTCTTGTTTTCAATATTAATAATATTATCTTCGTCTTTGTTTAAAATTTCCAATGTTTCATTATACAAATTGTAAAGAATTTCAGTACTGTAATTTATAAAAAGAAAAAATTAAAAAAATTCTGAAAAAAAGGTTTTATTAAAAATTACTTACTCAAAAAGATAATTATTCTCATTATCATTATCAGCACTAAAAAAAAATATATTAGTTTTTAAAGATTCTTCTCCATTATGTTTTTTTTTCAATACTTTTTTGAATTTTTGAATAATAGTTGTTTCCATCTAATAAATTTTTAAAGTAAATTACTTATAAAATTATATATATACATAAAATCAAGCGTTTCCCACTTAGTGGGTTAGCAAAAACCCGAAAACAAGAAAAGGGATGAAAGTAAGAGCTCCACTGAATCACTTAACTCTTTAACATTCTTCTTTTGCCTTTTCCAAAATCATCATAACATTCATACAAAGAAAATATTAAAGTGACCGATTTTCGGTGACGAATAACCGCAACCGGACCACAATAATAGTTACGCAACAATCATCTTTCGCCACACATTCCTATCTATGCACACTTCTTTCACCTCAGCCACATTCATAAACGTATTCATACATAATAACATATTAAAGTGACCGATTTTCGGTAGCGAATAACCGCATCCGGACCACAATAATAGTTACACAAAAATCATCTTTCGCTACACATTCCTGTACAAACATACTTCGTTCTTCTCGTCCACATAAAAGTTCAACTGTGTCTCCATTCTCATAAAACATTCTTACTAACCATACATCTTCACACCACAATAATTACGAAACAATCATCCTTCGCCACACATTCCTATCCAGGCATACTTCTTTCGCCTCAGCCACATTCATAATCGTATTCATACATGCTCTTCTTCTCTTTCCACTCGGAAACTTACGCTCCTTCAAAACACTACCAATCACATCCATCCACTTACACACTGGACGGCCACGCAATCGAACACCCTCAACTTTACCAACATATATGCGTTTTACAAGTCGTTCACTCATCATTCTCTCCACATGACCAAACCATCTCAACTGACTCACTCCAACTCTCTTAACAACATTCTTCCTAACCATACATTCTTCATACACCAAATTATTCCTCACGCGATCCCGTCTTGTATACCCACAAACACCACGTAAATACCTCATTTCCACTGCAGTCACTCTCCTTTTATGCTTTCTCGTCCATGCCCAACATTCACTTCCATACATCAAAGCAGGCACCAGCACTCCATTATATACACTTAACCGAGCTTCTCTAGATACGTTTACGTTACGAGCAAACGTGCCCAGAGCACCCATTACCTTACATCCCGCACTCACCCTCCTATCAATTTCACGGTCAATTCGTCCATCCCTCGACAACATGCTACCCAAAATATACAAACTCATTCACCTGCTCCAATTTTACTCCATTCACCAACACATTGCACTCAGTCACCAATTCACTTCTCTCAAATACTAACACCTTAGATTTATCAACTTCTAACATTACGTAAATTAATTAAATTAAATTCAAGTATTAAAGTTGTCAGTGGTCCAGTGGTAACAAAAATGTTAGTATAATGAGAACTACCCTTAAATATGCGAATTTTTAAAAAATTCTTTCTGTTTCGTACTCTACACATGTCATACTACTCACCCTTAAATTTATGACATTAAGTTCGTTTCCACCCTGTATAGGGTGGTGACCGCGACCCCGGAACATAGGACTTTAACATGTAAAATCATACTTTCTTAATTTCCTGCTTCCTTAATTATTTTGGTAAAAAAAAGCTTCAAATAAAAGTTGTAGAGCATAAAATTCTACATCAGAATTAATAAACAGAATTAATATTACATGCCCTACAACGGCAGAAATTAAATATGAAAATATTGAAAATTAGCTCAAAAATAGGGATAGCCTTAGAAATGGAATAAAATTGTAAAGAAAAGATTGACGTTTTATCTGTCAGAAGAATTTTTTTCTTGTTTCATGAGTTTATTGCCAGTAATTATTTATTAGTGTTCAATTTATAAAGGTAATTATAAGAAAAAATGGTGGACAATTACGAATACTCAATTAGTGAAAGAAATGAATTCCTTAGGTTGTAATTATTATCGTCAATTCCTTCAATTCACAGAATTCAAAGTTATTAATAATCAAATTAAATATGGATCAGTGTTCTATCCATGCCACAGTTGCATTTAAAAAAATCTGTTGTGGCCAGCACAAAACCTTCCGTCAATTCAATGTATTTGTACAAATCAGATACCAAAAGTTCCTTGGAAAAGATTCTATATATCCTGTAAAATTGTAACACTAACACACTATTTTTTACTAATTCCATATTGCAAGTTCCTTTGAAAAGATTCTATAAATCCAATATAATTGTACTTCACACTTCCTCATTCCTATCCAACGCATCTTTTTCACATAGTTCACACACACACACACACACACACGCACGCGCGCACACACACACACACGCAGACAGCAATGTAAAATTAGTAAAATCGTATTCTAGGGATCTTAAAACGTGCTTATTCATTAAAAACTCACCACCGAATTTTTTGACCAAAGACAATACCTTCCTTTTGACGGAAGGTAATATGTTGCAACAGAAGAAGAAATTGAGATTGATGATAACGCTAATGAAATAAATGTTCTAGCTTCGGTAGTGTGAGTAGGATACATCACACCACGGCCGAAAAATATTAAAAAAAAAAAAAACATAAATACAAGTCTTTTAAATTTTCTCGCCATCAAGAGATTTCTGAACTCGAAAGAGTAAACCGAATGATATTTTGCGAAACGATAATGGAAATGGCGAATGCTGACAGAAATTTTATCAAAAATATTTGCTTTTCTGATGAATCCATATTTAGTATTAATGGAGAACCAAATGTTCAAAATTATCGTAGTTGGCACAAAGAAAATCAACATTTAGTTTTAAATAACCATTCTCAATATCGCGAAAGTGTGAATGTTTGGATTGGAATGTTAGGTTCCAATATTATAGGACGTATTTTATTGATGGCACACTAAATTCCCAGAAATATTTGGAGTTACTCCAGATTGAGATTGGACCTGCTATGGATAATGTTGCAGGGGGAAATATGATTTGGTTTCAGCAGGATGGCTGTCCTGCTCATTCTACAAATGAAATTAGAACGTTTTTAAACCAATGTTTCCCAAATTGCTGGAAAGGACGCGGTCAGTGGCGGATTTACGCATAGGCACAGTAGGCACGTGCCTACGGCGGCAAATTTTAGGGGGCGGCAATTTTTTTAAATCAGAAATGTATAATTTTATTTAAAAAATGCCGATACAGAGACGTGACGAAAATATAATGGAATATGCGTTCTATTTTCAACAAATGTCCAAATAATTGAACTCATGTTTCAGACTTTATTTTGAGATCCTTCTTTTAGCTAAAATAAATAAAGAAATGAAAATTAAAGCGCGGAAGCATGTGTTTATGTTTTTTGTAAAAATAAAGTCAGAATTTAACTATTCTAAATGCTATATTTGTGAAAATTATGACTTCTTTGCTTGCAAATTTTTTTAAAAAAAAAACAACCTAACGCATTAAACTCATTTTGACGAAATTCGGGTATATAATGTAATGTAAATAAATATGTTATCTATGTTCGGGTGATTGAATGCATTTCGTGACAAAATGATTATTAGTTTTAAGGCTGTGTTTATGAAAAAATGTGACTTCTTCGCTTGAAAATTTTCAATAAATACTTTAATAGAACGATAACCTAAATCACAGAACACAATTTGACGTAACTCAGATGGTTATATTCATTTTATAGGAATTTAACCGTACCTTTTTTCAGAAAAAATACCAAAATCAGTATAAATATTGCTTTCCGCGCCATAATTTTTGTGAAATTTCGTGTTTAGAATGCTTTGCAACTATATATAACCATCAAAATAAAATTCTTGAGGGTTGTTTATTCCAGACTTTAGCCTTAAAATTACCTATTTATGCCCCTTTTATATTTTAACAAAAATAAAACATGCGAAAAGTTTAAACATTAAAAAAGATATATTTTAACATTTCTGATATTTAAATATCTATATTATCATTGGTTAATATTTGAAAATTATGTTATTGTTCTGTTAGACATAAATTTTAAAATTATGAAAAGCGGCAAATTTCTGAAAAAAGGCGGCAATTTTCTGGGTGCCTACGGGCGGCAAAACTGTTAATCCGCCCCTGGACGCGGTGGTCCAGTAAACTGGCCAACTCGATCCCCAGATTTGTCCCCAAATGACTTTTTTTATGGGGGCATTTGAAAAATAATATCTACAAAACTAGACATGCAAATGCAGGCTCTTTAAAACGAAAAATTGTGGAAGAATGCGGAAAAATTACTAACCGACAATTAAAAAATATGCAACGCAATTTTTATCATAGACTTGAGTTTTGTATGGGAAACAAGGGATATTTATTTGAGCACCACAAACAATTTTACAAAAAGAATTTTTATAATATTATGCAATATATCATAATAATTAATAATTGAAAATTAATTTACAATTTTCATTTCCAATTGTTTACAATTTTGTTTCATTTCCAAGGCTATCCCTATTTTTGGGCTAATTTTAAATATTTTCATATTTAATTACTGCCGTTATAGGGCATGTAAAATTAATTTTGTTTATTGATTCTGATGTAGAATTTTATACTCTACAACTTTTATTTGAAGCTTTTTTATCTAAAATAATTAAGGAAGCAGGAAATTAAGAAAGTATGATTTTACATGTTAAAGTCCTATGTTCCGGGGTCGCGGTCACCAGCCTGTATATATATTCGTCCTTTAAGTACAAACTTTGTACTTAAAATTTGCAAATTCCTTTTTTGTAAATTGTATCGATATTTTAAATTGTGTATCGATATCGTATCGATACATGTTTAATATCGATAAGCACAGCTACAACTTGAACTGCGCGGTACCACCCTCTTTATTCTCGTGCGGCCGAGCGCGAGTGGTGTGGAGTGGTAGGGGGATGGTACCCTATTGGCCGGGCAACTGCCCGCTCAAGCAGTGCCTAACGTCACTTCTGCTTGAGCCAGGGGCGTAAGTTTAGGCCCTCGGTCTGACAGAGCGAGTTTGGTACAATTCATTGAAACTTCTGTGGTTTTATTAAGCAAGTTTTTAATGAAACATTGTTTAATTTTGTGTTCATATAAAGAAATCCGTGTTTTACTTTAAACTGTTAAAATGATTTCAATGAAATAAGTTGACGTAAATCTATTTTGAAATTAATGTTTTATGCTGCACAAATGAAAAAGTATAATTTAACATTAAATTTGTGCACAAACATTTTAATAACAAAATACATTTATGTCTTACTAGTATTAATAATAAAATAGGTATTAAAGAGTAGTGAAGGATTGCCTAATTTACATTTTAGTTCTATTCCAACCAGGTGTAATGTTTAAGTACACATGAGTTTCAGGTTCAGGTCTAAAGAGTATTATTTGTCTATGCACCTTACCGTGCGAGTATTGTGAACGTTAATTTATTTATAATTTTGTTTCAATTCCATGGCTATCACTACATATGAGCAATATTTATCAAAATGCAAATTCGGTTTTACAGGTTATAAAACGTGAAAAATAATGATTTAGATGTATAATTTTATTATCTACTCGTACAATCTTTATTTGAACTTCTTTGTCTAAAATTAATATATAACTGCAACAAAAACAGATTTCAAGTAGACACACGGTATATATTTTTTCTACACTGCAGCTTTTTTTTTTGAAACATGTCTCGCTCTGGCAAAATAGAAATCTAGCCCTACCGTGACGACCCAAATTTAGTCCGTGTTTACAAATTCGAAAGTTTATTAGCAAATTTGTGATTGAAAAGTAGCATATTTCAAATTGATACTATATATTCCAGTCATTAGGTAGATTTACCCTGCAAAAGGTCGGGTATTTTTGATTTTTGGATATATTATATATTCCTAATAAAAAATGCAATTGGCGGGAGATTCCCGTGCTCAGATTTCCGGAAATTTTTGATATGCTATTCAGCGCATTTTCTGGATAGGATTCCGTTTAAGAACTTTTCTTGTAATTACTTTGAGGTAAAATCATAAATTTCCAGGACTATAAAACGTCTTTAGAATGAATATAAAACAATAATTAATGTATATGCATAGTAGTTAAATAAAAATAATTACTGAATAATAAGTAATTTGTTAAAAAAATAACAAGAAAATATATATAATAAAATATGATCTAAAAGCATTAGGGAAATTTTGAAAAATTTGCTCTATTTGAAGCGCTGTAGCTCGCTATCTATTCGTTATAGAAAAAAATGTATTAGATGAAAGTCGTAGGAAATTTTACTCTCAACAAATTCAAAACTATTTTTCCCTAATGCAAATAGGTGAAGAAATATTTAGAAAAAACCGCTTTTCTGCGCCTTTTTTCTCAAGTTGGCGGTGCTTCCCGAAGGCCCCCGAGGGGGAAAACTTGCATTTTTTGTTGAGACCTCTAAATATATAACATATCCAAAAATCAAAAATACCCGACCTTTTGCAGAGTAAATCTACCTAATGACTGGACTATAAGTTGAAAAAGAGTCTATGAATGAGTAGAATGCGTTTAAACAGGGTTGCTAAGAATAAACACTGTCTAAATTTAAACAGTGTTTAAATATTTAAACAGTGACTAAAAAAGTGGTCTATGAATACAAAAAAGAACGAAATGTCAAAATTAAACAGTGTTTAAGTTAAACAAATGTTTAAATTTTTGTTTATGAATAGGCGTGATAATGTATATAAAATGTGTTATTTTTCTTACCAATTTATTAGGTTTTCTTCGCGAACATTTCTCAAAACAATTTATCACAATGTCGAAAAATTCTTCTGTGTACAAAATAATGAAATATATCATTCTAAATTCCTGAAACAAAAGACATAAACTTATAGGTTTTGTTGTTGCATTGAGAGCTTTTAATTAGTAATTAATACGTACTGCATAAATATTTAAAATTGCAAACACAATCTACATTGCACAAGAATTACTACAGGATAGCAAAGGATATTTACTATATAGTGGCCTGTAATGACTTTTCTCTAATTTTCACTAAACAACCCTATTGTAAAAACTACAGACTGCAAGCTGCATGGCTGCAACTGCAAGACATGCCATCAATGTTGCCAACATGCAAATAATATAAAATATTTCAATCATTAAAACTGCATCATACAGATACTATGATATAATTTTAATTTAAACATGAATTATAAACAACCATATGATGTGGTGTAATACTTTAGTTTAGAAAAAAAAATTGAGTGAAATAAAAGCTGCCTATTTAGTTACATTGAATACGCACGAATTATAGATATACAAATATATTATTGCTTAATAATTTATTTTTATAAAATTATTGACTCCGAAAGCGTGACGTCAAAATCGACCGGGAATTACAAAACCTGAAAGTAGGCTTCCGGTTTCTTGACTGCATCTTTGAAAGAGTTTATTGTGAACGAACCGAACTGCGCCAAATTTAAATAGCTGTCATTTGTCTTATTTGAAAACTAGAAAATGTAATGGTGTTATTTTGTTACATATTCCTGTTTTATGTATTTAAAGTAAAAAAAATAAATTAAAATATATGCGTAATTTGTTTTAAGAAACCTTATATTGAAGTAAATTTTAATATATTTCAAGAAATAATGTTATTGTGGCTCTTGTCATTCTTCAGCGAGGACGAAAAGATTTTCCTCTGATTCTATAGTTATAGACCTAGCTATTGTTTAAAGGATTGGTATTCTGCACCTGATCACTTATTTATTTTGTCCGTTCTTACTTTCAATTCGGTTCGTAGTGTTTTAGTCGCGTTTGTTGTCTCATCTGGTACGATTTTGAACTTTTGCAAATTACAGTGGCACAAAAAACAAAAACAAGTGATTCGTTTTTCTTAAATGATAAGTTTTTTTGTGGATGAAAAGAGACTTATTGTTCGTGGTGAAAATGCAGTGGATTGAAACCATGTTCATTTGGTCTGTGATGTCCATGAAATAGTTTATGACGCAGACCTTAATATTATAAAAGGAAAAGTAATTTATTTATAAATTAGACATAACAATACATTATCTTTTTTAATTTTCGTTGGCTTTTACGATCTCTCACTACAGTTACTAATTTTGTTTATTTTATTTTTGCATCCCCTACACATCCTATAAATTTGTAACACGTATTCATTAACACTCTTTATATTATTTATACGTATGTGACGAATATATTTTTTTATATGATAATCTACTTTTCAAATTTTTCTTACCTACTTCTTTTATTTTCCATGTCCAATATTTGTCATATGCATTATTCATTTTATTAATTGATTATATTGCAAAATATTGTTATAAAATTAGCTTTATAAGAAACAATTTTTAATGCTAAAAAAGTTTAATTTCACTTTACAGATTACAGCTTTGATGACAGCTATTTAAATTTGGCGCTAGTACTGTTCGTTCACAACAAATTCTTTCAAGATGCAGTTAACCGGAAACCTACTTTCAGGTTTTGTAATTCCCGGTAGATTTTGACGTCATCACTTTCGGAGTCAATTGACGTCATCACTTTCGGAGTCAATTGACTCCGAAAGTGATGACGTCAAAATCGACCGGGAATTACAAAACCTGAAAGTAGACTTCCGGTTAACTGCATCTTGAAAGAATTTGTTGTGAACGAACAGTACTAGCGCCAAATTTAAATAGCAGTTATCCGCAAAGTGTAAAAAAAAACTTTTTTAGAATTAAAAATTGTTTCTTATAAAGCTAATTTTATAACAATATCTTGCAATATAATCAATTAATAAAATGAATAATGCATATGAAAAATATTAGACATGGAAAATAAAAGAAGTATGTATGCAAAATTTGAAAAGTAGATTATCATATAATAAAATATATTTGTCACATAAGTATAAATAATATAAAGAGTGTTAATGAATACGTGTTACAAATTTATAGGGTATGTAGGGGATGCAAAAATAAAATAAACAAGATTAGTAACTGTAGTGAGAGATCGTAACAGCCAACGAAAATTAAGAAATATAATTACCAGTTTATGAGTTTATTGGTAAAAGTTAGTCTATTTCGCACCCCGTATATACCCTATAAATTTGTAACACGTATTCATTAAAAGCCTTTGTACATATTTAGAAAAATTCGATTACATACTTTGTTCATTGTAAAATACTTCGACTTCCTTATAAGGGGGTATTAAAAAATTGTCAAAGCCCCACAAACTTTAAGGATAAATGATGCATGGGGCATTAAAAAAAAGCAATCATATGTAATATCTGAAAAGTTTTAATTCCTCCTATGGCCCTTTCTACTTGTATTTTTACCCTCGTAATATTTCTTGTTTTCTGAATTTGTTCCATCATAAACTATGGTATCATTAAAAATCCGTTACGGAAATGTTGTATGTTGAATAGCTAACGCAGCCATGTGATGGCAACGAAAGACATGCACACGAATCACTTTCAATGGATTTTTCTTCATTTAAACAAATCTGTAAAATTTTATTACAAATACGATAAAATTTATGTTTCAAACATGAACTTACCCCAACATTATAATATTTCTCTTTAAAACTAGTATGCACTTTTCCTTTTATAATATTAAGATCTGCGTCATAAATCATTTCATGGACAATGGACATCACAGACCAAATGAACATGGTTTGATTCGACTGCATTTTCACCACGAACAAGTCTCTCCTCATCCACAAAAAAACTTATTATTGCAGTAAAACGAATCGCTTGTTCTTGTTTCTTGTGCCACTGTAATTTGCAAAAGTTCAAAATCGTACCAAATGAGATAACAAGCGCGACTAAAACACTACGAACAGTATTGAAAGTAAGAACGGACAGAATAAGTGATCCAATCCTTTGAACAATAGCCTAGGTCTATAACTATAGAATCAGAGGAAAATCTTTTCGTCCTCGCTGAAGAATGACAGTGCCACGATAACATTATTTCTTGGAATTTATTAAAATTTACTTCAATATAAGGTTTCTTAAAACAAATTACGCATATATTTTAATTTATTTTTTTACTTTAAATACATAAAACACTGTTCTACAAAAACTGATAAAATTTATAAGATTTAATCCATTATATACCTATCGGCCTTATTCTGGTGACCATTGTATCCGAAGCAATATTGTAATCTATACAATAATGATTTCAATGTTCTATAAGACATCGTATAGATTTGGTATTCTAGTGTCCACATTGTAATCGTATGAAAGTGATATTGTAATGAATACAATATTGTATTCACCTGTTTGCAGTGATGTCACTCTATGAAAAATTGTAATAAAATCTTAATATTATTTAATTTAAATAAATAAATTTTACAATGTTAGTATATTTACATTCGCAGGATTGATATTTGAAGTAAAATAACGCAAATATTAATTTGTATATTGATAAATTTTATTAAATAAATATGATGAATTTCATGCGACAATTGGTAACAGTGACTGACACCTAACCTAGTATTTGCTTACATTTTGACGTTAACGAATGACAAAAGTTTTTATCAAGTGAAACATCCACAAAGAGAAATTTGTGTGTAATAATCTAATCATGAGTTCATCTAAAAAGAAGGTTTCTAAAAGACAACTTCAAATTTATTTATCGTATCCAACAATTACAAGTAGTATAAACGAGTATAAAAGTAATATCAAAAGCGAAAGAAAGAAATACAAGAAATATATACAAATATGTGAAGATAAAATTTTGGAAAACAATTTGAAGATAAAATTGACAGCTGTCAAGATTAAAATGTACTTTGAAATGGGCCGTGCAGAAGCGTAATCGTCGCGGTCCTGAATACGGGTATTTAATCAGTATCTACAAATTCTGCATCTACCAGCCAAGTAGAAATTTAACCCGGGTGAAACTAGCAATAGCCTTCCAGCAATATTTTTATTAGAGGTCTACCGTTCGCTAAAATGCAGCATGGCTACGCCAACTTCAGGTTGTAGACGTATGTATATGATTTTAAAATAACAGTGTAGAAAGATAAATTCAGTACAGTAATAATAATTTTAAAAGAAATTGGTTCAGTAATTTTAACAGTACTCGCATGTGTGTATGCTATTACAAAATAAATAAACTTAGCACGAGTACATCATGTCATTCAACATAAAATAAATAATAATAATAAAAAAATATATCATCTCGGCATATTACCCTTTTCTGGGTGTTCCAATCTGCTTTATCACGTCACCTCACGTGCACTCATTCCTGGTGTGGAAAGTGCACCACAGGGTCTGTTACAAAAGGCGTCGAAAGTAATATTATAAAAATGCATTTCAAGTTAAAAAAAAAAATAGTTTAACAATGGAAGCTTGTTGCACTATTAAAAAATGTTGCATCGCAATTTTTTGATGTGATGTGCTAAAAATAACATACAATAATAAGAAGTAAACAGAAAATTCTCGAGCCCCTAGGAGGAGCTAAAAAAATTTAATATTAAAAAGTGTAAGTGGGTATATTAATAGAACAAGTTCGTTAAACAATGCTGCTTATTTTCATTATTAAGACTTGTAGCATCGCAATATTTTTATATGATGTTTCAACAATAACATACAATAACATGAAGAAAGCAGTTTTATCCCCTAGCCCGTAGGAGGGGGTAATTAAATTAACTCTTGAAAGTAAATAGCTACGTTAACAAAACATGATCGTTAAACAATGCTGCTTATTTCCATTATTAAGAAATGTAGCATCGCAATTTTTTTATATGATGTTCCAACAATGATATACAATAACAAGAAGAAAGCAGTTTTATCCCCTAGCCCGTAGGAGGGGGTAATTAAATTAACTCTTGAAAGTAAATAGCTACGTTAACAAAACATGATCGTCAAACAATGCTATTTATTTCCATTATTAAGAAATGTAGCATCGCAATTTTTTTATATGATGTTCCAACAATGATACATAATGACACGAAGAAAGCAGTTTTATCCCCTAGCCCGTAGGAGGGGGTAATTAAATTAACTCTTGAAAGTAAATAGCTACGTTAACAAAACATGATCGTTAAACAATGCTGCTTATTTCCATTATTAAGAAATGTAGCATCGCAATTTTTTTATATGATGTTCCAACAATGATACACAATGACACGAAGAAAGCAGTTTTATCCCCTAGCCCGTAGGAGGGGGTAATTAAATTAACTCTTGAAAGTAAATAGCTCCGCAAACAGTACATGATCGTTAAACAATGCTGCTTATTTCCATTATAAAGAAATGTAGCATCGCAATTTTTTTATATGATGTTCCAACAATGATACACAATAACACGAAGAAAGCAGTTTTATCCCCTAGCCCGTAGGAGGGGGTAATTAAATTAACTCTTGAAAGTAAATAGCTCCGCAAACAGTATATGATCGTTAAACAATGCTGCTTATTTCCATTATAAAGAAATGTAGCATCGCAATTTTTTTATATGATGTTCCAACAATGATATACAATAACACGAAGAAAGCAGTTTTATCCCCTAGCCCGTAGGAGGGGGTAATTAAATTAACTCTTGAAAGTAAATAGCTTCGCGAACAGTACATGATCGTTAAACAATGCTGCTTATTTCCATTATTAAGAAATGTAGCATCGCAATTTTTTTATATGATGTTCCAACAATGATATACAATAACATGAAGAAAGCTGTTTTATCCCCTAGCCCGTAGGAGGGGGTAATTAAATTAACTCTTGAAAGTAAATATCTCCGCGAACAGTACATGATCGTTAAACAATGCTGCTTATTTCCATTATTAAGAAATGTAGCATCGCAATTTTTTTATATGATGTTCCAACAATGATATACAATAAAACGAAGAAAGCTGTTTTATCCCCTATCCCGTAGGAGGGGGTAATTAAATTAACTCTTGAAAGTAAATAGCTACGTTAACAAAACATGATCGTTAAACAATGCTGCTTATTTCCATTATTAAGAAATGTAGCATCGCAAATTTTTTATATGATGTTCCAACAATGATATACAATAACACGGAGAAAGCAGTTTTATCCCCTAGCCCGTAGGAGGGGGTAATTAAATTAACTCTTGAAAGTAAATAGCTACGTTAACAAAACATGATCGTTAAACAATGCTGCTTATTTCCATTATTAAGAAATGTAGCATCGCAATTTTTTTATATGATGTTTCAACAATAACATGAAGAAAGCAGTTTTATCCCCTAGCCCGTAGGAGGGAGTAATTAAATTAACTCTTAAAAGTAAATAGCTACGTTAACAAAACATGATCGTTAAACAATGCTGCTTATTTCCATTATTAAGAAATGTAGCATCGGAATTTCTTTTATATGATGTTCCAACAATGATATACAATAACATGAAGAAAGTAGTTTTATCCCCTAGCCCGTAGGAGGGAGTAATTAAATTAACTCTTGAAAGTAAATAGCTACGTTAACAAAACATGATCGTTAAACAATGCTGCTTATTTCCATTATTAAGAAATGTAGCATCGCAATTTTTTTTATATGATGTTCCAACAATGATATACAATAACACGAAGAAAGCAGTTTTATCCCCTAGCCTACGGGCTAGGGGATAATTAAATTAACTCTTGAAAGTAAATAGCTCCGCAAACAGTACATGATCGTTAAACAATGCTGCTTATTTCCATTATTAAGACATGTAGCATCGCAATTTTTTTTATATGATGTTCCAACAATGATAATTAGACAGCTTGATCGGTTTTTGTTTACTCCATAATGTTGCCAGAACAATGTCGTCTTTGGTATCAAATGCCATGCAGAAATGTCAAAAAATCGACAGCCCGATTGACTTTTGTTTTCTGCATAAAATTATTAGAACCGTGCCGTGTTTGGTATAAAATGAGAAGTATATCCAAGGGATGCCATGCAGAAATGTCAAAAGTTTGACAGCACGATCGGCTTTTTTTGCATAAAATTGTCAGAACAATATCGTGTTTGGTACTAAATGAGAGGTATAACCAAGGGCTGTCATGTTTAAATGTCAAAAATTTGACATCTCGATCTACTTTTGTTCTTTGCCTAAAGTTGTCAGAACCATATCGTGTTTGGTATCAAATGAGAGGAATCATTTAGGGCTGCCATGCAGAAATGTTAAAATTTTGCCAGTAAAACCAAATTCAAAGCTAGCAATTTTCACAGTAATTTTATCAAGTACACACGAAACATGATAGTTGTTATGACGTTTATAAGATGTCATTACTTGTATGAAATATTACAATATTGTTTTTGCGCTTTCTTACAAAATTTCAGTATTTTATTAAGCACTCTGATCCTATTAAAATCGTATCGAAATTTTGTATGAAAAATGAGAACAGAGCGGAATTGTAGATATTAAAATTTTAGAGAAATTCATGTAAGTTTTATTTGTTAGTATCTTACGAACTGTTCATCGGTAAAAATCGTATGAAAATGATATCAAAGAGAATTTCATGCTGAATTCAAATTTTCAAACCGCGTTATCTTATCTTTAACAGGATCAGAGTATTGGAAAAAAACTGAAAAGTTGTAGGAAAGCGTTAACAATAGTTATTTACATAATCAGTTATGAAAACGTAGCCTCGTTAGAGGCAATGTACCAGATTTCATGCTGCGAACAGTGTAGATCGGTCGAATGCCCCAGTATTATGCAAGTGATCATAGTGGCCCAAAAGGATGACGAACTTAATAAAGTAGCAGAGCTTGCGAACTTGATATCTGAGTCAATACCACCGCGCCCCTTCGTTTGCAAAACCCTCAGGGGAAACTTTTCTGGCAATACAAATGCAAAAATTTCAGAGTTAAAGAGCAATGACTACCGAAGATCCAGCCAATGAAGCTTTTCCTGCTCACGCTCAAGGTCTCAATGGCCAGTGTTGGTATCACTGGCGGTTTGGAACTGACGCCAGGAAGTGTGACAAACCGTGTACCTCCAGGTCGGAAACGCGACGGGCAGTTGTTAATGGCGGCCTGCGATCATTACCCAACATCCACCCGCCGTGCGAGCTTTCAGTGGCAAACGGTAGTGTAGCTCGTAATCGCGGAGGTCTCAGAACCGATAATAGGGGGTGATTTTACACCTAGTACCCAAGAAAGACGGTGATTGGAGACCTTGTGGAGACTACCGTGCTCTAAATGCTAGGACCGAGCCTGATCAATATCCGGTGCGACATATTCATGACTTTTCCCAGTCGCTCAGGGACTAGAAAATCTTCTCCACCTATCGCTGAGGAAGACGTGTCAAAAACTGCGATTACGATAACTTTTGGACTGTTTGAGTTTAATTATGTCATTTGAATTCAAGAATGCAGCTTAAACTTTCAGCGATTCATGGACGAGGTTCTTCGTGGGTTAGACTTCTACTATGTTAACTTAGACGACATACTGATAGCATCCTCATCGGTTGAATGACTTCTCATATATCTAGAAGAGGTTTTCCAACATTTGCGACAATATGGGGTCGTAATTAATCCTGAAAAATGCAATTTCGGTCAAAGCCAGATAAAATTCATCGACTATCTCGTTTTCAGTGACGGCACGAGCCCACTTTCGGAGAAGATCGATGCAATTCGGACTTACCCACGACCGGGCAAAATAAAAAGATTACGACAGTTTTTGGGTATGTTGAACTTCTATAGGCGGTTCATACTCAATGCTGATCAGATCCAACACCTGTTCAATGGATAGCTGCTATGAAAACCGCGTTTGAGGTTTGCAAAGAAAGTCTAGCTCAGGCTACCTTGCTAGCTCATCCCAAGGACGATGCTCAGCTTGTCATCTTAAGCGATGCGTCGGATTTCACTATTGGTGCAGCTCTCCAGCAATGGGTTGATAATGTGTGGGAACCATTTGCCTTTGTCTTCACTCTTTTTACAGACCATAAACCGATTACATTCGCCTTCCGCAAGAAAAACGCCCAGAGTTCCCCATTTTATTGGACAATTCACCACAGACATCCGACACATCTCTGGAGAAGCCAATTTAGTTGCGGATGCATTATTCCGAATTGAAGAAATGAGCGCTGCTTTCGACCTTCAAGCACTTGTTACGGAGCAGAAAACAGACAGTGAACTCCAAGAACTTCTGGAGGGCAATTCTTCTGCTCTACGGCTGAAGCTAATTCAAATACCGGGGACAGATATCTCTTTGTTCTGCGACATATCCATTTCGCGAGAACGTCCATTTATATGGACTCCGCAAGGCAGCATTCAAGACGGTACATCAACTGTCTCATCCCGGAGCTAGACTGAACTAAAACTTGTCGCTCAACGCTACGTGTGGTCTTCATTGAATAAAGACAGAGGCAGAGGGTGGTCTTGTAGCTGCCTAAAATGTCAGTCGCGCAACACGTCACAACAACTCCCGACTCATTCATTCTTTCGTCAGCTAGATTCGAACACGTGCACATCGACATATTTATGCCGTGTTCACAGGGATACAGGTACTTGCTTCACCTATGTGGATCGCTATTCGCGATAGCTGAAGCCATTCGGCTTGAAAATCAAGAGGCTGCTCGAGCATTTTACAACCACTGGATTGCGAGATTTGGAACTTTAATTACAATTACAACCGACCAGGGCAGGCTGTTCGAATCGCACTTGTTCAAGTATTTGAATCGCTTGACTGGTGTGATTCATCTGCGGACGACTGCGAACCATCCTGCTTCCCTTGGCATGGTAGAACGTCTGCATCGACAGCTGAAAGCAGCTATAAAATGCCACGAAAATATCAGGTGGACTGAGGTACTTCCGACGGTCATGCTGGGAGCGGCGTGAAAAGAAGACCTTACAAGTAACCGTCGCCGAGATGGTCTACGAGGAACCCCTTCGCCTTCCAGGAAAATTCCTCAGTACTTAGTTAGGAAACACCCTTGAAACTTATCAAAGCAAGCGCGCCATTGCGATAAAAAAATTCCTGGACCGTTATCAAGCAGGATCCCCGTGATTCTGAATCACTGATAAGGGAGTACTGTGGCGATTACGGCCGGCCATATATGTTCAGGGTTCAGGTATATGTGGAGTGTATTCGTCACTGTGTTTCGATTAGTTAAGGAGAAAAAAAATTATGGTTATATCAGTGAAAGTATTTTTGGACTTTGGTTTTAGTAGATTCTTTTAAAATCTGTAACACTTTCGTGTATTTGGTTTTACACTTCACCAGGACAGTTTTAAAAGAATCTACTAAAACCAAAGCCCAGAAAACGTTCTACTGATACACCCACTAAATTTTTCTCCTTAACTATATATATAACCATGGTTTTAGCAAACCCAATATTTCAGGTTAAAAATATTCACGGCATATATATATATATATATATATATATATATATATATATATATATATATTGTATGTTAAGTTTTGTAAATAATTATCTTCCTACCAGGGACCTGAACCAAAATGTATTTATGGTTCAGGTTCGTTTCAGGTTCAGGAAATAAATATCGGTTCAGATTCAGTTTCGGTTCAAGAAAATGAGAATTATAACGGTTTATCAGTTTTGGGTTCGGGTTCGATTTTCGGTTCAGAGCAGTAAATGATTAGCAAAACTATGTTGCTATTAGTATATTTAAAATCATATTTAATTTGAATTTATAGTTTTTAATTATATATTTAACAAATCTGTACCGGATCTGAATTTAAAACGGTTTAAATTCGGTTCAGGTTTATTGACCGTAACAAATAAAGGTTCGGTTTAGGTTCAGGTTCATAAAAAATTCCGGTTAATTCGGGTTTTCGGTTCAGGTTCGGGTTTAGTTCCAGGTCTCTGCTTCCTACATTTTCTGTAACTTTCTACTGTTTCTTGCTACCCGCTGTTGTCCTGACTTTTAATCTCGGCTACAGCCACAGCTGCATGGCTTTTCCACTTATATCTCAGTCTTGCAAATTCCTTCTTTTATGATTTCTTTGCTCAGTTATCTTCCCGGTATTTTCCTAGCCTCAGTCAGTTCTCTGTCGATACTTGTATGTTTAACATCGCTTTCATTTATTGTAAATAAAGCACTATAAACCATTTACCATTTTTATTTATTTTAATTGTTGAATACACGCACGCACATTGTATTCTTGCAAAATTTTTATACGGGCAATTGTTTTCGAGAAAATGGCTAAAAGCTTAAATATGCCGTCATTTTCCTCAATCGGAGAAAGGTTCCCGTGCTTCACTCTCCGGAAATTTTTGATATGTTATTCAGCGCATTTTTCTGAAAAAGATTCCTAATTCCACAAAAAAGCTTTTGTTGCAATTTGATGTAACATCTTAAAATTTCAAAAATTAAATAAAAATGAAAGAAGTTCAAATTGCAAAGAAAAATGAAAATCAAATAAATTGCTAAGTAACCGAGAAACATTTATATTTAGTTTTATTTTAAAGCATTGTACAAAACAGCAGGGCCTACGGTATAAAGTACCAATGTTTAATAATGAAATGAAATAAAAAAATGAATACTTATAAATTATATAAATATACCTCTTCACATAAAAAATTAATTATATTTTTTATTGCATAAAAAACAAAAAAAATCGACACTTGGCAGACTATATCTATCTTTAGAAGGCGCACAAACATAATGTACCCATCTGTGACAAGATTTGCATTGTACCATTTTACTTCCCTGAGTATAATACTTTCCACAATTTAAACAAATATTAACCATATTGTCGGAAGATTTTAAAATAAGTTTTTGTAGTTGCAATCTATATTCAGTCGGATCAAACTCTTTTAATGGTAAATTGTTTATAAAATTATATAAGAAATACACAATGTACACACCGCAATTGTAGCTGTCGTTTTGAACTGGATGTGTTAAAACTTTTGGTGTAAGATTGTGATTTAAATGACTTAATGAGCGGGTTTGTTTTAAAAATTCCGTAAAGTTTGTAAAATATTTAAAAGTTTCTTCAGAGGAGCTACCGGTAGGATTGAGAAAATGAAATTCTTTCTTACTGAAATCTGCTATTGCTAAACACCAATGGTTATTATTTAATAAAACAGGCATAATAATAATGCTTTCCGAATTATACCTAAATCTACATTTATAATTTTTAGATACTAATATGTACGTCGCAACTTCAGAATTTACAATACAAATATTTTGAGCTGTTTGCTTTGTATATAAATAAAATAATATTTCAATAGCAAAATTTGTAAGCCAGTTTTTGTTATGCAAGGAGATATAATCATCAATATACAATTCATTTACTAAACACGTTGCCTTTTTGAAAATTGCTACTATATAGCGTGTACCAGGTTCATTTTTATAATGATTAATGTTATCTACTAATCCATTAGGTAGTAAAGGTAACCATGGTACATCGTAAGAGTCGGATAAACTTTTAAGATTTTCGTAGTATACATTTTTATTTTCATCTTTCTCCTCTGATTTCTCGTTTCGGGCTAATTGTATAGTTATATCCGGGTTAGTTATTTCATATAATTTTTTTTCGTTTTTTTCTTTAGTTTTAAGTTGTTCTAAATAATTTAGATCAAAATAGGTGCGAGGAACCATTTTCTCATTAATATTTGTCTTCTTTTTCCTCTTTTCCCAAGTTTCTACAGCTGTTTGAACAAAGTCTTTAGCGTCGCCCTTCTGTTTTATATTCTTAATTCTTGCGCAATGATATTTGTCTATTCCTAAATTTATTTCTTTATAGATACCCAAAACTTTCGCGCGAACTTTTCTTAAAAAACGGCTACATTTTAAGTTTGGTAAACCTTCTAAAACTTGAGTTTTTATCAAACCAAACCAATTTTCCACCACCGAGTTGCTGCATCGATTTATATTCACATATGAATCCATTATACAAGTCCATAGCGGAGCGTAAGGTACATATTTTTTTAAAATAATTTCCAAAAAGGGGGGACAATAAAACTCATTTTTATTATATTGGGTATCTGTTTCTTCGGTTTCTATTTTATGTTGAACTTTGGTGATAATATTTTGGCAGTATGAGTAAAATGGACTAGCTTTATATGTCGGTAAATCAGTGGGTAAAGCATTTTGTAAATTTAATATTTCTTTGTCTAGATTTTCTACGACTTCTTTGTTATCGATTGTACATATAGCTAGAAGCTCTTTATACGCACAATGAAACTGTGGAGTTCGCGAAGTACTTAGCAAAACTATTGATAAGTTTTTGACCCAGTCCATAAATTGGTCAAAATATTTAAAATTACATGCAGCTGCAATGTTTTCTTTCAAGAATTTTTTTGTATGTTTATTACAGGTACTTTTATTAATATCTGTAGTTACAATTTTAATAAAATGTGCGCAGCAGATGGTAACGGGAATAATTTGACAATAATGGCGACATTTGCATTCCGTTAAGAATTGAAAACAAAATATCAAATATGATTTTAAATCTGGAAAACTATTCCAATATATTGTGATAGCATTGATGAGAGCAAAACTGAAATCAGTCACAACCTGTCGAAATGGTGGCCAGGAGCAACTGTTGTTAAAACAAAAACTTTTAAATTTAAGTAGCCAAACGCCAATAGTGGTTGCATCGTGCTGTTCTGAAATCATTTCAAATATGGAACATATTCTATCATTAACTCTAGTGTGAATCGCACCGACGTAATAATAAATACGTTTCCTTGAGTGTATCGGCTGACGCACAACTGAACCTGTAGCATCCAGGTGTAGAACTGTGGACCCTAATTTTAATGCATTTTTTAAAATAGTTATTTGTTCTAAACTATATACATGGACATTGAGAGGATCAGAAACTACTTTTATGTATTCTTCATTTTTTCTGTCGCGACGCATTAGAATCAAATCGAATATATCATCTTTATGCCGGTCATTATTTGCAAGACTTTCGGAACGCAGTTTTTTATACACAGAGTCTGACTTGATCTTTTGTAAGTTTCCACGCTGTATGACATTGGGTGAGCATTGCAATATACACTTTGTTCGAAAGTTAGAAGGTTTTGTCAATTTTAATTCATTTCTGAATATTTTGCGTTCTAAACCTCTAACGTATCTCGTTAGCTTACCTTTATGACAATAATTCAGACAAGTGCTATACACAGTCACCGTTACTTTATCTTTTAACACTTTTAGAAATAATTTGAACATTTTACAAGAATTATGGGCACAGTAGCCGTATATTAAAATGTATTTTGACATATGATTAATATTTTTAAAATTCAATATACAAGTATTATTAACCTGTGTAAACTTTTCCTTTAAAATATAACTGTATGTTGAGCTTACGAGGCGATTATTCTTAGATATATCCTTCCATTCATTTAAAGATAAGGAAAATATACCTTCTTTGTAAGTACATTTGGAATATGACCGAGGTTGATTTAAATTTGAAATATTTTTAGAATTTGTTGGCAAGACCTCACCACAAAATTTGGGAGTAATACTTTTTAATTCCGTTGCAGTGATAGGTATGTTTTCGCATTCAATTGATACTCCTGAATCATTTAAAATTGTAATAAATGATTTGGATGGTGTAGAATTAGTACATGAGGTGTTTATGTCACTTATTGTTTGAGGAGTTTGAACATCTGATTTCGAAAAAGGGTCTAGATGAAACAATTTTTGTGGGGTTCCCATTTCAACAAAATTTTGAATGGTTTGTTCTTCTTTTGTAGGGGTTACAGAGCAAGAAAATAAATTTCTTCTAACTGTAGAAATGCTTTTTATTTCTGAAATGGGTTCATTAAATTCAGTGGGTAAGATATTGTCATTTATTGGTGTAGAATGTGTATTAGGAAAATTTGGTACAGATATATCGAATGAAGAAATATCTGTATTTTCCGAATGAATTAGAGATAATCGATTTTTTTTCTTAATAGGTTTTTCTAAATCACTTACATATTTTTCATATTTCATACTATTTCTTTTCCAAATCATGTACAGTTTGAGTCTGTTTTTCTCAACGTTTTTAATTTTTAAATGCTCACTTAATTTACCAAATATGGAATGTGCGTCTCTGAAATTAGGCTTGTCTAACAAATAAATATCACTATTTGTTTCTTTAACAGCTTTAAACAACAAACTAGTTCGATTTGGATCAGAATGAAAAGATTCACTTCTATCTTTTGTTTTCATCTTTAAAGTATTATTAAATATTTCCGTTTTATGCAGAAACTAATATGTTACACAAAATATATATGAATTGTTAAAGTTTCGAAAATTCAGCAAAATTGAGAGAAGCAGTTTTATATGAAATAATACAGAAATGATAATAAAAAAATAAATTTATAACAAAAAAAAAAAACTCAGTAGAAATTTTAAAGGAAACAGTTAATTAAAGTTAACTCTTAAAGAAAACTAAATTGAGGAAAACGCTGGACAAGAAATTCAATTGTTACAAAGGATCCAAGAAAATTGATACATGCATACGTAATAAAGGAAACCCTACTCAAAAAACAAATTTTATCGAAAATTTCAATAAAGATTAATGAACTGTATCAAATTATAATGAATCTGTTAAATCATACATAACAGAGAAAGGGTGACAAATATTGAGAAGAAATATTGAATTATATAAAAAAGAAAGGCAAATTATTAATAAAAAATAAATGTATCTAACAAAATACGTAATTTAGGTAAATACCAACTTATATAAATGAAATACTTATGATATAAAAACCTTAAAATTAAGCACACCCAAGAAAGCAAATTAATAGTAAAGAAGTAGGCCTATAAAACAAAATGTAAGAAAATATAAATATTCTTGATTAATATCAAAAATACATTACACTACTTTGCTAATCCGTGTTAATAGCTAATATAAAAATTATAAAAATAAAGCTATTCGAAAAAAGAACAAATTAATATAAAAAGTACGGTAATAAAACAAAATGTCGGATATTGTTGATTAATAGCTAAATGTAATGTATATGATTCGCATACAAAAATAAATCACATCAAAAAAGAAAGACAAATTACTAATAAACAAGATATAATTAAATAGGTAAAGGTTTTCTTCTAAAATAACTGATACATAAGATATATGTACAATTCAAAAGTCAAATAGTACTTCTCTAAAGTAAGAATAAACGATAACAACAAAAAGAAAATGGAGATCAATATTTGAAATATAGGTATTATCGAAAAAATCTTGAAGTTATATTTTAAAATTAATCAAATTGTATTAAAACAGAATAATCTTGTAAAATCACTGTTCAGATGAAATAATACAATAAAATAATAGTGAACTAACTACTCCTGTCAACAAACACAAATGTCAACAGAATGAGAGGAAACGATAATCAAAATTATGAACTAGAGATTACACAAGGTAAAAAATATTTTAAAAAGATATTTGAACCAGAATATTCGAAAAATAGAAATAATTCTAGTAAAAATAACTAGATATTAAACAAAATTAGAAATTAATGAATTGAAGATAAGCAACCCAAACAACCTATCGTAACGACAGCTTAATAGTTCAAAAGAATAACAACCGCCTGTTTTACTGACAAACCAACAAAATCTACAACTAAACAAAGAGTGAGGAGTGAGCGACACACCGCGTACACAACAGTTCTACCGTTCTACCCCACTTCATTTCAAACGAAGCCATTAACCAATAAAATCAAAGTTATCGAACACACGCTGGTCACATGCTTGCAGCACGAAAAAAACTGCGCAAAAGTAACTATCCAACATATAAATAACAGTTGAAAAGTTAAATCAAAAACATTAAGCAATTACTTATAGATTAATTTAAACATATCATTTTCTATCCACACAATTTCTCCAGAAGAAATATGATTACAGTTTAACATATCATTCATTATTCAGTTAATTAGAGCCTGCTCATATTTAAATAAATTCATTTGATTTGTTTTGAATTTGAATCATAATTTATATCAAGTGAAACAATAATTTGTTTTGAAAAAAACTATTAACATAAATACTTCTTCTAGAATTCAATATCTTTAACTTATATCTACAAGAAACGGAATAAAATTGTTTACGTTATATTGTTGTACGGTATTATTGAACCATAATATCAAAAAAATATGATGCTACATCTCTTAATAATTGAACTAAAATTCATTGATAACGATTTTGTTCTCTTAACATAAAATTTTAAGAATTAATCTTTTTAAACCTCTCCTCCCGTAGAGGCTAAAACTATTTACGTCATATGGTTGTATTTTCAAATATATAAAAAATTACGACGATACATTTTTTAATAATAGAACTAGTCTCCATTGTTAAACGATTTTTTCTTCTAAAATACACTTTAAGGTATAAAAATTAATTTTTGTAACCACCTCCTACGAACCAGGCAAAAATATTTGGCGTCATGTTATTGTATATCATTATTAGAACATCACATAAAAAATTTACGATGCTATATTTCTCAATAATGGAAATAAGTATCATTGATTAACGATCATGTTTTCATGTTCTGTTGACGTATCTATTTACGCTTTCAAGTATTAATTTAATTACCCCCTCCAACGGGCTAGGGGATAAAACTGTTTTCTTCATGTTATTGTATGTTATTGTTGGAACATCATATAAAAAAATTGCGATGCTACATTTCTTAATAATGGGAATAAGCAGCATTGTTTAACGATCATGTTTTGTTAACGTAGCTATTTACTTTCAAGAGTTAATTTAATTACCCCCTCCTACGGGCTAGGTGATAAAACAGCTTTCTTCATGTTATTGTATATCATTGTTGGAACATCATATAAAAAAATTGCGATGCTACATTTCTTAATAATGGAAATAAGCAGCATTGTTTAACGATCATGTTTTGTTAACGTAGCTATTTACTTTCAAGAGTTAATTTAATTACCCCCTCCTACGGGCTAGGTGATAAAACAGCTTTCTTCATGTTATTGTATATCATTGTTGGAACATCATATAAAAAAATTGCGATGCTACATTTCTTAATAATGGAAATAAGCAGCATTGTTTAACGATCATGTACTGTTTGCGGTGATATTTACTTTCAAGAGTTAATTTAATTACCCCCTCCTACGGGCTAGGGGATAAAACAGCTTTCTTCGTGTTATTGTATATCATTGTTGGAACATCATATAAAAAAATTGCGATGCTACATTTCTTAATAATGGAAATAAGCAGCATTGTTTAACGATCATGTTTTGTTAACGTAGCTATTTACTTTCAAGGGTTAATTTAATTACCCCCTCCTACGGGCTAGGGGATAAAACTGCTTTCTTCGTGTTATTGTATATCATTGTTGGAACATCATATAAAAAAATTGCGATGCTACATTTCTTAATAATGGAAATAAGCAGCATTGTTTAACGATCATGTACTGTTTGCGGAGCTATTTACTTTCAAGAGTTAATTTAATTACCCCCTCCTACGGGCTAGGGGATAAAACAGCTTTCTTCGTGTTATTGTATATCATTGTTGGAACATCATATAAAAAAATTGCGATGCTACATTTCTTAATAATGGAAATAAGCAGCATTGTTTAACGATCATGTTTTGTTAACGTAGCTATTTACTTTCAAGGGTTAATTTAATTACCCCCTCCTACGGGCTAGGGGATAAAACTGCTTTCTTCGTGTTATTGTATATCATTGTTGGAACATCATATAAAAAAATTGCGATGCTACATTTCTTAATAATGGAAATAAGCAGCATTGTTTAACGATCATGTACTGTTTGCGGAGCTATTTACTTTCAAGAGTTAATTTAATTACCCCCTCCTACGGGCTAGGGGATAAAACTGCTTTCTTCGTGTCATTGTGTATCATTGTTGGAACATCATATAAAAAAATTGCGATGCTACATTTCTTAATAATGGAAATAAGCAGCATTGTTTAACGATCATGTACTGTTCGCGGAGCTATTTACTTTCAAGAGTTAATTTAATTACCCCCTCCTACGGGCTAGGGGATAAAACTGCTTTCTTCGTGTTATTGTATATCATTGTTGGAACATCATATAAAAAAATTGCGATGCTACATTTCTTAATAATGGAAATAAGCAGCATTGTTTAACGATCATGTACTGTTTGCGGTGATATTTACTTTCAAGAGTTAATTTAATTACCCCCTCCTACGGGCTAGGGGATAAAACAGCTTTCTTCGTGTTATTGTATATCATTGTTGGAACATCATATAAAAAAATTGCGATGCTACATTTCTTAATAATGGAAATAAGCAGCATTGTTTAACGATCATGTTTTGTTAACGTAGCTATTTACTTTCAAGGGTTAATTTAATTACCCCCTCCTACGGGCTAGGGGATAAAACTGCTTTCTTCGTGTTATTGTATATCATTGTTGGAACATCATATAAAAAAATTGCGATGCTACATTTCTTAATAATGGAAATAAGCAGCATTGTTTAACGATCATGTACTGTTTGCGGTGATATTTACTTTCAAGAGTTAATTTAATTACCCCCTCCTACGGGCTAGGGGATAAAACAGCTTTCTTCGTGTTATTGTATATCATTGTTGGAACATCATATAAAAAAATTGCGATGCTACATTTCTTAATAATGGAAATAAGCAGCATTGTTTAACGATCATGTTTTGTTAACGTAGCTATTTACTTTCAAGGGTTAATTTAATTACCCCCTCCTACGGGCTAGGGGATAAAACTGCTTTCTTCGTGTTATTGTATATCATTGTTGGAACATCATATAAAAAAATTGCGATGCTACATTTCTTAATAATGGAAATAAGCAGCATTGTTTAACGATCATGTTTTGTTAACGTAGCTATTTACTTTCAAGGGTTAATTTAATTACCCCCTCCTACGGGCTAGGGGATAAAACTGCTTTCTTCGTGTTATTGTATATCATTGTTGGAACATCATATAAAAAAATTGCGATGCTACATTTCTTAATAATGGAAATAAGCAGCATTGTTTAACGATCATGTACTGTTTGCGGAGCTATTTACTTTCAAGAGTTAATTTAATTACCCCCTCCTACGGGCTAGGGGATAAAACTGCTTTCTTCGTGTCATTGTGTATCATTGTTGGAACATCATATAAAAAAATTGCGATGCTACATTTCTTAATAATGGAAATAAGCAGCATTGTTTAACGATCATGTACTGTTCGCGGAGCTATTTACTTTCAAGAGTTAATTTAATTACCCCCTCCTACGGGCTAGGGGATAAAACTGCTTTCTTCGTGTTATTGTATATCATTGTTGGAACATCATATAAAAAAATTGCGATGCTACATTTCTTAATAATGGAAATAAGCAGCATTGTTTAACGATCATGTACTGTTTGCGGTGATATTTACTTTCAAGAGTTAATTTAATTACCCCCTCCTACGGGCTAGGGGATAAAACAGCTTTCTTCGTGTTATTGTATATCATTGTTGGAACATCATATAAAAAAATTGCGATGCTACATTTCTTAATAATGGAAATAAGCAGCATTGTTTAACGATCATGTTTTGTTAACGTAGCTATTTACTTTCAAGGGTTAATTTAATTACCCCCTCCTACGGGCTAGGGGATAAAACTGCTTTCTTCGTGTTATTGTATATCATTGTTGGAACATCATATAAAAAAATTGCGATGCTACATTTCTTAATAATGGAAATAAGCAGCATTGTTTAACGATCATGTACTGTTTGCGGTGATATTTACTTTCAAGAGTTAATTTAATTACCCCCTCCTACGGGCTAGGGGATAAAACAGCTTTCTTCGTGTTATTGTATATCATTGTTGGAACATCATATAAAAAAATTGCGATGCTACATTTCTTAATAATGGAAATAAGCAGCATTGTTTAACGATCATGTACTGTTTGCGGAGCTATTTACTTTCAAGAGTTAATTTAATTACCCCCTCCTACGGGCTAGGGGATAAAACAGCTTTCTTCGTGTTATTGTATATCATTGTTGGAACATCATATAAAAAAATTGCGATGCTACATTTCTTAATAATGGAAATAAGCAGCATTGTTTAACGATCATGTACTGTTCGCGGAGCTATTTACTTTCAAGAGTTAATTTAATTACCCCCTCCTACGGGCTAGGGGATAAAACTGCTTTCTTCGTGTTATTGTGTATCATTGTTGGAACATCATATAAAAAAATTGCGATGCTACATTTCTTAATAATGGAAATAAGCAGCATTGTTTAACGATCATGTACTGTTTGCGGAGCTATTTACTTTCAAGAGTTAATTTAATTACCCCCTCCTACGGGCTAGGGGATAAAACTGCTTTCTTCGTGTCATTGTGTATCATTGTTGGAACATCATATAAAAAATTTGCGATGCTACATTTCTTAATAATGGAAATAAGCAGCATTGTTTAACGATCATGTACTGTTCGCGGAGCTATTTATTTTCAAAAGTTAATTTAATTACCCCCTCCTACGGGCTAGGGGATAAAACAGCTTTCTTCGTGTTATTGTATATCATTGTTGGAACATCATATAAAAAAATTGCGATGCTACATTTCTTAATAATGGAAATAAGCAGCATTGTTTAACGATCATGTACTGTTCGCGGAGCTATTTACTTTCAAGAGTTAATTTAATTACCCCCTCCTACGGGCTAGGGGATAAAACTGCTTTCTCCGTGTTATTGTATATCATTGTTGGAACATCATATAAAAAAATTGCGATGCTACATTTCTTAATAATGGAAATAAGCAGCATTGTTTAACGATCATGTTTTGTTAACGTAGCTATTTACTTTCAAGAGTTAATTTAATTACCCCCTCCTACGGGCTAGGGGATAAAACTGCTTTCTTCGTGTTATTGTGTATCATTGTTGGAACATCATATAAAAAAATTGCGATGCTACATTTCTTAATAATGGAAATAAGCAGCATTGTTTAACGATCATGTACTGTTCGCGGAGCTATTTACTTTCAAGAGTTAATTTAATTACCCCCTCCTCGGGCTAGGGGATAAAACTGCTTTCTTCGTGTTATTGTGTATCATTGTTGGAACATCATATAAAAAAATTGCGATGCTACATTTCTTAATAATGGAAATAAGCAGCATTGTTTAACGATCATGTACTGTTTGCGGAGCTATTTACTTTCAAGAGTTAATTTAATTACCCCCTCCTACGGGCTAGGGGATAAAACTGCTTTCTTCGTGTCATTGTGTATCATTGTTGGAACATCATATAAAAAAATTGCGATGCTACATTTCTTAATAATGGAAATAAGCAGCATTGTTTAACGATCATGTACTGTTCGCGGAGCTATTTACTTTCAAGAGTTAATTTAATTACCCCCTCCTCGGGCTAGGGGATAAAACTGCTTTCTTCGTGTTATTGTGTATCATTGTTGGAACATCATATAAAAAAATTGCGATGCTACATTTCTTAATAATGGAAATAAGCAGCATTGTTTAACGATCATGTACTGTTTGCGGAGCTATTTACTTTCAAGAGTTAATTTAATTACCCCCTCCTACGGGCTAGGGGATAAAACTGCTTTCTTCGTGTCATTGTGTATCATTGTTGGAACATCATATAAAAAAATTGCGATGCTACATTTCTTAATAATGGAAATAAATAGCATTGTTTGACGATCATGTTTTGTTAACGTAGCTATTTTCTTTCAAGAGTTAATTTAATTACCCCCTCCTACGGGCTAGGGGATAAAACTGCTTTCTTCGTGTTATTGTATATCATTGTTGGAACATCATATAAAAAAATTGCGATGCTACATTTCTTAATAATGGAAATAAGCAGCATTGTTTAACGATCATGTTTTGTTAACGTAGCTATTTACTTTCAAGAGTTAATTTAATTACCCCCTCCTACGGGCTAGGGGATAAAACTGCTTTCTTCGTGTTATTGTATGTTATTGTTGAAACATCATATAAAAATATTGCGATGCTACAAGTCTTAATAATGAAAATAAGCAGCATTGATAACGAACTTGTTCTATTAATATACCCACTTACACTTTTTAATATTAAATTTTTTTAGCTCCTCCTAGGGGCTCGAGAATTTTCTGTTTACTTCTTATTATTGTATGTTATTTTTAGCACATCACATCAAAAAATTGCGATGCAACATTTTTTAATAGTGCAACAAGCTTCCATTGTTAAACTATTTTTTTTTTTTAACTTGAAATGCATTTTTATAATATTACTTTCGACGCCTTTTGTAACAGACCCTGTGGTGCACTTTCCACACCAGGAATGAGTGCACGTGAGGTGACGTGATAAAGCAGATTGGAACACCCAGAAAAGGGTAATATGCCGAGATGATATATTTTTTTATTATTATTATTTATTTTATGTTGAATGACATGATGTACTCGTGCTAAGTTTATTTATTTTGTAATAGCATACACACATGCGAGTACTGTTAAAATTACTGAACCAATTTCTTTTAAAATTATTATTACTGTACTGAATTTATCTTTCTACACTGTTATTTTAAAATCATATACATACGTCTACAACCTGAAGTTGGCGTAGCCATGCTGCATTTTAGCGAACGGTAGACCTCTAATAAAAATATTGCTGGAAGGCTATTGCTAGTTTCACCCGGGTAGAAATTTATTTATATTATTACGAAAATAACAGTTAACCCCAGGGATACCTCAAAACGTACTACAAAACTCAGATGTTCGACAATAATTTGTGTCACTTCTTTTATGCTGCGACTGACGGACGCCTGACTCATAGAAATTTAAAAATCTTGGCCAACTGATGGTAGATTCCTTGACCATAAAATTGTAAAGCTTTTAGTATCTTTATATTTGTAGGACTCGCAATTTCTTCACGCTCCGAAGTAGGAAAGAATGGATCCAATTCTATAATAAAATCAGAAACTGACGCGATAGCCAGAAAATGTTATTGAACACATTCTCTGAAAGAGTTAAGGGATCACTAGCATCACGCAAAACTCTTCTATTTATATGTAAATCATGTCTAAATAAAAATATTTTTTATAACAAATTACATTTTTATTAATTAATAACTTACCGATTTCTTTCAAATTCAAGCATGTCAAAAATTAAAATAAAACCAATATTATCCATTTTTATTATTATTATTTCTTTATTAGTTACTATTTTTTCACTAAACTTTCCAAAAAAATACTGTTACCGAGTTTATTTCATGAAATAGTAAAATTTTTGTACTATACAATGTTCATAACGCGAACTAAAATTTGACTTTACCTATCATATTTAATTATTTATTGCGGAAAAGTATGCGCGGTTTGTTGGGCGCGGCCTGCTTTGTTCTGTAGTGTTTCAAAACCGTCATAACTTGCCCATAAAGTTAAAAATGCTTGAAAGTATTCGAAAAAGGAACTCCCATATTTATATTTCTCAATTTTGACTTCTTTCTTAATTTATGGAGTAATAAATTATTTACTGCGTTACGTTTTACAAAAATAAAAAATAAACTTCGTTTTCAAATAGCAAATATCAAATCATATATCATATGTATAATACGTATAGAGAATGTATCAAGAGAATGGAACAGTGCATTTTATCCCTTTATATGACAAGTTACACAAAACAGTGATTAAGTTATTTTGTATGATATAGAGGGGGGCACATTTTGACATAATCTTTTTTATTTTAAAAACAGTGGTACTGAACTTATGGATCAATGTTAAATTTTTTTTAAATGACATATTTTTTATTAACTCATTAATTAGATGATTTTTTTCTGAATTCGACGATGTTATATAATATCATACTCTTATATTGCTAAAAATTTGATAAAAATTATTTTTTTTTAAATTTTATTTCTATTCTATTCTATTTTATTCTTTTAAGTAGGTTGAGCAAACTTTGAATCATTAAAACGAAAGAATATTAACTGTCATATTCGTATGTCATTGTCACCCATTATTATAATTAAGTTCATTTTCGTTATCTTTCTTTTCTTTTACAGTTTCTCAGCAGGTTTAAATCCCAATGACTGAGTAGCTTCACATACACAAACATCCATGCCTTAGTTAGTGGGATTCAAACCCAGAACCCCGAGCGCACTCATGACTAAGAGGCGTTGCTCTAACCATTGAGCCACCGGAGCCGACAAATAATTAATTTAATAATGGCAGCAGATTTAACAAATACTTATAGATTATTTTATTTATTGATGTGAGACCCCACAAAATGTATTTCAAGCATGCAATTTATTTGCAAAAAGTTATCTTAACTAAAGAAGACCAAATAGTAATCACGCGAAATAAAAAATAACGATTTTGGAACATTTCGAAAATATAATTTAATAATTTGTAACAATGACATACGAAAATGACAGATAATGGGCTACTTGCGTGGTACTGAAAATCCAATTTCTATCACTATATACGTAGTTTTGTTGAAAACATATATAAAAATATAAATTTTATTTAAAAAAAAAGATTTGTTTTTTAGTAAATTAAGACGTGATATCATTATATTGAACTGAAGAAGAAAACTATGATTAAAAATGTAACTTATAGATGGCATGGCGTGCGAGAAAGTTTTAATTTGACAGTTCATTTTTCTCTCTCTCTAGGCTCTCAAATATATTAATTACTTCACAAATAAACATATAGCTAGTTACATATAATTTAAAATATCGATACCAAAAAGACAAACTAAAATACTAACGAAGAAGTAGTAAACGACTGTGCTAAGGATGAAATCCTGAGTACATCTTTACTTTCATCTTTAAAATACTAACCTCCAAACTATTGTTGAAACGTCAAACAGGAGATGTACATTACCCGTACAAACAAACGTTATGGCTTTACGACCATTCATTGGTGCGGCGTAATTCTACGTCATACATGGCGGTAATTCACATAATCAAATTTCATTATTTTTTTTTTCTGGCTAATTAATAAAAATTTTGTCAAAAGAAAAAACATGGGTAGCAAGTTTTTACCTGCTCTTCAAAAATATTAAATAAAAAAAGGTACGCAAGTAGCCCATTTTCTTTTCTTTAAATAGTTGGATGTTTACTTAGCCTACTCAATTTTTTTTTTTTTTACATAGAAATGAAGTATTAAAATTTGGCACCAATGTAGAAATCTCCAGTCCATAATTATTTGACGGCAAGTATAGTTAAAATTATAACTAAAGGTATTTTAGAATGTAATAAACATCTTAAATCAGTGATAATTATAAAATATCAGCTTAGTTCCCTATATAGTTATAATATTTCCGATTAAGGGGACTTTTATCTAAAAAATAATTAAAGTGGCCAGTTTTTAGCCAGTATTCTGCTTCAAAGTTCTTCGATTTGGATGAAATTTTGTATGACAGTTTATATGGTTATGTCATCTTTTAAGATGATACTTGTTATTAGTGAACCAGTAGTATATGAAACTTAGGTGTCCCAACATTGATTAGACTGTATAGACTTTTTAATGGCCACGCCGATAATGTGAAATCATTTTTTGTTTTTCAGAAAGATACATTCAATAGTAAACTTTTCTCTCTGTGTAATTTGTGATATCTGTTACGATTCACATAGAAAAAAAATAAAATCTGAGTGACTACAGTTAGAACTCAATAAGACAAACAACTTTTCTTAGTTACAATTTTTGATTTGGTCCCTTAGTTAGGGACTATTGAATTTTTTTATCAAAATTACCTTTCGGCTCTCTAAAACATTTGCATTTATAAATTTATTTATTTTCAAATGAGAAAATGGCGATCTATCATGTGAATAGACTTTTTTGGATTGAAAAAATATTTAGGACAAAAGTTGTAGAAGATAGTTTAAGAATTTTATAGCTGTTTTACTTTAGAAAATCGATGGAGTGATTATCAAAAAATCTTGTTTTGAAATTTTCGATCAATCATCAATAAAATACACATTATATGCATTAAAAAAAAATAAATGTATACGAAGGTCAGTAAAAGTTTTTAATATGGTCTATTTCTCAAACTTCAGGTGATGCACACAATTTCAAATAATTTATGACGATTGTCCACTGAGTTACCCAACCCTAAATAAAAAGTTATAAAACCTGCATAAGTCAGTTTCAGATCATCCAAATATACCATTAAATTTAAAATATAATATGAAAATGAGAGTGTAATCTGTAATTATTTGCTACTTTATGCGGTTATATTTTCTAAACAATATTTAGAATCCTTGCCGTTGGTATAATAACATTTACATAAAAAAAAATCGCTCAATATTTTTCAAATAAAATAGGAAATCTGTTTATTTCTCAAGTATAGCGAGGATAATTTAAAATAGAATTACATATTCTAATCATGGAGTTCATAACCGGAATCCGAAGTTCGATTCCACTCCCCACTATCAGAACGGAAGATCGATTCCACTACTCGGAACGGGAACCGAATATCTGTTCCAGTGGGTAGGTATACAAATTCCTAATGCACATACATCGCCCTGTACATACCTTGCCTTGTACATTTTCATAACGTACAAATATTGTCTTGTACATTTCTTGTCTTATACAAATTCCTAATGCACATACATCGCCCTGTACATATCTTGCCTCGTACATTTTCATAAAGTACAAATATTGTCCACGAAGTTGACGCGAGTCGTACTTCGCGCGCTCACAATTTAAAAGGTACACTCCGGAGTGTAAATGGTATATGAAAATATTTATTAAATCAAAGTAGGTGCTATAGTAAAAAATTGTGGAAGTTACATAATTTTAAAATTATTATAGTTTTATATATATACAGCGTCATATAATAAATATGACTTATTTATAATATTTGATTTCAATGGCTCGTAGTATAATCACGGTTTTAACTAAAACTCTGTTTTTAGAAATGTCAAATTCAAATTTAAATATTTAATTTCACCCGTGTCTAAAGAACGATTTTTTTAAAATATTTGTTTGAATACAAACTATGTTCTGCTTTAAAATCATATGTTGATAAATTCAATATTATTTACTATTGTTATTAAATAATGAAATTTGACATTTCTTAAAACAGCGTTTTGGTTAAAAACATGAGCATACTACAATGTGCATAACAATTTGTAAATATCAATTTGTGTTTATACATATGATTGCAAGACAGTGACATTCAGGATCCAGGGAAAATGTATGAAAAGTATTTTAACTATCATTTTCTAGACAAGATGGTTTTTCTATTTATATGAAGAAAATATTCCACAATGTGGAAGGTAGAAAACAAATAAAACTCATTGTACAATTAACTTTATTTTATACTATACATTGACAGTATTATTTGTAGATACAATAAAGCCCATATGTTGATGCCGAATTTGGGTTGGAATCTAGAGCGGCAAATGCCGTAAGGGTTTTCTTCATCCCAAATATGGCTGTTGCGGGAGTTGAAAATACCTTCTCTAGGGAAGGAAGATTCATACGTAAAAAGAATAAATCGTGGAAATTCTGTCACCAACTGACAACAGTGACAACGTTGTATGACCAGCGAGCAAAGTTAATACGTGGCGGATAATCGACTGGACTGAATGCTTGGACTCTCTGCAGATGTTAGGGATGAAGCTGTTCGTGTAGAACTTACTACATCCTTATTTAATTAACACCCAAGCTTTTTGCTGCTCATTTGTATTTCCCGGACGAGCGTTTAGTTCGTTTGTCAGACGTCTATTGGTTCGCCACAAAAAGTATCACTTTAGCTCCTTGTAAAATAATATACTATTAAGAATATGTAAGCATGTTTAATAAAGAAAATATTAAATGTACGATAGGTTTGTTTTTACATAGGTATATTTATGGATATAAACAATGTATATATTAACATATTTAATTAAAATTTAAACTTACATTATCGAAACTTTACTGAAAAATGTTTCTTATTAAATAAATTATACTAGTACAATGAAAAGCTTAAGCATCCTTAAAGTATGAAGACATGTTTTATTTTTCTACGTTTAAAATATAGTACGTGTCAGCCTCATTAGATAATTGTAGTTTCAAGTAAAAACTTAGCCCATAGTCACGAGCATTTTTCATAATTCCTTGCTATTTGTCGTGGTTTGCATTCTGAGTAAATATTTCATTTTGTTTTTTTATATAGCATATATAGCACTTAAGCCTTTTGTAATGTACTCTTCAATTACAGTTAAATAATGTCATATGAAATAAATTATTTGGAAAAATGTATAATATTTTTTTATTGCCGCTTAAAAACCGAATTAGTGATTTATCTTTAGTATACATAATGAATACATACTTATAGCTTTCAACAAGTTAAATGATATTTTTTTTTAGTTTACCTAATGATTTTTGTATTTAATGTCCCAATTAAGCAATTATTCCAAATAATACATAAGTGCAACTAGTGCGAGAGCCCAGAACAGTATGTAGAAGACTAAATTGATGTGAAAATTCGCTTGCGCAACTATTTTAAGACCTACCTAGTTGCTAAATTTTAAAAATTTGGTATTCCTTTCAATATAAAAAGATGTTTTATTAGTAAAACTGTACCAGGCCGGTATTATAAACGTCCAGTTAAATTTAGTTCAATAGTAAATTTTTTACATGAACAAATGCAAGACGAATTTTCGACAGCAATGTTTTAAATATGAACATGGATATTGATTCGAATTTGTTCATTATTAAATTTATGTAATATTTGCATTCAAAAGTCCATCCTGCATTTTTTTGTATTTAATGCACCTATTAAGCAATTATTCTAAATAATTCCGCTTATATAAATTACATGCAGGGTGGTGACCGGCACAGCCGTATGTGTAGGTCTTTAAGACGTAAAATCATCATTTTGTTATATACTGCTTCCCTAACAATTTTAGAAAAAAAAAAAACATCCAATAAAAGTTGTACAGCATAAAATTCTACATTCTTATCAATAAGCAAAATTAATTTTGCACGCTTTGTAACGGCTGAAAATGTCGAGTCACCACAAAAATAGTGATACCCATGGAATTTAACAAATATGTAACGATTTTTCTGTGTATCAAGTTGTATTAATTTATTTTTATTTATCGTCAAGTGAATAATAATTATTTATTTTATCACAAATTATAAATAATACCTATTATAGCCCACGATTTACATTCGTATGCTAAACTTTCCGTTTATAGATAGAATATTTCGAGTAAAGGCCGTGCCGTCGAAAACCGCGCCGTCGAAAACCACGCCGTCGACAAGTCCGTGCCGTCGAAATCCACGCCGTCGAAACTTATCCCCTCCACTTTGACCGCGCGGTCGAAAACCACGCCGTCGAAATAATCAATAATTCGTCTGCTTCGGCATAGTGCACGAGCAAACCGGCCCGTCGAAACTTATCCCCTCCACTATTACTAATAATCAATAATTCGTTCTGCGTAACTTTCCCCTTTTGTCTATAGTATAATTCAAAATAAAACCGATAGATGGCGATACCATTGAAAATAGTACAAAATTTGAATTTGTAACAAATATTATAATTATATTGGGTCTCACAGATTCGCATGCGACACTAGCGGAATTTCACAGGCACGGGATTAAATTAATGGCCGCCGATAAATTCAAAAATTGTAAAAAATCGATGTAAATATTATAAAAAGAAATTCTGTTGCTGAAAAATGAGTGCAGTAAAGAAAATTTAAATATTGTACGCAAAAAAGTGCTGCGTAAAAGGATGTACGAGTTCAACAAGTAATCGGAAACTATCATTTCATAATTTTAGCAAGAAAGGCTCAGGTATTATTTACGTAAATAATTATTTTGGCAAAGAAGAAAAGCATGATCGACTGAACATATGGAAAAGAAATTTTAAAATATCTCAAAACTCTAATGCTATAAATCTGCGCTTTACATTTCACAAAGCATGGTTATCATTTCGCAGGTCTGTATACCTATTTATGTCCTGCAATGAATTATAATTTTAATATTGTCACTGAATACGTAATATATATTCAGTATTCAGTAATATTGTGCAGAATATTCATGTGTAAAGCAGTCATTAAAAAAAAAATCATTTTTCAAAGCTTGAAAGTCAGCCGCACTACGCCCCGCGCTTCATGGGGGTCCAGCGTCCAGCTATTTATAAACGATTCATATTTATTTATTTCTACTAAATAAATATTCTTTATAATGTTAAGGCAGAAGTTATATCTCTTATTATAGCCCTTCAGATTATAAAAACAGAGATTTGATTATAACAATAAAATTATTGATTACAATAAAGACAAATTAATTACAATAATGAAAATGATTAATAATATAAAAATTATGTATTTTAGTTTTAAATTTTTGTCACCCTTTTGAATATGCCGTCCCTACGAAGCTGCCTAATATCTTGGTGGTCATACAATCTCAAAATCTTATATAATGTAATACGAAAATTACAAGTATTGTCCAAAATACAACAGTTTCTTTCTATATATGAATTAGAAATATAATAACAACAGAGTTTTTAAAAAAGCTGGTTTAACTTGATTAATCCCCGTATATTTTTGTTATATTGAAAGGCCCCGCGGTAAAATGTTGCACATGGCCCCTCAAACGATCAAGTAATAATTAATCCCGAATTTATGACTTGTTGCCCTTCAACTACGTTTCTTGACGGAATTGACTCAACAAACACGAAAATCGTATTTAGTTGAATTGTTAACATTTTTTATGGCTCAGCAAGCACAAGCACTCAGTCAAAATGTTATTAATTTGACATGTCCTAGTGACCGCCATGACAGTTTCGCTTGCAGTGCCGCAAGCGGATTCTGCGGGTCCCAATAGAATATGAAAAGAGAATATATTTTAAAATTTCGTATTTTATTATTAATTTATAGGGTATGTAGGGGATGCAAAAAGTTAAAATAAACAAAATGAATAAGTAAAATTAAGAAAAATAATTCCTCTTTTATGAGCTTATTAGTTGGTCTATTTTGTATCTCTTGCATACCCTATAATTCTGTAGCACATATTTATCAACAACCTGTGTCAGGCATTTGTACATATTTATAAAAATTCGACTACACACTTTGTTCATTGTAAAATATTTCGACTTCCCTTATAAGCGGGTATTGAAAATTTGTAAAAGCCCCACAATCTTTAAAGATTAATGATGCATGGGGCATTAAAAGGGAATCATATGTAATAGCTGAAAAGTTTTAATTTTTCCTATGGCCCTTTCTACGTGTATTCTTGCCCTCGCTATGTTTCTTGTTTTCTAAATTTGTTTCATCGTAAACTGTAATAGTGTAATGTCATTTAAAAAGGTGGTATATTTAAATTAACGCGTGGTGGTCGGCGAGAAAGTGACCCGCAACTTCGTAAGTATTAAAATCTACAGGTCTTCCAAATTTGGATAATTCGTTTAATTCTTCAACATCTTCCTCAGAATGTGCGAGATCAGTGGATCTACGAACCGAATTGCAAGCAAGAACGTACAGAATGTAGTGATCACAGATCAGATGCAGAATACCATTAATCCTTTGATCAGTAGCCTAGGTTCTAGGTCTATATTTTTATCTATAGAAACAGAAATTGATACGGGGAATATCCTTTCACCCTCGCTGAAGCATGATTAATGAGCCTGTTTCACATTTTTTTAAAAATATTTTAAATGAAAGTTTATTCAATATTTTTCATAGTAATAATAAAAATAATATTAATTTATTGTTATTTTCGTGAATAATTCAATAAAAAGATTGGTGCCGGAAAAACAACCCCCCACTCCTATGACGTCGGAGCACATAACGACATTCATAGCCAATATGAAAACAGTTTACGTTATTTATATAAATAAAAGTAGGCGACAGTTTGTCACGTGTTAAATTGTATGGAGGTCACAATGACCGGTAGTATTTATTCTTAAACAGGGGTGATTAAGCGTTGACTAAAGTAACAAATTCAGTTGTTTTTTAATCACCCCAATGTATTTTTAAATGGTAGTCATGGTAATTAGTTAGTCAGGGTGACTAAAATTTTGAGTAAATACTACCGGTCAATATGTTTTAGATCACGTGACTTTAACACAATTTTCAATATTTAATTGTAAAGTATCTAATGAATATTTCGTGATATTTTCAAATTTCAGGCTCTTCAAAGAACAATATCTTTTAAAATTTGGTATTTAGAAATCATATAAAAATTCTTGCAACAGCCCTATTCTTGAAATTTATAAAAATTTACTTTAATATAGTGTTCATAAAACAAATTCTGCATATATTTTTTTACTTTAAATAAATAAAACAGAAGTATGTAACAAAAACACATCATTAAACTTCTTAGTTTCGAAATTAGACAGATGACAGCTATTTAAATTTGGCGCTAGTACGGTTCGTTCACAACAAAGATGCAGTTAAGAAAGCGGAAGCCTTCTTTCAGCTTTTTGTACTATAGGTCTGTTCGTTTGTATGGTTCTAGCTGCACTAACTTGTAATTTTTTGAAAAATATGTTCGTTTGTGTGTTCGAAGTTGTCTGCAATGTGTTCGTTTGCAGTCGTGCATGTTGCACTAACTTGTCTTAACTGTACTACCTCCCGAGCTAGTACACTTAGTGCAGTGCGCAGTGTTTACAACGAAGTCACAATTTGTCACATAGATGGTCGCATATACTTGTAACTATATTTTTTTCATTAATCTGCAAAATCTTATTCTATATTCTAAAAATGAATCAAAGGAAATGTGTTTTAAGAATACCAAAGAAATAAAATGGAAAAATAAGTAATATATCACTGCATATAAAATATTTATTAAAAAAAGTTTTAATTTAACTGAAAACTATTAAAATCGATATAGATATGAGTAATTCACATTTAGCACAAAAAATAAGCATTAATGGATTTTTCATATTGAAAGAATTGCAATAAATTTTAACTAAATGGAAAAATCATTATAATTATACATATTTATAAATGGCGTTGCTAGGTAACCTACAATCTGCACTAACTTGTCTAAGTGTTCGTTTGAATTTCGAAAACAAATCTGTACTACGTTGCACTAAACTACACTGTGACGTATTCTCGGTACATTTTGTACAAGTTAGTGTAATACAAACGAACAGACCTTATGACTCCGAAAGCGCGAAGTGAAAATCGACCGGGAATTGCAAATCTTGAAAGTAGGCTTCAGATTTCTTACCTTCATTATGAAAGAATTTATTGTGAACCGTTCATAAATCAGTCATTTGACTAATTTAAAAAAGTATACTGCCCGATTCACAAAAAAGTTTAAGCTAATCCTCATTTTTGGATTAGTGAATTTTATTATATTCCGGTATTTAAAATTTAATCTTCAAAATATTATCAAAACAGGATTAGACTACATTTTAAGATATAAACTGTCAAAATTAGAGTAGAATTCGCTAATCCAAAAATGAGGCTTAGCTTAAACTTTTTTGAGAATCGGGCTGATAAAGTTTAATGATGTTATTTTGTTACATATTCTTACTTTGGGTATTTAATGTAGAAAAAATATATGCGTAATTTTACAACGTCTTAAAAACGGTAATTTATATTTATGTACTATTTCCATTTATAAGGCTCTGGTGGTTCTACATTACTAACGGTATTGATAAGCCAAACAAAGTATAAATATATAAAATATTTTTTCTATAAACTCAGACTGGTAGTATTTACTCTTAATCAGGGGGTGATTAAGCTATGACTAAAATAAAATAACAAATTCGCTTGTTTTTCAATCATTACAATGTATTTTTAAATGGTAACCATGGTGATTAGTTAGTTACGGTCACTAAAATTTTGAGTAAATACTACCGATCTAAGAGGTTTTCACCTGTACCATTTTTTAATCAGAAATCATAAATTTGCCACTCAGTGGAAACGAGTTTATCTGGAAAAGATACATAGACGACATTATCCTTCTATGGATCCATTACAGATATGCACAATTTTCACAATGCTATAAACAACCTATCACCTATCTAGACAATAGCGGAAAATAGATTGCTATAACTGTGAAAATTTTTTGGTTAAAAAATTATCCAATTGAATCCTTTTATTGCTGACCACGTGTGCGAAAGTAACCAATCAAAACAAACTTACACTGAAAATTTTTTGGTTAAAAAATTATCCAATTGAATCTCTTTATTGCTGACCACGTGTGCGAAAGTAACCAATCAAAACAAACTTACACTGATAATTATACTAAGACAATTATCACTTATCTCTTTGTTTTATAATTTTTTTGGAATATTTTTGTAATTTTTGGGTTAGGTGGCAGAACAGCCTTGGCTGAACCTCGCCTTTGACGTTTGTCAATAAAGTTATTTATTATTATTATTATTATGTCACTAAGTTGCTAAGAAACAAACACTTTTTGACATAAAATTAAAGATTAATTGTTTTAATTTAAAAATGTCATTTTCACGCTGTCAATGAAAATGACGATTTAATCAACAAGAAAGAAGAAAACACATCAAAAATACTGTATTAAATAAAAAACTAAATGTGGAGAATATTTATAGACTTTTGTATGTCTTATCTTCTTCTCTTTGGTCTCACTCAAAGAGGTCTCATTCTCATTGCACACTTCACACTGAACATATTTATAGCGACATTCACGTTTATAGCTACTAGTGACAACTACTGGGGTATGTTAGACACAAAAATTCTGTCAAATACATATTTTAGGCAAATTTAATGTTAAAACTGCAAAAAAATTTCTCACCGAATACCCCTCGAACATTGATAAATACTTATAATTTTATCACACTTCCTCAAGCACGTTGCTTTTAGGTAACACCACCTCCGCCTTCGGCGTCGGGCTGTTACCAAGCAACGCGCTTTCGGTAACTGTCATAAAATTATTTCGTAATTATCAATGTCCTCGGGATATTATAGCTGATAATTATTATACAGGTCTCACAAAACAAAATAAACAAACCAGATTTCGCGAACATTTAAAAAATAATCCACCTTCAGCAATGGGCACACATCTTTAAAATACAAATCATAAAATTACTTTAGACAACTTACACCTACTACATTCAGAAACAAAAATTCAAAATATATCTTCTAGAAAAATATGAAATTCTCAAACATATACATAACAATTATACATTAATAAACGAAAACGTATCTTTCCCAGAACATCAATTTTTTAAAAAACTCCCGCCTTTTTTTACAATAAACATTAAAACTAAAAAACTAAATTTTACTACAACTTCAGATCATACTTCCGCTAACTCCAATTTTTTCATAAGTTCCATTTCTCTGGCTGTGTGAAGATAATAGTACGGAAGCGTGGAAGGGCCATACGCATTTTTTTAAAATAACTTGAAATTTCACCTTTTATACCTGAAATTTCACCTTTTTTCTTGAAATTTCAGCTTTCGGGATCCCGAGTTTAAAAAGTTGGGATTATGAGTTGCCAGTTAGGTTATGTTGCAGTTTGTATTTTTTTTTATTTATTTATTTATTTATTCATTTATTTACGACACAACGCGCAAAAGTTGAAATTTTAAGTTTTAAAAAGTTGAAAATACAAGAAAAAAATCTGTTGTGGTCAGCACAAGATCTCACGCCATTTCCATATTAGGCTATATAAGCATTGTACTTATTTCACATTTCTGGTACACACAAAAACACATATATTTATATATTTTTATAATTTTTAATTCATTCTATTCACTCTTATTCTTCTAATTCTTGAGATTCTTCCAATTCAATGATGAGATTGGTGGTATTTCTGAAGGGTATATGTAATGTATGTATCTATAGGTAATTATAAATATTTAATTCATAATAAAATAAGAAATTTTAAAATATGTTCTCTTTTTATATTCTATAATAATTATAATATTTAATTAATTATTTGAGTAAACGTGAAGATATAAATTAAATCAAAAACAAGAATAAACCTTTCTTCACAAAAAATATTGTTTATTCTATTGTAGTACAACTGATGATGATTGCTTTGCAATTGAAATGTACATTTTGTGAATAAAATATTATGTGTGAAGAAAGGTTTATTATTGTTTTTGATTATAATATTTGTTACAAATTCAAATTTTGTACTATTTTCAATGGTATCGCCATCTATCGATCTTCTTTTGAATTATACTATAGACAGTAAAAGGGGAAAGTTACGCAGAACGAATTATTGATTATTAGTAATAGTGGAGGGGATAAGTTTCGACGGGCCGGTTTGCTCGTGCACTATGCCGAAGCAGACGAATTATTGATTATTTCGACGGCGTGGTTTTCGACCGCGCGGTCAAAGTGGAGGGGATAAGTTTCGACGGCGTGGATTTCGACGGCACGGACTTGTCGACGGCGTGGTTTTCGACGGCGCGGTTTTCGACGGCGCGGTCTGCTTCGAATATTTCTACTTGTTTGTACCATTAATAACCATTATATTTATTTTTGTAGTAAAGTAACTGTACATATATAAAGTTCTTAATTTTCTAATATTAACATTTTAGGCCTTTGGTAATCCAGTATAACCTTGTTTCTCATTAATTTGGCTTCGTGAGTTTTGGAAATTCTGTAAGGTTGATAATCTAGCCCGTTCCTTTCGGAGTATTTTTCTTCCCCGTATTCCTTTAGACTTTCTTCTTTCCCATTTTGTACGTTTCAGATTCTTTCTGCTGATGAATTGGTTAGAGTCAAAGTTCTTTAAAAAATATATTGTCTTTTCATGTACCTCCTTGCAATATTTTTGTTAGACTTAAGATAAAATAATACTGTCAATGTATAGTATAAAATAAAGTTAATTGTACAATGAGTTTTATTTGTTTTCTACCTTCCACATTGTGGAATATTTTCTTCATATAAATAGAAAAACCATCTTGTCTAGAAAATGATAGTTAAAATACTTTTCGTACATTTTCCCTGGATCCTGAATATCACTGTTCTGCAATCATATAAAAACAAATGTTCAGAAACTTTATTGAATATAAAGACTAATAAATTTATATCTAAGTACATATATTATTAATTCTATAATCATTTGTATACTAATGTACCTTATTTATAATAAAAATGCATAATTGATATTTACAAATTGTTATGCACATTGAAATCAAATATTATAAATAATTCATATTTATTCCCGGTCGATTTTGTCGTCTACAAAACCTGAAAGTAGGCTTCCGGTTTCTTGAAAGAGTTTGTTGTGAACGAACCATACTAGCGCCAAATTTAAATAGCTGTGGTAAGAGCCAACAAAGTGTCTGACATCTGGTGGCAAAATAAAACATATAAGTTGTAGGGAAAACGTTGTGCTGTCATACAGTGTTATAAGTAAACATGACCAGCAAATCGAAGAGATATTGTTCTGTACCGCAGTGTAATAATTATGAAAGTGCTGGCATATCCGTTCATTATTTCTCAAAAAGAGAAATATTAAAAAATAAGTGGAAAATCGCGTTAAAAATCGGAAAGGACAAATCACCGTTCATGAACGTTTGTTCACATTTTTACCTAAGCGATTTTATTCCATGTAAGTATTTATAAAAATTTATGCTTCAAAACATTATTAGATTGTTTTCGTAGTCAATAAAAGAAAAATATTAAAAAAAAATGATATAGCAAGCTAAAAATTACAACAAAGAAAATTCGACAAAACCCCTGTACAGACAAGAAAAATAGAGAGACGTTACCTGTAAGCAGTAACTAGTATTCTTTAATATTATATATTTATTTTAAATTGTTTATAGGAAAGACAGGGAAGAAGAAAAAACTACAAAAATATCAGAAATTGAGCAAGAGGAAGACGTGCAAAACAAAGAACTTGATGTGCATTTGTATTTACGATTGAGTGGTTAGCCCCTTTCAAATTAGATGTTTGAACACACAGTTAATTTATTTCTATATTATTCTGTTTATCTGTCTTATATCCGCACAAGATAAAATGTCCAGCTAAAAATAATTAAATAAGTAGTTAACATGCAGATAACCTCAATTTTGAATCTTATTTTACCCTTATATACTGCTTCTCCTTTGACCATAGGCCGCACAGCATCATTTAAATAAATGTATATATCTGACATTATGATAAATATATTTGATTTCAATTAAAAATAACAAAATATCCTCAAAACAAAGTCTCAAAATACAACTAGCAAAACGTAAAATATAATGTTTTCCCTATAAGTCGGTCACTAGTGCTGCCATCTCTAGGATGTGGCTCTCCCGGATATAAAACTTTTTTATAATTAAAAATTGTTTCTTATAACGCTAATTTTATAACAATATTTTGCAATATAATCAATTAATAAAATGAATAATGCATATGAAAAATAATGGACATGGAAAATAAAAGAAGTAAATATGCAAAGTTTGAAAAGTAAATTATAAGATAATAAAATATATTTGTCACATACGTATAAATAATATAAATAGTGTTAATGAATACGTGTTATAAATTTATAGGGTATGTAGGGCAGAAACAGAGCGATCAGTGGATCTATGTGGTGTTGAAGGATATAGATGTTCAACTGTTTGCATTGTAGTATCAGTTGTTTTCTTCTTCGACCAGGAACAAGCCGTATCCGTTAAGGAAATGTTGTAGAATGCATGAATAGCTAACGCAGCCATGTAATGGCAACGAAAGGCATGCACACGAAACACTTTCAATGGATATTTCTTCATTTAAATAAATCTGTAAAATTTAATATATTACAAAAACGATAAAATTTATGTTACAAACATGAACTTACCCAACATTATAATATTTCTCTTTTAAACTAGTATGCACTTTTCCTTGTATATATAGTAATTAATATTAAGGTCTGCGTCATAAACCATTTCATGAACAATGGACATCACAGACCAAATGAACATGGTTTGTTGATTCGATTGCATTTTCACCACGAACAATAAATCTCTCTTCATCCACAAAAAAACTTATTATTGCAGAAAAACGAATCACTTGTACTTGTTTCTTGTGCTACTGAAATTTGCAAAAGTTCAAAATCGTACCAGATGAGATAACAAGCGCGACTAAAACACTACGAACCGAATTGAAAGTAAAAACGGACAGAATAAGTGATCAGGTGCAGAATACCAATCCTTTGAACAATGGCCTAAGTCTAGAACTATAGAATCAGAGAAAAATCTTTTCGTTCTCGCTGAAGAATGACAGAGCCACAAATAACATTATTTCTTGGAATTTATTAAAATTTACTTCAATATAAGGTTTCTTAAAACAAATTACGCATTTATTTTTATTTATTTTTTACTTTAAATATACAGTATGTCCCATTTAGAGGTGCCACCATTGGGATCTCGAGAACTATAAGAGATACGATGACGGTTAAATGGAATTTTTTGTGCGCGTTTGGGAGGCCATCTCAGATGTGCTTTTGTTTTTCCAAAAATTCTCATAGGGCACTAGATAATGACGAAAAACTGAATATTGTTGATTTTTTCTTTTTCAAATAACTTCTAAACTATTAGTAATATTAGTAATTGAGAAAAATATTTCAAATATAAAAGATAGATATTTTTATTAACTAATAAGTGGCATACGAAATAAATTTTTATATCCGTAAATTTTCGAGATATAACACAAACTTATATTTTTTTAAATGGAACCCATATCATATTTTAGTCTCAAAAAAATAATTATTTTTTTCTCTTTTCAATGATGTAAGGGTTATTATGTTTTATATTTGTTTTGCTCCTAAAATTTAATTTTTTTCTTTATGTTTGTGAATTTTCTTATTATTTCTCAAAAAACAATTATTATTTTTATTAATTATATTATATTTGATCGATATAATTTATTTTATGCCTTTATTACTTAATATTTTTATTCTAGACTTATAATTACAAATTACACTATAATGTGCCAAGGGCGACCTGATACAAAATATTATAAAAATTAATTTGATACGAGTTTAGAGAAAATTTTTCGAACGAAATAAATTATTTAAATACAGGGAGTATTTCTAAATAGAAATCTACCAATATTTTCAAAATAATTGTAAATTTAATATAAAATAAGGAAAAAATTATAATTTTGTAGGCAAAAAAAATATAAAACATAATAATCCTTACAACATTGAAAAGAGAAAAAAATAGTTATTTTTTGAGACTAAAATCAGATATGGGTTCCAATTAAAAAAATATAAGTTTGTGTTTATATTTGAAACGTTTTTCTCAATTACCAATAGTTTAGAAGTTATTTGAAAAAGAAAAAATCAACAATAATCAGTTTTTCGTCATTATCTAGTGCCCTACGAGAATTTTTGGAAAAACAAAAGCACATCTGAGATGGCCTCCCAAAGGCGCACAAAAAGTTCCATTTAACCGACATCGTATTTCTTATAGTTCTCGAGATACCAATGGTGGCACTTCTAAATGGGACACACTGTATAAAACAGGAATATGGTACAAAATTACACCATTAAATTTTCTAGTTTTCCGAAAATAAAAATGCATAATTGATATTTACACATTGAAATCAAATATTATAATTAATTCATATTTATTATATGACGCTGTATATATATATATATATATATATATATATATATATGTGGAGTGTAATCGTCACTGTTTCGATTAGTTAAGGAGGAAAATATCGTGGGTGTGTCAGTGGATTGTGGGCTTTAATTAAAGTTGATTTCTTTTAAAATCTGTCAAGCTTTCGTGTATTTAGTTTTTTACACATCATCAGGACACTGAAGTAAAAATACAAATAATTTTACAAGTGTATAAAATAATTTGATTTTAAAAAAACTTACGTTTTGGTGAAGTTGTTTATAAGTCATTGATTTTATAAAACAGAAGAATTTTGACATTATTTTAGTTAAAATTTACAAAAATAAAACTTATAATAATTTTGACTAAATCACATGTTTGAGTACGTTGTAGTTGCGCAACAAGTTATATTTTGTTTTGGTGTAATGTTGGTACAGGATGTGAAATGGGCGGTAAATTTTAAAGCGGTTTAATTTGAAATAGGTGTAGCCATGTCAACGCTCAAGTTTCAGTATCCTGGTTTTGAAGTATTCTGTTGTTATTAATAAGTTTAAACAAATTACAATATATAGGGCTCAGGTTATCAAGGTCAGTTTTTTTGTTCATAGTATTGTTGGTATTTTGTATATGATACATTTCCAAAAACGATCGTTTATTGTAATTTTTTTCTGTATCTAATATGTCTGTATTGTCAAAGTCCATGGTATGTTTGTTTGTTACGCAATGTTGGGATAAGGATGTTGTATGAGGTTTTCTTTTTATATCGCTTTTATGTGAAGTAATTCTGCCAGAAAGTTGTCTGGATGTGTGCCCGATATAACATAAATTGCAATTTTGACATGGGATTTTGTATACGATGTTAGAATTTTGCATTTTAGGTGTTTTTTCTTTTAGTTTACTGAATATTGTTTTAACTGTGAGACAACTTTTGTTAGCTATGCGTACTGTGTCGTCCTGGACTATGTTGGTTATGTTTTTGGTAATCTTGTTTATGTATGGAAGTGAGCAGTATTTTATGTTGTTATTGTCAGTCTGTATGTCGTTATTGTTGGTTTCAGTATTTGATTGTGTGTCGGTTTGTATTGTATTGAATTGTTGTTCATTGAACAGTAACACGTTCAGCAAGTTTTTTGGGTAAGCATTTTTGATTAACACTTCTCTAAGTTTACGTAAATTTTCTTGGTGGTACGAATGATGTGAGATCTTCAGTATTCTGTTTTTTAGTGCTCGAACGACGTTGATTTTCATTTGTAGAGGTTGTTCAGAGTGAAAGTGGACATAACGTTGGGATGATATGGGTTTTGTATACCAGTTTAATTTTAATAGGCCTTGTTGATCTCTTGTTATTAATGTGTCTAGGAATGGTAAAGTATTATTTTGTTCTATTTCCACTGTGAACTGGAGATGCGAATTGTAGTTATTGAAGATGGATAGTATATGTTCCACTTTATCACGAGGTACAGCTGTCACAATGTCGTCGACAAATTTCTTCAAGAATGGCAGTTCAAAGTCTAGTTGTGGAATACAATGTTCTAATAGTGTGTCCATGACATATTGCGCTACTATTGGACTGCAGATTGCACCCACTGGACTTCCAAGTGTTTGCTTATAGTATTGACCATTGTAGACATATATATATATATATATATATATATATATATATATATATATATATAAAACTATATTTTTAAAATTATGTAACTTCCACAATTTTTTACTAGCGCAATCTATTAGTACCCGTAATAACTATCTACCTACTTTGATTTAATAAATATTTTCATATACTATTTACACTCCGGAGTGTACCTTTTAAATTATGAGCGCGCGAAGTACGACTCGCGTCAACTTCGTGGACAATATTTGTACTTTATGAAAATGTACGGAGCAAGATATGTACAGGGCGATGTATGTGCATTAGGAATTTGTATAAGACAAGAAATGTACAATCATTCAACTGGGAGACGATCACAACACTGTTTGAAAGTATAGTAATTACCAGCGCTTTATACGCAGGTGAAATATGGGCAGTAAACCATTTCGAGGTATTGGAAAAAGTGCAATCAAAATATTTCAAAACAATCCTAGGCTGGCAAAAAACTACTCCCAACTACATCATCAGGAAAGAAACTGGTCAAAATAAACTTGAACTAAAAATCGTCCAAAAGATATTAACCTGGTGGTATAAAATTTTGATAATGCCGGACTACAGATTTGTAAAAATATGCTATAATGCCTTAATTAAACTTGGAGAAAAGACAAATATCTCTGTCGAAAGGCAGAAAAGATTTAATTGGACAAAAAACATCGAAACCATCCTACTTAAAACAAACTTTTACGAACTTTGGAGACAACAAAATTCCATAATGCTCAAACAACAAATGCCAAACATCCTATTATACTATAATTATCTCCTTATAACCACAGACACCCATAGAATAGCTAACTCCTCCTATAATCCCTACTTTAAAGAATATCAGTATTCAAACTCCTTCCTTTCCCTGAACATACCATATAAATTTACTCGCTTAATAGGCCAAATCCGTACGTCCAGTTCCAGCAATTTACGTATTTACCACAATGGTTTTCTGTACAGATTCTGTCAAGCAGAAATATGCACTCTCTGTAACACATACGAACAAGATGACCTTCAACACCTGCTATTCGTTTGCCCCTTAATGTGTGCACCAAGAGAAGAATACCTGAAGAAATACATCGCCAACGTTCCACCCCAGAATCGTACAGAAGCCTTACTATCCGAGCTAGATGAAGGGAAAATCCAAGACATTTACAATTTTCTCAACACATCTTTAATGATAAGATCCTTTATATATAATGAATGAAATGTATGTTGTAATAGTATTACCTCAATGATCAGCATGTTTCCAATAACTGAAATAACTAATTTATTGACTTTGTATTTTAAAACTATAATTCTTACCAATCACACACTTGTATTGATATATATCATAAGCAAATATATGATTATTATTATTATTATTATTATTATTACTATTTACACTCCGGAGTTTACCTTTTAAATTGTGAGCGCGCGAAGTACGACTCGCGTCAACTTCGTGGACAATATTTGTACTTTATGAAAATGTACGAGGGAAGATATGTACAGGGCGATGTATGTGCATTAGGAATTTGTATAAGACAAGAAATGTACAAGATAATATTTGTATGTTATGAAAATATACAAGGTAAGGTATGTACAGGGCGATCTATGTACATTATGAAACAATGTGTGTTCCCTTTATCAACATATGATTTTAAAGCAGAACATAGTTTGTATGCAAACAAATATTTTTTAAAAAAAATCGTTCTTTAGACATACGGGTGAAATTAAATATTTAAATTTGAATTTGACATTTCTAAAAACATAGTTTTAGTTAAAACCGTGATCATGCTGCGAGCTATTAAAATCAAATATTATAAATAAGTCATATTCATTATGTGTATATATATAAAACTATAATAATTTTAAAATTATGTAACTTCCACAATTTTTTACTAGCGCAAACTATTAAAACTCGCAATAACTATCTACGCTCTGGCAACTTCATATCTTCGCTGTACTAGCAAAGTGAAGCCTTTCTATTTCCCAGATGTTAGAGAAAGAGTGGGGGAAGCGGGCCTAGTTTTGTATAGTGTGTTGGACGTGTTTTTGAAAATTTATGTTATTTTAACTACTTTTTTTTTATTAAAATGGGTCGTAAATGTTTCGCACCTAGTTTTACAAGTGGTTATTAATCAAATAAGTGCAAAGTTACAATATTTCTGCACCCAAAGAAAAGTCGACTATTATTAGTCCGAAATTGTACTATTCCATTACATGATGACGGAATTTTTATGAAAAAAATTGTTGAAAAAACTACCTGCATAAACTGCATACCTGGTTTAAGGGAATCAGGTCATTTCAAAGAATCTGCATTGATTAATATTAAAAATAGAGGCCACTTAATTCATCTACATAAAAATATTTTTGATTTATTTGAAACCTAAGAGAATATTTTGTTAGAAAATATGAAATCTCCAAATCAGATTATTATTATTATTATTATTATTATTATTATTATTATTATTATTATTATTATTAAATACTCTATATTACAGGCGAAGCCTAATTACAGTATAGGCGAAAGACAAAGATTAAATGTGTAAAGCTATACACAATCAGAAAGAAATAAAAAAAAGAACTGAATTAAATTATCTGTGAAGAAGACGACGATAGAGCTGCTTGGGTGATAGAAGAAATATGTCATGAGAAGAAAAGTTTAAGTCTTATATATAAATAACTCATTTTATTAATAGGTGAAGTAAAGAAGACATTAGTACGAGCCGGTTGCAAGTAAAAACTGAATGAGTGACGTGTGAGATACAAGGGAGCATGAAAGTTTATTAGTGATGGAGATTGTGGATCGTTAACATTGTTGTGTATTAATTTAGATAGATGATAGACTGAATATATATTGCGTGTCTCCAAAAGACTTAAAAAATTAAAAGTACTAAGTAATTCATTATAAGACATAAAGCGATCAGGGTAAGTTCCATAAGTTTTGAAATGTAAATATTTCAAAAACTTTTTTTGAATTCTATCAGTGTTATCTTGATGAACCTCTGCAAACGGACTCCAAATAATAGAACAGTACTCTAATTTAGAGCGAACCAGGGAGTAGTACAAACATATAATGGCTAAGATATTACTAAAGGATCGAGTGTTTCTAATAATAAAACCCAACGTTCGAATAGCCGCTTGACAAATATAATTTATATGTGGCACAAATGTAAGATCTTTATCAAATTCAACCCCAAGATCTTTAACCATGTTGCAACGATTAAACATATTATTGTCTATAGAATAATTGTGGATAACTGGAGAGAGTTTCCGAGTGTAAGAAATAACTTCGCATTTCGTAAGGTTGAGATGTAGATTATTCGATGAGCACCATTCATAGAGGGTATCGAGATCACGTTGTAATAATAAACAATCAGGTAGAGAAGATATTGGATAGAAAATCTTAAGATCGTCAGCAAAAAGTAGTTTTTCGCAGTGAAGTACCGTAGTGATATCATTAATAAACAACCGAAACAGTAGTGGGCCTAGATTTGAACCTTGCGGGACACCGGACGTAGCAGTGAATGGAGAGGAATTATGTCCCAGGAATTGTACGGAAAGTTCTCTATGCTGCAGATAGGATGAAAGTAGTGAAATTAACGATGACGATAAAGAGTAATGAGATAATTTATTTAAGAGAATGCAATGATCAATCCTATCAAATGCTTTCGCAAAGTCGGTGTACACACAATCGACCTGACCCTTAGCATCTAAAACCGAGGAAACAACATGTGTAAAGTAAGTTAAGTTGGTTACTGTCGAACGCTTTTCCATAAAGCCATGTTGTGCAATTGAGATTTTATTACAGATTTTATTGTAAATAGCGGAATAGATAATCTTTTCGAACGCTTTACTAAAATTGGATAGCATGGCAATGGGCCTATAGTTATGTATGAAAGCAGCATCCCCAGATTTTAATATTGGCGTAATATTTGTTTTTTTTCAAACATCAGGAAAAGTGTTAGCGCGAAGACACAAATTAAATATATGAAATAATGCTTTAGAAAATGGAAATGAACAATCTTTTAGAATAACACTTAGTACCGAATCAGGGCCACTGGACAGGTTAGCTTTAAAACTTTTCAAAATACTTTCTATATCTTCTATTGCTATATAATTGAGTGCAGCCAGATCGTTAGAAGTATTATTTAAGTCTCCAGTTTTGTTATTAAAACTATTATTAAAAGAAGAGGAAGATGTGTAGACAGATTTAAAAAAAGACGCAAAAGCATTAGCTATATCGTTAGGTGATGAAACACTGGTATCATTTAAGTACATATAGTCAGGAAAAGTTGTTGATTTTGATTTAACGAAGCTCCAAAATTTATTGGGATCATGTTGAATAGAGTATTCACAAGCTGATTGGTACTCTTGATAAGAACTAGCGATAAGTGATTTAACTTCAGATCTAAGAGATTTATATTTATCTTTATATTCGAGATTGAATGTGAATTTTTTACTAAGTTTTCTGAAACGTTCTTTTTTTTTGATTTTTGCTTTGATGTCAGGAGTGAACCATTTAGGGTAACGTGGTTTTAAAGAAGGTACTGATGGAACACACTGCTCAAAGAAAGAGTACAGAGTTTTATAAAATAGTTCACAGGCTTGGTTTGGGTCTTCAAATTTATTGAGAATATCCCAATCAAACTTGTCTATTAATTCATACAGCTTGACATAATTAGCCCTATTAAAGTTGTAAGAATACTTAATAGGTTTAGTGGTACGAGAAGAATTAGATGGCTGAATATTGCACGTAATGTATAGAGCTGGATGGTGATCATATTCAGAATCGAAAATTAAATCATTAGAATGCACAACACTACATTCAATGTTAGATATTACTACATCATGGATTCTGTTAAGAGAATTACGGACAGTATTAAATTGCTTGGCACCAAGATAGTCGAGAAAATTAAAGAAACAAGTGGTTTTAGGCACCATTACATCAGAAACGATATCTGGTAAATTGAAGTCACCAAAGATAATATATTTATTATTTTGAATGAATATTAAGCTTTCGAAGAAGTCGTAGAGATCTCTATAAACGTGAATGCTGAGTGCAGGTGGTATGTACAGAACAAAGAGAATGAGAGGTTTGTTATTTATGACTAACTTAGAGCACACAATGTCAATATTTGGAGGAATTACATCAGAGAAGTTACTTAAGTCAACTGGGATTGAGATGATACAATTTTTAACTAAGAGAAGAACACCTCCACCCCAGGTAAGTCGGCAAGCATTAAAATTACGATCAGTTCGATAAATTCTGTAACTATCACTACAAATTTCAGAGTTAAGAACACTAGAGTTAAGCCACGTTTCTGAGAAAACAATAATGTCGTAATGCAAACTAGTACTGGCACAAAATAACTGAGCTAAATTACTGTTGAGACCCTGAATATTTTGGTAATAACATGTCATGTTGGAAGAGATTGTAAGATACAAGAATTATTCAATGATTGCTATTGTGGTCCTAGAATATTAGATTTAAATCTTTTCAATGTCTCTTGGTAAACGTGGCAGTTCTTGTCCCACACACTATGGGAAAAATCAATGTTAGAAGAAGATGATTCTTTAAATTTAATACAGTTAATGCATTTGAGTTCAGTAGAAGAGCAATTTTCAGAAGAATTTTTTTCAGCACATTTAGGGCAATGAAGATCTATTTTAGTACAGTTTTTGGCTAAATGACGAAAGCCGTAACACTTATAACATCTTCGAGGTTCAATAGCATCATATACAGCACAATAATCGTAACCAATAAATATTTTACCAGACATGTTATTTTACTTAAGATACAGTATAAAAATCATCTAAACAATTTTTCTTTATCTTTTATAATAAGAGAGTTATGAGGTTTTCTTAAAAAAGCGAAAATCTAGTTTTATCCTGTAGTTCAAAAACAAAAGGCAATCGAAAATTCCTATGCTGCCTATTGGACGTTACCTCAAAAAGTTGGCCCATGAAGGCCTACATCAATTTTGGGTAGCGTGCTTAATAAGAAAGTTTTTCATATAAGGAACTCGAATTTGTTCCAGCCTGTACAAATAATGTTTTAATTTATGATTTCATTGTATTAAGATTAAGGCAATATCTAAAGATCGCAAAAGTTCCAAGTTACAAAAAAATTAACTTTTCTATTTCCTAGTAATTTTTATTTATATATCAGTTAAAATATTTTTTCCGTTTTAGTAAAAATATACTAAACTACATCCAAAAGTTTTGTATTAATTTATGTTAATGTAAATAAAAATACTATTTTTTCTGTATAAATGCAATTATTTTATTCCCTTTTGTCTTTATTTTGAAATTATTAACATATTTATATAGTTGCTGAATAAATAAACAACAAATAAAATCTTTTATACTAAATAAAACAGTATTTTCATTAATTAACTCATTTAAACGCTTGATATATCCGGCCCGCTTCCCCCACCACTGCGGGAAACAGAAATGCTTCACCTTTTTGCTGCCTGTGTCCTCTCCTATATAATGGGTGCTTTCCATTTAGCGACACAAGTCGACGCATGTCGACACAAGTTGATTCATTTGCGTTCCATTTGTTTTGTGTCGCTGTGAGTCGGCGACTCAAGTCGACTCCTACCGACTCTACAAATCCGTGGAGTCAAGGTGGGTTTGCGCTATATTCAAAGCAATATCCGAAAGAGGGCAGAGTGCATTTATTTACGTGAAAAAATTTGATAGAACTAGAAATAGTTTTTCGTTGTCATTGCATATTGTATTGTATTATTTTATAAAAATATGGAGCTTGTAATTTCTTCATCACTGCTACTGCTGCTGGAAGTTGAATCTAACAGGGCAACTTAGTGTATGTTATTCATCTAATAAAATAAAATTATTTTAATAACTTAAAATTTACACAAATCAGATTACCTTAATTTTCAAAAAGATGTTGTTTTCTTTTTAACCTTAAAAATTTGTCGACATCAAATGGCACTTGATTGATACATACAGCCCTAAACAGAGGGCACTATTACGAACACTTACACACGTTCCATTTAATAACGGAGTTAACGTGAGTCGACACAAGTCGACTCATAGTTAGTGTAAATGGAAAGCACCCAATACTTCGTGCTATCCACAGACCAAAAATATACTATATAGATGAGCGAGTCTTATGGGTGACCTTGGAACCACGTTTTAGTTTTGGCACCGTCCGACAGATGACTCTGAACGTCATGATTTCCCCTTCCACGCTTTAATTTCAAATCGCGCGTCCCTGTTCCCTGTCACGTTGGCCGTTGACATTTTCACTTTATTTCTGTTGTTCGTCTCGTGTTATTCAGTTTTGTTCTTTGTTTGTTTTCTTTGCGATGCCGAAAGTAGTGAAGTGTTGTGTAGTTGGATGTGCGTCAACTAATGTAAATTGTGGTAAGTAATTTATATCTTTTATTTATTTTAGTTTTTAAATTAAAAATATGACTAAAGTTTATAATACCTCTCAATGGTTTATGTATAGTTGCAAAATCATAAAATAATACTAAATTCTATAACAACAGAGCCTAGGAAACAATCTTTCTAGTGATTTTGGCATTTTTTCGGAAAAAATGTAGTTAAATTCCTATAAAATAAATGTAACCATTCGAGTTTCGTTAAAATGAGATGTGTTCTCAAATTATTTAAGATTTAAATATTGCAGTAGTTAAAACTATGTAATGTATGTATGTATTATTTTTTATATATTTATAAATTCCATATTTAATCTACACATTACCAGAGCTGGAAATAATCGATAGTAATGATTTTTTTAATTGATTAATGATTAAATTACTAGCAAATTACTAGCTTGTAAAACTAACAGATAGTTGTGCTTATGGTACATGCAAATACTATATAACATTAATTAATGCATTTTTCTTTCTTTGTAGATTTACATTTTCATCGATTCCCGAATCCGAGTACTCAGTTAGCTCGTTTTAACGAGTGGCTCGATATTCTGGACGATGAGGGGTTGCGATCCATGGCTCCTGATTTTATTTATAATAACAGGAGATTATGCTGTCTGCATTTTGATGCAAAATATAGAAGTCCAGAAAATCCCAGGCTCCATCATAATGCTGTACCAATGTTAGTGCCAATTCCACGTGTCGTACCTGATGCAGATGTACCTCTTCATATTTCGACAGGTACTAACGATGGAATTTCTAGAATTCTTGGAACATTAAAGCTTCACAAAATTCTTGGATCAAAAGATTTTATTCTTATTAACTAATGGTGATTTTGTTTGACTTCAAGGAAAATATTTCATATACCTAACAAAATTTATTATTTTTATAGTAAATCCCGTAAACAAACTATGAACAATCAAGAAAAATATTTGTATTCAATAAATTAAATTGTTTAAATACAACAAAATTTGTAATTACATAATAATAATAATTATTATTTTTTACTATTACACAAAAATAATGTGTACATCTTGTTCGTGAAATATTTTTGCGCCCTTAAGATTTTATTGAATTTTTAGAAGATTGTTAATTATTTTCTGCATAAATCCATTGTTACTTTTTAATGTGTCTATACTTATAAACAGAGCTCAGAATATATGGAAAATGGATATGAAGTACATACTTGCGTATTTTTAAGAAAATCGAGTAATCCATAATACGAGTGCATATTTTGCGAATTTTTGACAATTGCTAATTTTAAATTATTACTCCAAAGAAAAACTGGCTAATCGTATTTGAAGAAGAGATTAAAATAAAATTTTATGGTCAGCCCGATGACCTTCATTTATTTTCCCCTTACAATGGAATTTTCTCATTTCCAGGTAATATTTAGCCCTCTCTTGAAATTGAATTTTGTATTATTTCTTACCAGTTATTTTTGAACCTTTGTGAGAATCTGCAAAGAAAATAATGGAGAAATGAAACTGAGTAAAACAAAAATATTGCATTTGAAAAAATTGCTCAAATAATAAATAAAATATTAAATGGGAATGTTTAGGCTTATATTGATTTAAATTTATATATACAAAATCTTAGTTTAGATTATATAGAAAAACACATTTATTGTAATTGTAATATTTACATAAATTAGTAGAAATACATGGTTTTAATTCAAAAAAAGATGTACATATATAAAATATACATTTTGATAATAATTAATTATGACGGCATAAGTGCATATAAGAGTATATTTTGGCAGCTAACACCACTTCAACCAATTTACTTTTTTAATTAAATTTTCATTATTTTTCTCATAATTTTCAACACTATTTTTTAAATGAAACATATTTCAATTATTTTAATTTTGTCATATAATCGGAGATTTTAATTAAAAAATCATGCGATTTAAATCATGTGTATTTTGGTATATTTTTATTGCAAATTTATAGATTTTTAGTGCATATTTTCCGAGCTTCCCTTATAAATTATTATTAACTAATTTATATATTTTTATATTTAGGTCCAATACCTTCAACATCTGCAGATGTCCTGCCGATTCCAGACAATGAAACTGCGACTCCAATAATCTCAGGTAACAATATTTTCTTAGATACTTGGGCCTATTCTGTAACTCAGTGGTTAATTTTTAACAATGGGTTTCAAATTTGAACCAATCAAGTATGGATTTGTAGTTGTCAAATCAATATATATTGGAAACAGTTTTTAACCTGTTGTTAAAAATTAACTACAGTTCTAGAATAGATACGAATAATATTATTTTCACGTACGGATCTTTCGTAATGGGGGATTACAGCTCAATTGAATTAAAGGAAAATAGTAAAAAAATACGAATGTATATGCTGAATAACGAATATTAATAAAAAAATGAAATGGTATAATTGAGATATTTCGGAAATAAAGGGTTTTTTGTTATAGCGCTTCGACACTAATATGAAAATATTTTGATTGGCGACCGAGAAACCGCCTATACATGCATTACAAATAGCGTGTTAGGAGGTGGGGATTACTACCAATGGAAGTTAAGAAATTCAAATTCGAAAGGAGGGGCTAACAGTCCTGTACTACAGTTTCCAAACAGTTTTTATTTTAACATAAATTTCTTGCATTAAACTTAATAATTTAAATACACCTGTAATTATAAAGTATGTAGACTTATACAGTGTTATAATATTCATTTATTTTTATGTAAATATAACTCAAGTTAAAATAGCATATATTTCAAGAACATTTAGGTCCATGATGAAAACAGTTTGATATAAAAACACAAATGTCACGTCACGTCAATTTTTTCAGAATTCGGGAAACTATAACTCGCTTATTAATAGGATTTTTTTCACCGGATTTTCATCAATAGTCTTAGTTTTCCTAATATTTTCAGATGAAATTATAAAAAAAAATGGTGTAATCCCCCATTGTGTTATATTTAACGATTTTATACAATAGTTATGTGTATATTTGAATTGTGCGTGCACTTACCAGGCGTCACCTCACGTATACTCATTGCTGGCGTGGAGAGTGCACCACAGGGGTCAATTTTGTGCCATTTAAAATTCAAAATGTTTGGCGTCCCCTGATTCGCGACCAGATACTTAAGGCACACGACCACGAGACCCCATTAAAAAATATTAATAGTTATTTATGTATCAAGGCAATGAAGTTCTATTTTTCATCACGAATGTGGAGTTTATTTTCAGAGGCCCTTTAGGGTCGAGGAAAATAAACCACATGAGTGATAAAAAGGAGCTTCAGTACCGAGGCGCATATTAAATTTTATTTGAAATCGAAAATTTGTGAAAATGAAAGGAATACTTATTTTTATATGTTAATGTGATATTCAATGTTGCTAATCTCGGAAATTGAAATTATCGTAAAGAACACTCAAAATTATGTATTTATCTCAAATTTATTCATCGAAATTATTTATTTTCTTCTTTTTGCACATAATTTTTGTAATTTAACGTTCAAATTTACTATTCTACATCGTAAATTAAATCGTCGTATAATGGATTACTTTAGTGCCGATTTCTGAGCTTTTAATGACCATTTTTGTGTACTTTAGTGACGATTTCAAATAAAATTAATTAAAATATATATTAATATTCAGTTTGACAATTATGTTTGATTAGATTTTTTGTTACATGTAGATCACAATAAACCAGGGCTGCTGAAATCTGTCTCTGTAACGCATGAGAAAGACTTAACACCGAAAGCCAAATCTTTATACCGCAGTGCTTTGTACTGGAAACGAACAGCACATAGAATTAGGACGAGGAAATGTTCTTTTCAAGAACGTTTGGCGCAAGCTGAGAAAGTTGCTGACTCGGGACGTTTCTGTAATATGGTGGAGCTAACCCCTGCTGCGAAAACATTTTTGGAGATGCAAAGGCGAGAAACAAGAAATACTGCTCGGGCTCGGAGATTCACGAAAAAGGAGAAAATTTTAGCCTTAACGCTGTATAAAAACAGCCCAAAAAATTATGGTTTGCTACACAAACTATTTACTTTGCCTTCACCGAAAACACTAAACGAATTTTTAAGTAAGGTGAACATTCGTCCTGGGATCAATAAGAAAATGTTCCAAGTGTGCGAAGAAATGTGCCGAAATTGAAAAAGGAACACAAAAATTGCATCCTTATGTTTGATGAAATAAGTTTATCTCCAAATTTGGAATACGATAAAAAAAATGATGTTGTTATTGGATTCGTCGACAATGGCTCGGACAGATCAGCGCAAATAGCCGATCACGGGCTTGTTTTTATGGTCCGTGGAATAATAAAAAATTGGAAACAACCTATCGCCTACACATTCTGCAAAAATTTTACCAAAACAATAGAACTTGCAGCGTTAATAAAAAATATTATTGAAAACTTGCAAGCTATTGGCTTAGATGTTGTGGCTACGGTTTGTGATCAAGCAAGAAATAATGAAGCTGCCATAAAGCACTTGATAGAGAACAGTGCAATTCTTGCAAAGAAGAATGGGGAAGAATGCGCACATATTTTAATTAATAATAAAAGGATTATTCCTTTATTCGATATCCCTCATTTGATTAAGGGTATCAGAAATAATTTATTAAAAAAAGATTTGACATGCAAAATAAACAAGCGAGAATTAAGAGCTAAATGGAAACACTTGCAAGAATTATATAATTTCGATAAAAATCAAGAAATTCAGGAATTAAGGTTGCTTCCAAAACTTACCGAAGCTCATGCGTGGCCTACAAACAAACAAAAAATGAGGGTCAAATTATGCACTCAAGTTTTCAGCCAGAGGGTTGTAGCTATTATGAGGCATCTTGCTTTGGACGGTATGTATTGCTTCTTATATACTTCAAAGTTTTAAGTAATAATCATTGAATTTCAATAAACATGAAATGTTGCTGTAAAAAAATGTAATGATAGTAATTTAATTTTGAATTACATTTGTTCTTCATTATCATCAATGGATTTTATATACATATTTATATATATATATATATATATATATATATATATATATAATATATATATTTTTGTTTTCAGGGTCAGGACATATAGAAAAGAATGCTGAGGAAACGGCAATTATTTTTTTATTTCTGGACAAGCTGTTTGACTCCCTGAATAGCAGCTCCTTGCGTGGCACCGATGGAAAACCCCTAACAGCAGCTCTTTCAACTAAATCTGAACATGTGGAGTTCAGGAAAGAGGCTTTGAGTATTTTACGGTCAGTAAAATTTGTGGCAGATAAAAAATCCCTCGAAGTTCCACCGTCAATAAAAAATTTGATAAAAACAATAGAAGGTATTATAGATTTATGGGCCTCGTTGAAAGAAAAGAATATCAAATTTTTATTTATTAGAAATCTGAATCAGGATCCTCTTGAAAATTATTTCGGATTAGTGAGAAGCCACGGGATTTTAAATGTAAATCCAACATGCGCAAATTTTATTCAAACAATGAAAACATTGATTATAAACAATTTCTCAGCGAAGCATTCGCTTGGAGCGAATTGTGAAGAAGAGAGCTCTGGTATTCTCAATACGATGATTGAGTTAATGAATGATGATGATGATGATGATGATGATGATGATGATGATGATGATGATGATGAAGATGATGAAGACGATAATATTTCAACTACACCAGCAGTGTTAAACCAACAAATGGAATCAATATTAACCTTTAAGAAGTCTAGTTACTGCATGGGTTTCATTTTAAAAGGTGTGAAAGCCGTAACAAAATCTTGCGAAACCTGTAAAAATGACTTAAAGGCATTTCAGATTAATAAGCAGCATGATTTAATTGTTGCTAGAGAATACGACAATATTCAAAGATTGAATTATCCTACTTTTTCGGCCACAGGGTGTTTTATGGACATAAAAAATGTCGCGATTTCTATATTAAAAGAAAATTTAAACACCAAAAATATCTGTAAAAGTATTAAAAGTATATGTAATAAGAGTGTTAATTTTAACTTTCTCAGTTGTGAAATACACAATGTAAATGTAAAAAATATACTATTATGTAGATCTATTTTTTTTGTACTATATATGTTTATAAAAGAAAAAAACCAGATATTAAAAGGGAAAAAAAGGGTTAATCCCAATACACAAAATCTGGATAAATTCCAAAAAATGTCTCACGATATATTTTGTAAACATTTTAAAAAATAAAATTGATATTTTTTTGTATAAAGTGTATTTTTTGTATCATTTCTCCCACTTTCTTCTTCCTGTTTTATTTATATAAATAGCCGCCAATTATCAAATGTTCATTTAGTTTTGGCACCTAGCAATAGATGGCGGCAAAAGACGGTTTCAATGAATAACATTGGAGTCGCCGATCTATATAGTATATTTTTGGTCTGTGGTGCTATCTACCTACTTTGATTTAATATATATTTTCATATACTATTTACACTCCGGAGTGTACCTTTTAAATTGTGAGCGCGCGAAGTACGACTCGCGTCAACTTCGTGGACAAGATTTGAACTTTATGAAAATGTACGAGGCAAGATATGTACAGGGCGATGTATGTGCATTAGGAATTTGTATAAGACAAGAAATGTACAAGACAATATTTGTACGTTATGAAAATGTACAAGGCAAGGTATGTACAGGGCGATCTATGTACATTATGAATTTGTATACCTACCCGTTTTTCATTCTGAACATTTTTCTTCCTTACACTTTTGTTCTAAAATTAATAGGTAAAGAGATATCACCAGATCAAAATTTTAACATTTAATTTCCTATGTTCGGAAATAAAAGTAGACACCCGGTATGTATAACTTGATGTATATTCTAAAAAAACTTTCTATTCTAAAATGTCAACGATATTGCGCCTCTAGTGAGAAATGCTCAAACTAGATAAATCATATCTCTACCTCTGTCTGGCCAGCTGGGGTAGGGTCAGAGTGTACGAAAATTCAAATGGTCGCGTTCAGCCGCACCTAGCTGCTAGCTCGCTAACCTAGCGAACGTCGTTGAACGGACCGCTGACCGACCGCTAGATTCTAGCTGCTAGTCTAGCGGGCTAGCGAAAACAAAATGTGCTAGATGACTTAGCGTACTGCTATAACTGTCAAAAATAGGAAATATGGCGCTGGTAAATTCAAATTCAAATGAAATAATACAATAAGAATATGAAAATATGTCATATTTGGTAAATGAAAGCAGAGAAATTCACCAACATATTCAATTTGGTAAACTTTTACATGCTATATAATATAAAATATTATTATTTTTAGATGGACCGGTCGAATTACCACGACCGCTGCTATCTAGCGCTAGCTAGCTGCTAGCTCGCTAACCTAGCGAACGTCATTGAACGGTCCGCTGACCGACCGCTAGATTCTAGCTGCTAGTCTAGCGGGCTAGCGAAAACAAAATGTGCTAGATGACTTAGCGTACTGCTATAACTGTCAAAAATAGGAAATATGGCGCTAGTAAATTCAAATGAAATACAATATGAATATGAAAATATGTCATATTTGGTAAATGAAAGCAGAGAAATTCACAAACATATTCAATCTGGTAAACTTTTACATACTATATAATATAAAATTTTATTATGAGGTGAGAATAAATTTTATTTTTAGATGGACCGGTCGAATTACCACGACCGCTGTTAGCTAGCAGCTAGATAGCTGCTAGATGCGGCTGAACGCGACCAATATAAATGTATTCGAATGTTGTGTGCGCTCCCGCCAGCTGAAATCAAAACAAATGAAATGATGTTTTGTCTAGTTATATTTGGTCGTTGGTGAGCGTGCAATGACGAAGAAAATGACTCGTAGCCACCTGGTGGCAAAATTATGAAATTGTATAATGGGTAATGACACATACGGCAAGTTATCGTATTTATTTTAATTACATTTATTTCTTTAATATTAATACAAATAAATATGTTTAAAACTAGGTATTAAAAAATAACAGCATAACATGTTCATAGACTACTAAATAAAATATATTTCGAGCATAAGTAAATAAACGTTTATTTTGTCTAGAAATAAACAAAAAATAAATGAACACATACTTTCTATAGGATAGTTTATTTCTAATAATTTGGGTGGTTCCCATCACTCATTATTACACCGTGAGGTGAATAAGCCAACCAAGGATTCAATTTATTGACGATTATTCCTGTTTCCACAACATCATATCCAAAATTATTTATTTATTTAACATACACTGCTCAACAGATAAATCCAATTACAGAGCAGGATAAAAAACATCACATAAAAAAATCTTACGTAATAATAATAATAATAATAATAATATTTATTTATTCCATCGATCAATAATACATGATATTGGACAAGTCGGTAAATAGAGTTGTTACACTGTTATTATAATATCTTACTTATATTTTGTTTTTTAACTACTGAGCCACATATTCTTCTAGAGAATAAAAACAATTGTTCATTAAGTACATTTTCAATTTTCTTTTATACAAATTATTATTTTCCATATCTTTTAAATTAGCTGGTTGCTTGTTATACAACATCGCCCCCATGTAAAAAATATTTTTTTCAAATTTAACAGTTTTATGCCGAAGAAGAATTAAATAATCTTTATGTCGTGTATTGTAACTGTGATTATCTGTATGTTTCTTGAAAGTGTTGTAATTTTTCCTAACAAATATTAAAAGATGATAAATGTAAATACATGGGAATGTTAGTAGTTCTAAATTTTTGAAAGCATTTCTACAAGAATCATACCATCGTAATCCAGCCAAATACCGTACAGCACGTTTTTGTAGTTTAAAAGCTCTTGATGCTGTAACAGATGAACCCCAAAAAATTATGCCATAACTCAGCAGAGAGTAAAATTTAGCAAAGTAATATGTTTTCGCTACAGAAAAATTTGTTATTTCAGTGAGACGTCTTATCGTATAACAAACTGATGTTAATCTGCCACATACATATTCCACATGACAATCGCCTGACATATTTTCTTCAATAACAAATCCTAGTAATTTACATTCTTTTACTTGTTGAAGTGATTTCTTATTATATTTAATCAAAACGCTTTTTGTTGCATCAGATCTATTTCCAAATTTAATTACATGAGTTTTATGACTGTTAAGTATAAGTTTGTTACATGTGAACCACTTATGAAGATACTGTAGGGTGATGTTTGTTTGCTGGATTGTATTATGTAATTGTGGACCAGAATTAATTAAAGATAAATCATCTGAATATGCAACAAAAGTACCATGTGGAATAGACTGTTTAATATCATTAATGTGAATTAAAAATAATAAGGGGCCTAATATCGATCCTTGCGGTACACCAATATTAATGTTTGTTTCATTAGATTTCATAGCATTAATTTTCACAATTTGCTTTCTGTCACTAAGATATGATTGCAGCCAGTGTAAGCATGTACCGCGAAGACCGTATCTTTCACATTTATAAAGTAATAACTCATGGTCTATACAATCGAAGGCCTTAGTTAGATCTATAAACGTACCTATTACAGATTGTTGTTGGTCTAACATAGAAAATATTATCTTAGTGTAATCAGCTAAAGCAGATATACAATCATGACCCTTTTGAAATCCATGCTGCTCTTCTATTATAATATTATATTTATTAAAAAAAGATATTATTTTAGTGTAAATTACTTTTTCAAAAATTTTATGAAAAGGTGAAACAATAGATAAAGGTCTGTAATTGTAAAGTAACATTGAATCACCACTTTTAAATAATGGTATAACTTTTGAGACTTTTAAGTCAGATGGAAAAGATCCAGTATTTAAACTTGTATTAATGATGAATGTTAACGGTGTTAAAATAAGATACATGATATTCTTTACAAAAACATTTGACATATTATCTAAACTGGTGCAAGTTGTATTATTTAAGGAATTTATAATATTAGCTAGGTCGTACTCATCAATAGGTGTCAAGTAAATTGATTGGGAATTATTTTCAATGTGCATACTGTAAAAGTTCTCATAGATGGAGGAATCAGAATATGTATTTGTAATTAAATTATTAGCCAAAGAGCAAAAATAATTATTAAAAGTGTCAGCAATTGTTTGTTCATCTGTTATAATATTATCTTCTACATTTAGTTTGTATTCAGAGGATTTTGTACTGTTGGATGTAGCAGTATGTTCTTTAATTACTTGCCAAACTGTCTTTGAAATATTTTTTGAATTAATAATCAAATTATTGTAATAATTCTTTTTCGTTCTTCTTATTAAAGTTCTATGAGTGCGTTTAAATTCATTGTAATGCACATTGGAAATTATTCCTCTGTTACGAAGAAAAAATAAATTTTTTAATTTATTTGAAGATTCGATAATTTCAGGTGTTAACCATTTATTATTTTTATTAAATCTTGAGACACTTGTACAGTTTATTTCTGGAAAGGCAACATTATAACAATATTGAAGAGTTAGCATAAACTGTGAAAACATTTCATTAACATCTGGAGTACTGTAAATTTCTTGCCAGTTTTCTTTACTTAAACAGTAATAAAAATGTTCCTTATTTGTATTCGAAAATACACGAATCTTGTTTCTAACAATTCTTGTATTGTTATTAGAAATAAAGAAAACATAACATTTAAATACGATGCAAAATGTAGATCAAACATACAAAAAATGTTTGAGAACTTCTCGTGAACACAGAAGGAGTATGAAAATGAATAAGTGAAACACATTGAGGGTCATCAACTGTCCCGTGAATTAATTTAGACAAATAGTGAACGCATATAACTTGTCTACGATGCAATAAGCTACGAACATTGAACGTATTAAGCAAGTGATCATAAGACACTGATCTATCAGGATAAGTATTATTTAGTTTAAGATATAAGAATCTGAGAAACTTTCTTTGCACTTTTTCTAAAAGATCCTGATGTACTTCATAAAATGGGTTCCAGATTACGCAAGCATATTCAATTTTAGAGCGTACGAAAGTTATAAAGTGTTACCAAACAAGAAAGATTTACAAGTTGTCTTGAATTTCTAATTATAAAACCAAGTAATTTTAATGCGCTTTTAAAAAGTTGTTGAATATGATTAGTAAAAGCAAATTTTTTATCAAATGTTACACCAAGATCCACAATTTGATCTATACTTGATAAAGTAGTATTGTTTATTATATAATTAAACTGTATAGGAAATAAATTTCTAGAGAATGAAACTACCTTGCACTTACTAATATTTAAATGCAAATTGTTCTGTAAACACCATTGATACAAATTATCAAGATCTTGCTGAAGAAAAGTGCAGTCAGTGTACGAATTGACAGAATAAAATATTTTTAAATCATCAGCGAAAAGCAAACTTTCACAATTTAATATATCGTTCACATATAATAAAAATAATAAAGGACCCAGATTAGATCCTTGGGGTACACCGGAAGTGGCGATGAAAGTGGAGGATTTATTGTCAAGAAATTGGACAAAGAGTTGTCTGTTATTTTTATATATGTCCCGTGCTTCCTTTTCCGTTGCCTTTCTGTACTTCATATTCCTGAAACAAAAATGTTTTGGCCAGAAATATTTCCTAGATTTTGTAGACCAGTTACCTTTAGCATATGTAAAAAGTTCGTGTTTGTAACACCTAGAACCTGTCACTCTGAACTGTCGTTCTTCTTTCCATCGATAAATGTCATGTCTAGTGACACGACATATTTCTTGCACGTTTGAAGATTTAAATAGGGCTATAATGTGAATAAATTGATCAAACAAATCAAACTCATGAATTATTGTCGCTTACCATCGTAGGTGGTTCTACAACATAGTTGTGGTTGTGGAGGTTCAGGAGTAAACGAAGAGAGGTCTTTTATAACTTGTCTTTCTTCTTCAACAATGAAATTGATATTATGAAAAATTTTCTCTTCTTCCAAATATTTTGCTCCTGTTATCTTTATGCATAACAGATACACAATTTGAATTTTTAATATATAAATAAACAAACCAGAATTTCGTTATGGGTGAATTAGGATCGCAAGTAGTTAATTTTCCAAATAATTCTTTTTGTAGCTCTTTCTGAAGGGACGAGTATTGCAAATAGTTTTGCCTATAAAGCAATCTGTTATCTATCTCTAACCAAGACATTTGGTTTAAATTGCTCTGTTTTCTTTTTTTTTCAGTAACATTATTTGCTATAATTGATGTAGCGATGTAGGTATCATTTACCATTCGAGTACAATTTTGCGCCCGAGCGATAGGGAGGGCTGGCAAATCAGTTCGAGAATGGGTAAATATACCTACATCTTGTGTTGCATATAAGATTTTTTCTACTCCCATATTAAAAATCAATTAAGAAACTATATTTTGACGTTTGCATATAGTTTTTGACATTCATTTCTTTAAATCTTAAATCTTAGAAACCTATGATTGTCGTCAAGGGATCAGTTGTTTATTTATAAACGTCAAAATAACATGAAATTTTAAAACGCAAGTGAGATCATTAGTTATCAATTAATCCAATTAATCAATCTTTAGATATGTGCACAAAATGAAAATTGAAGAGGCAGCAACGGCTGCCTGTCCCTATCTTCTTCCCAAAAAATCAAAAGGACATTATGAGGCTGCATATAAGTGTTTCAAACTGTGGTGCCAGAGGAAAATTCTATCGTATTATCGGAGAAAACACTGTTGGCGTATTTCATGGAAAAAACTGGAGTGGGATCACGTAAAAATGAAAACGATATTGCGATTATCGAGAAGTGAAAACGACATTCGTTTCCTTAGCGATCACGTAAAATTAGTCACTCACTACGTTTTCAACTTCGGTTATTTCCGTAAAGTGACTACGTATTGTGAAAACGATATCGTTTACAGACTAATGTTTTTGTATTAAATAGTAGTTTTGACAGGTAATTTATATGAATGTCATTAAAATTTTTAATCTAATGTCAAAAAGTATTATTCTCGCTCTTCGTTTTTATTTCGTTCATAATAGCAATGCTGTAAGAATTGAAGAAGGATACAAGTTAAATTATCAATTAGTTACAGATGCCATGTATCATCTAATTTTTTTCCTTTTGATATTCCAGAAGAAAAATTTATGAAGTAAACAAAAATATTTCTAAATATAAAATTAAAACTTCAAGAGACCTTTTAAGATTGCAAGTATACAAGATTGTTATTTTAAAGTAATCTAGTTTTTTATTAAGTTTTGTATTTCAAGTAAATAAAGAATGGGCCACATTTAAATAACAGAGCACAACCTTCGACGGGCTGCAGAAAATGGATCAATTCACAAATTTTAATTTTATGTAAAAACTACAAAATATTAATCACAAAACACAAGCTAGAATCGTTATATTTGATGCTTCGCAGAATACAATATTATTAAAATATTAATAAAATTTTCTTTCTTGTATTTATTCTTGTAATCAATCAAAATATGCTTTGTTGTAATCAACACTTTTATAGTTATTGGAATATCAATATTGCCCGAAAATATTTCTTTTGGGTAGTTCTTTCACTAAATTTTAATAGTAAATCAGGGAAATTTCAGTAGAAATAAGAAAATATCTAATCACCAAGATTTCAATTTTCTATCATAGATTTCAAAAGAGTAAAAATATATAGTAAATCATAAGCATTTAGTTCTTCGCAACATGCTTATTAAAATATTCATGAATTTTTTTCTTACATTCATTCTTGTAATCAATTTTCATTTAATAATTATCGTATTTTATCACAATTATTTCATTTTCGCCTTACTAAATAAAATAATAAAATATACCTCTCAAATTTAAAATATTAATTAATTTTTAAATCATTTATAATGACATTTCTGTCATTCTTTCCAAAACGTCAAATTCAACTCACTGCTCACTACATTCTTTTACCTAAGTGCAAGTAAATAAGAAAAGGATATACCTATACCCAAATGTATAAAATAAAAAGAGACGTAAGAAACGACTATCGTTTTCACATACTTTGAGAGTGTCGACTAGAATTCACATTTTTTTCAGTCTAAAACGATATCGTTTTCGGTTTTCACTATTTACGTGATCGCATTTTCACTTGTAGACAATCGCAATATCGTTTTCACAGTTACGTGATCCCACTCCTGAGGTATTAAAATCTCTTGCTCGTTTGTAGTGCGAGTATTCCATGCTAAAATCAATATTAGGTCTGTTCGTTTGTATGGTTCTAGCTGCACTAACTTGTAATTTTTTGAAAAATATGTTCGTTTGTGTGTTCGAAGTTGTCTGCACTGTGTTCGTTTGTAGTCGTGCATGTTGCACTAACTTGTCTTAACTGTACTACCTCCCGAGCTAGTACACTTAGTGCAGTGCGCAGTGTTTACAACGATGTCACAATTTGTCACATAGGTTGTCGTGTAACTATAATTTTTTCATTAATCTGCAAAATCTTATTCTATATTCTAAAAATGAATCAAAGGAAATGTATTTTAAGAATACCAAAGAAATAAAATGGAAAAATAAGTAATATATCACTGCATACAAAATATTTATTAAAAAAAATGTTTTAATTTAACTGAAAACTATTAAAATCGATATAGATATGTGTAATTCACATTTAGTACAAAAAATAAGCATTAATGGATTTTTCATATTGAAAGAATTGCAATAAATTGTAACTAAATGGAAAAATCATTATACATATATTCATAAATGGCGTTGCTAGTTAACCTACAATCTGCACTAACTTGTCTAATTTGTGTTCGTTTGAATTTCGAAAACAAGTCTGTACTTCGTTGCACTAAACTACACTGTGACGTATTCTCGGTACATTTTGTACAAGTAAGTGTAATACAAACGAACAGACCTATTGTTTATTGAAGAAAACGTAGATACAGTAGTGTCAGGTTATAATGTACTCAAAAATGCAACAAAAATAGTTCATTATATCCGAATTTCACTATAATAAGTAAAATAAAAACTGCATTTATTTAATTTCAATTTATTATAATTCTACGTTAGAAAAAACTTGAAATGTATTTTGTGAATAAAGTAAAAATACATAATAAAAAGTTCTGTATAAAAACATTACACATGGGCTTGAAGTACAAATCTCTAACTTACAAATCTTGCCATTTACATTTCTTGCTTTTTACATTTTCTAATGGCCAAATCTATCCTTTTACATTTCTTGCCTTTACAAATCTCGCCTTTTACAAATCTGTCCCATGAAGTTGTAGCATTTTGAGCCATGTTCACAAGAGAACATTTTACATGTACGTACATACCAAATCAATGACCTCTGTACACTCCGAAAATAAAATATGTATTTTGAAATATAATTTACAGGACTAAGTTCTTAAATTATTTTATTTATCAATAATTTCAATTCTAAGGAAATATATGAAATAATAACTTATATTAAACAAAAATAATAATGCTTTATTATTCAGAAATGAAAAATGCAGTATGAGTATGATCTGTTGCTGCTGTAACCTAACCTAAATTAACATTGTTTTATTTTTGAACAAATGAAACAGATGTGATATTTAACAAAAATGGGACAACGATGCAGCTCAAGCTATACAGCGTGACTATGCCGAAGCTACAGAAATTAAGGAGTTTTGTCATGTAAAAAAACATTTGTCTAGTGAAAATAAGCTCCTCAGCAAGAACGAATAATATGCTTTTACCGGACTATAAGAAATTCAATGAATATATAAATGGGAAACGTAGAATTTGTTTTTATTTTTAAACTTTTATTCCTTTATAGCTGTTCAACAGGAATATTATCTTTACATTGGATGTGTATTGTATTATAGTATTATTAGTAGCACTGCATGTAGATACAAAATGGTTCTTTGTGTATGCATACTCCAAAGTAAATAGCATAGAAAAGAGAGTATGTATTGAATATTGGTAAATAGACGTTTGTTCTTATAGGCATGTGCAGATTGATCTTGATGACATATGAATAATATGTTGTTCTATGAGATTAAAATTGGTTTACTTTATCATTACATGATGAAAAATTGTTTCTTTAATGTTCTTTTTATTACCAGTATTTTAATGTAGGCGAAACAAATTCTGCTTTGGCTGTGTTCATAAACAACGTCGATAAATCTTTACAAGAAATTAGAACTACAGATAACAACGAAATCCTATTCCTTTTCTAATTTTCATTTAGATCTTAAAAATGGTAATCTAATCAGTTTAATTCCTGCTTCCATTGTTTCTTTTTCAATGTGAAAACCTGTATCTACCATTACAGTATTATGATTTGGTTCAAGCTTTTAATTATATCATTATTATCATAAATTGTTTTGTCTGACGTTCTTTCTCCGTATGTTGGACTTAAGTAGCTAACAGTGCCTGCCGGAGTGATTCCAGTTAAATATTTTAATGTATGGGTAGATTTTTAATATGAATATTATCTGATTTTGCATGTTAGACAACTTGGAGCTTGCATGAATATTTCTGTAGTCTAGAACTACCCTTGGATCTGTATACCTATAAAAACAAGAGGGTATATTATTTCTATTTTCTTCAGTGGTATACCAATAAATTAAAGCGTCAAATGCAGATCGGCAAAATTAACTGAAGGATTTTTTTTTTAAATTAGTTCGATGTATTAAAAACCTTCCTGACATAACTTTAAATGATAGATTTAATTTTAATCTAGTAAAGCAGATTTATATTTTTGTAAATATATCATTGATGTATAAATGCTTATTATCTTCCAAAACATTTTCTACACACGTTATAAGAGTATTGAACACATTAATATTTATTTTAGTATAAGTTCTAAATGGTTCTTCTGAGTATTGAAGTATTGATTCAATAATTTCCCTGTCTATATTCAAAATATTGCACTGTATACCAATACTATTAAGTTTTTATGTCTTCTAAGTACTAAATTTTAAAAGATATATTATTTAGCCTCAAATTTGAAAATATCACGAAATATCCATTAGATATTTTATAATTCAGTCAGTGTACATTACAATATAACTGTCGCCAGTTTTGTATTTTCGTTTGGCGCGAAACCCTAAAACAAATCAGAATTTATGTAGTTCTTATGGAAGCGCATTTTCAATTTATATTATTAAAGCTATTCTGTGTTTCTTAAGTACAATTTTGAGTTTCTTACTAACTGTTAACAATACTTTTTGCTTTCTGTACAGTAAAAGTATAAACAAAATAAAAAGTTAAGCATAATTTCATTTTAAAGAAAGTAGGATTGCAAATAGTAACGTATGTCGTAACTTGGTGCAGTTAGAAATGACTACAGTGACAGCTCAACTGAATTTTTGTACGTTAGTTTTGGATTTGACGCTGTTTGTCTTTAAAGTTATAATATAAGGTGATCATAAGTTTTTCGTTTTTGTTATTTGCGATGTCTGAAAGGGTTATTAAGTAATCCGCAATATATAATTTATTTGCTGACGATCTAAATTGTCAGGATTAAATAGAATCGAAAACAGCTACGACCTACGTTTTAATGAATTTGCACTTGTTGCTTTAATTGTTTAATTACAGATTATTTAATAATGTTCGGTGTTTTTAAAACTCAGGTCCGGTTTTATGAACGTCCATTTAAAATTTAATTCCAAAGTAAATTTAATTAAATATAACTCAATTTTTCGACAGTGATGCGATGATTTTAATGACAAGAACATGAAAACTGATTCGGACTTGTTCATTTTATAAAATTTACTATAAATTAGAGTTAGAGGAGGAAATACCAGTTACTAATTCATCTTCATGTTAGCTAAAAAAAATTGTTATGTTGTCGTTATTGTAGCTCTTTTCAATTAAATGTTCTAACTAAAATCACACTCTTTTATTCAATCATCCACAAATCTGTTCTAACTTTATCATATGTAAGGAAAACGGTATTAATACGAGCCCTGCGCCAAAAGAATTCGCCCACATCTATTTATTATAATTTTTGATATTAAAGGAAATTGTTTACACTTATTCAATTATTATTCCTAAACTTACTTTTATGTTATTAGAGTTAATTAATTGCTTACATAAAATGCACTATCATAATTAATAAATGTGTAGCTACTTTGTAAAGAGAAGGGATGTAGGCGAATTCCTTTGGCGCAAGGCTCGTATACGTAGGACACTTCAAAAATAATACAGTTAGCAATAAAAAGTGCATAAATGCTACAGAAAGATTAAAAAAAAAAATGCAATATTTTTGTCCGTGAGTTTATACAGAGTGTCCCAATTAAGGTACGAATGCATTGGTATCTCGAGAACTGTAAGAGATACGAGGTTGGTTAAATTAGACAAAAGTTGCCCCATTAGGAGGTTATTTTAATGGTGTTTTGTTATTTGCGAAAAAATGCATAGGTCACTAGATATAGGTGAAAATGTAAATTTAGCGATTTTCTTTTTTTGCTTATAACTTTGTTATATGAAATAATACGAGGTTCTGGTTTGTACTTTCTTAAGGCACTTTTGTATGGCGAATTTGCAGAAGTACTCAATTTTTTTTTATATCTAACCATATACGAGTTACTGATAGCAACTTTTATTTTTCATATGGAGGTCATATTAAGCTATGGCATTTTTAAATAGAGATTTTTTTTTAGCTTTACACTGATATAAAACAATAATAATTTATTTTTATAATTAACAGGAAAATGAACAAAAATTATTATTTATACTAAAATTAAATTGAAAAAAGTAAATCGAAGGCTGCTATGGAAACAACGAACAACAAAAAAGTGCAACAATTGAATTTCTGAATTTTACTTGACAATAGTAGATTATTACGAGTAATAAAAATGAATTTTTCTCGTTGGGAAAAATATGATATGTTGAGTTGTTACATTCGTTGTCAAAGTTCGTTTAATACTCGTAATAATCTACTATTGTCAAGTAAAATTCAATTATTGCACTTTTTCGTTGTTCGTTGTTTCCATAGCAGCTTTCAATTTACTTTTTTCAATTTAATTTTAGTATAAATAACAATTTTTATTATTTTTTCTGTTAATCATAAAAATAAATTATTATTGTTTTATATCATTGTAAAGCTAAAAAAAAATCTCCATTTAAAAATGCCATAGCTTAATATGACCTACATATGAAAAATAAAAGTTGCTATCAATAACTCGTAAATGGTTAGATATAAAAAAAATTTGAGAACTTCTGCAAATTCGCCATACAAAAGTGCCTTAAGAAAGTGCAAACCAGAATCTCGTATTATTTCATATAACAAAGTTATCAGCAAAAAAAGAAAATTGCTAAATTTACATTTTCACCTATATCTAGTGACCTATGCATTTTTTCGCAAATAACAAAACACCATTAAAATAGCCTCCTAATGGGGCAACTTTTGTCTAATTTAACCAACCTCGTATCTCTTACGGTTCTCGAGATACCAATGCATTCGTACCTTAAATGGGACACCCTGTATATAATTCTTTACATTAATAACCCATTAGGGTTTACAATGAGAATTATTATTCGGCCCGCCATATATTTTAAAATTTCGTATGCGTATTTGAAAAAAACTGTTTTCACGGCTATGTCACGGTTTCGCGTGTTCACGCGGTAGTTGACGATTAACGGCTATTAGTTTCACATTTTTCCTCTTTATACTAATTGTTTCAAAAATAAGCTACTCTATTTTGTTAGGGAAATTAAAATAAATAAAACTTTCCATGAATTTATTAAATCACTTATTCATATTTACATTAACATTGATATTGAAGCAAAAGTACGAAATTTATTACCTATCATTTTAATTTTATATTCCGTCTGCTAGTGTTATTGGTAAAAAAATGTTAAATTTAACATTTAGATACAGAATACACCCCACAATCTCACTCACTTCATTAAATTCAACTTCGCCAATTTTATTACACTCTGTTAAGATTCGCGCAAAAAACTCCCCTTTGAATACTTTTTACAATATTTATTTAATTTAATATGGATTCATCAATATAGCCTTTCGTAACAGTGGACGATTTCCATCCACCGAAGCGTTTGATGGTCTTAATATTATCACCCGCATTTGCCAATAAAACTCGTTACTCGTCGGCAAATTATCAGTATAACCTACAAAAATTCAAAATAAGTACCAAATCACACAATACAAGGGAACTATTACCTTCAGCAAGTATTCTTCATTGAGTGCCTCCTTCATAAATTGCTCTATATGTTCTGTTTTAAGGACTTGCCTTTTTTCAGGTATAAAACTAACATTTGAAATGATAAAGAATTCCTGTGCTAAGCTTTTCAAGAGGAAACTTGCAAGAACACGCGTTCTTCTGTACTTTAGTAATAAATGAAGATATCCAATAGGATTCCACTGTAAACATAGTATCCCAATGTCACCTGTAATTTCCAACGTAATTTTTTTTTTGTGTATAATGACATTTAAACAGCTTTGCTCAACAAAGACTGACCTAAAACAAACAATAATTCTTTTCGTAATATTTATCTTTTAATCAAAGTAGATTATGTTGATTTGATTGTAAAATAAGGTTATAAAATGTAATTCATGTAATTTATCTTACCCTGCTTTGTTAATATGTTATAAATATAACATTTGTTTTCAACCATATCTCCCATTCTACTCTATAATAATTAATTTTACTTTACTGCTAGAATTTATTCCTGTTTATAAATTCTAAAATGAAACATCTTCATAATAACTACACACTTGTTTACCTAAACATTCATTTACATATGTTTAGCACTTTCTTGTAACGTGAATGGTAATTTTATTACATTACATCAATTTTAATACTGAACCTAAAATAATATGTATAACAAATATTCCGTTTCCGTACCAAAGCATTTTCATTCAAAGTACATACTCCAATCATACTTTTTATAATAAAAAAAATATTGGGTGAGATTCAGTGGGTTGTATTAGCGTGTTTTAATCTAAAACAGTTCTTTGTCAAAAATATTTTGGCAACTTTGTAATACCTGTCAGAAAAAATTGAGAGACTAAAGGATCAAATAAAGAAAAAAATATTAATAGAAGTAAGAAAGCCATACAATTACGATAAAAAAGGACAAATATCAAAACTGATCAAGATATGATTGAGATATTTTAAAATTCATTAGCATTCAGGTATGAAATTTGACATATTTCTAACCTAATGTTGCTATTTTTTGCAAGTTTCCTTTTACACCTTCCATTTACAATTATACTTCTTCATTTGAATAAAGGATATCTGTATTACTTTTCCCTGCGGTAAAATTTCTATATCACAATTGAATCTCATTGATAGATTTGGGAAATATTACAATGTTGCCATATACTTAATACAAGCTTTAATACAGACTTTAATACAACCCACTGAATTCCACCCATAATTTTTAAAATTTATGGGTGAGATTCAGTGGGTTGTATTAGCGTGTTTTAAGTTAAAACAGTCCTTTGTCAAAAATATTTTGGCAACTTTGTAATACCTGTCAGAAAAAGTGAGAGACCAAAAGATCAAATAGAGAAAAAAATATTATTAACAGAAGTAAGAAAAAAAGGGCAAAAGTCAAAACTGATTAAAACGGGGGTTGAGATATTTTAAAATTCATTAACATTCAGGTATGAAATATTTGACACATAAAATTTGACATATTTCTAACCTAATTTTGCAATAATGAGTTTCCTTTTATACCTTCCATTAATACAATAATACTTCTTCATTAGACTAAAGGATATCTGTATTACTTTTCCATGTGGTAAAATTTCTAAATCACAATTTATTGGCTGGTAGCACAAGCCCTGTTTTAACTAAAACACTGTTTTAAGAAATGTCAAATTCAAATTTCAATATTTAATTTCACATTTATGTTTAAAAAACGATTTTTTTTAAAATATTTATTTGAATACAAAATATGTTCTGCTTTAAAATCATATTTTGATAAATTTGATACTATTTATTTTTGTTATTAAATAATGAAATCTGACATTTCTTAAAACAGCGTTTTAGTTAAAACAGGGCTTGTGCTACCAGCCATTTTTATTTGTGTTATAATTATTCAAGATTTTTTGAAATGATATAAATAATTTAAATACCACATAAAACAAAAGTTACTAACAGCATTGGAATGGAGCAATGGTGAACGAACATTATTCTACAAACGCGCCAGCTTCAGAGTGGAGAGATTTGCAAAAGTTGAGATTTGAATAAGGCAGGATAATATTTTTCAAGATTTGAATAAATCGAAATAAATATTTTTCGAGGTGTGCAGAGGTGAAAAATGCATAAGTCGTGAGACGAGTTAATGTAAAACTATTCGAAACTTGACGATTCGTAGATTTGTAAAACGTGATATGACAAAGTCAATGGTCGCGTTCAGTCGCATCTAGCAGCTATCTAGCTGCTAGCTAACAGCGGTCGTGGTAATTCGACCGGTCCATCTAAAAATAAAATTTATTCTCACCTCATAATAAAATTTTATATTATATAGTATATAGAAGTTTACCAGATTGAATATGTTTGTGAATTTCTCTGCTTTCATTTACCAAATATGACATATTTTCATATTCATATTGTATTTCATTTGAATTTACTAGCGCCATATTTCCTATTTTTGACAGTTATAGCAGTACGCTAAGTCATCTAGCACATTTTGTTTTCGCTAGCCCGCTAGACTAGCAGCTAGAATCTAGCGGTCGGTCAGCGGACCGTTCAACGACGTTCGCTAGGTTAGCGAGCTAGCAGCTAGGTGCGGCTGAACGCGACCAATATAAATGTATTCGAATGTTGTATGCGCTCCCATAACTAGTTTTACAATTTTATTTATTAAATTTAGGCTCAAATTCATTTATGTTAGAAAAGTACTTTACATTTAAATTGTGATATTTGTTTTGTTGCAGATTTAATTTTCAACATGGTCTTGCGTTTGAATTTTTTTCTTTTACCTGGATAAAAAGGCTGTACTTAGTTACATTCTATATTCATCTTTATTCTCTATCTTCGTATCTTATATTAATTTTATGTTTACTTCAAGTTCAGATACGGTGTGGAATTAATGCGAACACGCGCAGTATGTAGTGCCTTGTACTTGTAGTGAAATAGTTTTTGTATAACCACAAACGAAGTGTATATATTTATATAATTTTACATAAAATTGTTTATGTTTATTTTGTTACAATTAATCTCCAAATCTCTTGTTGATTTTGTATATGTAACAGCCATGCAGATAGTATGTTATATGTTCAAAAGTGATGTAGATTCAATTGAATAAACAGACTATCTTACGTGTGTACCCTTTTATTTTTAAGTTGCATTAGACTTTTAGAATGATATATCTAGCGTCCGTCTGGAGCTCTAGAGTTTCGAATGCACCTGTATGATTAGCGAATTTAAAGTAATTTTTACGAAATCGCAGAAGATTTTTAGAATAAGTTTGTTAACGCTAGTGTTTTAGGACAACAGTTTAAGTTTTTAAAGCCTCCAAATGAATCTTAAAGAGGCAAGTGCTTCCGTAAGACTATTCTTGAAAATATTTTCGTATGCAGATTACGAATATATGTAATTTTACGGTTACTTTTTAATGTTTTAGGATTTTTTTACATTAGTTCTGTGATGCAAGTACACTACGGAGAAACGGATCTAGATAAATTACATGAAATAATGGTCAGATAGTAGTTCCAATTTTTTTTTATATATATTTAGAAGGCAATCTATTTTCCGCATTTTTGGAATAATAGTACGGCTTCGAAACTATAAACTCTATAAAGTATTTCATACTGCATAAGTTTTAATAAACACAGAGAAAACGGATACAAATGATCATTTATTTATAAAGCACCAGGAGACATACTTATTTCCAATTCTTAATCCTGTTCTCTTTCTTTTATGTATACTAAAAAATGTGTTTTATTGTAATAATAACGTAAAAACTTGCTTTTAATTTAATTATTTGTCACAAATTTCCATTAATGCACGTACGTAATTGTTAATAATCATTTCTGAATAATAAAGCACTACTATTTTTGTTTCAATATAACATTAATTTCAGATATTGAATTAAAATTATTGATAAATAAAATAATATAAAGCTCTTGGTCCTGTAAATTATATTTCAAAATATATATTTTCTTTTCGGAGTGTACGGAGGTCATTGATTTGCTGTGTATGTACATGTAAAATGTTCTCTTGTGAACATGGCTCAAAATGCAACAACTTCATGGGACAGATTTGTAAAAGGCGAGATTTGTAAAAGGCAAGAAATGTACAAGACAAGAAATGTAAAAGGATAGATTTGGCCATTAGAAAATGTAAAAAGCAAGAAATGTAAAAGGCAAGATTTGTAAGTTAGACATTTGCACGCATTCCCTACACATGTATGTAATTAAATGAAGACAACACACAGAACACATGTTTACTTGACAAAATCGGTAATTGACTCCGAAAGTGATGACGTCAAAATCGACCGGGAATTACAAAACCTGAAAGTAGGCTTCCGGTTTCTTAACTGCATCTTGAAACAGTTTATTGTGAACGAACCGTACTAGCGCCAAATTTAAATAGCTGTCATCAAAGCTGTTATCTGTAAAGTGTAAATAAAACGTTTTTAGAATTAAAAATTGTTTCTTATAAAGCTAATTTTATTACAATATCTTATCATATAATCAATTAATAAAAAGAATAATGCATATGAAAAATATTGGACATGGAAAAGAAAAAAGTAGGTATCCGCGAAAAAATCTAAATGTAGATGGCAGCAAAATCGCTTACCGTAATGGGGAAAACAAACTTCAGATAACCATTGTAGTAACCGAACGTTTCGTGTTGTTAAGTGTTATTTTTGTATTTTTTTTATAAATATCTGTGATTATTAAAATTTTCTGATACGGAAATATCATTAGCAGATATTCTTTCATATTTAAATGGAAAAATACGGCCGATTGTAGAAGGAGAAACTGTATTTAAAGGTAAATATGTGTGGTACACAAAGTATAACCTGTAAATATGATATTAATATTTTATAGCGGGACATTATGTTATGTGGATTAAAGAAAGATACCGACGAGAAGGAATTGTTAGGATTGTGTCTTCAAACTTCTAATTGAAAGGGTGCACCACATAATATTAATATTAAATTAAAAAATAATGTTAGCGAATGGCGTGCTACCTGTTCTTGCATAGCTGGTCTAAGTGGTACATGCAAACATAAATTGTCGCTACATTAATTTATGCCAATAGGTGAACTAATTAGAATGTAATTACAGTAATATTTACTATATATCCACTAACTGAATGCAACTTATTTTATTATGGATTAACATTTTTCATGAGTGATTCGCAGTTATTTAATTTAAATTGCATTTAAAAGTTTAATGTTGTTGATAATAATTCGTAAAGACATAAATATGTTTGTAAGCATGAAGAATTGCAAGAAATTATTTGCAAATCTCCGAATACTGCCACCCCGAAGTGAAGAAAAAGAATCCAAATTCTCCATCCAAAGAAGAATTATCTGAAACTCAAGATAAAGTTTTTGATACGATGACAAGTAGTGGTATGATAGGTATTTGTTTCACTCCAATTAATATTGAATGTGCTAATTAAAATTCAAGCAGCCTGGAAGAACAATGTATACTATTAACATTTAATTTGTTAGAAGTTTTAGATCCGGTTTTATAAACAAATTCTTCTCTGAGATTTATTTCCACAGAAAATTTATTTATTTTTAATAAATGCGCATTATTTTAAATAGTTTTAATTAATTTTAACATTGCTGTTTTAAATTCAATTATAATTTCGAAGACTTGATGGAAATTTAACTATGTAAATAAGTTTAAGTGGAGAATAAACATTTATGTAAAATCAGATATTCATTTATAAGTAATGTTATATAGTACGATATAATATTATTGTAATGAAGAAATACATGGTGTTCATACAAATACATTCATATACTTTGTAACCTTTTTCCCTATTTCTAATACATGAATCCATGCTTGTCGCATCTTTAAATCTTTAGGAAATAATGTAATGATATATTCTCACTTGAATATGAGCAATATTTTTTATATTTACTCATTTTCTTTATGAAACGCGTATCTCTTTCAATGTAAACAACAACTTGTTTTCCTTACTTGGGAACTATTAAATTTTGCCACCAGATGTCAGCTACTTTGAATTTTTTCGCGGATGCAAAATTTGAAAAGTAGATTATCATTATAATAAAATATATTTGTCACATATGTAATAATAATGTAGAGTGTTAATGAATACGTGTTACAAATTTATAGGGTATGTATGGGAGGCAAAAATTTAAAATAAACAAAATTAGTAACTGTAATCCCTTACATACCCTATAAAACTATGGTATCATTAAAAATTAACGCCTGGTGGTAAAAGATTGGCTATTAAAAAACCTTTCTTGGCCAGAATTAAATCACCGGCGAGAAAGTGACTCGCAACTTTACAATGATTAAAACCCACTGCTTTTCCAAATTTGGCTAATTCGTTTCTTAATACTTCAACATATTCCTCAGAAACTGCGCGATCGGTGGATCTATGTGGTGGTGAAGGATATAAATCTTCAACTGTTTGCACTGTAGTATCAGTTGTTTTCTTCTTCGGCCAGGAACAAGCCGTATTTGTCTTCATTTTAACAAATCTGTAAAATTTAATATATTACAAATACGATAAAATTTGTGTTTCAAACATGAACTTACCCCAACATTATACTATTTCTCTTTAAAACTAGTATGCACTTTTCCTTTTATAATATTAAAGTCTGCGTTATAAACCATTTCATGGACAATGGACATCATAGACCAAATGAACATGGTTTAATTCCACTTCATTTTCACCACGAACAATAGGTCTCTCTTCATCCACAAAAAAACTTATTGCAGTAAAACGAATCACTTGTTCTTGTTTCTTGTGCCACTGTAATTTGCAAAAGTTCAAAATCGTACCAGATGAGATAACAAGCGCGACTAAAACACTACGAACCGAATTGAAAGTAAGAACCTAGAGAATAAGTGATCAATTGCAGAATAGCGATCCTTTGAACAATAGCCTAGGTCTATAACTATAGAATCAGAGGAAAATCTTTTCGTTCCCGCTGAAGAATGACAGACACACAAATAACCATCGACCTTTAAACTAATGGACCAAGTGTTTCCTATTTTTTTATTGTTAGAATAATGCTCCAACATAAAAGGATAGAAATATATATTCTGTCCTTCGACAATACGGAAGTTCTCAGTTAAAGTATACTGCGTATGCGTTCGTACTCATTGTACAACTTTTTCAGCCATATGTAAACCTCTATACATCGCTCTCTATCACTAAATAGTTGTCAAAATCTATTTGACGTTTCGTGACTGTTTGTGTATTATATTACTTTTTTGGAGAACATTTACAATTATTTCTGTCAACATATACGAATATGTGTTGTGAGGTGCATATGCGACAAAATAATGGGGAAACGGTGTATTTTGTGCAGTCAGCAGTACGTACGCCGTTTAGCTGTGTCATTTCATATGTAAGTTCTTATTAATTATTACTTGTTCCCTATAATATGTGTATATAATATATTGTATTAAAAATATATAATGAAAGTAATTATGCACAAAAAATTTAAATATATACTCTTAGCGATTATGTCCCAGGTATAAGTTAGGGACGAATCAAATTTTTATTTTGCCGCGTTTTCTTAACTTCCGTACTGTTGAAGGATAGAGATACTGTGTCTGCACCGTTATGGCGGGACAAGCGTTTTGCTCGTACGCTGCGTCTATTAGTTTAAAGGTCGATGCAAATAACATTATTTCTTGGAATTTATTAAAATTTACTTGAATATAAGGTTTCTTAAAACAAATTACGCATATATTTTAATTTATTTTTTTACTTTAAATACATAAAACAGGAATATGTAACAAAATCACATCATTAAATTTTCTAGTTTTCAAATAAGACAAATGACAGCTACTTAAATTTGGCGCTAGTCCGGTTCGTTCACAATAAACTCTTTCAAGATACAGTTAAGAAACCGGAAGCCTACTTTCAGGTTTTGTAATTCCCGGTACGCTTTTGGAGTCAATACTCAAAATTATGTTTTATTTCAATATTTTTCATTGAAATTATTTAGTTCTTTTTTCCTGCACATACTTTTTGTTATTTTACTTATAAATTAAAGCTTCATTCACAACCACTTTGAATAATTTGAATTTAGGAAATTTGAATTTAAAAAATTTGACATCATTCGCAATACATAATTTTTAATGGGTGCTTTCCATTTACACGAACTATGAGTCGACTTGTGTCGACTCACGTTAACTCCGTTGTTAAATGGAACGTGTGTAAGTGTTCGTAATAGTGCCCTCTGTTTAGGGCTGTATGTATCAATCAAGTGTCATTTGATGTCGACAAATTTTTAAGGTTAAAAAGAAAACAACATCTTTTTGAAAATTAAGGTAATCTGATTTGTGTAAATTTTAAGTTATTAAAATAATTTTATTTTATTAGATGAATAACATACACTAAGTTGCCCTATTAGATTCAACTTCCAGCAGCAGTAGCAGTGATGAAGAAATTACAAGCTCCATATTTTTATAAAAAAATACAATACAATATGCAATGACAACGAAAAACTATTTCTAGTTCTATCATTTTTTTTCACGTAAATAAATGCACTCTGCCCTCTTTCGGATATTGCTTTGAATATAGCGCAAACCCACCTTGACTCCACGGATTTGTAGAGTCGGTAGGAGTCGACTTGAGTCGCCGACTCACAGCGACACAAAACAAATGGAACGCAAATGAGTCAACTTGTGTCGACTTACGTCGACTTGTGTCGCTAAATGGAAAGCACTCAATAGCATTCACAACCACTTTCATAACCAAAAAATTAAAGAATAATAGGAAGAAGTTTGTTTACATGTCAGCCATAGAATGTCAAATACCCAGCTAATATAGATATGGACGAGCAGGTAATGTACAAATTTAATATTGTAAATAACTATCACCTAATCACCAACTACATAAACAAATAATGACAAGTACCATGGCTCGCGAGATAAACAAATAACGTACAACCATGACCAACTAGCTTAAACAAGGACAGAAGATAGTAATTTCAATTTCAAGTTTGGAGCTTGCAAACTTCAAATTTTTCAAATTCAAATTGATTGTGAATGCTTATACATATATCCTATATGCAAACTTCGAATTTTTTTAAGTGAAATTGGTTGTAAATGATACTTTACTCGTATATAACTACACCTACCTAAATTTTCTTATATGTACAATAATTATTATATGATTGGCAACACTGCATTTGTTTAAAATCGTCTTATACTTAATGGATTACTGTAGTTCCGATTTCTGAACTTTTAATGACAACTTTGTGCATTTTAGTGACGATTTCAAATAAAATATTTTTTTTAAAGTGGTTTATTATAAAATAGTACAAGAGGGAATTTTAGACTATTTGAGGAAATTTAGCGGCAAATGAGTTGGCAAGTTGATAGTGTAGATGGTCTGTGGCAACACTGCTTGAGAGTTTAATGACAATTGGTAGAAAGTCATTACAGAATAATGTATTGTTATTATAAATATCCTTTGTTATTCTGGAGTAATTTTTGTGTAATACATATTGTGTTTGCAGTATTCAATATTTCTGCAGTAAGTATTAATAATTAATGAAAAGTTGTCAGTGTTACAATAAAACCTATAAACTTGTCTTTTGTTTCAGGAATTTAGAATATTTCATTTACTTTGTAAATAGTACATGGAAGAACTTTTCGAATTTGTGATTATTTATTATATATTGTCCTGAGAAATGTTCATGAAGAATACCGAATGAATTGGTAAGACTAGTAACACATTTTATATACAATGGGCACCACTCTTAATAGTGTACTAATCGTCTCTAGTAACCATAGAAACTAAGAAACTGGAAACAACTTGCATCATTCTCTTATTAATGCATATGCAAGAAAAAAAGCTGTTATCAAAGTTACTAGAGACGATCACTAGACTAAAGAAGAGTAGCGAATTCGGCCCGCTTAAGGCATATGCAAGAAAAAAAGCTGTTATCAAAGTTACTAGAGACGATCACTAGACTAAAGAAGAGTAGCGAATTCGGCCCACCATATTTAGCGGGTGTCTAATTGAAATTCGTTATATAGGGAGTTCAATGTTTATTTTGCAAAAATTTTTCAAAAGGAGGTAGATAATAAAATTTTACACTTAATCACTAATCGTTTGTAAGAAATCGAATTTTAAATTTTATAAATCTTTCTCATTTGCACTGATACCACCCGTGAAATTGAGACAAAATTACAAATAAATGCATAGAGTTTTATGTCAAGAAAAATTAGTTCATTAGGTTAGATATTAATTTATTTTAATATGTTATAAAACGAGATTTCATAATGATTCTGTTACTATTTATTGTGTTTTGGTTTATAAATAAAACGTTTTTATCAATAATAAAAGCTGCAAATAATTCAATGGCATTATTTTCTGATAGTTCAAACTATTGGCAACTGACTAAGCTCCCAGCGCTAAAGCGGAATTTAAATAAAACGTTTTTATCAATAATAAAAGCTCCAAATAATTCAATGGCATTATTTTCTGATAGTTCAAACTATATGGCACCTGCACGTGACTTTTCAACATGGCGGCCACCAGCTGATCTTGGTCAACCAAACCTTCAGTTTGCATTGTGTCTTACGGAGAAATATCGTGCCGTAAGCTTTTATTGTGTTTTTATGGCACTTATTGTTTTATTTGGGAAAAACTGATTAGAGTGTGTAAAAGTGAGTATATGAGGAGTGTTTTCCGTAAAAAATAAGTCAAGACATTCTTATTATTTAAAGAGTTCCAGGTTATTAAATTAAAACTAACCCAATCCTATTTTTTTGTGTATACTTTTATTGCATATAAAATAATTTAAACATAATCGGATAGGAACATATTGTATGAATGTTTAAATATATGTAATTTTCTTTAATAATATATATAAAAAACATGAAAAAATATTTTTTAAATGACAGAATTACAAATTTTTAATGAAGTTTTTTTTTAGTAACAGAATATATATATAAGATATATTTTTAAACTCGAAAATAACTTTTTTAAAAAGTTTTATTTGTCACGAAGCAATACAGTTGCTAGTACACGTGTTCTTACATGTTATATATGGTTTACAACGATTATCTCCATGGGAAGGTGTCCATTTGCACGCTTCCACAGTTGAATTTTGATATATTAGCAGAATATGGGGCGACGTCTCTACTTAACTCTTCCCCCCTTAAGTGGAAAAACGAAATCGTCAAGAGTGGAGTTTTTACTACAATTTGGCTGTGGTTCTAATGTATTCATTTCAATGTCTTTAGAATCATTTACTTCATTTTTCTTTGAGAGATAATCCTTGCATTTCTTAATACTATAGAATATTATCAATACACTTATAATAATTAATACAATGTAGATTATAGTATAATGAATATGTCTGTTAGACTGATTTGCATAAGTGGGGTATAGGAAAATATCGTTTTCTTTACTACTTTGAAATTCAGATAAATTTTTTATTTCATCGTCCAAATGAACAACCTGTATTTTTGTGATATTATTATTTAAGTCTATGAGATTTCCGTAGTTATTTAATAGTTTGATTTGATTATTAATTACACAATTTTCGGTACGATATATTCCTTCGAGCTCTTGAATTTCCATGTTATTATTACAGAGATATTTTGCTCGCTTTTTATTTGGAAAGTATAAGTAATTTAATTTTGAATTTTTTATTTGAATGATTGAATTAATTTTGGATATCTTGTTATATTCACAAAAATGAAAGTCTTTATAACAAATTACGTTCTCTAGACATTTCTCATATTCATTTATTTGTGATAAACAGTAATATTCATTATTATTTAATTGAGTACATTTATCTAATAGCTTAATCTTACAATTATTCTTAGAATATAATCCATTAACTACGTTTATAGTTTCATAAACATTATGTAATTTTGTAGGAATGGAAGTGACTTGAATTATTTCTTCAACTCGGGTGTTAGAAGGAATTTCGATAAGGATTATCAGATTAGGATTCTTATAGGAACAATATGTCTTTATGATATCGTTGTTTAATAGGTTATTTACAAGTGCTGATTGTAGGTATTTGTCTTCGATTTTGTTTATTTCTTCCAAAAGTTCTTTGTGATTAATTACGCCAAAATGTAGGGTATTTAATTTACAAAAGGTAAGAGTTTCTTCCAATTGGATAAGAGAGAAGTATATGTCTTGTCCGACTTGTATGAATTCATTTATAAGATTTTGTACTTTGATAGTGTCTACTTCTTCCAGAATAAACCCAATTTCTTTTTGAATATTATTTAGTTTCTTATTCAGTAAATTATTGTTTTCATTTATTATATTAATTTTGTCATGGAATTGTGCCGTGATATTATTAATTTTTATTATTTTATTTGAAATTACTTTTTGGTTACTATCGATATTTTCTATTATCTGATCATATCTGTCTTTGTCGGACTGATCTAGATTGCCTGTTATGCTCTTAATAATAGAGCCTAAGCCGTTAAGTATTCCTCGTTTAGTTCTTTTTATATTTAATAGTTGGATTTTTTCTTTTAAATGTAATATTAAATTTTTTAAGATATTCTGGTAATTTGCTAATTTATTGTAATTATTATGATTTTTAGAGTTATTATAATTTTCTAAATTTTGAAATAATTTAGCGGAATTCTTTTCTAGTATATCATATTGTTGGAATAAATTTTCGAGGGAAATTTTGAGGGTAATTATTTGTGTATTTACCTGAATATGAACTGTTCCAAGATCGAGGATATTGATTCCAGGATTTTGTTCGTCACGTATGATTTGTAATATTCCATATGGAATTAATCTGTAACAATACGAGGCTTTTTTAATTGTGACAATTTATGTTTTTTATTTTGTTCATCTAAAATTTGGCCTCTTTCATTTATAATTTGTTTGACATTTACTTTTTTGAATTTTGGTTTCTCGATCTTTCCCAAATTTCGTTTATGAATTTTGACGTGGGCTTGTTTAGGAATGTGGAAGTGTTTTTCTTGGGGTTTGGCATATTTTAATTTTCTCTTTTCTATATTACTTTTTACTTGTCGATTTACTTCTTTAAGAACTTCTGCATGTTTTTGTATATAATCTTCGACCATTACTTCTTCAGGTTGTAAATTTGATTCGAAATTTTGTCCATATACTATTTCCAATGGTGTTCGTTTTGTAACCGAGTGAATGCTATTGTTGTAAGCTAACAATGCATAATTTAGTCGTTCTTTTATTTTTAGTGACTTGAGAAGTGTATTTTGATTTATTATTCTCATTTGCTCAATTAGTGAAGAGTGGAAACGTTCGACAATACTGTTACTGTTAGGGTTATCTACAGAGATATAATGAATATTAATCTTTCTCAGGGCTAGATAATTTTGAATTATTTTATTATTAAATTCCAACCCATTGTCGGATATAATTTCTTTTGGTACAATAAAATGAGTAAAATATTTTATTAATTTATTTAATATTGTGATAGCATTTTTGTCTTTTATTGTGTAGGCCATGGCGAATTTGGAAAAAGAGTCTACGATGGTAAGTGATAAGATATCAATGTGTAATTTCTCAAAGGGTTTTTCAGCGGTGGGTGTTAGAATTGGTGGCATTTGAATGGGTTTTCGTTCATATTTAGTTGTCAGACAAATATTGCATTTATTTATATAATTCTGGATGTCCTTTAGCATATTGGGCCAGTAATATGATAATTTTAATTTATTATAAGTCTCAGTTATACCTCTGTGATTGGTTTTGCTTTCATGATAATTTTGAATTGTTAATTGTTGTTCGTCTTTGTCTTCTAAGTCTTTAGTCATTGTTTTGCAGGACACAAGTTTATAACTTCCGCTGTCAAAATAGGTTTGCAATATAGCATTAAAATGTAATTTGAAATTATCAGGAATTATACAATAGTAAGTTATACCGGGTTGTAGGTAATCTTTTATGAAATTTTTTATTGTTTCGTTGCAATTTATTTTATTTAAATATACGTAAAAGCGTTGGATTGTATGTCCGAAAAGTTTTAATATTTTGATGTCGTTTTTACCTGTTGTCTCTTTAACAACAATTTGATTTTTGGAAGTATTTATGGAAGTATCTAAATAGGTTAATCCGTTAACAGGACTTTCGTCATCAGAGTGACAAGTTTCTGTGGTTTCATTTTCTGAACCTGTTTCAACTATAACGGAATCATTGTCTGTGTTTAAATTTAGTTCTAAATTTGGGGGTTCTTCGTAAACTTTAAAAATAATTGAAGAATTTTCAAAAATTTCTTTTATATAATTTTCGACTTCAGACCAAGGTATTTTATCAAGACCGGAACAGATACGTGGTAAATCTAATTCTGTAATATCGTTTTGAATGCAGTATTCAAATAATTTTCTTAAACAAGCTTTAATATTTTCAGGGGTAGGTTTTTCATAATATAAATTTTTTGTAATAAGATGTAATATTAATCTTGGGTGTTTTTGAATAAAAATTTTGTTATCCAAATTAAAAAGATTTTGCAACGGGTAATGTGATTTAACTTCTTCAGCGAATCCTTTAGATAGTTTCTTATCTTTTGATACACAGTGTACTAACGGATTGTTTGATTTAAAAATATCAGAATTTTTGTAACGAATTTCAAATTGTGATCTAATCCTAGAGAGAGCATCGGCTACGTGATTTTGGCAACCTTTTTTGTATTCTATGGTATAATTAAACTCTTCAAGTTTCAGTCGTCATCGTATTAATTTCTGATTTGGCTCCTTTAGGGAATTTAGCCAAACAAGTGGGCGATGATCTGTAATAATTTTGAAATTACGGCCTAAAAGATAATTGCGAAATTGTTTAGTTGCCCATACTATAGCTAGTAATTCTTTTTCTATCGTACTATAGTTAATTTCATGGTTGTTGAGTGTATGTGATATATACGCGATAGGTAGGTCTTTATTATTTTTATCTCGCTGTGATAAGACAGCGCCAAGAGCAAAATTACTAGAATCGGTAGTAAGGAGGAAATCTTTTGAAAAATCGGGATATTGGAGTATGGGATCGTTAGATAGGAGAGTTTTGCACTTCTCAAAGCATTCTCTATATTCTTTATTATTTATGTCGATTTTATTATTTTTCTTTAAACAAAACGTGAGGGGTTTTGTAATTTTGGAAAAATCGTTAATAAATCGTCTGTAGTAGCCAAGTAAGCCTAAAAATGATTTTATTTGTTCTCTTGTTTTCGGGATCGGGCAGTTTTTGATAGCTTGAATTTTGCTTGGATTCGGTTTAACGCCCTCTGTAGTGATAATATGTCCAAGATAAGCGACTTCTTTACGGAGAAATTCGCACTTGTCCAACTGAATTTTTAGATTGGCTTCGCGAAGCCTTTTGAAAACTTTTTCAATATTTTCTAAATGTTCCCGAAGGGATGTTCCTAGAATTATAATATCGTCGAGATACACGAAACAAATTTTGTTAACTAAATCTTTTAACACAAAGTTCATCAATCTCTGGAATGTTGACGGGGCATTTTTAAGACCGAAGGGCATTCGTTTAAATTCATAATGGCCAAAATTTGTGGAGAATGCAGTTTTAGGGATGTCGTCGGGATTGATTTCGATTTGATGGAAACCGGAAGTAAGATCTAGGGTGGTAAAATAGTTTGATTTTCCAAGTTGGTTCCAGAATGGTCCACAATAACTTTACTGACAGCCGCTACGAATTTGCATTCGATTTTGCTTTTATAAATGAGATATAAATCATTAAATTTATTAAAATAGTCTAAAATATTTTCTTTCGTTTGTTTGTAATGACTAGCCTCGTACATGAGTGTGTGTGCAGAGCGTGTGTCAGAAAAGTTTTGTTGTAAGTGGTCTTTTAATTCTGACCATTTAGTGAAACTTGACATATTCTATTTTATTTTTCAGAGTTAGCATTACAATTTTTTTTGTTATTTCTGATGGGTTAGTTTGTTCTATAAGTGTGTACATATCATCTATTGTGTTAATAAAATTTGATAGGGACTTTACGTCTCCATCGAATGTTGGTGCTAAGTCTAGCATTTTGAGAATTTCGTTATTTAAATTTTGGAAAATGTGTCCTGCTTGGTCAGGCATGTTGATTATAGTTAAATTTGCGAGTGCTTGTATAAGAGAATCCAGACTTATATAAGAAAAAAATAAATTTTATATCACTTACAATAGTAAAATGATTTCTCTTCTGCCTGTTGATGGGTGAGGGTTGAAGGTATGTCGACGTCTCGGCGATGATCGGCTGCTGGCTTGGTGCGGCTGCTGGGCACGCTGTGGCTGCTGGGCTCGATACGGCTGCTGGGCTCGCTGCGGCTTTGGGCTCGATCTCGGAGATGTAGCGACTCTGGTGAAGACGTGAAGAGACTGGAGTACTAACTGTTTCGACGACTCAGTCTACCTCTTTAGCTGTTTCTTCGTAGAGTTTATGAAGATTTTGTGTCGAATTTACGAACACAAATAGTAAAGTTCGTTTAGTGAATTAACCGTTAAAACGGACGATTGCGAATTTTAAACGGATTAAATTCTACGAATTTCCGAATTTGCAAACTTTCACTAATCCTACAAAGACTGCGCCAGATATATTTTTAAACTCGAAAATAACTTTTTTAAAAAGTTTTATTTGTCACGAAGCAATACGGTTGCTAGTCTAAGGAATACACGTGTTCTTACATGCTACATGTCATATATGGTTTACAACGATTATCTCCATGGGAAGGTGTCCATTTGCACGCTTCCACAGTTGAATTTTGATATATTAGCAGAATATGGGGCGACGTCTCTACTTAACTTATATATATATATATATATATATATATATATATATATATATATATATATATATATATATATATATATATATATATGTGGAGTGTAATCGTCACTGTTTCGATTAGTTAAGGAGGAAAATATCGTGGGTGTGTCAGTGGATTGTGGGCTTTAATTAAAGTTGATTTCTTTTAAAATCTGTCAAGCTTTCGTGTATTTAGTTTTTTACACATCATCAGGACACTGAAGTAAAAATACAAATAATTTTACAAGTGTATAAAATAATTTGATTTTAAAAAACTTACGTTTTGGTGAAGTTGTTTATAAGTCATTGATTTTATAAAACAGAAGAATTTTGACATTATTTTAGTTAAAATTTACAAAAATAAAACTTATAATAATTTTGACTAAATCACATGTTTAAGTACGTTGTAGTTGCGCAACAAGTTATATTTTGTTTTGGTGTAATGTTGGTACAGGATGTGAAATGGGCGGTAAATTTTAAAGCGGTTTAATTTGAAATAGGTGTAGCCATGTCAACGTTCAAGTTTCAGTATCATGGTTTTGAAGTATTCTATTGTTATTAATAAGTTTAAACAAATTACAGTATATAGGGCTCAGGTTATCAATGTCAGTTTTTTTGTTCATAGTATTGTTGGTATTTTGTATATGATACATTTCCAAAAACGATCGTTTATTGTAATTTTTTTCTGTATCTAATATGTCTGTATTGTCAAAGTCCATGGTATGTTTGTTTGTTACGCAATGTTGGGATAAGGATGTTGCATGAGGTTTTCTTTTTATATCGCTTTTATGTGAAGTAATTCTGCCAGAAAGTTGTCTGGATGTGTGCCCGATATAACATAAACATATATATATATATTTGTGTCTGTTTCTCACAAAGGTGTAAAAATTAGATAGGTAATCAATTATTGATTTCATATTGATTTTTAAAAGGCATTTATAATCCTCGTCAAAAAAATGTCAATGTATAAGGATCCACATTATGTATCCACTTAAATTTATCGATTTAACGTACTTTGGCTTCCAAAAATTAATTTTTGACGTATAAACTCATTTATATACAATAAAAATACACAATATGACAATAAGAAAAATGAACTCGAAGATAAATATATATATATATATATATATATATATATATATATATATATATATATATATATATATTTCAAAATTAATTTTCTTTATAAATTAAAAAAATCTAATAATTCAATTTATTTTAATTTCAATATTCATGTTTTCATTCAACAATACACATAAAAAAAACTTATACAAACTCTAATGAATGTAATACAACCTGATGCTACATGCTACTTATTTCAATTTAATATTTTTAAAAATATATTTATAAATACGACTGCTTTGTTTTACTAGTAAATAATTCATACACTTATCTTTAATTATGGCTAATTACATTTTAAAATAGCATGTATAAATTTAGGAAAAACTGAATTTCTTGTACAGAAAACACATTCGCTGCATAAGACGCAATGTTAAACTGAAGCTTGGTTGCCCGAGATCAGCTGATCATCCGCCATGATGTGACGTAGGTGCAGGTGCCCTATTGGCAACTGACTAAGCTCGCAGCGCTAAAGCGGAATTTACTTGAACTCACGGAGTTGAGATAACCATGTGATAACTATAATCTTTGTAGGAGTGTTTTTGTGTTTTCTTCGTGTTTTAACCCTTTCAGTCACGAATTTTTAATTTTTTTGATAAAATAATGAAACTTAGTACACATAATAGTTAATTTTTTTCTTAATTTTTAAACATTTTTAGAAATTTTTATATACTGTCATTTTTGAAAAAATTGATGTCCACTTCAGTGGACACTGTGATTCAACTATTGTAAATAATATATATTAAATAGAAATGAATTGGAAACTTTTGGTAGACAATTGAATAAAAAAAACAACACAAAGTTATAAACAATTTATTATTTTGTATGATAGGAATTGAAACATTTTTTTTTACTGCCTATACATAAATGCACATTGCATTTTACACAAAAAATATGTGTCTTACATTTGCAGTTTGGCTGCTTACATCTTGTGGCATTTCTTTTATCGTCAAATTCGGGTAGATGTCCTACATTATCTACTCTCACTTCCTTTACTGGAGCACATTCTTCTCTTAGTCGTTTTATTAAAAGTGATGGCGAATGCGACGATGTCGATGGAGAGCCAGCACGAGAAGAAGCTGGAGGTTGACTAGATGATTTCGTAGGTCGTCCTCGTTTTTTGGGATTTTTGTTTGACATAATGAGTGTTTCGGCAATATATGCCCTAAAATGTATCAGGTCTAAAATTTCCTTCTTTGGTATGTTCAATTCAGTGGCATCATTTTTGTATTCAAGCCAAGAATTCGTACAACTAATGTCTATGGCATGAGTAAACATGCGCATCGTTCACTTTTTGGACCTGATGAACGTTCTATAGAGGGTGATCAAAAAGTCCATTTTATCTATCCCTCCCATGCATTTGTTGTATTTTTCTACCATTTCAGGCCTTGAAATTTCTATATATTTATTTTCTTTTTTGTCCCATCTGGTGCACGTTCCTCCATTTCCAATGGATACAAAGTTTGAAGCCATTATAACAGGCTTATTATCAAACCACTTGGTCATGATGACTTGACCATCATCACTTAGCACCTCTTCAGATGTACCTCTGCCTTTCGCCCTCATCACGCTATCAGTGGAAAATGGAGGTTTCTTGAAGCGATCCACTCTTGCCGTTCCAGCTGCATATACAGGGTGTCCCGGAACGTACCGGCAATATTTCAAATATGAATTCTAGAGCTTATTTATAGACGAAAAGTTCATATAAACAAATGGCCTAAACGTAACCGTTAATGAATTATTGGTTATTTTATAATTTATGTGGGCAAAATTTTAGTTCAACGAATTTTATGAAATAATTTTTTTGATACATTTTTATTGTATTTACAAAAAATGTTCAAAATTATCTCCATTGTGTTCGATACACAAAGCCGCACGTCGCAGAACAGATAGATGCGTTGATAATATGGTCGCTGGGTTATTCCTAATAATATCTGCAGCCTACTGTATTCTTTGGCGTAATTCTTCTATCGTGTGTATTTCAGTTGCATAAACAATCTGTTTCATGTGACCCCAAAGATAAAAATATAATGGAGTCAGATCCGGCGAACGCGGTGGCCATGCTATGGGTCCTCCTACTCCAATCCATCTTCCTGGAAAATGTGCGTTAAGCCAAGCTCTAACACGCAGACATTGATGCACTGGTGCCCCATCGTGTTGATACCACATTTCACCTCTAATATTTAATGGCACATCTTCTAGTAACATGAGTAAAGAGTTTTCTAGAAAATGTTCGTAATTTGCACTATTCAAACGGTGTGGCAGTTCAAATGGTCCAATCAGGCGATCATTAAGAATACCAGCTACCATATTAACACTAAATCTATGTTGAAAATGCGAGCGTCTTCTTAAATGAGGATTTTCTGCAGTCCATTCATGAAAATTATGAAAATTATTAATACCATCTCGTGTGAAAGAAGCTTCATCGGTCCATAAAATGGGTAGGTTTTGATTATTTTGTACCCAATTACAATATCTTACACGAGATTCAAAATTATTACCTAGAGCTTGAACTCTTTGATGATGATATGGATGTAAGCGAGCATTTCTTATTATTCTCCAAACCTGGGTTCTAGATATTCCAGTATGTAATGCAATTCTTCGCACACTTAAAGATGGATCTTCATGTAATAAATCAAGAACTTGTTCATCATCGATTATGGGTCTACGGGCAATTCCTTGGCCGACTGCATATCTTGCGTCGAAAGTGCCATTTTCCCTCAACTGACGATGCGAATTAAAGAAGACGGCACGCGTAGGCAGTCTTCTATTAGAATATCTTCTACGATATTCTTGTTGTGCTGCTAAAGCATTTCCATCACACAGACCGTAAACATAATGAATATCAGCATATTCTTCATTTGTAAATAACATTGGCATTATGAATGGGAACAAAGATACAAAGAGGAAGCCAATAAAATCGGTATCACAATAATAATAAACTGACAATTGTTCACATGTTCCCAAACAAAAAACGCGATCATGGCAACTAGACCAGTATTTCAGAAATCCGTTGAACTAAAATTTTACCCACATAAATTATAAAATAACCAATAACTCGTTAACGGTTACGTTTAGGCTATTTGTTTATATGAACTTTTCTACTTTAAATAAGCTCTAGAATTCATATTTGAAATATTGCCGGTACGTTCCGGGACATCTTGTATACGTCTGTTTTGTAGCCATTGTAGTAGATTATAATTTGAAAAATAATTGTCATAATACAGTTGAATGTTTACTTCAGTGATGCGTTCTGTCAGTTTCAATACGACTGCAGCGCCAAGACCGAATACGTCTTGCTGGTGTTTGTCTAATTCTGTGGTTGCGCCTTGGTATAGAAGGAAGTCATATAGTAAACCGCTGCGGCCACAAGGGCAAATAATTTAATCCCCCAAGGGCATGGTTTTCCTTTTATATACTGTTTGACGTTGAGCTTTCCTTTGAATGGTATCATTTGCTCATTAATGCATACCATGTTTTCCAAGGAAAGTTGCAAGCATCGAGACCGTATTTGGTTATACAAGGGTCTCACTTTCCAAAAACGATCTTTGTTATCTGGATTCTGTTCTGCATTGTTCACGAAATGTAGATTTTGACGCAATTTTGAAAATCTGTTGAACGGTATATTATCAGCAATTTGTGGTACATACAATTGTTTGTCCCAATAAAACCTCACACTTGGATAATGTAGGTTACCCATGATAATGTGTATTTCTACAAAAGTCTTCAACTCTTCGGCGTTGGTGGGTGCAAACTTAGTTTGAGACTGAACTGCATAAAGATTTGTGAATTCCGCCATTATGGTAAATAAATGCTCCGTAAAATATTTTTCAAAATACTCCGAGGGAGTTGGAAGTGTAGTAATTTGAGATTTTTTTTGTTCATACCACTGAATTGGAGGGGTTACATATGTACAATTTTTTCGCCAAATGATATTGGTCTTTGGAGTTAACTCATGTTGCTCGAATTATGTTATTTCGGCTTAATATTTTGAAAAAAATATATTTATTCAAAATAATACAATAGCAGTTAACTTCAATAAAGCTTACAAAAAACTGAATAATGATTAATACAAAGTATCCTATTTATACTCTTATATTCTAAACAATATTTGATAAAATAGTGAATAATACAAGTTACATTGTGCAGCTGCTTTATATTGATACAGCTGTTTATTTCCATATACACTTAATATAGGAATATTCATAATTCCTCCCCTGGAGATTAAAGTGTATATGTGACATGTAATGATATACTAGCTTTAGAGAAAGTTTGCAATATTTTCTATATTTCGGCATTATTTGACTCTAAAATTTCATTCACAGGAGTATTATTTGACTGGTTATATTTAAATATTTTATTAATAATTATTGCAATCTTTTTCTTTACAATAACATATAAGATACATATAATAATAAAAATTATAATTAAATATATTATAAAGAGATGACGAGAGTTTTCCTTTATTTCAACAAGTTCCTTTAATTTTGGAATTGTGAGTTCATGAATATTTAAATGTTCTAATTTTATATTCGTATTCTCAATAGTTGGTGTTTGAATATCTAAAGACAATTTGTCCAGATTTATTTCTTTACCTCTGAGTGTACTTTCAAAGTGTTTATTATTTAAAGAACATAAATTATTATGTACTTTATATATACCTCTTTTATCTATCATGAAAGATTTATCTTTACAAATTAATTCTTGTTTGGCATTATTAACTTGGATAAGATATATAATATTTGAATTTTCAATTGTTACAAAGTCATTATTTTGTGCAAGTCGTCTATAATCACAGTGTCTATTTTTGTGTTCAGAAAGGAGTGTTTCGGTACAAGGATTTATTTTGTTATAATTTGGCTTACAATAAATCATATTGTTAATAATTTTGTTATTTTCACAAGAGTAATAATTTTGATTCATTTGTAATAGTATTTGTTTGTTAATATTAAGTGACAGTAACTCATTTTCTTGGAAAAAAGGAATTGGTGTTATTTGTACTGTGTGAAATGTTTCTGCGGAATATTTTGGAATAATGATTAAATATTGCAACCTATGATCTTTTACCGAACAGTAACTATGTATGAGATTTAGATAGTTTATATATTCTTCTTCGTCAATTTTATTTTCATTTTGAATAATTTTCTTTAATGATATTATATTTTCATTTTCTAAAAGGGATATGTGAAAGACATTGAGACTACAAAAGGAAAGCGTGATTTCTATAAGATTTAGAATATCACTGAATTCTGAAAGATTTGTTTTTATTAAGTCTATGGTATTTAAAGCTACTAAAACATTTGGCCACGTAATTTGTTCTTTCAATAGTGATTGCAAATTAAGAATTCTACTCTTTAATATTTCTTGATTTTTGAAGATAATATCGAATTGTTCATTATAATGTTTAGTTGCATTTTTCATAAAATATACCGAATTTTTGAGATTTTTTTCAAGTATTACTTGATTATTCTGAAAAGAATTTATAATGTTATCATATTTTTCCTTGTCCGAGTTATCTAAATTTCCCGTAATTTGTTTAATAATTGATCCAAGACCATTTATTAATCCGCGTTTTTGTCGTTTAGGAAAGAGGATATTAATTCTTTCATTTAAATTGTCATATTGGTTATTTAAATTTTGTAGACTAATAGCGAGTTCATTGTTATAACGTTTATTGTTAATGTCATTGATTTTTATTAATAAGTTTTGTCTTTGTTGTTCAATAATTTGGAATGCATCTGTGATTTTATCGAGGTCATAGACATAATGTATATAAATTTCTTTTTCATAAATTTTTGCTTTACCGAGATTTATTAGGTTTATTCCATTGTTATTCTTTATTTCTTCCAAATGTGTATCTGCGATTATGGATGGTAATCTGTAACAATATATTATATTTTAATTTTGTTCAATCTTATCTTTTGTATTCTATCATTTGTATTCTCATTACTTGCTTTTTTATTTTGTTTCTTTAAACATTTTATCGTTCCAAGTTGTGGATTATATTTTATAACTTTCGCTTTTTTATACATGGGTTTCTTAAATTTTTAAATACGTCTATTAGTTTCTTTTACATAGATTTGTTTCGGAATTTCTAAAGGATTAACATTTTCTTTATAGCGTTTGTCTTTTTCTTTTTGTATTCTAATTTTTACTAGATTTTGAATTTCTCTAAGGTTTTTTGCATGATCTTCTAATAATTTTGAATTTGTTCTAATTTCTTTTGGGTATATATTATTTCTGTCTTTCCCGTATATTATTTCCATTGGAGATAATTGTGTAATAGGTTGTTTTGTATTATTATATGCTATTATGGCTTGCTGTATCATGTTATCTAAAGTTTTATTACGGTTGTCCTTATTATTTATTATTCTTAGGTGTTCTATAATATTACTATGAAATCTTTCGGCGGCATTACTTTTAGGATTATCAGTACAATTTATGTGTAATTTTATGTTATGTAATTTACAATATTCTTTTAGATTTACGTTATCGAATTCAGTGCCTTTATCTACAATAATTTGTTTTGGTAGTGGGAACCATAAAAATTGTTCTTTTAATATTTTTACTACTTCTAATGAGTTAAATACTGAAAATTTATAGAGTATTCCATATTTAGAAAATTGATCAAATAAAGATAAGTATTTTTGTGTATTAAGAGACAATGTATCTAAATTTATAATTTCAAAAGGTCTTTCTGGAGTAGGAGTAAGATTATCTAGTGTTTCAATTGTTTGTCGAAGATATTTGTTTGTTTTACATATTTCACAATTATTAATGTAATTTTGTATATCATTTATCATATTAGGCCAATAGCAATTTTCTTTAAGTTCTCTAATAGTCGCTAGAATACCTCGGTGATTTGTAAAGCCGTTATGAAAATTTGAAATTGTTTCTAATTGCTCATTTTCGTCTGTTATATCCTTTACCATTTTGTTTACAGCTATAATGTTTATGGTATTTGTTTCAAAATTGTTTTTAATTATTTCTGAAGTTAATTTGTCAAGTTCTTGATCGAATATTGCAAAATATTTTATTTTTGGTTGAATATATGATTTAAAAAAATTTAATATATCATCCTTCGTATTTTCACGTGTTATTGATATGTTTAAACGTTGTTTTGATCTTTGAAATGGAATTCTTTCTATATTAATTTCATATTGTTCTCCGTATTTGAATAAGAGTTGATTATCTGCTATATTTATTCTCTCTTCTTTATATTTTATGCCATTTACTGGATTTTCATTACTACTATGTACAGTAGAATTTGTCGCATTATTACTTAGTGTTTCTTGATTGAATTGTTCAGGTAATATTATGATATTAATTTTAATTTCTGTGTCTGAAAATATGTTATTTATATATTCTTTTAATTTGGAATAATCTAGCTTATCTAATCCGCATGAAAGTTTTGGAATATTAATTTCGTAAATTTCGTTTTTTATGCAATAATCTCGTAAATCATTTAGTGCTTTTTTAAACATTTTTATATTACAGTTTTCTTTATAATTTTCTTTAGAAATCAAATGAAATATTTTTTTATCTGGTATGTCTTGTATGATTATATTTCTGAGACCTTCATTTTGTTTTAGGCAAAAATTTTTACTATCAAAAAGTTCATTAATTTCTTTAGCTAAGCCTTTTCCAAAGTGTTTATCTTTTGAAATACAATGTGCGAATATATTGGTGTTTAATATGTTGCCTTGTTTTTCTATAATTCTACGTTTATCACGTATACGAGAAAGAAAGTCAGCTATTTTATTTGTTTTACCGGGTATGTACTCTATGTCAAAATTATATTCTGAAAGTTCTATTTTCCAACGCATTAATTTTTGGTTAGCATTTTTCATCGTAAATAACCATGTGAGTGGTTTGTGATCTGTACGTATTTTAAATTTTCGTCCATATAGGTGTGTCCTGAAATTATTTACTGCCCAAACTATACTTTTTAGTTCTTTTTTCGTTGTACTATAATTTATTTCCGATGTGTTGAAAGTTTTACTTGCATAGGCAATTGGTTTTTCTATGTTATCAATTACTTGGGACAATACTGCACCCATAGCATAGTCTGACGAATCAGTAGTTAGAATGAATTCCTTATTAAAATCTGGGAATGTTAGAATTGGTGGATTTGTTATTAATTCTTTGCATTTGTGAAATGCTGTCTGATATTCTGGTTTTGTGATGTCAATTTGTTTTCCTTTTTTTTGTACTTCTGTAAAAGGTTTTGTTAATTTTGAAAAATCTGGTATGAATCTTCGATACCATGATAATTTTCCTAGAAATGATCTAATTTCTTTTAATGTTTTTGGGATGGTAATGTTTTGTATTGCTTCTATTTTTTGTGGATTTGGTTTAAGACCTTCGTTTGAGATAATAAAGCCTAAATATTCTACTTCATTTTTGAAAAATTCACTCTTATCAATTTGAATTTTTAAATTTGCTGCACGTAATTTGTCAAATACTGCACGTAAATTTTCTAAATGTTCTTCAACTGTATTTCCGAATATTATGATATCAAGATATACTAAACATATTTTATTAACTAAATCTCCAAGTGCAATGTTTATCATACGCTGAAAAGTTGCAGGGGCATTTACTAAACCAAAAGGCATACGGACAAATTCATAATGTCCGGATGGTGTACTAAAAGCAGTTTTTTCTATGTCTTGTTCATTCATTTTTATCTGGTGAAATCCACTATGTAAATCAAGGGTAGAAAAATATTTTGGAGTTCCGATTTTATCTAGCAAAGTATCTATATTAGGAAGGGGATATTTATCTTCTTTAGTTTTTGAATTTAATTTTCTAAAATCTATTACAAGTCTCGTTTTTCGTTTTCCTGAAGCATCTGCTTTTTTGGGTACAATCCAAATAGGTGAATTATACGGTGAATGAGATTTGCGAATTACTTTTTCTTCTAACAATTTATTAATATGTTCTTCAATATCTTGTTCATAAACTTGTGGTAGTCTATAATTTTTTGTATATACGGGTGTATCATCTGATAATTTAATTTCGTGTTTAATTAGGTTTGTAGCTGAGAGTTTTTCGCCTGATTTTGGAAAAAGATCTGAATATTCATTTATAAAATCGTTCAATTTTGTTTTAATAGAAAAGTCTAGGTGTGAATCTCGTATTTGTAAATTATTTGTATTTTCAATTGTATGATGACAAAATTTATATTGTTTATTTAACATAACCAAAGTTTCATTTGCAAAATCTATTTTTACGTCTAATTGTTTTAATATTTTGATACCAAATAATACGTTACATTCTTTATGGAAGTCATGTATATAAAAATCAAATGTGTGTTTTCCTAATTTTAATTTTACTAAAGTTTTTAGGGTCACTTTTCCTTTTGCAGTTCTAAATGTTACTGGTTTATTAATAATTTTGAAATTTTTTGATTTCACAAGTTCATTACTAATAAAATTTATATCTGATCCCGAATCTATTAAAATTTTGAAGTCGTTATGTATTATAGTAGGGATACTTGCTATATTAGATGTCATTACGTGTTTAATTCTATTTCCTGAGGTTCGAGAAAATTTTCATTTTCATCTTCAATTTCGTTGATTTCTAATGGTTTTAATTCTGTATTATAATTTTGTCTATTAATTTGTTGTGTAGACATAGGTGTGGAAAATGTTTGTCTTGTTTGGATTGACATTGGTTGAGGTTTAAAATTTTTATGTGTATGTGTTGCATTATAGATATTTTGTCTTGTAAAATTATTTCTGTTCTGTGTACTTGGTAGTTGTTGTGTTGGTTGTATGGGTTGTGTGGGTTTCATTTTTAATTGTATAGGAGCACTTGGGAATTGTTGTCCTGGGAATTTTGCAGGAGGTGGAATGAATTTGAAATTTTGATTTGTTACTGTTTTCATGGGTGACACATGTAATAAATAATTAAATTCATTATTTAATAAAGACTCACATTCTTCAAGAGTATTTGGATCTGCGTTTATAAATGATCCTTTGTTATTTACTGGAAGTAATTCAATGAAATGGTGTATTACTAATTTTTGAACATGGTCTAATAAAAATTTTGTTTTTGTTTTGTCAGAATTTTGTGTCTCTATTTTTCCTTTATATTTACCAAAATTTTGCATAATATCTTTCAAAGTTTTATATATATTTCCTTGTAATTTTGTATGTAATATATTGTATAATAAAGTTTCAGGTTTTATTCTATCCTCAAAATTGCTTGTGAGATAAGTTTTTAATTCTTCCCAACCTTCAAAATTATTTTCTGAAATAATGGACTGTGCATTTCCTTGAATTTTTGATTTGAATAATCTGAATGCGAAATTTTTTTGTATGTTAGTCAAAGTGTAACTTGTTTCTAATATTAGTTTTACATCTTCACATTCTTTAATATAAGCATGTAAGTTCTTTATATCTCCTGTATATACAGGGATTGGTTCACATAAGGTTTTAATGTCATTAAGACTGATGTTAGTCATGGTGATTGAAAAATTTGGTTGTGGTTCAACTGATAAATTATTTAATAAATCAGAGAGTAATTTAATATTTGTATTTTGAGTGTTTAAATATTCAGTATCTTCGATACCTTCTAATATGTCATCAGACACTTCTTCCAAGATATCAGATAGAGTGTCGGACATAAAATTATAATAGTTTTATTAATTGTCTTGTGATATAGTCCTCACTTGACTGGACAGATTGTTTAAATATAGCTATTATATGACTTAAAAAGTACTTACAATAATAGTAAAGATATGATAATGTTTTCGTACATTCCGACGGAATAGTTCTTGTAGCTTGTAGATTATCTGGGTTCTCTGGCACAGGTGAGATGAAGAATAACTTCGGTATACCTGGCAGCAAGTGTTGAGATAACTTGAAGTTGTCTTAGAAGTGGACCTGGTATGAGTGTTTCTCAGCAGCGATGTACTTCTTGTAGTAATAGGACTGGAGATCGTGAACGATGTTTCGAACAGCAAGATTCTCTGTGATGTACGTTATAGATGGGTCGTATGAATAGACCTCTGATGGGCTACTGTTTAAGCCGTGAATGTTGTAGATACCAATTATGAATATTAAAATATTCAAAGTCGTGAAACGTGTATATATTGTTTGTTCTAACGTTAAAGACTTTTTGGCATCCTACCGACTGCGCCAATTATGTTATTTCGGCTTAATATTTTGAAAAAAATATATTTATTCAAAATAATACAATAGCAGTTAACTTCAATAAAGCTTACAAAAAACTGAATAATGATTAATACAAAGTATCCTATTTATACTCTTATATTCTAAACAATATTTGATAAAATAGTGAATAATACAAGTTATATTGTGCAGCTGCTTTATATTGATACAGCTGTTTATCATCTATGACTATTCCTAATATACGTATTATATATGATTCATTTCCATATACACTTAATATAGGAAGATTCATAATTCTCGCAATATTGATCGATTTTTGTTCGTACTGAAGTTTTACTAGCTGTAGAAGTGGTGGGAGCATTTGTTGACGGGTCTACAGGATCACTCGAATACTCTTCGGAGATTTCCGTACCTTCTTCGACAACGTCTGTTACATTCAACGGAACGTTGTCTTCTTGAATCTCTTCTTGGGAATCTAAAGTAAAATGCACCAGCTAACATCTAAAGCAATAAAATAGATTTCATACTACCTTCTTGACCAAGAGATGAGTCGCTTTCCCAACCATCATCCTCATCTTCACTAAGATATTCCACCTCGGAATCATCTTGGTTAAGCAACTCAAACAATTCCTTGTCGGTTAAAGGCTTATTGCGTGACATTTTGTACAAAAAAAACCTGCTATTGCAGTTTTAATAAAAATTATAAAAAAGTGAGGTTTTATTTACCAGGCAATTATGTGCGTTGGAGTCACAGTGTCCACTACAATGGACGCGAATTCAACAGTAAAAAAACAGAAAACGTCAAAGATAAACTAGAGAAACTTATTCATATATAAAAAAACAAACACTGGTGATCACGTAAAAAAAAAATCAAATGCCTGAGTCGATCCAAAACAGTGATCTAGAGACTAACTGGATAGGCAAATTGGCGGGGTTTCGTGTCACCAAAAAATTTCATGCAACCCGCAAAACTGGAGGTATCGCTATCTCTTTTTACAACATGACCGTCGAGTCATGAATTTTTTAACTGGGAACGCAATACAGTGAAAATGTAATCTAAAATAGATTGTAATATTATTTTGAAATTATTTATGTTCATGGAACCCAAAAAGATATATTACATTATTTAATGAATAAAATGTCGAAATCATGAAAAATAGCCTAAAATACTTTTAGAAAATTTGTAAAAATTCAACATATGAAAATAACACCATTTGAAAACAGTAATAATTTATTTAAGAAATACAAATACCATGACAAAATTAAAAATACCATAACAACTACAGAATATACATTAGTTATTTGTATAACAAGTGCTGAAAGTGATCCTTTGTCGAACCAAAACGAAAGCAATCGATTGTGTTCGATAAAGGACTTTCAGCACGTTTTATACACACTATTTTTTCTACTCCTGCAAGAGACGAAAAAAATTAAAAGGAAATAAAGATTATTATTATTATATGGAATTTTGCAGCACACTTTGCTACAAACGCCTACTTTCAAAATTGAAAAATGTTTTGAAAGTATTTATTTCAGAGCAGGAGTAGAAAAAATAATTTTTATACATTACTAAATAAAATTGTCTTCGTGAGTTTAGCTCTAATTGAAGCTTTATTGCCCTGAAGTGCTAAATTTAATTTGCGGGCATGCGCCCGCCCTCTAATTTTCATAAATAATTGAGTTATAAATTTTATTAACTGAACTTCATGTAATTCTTCCTCCGCGGAACTAATCGGATGTAACGGAGTAAATAAATACATTTTTTCGGAAAAAATATTTACATTATGTACGGTGACATGTTTGCTAATGTTCCTTGTATTAAGCTCTTTACATAATATTCTTAACATTTTCTCACAATTTTTTAAAATAGAAAAAACAATATTTTTCGGTATTTTTAACCCCCCTCTATTAACAAAATGTGTAAAATGAGTTTCTGTTAATGTTGCAGAATAATTGTGCTTTAAAAATTTATTTTCCACTATTAAATTTATGCAATGAATGCAATTTAATTTTTTAATTTATTTGAAAACAATATATCCTGCAATATAATGTAAAATATTGTCTACATACTCATTTAATTCAATGTTATTTGCTAAATTTACAATATTATCGTCAATACTGTCTTCATTATGTTTTTCAATTAATTTGCGATCTGCTGATCTAAATTCAAAGACCGTTGGACAATAATGCTCAAAGTTCGTTGTGTTAGCATTTTTACTGGGTTCTATTTTTCCACTAAACAGCATTTGTCTTAACGCCCAAGTAAATTGCTGGGTACTCGGATTATTGTTCCAGCCTCCTCTTTGCCTTATTGCTGAGAAATATAATTCGATGTGGTCTTGTGACACCTTGTATGGTAAAAAATATCTTAGATCATTCATGCTCAATAAATATTTTGTTAAATTTAACATGCTTTGCATACTAGCAATAAACCCACAAACAAAAGCTTTTCTAGCGTGTTTCATAACCGGTATACCATCTACCTTTAATCCCTTTAAATATTCTTCAGCTTCATTAAAAAAATATGAAATAATTCTAAATTGTCGGGCCGCATTGGGGTTTTATATCCTTTTCCAAAAATGTTTCTAACGTTTAAATTATCAAATATCCTGTCTATCATTCTAATAAACTTTACTGTTTCTTCACAGCCAATAAATTCCGCTTCATTGGAATATAACAAAAAATCTAGCGCATCTGCTACTCCGAGTTTGACATTCATGATTTTATTTTTAAAATTGACGTTCGCAGCACTTAAATTATTTGCAAAATTTAATTCGGTTCTCTCTTGGAAAGAATTTAAACGTTTAATATATTCCCACCACTGAAATATATACTAACTGGAATGCGCGTACGAACCGTGACCGTGAAGCATATTGAAAGCCTGCTGCTGGAGTAGTCGGCAAACATCGAGACAGTTCGTGAGTAGACGGAAGCGTGCTGCTGGAGTAGTTGCAAACATCGAGACAATTCGTGAGTAGACGGAAATTATTTCGTGTGGCGCATGTTTAAATAAATGAAGCATAATATGAAACAAAGCGATCAGCTATGATACGAGTTATTCGGCTAGGTTCGGTTCGGCACGAACGTGGCCGAACAGGACCAGCCATTATTCTTCAATGAGCTTCAGTGCAGCGTATGCTGATAGGTAGAGTATGCGAGTTTCAGTTAGTATATATTTCAGTGATTCCCACGAAATTATTCCCTCGGGCGATTCTAAAAATTTATCAGAAAAACAATTTCTAGCTAATTTTAGCATATGTCAAGGATCAAGTATAAAATTGACATGAACATCGTTTTTTCAGGATGTGGAAAATGGGAAACTATATTTTCATTATTTAATGTGCACCCCAATATTTGTCCTGTTTTAATGTTGGCAGGTGCACCGTCACACATTACTGAATTAACCTCTATATTAATATTATGCAAGAGGGTTATTGCTGTGATTATTAATTCCGCTTGAACATCGGCGTTAACAGAATTTGTAAAAAAATAGGCTATGGGGCACTTAAATGGATGAGAATACGAGACAATTATAAATACTAAAGCTTATGTAGCAACCGAAGCATCCAATCCCTCCACAATACCACCGTAATCTGCTAACCCTGAATATTTTCCTGTATATTCATTAAATGACATGTTACTACGAATATGCATGCTATCAATGATAAGACCAACATGTTCCAAATATTTATTCTCCGCCACCTGACCATGCAAATAATTGAAAACCTCCGCAAGGAAACCAGGATTACAATCATGAGATGATAACCAATTTCGAATAGTTCTAGATGCCGGTAAATTTATATGTGGCTACGAACTCGTAAGCTTTAGGCGAATAATAGTGTAATGTCAAAGCAAATTTTTTCATGTTTTCGTTATACCTCCGCCTATTCTTGTGTTTTTCTGAAAAACTGCTTTCTTGAGCTATGATGTCCTGCATAAATTGGGAAAAATGTCCCTCAAGTAATTCAAGAAGATTAACTGAATTAGCAGATTTTTCTTCAAGATGTTCCAGGAGATCTTTAACGGTCTTTAACTGCGCATCACGTCTGCTCAGCGATCGCTGCAAAGCTCTAACTTTCTTTTTCAATTTCGCCTTTCTGGGTGTGTCCCCGCCTATCTTTGGTGGAGATGTCTGGGTACCCAAAGTTGTGTCCAATGGCATGATGATAGTCGTTGAGATCAACTAAAACAAAATAAATAAATAAATAACCCGATAAAACCAATCCTAAAATTTATGTCAAGTTTTTCATCAATCAGTATATAGGAACAAAAAGTATTAATGCTCGCAGAAAAATAACAGTCTAAAAAGTTTGAAGGTAAATGGTATTTTTTATTAATGTTCATAAATCTATTACTAAGAATTTTGAAAACGAAAATTATTTGCTATCTTTCACATTCATTGAAATGATTAAGAAGTAAATTTATGAGGCATATCCACATGGGGTAAGGTAAATGCTATTTCCAACAAGGTTTATTAGAACCGTTAGAAACCATAAGCCTATTACTGGGAATTTTGAGAACAGATTGTTGAAGACAATTACTTGTAAATATCCGAAATTGGTGAAAAGATTAAAGAGTAATTGTAGAAACATTTAGCAGGATTAAGTGCACAGAACTATACATATAAAGTAAATGCTATTTTCAAGCAAAGATTAGGAATTTTGAAAGCGGATTATTGTAAATAATTACTTAAGAATTTCTGTAATTAGTGCCAATACTGACAGCTAAATTTAAAAGGATAATTAGATAAATACTGCTTTCAACAAGGCTTATTACTATTAAATGCATTGGTAATATTGATATTTGTAAACAATAATACACAATTTATGCAAAAATTAATAAGTAATTTAATCGTTCAATTGATTTTTGAAAGTTATTTACCTCGCCATCATCTGGTGCCTGCACAGGAACAGATGGTTGGGTACTACTTCCTGGAACTGTTTGCGCTGGACAGAATGAAGCTGTAGTTGGTTCGTTTTCCTAAAAAATAAAATTTTCTTAATATTGTGGATAATTGAAACTGAACAAATATTTAAAATTAATATATTACCGTCTCATCACAGGAAATAGCATTGAATTCTTCATCACATAAATTATGAACGCCTTCATCACACTCGGAGAGTCGAGGAATCTATATAATAAATATATAAATTAAAAAATAAATATTTTATTTTGTAGACATTTATTATTTAACAAAAATTCATTCCGCGAAAATCCGACTATTAACGAACGTTATTTTGGTATTTGCTTATTAATGATTTTGTTGGGTTATATCGAAAATTATAAATATAAATTGTGGAATGAATAATATTTCATAAAATTTTTATTTTAGTTCTTCAAAAATGTTCAAATTATTACATCGTACCGTTGATAGAAAAAGACATTTGAAAAATGATCAGTTTTTTAATTATGGCTATTTTAAATTTCCGAATTGTAAAATAACAAACTTGACAATTGGACCAGCGGCAGTTTTGCTCTCTAGCGACAATGATCGAATTTTCAAGTGTGGTAATTTCCATATAAATATATTAGTTAATCGAGTTGTTTGGTGTAATTATTTCGATTATGTTATTTTTGGTTTGTGTCACTTTTCTATCAACGGAGCGATATGTTCCTGCATAAATAAGAATTCAACTTTGTTTCTGGAGAACATGTTGTTAACATAAATCGCTTTATTACTTACCTTCGTGATTTTTGGTATAGCTCCAGATTTCAAATTATTCCCTTCGTAATCATCAGCAGAGAAATGATCACTACAAACTCTCCAATGATTTTTGGGCTCTTAACCAATTTTATTAACACTTTCCACCCACAACAGTCGAAGTGAAATGTCCTTTGGAAATCTGTACATGATTGAAAACATTGTTACTCAAATATGTTTCGCTAATTCATTTGATATATTAAAGTTTTAATAATATTAAAAGATTGATAAATAAAAATTCCAATAAAGTTAACCTTATTTAGCTCAAAATTTATCACAATAGCATAGCATATCTTTATTAGCTTACCTGTGCATTTTTGGTTTACTCGGCATTCCGTATATATTGGGACAACCACGAACTACACACTTTATCACCATTTTATAAAATTATAAAATATCTTCGTCTTCTAACCACGTGCAAACACCAACGCTGAAGATGAAACTGACTGAGCCAGAGAAAAAGAGACACCACCGCCACTGGTCCAACAAACTCGTTACGAGGAAAATTTTACGCATGCGCATATTCGCTATAAAAAGGAATAACACTACAAAATAGACAAAGACAGCGATACCTCCAATGGTGCTCGAGTGACAGAACCATGAGACAGCCCCTTGATTCATTTCCCTATGCTAAAGCATTGGCGGTATTTCGTGTTTCCTATCCAGTTAAAGATTATTCATATCACTGATCCAAAATGACTCAAATAAAATATTCTTATCGACCTGGCACAGGTCTCTGCAATTCTGCTGGAAGCAGAAAATATTTAATACATTTTTTGTTTCTCCTACCACACACAGATGTCGCCACTATGTTATATGGTAGAAAACTGTGTAATCTTTACGCACAGTATTGCAGAATAATGTTATAAGGCAGAATTCATTTAAAAAAAAATCGCTATGACTGAAAGGGTTAAACTAATAAAGCTTCGGCAGTAACAAAATCTGTTTCAGAATGCAATACATTTTCAACATGATAAATGTTAGTTTTATTTTTTCTATCATTCCTTGCTAATAAGCGAGAATTTCGGCTACGCTAGTGGAAGCTTTGTCTTCATGCTTTAAAATGGGCAAATTTTTGGAAAATACAGCAGTTTTTTTTAATAAATATTTTCGTTTATTTGTATTAACATCTAAAAAAGAACATATACTCATTGCAAATAAAACGTTTCCTGTTACAGGATACATACCTCTGGTAAAGTTATCACTATCAGCAAAATGTAAAGAGCAGACCGAGCAGACCTTCATAAATTTAGAAACTGGTTTCCTTATTTTAAATTTTATTATTCATTCTTTTCGCCGGTCAATTTTCTCTTTATCTCAAAATTTGTTCTCGATAATAACATAATCTTTATTTTTTTGAGGGAAAGAATGGTAACTTGCATATTCTGTTTTTCTAAATAACGACTTGCATTGAGGTACAAAACAGTAAATATTACTCATTTATATATATACTTGTCTTGGGGTATCTACGGAACCCTCGACTTACGAGACCCAATAGATAAATATGCGCTGTAGAATCTAGAAGAATTGATCTTTTCAGATATGTTAAAAGTTTTTATATGGTCATAATAGTTTTAGAGAAATTAGCAATTTTGCAATCACCTAATAAGTAAAGGTATGGAACCCTCACCTGTCGATAATAAAGACAACTTTTTCCGTGATTCAACACTGGGTAATTCAAGCGGCAAATAAAATTTGAATTGTGTGACTTGTGAAGTTAGTAAAATATTAGTATTAGTAATAATTTATAAACTATATATTATTGTTTTAAATAAATATGTGTTATAAATATTCTATTCTTATTTTCCAACATCATGTTTATTGTAATACAAAATAATAAATAATTTTAATGAACTGTTTTTATTCTCTCGTAACTTATGTCCCGGTCGAAACATGAAATAATATCGTAAACTGAGTAGGAATGTAATGAATCACATGTCAGATTTTTATCGTGATATTCGAATGTGTACCCTGAGTAAATTAATACCCCAACTTAGTACACGTATACGCATTGATTTTAGTTATTTATGCAGTAATTGTAAAAGTATATATATAATTATATATATTTCTTGAATAAAGAGTGGTAAATAGATATTTTACAAAATTTAACGCAATAAGCAATCAATGAGGCTTCATAACCAAGAGGCATAAGTACGAATTATATGGTCAGATTGTCATGACGAAAAGATTATTTAAAATGTGCGTACAACAAAAATTCAATTTCATGAAAAAATGTCGATACGCCTGAAATATTACTATTTATGATAAATAAGTAAATTTCATTGTACTTATTGTTTTCAATGAAATTAATGAAGGAAGTAACGTGTAATTCGAGACACAGGACCGAACTCTGATCATACTGTACCCGAAAGTACAGAAATCACCTCGCCCAGACCCGGCTCTGAAATTTTGTATGCCTATGAGGTATTTATCTCAAAAATAATCCATAAACGATTGACAGAGAAACATCTATGCTAGTCAACTGCTCGATAATAACCCTCAATTTGTTATTCAGTCTGTCTTTCATATCTCTGTATGTATATGTACATACATGATAATGATATCTTCGGTTTAGACATATAGAGATGCTTATTATCGAAATCATATATCCATCAGATGATAGATTTGGCCATAAAGTTTATTAAAATTTAACGGAAAAATGTGAAATAAACATATTTATATTGTATACATTTTTACGTAGTTATTTGCACTAGTAGAAATAGGAATTAATAAATAGGTATACAAATAAACTTTATTTTAATGAACATGCCTATTATATTACGTACATTTTTCTTTTCCAATAAATTAAATAGAACATACCATTCTCAAGAGAATGTTTCTTTCAAAACAATATTAATAGTTATAAATTAAAGAACGTGACTACAATCCCGTACGCGGGATCGTTTTAAATAAAATTAAATCACGATAAGGCGATAATGTTCGGGAATTGTACAAATTAAAAAAGAAAACCCAAACGCGGGATCGTTGTTGACTAGTTTACTTGTATATTTCTCTAAATAGAACAATAACCTAACCTAACGCGTAATAATACTGGGCCCGCGTTTTCTAAGCCTGTGTTTTGTGCGTTGGGTTATGTAATGCTGAGGAGTCTTTGGAGAAATTGCGTAAACCACACCTCATCGGGAATAGTTTCTAAACGATCCCGCGTTCGGGACTGTAGACACTTTCTAAATTAAATAATTTTATTACAATTAAATTTTAAGGAAAGCATAATTTTAATATTATAGGACGCGAGCAGTTATGTATTTTTTTGGCCTTGGTTGAAGAATAAAAAACTTACATGACTGCTCGCGTCCGATGAATTACGAACTTGTTCTTAAACATCCAAAATGAACTAAATTAAAACCAACATTTTGACATACAGTAGAACCCCGGTTATCCGAGGTAACGTGGGGGACACCCTCCTCGGATACCTGAAAACTCGGATAATCCGGATTTATTTTTCGTATACACTTAACTTGAACTCCAACCAAATAAATTATGCGAGTACGTATACTTCTCTATAGCGAACGCAAATTTGCATGCTAAAAATAGTCTAAAATCATAAATAGGGGAACCACTCACACGGATCAAGGGGATTCCCCGTCGGTCCCGACGATTTTAAATGGAAGTATTTTAGAAGCTCGTTTAATACGGATATTGGGTCTTTAGATTAGTTGGGTTAATCCGGATCATAGACGCACGTACCTCGCATATTGGGTCTTTAGATCGGCTCGGTTAATCCGGAACTCGGATAATTGCGACTCGGATAATCGGGGTTCTACTGTATTTACTATTATAAATATAATTTCCCTTATTTCTAACTTTTTCTATCATATTAATTCTTTCCTTGTTATCAGGGTGTAGTTTCATAAATTTCATCAGTTCGTGTCTGTGGCAGGTTATAAGATGACGAGGTAATTTTATGACCAATTTGGTAGTAGTACTTGCAACATTGTTTTTTATTTGATCTTTTACGGTGCTACTTTATTAGGTTCTTCAGACTTGCTTTCGACTGGGGTTGTAATAGTCGGCTGTGTAAATTACATTTATTTAATTATATTGAGATATTGTTATTAATGCCATAAAATATTTACCCATGTCTTTGTCATTGGAAAGACTCGCAGAATCTAAATTTTCGAATGATTTCTTGTCAGAAGATAGTGGCAAACTCGAACTTGGAGAGTTTCTTTTGGTGCTGTATTATTTTCTACTTGCTCTAAAATATTAACATATAAAAATAATTTTTTAAAATTAATAATTTGTGTTATTTTCGACAAATGTACAATATATATTTAAGAAAGTACGGAATTATAGTATTTAAATATTCAGTTATATTTAAAGAAATTATTATTCCGGATGGCCATTAAAAAACTAATTCTGTTTAAAACTCCATAACGCCGGAGAATATAAGATCTCGATTTGAAATTTTTATTTTTAATTATTGGAAAGTATTTTTATATAGCAAATTTCAAAACTTTATTTAGAAAAACATTGAATGACTATTTTCTAAATTTGCCATTGATAATCAGTATCTAGCATAAATTAGGCGACTGATAGAAACTGAAAAAAATTTCAGAAAATTATCAACGTGTAATAGTAGATTTGAATGGTAAATTTAAAAATACGTTATTCACTTGTTTTAAAAGTTTCCAATTTTTCTGGGAATACATCTCAATTAGTTGTCTATATGAGATAAAAATTTCAAATCGATAGCTCAATGTAATCCGGAGTTATGGAGTTTCAAGCAGAATTCGTTTTTCAATAGCAACTCGATTTTTGCATTGCCTACGTTTTCAAATTCAGAGCTGTAATTGAAAGAAATTCTTAAGTTTATTATAAACCAAGAAAATATTAATCCTTATTTTGAACATGATAAGCTTATTAATAATATTCAGTGCAAGTTTTAATATGTGTATTGTAAGTAAATAGCCATTTTTCAAGGTTTTGATGAAGAAAAGGTCTTATTGATCCAGTATGAATAAAATTTATTAAATTGTCCTTGGACGTTTCGGACCACAGTGGTTCATCTTCAGCTTTTATAATTAAGATGAATCACTGTGGTCCGAAACATCCAAGAACAATTAAATAAAATTTCTTCATACTGGATCAGTAAGACCTTTTCTTCATCAAAATTTTGAAAATTTCAACTTGACCCTTCACATATTCAAGATAAATAGGCATTTGTTAAACAAATTGTGTTTCATAAGTTCATAATATTATATACTAATAAATCAACTAATATTTTGTTCCTGTTTATACATTCCATCTTGTAAAAGCTACTGTATTAAACACATATTGCTTTGGTACCTAATATCAGGTAGTATTAATAGATATCAAGATATATGTACATTATCCTGTTATAAAGTGGAAAAGTATGGTAAAAAAGACCAAGAGACATTATATTAAGCGGGCATATATTACATTTATTTAAATTTTTGCATTGCATTAAATTAAAGGAAAGTGGTAAATGATAGTAAAATAGGAAAAATTAAAGAATGAGACGCGGCCCGCTAAGAAAATTGGGTTCCATACATATACTTTTTGGGTAATGAAAGGTTCCGTACATTACCCATTACAAATATAGGGAGTTTCAGTTTTTTTTAGTTTATTAAAATTGGAGGACACACACACATACACACACTTCACTGTACTGTTAAAAACATATTGCTATGGCACCTAATACCTAGTAGTATTAATAGATATCAAGATATATAAGTACAACATTATCCTGTTATGGGGCTAGAAAATATTTTTAATGTATGGGACCCGTTGGGCTCGGTAAGACGTAATTTAACAATATTTACACAATAAAATGGAAAAGTATGGTAAAAGACCAAGAGACATACTAAGCGGGCATATACTATATTTATTTCAATTTTTGAGTAGCATTAAATTAAAAGAGAATGGTAAATGATAGTAATATAAGAGAAATTAAAGTATGAGACGCGGCCCGCTAAGAAAATTGGGTTCCATACATATACTTTTTAGGTGATCAAAGGTTCCGTACATTACCCATTACAAATATACGGAGTTTCAATTTTTTTTATTACAATTGGAGTACACAGTAACACACACATACACACACAAACCCACTCACTCACTCACACACACACAACATTATCCTGTTACGGGGATAGAAAAATATTTTTAATGTATGAGACTCGTTGGGCTCGGTAGGACATAATTTAACAATATCTACACAATAAAATGGAAAAGTCTGGTAAAAAGATCAAGAGACATTATACTAAGGGGGCATTTATTACATTTATTGCAATTTTTGCATTGCATTAAATTAAAGGAAAATGGTAAATGATAGTGACAGGTTAGTGTTAATAAGCTGCTAAGTGATGTAGAATACATTATAGAAAAATATAACGATAACAACAAAAATCTATGTAGAGCGCAGGTTACCAATGTCATTACAAATTACCTAAATAAACCAACAACTAACACTTATATACAATATATTTGTATACGTATACAAAAAAAATATTTCTAAAACAAAATCCCGATCTAATTGTCACCCAATCTGATAAAGGAAACGTAACAGTAATAATGGACAAACAAACATACAATAACAAATCCGAAGAAATACTAAATGACACAAACTCATACAAACGACTAAACCGAGACCCTACCAGTATTATACAACAAAAAGCAAACAAACTAGTATCCCAACTTAAAAACACAAATGCAATAACCCCAGATACAGCTAAAACACTTACAATATACAACTCCACAGCACCTAAATATTACGGACAACCTAAAATACACAAACCTACACTATCACTAAGACCTATCATATCTTCCATAGATGCACCTAACAGTAAACTAGCCCAATATATCACAGACAGACTGACAGACGCCTATGACAAAGACAATCCCTATTACATTAAAGACTCGTTTCAATTTGCCGACTTCATAAATGAATTTAAATTACCCGAAAACTATATACTAATCAGTTTGGATGTTGTATCGTTGTTCAGTAACATTTCAGTACAGTTAACCATCGATAGTATAAATGAAAAGTGGGAAACTATAACTGATTACACAACTCTTACAAAAAATGACTTCATTCAGATAACAAAATTCATCTTTGACACCAGTTACTGTGTCTACAATGGTCAATACTATAAGCAAACACTTGGAAGTCCAGTGGGTGCAATCTGCAGTCCAATAGTAGCGCAATATGTCATGGACACACTATTAGAACATTGTATTCCACAACTAGACTTTGAACTGCCATTCTTGAAGAAATTTGTCGACGACATTGTGACAGCTGTACCTCGTGATAAAGTGGAACATATACTATCCATCTTCAATAACTACAATTCGCATCTCCAGTTCACAGTGGAAATAGAACAAAATAATACTTTACCATTCCTAGACACATTAATAACAAGAGATCAACAAGGCCTATTAAAATTAAACTGGTATACAAAACCCATATCATCCCAACGTTATGTCCACTTTCACTCTGAACAACCTCTACAAATGAAAATCAACGTCGTTCGAGCACTAAAAAACAGAATACTGAAGATCTCACATCATTCGTACCACCAAGAAAATTTACGTAAACTTAGAGAAGTGTTAATCAAAAATGCTTACCCAAAAAACTTGCTGAACGTGTTACTGTTCAATGAACAACAATTCAATACAATACAAACCGACACACAATCAAATACTGAAACCAACAATAACGACATACAGACTGACAATAACAACATAAAATACTGCTCACTTCCATACATAAACAAGATTACCAAAAACATAACCAACATAGTCCAGGACGACACAGTACGCATAGCTAACAAAAGTTGTCTCACAGTTAAAACAATATTCAGTAAACTAAAAGAAAAAACACCTAAAATGCAAAATTCTAACATCGTATACAAAATCCCATGTCAAAATTGCAATTTATGTTATATCGGGCACACATCCAGACAACTTTCTGGCAGAATTACTTCACATAAAAGCGATATAAAAAGAAAACCTCATACAACATCCTTATCCCAACATTGCGTAACAAACAAACATACCATGGACTTTGACAATACAGACATATTAGATACAGAAAAAAATTACAATAAACGATCGTTTTTGGAAATGTATCATATACAAAATACCAACAATACTATGAACAAAAAAACTGACCTTGATAACCTGAGCCCTATAAATTGTAATTTGTTTAAACTTATTAATAACAACAGAATACTTCAAAACCAGGATACTGAAACTTGAGCGTTGACATGGCTACACCTATTTCAAATTAAACCGCTTTAAAATTTACCGCCCATTTCACATCCTGTACCAACATTACACCAAAACAAAATATAACTTGTTGCGCAACTACAACGTACTTTAACATGTGATTTAGTCAAAATTATTATAAGTTTTATTTTTGTAAATTTTAACTAAAATAATGTCAAAATTCTTCTGTTTTATAAAATCAATGACTTATAAACAACTTCACCAAAACGTAAGTTTTTTTAAAATCAAATTATTTTATACACTTAACTAAAAACACGAAAGCTTGACAGATTTTAAAAGAATCAACTTTAATTAAAGCCCACAATCCACTGACACACCCACAATATTTTCCTCCTTAATATATATATATATATATATATATATATATATATATATATATATATATATATATATATATTTACATTTACATCCCACTGCCATTGTGGCGTCCCCTATGTAATTTTCTACATTCAAAGTGACGCCCTTGTGAATGAGACGTCCGTATACCGGACGTCATATACACATTGCCTTATAAATTCTAACATCGTATACAAAATCCCATGTCAAAATTGCAATTTATGTTATATCGGGCACACATCCAGACAACTTTCTGGCAGAATTACTTCACATAAAAGCGATATAAAAAGAAAACCTCATACAACATCCTTATCCCAACATTGCGTAACAAACAAACATACCATGGACTTTGACAATACAGACATATTAGATACAGAAAAAAATTACAATAAACGATCGTTTTTGGAAATGTATCATATACAAAATACCAACAATACTATGAACAAAAAAACTGACCTTGATAACCTGAGCCCTATAAATTGTAATTTGTTTAAACTTATTAATAACAACAGAATACTTCAAAACCAGGATACTGAAACTTGAGCGTTGACATGGCTACACCTATTTCAAATTAAACCGCTTTAAAATTTACCGCCCATTTCACATCCTGTACCAACATTACACCAAAACAAAATATAACTTGTTGCGCAACTACAACGTACTTTAACATGTGATTTAGTCAAAATTATTATAAGTTTTATTTTTGTAAATTTTAACTAAAATAATGTCAAAATTCTTCTGTTTTATAAAATCAATGACTTATAAACAACTTCACCAAAACGTAAGTTTTTTTAAAATCAAATTATTTTATACACTTAACTAAATACACGAAAGCTTGACAGATTTTAAAAGAATCAACTTTAATTAAAGCCCACAATCCACTGACACACCCACAATATTTTCCTCCTTAATATATATATATTTACATTTACATCCCACTGCCATTGTGGCGTCCCCTATGTAATTTTCTACATTCAAAGTGACGCCCTTGTGAATGAGACGTCCGTATACCGGACGTCATATACACATTGCCTTATAAATTTGTTTCTGACATCAGGGGGTCCTCTAATACCGTATAGCATGGAAGTCAGAATAATAGCGGTATGGAAAATGTATATTTTTTGTAGTTCAAAATAATTCCACTTGCTTGGTGTTTGACAAATTTTGGTAAAATGTTTTAAATTGTACATATGTGACTATATATATATATATATGCAAAATTATTTTAATTTTTTTAAGTCGTTAGTACATTTACAATCTGGTTTTTAAATTTTAGTTTTAAATTTTCTGTTAAAATGATCATATCGCTCATGATGCTACTGTGACGTCACGGTCTAGTACAGTGTAGTACATATGTTGTAATCATAATGAGTTCTTTAGTTTTTATCTTTTTTCTTACAAAAAATGAATTCTAAAACGTATAAGTAGTGTAGGTACAGTACCTCAGTGTACTAATTCTTTTGTCGAAACAGCTGAAAAGTTATTTGTTCACGTGCCTAAAAGAATTAAAGATCGAAAGAAGTGACTTGAACTCGTCCGAAGAGATCCATCACAACTTCAATATATTTTTGCGAAGATCACTTTGATGTAAGTTCAAATGTTTTATATTTAATAATAGTACCTACAATAGCGAACTCTAGGTGAAACAATATCTAATAGAATATTAAGAAAACGCTCTCCATGTTTCACAAGATTTCAGCGTCTGAATCAATCTTTCGTCCATCATCAGATACCGGCCATGCTCAGCTAGTAACCATAGATGGGTTTCGCTCTCGTTAGAGCTCATCAGTATGGTATAACTGCCGTCTTTTTGCAGAGACAATTCCCAGCTAAGCATGGCGAAAGATATAAACATCGCATAAAAGATAGTTGACTTAAGAGAAAAATGTACCCACATGCAGAGCCATCTATCGAAAAATCGCCAAAAAGCTATATTTTTGAGATGTTTTATAAGATGTTTATATCTTTCGCTATGCTCAGTTGTGAATTGTCTCTGCAAAGAGACGGCAATTATACCATACTGATGAGCTCTAACGAGAGCAAAACGCGTCTATGGTTACTAGCTGAGCATGACAGGTGTCTGATGATGGCCGAAAGGTTGATTCAGACGCTGAAATCTCGTGAAACATGACGAGTGTTTTTTAATATTTTATGTTTTATATTTATTTTACTATGAATTAGTATATGTTAGAAATCTTTTGTGCCTACTTATTGTAATCTGTAAAGATGAAGGTAACATCTTGAGGTTTTGTTGATAAAATGAAAACATATACAGTGATACCTCGGTTAATGATCTTAATTCGTTCCGAAAACGTGCTTATAATCCGGAGCATTCGTATATCAAAGCGAATAACTCATAAAAAATAATGGAAACCCCAATGATTCGTTCCACACGAAAAAATTTATTCAAAATGATTATTAAAAAATAAAAAGTATACTTATAAGTATCGACGAAACTATCTAGGGACATATGTTTCTGCCTTTTTTTTCATAATCTTTTTTTGTCGTCTTCGGCACATGAGATTTCCTCTACAAGCTCTTGCTGATGCTCACGATGGAGATCCAATAGTTCGTCGGTGGTCAACTCTTGGCTATGTTCCTCCACCAGCTCTTCAATGTCGTCCTCATTCACCTCCAAACCCATGTTCCTCCCCAAGGATACAATCTCATCGACAACTGGCAGTTCCTCTTTGTGAGCTAATCCCTCGGTATCTCCAAGAACGAAGCAGGCCACAGTTTTCTCCAAGCAGAATTGAGCGTTCTCTTAGTGATCACATTCCAGGCTTTGTCGATGATCTTGAGACAGTTCACGAAATGGGAATGATTTTTCCAAAATTTTCGGAGAGTAAAATTTGTTCCTTAGGTTACCTCAAAGCATCGCTGAAATAATGTTTTGGTGTAAAGCTTTTTAAAGTTTGAAATGATTTGCTGGTCCATGGGCTGAAGTAGTGGAGTGGAATTAGGAGGAAGGAACTTTACATTAATGAACTCGAATTCCTCCAGTATGTCATCCTCGAGACCTGGACGATGGGCAGGAGTATTTTTCATAATCAGCAAAACTTTGAGTGGCAGATTATTTTCTAAAATATATTTTTTTCACTGCAGGACTGAAGACCTCGTCGATACACTCAACGATCAAGGTACGAGTTACCCATGCTTTGCTGTTTGACCTCCACATAACGTTTAACTGACTCTTCTGTACCTTGCATTTCTTGAAGGTTCGTGGATTCTCGGAATGATACACCAGCAAGGGCTTACTTAATTTTAAAAACCCCTGTTGTATTAGCACAAAACAAGAGGGTGAGACGATCTTTCATGGGTTTGTGAGCAGGCATTGCATTCTCTTCTACATTAATGTAAGTTCTCTTTGGCATCTTTTTCCAAAAAAAGCCCTGTCTCGTCGCAGTTAAAAACTGGCTGCCGCACAATACTATGGATACCACTTCTCTTCTTAAAGTTGTCAAACCACCCCTTTCTCACTTTGAATTATTCTTCATTCCTTGTCGACGTACCTGACAGTTTACTTATAATCTTTGCCTTCTCGCAGATAAAGTTTTCCGTCACAGTATCACTTGTTGTTTCTCGTTTATCCACACAAGTAAATTTTCTACATCTTCCAGAACACGTTTCTTTGATAGTCACGTGACTCCTTTTGCTAAATCTAGTCCCCTTAATTATTTTTTATTCTTTAATATTGTGCAAATCGTCGATGTAGACTTGTTATAACCCTTTGAAGCACAGAATATAAAATCTTAAAATTATACGTATAAAACTTTAAGTTACATTATTTAGGCTGTGACCGATGTTGCATTTTAGCATTTATTATTTAGGATTTAGGTCTTCTTCATATAAATACAACTCTCAGTGGCACATTAATGGTATCCATTGGTTTGTATGGCAACACTTTAGAACCAGAAAAATGAATTATACATTTCAATTTAATTTGATGCTTCAGATTAATTTATTATTAATATTATATTTCATAAAATAGAATCTAAGAAGCTATTCTTTGACAGTAAATTTGACGTTTTGCACAAACTACAGCAACGAACATGATTTGTTTAATTAGTGCGCGTTAACTTCAAGGCATAGTGTGCTCCTGCAAAACCCTAAAATCTAATTCCTAAAATTCTAAATAAACACTAGATTTAGGGCATATAAATTTAGGATTTAGATATTAGTGGGGTGATGAAAGTGTAACACAGCCATAATATGACTTCAATAAAAGGAAATAATTGATATTTAACGAAAAAATATGTTAACTTAAACAATTTTAGATGGTTACACTGTAAAAACTGGAGTGTATTAATGGATGAAAAATTTACTTATGTAGAAATATCTATTACATAGGCACTGGGTTTCATTAGTTTAAATGGTATGTAATAAAACAGTTTTTTTTCTCCGAAAGATATAATCATACTTTACATTTCGTAAAAGATCATTTTGTGCGATGAGGTTGTTTTGCAGTACCACAAAAAGCCGGCTAACATTCACTGGAGATAAATGTCTATAGGGCCTGGTACTCTCTTGTCTACATTAGCTCCAATTAGGGCTGTAATTATTCCGCATTTAAAGTTCTTACTAGAGTTATGCTGCTTATATATATATTTTTTGAGTAAGATGAATGAGTTGATTATAAGTGCCAAAAATCGGGTAGTACCACTTTCGCCTTTTACGGTCTATATCGTTGTATGATTTCAGCATGTCTGCTTTATCTACACAACCCATATATTTTCGATAACCCGCAACAATTTCAGGGCATTTTACACCTGTAAGAGTACTATCTTTTTCTCTTTTCTCAACAATACAGTATTTCAGGGGCGAATAAATTGCGGGCAGCAACTGTACAGTTATTTTGTCTTTCCATCGAACACAACTCACTTTATCACTTTTTGTGAAACAGTCCCATTCACCACGATTTATTTGCATATCTGATAATAATTTTGTAGGCAAATTGCGTCTATTGACTCGCACAATTCCACATGAATAAATTTATTTTGGTCGTAACTCATGTATAAGGTTTACTGTAGTGAAAAAAGTTGTCAAAATAAACATGATGGCCCTTTCCGTTAAGACCCTGTGTCCTGTCAAAAACTATACTTTCGCCTAATGGAATTTCTCTTTCATTTTCTGGCTTCCCTGTATAAATCTGAAAATCTGTAATATATCCTTCTTTGTCAGCACGTACACAAATTTTAAACCCTCTTTTTATAGGTTTATGCGGTATATATTGCTTGAAGCCAGTCCGCCCTTTAAATTCCACCATGCTTTCGTCCACAGCTACTTCTTTGGTTGTATTATAAAAGCGTTTATAATTTACTCTCAACATTTCAATATATGAACGAATTTTATATAAATTGTCAAATCCTGGCTCTCCCTTATATGGCATGTTTTCATTATTATTGTGTTGTAATGTTCATTTATTGTAATTATATGTATTTTAATCAAGTAGTCAGTAGATAGTAGTTTTTGTAGCTTAACATATAATAAATCCTACTCATAAACTAGCAATATATATTTCATATTATACATAACGATACATGGTGACAGCGGTATTACGGATAAATAGTACGTCGTTCTAAGTAAATATGGAGCATGGTATATGGCAACCTCCGAAGCCATTTAATTTTACAAACCTAAATGAATGGCCAAAATGGTTAAGTAGATTTAAAAGATATAGAGAAGCTTCAGGTCTTCATCTGAAATCGGCAACCCAACAAATAAGTGCTTTTATATACTGCATGGGGCCACAAGCTGAAGATGTCTTTTTAAGAATGAATCTAACAGCGCAGCAAAAAGATATATACAAAGACGTAGAAGATGCCTTTAATAAACATTTTATACCAAAACGAAATATCATATATGAACGATCTCATTTCAACCAGCGTTATCAGCGGGATGGAGAGTCAGTTGACGAATTTATTACGTCTCTACATGCTCTTGCGGAGCGCTGCGACTACTGTGAGTTGAAAAATGAATTAATTAGGGATAGGATTGTTGTAGGTATCCGAGATCACAAAATGAGCGAAAATCTACAGCTACTAGTTCGATAAGCTGAACAAGTCAGACAACAATTGCCGCAATTATTAACCGATCAAAATAATGTACGAAAGGAAATTTATCGCGTTAGGTCTGAGAACAAGAAAGAATTCTTCAAGCAGAAATGGAATATTGGCAATAAGAATTATCAGCAAAATGAAAAGCAAAATAAAGAAGCCAGTAAGAAATGTGGAAGATGTCTAGGGGATATGCATTCATATAAAATGTGTCCAGCCATAAAAGCTACTTATTTTAAATGTAAAAAGATGGGACATTATGCTAAAGCGTGTAGAAATTTAGATAACTTCAACGTCATAAATGAAACAGAAGATGTGTTTACTGGAACAGCGCAAAATCAAGTATGTCGAAATAATCAACATTCGAACGTCGAAGTAGAAATTGCAAATCGACGCTTAAAGTTCAAAGCCGATACAGGTGCTGATATAACGTGCATTTCTGATACAACGTATTGGAAAAACTTTGAAGATAAGCAGTTGCATAAATTTAACAACCGAATATTTAACGCAGATCAAGGTCTTATAGTCACTTGGATATTTCAATGAAAAGATAACTTACTGGAAAAAATCTAAATTAGTTAATATCCATGTAATACAAGCACTAGGAAAAAAACTACTTGACGGAGATACGTGTGAAGAAATTGGCATTATAAAAATGTTTAATTCTATGAAGGAAATTACATTTGATCCAACCAAAATGTATCCAAAATTATTCAATGAGTTTGGACATGTAAAGATTCCATATAAAATTCGCTTAGTTCCAAACGCAATTCCTCATGCTCTAAGAGTACCACGAAGAGTTCCAATACCATTATTAAGTGAAATAAAAACTAATTTACACAATATGGTTAAATTGGGAGGAATAGATCCTGTAGAGGAACCAACGGATTGATGCTCAGGACTGGTATTAGTACCAAAACCAGATGGTAAAATAAGAATGTGCGTAGAATATGTTCGTTTAAACAAATATGTACGACGAGAAATATACCCTATGCCAAGTACAGAAAATATTCTTGGACGTATATGAAAAGCAAAATAGTTTTCTAAATTAGATGTGAAAAATTGTTTTTGGCAATGTGAACTAGATTTCGAGTCACAATTATTGACCACATTTATAACACCCTTTGGGCGATATAAATATAAAAGATTACCATTTGGCATTAGTGCAGCGCCAGAATTTTTTCAAAAAAGAATGCAACAAATTTTAGAAAATTTAGAAGGTATATTGGTCAATATTGATGATATTTTGGGATATGATACAAATATAGAAGAGCATAATAAAAGACTGCATTCAATACTCAAAAGATTGGAAAAAGCTAGAATATAGAAATATAGATAAATGTGAATTTGGAGTAAAGAAAATGAAATTTTTGGCCCACATCATAGACGAAAATGGTGTTCACATCGACAATGACCGGGTTGCGAAAGATTTAAAGATTTTATCTTTGAAATACGAATAATATTAGAAACGGATCAGGAACCACTTATACCAATATTTACATCAAAAGAATTAGATGAGTTAACTCCTAAACTTCTAAGAATGAGATTAAAACTGTTCAGGTATTCTTATAATGTTCGTCATGTTCAGATTAAAACTGCCCAGGTATTCTTATAATGTTCGTCATGTTCCTGGTAAAGAATTAGGTACAGAAGATTTCCTTTCTAGAAGACCAATAAAATCATCAAGAAATAACAGGTGATGAATTGGATAAAGATATTACTGCGTACGTTCAATAAATAACCAGTAATTTTCCTGCTACAGATGCAAGATTACAAGAAATATATAAAGAACAACTAAAAGATCCAATTAGTACTAAATTGAAGAAATTTTGTATAGACGGTTGGCCGAAAAACGATGAATTGGAACTGGAGATTAAAGAATTTTGGCAATATCGATTTGAATTATCAATACAAGAAGAATTACTTGTAAAAAGAACCAGAATATATATTCCAAATTGTCCATTGCGAAAGAATATTTTAGGAAAAATTCATAGCGGACATTTAGGAATAAATAAAAGTCAATTTTTGCACGTCATGGTACTCGAGAAGTAGTATATACCGATAATGGTACCCAGTTCGGTAATTTACTTACATCAAAATTTAAACAATTTGCTGACGAATGGAATTTTAAACATATAACATCTAGCCCATGATATTCACAAAGCAATGGATTTATAGAATCTATGGTGAAAATAATAGAGAGGAATTTGAAGAAAACTAAAGAAAACCATATTGCACTGCACCATTGTTCAATGGTTATTCACCAGCTTAATTTTTAATGGGACGAAGAATTAGGACTTCAATTCCTATAACAAAACAAAAAATAGAACCTGAAATTCCAAATAGTAATATAATAATGTGAAAGGAAAATACAACAAAATCAAAAATCAAGTTATGACAAAAGACACGGAGCACGATCTTCCGGAACTGAATCGAGGATACCCGGTGTGGATAATAGATCTGAGAAGATATGGAATTATTAAAGAGAAACATCATTCTCCTAGATCATATTTGATTGAAACTGATAAACGAGTAATTCGTCGAAACAGATTTCAGTTAATAAAAGCTAATCATTTTAAAAATTTAGAAAATGAAAACTATTTCTCTGGAATGGAAGAGGAAATTGATTATCCAATTGAACATATGATCAGTCCAAATGAAAATCTGCCAAATTAAAATCTTGGTTCTTCTAGAATTAGAAGAGAAATTATTCGTCCCAGGAGATTAATAGAAGAATGCTAAATTTACCTAAAAAGGGGAGATGTGTTGTAATGTTCATTTATTGTAATTATATGTATTGTAATCAAGTAGTCAGTAGATAGTTGTTTTTGTAGCTTGACAGATAATAAATCCTATTCATAAACCAGCAAAATATATATATATATATATATATATATATATATATATATATATATATTCATATTATACATAACAATACAATTATTTAGATGCATATTTGAAAGTAATGAACCACAGCGATTCACAGGCATTTTTGAAGCAATAAAAATATCCCTGAATTCTGGCCTTGAAGACCAATAATCTTTATAAGAAGGAGACTTCTTTATGCCCATTACAAAGTTTATAGCTAAAAAGATTTTTATTTTATTTACCGTAGTGGGTACGAAATTTTTGCCACACTGAATAGCTTACAAATTCGTTTGATCCACAATATCTTCTAGCAACGTATTATCAAAAAGGAGACTGAAGAAATCATATGGTATTTTAATATATCGGGAACTTCGTTGCTAGGCCCAACGTTTTCTTCAAATAGCGTCAAACGTGTTACAAAATCTTTTCTCCACACAAAATGACTTAGCGGCAAGTAATCTTCTGGGTCACTTGTGGATTCCTCGAATGAAGCAGGTTTTGATGCAGTAATATTATCTTCATTATCCTCATCATCACTAGTAAATATTGGATCTTCTAATAATACAAGCTCTAAAATTCCGACTTCTTCATCCTCACTTTCCAAATCTGAACTTCCAATCGATGAAATTTGGTCCAGTAAACCATAAGCGTCATTGGAATAAAGATTATTTATATTTATTTGTGTAGTCATACTGCGAACAATTTTTTTTTTTAATACTTTGACATAATGGTTTTGTCATGAAACCATACAGTTTTGAGAATTAGTTACAAACTTTTTTGTACGAAATTAGTACACATATGTATTTAAGCACAATTCATTATATTATACAAAAAACTAACCTGAATGTTTTTTTTTCTACTTTTTCACAAAAATCACTTCACAGCTATGATCAGACACGGCCTAGGTTAGAATTTTTATCACAGGTTGCTACTGAACCCATCTTACTAAAAGTTGAGCTTCTATCCTATAGATGGAACTAACAGTCGTTCAAAAATCGCGTGGTAACGTGGAAAAACGATTGTATATTTAAATAAGAAATATTTGAAAGCATGGTTTCACAGTGAAACCACTTTCAAAGGGATAAAATCTTGCGATGTCGACCACTCGTAATCATTTTCGTCTTTTTATCACCTTCTTCAACAATTTTTTTAAGGGAGCCATTGTTGCTATACCGTTATCAAAAAATAGTCACTCGCTACGTTTAGAATGAAAATAAACAATACTTCGTATGTTATGTTGATTTAATGTGTAAGGCATACCGGCACCGACCGACTAAAACCAAACGTGACGACTGGTACACATGCGCATACATTTTACTCTTATTACAAAACCTTTCTCGTTTAACAAGTTAAAATTTATAAAATAAAAAATGGTGGTCTTACAAAATACTCGCATAGTTACTCGCAATTCAAGGTTTACTGTATATATTATATATACATTTTGGTAAGTTAATATCTTCTTCGTATTACCATTTAATTCCAAAATGCAGTCAAAACAAGTTCGTAATTAACGTAGAATTAATGCAATATGTACAATAGTTATTATAAAACATACTGTGATAAATATTTAAGTTTTTAGACATAATTTACTGTGATATTTCGACAATTCATTACATTCTGTTATTAAAAATGTTACAAGAACAAAACTAAAATTTTCCAAAATTCTTTCTCCAGAAAACGATGTACGACGTAGATATAATTTTAATACTTAATCTCACACAATGTAAGTAAACAAATATGTTAAATTACAAATTGTAATTTATTTGTAACAATTTAAACATATTTTGGAACCCTGAGGATGGTTAAAATAAATAACCGAAAGCTTGGTTAATTGTAAAGAGTGACAATTATTTACTAGAGCCCAATATACTCCTAGACTGTATTTCCGCTATTTGTTTTCTTATATATACAGGGTGTCCCATTTAAGGTACGAATGCATTGGTATCTCGAGAACCGTAAGAGCTACGAGGTTGGTTAAATTAGACAAAAGTTGCCCCATTAGGAGGCTATTTTCATGGTGTTTTGTTATTTGCGAAAAAATGCATAGGTCACTAGATACAGGTGAAAATGTAAATTTAGCGATTTTCTTTTTTTCCTTATAACTATGTTATATGAAATAATACGAGATTCTGGTTTGCACTTTCTTGAGGCACTTTTGTATGGTGAATTTGCAGAAGTACTCAAATTTTTTTTATATCTAACCATTTACGAGTTACTGATAGCAACTTTTATTTTTCATATGGAGGTCGTATTAAGCTATGGCATTTTTAAATAAAGATTTTTTTTAGCTTTACAATGAGATAAAACAATAATAATTCATTTTTATAATTAACAGAAAAATTAATAAAAATTGTTATTTATACTAAAATTAAATTGAAAAAAGTAAATCGAAGACTGCTATGGAAACAACAAACAACAAAAAAGTGCAACAATTGAATTTCTGAATTTTACTTGACAATAGTAGATTATTACGAGTAATAAAAATGAATTTTTCTCATTGGGAAAAATATGATATGTTGAGTTGTTACATTCGTTGTCAAAGTTCGTCTGTAAACTGCTTTGCAAGGACGGCCGGGGTAGCTCGGTGGAGTGTGGTCAGGGTTTGTGCACAGTAAACAACAATTGCCTTAACTAAAGTTTATTGTAACTTAAAGTATTGAAAAACAGGCCAATAATAAAATAGAGGAACTATAACCCTCGCTTCCCCTGAACAATGACAATTTTGGCACGAATCGTGCAATGAGTAAGTATCTCTTATCGCGTGAGAATGAACAAATTAAAATATATTGGTTGTAGTTGAAGGATCAAGTTCAAATCATTTATATATGAAGGAAGGCCTTCATGATCCCAGAACAATTTTTATAAAAAAATTCGTTTATTTAGGACGATTCGAGTCCAAGTGGCCCATCATCAGCTATAAATTTTTTTTTACAATTATAATTCCATCAATTGTTAATCAAAATGTAAAAAACAATAAAATTATTCAATTAAATAAAGATAACACTCACCTTCACCATGGCAAATAAATTAAGTAAACATTTTTATAATAATAACGTCGATATAAATGTCTAAAAATCAATTTTCAATTTCAATTTGTTTTAATTAATTTAAATTAAAATATACTAACCCAAAAGGTAAACTAAATATGAATTATTATATCCCAGATTAACCCAATAAACTACCAAAGGTTGATGACCTATGCAAATAATTTACTGTAAGTATGTGAATAAAATAACTATATTACCAAAGTAGCTATTTATCTCCAAAGATACGTGCGGAAATACTCATAAAATTTTGATCGAATCTAGAGGATTCCGTCTCAGTAACAACTCACAAATTTTAACTTAGACAGATTTTTACTCTTTCTCTCGGCGGTTTTCAGACGACTCAAAAGACGAGTCGGTCTCGGCGGCCAGACTTCTTAAAGGCACGTTATGCGGCTTGATGTTGGTCGTGGTTTCGACGGCGCTTCTAGCGCCTTTTGCGGTAGTGCGGCCCACGTCTTCGGGGTGGTCCGTTTTCTTTTTTTACTCATGCCCACATAACGCAGCCTCCTGGACGAGGCACCAGGTGTCTCGACAGGCCGTGACGCTTGTTGGCATAGTGATGGCTTCAAGTTGGTGGAGCCGAAGGCGCCAACGGGTGGAGCACGCTTCGCCTGCCGTGCGGAGGCCGTCTTAGCCCTCACGGGTCTCCGGCTTGACCACGAGAACGAAAATGGTGTGGGTGCTGCCCGAGCCGACGGCGACGTCCTGGGGACTTGACTCGGCCATTTCAATGAGGAAGTCGGTGACAGACCTAACAGCGTGTCCACTAACTTTCGATTAATCCACTTTGGTGTCATCGGGGTAACTGGCGGGTCTGGTATTGTCGGCAGCGACGAAGTATCTAGAATTAACCACTCGGCCAGGGAGCGTGGAGAGACGAGAGTAGCCGGCGTCGATGGTGTCCACGCCAGGGGTTGCAGGGGGGCCTCCTGCTGAGCTGTGGCCATAGCAGAGGGCGGTGTTGCTGATGCGGCCAACAGGTCCGGCCGTCTCCTTGCCCTAGAGCCGGAAGCGGTGGTTTTTATTGTAGGGGACGCCTCTGGCTTCGACGATGCGGGTAGGGGCGCCTGTACGCATAGCTGCTTATGCGGTGGCGGCTGCAGACGCTCTTCCGGTCGGCGGGTTCGTAACAGAGGCGACCCTAGTGAGCGTATCTGGTGGCGGCGGGACGGCGGCCGGGCTGCCAGGGGCTCTTTCAGGTGGAGCGGGGTCCCCTGCTGGCTCTTCCATGGCCGGAAATGTCGGTCCATCGTCTGTAACAGCTATTTTTAAATCTTTGACATTGATGCGTCGTAATTTCTTGTTGTGCACGTCACGCAAATCGTATATCACAGAAGATACAGTGGGTGCTCCCATCGCATCACCCGATCTCCAGCGAAGCAATGAAGTTCTCATCGCCTCAGATTATAATGCTGGCTGGCTCTGCTTTGTGGCGGCGCGTGTTATGTAAATGCGGCCCAATTCTTGGGAGGAGAATATACTGGAGATGCTCTGGCAACACGTCATTATAAATTCTGTACAGCGCTTGGTCCATGGACAGTCGACTATACCGCCGTATAAGAGTGCGGATGTCAGTAACGTAGTCCCGCCCTTTTTCGCCTGGTTTCTGTTTCCGCCGCCCAGGTAGTGAGCCTTGAACTACTTTGCAAGGATGGCCGGGGTAGCTTGGTGGAGTGTAGTCAGGGTTTGTGCACAGTAAACAATTGCCTTAACCTTGTCCGGCCCAAGCGGCAAATATATATATATATATATATATATATATATATATATATATATATATATTAGTATTTATTTATTAAATCTATATAAATTTTAATATAGTAAGGGTGTGTTAACAAAAAATCTGCACAAACTTTATGACTGAATTATTTAACTTCTAAAAGGCAACAAATTAAAACAACTTTACCCTAATATACACTACATTTGAATAACATAACCTGCATAAGAATCCGCCGCTAATCTCATTTATTTTTGAAAGTCTAGTTAATATTGTCAAAACATTTTCATTTTACAAGTAATTTCTAGTTCTTTGTATGAAATTTCGTACATCGATTAAATTTATACACTTTAGGAGCATAGATGCCTGGTTTATAAAAATAATTTTTATTTCCTGTACGATCACTACCATCTAATGTGAAATAGAATTTGGCATTGGTAATTACAAAATTCTTATTTCAAGGGTTGAGCTGCAGTTTAAGCATAAAGTTTTTCTTATGTTATTTTGCTATACTTTGGTACAGATTTTCTATTATTATATTTCTTATAATGTACATGTTTGCGGATATATGAGAAATTTTGAATTCTTCCAAATTATCTTAAAGATTGTCCATATTTCGCAATAGATTCCATCTGAAGCTTCTTTTTCTTGTTCTCATAATTTTTTTAGTTTTGGATCTTTCTAGTTATTCTCCGCTGTAAACTCTTTTAATTATATGATACTTAGTCTGCCGCTGTATTCCCATTTGAAGAAAATCATTGACGGTGAATATTTTTTTAAATAATCTTCGTTTTAAATAAAAAATCGCCAAAGACTCACTTTCGATCATTTCCTGTTAAGAGATTTATTTAAGTCGTTGTATACAACTCATATGATAGTTATATTATATTTGGTATTAGACTAATGCAAATTTTAATACAGAATGCTTATTCCTCCACATATTATTTCGTTTTAATTAGTGTTAATAAATAAAACTTTGTGCAAATTTTTTGTTAGCACACCCTTACGTATATAAAAAAAATAACTTCCAGTAAAGAAGATTTGATGTGGTTTCACATTGTAACCACAAGGCATGTATATGTGATTTAGTTGTCAGTGTGAAAATCTCAGAAAACAATTTTTTTTATCGTTTAAACAAAGCCCAACGCTACAAATAGTGCAGGACCATTTTGATCGGTGTGGAGTTTCTCTTCTGCTGGAGACAGCACATCTTTTTGAGGTTGAGCGCTTGGTGTATTCAAAGCTTTATATTTTTTTTCTTGGAGTACATATATTTTGTATGGATTTCGTTTTTCTTCTTTTGGAGATGAATTTCGTTTTCTTGACGCATCATTTCCTGTTCCAATAAGACCTTTTGCAACAGCAATTCTAAAAAATATTAAGTTCAAGTCAGGTGTATTTTCTTCGCACCTTTGGGAACGTAAAATACAAGAATTTGCTATTGTTACGTCAACAAAATGCCACAATATATGGTGCCACCATTTTTGACTTTTCCTATCTATTTCGTAGCAACTTTTCAACATGTCAGCTTTATCAACAAACCCAAATTTTTATTGTAGTCTTCTACTACTATTGAACATGGTACAGTTTCACTTGAACCGTCTTTTAATTTTCATTTTATTATATATATGTAGCCGGTAGTACGGCAGTGTGGTTAGAGTGTCAGCTTTGTGATCGGCAAGTCCGAGCAGTCTACACAGCTGCGATATGTTGTATGTATGAACGCTCAGCAACAAAAATTTATCACACTACGGCTCGGTGCGCTCGGCACCCTTACAGTGAAAAGTATATATATATATATATATATATATATATATATATATATATATATATATATATATATATATATATATATATAGTAAAAATTACTAACAAATAGTATAAGTTTTTTATCTATCCATTTGACACAAGACACATCGTTTGGTGCCAGTCGCTAATCAGATCGTAATTCCTTTCTTTCCTTTCTAGCTGTGCTACAAGCATACATTTGATCCTCCAATAGGTCGCTCACTAATTTGACTGATGTGAAATAACTATCAAAGAATATTCGATGATATGAACCAATAAGTGAGTAAGACCTAATACTACACGTTTGCCCAATTCTTTTTCAACTGTATCAGCTATTTTGTCTGAGTAAATTTGGTAATATTTTTGAAAATTTATTTCTAAACACTGCAAAAGTGGTCGTATTTTATATAACTTATCGAAATTAGGTTCTCCGCGCTTGGATTGAAAACTATTATCGTTTATGTGTCTATTTTCAAGTAACAAGTCGAATCTGTTCCTAGACATAATTGTTGCTATATACTCATCACGAAGTTCTGGTATAGAGTTCCAATAGTCTCTGTATCTGGGTAATTTTTTTACACCCATCATGATATTGTTGACCAAAAATTTCTTTATTTCGTCAACAGTGGTTGGTGTAAAAAAATTTCCTGTGCGAAACCGTTTTTTAGTCGTATATAATTTGGTTTGGAAAACAATACGTGCAATGATTTTTCTGAAAAAAGAAGAAGAAATAAATCATTTGGTGATGAGTTATTTGTTCTTGTCTACGATATATCTTAAGACCCTATATTATTTTTACTCTCAAGTAAATGAAATCTGATGTGAATTAGAGGTATATTGTCATCGTCACTTTCAAATTCGAAAGACAGATTGCTATCTTGAGCTGTTAAATTCACGGTTTCATCTCTAATATCAGAAGAAGACATTTCAGAATCTGTGTCGCATGATATATCGACAGTTTCAATATAATATAATTTATCCGTAGACAATGCCTCCAATTCCGCAAAATTCCATCGCGTTAATTCTGTAAAAAAAAAATTATCTGGCCTTGTTGTTTCATAGTAAAACCACATTAATTACATGACAAGTTCTGTTATAAATAATTATTATGTTTATTATTTATGTACATACGTTGATTAACTACTTGGAGAATGATTAAAGTAAATAACTTACTAGTCATTCTACAAATACAATTTTTGAAATGTTATTCTATCCGTACAGTGTCAAAACAGGTTTAGTTGAATCAAGAAGTTTAGAAAAATTACTAAATTGCCGACATTGTCGGCGAAATTATTATTTTTTTTCCCCTAATAGATGACGCATTAGTAATTTATTAAGTGTTGTGGTTTCACTGATGTACCAGTGGGCTGCGAAAGAAATATTAAATCAAACGTGGTTCCACTATGTAACCACTAGACCGGAAAGAGTTAACTAAAGTTTATTGTAGCTTAACCCTGCGTAGGTCGCGTGATGTTTTGGAACATAACGGGTCCCAGGGTATCATCTCACAGATGAATGAACTTAAAAAGGATATTCCGAGGGATATTCTGAAATATTGTCATATTAATGAAAACAAACAACTATAAAATTGTAGCGTGCCACAAAGAAAACACAATAGTTATTTGCAACAGAACAACAAAACATTTATTGAATTATAATAACAAAATAAAGATAAAGATACAAGCACAAAGAACATGTGGTCTCACGTCCGTCTAGCCACTGACTGTCCCCGCGAGCGCTGAGCAGCGAACGCGTATGTCCCGGCCAGCTGTCGCCTCCCCTACTCCTCGCGCAAACACACAGGGCCGGTCTCCGCTACACTACCCCCTCCGAAGTTACTGCCAGTTCGCCATACCCCTGGCGCTTCGTGGAGGTAACTGCCGGCGACTGGTTTCTCTGTCGGGACCTTCCCTGCGATTGTCAGTAACTTGGGACTCGTGTGGCGGTCGAGTGGGTGTCTCTTCAGGATGATCGGGTCTCCCTGCAGGCTCCTCAAACTCCGGCCCTGCAGCACGGTTAGCCAGTGCTTCTACCTCCTGGCTCAGAGGAATCACTTCTCGGGGCACGGCTTCACTAGGTCCATCCTGGACTACCGCTGGTGTCACCTCTCCCGTTTCAGCGGGATAAAACTCCTCCGCTACACCATCTTCTGCAGACGCAGCACCCTGGTTCATTCCGGCATTCAGACCTTCCTCAATCGGCCTCCCGATGGGAGGAGTGGACAGTGCTCGGCAAGGTGGGTAACGCTGCGATTGTCGTGGTGGAGGGGAACAGGGGGCACTAGTTAAGTTTCGTTCGGGAACAGGAGATGATGGAACAAGACGACTGATTCCATCCGTACTTCCAGGTACGAGTCGTCTCGGATGGTGATAGATCCTGATATACACATCGCTCCCCTCGAAAGCGTTTTTGATTCTGTTCTTAACTTATACGGGGTCCAATCCATCACATCCACAACCAATCATGGGCATGGCTATTCGACGAATCTTCAAACGTTCCATATGACCCCGCAGTGCGCCCAAGCTTTGTCGCAGCCTTGTATATGACGGCTTATGGTGGCTCTCTTCTTTGGTCACCAAGTAAAAGACATCTCTCTCAGGTGTACTTAAATAAGCGGTACCTCCAGGTCTCACCGCTTGACTCTTCAGCCTTTCAACTCCGCCAAAACGTCTTTTAAACTCAGTAGCAACACTCGTACCCATTCGTAAATCAGCTGCCACGCAGTGAGCTAGGGCGAATTCAGCAGGTGAACTAAAGAGATCTCCTGATACCTCTTCAAGCCAGAACTCAGGACTACTCCGTTGCAACTCTTGATTAGGGCCTTGCTGTCGCGGACGTCCTGGTGGCCTCCTGGCTCGTTCCTCTCTCCTCGCTATCTCAGGACTTGGCAAGTGGTTGCATGGTTTAAGGCGGTGATGGTGACCCACCAGCTGCTTATGTTTAATAGAACAATGTTGTACCCGATAGGTGTTCATACCCATTTCCTTAATAATCCTATAAGGTCCTGTCCAAGGACGATGAAGCTTCTGGGTCTCACCCACACGGGGCGTAGCTTGGTGTAACCACACCAGGTCTCCCACTTTATATAATCTGGGTCTTACATTGCGGTCATAATAGGTTTTCTGTCGTTGATGTGAAGCATTTAAGTGTTCACGGGCTAACTCATGAGCTTCATCTAACGAACTTCTCAACTGTTTAATGTACTGCTGCTCAGACGTACAGGTTTGCTGACGTGGTAGCCCATATTGAGCATCGACTGGAAGGCGAATTTCTCTTCCAAACATCATACGAAATGGGGTATATTTAGTACTCTCGTGCTTACTACTTCTGTAAGCCATCATAACTTGTGGCAATTTGACATCCCACGTCCGTTGGTGAGTACCGGACCAATGACTTAACATACACAACAAAGTCCTGTTGAATCTTTCGACTAACCCATCAGATTGTGGGTGGGATGGAGAGGTCCGTGTCTTTGTAATTTCTAGTAGGCAGCACATCTCTTGGAAGAGCTGAGACTCAAATTGACGCCCCTGGTCAGAGTGGATAACTTCCGGAGCCCCATATCTACATATGAACTCATCTACAAGCACTCGAGCCAAAGTTTCGGCGGTTTGATCTGGGATGGCAAAAGCTTCCACCCATTTCGTAAAATAGTCGCTTACTACAATGACATATTTACTCCCTTTTGCAGTAGTAGGTAAGGGACCAAAAATATCAATGGCGACGCGTTCCAAGGGTCGTGATACCTTTGAGGGTTGCAGGGGAGCTTTACAAGCTGGTGTTGGAGTTTTACGGCGGTTGCATTCCTCACACTCTTCGCAATATTTCTGGGTATCTGCTTGCATATTCACCCAGAAAAAGCGCTCACGTAACCGTGCTAATGTTTTATTAACTCCCAGGTGCGCCCCGGCAGTAGCATTACCGTCATATTCTTGAAGAATGTCTCTTACTAAAGCGCGTGGAACAATTACACGACGATGAGGTTGCCGATCCACTACGTCAATTACGCACAAAGTACCTTCCACTAGCTGAGGTTTGACGGCGAGTAATCGCCTAGCACTGTCTGTTAGTGACGTTTCGTTGGCGTTCTGATCGCGCAAAAAGTCAATCACGGCACGGCAACATTCATCGTTCATTTGTTCTCTTTGAATCACCGATTGTTCACTTTCACACTCCGACATCGATGCCACTAAACTGCTAGTTTGAGTTTCTACCGACTTCGATCCTATGGGATCGTTTTGAGTTACTTCACACTGTGGGCACGGGCGACGCGATAAACCGTCGGCATTCGTGTGTTTCTTACCGGGCCGATGGATCACTTCCATGTCATACTCGGCCAGGAGCTCCAACCACCGGGCGACTTGCCCCTCAGGCTCACGAAAATTATGCAACCACTTGAGGCAGTTATGGTCCGTCCGTGCGATAAAGTGCGCGCCCCACAAGTATGATTTAAAATGACGGCACACCGAGACTAGCGCCAACAACTCTTTCCTCGTCACGCAATATTGTCTTTCCGGCTTGGTTAGTGCTCGACTAAAGTACGATATCACACGTTCTTCTCCGTTTTGAATTTGGCTAGGCACTCCACCAATCCCTGTGTTGCTTGCATCCACGTCAATGATAAAGATGTCTCTCGTACGCAAGAATGGGTGCTTTCATGAGACCTTGCTTAAGTTTCTCGAACGCTTCATCACAACCTTCGATCCACTGGAATCGCTCGCCTTTGTTTAACAGCCGATGAAGCGGATCTGCGATAGTTGCAAAATTGGGGACGTATCGTCTATAATATGAAGCAAGCCCGAGAAAGGAGCGTAGCTCCGTCAAATCTCGGGGTACGGGCCATTCCTTGACAGCTAGTATTTTCTTTGGATCCGTGGCGATTCCCTCGCCACTGACGATGTGGCCCAAAAATTCGACTTGCCTGTGGAATAAGCGACACTTCTTCGGATTGACTTTCAACCCGGCTGCGGATAATCGTCTGAAGACCGTGGCTAGTCTTTCTAAATGCTCGTCGAACGTGATTCCGTAAACGATTACATCGTCTAAGTACACTAGGGCACTCTCCCAATGAAGGCCATCTAGCACCACGTCCATCAGCCGTTGGAAAGTGGCCGGCCCATTGCAAACTCCGAATGGGAGAACGTTAAATTCATACAAGCCGCTTCCTATAGAAAAAGCGGTCTTCGGTCTGTCCTCGGGTCGCACTTCGCATTGCCAATATCCCGCTTGTAAATCAAGGGCAGAAAACAACTGAGCACCAGCTAAAGAGTCCAATACTGCGTCGATCCTCGGCAGCGGATAACTATCCTTGATCGTGATCTCGTTCAATTTGCGGAAATCAACGCAGAAACGGAGGCTTCCGTCCTTTTTCCGAATAAGAACTGCCGGGAAACACCAAGGAGATGTCGATGGTCGTATTACACCTGCCTCCAGCATGCGTTGTACTTCGCGTTGTGCTTCATTTCTCTGTGAGAAAGGTAATTTACGAGGTGCTAATCACCGTGGGTTCGCATTCCCAGTATCGATGCAATGCTGCAACACGTTAGTTCTGCCGTTGTCAGATTTATGCCTCGAAATCGCACCTCTAAACTCGTCCACGCACTGCTGAGCACGTCTTACTTGTTCTCCCGATAAATGGCGTTCGGCTTCACGCCAGCCGAAATCCTCATGGGCCATTGGAGATTCTTGCTCCTCGGGGGCGTCTACAACCGTACACAGAGACGCAGTACCAATACACGTATTACGATGTAGCGTTATAGACTCACTACCAGGATTACGTAACAATACTGCCCCATCTGGACCCCCAATTACGGAGCGTCCCATCAAACATCCATATTTCTCCCAACACTTCGACTCTGGTTCTACAACTCTTGGTACATTCACTTCCTCACCAGTAATATGCACTCGACTGATTATCTCTGTCCGGCCTGGAAGTACAACTGTCTCACATAACACGGCGGCTGCAGGTACGATCGGGCACTCGTCCACTCGTTTGCCGCCTACTATAATACACCTACCAGCCATATCCAACTGGCAACCGACGTTCCTCAGATAATTACAACCGAGTATAACATTATCAATCAGATGATCGTATGCGATCTGTCCCTAATATGCTAAACTGATCACGACTAGCTAATGTCACTTTGTCTCTCACTGGTTTTAACTCACCCTGTCCAACAGTCTTCCAAAAGTCATACCGCACGAAACAACGTGATGCACCTGTATCCACTAGAACGATGGTGGATATGTTGTTAACTGATCCACGCACACGTAGAACGGCAGCATCACTATCGACTAAGCCCGTCTTATCATAATCGAGCGTCTTGGCGGGACTTCGAGACGCTCCTACTTGTTTCCCTGGCGGGCGGTGCTTCTCTTCGGGCAGTCTCGTTTTAGATGTCCTCGTTCTTGGCATTCGTAGCAACGAAGTCGTGAAATACGACTGCCTCTACGATTCCAACTGTCTTCACTACGTGCTGGAGAAGGCGAACGTGCTCGTCTCTGCGGTATATTCTGCGTAGACCGACGTTCGTATGTATTACGCGGTGGAGTCTGATCACGCCAGCGTACGGTCGGCTCTCGAGTAGATTCAGACATATCCGGTCGACTTTCTAATCGACGCGTTGTGTGTACTAGCTCTTCCACTGTCCTTGTCAGAGCTTCCACAGTTTTCTTTAGACATTCTAACTCGCTCTGAGTTTTAGATTCAGCGGAGCAAACAACAGCTGCCTCGGACGTTGCAACTTGGATTCTTCCTTGTTGTCGAATTTCTAATAGCGTCCTATTTATGCTTTGCGCAGACTGTGCATCTGCCAGCGCAGCATTTAGTGTCACAGGACATTGACGCGCAGCCTCTTCCGCAATATTCGCATCGATTCCTAACAAAAACTGACGTAGTAATAGATTTTTTTTAATCGCTGCGCCGTAACCGCCAAACGCCTTATTGCACAGGCTGCGTAATACGGTCGCGAACATAGCAAGTGTCTCTCCGCGCGCGAAATCTAGCCTCAGCGTCATCCTCTCCAGGTGCAAAAATTTGACGCAAATTATTACGAACAGTTTGCCAATCTTTTCTTTGATCTTCACTTAAGCTTGTAAACGTTTTCCTGGCTGGTCCTTCCAAGTAAAATGGCAAAGCGGTTAATTTCTTCCCCCATCCCACTCTTTCAACAATGCGAACGCATCATATGTATCTACCCGTGTATTCCAATCACCGCTCGCAAACTTTGGCATCTGTATATCCGCCATTTTACTTTAAACCGTTCAGTCACAAGTACAATGACACTACAGTTATACAGTACGCTTTTATGCGCAACAAATACATAAAACAACACGTTCCAGTTCGTACCGGTCTTCTGCAACCCTAAACTAGTTTGTATGATCACGCACACACAAGACCACTATTACACATGAGCTCGATCCCACCGCTGCCACCAATGTAGCGTGCCACAAAGAAAACACAATAGTTATTTGCAACAGAACAACAAAACATTTATTGAATTATAATAACAAAATAAAGATAAAGATACAAGCACAAAGAACATGTCGTCTCACGTCCGTCTAGCCACTGACTGCCCCCGCGAGCGCTGAGCAGCGAACGCGTATGTCCCGGCCAGCTGTCGCCTCCCCTACTCCTCGCGCAAACACACAGGGCCGGTCACCGCTACAAAATACTATTATTGAAATAGAAAAAGTCAAAATAAATTTATAAATTCTCAAAAGTCCTGCTAGATACAAAAGTCCAAAAACCCTCTCATTTCGATTGAATCAGTCAATTTTACATCCCTTTCACAACTATAATTCGGCTGTCTGCTCTGTATATTCACTTCCATGAAACTAGAATAGTTTTTATACCTTTGGCACCCTAACCACTCCCGGTAATTTTCTAGGGATGGTACGCGGAATTAGTTTTTTTGGCTTTCGTATGTACGAATTTTCCCCAGTTTGTACCGTCTTTCCCTGTAAAGGTGTATCCTGAATAATTGTCTTCATTAAATTCATCCTCATTACCACTTTTTGTGTCGGGAAAAAGAATTTCAGATTCAATTACGTCATTTTCATCACAATCACTTTCGTCCAGAATTTCACTGTTTATAATTTCCTCATTCTCTTTAAACGCAAACTTTGTCAAATATTCTACATCATAGGGGTTTGTAAGACCAAATACTTTCTCAAAATCGATATTTGCAGACAACATATAGTCTCACACACTTATAACGGAAAAGGTTGCGCAGTATCTGTCAGATGTAAATACAACAAGGGGTTTGGGAACAGCTATTTTATGGATCTCACCGCCGCGGTATCCTAAAGTTAACTCCATGGACACGTAGAAGAAACACATATAGTAAGATAGCTAGGCCCATAGCGCAAGATTCGAAAAATCAAAGATGTAATTAGAAAACATATACGTCATACATCTGTGAGATCGCGCGAGGTATATATATATATATATATATCTATATTTAATGAATTATCTACCATTCGCCGTATCATTGTTAAACGTAAGCATAGATAACCATATATTATAAATAAGTGTTAAGAAGTAGAGATAGTAGTCTAGCTGTTGCTCTTAGTCTAGTTGTTTCTCACAAGTAGAATAAACCTTCCTAATATTGTATTGTTATCGTTATCAATAAATAAACTTTTTAAAAATATAATTTCGAACCTAATTATTATAACTGGCGCAGTCGGGTAGGATTTCGTGAAACGAGTTATTACCGAAACTATGTGAAAAAGAGCAATTTGTGAAAGTGATATTCTCGGTTGTATCTACATTTATTCGCGAAAACAACGAAAAGAAGCATCCACAGTACCACTAGAGTCCGGAGCTTCAAAATCAACAATACAATATTCAGAGTTACACCGTGCCCGCAGAACGCGAGCCCGTAACCAGAGCAACGCTACTCCGATCACATCGTGCCGTGCAGAGCCCGTGGTCGTTCACCAGGACAACAAGGCCCGTGCACCGAGTGCCGTTCTACCCAGTTCATCGAGAACTCCTGCCAAGTTCATTGGGAACAACGAACAACAAATCCTGTTCAACATACCAGCAAATGAAGATTTCAACCCTCATAGTGCTGACAAGTTTACTAATGTAAGTGCTAACACTTACTAATATATACAAAATAATAATTGTTCATTTACTTTGTAAAAGTATTATATTATATTGGTGAAGTAATAATGGCAGACCGAGCTAGCAAAATTACATTCGCTCTAAGTACAATACCACAATACGATGGCAAATCCAAACTTTACTTGCTACTATAGAACCTACACTAGATGATTTTGTGTCGCTTTTTTAAGTATAAAATCAAAAATTATTGGAAAAGCATTAGAAATTATTGAAGATTTGGAATTCAATACATGGAACGATTTAAGAATACATCTAGTTAATACATTTAAAGATAAATCAACTTCCGTTACTATAATAAACGATATTCTAAAAATAATTAATGTCAAAAATCCATACAAATTATTGGAGATCAGTAAAGAAAAATTCCTTACGTTCAAATCTCGACTATCTACAGAGGAACAAGATAATAATCGTAAAACAGCAATCTCGGAATTTGCTGATAAACTTATAGTAACACACTTTATAACAAATATATCTGACCCATATCGCAATAAAATCGTGACAAGAAATCCTAAAAATTTAAACGAAATCGAAAATCTCCTCAATAATGATTTTCAATATTTAAAATATACACCTACCTGCCTCAAGGCAACCAGTACAAAAATTGCCGAATATTCCTCCTATGAAATTCCCAGAACATTCATTTCCTACAGGTCCCATAAAATTTCAAAATAGACCTAATCAAAATAGAACTTTTGCACCTCGCCAACAGATTAAAAACGCTGAAGGAGTTAAACCCACTCCTATGTCATTGCAAACAAAACAGACATTTACACCGAAACAAATTAGAAACTATTTCACACCATTAGGACAAATTCCTAATTACATAGTAGAAGAATTACATTGTAATGAAAATTGCGATGAAACAGAAACACAAGAATCCGCTGAATTAGCATCAGACAACACGGAATACAATGAACAATACTCATATGAAGAAATGACAGTGAAACAATTTCAAAAGATATTTTTTTAGAATTACCAGGCCTCAATGTATCGCCGAAAACTTGAATATAAATTGTAATTCAAAACTTCCATTTTTCCAAATTCGAGATTATTTCATATTATTTGACACTGGATCGTCAATAAATCTAATAAACAGAAATTTCGTTTATAAAAATAAAAATAGATTTAAAATACATCAAGAGAAATTTTCCTTTAAGACAGCTACAGGTAGAACTGAAGGTACTGAATACGTTTTATTCGATATAGAAGGAATAGAAATAAAATGCTATTTATATAATTTTCATATGTTTAATATTTTACTTGGTACCCCTGCATTAGAAAAATTAAATGCACAAATAAACTTTAATAACAAAACTGTAAATATTGAAAATAAAATAATCAAGTTACAGTATTTTAATGGAACTAAAGAAAATAATTTAATCGATAAAAACGAAATTAAAGTTAGAACTGACCATCTCAATGACGAAGAAAAACGTGAACTGACAAAAATTATTCAAGACTACCACGAAATTTTCCCAAAAGAAAATACACCCTTATCTCATACTTCAATTATTAAACACGTTATTCACAATAAAGATAATGTACGAATTTATTCCAAAAATTATAGATATCCTGAATGTTATAAGAAAGAAATAAATAACCAAGTAGAAAAACTTTTATACAATAGAATAATTCAAGAATCACATTCACCCTGGTCGTCTCCAGTGTGGATTGTTCCAAAGAAAATACATGCCTCTGGCATTGGAAAATATAGAATGGTTATTGATTACCGGAAACTAAACTCCAAAACAGAGGATGACAAATTCCCAATACCTAATATCACTGACATATTAGATAAACTAGGGCGTAATACTTATTACACTACTCTTGATCTTGCGGCCGGCTTCCATCAAATTGAAATGTCTGAAGAATCAATTCCCAAAACTGCCTTTTCGACAGACCAAGGTCACTATGAATTCACCCGTATGCCGTTTGGATTAAAAAATGCCCCGGCTACATTTCAAAGACTAGTAAATCACGTTCTTAAAGACTATATAAATAAAATCTGTTTTGTGTATATGGATGATATAATTGTCATCGGCACATCCTTACAAGAACATGTAGATAACCTTAAAAAAATCTTTAAACGACTTACAGAACATAACCTAAAAATTCAGATCGACAAGTCAGAGTTTTTCCACAAAAGCGTTGCATATTTAGGACATATCGTCTCGAAAGACGGAATAAAACCGAACCCAGATAAAATTGCTGCAGTTAAAGAATTCCCTATACCAAGAACGCAAAAAGAAATAAAATCATATCTTGGACTCCTAGGTTATTATCGAAAATTCATTCCGAATTTCGCAAAGCTTACTAAACCGTTAACTAAATGTCTAAAAAAGGGTAATAATATAAATATAGACGACAAAAAGTATCGAGAAAGTTTCGAATCAAGTAGAAAACTTCTAATAAATGCCCCTATACTCCAATACCCGGATTTTGAAAAAAAAATCACCTTAACTACTGATGCATCTTATTTTGCAGTAGGCTCTGTTTTAAGCCAGAAAATAGAAGGAAAAGATTTACCGATAGCATATGCCTCACGTACTTTGAATGAACATGAAATAAACTACAGTACAATAGAAAAAGAGTTATTAAGCATAGTTTGGGCTACAAAACACTTTAGACCGTATCTATATGGTGTAAAATTTAGACTGGTTACTGACCATAAACCACTTGTTTACTTAATGTCACTCAAAGATCCTCATTCCAAGCTCATGCGTTGGAAGTTGAAATTAGATGAATTTAATTTTTATATAGAATACAAAAAAGGTTTATTAAATAGTAATGCAGATGCTCTCTCTAGAATAAAACCAAAATTCCAAATTATAGAAACAATTGAAAACATTTTCGAAAATAATAATAACATTGTTCACTGCATAAGTGCAGACAAAAAGTTAGGAAAAGGTATCGCTTTACAAATTGATAATAAATTTAAAAGTAAAAATTATTTAGGAAATAAAGAAAAGAAGAAAGGTGACATGTATATACAGCCCATATGTAACAAAAATATCTTATTTCATTTAATTACGAAAGATAATTATTTTGATAAGCCAAAGATGAGTGATATCAAGTAATGTATGATTAAATTAAAAGAGTATTGTATTTTCAACGATATAGAGGAACTACACATGCCACGTATATGTTCTGGATCTGATAAACAAAATTTTGAAACTTTTAGAAATCTAATAAAGATATTTTTGCTGAAATACACGTAAAATTTATTGTTCATAATTTAGAAAATAACGAAATTAATATGAATGATAACGATAGTGTAATCCCTAATTATTCAGACTCAGAAGATCTTAATACCGTTCATTCTGATTTAGAAAATGAAGTTAACGGCATAACATACAAAGAGATAGCAATAAATAGCGGAAAAAATCAATTAATCATATCCGTACATGATAAAAAAACAGAGGTAAATTTAATTAAATTACACAACAATTCAAAACAAAGATTAATAATAAAACTCAATAAAACAAATTTAGAAACTGAAATAAATAATTTTTTAAGATATTATCTTGCACCAAAATATACTTATCACTGTCTTTTTGAAAAAAGCTACATCTAAATTTTAATGACATTCTTATGAAAAATTTTGTAAAAGATTCTTATAAATTAGTGAAATGCGAATACCTCCTAGAAGATGTAGAATTACAAGACGAACAAATTTATACAATTATGAACCACCATGAAGGTAAAAGCAATCATCGTGGTATACTTGAGACATATATGAGTTTAAAACGAAAATTCTACTGGCCAAATCTTTACAACGATGTACAACGTTTTTTAACAACTGTCACATGTCAAATAAATAAATACGAACGAAATCCGTTCCAATTAAAAGATAACCTAACACCCACTCCATCTGAACCATTTGAAGTTTTATCTATTGACACCCTTACCTAAGAGAATAAAAAATATCTTACTATAGTTGACCAATTTTCAAAATTTGGACAAATATATCATATAAAAAATATGAATGCTATATCAGTAGCAGATAAACTATTAGAATATTTTAATCAGTATAAAATATCCTCTGAAATAACACATGATTCAGGAACAGAATTTAATAATGGTTAAATACAAAATCTCTTCAAAATGCAGAAAATTAAGGCTCACATGACATGTGTCGACAACCCTAAAAGTAATGGTTGTATAGAACAATTTCACACTACAATTATCGAACATTTACGAATAATAAATCAAAGAGACTAATTTAAAAACGAAACCATGGAAATTAAAATTAGATACGCAATTATTGCTTATAATAATTCCATACATACTGCAACTAAACACACACCACTAGAAATTCTCTATGGGCAAAATCGAAAAGATTCTTTTGTAACTGAACCCACAACAGAAAAACATTTAATGAATCACAATGACAAGATGAAATTTATTCATTTGAAAATCAAAGAAAATATCCAAAAAGAGAAAAATAAACGCCATGATCATACTCATGTAAACCGAGTCAACATCCCTGAAAATGTGCTAATAAAAGAAGGTAAACGCCGAATACAAAAAATTAAGAAACCCCTCTTTAAAATTCATAAGGTAGAAAAATATAATCCAAAATTAGGCGTTATTAAAATCAATCAAAATAAAAAGCATAAAATTGACAAAATTAAAAAACCACGATTATTTACGAATGTTACAGATGCGCAGAAAGCATCGACGAGTTAGAAGAAATAAACAACAACCCCGGACTAAACATTTTAGAATTAGGTAAAGCTTATTTATATATTCACTCGCAGTTCAGTTATTTTAAATATAATCTTACTAGTATAGTTAATGAATTTAATAAAATAGAATCAAATAAAAATAAGTTACTAACATATATTAATAATGCAAGTATAAAAAACAATAAATATAATACGGAATTAATGACATATATAAATATACTCGAATTCAATTTTAATAGATTGGAAAACAAGATAAAATTAATTGCAAATAACAAAAGAAATAAATGAGGTATATTAAATGGTCTCGGAACAGTAATAAAATCAATTACAGGAAATCTTGATGCCTCGTATGGCGAAAAATATGAAAAATTATTTCAAAAAATTAATGAAACCCAAAAGATCCTTCAAGATTAAAATTTCGGAAACGTTAAGATGAACAAAGAACTTATGGAGAAGTTTAATAAGCAACTCGACAATATAAAACATAATGAAATTGCCTTAAAAAGTAGAATTATACAAATTCAAGGAATTTTAAATGAAAGGATATCTTGGGAGAATACATTTATGATTAAAGACACAATAAATCAAATTATTTTATTAACAATCAACTTAATCGAAATTATTGTCGAAATTGAGACAAGTCTTACATTTTGCAATTTAAATAAAATTCATTCGTCTATTATTTCCTTAGAAGATTTACAGAAAATCACTAATCAAATGTCAAAACTTAATTTTTGGGACATTTCGGAACAAATATCAAGCCATTGCAAACTTCACAATAATGGAATAGAATACTTATTGGAAATTCCAATTTATGACACTAGTTCTGTAATACTAACCCAACTAACACCAATTCCTATGTTTATAGAAAATAAAATGTATATGCTTAATGCAAATAAGATATTTATAATGGAAATAAATAACAAATAATATGATACTGATAAATGTGTTAGTAATAAAGAAAAATATTTTTGTCATTCGAACTTCATAGAAATAAATAATTGTTTGAGAAACATTGTTAAATTACAAGATAACAAAGAATGCATGTGTCATTCTATTCATGATAGTTTTGTTGTAAATAAAATTGAAAATTCAAACATTATTATAATTGCTTCAAATAAAAATCAAAATGTGAATATAAAATGTAACAATTATGAAAAACACAAACTAATTAAAGGAGTATATAAGTTTATTACGAAACAAAAATGTTAGTTTGAAGCAAATTGAAAATTTAGACAAAAATAAAGAAACATCCTAAAATTCACGAAATAAATATGCCTGATTTCGTAAGTCACCCTATTATTAACACATCTCTTATTGTAACCATTATTGTCATTATTATAATATTATTATTAATATATAGAATAAAAATTAAATTATGTAAAAGATCAAAAGCATCTTCAATAATTGAATTAGATGAAATAAATGAAACCGATACGGCTCTGTTTTAGGATGGAGGAGTTATATATATATATATATATATATATATATATATATATATATATATATATATATATATATTTAATGAATTATGTACCATTCGCCGTATCATTGTTAAACGTAAGCATAGATAACTATATACTATAAATAAGTGTTAAGAAGTAGAGATAGTAGTCTAGCTGTTGCTCTTAGTCTAGTTGTTTCTCACAAGTAGAATAAACCTTCCTAATATTGTATTGTTATCGTTATCAATAAATAAACTTTTTAAAAATATAATTTCGAACCTAATTATTACAACTCGCGCGACTCATACAGGGTTAAAGTATTGAAAAATAGGACAATAATAAAACAAAGGAACCATAACCCTCGCTTCCCTTGAATAATGACTATTTATGAACGGTTGTGCGGCACGACAAAACTCTTGGCACGAATTGTGCAATGAGTATCTCTTATTGCGTGAGAATGAACAAATTAAAATATACTAGCCCAGAAGATAAACTAAATATGTACTATTATATCCCAGATTAACTAATTAAACTACCCAAAGGTCGATGACCAATGCATATATTTTCCTCTAAGGATATGAATAAAATAATTATATTAACAAAGTAACTATTTATCTCCAAAGATACGTGCAGAAATACTTATAAACTTTGAACGAGCACGGCGGATTCCGTCTCGGTAGCAACTCACCAATTTTAATCATCATCATAATTTTTAGTGACTACAGTGGAAAATTCTATGAACTTAACGTTGCAATAAATATACTGCAGCCACTCTTCATAGATTGCCAACGCAACATTTTGGTTGAACTTTAATGAACTCTATATGCTTATACGGAATATTTAACTGTACAGGATATTTCGAAATTCGAGGATATGCTTCTTACACTAACTACTCTTTGCCGATGTTGTCGTAGTTGCTGTGGGCGCTTCTAGTGTAGCTGCTCCAGCTTCTTCATTCAATTTTAAAATCACATTGGACATTTGGAATGGTTTAAATATTATTTACAATCAAACTAATTACCAATGTAACCACTAGTCTCGGCACTATCTAAATCTAAATTCACAGGAATGTTTTCTGTTTCCTTCTTTAAAGATTTCTTCGACTTCACTGGTATTAAACTTATTTCTGGTACATTTTGTATGCCGTTGATAACTACAACTCCCAATGCCTTTCAATATCTTTTTCGGTCATTTCTTTTCCATCTCTAGCTCTCTTTTTTACTTGGGATTTCCATTCTATGAAAGACAAATTATATTAATAAAATCAACAAATTTTTACGACAAAATTAAATTTTTAAAACACACCGTTTTCCATTTGTCGACTTCTTGAACAGCTCCAGTACCACAATTATTTCAAGTTTCCGTAATTTCCTGCCATAGCATGTTTAATGCATTTGGGCATAAGTTTTGCGTCAATTTTCCAGTTCTTAATATCTCATACTTAGAATATTCTACGAATATTTGTATTTGTTGTTTTGAAACTTTTTTTCGTAGTCGTAATAAATACTTCGAATGAGTGTATTAAAACTACAATACGTTTTCTGCGAACATTTGTTTACGTTTTGTATATCACAAGCTGTCATATGCTTAAATAACTTAAATTATAAGGTCATGTCGGAATCAGTCTCACCAATCGTTGTATACATTAATACTTTGTTTTTCACGATAATTAATTTTATACAAACTTTAATTTATTAAATTTTACATATATATATACACACAGAGAGTTTATTTTAAAATGCAACATTATAGTTCATCACTTCCATGGTTACTCACTAGTGTCAAAAATGACAGCAATGTAATATTTGTCCATTTTAAAATGCAACATTATAAATAGTATTGCAGCACAGGAGATACCTCCAAAACACATCACAAATGGTGACAAATCTTATTACGACCGACTAGAATATTGCCTCAGAGTGATTGGGGTTATTTTTTAACATTTATTACATGAAAATTAGGTCTTTTTGTAAGCTAAAGTTTGTTAACACTTTCGCTGCGTACGACGCATACATTGCGTCCCGTATGTTCTCGGACCATTGCGCACGCCGCATCAGGTGCGTCCAGTACTCTACCCAGAGCCAGTATATCTTATAGAGTACCGCATTCTAAACATTTGCCGCCATTTTTACTCCAAGTGTTCATGCGGTATATACATAGGATTAGCAAACTCTATTAAAATAATATTTTATTAAGGACAAAAATGAGTAAAATTAAACTTAATAAAATATATAATATGTATATTTAATGATATATTATAACAAAATTTATAAATACAATATAATTATGTGATTAAGGTAAAACATGAGTCTAATTGAGTCTAAAGTCTATTGCATTTGAACATGATAATTTGGGAAAATAATTAAAAGTATTTATTTCCAATAGCATTTTTTGAAAACTTCAGAAATAATTAGACGTATGTATTACTTTATACTTATTTATACTTTTTTTACTGCTATTCTCATACCAACACTTCGACTACCACATTTAGAAGACTCATTCTTTGTACTGATAAATTCAGAACAATGTTTTTTCAATAGAAAATATAATCTTGTTTTAAAATATAATTTTAAAACTTTTTCATAAATATTATGACATTTGGGCAATGCGTTAGTTGACGATTGGATGTAATTTGATGTTAAAGTTTTTAATGTTAATTTTTCGTCTATCAGTTTTTTACTATGTTTTCTGAAAAAACCTCCGCTTCTAATATAGTATCAAAAAGAGTTTTGGTAGCATATAAAAGCGAATTTTGTTTATAACATTTCAGATCTACTAACCGACTAACAAAACTAATAGCCTGATCAGTACTATCTGTTATAACAAACGGCAAGCAAACCGCACAAGTTTTAAAATTATTTATTATTTTCGATAAAACTGATCCTAATAAATAATAGTGATTGTTGTTCAGGAATAGTTACTGTAATATCATTATTAAAAATACATGTATCAAATATTTCCTCTTCGACATCGTTTTCTTCTACTCCACTTTCATCTAGTTCTTTATTACATTTTAAAAATTCAATTAACTACCGAATCAGAAATACCATAGCTGCCGTGTTTAGGTGGTGAAAAAAATTGGGAAATAGATATTAACCGTAATGCAGTTTTAAATTCTTTTGCATCTGGTATAGGATTTCGGGACCGAACATTAGAAAATAAATTTTCTAGGGCATCTTGCGTCAATCGTCCTAACATTAAATACTTGAAATTGTTTTTATTAACAACTATGTCCTGAATATGAAGAACTGTTTTTGTTGCCAAGATAACACCAATTTGAAAAGATTTCCAATGACCCTTTTAACCAACTTTAATATTTTCTATTATGAATATTACATCATTCAAAAAAGAAATTGTGTCTCGATTTTCTTCTTCATTTTAATGACTTAAAGTTAATTTTGTGGAGCGACAATTCATTATACAAAACCACTTATGCATTATTTCAAAAAACCAGGCAGTTGTTGCATGAATCCTGTGAATTTTGTTTTGTTCAATTAACCACTTAATAGCTGCGGCAACGTCACGATTAACTAAAGCTAATGCGTAACTGACATTCATTTTATCGAAATGACCAGGTTTTATAATATTATCTGTAAGACGCGGTGCTAGTTTTAATTCGCGTTTACTATTTTTATTTTTTTTATTTTTTAATACAAATGGGAGAACCAACAGCTCAAAAGAGACCAAATAAAGGTTCTCGCTTATTAAGTAATACAACTTGAAATAATATAGCAAACAGAGTAATACAACTTAAAATAATATAGCAAACAGAACACAGAACTTATCTTAAAGAGTCTTTAACTCGTTTCTTGAAACTATTAATAGACAAATTAAATAAATCTAAATGAATATATTGGTTATTGTAGATAGACATTACTCGATTTATGCAAGAGAATCTATAGTTGTTAGTATTGCTTTGTGGCAACTTGAATAAATTACACGATCTCGTACATTTAGCTGGAACATATATAGAAAACAAATGAATAATATTATCGGAATAAAGCATATTGTTGAGTATCTTAAATAGGAATAGCATATCGAAATATGTTCGTCTACTCTCCAAACTATTCATATTAAACCTTTCCAATTTATCTACATAACTCGAACAGTCTACTCTAAACTTGAAGCATAATAAATTAATAAATTTTTTTTGAACATTTTCAACTAGATTAATATGTTTTTTGTATTGTGGATTCCACACTACAGACGCATATTCTAATTTAGAGCGTACTAGCGAATTATATAAACAAATTAACGTATCAGGATTTTTGAATAATTTACTTTGTCTACAGATAAAGCCCAAGATACGAAAATAATCTTTACAAATCTTGTCGATATGTGCTGTCATTAAAAGTTTTGGATCATATAATATTCCTAAATCTCGAATTGCAGATTTTACCTCAAGATTAACATTATTTATATGATAATTATATGAAATTATATTCAAGTTTCTAGTAAATTTCATGACGTAACATTTGGCTGGGTTAAGATTTAGGTAATTTTGTATACAATATGAATATAGTTGTAACAGATCGCTTTGTAATGCAATGCAATCATTTATGTTAGTAATGGTTCTAAATAGTTTCAAATCATCCGCTTATAATAAAAATTTTGAATTTTTGAAACAGTGCGAAATATCATTAATAAATAAGTTAAAAAGTAAGGGGCCCAGATGTGAACCTTGCGGTACACCCGAGGAAACTAATATTGCATTTGATTTAAAACCATTACAATAAACTAATTGCGATCTGTTAGTAATGTAAGATTCAATCCATCTTAATAGTGCACCATGAATTCCAAGTGCATGAAGTTTAAAAATCAGGGTAGGATGGTGGACCCGATCAAAAGCCTTGCTAAAGTCAGTATAAATGGTATCTACCTGTAACCGTTTATCCATATTTGAAGTAATGAATTCTGTGAAAGGAATCAAGTTAGTTAAAACAGATCTCTTTGAACAAAAACCGTTTTGTTCGGGTATTATTTCACTCTCTAAATTATATTTTAATTCCTTTACAATCAGAGATTCGAATAACTTTGGAATAATAGATAGAATGGAGATGGGCCTATAGTTCGTCACGTCATTAATATTCCCAGATTTGTGAATTGGAGTGATATGAGAGATTTTCCAAATATCTGGAAAAATGCCAGATTGTAATGATTGATTAAATAAGATAAACAACGGTGTTGTAAGGTAGAAGGCACAGGTTTTGATAAATTTAGCCGGAATTTCATCTGGCCCTCCTCCTTTGGATATATCCAAAGATAATAATTCATTTAAAATTGTTTCAAAATTAAGATAAATAGAACCCAGATTAGTGACACAGTTGGAAACATCATTATGGGTACTAACCACAGAATTATCAGCACTAACATACACAGATTTAAAATAATCGGCAAATAAATTAGGAACTTCAGAACAGTTACTAGCAACATGATCTAGGTAGTGAACAGTATTGGGGATACCACTATTTTGTCTCAAAGTTTTAGAATAACTCCAGAATTTTTTAGGATTAAGTTTTAAGTTAGTTTCAATATTCGAGACATAGTTATTGAAATCTTCTTTTACCTTACGTTTAATTCTAAAACGTAATTGAGAGAAAATGAGGTAGTCGCTTCTATTCTTGTACACCTTCCACTTCTTGAAAAATTTATATTTTTCTTTTAACATTTTCCTTAAAGATGTAGAAAACCACTGCGGATACGAACTTTTGTTGACAAATTTGGCGGGAACATAATCTCTAATGAGATCGTGGATAATACTATAAAATATTTCAACATTAACATTTACATTTTCATCGCTAAGTTTTACATCCCAATTTGTTAAGGAGAGTTTATAAATAAGATCTTCATAATTACATTTATTAAAATTGTAAAAGAATGGAATATTCGATGGAAGATGTGAAAGAAAAGATGAACTTATATTTACTTCCAGAGGTGGATGGTGTACGTCCATGTTAGTTATATGAAAATCGCAATAATTAACTGTACAATTCGAATTACATAATACAAGATCTAATATGACATTATTTTTATTTTTAACATTGTTGAATTGTAATAAATTACACATATTAATTGTATTAATTAACTCAATGTAAACTTCATTTCTACTAACGGTCAGGGGTTCGACATAGTTTTGTTTGGGAATCCAATTAATTTGGGGCAGGTTGAGATCACCAGCAACTAGGAAAATATCATCATGGCACGTTAAGCAGATTTCACTAAGTTTATTGAAAAAATGACTGTAGATTTCGGAGCTCGACGATGGTGGAATATAAACACAGCAGACGTGTATTTTGCGTTTGGGTAGAAATAACGTTACCCATAAATCTTCTGCGGGGGAGCACCAGGATTGTTGAAGTTTAGATTTACACTTATTAGCCACTAAAATTAAGACGCCGCCACCTTCAGTTTTTAAGGGATCGTTTCTATCACGCCTGTAAATTGTGAATTTATTCTGGTCACAAATTTCGGAGTTTAAAACACTATTATTCAGCCAAGTTTCAGTGAAAATGATTAAATCGTAATCACAGGATGTTATTTCATTAAAGATATTAATTAACTTTGTTTTAATTCCGCGCACATTTTGATAGTATATATTTATAGACATGTCCATGAAATTAGTAGTCCAGTAATAAGCAATATAATGAACCGAACCAATTTAATTACTTGATTTTAGAGATGTCATTTTCGTCTTTGATGAGTATAATATGAGAATTTTCAGCTTTACGTACAAAAATATTACCAGATTTAACCCAAACAAATTTAAAAACTTTTTCTTTTGCGGCTTTTTTTACGGAGGCTAGTAATACTTTATTTTCAGGGCTAAGATGCTCATTTATATAGACAGGGTTATTCTCAGCGAAATTTAACATTTGTGTGTTTAGATTTTTTAATACCCGAGCATTTGCTATGAAGTTATCTTTTTTAATTCTGCTGGTAAATCTGACTCTAATATTTTTAGTTTTATTTGAGTTTTAGTTAAACGGAGTAACTCTGTGAATAGCGTCAATGTCATAGTCATTTACGGGACACTTAATTTTAGTACCTATAGTTTTTAAGGTTTCAATTAAATTTTCATTTTGTTTTTGAGGCACACCGACAATTTCTAAATTGTTTAACCGCGATCGTTGTTCCAAATTAGTAACTTTAGCCTTCAATAATTTACATTCAGATTCCAGTTTTTCAATAATACCGACTTTATCAGATATCATTTTAAGTTTTAATTCGAAATCATCAATTTTATTGGAGCAGAAATCAACAGATTTTTTTAAATCCGCAAGAGTCTCCATAATATCCGATAAAGAGTACTGATTTTCATTAGAGGCATTACTAGTTGTAGTCGTGGGTGGTTCTTGGATTTGACAAGTCTCGCAGAACCATTTTAAGGTAGGATTCGCCGTCAAAATGTTTCTAAGAGTAGTAGAAACTGATCCACATTTGTAATGGTAAAATTTTTGGCACGGTCCTCCACAAGCCAACCCTGGATTACTCTGACGATTCACACTCGTATTACACTTCGCGCACATATTGGCCATGTTGATACTCGATGTGAATGTGGATGTAAAAAATAAACAATATTTATTTGACTTACTGCGGTGACTGGCCTACACTATGGTGGTTGAAACAAGTGACTTAAGTCAAGAAATTTACGAAAATAAACCTTATTGACACTTTTTATTTTAATGAAATTGTTCAAAATTCAAAATCAAAACACTTTTATGTTCTCACACACTAATAAGTAATTTCACCAACTTAACCGAATCGTAAATGTAGGTTCACTGCAATTAAATCGCGAGATTTACAGAGAAAAATAAGTATTTAACGGAGAAATAACTATCAACTTTACTACACACTATCAGCTACGTCTTACTATCTTCACCTATTAATATTTTCACAGGTACTAGATTTATTTCGTTTGAAGGTAATTTGAAATGTTCAACCACATTCTGTGATAAATAAAATGAGTTGCCATCTGTCAAAGCAAGACGCAAATTTTTAAAAACGTGCGGTGAATCTGGCATGAAAAATAATTTGTCTTGTTCGTCATAGGAGCATGGATGAGTACAAAAATTTTTTGTTTTTGCATATCTGGAACAAGTTATGCTATTTAACCGCCACAATGCTTGATTTTGGGGACCCATATCAGAAACCACTGCACATATTTTAAGATTTATTGCATTGCACTTCATTATTATTTCAGTGAAAATTTTATTAGCCTCGTTGGCATCGTACGAATTCCCTGTGTATTCATACGCAATGGTTTGTTTCCAGCGAGTAGTTAAACCTGCAAGCATGAACACAAGAGCATGTGTTGCGATGTTGCTATTGGAATAATTTTCTTTGGAATGAGGAATTGTTAATTTTCCTAAAAATAATGAACAGTTCTTTAGTCATTAGGCATTTACACTATAAATACAAATAGATACCTATAATTTGTCCAGTAGCGTTATCAAATTGTAATCCTTGTTTTAATGCCATTTCATCTACTAATAAGACAGCATATCTTTCTTCAGGTTTCATGCATGAAATTTTCGATTGTAACAAGGGAAATAAATCATGCAATATACCAGGCTTAAATTTAAAATCTTCAATGCGCTTCTGCAGAGTACGTATAGAAGGAAGTGGATAATTTTGATGTCTCAATTCTTCATAACCGGTTGTGTACCACGTGATAAATATAACTTTAAACATTTTTTATTGTATCGGTTTGCCATAGACGACCCGTCATACGTCCCCTTTTTAAGAAATCTATTTGGTCATCATTAAAAACATTTTGAATTTGTGTTTTCAAAGTTTCATTTTCTTTATTTAAAATTCTAACTTTTTTTTGGGCCAGTTGCAATGCTCTAGTCAATTCTAATATTTTTGGATCTACCTCTTCTGCAACAGGTGTATCACATTCAGTATCTAATATATTTAAACCAGCAGCATTGTCTTCTTCCATCAGTTCATTAATTTGACACAAATCTATTGAAAAATATAACATTTATTAAAATGTACTTAAAATATACTTTTATGTTTACTTTCTACTACTTTAATGCATCGAACTGCTGGTGGCTTTCTTTTCTTTATAACTTTTTTATGCGAAAATATAGTAGGAATAGCGTTCCAACGTAAAGGTCGTTTTTGGTCACTTCGATTATTCTCAAATTGATTGGGTTCAAAATGTTTCTATAAGTAAGAGAAAGTAATTATACATGAATTGGTAATAACACTTTACGTTTTATTAATTTTTATTATTAAATATATAATATAAGAAAACTAACCTCACAAACGTATGCTCGTTTGGGCAATTTGTTCTTTTTAAATTTATCATCCATTGCTTTGCTCTTTCTTTATTTTTCTGCCCCTGGGGTATTAGGAACAATCTAACACCCTTTTCCGATCTTTCACTACAATTAACAGCGCAGCAACAAGGCATTTTCCTTAAAAAAAACCTGGGAACTTATACAAACACAACGTACACCAGCAGATGACAGGAGTAAACAGGGCCGCCCGGGCGGCATTTGCGACTTCAAAAGAATGCGGTGCTCTATAAAATATACTGGCTCTAACTCTACCTTGTTTCAACCGCCATCGTTTCGTCAGCCTTATAAAGAGAACACTGTGCGTTGGTCAGCATTGTCAGACAACTACAGAAAAGTGTTTTGTGGAGTTGGTTTACAGTTTTCTTTTTTTTGCGTCATGGGAGACAACGACCAGGGCTATTTACAACTCAAAAGGGACAAAAACACAGAAATTAAAATAATGGCTATTACATAAATAAAAGATAAAATATCAAGTAAATAAACATGAATTGTCCAACATGTTAATTTCAGAATTCAAGAGGTTGGACGCATAGGTGCGTCGTTAGTATTGCAGAACAAAAGGTGTCCACAATGCTGCCGGCGCACCGTAAGCGTTAAAAAAAAAAAATACTGAAAAATAAGAGTAAAGATTTCTACATACAGGCAATATTAACAAATTGAGAAAAAAAAAAAACTAGAATTGCGCCAAAACTCATTACCGCGTTACGGGTGCGACGCGTGCATTTATACGCAGCGAAAGTGTTAAAGGAGCACACCAGTCATAAAATTCATTTTTTAATTTCTATATAGAAAAATTGTATTAAAAATTAGAATCTTTCTACCGTTTACAGAATTTGTTAATTGTTTATAGTTCTCTAAATATTTGGCGCTAAAGTTTCGCTCGCGACGACATCGTGACCGGCTTGTTGCTACACGCATATACCGTCTACGTTAGTTTCGGACATAACATATTGAAAATTATTATCATAGCTGCATCCCTACAGCCATATCAGTTTGAACCTGAGTATTCGGATAGTGAAATTAATCTTGAATTAGTAGATGACAGTAATAGCAATATTAATAAGGAAGTAAATGCAAGGAGAATTGGAAATAAAGATTGGTGCACATGTGACAAATGCGTTGTTATGAAAAATGGAACATATTTTTTGTTTACAATATTATTCGCGATAAAAATTTCATTTTTAAGGTTTTTGCAAATTGTTCAAAAGTATTAAATGGTATACCCGAGAGCATAATAGCGGCAATGATACCTATGTTTCCTAAAGAAATATTTTTATTCCTAGGATGTGAAAATCATGTATCTTTAAGACCTTCGATACATATTGTAGTTACAATTAACATTGTACCTGTTTCATATTTAATAATTTTATTAACTATTGATTTACAGACGGGGCAGAACTGAAATAATAATTTTAAATTTTCCCAGTACACAATGTACATAGAGTATACAGTATGTCCCCGGATTGAGTTTACAAAAGGAACAAAATTTTATTTTTGATTTTACGAAAAAATGCCAAGGGAAGAAAAATTTTTGCTTGAATTAAAACGCATGTTTCAGTTATTAAAACTTTTCCCAGTACACAATGTACATAGAGTATACAGTATGTCCCCGGATTGAGTTTACAAAAGGAACAAAATTTTATTTTTGATTTCACGAAAAAATGCCAAGGGAAGAAAAATTTTTGCTTGAATTAAAACGCATGTTTCAGTTATTAAAACTTTTAATTAATGTAAGGTTCTTTTATTATAACGTTTTTTCGTATTTTGTCCTCCTAATAATACAGTTATCACATTGAATCTAACATGATTTTAGTTAACTTTGAAATATTGACAAATGATTATTAATTCTAATTTCAGAAAAAAAGGCAAAAATCAAAATACTTGTAGTTTATTCAATTAACACTTTTTTTATCTGAAATTAGAATTAATAATCATATGTTAATATTTCAAAGCTAACTAATATAATGTTAGATTCAATGAAATAATTATATTATTAGGAGGACAAAATACGAAAAAACGTTACAATGAAAGAACCTTGCATTAAATAAAAGTTTTAATAACTGAAACATGCGTTTTAATTCAAGCAAAAATTTTTCTTTCCTTGGCATTTTTTCGTAAAATTAAATATAAATTTTTTTTCCTCTTGTAAACTCAATCCGGAGACATACTGTATATTGTTGTCTTTGTAATTTTCTTTATTAATTTTATCCTGAATATCAGTGTCACTAAAATCTGAATCGGAACATGTATATGAAGAACTGCTATTTTCGTCATGTTCTTGGCTAAGGGATGAACGATATGTGTGCATGCGATATATTTCACTGCCCAGTTCACACTGAACGGCAATCTCTTTTTGCAATGAGTTGTAAGACGTGTTTTCATCATTACTGATTTCGTTTGAAAAGGAGGTGTTAGGTTCAGTATCGGAATATATTGTATGAACAACCCCGAGTTTTAATCTGGGGTTACGTATGTAACCTGCTGGTATGTCGGTATGTATTTCCCCTCTCATAACATATACTTCATTCAAATCACTTTCCAAAAAATGTGTGGAACAAATAACAGCATTTATACTAGTTTTAAAGTTTTTACGGCGAGTAAAATGTACCCATGTCTTGTGTCGTATGGGAGATTTGTTTCTATCAGGAAAACGATGCACGTGAACTCCTGGTTTACTTGAATTATTACTACATCCGTAGACAGCACACCGCACCATTCTGTACGTATGATTGTATTAATGTATATTACTATAATAAAAAACGTATATGTTAAATATAAGCAATGTATTAATATATAGAAATACATATCTACAAGAACGAAAAACTTGCACGTTTCACGAACAAATAATATTGCGTTGACAGTATGCCGTATGCCGCCAGCCGAGAAGCCGGTCACGGTGACGTCAGAGGCACAACTTACACATTAATTATCTTGCATACTAAACATCACATAAATGTAAGACACATTTCAAAATTCTTTTAATTTTTTATACTCTTTTATGAGCCAATGTTCATTTTTTCGATGGTGTGCCCCTTTAAGATGTACAACATTCATGTTTTGATTATTTGTTAATCGTATGTAGGCTAATTTATTGGAAATTAGTTTTGATAATACAAAACTACAAATTTTGTATGTTGCATTTTAAAATGGACAAAAATTACATTGCTGGCATGTCAAGTAGAATACTGGCTAAGTGGTACACTTTCCGGTAGAAGCAAGTTTGGTTAAATCGTCTTATTTTAGCCTCAGGAATCTGTGTTTAAGCCATGTCCCCCTATTTAAGAGACACCCTGTATATTAGGTGTTTCGGCGTATCCAAGTGTCCCATGGTTCATACCACCTTTCAAAGATAATGGTAACTTATCCAACAACCAAAATACATTTAATTACTACCATTCAGCTACACGTGTTGTGATTGAAAATGCGTTCGGATTACTAAAAGGCCGATTTCAGCGATTAAAAATATTTGAAAACAACAAAATAACTTTTATAACCAAATGTGTGGTAGCAGCGTGTGTATTGCTCAATATATGCATAAATTTAAATGATCTGAATATTGACTACGAGGAAACAACACTTGCAAACAACGAAATACTCGAATGTGGAAATGCGCCATTAGATATTGTCAATAAAGACAGACGACAGGAAATATTTAATGAAAAGTTTAATAATTAATTTTATTATGTTTTATCACAAACAAAATAAGTATCCTACTGAGTTTATTATGACAAAATGAATATACTTTCGGCATAAATAAATTTACATACTGTATTCTCTACACCTTTATAATATTGTTAAACTTGGGAAATGGAAGAATAAAGATGATTATTATTGTTGTATTATAGGTCCTTTTCTTTCTTAGTTTTGACTAGTTCTTCTAAAGCTGCCACTTTCCTTGCTTCTAACATTAATTTTGTTTCTATATATTTTGACATATTGCTTGTCCTCTTCCTTGCTTCTTCTGTTTTAAAGTTAAAATAATTCACTTTTGCTTTCTTGTACTCCAGATTGGGATTTTTCTTCTATTTTTAATGTTCTTCAGGAGTTATTTCATTTTCAGAAAAAGCCGATTTTCTTTCGCTTATACTTGTGCTTTCACTTTCAGGGCCCTCGTAATTCTGGTGTGAAAAATTCTTTTTACCATGACAATTCTATTCACTACTTTTATCTTCTGTATTTGCTTTAGACTCTTGATTTTTTTGGTCGACATTTTAGATTTCACTTTGTTTTCTTTTTGCTAACGATACGTCGATTGAATTTACATTACTATTTGCAGGCTGAGATCATAAAAACGAATCCAACCGTTCAAAGAAATTGAGCACATCCACTTTTCGAATTAATATCTTTGTACGATTTATATGTGCGGAGCAAATTCCTCCATTTTCTGTTACGCATGTCAGGAGTAACCTAAGAAATAACAGTAATTTTATAAAATAATATTTGTCGGCTCCGGTGGCTCAATGGTTAGAGCAACGCCTCTTAGTCATGCGTGTACTCGGGGTTCTGGGTTCGAATCCCACTAAGGCATGGATGTTTGTGTATGTGAACCTACTCAGTAATTGGGATTTAATCCTGTTGAGAGGTTTTCTTTTTTAAAAAAAAATTCACCTCAAGTGACTGGCTCACTAATTCATTGTTTATGTTACTCCAAACGTGCTTTCTTTTTTTCGGGAGATGCAATTCTTTATAATGTTGTTCCACGGCGGTAATTAAAAGTAAAGTTGAATTATACGTCCAGGTAAATTTTTCATCTGCTTCTTCAGCTGAATATTCCTGTGCTTCACTCTCACTGTGAATCATGCAATGTCTTTGAAGCTCTATTCCTTTAGCAGAATTCTTGTTTGCTTCACTTTCACCGTGACTCTTTGCATATCTTAAAAGCATATTATAAAAGTTTGGCTCTGGAAAGAAATACGAACTATTTTTATTTACTTATTAATTATAAATGTTAATAAATCTTATTGAATATAAATACCTTCAAGAGTCCTCGTCGCATCTTCATTTGACACCATTAAAACATACTGTTTATTTTCATTATTGTCTACTAAAACTAAATTCACGTAATTTTGTAAAATATTCTCTGCTTCCATAATGTTTTGAACAAATCAGCACACATAACATCAAAACATAACCTTTTATAATTCACACTACAACTGTCAGCATATCTGCTCAGTTGCTCACACAACTGATTCTCCCGCAACAGTTGATTAGTAGGGGTGAAGGGAGAGGCAAACTGCTCACTTCCAGCCGTATTCATAGTAACTGAGATAGACCTGGTTTAACTTCGATTTACTTAGACTAGGTTTAAACCAGTTCTAAAAATGGTTATTCATAGTCAAATTTAGACCTGGTCTAAACCTGGTCTAAGTAAATCGGAGTTGAACCATTCTATCTAGTCTGTTATGATCATACATTACACTGCTCATGCGTACTGAATACAATTTTGTGATGACAGGTCGTGTTTGTTTACAAACAATATCCAGAGAAAGTGACAGAAGATTTTACTATATAAAAAAGCTATTTTTCTTTATTTGGGTATGTATTCTGTAACTTACGTTGAAATACAGTAAATATTTTAAAACGTTACAAATATGTTTTAGTTTATAATGGCTAAAAGAGCAAGCAACTGGACGTTCCAAGAGAAAAAATTTCTGATGGATCAAATAAAATTACATGCTGCAGATACTGAAAATAAAAACGTAAGCTGCAAAGTTAATGCCAAAAAAAGATGAAGCGTGGCAAATAATATCTAATGCATTCATTGCAAACGGATTCATAAGAGATAAAAAGAAAATAAAAGACCAGTGGAATAGGATGAAAGTAACTGCAAAAAGTAACATATCTTCATATAAAAAATACTAAAGAGGAACGGGGGGCGGACCACAAATAAAAGAACCTGACGAATTTAGTTACGAAATTCAGGAAATTATTCCGATGGATTTTATTGCAGACGAAAGCATGTATGACTCTGACAGGATAAACAGGTGTTATAAAGTTCTTGTGTAATTATTAGATTGTTACCAGCAAAATCACTCCATCTTTGGTGTCGCAATTTTTCATACCATTTACTCTCGTCTTTTACTAAGCAATAATAAGTATTCGTTGTAAATGGAAGTGTAACCGATAAAACTAAAAGCTCTTACTGTATTACTCGTATTGCCTTTTACAATTTTTAAATATTAAAAGTCATATGAAATTTCAAATTTACTGTTTTACACCGAAAAACGAGGAAGATAAATGTTTTACAGAGATAAATATTCATGTTAATCTTATATTTACTTAACCATGTTTATTACTTTGAAGTAACGTTGATTCGAGTAAATGACATTAGATAATAAGTCGATCTCAAGAAAGTTTGGTTGTTGTGAAATTATGCACGAGTCGAAGACATGTGCAGATTTCTTACAACTAATGCCCAGTTTCATAAAAGCTTGTTTAAATTTAACTCATTGTTAAATTGACACATATGACAAATTTACGAATGTTATTAGGCTGTATAAAACCAATAAATTGTGTTTAAGTATATTTTAAATTAAATATGAATTGAGTAGCAATACAATTCATACAATCACCCCAATTCTGTAAGAAAGTTGTTAAGTTTTAGCAACGTTGCTAAAAATTGTAACCAATAAAAACAAATGTAAAGCCTGTCATTTTCATGTTTTATTCAGTGTTCGCAATTATTATTGGTTATTTGCTATAGCAACGTTGTTAAGACTTAACAACTTTCTTACAGAATTGGGGGGAATGTAATTGATTTATATGTACTATTAATATTTGTAAATTTTTCACAATGTGACAAAATATGGCAAAATTTAACCTGTTGTCATATTTAGCAGTATGTTAAATTTTTATGAAGCCGGGCATAAAACTTTTATCCGTAATTTGCATCTTGATTGAGCTAACACACATTGAAGGTTTTAGTGCATCAGGATTTGAAATGAACAATGGAAATGAAAATGAATCAAATACTCCTATATTTGCTGTAAATGTAGATATAGAAGAGCAAAATTTGCAGTTCCCTGAAAAAATGCTCCTACTACTTCCGAAGTATCCGAATCAAATTTAATATTCACTATATCTTCCCACCAAAAATCCTTTCCCCAAAATATACATGTTACAGATATGCCAAAAAGAAAAAGTATGACAACTAAGCGAACTATGTCAATGTATGAAGAGAAATGTTTGGAGCTGTATGAGAAAAAAATAAAGCAGCAAATGAAACTAAAATATGAAATGATAAAAAACAAATTAAATAATGAAGAACTTGAATTTGTTAATTAACTGTTTTTATAATGTTTTATGTTTTTTTTTATTTTAATATATGTACATAGCCATTAAATAAATAATAAGTTTACTTTTAGTTAAAATATGTATTGATATAATGTTGCCTGAATAAATTTCTTGGATCATTATTTTCTCTTCTGTTCATTTGTACATCTTCGTCGTCCTCTGAATCTGCTTCACTGTCGCTATCATTGTCTATTAAAGTAATGTAATTAAAACATATGATACATAATGCTACAAAAATATATATTCAAATACCTTCAATATCGTCCATTCTTTCGTCCACTGCTATGTTATGTAGTACTGTTAGTGCAATAATGCATGCTTTAGCAGTATCCAAGGACATGTGCATCCCATTAAAGAAACAACGAAATTTGTTCTACCATTGTCCGAATAACCTTTCAATCACATTCCTTGTTTTAATATGAGCTTCATTATATCTCTGCTCAGCAGCTGTAGCGGGACGAAGTACAGGAATCAGCATAAATTGTGATGATGTATAACCGTTATCCCCAATAAGAATTCCATTTATTTCCCCTGACTGAAACATTAAGATTACATATATTTAATTTCATATATATATTATTTTTAATTTAGTAAATACCTCAAATTTTGTCTTCAAATTGCAGCTATTCCAAATCCTAGAATCATGTGCACTTCCTCGCCAGCGTGCAACAATATCTCTAATTTTTGCATTAGCATCACATACCACCTAAAAAGATAAATGAATTATTTCTGTTCTAAAATTATAAACTTTAAAGTAAAATTCAGCAACTCCTAATCAAGGTTTGATTTGTAGATTTGCAATCAATTTATATTGATTACCTAGGAGATCTACACCTTTTTCAAAGCAATTTTATCAAATCTTTGTTGTTCAAATAATCAAATTTGATAAACGATGGTGAATTTGACTGTTAATATACTGTACCTGAACGTTGAGCGAATAATAACCTTTTCTATTTATATAAAGTAAAGGATATTGTCCAGGATTTTTTATTTTTATGTGGGTACAATCGATGGCCCCTGTAATATTCGGCATATTCGCTACTTTGGGGAAATCTTCTTTCATTTTCGTTAATTCCCGTTCATTATTAGGGCAAAAAATGTACTGATCCACAAGAGAAGCAATGGCTCTTGACACTCTCGCAGCAACTCGAGATATTGTAGCTTGAGAAATATTGTGTTAGTTGGCTACAATAAATTGCATGAATTAAATAAGTTATTACATTTATTATTTTATTTTATGAATCAATTATTACCAGATTCACTTTGATAATTTCCTTTGCAGAGATATCTCACAGTGCTCAAAACTTGGACTTCTAACGAAACTGGTCGCCCCTTATTTCCATTTGCATGTTCTAGTAGTGGTCTTATTTGATCTATCAAATTTTGCAACGTTTCTTTCTTAAACCTGAAAATTTAAATATCTTTGTATAAAACAAGAATTGAACATTTCCTGGAATACTAACCTATAAATTTTTCTAAATTCGGTATCATTAAATTTTTCGAATGGATTTATGTGTTCCAAATAAACCTTCTGATTTCATCTTCGATGTTCCACTACGTTTCTTATACCCTCTACAACATTAACCTGGTCAAAAATTTCGTGAAGATCATCCATTTCTAAAAATTAAATAATAAATTCAGTTAGAAATTCATGACAAAGTAATATTATAAACATTAATATGGGTATATTTATGACATACTACTTACCCAAAAATTATATTAAATAATAATAATATATTTAATTTGCATAAAATAGACAAATTAAACTTTCCAACGACTGTCAACTGACTTAAACCGGCAATAGACTAGGGTGCGCGCGGGTCTAAATTTTAGTCTAGGTTTAGACCCGTACTAGGCTAAACTGCCTCTATGAATAGCTTTTTTCGCCGGTCTAAGTTAGACTAGAGATAGACTAGGTTTAGGCTCGAACAGAAGCACTATGAATACGGCTGGAACAGTGTAAATAGAACGTACATAATTTTCAAGGACTTTTTTTTGCTCGGGCAAAGCTGAGCGCTCAGGTAAATAGAAAGCAGCATATAACTCTATTATACGAACCATGTGTGCTCCGGAATACCAAATCTTTACAATATCTTATACATTGTAATCGTAATGGTATAGATTATAATATCGTATTCTATACTATGGTCACCAGAATCAGGTTATATATATAATAAACCGGATGTGGTGTTAACTTGGAGATCTTAAAATATTTTCGAGGAAAAACATACTAAAATATCCAAAATTTTGTATCACAGACGTTTTTATTTATTGAAACAACAAATTAGGTTTTGTTTACAAACGATCATCCGGAAATAATATTTTACTTAAAGCTGATTGATCTTCTAAATATGGAATTGGCGGAAGATTATGCGCTGGTCACAGATTTTTTTTAATAGTTTGCCATAATATTTTTGTAGTTGAAAAAATTTGTCATTAATGTTTTAATATTTTCAGTCTTACCTCAAATTGGACAAATCTAAAGTAAATCTATTAAATCTGATAAATAAGTTCAAGTGTGTATAAGAGTCAAATTTAGAAGCCGAGCTACACAAACTGAAAATCAATCACAATAAGGCAGTGTCGCCCATCAAAATATGAAATACGTCCATATCAACCTCTCCATTCAAATGTGAAGCTCACACAGGAAAACCATCAACCAGCAATTATAATGAAGATATCAAGAAAAATTTTAACATCTGATAAAAATTTGAACGGACTTCTCAACACCTGTACATTCTCTTCCAGTCAAAATTCCTTCTGAGAACAGTTTAAGTGAGCAAGAAATTAAAAAAAAAAAAATGTTACCAACTGTCATTACAAAGTACCATGCACAAAATTACGAAAAAGACACGATTCTACATAGGCATGCCAGAGGCTTGTTATTATTTAATAAAAATTATACAAGAACATACCGATATTTCTGAACAACATACAATATTGTGTTGAACACGTTTGCTATCCACATATGAAAAAACAAAAAAAAAAAAAAACTTCAAAATAGATCATCCATTTTTTCTGTAACATGTTGTAGAAGATGCTCAATTAGGCATGTTTATTTAGTACAAATTTTTGAAAAAAAGTACTATTTGGTTCATTTTTACATCCGGCGGCTCATAAATGAGACGGTGGTCTCTGGTTATAATTTCTCAAACTAGACTGCTTGTCTCATATTTGAGCCAGGTAAAATTACGCGCAAATTGCCGCAGGGTAATAAAAAAATATAGCGGAATATCAATTTTAAAACTTAATTGCATGATATAAGAAAATTACATGTGATATTGAGCAAATCAATTGTCAGGACAGACACCAACTTTTTGGGAAAATGTTTTTAGTGGAGCAGCGAGAAATGCTTTGTCTGTTTCTGTTTCCTTCAGTAAGATATGTTAGTAGTTCACCTCTGAAATCTACATAACTAATTAATTTCGTTTTTGAAATATTGTCTTAAATCTATTTGCTGTTCCAAATACAAATGTCCAGAAGATGGAACAATTATTTCAAATACCATCTTATGGTTTTGCGTGTTGTATAATACGACAATATTTGGTCGGTTTTTGTGTATACCTGACATGTGCTTATTGTAGCTAGCTACGATGTTTTGCTTTAGAAGTTCTGTACCTCTCTTGTTCTTTGTTTCAACTATAGAAAATTTATGACAATTGGAAAATATCAGGACATCTTTCTTGTCACGCCATTTTCCTACTACAACTCTACCTTATCTTCTCCATATTGTCCCTCCTCTGGTTAACTTTTTTCGTTACAATATCTTTTGGGTTACCTTTTCTGTTTTTTATGAGTGTCTACAATATGTGTATTTTTTTCTAGCATCAATTCGGCAAGGGGAACGCTCGTATTAAAATTATCAAGGAAAATAGTATGACCATTATTTAGATATAGCTTTTCGACAACACCATAACTATGGCCCATTTTTTCATTTTGTTTGTTTCCAATACCAGAATAAATCAGAATATTCAAAACACAACCGTCGGGAGTACAAAATTCGTACAATTTTATTCCATATTTGGCAGCCATATTGGGAATATACTGCCGAAAATATAATCTTCCTCGCTACAGCAATAAGGCTTCATCAAATGAAATATTTCTCTCGGGATAATATATTTTTGTATATTCTGCAGTACATGTTTAAGAACATGATTGATTTTATGTAAACGATCAGTTATAGTATAACGGTCATAAAAACATAAGTTACGTAGTATAAGTTCGAAGTGCGATTACGACCCATAACTTGACTGAAAAATGGATGATAATATATAGGATTCCGTGACCAATAGTGTTTGAGACTGGGCATTTTTATATCCCATTGAAATGCATACAGCAAGAAATTCTATTATTTTTTTTACTTGTTGTATTTTTCCACCTGCGCATATTTGATTATTGTGGCAGTCCCTTTGATATGACTCTGCGGTCTAGTATTTGTCCAATAAACTATTTTATCAATGAGTGCATCATCAAACAAAAGAGAAAATATTTCTAGAGGGCTCATAACTGGTGTAACATTTATTTTCAGGCCTGGTACCTCATTGAAATCAAATACATATATCAATATCTTTTTCCAAATCCACTCATTCGTCATTATTGTCATCTCCAACGTATGCGTGACTACTACTTGTTCTTTTTTCATCTTCCGTGTCTGAATTGGAATAAATTGTTGCCTTTCTTCCCGAGTACACGTACGGTTCTTCATCAGATTCCTCTTGAAATATATTTTCATCATCAGAACCAAGACCTTCTTCCAACACTTTTCTACCTTCTTCAATTTCTATGTCTGTTAAAGGCCTTTTTGATGGATATATCTTGTAAAACACACTTAGAAAAGCAACGACATTGCACTTACATTTACTGACCAAATATTACCTCACAAAAAAATCCGAGACCACGCGACCCATATGTGAGTCAGACATCCATAGAGACTACCCTGCTAAACAAGTCTTCTACAGACAGGCCGCATAAAATAAATACGTTATTGGTGAACATAGGTCCCTGGCTCATATATGACACGGTGGTCTGCAGGTGAAAAAAGTGAAAATCACGCGGCTCATATATGGAACGCGCAGTAGCCAACGTGTTAAAAAAAATTAGACTCGATACAAAATTTTCTGAGCTTGCAGATGACTATGGAATATCATCATCATATACAAGATGTTTTTTTTTTAAATGTCGCAAATGTTTTACCTCCTTTTATAATTTGCCTATGGCCTTTAGGCATAAATTTTATGTACTGTACTGATGAGCTCTAATAAGAGCGAAACACGTGTCTACAGCTGCAATTGAGCGATATCCCTAGGAAGAAAGAATTGTTTACAAATTTTGCTCTCAAAAAATATTATTGTTTTCGTATAAATTTTATGTTAGTTGTAGTCTTGATTGTTTGGAAATTGAAATCCAAAAACCTTCCAATGCTATAAACCAAGCTCTTACTTCGTCCGATTATAAAAAAGCAAACACAATAAAATACTTGATATCCAGTAGACTAGACGGATTGGCTAATTATATTTCGCCAGGTGGGAGAATAAGTGATATTTGTCTCGTGGAGAACTGTAACTTTTTAGAAACTTTAGGAAGTGGTACTTGTGTACTAACGAATAGAGGATTCAAACATCTTGAGCAGCTACTACTGAAGGCTGAATACAGAGGGTGAAACGGCGTGTAAGAGAGTTTTATTTATTGAAACCACATGCTTGCATCAATACTAATCTAATTCGAGTACTTAAGACTTTATAATTATAGTTTGTGGCTTAATTAATTTACAGGATTCTATTATTAAATAAAAAACCAAATAAAATATATCGCTGTTTTATATATACATAAAAGTATTTGCAAAGTACTTTATATATATATATATATATATATATATATATATATATATATATATATATATATATACATATATAAAAGGGGATATATGTTATAATTCCAAAAACTTGATAAAATATGTAACATGTTATTTACATAATTCTCATCAAAATTAACACTAATTATTTCCACTTTGTTATTATTTGTAAAATCAGGATCAGCAACACATAATCCTCATGAAAATTGACAATAATTATTTCCACTTTGTTATTATTTGTAAAATCAGGATCAGCAACATAAAAGAAACCTGTCTCTACATCTACCAAATATATTTGGAGTTGTATTTGTGCATAACTTTTTGCAATTTTTCCATATTTTATATAATTTGGATGTTTTTATATTTGTGGGACACTTGATTTCAATCACTGCCCTATCACAAATACCATCAAGCGAACCTGCTATCAAGGGATAATAAGCAAAACAAATGTTATGTTTTCACAGATATGTTATATTAGTACAGACAAATTAAAGCATTGTCACTCTCAATTCTTAAATGTCGGCTCGTTTTGACAAGGTTATATCATAACCAAACTTCAACATAATAAGTGAAAGAAAGCCTACAGACCATCTAGACCATCAGACTTGCTAATTATATACTAATTTGAAATACACAGTTTGCAGCGCCTCTAGTGTTGCAAGAAGGAATATTGAAATACAATTTGAATTAACCGTATGGAACGGCCACTTAGAAATCCAGACTTAAATGCAATAGAGCCCATATGGGATATTTTGAAAAGAATTGTAACAGATCGCGTACCGCCCCACACACTAGATAAGCTGTGCTACAAGACTTCATAAACAATTCACAGCATGTGATTTGAAATTTAATTCGAAGCATGGAATGAAGAATGCAAACCGCTATTAATACATGAGGAGAGTACTAAGTGATTTTTTTTTTAATTTGAAATTTTATTTTATTTAAAAACATTCAAACTTGTTTCATAGTGCTTAATATTGTAGAATTTGAATTAAAATATGTGTTGCGTTATTTTCTATTATTTTTTAATATCCCAGCTAACTTTTTAAAATAAACGAAAAATTGAAAGTAGTGTGTTAATTTTATCCAGCAGTTTATTTATAATAAAAATACATTAATTTCCCATTTAGTCGCGAACTTGTAGTGTAGCTCACATTTTCTTGCATCCCAAGAGCTTAAAACGCTTTTGTACAGAATAGACATTTTCAATAGGGCGCAAAGCCCTTGCTGAATACGTCACAGCAATGTTCCGAAAAACCAGTGGTGTGGCGCGTTTTGTAATTGAATCTTTATGTTCTTTGAAACTTATACCGCTTTGACCGATATATAGGGCATAACAGGCTTTACAATTAATTTTGTCATTTCTATTTAATACCAATTTTGAAGGTTTTTGTTTATTTGCTAATATTTTGCCTATACAGTTTTTATTTATTGATATGGTTTTAATTTACTATTAAGATCAGGCGTTTTGGATGGACAATATATTTGGTTTTGTATTTTCCATTTTTCTTCATAACTAACTTATCTACTATTGTTGGATTATATTCGTTATTCACTGCAGTTTTTTTTTTTTTTTAAATTATGGTTACTTCTGTTTCAAAATCGAGGGAGTTTCAAAAAATTGATACAAGTCTATGTACCGTGCTGTGGAGATAGACATTTTTATTGATGTTGATTGATATGTATGGGACAATGGTTTCTGAAAATGTAGGTTTCCCGTCCTTACAGTTAAATTTAAGCGCCATACAAAATCGGACACTACTAAATTGACATGAACAACTTCAAGTTTCTCGTCACTAGATCGAGGTAGTCTTGATATCGAATTTGCGACGTTTTCCATTCCTGGTATATAATGTATGTTGAAATTGAAAGATTGTATTTGAAGTGCCCATCTGGCGAATCTTCCCGTTGGCGTTTTGATTGATAATAGCCAACGTAGTAGTTGGTGGTCGTTTGTTAATATAATTTCAGAGCTTTCTACCTAACCTTTGAATTTCTAGAGGGCCCAAACAATAGCTAATGCTTCGCGTTCAGTTATGCTGTTCTTACGCTCGGCTGGTAATAACAGTGTACTGGCGTATTCAACTAAACGCTCATCGGTTCCTGTACCTTGCGTCAATACTGCTACCAAGTTCATAATCACTTGTATCTGTCCGTAGTGTATATGGTAAGTTCATACCCGCTTATCTTAGGATAGGAGCGGAAGATAATAAGTTCATTAACATCATACGCTTCGCTTTCTTCAGTGCCCCAAGTCCATTGACTTTAGCCCTCATTAAGAGAGATACTGGTCTTGTTAAGTAAGCTCTTTTACATTCACACATCTCGCGTTTAGCGCGTAACCCAAACTCATCAAGTTTTTGGAAAACAGATTTTAGGTCACTGAAGTGTCAGCTGACATGAATGTGTGACCGGGTTCAAAAAATTTGATATCCAGAAATTCTATACTAACTTCCTTACGGTTAACAACATAAACACAAAAGCAGAAGAGACTAATTTTTACTTTGTGAACTGCAGTTATCTAACCAAATTGTTATTGGCTTGGCATATCGAAAAAACTCTGTTGTGGCCAGCACAAGGCCTCTCGCCATTTACATTTTATGGTATATAAGTATTGTATTGCTATAGATCCGCCGTTTTGTATCAAAAAAATCACAGAACTTACCCAAATATTGTTTTTTTGTTGTATTTAAGATGTCTTCTGCACAAATACAATTCTAATTATGTCTATTTTTCATTGTATGAGGAAGTTCCTTCTCAGAAAAAGCTTTCAGAATGTAACTAAAACTTTTGATTTTGGACACTGACATCTGTCGTTTACAAATTATATAAACATTTGAAATGGTTTCCTTAGTGTAGTTTAGCTTACTCGTCTTATTATATCCTGTTATCCTATATATTATAGCGTATTTATCTCTAAATTTATAGAAGATATAACACAAATTTTAAATGTATCAGATGTAGAATTTTATGTTCTTCAATAGTAGTAATATAAAAAAATTTCAAAAAATAGTATTTGGAATTTTTTTTAAGAAAACTATTACTTCTGGTTGGTTAATTGTTACCAAAACCTTTTCAGCTCTTCCCAGGAATGTCAGATTGAGGAATTCATAGTTAAACAGATTTTAAGTCTAATAGTTTTTGAGGGATCGTCCCTTCAACATTCAGACATACACACACACACACACTCATACACAGACATCATTGTAAAAATGTTAAAATCGGATTCTAGTGACCTTGAAACGTGCTTATTCATTAAAATCTGGATATGTGATTTTTAGCATTCCAATACGTCTGTTGGGACTCCCTACTATTTTAATCTCGACCAGGGAAGGACATTTAGTAAAGCAATACTCCGTGTAGTTTCTACTCGATTTATTAACTGTAATGAAACTAAATGCAAAACATTATAATAATTAAATAAATATTCATGTGCGATCCCCCGAAGTAGTCGAATCCCCGGGATCTTCTCGTAGGCTGCTCGGACCAGTTGCAACCGTGGGTCGGCTGGATGAACCCGGCTACGATCGACGGTGTGGTACTGACTCTTCGGAGGTAATCTACGTAGGGTGTAGATCTTCGGTCCCGGCTGCGGAGCTGCCAGTCTTGAAGAGGTGGTCCGACTTAAATTGGCTCGTGGGAGTAGCTGAAGCTGTAGACAGGACCTCGAAGGAGATACTCGCTTCAGGACGTAGGTCTTCGGATTTGGTGGCTGATTCTGTTGAGGAAGCGTGAATATGTGAAAAAATATAATGGACATATTTTAATAATAAATTATTATATTTCTTCTTTTGTAAATCATCTGAAAACATTAAGATGATTTGGAATAATCTTGGTTGTATCGGTTTTATACACGAGTAGACACATATTTATTGTTAAGTTTGGCATTCTGTACATTCTGAATTACTACCTTCTGGGTCGTGATTGTTAGTTTTGATATGCAGATGAAATTTTTCACAATTCCATCATTATTCATGGCCCAATTTAGCAAATGAAATGTTCATTTCAGCGATTTACTTGCGTTTTAACTCATAAGATACTTTCATATTTGGATAATTGTTAATAAAGTCGTTATATATAACAGTTATATTTATATCACTCGGAAGATATTTTCTATTCGGGACATGTTCCCTTCGAATTTGATTAAATGAATTTATATGCTCTATTAACATACTTCTATTAATTTTCTTCGATGAAGGGGAATGGGAATCAAATTATAGAAATCATTCATTTAACAATATTTCTCAAAACTCTGTTATTATGAAGTAGGTAAACTAAAGTAATAAGAAAGAACTTCTTACATACAGGGTGGGGCAGAAAAACCTATCCGATTTCAAATCCCTTTTTCTCAAAAGAGGGAGCAGGTAGAGTAGTGGGGTAAAAACCGTTAGAAAGCCGGTTTTATGCCATTTGTCAGTAGTCAACATGCCTTGGTCTGGTGAACATCGTGCTTTTGTTATTGAGCGGTTTATCGAATGCGGCGGTTCGATAATTGCTACACAACGTGCTTTTCGAATTCATTTCGGACTCGGGCGTCATGATCCTGTTCCACATCACGCTACGATTAAAGTGTGGGTGTTAAATTTTAGACAGACGAGTTCAGCATTGAAAAAGAAGTCGCCTGGACGTCCCAGGACAGCAACAGGACCTGAAAACGTGGCCAATGTGAGAGCCGCGATTGAACGTTCCCCGCGTCGTTCGGCGCGAAAACATTCGCTCGCTTTGGCGATTTCCAACCGCAGTATTCGGCGCATTTTGCACCGGGACCTCAAAATGCATCCCTACAAAATGGTTGTTGCACAGGAATTAAGTGAAAGGGATTTTGAAACCCGTACGAACCTGTGTCGCGATCTCCGAGAACTCCCAAACGATGATGTTGTGCTCTTCACGGACGAAGCCCATTTTCACCTTTGTGGTGCCGTTAACAGGCAGAATTTTCGATATTGGAGTGACGAAAATCCTCGAGAAATCCATCAGGAACCCCTCCATAACCCAAAAGTGACTGTGTGGTGTGCTCTTTCCCGCCTAGGCGTCTGGGGGCCTTACTTTTTTGAAGAAAATGGGCAAACCGTAACGGTCAACAGCGAGCGCTATTGTTTCATGCTGGAAAATTTTCTTAGACCTAAAATGGAAGAAAATGGCGTGGAAAATGTGTGGTTTCAACAGGATGGGGCAACCGCCCACACATCGCGACGATCAATGGACATTCTCAGGGAACTGTTTCCCGGTCGCCTCATTTCCCTGAGAGGTGATCTTGGCTGGCCGCCGCGCTCACCGGATCTCACTCCATGTGACTTCTTCCTTTGGGGTTACCTCAAATCGAAGGTTTACCAGCATCGACCAAGGACCCTTCTTGCTTTACGAAGGGAAATTGCTCGGGCAATTGAAGAAATTCCTGTGGAAATGACGGTTAAAGTCATGGAAAGCTACCGCGAGCGCCTAAATCAGTGTATCCGCTCCCAAGGACGACATTTGAGTGATGTGCTTTTCAAAACTTAAATTTAAAAATGGCATAAAATTTGCGATATGTTAATAAAAATTTTTTTTGACAAGTTGAGTGGTTTTAATTTTATAACGTTTTGAAATCGGATAGGTTTTTCTGCCCCACCCTGTACTTTAACATCCAATCCACGCTCATTTTTTAAAAAATACAAATTAGAATTTTGTCTTCGAGGCTCTGTAGTAGTTGTATTTCTTTGTTTTTATTTTTGTTTTGTAGCGCTGAATATGAATTGACGCTGTAAATCACTAGACACATTCCAGTAATTATTTATAGTATTTTGTCTCTCACTTTTGAACATTTCAATTTACATTGTGGACCACAATGACCTACAACACGGTGTTTTTCAATCTTCTGCATTAATTTCTGTTTTTTCCTTTCATTGAGTGGTGTTTCATATCTTCTTCTCTTTCGTATTGTCCCCATGGGCGAAGTTAGGTCATCAGATTTGGGGGGGCTAGAGGGGGGGGGGGGGGTACAGGTAAAAAGGTCAAATGCCTTATAATTGAAAGTTACATTTTTTCAAGGGATGTGAAGCTGAATGTTTTTCCTCTTTCATGTACAAAAATAAATTGCCAGATTACACAACATTATAGAAAAGAGTATATTTAACGGATTGTTAACTTCCCTCGATAGACTGCCTAAACACAACACAATATGGCGCGGCTATTACACAGACTTGCCGGTTCACGCAGTTGTCGCTACCAGCCATCAAATATTAACTGTGTAAATTACATTATTTAATATCAGAATTATTTATTTCAAAGTCTATTATAATAAAGGTGTGAGTAAGGTCCAATAAAAACAAATCAAGAATTTATTAATAATAAAAAAAATAACTATAAAAGGTATTGATACAAAATTAGTGTAGCAACAGTTTTCGATTCCCTGTTTTAATAAACTCTTCCAGAACATCGTCTAGAACTAGGGATTTTGTAATGTCATTTTCAATATGGGAAAGGGCTAAAGTACTGAATCGGTCTTGACCCACGGTCGACCTTAGCCAATTTTTAATCCTCCTCATTGTCGAAAAGGACCTTTCACATGATGCAGATGAAATTGGCAACGTTAAAGCAATTTGCATATATCTATATGTATTTGGAAAGGTGTCTTTTCTGACAACAGATGTAATATCAGATATGCTTATATCTTTGCCCAGTGTTCCAACACAATTCTTTATTACGGTCATTTCAGCCTTTAAAACCTCTTTGTCTATGGAAAAAGTGTCTGCGTAGTGCTCAACAAATTCTAAACTGCCATCAAAATTCAATTGTAAAAAATTATGCACAGCTACAGCTAGCGTTTGACTTTCAGCCGAAAATCTTATTTTCATATGGTTAATGACATGATCCAGTGATTGGTAATACACCGTTGTTAACCAGAATCTCTGAGCAGGATTTTCCATTGTTGATTTAACTAAAGTTTCTGCAAATTCGCCATCTGCTGAAGTCGATGCTTCTACAATGTAACCTTTGAGGCGTACATTTTCATTTTTTTTTTGTTTTGAAGAACGCATACCAAGACCTATTTCAATGTCATTTATTTTTGCCAAGTCTTCTATCTGTAACCACAATCCTTTAAAAACCTTTTCGTCACGTTTTTGCTCTAGTGATTTTATGGTTCCATTAATGATATTTGTAGATTCAGCCAAAGTCCCGTTTTTAGACTGCAAAGATTTGCTTAAAATATTTATCATAGTCAGAATGTCGTCTATGATTACCAAACTAACCAAAAAATTTGAAGACTTCATATTGGTCAACAAACCTACCGCGTTAACAGCATTTTTGTTTGAGTTCTGTTGGATCTCAAATTGAAGGGCGTCAATTATCGCCGAATAACTTTTTTTCACAGCTTGGCAGTTAGCACTTCGGCAGTTCCATCTGGTATTTGACAAGCGACTTAACTCAGTCTTTGAAATACCCAGTTCTTTTTGGATTTTGATTAGGACTTCGTGATTACCAGGAGAAGAAAAATGTTCATAAAGTGCTTCTAGAGTATTAAAAAAGTCTTTGACACTTTCTATTTCGCTACATAAATCGGTTACAACCAAGTTTAACCTATGCGCCATACAATGTATATAAATCCCAGACGGATGTTTCTCTCTTATTTTTGCTTGCAAGCCTCCAACTCTACCATATATCATATGCTTGTGCAATGATGGGAATATCTTTTAGTCCAATGTTTTTTAAGTAATTTAGTATAATATTACATAAATTTGTAGCATCACGTTCCTGGGAGCAATTATTAAAACTCAAAAACCTCTCTTCAATCTCAAAGCCCTTAACATACCTCACACAAATAGAAAGTTGTTGTTCTTTAAAACTACGTGCTTCATCTACCATTAGTGCATACATGCCACAATCCTTGATTTCGTTAACAATGATATTTAAAATCATATTTTCGCTTATGTTTATTATCTCATTTTGTATATCAGAGCTTGTCAAATTAAAATATTTTGTATGCTGTTTTTTAAATAATGGGTTGTACCTACATACAAGTTCACAAATTTCTTTGAAATTTCCTTTGTTATTGGAATTCTCTGATTCATCGTGGCCTCTAAGGGCAACACCCTGGCGACATAATGTCAGTAAGATATCCGATATTATTTTAAAATATTCTCTATTTTCAATTATCTGTTCTTTATATGCTGAAGACATTTGTGTAACTACAGAGCCTGCTTCTAATGATTTCTTATATACCACATACTTTTGGTTGTTTTGGATGTGTGCTTTACCTTCAGAATGTTTTGACAATTTCTCTGAAATTTTTTTCCAATTTCTAAATCCCGTTTTGGTAAAAGTTGGTTCAGTAATATCGTCTTTACCAAAGAGCCGACAACAAAAGCAAAATACCGCATCCATGTGTATGCTATATTCAACCCAGCTATACTGTTTAAAATACTTCGGTATTGAATTCCAACTTTCGTTGACCGGTATTTTTCTAGAATCGGTTGTCTTGGTCCTGTTTGCAAAGTACCCAAGTCATGTAAAACTTGCATGGCATTTAACTGTACCACCTCATCATGACTCGTTTGTTTAGGGATGGCTTCCGATTCCGATTCTAAAAAAAAAGAGAACCGTACACTTTCATTAGGTATTTATAATGTATATGAAGTCAGTTAAAAAATAAACAAAATTGTGTAATGACGAACACCTTTGACCTACTTATTGCATTCAATGCAATAATATACAACAAGGTCCGATGACAATGCAATGCATTGTCATCGAGTTTATATATGTTTACCAAAATTTCAGCCTATTCCGATAACGGAACTTGGTTCAAAATTGACTTGCAAGATTTGATATAAACTTCTAAACATACTAACTAACAGATCAAATTAAATAAAAGCTTGTAAAGGCCCATGGTTATAATAAAATATAATACAAAATACGTGTGTACATAAAGATACCTGACCAATTTAAAAATAAAACTTTAGTATAAGGTCCCAGTTATGCAATGCCAATATACGTAGAAAGAGGTAGGTTACGTGTTATATTTTAAATGTTCTATTTTCCGGTATATAGCGCCACTAGCTTTCAAATTTATTTTAAATGTAACATTATTGCAGTAATGAAATATTTACTATATAGGGTTTCATAGCCCAACAGAACTAATTTTTGACTAACATTAAATTTCAGCCCCTCCTTCATCCCAGTTAAAACTACGTTTAATGTAGTTCTTGCCGTCCCTGAAAAGTTAGGTATGTTGTATTAAGCGCAGTAAATGGCAAAGTTCATTGGCATTTCCAATTTTCAAGATGGCGGTTGGGACCGTATACTCAAATTTTACCAATTATACTAGTAATGCAATTCAGGAAATACTAAATAGTCATATATAAATAAAACTTTTAATTTATTAATCAGTCAAATAATTAAGAACCTTAAATTTTCTTTATATAAATATAATATATCAATTTCTCTTACCTTCTATATTTACACTTGCACTTGATGTGCTTTGAATATCAGCAATGCTGCTATTATTAGGTGACTCGTTAGCAGTTTGTCTTGGAGACTTACTTATTTTCGAAAAAAAAGAACGAGTATCACCACTGACTTTCTTCATTATTGAGGAAAAGTATACTCTATTTTTAACTTATAAATAACACGTATTAACTGGAATTAGTGCAATCACACAATAACAATCACTCACGGCGAGTTGGCGATAGACTATGAACGACTACCGACCACAGGTGCCTTGCAAGGTTATGCGCACAACGCCGGCAACTAGTGCGGGCGATTTATGAATAATAATAATGAAATTATTCAAGTATGCTCTCGTTTATGAGCCGAAAAATGTCAAAAACTCGCCTTTATACTAGACTAGTATGCGTGCGACGACGGTTTCGATAGCTTAGATTGTTATATTAATGCAAGATATTAAATTAACCAATAATTTTTTTGTCGAAAAAATATGTTTTTCACTTTATGTTCTGAAATATGTGTGTGATAATGATCAAATATTTTTGGGGGGGCTAATTCAGCATTTGCTTCCCCCCCCTAACTTCGCCCATGATTGTCCCCTTTTTCGTATACATTTGAGTTTTAGACTTTTCTGAAATATCAACGGCTGGCATGCAGATAGAAGACGCAATTCCATAAATAAATGTTTGTCAATCCTTTTCTAATAAATTATTATTTGTACTAGATGACATTTAAGTTAATTCCTTATCCGAATCGATATTTTCATCAGTGGATTCTTCATATACATCGGGCATATAATCTTGATCTGCTTCTTTAGCATAACTGTTGTTTTTTAAAAGATCTAGCTTTTGAATATGCTGCAATGTTTTCCGAAAGTTGTTTATTTAATTGTATTACACATTTTTATTTTATAACATGTCGTGGCAAGTTCTTCTATTTTATCACCACTGCTAAATGTATTTACCGTTTAAAATTTCATTAATCTGTTTCAAATAAGTAAAGATTAAAAATTTACATAAAAATAATCAAATGTCTTCATACATATTATGCTCTTTACAATGATATATATTTAATACATATTACTCAGAAATGACATCATTATTTGAGTTACATTTCTTGTATTAATATGATTTGATATTTTATTAAAAAATAATAATCTAGTTGGACTAATAAAATTACAAAAAAAGAAACTTCGTTGGGATGTGTTAAGCTATTTTTGACATACTCCCTGAATGTAATTAGTAACTGAGGGTCACGTTTTCCAGTAATATCCAGAAAGCATGTCTGATATTTATTATTTAAAAAAAAAATTCGCAACATATCCCGCGACAAATTTTGTTGCCTCAGAAGTACTGCTTGGCGTACTACATTCATCTCAGACGGCTTCTTTGACTGGTTCGTTTCAATTTTGATAAATAAAATTCTGTAGCGTCGCCAAAGCACCTTCTGACTCGTCCTCTTCACAGTCTGCACCTACAGAATGCGATGACACAAAATTGTTTAACAACAAAGCTTTAAACGACGACGAGGAGGATGTAGCTGTTGGATTTGTGTGCCGTACACCGTGGCTTCTACCTTTCCCAAAATAATTTTCAAGTGGATCTTGGTTCAAGGACCTGGTATTTTCATATTTTATTCCCATTTTAAATATTTTTTCTGACAAATATTTAAATTTTGTAATATTTTCAACTCAATGCTTGACTGCTGGCATTAAAATAAATAATGTTCATTTATGAATTGCGTATGAAACCTTCATTTTTCTATTTTTTTTTCCGATACGTGAAACTCCGTTAGTTTTGGTAACATTCTAAAGTCCATTTTAATAGCACATTTATCTATTTCAAATAGATTTACAGCATGGATCTACTTCGCAGTTTTCTTCACCCCATTTTTCCCAAAAGCGGCGCCCTTCCTTAGCAAATCGAATCCCTTTTAATAAATGGGATGAATCAAAAAGATGAATAATTTCGTCATTATTGATTTCGTAACCCAAGCCGCGGTACTCTTCACCTCGTCTTAATTATGTTGCTTTTATATCTTTTTTTAAATAATTTATTGCAGCTACATTCGGCTGTGCCTGGTCACAAATTGTGGCAATAATTTTTAAACCAGTATGTTGTACTGTTGTTGCTACTTTCTTTATTAAACGTACTAAATTAATACTACTTATCCCACTTTTTGTGAAGTAGTACGCAACTGGTTATTTATATTTTTTGTGGATACCTCGAACCATAAAGATAAGAACATGGTCGGCAAATTCTTGTTTTCAGTGTTCGTCGCCTAAATATTTGAAGCTAATTACTTGGTCCTTGTGGGCATGAACTGAACATGTGGCGAAATTGCCATCTCATCAAAGAGTAAAGTGGCAACACCGACATCATCGGTTTTCTCGATGGCAATCCTTGACAGCAGCCGGTACCCTTTACCACTTTACTTGTTGCCATTCTTTTGTCGTCGGTGGTAAATCACCGACCTTTTGGTTTTAATTTTTGATTTCTTATCTGGCACATAAGAAATTTGTATGTTATTGTATCCACAGATTCCATTAAATTTTAGTAAAAGTCTGACGCAGCCATATTTTTCGCAGCATTCAGTCTTTGTTTGTAAGATAGACATCTTTTTGCGACTTTATTTTATTTGATCACGGAATTTTACCACGGTCTGGTACAAATATGATTTCCGTGGTGTCAGTTCGTTCTTATTTGTGATATTTATTTCTTTATTTCTCAACCTTATTTAAAATTAATAAGATTTTACTTTTTCCCAGTAATACTATTTTCCAGATAAGGAGGATTAAATTAACGGTACTTACGTAGAGACCAGAGACACGTAAATATAATTTTAGTCGTAGTTATAATTAAAGAGGATTATAATTTTATCGGTACAGAGCAATGATTAACGCTTGAATACTAAGAAAAAATATCATGCACTTATAAGAAGAAATGACATAAATGCATAAATTGCGTTCACTATCTTATTCCGTAAAAGTTGCCATTACCAACAATTGTTTATTTGTAATTATAACATGAAGACATACCTATCTCAAATGGTCCAAATATTAAATTGCAAACCAATAAAAATCATTTCATTTGGAAGATGATGATCTGTGAAATAAATGTCTAGACATTTGTATCATATTTAAAAAACTATACTGAAAATTACCATCTAACACAAAAATGCATATCGAAATAAAGGCCCTTTCGATACACAATTGGGTTTCATAATGACCTCATTATGAACGCAAAATGTGCCAAATTATAGTTATTATTATTATTAATATTATTATTATTATTATTTTATTATTATTATTATTACACAAATTTGTGTTTACAGAATTCTAAATAAAAAATAGCGAATATTTTTCACTTAATACATAGATTCTTTATCTTCGTTTATAATATATTATTTTATACAAACACTACTTTTTCATTTAAATTTGTATTTCTAATATTTTTTTACATATGTCAAAAATGTGTTAAAAGTAACGATGATCTGTCATAAAATGATATTTTTAACTCTAAAAATCTGTTGTGGCCAGTACAATACCTCTCGCCATTTCCATTTGCAAAACGTAGAATTTTTAGCGTTTGTTTTTAGAATTAGCATCAGTGTTAAAAGTGAAATATCAGTGTTAAAAGTAAAATACTAGTATTAAAAGTGAGTGAGTTACCATGGTGATGATGAAAATCAACAAACTGATATTTTTCTCATATTTTAAAAAAATTATTAGAAACACAAATTTTAATGAAAAATAAAGTGTTTGTAGATAAAATATTATATGATATGCGTATTAAAAATGTGCTGTTTAACATGATATTTAGAAATTCAATAAAATTAAATATTAAATAAAATAACGGTTTGAACTGGTAACCAATATTATTTATTGTTTTCTTTCATGAACGAAAAAAAAAATATTTAATTTCCGTTTTTATAAAAAATTCGGTTTATTTTGTTTTCGATTTCATTTCGTTTTTAGTTCGTGCTGAAAATAATCCTAATCCTTTCAGTTTTCTATCTTTTAAATTAAATGAAACATGCAGATATTTTATTGGATAAAATTAGAATAAAATTCAATACGAAAAAACAACACATACCAGTACTGCAACTTCTTGATGATGTACGTTACCTCTTTCTGCAAGGAGTTGACGGAAGTTCTTGTACTGGCGCGTTCAATTCCTCGGTCGTAATCATCGGGTTTTCAACAACTAAAGAAAAAAATGTTCTGTAAATATCATAAATTACAAAGTATAGCCAAGAGAATAATTTCATTATCTATTTCCGTTTTAAAAATTTAAATTTTATCTAATCTTTTGACGTGAAATGTCAGTTTTTATAAAATTGATACGAAATGAAAATATTATGAATGTTCATCAAATAATATTACTCTTTTCATAACTGATTAAGCAAATAACTATTATAAAACGGGATTTTGTAATTATACATTTTTACGTGTGCTAAAAATTGTTTATAAAAACAATTGTAAATGGAATATTAATAAATAAAGAAATTAATACCTTTATTATTCTCTTCGGGAATAATCTCGTCACCGAAATTATTTGGCATTGCAGAAGGAAACGTACATGGCTCGTGGGATGCCGAGCAACTAATGACGACGGTAGTGGCGCCACAGCGGTCGCGGGAGTAATTATTCAAAAAGCGCAAGGCGTGAAATAGAGTGCGCATAGCAAGGCTCGTACAACAGACCATCTACACTCTCAGACTTGTCAACTGTGTACAAATTTAAGAAACACGATTTTTAGCGTCGCATACACGTGCTGCTTTGAACTAAATGACAAAAAGCGGGAATAGCAGAGGTTTCAAATGTTTGAATCTTGAATTTTATAATGTAATAAAATAAAACTAGCAATGTTTGTAACAATTATTTATTATAAAATATTTAATACATAATTTTCAACCGTAGGTAGTACAAATGATTAATTTTTTACAAATTTTATATTTCAAATAAATAAAATAAATAAATATATCATCACGGCATATTACCCATTTCTGGGTGTGCCAGTATCTACAACACATGTAGACATCGGTAATGATGACGATATATTTTACCGTGTGGGCGCTTACTAGGCTTCACCCCACGGGCACTCATAGCTGGTGTGGAGAGTGCACCACAGGGGTCACTTTTGTGCCATTTAAAATTGGAAATATTTGGCGTCAGTCGGGATCGAACCCGGTTCCCCCAGGTTCGCTACCAGACACTCAGGCACGCGGCCACGGGACCCCTATATTTCAAAGTCTTACAAAATGGTTTATTACTATTTTATGTAGCAGTATACTAATATCATTAGTCAATTGTCCTGCATGAGAAGAACAAAAGTCGACAGGAATGAAGGAATGGGATATATGGTTAAGGATATTGGGTTCACGGATTATTTCGGGAATTTCCTCCGCTATTAAATTTGTGAAAGCTTCAGAAGGGGATTTTATATTGCATGATTCATATTCGCGCAATTCTATTAAGGTATAAATATCAGTTCTTGTGGCAGCACACAAGAACTGCTCACAGAACTGACAATCATAAACTTAATAATTTTTTATTATTATGTAGCGGGCGCTGTTTTGTTTATGTCGACATTAGGCAACGCAATACTAGATGATTGTGCGGCTGGAGATAACACATTAGAGGATGTTGAAGAAACATGATGTTGAGGATTTGTATTGGTACTGGTGGATTGAGGAGTAAGAATGAGTTTGTAGGAGAGGAGTTGGTCTTCGTCATCTTCACAATTCGACCCGATACTACATTTAACCGTGTTATTTAAAATAACTGTTTTGTAAGCATCGATTAATTGCAAAGATGGTTTAGTATTGCCACCACACAACCCTCTAGCAATACTGAAAAGATTCTCTACAGGATCTTGATTTAAAGATCTTAAAGTAAGATACTGAAAACCATGATTCTGTACAGATTTCCACAAGTACTCTGCGTTGCCTATAGTTGCTAATAATAATTAAAAAAAGGAAAATTAGCCACACGCTTATGTCCGTTGAAAAATTTTACCCTTTGTAGAGAACGTCTAGCTTGATTCCAAAATGATATGTGTTATGAACATTCCTCAAGTTTCCTACATAACCGTTTTGGGGAATCGAATGTACCATTCAATGAGTCAAAAAGTTGATTCATATATGAAACAAACTTCGATGTCCCTTGACCATCAATCACTTGAAAATATGTACTATATTCAAGTAAAGACGCGGTGGATTGACTGAATACTTGCGATGCGAGTTTAACTCGCATTTTTTGCCTATTTGTGGGATATATGTGCGCATGTGTGAGCTTTGTTATTCTAAATGGACCACTCGCTCTACTGTCGTATTCGTACACCCGCTGGATGTCGCTCCACTTTGCCAATTTGCCTTCGTATTTAATATCTTTGGTCATGAAATTGTACCTCATGCATTTGAGCAAATGAGGAGCATCAAAAAGATGAATAATTTCATGACCACCGATACAGTATACAAATTTCCCGGATTCCTCCGCAAGCCCGCGAACAGCAGCAACGGTCCACGACCCACCATCGCAAACTGACGCGACGATTTTAAATTTGGTTTTATCATGAATGGCCTGAACAACATCTCTGATCAACGTTTTTAGTGTATACTGATTCGCGGCATTGTGGGTAAAATAACAGGCAATCGCTTGCTTCCATTTCCCAGCAATGCCGCGAATCATGAACACTACAACGTGATCAGCTATCTTATGTCCCCTATCAACTTCTGTTTCTACAAAACCATGTACAGCCCAAATATCCTTTGAAACCGTAAAATTAAGACATTTTTTTAATTCCATTTTGTCGGACATAAGCGTGCAGTAACGCTCGAGATCGGGCATATGACTTAAATAATTAAATATTCGTTCTCACCGAAGGAAGAGACAATTTTTTTTTTGTAAATATCGGTAACAGCGAGGACCATGCTTCATAATGGATAGGAAAAGGGCTTTTTCTTCTAAGGTATGTCGTCGGGTTTTTTGGATTTATGGAAATTGCGGAGAATGGCAAAGACAAAGGTTCGGAGTTTTTTGGGAAGGTTGTGGTTATTTTGAACGTTTTCTAAGAATTTGTGAAAAAGATGTCGAGCTTTGACTCCTTGCATTTCTCCTGTAGGATTCTATTGCGTCTTCTGTTCGTCCGCAGTAGACGTTCGACATGGTTCAGTTGCAAATACAATTTTCGTTTGCGAGGTGTCAAGTGGGCCACTCTAGAGCTGCCCAGGTCCCGCAATTTAATGCGCCCTGCTGTACCTGCGAAATAAAATTAAAGTTAAATCAACTAACACAACAATATTATTATTTAATTTTTCTAATAAACTAAATTGAAAAGTAAATTAAGTAAATGAGTAACGTGAAAATATAAATTAAAATATTGACAATGATAAACGTTTCTTCACAAAATATTTTAAAATATCTTAACATGTTGGAAGCTATAGAGATAAAAAAAAATATTCACAAAATTTATTAAATACTGATTTATCACCACTACAGAATCCACTACTAAAATTTGTAAACCCAATTGTTTAAATTCATACCCCATATAAATATTATGCTAAAGTTAACTATTTTAATACTTATGTTTATATTTATATTTAAATTATCAAGTATGATATAAATATTGTGATTGACATAAAAAATTTGAAATAATTTTGACATAGTGTAACTTATGATGATTGCTTTGCAGTCTAAATGTACATATTGAAATAAAAATATTTTGTGAAGAAAGGTTTATTATTAATAATATTTTATATTGAAGATTAAGGTTAACTTCAAGACTAACATTCCTAAGAAATGAAATTGCAAATACCAAGATAAACTTTTCTAAGAAGTGTAATTAAGAGCTAATTTTCCTCAACACTAGCTGTAACCCTTTATAACGGGATATACTATTAGGCCATTTCCAATGGATCTTAATTCTTAGAACTAATAGATTAGTGTAATTTCCTTTTACAGGAACATGCTAATTTGAATACATTTGAAATGTTTGACTTGAAATTTACTACATTTTTGAACTAATTTATTAGCTGCTAATAAAATATGTTCATTTGCTCATTTCATTCAACATTAGCACTCATCCCATTACCAAAGCTATACTACAAAAAAAAAAAAAAAAAAAAAAACTAAATAGAATAGTACCTTATTTTATTGAATGCTATTTACATGTCCTTTAATTATTGCCTGATTGAAACTGTCGGTAGCCATAAAGAACGGACCTGGTATATGAAAATGCTTTATAAAACTCAGGAAGTATTGAGAATATAAATCTCTAACATCTTGAGATAATAAAATTATATGAAATATAATTAATACCTTTCCGTCTACGTGGTGTAGAATGTGACGCACCAGATCCCACGCTGAAATATTCTCTGCCTGCGCTACCTCCATTGATTCTACGACAGCTGGTAGATTCGGCTGTATTTCCAAGTCAGCTGATAATAAATTTCTGAATTAGTTGTTTAAAAAATTGGATTATAGAAAAGTACAAAAAGCCTATTCAACAAACTACATTGTTCAAGAAATTTTTTCATACATTTTTAAAAAGGGAAGATAATAAATTTCTAAATTAATTGTTCGAAAAATTGGATTATAGAAAAGTACAAAACATACCATTTACATTCAGGGCTACCATTTTGACCAGTAGTTTCTTCTTTTCGGGAGTTTGGAATTGATTCGCCGCAAAATAGAGTGAACAAACTCTATACCCCCGATCTAACAACTGCTTGTAATTCAAAGAATGCAGATCGTTTCTATTCATATTTTCTATGCACTGCTGACGAAGATCATCATTCCTTGGGAAGCAAAACATGTTCCCTTGTTGTTCCGCAGCAAAGCATTTGTGGCACAACCATCTTGAACACATTTGTTGGGCTGGAAATATATATTAAGAAATATATTGAACTATACCGTGAGTATTTTTTAACGTAAAACATGGGATTTGTCATATCGATGGTTTCGACTTGAAATTTGATTGTAATATAATTATATAGACATTTGAATAATAATAAAGATGTATTTACCATTTTCGTACCTAGTCACCGACAATTCGCACAATTAACAAACTTGAAACTTTAACACTAGAATAAATTGCTGCTGACACACGTGACACAGTGGCCATTTCACAAATTTGAATTTTAAACTTAACTGATAAAACGTGCGACAGTAGCGCTAACTTACAGTGCTGCTGCACACTACAACCGTAATAAGCAAAATATACCTTCGTGACACGGGGCTCGTAGATGTCTTCTCGTTAAGGAACTTGCACGGAACAAAAACAACTAAGGAAAAGTGACTTCGTATTACGTTGTTAATACAGACCGCTATTTATTGTACTAGTTACAACGAAATCTGCAGAGTGGCGCGACAGTCAGGCCTCCCATGTATTAGATCTAAATTACATTGAATTGCATGTTAAAGTCAGTATCAATTTGATTTTCTAAGAGAATAACTTTATTATTTAGTTAGAAAAATGGTGAACAATAAGTGCTGTGTCCCGAACTGGGGAACACACGCATCGTCCTAATGTTCATTTAACAACATGTTCAACTCTCACTTCGTTCGGTTTCATAACGTTCAAATCTACAAAACGTACATTTGGCAACATACGCATCGTCCTAATGGTCATACATCGCCATGTTCAATTCTCGCATCGCTCAATTTCATAATGTTCAGATCTACAAAACGCTCATCCATGAAGTTGGCGCGAATCAAAATGCTTATTTCTCGCGCGCTTCCAAATTTAAACAGTACATTCTAAAGAACAAATTCCAAAGAAAAATGTTTTACTCGGTACAAATACATTAATAATTCTTGAGAATATTAATAGATGTCGCAAAAGTTGTAGAAATGTAAAAAAAATTAAATAAATTTATTATATACTGTTAATAATATTACAAATATATGGATCTTTATATACTGAAAAGTTTAAAAATATATTGTATGTCAATAGAGGATACTGTGGCAATATAAAAGTTTCTATAAAAAGTATTCTAACTATTTAATAAGTAACATTACTACTATTAAGTGATTCAAATCATGATTTTATTGCCAAGGAAAAATGATGTTTCTGTTGTTAATTTAATATGAAGAGAATGTACTACTATATAAATTATTTAAAGGTAAAAATACAAATACACTAGTCGTAACTTTTATAATACAATTAAAATTTTAATTAGTATTCTTTTATTGTTACAGTGACGACATTTTTACATTTCTTGTTACAGATAATTTCAAAATATGTAAATTGACACGATAATTAAATATTTTTTATAAAAATTAGTAAATAACAAAAGGAAACCACAATTTAATATCAACTAATGCATATAACTTTGAAATAAAACAAGACTTCAAGCATTTAAAAATTGCTAGTCTCTTTAACGTTGGTACACACAATTTAATATCAACTAATACATATAATTTTGAAATAAAACAAGACTTATTCAAGCATGTAAAAATAGCTAGTCTCTTTAACGTTGGTACGAAAGAACTGAAACTAAGGATTTGAGTATTAATTATATGTCTTCATTAAAAATATGATACATGAATACACTTTTAACAATTATGAAACTTATCATGTTATCATTTACCTTATGTCGTAGAAGCATGTTTAAATGAATATGAATACCAAATAGGAAAAAAATTGAATGGAAAGAATTTGATAAATTGAAGAAAACCATGGTGCTATCTTTCTTTGAAAAAATAAACAATGGAATTATCAGCTATATGTATATCATTTTACGAAATACGCAAGCATATTTCCACTTGTATGCGATTAAAAAACCACTCGTGAGTATAGTAGTTCCTGATGTCCTTTATCCCATTCAAATTTTGTTGTACGAACCGGAACAAACAGTATTGCTATTATTTCATTACAATATTTTAGCGACCTAAAACTAGTTAAGTTGCTTATACTTCTTGGTATATATTTCGTATCAAAAGCATACATAAACATTATTAATAAAATCTGATATGCCCAGCGCTATATCTTCCACTATTTAATTTTTTGAACTTAAAACATACCTACGTATTTACTAATGCTGGCAACTGCATTAAGTTCCTTTGCATATGCATATAACTATTGATCCAATTTGTAATGTATTATCGGTATGTTCTTTTCCAGAATCTTACCGATACTAATTCAATTTTATTTTGTGATAGTGTTTATTATTTCCGTACTGCTTTATTTTTGTCTTACAGCATTTCTCGAAATGGCCTATCTTGTGACATTTCTTGCATTCCATTTTAATTGCTGGGCATTTAGCATCTGAGGAAATGTGACCGCGCTTTCCACATCGGAAACATGTGACGTCTTTATTAAGAAATTTGGAACGTGGTTTCTGTTCAATTCTTCTTACTTCCTGTTCTCCTCTAATTCTACTGTCAGCTTCAATTGATCCAGCTTGTCTTTCCGAGGTTTCCAGGACTCTTCCAATTTCTCTCGCCTTCTCTACTGTCAACCCATCACCTTCTTTTAGTAGTTGCCTTCGTAGCTCATTGGAAGTACATTTTTCTATTAACTGATCTATTATCATCTCATCTTCTCTTCCTTGGCAATTACAGTTATTTATTTGCGCTTTCAGCCTGGTTACGAACTGCGTTATGGACTCACCTTCTTTCTGGGCTAATGTACGGAACAAATGTCTTTCATACGTAAAGTTTCTTTTTGGTTTAAATACATTTGACAATGCTTTTTTGCACGTTTCGTATACATCCTCACCAGCTTGCTCAGCTTGACTTGATTCTGGCAATGTATACCATACATCCTGGACATTCTCACCCGCGTGGTGTAGAAGAAGTGCTCGTTTTCTTTTATGCTCTTTTATATCACTTGCTTCAATAAATAATTCAAAACTTCTTAACCATCTTTCCCATTTTTGTGCGATTGCTGTCTCTTCTCCGGACGGGTCAAAATTATTTAAATTCTTTTTATCTGTATTACTTGCCATATTTTCGACTTTTCCTCGTCGCCAATGTTATATTTGTACTTTATTATAAATAAATACAAATTAAATATTATTATTTTTATGACATTTATTTATATATCTTTTTATTCTTCATTTCAACTGTCGTTCCGCCAACTATGTTACAAAATACACTACAGTGTACATAACGCATAACCTAAAAACATTACTACTTTCCATTAAAAATTTTATAATATACGATTTCATGTTGTTAATCTGTCGCCAGAAGTGTGAAATATCTTGAAATATGGCTTGAGATACAGAGGAAAATAAATCATGAAATCGAAAAATATTTAAATCAACTTCGAAATACTTCTGCAATTATAGATGGTCATACTGGAACTCCTTCAACTGCATATACCATTATTTTATGATTTCGTGTGGTTTATTACATTAGGCATCGCATTCTCATATTCGAATCGTAACGTAAAATGAAATTTTGAATGTAGTAACATTATAACATTTTTTATAGCTTATGTTGGCATGCCTGCCTAGCTGTCAATATGACACAAGGTTCCAAATGTGCTTTGCAAGGTTAACAAAATTACTTTATTCTTGTTATCTTGTTTGTTCTCGTCGTGTAGTGATGCATAATAATTTTCACATTGACGTTATTTTCACTATATAAAAATCACCATTCGTTCTGAAGTGTGAAACAACTGGAAGGTGGCTTTTAGTTTAGAGCTTGTTTATTAATAAGGAAGAATACAAGGAGTAGTGCAGTATAGTATTGTTGAGATTATTTGTATTTTGGCTGAGGATAACTTAACTAATACATTGTTCCAAGAAATCGTCTGGGCACGCGAAATGACAGTAGTAAAAGGTATGGACAATCAATAATTGCATTATGTAAAATTTATAACATTTTTTTGTATCTGTAATTTACACGCCTAAATTCGAAAGAACTGAGCAGAATATTACTAATTTGAATTCTCATTTCAGGATCAACTGCCGGAACCATAGGTATTTTGCACTCACATGTGCAGCTATCAATAAAAAGATGGCATTTGAGATCATATGATACCGTACTCCATCTTCGGCCAGACTAAAGTAAGGAATATAATCCTAAAAACTCTTATATTTTTAATTACAATCCTAAATTTATTATTAAAGAACCGTAATCACCTGCAAAGACGCTGTCTATTTTTTAAAAAAAGTATCAATGCTACAGAAAAAAAATCATGGATACTATCACTACTACTATTACTACAGGGGCATATAATTAGTTCCATTAGGTTTGTGGTGCAAATGTTTGTGATAAATTCATCGCAGGACCAACTACTTGCACGGTGTCGAGTAGCCAGATCTCAATCCGCGGTAACCACCGTCAATAGATGGCAGCATTGACATCTTCGTAGTGGGGAAAACATTGTATTTTGTACATTGATGGTATAGGAGTAATATCGAATTTTTTATTTAGTACTCTTTATTTACGTGAAATAATTAATTAAAATAAGATGTTTATCTCATTCGGAGATATCTACATATATTTAAATGGTGCAGTAAGGGAAATAGTGGAAGGAGAAGCACTATTTAAAGATAAAGTAGTTGCTAGAAAAGTTTGTAAGATAACATTGAAAATTTGTAATATTTTAGCTGGTCATAGAATGTGTGGTTTCCAATTTAATAAAGAAAACAATGTGGAAATTCACGGTCTTTGTTTACAAACATTTAATTTAAAAGGGATTCCACATAATATCCGCATTTGCCTTGAAAACAATGTACAACAGTGGAAGTGTACGTTGTATTTGGAAAGACACTATTATATAACTGCATCCATGTATGGTTCTAGGAGATCCAAAAAAAAAAATCTCTAACGATTGCCTTATCAGAGGTTCTGCCACCAAAAGCAGAACTTATGAAACATAATAACGCCTACCGGTGTAACTCCAATTAGATATTTTAGTATGTCTTTTTTATAATTAAAATATGATCTTATCAAACACTTTGATTTCTGAATATCAATTTCAGTGCACTCTAGCACTGCTCTAAAATTTCTTTTTTTTTTAAAGAAATATTTCGGAATAGGTATTTAAAATGTGTTGTTCTCTTATCGGTTTGAAAATAATTGTTTTTGAAATTGTAAGTATTTCTAGCATTTCCCAAAAATATATTCTAGCAGTTGAATATGGTAAATTAAAAATGACACTTATTACCTTAAGTGTATTATTCGTCTTTAATTTAAAAAGAAATATATTTTTTAGTAGGACAAGCATTCTTTTTCAAAAGAGATCTTTTATTTGGGTTTACCCTAGGTAAGGGAGGTATAGGGATCGTGCTAAAAATAGCATATAGAGATTTTATATAATAAGCACGTTTTGATGTCCCCAGAATCCGATTTTAACATTTTTATAATGATGTCTGTAGGTATGTATGTGTGTGTGTGTGTGTGTGTGTGTGTGGATCATGTGGACACGATTACTCAAATACTATCAATCAGAAAAATTTGAAATTTTGTATACCCATTCTATACTAATATGGGAAGTGCTCATTAGTTTTTAGTGTATGTCGGATAACCGGAAGTATCATTTATACAAGCTTTTAACAGTTTTTCTTGTAAAAAATTCATTGAATATAATTTTTTAGCAACTTTTACTAATTAAAATGGAATATAATGTTTTAATCTTTAATTCTACGATAATAACATTTAGTAAATAACTCTAAATAACTTTAAATATGAATATATAATATAATTTATTTCCATGTATCACCTAGCCTATGCGTCAAACAAAATCATAATTTTAATGACAGGTTTGACATATTTAAACAAATGTCACTGACAGGCAGCAATTATATTAAAATTAGTAATGAAACCGTGTAATGAGAATATAATAGTAAAATATTTTATTAAGGTTGTAAAAATAATATATTTTCCATCATACATAAATGTTAGATGAACAGGATGATCTGATTTAAATTTGCTAATTGCTATTTTTGCAGCACTATAAATTAATATTAATTTACAACTACACATTTACGAAATGGATTATGTACGGCGAAGAATTTACAAAGATTGCGTTTTAGAGCACCTAGAAGATGATGCTGATTTTTATAAGAATGTACGTGTGTGACGATTTTTCCTTAAAGCCTATTAAAATATGATCCAAAACTTCTCAAATTTGGTATTTAAAACTCATATATAATTTGAAACAACATATTAGATTTTAACCATATATGATAAATCGGATGTAGTACTTAATTTGGAGCTCTAACAATTTTTTGAGGAAAAACAATAAAACAATCCAAAATTTCGTATTACAGACTTTTCTATTTATTGGACAACAAATTAGATTTTATTTACAAACGATTAACCGGAAATGACACTTTACTTAAAGCTCACTGCTATTTTAAACATGGAATTGGCGGGAGGTCATGTGTTGGCCACATCAGATTTTTTTAATTCACTCTGCAACAAATAATGCATTTAAAATAACATCAGGCACGAAATTTACACTTACCATAGTATTTATCAGACATTATCAGCCATTTTCATTATTTTTCACGGCACAAATGACAGACAATAAAGCTTTTTAAATAACTGATTAGTTTTTTGTTGTCAAAATTAAATATTATAATGGTTTTTATTAGTTTTTCGTCAAAATTGAATAAAATATTGTACAAACCACGTGAGCTAAGAATGTTTATTCACTCAAAGAAATTAACTCACTCGCCCTTACGGGCTCGTGAGCTAAACTTTCTTCTCATGAATAAACATTACCTTAGCTCACTTGGTGTGTAAATATCTATTATCCACAACTATCAAATAATATACCCAAACTATCTTATATACATAGTTACCAAAATAATAAAATAAACTTTTCAAATGAGAGGCGTGACGTAAACTTTTATCTGCGACAGTATGATATATCCTACATAATTATCCCACTCATTTCAAATATAAATTACCATATTCATGTTTTTTTTTTAATTTTTTTTTTTTTTGCACGCTGGGCTATAAAGTAAAATATAGGAAAAAGTGAAAGAAACTTACATAAGAAAACTTTTTTTATTATAAACATTCTGATATTTGGAGTTAATGATATTCCTTCTACTTATGTTCCTTCGTATTTTAAAAAAGCCAATATTCAGGGCCGCGACGAGAACGCTTTGGCCCATTTCATAGTAAATTTTAATGTTAACAACTACCTTCATCTTTGATAAGGTATAAATATGCTATCTTTTCCTCTGCATTCAGTGGCGAAACCTAAAATTAAATTGACATAATACATTATCTTGTTAGAATCACCTTGTCATGTATTCATAAATTGGGTTATATGTAGAGTTGTCTCTTCGTAGTGTAGCCTGGGTAACGCTAAATGACCTAGAACAAGTTGGCGACCAGACATCCGTGAGGGTCTCCTGGTCACTATGTCGTCACAATGCTTACAGGGGTAGCATCGCAACAGTTTCACTAGTATCTTCTGACGATCCAGAATGGGGTATACAAGACAGTAATACATCTTTAGCGTCGCCTTCCACCACCTCGGCCAAGTCAGTCTCTTCCAGAGTAGCACGGACCTCAGTACAGGATCCCATTGCATTCGCAACAAGCACCAATTTCATCTGCGACTTCGCCCAACAAATTATTTTATACTTGCATTTGATTTTTGTGATGACTATATTGCCATAAACAAAATAAATAATTCATAAATAGAGAGTTATCTGTATTTCAAAATATATTGTATCAGATTGCTTTGTAAAAATAAAAGTTAAAATCTAAACATAACAATAAGTGGAGATAAATAATACACAAGACTGCAGTGCAGTAACATATTTACTAAAGTCTACGCCCCCCATTTGGAGCTTCTTTAGGGCTTCTATCGGAAAATATATAATAAGCGATGTTATAAAATAAATCCTGCGTATTATTTATCTCCATCGTCCAACTCATTATCTGCTTGCTTCAAAAATGTTGTTTTATTCTTTGTTCTGAACTTGTGCCACTCCATTATTGGGACATCCGTCTTGTCGAGTAGCTTAACAATAAAATTAAAAAAACTACTCAGTAAAATTACTTCTAAATTTCTTTTTAATAATACCTACAACTGAATTCGTATATTTTCTGTCAATGATTTTGTTAAAAAAATTTAGGTGCTAGCATGAGCAAGTAATTAAGGATGATTGACAGTGTTTTAGCGCTATCATTCGTTTATGGATTATTCTAGAGAAAAATACTTCAAATAACAGTTATAGACAAATTAATTGTACGCAAATTTTATTTGAAGTATTTTTCTCTAAAATAAATCAGAAACGATTGACAGCGCTAAACCACTGCTAATCACCGGCCATACTATACCATCCTGTTTTAACATGGAATAATAGTACCCAAGAGAATATGGTTTAAAGTAACAAAGCCGTTTGACTTGATCAATTTATTTCTCTTCGCTTTTTCCAGTATATCTGTTTTTACATTGTTGTTTTATTCCAAAATTATATTAGTTGATATTAAATTGTGATTTCCTTCTAGTATATATTATTTTATATAAGAAAATTCAATTATCGTGTCAATTTACATATTTTGAAATTATCTGTAATAAGAAATGTAAAAATGTTGTCACTGTAACAATAAAAAAATACTAATTAAAATGTTAATTGTATTATAAAAGTTACGACAAGTGTATTTGTATTTTTACCTTTAAATAATTTATATAGCAGTACATTCTCTTCGTATTAAATTAACAACACAAACATAATTTTTCCTTGGCAATAAAATCATGATAAGAATCATTTAATAGTAGTAATATTACTTATTAAATAGTTAGAATGCTTTTTATAGAAACTTTTCAGTTGCCACAGTATCCTGTATTGACAGAAAATATATTTTTAAATTTTTCTGTATATAAAGATCCATACATTTATAATATTATTAACAGTATATAAATTTATTTAATTTTTTTGACATTTCCACAATTTTTGCGACATCTATTAATATTCTCAAGAAGTATTAAGGTATTTGTGCTGAGTAACATTTTTCTTTGCACTTTGTTCTTTGACTGTACTGTTTAAATTTGGAAGCGCGCGAGAAATAAACGTTTTGATTCGCGCCAACTTCGTAGATGAACGTTTTGTAGATTTGAACATTATGAAATTGAGCGATGCGAGAATTGAACATGGCAATGAATGACCATTAGGACGATGCACATGTTGCCAAATATACGTTTTGTAGATTTGAACGTTATGAAACTGAACGAAATGAGAATTGAACATGTTGATGAATGAATATTAGGACTTTGCATACCTAGCCCCCGAACTGTACCTCAGGTTACAAATCTTGTAAGGAAAAAGTCTCCATGTTTCGTATTACGGAAAAACGTCTTGTTGAGTGGACCCAAGCCATTCCAAGAAAGGACAAACTTTTAACAACAAATAACGTGGTGTGTGAAAAACATTTTACTCCAGATTGTTTGGTGACGAAGTGAATTGCTGCTGGTAGTAATATTGAACAAAGAAAAATGTTAGAGTGAAAACTCTTGTTATCAGCATCATTTCTATATAATTTCAGGTACCCTTGCAAACTATTAAACTTGTGGATCATGCCCGAAAATATTTCCTAATTGTCCAAATTATTTAACAAAAGAAATAAAAACACATAAAGCTCCCAAAATTAGACTGGATGTTAATGTAAAAAAATCGAAAACTTTGAACAATGAATACACTGAAACATTACAGATATAGATATGTCGCAGACGTTGAATGCTGAGAACAAACCAGTATTAGAAATAACTTATGAATGTAATATTAATTTACCCAAGAAAAACTGGAGTTATTGCGTTCTTGAAACAGTTTATTTGCAGTTATTGGGCACTACTTTATGCTTGTCCTTATGACAAGTTTTTCTTTGCACGACAAATAAATTTAACAATAGGCCAATTAATATGGATTAGGGATTATGTACATTTTTCTCAATAATAAAATATATTATCACGACATATTACCCATTGCTGGGTGTACCAAGTGCCAATCTTTTTTATCCACAGATTTCTGTAATAATGATGACATGTTTACGTATATTCAATTAAATATTTATATAATTTTGATTGCGAAACCAACTAATAAAATTAATTTGGAGATACACCTTTAAAAAACAAAAATTTAAATGAAAAATTACATTGAGAAAGTTAACGAAATTTGTATGTTTCAGTTACCTAACAAATTCTATAATTACATATTTGGGTTATTTATTATGGAAGCACAAACATGAATATGAAATAATTTTAATTGTTCATCAACAGCAACAATAGTGTACAGTAAATGTAGGTTTTGTTCCAAGAAGTAACATTGTGGTACAATAATACCCTAAAACATATTTTAGGGTACTTAACGCAAGCCTAAGTATTTTATATCTAATGTTTAAAAATTATTAATATTAAAACAAAGTATTTCCATGTTTATTCCTTAATACTACTGCAATAAAAGTGTGAAAAAAGTGCCGTAACGTTCATTATTTCACGCGTTTGCATTAAAATATGAAAATAATGTATCATTTTTTAACAAACGTAAATAAGATATATTGTAACAAAATACATAAATACATGCATATTTGTTTTGCCGAATATCTCTTTAACTACTTAATATAACAACAAAACTTAAATGTATAATAAATTTTAGGGTACTTAACGCAAACGTAAGTATTTTATGTCTAATGTTTAAAAATTATTAATGTTATAACAAAGTATTTCCATGTTCATTGCTTAATACTATTCGAAAAATACAATAATTATCTTTTAATCTCAGCTTATGTATTTTAATTGACGGGAGGCCTCATACTAGCGCCACGCGGCGGCTGTTTCAAAAAGCAGTAGACTAAACGACAGCGTTTTCTGTTCAAGTAGTGGAGCGTAGGGATTTGTCATTTTGACAGCGGCGGCTTATTCGGTTATTGCGCTGCGAATATCTCTGTAAAAACAAACTTTAAAACAAAGAATAAAGTGTATAGTGGATAAACGATGTTGATCATTCCATGGATGTCTTTTCACATTATGATTGCCCAAAACTGGTCAGGTAGGTAAGTTATAAACATGTGATTGTCAGCAGTGGGTTATAGGTTAGTTATGTTTCAGGCTTTCGGAATCCTGGGTGACATGTGGCCCCAAACGAGCTTGTTACATTGTTGTGGCATATTCTCCATGAGATAAATACGCTTTGTGTGCTTTGCATTGTTGAAAACACTGGTATATTGTAGGAATACTTATTGCGTGAGCTCGTGCCTGCTACTATGTTTAGAAACTCACTTCTTGTACTGTTGTGGGATGTTCCCGACAAGGTGCGTATGCTTTGTGTGTGTAGCCTGGTTATAAACTCTAATATATCTCAGGAACGCGTTTTGCGTGAGGTTGTGCTTCACTACAATAACTGCATGAAGATAATCGGTGAACAAAACGGAAAACTGAATGCAGCACGGTTCGTCACAACGCATGGGGCTTGTTGACTGCTATATGGTCATTGTTGGACGCTGGACGGTTCATCATTACACATGGAAATGAGAAAAGGAGCATATGGTCATTGTGGGATACTAGAGTCCGGCACAATGTGTATATGAAATAATTAGTATGCACCACTTCTGAGATATAATATACCATTTGTTTATGTACACATATTAATTCTATATAAAGAATAATGTAATAATAGGTAATAATGATATTTGAATATAATATAATATTAGATAATAATGAAAGATGTCAGGCCACTCCGACTCGTCGATGATGGAAGTGGTCAGAGCCTTTTATTCAATATTCCTTCACGGAATCACTCACACCAAATATCAAACACTCGGCATAAATGTTAGCCACACAAATGAAGAATATACTCCGCAGTGTGCGTTTCAATCTTATCGTATCGCTCCGCCAACACATAAGTAAATAAACAATAACAGCCACTCTGTGTTCTAATAATATCTTTGCTTACGCTACGATCTGATGAAAGATAATCTCTTGCGTACGTGCTTTATTTGTAAACTATACTTTTGAAACCGAAAATATTCTACTCTGACACTTGCTTAATTGAATTTATAAATTGGCCGTTTGAAATCTGTCAAATACGGCTCTCAAGCTATGAACGCGCTCTCGTAAGCTAGTGCTGAATATAATTACATTGTCTAGGTAGGCAAGTAACATATTATTTACTAGACCACGAATGACGTTCATTACGCGCTGGAACGTTGCGGGCCCGTTCTTTAACCTAAACGGCATTCTGAGGAATTCAAATATCCGTTTTCAGTAGAGAATGCTGTTTTCTCTTTATCATCGGGATGGATATCGATCTGATGGAACCCAGAAACAAAATAAACAATCGTGAAATATTGGCATCTGCCTAATTTATCCAAAAGGGTGTTAATTTGGGAATCGAGTATTTGTGGCAAATAGTTTTGTCATTTATTTTCCTATAATCGATGACAATGCACCAATTCCGTTTTTCGGAAGCATCTAATTGCTTGGGCTCAACCCATACTGGGGATTACCATGGAAAATGCGAAAGCTTAATTTTTGTTTTAGCATCCCTTATGTTTCATTTTTAACTTCCTTACAGCGGATTTCTGGGTATCTGTAGGTTTTAGTATAGACAGGTATTTCGTCTGATTTTCTTGTGACATGTTTAATATTGTTGGTGAAACTATAGGGTTTATCAGCGGTATCAAATAAATCAGAATATTGTTTTAACAATTTTGTAATTTCGCATTTTTCTTCAGAGTTCACATGATCGGTTCTAATTTTTGAAATATCTAGATTATTATCTGATTTTGGAATATTGAAATTCAATTTATTTAGATCACAATTTTTGAATGATACGCGGTAATTTGGAGTCCTGATGTATTTGTTCGCTAGTGTATGGGTTGATAACGGGGTATAGTGTGACATGATTCTCAACCTTCGCTATGCCTTCTGGTGTTATAATATTATTTAATATTAATTCGGGAATAATAACTTCTCCGTTTTCGATTTTATGGACTTAGAGTTTGGTACAATTTTCGGTTTCCAGAGATATATTAATATAATTACTAGTTGGCATATTCTTGTGGTAGTGTATGTTAATATCGTGTGTAGGCGGTATTATTTTATCTCTTGTGAGATCTATTATTGCGTCTACTAATTTCAAATTGTCAAGTCCAAGATATCAAAATTATTGTGGAAGTCAAACAGATGGTATTTTAATATTAAATTTGTTTAAATAATTTAGAACATTGCAAATTAACGCTAAAGTTTTCTGTAGATGTATCATGTGCAGTTGTAAATTTTGAAATAAATGTTTAAGAATTTATCGCCAAAATATTTGTGTGCTGTATCGGGTTTTATGAATGAACGAGTGCTTCCTGTATCTATTAATGCTTTTAAGTTATGTTCTGGCGGTGCTTCCCGAAGGCCCCCGACGGAGAAAACTTGCATTTTTTATTAGGACCCCTAAATATACAGGGTGTCTTTTAAATAGGGGGACATGGCTTAACCACTGATTCCTGAGGCTAAAATAAGACGATTTAACCAAACTTGCTTCTACCGAAAAGTGTACCATTTAGCCAGAAATCTGCTTCAAAGTTCTTCGAAAAAAAATTAATTTTGCTTATAATAATCGGACGCGTTATTCGATTTGGTTGAAATTTGGTATGACAGTTTACATGGTTATAAGTCATCTTTTAAAGTGATACTTGTTATTATTAGTGAACCACTATTGTATGAAACTTAGGTCTCCCAACATTAATTAGACCGTAACATTTTAATGGCAATGCCGAAAACGTGAAATTATTTTTCTTTAGAAAGATACATTCAATAGTAAACTTTTGTCTCTCTGTGTAATTTGTGATATCTGTTACGGTTCACACAGAAAAAAATAAAATCTGAGTGTCTGCATTGCAAAATTTTTAAAATAAATTTAATCTAGCAGTCTATCCAAATGTCAAACAAGTAATTTTTAATGACAGTAACAATTGTTTTACGGGTTGTCAAAAATTTTCTTCGCAATATTCTAAAATTAGTAACATCCGTTTGTTCGGCCTAATAGTATTTTACTACCACTATTATAAATAAGACGATTACATATCGTAGCTTACTCCTAAACAAATTGTGAAGATTGACAACTCGTTACTGTCATTAAAAATTAAATGTTTGACATTTGGATAGACTGCTAGATAAATTTATTTTAAAAATTTAGCAGTGCAGTCACTCATATTTTATTTTTTTCTGTGTGAATCGTAACAGATATCACAAATTACACAGAGAGACAAAAGTTTACTAATGAATGTATCTTTCTGAAGAAAAATAATTTCACGTTTTCGGCATTGCCTTTAAATAGTTACGGTCTCATTAATGTTGGGAGACCTAAGTTTCATACACTAGTGGTTCACTAATAATAACAAGTATCACCTTAAAAGATGACTTATAACCATATAAACTGTCATACCAAATTTTAGCCAAATCGAATAAAGCATCCGATTATTATAAGCAAAATTAATTTTTTTTCGAAGAACTTTGAAGCAGATTTCTGGCGAAATGGTATACTTTCCGGTAGAAGCAAGTTTGGTTAAATCGTCTTATTTTAGCCTCTGGAATCTGTGGTTGTCATATCCCCCTATTTAAGAGACACCCTGTATAATAAATCTAACAATCAAAAATACCCGACCTTTTGTGGAATAAACCCTTATTTTTTTACCTAATGACTGGACAAATGGTAGTTTGTTCTGTGTATTGATATTATTTAAATTTAATAATTCTATTGGTTCTCCGAGGCTTCTATCGCTAAAAAATAATTTGGATCGTACGTTTGTTCGTATTCTATATTATTATCATAATTTTGTTCATATTCGGCGTTGTTTGGTTCCTCTACATTGTAACTTTGTTCGTCTGTGTTTATGTCCTGTATTTCTGTGTTGTATAATTCTTCAAGTGTAAAGTCTGGTCTACGCGCTTGTTGCAGCGGATGGTATTGTTATGTATTATGGAATGCGCCTGATCTAAGAATTGCGGATTGCCTTGTGCTAACGCTCATAGTTATTGTTTTGGGAATATTTGGTTGTTATTCTGACTGAACACATTTGTTTGGTTGAAAGGATTGTTGTGTTGTAGTGGATTACCAGGAATTGGTCTGAAATTTGATTGTTGACCAGGATTGTTGGGGATTGGTCTATAAGTTAAATGTGATGCATTTCTTTGGGGTAAATATTTTTGAGGTGGTGTTGGTAGTGATGGCAGTAAGGGTTAGATTTTGAGCGTTGTATTTGTTTGTGGTTTGTGTAGTGTCCACCTATTGTTGATTCGATGTTAAAATGATAAGTTAGCATGTTGAATGCAGCATTTAAGTCTTTGGGAATCTTGGTGCGCATTATGGTACCAAAGGATTCTTTTAGCCCTTTGAGAAAATCTCTCAATGCGTAATCGCGAAAATATTCAGAGTACTACGGCTTTCGTAGCTTTATTATTAGGCACGAAATTTGTAAATGTAAGATCTCTTGAATTTTATTGAAATACTCGAATGGAGTATCGTTGTTTTGCTCCATCTCTGTTATTTCCATTACCAGTGCATAACAGTCTGTTTTGTCGCTAAAAGCGTTCAACAAAGCCTGTTTAACATCATCCCAGAATTTTATAATAGATTTTGCGAGATTGTTGGCGGCTTCGTCTTTAATTTTTCCGAGTATTGTTGACATGGGATACTCATTTTGAATGTCTGTGGTATCTACTGCATTATAGAAATTCTTGACCAGTTTCTCACAAATTTCTATGTAAAGTGGTATATTCCTTCTTAACGCGGATGGTACAGCCATTATTAAGTTAATAATAGGATTGATTAATATTTCTTCAATGTCTGTTTGATTAAGGGATTGGTGTATGATATTAGAGAGTATCCAGAATCCGATTCTGTATCTGTGTTGCTTATTAACTCTGCATCGCTTTGCAAATCTCTAATTAAGATAGGTACTTACAGAGGTAAGAAGATGATGCCCATTGGCTTGTGATCGATATTCGCTCGAAGTCACTTGGTCTGCAACGGCTGCTGGGTTATGTTATGTTGTCCCTGAAGATGACGGACATTTTTCTATGTTCTCTGCAAATCGTTGAAACAAACAAAATCAATTTTGTATTTCGCTGAGAATCCTATCAAGTGCGCCAGTTATAATTTTTTTATATTTATTTATATTCCAAGAAAACAAGAAAATGTTGAACTATTCATCTTTTAGATCATTAATAAGCTCCTGTTTGAAATGAGAACATTTTTTAAATTATACTCGTAGTCGCACACTTTGTGCGGTGCAGTTTTAAATTAGACCCTCCAGTATAAGTAAAAGATTCTTTGCATACATTATTTGGATGGTTAACTGAGTTGATAGAACAGTGACATCAAATGAATAATGCTAAATTTGCTTCGAACAATTTTTGTTTATACAGTTCTTCAACCTTCTTAAATGGTATTTTCGGTTGTTCCCTCCCGAAAATATTGTTTTTATGAGATACATGTTTCTTAGATTCCCCATGTCGTTTTAATTTCATGTACTTATTATTTAGAGTCTTGTTAGACATTTTACATGTTGAGAAACTCTCTACAGCGATTAGCCAGTTTTTAAATAACGGATCTTTTAGACACACTAGCTGGAACTTTTGTATATATTCTGATTTTTTTGACTAAAAACTAATAACTTTGTTTTATTTACGAATAGCGATATATTTAATGAACTTACACATCACAGAACACAGACAGAGGAGGAGATGGAGGGGGCGGGGAGTTCATTACGCAGACGCAGAGCTGCTAATGCAAATGATTGAAAACTAAATGAAATTAAATTATTACAATGCAAATGAAGACTTTGGTGCAATAACCGGGAATGTCACCTTTTTAACATTTTGAGTAAATTAAAAAACTTTCCAAGCTACCAAATTGGCATAATAAATTTCGAAAATTTTCATTAAATAGCCTGAAAAAATAAAATGAAAAAGTTGACTTGTCTGGTCTTGCAACAAAAAATTGAAAATTCGCAATTACTGAAAAGAAAATATGTCTTTATTACAAAAAGAAAATTATACAAAGCTATTGTAATAATAATAAAATAATTATTGATTCACTGGTAACCTATTTAATCAGGTAAAAAGCATTGTATCCTTAAATTCATAATTGAGGATAACGAATACCCTCAAATTCATAAATGAGGATAACGAATACCCTCAAATTCATAAAATGAGAATAATCGTATACCCCTAAATAGGATAATTAGATAAACTGGTTTCACCAGGTTCTAAATGATATTGATTATAAATCTGTTATTAAATTATATGATTCTTTTTCTTGAAAAGACTCTTAGTTTGCAGTATTGGTTGAACCCATATTTGAACATATGTCATGATTTATGCACTTTTCAATTTTATTCGATACGATAACGATATGTGCGTTCTCTAAATCTAGTGGGTGAACACTTGGAAATGATTCATATAAACACCTGGGGATGTGTGGGTGCTTTTCGGAATTTTAAATATTTCTCAACGGAATTTAAATAAGCACTAAAAACTGCACAAAATTGCCCATTTAACCGACCTCGTAGCTCCTATAGTTTCCGAGTTCCCAAAGAGGTGTATCTTTTTGAAATATAAGTATCTGTTACGACACCAGTCTTTACTATGGATATTAAGAATTTTAGAGTGTATGATTCTAAATCATATTTAAGAGAGTTTAAACCATGAACTGATAAAGCAAGAATAATAAGATCAACTTCATGTTGGTTAAGCTCAACGTCCGGAACTGAGGGTTTTACCCATTTATTCCAGGCAGCAGTAAGATCACCAGCAGTTACTTCGGTGGGATTTACCTGTATCACTTTCGGGAACAATTCATTGATATTTACTTCTGTAACAATGGTGTTTATCGATGACAGTCCCTTTCGAAGAGTAGAATACAGTCTTCCCTCAACATTTTCTGTTGATTTCCATCCTCCGACGTCACAAAAAAGATCGATGAGAGTAATGGCATTAATGATGAATTCTGTTGATTGATGGGTGACCCATTCAGTTTGGTACACCCTGTATATAAACAATATTACAAAATTAACTTTAAGAAACCTGGTACATAAACATGGACATTATTATTTATGAAAAAAAAAATATAATGTGCTATATTCTAAATAGGCTACAGATAGTTATTATTTTTTTTTTAACCTTATCTCCTTTTAAACGATTTCGCCTATCTGACATTAATTGGCCATCCTTAGAAAAGACCCTTTCATGGTATCGACGTTGTTACAATGCATAAGAACTGCTTTGCTAAATTTGCTAGATTAGGATACATGGTAGTTCTAGCTTTCCACCAATGCAATGGATTCGCTTTTTTATGAAGAATATCTTCCGTTAGGTAAGATCTGACTTCTTTAATTACTGTTACATTCGGGGCCATTTCTGTCCATACTAAATTTTCTTCTTCTGCATATGCTTTGCGTTTCAGTAATAGCAGTTTCTTCAGCGTTACTTTTTTGAATAATGATTAAGCGTGTTACAACTTTTTCAAGACGCTCTTTTGCCATATTTAAATTGAGTTCTGAATTAAATATTTTCGACTTAATCTCGGATCTAACAAAGCACATTTAGCCATTAAGTAATTTAATTCAATCCCGGAAAATCTTCTTTGTATTTCATTTTCATAATGTGTAATTCACGTTTTTGCTATTAAATTATTTGTTATGGTTTTAAGTGCGCATCATGCAGATTTCAAACCTTTTAAAAATAATTAATACTTTTGATAGTGTAACATTTTTTTCTGCACTCATTTCCGTTGTAATTTGTTCGAGTGGTTTTAGTATGGAGCTGATTTCTTTTAATAAGTGCCAATCTACTTCTGAAAGCAACTCAACAGGACAATTCAGTACACCTATAGTTGCTTTCAGAGATTCTTGAGTTTTCAAAAACCGCTCAAACATAAAAAATATGGAATTCCACCTAGTAACAACGTCGTTCTTTAATTTTGAAGGAGTAGCATTTTCGTTCAACTGAGTCTGCCTGGCTAAAAATTTGTTATTTGTTTTAGTGCTTCTATGAAAATATTCTACAGTTGCTTTTACTTTCTGACTGAGTGATCCTACATTTGGAAGGTCTAATCCGCCCTGGATAATTAGATTCAGAAGGTGCGTAAAACAACTTACATTCCCCCATTCTGTTAATTTTATTTCCGCTTTCCTGTTTGCGGCATTATCTGTCGTAACCGATACAATTTTATGTAAAATATCACAATCATTTGCAACTTTCAATAAATCATCACGTAAATTTTGAACGGTATGACTTTGATCGTATTGCGCACATTCTAATAAACAAGAATTTAGTTTCCATTCTTCAGTTATAAAGTGGACTGTATAGCTTATGTAACTGCATTGATTACTTGAATTCCAAGAATTTGTAGTAAGCCGAACTGAATCCTTCTTTGATAACAGAGATTTCAATTTTTCTTTTTGCACATTTTTGTGGCAAAAACGAATTAGTAAAGGTAAATCGGCTTGGCATAACATAAGAAGATTCAAGACCAGTAACTAATGTTTCGAAGCCCCTATCGTGGATAAGTGAAACGGGTTTAAAATCTTTAACTATTATATTTAAAATTAAATCATTATTTTTTTGTTGCCTAGGCAAAGACATTGGTCTGACCGTCATACTTAGAAGAGATGTTTGTACCTGACCTCTTCTTCGTTTTGCATCTGATTATTTTTTTCTTGTTTTATACTACTTATTAAGTTATTTACCTGTAACTGCTACTGAATTTGACGGTGTAGATGCAGAAGCTGCCACTGATAAAACATTTTTTTTTTTTTTTTGTAGAAATGTCTTAATGTCGTGCTTCCAAATGTTTTTTAAGATTAGAAGTTGAGCCCCCTTTATACGAATATTTGAACCACATATGTTGCATTTTGCACATCCTGGAGAAACAACCATAAAGTGAAGCCATTTAGAGCTTCTTTTGATTTTTTCTTCCATTTTAAATCTATAAAACAATTTTACAATGTTTTTTGCACTTGTTCAATTCAACATGTTTATATTTAATAACATAATCCATAAATTATAGTTAAAATAGCATGATTAGTTTTAAAAATAAATGAAAATATAGGTACTTACTTGTTTAACGTTTTACACATTCACAAATACGTATTTCCTTACCTTCAAAAAATAAAGGAATTCCACTATTTCCCTTATTTTAATACAGATATCTATAATTACAAGTTATTTGTTCTTCTACCTGCTAGTAGAGGGCGCAAGTTTGTATTCTTTAATGACATTTAGGAATTTTATTCATTTACAATTTTGATATAAAATACTAAGTAATCAAATCAAAAGTAACGATTTGTCTCTCGGATTGTTATTCGTTACTTCGGGTATCATCGAGTAACGAGTACTCATGTACCGAATAGTTACTTTTTCAGCATCACTACGTTGCTGTCACTTGTGTTTATGCCGCAGCCATACCGTTTTTGTTGTAAAGTGTTGGAGGTTAGGAGATTCTGGATTCTGGATTTGAGGTGGAGGGTGAAGCAAGATACTGCACGCGCACTTAGGCCTCACAAATGGCCCATTGTACTACCTCCTATAGCACAGCTTCCGACCTACCGATCTTGAAGCCATTCTACGCTTAGGAAGAAGGCTAACAAGTTAGCGGGGGAAGTTGAGCTAAGTGCGGCCATGGAAGGCCAGAATTCCCCTAACATGGATCCTCTCTTTAACGCTAGAGCGGGACACTCGAGAAGAATGTGTTCCACTGTTTCGTCATCCATCTCACAGCCTCTACAAAGAGGACTGTCGGAGATTTTTATGCGGAACATGTGTTTGTTGAACCGACCATGTCCCGTAAGGACCTCAACAAGAAATTTAAGGTTGTTCCTCGAAAGTCTGATGAGATAATTGGCTAACTTATAAGTTGGTTTAGAAATAAGGTTTCTCGTTTGTTTACAGGTGGATATATTTCTCCAACCAGCTGAAAATTTTTCAAAGGTAATGTTTCGAGTAATATTGTGAAGGAACGATTTGGCTAGGGGTAGCATGGGCTCTGGGCCCCAGGGTAAACCAGACGAACCCTGTTTAGCTAGATTATCGGCACAGATGTTACCTTCAATACCATTGTGTCCCTTTACCCAAGCGAGTTCCACGACATTGTTTTTGGATATATCCGACAGTGCAAGATGACAAAGTTCAACCAGACCTGAAGTGAATTTAAATCCACTAAGGCTTTTAAGAACTGCTTTGCTGTCTGAAACTATCCTGATGTTCTTGTTCTGAACTTTATGTTCTTTAATTAGTAGTGCACTATGCAAGATACCTAGAATTTCAGATTGAAAGACGGTGGCATAGGCACCAAGGGGAATACTGACAGACAGGTTCATTTGTTCGGAAAAGATTCCTGAACCGGACCCTGTACCACTCTTCGAGCCGTCAGTAAAAATGAGAATGTCAGGTATAGAAGGTGTCTGACAGTCTAATTTAATTTGATATGGTTTCTCAAAATAGAATTTTGGAGCAATGTAGTCGTTACTCATCTGAAGAAGTGGAGCCCGCAAGGCTGCTTCTTTGAAGATAGAGCAGTGTTTACTATTTGCTCCTATTTTAGGCCAGAGACCTAGTTGGGAAAGGCGCAGAACAGACCTCAGTGCAACCTCCTCAATGTAGATATTAAGAGAGGGAAGACATAGAAGAACTTCCATTGCTGCTGTTGGTGTAGTGCGCATAGCGCCAGTTATTGCTAAACATGCAAGCCTCTGTACATGTTCTAATTTAGATGTTGCTACGGATTGTCTGATTCTGGGCCACCAGACAATAGCACCATACGTAATCATTGGCCTGATAATGGCTGTGTATAGCCAAAGGGTGAGCTTAGGTGTTAAGCCCCAAGTTCGACTCAAAGCACGGCGACATTGCCAAAAGGCTATACAGGCTTTTTCAACTTTATTGGTTAAATGTAGACTCCAGTTGAGTTTGTTGTCAATTATGATACCCAGATATTTGACACTGCTTGATAAACTTAGAGTTTGATTGAAGAGTTTCGGCATCCTAAGATCGCCAATTTTGCGTTTCCTAGTGAAAAGGACTATCTCTGTTTTGGCTGGATTTGCCGAAAGGGAGTGTTCCTTGCACCAGTTTTCGATCAATTTAAGAGCGTTGTTTGCCAAGTTGGCAAGAATGTTCTCAAATTTGCCATTTATCAGAACTGTAATGTCGTCTGCATATCCAATGGTGTGGTATCCATTGTTGTTAAGAAGTATAAGAAGGCTGTCTACCAACATTGCCCAAAGAAGGGGCGAAAGAACGCCACCTTGTGGGCAGCCTCTGGTGACATGTCCTCTGATATTAGTTTCCCCGGAAGAAAATTGTACTACTCTATGCTCTAGCATGAATTTTATCCATTTGAACAGAGGAGGTTCAACTCCGTGTTCCTCTAGAGCATTGACTATAGAATCGAAGGTGGCTTTATCGAAAGCCCCTTCTATATCTATGAAGATTCCCAGGGTGGAATTGTTATATTCCAAAGATTTGTCGATCGTGCTGACCACAGCATGAAGAGCAGTTTCAGTCGATCTACCCTGAATATAAGCATGCTGGTTAGGGTGCAGTGGATTGCGAGCCAGTGCAGTATCCCTAATATGTCTATCGCAAAGTCTTTCCAGAGTTTTGAGGAGAACTGAGGTAAGACTTATTGGACGATATGATTTAGGTGTTGAGTAGTCTAAACGTCCAGGTTTGGGAATGTAGACTACCTTAACTTCCCTCCAGTTAACAGGAACATAAGTGAGGGTGATGCAAGCTCTAAAAATCCAGATAAGATGATGTATTAACAGATTGCAGCCCCACTTAAGGAGGGCAGGTACAATCCCATCTAACCCTGGTGCTTTATAGGGCTTTAGAACATTAATCGCCCAGGTTGTGCGTGTTTCATCAACGATCTCCGAAGAGAGTTTGAACGCCTCCTCCGAAAAGGAGTGTTCTTGAACTGCCCAACTACTTCCTTGAGAAATTACACAGCCTGGAAAGTGACACTTTAGCAGAATTTCGTTATTTTCTGTAATGGAGGTAGCGTATGAGCCGTCCTCACGTTTGAGGCAGCTGAGCTGTTGGTTAGGGTCCTTAGAGAACATTTTTTTTAAGCGAGCTACAGGGGCAGTTCCTTCGATATTGCTAACGTAGTTCTGCCAAGCAGTTCTCTGCTTTTGTCGTATAACTTTTTTGTATTTAGTTTTCTCTATTTGGAAAGAACGCCAGTCGGCTTCGGCCTTAGAGTTCTTTGCTTTGTTAAACAATTTCCTAACGATTGTTCTCATTTTACCTAGTTCACTACACCACCATGGTGCGTTCGTGGGCTTAATTATACTTTGGGAACATGCCTGTTCGTATGATTTTGTAAGAACCTGCTGAAGATTACTAGCGCAATTTTCAAGTGTTTCTATACTGATTTGTTTAGGTACTTGACATTCCTTGATTCCAGAAGACAGAAGGTCAAGAAATACGGTTATGTTAGTTTTCCTGGGGTTACGAAAAACCTTTTTTTCAATGCATTTAGCATTTAGTGTAAAACATATCGACCTGTGGTCAGACATTGAAAGATCAGATGATACACACCATCCTGATATGTCGCTGGATATGTTTGATGTGGCTAGGGTGATGTCAATTCTAGTTTGAGCACGGGAAGTGACAAAAGTAGGTTCATCGCCCTTGTTAAGTATTTCTAGAGTGGTGCTAGTGATGTATTCACTTAAAGATCTACCTCTGGGATTAGCATCTTTGCTCCCCCAGATTGGGTGGTGCGAGTTAGAATCGCAGCCCACGATTAGATGTTTGTGATTTTGTTCACAGAACTCAATCAGCTTCACCAGTTCAGGACTAGGAGGAAGTTGTGAAGAGTCTGAAGGGAGATAACAGGAAGCAAGAATAATGTCTTCCTTGGTATTTTTGGTGATTTCACTAAGAAGGATTACAGTGAGATCGCGTGTACAAAGTTGTTGAAGGATAACAGCTTGTATTTGTTTAGGAACTATAATGCATGTTCTTGGTTTTTCAATACCAAATCCTGTGAAGGTAGAGGTATTTTTGTCGCCCAATCCACAGATCTTGGATTTAACTACCCAAGGCTCTTGTATTAGGGCTATACTGTTCTGCTTGCTGTCTAGGTGTCGTCTCAGAGTGGAGGTCGCCGCCCGACAGTGTTGCAGGTTTATTTGGATGAAGGATAGTGGGGCTTGGGAAGGGAATTTAGGTTGAGGATTGTTGGGGCTCATCCTTGGGAGAAACTGACGCAATCTCCGAAATTAGCAGAGACTCGAGCTCTTGCAGTTCAGCAGCCTCGTTGGAACCTAGTTCCATTGGGGTTGCACCCTGCGAAGACTGAGTCGCAGTCTCTGTTGACGGTGCTTGAGATGGTGCAGAATCACCAACCTTCAATTTAACGGAGAGTTGGGAGAACCTGTACCTCAGTTTCTTCCCCTTCTCCACAAGAGTTTTGGCATCCTGGTCGTTGATGCCGAAGACCAACAGACGTCCCAGCGGTTTCTCTTTTGGTGCATCGTGAAAGACACACCAATTGGAAACCTTGAGGTGGTTGTTCTGGACCGCCAACCTCCGGACGACAGTCTCTCTATCATCGGCTTTACCCGGAATCCAGACAGCTGCCTTGACCAAACGAGGAAGTTGGTCCAGCTCAACGACCTCTAACTGGGCGTTGTCCCAAAGAGTGGGAAGTCCACGTACCGTGGCTTTCAGCCATTCCAATGAATGGTTGTCACCACAGGTGATACGAAGGATCTCGCCGGAGTGTTGCCATCCATCGAAGACGGGAGGCTGTTCTCCTTCCTTGAGGGCAAACAAGCAGTCGTCCAACTGTTGATACAGTTGGTCCTGCAAGGTTTGGGCCTGAGGAGAAGAGATTTTCCCCAAGGGGTTGCTACGGCAAATGACCGCGACTTTAAGATGCCTTTTCGTGGCATCTGAATAGTTCCCTATAGGCTTGGGAGCCGAAGGTCTCTTACTGGGCAGAGGACGATTCTTCTTCCTAACGTTGGGAGAAGGTTCAGAGCCCTCCGATCTAGTACGTTTGGCGCCGCCAGGGCAGCCAGCCATCTTCACTGTTCTGGACGATTGTCCAGAGCCAGCGGGGTTAGCTTTTCCCTGTTGCGCCGAAGACGCGGGATGAGGCTTGCCACCTGATTTGGCTTTCGCCTCCTCAGCTTGGCGAGCCTTCCTCCTTCGCTTTTGCTCCGCTCCGCAGATGCGGTGCCTTTTGGGTTTGGGAGCTGTAAATGGGGTATCCGAGGACGCACCCATTGGCAGCGGGGTATCTGAAGACGCACCCGCTTCTGGTGTTGGTAACGGGGTATCCGAAGACGCACCCGCTGGGGTTATGGTAGTCTTTGTAAAGCCATCCATAGGGGAAATGAAGATTCATCTCACCGGCGCCCCACCCGCCGTGGAGCCCCAAAAGGGGACGTTGAACTTCAACGCCAGGGCATACCGGATTGATATAGCCCCCAAGGTCGACAAGCAACACGAGAAGGTGACCGGCCAGCCGAAGGAGTGTGACTAGCAAACCGTCGTTGGCTGGGCCTCCTGTGTGCCCACCAACCCCAAAGACTCACCCTGACGGCGGTCTGACCCGACGTCGCAGGCGATTGATCGAGGTGGGTTAGCCTCGACCGCCCGTCTAGGCGAAATCCAGGCCAAAGTGGAGTGTTGTCTCGCGACTCAGCCACCAGGATCCCTTCATCCTCCGACACGGGTCGCCACGCACGGCACAAACACGTGGGAGGATGGTCCGCGGCGATAACCTTAACATCACGCATGCCGAGGTTTTAAGCCCAGAGCGCCTGCATGTAGTTATCACTAACCATATCACCAAAGCAATATGGCCGTTCCCCTATCCGCCACCCGGGGACGCGCCCGGTAGTTATCCCCAAACCCCGGGGGTTAGGAGACTATTTTATATTTATATATTTTAACTCAGCGTGTGTATGTTTATAACATTTAATACCGAACGTATGATATTCAATGCTAAATTTAATTTTGGCAATATTTCTTTACTTATTAATTTTATAGCTTACACTGCTTTGAACCAGAAACAAAAATAAATATAACTTTCTGTTGTTTTAAGTCATATAGATGCGTTTAGAATATAATGGAACATTAATTATACGGAGTAATTAATAATTTTTATTTTAACTTTTTTTTATTATCTGTCCCGTAGAATATAGTGGGAGTTTTTGATATGGTTAGAAATATTATTTAATTTGGCATCGAAGAGTATCTAAATACTTCTAATTTAATGCTTTATTATTGAAATATTTACGAAAGTATAATCCTACTTGACAGTTATTACTTATAATTTTTTAAAAACAGTAATCATGGAAACGTATTCGGTAGCTGACTTGGCTAAATCAGGGCTCCATGATATTTTTTCACGAGTTCAAATCCCGCCCGGTTCAAGTTAATATTTTTATTATTTTTATATTTATTTTGTGCAGTGTATTATTAAATAAATTACAAAATTAAAATAAATTATTGGTACATCAAGTATTTTATTGACTAAATGTACAAGAAGTGAAATAAATATGAAAATTTAAGCCAAATAAATAAGAAAACTTAAATTTATATAATATTCTCAAAATGTGATCCGTTCTGTATTAAGCAATAATTAACTATATTGTAGAATTCATTTCTTACATTAGTCAATTCCATCGCAGTTATTTTTCTGCACTCTTCAGATATTGCCCTTTTTAGATATTCTGTACTTACATATTCTTTATTAAACCCATATAATTTGTTTTTTAAATTTCCCCATAAATAAAAATCCAGAGGGTAAAGGTCTGGTGATCTTGCAGGCCAGTGAATTGGCCCGGAATTCCCTATCCACGTATTTGGAAATGTAAAATCTAAATATTCCCTGACACAAGCGGCATTGTGTGCTGGACAACCATCATGCTGGTAATAAATTGGTCTCTCAATGTTACCCGCCTTTTGTACCAGTTCTGGCCAAATTTTTTCTTCTAATTATTCCAAATATTTAGCACAAGTCAAAGTTTCTTCCAAAAAATATGGCCCAATTATATGGCTTCCAAAAATTCCCGCCCAAACATTAATTTTCTGTGGATATTGTGTTTTTGTTAAATTTTGAAGGTGTGGATTTTCTTGTGCCCATATTCTGACATTTTGTTTATTAGAGTTCATTTAAAAAAAAAGTACATACGTCAGCGAAACATATCATTTTCGAATAATTCCTATTATTATTAATTTGGTTAAACATAATTTCACAAAAAATTTGGCGTGCTTCCATATCATCTGCAGTAATTTCCTGACGATTCTAAATTTTGTAACTTTTATACTTATGTTTTTTTAAGATATAAGAGCAATTACCCTAGAACTCAATTGTTGGTTGTTTTCTACCAATGCCAATACGTCCAATTCTGTGTCGGGGTTTATAACGGGGTCAGGTTTAGTTTTATGGTCGTCATTAACGCAACCTGTGTTTTGAAATTTTAAAATTATTCGTCCATGGGATACAATTTGTCTTTCAGGATATATTCCAGCAAAAAAATCTCGAATTTCTCGTAAACTCGTCCCTTGATAGTAAAATTTAATTATACTAATTCTTTCTTCTAATGAAAAATAATAATAAATAATGATAAAGTTAACAGAAAGAATGTATCGAAAAATGACAATAAAACACGTCTGACAAACCTGTGTGAAGGTTTATTTATTAGTGATTACTTTTTGTTTTTTGCTTAATAATATTAGCAGTGATATAACAAAGAAATAGTACAGTAAATTCAATAAAATACTTAATGTACCAAATTATTTACGTTTTAATTTTGTAATTTATTTAATAATACACTGTACAAAATAAATATAAAAATAATAAAAATATTAACTTGAACCGGGCGGGATTTGAACTCGTGAAAAAATATCATGGAGTCTCTAGAGAAGAAGAAGTTTTATTGCAAATTAATAATATGTACAACAACAGCATTTTATGTGCACATGAGCGCCATACCCGGTTTGTAGCCGTTTTCGCCCATCAACCAATGGCAATCATTTATCATGACAATATTTTAGATTCCATTGGTTGTGGACGCGGCTTTACAGCACCGGGTGCCGCTCATGGCAACATAAATAAACACTTTATAAATTTATTGTGTACATTCTGTCTTTCCCAGCTCTTAAAGCTATACAAACAATTTACATTTTATATACTAGACCAAAACCTACGAATATTTACAATTAGTGATGAGGTGAGATTGGGTTTAGTGAGATATGGATTTATTTATTATTAATTACAGGAAAGCTACATGAAAAACCTGCTCTAGTGCTTGATCTTAAAACTAAATGAGTGACGGTGTAGCTATATACAATGCGGTCATGCTAATTTATATTTATATAATTGGTGATTGAATGGAATGATTATAATGTTTAATGGGCTATGTGCTTACTGTCTAGTGAATGACGAATGGGTTACAGTGCTGTTATGCTTATTTACAATATAGTTGTGGTTTATGTGATGATTGTAATGTTTAGTGAAGTATGTATTTATATTCTAGTGAATGATTGGTGGTGTTTGCAGCGCGGCTATGATATATATTATTTACAGTGTGTGATTAAATGAGTTGTTAGTGTGGGATGTAGTGATTACTGCTGAGCACGCTGGGTGAAAATGGGTAGCGACTGATATGGTAATGGATGTTTTAATGTGATTTGTGTGTTGTGTTGTCTTGTGTGTGTGATGTTTTTTGTGTATGTGTTTGATTGTGGTAGTGTTGTGTGAAATTTTTGTGATATGATTTGAGTGTATTCGTGTATTGTTGGTATTTGTGTTTGTTCGTGTAAATCTACGATTCTTGTGTATCTGTCTGCGCCTATGACAAGACGTAGACATCTGTTTTGGAATCGCTGTATAGGCAGGAGAGCTGATTGTGATGCGGACGCCCACGCTGGAACTGCGTACATGAGAATGGGGCGGATGATTGATGTGTAAATAAGTCGTTTGTTCTTGTATGTCATTTGGCTGTTTTCGTTGATGAGTGGATACAGTGATCGAAATACTATGGCAGCTTTGCGGATGGAGTTTTTGATATGTTTTATATGGAATAGGCGTGGTTCAAGGATGTAACCGAGATAGTTCACAAATGGTGAAGGTGCGATTTTGTGATTATGGATTTTTAATGGGGTGTATATTTTAGTATTGGTGAATTTGCGAGTGAATGTAATGGTTTCAGTTTTAGTATGATTGATATGGATCTTCCACTTCTCCCAGTATGGCATGAGGATGTTGATATGAATTTGTAGCTGTTTGTTGGCGACCTCGGCACTATGTGAACTCGCGTACAGTGCCGTGTCGTCAGCGTACAGCGCTGATTGGGTTTGTGGGAAGGTGGGGAAGTCTTGGAGGTACAGGGTGAACAGTACAGGGCCAAGGCAACTGCCCTGAGGTACCCCTGCTGCTAAGGGGTAGGGGGTGGAGATGGAGGAATTTAGTTTCACTGAGGATGTTCGATTGGAAAGGTATGAATTTGTTAGTAATATTAGTGATGTAGGGAAATTAGCACGAATCATTTTGTATATTAGCCCTGGTTGCCATACTTTATCGAAAGCCTTTTCAATGTCTAACAGGCCATAACTGTGACCTTCTTTTTGTTATAATTTGTGCTAATATCGGTCACGATTCGTGCTATTTGTTGAGTAGTGTAAAGTTTGGGTCTAAAACCAAACTGAAAATGAGGAATGAGGTTAGTCTTGTTAATATGTTTATTTATGCGGGTTAGTATGATTTTCTCGGTTACTTTGGATAGGGTGGATAGTAGGGAAATAGGGCGGTAACTTGAGGGTAGTTTAGGATCTTTGTTTGGCTTGGGAATGGGAACAACATGGGCGGTTTTCCAGGATGCAGGGAAGTGATGGCGACGAATGATTGAATTGATTATGTATGTGAACTTTACTATTGCTTTTCTGGAGAGGTTCTTGAGGACTATGTTCTGGATATGGTCGGGATCGGGAGCTTTTTTATTAGGAAAGGATTTAATGGCTTCTAGGATTTCAGTAGGTTTGGATAGTAATTTGGAGAGTTGACGAGGGTTAGGTACAAAGGGCTGGTTAAGGAAATTAAGGGTTTCTTGGACAATGGATTCTTGTTCGGGAGTGTTGGTGAGATCTAGGACATGGACGCGCTCGAAGGTTTCAGCAATTGCTTCCGCCTTCTGCTTGTCCATGAAAAGGATGGAGTTGTTATGGAATAATTCAGGGATGGGTTTATGGGGCTTTTTTAGGTTGTGTGTCAGTTTCCATAGTGATTTGTCGTTAGGGTTTAGTGATTGTAGTTTTGTCTGCCATGAATTATTTCTAAATATTTTGATTTGTTTTTGTATGTCCTTGTTTATGTCGTTAAGTGTTTGTCTGTGGATAGGGCTACGGGACTGCTGCCATAGTCTTCTCACACTTTTCCTCCGTGCGATGAGATGTACAATGTGTGTCGGTAGTTTGTCCTTGTGAGGCTTGAGTGTGATGGCGCGCGTATGTTTGTCTAAAGCAGCTGTTATTGCTTGAGTCAGTTCATTTACCTGTGTGTCGAAGTCGTGTGTTGTGTTTATGAATGGATTGATGTGTATGTGTGAGTCGAGTGTAGTCCTGAATTCGCGCCAGTTTTTTTGCGAATAGATGCGTGCTGTGTGAAAATATGAATGAATATGGTGTTTACTAATTTTGCTATGAATGGGAAGATGATCTGAATTTAACTCGTTGACTGTCGTGAGATTGGTGATGTATTAGATGTTTTTATGAAGGATGAAATCGATGGTGCTTGGGGTTCTGCCTGATACTGGGTAGTGTGTGGGTATAGGCGAGTGAAGATGTATGACATTGTGTGAGTGAATGTATGAATAGAATGTGTAACCGTTGGTGTTGGGCTCTACGCAGTTCCAGCTCGGATGCCTCGCGTTCCAATCGCCCATTACAATGACTTTCCTGCCTTTGTTAAAAAGTGTATTTATGTCGCAATGTGTGAAATGATTTTTTGGATTGTTGTAGATGGCAATGATGTGCGTGTTGTCTGCAAGTTTGATACATTCTATGGTTGTGTGAGGTAGGGTGATGCGTGTATATGGGATGTCGTGTTTGACCAGCACGGCGACGCCGCCGGCTGGCACATGAGTTTGATGAGGGCGATCATGACGGTGAATTGTGTAACCTTTTATTGTGAATTTGTGTGCGGGGGTGAGGCGTGATTAGCTGATGAGCATGATATGGACGTTTTGTTTATGGAGAAAATGAATGAGCTCTGCTTTTTTATGGAAGATGCCGTTTGCGTTCCAGGAGTATATGTTAGTCATTGATTATATGTTGGCGGCTGCATACTGGTTTGGGGGCAGTATTGTTGTCCGTTGTTGTTGTTGTCTCTGCGGCAACGGGGGGAAATGCGGATTGGCCACTGGCTGGTGGTGGAGGCGGGACCCTGGCCTGCTGGCTGGCGGCTCCAAACGTTCACGGTGGGTAGTGGCGCTGACACATACCTGGGAGCTGGCTTCTGGGGCTCACGTCGGGCGTTGCGTTGTTCCAGTTTAAAGAGGTAGACTGGGCAGGTCACACTGTTGGCCGGGTGTGCGCTCCCGCAGTTGGCACACTTTGCGGGTGTGGTGTTGTCTTTCTGGCAATCTCGTGTTTGGTGGTTTTCCGCACATTTGAGGCACCTCGGATCCCTGCCGCAGTTGGAGGTGGCGTGGCGCCACATTTGGCATCGGTGGCATTGTGTAATTAACTTCTTGTTCCTGTGCCGCTCCCAGGTGATGCGCGTATGCATTAAGTAACGCACGTCCCTCTGGAGGCTGGCCAGGGTCACTTGCGATGTCGTCACAACCAAGAATAGCGGCCTGAAAGTTGTTGACATTCTATAAGTTTTCTGTATGTTTATGTGAAATTCATTATGTATCGCACTCGACGCTTCATCGGGCTCCGGGTCACTGTCTAGTCCCCGGAGCACGAATGCGTGCGTTTTTTCGTCAGCGTCAGTGTATGTATGGTGTTCTAATCGTCTGTCATTAAATGTGTTTATTAATTGTTTCTTGTCGTCGAGTGAGTCTAGGTAAAGGTTAGTGTTATTTTTGGTGTATTTAAGTGTGAAACCGTGTTTTATTGTATTTTTTAAAGTGTTAATGAAGTCATTATGGTTAGTAACTTTTCCCTTTATTATGACGGGAGCCGGTGGCTTCGGCTTAGTGTTCGATGCATTGGGGGTGTGGGTTGGTGCGTCGTCGTTTTCTTCGTCGTCCGTTGTGATGTCCGAGTCGGCTTGGGCCGCTAGCGGCCCGTATCTGTTGCGCGTGGGTGTGGCTGGTCCGGCTGTGTCCTCGATCCTCGCTCTCCGCGTCAGTGTTGCCAGATTTGAACTTTGTAATTATCGTACCTGCACAGGAAAAATTATCGTTTTTTAAATTAAATTATCGTACTCATAGAAAATATCCTATAAAATAAATAAATTATATGTTCTATAAATTTATATTTCTAACATTTTCTTCTTAAAACTGTCATTATTAATATAAATTTAATAATTCGTTGTCAAGTTGACATTGACGTTTATATGTCAAATACATTAAGTGGTTATGTTAATTTCATAAGTTTTATGGTTCATAAAGCTAAATATTTTATAAACTTATCCTTACATTGTGTCGAAAAAGTACATTCATCATCAATTTTTTGCCAATCTTTAAAGTCTGCCATTTTTTTAACAAAGTAATAACCATAAACGACGTACTAAATTTCAACACAACAATACTCACGTAATACACAGTACAAGAAACAACCAGGGGAAATACCTGTTTAGGAATATCGGATGCTCTGGCTCGGGCCTTTACGCCGGCAAAGTATTATATAACATTGCAATTCATACAATACATACATGTATGGAGAGAATAAATAAAAAATTATATGAAAAAAAAAAAATTATGATAAAAAATGGTTGACGTTTCAAATTATCGTACATATGCGTAAATTATAAAATGCAACTCGTATTTAGAGTTTTTAAAAATTATAATTTATTTATTTGTTCGAAGAAGTTTATACAATAGTTGATACAGAAGAGAAGACTTGCTTCTAAGACATTAACTCGGAGAATCGTATCTCCAATTGCTTTACACAGCAATTTATACTATTCAATACGTCATAATACATTAATATGATTGACATTCAAATAAATATTCTTAAAAAGGTTTTAAAAGATAATGCGTCTCATCATATTAATATAATTGACTTATAAATAAATATTCCTTAAAAGGTTTATATTAGTAAAGATATACATAAATGTTTATACTGCAGATTACTAAGAATGACTCAATTAATGATAAAGCGCAGTTTATAGAATCAAGGATATACATAACTCCTCCCCTGTTAAAACGTAGCTTTATCTTCTTGTAAATTTGAAATTTCTACAGATACATCTTTAGGAATTATTTTTCTTTTCTTAAATTTAAGAATACATATTCTTATAATTATAAATATAACAAATAGTGATATAATGCTTATAAAAGTAGAATTGATAGCAGAATGATTATTACTATTTATATCCAAATTTTCAATTTTTGGTATTTCATTAATTTTAATTTCCTGTTTATCAATTTGTTTCAGTTCTAGAGTTTTATTGCTAAATTGTTTATTTTCTAGCTTGAAATTAACATTTTCAAATATTATTTCTTTATTATAATATGCATAAGTTTCCATGACATAATTATTAATTGCACAATTTTTATTAGTTATAAATTTATAAATACCAATTATATTTTTATGTTTTTCATAATTTTGACAATATATATCTAAGGATTGTTCTTCGTTAGCTGCTATAATTATTATATTTGAATTTTCAATTTTAATTACAACAAATGAATCATATATCTTATGATACATGCAATTTTTGTTTTTCTGATTTTTAATTATATCATATAAACATAAATTTACTTCTAAATAATTAGTTTTGCAAAAAATATGTATTTTCGTTTCTTTTGCAGCTATTTGCTTTAAATAATTTCTGTTCTCTTTCTATTATCAATTCTTTATTAGTATCTAACATATACATTTTCTTATTGATATACATAGGAATTGGTGTAATTTGTAATAATTTATTATGCCTATTTTCATATATTGGTATTTCCAATAAATACTCTATCATGTTATTTTCTAGTTTACAATGGCTTGTTATTTGGGCGGATATATCCCAAAAGTTTAATTTTGAAACTTCTTTAGTAATTTTCTTCAAATCTTCCAGACTTATTATTGATGAATGAATCTGATTTAAATTACAAAACGTTAAACTGGTTTCAATTTCAGAAACGATCTCTATTAAGTTTACACTTAATAAAATTAGCTGGTTTAAAACATCTTTGATTATTAATAAGTTTTGCCAATTTACACTTATTTTTAGCATATCCTCTATTTGCATAATTCTAGATTTTAAAAGAAGTTCATTATGTCTTATATTTTCTAACTGGGTATTGAATTTTGAAATCATTATTTTATTTATTCTAATGGTCTCTAGATTTTGCTTTTGTAATATTTCTTGATTTTTATTTATTTCATCGAATAATTGTTCATAACGTTGCCCATCTGCGGCGTCTAAATTACCAGTAATTGATTTTATAACGGTACCTAAGCCATCTAATAGACTTCTTTTGTTTCGTTTTTTATTGAAAATAGTTTCTAATTTATCTTCTAATCTGTTACAGTTGAATTCTAATATTTTCATATATGTTTCCAATTCTCTATGATATGAATCATTATTTTTAATATGGTTAAATATATTATTTTTATGAGATATAATTTTATAATATTCTATATTTATACTAGTCAGATTATATCTGTAATAATTATATTGAGAATTTATATACAAGTGAACTTTACCTAGGTCTAGGATATTAAGTCCAGGGTTATTGTTAATCTCCTCTAATTCGTCTAATCCGTTTGTGCATCTGCAACAAACAGACGAGGTTTTTTAATTTTGTCTATTTTGTGTTTCTTATTATTATTTATTTTAATGACTCCTAATCTGGGATTATAATCTTCAATTTTATGAATTTTGAATAAGGGCTTTTTAATTTTTTGAATACGTCTTTTACCTTCTTTTATAAATACTTTATTAGGTATATTTTCAGGTCTATTATATTGTTCCTTATATCTTTTGTTCTTTTCTGCTTGCAAATTTTCCTTAACTGTATTATGAATAATTTTTAATTTATTTTCATAATCATTTAAATAATCTTCCTCTGTAGATTTTGTTTCGAAAGGACTTTTGTATTTATCTTTTCCATATAATACTTCTAAAGGTGTTAATTTGGTTACATGATTGATTGAATTATTATAACCTATTAGTGCAAAATTTATCTTTCTTTCTTTAGTTTCATTTTTAAATTCTTCTCTTTGATTTATTATTCTCAAATGTTCTATTATAGTAGAATGAAATCTTTCTATGCATCCATTGCTTTTAGGATTATCTACGCAAGTCATTTGTATTTTAATTTTGTACATGTTTAATAAATTTTTAACTAAATTGTTATTGAATTCGGTCCCAGAGTCATGAATTATTTGGTCAGGTATTTTATAATTCTTAAAATATCTTGCTAATGCGTCTACTATGGTTGTAGCATTTAAATCTTTTAAACGATAAATTTGGGCGAATTTTGAAAATTGATCAATTATTGTCAAATATTTTTCTTTTTCTAAAGTTAACGTATCAATATTAATTATTTGAAATGGTTTATCTGGAGTTTTTGTTAGATTGTCTTTTAATTGAAATGGATTTCTCTCATACTTATCTAGTTGGCAAATTTGACAATTATTTATATATTTTTGAATATCTTGATACATATTGGGCCAATAATATTTTTGTTTAAGCTTTTGATAGGTTTCTAAAATTCCTCTGTGGTTTGTTTTTCCTAAATGATAATTATTTATTACTTGTAATTGATCGTCAATTGTTTCAATATCTTCTAATACATATTCACATTTAATTAGCTGGTAAGAATTCTTTACAAAATTTTGTGATAATACTTCGTTGAATTTTAAATGTAAATCTTTTTCAAATAAACAATAATATTTACAGTTTGGTACTAAATATTCTTTTATGAATTTATTTATTTCATAATCTAAATTTTGATCATTTAATTGAATGACTAGACGTTGTTTTTGTGTATTGAATAATCTATACAGGATAACTTTTGTTTCATTATTATGTGTAGAAATTACTAGTTGATTTTTTCCTAAATTTATTGCTATTTCTTTATAAGTAATTCCATTTATTTCGTTTTCGTTGTCAGAATGAATAGTTTCAAAATCTGATGCATCTACTTGAGCTATAATACTTTCATTGTCGTTTAAATTGATTTCTTCTGGCATGACATGTATATAAATTTGTAAATGTGTTTCCTGGAATATATTATTTATTATACTTTTTATTTCTTCAAAATTTTGTTTATCCGAACCACAACATATTTTCGGCATATGTAATTCTGTTATATCGTTTTGAATGCAAAAGTCTCTAAGTTTATTTAAACATTTCTTAATATTTTCGATTGTTGGTTTATCAAAATAATTTTGTTTTGTTATTAAATGAAATAAAATTTTATTGTTATAAATTGGTTGGGTAAGTATGTCAGCTTTATTTTTGTCTTTATTATTTAAATAACTTTTACAATGAAATTTTTCGTCAATTTGTTTAGCAAAACCTTTACTCATCTTTTTATCTGCTGATATGCAATGTACTAAATTGTGATATTTGTCAAATATATTGTCATTAGTTTCAATGATTTTGAATTTTGGTTTTATTCTTGATAATGCATCTGCATTACTGTTTAATTTTCCTTGTTTATATTCAATATCGAAATTGAATTCATCTAATTTGATTTTCCATCTCATCAATTTTGAATTGGGGTCTTTAAGTGACATTAGCCAAACTAATGGTCTATGATCGGTACGAATTTTGAATTTCGTTCTGTATAAATATGGTCTAAAGTATTTTGTTGCCCACACAATACTTAATAATTCTTTTTCTGTGGTTGAGTAGTGAATTTCGTGACTATTCAAAGTTCTTGAAGCATAAGCAATAGGTAAATCTTTACCTTCGTAATTTTGGCTGAGTACTGCACCTAAGGCATAATTACTAGAATCTGTAGTAAGAATAAATTGTTTAAAAAAATCAGGATATTGCAATATTGGAGAATTAATTAATAATTTTTTACTTTGTTCAAAACTTTCACGATAATCTTTATCATTTATATCAATTTTGTTGTTTTTCTTTAGACAATTGGTTAAAGGTTTAGTTAATTTTGCAAAATTTGGAATGAATTTACGATAATATCCAAGTAATCCTAAATAAGTTTTGATTTCTTTTTGGGTTTTTGGAATTGGATATTCCTTTACGGCTTTAATTTTATTAGGGTTAGGTTTTACTCCTTCTTCTGAAACTATGTGTCCAAGATAAGCGACTTCTTTCATTAAAAATTCTGATTTATCTAATTGTATTTTTAAATTATGTTCTCTGAGTTTTTCAAAAATTTTCTTTATATTTTCGATATGTTCTTGTAAGCTAGTTCCAAGTATTATTATGTCATCCATGTATACTAAGCAAATTTTGTTAACATAATCACGTAAAACATAGTTCATTAATCTTTGGAAAGTGGACGGTGCATTCTTAAGTCCAAATGGCATTCTCTTAAATTTATAATGACCATCTTCTGTACTAAACGCTGTCTTTTGAATACTATTTTCATGCATTTCAATTTGATGGAAACCCGATGCTAAATCTAAGGTTGTATAATACATATTTCTGCCTAATTTGTCCAATACATCTGTGATGTTGGGTATGGGGAATTTGTCGTCTATAGTTTTTGAATTTAGTTTTCTGTAATCTATAACCAATCTGAATTTACGTTTACCAGAGGCATCTAATTTTTTCGGTACTATCCATACTGGTGAATTCCACGGGGAATAACTTTCTTGAATAATTTTTTCTTTCAAAAGTTTATTAACTTCAGTTTTAATTTCGTTTTTGTAACACTCAGGATAGCGATATGATTTTGTATAAATGGGTGTTTCGTCAGTAGTTCTTATTTCATGTTTTATTGTTGAGGTATAAGTCAGTGGTTGATTTTCTTTTGGAAAAATGTCATGATATTCTCTAATTAATTTAATAAGTTTTGACTTTTCTTCATTGTTTAAATGATCTGCTCGAATTTTGATTTCATCGACGTCAGTAACGTTTATTTCATTTTTATTAAAGTATTGTAATTTGAAAATTTTATCCTTAATCTTTACAGTATTATTTCCAAGATTTATTTGTGCTTGTAATTGTATTAATGCAGGAGTTCCTAATAATACATTAAAATTTTTATGAAAGTCAAAAAGAAAACATTTAATTTCTTGTTTTTCTATTTCTAGGATAATGTATTCATTACCGCAAGTTTTTCCTAACGCTGTAGTGAATGAAAATTTTTCTTTATAAATTTTGAATCGATTTTTATTTTTCATTACAAAATTTTTATTTATTAAGTTTATTGATGATCCTGTATCTAATAATATTATATAGTCTCTTTCTTTTAAAAATGGTAATTTGCTATTACAGTTAATGTTTAAAATTTCTCCTGTATTTCGAGGCTTGTTAAATCTAAAAAAGAATTTTGGCGTGAAATATCATTATCAAAATTTTCGAAATTTTGATCGATATTGTTTTCATGATGATTTTCGAAATTTTCTTGAGTTTCATAATTTTCATATTGATTATTACATTCCTCATTATTATATAATTCTTCAGATATGTAATTGGGTGAATACTGAGTTCTCGGTTGGAAATGATTTTGTGATCTAGGTTGAAAATTTTGTCGTGTTTGAATTGACATAGGGATAGGCTTAATACCTTCAGCATTTCTTATTTGTTGACGAGGTGCGAATGGTTTCTGTACTGTTTTATTTTGATTTGTATTTAATTTTATTGGACCTCGGGGAAAATTAGAATTTTGAAATTTTGGTTGTATGTTCACAGGTTTCTGAATATATTGGGGTTTTTGATTTGAACGTAAATATTGGAAATCATTTGTTAATAATTCCTCAATTTCGCATAAAGTTTTTGGATTACGCGTTGCTAAATTATTTCTATAAGGATCGCTGCAATTACTAATGAAATGTGTAGTAATTATTACTTCTTGAAATTGTATTAGACAGGCTTTATTTTCTCCTGTTAAATCTAGTAAAACTACTTTAGCTTTAAATAGTTCAAACTTTTCTTTAATTATTTTCAAATAGTTAAATATATCTTTATTTGAATTCATTCTTAAAATATCTATAATGATGCTAGCAGGATTTTGCTTATCATCAAAGTTATTCATCAAGTGTAACTTTAAATCGTTCCATGATTCAAACGTAGTATTTTTTAACGTTTCTGCGGCTTTGCCGATAATTTTATTTTTAATATACTGAATAGTAACTATTTTTTGAAAGTCTGTAAGAGGTGGTTCCAAAGTACTGAATGTACGTTGAATTACTTCAACTGACTTGATAAAATGGGATAATGTTTTTGCATTGCCATCGTAACTTGGAATGGTTTCAAGTGCAAATTTAATATTAGCAGTATTGTTTTCCGCCATTGTTAATTATTAATTCAAAGAATGATAGAATATTTATAAAAAATATTACTTACAATAAAATGCACAACACTATGTTGAGAATTGCAATCTTCATTTGTTGCATTCACTTCTCTGCAAATGGAATTGTTGTCTCGATGGACGAAGTGGATTGTTGTTTCAATGAACTGGATTGTTGTTTCCAATGAACTGGATTGTTGTTCCCAATGAACTGGATTGTTGTTCCCAATGAACTGGATTGTTGTTCGCAATGAACTGCCTTGTTGTTCCCAATGAACTGTTCGGACGGCTCTCGATCTACGGGCTCTGTTGTCCTGGTGATAACGACCACGGGCTCTACACTTGGTGGCTCTTTTGTGACCGGGATTCTCTGACTTCTGTATCGGTGTCTGCTTCTTTATCACAGGCTCTACACTTGGTGGCTCTATGTGACTGTTGATCAGCGAAGACGTTGTTTTAACTTCTTTGGCTTCACAAGTAAATGTTGAAACAACCGAAATTATTACTTTAACGAATTAATTCTTTTACACAGAATTTCGATAATAATTCGTCTTGTGGTATCCTACCAAGACTGCGCCAATTATAAAATGCAACTCGTATTTAGAGTTTTTAAAAATTATAATTTATTTATTTGTTCGAAGAAGTTTATACAATAGTTGATACAGAAGAGAAGACTTGCTTCTAAGACGTTAACTCGGAGAATCGTATCTCCAATTGCTTTACACAGCAATTTATACTATTCAATACGTCATAATACATTAATATGATTGACATTCAAATAAATATTCTTAAAAAGGTTTTAAAAGATAATGCGTCTCATCATATTAATATAATTGACTTATAAATAAATATTCCTTAAAAGGTTTATATTAGTAAAGATATACATAAATGTTTATACTGCAGATTACTAAGAATGACTCAATTAATGATAAAGCGCAGTTTATAGAATCAAGGATATACATAACTCGTACGATAATGGGTATTTAATGTATTATCGTACCCGAATTGAAATAATCGTACAAGTACGATAATTATCGTACGTCTGGCAACCCTGCTCCGCGTCCTCTTTCGTTGCGGCTTGGAATTACCGCTCCCGCCAGCCATGTTGGAAGTGGTGGGGATTAGGTTCGTCTCCGCGGTTGGATTTGCGCTAGCCGCTCGCTTGCGTGTCGCAGCGATCGCTGAGCGCGCGTTGACTGCCTTACCGGCAGTAACCAGCATTTTTAGGCGGTCTAAGTTTTCCTCCGCCTTTGACATGGCGCTGTCTCGCGCCACGTTTTCTTTTGAAAATGAGTCGCAGATCTGGCCCACTTTCTTTTTGAAACATGGAGTCTCGATTTAACCAAGTCAGCTACCGAATACGTTTCCATGATTATTGTTTTTAGTAAGTTATAAGTAATAACTGTCAAGTAGCATTATACTTTCGTAAATATTTCAATAATAATGCATTAAATTGGGATTATTTAGATACTCTTCGATGCCAAATTAAATAATCTTTCTAACCATATCAAAAACTCCCACTATACTCTTGCGGGACAGATAATATTTGAAAAAAACTGTTTTCCCATGTTAATCGCCTATGTCACGGTTTTCATTGTTCACACTATATATATATATATATATATATATATATATATATATATATATATATATATATATATATATATATATATACAGGGGGTTCGAAAAATAGGAGACAAAATTTGGAAAATATATTAATCAAACCAAAACAAAAAATAATCCTAATATATCCATGTTCGGAAACGAACCCTTTCGGAATAAAACACTCTTTTGTTTGAATTTTTAACTTTATTTTTAGTAATGTTTTTTACTCTCAAAATTACAATAGTTACGTTAATACTTGTAACTTGTTTAATCGCGTTTCCTTAGCAACTGTTATAATTTGTTGTCAGCCTTAATTAAATTATTTTCACATTGTTTAGAAGCTTTTCTATTAATAATGAACAGTTATACAAACTCAGAATTAGCCGACATGCATTTAATGTACGGATGTGCGCATGGTAATTCGCGAGCAGCTAAACGTCTCTATGGAGAATTATTTCCCAATCGAAGGCAACTAGGCAGAAAAATGTTCGTGTCCATCGTCGTCTTCGAGAAAAAGGAACATTCATGTTGGAGACTGTCAATAGGGGTAGGCCTAGAACTGCCTTAACACCTGATGTTGAAGAAGAAATTTTGGATCTTGTTGCCGCGAATACTTGTGTAAGCACTAGAGGAGTAAGTAATACTTTAGAAATTTCACACTCATTAGTGTGGGGTGTCCTGAATGAGCAACTCCTGCACCCTTATCACCTTCAACGCGTGCAAGGTCTGTCTCCGAATGATTATGCCCTAAGATATAATTTTTCCCAATGGTTAGCACAGAAAGTTGCTATAAATCCTAATTTTTTGAATTTGTTACTTTTTACTGATGAAGCCGGTTTTAATAGAAATGGAATAATCAACTTCCATAACAACCATCTATGGGCAGAAGAAAATCCTCATGGTATTATACAAAGCAGACATCAACAGCATTTCAGTGTTAATGTATGGACTGGTATTGTTGCCGATGAGTTGTTAGGACCTTATTTTTTGCCTAACAGATTAACGGGAAATTTGTATCTACATTTTCTGGAAATTGATTTACCAAATTTATTGAAGAATGTTTCACTATTCACACGGCATCATATGTGGTTTATGCACGACGGGGCGCCTCCACATTTTAGTCTCCAAGTAAGACAATATCTTCAAAATTTATTTCGTGATCGGTGGATAGGCAGAGGTGGTCCAACTACTTGGCGTCCACGTTCACCAGACTTGAATCCGCTTGATTTTCATTTTTGGGGTCATTTAAAGAGCTTAGTTTATTCGACGCCCATTAATAACGTAGAGGATTTGCGGAAAAGAATCATAGACTGTTGCAATAGTATAAGACAAAAACCAGGAATATTCGAACGTGTTCGACAATCCATGAGAAGACGTCTAGAATGTTGCATGCAAGTTCAAGGAAGACATTTCGAACAACTATTGTAATTTTGAGAGTAAAAACCGTTACTAAAAATAAAATTAAAAATTCAAACAAAAGAGTGTTTTATTCCGAAATGGTTCGTTTCCGGACATGAGTATATTAGGATTATTTTCTTGTTTTGGTTTAATTAATATATTTTCCAAATTTGGTCCCCTATTTTTCGAACATCCTGTATATACAGGGTGTCCCATTTAAGTTACGAATACATTGGTATCTCGAGAACCGTAAGAGCTACGAGGTTGGTTAAATTAGACAAAAGTTTCCCCATTAGGAGGCTATTTTAATGGTGTTTTGTTATTTGCGAAAAAATGCATAGGTCACTAGATACAGGTGAAAATGTAAATTTCGTGATTTTCTTTTTTTGCTTATAACTTTGTTATATGAAATAATACGAGATTCTGGTTTGCACTTTCTTAAGGCACTTTTGTATGGTGAATTTGCAGAAGTTCTCAAATTTTTTTTATATCTAACCATTTACGAGTTACTGATAGCAACTTTTATTTTTCATATGGAGGTCGTATTAAGCTATGGCATTTTTAAATAGAGATTTTTTTTAGCTTTACAATGATATAAAACAATAATAATTTATTTTTATAATTAACAGAAAAATTAACAAAAATTGTTATTTATACTAAAATTAAATTGAAAAAAGTAAATTGAAGGTTGTTATGGAAACAACAAACAACAAAAAAGTGCAACAATTGAATTTCTGAATTTTACTTGACAGTAGTAGATTGTCATTAAAAAATACTTGTTTGATATTTGGATAGACTGCTAGATTAAATTTATTTTAAAAATTTAACAGTGCAGATACTCAGATTTTATTTTTTTCTGTATGAACCGTAACAGATATCACAAATTACACAGAGAAACAAAAGTTTACTATTGAATGTATCTTTCTGAAGAAAAATAAATTCACGTTTTCGGCATTGCCATTAAAAAGATACGGTCTAATTTATGTTGGGAGACCTAAGTTTCATACACTAGTGGTTCACTAATAATAACAAGTATCACCTTAAAAGATGAATTATAACCATATAAACTATCATACCAAATTTCATCCAAATGGAACAAAGCGTCCGATTATTATAAGCAAAATTATTTTTTTTTTCGAAGAACTTTGAAGCAGATTTCTGGCTAAATGGTACACTTTCCGGTAGAAGCAAGTTTGGTTAAATCGTCTTATTTTAGTCTCAGGAATCTATGGTTAAGCCATGTCCCCCTATTTAAGAGACACTCTGTATATATATATATATATATATATATATATAAATTGAAATAAATTAATTAAATATGAGTATTTCATTTCGTATTCACCGCGCGAATCGTCACTGTAACATGAAATATTGACTACTTGCGTCCGTTCACACCGCGTTACATTCCCCTCGCCACTAATACAAGTTTATGCTCTCTTCATATGTTACTCCTTCCTCCAAGGTTATAACACAATCTCTCTCTAGGGCGCATTTACAATAGAGTTTATGACAACATTGACTTTTAAGGCCGTGGTCACACTGAACAATCGACATCGATCGAGCACGATCGCGCAAAAAAACAAACCTGAGTTTATCAGTGCACATGGTCACAGAACGTGCATCAACGGCAATAGCACAAGATCGTGTGCCGTCGACTTGTTTGATATATCAAACTTATTTGATTTTTCGTACGACAGTCGAAGCCATTCGATGGTACCAGACATGCACAGTGCTTTGTGCTCTTTCTCAGTGAATAAGAATAAATTCTGACAGATTATAACTTTTAACATTTTAACCTGTTGAGTTGTTTTCCTTACCAAAATTACAGAACAGTGGAATTTCAACGAGATTAATAAATAAATAAATAAAATTATAAATAAGACTTTACGGTTGGTGTACACAGCTTCTAAAATAAAACGTAAATTAACATCAACTGTCATGTAATATATTCATAATTAACAGGCAATGATGGCAAATTCATACCATTTAAAGCACTATACGCAATCATACGAACATTTATCTTACGATAGGTTTTTAAAATTATATTTAAATTGAAATCCTTTTGCTAGACCATAAATTGACAGCTCAAATGACAGTTGTTAGTATGTGTTTATTTTTGTGTAAAATATTTAACATTTGCAAATCCATATGTTTATTTCTTATGTTTAATTTTATTTTCGAGAGGTGTAAACACTCATAAGACTCTATTGTTTATATTTTTATTTTTATGTATAATTTTATTTTTATTTTCGGAGCTGTGAATGAGGCGTAAAAGTTGTAAGTTGACTTGACAACAAACAACATATGCAAAAATACCACCAACATTTATTGGAAAAGCCGCGGTAATTTTAAAAGTGACATTTCATTTCTTAGCACTCAATCATACTCGATGAGGCAGTGTGACCACTCACAAGAAAAAGCGGTTGATGGTAGTCGATGCACGTGCATCGATGGATTGCTGCAGTGTGACCGTTACTACTCACCGATCGGCCAACACCATATCATAAATTTTATCGATGATTTGTAGAATAATGACTTTCAGTTTTAGTTAACCGGATTTCATATTTTGTAGATCTAGGATCAAAACTTATTTTGTCAAGTCTTTGTCTTTGCCCACAGTCCACCGGAATAATTTACTTATACATTGCATAGCATTATAACCATTCTCTTCAACGTGTTTTCAGATTGTTATTAACAGAGCTACTACGTGACTACATTACCCTAATGTCGACTGTTTGCGGTTACAAACATTCTTTTAATATTTCCAGATTTCATTGATATGTGAACAATTGCATTATAAGTATTTTGTTTAAAAGAAGCTTTACCTTTACTTTTTACAATATAATTATCACCTGTATACAGTCCACAAGAATGTCTACATGTCCACTATCACAGTACTGTTGCTCTCGTCGGACTGGTTTCTTTGTAATAGAATAATCAGGAACACTTTCTACAGTGTAGTAATAAATGTGCCCTTGTTAAACAAACATTATGGGAATGTTTTTTTGATGTAAATTTATTCCAGTTTTCAGCTGATAGTTCTTTGGCATTTGTGCAATCAAGTGTACCTGAATTATTATTGTTATTGTAGATCACCTCAAGCCATTTTCCCTTGTCAACACTCACATCAATATCATTTGTACGGCCAGCATTTAAGCAACTAATAACCCTATTTGAAAGACATTTATTAGAGATAAACAAGTATCATATACAAATTCAATAAAATTCTAAGCTCTGAATAAGAACAGCCTTTTTCCTGGTTTTTGGCAACCCTCTGTATTCTAGCCACCGTTTTATGAATTGACAGCTTTCCTAGTTGTAGGTACGATAAACTGTACTCATATAAAAATTCAGTCTCCAGGTGGAGAGGACCCAGAAATATTTAGAAATAGAAAAGGTTACTTTTCCATATTCGTGCAAGCTGTTTGCAGCGCAAAATTAAGAGTGTTAAATACTATTACATGGTGGCCCGGATCAGTCCATAATGCAACAATATTTAATAATAGTAATTTAAAAATTCAGTTCGAAACCGGTGTCTGTGGAAACAGTATGCTTCTGGGAGATAGTGGCTATCCATTAAAGAAATACCTTCTCACGCCGCTTTTACATCCTATCACACCCGCTGAACAATTATTTAATGAAGCCCATATTCGGACGTATAATACCGTTGAAAGATTATTTGGAGTTCTGAAGACAAGATTTCCTGTTTTGCCGTATGGGTTAAAGTTGGAAACAATAATGACAATAATAGTTGCAACAAGTATATTACACAGCAAAGAAGTAGAAGTAGGAGAAGACAACCCATCTCTCCCAGAAGATATTAATCAAAACAATTTAGACAATCTTATTACACGAGGTTGGATTCCAGTTCAACCTTTAGCATTAGTCCCTAATGAAAATACTGGACTTCAAGTGCGCAACAGTTTAATACAAAATTATTTTAATCGTTTATAATTCATTAATTCTTTATTCTTATAAAATATAATTCTGGAAAAAATCTAATAGTTTTTTTATTTATATCACATCAATTTCTTCAACTGTATTTCCTTTATTTCGATATCCAATTCTAAACTTTTTCTTTTTAAATCAAATTCGATTTCTTCTCTATTTTGTCTTCTTTTTGTGTCAACAAATGTGTCTCTCTGTAATTTCGCTAATTCTAATTTTATTTTAATCAATTCAGCATACTGACTTCGTTGTTCGGATGGCCTACGTCGCTCTATCCACTTTTCATTGGCTGATTTAGTTTTCAAATTTGTTGCTTTATGATTGCCCCATTCAACAGGATTTTCTGTCATTCTGTAAATATAAGAAATCGTTTTTAGACATCAAATATGTGTTGCTTTTCTATTGATCCATCATGCTATTTAAATGATATCAAACATATTTTTTTAATATTAACATTAAAAATATATTTTCTAGTATAAAGCAAAATGATGTGCCAATAATTACGTTAAACTTATGAGAAAAACATACGTCCAGAATTATTTCAGTTTCTTCAGACATGGGCGCGGACACGCCGAGAGTGTAGTATTGTTAACATTTAAATTAAATGCCGTCATTGAAGATCCTGTTTCGTCAACTTTTGAAGAAGCAACGTTTTTTATTCCTCAGTATAATTCGGTGCGCATTCTCTTATAGACATGGTAGACAGTTACAGATAATGAAAACAGCACTCAAAAAATTCAGTACATACACACACACACTCACATATATATATATATATATATATATATATATATATATATATATATATATATATTAAACTTAAATTGTAGAACTATAAAATATGAAAAAGACGGAAGAAATTTATTATTATATTGACATAACAAAAATCATTAATATAATATTTACAAAACATTTTCTTGACGACCAGCGCCAAGTATTTATATTAAAGAGTAACAATAAAGATATAGCGGCTAGATGCCGGGACATTACATTATTCTTCCCCTAGAAAAAGGATTAGAAATAAGTGGCCTAAGGGTTTAATGTGAAAGAACTAATCGAGCTATTAAAGTAAGCTGGTTTTAGGCGATCGATGGAAATTGTTTCTAATTTTTCATTTAGAATAATTTTAAAAAATTTATTGTAACGTTTCACGACCTTGAACGGGCCGTCGTAAGGTTTTTGTAAAGGAGGACCTATTGCATTGTTTTTTACGAAAACATGCGAAGTACGAAATAGGTCTGGGTTGACGTAATACTTTTGAGAACTAATTTTCGGAAAGCTGAAAGAAAATTTGTTGATGTAATCTTTTAGTTGTTGCAAATAAAAAGGTATTTCTGAATCTGGTAATATTTTTGTTTGTTTTGGAACTGGCACGCGTAGGGAAGTTCCGTAAACCAGTTCGGCCGAAGAACATTTAATAGGCTCTTTGTATGCTGTGCGTAAGCCTAATAAAACAAGAGGTAGATAATTTTACCATTCTGAGGGATTGTTGTAAGTTTTTAAGGAAGTTTTTAGTTGCCGATGGAATCTTTCGATCAATCCGTTCGCTTGAGGGTGATAAGCCGTTGTATTTATGTGTTTAGTTCCCAATAGTGACAATAAATTTCTAAATAGAGCAGATTCAAACTGTTTACCCCTATCCATAGTAATGACAGATGGGCAGCCGAATCTAGACACCCATGTAGTAACAAGAGCCTTAGACACTGTTTCTGCGGTGCAATCTTTGACAGGCACGACTTCGGGTCAACGGGAAAAATGATCAATACATGTTAGAACACTAGAATAACCATTTGAAAGAGGGAGATGTACTAAATCGATATGAACCTTTTCAAAACGGAAATTTGGTTGAGAACAAGGGGTAATTACAGACTTGGTATGTTTAGTTACTTTTGATGATTGACAAGTTAGACAACTTTTTACCCAATTTTGAATATCTTTATTCATGCCAAGCCAAACAAATTTAAAGCCAATTAACTTAATGGATGCTTTAATTCCAGGATGAGAAAGTGAATGTAAAAGATTGAATATTTGTTGACGGAATTGTTTTGGAATATATGGTCTGGAAGTTCCTCTCGAAATGTCACATGACAAGGTAAGGTTGGAATCTGGAATTTTGACATTTTGAAATTGTAAATTGGTTTTCCTTGACTGTATTAACATTTTCAGTTGACTGTCTTGTTGTTGTGCTGAAGCTATGTTAGAATAATTAATTCTAGTATTTAAATGTAAAGCATGTATTCTAGATAGTGCGTCAGCTACTGCGTTGTCCTTGCCGGAGATGTGTTTAATGTCATTCGTGAATTGAAGTATGAAATCGAGGTGTCTAATTTCTCGAGGTGAATAAGTGTCAGATATTTTCTTTGAAATGTAAGTTAAAGGTTTGTGATCTGTAAAAATTGTAAAATTTCTACCTTCAATAAAATAACGAAATTTTTTGACAGCTGAGTAAATTGCTAATAGCTCTCGGCCAAACGTGCTGTATTTCTTTTCAGCTGAAGATAAAGCTCTAGAGTGGAATGCTATAGGTACCCAGTTATTGTTTATAAATTGTTGTAAAGTAGCCCCAATACCAGTGTCAGAGGCGTCTACCATTATGGATGTTTTGGCGTTATGTTTCGGAAAAGAAAGTGTCATATTATTAGCCAGTTTGTGCCTAATTTGGTGGAAAGCAGTTTTGGCTTCTCGAGACCAAGAAATTTCTATAGAACTATTGGGCTTATTAGTTAAAAGGTTGTTTATTGGTTATTTGCACAGTTTGAAATAAAACGATGGTAAAAATTAATTAAACCTAAAAATTCCCTTAATTTCCGTTGAGAATTGGGTAAAGGAAAATTTAAAATAGCATCAATTTTGTCTTTTAGAGGTTCTATACCCTTTGAAGAAATTTTATGTCCAAGAAATTCGATTTCTTTGACACAAAATTGACATTTGTTTTTATTGATTAAAATGTCATATTGTTTAAGTCTGTCAAAAATTGTATTCAGGTGTTGTAAATGTATTTCACGGGATTCACTGGCTATGAGAATGTCGTCAATATAAGCGAAACAGAAATCTAAACCTTTTGTTACTTCATTGATAAAACGTTGAAAGGTCTGTGCACTATTACGCAAACCAAAAGGCATGACTAGATATTCAAATAAACCAAAAGGGGTAATGATTGCAGTTTTAGAAATTGATTCTTCGTCCATAGGCAGCTGATTATAGGCTTTAACTAAGTCTAATTTGGAGAATATGATTTTACCATGTAAATTGGCTGTAAAATCCTGAATATGGGAAATTGGGTACCTATCTGGGATAGTAATAGCGTTCAAGGCGCGATAATCACCGCAAGGTCGCCATTCCCCGGCCTCTTTCTTTTTAACTAAATGTAAAGGTGAGGCCCAGTTACTGGACGATGGACGGATCATTCCCATCTTTAACATTTTATCAAATTCCCTTTTTGCAATTTGTAACTTATCTGGTGCCAAACGTCTAGGGCGTGCAAATACAGGAGAACTATTAATAATAATAAAATGTTTAACATTATGAGAAATTCTGCGTTGCGGATTGAACTAATTTGTCAAAGTAGGAAATTTCGATAAAAGTAGTGAAATATCATCTGACGTATAAGTTTTATTTGAGTTAACTGGAACAGAATTATTTTGTGTTGATTCAGAAATAATGGTGTTAATTTGGGAATTTTGAATAACACGATTGGAACTTAAATCAAATAATAATTTATAATGTTTAAGAAAATCAGCACCGATAATTGAATGTTTGACATTAGCTATAATAAATTTCCAACTAAATTTATTTTTCAAACCAAATTCTAAAGTCAAATTTTTTGTCTCATAGGTTTGGATTAAAGAATTATTAGCAGCTTGTAAAGTTAAATTTTGTTTTGATCGTCTTTCACATAATGAAACCCTGAGAACATTTACTTCTGCTCCGGAATCCACTAGGAAGCGATAATAATAATATATTTTTTTATTCCTTGTGATCATTTGTACATGATATGGAAATAGTCAAACATTATTATACAAAGTACATACATATATGAGTTATACTAATGTGTAAGAAGAGATGACTTTAATTAGACATATATTCTTCAGTTGAATAGAAACATTTATTAATTAGGTAATGTTGTAATTTTTCTTTGAATTTTTTTATTTGACAAATTGTTTTGATGGTATCAGGTAATTTATTGTAATAAAGTGCCCCTATGTAATAAATGTTTTTTTCAAACATAGTAGATCTATGGTGTTGTAATATTAATTCATGTTTATTACGTGTGTCATATGTGTGATAGTCGCAGTGTTTTTTGAAATTGTTGAAATTTTTTTTACAAAAATTAAAACATTGTATATACACATGGGAAAGTTAATATTCTTAGTTCAATGAAAGTTTTTCTGCACTGTCACACCATGACAGACCAGACATATAGCGCAGCGCTGTTTTCTGTGTTACAAACACTCTAGAGGCCTCTGTGACTGAACCCCAATATATAATGCCGTAGTTAATTAAAGAATAAAATTTAGTAAAATAATATGATTTGACAGTATGCGTATTAACAACATCTGCCAGGCGCTTTATGGCATAACATACAGTATTGAGTTTATGACAAATATATTCAACATGCACGTTACAAGTCATGGATTCATCAATCATTATACCTAATAATTTTGTACATTTCGTTTGCTGTAAAGATTTTCCGTTACACTTTATCAAAATGCTTGCACTATTGTCTGGCCTATTACAAAATTGTATGTCCCGAGATCTTGTCCGGTAAATAAAGAAGACGTGAAGATGAAGTAACGAAATTATTGCTGGAAATTGATGGTAATGATAGTTTTTTTTTTTAAAAACGAATTATTACAATATTGATTGCGAATCACCTTTGAATTATCAATAAATTTTCCTTGACAAGGGGGAACACATTTCTTCGCCTTGGCTCCGAAGTTGAGATGGTACCAACAGAGTGAAGACGATTTAGGTGCTAGAGCCGTAACTTGATGTTTAAGTTCTTTTAATTCCTGTGATAACTTTTGTAGAGTAACCAAGTCTTGATTGATTGAAGAAACCGAAAGTTGGTTAATGCTTGCAATCTTATCAGCGACTTCTGCCTTTTCTTCTAAAGAAGAGTTGACTAACGAAGAAAGAATAACCTGTGTATTGGTTGGCAACTTTTGGAGGAAAAGTTCTTCAAGAATTGTGTTATCCAGAGATTTAGTGCTGATTAGCTGCTTCATGAAACGTAGAATTTGTGTAGGTTTCATGTCTCCATCAAAAGTTAGATTTAATAGTTGCTGTAATTTTTCTTTCTCAGACGAGCCGATTCGCTGAATTAAGGCATTCTTGATGGTTGTGTACGGAGTATCGTCTGGAGGTGCAACTATGATATCCCTAACTTCCTTAGCATATTGTGAACTTAAGGAACCAATGAGCTTGTGAAATTTCGAGAACTCACTAGTTATCCTTTGAGAAACGAATATGGCTTCCAGCTGTGAGAACCATAATTCGGGATCAGCGGGCCAGAATTCAGGTATTTTAAAAAGTAAGGTGCGAGTAGTTAGTTCGGGGTCACCAATGTAAAAATATATTAAACTTAAATTGTAGAACTATAAAATATGAAAAAGACGGAAGAAATTTATTATTATATTGACAACAAAAATCATTAATATAATATTTACAAAACATTTTCTTGACGACTAGCGCCAAGTATTTCTATTAAAGAGTAACAATAAAGATATAGCGGCTAGATGCCGGGACATTACATATATATATATATATATATATACGAGGTCTGATGAAAAAATACGGTGAAAGAATTTTTAGAGCCGAAACTGATGATGCTACATCCATTTCATGTTATATGCCCGATAGACCAGAAAAATGGGCAAATGGCTTCCTTCTTAATCACGATAATGCGCCGTGCCACACGTCGCTTCTGATTCGCGAGTTTTTGGTTGAGAAAAATCTTCCTGTTTGTCCTCATCCACCTTGCTAGCCAGTTTTAGCACCATGTGATTTCTGGCTCTTCCCAAAAATAAAAACCGTGCTAAAAGGAAAACGTTTTGACACCATTCGTGACATTAAGATAGCCACGAAAGAGCAGCTGAACGCCCTTTCAATAGAAGCCTTCCATATATATATATATATATATATATATATATATATATATATATATATATATATATATATATATATATATATATATGTATATATATATATATTGTGACGATTTGCAACGTCACTGGTTTATATTGTGACAAATTATTTTCTTAGTAAAATCACTAAAATCTCCGAACAATTTTTTCTGTGGTCGCAGCGCTAAATGAAACGGTAGACCCCTCGCTCATTTGTCTGTTTATTGCTGTTTAGTTCCCGCTGTCGCCGCAGTTGAAATAGTTTATTACTTTATTTATTATTAAATTGTATACTGACAATATTTTGAATTTATTTCAGTTACTATTTTATTTAATGGTATTTTCAAAATTTATTGTGAACTTTTATTGTTCGGTTACTCTGAAAATTATTTCGTCAAATTAGTTATTAGTTCGCATATTTTACGATAGGAGCTGGCTATAAAAGCGATGCGTGACGAGCAATCGGCCTCTTAGTGAGCACTCTCTTAGTGAGTACTCTCTTAGTGAGCACGCTCTTAGTGAGCACGGCTCTTAGTGAGCACGCTCTTAGTGAGCACGCCGCGGGCGTTTAAGTTTTTTTTTTTTTTTGGCCTTTTAGTCATAACTTTGAGTGTTACTTGTGAGTTTTCGTTTAACTCTGTATTCCAAATTTTAATTGTTATTTTTGGTGTTTGCTGAGTCACAGATAGGTAAGTACTCGAAACACATTTTTTGATTCTTGATGAATTAGTTGTTGAGATTTTTCAATATTTTTTTATGGACCACGTGTTATTGTGAGTAGCAGTGGTTTTCTGTGGTTCGAGTAGTTACTTTACAGTGATTGTTTCTTTTTAGCAATAATTTTTGTGAATTTATTAGCTGTTACCTTGATCACAATTTTATGGTTTGCTTTAAATTTGTAACCGAGCTCATATCTAGCACTCACTGTTTCTGTGCTTCAAAATTTTTATTAAATTTTCTTTCGACTTATTTGGATTTAGAATCTTTGTCAAAATTTACGATTTTTTTTTGTAGTCGAAAGTAACGTAGTAAACTGTTTAAAGTACTTTAAACTACTCTACATTGTAGTTTCAGTTCCCCCCGGGTCATCACACCCCTACATTTTGGTATTATCCATGATCGTAATATTCTGTTTAAATTTTATTGAACCTGTTAACCGTTGGTTCTTGGTTATCCCAGTGTCCAGTGAGACACTTACAAATTTTTGCTTAATTTTTATTTTTAGTAATTCTGCTTAAAATTTCGCCCCTTCACCACCCTGTCCCTATCCTGTGTGAACGTGGTGTAAATGGTGCGATTGACGGCCATCTTGTGTAATCCTGTTGGATCCACGACTCGGACGATGTTTCCTTTTTTACAGTCGGATTTAATTTTTCTGCGCTACTTTTATTTTTTCGCGATACAAGTCTGTTTTGGGGATGACCCCGATTTATATTTTTTGGATTTGTTGTGAGCCCCAGCGAGAAAAATTTGACCTTCAGGATTTTAAAATTATTTGAGCGTGGCTTATAAAATCTTTTTGTTTGTGTAATTATTTTTTTTTTCGGCCCCTATTTTGTGTTCGCGATTGAAATCGTCTTGGGGTGGCCCCGTATATTTAGATTTCTTGCGAGTTTTGGCGGAAAAAAGTTGTGTTGAGATTTTGTAAGCGTTTAAAGTAATTTTTCTTTTGGACTGCAGTCAAACCTTTACCCGTGTCCTACTTTGTGACGTTTTGTTTTGTAATGTTTTTTTAATTCATCATTTTTTTACATTTTAGCTTTTGTAAACTGTTTAACTTTTGCAAATTTAAATTACATTTTTTGACTTGTATAACTTCCGGTTGGAGTACAGGAGTTTGAATTCTGTGGTATGATTTTTGTATTGTATCCACACCCTTCAGGTGTCTTTGTAACTCCTTGTGTACAAAGTACTGCGGAGTTTATTTTTGTAGGGAAGTTAGCGGCTGTGGTGGCCGTACTGACTCTTGGTCTGGACGAAGTAGGACGAGTTTCCTCCAGCGACCTCCGAGAAGCAGCTTATTGTCCTTACACGAACTGGCTGATCACCAGGGAGCAGACAAATCCCACAATTGGGTGTATTTTCGGCGAACACAGCGACCGAGGATTTCCTCCATTTTGTCGTTGCTGCTCCATCCAGGACAGTCATCGTTGAGCTTTCCGAACGAGGTGCGCCTGTCCATTGCTCCAAGTCTTGGCCAAGGGCTCAGTGCCGCCATCGCAGTGTTCCACCAGCGTAGCTACACGACTCCCTGTACTGCCTCCCGTACTGGTATATCTTTTGTCATTTTTTTTGCAAAGACTTTTTAAAGAAAATTTTGTAAAATTTTGTTTTCTAAATTAACCAATTCATTTTATTCGTTTGTGTTTCCTCTCGAGTACACCTCTCGAGGCTTATCCCTTTTTAAGGTGTTGGCGCCCCGAAAAGTAAATTTGTGGTATTCAAATTTTGCACAGGCATTGGCCTGGGTCTTTTTGTCAGTTGGGCTACTATCTACCACAAACTTATTCTTCGAACCCCGACCTCGCTCCCGCCCGAAACCCGTGAGTTACCGGTGCTCAACTTATGTGTGTGTGATACGGTAAGTAGCCGTTTCTTTTGTTTGTGTCACAATATATATATAAATGTCGTCACATTTGACTTAAGTTATTATACTTATGAAATATGTATTTAAGGGAAACTGGTGCAAACGGCCATAATTGAATTGTCCAATGTCAAACATACAAGAAATGCTATATATATATATATATATATATATATATATATATATATATATATATATATATATATACACACAAAAAAAAGTCTCCGTACGACAGTAGTTTTAATGTATTTTTTCACTACTAGCCTAGAAATCCACTATTATTTACCTTTATTTGACATGTTTTTCACTACCGCTTGCTTGTAACCATGGTAACCTAGGTCAATAATAATTTATTATTAACCTTGGTGTATAATGCAAACTGTCACTTTTCAATCAAACTCAAGCCTCCAAATCCAAATATTATTTAACTCATTAAACTCAAGAAAGGTGTTAAGTATATAATTTAAATTTGCCGCTTAATTTTAAATTGACCTACGCTGCCGCCTCGTCCGGCCCCAGCCACTGTGCTGTTTTGGAAAATTTGAAACATGTGTAGATGTATAAATGAATAAATCACTTTTTTTTGTATTTGTAGGTAAATACATTTCAATAGATTTATTTAAAAATAATAATAATTTAATAAGGCTGCTGACTGTAACAGAACAAAGTGTTTTTATTAAATAATTAAATCAAATTCAAATCAAGGCCCATAAGTGAGGTTATCAAACCAACGCAATGAGCGAAACGTCAAATAAAAACAAATGCAGCCTACTTTGTTTTTGTGAATATTAACAAATAAGTAAAGCAATTAATCATGTCAAAATGATTATTATCAATAAAAAAAATTCAAATAGGATTTATGTGCTAGTACGAGTAGTGAAAAAATAGTATATAAACCACGGTTGAGAAGATCATTATTGACCAGGCGCCTTGTATCCCTCGGTCTGCGCCCTCGGGTTACAATAACGGCGCTGGGTCAATAATGATTATCTTCTCAACCTTGGCGTATAATATACTATTATGAAAAATAGCAGTCTAAAACCCAATATATTTAATTTCCTTTTAATCCAAAATAAAACGCAGTATATTACGTTATTATAAATATAAAATAAACAAATAATTTAATTAATTTATTTGTATTATGGAGTAAACATTGAAAGTATTCATAATTTTATGACAAAATAGACTCGATAACCAAAACATTTAAATAATGAACCATTTATTTATGTTTCATAAAGAAATATAATATTTGGAGGGTTTTCCTTTGGTTTTTCTACCAGTAACTAAGCGATGAGTCATTGAATCCACCAAATTTTTGGTTACCGTTGGCATTATATTCTGCCATTTTACTTGTAATTAATTTTAATTTCTTTTTTGCTTTATATTCTTATTTATTTTATTTCTCAATCTGATTAAAGTCCGGAGACTGTGAGGGATGATTAAGCATATTTTTAATATTATACAGTACGCATTCTCTTATAGAGCGAATTATTTGTCGAATTTTTCTGATGCACGAAATTAAAATTGTCTGTTAAGGCCCTATTTTTCGGCACATTGTTTAAAATTTGTTTTTAAAATGTCGAAGTAACCTTTGCTCGAGGGGTTTATCACTAGTTGTTCGGGTGTTCCACACACTTCAAACTACTCAAAGACTGCACGGAACTATATTATAACTTCATGTGACTACATGAGACTGCATGCTTTTATTTCAGACTACATAAAATCACGGGAGACTACACAGAACTACAAAAGATTACTCTTATACTACATATGACTTCCCTGGTACTACACACGACTTCACGTTGACTACAAACGACTTCTTGCAAACATAAAATGTACATACGAATTAAAAAAAAAAACTTACATGTTTTTTTAATCATTTATTATTAAAAATTTTGAACAAAAAACTGTGTTTCTAGCTTGTATAAACATACAATCGAATTTAGTATATTGGATTATAAAATATTAAACAAACGCAAATCTTCAGCGAAAACGTAATGTTCCCGACGAGTAATAGAAGGGGGATTTTGTTTTCGTGTAATGTCAAAGGAGGTTATATATGAAATGTCCTCTTTGTTGTGAAATATGAAACTATTTTCATTAATTTTTCTAAGAAATTTCGTTTCATAATTAGTTTGTCCTTCATTTGCCTCCAAATTCAAAATAAATCCAATATAATAAATTTGTTTCTTTTTTTGTAGAAAAATTAGCAAGAACATAGTTCCCATGTTTTATATTTTGATCAACTCTATCCTGAGCTCTGGCCGCTTCTTTAATATGAGTTTCACTCGGAGTTTTAGAATCTATAAATTGAAATATTAAATTAATTATTATGTAATAAATATATTTCAAGATAACTTCAATATATACTTCACTGTCACTAATCTGCGAGCTTTTAATATTAAGATACGAAAAATTTAAAACTAATCCTAGCCGAAAGTTATTGGATTTAATATTTTCAGATAAAATTATCCAGTCACCATTTGATATTTCCTTACACGCTGTAGGACATTGTGTACTTTTTCGAGTATCTTTGTTTGATGTTTTACAGAATTCTTTTACGCGTTGTAGCCGGTCACTGCTTAATTTTGTGCAGTTATTGGTTAACAACCAACACAAGGTAGATTTGCGTACAACAATTTCTCTACCATTTCAATTTGTAATTACTGTGAAAGGACTGTGTTCTTTTAATTTTATGACTGTATTAGTCTTTTAACAGCAGATTCCCGGCAATGCTTTTTAACAAATGATAGTCTTCTTTTAATTGTTGTATATCGTTATTCATGTCATCATTTAGAACTTTGGCTCGGATGTTACTGTCATCCCCTCGGCCATCCCTCTCCTCATTTGCACTTATTTCTTCAATGAAACCTTCAGTTTCTTCCGTTTCCATTTCAACTAACTCGTTACTTGTACTTTCTTCTTCTACATTTATTTTACATTCAAAATCTATCATACCTATATTATTTTCTGTAATCATGTTCATTGTTTTCGCGTCTAAAATAGCATCTGTTTTCGATTTTTCTACTTCACAATACATTTCTTCATTACTAGGCAATTTTTCGTTAAGTGAAATGGGAATTATATTTTGAAGTCTTGGATATACAACATCTGTAGTTTGTTGGGATGTAATATCACTTTGCAATTGAATTATTTTTAATCTATGCATCATATCTAATAAACTACAATTTACAACTGTAGAGTAAGTTGAAGACATAGACCGAATTTGGCGAAAAAACCTTCACATGCCTGACTACTAAATATTTGTGGTAAGAAATATGAGTCATCGCTGTTTGATCTTAAATTGTGTATCAGATTTATTATTCCATGGGCATTCAGTTCAATGCAAGCGTAAGCATTTGAAGTTATAAAATTATCTTCTAATTTGTAATTTGGATTTTTCTGTAACCAAAAGCGCCATATTCGTAGCATAAAAACAGAATACCACATTTTATACAAACGTTCCAGAGGTGAAGAAGATGGATTTAAAAATGTATCAGTTACATAGTATACAATCTTCAAATACATAATAGTTCCTTCGCTGTCAGGAATATATTGTTTCAGTAAATTTGCAACATATGGCATACACATTTTTTTTACTGACTGAAAATTCATTCGATCTCTAGGTTCTAAATCATGTGCTGTCAATAAGTGTTTATCTTTTGATACTGTTTTAATAAGAATTTTTAAATGGCTTACTGATACTATGTTATTTCTAATGGGTAGAATAATAGATTCTTTTAATAATCTGTTCCTTAACTTCGTGCCAATATGTATCGATCCTCTATGTAAACCTGTTCGGAATATGATGCATTAAACCAATCCCATTCTAGTGGTACAGAATTATTCTATAGTCACTTTCATTTTCAACCATTGTAAACAAATAGTTTTAAAATGTCTTAGAAACTATTAGAATTTGGAATAACGCGAGGAGAACCGAAACATGAAACAACGTAACAACGAAACAGAATCAGAACAGTATGGTGCTACCTGGGTGCTACTTGCTACTGTGGAGAAGGAAAACACAACGCTTAGTCCATCGTGTATCTCCGGAAACACTCGGATCAATTCGTTAACTGACTACATAAGAAACTACATGCATATGTTCCATAACTACATGATAACTACACGATACTACATGAGAACTACACAATACTACATTACATTTTATAAGACTGCAATACAACTACATAGGAACTGCACAGAACTACATTGACTACATAGAGACTTCAAAATTAACTACAAAGAGACTGTACCACAGACTACAATGAGTGATAAACCCCTCGCCTTTGCTATCCATAGTTGCAATAATTACTAATTTTCGTACTCCCGCTGAGGAGCTATAGCCCCTAGACATAATGCACAAATATTATGACAGATTTGGAGGTTATATACAGTACAGGATATAGGTTGTTATCACACCTAATTTAATATTTGTAGATTAATTATATATTCTAAACTTACGTTTTAAAAATTTTATTTTTTGTGTTTAATATTGGTAATTTTTAGTTTATTATTTTTCTTTTATTTTGTAGTTAGTAAACAATATTGCATCGTTTTGTTGAATAATGATAAATTTGTCCTGTGACAGTTCATTTAGTTTCAATTTTGTTTATTTAACTCTTAGTTAATAATTTAACCCGAGACGGAAAAACCGCCCCTCTTTGTGTTTTGCATTAAAATAAAACAAATAGTTACAAAAATACACAACAATTTGCGCAAAAACAAGTGATAGTGAACAGTTGTAATAAATTTAGAGTATTTAAGAGGCTTTTATTAGTTTAAAACGTCACAGTAATAATACAACATAAACAATACAATGATATATCATAGATCACTACATTCTCGCTAGTTTTATTTTGATACATAATCTTGTAAGTATCAACGAAGCTCAGTGATTCGTCGAGGGAGTCTTTGGGTGTAGTCTTACGGTGCATGAATTTTCTGAACTTCTGCTATTTATTCAGTCGTAGGTGCAGCCAATGCCTCAACTGTCTGACTTTTATTAGTTAATTTATCTTCAGACTCTGGTGTAGTACTCTGGAATTCTTCGATAGTATCTGCTGGATGGAATTCATCAGATAATACTTTTTGTCTTGAACTAACAAAAATAATCTTTTCCCGTTGGGGATACATGTCTCAACAATACTGCTGACTGTCTTCCGACGTATAAGGACATACTGACTATTTGCATCTAGAAGTTCCACTTCAACCAAATCTTTATACTTGCTTCCTCGGACAGAGCGTTTGGTTAAAACAATACCTGGAGATAGAAGCAGGATGGCAGAATATCCCCATTTACTGTTCAAAGTGGAAACTGAAAGAAACGTTCGTGTGGTATGCAGTGTTATGTTTTACATTTTAATAAATAACAATTTATTAATAATTATATTGTATTAATATTTGAATACTGAAAGAGATACAACAATAAATATATGATTACATATCAAGGACATTTCTTCAACAACTGATTCCTTGCGGATGTCGCTGTTGCCCTCTATATTGTGCTGCTGCATGAAGGCCACTTTACACATAACCGTAAAGGCTGTTGCACAGTATGACAACATCCCCTTTTTTTAAATTAAATGTATTAGCAATAAAATCAACTTAACATACATATTACTTGGTCTAATAATCTTTCAGGTAATGCCATTTAATAAGTTATATCAATAATGGCTACCCAATGGTAAAAAGTGTTACGCCAAAAAAGGTGCCTAGCGATACAGAGCCATCTGTCCATAGATACTTGAATTGAAGTCGATATTTCAGAACACTGTATTTTGGTTTTAAAATATGGTTGTAAGAACATGGAAATTAAGTTTGATATTTGTGCGGACATACGCTTTCTATTGAATAAGATATTTACTATGGGTAATAAAATTTTACATTGTAGGGGAATAAACCTTTTGCAACTTATATAGTTTTTTTCTTCAAATTATAAACATATTAGTTTTGATTTTAATTTGGAATTCATTTATTCTGTAAAAGCAGTGGTTATGACAATAATATAAATGAAATCATCAGTTAGTATCAAATGTTTGTTTTTAAGTTATTTTTCTCCTCTTTCATTAATATTTTTTAACTTAGCATTCATATATTTTTGGAAGTTCCTTTTGAATATCTCATTGCGTATATACTATTATATTAATTGGACTGAATGAATTTTGAGTACTAATTTAAGCAAATTAGCAATGAAAATTATAATCTACAATTGTGATTTTTACGTTTAATTATGTTTCGCAATATGTATATTTAAATCCGTTGTATATAGCTTGACTTATTATAAATGGTATTATGATCTATTATATTATTTATTTATTTATTTCCGCTTAACAGGATAATAATTATCCCAATTAGAGAGGGAGAATATAAATATATATATATATAGGGTAATTCCGGGAGTGATGGACCACTTTTTTTTAAACACGTATAACTTTTTGAATTTTTAAAATAAAATGAAAAATAAAACACCTCTTTGTTAACCAACCTTTATATTTTTATATTTTATAACAAATAAACACAAAATTCTTTTCTATAATGTTTAATAATTAAAAAAAGAAATGACTTCTCTGGTCCAACTCTCCCATACTATATGGGTGAGTTGGACCACTAATAAATATAATGTATGGGACAGATAGACCCGTATTATTCCTTACAAGAAATTTTCTTTTTTGCATATTTTCCACACAAATCATAAATGTTAACATATTTATTCAATTTCATACACGTTGTAGATGCTTTCAGGCTTATCAATTAAATTATTTTGCAATTAAATTTCTTCTAATAGATCAAAGTATCTTTTAACACTTTCTTGGTTTAGTCCTTTAGAACGAGCAATTGAGACTCCCTCTGCTTTTCTCACAGAGAAATCTAGATATTGTTTTAAGAATAATTTCAACCAATCATAACCTGTGATACCGAGAATGTTGTTGAATTTGTGTGGAATATTTAATTTTTCAGCCAAATTGAAAGCAATTTTTCTGGCATCATTTCTATCAGGAGAAAATCCAAATTTATGTAGTTTTTTATATGATTCACTAATTTCATCTCCGCTTCGGAACCTAGACAAGAAGATGATCCAAAACAACCTTCTTTAGTGAAATTTTGCGATTTTAGCCTCCTTTTTAATGTTGACTTCGGAATCCCAAATATCAATTGTCAATGCTGCTTTATTAATTCCTATTTTTTCTTCTCTTATGGCTTTTACAGCTTTCAATAAGGCCACTTCTGTCCATCTTCCCCGCTGACAATTTCCACTTTTGATAATTTTAATATTTACAATTTATTTAATATTAATAAACTATCTCTTTATACTAATTATTTGTGGTCCAACTAACCCCGAAACATAGTGGTTCATCTCTCCCATTTGTAAGGGATAAAAGGACCACCATTCAAATTATGTCATAAATAGAAGAATTAAGTTCTTTAAGGTTATATTGTGACAGACATGAAAAATTATAACTAAACATAAATCAAAAGAAGAACACTTATCGTTAAAAAAATACAGCCAATGGAAAATAGGAGTGATTTTTTTTGTGCTTCAATTTTAACACAAAAAATGTAAATTTGCTAAACCACGCGCAGTAAACAGCTAATATTGTATACCGGACTTCAAGCGCATGACACGGTTCTCTGAAAGAAATAGTAGAGACATCTAACGAATAGGGACATAAATATTGCTACTGGACCAACTCACCCATTGGTCCATCTCTCCCGGAATTACCCTATATATATATATATATATATATATATATATATATATATATATATATATATATATAAATAAAAGAAATGTTGATACAAGAAGAGAAAAAATTACACAAATATTTACTTAAATATGTAACATATTTAGAAAAGAAAAATGAGCATATTAGTTATTAACAAACATTAATTAATTAGATGAATATATACTAGTCAATTTATTTTTAACAGAAGTCATTGAATCATGGAAAATATCAAAATGAGAGCATATAATGTTGTAAGATTTACATATTTGTATTATTGGTGAGTTTAGTTGATAATTTCTTACACAAAATGGTATAGCGAAAGTTTTATTTTGTCTAGAACATATCCGAGGAATATTAAGTTTAATTTTATTTAACGAAGTAGTATCATCTATTTTATTGTGAATTAGTTTATACAGATATAAACAGACAGAATATTTCTTCTTGACTGAAGGCTGGTTTCTTTAAATTCGTTTAACATTATGTTATAACTGATTTCATATGAGTAGGATTTAAATTTTTTAAACCAGCAATATCTTAAGATTTTTTTTTGAATATTTTCGATTTCAATGACGTATTTATTATACAATGGATTCCATATTTGTATGCAGTATTCTAATTTAGATCTTACATAGCAGTAATATAAACTCATAATTGTATTTACATTAGTAAATGATTGAGAACTCCGTATAATAAATCCCAGATTTCTATATGAAGTTTTACAAATGTATGTTACATGCTGATCAAATTTCAATTTTGGATCAAATATAATTCCGAGATGTGGTAATTTGATTGAATTACAGTTTTTTTATTTGTAAATAAAAGAACATTACATTTATTGAAGTTAAAATATAATTTAGAAGACTCTGACCATTTTACTAAATTGTCTATATCATTTTGTAATTTTTGACAATCGTCTACCGTATTTATAGTTTTGTATATTTTAATATCATCGGCATAAAGCAAAATATTAGAATGTTGTATAGACATAGTGATATCATTTATGAATAATATAAACAAAAGTGGCCCAAGATTCGACCCTTGCGGGACACCAGAAGTAGAAGTAAATGGAGCAGATTTGTGACCATATAAATAGACATAATGCTGCCTGTCGGTAAGATATGATTGTATGAGCTGACATAAGTTTGCAGAAAAATTGAACTGTGTATTTAGCTTATTCAATAATATTTGATGATCGACTTTGTCAAAGGCTTTGGAAAAGTCTGTATATACTGTATCTATTTGACGAGAGAGTAACATATTTTCTGATACAAAATTGGTAAAATTCATAAGATTTGTTGTAGTTGATCTACCTTGCATGAATCCGTGTTGATGAATAGATATAGAATTAGATACTGATGAATAAATGTATTTATAAATTATTTTTTCATAGATTTTTGACAATGCTGGCAAAATACATATGGGTCTGTAATTTGAAACATTATTTGTCTCACCAGATTTAATTATAGGACATATTTGTGCTACCTTTAATAACTTAGGGTAAATTCCTGAGAGACAAATTAAAGAGATAGTGTAGCGGTTTAATAAGAATATTTTTGCAACCTTTCAAAATGTACGCAGGAATATTATCCGGACCAGGGTTACATTTAGGTTTTAGTTCATTTATTGCATCTAATATATCATTTTCTGTTATATTATCAATTTTGACTACATCATGCTGACATAATATATTTCCAGATTCGTGTACAATGTCACATGTGTTTGAGGTTTTAGTGTACACTTCAGAAAAATAATCAGCGAAACTTTGTACTATATCTGGTGGATTAGTGCAATGTTTGTTGCCATGAAACATATTATTGGGTATTCTACCTGTTTTCTTTTTAGTATTTAAAAATGTCCATACTTTTGTAGGATAAGTTTTGATTTTATTTTCAATATCAGAATTGTACTTTCGGAAAGCAACTTTAATATCTTTTTTGATTTTCACGCGTAAGAATTCGAAATCACGTTGACATGTATCTATATTGTGACGTTTATATAATAATCTGTTTCGTTCTTTGGCTTTAATGTCAGAAATTATTTCACTTGTGTACCAGGGAGGGTATTTGGATATAGTACTATGTTTTTGAGGTACACATAACTTAAAAATATAAATAATATTACAAAAGTATTTGTAGGCTTCATTAACATCATTATTCCAGATAATAGGCTCCAATCTACCCTCTCTAATAATTTATACATCAAAAAATAGTCTGCAGATTTAAAATTATGAAAAGTGTTGTTTTTAAAGGTAACAGATGACATATTTTGAGTAGAGACTGTATAATTTATACATAATGCAGGATGATGAGAATCCTCTTACAAGTGGACAAGGATCCCGAGTGACAATACATTTATTATTCGCCAGTACCAAATCCAGAATCTTTCCATTACTATTAACAACTTCATTGTGTTGTATAGCATTAATATAATTACTGAAATGTAAGAAACTATTAATAAGATTGTTAGTAAAGTTATATTTATAGTAGTTAATTAATTGTGATATATTAAAATCACCTAGTATTAAGAAATTATTGTCAAATACGAATGGTTGTGATTCAATACATTGGGTGATATAATTTAGTTCTTCAATGCAAATTGGCGGGGGAAGGTATACTACGAGAATATACAAAAAAGAGCTCATAGAAGTTCTAATTTTCACACAGACTATATCAGATTTTGAATTTTCATCTAATTTTAAATCAATTTCTGAAGATTTAAATTTATTATTAACTGCACAAATCACTCCACCACCTCTTCCTTTTCGAGCATTAGCATAATCTCTGTCTTTCCTGTAGACTACATAATTATTATTAAATAATTCAATGCTATAAACAGAATCATTTACCCACGATTCTACCACCCCAATAATGTCATATTCAGCAATGCAAGAATTATTGTAGAAATTATCGACCTTTGTGTATAATCCACGAACATTTTGTAAATATATATTCATGGCTTATGGATTAATATATAAGTATACAAAAATAATACTAGTAATAGTAACAAATCTAATTTAGTTAATGATTGTTTCAGTTGCAAGGAGATAAAAATTATTTATGAATGAAGTTTTTTCTTTTCAATAAATGTTTATTCTAATGTATTCAAGGACAATGAATCAAAAAATTATAAGTCAAGTCAATGAACTTATGTTAACTTAAGTAGCAAATATTTGCAAGATTTATGATATACAATTCAGAAATAAATGATATACAGTAAAATCAGAGATTGAATACTCTGAGAGACAAAAGAATAACGAGAAGTACAGAAATCAAAATATGCATAAATTATTTATAAGGTATGGTTATACCTTATAAATAATTTATCTACCTACTTAATGCTTGTCATGTAACACCAATTATAATAAATTTCACTCCTCAGCATTTTTCCCCTTCATATCATATATATATTATATTTTAATATTTTTATATTTGCAATGTACATATTTTTCCAGCTGTTACGGCTCTGAAGATGCTATAAAAATAGCGAAATCGATCAGCCAAACAAAGTATAAATATATAAAATATTTTTTAAAATTCAGAGTTATTTCACCCCTAATATTTCATTTGATATAAACTTCTAAACATACTCACTAACAGATCAAATTAAATAAAAGCTTGTAAAGGCCCATGGTTATAATAAAATATAATACAAAATACGTGTGTACATAAAGATACCTGACCAATTTAAAAATAAAACTTTAGTATAAGGTCCCAGTTATGCAATGCCAATATACGTAGAAAGAGGTAGGTTACGTGTTATATTTTAAATGTTCTATCTTCCGGTATATAGCGTCACTAGCTTTCAAATTTATTTTAAATGTAACATTATTGCAGTAATGAAATATTTACTATATAGGGTTTCATAGCCCAACAGAACTAATTTTTGACTAACATTAAATTTCAGCCCCTCCTTCATCCCAGTTAAAACTACGTTTAATGTAGTTCTTGCCGTCCCTGAAAAGTTAGGTATGTTGTATTAAGTGCAGTAAATGGCAAAGTTCATTGGCATTTCCAATTTTCAAGATGGCGGTTGGGACCGTATACTCAAATTTTACCAATTATACTAGTAATGCAATTCAGGAAATACTAAATAGTCATATATAAATAAAACTTTTAATTTATTAATCAGTCAAATAATTAGAACCTTAAATTTTATTTATATAAATATAATATATCAATTTCTCTTACCTTCTATATTTACACTTGCACTTGATGTGCTTTGAATATCAGCAATGCTGCTATTATTAGGTGACTCGTTAGCAGTTTGTCTTGGAGACTTACTTATTTTCGAAAAAAAAGAACGAATATCACCACTGACTTTCTTCATTATTGAGGAAAAGTATACTCTATTTTTAACTTATAAATAACACGTATTAACTGGAATTAGTGCATTCACACAATAACAATCACTCACGGCGAGTTGGCGATAGACTATGAACGACTACCGACCACAGGTGCCTTGCAAGGTTATGCGCACACGCCGGCAACTAGTGCGGGCGATTTATGAATAATAATAATGAAATTATTCAATTATGCTCTCGTTTATGAGCCGAAAAATGTCAAAAACTCGCCTTTATACTAGACTAGTATGCGTGCGACGACGGTTTCGATAGCTTAGCTTGTTATATTATTGCAAGATATTAAATTAACCAATAATTTTTTTGTCGAAAAAATATGTTTTTCACTTTATGTTCTGAAATATGTGTGTGATAATGATCAAATATTTTTGGGGTGGCTAATTCAGCATTTGGGGGGGGGGGGGGGGGCTAACTTCGCCCATGATTGTCCCCTTTTTCGTATACATTTGAGTTTTAGACTTTTCTGAAATATCAACGGCTGGCATGCAGATAGAAGACGCAATTCCATAAATAAATGTTTGTCAATCCTTTTCTAATAAATTATTATTTGTACTAGATGACATTTAAGTTAATTCCTTATCCGAATCGATATTTTCATCAGTGGATTCTTCATATACATCGGGCATATAATCTTGATCTGCTTCTTTAGCATAACTGTTGTTTTTTAAAAGATCTAGCTTTTGAATATGCTGCAATGTTTTCCGAAAGTTGTTTATTTAATTGTATTACACATTTTTATTTTATAACATGTCGTGGCAAGTTCTTCTATTTTATCACCACTGCTAAATGTATTTACCGTTTAAAATTTCATTAATCTGTTTCAAATAAGTAAAGATTAAAAATTTACATAAAAATAATCAAATGTCTTCATACATATTATGCTCTTTACAATGATATATATTTAATACATATTACTCAGAAATGACATCATTATTTGAGTTACATTTCTTGTATTAATATGATTTGATATTTTATTAAAAAATAATAATCTAGTTGGACTAATAAAATTACAAAAAAAGAAACTTCGTTGGGATGTGTTAAGCTATTTTTGACATACTCCAGTGGCGGCTTATGATATCTTTGTATGGTAGGGCACAAAAATTTAAAAAAGTAAAAAGATTATATTAAATTATTTAATCTTTAAGATACAGAAGCCATCTTCGTAATTAAATGAGTACTAGACGATTACAATTCAACAATAACAGATTACCTCGGAAAATGCCGGACATACTCAGACATCTTCGTTTAAATTGGGCTGTGCCCGGAACAGGCTTAATGCAGTCATATGCAGCTTCGCGCGCTTCGCTGCTATTGGTCAAAATTCGAGTAAAAATAGTGGGAGACCGGGGCAGAAACATTTGTGCCCTAGCTTCTAGCAGCATATCGGTACGTGCACACGTCAGTATATAGGCTATCTAGCTATCGGCGGTGTAGTAAGAATTGCATAATAATGAATGTAAATAAATAATAATTAATGTATTTTTAAAATGTATATGTACTCGCTTATTTCTTTTTTTCTTGTCTTTTTATTTGGTAGGGCTGCGCCCTTGTGCCCTATAGCACGAGCCGCCACTGACATACTCCCTGAATGTAATTAGTAACTGAGGGTCACGTTTTCCAGTAATATCCAGAAAGCATGTCTGATATTTATTATTTAAAAAAAAAATTCGCAACATATCCCGCGACAAATTTTGTTGCCTCAGAAGTACTGCTTGGCGTACTACATTCATCTCAGACGGCTTCTTTGACTGGTTCGTTTCAATTTTGATAAATAAAATTCTGTAGCGTCGCCAAAGCACCTTCTGACTCGTCCTCTTCACAGTCTGCACCTACAGAATGCGATGACACAAAATTGTTTAACAACAAAGCTTTAAACGACGACGAGGAGGATGTAGCTGCTGGATTTGTGTGCCGTACACCGTGGCTTCTACCTTTCCCAAAATAATTTTCAAGTGGATCTTGGTTCAAGGACCTGGTATTTATATATTTTATTCCCATTTTAAATATTTTTTCTGACAAATATTTAAATTTTGTAATATTTTCAACTCAATGCTTGACTGATGGCATTAAAATAAATAATGTTCATTCATGAATTGCGTATGAAACCTTCATTTTTCTATTTTTTTTTCCGATACGTGAAACTCCGTTAGTTTTGGTAACATTCTAAAGTCCATTTTAATAGCACATTTATCTATTTCAAATAGATTTACAGCATGGATCTACTTCGCAGTTTTCTTCACCCCATTTTTCCCAAAAGCGGCGCCCTTCCTTAGCAAATCGAATCCCTTTTAATAAATGGGATGAATCAAAAAGATGAATAATTTCGTCATTATTGATTTCGTAACCCAAGCCGCGGTACTCTTCACCTCGTCTTAATTATGTTGCTTTTATATCTTTTTTTAAATAATTTATTGCAGCTACATTCGGCTGTGCCTGGTCACAAATTGTGGCAATAATTTTTAAACCAGTATGTTGTACTGTTGTTGCTACTTTCTTTATTAAACGTACTAAATTAATACTATTTATCCCACTTTTTGTGAAGTAGTACGCAACTGGTTATTTATATTTTTTGTGGATACCCCGAACCATAAAGATAAGAACATGGTCGGCAAATTCTTGTTTTCAGTGTTCGTCGCCTAAATATTTGAAGCTAATTACTTGGTCCTTGTGGGCATGAACTGAACATGTGGCGAAATTGCCATCTCATCAAAGAGTAAAGTGTCAACACCGACATCATCGGTTTTCTCGATGGCAATCCTTGACAGCAGCCGGTACCCTTTACCACTTTGCTTGTTGCCATTCTTTTGTCGTCGGTGGTAAATCACCGACCTTTTGGTTTTAATTTTTGATTTCTTATCTGGCACATAAGAAATTTGTATGTTATTGTATCCACAGATTCCATTAAATTTTAGTAAAAGTCTGACGCAGCCATATTTTTCGCAGCATTCAGTCTTTGTTTGTAAGATAGACATCTTTTTGCGACTTTATTTTTTTTTTATCACGGAATTTTACCACGGTCTGGTACAAATATGATTTCCGTGGTGTCAGTTCGTTCTTATTTGTGATATTTATTTCTTTATTTCTCAACCTTATTTAAAATTAATAAGATTTTACTTTTTCCCAGTAATACTATTTTCTAGATAAGGATTAAATTAACGGTACTTACGTAGAGACCAGAGACACGTAAATATAATTTTAGTCGTAGTAATAATTAAAGAGGATTATAATTTTATCGGTACAGAGCAATGATTGCGTTCACTATCTTATTCCGTAAAAGCTGCCAACAATTGTTTATTTGTAATTATAACATGAAGACATACCTGTCTCAAATGATCCAAATATTAAATTGCAAACCAATAAAAATCATTTCATTTGGAAGATGACGATCTGTGAAATAAATGTCTAGACATTTGTATCATTTAAAAAACTATACTGAAAATTACCATCTAACACAAAAATGCATATCGAAATAAAGGCCCTTTCGATACACAATTGGGTTTCGTAATGACCTCATTATGAACGCAAAATGTGCCAAATTATAGTTATTATTATTATTATTATTATTATTATTACACAAATTTGTGTTTACAGAATTCTAAATAAAAAATAGCGAATATTTTTCACTTAATACATAGATTCTTTATCTTCGTTTATAATATATTATTTTATACAAACACTACTTTTTCATTTAAATTTGTATTTCTAATATTTTTTTACATATGTCAAAAATGTGTAACGATGATCTGTCATAAAATGATATTTTTAACTCTAAAAATCTGTTGTGGCCAGTACAATACCTCTCGCCATTTCCATTTGCAAAACGTAGAATTTTTAGCGTTTGTTTTTAGAATTAGCATCAGTGTTAAAAGTGAAATATCAGTGTTAAAAGTAAAATACTGGTATTAAAAGTGAGTGAGTTACCATGGTGATGATGAAAATCAACAAACTGATATTTTTCTCATATTTTAAAAAAATTATTAGAAACACAAATTTTAATGAAAAATAAAGTGTTTGTAGATAAAATATTATATGATATGCGTATTAAAAATGTGCTGTTTAACATGATATTTAGAAATTCAATAAAATTAAATATTAAATAAAATAACAGTTTGAACTGGTAACCAATATTATTTATTGTTTTCTATCATGAACGAAAAAAAAATATTTAATTTCCTTTTTTATAAAAAATTCGGTTTATTTTGTTTTCGATTTCATTTAGTTTTTAGTTCGTGCTGAAAATAATCTAAATCCTTTCAGTTTTCTATCTTTTAAATTAAATGAAACATGCAGATATTTTAGTGGATAAAATTAGAATAAAATTCAATACGAAAAAACAACACATACCAGTACTGCAACTTCTTGATGATGTACGTTACCTCTTTCTGCAAGGGGTTGACGGAAGTTCTTGTACTGGCGCGTTCAATTCCTCGGTCGTAATCATCGGGTTTTCAACAACTAAAGAAAAAAATGTTCTGTAAATATCATAAATTACAAAGTATAACCAAGAGAATAATTTCATTATCTATTTCCGTTTTAAAAATTTAAATTTTATCTAATCTTTTGACGTGAAATGTCAGTTTTTATAAAATTGATACGGAATGAAAATATTATGAATGTTTATCAAATAATATTACTCTTTTCATAACTGATTAAGCAAATAACTATTATAAAACGGGATTTTGTAATTATACATTTTTACGTGTGCTAAAAATTGTTTATAAAAACAATTGTAAATGGAATATTAATAAATAAAGAAATAAATTCTCTTCGGGAATAATCTCGTCACCGAAATTATTTGGCATTGCAGAAGGAAACGTACATGGCTCGTGGGATGCCGAGCAACTAATGACGACGGTAGTGGCGCCACAGCGGTCGCGGGAGTAATTATTCAAAAAGCGCAAGGCGTGAAATAGAGTGCGCATAGCAAGGCTCGTACAACAGACCATCTACACTCTCAGACTTGTCAACTGTGTACAAATTTAAGAAACACGATTTTTAGCGCCGCATACACGTGCTGCTTTGAACTAAATGACAAAAAGCGGGAATAGCAGAGGTTTCAAATGTTTGAATCTTGAATTTTATAATGTAATAAAATAAAACTAGCAATGTTTGTAACAATTATTTATTATAAAATATTTAATACATAATTTTCAACCGTAGGTAGAACAAATGATTAATTTTTTACAAATTTTATTTCAAATAAATAAAATAAATAAATATATCATCACGGCATTTACCCATTTCTGGGTGTGCCAGTATCTACAACACATGTAGACATCGGTAATGATGACGATATATTTTACCGTGTGGGCGCTTACCAGGCGTCACCTCACGGGCACTCATAGCTGGTGTGGAGAGTGCACCACAGGGGTCACTTTTGTGCCATTTAAAATTGGAAATATTTGGCGTCAGTCGGGATCGAACCCGGTTCCCCCAGGTTCGCTACCAGACACTCAGGCACGCGACCACGGGACCCCTATATTTCAAAGTCTTACAAAATGGTTTATTACTATTTTATGTAGCAGTATACTAATATCATTAGTCAATTGTCCTGCATGAGAAGAACAAAAGTCGACAGGAATGAAGGAATGGGATATATGGTTAAGGATATTGGGTTCACGGATTATTTCGGGAATTTCCTCCGCTATTAAATTTGTGAAAGCTTCAGAAGGGGATTTTATATTGCATGATTCATATTCGCGCAATTCTATTAAGTTATAAATATCAGTTCTTGTGGCAGCACACAAGAACTGCTCACAGAACTGACAATCATAACTTAATAATTTTTTATTATTATGTAGCGGGCAACATACGCTGTTTTGTTTATGTCGACATTAGGCAACGCAATACTAGATGGTTGTGCGGCTGGAGATAACACATTAGAGGATGTTGAAGAAACATGATGTTGAGGATTTGTATTGGTACTGGTGGATTGAGGAGTAAGAATGAGTTTGTAGGAGAGGAGTTGGTCTTCGTCATCTTCACAATTCGACCCGATGCTACATTTAACCGTGTTATTTAAAATAACTGTTTTGTAAGCATCGATTAATTGCAAAGATGGTTTAGTATTGCCACCACACAACCCTCTAGCAATACTGAAAAGATTCTCTACAGGATCTTGATTTAAAGATCTTACAGTAAGATACTGAAAACCATGATTCTGTACAGATTTCCACAAGTACTCTGCGTTGCCTATAGTTGCTAATAATAATTAAAAAAAGGAGAATTAGCCACACGCTTATGTCCGTTGAAAAATTTTACCCTTTGTAGAGAACGTCTAGCTTGATTCCAAAATGATATGTGTTATGAACATTCCTCAAGTTTCCTACATAACCGTTTTGGGGAATCGAATGTACCATTCAATGAGTCAAAAAGTTGATTCATATATGAAACAAACTTCGATGTCCCTTGACCATCAATCACTTGAAAATATGTACTATATTCAAGTAAAGACGCGGTGGATTGGCTGAATACTTGCGATGCGAGTTTAACTCGCATTTTTTGCCTATTTGTGGGATATATGTGCGCATGTGTGAGCTTTGTTATTCTAAATGGACCACTCGCTCTACTGTCGTATTCGTACACCCGCTGGATGTCGCTCCACTTTGCCAATTTGCCTTCGTATTCAATATCTTTGGTCATGAAATTGTACCTCATGCATTTGAGCAAATGAGGAGCATCAAAAAGATGAATAATTTCATGACCACCGATACAGTATACAAATTTGTGTTCTACTTTCCCGGAATCCTCCGCAAGCCCGCGAACAGCAGCAACGGTCCACGACCCACCATCGCAAACTGACGCGACGATTTTAAATTTGGTTTTATCATGAATGGCCTGAACAACATCTCTGATCAACGTTTTTAGTGTGTACTGATTCGCGGCATTGTGGGTAAAATAACAAGCAATCGCTTGCTTCCATTTCCCAGCAATGCCGCGAATCATGAACACTAAAACGTGATCAGCTATCTTATGTCCCCTATCAACTTCTGTTTCTTCAAAACCATGTACAGCCCAAATATCCTTTGAAACCGTAAAATTTAGTCATTTTTGTAATTCCATTTTGTTGGACATAAGCGTGCAGTAACGCTCGAGATCGGGCATATGACTTAAATAATTAAATATTCGTTCTCACCGAAGGAAGAGACAATTTTTCTTTTTTTGTAAATATCGGTAACAGCGAGGACCATGCTTCATAATGGATAGGAAAAGGGCTTTTTCTTCTAAGGTATGTCGTCGGGTTTTTTGGATTTATGGAAATTGCGGAGAATGGCAAAGACAAAGGTTCGGAGTTTTTTGGGAAGGTTGTGGTTATTTTGAACGTTTTCTAAGAATTTGTGAAAAAGATGTCGACCTTTGACTCCTTACATTTCTCCTGTAGGATTCTATTACGTCTGTTCGTCCGCAGTAGACGTTCGACATGGTTCAGTTGCAAATACAATTTTCGTTTGCGAGGTGTCAAGTGGGCCACTCTAGAGCTGCCCAGGTCCCGCAATTTAATGCGCCCTGCTGTACCTGCGAAATAAAATTAAAGTTAAATCAACTAACACAACAATATTATTATTTAATTTTTCTAATAAACTAAATTGAAAAGTAAATTAAGTAAATGAGTAACGTGAAAATATAAATTAAAATATTGACAATGATAAACGTTTCTTCACAAAATATTTTTATTTCATAGCCTTACACCATCATGAAACAGGTCATAATTTCTCTTATAATAATGTTAAATGTTTAAAAGTTAATTACAACAAATATCTTAACATGTTGGAAGCTATAGAGATAAAAAAAAAATATTCACAAAATTTATTAAATACTGATTTATCACCACTACAGAATCCACTACTAAAATTTGTAAACCCAATTGTTTAAATTCATACCCCATATAAATATTATGCTAAAGTTAACTATTTTAATACTTATTTTTATATTTATAATTAAATTATCAAGTATGATATAAATATTGTGATTGACATAAAAAATTTGAAATAATTTTGACATAGTGTAACTTATGATGATTGCTTTGCAGTCGAAATGTACATATTGAAATAAAAATATTTTGTGAAGAAAGGTTTATTATTAATAATATTTTAAATTGAAAAGATTAAGGTTAACTTCAAGACTAACATTCCTAAGAAATGAAATTGCAAATACCAAGATAAACTTTTCTAAGAAGTGTAATTAAGAGCTAATTTTACTCAACACTAGCTGTAACCCTTTATAACTGGATATACTATTCGGCCATTTCCAATGGATCTTAATTCTTAGAACTAATAGATTAGTGTAATTTCCTTTTACAGGAACATGCTAATTTGAATACATTTGAAATGTTCGACTTGAAATTTACTACATTTTTGAACTAATTTATTAGCTGCTAATAAAATATGTTCATTTGCTCATTTCATTCAACATTAGCACTCATCCCATTACCAAAGCTATACTACAAAAAAAAAAAAAAACTAAATAGAATAGTACCTTATTTTATTGAATGCTATTTACATGTCCTTTAATTATTGCCTGATTGAAACTGTCGGTAGCCATAAAGAACGGACCTGGTATATGAAAATGCTTTATAAAACTCGGGAAGTATTGAGAATATAAATCTCTAACATCTTGAGATAATAAAATTATATGAAATATAATTAATACCTTTCCGTCTACGTGGTGTAGAATGTGACGCACCAGATCCCACGCTGAAATATTCTCTGCCTGCGCTACCTCCATTGATTCTACGACAGCTGGTAGATTCGGCTGTATTTCCAAGTCAGCTGATAATAAATTTCTGAATTAGTTGTTTAAAAAATTGGATTATAGAAAAGTACAAAAAGCTTATTCAACAAACTACATTGTTCAAGAAATTTTTTCATACATTTTTAAAAAGGGAAGATAATAAATTTCTAAATTAATTGTTCGAAAAATTGGATTATAGAAAAGTACAAAACATACCATTTACATTCAGGGCTACCATTTTGACCAGTAGTTTCTTCTTTTCGGGAGTTTGGAATTGATTCGCCGCAAAATAGAGTGAACAAACTCTATACCCCCGATCTAACAACTGCTTGTAATTCAAAGAATGCAGATCGTTTCTATTCATATTTTCTATGCACTGCTGACGAAGATCATCATTCCTTGGGAAGCAAAACATGTTCCCTTGTTGTTCCGCAGCAAAGCATTTGTGGCACAACCACCTTGAACACATTTGTTGGGCTGGAAATATATATTAAGAAATATATTGAACTATACCGTGAGTATTTTTTAACGTAAAACATGGGATTTGTCATATCGATGGTTTCGACTTGAAATTTGATTGTAATATAATTATATAGACATTTGAATAATAATAAAGATGTATTTACCATTTTCGTACCTAGTCACCGACAATTCGCACAATTAACAAACTTGAAACTTTAACACTAGAATAAATTGCTGCTGACACACGTGACACAGTGGCCATTTCACAAATTTGAATTTTAAACGTAACTGATAAAACGTGCGACAGTAGCGCTAACTTACAGTGCTGCTGCACACTACAACCGTGGTAAGCAAAATATACCTTCGTGACACGGGGCTCGTAGATGTCTTCTCGTTAAGGAACTTGCACGGAACAAAAACAACTAAGGAAAAGTGACTTCGTATTACGTTGTTAATACAGACCGCTATTTATTGTACTAGTTACAACGAAATCTGCAGAGTGGCGCGACAGTCAGGCCTCCCATGTATTAGATCTAAATTACATTGAATTGCATGTTAAAGTCAGTATCAATTTGATTTTCTAAGAGAATAACTTTATTATTTAGTTAGAAAAATGGTGAACAATAAGTGCTGTGTCCCGAACTGTACCTCAGGTTACAAATCTTGTAAGGAAAAAGTCTCCATGTTTCGTATTACGGAAAAACGTTTTGTTGAGTGGACCCAAGCCATTCCAAGAAAGGACAAACTTTTAACAACAAATAACGTGGTGTGTGAAAAACATTTTACTCCAGATTGTTTGGTGACGAAGTGAATTGCTGCTGGTAGTAATATTGAACAAAGAAAAATGTTAGAGTGAAAACTCTTGTTATCAACATCATTTCTATATAATTTCAGGTACCCTTGCAAACTATTAAACTTGTGGATCATGCCCGAAAATATTTCCTAATTGTCCAAATTATTTAACAAAAGAAATAAAAACACATAAAGCTCCCAAAATTAGACTGGATGTTAATGTAAAAAAATCGAAAACTTTGAACAATGAATACACTGAAACATTACAGATATAGATATGTCGCAGACGTTGAATACTGAGAACAAACCAGTATTAGAAATAACTTATGAATGTAATATTAATTTACCCAAGAAAAACTGGAGTTATTGCGTTCTTGAAACAGTTTATTTGCAGTTATTGGGCACTACTTTATGCTTGTCCTTATGACAAGTTTTTCTTTTCACGACAAATAAATTTAACAATAGGCCAATTAATATGGATTAGGGATCATGTACATTTTTCTCAATAATAAAATATATTATCACGACATATTACCCATTGCTGGGTGTACCAAGTGCCAATCTTTTTTATCCACAGATTTCTGTAATAATGATGACATGTTTACGTATATTCAATTAAATATTTATATAATTTTGATTGCGAAACCAACTAATAAAATTAATTTGGAGATACACCTTTAAAAAACAAAAATTTAAATGAAAAATTACATTGAGAAAGTTAACGAAATTTGTATGTTTCAGCTACCTAACGAATTCTATAATTACATATTTGGGTTATTTATTATGGAAGCACAAACATGAATATGAAATAATTTTAATTGTTCATCAACAGCAACAATAGTGTACAGTAAATGTAGGTTTTATTCCAAGAAGTAACATTGTGGTACAATAAGACCCTAAAACTTATTTTAGGGTACTTAACGCAAGCCTAAGTATTTTATATCTAATGTTTAAAAATTATTAATATTAAAACAAAGTATTTCCATGTTTATTCCTTAATACTACTGCAATAAAAGTGTGAAAAAAGTGCCGTAACGTTTATTATTTCACGCGTTTGCATTAAAATATGAAAATAATGTATCATTTTTTAACAAACGTAAATAAGATATATTGTAACAAAATACATAAATACATGCATATTTGTTTTGCCGAATATCTCTTTAACTACTTAATATAACAACAAAACTTAAATGTATAATAAATTTTAGGGTACTTAACGCAAACGTAAGTATTTTATGTCTAATGTTTAAAAATTATTAATGTTATAACAAAGTATTTCCATGTTTATTGCTTAATACTATTCGAAAAATACAATAATTATCTTTTAATCTCAGCTTATGTATTTTAATTGACGGGAGGCCAGATACTAGCGCCACGCGGCGGCTGTTTCAAAAAGCATTAGACTAAACGACAGCGTTTTCTGTACAAGTAGTGGAGCGTAGGGATTTGTCATTTTGACAGCGGCGGCTTATTCGGTTATTGCGCTGCGAATATCTCTGTAAAAACAAACTTTAAAACAAAGAATAAAGTGTATAGTGGATAAACGATGTTGATCATTCCATGGATGTCTTTTCACATTATGATTGCCCAAAACTGGTCAGGTAGGTAAGTTATAACATGTGATTGTCAGCAGTGGGTTATAGGTTAGTTATGTTTCAGGCTTTCGGAATCCTGGGTGACATGTGGCCCCAAACGAGCTTGTTACATTGTTGTGGCATATTCTCCATGAGATAAATACGCTTTGTGTGCTTTGCATTGTTGAAAACACTGGTATATTGTAGGAATACTTATTGCGTGAGCTCGTGCCTGCTACTATGTTTAGAAACTCACTTCTTGTACTGTTGTGGGATGTTCCCGACAAGATGCGTATGCTTTGTGTGTGTAGCCTGGTTATAAACTCTAATATATCTCAGGAACGCGTTTTGCGTGAGGTTGTGCTTCACTACAATAACTGCATGAAGATAATCGGTGGACAAAACGGAAAACTGAATGCAGCACGGTTCGTCACAACGCATGGGGCTTGTTGACTGCTATATGGTCATTGTTGGACGCTGGACGGTTCATCATTACACATGGAAATGAGAAAAGGAGCATATGATCATTGTGGGATACTAGAGTCCGGCACAATGTGTATATGAAATAATTAGTATGCACCACTTCTGAGATATAATATACAATTTGTTTATGTACACATATTAATTTATATAAAGAATAATGTAATAATAGGTAATAATGATATTTGAATATAATATAATATTAGATAATAATGAAAGATGTCAGGCCACTCCGACTCGTCGATGATGGAAGTGGTCAGAGCCTTTTATTCAATATTCCTTCACGGAATCACTCACACCAAATATCAAACACTCGGCATAAATGTTAGCCACACAAATGAAGAATATACTCCGCAGTGTGCGTTTCAATCTTATCGTATCGCTCCGCCAACACATAAGTAAATAAACAATAACAGCCACTCTGTGTTCTAATAATATCTTTGCTTACGCTACGATCTGATGAAAGATAATCTCTTGCGTACGTGCTTTATTTGTAAACTATACTTTTGAAACCGAAAATATTCTACTCTGACATTTGCTTAATTGAATTTATAAATTGGCCGTTTGAAATCTGTCAAATACGGCTCTCAAGCTATGAACGCGCTCTCGTAAGCTAGTGCTGAATATAATTACATTGTCTAGGTAGGCAAGTAACATATTATTTACTAGACCACGAATGACGTTCATTACGCGCTGGAACGTTGCGGGCCCGTTCTTTAACCTAAACGGCATTCTGAGGAATTCAAATATCCGTTTTCAGTAGAGAATGCTGTTTTCTCTTTATCATCGGGATGGATATCGATCTGATGGAACCCAGAAACAAAATAAACAATCGTGAAATATTGGCATCTGCCTAATTTATCCAAAAGGGTGTTAATTTGGGAATCGAGTATTTGTGGCAAATAGTTTTGTCATTTATTTTCCTATAATCGATGACAATGCACCAATTCCGTTTTTCGGAAGCATCTAATTGCTTGGGCTCAACCCATACTGGGGATTACCATGGAAAATGCGAAAGCTTAATTTTTGTTTTAGCATCCCTTATGTTTCATTTTTAACTTCCTTACAGCGGATTTCTGGGTATCTGTAGGTTTTAGTATAGACAGGTATTTCGTCTGATTTTCTTGTGACATGTTTAATATTGTTGGTGAAACTATAGGGTTTATCAGCGGTATCAAATAAATCAGAATATTGTTTTAACAATTTTGTAATTTCGCATTTTTCTTCAGAGTTCACATGATCGGTTCTAATTTTTGAAATATCTAGATTATTATCTGATTTTGGAATATTGAAATTCAATTTATTTAGATCACAATTTTTGAATGATACGCGGTAATTTGGAGTCCTGATGTATTTGTTCGCTAGTGTATGGGTTGATAACGGGGTATAGTGTGACATGATTCTCAACCTTCGCTATGCCTTCTGGTGTTATAATATTATTTAATATTAATTCGGGAATAATAACTTCTCCGTTTTCGATTTTATGGACTTAGAGTTTGGTACAATTTTCGGTTTCCAGAGATATATTAATATAATTACTAGTTGGCATATTCTTGTGGTAGTGTATGTTAATATCGTGTGTAGGCGGTATTATTTTATCTCTTGTGAGATCTATTATTGCGTCTACTAATTTCAAATTGTCAAGTCCAAGATATCAAAATTATTGTGGAAGTCAAACAGATGGTATTTTAATATTAAATTTGTTTAAATAATTTAGAACATTGCAAATTAACGCTAAAGTTTTCTGTAGATGTATCATGTGCAGTTGTAAATTTTGAAATAAATGTTTAAGAATTTATCGCCAAAATATTTGTGTGCTGTATCGGGTTTTATGAATGAACGAGTGCTTCCTGTATCTATTAATGCTTTTAAGTTATGTTCTGGCGGTGCTTCCCGAAGGCCCCCGACGGAGAAAACTTGCATTTTTTATTAGGACCCCTAAATATACAGGGTGTCTTTTAAATAGGGGGACATGGCTTAACCACTGATTCCTGAGGCTAAAATAAGACGATTTAACCAAACTTGCTTCTACCGAAAAGTGTACCATTTAGCCAGAAATCTGCTTCAAAGTTCTTCGAAAAAAAATTAATTTTGCTTATAATAATCGGACGCGTTATTCGATTTGGTTGAAATTTGGTATGACAGTTTACATGGTTATAAGTCATCTTTTAAGGTGATACTTGTTATTATTAGTGAACCACTATTGTATGAAACTTAGGTCTCCCAACATTAATTAGACCGTAACATTTTAATGGCAATGCCGAAAACGTGAAATTATTTTTCTTTAGAAAGATACATTCAATAGTAAACTTTTGTCTCTCTGTGTAATTTGTGATATCTGTTACGGTTCACACAGAAAAAAATAAAATCTGAGTGTCTGCATTGCAAAATTTTTAAAATAAATTTAATCTAGCAGTCTATCCAAATGTCAAACAAGTAATTTTTAATGACAGTAACAATTGTTTTACGGGTTGTCAAAAATTTTCTTCGCAATATTCTAAAATTAGTAACATCCGTTTGTTCGGCCTAATAGTATTTTACTACCACTATTATAAATAAGACGATTACATATCGTAGCTTACTCCTAAACAAATTGTGAAGATTGACAACTCGTTACTGTCATTAAAAATTAAATGTTTGACATTTGGATAGACTGCTAGATAAATTTATTTTAAAAATTTAGCAGTGCAGTCACTCATATTTTATTTTTTTCTGTGTGAATCGTAACAGATATCACAAATTACACAGAGAGACAAAAGTTTACTAATGAATGTATCTTTCTGAAGAAAAATAATTTCACGTTTTCGGCATTGCCTTTAAATAGTTACGGTCTCATTAATGTTGGGAGACCTAAGTTTCATACACTAGTGGTTCACTAATAATAACAAGTATCACCTTAAAAGATGACTTATAACCATATAAACTGTCATACCAAATTTTAGCCAAATCGAATAAAGCATCCGATTATTATAAGCAAAATTAATTTTTTTTCGAAGAACTTTGAAGCAGATTTCTGGCGAAATGGTATACTTTCCGGTAGAAGCAAGTTTGGTTAAATCGTCTTATTTTAGCCTCTGGAATCTGTGGTTGTCATATCCCCCTATTTAAGAGACACCCTGTATAATAAATCTAACAATCAAAAATACCCGACCTTTTGTGGAATAAACCCTTATTTTTTTACCTAATGACTGGACAAATGGTAGTTTGTTCTGTGTATTGATATTATTTAAATTTAATAATTCTATTGGTTCTCCGAGGCTTCTATCGCTAAAAAATAATTTGGATCGTACGTTTGTTCGTATTCTATATTATTATCATAATTTTGTTCATATTCGGCGTTGTTTGGTTCCTCTACATTGTAACTTTGTTCGTCTGTGTTTATGTCCTGTATTTCTGTGTTGTATAATTCTTCAAGTGTAAAGTCTGGTCTACGCGCTTGTTGCAGCGGATGGTATTGTTATGTATTATGGAATGCGCCTGATCTAAGAATTGCGGATTGCCTTGTGCTAACGCTCATAGTTATTGTTTTGGGAATATTTGGTTGTTATTCTGACTGAACACATTTGTTTGGTTGAAAGGATTGTTGTGTTGTAGTGGATTACCAGGAATTGGTCTGAAATTTGATTGTTGACCAGGATTGTTGGGGATTGGTCTATAAGTTAAATGTGATGCATTTCTTTGGGGTAAATATTTTTGAGGTGGTGTTGGTAGTGATGGCAGTAAGGGTTAGATTTTGAGCGTTGTATTTGTTTGTGGTTTGTGTAGTGTCCACCTATTGTTGATTCGATGTTAAAATGATAAGTTAGCATGTTGAATGCAGCATTTAAGTCTTTGGGAATCTTGGTGCGCATTATGGTACCAAAGGATTCTTTTAGCCCTTTGAGAAAATCTCTCAATGCGTAATCGCGAAAATATTCAGAGTACTACGGCTTTCGTAGCTTTATTATTAGGCACGAAATTTGTAAATGTAAGATCTCTTGAATTTTATTGAAATACTCGAATGGAGTATCGTTGTTTTGCTCCATCTCTGTTATTTCCATTACCAGTGCATAACAGTCTGTTTTGTCGCTAAAAGCGTTCAACAAAGCCTGTTTAACATCATCCCAGAATTTTATAATAGATTTTGCGAGATTGTTGGCGGCTTCGTCTTTAATTTTTCCGAGTATTGTTGACATGGGATACTCATTTTGAATGTCTGTGGTATCTACTGCATTATAGAAATTCTTGACCAGTTTCTCACAAATTTCTATGTAAAGTGGTATATTCCTTCTTAACGCGGATGGTACAGCCATTATTAAGTTAATAATAGGATTGATTAATATTTCTTCAATGTCTGTTTGATTAAGGGATTGGTGTATGATATTAGAGAGTATCCAGAATCCGATTCTGTATCTGTGTTGCTTATTAACTCTGCATCGCTTTGCAAATCTCTAATTAAGATAGGTACTTACAGAGGTAAGAAGATGATGCCCATTGGCTTGTGATCGATATTCGCTCGAAGTCACTTGGTCTGCAACGGCTGCTGGGTTATGTTATGTTGTCCCTGAAGATGACGGACATTTTTCTATGTTCTCTGCAAATCGTTGAAACAAACAAAATCAATTTTGTATTTCGCTGAGAATCCTATCAAGTGCGCCAGTTATAATTTTTTTATATTTATTTATATTCCAAGAAAACAAGAAAATGTTGAACTATTCATCTTTTAGATCATTAATAAGCTCCTGTTTGAAATGAGAACATTTTTTAAATTATACTCGTAGTCGCACACTTTGTGCGGTGCAGTTTTAAATTAGACCCTCCAGTATAAGTAAAAGATTCTTTGCATACATTATTTGGATGGTTAACTGAGTTGATAGAACAGTGACATCAAATGAATAATGCTAAATTTGCTTCGAACAATTTTTGTTTATACAGTTCTTCAACCTTCTTAAATGGTATTTTCGGTTGTTCCCTCCCGAAAATATTGTTTTTATGAGATACATGTTTCTTAGATTCCCCATGTCGTTTTAATTTCATGTACTTATTATTTAGAGTCTTGTTAGACATTTTACATGTTGAGAAACTCTCTACAGCGATTAGCCAGTTTTTAAATAACGGATCTTTTAGACACACTAGCTGGAACTTTTGTATATATTCTGATTTTTTTGACTAAAAACTAATAACTTTGTTTTATTTACGATTAGCGATATATTTAATGAACTTACACATCACAGAACACAGACAGAGGAGGAGATGGAGGGGGCGGGGAGTTCATTACGCAGACGCAGAGCTGCTAATGCAAATGATTGAAAACTAAATGAAATTAAATTATTACAATGCAAATGAAGACTTTGGTGCAATAACCGGGAATGTCACCTTTTTAACATTTTGAGTAAATTAAAAAACTTTCCAAGCTACCAAATTGGCATAATAAATTTCGAAAATTTTCATTAAATAGCCTGAAAAAATAAAATGAAAAAGTTGACTTGTCTGGTCTTGCAACAAAAAATTGAAAATTCGCAATTACTGAAAAGAAAATATGTCTTTATTACAAAAAGAAAATTATACAAAGCTATTGTAATAATAATAAAATAATTATTGATTCACTGGTAACCTATTTAATCAGGTAAAAAGCATTGTATCCTTAAATTCATAATTGAGGATAACGAATACCCTCAAATTCATAAATGAGGATAACGAATACCCTCAAATTCATAAAATGAGAATAATCGTATACCCCTAAATAGGATAATTAGATAAACTGGTTTCACCAGGTTCTAAATGATATTGATTATAAATCTGTTATTAAATTATATGATTCTTTTTCTTGAAAAGACTCTTAGTTTGCAGTATTGGTTGAACCCATATTTGAACATATGTCATGATTTATGCACTTTTCAATTTTATTCGATACGATAACGATATGTGCGTTCTCTAAATCTAGTGGGTGAACACTTGGAAATGATTCATATAAACACCTGGGGATGTGTGGGTGCTTTTCGGAATTTTAAATATTTCTCAACGGAATTTAAATAAGCACTAAAAACTGCACAAAATTGCCCATTTAACCGACCTCGTAGCTCCTATAGTTTCCGAGTTCCCAAAGAGGTGTATCTTTTTGAAATATAAGTATCTGTTACGACACCAGTCTTTACTATGGATATTAAGAATTTTAGAGTGTATGATTCTAAATCATATTTAAGAGAGTTTAAACCATGAACTGATAAAGCAAGAATAATAAGATCAACTTCATGTTGGTTAAGCTCAACGTCCGGAACTGAGGGTTTTACCCATTTATTCCAGGCAGCAGTAAGATCACCAGCAGTTACTTCGGTGGGATTTACCTGTATCACTTTCGGGAACAATTCATTGATATTTACTTCTGTAACAATGGTGTTTATCGATGACAGTCCCTTTCGAAGAGTAGAATACAGTCTTCCCTCAACATTTTCTGTTGATTTCCATCCTCCGACGTCACAAAAAAGATCGATGAGAGTAATGGCATTAATGATGAATTCTGTTGATTGATGGGTGACCCATTCAGTTTGGTACACCCTGTATATAAACAATATTACAAAATTAACTTTAAGAAACCTGGTACATAAACATGGACATTATTATTTATGAAAAAAAAAATATAATGTGCTATATTCTAAATAGGCTACAGATAGTTATTATTTTTTTTTTAACCTTATCTCCTTTTAAACGATTTCGCCTATCTGACATTAATTGGCCATCCTTAGAAAAGACCCTTTCATGGTATCGACGTTGTTACAATGCATAAGAACTGCTTTGCTAAATTTGCTAGATTAGGATACATGGTAGTTCTAGCTTTCCACCAATGCAATGGATTCGCTTTTTTATGAAGAATATCTTCCGTTAGGTAAGATCTGACTTCTTTAATTACTGTTACATTCGGGGCCATTTCTGTCCATACTAAATTTTCTTCTTCTGCATATGCTTTGCGTTTCAGTAATAGCAGTTTCTTCAGCGTTACTTTTTTGAATAATGATTAAGCGTGTTACAACTTTTTCAAGACGCTCTTTTGCCATATTTAAATTGAGTTCTGAATTAAATATTTTCGACTTAATCTCGGATCTAACAAAGCACATTTAGCCATTAAGTAATTTAATTCAATCCCGGAAAATCTTCTTTGTATTTCATTTTCATAATGTGTAATTCACGTTTTTGCTATTAAATTATTTGTTATGGTTTTAAGTGCGCATCATGCAGATTTCAAACCTTTTAAAAATAATTAATACTTTTGATAGTGTAACATTTTTTTCTGCACTCATTTCCGTTGTAATTTGTTCGAGTGGTTTTAGTATGGAGCTGATTTCTTTTAATAAGTGCCAATCTACTTCTGAAAGCAACTCAACAGGACAATTCAGTACACCTATAGTTGCTTTCAGAGATTCTTGAGTTTTCAAAAACCGCTCAAACATAAAAAATATGGAATTCCACCTAGTAACAACGTCGTTCTTTAATTTTGAAGGAGTAGCATTTTCGTTCAACTGAGTCTGCATGGCTAAAAATTTGTTATTTGTTTTAGTGCTTCTATGAAAATATTCTACAGTTGCTTTTACTTTCTGACTGAGTGATCCTACATTTGGAAGGTCTAATCCGCCCTGGATAATTAGATTCAGAAGGTGCGTAAAACAACTTACATTCCCCCATTCTGTTAATTTTATTTCCGCTTTCCTGTTTGCGGCATTATCTGTCGTAACCGATACAATTTTATGTAAAATATCACAATCATTTGCAACTTTCAATAAATCATCACGTAAATTTTGAACGGTATGACTTTGATCGTATTGCGCACATTCTAATAAACAAGAATTTAGTTTCCATTCTTCAGTTATAAAGTGGACTGTATAGCTTATGTAACTGCATTGATTACTTGAATTCCAAGAATTTGTAGTAAGCCGAACTGAATCCTTCTTTGATAACAGAGATTTCAATTTTTCTTTTTGCACATTTTTGTGGCAAAAACGAATTAGTAAAGGTAAATCGGCTTGGCATAACATAAGAAGATTCAAGACCAGTAACTAATGTTTCGAAGCCCCTATCGTGGATAAGTGAAACGGGTTTAAAATCTTTAACTATTATATTTAAAATTAAATCATTATTTTTTTGTTGCCTAGGCAAAGACATTGGTCTGACCGTCATACTTAGAAGAGATGTTTGTACCTGACCTCTTCTTCGTTTTGCATCTGATTATTTTTTTCTTGTTTTATACTACTTATTAAGTTATTTACCTGTAACTGCTACTGAATTTGACGGTGTAGATGCAGAAGCTGCCACTGATAAAACATTTTTTTTTTTTTTTTGTAGAAATGTCTTAATGTCGTGCTTCCAAATGTTTTTTAAGATTAGAAGTTGAGCCCCCTTTATACGAATATTTGAACCACATATGTTGCATTTTGCACATCCTGGAGAAACAACCATAAAGTGAAGCCATTTAGAGCTTCTTTTGATTTTTTCTTCCATTTTAAATCTATAAAACAATTTTACAATGTTTTTTGCACTTGTTCAATTCAACATGTTTATATTTAATAACATAATCCATAAATTATAGTTAAAATAGCATGATTAGTTTTAAAAATAAATGAAAATATAGGTACTTACTTGTTTAACGTTTTACACATTCACAAATACGTATTTCCTTACCTTCAAAAAATAAAGGAATTCCACTATTTCCCTTATTTTAATACAGATATCTATAATTACAAGTTATTTGTTCTTCTACCTGCTAGTAGAGGGCGCAAGTTTGTATTCTTTAATGACATTTAGGAATTTTATTCATTTACAATTTTGATATAAAATACTAAGTAATCAAATCAAAAGTAACGATTTGTCTCTCGGATTGTTATTCGTTACTTCGGGTATCATCGAGTAACGAGTACTCATGTACCGAATAGTTACTTTTTCAGCATCACTACGTTGCTGTCACTTGTGTTTATGCCGCAGCCATACCGTTTTTGTTGTAAAGTGTTGGAGGTTAGGAGATTCTGGATTCTGGATTTGAGGTGGAGGGTGAAGCAAGATACTGCACGCGCACTTAGGCCTCACAAATGGCCCATTGTACTACCTCCTATAGCACAGCTTCCGACCTACCGATCTTGAAGCCATTCTACGCTTAGGAAGAAGGCTAACAAGTTAGCGGGGGAAGTTGAGCTAAGTGCGGCCATGGAAGGCCAGAATTCCCCTAACATGGATCCTCTCTTTAACGCTAGAGCGGGACACTCGAGAAGAATGTGTTCCACTGTTTCGTCATCCATCTCACAGCCTCTACAAAGAGGACTGTCGGAGATTTTTATGCGGAACATGTGTTTGTTGAACCGACCATGTCCCGTAAGGACCTCAACAAGAAATTTAAGGTTGTTCCTCGAAAGTCTGATGAGATAATTGGCTAACTTATAAGTTGGTTTAGAAATAAGGTTTCTCGTTTGTTTACAGGTGGATATATTTCTCCAACCAGCTGAAAATTTTTCAAAGGTAATGTTTCGAGTAATATTGTGAAGGAACGATTTGGCTAGGGGTAGCATGGGCTCTGGGCCCCAGGGTAAACCAGACGAACCCTGTTTAGCTAGATTATCGGCACAGATGTTACCTTCAATACCATTGTGTCCCTTTACCCAAGCGAGTTCCACGACATTGTTTTTGGATATATCCGACAGTGCAAGATGACAAAGTTCAACCAGACCTGAAGTGAATTTAAATCCACTAAGGCTTTTAAGAACTGCTTTGCTGTCTGAAACTATCCTGATGTTCTTGTTCTGAACTTTATGTTCTTTAATTAGTAGTGCACTATGCAAGATACCTAGAATTTCAGATTGAAAGACGGTGGCATAGGCACCAAGGGGAATACTGACAGACAGGTTCATTTGTTCGGAAAAGATTCCTGAACCGGACCCTGTACCACTCTTCGAGCCGTCAGTAAAAATGAGAATGTCAGGTATAGAAGGTGTCTGACAGTCTAATTTAATTTGATATGGTTTCTCAAAATAGAATTTTGGAGCAATGTAGTCGTTACTCATCTGAAGAAGTGGAGCCCGCAAGGCTGCTTCTTTGAAGATAGAGCAGTGTTTACTATTTGCTCCTATTTTAGGCCAGAGACCTAGTTGGGAAAGGCGCAGAACAGACCTCAGTGCAACCTCCTCAATGTAGATATTAAGAGAGGGAAGACATAGAAGAACTTCCATTGCTGCTGTTGGTGTAGTGCGCATAGCGCCAGTTATTGCTAAACATGCAAGCCTCTGTACATGTTCTAATTTAGATGTTGCTACGGATTGTCTGATTCTGGGCCACCAGACAATAGCACCATACGTAATCATTGGCCTGATAATGGCTGTGTATAGCCAAAGGGTGAGCTTAGGTGTTAAGCCCCAAGTTCGACTCAAAGCACGGCGACATTGCCAAAAGGCTATACAGGCTTTTTCAACTTTATTGGTTAAATGTAGACTCCAGTTGAGTTTGTTGTCAATTATGATACCCAGATATTTGACACTGCTTGATAAACTTAGAGTTTGATTGAAGAGTTTCGGCATCCTAAGATCGCCAATTTTGCGTTTCCTAGTGAAAAGGACTATCTCTGTTTTGGCTGGATTTGCCGAAAGGGAGTGTTCCTTGCACCAGTTTTCGATCAATTTAAGAGCGTTGTTTGCCAAGTTGGCAAGAATGTTCTCAAATTTGCCATTTATCAGAACTGTAATGTCGTCTGCATATCCAATGGTGTGGTATCCATTGTTGTTAAGAAGTATAAGAAGGCTGTCTACCAACATTGCCCAAAGAAGGGGCGAAAGAACGCCACCTTGTGGGCAGCCTCTGGTGACATGTCCTCTGATATTAGTTTCCCCGGAAGAAAATTGTACTACTCTATGCTCTAGCATGAATTTTATCCATTTGAACAGAGGAGGTTCAACTTCGTGTTCCTCTAGAGCATTGACTATAGAATCGAAGGTGGCTTTATCGAAAGCCCCTTCTATATCTATGAAGATTCCCAGGGTGGAATTGTTATATTCCAAAGATTTGTCGATCGTGCTGACCACAGCATGAAGAGCAGTTTCAGTCGATCTACCCTGAATATAAGCATGCTGGTTAGGGTGCAGTGGATTGCGAGCCAGTGCAGTATCCCTAATATGTCTATCGCAAAGTCTTTCCAGAGTTTTGAGGAGAACTGAGGTAAGACTTATTGGACGATATGATTTAGGTGTTGAGTAGTCTAAACGTCCAGGTTTGGGAATGTAGACTACCTTAACTTCCCTCCAGTTAACAGGAACATAAGTGAGGGTGATGCAAGCTCTAAAAATCCAGATAAGATGATGTATTAACAGATTGCAGCCCCACTTAAGGAGGGCAGGTACAATCCCATCTAACCCTGGTGCTTTATAGGGCTTTAGAACATTAATCGCCCAGGTTGTGCGTGTTTCATCAACGATCTCCGAAGAGAGTTTGAACGCCTCCTCCGAAAAGGAGTGTTCTTGAACTGCCCAACTACTTCCTTGAGAAATTACACAGCCTGGAAAGTGACACTTTAGCAGAATTTCGTTATTTTCTGTAATGGAGGTAGCGTATGAGCCGTCCTCACGTTTGAGGCAGCTGAGCTGTTGGTTAGGGTCCTTAGAGAACATTTTTTTTAAGCGAGCTACAGGGGCAGTTCCTTCGATATTGCTAACGTAGTTCTGCCAAGCAGTTCTCTGCTTTTGTCGTATAACTTTTTTGTATTTAGTTTTCTCTATTTGGAAAGAACGCCAGTCGGCTTCGGCCTTAGAGTTCTTTGCTTTGTTAAACAATTTCCTAACGATTGTTCTCATTTTACCTAGTTCACTACACCACCATGGTGCGTTCGTGGGCTTAATTATACTTTGGGAACATGCCTGTTCGTATGATTTTGTAAGAACCTGCTGAAGATTACTAGCGCAATTTTCAAGTGTTTCTATACTGATTTGTTTAGGTACTTGACATTCCTTGATTCCAGAAGACAGAAGGTCAAGAAATACGGTTATGTTAGTTTTCCTGGGGTTACGAAAAACCTTTTTTTCAATGCATTTAGCATTTAGTGTAAAACATATCGACCTGTGGTCAGACATTGAAAGATCAGATGATACACACCATCCTGATATGTCGCTGGATATGTTTGATGTGGCTAGGGTGATGTCAATTCTAGTTTGAGCACGGGAAGTGACAAAAGTAGGTTCATCGCCCTTGTTAAGTATTTCTAGAGTGGTGCTAGTGATGTATTCACTTAAAGATCTACCTCTGGGATTAGCATCTTTGCTCCCCCAGATTGGGTGGTGCGAGTTAGAATCGCAGCCCACGATTAGATGTTTGTGATTTTGTTCACAGAACTCAATCAGCTTCACCAGTTCAGGACTAGGAGGAAGTTGTGAAGAGTCTGAAGGGAGATAACAGGAAGCAAGAATAATGTCTTCCTTGGTATTTTTGGTGATTTCACTAAGAAGGATTACAGTGAGATCGCGTGTACAAAGTTGTTGAAGGATAACAGCTTGTATTTGTTTAGGAACTATAATGCATGTTCTTGGTTTTTCAATACCAAATCCTGTGAAGGTAGAGGTATTTTTGTCGCCCAATCCACAGATCTTGGATTTAACTACCCAAGGCTCTTGTATTAGGGCTATACTGTTCTGCTTGCTGTCTAGGTGTCGTCTCAGAGTGGAGGTCGCCGCCCGACAGTGTTGCAGGTTTATTTGGATGAAGGATAGTGGGGCTTGGGAAGGGAATTTAGGTTGAGGATTGTTGGGGCTCATCCTTGGGAGAAACTGACGCAATCTCCGAAATTAGCAGAGACTCGAGCTCTTGCAGTTCAGCAGCCTCGTTGGAACCTAGTTCCATTGGGGTTGCACCCTGCGAAGACTGAGTCGCAGTCTCTGTTGACGGTGCTTGAGATGGTGCAGAATCACCAACCTTCAATTTAACGGAGAGTTGGGAGAACCTGTACCTCAGTTTCTTCCCCTTCTCCACAAGAGTTTTGGCATCCTGGTCGTTGATGCCGAAGACCAACAGACGTCCCAGCGGTTTCTCTTTTGGTGCATCGTGAAAGACACACCAATTGGAAACCTTGAGGTGGTTGTTCTGGACCGCCAACCTCCGGACGACAGTCTCTCTATCATCGGCTTTACCCGGAATCCAGACAGCTGCCTTGACCAAACGAGGAAGTTGGTCCAGCTCAACGACCTCTAACTGGGCGTTGTCCCAAAGAGTGGGAAGTCCACGTACCGTGGCTTTCAGCCATTCCAATGAATGGTTGTCACCACAGGTGATACGAAGGATCTCGCCGGAGTGTTGCCATCCATCGAAGACGGGAGGCTGTTCTCCTTCCTTGAGGGCAAACAAGCAGTCGTCCAACTGTTGATACAGTTGGTCCTGCAAGGTTTGGGCCTGAGGAGAAGAGATTTTCCCCAAGGGGTTGCTACGGCAAATGACCGCGACTTTAAGATGCCTTTTCGTGGCATCTGAATAGTTCCCTATAGGCTTGGGAGCCGAAGGTCTCTTACTGGGCAGAGGACGATTCTTCTTCCTAACGTTGGGAGAAGGTTCAGAGCCCTCCGATCTAGTACGTTTGGCGCCGCCAGGGCAGCCAGCCATCTTCACTGTTCTGGACGATTGTCCAGAGCCAGCGGGGTTAGCTTTTCCCTGTTGCGCCGAAGACGCGGGATGAGGCTTGCCACCTGATTTGGCTTTCGCCTCCTCAGCTTGGCGAGCCTTCCTCCTTCGCTTTTGCTCCGCTCCGCAGATGCGGTGCCTTTTGGGTTTGGGAGCTGTAAATGGGGTATCCGAGGACGCACCCATTGGCAGCGGGGTATCTGAAGACGCACCCGCTTCTGGTGTTGGTAACGGGGTATCCGAAGACGCACCCGCTGGGGTTATGGTAGTCTTTGTAAAGCCATCCATAGGGGAAATGAAGATTCATCTCACCGGCGCCCCACCCGCCGTGGAGCCCCAAAAGGGGACGTTGAACTTCAACGCCAGGGCATACCGGATTGATATAGCCCCCAAGGTCGACAAGCAACACGAGAAGGTGACCGGCCAGCCGAAGGAGTGTGACTAGCAAACCGTCGTTGGCTGGGCCTCCTGTGTGCCCACCAACCCCAAAGACTCACCCTGACGGCGGTCTGACCCGACGTCGCAGCCGATTGATCGAGGTGGGTTAGCCTCGACCGCCCGTCTAGGCGAAATCCAGGCCAAAGTGGAGTGTTGTCTCGCGACTCAGCCACCAGGATCCCTTCATCCTCCGACACGGGTCGCCACGCACGGCACAAACACGTGGGAGGATGGTCCGCGGCGATAACCTTAACATCACGCATGCCGAGGTTTTAAGCCCAGAGCGCCTGCATGTAGTTATCACTAACCATATCACCAAAGCAATATGGCCGTTCCCCTATCCGCCACCCGGGGACGCGCCCGGTAGTTATCCCCAAACCCCGGGGGTTAGGAGACTATTTTATATTTATATATTTTAACTCAGCGTGTGTATGTTTATAACATTTAATACCGAACGTATGATATTCAATGCTAAATTTAATTTTGGCAATATTTCTTTACTTATTAATTTTATAGCTTACACTGCTTTGAACCAGAAACAAAAATAAATATAACTTTCTGTTGTTTTAAGTCATATAGATGCGTTTAGAATATAATGGAACATTAATTATACGGAGTAATTAATAATTTTTATTTTAACTTTTTTTTATTATCTGTCCCGTAGAATATAGTGGGAGTTTTTGATATGGTTAGAAATATTATTTAATTTGGCATCGAAGAGTATCTAAATACTTCTAATTTAATGCTTTATTATTGAAATATTTACGAAAGTATAATCCTACTTGACAGTTATTACTTATAATTTTTTAAAAACAGTAATCATGGAAACGTATTCGGTAGCTGACTTGGCTAAATCAGGGCTCCATGATATTTTTTCACGAGTTCAAATCCCGCCCGGTTCAAGTTAATATTTTTATTATTTTTATATTTATTTTGTGCAGTGTATTATTAAATAAATTACAAAATTAAAATAAATTATTGGTACATCAAGTATTTTATTGACTAAATGTACAAGAAGTGAAATAAATATGAAAATTTAAGCCAAATAAATAAGAAAACTTAAATTTATATAATATTCTCAAAATGTGATCCGTTCTGTATTAAGCAATAATTAACTATATTGTAGAATTCATTTCTTACATTAGTCAATTCCATCGCAGTTATTTTTCTGCACTCTTCAGATATTGCCCTTTTTAGATATTCTGTACTTACATATTCTTTATTAAACCCATATAATTTGTTTTTTAAATTTCCCCATAAATAAAAATCCAGAGGGTAAAGGTCTGGTGATCTTGCAGGCCAGTGAATTGGCCCGGAATTCCCTATCCACGTATTTGGAAATGTAAAATCTAAATATTCCCTGACACAAGCGGCATTGTGTGCTGGACAACCATCATGCTGGTAATAAATTGGTCTCTCAATGTTACCCGCCTTTTGTACCAGTTCTGGCCAAATTTTTTCTTCTAATTATTCCAAATATTTAGCACAAGTCAAAGTTTCTTCCAAAAAATATGGCCCAATTATATGGCTTCCAAAAATTCCCGCCCAAACATTAATTTTCTGTGGATATTGTGTTTTTGTTAAATTTTGAAGGTGTGGATTTTCTTGTGCCCATATTCTGACATTTTGTTTATTAGAGTTCATTTAAAAAAAAAGTACATACGTCAGCGAAACATATCATTTTCGAATAATTCCTATTATTATTAATTTGGTTAAACATAATTTCACAAAAAATTTGGCGTGCTTCCATATCATCTGCAGTAATTTCCTGACGATTCTAAATTTTGTAACTTTTATACTTATGTTTTTTTAAGATATAAGAGCAATTACCCTAGAACTCAATTGTTGGTTGTTTTCTACCAATGCCAATACGTCCAATTCTGTGTCGGGGTTTATAACGGGGTCAGGTTTAGTTTTATGGTCGTCATTAACGCAACCTGTGTTTTGAAATTTTAAAATTATTCGTCCATGGGATACAATTTGTCTTTCAGGATATATTCCAGCAAAAAAATCTCGAATTTCTCGTAAACTCGTCCCTTGATAGTAAAATTTAATTATACTAATTCTTTCTTCTAATGAAAAATAATAATAAATAATGATAAAGTTAACAGAAAGAATGTATCGAAAAATGACAATAAAACACGTCTGACAAACCTGTGTGAAGGTTTATTTATTAGTGATTACTTTTTGTTTTTTGCTTAATAATATTAGCAGTGATATAACAAAGAAATAGTACAGTAAATTCAATAAAATACTTAATGTACCAAATTATTTACGTTTTAATTTTGTAATTTATTTAATAATACACTGTACAAAATAAATATAAAAATAATAAAAATATTAACTTGAACCGGGCGGGATTTGAACTCGTGAAAAAATATCATGGAGTCTCTAGAGAAGAAGAAGTTTTATTGCAAATTAATAATATGTACAACAACAGCATTTTATGTGCACATGAGCGCCATACCCGGTTTGTAGCCGTTTTCGCCCATCAACCAATGGCAATCATTTATCATGACAATATTTTAGATTCCATTGGTTGTGGACGCGGCTTTACAGCACCGGGTGCCGCTCATGGCAACATAAATAAACACTTTATAAATTTATTGTGTACATTCTGTCTTTCCCAGCTCTTAAAGCTATACAAACAATTTACATTTTATATACTAGACCAAAACCTACGAATATTTACAATTAGTGATGAGGTGAGATTGGGTTTAGTGAGATATGGATTTATTTATTATTAATTACAGGAAAGCTACATGAAAAACCTGCTCTAGTGCTTGATCTTAAAACTAAATGAGTGACGGTGTAGCTATATACAATGCGGTCATGCTAATTTATATTTATATAATTGGTGATTGAATGGAATGATTATAATGTTTAATGGGCTATGTGCTTACTGTCTAGTGAATGACGAATGGGTTACAGTGCTGTTATGCTTATTTACAATATAGTTGTGGTTTATGTGATGATTGTAATGTTTAGTGAAGTATGTATTTATATTCTAGTGAATGATTGGTGGTGTTTGCAGCGCGGCTATGATATATATTATTTACAGTGTGTGATTAAATGAGTTGTTAGTGTGGGATGTAGTGATTACTGCTGAGCACGCTGGGTGAAAATGGGTAGCGACTGATATGGTAATGGATGTTTTAATGTGATTTGTGTGTTGTGTTGTCTTGTGTGTGTGATATTTTTTGTGTATGTGTTTGATTGTGGTAGTGTTGTGTGAAATTTTTGTGATATGATTTGAGTGTATTCGTGTATTGTTGGTATTTGTGTTTGTTCGTGTAAATCTACGATTCTTGTGTATCTGTCTGCGCCTATGACAAGACGTAGACATCTGTTTTGGAATCGCTGTATAGGCAGGAGAGCTGATTGTGATGCGGACGCCCACGCTGGAACTGCGTACATGAGAATGGGGCGGATGATTGATGTGTAAATAAGTCGTTTGTTCTTGTATGTCATTTGGCTGTTTTCGTTGATGAGTGGATACAGTGATCGAAATACTATGGCAGCTTTGCGGATGGAGTTTTTGATATGTTTTATATGGAATAGGCGTGGTTCAAGGATGTAACCGAGATAGTTCACAAATGGTGAAGGTGCGATTTTGTGATTATGGATTTTTAATGGGGTGTATATTTTAGTATTGGTGAATTTGCGAGTGAATGTAATGGTTTCAGTTTTAGTATGATTGATATGGATCTTCCACTTCTCCCAGTATGGCATGAGGATGTTGATATGAATTTGTAGCTGTTTGTTGGCGACCTCGGCACTATGTGAACTCGCGTACAGTGCCGTGTCGTCAGCGTACAGCGCTGATTGGGTTTGTGGGAAGGTGGGGAAGTCTTGGAGGTACAGGGTGAACAGTACAGGGCCAAGGCAACTGCCCTGAGGTACCCCTGCTGCTAAGGGGTAGGGGGTGGAGATGGAGGAATTTAGTTTCACTGAGGATGTTCGATTGGAAAGGTATGAATTTGTTAGTAATATTAGTGATGTAGGGAAATTAGCACGAATCATTTTGTATATTAGCCCTGGTTGCCATACTTTATCGAAAGCCTTTTCAATGTCTAACAGGCCATAACTGTGACCTTCTTTTTGTTATAATTTGTGCTAATATCGGTCACGATTCGTGCTATTTGTTGAGTAGTGTAAAGTTTGGGTCTAAAACCAAACTGAAAATGAGGAATGAGGTTAGTCTTGTTAATATGTTTATTTATGCGGGTTAGTATGATTTTCTCGGTTACTTTGGATAGGGTGGATAGTAGGGAAATAGGGCGGTAACTTGAGGGTAGTTTAGGATCTTTGTTTGGCTTGGGAATGGGAACAACATGGGCGGTTTTCCAGGATGCAGGGAAGTGATGGCGACGAATGATTGAATTGATTATGTATGTGAACTTTACTATTGCTTTTCTGGAGAGGTTCTTGAGGACTATGTTCTGGATATGGTCGGGATCGGGAGCTTTTTTATTAGGAAAGGATTTAATGGCTTCTAGGATTTCAGTAGGTTTGGATAGTAATTTGGAGAGTTGACGAGGGTTAGGTACAAAGGGCTGGTTAAGGAAATTAAGGGTTTCTTGGACAATGGATTCTTGTTCGGGAGTGTTGGTGAGATCTAGGACATGGACGCGCTCGAAGGTTTCAGCAATTGCTTCCGCCTTCTGCTTGTCCATGAAAAGGATGGAGTTGTTATGGAATAATTCAGGGATGGGTTTATGGGGCTTTTTTAGGTTGTGTGTCAGTTTCCATAGTGATTTGTCGTTAGGGTTTAGTGATTGTAGTTTTGTCTGCCATGAATTATTTCTAAATATTTTGATTTGTTTTTGTATGTCCTTGTTTATGTCGTTAAGTGTTTGTCTGTGGATAGGGCTACGGGACTGCTGCCATAGTCTTCTCACACTTTTCCTCCGTGCGATGAGATGTACAATGTGTGTCGGTAGTTTGTCCTTGTGAGGCTTGAGTGTGATGGCGCGCGTATGTTTGTCTAAAGCAGCTGTTATTGCTTGAGTCAGTTCATTTACCTGTGTGTCGAAGTCGTGTGTTGTGTTTATGAATGGATTGATGTGTATGTGTGAGTCGAGTGTAGTCCTGAATTCGCGCCAGTTTTTTTGCGAATAGATGCGTGCTGTGTGAAAATATGAATGAATATGGTGTTTACTAATTTTGCTATGAATGGGAAGATGATCTGAATTTAACTCGTTGACTGTCGTGAGATTGGTGATGTATTAGATGTTTTTATGAAGGATGAAATCGATGGTGCTTGGGGTTCTGCCTGATACTGGGTAGTGTGTGGGTATAGGCGAGTGAAGATGTATGACATTGTGTGAGTGAATGTATGAATAGAATGTGTAACCGTTGGTGTTGGGCTCTACGCAGTTCCAGCTCGGATGCCTCGCGTTCCAATCGCCCATTACAATGACTTTCCTGCCTTTGTTAAAAAGTGTATTTATGTCGCAATGTGTGAAATGATTTTTTGGATTGTTGTAGATGGCAATGATGTGCGTGTTGTCTGCAAGTTTGATACATTCTATGGTTGTGTGAGGTAGGGTGATGCGTGTATATGGGATGTCGTGTTTGACCAGCACGGCGACGCCGCCGGCTGGCACATGAGTTTGATGAGGGCGATCATGACGGTGAATTGTGTAACCTTTTATTGTGAATTTGTGTGCGGGGGTGAGGCGTGATTAGCTGATGAGCATGATATGGACGTTTTGTTTATGGAGAAAATGAATGAGCTCTGCTTTTTTATGGAAGATGCCGTTTGCGTTCCAGGAGTATATGTTAGTCATTGATTATATGTTGGCGGCTGCATACTGGTTTGGGGGCAGTATTGTTGTCCGTTGTTGTTGTTGTCTCTGCGGCAACGGGGGGAAATGCGGATTGGCCACTGGCTGGTGGTGGAGGCGGGACCCTGGCCTGCTGGCTGGCGGCTCCAAACGTTCACGGTGGGTAGTGGCGCTGACACATACCTGGGAGCTGGCTTCTGGGGCTCACGTCGGGCGTTGCGTTGTTCCAGTTTAAAGAGGTAGACTGGGCAGGTCACACTGTTGGCCGGGTGTGCGCTCCCGCAGTTGGCACACTTTGCGGGTGTGGTGTTGTCTTTCTGGCAATCTCGTGTTTGGTGGTTTTCCGCACATTTGAGGCACCTCGGATCCCTGCCGCAGTTGGAGGTGGCGTGGCGCCACATTTGGCATCGGTGGCATTGTGTAATTAACTTCTTGTTCCTGTGCCGCTCCCAGGTGATGCGCGTATGCATTAAGTAACGCACGTCCCTCTGGAGGCTGGCCAGGGTCACTTGCGATGTCGTCACAACCAAGAATAGCGGCCTGAAAGTTGTTGACATTCTATAAGTTTTCTGTATGTTTATGTGAAATTCATTATGTATCGCACTCGACGCTTCATCGGGCTCCGGGTCACTGTCTAGTCCCCGGAGCACGAATGCGTGCGTTTTTTCGTCAGCGTCAGTGTATGTATGGTGTTCTAATCGTCTGTCATTAAATGTGTTTATTAATTGTTTCTTGTCGTCGAGTGAGTCTAGGTAAAGGTTAGTGTTATTTTTGGTGTATTTAAGTGTGAAACCGTGTTTTATTGTATTTTTTAAAGTGTTAATGAAGTCATTATGGTTAGTAACTTTTCCCTTTATTATGACGGGAGCCGGTGGCTTCGGCTTAGTGTTCGATGCATTGGGGGTGTGGGTTGGTGCGTCGTCGTCTTCTTCGTCGTCCGTTGTGATGTCCGAGTCGGCTTGGGCCGCTAGCGGCCCGTATCTGTTGCGCGTGGGTGTGGCTGGTCCGGCTGTGTCCTCGATCCTCGCTCTCCGCGTCAGTGTTGCCAGATTTGAACTTTGTAATTATCGTACCTGCACAGGAAAAATTATCGTTTTTTAAATTAAATTATCGTACTCATAGAAAATATCCTATAAAATAAATAAATTATATGTTCTATAAATTTATATTTCTAACATTTTCTTCTTAAAACTGTCATTATTAATATAAATTTAATAATTCGTTGTCAAGTTGACATTGACGTTTATATGTCAAATACATTAAGTGGTTATGTTAATTTCATAAGTTTTATGGTTCATAAAGCTAAATATTTTATAAACTTATCCTTACATTGTGTCGAAAAAGTACATTCATCATCAATTTTTTGCCAATCTTTAAAGTCTGCCATTTTTTTAACAAAGTAATAACCATAAACGACGTACTAAATTTCAACACAACAATACTCGCGTAATACACAGTACAAGAAACAACCAGGGGAAATACCTGTTTAGGAATATCGGATGCTCTGGCTCGGGCCTTTACGCCGGCAAAGTATTATATAACATTGCAATTCATACAATACATACATGTATGGAGAGAATAAATAAAAAATTATATGAAAAAAAAAAAATTATGATAAAAAATGGTTGACGTTTCAAATTATCGTACATATGCGTACGATAATGGGTATTTCATGTATTATCGTACCCGAATTGAAATAATCGTACAAGTACGATAATTATCGTACGTCTGGCAACCCTGCTCCGCGTCCTCTTTCGTTGCGGCTTGGAATTACCGCTCCCGCCAGCCATGTTGGAAGTGGTGGGGATTAGGTTCGTCTCCGCGGTTGGATTTGCGCTAGCCGCTCGCTTGCGTGTCGCAGCGATCGCTGAGCGCGCGTTGACTGCCTTACCGGCAGTAACCAGCATTTTTAGGCGGTCTAAGTTTTCCTCCGCCTTTGACATGGCGCTGTCTCGCGCCACGTTTTCTTTTGAAAATGAGTCGCAGATCTGGCCCACTTTCTTTTTGAAACATGGAGTCTCGATTTAACCAAGTCAGCTACCGAATACGTTTCCATGATTATTGTTTTTAGTAAGTTATAAGTAATAACTGTCAAGTAGCATTATACTTTCGTAAATATTTCAATAATAATGCATTAAATTGGGATTATTTAGATACTCTTCGATGCCAAATTAAATAATCTTTCTAACCATATCAAAAACTCCCACTATACTCTTGCGGGACAGATAATATTTGAAAAAAACTGTTTTCCCATGTTAATCGCCTATGTCACGGTTTTCATTGTTCACACTATATATATATATATATATATATATATATATATATATATATATATATATATATATATATACAGGGGGTTCGAAAAATAGACAAAATTTGGAAAATATATTAATCAAACCAAAACAAAAAATAATCCTAATATATCCATGTTCGGAAACGAACCCTTTCGGAATAAAACACTCTTTTGTTTGAATTTTTAACTTTATTTTTAGTAATGTTTTTTACTCTCAAAATTACAATAGTTACGTTAATACTTGTAACTTGTTTAATCGCGTTTCCTTAGCAACTGTTATAATTTGTTGTCAGCCTTAATTAAATTATTTTCACATTGTTTAGAAGCTTTTCTATTAATAATGAACAGTTATACAAACTCAGAATTAGCCGACATGCATTTAATGTACGGATGTGCGCATGGTAATTCGCGAGCAGCTAAACGTCTCTATGGAGAATTATTTCCCAATCGAAGGCAACTAGGCAGAAAAATGTTCGTGTCCATCGTCGTCTTCGAGAAAAAGGAACATTCATGTTGGAGACTGTCAATAGGGGTAGGCCTAGAACTGCCTTAACACCTGATGTTGAAGAAGAAATTTTGGATCTTGTTGCCGCGAATACTTGTGTAAGCACTAGAGGAGTAAGCAGTGTTGCCGCCAGGTGTTCAAAAATTGTACTAGATTACAGTTTAAAATTGTACTAAATTGGATTCAAGTGTACTGACGCGGGAAATTTAAACATTTGAAATAAAAATGTCAAAAAACTTATATTTATATTCTTCTATTGCAAAAATAAATAAAAAACAAAAAACATTTATTTATATCCTAAATAAATAAAACAGCCTTTATCATTTTTAAATATAAATATTAATATTTTCAAATTTTTTTGCATTCAATAAGTATTTTTTAATGCTCAAAATATTAGAAATTGTAATAGTAACTAACTAAATTTAGGGTTTTTCTGGTTACTAATACCTTGAATAAAGGAACCGCGAATTTTAAAATTATTACCAACGCAGTTCCATCTAATTGTGGTGTTGCAATCTACTATTTAAAACTGACACTTCCTTCAAAGTGAATTATCGCGCGATATTCGATTTCCAATGTATTTTATTTTTAATAATGATAATAAAAATGTCATAACTTGCCAAATTTACAAATTGTACTAGATTCCTTAAAGAGGTACTAGTGTACTAAAATAATTTTCATTGTACTAAATCTAGTACATTTGTACTAAAAACGGCAACACTGGGAGTAAGTAATACTTTAGAAATTTCACACTCATTAGTGTGGGGTGTCCTGAATGAGCAACTCCTGCACCCTTATCACCTTCAACGCGTGCAAGGTCTGTCTCCGAATGATTATGCCCTAAGATATAATTTTTCCCAATGGTTAGCACAGAAAGTTGCTATAAATCCTAATTTTTTGAATTTGTTACTTTTTACTGATGAAGCCGGTTTTAATAGAAATGGAATAATCAACTTCCATAACAACCATCTATGGGCAGAAGAAAATCCTCATGGTATTATACAAAGCAGACATCAACAGCATTTCAGTGTTAATGTATGGACTGGTATTGTTGCCGATGAGTTGTTAGGACCTTATTTTTTGCCTAACAGATTAACGGGAAATTTGTATCTACATTTTCTGGAAATTGATTTACCAAATTTATTGAAGAATGTTTCACTATTCACACGGCATCATATGTGGTTTATGCACGACGGGGCGCCTCCACATTTTAGTCTCCAAGTAAGACAATATCTTCAAAATTTATTTCGTGATCGGTGGATAGGCAGAGGTGGTCCAACTACTTGGCGTCCACGTTCACCAGACTTGAATCCGCTTGATTTTCATTTTTGGGGTCATTTAAAGAGCTTAGTTTATTCGACGCCCATTAATAACGTAGAGGATTTGCGGAAAAGAATCATAGACTGTTGCAATAGTATAAGACAAAAACCAGGAATATTCGAACGTGTTCGACAATCCATGAGAAGACGTCTAGAATGTTGCATGCAAGTTCAAGGAAGACATTTCGAACAACTATTGTAATTTTGAGAGTAAAAACCGTTACTAAAAATAAAATTAAAAATTCAAACAAAAGAGTGTTTTATTCCGAAATGGTTCGTTTCCGGACATGAGTATATTAGGATTATTTTCTTGTTTTGGTTTAATTAATATATTTTCCAAATTTGGTCCCCTATTTTTCGAACATCCTGTATATACAGGGTGTCCCATTTAAGTTACGAATACATTGGTATCTCGAGAACCGTAAGAGCTACGAGGTTGGTTAAATTAGACAAAAGTTTCCCCATTAGGAGGCTATTTTAATGGTGTTTTGTTATTTGCGAAAAAATGCATAGGTCACTAGATACAGGTGAAAATGTAAATTTCGTGATTTTCTTTTTTTGCTTATAACTTTGTTATATGAAATAATACGAGATTCTGGTTTGCACTTTCTTAAGGCACTTTTGTATGGTGAATTTGCAGAAGTTCTCAAATTTTTTTTATATCTAACCATTTACGAGTTACTGATAGCAACTTTTATTTTTCATATGGAGGTCGTATTAAGCTATGGCATTTTTAAATAGAGATTTTTTTTTAGCTTTACAATGATATAAAACAATAATAATTTATTTTTATAATTAACAGAAAAATTAACAAAAATTGTTATTTATACTAAAATTAAATTGAAAAAAGTAAATTGAAGGTTGTTATGGAAACAACAAACAACAAAAAAGTGCAACAATTGAATTTCTGAATTTTACTTGACAGTAGTAGATTGTCATTAAAAAATACTTGTTTGATATTTGGATAGACTGCTAGATTAAATTTATTTTAAAAATTTAACAGTGCAGATACTCAGATTTTATTTTTTTCTGTATGAACCGTAACAGATATCACAAATTACACAGAGAAACAAAAGTTTACTATTGAATGTATCTTTCTGAAGAAAAATAAATTCACGTTTTCGGCATTGCCATTAAAAAGATACGGTCTAATTTATGTTGGGAGACCTAAGTTTCATACACTAGTGGTTCACTAATAATAACAAGTATCACCTTAAAAGATGAATTATAACCATATAAACTATCATACCAAATTTCATCCAAATGGAACAAAGCGTCCGATTATTATAAGCAAAATTATTTTTTTTTTCGAAGAACTTTGAAGCAGATTTCTGGCTAAATGGTACACTTTCCGGTAGAAGCAAGTTTGGTTAAATCGTCTTATTTTAGTCTCAGGAATCTATGGTTAAGCCATGTCCCCCTATTTAAGAGACACTCTGTATATATATATATATATATATATATATATATAAATTGAAATAAATTAATTAAATATGAGTATTTCATTTCGTATTCACCGCGCGAATCGTCACTGTAACATGAAATATTGACTACTTGCGTCCGTTCACACCGCGTTACATTCCCCTCGCCACTAATACAAGTTTATGCTCTCTTCATATGTTACTCCTTCCTCCAAGGTTATAACACAATCTCTCTCTAGGGCGCATTTACAATAGAGTTTATGACAACATTGACTTTTAAGGCCGTGGTCACACTGAACAATCGACATCGATCGAGCACGATCGCGCAAAAAAACAAACCTGAGTTTATCAGTGCACATGGTCACAGAACGTGCATCAACGGCAATAGCACAAGATCGTGTGCCGTCGACTTGTTTGATATATCAAACTTATTTGATTTTTCGTACGACAGTCGAAGCCATTCGATGGTACCAGACATGCACAGTGCTTTGTGCTCTTTCTCAGTGAATAAGAATAAATTCTGACAGATTATAACTTTTAACATTTTAACCTGTTGAGTTGTTTTCCTTACCAAAATTACAGAACAGTGGAATTTCAACGAGATTAATAAATAAATAAATAAAATTATAAATAAGACTTTACGGTTGGTGTACACAGCTTCTAAAATAAAACGTAAATTAACATCAACTGTCATGTAATATATTCATAATTAACAGGCAATGATGGCAAATTCATACCATTTAAAGCACTATACGCAATCATACGAACATTTATCTTACGATAGGTTTTTAAAATTATATTTAAATTGAAATCCTTTTGCTAGACCATAAATTGACAGCTCAAATGACAGTTGTTAGTATGTGTTTATTTTTGTGTAAAATATTTAACATTTGCAAATCCATATGTTTATTTCTTATGTTTAATTTTATTTTCGAGAGGTGTAAACACTCATAAGACTCTATTGTTTATATTTTTATTTTTATGTATAATTTTATTTTTATTTTCGGAGCTGTGAATGAGGCGTAAAAGTTGTAAGTTGACTTGACAACAAACAACATATGCAAAAATACCACCAACATTTATTGGAAAAGCCGCGGTAATTTTAAAAGTGACATTTCATTTCTTAGCACTCAATCATACTCGATGAGGCAGTGTGACCACTCACAAGAAAAAGCGGTTGATGGTAGTCGATGCACGTGCATCGATGGATTGCTGCAGTGTGACCGTTACTACTCACCGATCGGCCAACACCATATCATAAATTTTATCGATGATTTGTAGAATAATGACTTTCAGTTTTAGTTAACCGGATTTCATATTTTGTAGATCTAGGATCAAAACTTATTTTGTCAAGTCTTTGTCTTTGCCCACAGTCCACCGGAATAATTTACTTATACATTGCATAGCATTATAACCATTCTCTTCAACGTGTTTTCAGATTGTTATTAACAGAGCTACTACGTGACTACATTACCCTAATGTCGACTGTTTGCGGTTACAAACATTCTTTTAATATTTCCAGATTTCATTGATATGTGAACAATTGCATTATAAGTATTTTGTTTAAAAGAAGCTTTACCTTTACTTTTTACAATATAATTATCACCTGTATACAGTCCACAAGAATGTCTACATGTCCACTATCACAGTACTGTTGCTCTCGTCGGACTGGTTTCTTTGTAATAGAATAATCAGGAACACTTTCTACAGTGTAGTAATAAATGTGCCCTTGTTAAACAAACATTATGGGAATGTTTTTTTGATGTAAATTTATTCCAGTTTTCAGCTGATAGTTCTTTGGCATTTGTGCAATCAAGTGTACCTGAATTATTATTGTTATTGTAGATCACCTCAAGCCATTTTCCCTTGTCAACACTCACATCAATATCATTTGTACGGCCAGCATTTAAGCAACTAATAACCCTATTTGAAAGACATTTATTAGAGATAAACAAGTATCATATACAAATTCAATAAAATTCTAAGCTCTGAATAAGAACAGCCTTTTTCCTGGTTTTTGGCAACCCTCTGTATTCTAGCCACCGTTTTATGAATTGACAGCTTTCCTAGTTGTAGGTACGATAAACTGTACTCATATAAAAATTCAGTCTCCAGGTGGAGAGGACCCAGAAATATTTAGAAATAGAAAAGGTTACTTTTCCATATTCGTGCAAGCTGTTTGCAGCGCAAAATTAAGAGTGTTAAATACTATTACATGGTGGCCCGGATCAGTCCATAATGCAACAATATTTAATAATAGTAATTTAAAAATTCAGTTCGAAACCGGTGTCTGTGGAAACAGTATGCTTCTGGGAGATAGTGGCTATCCATTAAAGAAATACCTTCTCACGCCGCTTTTACATCCTATCACACCCGCTGAACAATTATTTAATGAAGCCCATATTCGAACGTATAATACCGTTGAAAGATTATTTGGAGTTCTGAAGACAAGATTTCCTGTTTTGCCGTATGGGTTAAAGTTGGAAACAATAATGACAATAATAGTTGCAACAAGTATATTACACAGCAAAGAAGTAGAAGTAGGAGAAGACAACCCATCTCTCCCAGAAGATATTAATCAAAACAATTTAGACAATCTTATTACACGAGGTTGGATTCCAGTTCAACCTTTAGCATTAGTCCCTAATGAAAATACTGGACTTCAAGTGCGCAACAGTTTAATACAAAATTATTTTAATCGTTTATAATTCATTAATTCTTTATTCTTATAAAATATAATTCTGGAAAAAATCTAATAGTTTTTTTATTTATATCACATCAATTTCTTCAACTGTATTTCCTTTATTTCGATATCCAATTCTAAACTTTTTCTTTTTAAATCAAATTCGATTTCTTCTCTATTTTGTCTTCTTTTTGTGTCAACAAATGTGTCTCTCTGTAATTTCGCTAATTCTAATTTTATTTTAATCAATTCAGCATACTGACTTCGTTGTTCGGATGGCCTACGTCGCTCTATCCACTTTTCATTGGCTGATTTAGTTTTCAAATTTGTTGCTTTATGATTGCCCCATTCAACAGGATTTTCTGTCATTCTGTAAATATAAGAAATCGTTTTTAGACATCAAATATGTGTTGCTTTTCTATTGATCCATCATGCTATTTAAATGATATCAAACATATTTTTTTAATATTAACATTAAAAATATATTTTCTAGTATAAAGCAAAATGATGTGCCAATAATTACGTTAAACTTATGAGAAAAACATACGTCCAGAATTATTTCAGTTTCTTCAGACATGGGCGCGGACACGCCGAGAGTGTAGTATTGTTAACATTTAAATTAAATGCCGTCATTGAAGATCCTGTTTCGTCAACTTTTGAAGAAGCAACGTTTTTTATTCCTCAGTATAATTCGGTGCGCATTCTCTTATAGACATGGTAGACAGTTACAGATAATGAAAACAGCACTCAAAAAATTCAGTACATACACACACACACTCACATATATATATATATATATATATATATATATATATATATATATATATATATATATATTAAACTTAAATTGTAGAACTATAAAATATGAAAAAGACGGAAGAAATTTATTATTATATTGACATAACAAAAATCATTAATATAATATTTACAAAACATTTTCTTGACGACCAGCGCCAAGTATTTATATTAAAGAGTAACAATAAAGATATAGCGGCTAGATGCCGGGACATTACATTATTCTTCCCCTAGAAAAAGGATTAGAAATAAGTGGCCTAAGGGTTTAATGTGAAAGAACTAATCGAGCTATTAAAGTAAGCTGGTTTTAGGCGATCGATGGAAATTGTTTCTAATTTTTCATTTAGAATAATTTTAAAAAATTTATTGTAACGTTTCACGACCTTGAACGGGCCGTCGTAAGGTTTTTGTAAAGGAGGACCTATTGCATTGTTTTTTACGAAAACATGCGAAGTACGAAATAGGTCTGGGTTGACGTAATACTTTTGAGAACTAATTTTCGGAAAGCTGAAAGAAAATTTGTTGATGTAATCTTTTAGTTGTTGCAAATAAAAAGGTATTTCTGAATCTGGTAATATTTTTGTTTGTTTTGGAACTGGCACGCGTAGGGAAGTTCCGTAAACCAGTTCGGCCGAAGAACATTTAATAGGCTCTTTGTATGCTGTGCGTAAGCCTAATAAAACAAGAGGTAGATAATTTTACCATTCTGAGGGATTGTTGTAAGTTTTTAAGGAAGTTTTTAGTTGCCGATGGAATCTTTCGATCAATCCGTTCGCTTGAGGGTGATAAGCCGTTGTATTTATGTGTTTAGTTCCCAATAGTGACAATAAATTTCTAAATAGAGCAGATTCAAACTGTTTACCCCTATCCATAGTAATGACAGATGGGCAGCCGAATCTAGACACCCATGTAGTAACAAGAGCCTTAGACACTGTTTCTGCGGTGCAATCTTTGACAGGCACGACTTCGGGTCAACGGGAAAAATGATCAATACATGTTAGAACACTAGAATAACCATTTGAAAGAGGGAGATGTACTAAATCGATATGAACCTTTTCAAAACGGAAATTTGGTTGAGAACAAGGGGTAATTACAGACTTGGTATGTTTAGTTACTTTTGATGATTGACAAGTTAGACAACTTTTTACCCAATTTTGAATATCTTTATTCATGCCAAGCCAAACAAATTTAAAGCCAATTAACTTAATGGATGCTTTAATTCCAGGATGAGAAAGTGAATGTAAAAGATTGAATATTTGTTGACGGAATTGTTTTGGAATATATGGTCTGGAAGTTCCTCTCGAAATGTCACATGACAAGGTAAGGTTGGAATCTGGAATTTTGACATTTTGAAATTGTAAATTGGTTTTCCTTGACTGTATTAACATTTTCAGTTGACTGTCTTGTTGTTGTGCTGAAGCTATGTTAGAATAATTAATTCTAGTATTTAAATGTAAAGCATGTATTCTAGATAGTGCGTCAGCTACTGCGTTGTCCTTGCCGGAGATGTGTTTAATGTCATTCGTGAATTGAAGTATGAAATCGAGGTGTCTAATTTCTCGAGGTGAATAAGTGTCAGATATTTTCTTTGAAATGTAAGTTAAAGGTTTGTGATCTGTAAAAATTGTAAAATTTCTACCTTCAATAAAATAACGAAATTTTTTGACAGCTGAGTAAATTGCTAATAGCTCTCGGCCAAACGTGCTGTATTTCTTTTCAGCTGAAGATAAAGCTCTAGAGTGGAATGCTATAGGTACCCAGTTATTGTTTATAAATTGTTGTAAAGTAGCCCCAATACCAGTGTCAGAGGCGTCTACCATTATGGATGTTTTGGCGTTATGTTTCGGAAAAGAAAGTGTCATATTATTAGCCAGTTTGTGCCTAATTTGGTGGAAAGCAGTTTTGGCTTCTCGAGACCAAGAAATTTCTATAGAACTATTGGGCTTATTAGTTAAAAGGTTGTTTATTGGTTATTTGCACAGTTTGAAATAAAACGATGGTAAAAATTAATTAAACCTAAAAATTCCCTTAATTTCCGTTGAGAATTGGGTAAAGGAAAATTTAAAATAGCATCAATTTTGTCTTTTAGAGGTTCTATACCCTTTGAAGAAATTTTATGTCCAAGAAATTCGATTTCTTTGACACAAAATTGACATTTGTTTTTATTGATTAAAATGTCATATTGTTTAAGTCTGTCAAAAATTGTATTCAGGTGTTGTAAATGTATTTCACGGGATTCACTGGCTATGAGAATGTCGTCAATATAAGCGAAACAGAAATCTAAACCTTTTGTTACTTCATTGATAAAACGTTGAAAGGTCTGTGCACTATTACGCAAACCAAAAGGCATGACTAGATATTCAAATAAACCAAAAGGGGTAATGATTGCAGTTTTAGAAATTGATTCTTCGTCCATAGGCAGCTGATTATAGGCTTTAACTAAGTCTAATTTGGAGAATATGATTTTACCATGTAAATTGGCTGTAAAATCCTGAATATGGGAAATTGGGTACCTATCTGGGATAGTAATAGCGTTCAAGGCGCGATAATCACCGCAAGGTCGCCATTCCCCGGCCTCTTTCTTTTTAACTAAATGTAAAGGTGAGGCCCAGTTACTGGACGATGGACGGATCATTCCCATCTTTAACATTTTATCAAATTCCCTTTTTGCAATTTGTAACTTATCTGGTGCCAAACGTCTAGGGCGTGCAAATACAGGAGAACTATTAATAATAATAAAATGTTTAACATTATGAGAAATTCTGCGTTGCGGATTGAACTAATTTGTCAAAGTAGGAAATTTCGATAAAAGTAGTGAAATATCATCTGACGTATAAGTTTTATTTGAGTTAACTGGAACAGAATTATTTTGTGTTGATTCAGAAATAATGGTGTTAATTTGGGAATTTTGAATAACACGATTGGAACTTAAATCAAATAATAATTTATAATGTTTAAGAAAATCAGCACCGATAATTGAATGTTTGACATTAGCTATAATAAATTTCCAACTAAATTTATTTTTCAAACCAAATTCTAAAGTCAAATTTTTTGTCTCATAGGTTTGGATTAAAGAATTATTAGCAGCTTGTAAAGTTAAATTTTGTTTTGATCGTCTTTCACATAATGAAACCCTGAGAACATTTACTTCTGCTCCGGAATCCACTAGGAAGCGATAATAATAATATATTTTTTTATTCCTTGTGATCATTTGTACATGATATGGAAATAGTCAAACATTATTATACAAAGTACATACATATATGAGTTATACTAATGTGTAAGAAGAGATGACTTTAATTAGACATATATTCTTCAGTTGAATAGAAACATTTATTAATTAGGTAATGTTGTAATTTTTCTTTGAATTTTTTTATTTGACAAATTGTTTTGATGGTATCAGGTAATTTATTGTAATAAAGTGCCCCTATGTAATAAATGTTTTTTTCAAACATAGTAGATCTATGGTGTTGTAATATTAATTCATGTTTATTACGTGTGTCATATGTGTGATAGTCGCAGTGTTTTTTGAAATTGTTGAAATTTTTTTTACAAAAATTAAAACATTGTATATACACATGGGAAAGTTAATATTCTTAGTTCAATGAAAGTTTTTCTGCACTGTCACACCATGACAGACCAGACATATAGCGCAGCGCTGTTTTCTGTGTTACAAACACTCTAGAGGCCTCTGTGGCTGAACCCCAATATATAATGCCGTAGTTAATTAAAGAATAAAATTTAGTAAAATAATATGATTTGACAGTATGCGTATTAACAACATCTGCCAGGCGCTTTATGGCATAACATACAGTATTGAGTTTATGACAAATATATTCAACATGCACGTTACAAGTCATGGATTCATCAATCATTATACCTAATAATTTTGTACATTTCGTTTGCTGTAAAGATTTTCCGTTACACTTTATCAAAATGCTTGCACTATTGTCTGGCCTATTACAAAATTGTATGTCCCGAGATCTTGTCCGGTAAATAAAGAAGACGTGAAGATGAAGTAACGAAATTATTGCTGGAAATTGATGGTAATGATAGTTTTTTTTTTAAAAAACGAATTATTACAATATTGATTGCGAATCACCTTTGAATTATCAATAAATTTTCCTTGACAAGGGGGAACACATTTCTTCGCCTTGGCTCCGAAGTTGAGATGGTACCAACAGAGTGAAGACGATTTAGGTGCTAGAGCCGTAACTTGATGTTTAAGTTCTTTTAATTCCTGTGATAACTTTTGTAGAGTAACCAAGTCTTGATTGATTGAAGAAACCGAAAGTTGGTTAATGCTTGCAATCTTATCAGCGACTTCTGCCTTTTCTTCTAAAGAAGAGTTGACTAACGAAGAAAGAATAACCTGTGTATTGGTTGGCAACTTTTGGAGGAAAAGTTCTTCAAGAATTGTGTTATCCAGAGATTTAGTGCTGATTAGCTGCTTCATGAAACGTAGAATTTGTGTAGGTTTCATGTCTCCATCAAAAGTTAGATTTAATAGTTGCTGTAATTTTTCTTTCTCAGACGAGCCGATTCGCTGAATTAAGGCATTCTTGATGGTTGTGTACGGAGTATCGTCTGGAGGTGCAACTATGATATCCCTAACTTCCTTAGCATATTGTGAACTTAAGGAACCAATGAGCTTGTGAAATTTCGAGAACTCACTAGTTATCCTTTGAGAAACGAATATGGCTTCCAGCTGTGAGAACCATAATTCGGGATCAGCGGGCCAGAATTCAGGTATTTTAAAAAGTAAGGTGCGAGTAGTTAGTTCGGGGTCACCAATGTAAAAATATATTAAACTTAAATTGTAGAACTATAAAATATGAAAAAGACGGAAGAAATTTATTATTATATTGACATAACAAAAATCATTAATATAATATTTACAAAACATTTTCTTGACGACTAGCGCCAAGTATTTCTATTAAAGAGTAACAATAAAGATATAGCGGCTAGATGCCGGGACATTACATATATATATATATATATATATATATATATATATATATATATATATATATATATATATATATATATATATATATATATATACGAGGTCTGATGAAAAAATACGGTGAAAGAATTTTTAGAGCCGAAACTGATGATGCTACATCCATTTCATGTTATATGCCCGATAGACCAGAAAAATGGGCAAATGGCTTCCTTCTTAATCACGATAATGCGCCGTGCCACACGTCGCTTCTGATTCGCGAGTTTTTGGTTGAGAAAAATCTTCCTGTTTGTCCTCATCCACCTTGCTAGCCAGTTTTAGCACCATGTGATTTCTGGCTCTTCCCAAAAATAAAAACCGTGCTAAAAGGAAAACGTTTTGACACCATTCGTGACATTTAGATAGCCACGAAAGAGCAGCTGAACGCCCTTTCAATAGAAGCCTTCCATATATATATATATATATATATATATATATATATATATATATATGTATATATATATATATATATTGTGACGATTTGCAACGTCACTGGTTTATATTGTGACAAATTATTTTCTTAGTAAAATCACTAAAATCTCCGAACAATTTTTTCTGTGGTCGCAGCGCTAAATGAAACGGTAGACCCCTCGCTCATTTGTCTGTTTATTGCTGTTTAGTTCCCGCTGTCGCCGCAGTTGAAATAGTTTATTACTTTATTTATTATTAAATTGTATACTGACAATATTTTGAATTTATTTCAGTTACTATTTTATTTAATGGTATTTTCAAAATTTATTGTGAACTTTTATTGTTCGGTTACTCTGAAAATTATTTCGTCAAATTAGTTATTAGTTCGCATATTTTACGATAGGAGCTGGCTATAAAAGCGATGCGTGACGAGCAATCGGCCTCTTAGTGAGCACGCCGCGGGCGTTTAAGTTTTTTTTTTTTTTTTTTTTGGCCTTTTAGTCATAACTTTGAGTGTTACTTGTGAGTTTTCGTTTAACTCTGTATTCCAAATTTTAATTGTTATTTTTGGTGTTTGCTGAGTCACAGATAGGTAAGTACTCGAAACACATTTTTTGATTCTTGATGAATTAGTTGTTGAGATTTTTCAATATTTTTTTATGGACCACGTGTTATTGTGAGTAGCAGTGGTTTTCTGTGGTTCGAGTAGTTACTTTACAGTGATTGTTTCTTTTTAGCAATAATTTTTGTGAATTTATTAGCTGTTACCTTGATCACAATTTTATGGTTTGCTTTAAATTTGTAACCGAGCTCATATCTAGCACTCACTGTTTCTGTGCTTCAAAATTTTTATTAAATTTTCTTTCGACTTATTTGGATTTAGAATCTTTGTCAAAATTTACGATTTTTTTTTGTAGTCGAAAGTAACGTAGTAAACTGTTTAAAGTACTTTAAACTACTCTACATTGTAGTTTCAGTTCCCCCCGGGTCATCACACCCCTACATTTTGGTATTATCCATGATCGTAATATTCTGTTTAAATTTTATTGAACCTGTTAACCGTTGGTTCTTGGTTATCCCAGTGTCCAGGGAGACACTTACAAATTTTTGCTTAATTTTTATTTTTAGTAATTCTGCTTAAAATTTCGCCCCTTCACCACCCTGTCCCTATCCTGTGTGAACGTGGTGTAAATGGTGCGATTGACGGCCATCTTATGTAATCCTGTTGGATCCACGACTCGGACGATGTTTCCTTTTTTACAGTCGGATTTAATTTTTCTGCGCTACTTTTATTTTTTCGCGATACAAGTCTGTTTTGGGGATGGCCCCGATTTATATTTTTTGGATTTGTTGTGAGCCCCAGCGAGAAAAATTTGACCTTCAGGATTTTAAAATTATTTGAGCGTGGCTTATAAAATCTTTTTGTTTGTGTAATTATTTTTTTTTTCGGCCCCTATTTTGTGTTCGCGATTGAAATCGTCTTGGGGTGGCCCCGTATATTTAGATTTCTTGCGAGTTTTGGCGGAAAAAAGTTGTGTTGAGATTTTGTAAGCGTTTAAAGTAATTTTTCTTTTGGACTGCAGTCAAACCTTTACCCGTGTCCTACTTTGTGACGTTTTGTTTTGTAATGTTTTTTTAATTCATCATTTTTTTACATTTTAGCTTTTGTAAACTGTTTAACTTTTGCAAATTTAAATTACATTTTTTGACTTGTATAACTTCCGGTTGGAGTACAGGAGTTTGAATTCTGTGGTATGATTTTTGTATTGTATCCACACCCTTCAGGTGTCTTTGTAACTCCTTGTGTACAAAGTACTGCGGAGTTTATTTTTGTAGGGAAGTTAGCGGCTGTGGTGGCCGTACTGACTCTTGGTCTGGACGAAGTAGGACGAGTTTCCTCCAGCGACCTCCGAGAAGCAGCTTATTGTCCTTACACGAACTGGCTGATCACCAGGGAGCAGACAAATCCCACAATTGGGTGTATTTTCGGCGAACACAGCGACCGAGGATTTCCTCCATTTTGTCGTTGCTGCTCCATCCAGGACAGTCATCGTTGAGCTTTCCGAACGAGGTGCGCCTGTCCATTGCTCCAAGTCTTGGCCAAGGGCTCAGTGCCGCCATCGCAGTGTTCCACCAGCGTAGCTACACGACTCCCTGTACTGCCTCCCGTACTGGTATATCTTTTGTCATTTTTTTTGCAAAGACTTTTTAAAGAAAATTTTGTAAAATTTTGTTTTCTAAATTAACCAATTCATTTTATTCGTTTGTGTTTCCTCTCGAGTACACCTCTCGAGGCTTATCCCTTTTTAAGGTGTTGGCGCCCCGAAAAGTAAATTTGTGGTATTCAAATTTTGCACAGGCATTGGCCTGGGTCTTTTTGTCAGTTGGGCTACTATCTACCACAAACTTATTCTTCGAACCCCGACCTCGCTCCCGCCCGAAACCCGTGAGTTACCGGTGCTCAACTTATGTGTGTGTGTGATACGGTAAGTAGCCGTTTCTTTTGTTTGTGTCACAATATATATATAAATGTCGTCACATTTGACTTAAGTTATTATACTTATGAAATATGTATTTAAGGGAAACTGGTGCAAACGGCCATAATTGAATTGTCCAATGTCAAACATACAAGAAATGCTATATATATACACACACAAAAAAGTCTCCGTACGACAGTAGTTTTAATGTATTTTTTCACTACTAGCCTAGAAATCCACTATTATTTACCTTTATTTGACATGTTTTTCACTACCGCTTGCTTGTAACCATGGTAACCTAGGTCAATAATAATTTATTATTAACCTTGGTGTATAATGCAAACTGTCACTTTTCAATCAAACTCAAGCCTCCAAATCCAAATATTATTTAACTCATTAAACTCAAGAAAGGTGTTAAGTATATAATTTAAATTTGCCGCTTAATTTTAAATTGACCTACGCTGCCGCCTCGTCCGGCCCCAGCCACTGTGCTGTTTTGGAAAATTTGAAACATGTGTAGATGTATAAATGAATAAATCACTTTTTTTTTGTATTTGTAGGTAAATACATTTCAATAGATTTATTTAAAAATAATAATAATTTAATAAGGCTGCTGACTGTAACAGAACAAAGTGTTTTTATTAAATAATTAAATCAAATTCAAATCAAGGCCCATAAGTGAGGTTATCAAACCAACGCAATGAGCGAAACGTCAAATAAAAACAAATGCAGCCTACTTTGTTTTTGTGAATATTAACAAATAAGTAAAGCAATTAATCATGTCAAAATGATTATTATCAATAAAAAAAATTCAAATAGGATTTATGTGCTAGTACGAGTAGTGAAAAAATAGTATATAAACCACGGTTGAGAAGATCATTATTGACCAGGCGCCTTGTATCCCTCGGTCTGCGCCCTCGGGTTACAATAACGGCGCTGGGTCAATAATGATTATCTTCTCAACCTTGGCGTATAATATACTATTATGAAAAATAGCAGTCTAAAACCCAATATATTTAATTTCCTTTTAATCCAAAATAAAACGCAGTATATTACGTTATTATAAATATAAAATAAACAAATAATTTAATTAATTTATTTGTATTATGGAGTAAACATTGAAAGTATTCATAATTTTATGACAAAATAGACTCGATAACCAAAACATTTAAATAATGAACCATTTATTTATGTTTCATAAAGAAATATAATATTTGGAGGGTTTTCCTTTGGTTTTTCTACCAGTAACTAAGCGATGAGTCATTGAATCCACCAAATTTTTGGTTACCGTTGGCATTATATTCTGCCATTTTACTTGTAATTAATTTTAATTTCTTTTTTGCTTTATATTCTTATTTATTTTATTTCTCAATCTGATTAAAGTCCGGAGACTGTGAGGGATGATTAAGCATATTTTTAATATTATACAGTACGCATTCTCTTATAGAGCGAATTATTTGTCGAATTTTTCTGATGCACGAAATTAAAATTGTCTGTTAAGGCCCTATTTTTCGGCACATTGTTTAAAATTTGTTTTTAAAATGTCGAAGTAACCTTTGCTATCCATAGTTGCAATAATTACTAATTTTCGTACTCCCGCTGAGGAGCTATAGCCCCTAGACATAATGCACAAATATTATGACAGATTTGGAGGTTATATACAGTACAGGATATAGGTTGTTATCACACCTAATTTAATATTTGTAGATTAATTATATATTCTAAACTTACGTTTTAAAAATTTTATTTTTTGTGTTTAATATTGGTAATTTTTAGTTTATTATTTTTCTTTTATTTTGTAGTTAGTAAACAATATTGCATCGTTTTGTTGAATAATGATAAATTTGTCCTGTGACAGTTCATTTAGTTTCAATTTTGTTTATTTAACTCTTAGTTAATAATTTAACCCGAGACGGAAAAACCGCCCCTCTTTGTGTTTTGCATTAAAATAAAACAAATAGTTACAAAAATACACAACAATTTGCGCAAAAACAAGTGATAGTGAACAGTTGTAATAAATTTAGAGTATTTAAGAGGCTTTTATTAGTTTAAAACGTCACAGTAATAATACAACATAAACAATACAATGATATATCATAGATCACTACATTCTCGCTAGTTTTATTTTGATACATAATCTTGTAAGTATCAACGAAGCTCAGTGATTCGTCGAGGGAGTCTTTGGGTGTAGTCTTACGGTGCATGAATTTTCTGAACTTCTGCTATTTATTCAGTCGTAGGTGCAGCCAATGCCTCAACTGTCTGACTTTTATTAGTTAATTTATCTTCAGACTCTGGTGTAGTACTCTGGAATTCTTCGATAGTATCTGCTGGATGGAATTCATCAGATAATACTTTTTGTCTTGAACTAACAAAAATAATCATTTCCCGTTGGGGATACATGTCTCAACAATACTGCTGACTGTCTTCCGACGTATAAGGACATACTGACTATTTGCATCTAGAAGTTCCACTTCAACCAAATCTTTATACTTGCTTCCTCGGACAGAGCGTTTGGTTAAAACAATACCTGGAGATAGAAGCAGGATGGCAGAATATCCCCATTTACTGTTCAAAGTGGAAACTGAAAGAAACGTTCGTGTGGTATGCAGTGTTATGTTTTACATTTTAATAAATAACAATTTATTAATAATTATATTGTATTAATATTTGAATACTGAAAGAGATACAACAATAAATATATGATTACATATCAAGGACATTTCTTCAACAACTGATTCCTTGCGGATGTCGCTGTTGCCCTCTATATTGTGCTGCTGCATGAAGGCCACTTTACACATAACCGTAAAGGCTGTTGCACAGTATGACAACATCCCCTTTTTTTAAATTAAATGTATTAGCAATAAAATCAACTTAACATACATATTACTTGGTCTAATAATCTTTCAGGTAATGCCATTTAATAAGTTATATCAATAATGGCTACCCAATGGTAAAAAGTGTTACGCCAAAAAAGGTGCCTAGCGATACAGAGCCATCTGTCCATAGATACTTGAATTGAAGTCGATATTTCAGAACACTGTATTTTGGTTTTAAAATATGGTTGTAAGAACATGGAAATTAAGTTTGATATTTGTGCGGACATACGCTTTCTATTGAATAAGATATTTACTATGGGTAATAAAATTTTACATTGTAGGGGAATAAACCTTTTGCAACTTATATAGTTTTTTTCTTCAAATTATAAACATATTAGTTTTGATTTTAATTTGGAATTCATTTATTCTGTAAAAGCAGTGGTTATGACAATAATATAAATGAAATCATCAGTTAGTATCAAATGTTTGTTTTTAAGTTATTTTTCTCCTCTTTCATTAATATTTTTTAACTTAGCATTCATATATTTTTGGAAGTTCCTTTTGAATATCTCATTGCGTATATACTATTATATTAATTGGACTGAATGAATTTTGAGTACTAATTTAAGCAAATTAGCAATGAAAATTATAATCTACAATTGTGATTTTTACGTTTAATTATGTTTCGCAATATGTATATTTAAATCCGTTGTATATAGCTTGACTTATTATAAATGGTATTATGATCTATTATATTATTTATTTATTTATTTCCGCTTAACAGGATAATAATTATCCCAATTAGAGAGGGAGAATATAAATATATATATATAGGGTAATTCCGGGAGTGATGGACCACTTTTTTTTAAACACGTATAACTTTTTGAATTTTTAAAATAAAATGAAAAATAAAACACCTCTTTGTTAACCAACCTTTATATTTTTATATTTTATAACAAATAAACACAAAATTCTTTTCTATAATGTTTAATAATTAAAAAAAGAAATGACTTCTCTGGTCCAACTCTCCCATACTATATGGGTGAGTTGGACCACTAATAAATATAATGTATGGGACAGATAGACCCGTATTATTCCTTACAAGAAATTTTCTTTTTTGCATATTTTCCACACAAATCATAAATGTTAACATATTTATTCAATTTCATACACGTTGTAGATGCTTTCAGGCTTATCAATTAAATTATTTTGCAATTAAATTTCTTCTAATAGATCAAAGTATCTTTTAACACTTTCTTGGTTTAGTCCTTTAGAACGAGCAATTGAGACTCCCTCTGCTTTTCTCACAGAGAAATCTAGATATTGTTTTAAGAATAATTTCAACCAATCATAACCTGTGATACCGAGAATGTTGTTGAATTTGTGTGGAATATTTAATTTTTCAGCCAAATTGAAAGCAATTTTTCTGGCATCATTTCTATCAGGAGAAAATCCAAATTTATGTAGTTTTTTATATGATTCACTAATTTCATCTCCGCTTCGGAACCTAGACAAGAAGATGATCCAAAACAACCTTCTTTAGTGAAATTTTGCGATTTTAGCCTCCTTTTTAATGTTGACTTCGGAATCCCAAATATCAATTGTCAATGCTGCTTTATTAATTCCTATTTTTTCTTCTCTTATGGCTTTTACAGCTTTCAATAAGGCCACTTCTGTCCATCTTCCCCGCTGACAATTTCCACTTTTGATAATTTTAATATTTACAATTTATTTAATATTAATAAACTATCTCTTTATACTAATTATTTGTGGTCCAACTAACCCCGAAACATAGTGGTTCATCTCTCCCATTTGTAAGGGATAAAAGGACCACCATTCAAATTATGTCATAAATAGAAGAATTAAGTTCTTTAAGGTTATATTGTGACAGACATGAAAAATTATAACTAAACATAAATCAAAAGAAGAACACTTATCGTTAAAAAAATACAGCCAATGGAAAATAGGAGTGATTTTTTTTGTGCTTCAATTTTAACACAAAAAATGTAAATTTGCTAAACCACGCGCAGTAAACAGCTAATATTGTATACCGGACTTCAAGCGCATGACACGGTTCTCTGAAAGAAATAGTAGAGACATCTAACGAATAGGGACATAAATATTGCTACTGGACCAACTCACCCATTGGTCCATCTCTCCCGGAATTACCCTATATATATATATATATATATATATAAATAAAAGAAATGTTGATACAAGAAGAGAAAAAATTACACAAATATTTACTTAAATATGTAACATATTTAGAAAAGAAAAATGAGCATATTAGTTATTAACAAACATTAATTAATTAGATGAATATATACTAGTCAATTTATTTTTAACAGAAGTCATTGAATCATGGAAAATATCAAAATGAGAGCATATAATGTTGTAAGATTTACATATTTGTATTATTGGTGAGTTTAGTTGATAATTTCTTACACAAAATGGTATAGCGAAAGTTTTATTTTGTCTAGAACATATCCGAGGAATATTAAGTTTAATTTTATTTAACGAAGTAGTATCATCTATTTTATTGTGAATTAGTTTATACAGATATAAACAGACAGAATATTTCTTCTTGACTGAAGGCTGGTTTCTTTAAATTCGTTTAACATTATGTTATAACTGATTTCATATGAGTAGGATTTAAATTTTTTAAACCAGCAATATCTTAAGATTTTTTTTTGAATATTTTCGATTTCAATGACGTATTTATTATACAATGGATTCCATATTTGTATGCAGTATTCTAATTTAGATCTTACATAGCAGTAATATAAACTCATAATTGTATTTACATTAGTAAATGATTGAGAACTCCGTATAATAAATCCCAGATTTCTATATGAAGTTTTACAAATGTATGTTACATGCTGATCAAATTTCAATTTTGGATCAAATATAATTCCGAGATGTGGTAATTTGATTGAATTACAGTTTTTTTATTTGTAAATAAAAGAACATTACATTTATTGAAGTTAAAATATAATTTAGAAGACTCTGACCATTTTACTAAATTGTCTATATCATTTTGTAATTTTTGACAATCGTCTACCGTATTTATAGTTTTGTATATTTTAATATCATCGGCATAAAGCAAAATATTAGAATGTTGTATAGACATAGTGATATCATTTATGAATAATATAAACAAAAGTGGCCCAAGATTCGACCCTTGCGGGACACCAGAAGTAGAAGTAAATGGAGCAGATTTGTGACCATATAAATAGACATAATGCTGCCTGTCGGTAAGATATGATTGTATGAGCTGACATAAGTTTGCAGAAAAATTGAACTGTGTATTTAGCTTATTCAATAATATTTGATGATCGACTTTGTCAAAGGCTTTGGAAAAGTCTGTATATACTGTATCTATTTGACGAGAGAGTAACATATTTTCTGATACAAAATTGGTAAAATTCATAAGATTTGTTGTAGTTGATCTACCTTGCATGAATCCGTGTTGATGAATAGATATAGAATTAGATACTGATGAATAAATGTATTTATAAATTATTTTTTCATAGATTTTTGACAATGCTGGCAAAATACATATGGGTCTGTAATTTGAAACATTATTTGTCTCACCAGATTTAATTATAGGACATATTTGTGCTACCTTTAATAACTTAGGGTAAATTCCTGAGAGACAAATTAAAGAGATAGTGTAGCGGTTTAATAAGAATATTTTTGCAACCTTTCAAAATGTACGCAGGAATATTATCCGGACCAGGGTTACATTTAGGTTTTAGTTCATTTATTGCATCTAATATATCATTTTCTGTTATATTATCAATTTTGACTACATCATGCTGACATAATATATTTCCAGATTCGTGTACAATGTCACATGTGTTTGAGGTTTTAGTGTACACTTCAGAAAAATAATCAGCGAAACTTTGTACTATATCTGGTGGATTAGTGCAATGTTTGTTGCCATGAAACATATTATTGGGTATTCTACCTGTTTTCTTTTTAGTATTTAAAAATGTCCATACTTTTGTAGGATAAGTTTTGATTTTATTTTCAATATCAGAATTGTACTTTCGGAAAGCAACTTTAATATCTTTTTTGATTTTCACGCGTAAGAATTCGAAATCACGTTGACATGTATCTATATTGTGACGTTTATATAATAATCTGTTTCGTTCTTTGGCTTTAATGTCAGAAATTATTTCACTTGTGTACCAGGGAGGGTATTTGGATATAGTACTATGTTTTTGAGGTACACATAACTTAAAAATATAAATAATATTACAAAAGTATTTGTAGGCTTCATTAACATCATTATTCCAGATAATAGGCTCCAATCTACCCTCTCTAATAATTTATACATCAAAAAATAGTCTGCAGATTTAAAATTATGAAAAGTGTTGTTTTTAAAGGTAACAGATGACATATTTTGAGTAGAGACTGTATAATTTATACATAATGCAGGATGATGAGAATCCTCTTACAAGTGGACAAGGATCCCGAGTGACAATACATTTATTATTCGCCAGTACCAAATCCAGAATCTTTCCATTACTATTAACAACTTCATTGTGTTGTATAGCATTAATATAATTACTGAAATGTAAGAAACTATTAATAAGATTGTTAGTAAAGTTATATTTATAGTAGTTAATTAATTGTGATATATTAAAATCACCTAGTATTAAGAAATTATTGTCAAATACGAATGGTTGTGATTCAATACATTGGGTGATATAATTTAGTTCTTCAATGCAAATTGGCGGGGGAAGGTATACTACGAGAATATACAAAAAAGAGCTCATAGAAGTTCTAATTTTCACACAGACTATATCAGATTTTGAATTTTCATCTAATTTTAAATCAATTTCTGAAGATTTAAATTTATTATTAACTGCACAAATCACTCCACCACCTCTTCCTTTTCGAGCATTAGCATAATCTCTGTCTTTCCTGTAGACTACATAATTATTATTAAATAATTCAATGCTATAAACAGAATCATTTACCCACGATTCTACCACCCCAATAATGTCATATTCAGCAATGCAAGAATTATTGTAGAAATTATCGACCTTTGTGTATAATCCACGAACATTTTGTAAATATATATTCATGGCTTATGGATTAATATATAAGTATACAAAAATAATACTAGTAATAGTAACAAATCTAATTTAGTTAATGATTGTTTCAGTTGCAAGGAGATAAAAATTATTTATGAATGAAGTTTTTTCTTTTCAATAAATGTTTATTCTAATGTATTCAAGGACAATGAATCAAAAAATTATAAGTCAAGTCAATGAACTTATGTTAACTTAAGTAGCAAATATTTGCAAGATTTATGATATACAATTCAGAAATAAATGATATACAGTAAAATCAGAGATTGAATACTCTGAGAGACAAAAGAATAACGAGAAGTACAGAAATCAAAATATGCATAAGATAAATTAACGTTGCCCTGATATTAACATATATGTGTATATAAAAAAAACTAAAGTACAGTGATACATGATGGTTTATTATTTATTTATTTATTTAAATATGCACTGCCCAACAGGTAAAAAAACCTAGTGAGAGGGCAGGGAAAACTTACATATACAAAAAAAAAAAAAAAAAATACAAGATAGGGACAAAATTAGGTAGATAACAATTAACATAGATAATACAACATATTGAAACTAGCGCTTTAGCGCAAGTAAGAATTTCTTTGGAGGAAGAAGGAATACATCAACATTTGAAAATTTGAGCATGTAAAGGTGACACATACGGTATAATGGTGACAGGGATAAAACATTAGTTCGGGGAGTGGGAAAATAAAAGGTTTGGGAATAACGTGTGTGAATGTAAGGAGTATGAAAGGGTAGAAGACTTAAACATGTAGGATCATCAATTTCAGCATGAATCAGCTTACAGAGATAATGCATAAGCTGGAATTCGCGACGTTCAATTAAGGTATGAAAATTAAAAAAATTAAGTAAGTCAGAATAACGAATTGAGTTATCAGGATAATGATGATAAATTTTAAAGTACAGAAATTTTAGAATTTTTTTCTGAATATTTTCAATGCGGTCCTGATGAGTTTCGTAGATGGGATTCCATATGATAGAGCAATATTCGAGTTTGGAGCGGACGAAAGTATAATAGAGGGAAAGGATAGAAGCCATGTTATGGAAGGAACGAGTGTTGCGGATGACGAAACCAAGCATACGAAGAGAAGAGTTGCATATGCGTGTAATATGATTTACAAAAGTAAGTTTGGAATCAAAAGTAACACCTAGATCATCAATGATATAGCAACGTGTAAGAGGAAAGTTGTTCATTTTGTAGTTAAATATTAGTGGAGAGGATTTTCGAGTATATGACATAACGAAGCATTTATTAAAATTTAAATTTAAGTTGTTAAGGGTGCACCAAATATGTAAATTATTTAAGTCTGTTCGAAGAATTTTAGTGTCATTCAGTGAATTAATAGAATAAAATATTTTCAAATCGTCAGCAAATAAAAGTTTATTGGAAATTAAAATGTCAGTAACGTCGTTAATAAATAAAAGGAATAAGAGTGGGCCGAGATTAGAACCCTGCGGAATACCAGATGTGGATTTAAAGGATGAAGACTTGCGACCAAGGAAATGTACAAATAGTTGGCGATCAGAGAGGTATGATGAAAGAAGATCAATTAATGATGATGATAAGAAGAAGGAATGAAGTTCCTGGATAAGTATAGAGTGATCCACTTTGTCGAATGCTTTGGAAAAGTCGGTATAAATACAATCCATTTGGCTTTTACAATTCAGAATGGAAGAGGCAGCATGCGTGAAAGAGAGTAAATTATTAGCTGTTGATCGCTTTTCCATAAACCCATGTTGAAAATCGGATATATGATTTTTAACTTTACTGTAAATTGACGAATAAATTAACTTTTCAAATACCTTACTAAAAGTAGGTAATACAGCAATGGGACGATAGTTTTTTATGTCGGCGGTATCGCCAGACTTGAATATTGGTGTTATGCGTGTGACTTTCCATTGCGTAGGAAAAGTATTTGTTTCTAATGATAAGTTGAAAATATGGGTTAAAGCATTCGACAAGGGGTAGGCACAGTCTTTTATAAGGAAACTGGGAATCAAGTCAGGGCCGCATGAAAAATTTGATTTAAGTTTCGAAATAGATGATTCCACATCATCTCTGCTCACATGATTAAGTGAAATGAGGTTGTTGCAAGAAACATTTGAGGAACGAATAGGATTAGTAGAAGGGATAGTGTAGACAGATTTAAAATGTGAAGCGAAGCCATTTGCAATGTCTTCAGGAGTCGAAAATTTAAAATTATTTAAAAACATGTTTTTAGGAAATGTTGATGTATTCCTTTTAGAATTAATAAATTTCCAAAAAGAACAGGGGTCATTTTGCACGTTAGACTCGCAGTGTTTAATATAATTATAAGCTTTCTTAATGTCATGTTTGAGTTTAGCACGTATTTCGTTATAACAATTGGCGTAATGAGTATTATTTACAAATTTCATACTCAGCTTGCGAAGATGTTCTTTACGCCGGATATCGGCTTTAATTTCAGAATTAAACCAAGGTGGATAACGTCGGTTGGTTGGTTTATTTAAAGGTACACATTCATCAAAAAACCCGTAAAGGGTTTCATAAAAAAAATCGCATGCTGAGTTCACGTCATTGTACTGTGCTAGAATGTTCCAGTCAAAGCCATCTATAAGTTGATACAATTTTACAAGAACTGCTTTTTTAAAATTATATGACTTTCCGGCGTATTTAATATTATTGCGTTTAGCAATTTCAAGAGTTAATATTTTGAATTCAAGAGCAGGATGATGATTATATTCAACATCAAGTATCAGATTACTCGAATGGTCGACTATGCAATCAATATTAGAAACAATGACATCAAGAAGCCTATTGTTACTGTTTAAAATAGAATTGTGTTGTTTTGCACAAGTGAGCTCTAAGAAGGCATTGAACATATTAAGTTTGGGAGTGTCATTTTTACTGACTAAGTCAGGTAAGTTAAAATCGCCCAATATTACAAAATTATTCGAAAAAAGATAAGGCAAATTCTCGAAAAAATCGAAAATAAGATTATAGTGAGCTAAGTCTAACGCTGGAGGAATATATGTTACAAAAATATATAAATATTTATTGTTAAATTTAATTTTAGAACATACAATATCTACATTACTTGGGAGAATATGTAAGTAATTACTGAGACCTACATGGTGTGACACAATATTGTCTTTAATTAATAAGAGCACGCCGCCTACACGAGTGACATTGCAGGCTAATAAGTCGCGGTCAGATCTGTAGATATTGTAGGAACTATCACATAACTCGGAATCCATAACATCATTTTTTAACCAAGTTTCAGAAAATGCAATAATATCATAATCACATGCCGAACAGTTTGAATATAGCCTGTCAAGTTTCAAATTCAAGCTTTGTATGTTCTGATAATAACAATTTAGACTAGGAGGTTGAACACTACTACTGGACGGTAATTGCTACTTTCCAAGAATATTGGCCCTAAATTTTTGAAAAGTATCAAGATACACAGGACACTTAGCGTCCCAGACATTATGGGCAGTATTAATATTAGTTTTGTTTGAGACGTTGCTCCTGAAACAATTAACGCATTTAGGTTCAGTGGATTTACATTCCTTTATTGAATGGTTCCCAGCACAATTAGGACAAGATACCTGCTTCTTACATTGTTTGGAATGGTGGTGGAACCCACAACAATTGAAGCAACGTCTCACCTCAATTGCATCATAAACCGAACAGTAATCGTATCCAACAAACAATTTCTCAGACTGCATTATTTTATTATATGTGTCAGGGTCAACTTGCACTAAAGCCTGATAGGTATTTTTATTTTTTCTTAAGGATGTTATATTTAATAATTCGCATTTAGAGCCATCAGTAAAACACGACGTGTTTTGCTTTTGTAAATAATTAAGAAATTGTTCATTGTTCAAACTGCTAGTCATGCCTACAATTCTAATACGGGGGTGCAATACAGGAAGCTGTTTAATATCATATTTTTCAGAAAGTTTATCGCTGACAAGATTCTTAAGTTTATTAGGATCATTATTATTACACTGGATTATTAATGCACCATTGTTTGCTTTTTTAACACTAGTGATGGAAATATTGGAGGTAACTGGATCAACATTTTTTAGGACTTCAGATTTGGTCACTGTAGATGATTGAGCACTATTTTTGGGTCTAATTAAGACAGGGGGATCACAACGTTGCACAATTCTGGAGAAAGAAGGGCCATTTGCGGACGACGTAGACTCGAGAGATGGAGAAGTAGGAAGTTGTTTGAGCATGGCAGATAATTTACTGTCGATGTAGGTCATAAGTTCATTTTTTGCGGTAGTAATAGAATCGGTGATACATGTTGACAAATCGGTTTTTATATTATCTAATAAACCGTTAATTTTATCCGAAATGGACTGAGTAGTTAAATTTGAAATTTTGGATTGAACATCAGATAACATTGATTCAACATTACGAAATTTTGATTTATCTGTAACTTCATAATTTTTTTTACACGCTGGGCACCAAAAAAAAAAAAAAAGTTTAGATTTCTCAAGCACTTTGAATTCATCTTCACTAAAGTTTATGCAGGATATATGGTACCATTTTTGACAAGCGCCTTCACAGCCCACAAGTGGATCACGTTTTTTAGCTTTACACTTGCCGCACTCAGACATTATAAGTTTACGTATTTATTAATAAAAATAAAACATTAAAATTGTTTTAGAGTCACTGGATAAAAACAAAACGAGAGTTCAAAGACCTCACGCAGATGATAGCTGTGGTTAATTAGACATGTCTTAAGTCGCACATGAAGTAAACTTGAAAAAGTACAATATTTTTTAACATGTGCACCGAGTTAGAAGTTTCAAAATCAAAATACTCTTACTTGGAGAACGCACTGCACCAGTAGATAAAATATAAGAGAGTACGCACAGTAACTCACAGTTTAGTATAACACATGACGTATAAACAGCACTAAGTTAGGAAAAAAATGCAACAATACACAGAGCTATCTTTCGGTTGGCAATTTGACAACCAGCGATACTACTCTCTCGTTCGATATCATCACAATTCAAGATTTTCTTCGGTTTATTATTGCCAGAGTTAACAAATATATTGCCTTCATGTGTCCACACATTTTTAAAGCCGAATTTGAGTATTGCAGATTTTAATAATTCATCACGAGTTTTGGTTAAATCTTCTTTTATTATAATTTTGGAGCTTTTTTATTGCTTTCGCGATTTTAAAATTTTTTCACGGGTTTTATATGAAATGAATTTCACAATGACAGGGCGAGGTTTTTTTTCACTGTTTTGTTTACGACCTATTCGATAGCACCGGTCAATTTCGGAGGGATTAATATCCAAAGAAAGTTTGTTTTTAAACACATCACGTACCTTTTGTTCAGTATCTTCTGCACTATTTACCTCAGCGTTTTCCTCCAGTCCAAATATACGCAGACATTTCCTTCTCGAATATTTTTCTTGATGATCCAGTTTCTGCTTAAGGATTTTGTTTTCCCGAGTCAGATCTTCAATCATCACTTCGTAGTAGAGTTTTTGTTCACTTAATTTTTCAGACATTCGTTCAAATAATTTATCCGCAAATTTTTCAATGAAGGAATCATCACTAAATATTTTATTTATGGATTCTTGTACGAAGGTATTGAGGCGTGTATTTGAACCCATAGTTGTAGATAGTAGTTGACGTATTATAAATTCACTAATAATTTATTGGCAGGAACTCAATGAAAACAAAAAAAAAATAACTATGTACTTATCGTAAATAAAATAACACAGACACGTCTACTCTTCTTGACGACTCATTGATTAATTTTTAAATTATGAAAAACAAATTTATTATTTTGAAAGAAAAAAATTTGATTTATAAAATAGTTACATGAGGTTATCTATAACAATTTGGGAAAATTGCTAGCAAACATTCTGATAACTGGTATAATGCATTTCTTTTAAAAACATGTGCAAAGTGCAGGTAGGTAGATCTTGCCTGCCCAATACCATAAAAGATACCTTCGTTTCAATTTCTATAGAATTAAAAATCTCTTTCGACTTATTTTAATCTTAATGTTTACATCAATTGAGTATCTATGTAAAATTGATGTATAAAAATACATTTTTCCTAGAACCATGCGCAAAGTACATTTCTTTACGCTCTTTTTACAACGTGTAAAGTGTAACTTTTCAAACACTAGTGCGTGACAAGTAAATACAGTGGCGTATTATCCCAGAAGCCAGAGAAGCCCGGGCTTCTGGCGCAAAATTATATTAATATAATTTTGCGCGTTTACTGAATTTTACTAATAAAAAAGCTCCCCATCTACCCGCGTATAAATAAATAAATATGGGGTCCCGTGGCCGCGTGCCTAAGTGTCTGGTCGCGAACCTGGGGAAAGCGGATTCGATCCCGACAGACGCCAAATATTTACAATTTTAAATGGCAAAAAAGTGACTCCTGTGGTGTACTCTCCACACCAGCTATGAGTGGGCGTGAGGTGACGTCTGGTAAGCGCCCACACGGCATTACCGATGTCTACATGTGTTGTAGATACTGGTACACTCAGAAATGGGTAATATGCCGTGATGATATATTTATTTATTTATTTATAAATATATCATCACGGCATATTACCCATTTCTGGGTGTGCCAGTATCTACAACACATGTAGACATCGGTAATGATGACAATATATTTTACCGTGTGGGCGCTTACCACACGTCACATCACGGGCACTCATTGCTGGCGTGGAGAGTGCACCACAGGGATCACTTTTGTGGTATTTAAAATTCGAAATATTTGGCGTCGGTCGGGATCGAACCTGGTTCCCCCAGGTTCGCGTCATTTTTCGAATCATTGGTTATTACTATTTTTGTCAGTTGTTATATTTAATTACTTGTTATAATTAATAGTTTCTTACTAGAAAAATTTAAAAAAATGTGTGAACCAAAAATGGGGAGGAGGGGGGGGGGGGGCGTAAAAACTTGAAGGGCTTCTGGCGCCAAAATACCTTAATACGCCACTGAGTAAATACGTTAGTAGGCAACGGTTAATTTACTTGTTAACTAGCACTAATCATTCTTGAAGATGCCTGTACACTCAGTATTATTGAGAAATAGAACTAATATTTCGGTTGTAGGAAAAATATTGTATTTTACTCGTGCTAATTTTCTTTAAACTCGACCAAAAAAGAACTACTTTACACACTTGTTACATAAAAAAACTATTTCTTTCAACCATGAGTAAAATATATATTTAACGCACTCTTTACAATGTGTAAATTGTAACTTGTCAAACACTAGTGCGTGAAAAGTACCTACTTTTCAAGCACTAGTGTGTGAAAAGTAAATACGATGCTATACAACCGTTAATTTCCTTATGAACTAAAACTAATAATATTTTAAGATGCCTGTACACATATTCAGTATTATGAGAAACAGTACTAACATTTCAGTTATAGGAAAATATTGTATGCAACTCGTATGTAAATAGTATTTTTATCTCATGCTCGCATTCGATCAAAAAAGTACTACTTTACACTTGTTACATATTAAGTTTATAGTAAGTAGTGTAAACAAACAATTTCTTTATAAAATTATTTTTACAGATTATAGAAATTCGATGCCATCACATTTTTAAAAAAATATAAATAGTTTTTAAAATAAAGATAATGTAAGCTCATCGAAGGATACCTGTATTTCATTTTTTCATTAATTTATTTCTGCACAATTTGCAAAATTAGTATCAATGGAACATGATTCACATTGATAAAAAATATAAAACTCTGTAGTTTATTAATTTGTTACCACTCTTGACTACAGTTTCCAGTTTCGGTATTTACGCTATCATCCAAAGGGATACGGTGACAAGAAAATGCCATATCATAAATTTAATTGTACTTGTCAGGTAGCGCGTGGTCGGTTGTAAGACGCAATGATTCCTAAACACCATCAAAAATTATCAAAACTTATTTCTGTCCGCAGTAGGCACCCAAATTTGTATGTAATTTTTTACTTGCACGTTAGAGGCAGCGCTAAACGACTTCAAACTATTCAAACGAACGAGAACGATTTTGAGCATTAGGTTGCCATTATTGATATTACTTATTAAATGGTAATGCGGTTTTTTAGTAGATCTTTGGCTACGTCACTGTGGCCCTCTATATTGTGCTGCTTTATTAAGGCCGCTTTGCACATAACCGCAAAGGCTGTTGCACAATATCACAACATCCCCTTTTGAACATACATATTACTTAGTAAAATAATCTTTCAGGTAATGAGGTTTTTTAGTAGATAGAATAGAATAGTTTATTTGTCTATTATGTGGTACAAGACATTGTCAAATTGAAAGTACTAAGACATATATTCATAAATATTATAATAACACTGTTGAAAAAGATGTGAGTGTAGTGCCCTTTTGAAATGAATTACATCAGTAATTCCTCTAATATACACAGGTAATGCATTATAAATTTTTAAAGCCCTATAATAGGGACCCTTCGCAAATAGACTTGATTTGTGTACGGGAATACTTATTAGGTTTTCTTGTCGAGTGGTCATTTTTGAGTACACATCTTTATTTAATGGAAAAAGTGATAGGTTTTTCTTCACAAATAACGCTATTTCATAAATATATGAAGATGGTATAGACATCAGGTCCAGCTCAATAAAAATCAGTCTACAGTGGGTTCTTAGCGAAACACCTTTTATGCATCTAATAATACGTTTTTGTATAATAAATATTTTATGAGCATGATTACTAGCCCCCCAAAATATAATAGAGTATTTAATTCTGTTTTCAACATGTGGAAAATAATATGTTTTTAAGATGTCAATACTAACACTATTTCTCAATTTATACACAGCATAAAAAATTCTGGATAGAGTGGCATGTAGGGACTCAATTTCAGGTAGCCAGTTCAAGTATCTATCTATTATTAAACCTAAAAACTTGGTGTTTAATCAGGTAGGTATAGATTTTCCTCCTACTTTTATTAGTGGGTTGATATGAGAAGTGAGCTTCGAGTTAAAAATAATAAGGTTAGTTTTGTTGGAATTTAACATTAAATCGTTATTTTGACACCAGTTTGACATTGAATTAATAGCATCAGTTGCTGCCACAGAGAACTGTAGTGGTAGCACGCCCTGTAGAATTCTATCAAAAGAGGCATTTGTTTTCGCTTTTCGCCACGAAGCGAAAATTTGGTAGCATGCGTGTATCAAAATATTTGCCTACAAGCGTACGACTCGAGGCAAAAGTGTCAAAGTAACGTCATTATTTTGCCACAATTCTATTCAAAACCAATTTGCATATAATTTATACATTTATTATATACAACTGTCATAATATTTTTTATTTTAATAGTACAAAATCCAATAATTTCCGAATCAAAAAATGAATATAGAATTCTAAAGTGAATGCTACCAAGATTCGTAAAAGTAAAATCGTATTCGCCTGCTTTCTATGATAGAATTCTAAAGTACGTGCTACCACTACTGCTCTATAGTGTCTGTACTTATTAAGCATGATGTGTCGTCAGCAAATTCACATAAAAGATCACATTTAATAAAATAGTGAAGATCATTCACATAAATTAAGAATAATATTGGCCCTAATATTGATCCTTGAGGAACTCCTGTCACAATATTCTCATCCAAAAACTGGAACATTATGGCGTGCGTGGTGTGGCAGCTTCATGGTTCGAATCATACCTGTTGGAGAGATACCAGTCCGTTAAAATCAACAACCAATCAACCAACTCAGTATACTTGTCTGAAAAAGGGCTAATTCAGCGAGGTGTACCCCAAGGGTCTGTCCTAGGACCCCTACTGTTCCTTGTATATGTTAATGACCTGCCCATAAATATTGATAATGCAGTCTGCACTCTCTATGCAGATGATGCTTACTTTCTGATGTCCTGCCCAAAATCTAATTTTAGTGTTACAGCTCTCAATGATATAATAACTAATATTTCAAATTGTAATGTGTGTAATGATAATAACCTTTGTCTTAATTTAAACAAGTCAAACTACATACAGTTTTATCTAAATCCTAGTACAATTATTGAGTGTAATACATCAGAGGTAAGCATCTCTCGTACAGATACTTTAAGCTGTCTTGGTATCCTGCTGGATGAGGACACCAAATGGTCTTCCCAATCTAAAGCTATAACAAGTAAGTTAAACAAGTGCTGTTATGTTTTGCGAATGTTAACACCTTACCTTGAAGCACATGTGACTCGTACTTTGTATTTTGCATTTTTTCACTCGGTTGCTACATACGGGATTACCATTTGGGGGTCGTCATCCTTATTGCAGGAAGTATTTTATATACAAAAACGAGCCATACGTATAATGTTGAATATGTCCCCTCGCCAATCATGTAGAGGCACTTTCAATCAACTTAAAATACTAACTTTGCCAAGTGTATACATACTACAAATCCTTAAATATACTTTCGATAACCTAAGCAACTTGGATATGTGTACTTCATCTTATGATACAAGACAAAAACATATTAACATAAACGTACCTGCTCATAAAACTTCTACATTTGAAAAAACAAGCGAATACATGGGCATAAAACTTTATAACTTACTACCCAATGAATTAAAGCAATGTTCAAAAACAAATGCATTATAACTTTTAAAAAATATATTCATCTATAAAGAATATTACTCTGTAGAAGAATTTGTCAATGATTGTAGAGCCAAACACCTACAAATTCAAATTTAATGAGGTCAAGGTTATTTTTTCAATTAATTTATTTACGTACCTCTGTGCCCTTCTTGTTTTAACTATATATTTATTTATTATTTTATTATGTAACTATGATTTTATTAATTTTAATTCATTGTCTTAACTATTATCATCTTTGTGATTTACTGTGTAGAATTTATGTATAAACAAATGTAAAGTTAGTGTGTGAAGCTGTGTAGTTTGACTGCTGCTTAATTACTAACTTTTATTTTATTCGAGTTCATTTTATTACAAGTAGCTTTTATTACGTATGTTTTTTAATTTTATTATATTTATTTCTTAAATTTTATTATATGTATGTTTTTTAAATTTTATTCATCTTCACACACATTTCATTTCATTTCATTCCATATTTCACATTTTGATTGTTTCTTGAGGTCAAGGTCAATTTCATCTATTTTAATTTGCTTTATCTATGTAAACTTGTGTTCCTGTTATTATTTTTTTTTTTTTATTATATGACTAAATTATGTCTGACTAAATTATCAATACCTGTACCTGACCTGTGATCTCAATATTAGTTTTTGTAATGTATGTTCCTTCAATTCAATTTTATTCGCAAATACCACATTTCGTTTCTTTATTAATTAACCACTGCTATTAATTATTAATTTTTATGTATCTATATTTATATTTTCTTTGGGGGAGTTGAAAACCAGCTTTAGCTGAATCTTACCCCATTTGTACTTTTATGGTGCAATAAAGTCTATTATTATTATTATTATTATTATTATTATTATTATTATTAACTGGTAAAATATCTGATTTTGTATTTAAAAATAAGTCATTGTTATAATGGTTAAGAGCTACAAACTGTTTTCTTTCTGTTAAGTAGGAAGAGAACAATTTATTAGCTATCCCTCGTATTCCGATACTGTCTAACTTCAGTAGGAGTATTTTGTGATCGATTGTGTCAAATGCCTTACTCTAAACATTCAATTATGTAAGATATGGTGTTATACATCGCATCAATGGTACTCTTTTTTTGAACAAAACCGAACTGATGTTTAGACAAGATACTATATTTATTTAAATACGACATGATCCCAGTATGGATAACTTTTTCAAGAATTTTGCTAAATACAGACAATAGTGAAATGGGTCTGTAATTATTTATATCATCACGTGTTCCTTTTTTATGGACAGGTATAATTTTTGCTAATTTCAGAACTTCAGGAAAGATCCCGTGGGAGAATAATAAATTTATAATGTCACTTAATATACGTGATATATGTGGCGCTGCTATGCGTAATATTGAACATGGAATATCATCCGGTCCCGCAGATGTTTTCGCAGATACCTGAGATATTGTAGTCACTAGTTCATATTCATCCGTAGGCCAAAGATATAGACTGTGTCACATATTACTGGATCTTTGCCTACGTCTTAAATTTCAATTACTATTGTTATAAGGAACTACATTTGTATCTGTCACAGGTACTGGTGTGACATTATCATCATATTTAGTGGGTTTACAAGACTTATTAATATTATCATAAGTATTGCTACCATTACACGGAGTAATTGACAACTTGTTAGAATCTGGTTTTGAACAATTGATATTTTTCTAAGACTCATTAATGTTTTCTAATTCAGTTTCTAACAAATAGTCATCCTTAAAAACCATATTGCATTTTTTAATAAACCTATTCCTTTCGTAAGTTTTATAATTTTTATCAATTTTAACAAAATAAGATCTTGGTCTATTACTATTTATACCAATAATACAACCAGGTTCCCATTTATTACCTAAATTTAAATGTGTAATTATCACTCTATCCCCTTCTTTCAAATAAGGTAAATCTTTGGCACTATTATTATAGTACTATTTGGTTTTTTTAAATAAGCTTTATTAGTATTATTTTTCTTAAAAATTTTAGTTTTTAATAAATTGTCATTTACCGGCAGAATACCTTTGAGCCTCCTCCCGAACAAGAATTGAGCTGGCGACAACAGATTCGAATCTATTGGAGTGTTTCTCAGTTATAGCAAAGCTAAATAAATATCTTTATTATTATGTAATGCTTTTTTAAACAATTTTTGAATAATTTTCACGTGTCTCTCAATAAAACCATTGGATTTTCGGATATCTAGGTGATGAATTTACATGTTTAATTTCTCATTCTAGTAAGAATGTTTTGAAATACTGGTTATTATATTGTGGTCCATTATCACTATATATTACATTTGACTTTCCGTGTCTAATTAAAAATTTATTTAAAATTATTAATAAGATTTGGTACACAATTAGCAAATAGTTTTAAAAAATAAAAACTATCAGTAGCAATTTCTTGCCATGGACTTAAATTATTTTCATTAGTGAAAAGAGTTGTCTCTTTCGAGTTATATTACTATGTAAAAGGTAAGTAGTACAATTTTTTAATTTATTTCTAATATCATTTGTCATACCTGTCTTGGGCTCTGTTAATTATTTTTTGTATGCTCATATGGTTATATAATGCAATCTATTCAATATTTCTGGACAGTACTTTTGGAATAACTAACTGTTCTTCTTTAAGAATAAATCCTTTTACACTGTTTAATTCTAATTTAACACTCCAAAACTGTTTAAGATTTTCTTGAACCAAATTTTCACATTTTGGCCAACCATGATTTGAATTTTTAATTGTTTAAATTGTTCATTTTTACAAGTTTCTAATTAAATTAATTCTTTCATATCATACGAAATTGCAACAGAATCAAGTAAATTAACTTGAGCTTCTGTTTTCTCTTCTAAAAGTTTAAAATTTGTCGTGTCTATCGTGTTTCTTGATAAATGATCTGCAATATAGAATTTCGACACCGGTTTATTTCATTTTTATTTTTGAAAATTTCTTTAGGCGCATCTTGCACACTTTTTCCTGGGCAGTGAACTTAGCTGATCTGTCACGCCTGATGAGGCGTTACGGTTTCGGGTAAACTGGCAAGAGCCGAATGTATCGCGTCACGTCATAAAGCAGATTGGTACACCCAGATTAAATTATTTAGTTATTTATATATAAAGGTGAAACGAAAGGCATACATGGTCTTTGTGTATTGTAAAATTATTTATTTTACAATATACGTGGACCATTTATTCCTTTTGTTTCACCTTTAAATCATTCAACGGTTGATCCTTCCACTCCTTCTATAATTATTTGTATATAAGTAAATACATTATTGTAAATTTTGTACACTAATTTTCATACTGCATTTATAATATAGAAAATATTAGATATAACAAATACATGTTACCAACCATATTGGCTTTTGTTTTTACCTTCTGTCACGGTTTACGTAAGGAAGGTGTTGTCGATTGTAATTCGATGGTGAGTTTTTAATGAAGAAGCACGTTTTAAGATCCCTAGAATACGATTTTACTAATTTTACATTGATGTCTGTATGTTTGTGTATCCGTGTGTGACAAATTTTTCTCCGACGATAACTGCAAAACTACAATTCTAAAAATTATGATTCTTTCGTATTCCTCTTCTTTGCCTCCTTATGAAGAGCTGATTAGATTTTGGTTATAATTGGTCAACCGGAAGTTCCCTTATTTGAAGTTAAATATCATTTTTCGAGATTTTATGTGTTTATCATTATGAAAGAATATCTTATTCTCTATACGGTTTGATTATACATTTTCGTTCATGTTGTGCCGACGTGGGTAATTCATAAATGTTACCACGTTACCCACGCCAGCACAGGCGCCTTTTATATTTTTGTATTACAAATATTTTCTAAGCAAGTGTTATATTTATATTGTTGTTATTTTTATAACCATGTATTTTTAGACATTAAATTGTTTTTGTCAAAAATAAAATGTTCTCTCCAAGTCTTATAATTTAAACTTTAAATTTATCTCAACTTGAGATACGAGAAGTAGTGAATCAAACCAGTACTACATTCGTTTCAATATTCAATAGATATATAGTTACACACTTATAAAGAGATTAACTTTCAAAAATTAGTCAGCTTTGCTAGAATTATGGAAACAACTGATATCTTCAAAAAAATCCAATTGACACATGTCAGTTTCAAGTGTAAAACCAAAGATGGAAAGTATAGGCTCAGAAAATTGTATAATTGAGAGTGTCCCTCGTAAGTGACTTGCAGTTGCAGCCTCACATAAAGATTGGTAATTTCAATGCCGGGGGTACGAGGGAGGCCAAAGAGAAGATTGAAGGACTGTGTAGCAGAAGATTTGAGAGAGGAAGAACTATGTGAAGAAGATGCAATGGATAGGAATGAGTAGAAGAGAAAAGTAAGAAACAGAAACCCCTAATAAAATAGGGAAAACCTGAAGAAGAAAGAAGTGTTAAGTGCAATTTACATAGTGTATGTTCATGAATCTTTTCAAAGGAACTTTTGGTATGTGATTTATACAAAATATATCGAATTGACGGAAGGTCATGTGTTGGCCACAACAGATTTTTTTACATAAATTCGGAAATATCTCGTGTTTGGTATCAAATGAAATGTTTTTTGACAAGCTGCCATGCAGAAATGTCAAAAGTTTGGTAACTCGATCGGCTTTTGTTTTTGGTATAAAGTTATCCAAACGATTTCGTGTTTGGTATCAAATGTGAGGTATCGTTAAGGGCTGCTATGCAGAAATAGCAAAAATTTGACAGCTCGATCGGCTTTTGTTTTCTACATAGAGCTGTCAGACTCATGTGCTTGGTATCAAATGAGAGGTATCGTCAAGGGCTGCCATATAGAAATGTTAAAATTTGATATCTCGGTCAGCTTTTGTTTTCTGCATAAAGTCAATGGCTGTCATGCAAAAATGTCAAAAATTCGACAGCTCGATCGACTTTTGTTTTCTGCATAAAGTTATCAGAACCATGTCGTGTTTGGTATCAAATTAGAGGTATCGTCAAGAGCTGCCATACAGAAATGTCAAAAACTTGACAGCTCGATCGGTTTTTGTTTTCTGCATAAAGTTGTCAGAAATATGTAGTGTTTAGTATCAAATAAAACGTTATCTGACGTGCAACCATGCAGAAATGTCAAAAATATAACAGTCTGAGAGTAATTAAAATATCAAGTGCACACGATATGATAGTTGTTATGATGTTTATGAGCTGTCATTAATGGTATGAAACATTACAATAAAATAGAAGTTTTCACTTCGGACGTGCGGTTTAAAGCACACACAATTTTTTTACTAATACAGTCGACATGAACATCAAATATATGTTTGGAATCTAATAACACTCCTAAATCTTTAACTTGGTTGACATGTGTTCGTGTATCACCATTAATACTATATGAATAATTAATTTTTATATCTATTTCGCGTAAAACTAATAGAACAGCATTTAGTTGTATTAATATATAATTTATTCGTAACACAGTATTCGTTGAATAAATTTATATCAGATTCAAGTGTCTCAATTGGATGGTAGATCTTTAAATCGTCAGCGTATAATAGAAATTTAGCATGAGAAAAACATTTCGTGATATCATTAATAAAAATATTGAACAATAAGAGAGCAAGATGTGAATCCTGAGGTAAACCAGAGGTTATAATGATATCACGCGACTGATATCTAGATTTAAACGGCATAACTTGAACCATGGATTAAACACGTAAAAATAAGGTGACAAGTTCATTTGAGCAAATGGCCGTAAATGCTTTGTTTCAGAGATATTCATGTTTTTCTTATTGGAGCAGCGCTACTATAAAAAAATCAACTTTATAACGAGATATCAAATATTAACTGATTAAGTTGTGACAATAATTAAATTAATTATAGGTAAATGATTTGGCAATTGCCTAATTTCAATACAAAATTTAGTTTCCTTGCACCTAAGTCAGGAAAAAAAAAGAAAATTATCGATGAATTCAAACAAATGTATTATTTATGTATAATAAAATAATAACTATTTTTTATAACATGTGTTCAAAATGTTTACCTGTAGTAAGCAAACAGGCACGACAACAATCTGCCACTGCATTGATCGCTGCGTGACATTGCTCGGGAGGTGTTTAATCCGTGGTTCAAGTTATGCCGTTTAAATCTAGATATCAAAACGACATACTGTACTCTATTAGTTAAGTAAGAACAGAACCATTGTAATAAGGGACCGTGTACACCGACTTCTGCTAATTTGTTAATTAATACGAGCCCTATACATAAGTGTTGGCCCAGTTATATATAAAAAAAATGCATTTCTTATACTTGTGCTCAACTGGAGAAGCTGCATCCAATTGCATTAGTTAGTGTAGATCAGTTATTTCCAGTATTTAAGGCATTAAGTTATAATTCAAAGGAAATAAATTAGTAGGTGTTTTGATTTTTTGCTTAAATAAGTCATTTCAATGATTTTATGCAACTGGGCCAACACTTATGGGATATGGCTCGTATATTATGTTTAATTTTATACTTTATATTAAAAGCATATTGACCTAAAGTAGCTTTTAAATGCTTTAATCTAAAGACACATTTATCTATGGGTCTTTTAAATATCGTTTCAAGTGGTTGTTCAGATTCTATTAAAAATTTCTTACCAAAAAGGTACTGATGAAATCTTTTGCAGCCAAACGATATTGCTAGTGCCTCTTTTTCAAGCTGTGAGTACTCTTGTTGTACGGTATTTAAAGCTTTGGAGGCATATGCAATCGGTCGATTGTTTTGTAACAATACTGCTCCCAGGCCGTATTTAGAACTGTCAACCGACAAAATTATATCGCCATTGACGTCATAATAGTCTAAAACAACTCTTTTGATAGAACAAGAAGAGAGCCAGTGGTTTTATTTGAAAATATTATTTTAAGAGGAAAAATAAGTTGAAATTTATTATATTGAATAACATATATATCTGGAATATAGTATATATCTCGGTAAATACAAAAAAAAATTATATAAAAGTTGTTTAGCATTTTATTTTCCATAATACGGCAGCATTCAGTTGTTTTTATTTCAGAAAACAAATGAGTAACAAACAATTGAATTTTTTTAAATAGCAATGTATCTTTCCATTAGGCTCATTTGATAGAATTTTTTTTCTCTTTTCGATTACGAAACATGTAAGTACCCTTGTACAAAAATTTAAAAAAAAATTAAAACTATTAAGTAATTACATCAATAACATTAATCTAGATCAGGCGTCGGCAATCTATGATTCGCGGGTCACCAAGTGACCCATTTGGTAATTACAGGTGACCCACTTGAGTTCCGCATATCGCCTGTATTCCTTTAGCATTTAGCTGTAATTTGTATATATTTTGAATAAAAAAAAAAAAAATAGAAGTATAATTCTAAAAGATAAACTATAAAACATAAACATGGAACAAACACTTCGAGAAAATATAAATAAGATTACAATTTAGTTTGATATTAAAGTTACAGTAAGGAGCATAAGCGGAATGCAGCTACATTGTCCGTACGAAACTTATTATTTTAAAAAAAATAATCAAAAATTGGCTTTGCCATTTGTCCGCTCTCGATTCTACTTATAAGCAAATATTTTCACATATTAAATTAATTTTAAGTAAGAACAAAAACCAAAAATTCAAACGAGTGTTGGTCGATGACTAAATTTTTTAAATAAAATTCATAAATTAATGATCTAAAAATTCTAAAATTTGACAATTACATATATTTGTTTTATAAAAATTAGAATGATAATATAATTTTTTTGTTTAAAGTTTAAAAGAATATTGTTATTATTTGCTCAATAAGATTTATCTTATAATACACTAAAAGACTGCTTTAAAATTGAAATACCTAGTGACCCGAATCGTTTCCTTAATGGTCATATTTTGAATGATTTTGACCCGCAGCCAAAAAAGGTTGCTGATGCCTGATCTAGATATCCGCGATCTCTTTCATTTGTCTTAACAATTGATTGTAGGCCAGTAAATGTGACAGAATCTTGTGTATGTCAATAAGTTGGTACTTCGTAAATTAAAAATGGTTCATTTACGCATAGATATTTTAATTATGGTCGGTTATGGGGATCGCAAACGAACACAAGTAGAAGTATGTGAAATTTTTAATGAGCGTCATCCAAATCGAGAACCAATCACAAAGTCAGTAGTTATCAAGACTTTGAAACAGTTTAGGGACACTGGACATGTTAAAGATCTGCCGAAGACTGGTCCGCAAAAATCGGCGACAAATGAAGATAAAAAGCTCGATGTTTTCATAGAAATCGAAGAAAATCCACAAATTACAACTCGTCAGTTATGTTCAAACCATGCCGTAAGTAAAGGTTCAATACACAAAATATTACATTCAGAAAAATTATATCCGTACAAACCGATTTTATTGCAAGAATTATCCGAAGATGACTATGATCGGCGTGTTGAATTTTCTGTTATGATGGAGCGAATCAACAACAATCCAAATTTTCTCAATAATATTATTTTTTCTGACGAGGCTACATTCATTTTGAATGGAAATGTAAATAGGAATAATTGTCGATATTGGGTCGCTACAAATCCCCACTGGATGATCCAAAATCGTATCCAAACACCACAAAAATTAAACGTATGGATGGGAGTTTGTGCAGATCACATAATTGGACCTTTCTTTATTCGTTGTACTCTAACTGGTGAGCGTTATTTGCAATTGTTGCAACAGCAAATTATCCCTGGTTGCCAAGCAAATCTTGACGATCTTTGATTTCAACAAGATGGGGCACCGCCCCACTATCATGTAGATGTACGTCGATATTTAGATACGGTATTTCCGGCCCGTTGGATAGGCAGAAGAGGGTCTGTGATTTCTTCTTATTTATTTATTTAATATACACTACTCAACAGGCTAGCCCAATTCTAGGATAGGAACAATTACAAAACATAATAACGTTTCAATATTCAATAAACAAAGTACTAACATAAGTGATTACATACATAGTTTACATAAAGTTTTTAATAATTTTACAAAAATTTGTAAAAGTATCAGAAAATAAGTCAATTCGTGTATTAACTTTGTCATATATTGTATTACCTGAAGTATACATGTTAACAATAGGTGACTGCGAGAGCACATTTGTATGAGCATATGGGATGTAAAATATGGTAACTGTTCTTGTTTGAATTGCTGGTACTGAAAAATCAAGTAATTGTAAACAGTGTGGATCATTAACGATATTATTTACTAACTTATAAAGATGTATTAATATGGGAATATTTAGAATCAAAAGTGTATAGTACAAACCCACCTCAGAATCTGGACGAATTAGAGCAACGAATACAAGAAGAAGTTACAGCAATTTCTCCCAGAATACTCACAAATTCTATTCAAGCTTTTCGTGAAAGGTTAGGCCACTGGCGGTTAATGGCGAGCATTTTAAACACTAATTGCGATGAAAACAATTTTATTGCTAATCTCTTTTTGTCTTCAAGGTTTAATAAGAAACGTACACGTTCATTTCTTTTTTTATGTAGGATATCTAGATTAATGCTATTGAAGTAATTAACTTAATAAAGAGTTTTTAGATTTTTTTGAAAAATTTTTTGTATTAAGGTACTAACATGTTACGTCATCAAAAAGAGAAAGAAAATCTCTATCAAATGAGCCTAATGAAAGGGTACATTGCTATTTAAAAAATTCAATTGTGTTTCGTTACTCATTTGTTTTCTGAAATAAAAACAACTGAATGCAGCCTTAATATGGGAAATAAAATGATAAACAACTTTTATATATATAAAAAAATTATACATTATTTACCGAGATATATATGGAGGATCTGCAAGAATTGTTTGAAATGAATAATGACGTCCAAGATATTCAGGATGCAATTGAACGCAGAAGGAAGCAAAAGATATATCTTAAACACGTTAATGCCATCGAAAAATATGACGAAACTGAATTTAGGAAAATATGTAGGTAATTGTCCAATTTTATCACGAAAACATATTTCATTACGTAAATAGAAAATAATATAAGTTTCCCATGTTAGACGTATATGGCCCGGTTTTTAATTAATGTTGTTTGTGACTCAAATGCCAAGATCCGAGATATTGGTGCATACGATTCAAGATTATGGAATCATTGCAACGTGAAGACACGATTTCAGGTACATTATACAACAGACAGACTTTAATGTAAACGTAATTCTAGTATTAATAATATTAAATTATGTTAGTTTGATGAAATCAACGGAATCCTCATAGGAGACAATGGATATCTAATAATCTGAGTTTATGCTTATTTCAGATCTTCGCCCTACTACAAATACGGAACAACGGTACAACGAAGTACACATCAAAACCAGAAACGTCTTAGAACGATTATTCGGCCAATGGAAAAATAAATTTAGATGCTTTTTTTAGTGGAATGCAAATGTCTTTAGAAACAGCTAAAGTTAGCATTATTACATTACATTGGCAGTTCTTCACAATATAGCTGTGAAACACTAGATGGTAGCGATGGTATATTGCATACATTTATTATTAGGAAGTAAAATAACTTTATTAATATTATATTATTTCTTTGCAGATGATGTAAGTAGCGGAGATTCCGTTGAACTGGATAATAGTCCAGTCAAATAAGGTTTTTACTTCGGAAAAATTAAAAGTGAGCTGAATTTTTGTGTATACCTTTATTTGGTGTTTTCAAACAACATCCAAAAAGTACCCTTGATTTGACCTTGAGCTTCACGAGTTATAGGGCGCTAATGTATCAAAAATTTGTTTTTTCGCTTATATCTTCTTTTCTATTGACTTTAGGTATAGCACATTCTATAGAGAAATTGAATTTTACAAAATTCTCTACAAAAAAGTATTCTAGTAGTTTTTTCGTAAGTCTAACCGTTTTACCGTAGTATAGGTGTTAAAAGTGTGAATCCAATACGAAGTACCCCATTCCACACCACATTTGAGGTTGAGTACGAGGCGCGTTTTTTTTTTTTAATGTGGTATCCCCTTTAGGCCTAATCCACAGTTTCATTCGGTCAAAATATCCTCTAAATACTTCTTAAAACAGTCAAAATAGACTTATCTTAAGCTCCATCTTCGTCTTCTTCTCCTTCTATGTCGCGTTGTTCCAGATAATCCGTAGAAAATGATTCTAATTGATTTTCATTCTCTCCTTCATCAAATTGGTTTTCTCCGTTATCTTCTATTGTATTGGCATTCAAACACGATTGTCCGTTGCAATAACCACAAATTGACGAGCATTTTATCCCCAATTTTCTACATCCACACAATGCTCCACAACCTTTGGTGCAATTACAGAAGATCAGATTTAAAAGGGAGCTTGTATTGTTTTTTTCGGTTTCAAAACACCGTTTCTCAATATCCATCCCCACTCATTAGGGTTTAATTCATTTCCCAGCCACTTTTGTACTTGAAAATAAACTCGGTGAAGGTGCTCTTTAGCTGCACTATCTGTTGGCGGTAATACAGCCAATTTCACCGGCTTACTTTTACTTATTAATTTCGTGAAACACGTGTAACGATATTGATCAATGGATGCTACTTCAATTGGAGCTCCATATAATGCCAGTAAAAATTTAATCCCATTGGAAGAAATCAATTCGTGTGAAGAATCTCCTTGCGTGAAAACTTGAGCTGCAGCTTGCAAATTTTGGCGTTTTTCCAATAGCTTCAAAGCTGTCGTTTTACCTTTACTAAAAAGAGCTGACGTTGTGTCACACCCGGAGACAGCATGGAGAAATAAAAGATGATGTTTACTGCATTCATATTGGTAAAAACATTGGGATGAGTAAATTGTTTGTGGAACTATTCCTCTGCCTGGCTTCATGAAATAAATTTCTCCATCAATCGGCGTACGAGCTATCAGGAGTACAATGAGGTCTACATCTTCCCCGACAACGACAGTTTTATTTTGCCGCAATTCTTCAAGTGTTGTTTCGATGATTAAAACATCGACATCATCTTCAGATAGCTTGACACGGATATTATGAACCTCGAAATGCTTAGTCAACATCGAAATCAATCTGGTTTTGTTGCTGTTGTTAGCAAAAAATTTATCTTGGCTTACCGTTGCGTTCATTGTTTCATCGAACAAAATTTCTACCGATGTCAATTTGGAAGATCTGCGGATTTGTTCCATACTTTTCACAATTTTGCTGCTGTTGGAATATCCATCGAAGACTATAATAGTATTCGGGCCAAAATGTTTCTGTACATAATGTACATAAGTTGTGCAAATGGAATTAAAAGCATCATTTTGATGCCACACAACTCTGTGTAAGAGGAAGCCACCGTCAATTATATAAGTTGCATTTTCAAAATTAGGTCGAGATGTCAATGGTTTAAAGATGTCATAGAGAGATGACTTCTTGGTTTTACGCATGCCAGTGTCATCGAAGAGTGATACTGGATATGAAGCCAATTCATATTGGAAAAATCCCCGGAGTTCTTCGGTGGATTTGTTCATGGCACTAATTCTTTGAAACAATAGTGATGAATCGACGGGTACTGTTCGATCGTGAACCTTGATTTTACCATTTACTGTTGAAATCGGAAGTACTCTACTAGCGCGCGTGAATTTTATATCATTGAAATTCGTGCCCAGAACTTTGTCAATTGCGGCAGTACCAATTTCTTGCGCCTTGTGGCAGTTTATTTTTTCATCGCCAGTCAGACCTGTTGCAATGGACATAATTTTTTGAATACTCGGAAATGGATTGTGTGATTGAAACCATTCCGACAGTCTCTGTATATCAGTGTCATCTCTAACAATTCGCGAATCCCTCGCGACGACATGTTGTTCACTACTACTGAAAGAAAGATTACAAAAATTCTCAAGACCTTCGGAAATATTACTTGCCGCAACCAGTCCAAGAATCCATTTGCTTAAGGCGCTTTCCTTAGTACTTCGTCCATGTGTGAAGCCTCTTCTTGATTTCGAGGATTTCATTAGTGTCTGTTCAATTACTATATCACTCCATGTTCCACAAAAATACTTATCTGTGCGTTTGATTGCGAAAAAGTTGTTGGTAAACTTGTTGAATGCTTCCCTATCCATCATAGTTTCCAATTTCTGCATTGCCTGAACGTATAGATGTGCTGATTTTGCGTACAAGAAGTGCCATGTCGCGTGGAAATATGGAATCATTTTTTTTACTGACGTCAAATGAGCCTTCCAATCTCCCATTCTCTCTGCTCGAATAAATTCTTTCGCAATAGTGATCATTTCAAAATATTGAACCCATAGTTTTGCAGTGGGGCCTCTCATTTCCATTTCCTTTAGCTTTTCTTTGAACTTTTCCTTCAATTTTCTAAAACTGTCCGATTTTTCAACTTCTCTGAAAAATAGTGATTGTCTAATTTGCTCTATGGAAAGTTTCAAAAATTCATTTTCAGTGTCGTCGAAAGTTATCTCATTGAAAATAATTTGAGACAATGCAACTTGAATTAATGCGTGAGCTCGGATAGCTCTGCTGTAAGCGTGGCCTAATAACAATTTATCCACCGAGTTGGGCGCATAAATAGTACAAATTGCCCATTTAGACCGCTTCCCGACATCACGAATCCAATCGATCCCAAAAAAGACATGAGCAGATGAAATCCTCCCAGTCTTACTATCATTTTGGAAAATTGAGGGTCTTCGTACAGGGCAACTAGGATTTCTCGAGCTTTGAAATACAATCGAATGTTCCAACAGACGTTGTGTGACCGTTGATTTTGGCATTATTGCTTATACACTTCAAAGTGGTATAAATCGTGTTGTAATTACTCGCCGGTTGATTGATAAACGGCAAATAATGGATTCGAGACTTGCAATATATTTCATCCTTAGTTAGACCCTCCATAAACCCACTCCATTCTGGTACTCGAGGTAAGTTTTTCCATTTCCCATACATCCACAATATATCAGTTTTTCTAAGCATGGACAAAGTTGTCACTTCATTACAATCCAGGTTTTCTACCATAATTTTTTTCAATCCTTGTATGCCGTGATTTTCATACGTTTCTTGTCGAACTTGCGAAACTCTTGCTATTTCTTTTGCAGATGGCATTTTTGTCAATCTTGGTATGAGTTCATCCACGTGAACTTTGTCATGTGGAGTTGTTATATGAATGATTCCCATAAAATGAAATGTATTCAAACCGCCAATCGTGGCCACATTGAAATCAGCATTGTCAGCAACGTATTAGACGAAACATCCTTGCTCCGGAGGAGAAATGGACGGCTGAGGTTGGAACACACTAGAAGCTTCATATAATAATGGGCGAGTTTCTTTATTCAGCAACAATTAATGCGCTGAATTCCATCAGCAATTGAAAATGACGTCACAATGAATAGCTGATGGATCCGATAGATAGCCGCTGCGACCGAATAAAGAAACGGGTTGCTGAAAATTGCAATGAATCTCCTAACCTTAAATAACAACTGACAGTTAACCACCACACTAGTTAACAGATATGGAAAGTTTTATAGTTAAAAGTGTGGTTAAAAGGACCGTCGCTGTATTGCAATCTTCATATTCTTCATCAAACAATGAAAGATCTGATGACACCAATAGCAGCAATGAAGTGAAATTCATAATTATAATAAAAATTATCTACATCTGTAACCATTTACTTTCCGTTGTGAACAAGATATATTTTTTTTATTTGAATCATGCATTTTTTTCCATAATCCATAATCTTACACCTGCAACAAACGCAAAGTCAAAAATATAACCTAGAAACATATCGTTAGATCCCCCACTACTGATCCATCGGAAATCGTAAAATCTATCGGTAGTCAAAGCCGATGCATGCGATGAATTTACGATGGATAGTGCGCGGTAATTAGAAACGGTATGATGAATTTCATCTGCAATTCAGCAGTGAATAAAGAAACGGTGTGATGAATTTACGATTCATGCGCACTACTCATCGGTGAATAAAGAAACTCGCCTAATGCATCATTGTAGGATGCACATATAACCAAACACGATAAAATATCTATTAAACGCTTCGATGCGAATTGTCTGTGCAAATAGACCGAAATTCCAAGCTGTAAAGGAGACATGAATGACCTAGGACGGACCGCAGTCATGATAGAATGGCTGATAGCTGTACAAATCTGTTTCAGTGGCTCCAATTTACCTTTTCTGTTCTTTAAAATAATTTGCTCAAGAAAAAACAATAAGCTGTTAGGAATGGAATCATTAATGTTATTGAACATAGAAGCACTTGAAGGATAGTCTTGAGTGTTGCAAACTTCGGTTCGTATGTCCTGGCAAAGAATTGCTGCTGCTGCTTCCAAAACCCTGTATCTCTCATCTTCTTCGTTTTCTTTTCTCGATTCATACCAAACTCTGTCCAAAATATTATAACTCGTTTCACGAAACGATATGATACAGTGGTGTCCGGTTTTTTTCGTTGTAATCACGATTCTGTCTCCATATCTTTCTTTCAATTTTATTATTATTGTTTTGTCGTCTGGGATGTTATTTGTTAACGCTGCTTTTAATTCGATTAAAGTGAACTGACAATCTTCATTAATTTCGATGTAAGAAAATATCTGTTCCATAGCTGTTATAACATCACCATCAAGAGGGCGACCTACTTTATGGTCGGTTATTAGTGCACAGAATTTCACGAAGCAATTATTATGATATTTTGCTTCGGCGGCAACGAGGTCTATTTCAAAAATTATGCGTACCTTGATTTCTTTTGCCATATTGTCTCCTCGCTTTTCTATTAAATTCAGAATAATATCCCTAAAGCCGACCGTTGTGACGTGTCTGATGATTTGACGCCGTTCTTTAGGCTCCTTTTTTTCCACATTTTCATCAGCTTCACATGTGTTGTAGATGCTGGAACACCCAGAAATGGGTAATATGCCGTGATGATATATTTATTTTATTTAATAAATAATTTGATAATATATACTTAACTTTACAAATAAAAAATGATAATTTAAGAGTTTTACGCATATAGTTGACAAGAAAAGGATATTGGCTTTACAATTTCTGTTAACAAATGATTAAAATAAAATATTTTTAATTTTTCTTCCATGTGGTTCTTCCAGAATTGATCGTCCCGATAAATCCATAAAAAGAGTTATATATGAGCAAAGTGTTATAATTACACATAATTACCTCTTCAACAAGGAAGCCTCTAGGAGTCCAAAATACGAAATAGCATAATTCTTTCCTGGTTATGTGCAACTGGTCCTGAACTTAAAAGTAACATATACGATTTTTTTTTAATTCAAATTTTCCTTCATTGAAACGCAAATTTGATTTTATTTGTTTCAACCGCTTCTTTCGGCGTCAGCTTAGCAGCAGTTGCAGGGCATTTTATTTCAATTATTCCCTTTCCGTCTACAATACCATCGGGACTTGCTGTTAAGTAACTATCACTTTCATCTATGAACATCCCACATTCTTTCACGTGTTTTTGAGATGCTTTTTCAAAGTCGGATCTTGCGATGGGCTCATGTTCAATTCCGTACTGCGTGTATTTATTGCCAGTAAAATTTTAATATATCTCTTACTGCATTTTTTCTATTTGTACTGTCTCTCATTTTACATATTCTACCAAAATAACAAGCGGTAATCCTTCTCAATCATTCTTTATGCCAAACATTACATAATCGTTGTTCTTTAGTTTGTTTTCTATTTTCTCGAATTCTGCTTTGGTATATAATTTTTTCAAAAATAATTCCTTTGTTTAATAACTTCTTCTTTCTACTTGACTAGCATTTGGCCCATAATCTTCGTCAGCTGTTGCAAATCTTAATTTTCTTCTTGGTTTCTTCCTCCGCATGTCGTGCTCTGTGGTAAGCTAAATTGGCTTTATGTTTTCTAATATATTTTTTTTGTGTATTTTCCCGGGCTAGCACCAGTCACTCTCATGTATAATATAAGAAAAATCCTCTTTTGCATTATATGATAAAGCGGCTGCATTACACCGTAAGTTGTAACCTCCTCTTTTAGAAAAACATGCTTACCTCCTACAAATTTAGAAAGAATATAGTTATAATACTCAGCGTTATTATTATTCATATTGCACAGAAGACTGGAGGCGTTTTTTATTAATCTATTTAATCCAGCTTTTATATCTGGTAATAGCCCATATTGTTGCATTTCTTCAATATAATTTATTTGCTTTTCTGTTTTTCTGATGCAGAAACAATCTGCACAGTTTTTATGGTCTCCAAAAATGTGATAAGGAATATTTGATAAATCATTTTTCAAATTTCTTAAATTTAGAACATAATTTTCATTTTCGCTTCGTCGATATGTTGGTGCCTTTTCGACGGAAGTTCTAAATCTTTTTACATTGATTTTTAATTGGTGACGCAATTGTACGGGACCTATTTTTCCATTGGTGCTAAACCTTTTTTGCACTAAATCGCGAATTCGGTTGCAAAAGTTTCTCAACAAATGATTTGTTCATTAAATTTTCTCTACAATTAAATCATTCCCATAAGGTTTTATATCTAATAGCCATTTATAAACGCTACTGTCCCCATCTCCAATTATTTTGGAATATTTAATTCGGTGCATTTCTATGCTTTTTGCGAAACCTTCTAGTATGGTATCAGCTTTCATACTAGTAGATCTTCCCTTCCAATTTTTATAACACCTATGCTCTTTTGGTGCTTCATTTAAACTTTCTGCACGTGCACATATACAGCAGTACTTATTACGGACAGAAAGATATAAAAGTTTTCCTGCCTTTTGTCCAATAATACAGCCCTGCAAGTAAATTATAATTTAATTATGTATGATCTAAAAGTTTTTCAAAGATAAAAAAGGAATAGATAAATAAATATATCATCACGGCACATTACCCATTTCTGGGTGCGCCAGTATCTACAACACATGTAGACATCGGTAATGATGACGATATATTTTACCGTGTGGGCGCTTACCAGGCGTCACCTCACGGGCACTCATAGCTGGAGTGGAGAGTGCACCACAGGGGTCACTTTTGTGCCATTTAAAATTGGAAATATTTGGCGTTAGTCGGGATCGAACACGGTTCCCCCAGGTTCGCAACCAGACACTCAGGCACGCGGCCACGGGACCCCAACAATAGTTTCTTTAAAAAAAATTCTAAATATAATTTTTTGAAAATTTTTGTTATTACAAATATTGAAGACCATAAAATTCTCCATCTAACACACATAAAAATTTTATTATATCTTGTACAGATTTAGAGATAAAGGCGTTGTAATATATAGGCATAGAATAATTTAGTAAGGTATATCGCAGAGGCTAAGGTACTAAGGAAACCAGTTGGCAAATTCAAATGTTTATAACATAGTTTATAAATAACAGATGTCAGTGTCAAAAATCAACGGTTTTAGTGACATTCTGAAAGCTTTTTCTGGGAAGTACATTTAAACTTTCTTATTGTTTTATTAATAAAATTTTTTAAATTGTAGGTAAAATGCATATATACCCATCAGATGTACCGCCAATATCTGATATTTAGGAACTTCCTTATACAATGAAAAAATTAGATAGAATTCTATGTGTGAAGTAGACATGTTAAATTCAATAAAAGCTATATTTGGGTAAAGTTTTGTAAGTTTTTTGTTATAAAATGACCTGTTCGATAGCGAAGTGCAATACAATAACTTTCATTTACTGTTTTCAAATCTAACAAAAGATAAAATTAATGGCTTTTTCATATACACTATTTCTGCCCTATAGATGCGAAGTTTCTTTATGAATGACTAACTGTTAACTGAATCTAGATTCTTTTTTTCTTTTTCATTATTTGTAACTTTTTCATTATTTTTCTTACCCACGTATACAAATTTATTATTTCTTCCATGTACAGAAAATTTTGTAACATACTTACTTGTTGCCAACTCATTGTATAAGATATGTAATCTTGGAACAAGTAAATATATAATAATATAATAATAAATAATTTATGACGTTAACCTACTGAAACAAAAGGTTATAATACAGGCATAGTTTAGTTCCAAATATCTTGTTGTATATGTACACATGTATAAAATTAATGCCAATTTGTCCGCTTTGTGGAAATGATGAAATGCATTGAATTGATGTTCTACCTACTTTGTAATGTGCAGTAAAATAATATTACTGTTTCTTTACCATAAATGCCATTATTGTTTTAGAATGTGAAATGTAGTACCTACCAATAATACGGTCCTATACCATATTCTTTTTTTTTTCTGTAATAACAGGATGAAATAAAATTTTTAGTGCAAATGCGACATAAAAATTTTACGTAATAAGCGAGATATGAATTTTTAAACTTTAAGAATTTGGTGCGTGACGTCGCAGCTACAGACCAGTGATCGACAAACTCTTAGTTATAGAGAGGACAATGGGCTACTTGCGTACTTTTTATATTTATATATATATATATATATATATATATATATATATATATATATATATATATATATAACTTAAATTTCTCGTTCGATCAAATAGGTTTTTAAAAAGTTTTATTTTTGCGAGTACAAATTATAATACGTAGTCGTGCCATAAATTCTGTCTCTGAGTATAAAACACGATAAAAAGATTTATAAAAATAAAATTAAGGGTGCCTTGAACATTTGTTTTTTTCATCCGTCAATATATTATTGTAAATCATTAATTTCAAACCGATAGTTCATGCAGTAAACATGGAGTGGGGTATTAAAGAAAACCGTGTAGCAGTGATTGCGCTATACAAGTGCAGCAAAACACCAGTAGAGATTTTCAATTTGTTAAAACTTCTGAAAATTACGAAGAAGTTTGTTTACCGGACCATTAAACGTTACAACGATACGTTACGAATTGATGACAGACCAAGAAGAGGTCGGCCACGCACAACTAGGAATCCAGCAGCCATCAAATCTGTTCGCGAGAGAATTCGGAGAAATCCACTCCGGAAGCAGAAAACTTGGAGCTAATCGCAGAAGCACAGGACAGCGATTAACAGCTACACTACGTCACATTAGAGCAACGAGAGCTAAAAAGTTACTGCAGCGACACGCGAATGGAAGTCACCGGCAAATTCTTTTTACGGATGAAAAAATTTTCACTGTAGAAGAAAAATTCAACCGCCAAAATGATAGGGTATATGCCCATAGCTCTCGGGAAGCTGCAGAGAAAATTCCGAAGGTAGAAAGGGGTCATCACCCAGCGTCAGTGATGGTTTGGTGGGGGGTGTCTTACGACGGCGTTACGAAGTTGCATTTCTGCGAACAAGGGGTAAAAACGCGAGCAGAAAATTACCAGAGTGACATATTACAGCAAGTTGTGAAGCCATTGAATGACTCTTTGTTCGCTGGAAAGCACTGGATTTTTCAGCAAGATTCAGCGCCCGCGCACAAAGCAAAATCGTCGCAACGCTGGTTAGATATGAATTTACCAGAATTTATTGCCGCTGAAGATTGGCCCTCTGGAAGTCCAGACCTCAATCCTTTGGATTACCGCTTGTGGAATGTGTTAGAGGAGAAGGCCTGCTCCAAACCTCATCGCAATATTGAGGCATTAAAGGCTGATTTGGTAAAGACAGCAGCTTCCATACCCCTGGAAGTGGTGCGTGCTGCAATCGATGAGTGGCCGGGACGTTTGAAGAAGTGTGTAAAAGAACGAGGCGGTCATTTTGAGTAATTTTTTTTTTTTTTTTGATTATTAGTTATGTAACAATAAAATCACATTCATTTTTTTATCAGATTTCTTTTGTTTATGTAGAATAAGCCCCCCTTGTACTAGGGACAGTATTTATGGCACGACTACGTATGCTGTAAACTACTTGATAATATGATAATAGAATACAGACTGGCTAATCTAAAGCATTACATATGTTTTTATACTAATGAAATATGAGAGTGTCACGTTCTGGCACATCGGCACATTGTCTATTATGTAGTACAGGGGTAGCACTATAACTCCTCCCTCCTCAGATTCGAGCCTCCTGGGGGAGTTGAAGTTCGACGTCTTCTGGGGTGCGAGATGACATCAGCTTGGCTGATTTCCTCTTCTTTATTTGGTTACGTATGAAGTACCCAACGATGATTGCAGCAACCACGTACAGGATGATGGACCATATATTTGGGATGTGCATGTTGTATGCTTTTTCTGTTATCGGAACGATTGGATTCAAGGAGATATCATTTAATTTCAAGGGATTTAGGTTAATAGAGATATTTGTAATTTTATACGGTTGGGATTTTAGGTTCAGTTTAGGAAGTAGTAGGGGTTGGCCATGGTTTTCATTTTGGAATATTAGTATTTGTTGTCTGAAGTGAATTTCGCAGTTGTCTTGATTATTGATTAGGAAGATTCCCTCTAAGGTTTGGATGTTGGTTTCTTCGTGACATTTAATGGTGATTTTCTCCTTGTGTGGGAAAACGGCTAGGTATTTGTTGATTTCTGGAATTACTTCGACATGATTTTCAATTCAGTTAATTTTTTTGTAATGGCAGTGACTCGAAGTTTGATTTTGGAATATTTCTTCTTCGCAGATCGCTGAGAAGTGGGCGTGATATTTATTAGGACACTGAAATATTTTTGCTTGAACACACATATCATTCAGGGGCACGATCTCTTTATCAGATTTAAGAAGATATTTCGTATTAGGGATGATTGTAATAAATTTTGATTCATATTTGGTTGGAATTGGGTACATGTAGTAGAGTTCAAAAGTTTTTTCGAAATTTATGGGGGTAGAAATGAAATAGATTACTTGGGTCGCTTCTATTTTACAGTTTATTTTTAACAAGGATTCGATGTCTAAAAGGTTCTCTTGTCTGGGTTCGAATGGTAACTGCAAATGGTAAAATTTTGATATTTGTTTTAATTCTGCTAGTAGCTCCATGGGGTGTATTATACTAGGATGCAGCGTTCTTAATTTACAAAAGGTGATTGAATTTTCAATGTCTTGTAAGACGCTTAATATAGAATTGTATAATATAGTAAGTTGATCGTAAATATTTTTGCCATACAGTATACTTTGAATGTGTGTACTGTTTATTATTTTGAAAAGTTGTAAAATTTTTGATTTTAATATTTCTTCGTTGTGCTGAATATTTGAGATTGTTTTATTAAAATTTTTAATAATTTGGTGGTTCACCGAGTATGAGAGTTTGAGTTGACTTTCCAAATTATGCTCGTTTTCTTGCATATGTGCAAACATTTCGTTATATCTTTTGCCGTCTTCGGCATCTAAATTTCCTGTGACTGATTTGAATATTGTCCCCAATCCATCTATTAAGCCACGTTTAGTTTTATGATGATCAGAATGAAATCCGATGTTATTAATTTTTGTGTCAATTTTTGACCGAATAAATTCTAATATTTTATCATAATTTTCGAGTTCATTGAAATACTGTGAATGGTTAGATATGCTTGATTTTAGTGCTGAGTATTGTGTGTTTAGATTGTTGTACTGATTAAGAAGAGCTTGGAGATTGTAGTAGTGTATGAAGGTGTGAGTCGTCTTTTCGAGTTTGGCAGGACCGAGATTGATGGGAAGGATTCCGAGGTTTTCTGTTATGTTTCTAATTATTGTTCCTTGTCCCAATGCGAACAATCTGGAATTGGTTCAAAATTGTAAGTTTTTTTTCTAGGACGTTTAATGTTAGAGAGGTGGATATTCTCTGTTGTATTACCGTGGGTGGTTTGTATTTTTCCTGTTTTAAGACGTTTATTAATTTTCTTTAGCTTTTCGGGTTTGTATTTGTTTTTAGTTTTTTGTTGTTTCTGTTTATTTTTCACGTATACCTTTTTGGGGATTTTGGGTAATTCTTCTCTATTTTCATTACATTTATTTATTACCTTTTCCTTATTTGCCTGGATTTTGTCTCTAATTGATTCGTAAAGTAATTTAGTTTTATTCTTATGACTTTCTATATAATTGTTAATAAGCTGTTTTTCGAGGTCGATATTAAACGGGGAGTTGGTGTCTAAATGGCCGGTAATAATTTCGCATGGTTTCAATTTTGTGACAGAATGAATAACGCATAATTTACTTTGGCTTCTATAGGCTCCGTTTTGTATTCTTTTTGATTGTTAAACAGTCATGTGTTCGATAAGGGTCGAGTGGAATCGTTCTATTATGCCGTTAGATTCTGGATGTTGTGAGCTTATGAAATGTATGTCGATTTTGTGTAGTGTCAGCAATTCTTTTACGACAGAGTTTTTAAATTCTAACCCGTTATCTGAAATAATTTGTTCTGGGATTCCATGATGTGAAATATTTGACTAGGTTATTACAAGCTTCTATGCCTTGTCCTGAATTTAATTTGTATGCTTGTGCATATTTTGAAAATGAATCTACGATAGTCAAAAATTTAGCTTGTTCTAAAGTAATGCTGTCTATATGCAAAATTTGGAAAGGTTTCGTAGCTGTGGGTGTGATGTTTAAATTTACGTTTAAGGGTCGCCTGTCGTATTTTGTTACTTGGCATATTTCACACCTATTAATAAATGTTTGAACGGATTTTCTTAATTTTGGCCAGTAATATTGTTGTTTTATACGCGCTTCTGTTTCATCAATATCACGGTGGTTACTTTTGCTGCAGTGGTAATTCGATATGATGTGTATGATTTCTTCCTCATTGGTAACGTCGCTTAAATATTTTGTACATTTTACTAAACATAGTTGAGAATTTTTGAAATAATTTTGAAGAATTAAACTGAATTTTTCGTATAGTTCGTTTTGGAAATAAATATGATATTTTATTTTTGGAACAAGGTATTCTTTAATAAAAGCAATCATTTCAGTTTTGTAATTATTTTTTGAAAATTCTACTTCCATTCGTAATTTTTTGTGTTCGTATAATTTTGTAATTTTTACTTGTTTGGGATTAAAATCGACTTCTGTTATAATAATTTGATTTTTGCCATAGTTTACGGGGCATTCTACTATCGGGATTCCGACAATAGGATTTTCTTTACTTGAATGATATCGCTATCGCTTGTGTCGTCATCGTTTATCTCATTATGTTGTGAGTCACCTACCTCGACTGCAAGGGATTGAGTATCATCGTCTTTGTTATCTGTTTTATTCCTTAACTCTGTGTTATAATTTTCTATGAATTTATGAAAGTGTTTCATGTTTTCGGTTTCGTTTATATTTAATTCGGTCTGGGGAATTTTGGGTTCAGGGAGTTTGCAAACGGTTATTAGTATGTTGGTATTATCAAAAATATATTTTAACATTGAGTTAATTTCGTTCCAAATTTGATTATCATGACCACATGCAATTTTTGGTATACTTAAAATTTTGATATTATTATGTAAACAGAATTTTCTTAAATTTAGTAAGGTATAGAATATGTTTTGTTTAGTGGGTTTATTATAATAATTTTCCTTTGTTATTGTTTTTAAATATACTATGTTATGAAGTTGGGGATTTTGGGATTTTAATTTGTGTACATTATTAAATTTAATTTTAATATTTTTGGCAATACCCGATGACATTTCTAAATCTTTGTTCACGCAATGAGCTAGACTAGAGTCGGATGGTGCATCGAATAGATTTCCTATTACTTCAATAATATTGTTATTATTGTGATTAAGGCAATGTTTCTTATCTAAGTAGTCTTTGAATAGAGCTAGTGGAGTGTCATGTACTTGTGGTTGTGATTGTTTTTTAGTTTCAACAGGTATACGGCTTAAGGCGTCGGCATTGGTATAAAGGTTGCCTTTCTTATAGATTATTTCATAGTCATATTCCTCTAATTTGAGGCGCCATCTTATTAATTTTTGGCTACATTGTTTTAACGAGAATAGCCATTGCAAGGGTCGGTGGTCTGTATAGATTTTGAATTTGCGTCCTAATAAGTGAGTTCTAAAATACTGAGTCGCCCAAATGATAGCTAACATTTCTTTCTCAATGGTAGAATAGTTTATCTCTTTCTCGTTCAGTGTTCTGCTAGTAGGTCGTTGCCTAGACTACCTTGGGATAACACAGCTCCAATCGCCAGCTGGCTCGCGTCACATGTCAAGTTAAATTCTTTGTCGTAATCTGAATATTGGAGTAGTGGTTCGTTACTCAACAAATTCTTGCAATTTTCAAAGCATTGTCTGTACTCAGGGTCGTTAATGTCAATAACAGCATTTTTCTTTAAGCGTCTAATCAGCGGTTTTGTTATCTTAGCGAAGTCTTTAATAAATTTTCGATAATAGCCTAAAAGTCCTAAGAAACCTTTAATTTGTGTTGAAGTTTTTGGAATTGGAAAATTTAGAACAGCCGAAATTTTGTCAGGATTTGGTTTCACGCCCTCAGGGGTTACGATATGCCCTAAATACGCTACTTCTCTTTTAAAAAATTCGCATTTATCTAGTCGTACTTTGAAATTTGAATTTTTCAAACGTTCGAAAACTAATTTTAAATTTTGAATGTGTTCTTGTAGGCTGGTGCTAAATATAATAATGTCGTCGAGGTAAACAAGGCATTTTTTGTTTACTAACCCTCTCAAAACATTGTCCATAACGCGTTGGAATGTCGCGGGTGCGTTTTTTAAGCCAAAAGGCATACGAGTGAACTCATAATGCCCGTCTTCCGTGTTAAATGCGGTTTTTTGAATGTCTTGTTTGTCCATTTCAATCTGGTGGAAACCAGATGCCAAGTCTAACGTAGTGAAATACTGACAGCGTCCGAGTTTGTCTAGTAAATCAGTTATGTTCGGTAATGGGTATTTGTCGCTAATAGTCTTTTCGTTCAATTTCCTGTAATCTACCACTATACGCCACTTGCGTTTACCAGATGCGTCAAGTTTTTTTGGGACAACCCAAATAGGTGATGACCATGGCGAACATGATGGTCTAATAATATTTTGATTTAACATTTTTTGTGTTTGAGAACGTACCTCTTGTCGGTGAATTTCTGGGTATCTATAAGATTTCGTATAAATAGGAATTTCGTCACTTGTTTTTATGGAATGTTTAATTTGATTAGTAAATGTTAAATTTTTGTCGTCTACGTGAAATATATCAGAATAATCGTGAATTAATTTAGTAATAGCTGATTTTTCTTCCGAATTCATGTGATCTGACTGAATTTTTGAAATACCGTATTTAATTTTTTCTGATTGAATGAAATTAAAATTGGGTGATGACTACGTTTCATAGTTGGAGATGTTTTCGACAGTAATTGGTTCTAATTGTGTGAAGTTGATATGTGATTCCGAATTATTAATTGCTGTACAAAGTGCATGGTAATTATTGGCCGTGGTGACACATTCGGGGATGATTAGATTATTCTGTTGTTGTTTTGGTTTTAAAATGGTTCCGTTTTGTTGGGTTACTTGAATTTTGATTACCTTTTCAGTTTTGGGGTCTAATGTTACATTATTATTTGGCTGACAAATATTATTTGTATTAAAGTATTCTATCGTGAGCGCAAAGTTATAAAACTAGAAAAATTGTTCGTAGGGAATCGCTCAAAAACAGCTGCAGACACGTGTTTCGCTCTTATTAGAGCTCATCAGTACAGCATAGTTAGTTAATAGTTGGACATTAACTAGAAGTAATAATTCGACAACTTGTAACGGTACCAGCAAGTAGCCAAATACACATTTGTTGCATACGGTCAGTGTATCCACGAATTTGTGGAAAAAATATTATTTGTATTAATTTTATTTTCAGAATTTTGATGTTGAATTTTTATTTGGCAGGTGGGTGTTGTTACTAAATTTTTATTCAGGTCTATAATTACTTTTAATGTACTCAGATTATCTAATCCTAATAAGCGATCAAATTCATCGTGAAAATCAAAAATGTGATATTTTAAACTTGCATTTTTTTTTTAAATTAAATAATTTTGAAATAGGTACGAGTGTGCTGTAATTTTCAATTGAAGTTCCAAGCGTAGTTGAAATTTAGAAAGGGTCTTTAAAAATTGAATTTTTGTAATATTTATGCGCTATGGTAGGTTTTATGAAAGATTTCGTACTTCCCGTGTCTATCAAAACTTTCAAATTATTTTCAGGGAATATAATGTAAGGTAATTTACTTTTATTTGTTAAGTTCATTAGTTCGACTCTGGGTAAAATGTTTCTATTGTTTCCGAGGCTGCGATGTCTAAAAAATTATCGTCTTCGAAATTGTCGGGGTTTTGTGGATTTTCATAATCATTGTTATCAACTAATACTTGGTCAGTTTGTTCTTGGTTATCGTAATAAACATATGGGTCAACGGCAGATTCAGCTGACTCGTTGATATTAAATAATTCTCCCGCTGTGTTTGCGCGGTTTTGTGCAGGACGGTATTGAGTTGTATTTCGCGTGGAAATACTCATCGGAGTAGGTGCAGGAAGGTTTTGTCTGGTGGATGGACCTTGGCGTGGTGTTTGCGGTGTATATTGTCTTTGTTGTTGAGGAGTATATTGTCTTTGTTGTTGAGGATTATATTGTTGTCTGTATGTCGTTTGTTGCATAGGTGAAGGATGCAAAGTTTTATTGGGTGTGTAATTAAAGTAGGGTATGGGTTTAGGAATATTATATCTTGGTTGGTGGATTTGTGGTTTTTGATTTAATTTGTGTGTATTCTGATTAGTGGTTTTGGATTTGGCATAATATTCAAATTGAAAATCATTTGCTAACATACTTAAAGCTGAATTTAAGTCTGTAGGGTTCTTTGCCCTCATTAATTGACCTATAGGTTCTTTTAAACCTTTTAGTAAAACGCGTAAAGCATAATGTTGAAAATAGTCAATCATTACTACGGATGCTTCGGCAGCAGCGTTTGTTGAAATGTAAGAAATTTGTAAATTTAACAGGTGTTGTAAACGACCGTAAAAATCAAAAACGTTTTCATTAGGATTTTGTTTCAATTCTGTCATTTCCATGTTTAGTGTGAACCAGTCACGTTTGTCTGAATAAGCATTTTTTAATGCTGTTTTCAAATCTTCCCACTTTGAAATTGTGGAACTTGCAATATTGATTGCAGCTTCACCTTTTGTTTTGGCTAATATACTGCTCATTAAATATTCATTTTGGAAATCATTTGTGTTTGTGGTATTATAAAATTTTGTTACTAATTTTTCACAAACGCTAGTAAACCTAGGGAGTAATTCACGTTCCCTATGGAACTCTGGCACCATGTCCAGATATTCCTTTTTTAATACTGGAGTGACCATGTTTAATAATGGCGTTCTTAATGTGATATTATTAATAGGATTTGTATTTAAATTAATTATACGATCTTCTGTTTCGAGATCGGAGTCTGTTTCTGAATTATTTGAATCTGACAAAGATTCTGGTTCTCTGAATGACATATGGTACTCACAAAAATAGTAGTGTCGGCTTCATGTGCCCTGAAGTCGAACACGGTCTCGTCTCGAAGTTGAGGCAGGAGTTGCACTGATGTCCGCTCAGCTTGGCTCGCTCGGCTCGTCGAGATGTTTCTTGCTTCTGATGTCCTCTCAGATGCAGGATACGGTGATCGAAGTATAGAGATATTCGAATTTGCCAAATTAATCACGAAAGTGAAACAATTTATATTCGCTAAATTGTTTTGGCAATCCTACCAAGACTGCGCCACTAAAATTTCTCGTTCGATCAAATAGGTTTTTAAAAAGTTTTATTTTTGCGAGTACAAATTATAATATGCTATAAACAAGTAAATATATAATAATATAATAATAAATAATTTATGACGTTAACCTACTGAAACAAAAGGTTATAATACAGGCATAGTTTAGTTCCAAATATCTTGTTGTATATGTACACATGTATAAAATTAATGCCAATTTGTCCGCTTTGTGGAAATGATGAAATGCATTGAATTGATGTTCTACCTACTTTGTAATGTGCAGTAAAATAATATTACTGTTTCTTTACCATAAATGCCATTATTGTTTTAGAATATGAAATGTAGTACCTACCAATAATACGGTCCTATACCATATTCTTTTTTTTTTCTGTAATAACAGGATGAAATAAAATTTTTAGTGCAAATGCGACATAAAAATTTTACGTAATAAGCGAGATATGAATTTTTAAACTTTAAGAATTTGGTGCGTGACGTCGCAACTACAGACCAGTGATCGACAAACTCTTAGTTATAGAGGGGACAATGGGCTACTTGCGTACTTATATATATATATATATATATATATATATATATATATATATATATATATATATATATATATATATATATAACTTAAATTTCTCGTTCGATCAAATAGGTTTTTAAAAAGTTTTATTTTTGCGAGTACAAATTATAATATGCTATAAACTACTTGATAATATGATAATAGAATACAGACTGGCTAATCTAAAGCATTACATATGTTTTTATACTAATGAAATATGAGAGTGTCACGTTCTGGCACATCGGCACTTTGTCTATTATGTAGTACAGGGGTAGCACTGTATATATATAAATATATCTTCACGGTATATTACTCATTTCTGGGTGTGTCAGTATCTACAACACATGTAGACATCGGTAATGATGACGATATATTATACCGTGTGCTTACCAGGCGTCAACTCACGGGCACTCATAGCTGGTGTGGAAAGTGGTCACTTTTTTGTGCCATTTTAAAATTGGAAATATTTGGCGCCGGTCGGGATCGAACCCGGTTCCCCCAGGTTCGCGACGAGACACTCAGGCACGCGGCCACGGGACCCCAACAAGACTGCAACAAGTTTCTTCCAAATCTTTATCAGACATATGATGCCTAAACAGAACACTATATTTGATAAAAAATAAATAAAAATATCTGAAAATTATTTATTAAATATAATGTTAAAATAATTTAGAGTGACTTTTCAATAAAAAAAAGTTGTTTAACTTTTACAAGTATTTTATTTTTCAACATTATCCTTTTTTAATTGTACACACTTAGTCCAGCGAGTTTCCAATTTTTTCAAAGCATCCAAAAAGTAATCTTTCGGCAACTCTTCAAAATATGTATTTGTCTCGGATATCCCCTCTTCATTGGTGTGAAATCTCTTTCCACCGAGTCATCTTTTTAAATTTGGAAATAAGAAATCACTAAGCGCCAGATCTGGTGAAAATGGCGGATGAGACCGCACCTCGTAACGCAATTCGACTAATTTTGCTGTAAGGACAGCGGACAAATGAGCAGGCGCATTATCGTAATGAAACAACCTTTTTTTCTTCAATAAATGAGGTCGTTTTTACTTTATTTCGGCATCAAAACGTGTCAACAAATCAGCATCATATTGGCCAGTTATCGTTTTTCCTTTTTGTAATCAATCAATAAAGATCACACCTTTGGTATCCCAAACTACTATGGCCATGACCTTTTTGGCCGAAAAAACGGTTTTTGCCTTCTTGGGAGCACGTTCTTCAAGAAAAGTCCATTGTTTGGACTGCATTTTAGTTTCTGACTTATAATGGTGTATCACGTTTCATCTACTGTGACATATCAGCGGAAAAATTCCCTTGGATTACGTTTGAAGATAACCGAGCGCGCTTTTGATCTGAATTAAATAGCCGCGGCACCTACCTCGCGAATAGCTTTTTCATGTGTAAACGTTCATGCAAAATATTGCACTCGTTTGAAATGTTGACTTCATTAGCTATCTCACGTACTTTTAATCAAAGATCGCTAATTACTAGGGCATGGATCTTATTAACCATTTCTCGAGTAGTTACAGTAAATGACGGTCCCAGACGTTCTGCATCATCTGTGCTAACATGGCCACTTTTAAAAGCAGAAAACCACTTACAAATCATTCCATGGGACGCAATACATTCAGAATAATATTTACGTAACTTTTCCTGGGTTTCTTTAATTGTTTTTCCACATAAAAATTAATGTTTAACACTCGAAATTCGTTTTCCTCCATATTTACAGAACAACAAAAAACAGTTTTCTTTAGATTAGTATAAAACATTAACTATCTGTCAGATTTGTGTGAAATTTTAACAGTAGACATCAGAAACATGGTGGAAGTCAGCAATATAATCATCGTAGTGAAAATGTTGCCAACCTTTGAAAAGTCACTCTTCCGTCAAACCGCTATTGTAATTATCGTCAATCAGGTTTGAAACACAATAACTTATTTAACAAATCAATAAATATGAAACAAGCTTTCATTTAGAGATTATACATTTCTACATAGTGACACAAACTTTTAATTTTTTAAATTAATTAATATTGATAATATGACAACATATGTGAAAAATTACATGCATTTTTAGCACGTTTTAAGAAATGCTCAACTTTATTGGTGTTTAATATTAATATGTAGGAATACACCACGGCTTCCGCATATGTATCGATCACGACAAATACCGTAAGGCGGCCTCTAGTCAGTATATGCTCGAAGATCATAGTTATGATCGAAACGTTGGTTTGAAATCAATAAAATCATCCAGACTGCAGTTCCAAATATTTTTTTTTCCTGCATCAATTTCCAGTCGATCATTGTTACTCCAACAATTTGATATTTAAAGCCCGTGATTTTGAAAATGACATTTACGTTTAAGCTTATATGGAGGGTAAACATATAATGTCAAACATAAACAAAATGAAAAAACGAAAATTATTCTTGTCTGCAGCATTGATAATGTTGACAGATTCAGAAAATTATTTAGAAACTAGACAAAAAAGTAAATATTGGTATTGAAATAAAAATAAATAACAATATAATTTGCATTTGCCTGATGTAATGCCTTCACATATACAAGGAAAACTTTATTTCAATTTAATGGTTACAGTTTCAAAATACGATCTTTTCATATTCCTACCTTTGTGTCCAGGATCTTTTCATGAGGTTGATCAGTTCCTCTTCCACATGTTTATTATTTAAAATATCAGTCTTCATTAGCTGTATTCTTTGTAGTTAAAATCTCAGTTCATTTCTGCTCATATCAGATAAACTCAATAAATTGTTGTTCTTTTTGTACGAACTGAGTTGAATACCCCTCTTACCGATGCTGTATCACCCGCGAAACAAACTCATAATGATCTGTGCCATGCAGATCAGTGGAGGGGGTAATGTTGTGTTGCGAAAGTTGAGTTGTTAAAGTGAACAAAATGTCGTATACAGAACTTTATGATGGAGGTAAGAAATAAATATATTTTCTTTTGTTACTCATTTAAATTAATATAAAATAAATAAGCAAGCATACTTACTAGTACAATATTTTCAATGTGTTCCATCTTCAAATACGTATTTGTTGTTTGTTGTAATCAAAACTACAGCGTAACCGCCTAACATCAATCTAATTCAAAAGTAAAGTCCGACAGTTGTCAACAAATTACTTTGTTTTGTATCGCGCGCGCTTTGTTGCTCACTCTTTGCGAAATGTTGTTCTTTTCAGCGGTCTCTCAGCTCAGCTCATCTCAACTCACTTATCAACTGAACTAAGCAAAAATATTCCAAAAAGAATACAGCTATTGCATGTTATTTTTGGTCGCTGTATCTGCTATCTAGCGCATGCGCTCAAACGAGTTGCTCTCAGAAAGTTGCCGTCGAAAAAGTTAAGCTGCATACATCTAAACTAATTGCAGCTAAAAAGTTGCCTAGCACACGGCGTTATGTCACACATACGGGCAACTGTTGCCGTTAAGTGCAATCAATTGCCGATAGGTTATATCGTGGGATACAGGCTTAATACGCCCATATCAAGCCGCATACCAAGCGCTACATTTGTGCTGCGAACGAATAATCTCTTCTACTTCTTTAATTAATTTTTGGGTTTTTGTAGTTAAGCAAAATTGTCGGAATTCCTCCATATTTGTTTTTTTTTTCACATTTATTTTTGTATTCCACTGCAAGACAGTGTAATGAAACTATTTTCAGTGCATTTTCTGCGTACATTTGTGTATGCAAAATTGTACTTTTACAATCTACAGCTTTTTTAATATAAATGTTTAAAATATCTTCATCCTTCTCTGGTAGAACAGAAGTTCCAGCAAGCAGTGTTCGTAAAGGAACAGCCGATTCTTTACCAATTTTCGATAATGTGCAAACGTTCCAGTAGCACTCGACTGAAGTTACGGATGGTTCTTCCGATCTTCTGTGCTGCCAGAAAGCAATTACATGCTTACACCCTCATGCAATAGTAATTTACGTAACAAGACCTGAAAGTGATACTTTCAGGTCATGTTGGGTACAATATTTTTTTGCGATCCTGAAAAAAGATTAAAAAATTATTATTTTATTTTTTACTGCTAGCAAATAAGAAATAAATAAACAACTGATCTCCATGGAAACATTTAGCTTTACCGGTCCCGGGATCGGTAAAGTACTTTCCGATCCCTTATAGACAACTTTCCGAGCTAGCTCAGCAAAGAAGGACTTTCCGGTCTAAATAGTGATCAGAAAGAGTTCATTTTCTGGGCGATCGCGAAAATAAAATATATATATATATATATATATATATATATATATATATATATATATATATATATATATATATATTAATTATTGTATGTAACTATGTAGTTTTTTTTTAGTACATATTTTGTAAATATTTCGAATTTTATGAACTATGTACTTACAATTTCAAAATGTCTATGCTGTAATAGTAAAAAATGCAATAAAAGCAACATTTTACATTGATATATTTATACTCGTATTTTTGTACTGCAAATGGTAAATCGATATATTGATAACAAAATCGGCCGTATTTTCGTCTATGGTTAACCGTGATTAAATAAACAATAATGAAACGAAATTAACTGTTAAATGACATATTTATTATTGCTGCCAACAAAACCATGTAATATTTTTTATTTGATCAAGGTTAAAAAAAAGAAAGAAATAGTGTTACTTATTCATAATAGTCCGGGAGCCAGCGACACTATTTTTACGACAATTTTATTATTCACGAAACCATGTTATTTTCGTTACTCAGATGACGCATACTACGAAAATCGAGTACTGCCGGCGCACCAACTGTACAACGAGGAGGAACGGCGCCCCGAGTACGTAAAGTTAAAAAAAAAATTATTAATGAAATTTTGCGGAATGCTTATTCTAATTGTTAACATTAAAAAAAAATCTGTAGTGGCCAGCACAAGACCTCTCGCCATTTCCATATTAGGCTATATAATTATTGTATTGCACTTCGCTTTCGAACCGTCGTTTTATAACAAAATATTATAGCACATTACCCAAATATTGTTTTTTATTATATTTAACATGTCTTCTGCTCACATATAATTCTAATTATATCTATTTTGCATTGTATGAGGAAGTTTCTAAATGTCAGAGATTGTTCCAATTCATTAACCAGATTGGCGATATTTCTGATGGATATATACATTTTACCACAATTTTACCTATAATTTCAAATATTTAATTAATAAAACAATAAGAAAAATTAAATATACTTCCCAGTAAAAGGTATCAGAATGTCACTAAAACTGTTGATTTTGGACAGACATGTGTCATTTACAAACTATGTTATAAACATTGGAATTTGTTAACTAGTTTCCTTAGTGCCGTAGCCTCTGCGATTAGTTTACTCTATAAATTAAAGTGTCTTTATCTCTAAATCTATACAAGATATAATAAAAAAATTTAAGTGTATTAGATGGAGAATTTTATGTTCTTCAATATTTAATAAAAAAAACCTCCCAAAAATTATATATAGAAGAAATTTTCTAAGAAACTACTACTTACGGTTGTTCAGTTGTTGCCAAAACCTTTTCAGCTCTTCCCAGGAATGTCAGATTGAGGAAACTGCAGTTAAATATATTTTAAGTCTTATAGTTTTTGAGGAATCGTGATTACAACATCCAGACATACATACATACACCTTAAATCGTGTTTATTCAATAAAATCTGGATATGCGAATTTTAGCATGAGTCCAATACTTCTCTTAGCGAGAGGTAAAAATATGTATAATATTAATGTACCATGGTAATTATATTAAATAATAATTAATACTTTAAAGTGTAGTAAAAAGGGGATCGCTCGTTCAGACGAGCTAGGCAATCTCGAGCGCGCAGTCCTACAGAACATGTATACTGCCAACGCTTTCATCCCGCTAAACGAACTGCAGCATAATTTATATTGAAGAATAACGTATAAACTTAAACTTTCACATCTAATAAATGTTATTAATAATAAAATAAGTTAACCGATGTTACAGTGATATTTAAAAGTGTGTTCGGGTTGCGCATAATAAGGAACCTCAAGCGCGTGGCGCAACTTTCTATACGTGCTGCCGAGGACTTTATCCTGCTGAATAAGCGGCAGCACAATTATTTCTTGAATAACAATGTATAAGCTTTTAACTACAATAAATTTTATTAATAATAAAATAAGTGAGACAACCAATTATTTTTTACATGTTCGATGTTAGAATAACCATAACCCCAAAATTCTATCAATAATAAAATAAGTTTTTTCAAAAAAAAATTACATACTCGAGGCACTGTTTCTGGCCGTTATACCTCGCACCAGCTGGAAGCACACATTTTTCTTAATATTTGTCATCAAAATAATCTAAATAATATATTTTTGTGAATAATAAAAGTAGTCATTGAAAAATGACGCTGGCTCTCGGACTATAACTTTTAAATAAGAAAAGTAGATATACTGAAACTCTTACATTATTCATCTAAATTAATAATTACACATATACAGTTATTTTATGCACTTAAATAATACTGCCACGGATATGAAAGAAGTATCGAAAATAAACAAATATCGAACAAATACAACTGACGAACTAGCAAACTCTTTAAAACAAAGTGTTGTATGACTCACGGCAATATACCTACTAAACTATATACCTCTATCTCTCGTACAAGCGGAAAGTGTCCGAAACATTAATATCTCCATCCTTTTCTATCGTTTGGACACACGTCTGCAAGCGCATGCGCGCACAAGCCGTAGGTAAGATTGTAGGCGTCTTCGCGCTGCTTGAAAATCTGACATATGATTCATAAGACATTTCAAAAATATTGGTATAATTACAAATTTTTATATGAGATTATTTAATAGTGAAATAAATTAATACAGGATATTCTGATTTTTTCCAAAAGAAAGGGAACACCTGTAGAAGATTAAGAAAACGAATATCTGTATAAAAGGATAAAAGGTTAAAATTCCATTTGCAAAATTTGGAGAATGATAAAAGAGAACAACTGTAAAAGATTAGGAAGATATGTTATTTGAATATCTGTAGGTTTAAAATTTTATAATTGGAGAAAATGATTAGGGGACACCTGCATAAGATTAGAAAAATGAATTTCTGTATAAAAGTAAAAGATTCAAATTCCATTTGGAGAAAGACAATAGGGAATACCAGTAAAAAATTAGGAAAATACTTTATTTGAATATCTGTAGGATTTAAATTCTATTATTATTGGAGAAAAAGATTAGGGAACATCTGCATTAGATTAGGAAAATCCGTTATTTGAATATATGGATGGTTAAAATTATGTTTTTAGAGAAGAAAATGGAATGCCGTAATTGAAATTTTTCATACTTAGTCACATGTAAAATAATATTTATTCATAATATTTAACAATTTATTTGAAATGTTTAATATTATAGCTTTATTCCTGTATAATATTATGTATACATGCCTTCATATTAATATTCAAGTGATTACAAGGAGATGTAATATTGAAATGATAAACATACACAAAATTCATAAACACCTAAACATGTGGATTCCATTCCATTTCCCTTTCTCTGAAACTTCAAACTTCTTGACCAATAGAAACACTGAATCAAATTCAGTTGGCGCATGCGCGCAAGGGATGGTGTCCAAACCAGAAGAGTGCAGATATACATTATGTTCCGACATTTCCTGTGTGCTTTTCAGCGGTATATAGTTTAATAGGTATATTCTCACGACCAATGACACTTACGGCATTTCCGCTCTTCGCGCTTATTCGTCAGACTTATTGGCGGCATTTTTCACTCGTCAATGAAAATATTGGCGGTCTTTTTCAGTCGCCAATAAAAAATTAATATATGTGACGTCACGCTATAACAAAAAGCCCTCTTATTTCAAAAGATATTTAATTATTTCGGTTAATTTCTCTATTAATATTCATTATTAGACATATGCTTTTCGTTCATTTTAATAATTTCCCTTAATTCGATTGAGCTGTATTCCCCCATTCGGCACAAAGCTGGTCATTGCCGCCATGATGGAAGCTCGGTCTAGTATATATCTTTCCTTGTCTATGGGACACACAGTACCTACCTAACAACATTATGGACACGTCCCTTTTCTATTCCAGTTTATAGTTTTAGTTCAATGGCTATAGATCTAACTTATAGACAAACCCAAAACAAATGCAATTCAATATGGCGACGTGGGGCACTTGGCAATTTTGACTTTGACGGGTGTTTGTCATTTATATGTCAGTGACGTAGAATATGTATAGCTATTACAAATTCACTTTACATTTATTCTTATATTATTGTTGTAATATTGATTACGTGCCATAATAACAGTAATACAAGAAGTATAATATCAGGCTAAAAATAACAACACACGTGTAAAAACAAAATAGAATTCGCATTGTCTCACATCTCAGAGAGTTGTTGTCGTTGCTGTACAGGGTGTCTCGGGACGAGCTTACGCTATCTATATTTTAAATACTATTTAATATAATTTAACGAAATTTGGTATGTAGGGGTTATCCAACATGCCCGTTTTAACTAAAATATTTTCAAAGCAGTAGCACTTCCGGTTTGACCGGAAATTGACCTCAACTTTCTTATTTTAAATGGAATACGCTATATTTTATTTTACCATTGAATGCAGCGGAAAATTTTACATGTGAAGCAATAAAAACATTTTACTCATGATCAACTACTTCCGGCGTTATTCAACTTTTTTTGATTTTTTGTCTGAAATCCGGCACATTTTCATAACTCTGTATATCGGGAACGAGATCGAATTTTTATAATCTGAAAAAAGTCTTTTATAAAGGAGATTTTAAGCTACATTATCCATAGAAGAATCTTTGATTATTTATAAAAATGTGACGGGTACGGTACAACCAAAATTACAGTTGACAAACTTCGAAAAAGACAATTTTTTTAAATGGAACCCCCCCTTTTTTATTACAGAAATGTGTTCTACGGCAAAAAATAAGGGTACTTTATGTAACATGTCCTATGTTGAAAGTTGATAGAATTTCAGTAAATTAGAAAAAATGTAATCTGGGTATAATTATTTTATTAATACGGATAAGTAAACCATGGAAAAACAATGTTTTTACAAACTCATCTACTTGATTTCTTAGATAATTTACCGTTGGATCAAAGGAATTTAATATGGTACCAGCATGATGGCGCTCCACCCCACAATAGCCATAGAATAAATACTTTTATAATTATACCCAGATTACATGTTTTTCTAATTTACTGAAATTCTATCAACTTTCAACAAAGGACATGTTACATAAAGTACCCTTATTTTTGCCGTAGAACACATTTATGTAATAAAAAAGGGGGGGTTCCATTTAAAAAAATTGTCTTTTTCGAAGTTTGTCAACTGTAATTTTGGTGTAACGTACCCGTCACATTTTTATAAATAATCAAAGATTCTTCTATGTATAATGTAGCTTAAAATCTCCTTTATAAAAGGCTTTTTTCAGATTATAAAAATTCGATCTCGTTCCCGAGATACAGAGTTTTGAAAATGTGCCGGATTTCAGACAAAAAATCAAAAAAAGTTGAATAACGCCGGAAGTAGTTGATCATGAGTAAAATGTTTTTATTGCTTCATATGTAAAATTTTCCGCTGCATTCAATGGTAAAATAAAATATAGCGTATTCCATTTAAAATAAGAAAGTTGAGGTCAATTTCCGGTCAAACCGGAAGTGCTACAGCCTTGAAAATATTTTAGTTAAAACAGGCATGTTGGATAACCCCTAGATACCAAATTTCGTTAAATTATATTAAATAGTATTTAAAATATAGATAGCGTAAGCTCGTCCTGAGACACACTGTATAGTGCGAACCTGAGTTACGAACGTTCCAACGTGGTTCGGCACAGTATACTGTGGGCTAAATAATAACACATATGATTTTTAAATACGTATGTATTGTCTGTTGCAAATATGAAAATAAACACATGTTTTAAAAAATAAATAAATAATTAAAGTACAATGTGATGGCGACACTTGGTGAAACAGTTTAAATAACATATTTAAAAACAACACTTGACGTGATTCACAAGATATCATTCTTTCAATTAATCTCTCGGTCATTTGTCAGAGACTGGCTCACGCAACCAGAACCACAGACGCGTTTCGCTCTTATTGGATCTCTTCAGTATGGTGAATGTACTAACGCCTCTATGAGGCATTGAGTCGCCTGACTGAGCGGATGATAAACATCCCAAAAAAGATAAGATGACTGCAGAAGCCAGTAGCTACATACAGAACCATCTGTCGAGAACGCCGTGAATTTAGCCAGCAAAATAATAATAGTGCACCACACTGAAGAGCTCCAATAAGAGCTAAACGCGTCTGTCGTTCGGGTTGAGTGAGCCAATCTCTGATAAATGAGCGAAAAATTGATTCAGAGATTGAAATCTTATGAAACATGTCAAGCGTTATTTATAAATATCTTATTTAAACTGTTTCACCAAGTATCGGCATCATATTGTACTTTATTCTACTTTTATTATTATTTGGCTGGCTAAGCTCATGGCGTTCTCGATAAATGGCTCTGTATGTAGCTACTTGCTTCTGCAGTCATCTTATTTTTTTGGGGTGTTTATCATCCGCTCACTTAGCTAACTTAATTCCTCCTATACAGTGTCCCACACTCTATCTTCAGTGTAGCGGAGATAGCCAATGTTATTCTTATTGACGTTTTCTGTATGGTCTGTCTCATGGAAAGTCAAAGGATCGCCATAAACCTTTGAAACGCCTCTCTCTTAAGATAACAAATAAATCCAAATTTACACTCCTCATAACTAAAGAGTGTGAATACGGTGACTGCTTTGCACAGAGTTGGACTTTTAATGATACTCAAAAGTTAATCCAGGCTAATTTACTTAAATTCGGACCATAGTAATATAGCAATAATAATTTCTTCTTTTTGTAAAATATATCTTTGCGTCTTTGAGTAGGATTATGGATGATTACTTAAGCGTATTGTCCCATAAGATATTTAATTTTTTCCTTGAATCCAACCCTGGGAATTTAAGGTATTCTGACAAACATTAGGCAGTTTGCGGTACACCGCACTCAACTGTTCCTGTGTGTTTTTATAATATACGGGTGCTTAAGCTGTATATGGCGATTCTTTGACTTTCCATGAGACAGACCATACTATGTTGCCAATTTTTCAATGTAATGTAATATTAAAACATTCATAAAATTTTCATTGCTATTCCAAAATTAGTTAACACTACAATTTAAGTTTTATGAGGGTCTCTTATTTACCCAAGGATTTATTTTATTCACCCGAAATTTGTCGGCAGTTCTAAATAGTTTGATATACAGTGCCGCGAAAAGATGCGTTGGAACCGGGGTGCAATAAACATGCTGAAGCTATTTGTACCTGTAATAAGTAATATTTCAATACAATGTTTTATAACCGCCCGGCATACTAATCTTGATCAAATGCATTAGAGATCAGAATATTAAAATATTATAAATTCAAATTAGAGATTATAAAGAAAGAATAAAGACTTATGAGCTATGTAAAATATATGCAGTATTTCTATCAAGCCTAAATATTAGTAAATTATCAAATAATAAGATAAATTAAATAAAAAAAATAATGCGTAATAAAACATTTCAATAACAAGTACACCAGTCATAAATACATTCAATGAAGTACCCAGAATATTCCATCTTTTTTTGGACATCTATTTTGCTCTTTCTATCTTATAGACTTACAGCAGGTAAGTATGGCAACATAATACTCAATAAGACCCTATACTGAACATAGAGTGTGGGACACTGTATAGAAGTGTTAGTACATCACACTGAAGAACACCAATAAGAGCGAAATGCGTCTGTGGTTTTGGTTGAGTAAGCCAGTCTCTAATAAATGACCGAGAGATTGTTTCAATGACTGAAATCTTGTGAAACATATTAAGTGTTATTTTTATCTTATATAATAAATTAAATATCTAACAATCTTTTTTCCTAATAAATTATTTTCTTTTTGGTATTATCACATTGTTCTATTCATTATAAAGTATTATGAAATATGTACTGCTTTCTGAAGTTTCATAAATTGCACAGATATTTTTATAACATATATTTGTACTGATTTTTGCTATGACTTTCTTCGATATATTAAAGTTTTCGCAACATTTATCAGATCTACTCGAACCTGATTTTATAATAAATATTGAATCCAGTATATATAGTTCCATTCTCTTTCGCAGCTTGGATTTTATAAAATTCTTTACTGAAAATAATCTTTCTATTTTCGCATTCGAATGCGGTAAAGTTAATAACATCATTGCCACTGTTGCTAATTTATGAAATGGATTTTCATTATTACTAATTTTATAATTTATTACTTCAGTCAAAAATTCTTTGGCAGAATTAATATTATTGCACTGTATTAAATTAATTTGTTACCACTAATTTTATATTCTACATATTTTTTCCTTATCAATTTTTAATAAAATTAATAAATTATTGAGATTATCTTTACAAGTTTTTAAAGTATTTTCAACAGATATGCCTTTTTTTTAAATATCCACATTATCAGGTAAGCGATTTGTTTTCTCTTCAATTAAATGAACTATAAACGATACACATCATTGTCGAAGAGATGAAATCATTTTCAGAAATTCCATTTTGCTGCAACTTTTTGAATTCATTTTCAAATTTATGTCCTAATAACAATTATTATCAATATAATCCTTTATTGACTCATTACTTAAAATTTTAAATTTTGTATTAGTTACAGTAACTTTTTGGACAAGTGTATTTAAAAGTGCTAATAAATCTGTATATAATTTGAGGGGTCAGCTGATTGAGACTCGAATACTTTATTTACAGCCTGTATTTCAGATGGTACAGGTTTAAGATAATATACATAGACCTAATTTATATCATAATTAACATATTATAATTCCGCAGTATAGCATATCTCTTAAGCCCTAAGCCTAACAATATCGAAATGTACGTTTATCTCATACCATTGGTTGTAAATACGACTAACAGGTCTATTCTACTAAAAAAATGTATAACGATATCGTTTCTGAACGACTGTCGTTATGCATTTGGTTAAACGACTTTAATAACGACAAATGCCAAAAACCTATTCTACTAATCTTATCGTTATAAATTATCGTTAGCAGGATTATAACGATAATATCTAACTTCATGTTTATTTTGACAGAATAAATTTTCATATGTTTGTCAATTTAAATTTGACATATCGATTCATTGTTTGTTTATTTAATTGAATTTGACAATGGATATAAAGAAAAGGGATTCGAGGACAACTCAAAGACAATATGAAATATATGTTGACGAACTGGAAAATAATAGTTCATTAAGAACTAATAAATTGTCCACTGAAGAATTGGAAGAAATATGGAGAAGACTTACAAGTCATAAATACTTACCTTTGCAGAATCTCTTGCTCAGCTACAATTAACAAAATATCTTCTTCGGCCATTTTTACTTTTGTTCTCAAAATATATCAAACTTTACGACATATGAAATAACGATATGTAACGATAAATAAATTAGCAGAATAGGGTTTTGGCAAAAATCGTTATCATAATGACTTATCGCTTGGTAACGAGTCGTAACGATACATAATTTTTTGTAGAATAGGCCTGTAACAGTTTGACTCTATTGATAACCATCGGGTTTTCCATGCTTGTGCTATTTTGAGAAAATCATGTTCTTCATTCGTACATTATAGATCTTTTCGTATTCTGCTTGCCTATAGGAATGCGAAAACCAAGAGTAGGTTTCTTTAATAAGAAACTCCAAGAAAAATTGTAGCTGCAGCGCTTACTGGCTTACTGCTAATCGTAATGAGTGACACACACATTTATTTAAAATTAAATGTGGTGCAAGTTACTTTATTTTGGAAAAAAAACTCCGTTATTTATTACCATCATTACTGCTGCATTGTCTGTGCCAATGCCTCACATATTTATAATTTTTAAATTGTTTTTTAAGATGCTTAAAACATCTTAAACATTGCCTTCAGGGTCACATGTTTCTAGTTCTACTAAATATAAATAATAATTTATATTTCATTTTCTAAATATCTATTGCTACAGATATTCCATTGCATTAAATTTAGACTTTTTAAAAATTAATATTAATTTTAAACAACTTTTCATTCTTGTACTTTTGCTCTAAAATGCACAGGGAGCCAATTTTCGCATATTTTTAAAATCCCATGTTAAAGCCCTATGTTTCGCGTTTCGTTGCACACGCTGTATATGTATCAGTCTCGCCTATAATCTGGACATGGCCTCCGGACCAGGAAAGTTAATGAAGTTATGATAGTGATATGTTTTTTAGAGTTCAGTTGTTATATTTCTAAAAAATAAATTTCACGTTTAAATATTGTGTACTTTTTATATTTTTTACGATTTAAGAGTTTCTTGTTCTTGTTGTTCAAAATTAAAGCTATACAAAATATTCCTTTACCCACCACTCAAAAACAGTTGCGAGAATTTTTGGGTCTTGTAAATTTTTACCATAGATACCACATTGTGCGATCATATCGCAGCCATTAAACAATTTTATTGTCAAAAATAATTCTAAAAGCACAAAAAAAAATGATCTTAGACAATAAAGCTATTAAATCATTTCAAGATTTGAAAGTAGCGTTGGCAAACTATACAAAATTGATATTTCCCAGGCATTCAGCACCAACAAATATCATGGTAGATGCGTCAGACACAGGTATGGGGGCTGTACTCCAACAATTTCATAAAAATTCCTGGCACCCCTAGCTTTCTTTTCTAAAAGTTTCTCTTCACAGAACAAAAGTATAGTACTTTCGGGAGGAAACTTCTAGCAATTTATTCTGCAATTAAAAAATTTCAATATTTCTTAGAAAGCCGAGAATTTCACATTTTATCAGATCACAAAGCTTTGACATTTTCGATTTGAAAAAACAATGACACGTATTCACCAAGAGAAATCAGACATTTAGATTACATACTTCAGTTTACAAATGACATACGTCATGTAACCGGAAAAAATAATCTAGTGGCAGATGCATTATCAAGAATTTGTATTAATTCACTTTAAAAATTAGAACACATTGACTATAAGAAAATAACAGTCGCTCAAACTAATGATGAAGAATTATACATTTTTAAAATTCCAACTCTCACTCACTCATTTTTAAACAAATAATAATTCCTGATACTGACTATAAAATTGTTTGTGATATTTCAACGGGAAAACCTAGACCCTATATTCCACTACAATTTAGAAAACAAATCTTTAATCATTTTCATAATATTTCACATCCGGGAATAACAGCCACTAAAAGTTAATCTCTTCAGATTTTGTTTGGAAGAATTTAAACAGATATCCAGAAATGGACTAAAATGTGCAATAAATGTCAATGTTGTAAGATCTCCAAACACATTTCTTCACCGACAGAAAATTTTCTTTTACCATTGACGCGTTTCGAAATGATTCATTTAGATTTGGTGGGCCCCTTACCTATATCAAATTGTCATTCATATTTAGTAGAAAGGTTTCACAGACAACTTAAAGATTCCTTAAAATCTTGCAGTAATCCTAATTTACTTCTGGCATTATTAGGTCTCCGGGCTGTTTTCAAAGAAACGCTTGGTTGTAGCCTGGTAGATTTAGTTTATGGCACAAATTTACGTCTACCAGGCGAATTGACAGTTGATATCCTTGAAAAAATATTAAAAAAACAAACTTACCTATTTTTTCCAAAATTTTAAACATAATGTGACCAAATTAAAAGCGGTTCCTCCTAAACTATGAAACAAAAAATACTATTTACACCCTGACCTATTCAAAACATCTCATGTATACATGCGATTCGATGGCATTAAAAAACCTTTGCAACCCTCTCACAACAGACTATATAAACCAACCAACAGAAACGAAAAATTATAAGTAAATATTCATGGCAAAACAGACACGGTTGCAATTGATAGACTTAAGCCGACTTACATATAATAAACGTCTTTGTTGTATTCGAAACAATGCCAACGACCACCGTACCATATAAACAAACGAAGAGAAGCGTCACTATACTAATTTTTATTTATTTATTTATTTATTTATTTATTTATTTATTTATTTATTTAATTTATCCTCTTGCATTATTTTGTTGTTTTTCCTGGGAGGGGAGTAATGTAGCAGGCTCGCCTATAATCTAGACTACTGCTACATGGCCTCCCTACCAGGAAAGTTAATGAAGTTACTATAGTGATATATTTTTTTGAGTTCAGTTGTTATATTTCTAAAAAACAAATTTGACGTTTAAATATTTTGTATTTTTTATATTTTTTACGATTTAAGAGTTTCTTGTTCTATTTTTACAAAGCGTGGCAGCAGAGTGGTCTGCCACGCTGGAGGTAGTAGCGACTATTATATTTACATACATATATCTGTGGTATTATTGTAATAATTGATATGTACACTCCCGTTTTGAGAAAAATGTGGTTGATTGGTGATCATTCAAACATGTAATCTAAATGTTTTTTAAAAAATTGAAATATGTGATTTCTTTATTATATTTTTTTGATAAAAAATGTCTATTTATTATAATAATAATGCTTTTTATGTGTTAACGACAGGGACGTAGCCAGGGGTGGGCCGCGGTAGTCCTGGCCCACCCATTGGCCTATCCATTTTAAAAGTCAAATGAGAGAAAACCGTTCACACAAATAGGATACTACACCATAGTCAAATATTGACTCTCTTAAATAAGAAGACGAAAATATACATAAATTAGTGAGTATTAGTGGAATTTTTTTGTTTAAATATTGATTAGGTCGCAAGCTACAAGCGATTGAAGTTGAATACTAATTGGGTATGACGCGTTAGGTCCTAACAATTTGATTGGTCGCCTGATTTTAAAAAAGAGATTCCCGTATCTGCTGCGGTCACCTCCAAAAGATTATGAACTGCCACGTTGATGTATAACCTTTCAAAAAATTTAACAATTTTTTGTTTAATTATAATATCTAGTAATATTAAAAATAATAATGTATAATTATTTTTAATTATAATTAAATCAATTTGTAACATTAATTAAATTAATAATAATGTCAGAAATTTGAAACATTAAAACTTCAAAACGAACACTAGCACCATCCGCTGTCATACTTTATGTCATAATATTATCAAACTGTTTCAATGTTCTATAATTTATTAGGAAAAAAATGTTTATTATTTATTTTATTTATGCTTTATAATACTTTATTCCTGAATATAACGTACAAGTTTTTAAAATATTTCAGCTATGCAAACATGAAAATAATGGGCTACTTACGTGGTACTGAAAATCCGATTTCTATCACTATGTACGTAATGTTATGTTGAAAACATACTGTGTGAACACTGAAAACCGTGACATAGGCGTTTAACATGGGAAAACAGTTTTTTTCAAATATTATCTGTCCCGCAAAAGTATAGTGGGAGTTTTTGATATGGTTAGAAAGATTATTTAATTTGGCATCGAAGAGTATCTAAATACTCCCAATTTAATGCCTTATTAATGAAATATTTACGAAAGTATAATGCTACTTGACAGTTATTACTTATAATTTACTAAAAACAGTAAACATGGAAACGTATTCGGTAGCTGACTTGGTTAAATTAAGGCTCCATGATAATTTTTCACTGGTTCAAATCCCTCCCGGTTCAAGTTAATATTTTTATTATTTTTATATTTATTTTGTACAATGTATTATTAAATAAATTACAAAATTAAAACGTAAATAGTTTGGTACATCAAGTACTTTCTTGAATTTACACTATTTCTTTGTTATATCACTGCGAATAGTATTAAGCAAAAAACGAAAAGTATTCACTAATAAATAAACCTTCACACAGGTTTGTCAGACGTGTTAGACTTTTATTGTCATTTTTTGATACATTCTTTCCGAAAACTTTGTAAGTCCAATGGATTTTTCACTAGAAGAAAAAATTAGTATAATTAAATTTTGCAATCAAGGGATGAGTTTACGAGAAATTCGAGACTTTTTTGCTAGGATATACCCTGATAGACAAATTGCATCCCATGAACGAACTAGACGAATCATTTTAAAATATGAAAAAACCGGTTGCGTTAATGACGAACATAAAACTAAACTTAATTATTTATTTGGCTTACATTTACATATTTATTTCACTTCTTGTACATTTAGTCAATAAAATACTTGATGTACTAAAAAATTAATTGTTTTAATTTTTTGCTTAATACTATTCGCAGTGATATAACAAAGAAATAGTGTAAATTCAAGAAAGTACTTGATATACCAAACTATTTACGTTTTAATTTTGTAATTTATTTAATAATACATTGTACAAAATAAATATAAAAATAAAAATATTAACTTGAACCAGGATGGATTTGAACTAGTGAAAAATTATCATGGAGCCTTTTCGAGAGAGAAGTTTATTGAAAGTTGAATGGTTTTTGTACATCGCACATTTTGCTGTGCACATGTGCGCTGTGCCCCACCAGCAGCCGTTACAGTCCATCAACCAATGGCAATCTCGTATCACAAGATATGCTGGATTCCATTGGTTGTGGGCGCGGCTTGCCGGTGTGAGTGTCGCACATGGCATCACAAATATTTGTGTTTACATTTGTTTCATTTTTTAATGGTTTTCCTAGTACATTTTACTTTACAACCAATTATATGATATTATTTGAAGAAAATCCCTTTAGATATTTACATAAGTAGTACAGTAATAGTTATGAATTAATGAGTGAAGCTATGAATGTACTTGCAGGAAAAGCTGATGAAAAACCTGCTCTAAATGAATGATCTTATAAACTAAATGAGTGACGGTGGCGTTTTTACAATGCAGTTATGATATTTACAATGTATTTATGATTAGATGACATGATTATAATGTTAATGGACTGAAACTATATTCTAGTGAATGATATTATGTTTTTTTCAATGCGGTTATGTTTGTCTACAATATATTTGTGATAAATGTGATGATTAATATGTTTAATGAATTATGTGTTTATATACTAATGAATGATAAAATGATATTTACAGTGCGGCTATGATTGAAACATTTTTACATTTTTGTGATTGAATGAATTGTTAGTATATGTTGTGTTAGTATGCGCGGTGAGTGGTGATTACTTCTGGTCGCGCTCGGTGAAAATGGGTAATGTTTGATATGGTAAAGCGTGTTTTATGATGAATGGTGCGTTGTGATTTCTGATGTGAGTGATGTTGTTTGTGAGAGGATTATGTCGTGGCAAAGATGAATAGAATTTTTGTGATATGTTGTGTATGTGTTCGTGAATATATGGGATTTGTGTTTGCGTATGAAGATCTGCGATTCGTGCGTATCGGTCTGCGCCAACTATTAGACGCAGACAACGATTTTGGAATCGTTGTATAGGCAGGATGGCAGTTTTCGATGCTGAACACCAAGCTGGAACTGCGTATGTGAGTATGGGGCGAATGATGGAAGTGTATATGAGTTTTTTATTGTTTTGTGACATTTGACTATTTTGATTTATGAGTGGATATAATGATCTGAAGACTATGGCAGCTTTTCGGATGGTGTTTTTAATGTGTTGGATGTGGAAAAGTCGGGATTCGAGGGTGTAGCCAAGGTATTTGACTGAGGGAGAGTACAGTAATATTATTTTACTGCACATTACAAAGTAGGTAGAACATCTATTCAATGCATTTCATCATTTCCACAAAGCGGCCAAATTGGCATTAATTTTATACATGTGTTCATATACAAGATATTTGGAACTAAACTACCCAAGTAACACAAATGACCTAAAATCGACGTCACTGTGACGTCTAAAATTCCGTCATATAGACGTCCTGACCACGTCTCAGCGTGGAGCTGTGCGACGTCATTTTTAGACGTTGTTTCGACGTCATTTTAAGACGTTGTGTCGACGTCATTTTTAGACGTTGTTTCCACGTCATTTTAAGGCGTTGTGTCGACGTCATTTTTAGACGGTGTGTCGACGTCATTTCAAGATGTTGTTTAGACGTCATTTTAAGAAATTGTTTCGACGTTATTTTTATGATATAAACATAAATGATGGTCGGGAAAAATTACTAGGAAAAATAAATAATTTAATTCTAAAGTTTTATTTATACTCTATAATATAAAACATTAATTAAAAAATATTAAATAAAGTAAAACAATGAACCTACAATAAAATATTAAACATAAAAAGTATTTTTGAAAAAGATAAATATTCACGAAAAATATAAATTGATTAAATAGTGCATCTTGTTATATCTATAAAACAATAAATTATTTTTGTAATTATTCGCCCATTGTCGTACATAGTTCACAGTTCACCATTCCTTGTGTATACTTCTCATAGAGCCACTAGCTTTCATATCTTGCCATAGCTATAAAAAAAATAAATGTAATATGCAATATAACCACAATTTGATCTACTTACAATACCTATACTAAATTTTCAATGTTCATATTATGAAATTTTATTTTCAATGTTCTTCCATGGTAATTATTAGTTTTCTAATATCTCTTTCATTTGACTTTGCAGCGCAGCCATTATAGCTTCTATAAGCGTCTAACTGACATGTCAAAAATTTCCGAGGGTGCGTCTATACATACATACATACTTATTTCCCTTAACTGTCAAAAATTTTCATGGCTATCTTGAGTTTTGAAAGTTCATGTTTGTAGTATTATACGTCATGTAAAATTTTACCTGACTCTTTTGAGTACTGTAATGGAAAATTTCACCATGGATACACAATCTGACTTTTTTATTGTTTTTATTTTTTAATACAATTATCAAAATGTCATAAAATTGAGAATTTATGAATAATTTAAGTGATTCCGGGAAAATATTATAATTCATTTATTATTAGCTTAAAGCTAAATAATATTTCATAAAAAGAAAGAAATTAATATTATACACATGTAGTGATGTCTGAAGGGCATGGAACGAAAAACATCGGAAATTAAGGCGGAAAATTCAAAACTCATGTATTACATTTTCGTTTTGTGACAAATGGACGGTATAGTAATAGTTTTTAGTACATTAAACAATTGGCTTTTCTCAATATTTATATTTACTATATGCCGATAAATTAAATGGCAAAAACCCTTCATTCCAAGTGAATTGAAACATGCACAGCTGGGACCTTAATACTATACTAAATGTTAGTTATATTCTTAATTAATATATTTCTTTTTTTTCCTTATAGAAATTTTGCCTTTAAAATCGGTTGTACACGAAAAGAGTAATGAGAACAATAATATATTGTATACGATATAAGAAAATGGGCAGTTGAAGAAAATATTACTCAATCTTCAGTAAATAAATTATTATTTATTCGTAGATAACACAACAACATTCCAAAAGATGCTAGATCACTATTGAAGACCCCAAGATCTACCAAAGTTACAAAATTTATATTTCCCTTTGTTTATACATTTGTTTTTGTATTATAAACATTTGTTAAAAATTTGTCTTGTCATTACTAGGTTTTGTTTAAAATGTTGAAAATTAAAATGTCTCATTTATATACGAAAATATATAATATATTTTTTTCTGTTTCACATTTATAATTAAATATGTAAACAAATATGTTTTAAATAAATAAAATATGAATATTACCACGGCTTATTACCCATTTCTGGGTGTGCCAAATTTACTTCTATTCGTAGTTTTAGGTGATGGCGATACATAAATAAAAATATATATTATACATATATGTATAAAATAAGTTTTATATTATATTTATTCGAATTTTAAAAATAATTATAGTAAACAATATATTGTTTTATATTTTTAATAATATTATAAATAAAGTAAAAATAAACGAAATGTGTCTTTTTAAAGACATCAAATTAGACGTCTGAAAAAGGTTAAAATAGACTTAATTACAACCAAATAAAGTCGTCACATGGCCCACAAATCTGACGTCTAAAAAGTCCTATTTCAGATCAAAATCAGACGTCACAGTGACGTCGTACAGACGTCTGATTAGACGTCTAAATAGACCTATTTTTGACCAAAAAACGACGTCACAGTGACGTCGGATAGACGTCTAAATAGCCCAATTTTTGACCAAAAATCAATGTCACAGTGACGTCGTATAGACGTCTGATTAGACGTCTAAATAGACCTATTTTCGACCAAAAATCAACGTCACAGTGACGTCGCATAGACGTCTAATTAGACGGCCGTATATGACGTAAATTCGACCTAAATTCGACGTCACTTTTTGGTCGACCGTTGGTCAGTGTTACTTGGGTATGCCTGTATTATAACCTTTTGTTTCAGTAGGTTAACGTCATAAATTATTTATTATTATTATTATTATTATTATTATATATTTACTTGTTCCAAGATTACATATCTTATACAATGAGTTGGCAACAAGTATGTTACAAAATTTTCTGTACATGGAAGAAATAATAAATTTGTATACGTGGGTAAGAAAAATAAAGAAAAAGTTACAAATAATGAAAAAGAAAAAAATAATCTAGATTCAGTTAGCAGTTAGTCATTCATAAAGAAACTTCGCATCTTTAGGGCAGAAATAGTGTATATGAAAATGCCATTAGTTTTATCTTTTGTTAGATTTGAAAACAGTAAATGAAAGTTATTGTATTGCACTTCGCTATCGAACCGTCATTTTATAACAAACAACTTACAAAACTTTATCCAAATATAGCTTTTATTGTATGTAACATGTCTTCTTCACACATAGAATTCTAATTATACGCATTTTTTTTCATTGTATGATGAAGTTCCTAAATATCAGATATTGGCGGTATATCTGATGGAAATATATGCATTTTACCTACAATTTTAAATATTTAATTAATAAAACAATAAGAAAGTTTAAATGTACTTCCCAGAAAAAGCTTTCAGAATGTCACTAAAACCGTTTATTTTTGACACTGACATCTGTCATTTATAAACTATGTTATAAACATTTGAATTTGCCAACTGGTTTCCTTAGTACCTTAGCCTCTGCGATGTACCACATTAAATTATTCTATGCCTATATATTACAACGCCTTTATCTCTAAATTTATACAAGATATAATAAAATTTTTAAGTGTGTTAGATGGAGAATTTTATGGTCTTCAATATTTGTAAAAACAAAAATTTTCAAAAAATTATATTTAGAAGATTTTTTTTAAAAGAAACTATTATTTCCGGTTGCCCAATTATTACCAAAATCTAATTAGCTCTTCCCAGGATGTCAGATTGAGGAAACTGCAGTTAAATATTTTTTAAGTCTTATAGTATTTGAGAAACCGTGGTTCCAACATCCACACATCTACACACACACACACACACACACACACACACACACACACACACACGTACGCACGCACGCACACACATACACACACGCACGCGCGCGCGCACACACACACACATACACACACACATCATTGTAAAAATGTTATAATCGGATTAGAGGGACCTTAAAACGTGCTTATCCACTAAAATCTGGATATGCGAATTTTAGCATGATTCCAATACCTCTCTTAGCGAGAGGTAAAAATGGTAGAGGTCTTCAAATTTTAGAGCATGCGTTTTGATCAGAGTGAATCTAGCAGCCGATTCGCAGCAGCCGATTCGAACGAAAAGTATTTCGGACAACCCCACCACGGACGAAACATAACACAATTGAGAGATAAACACAATAATAAAGAAAATAACGTACTGAGTATTATTTAGTAAATATTAACCTGTAAATGTATAAAATATTATAGAACATAGTATATATTCAATGTGTTCATAAATAAATAGTAATAAATAACAATTTAAAATATTAAGCAACATAAAACAATATTGTGAGACGCAAAAGTAAAATGCCCTTTATCACTATAAATAAAGGCCGTGACCAAACCAAATTAACCACAGTCATTAATACACATCCCCTGCATACAAAACTATAAAAATGATTTAAATACTTAGGGGATGAGGGATAATAATATACGTTTAAATTCAGAAACACAGAAAATTTTTCTTGTTTCAAAGTTATTATTTTTTTAAAAATTTACTAGAAGCTGTGACAAAACCATATTACTACCAGCTATTACTTCACACCCTCTGATTACAAAAATGTGAAACTTATTGAAATATTCGGGGGATGAGGGAAAATAATATACGTTTAAACTCGAAAGCAACGACAATTTTTCTTGTTTCAAAGTTATTATTTTTTAAAAAAATTACTAGAAGCTGTGACAAAACCATATTACTACCAGCCTTTGCTACACACCCCTTAATTACAAAAACGTGAAAATCATTGAAATATTCGGGGGATGAGGGAAAGTAATATACGTTTAAACTCGAAAGCAACGACAATTTTTCTTGTTTCAAAGTTATTATTTTTTTAAAAATTTACTAGAAGCTGTGACAAAACCATATTACTACCAGCTATTACTTCACACCTTCTGATTACAAAAAAGTAAGAATTATTGAAACATTCAGGGGATGAGGGATAATAATATACATTTAAACACGGAAGCAACGACAATTTTTCTTGTTTCAAAGTTATTATATTTAAAAAAATTACTAGAAGCTGTGACAAAACCATATTACTACCAGCCTTTGCTACACACCCCTTAATTACAAAAACGTGAAAATCATTGAAATATTCGGGGGATGAGGGAAAGTAATATACGTTTAAACTCGAAAGCAACGACAATTTTTCTTGTTTCAAAGTTATTATTTTTTTAAAAATTTACTAGAAGCTGTGACAAAACCATATTACTACCAGCTATTACTTCACACCTTCTGATTACAAAAAAGTAAGAATTATTGAAACATTCAGGGGATGAGGGATAATAATATACATTTAAACACGGAAGCAACGACAATTTTTCTTGTTTCAAAGTTATTATTTTTTAAAAAAATTACTAGGAGCTGTGACAAAACCATATTACTACCAGTTATTACTACACACCCCTTGATTACAAAAATGTAAAAATTATTGAAATATTCAGGGGATGAGGGATAATAATATACGTTTAAACCCAGAGGCAGCGAAAATTTTTCTTGTTTCAAAATTATTATTTTTTCAATAAATTACTAGAAGCTGTGACAAAACCATATTAATACGAGTTATTACTTCACACCCCCTGATTACAAAACCGTAAGAATTATTGAAATATTCAGGGGATGAGGGATAATAATATACGTTAAAACTCGAAAGCAACGACAATTTTTCTTGTTTCAAAGTTATTATTTTTTTTAAAAATTTCTAGAAGCTGTGACAAAACCATATTACTACCAGCCTTTGCTACACACCCCTTGATTACAAAAACGTGAAAATCATTGAAATATTCAGGGGATGAGGGAAAATAATATACGTTAAACTCAAAAGCAGCGAAATTTTTTCTTGTTTCAAAGTTATTATGTTTTAAAAAATTACTAGACACTGTGACAAAACCATATTTCTACCAGTTATTACTACACACCCCCTGAATACAAAATGTAAGAGTTATTGAAATGAGGGATAATAATATACGTTTAAATTCAGAAACACAGAAAATTTTTCTTGTTTCAAAGTTATTATTTTTTTAAAAATTTACTAGAAGCTGTGACAAAACCATATTACTACCAGCTATTACTTCACACCCTCTGATTACAAAAATGTGAAACTTATTGAAATATTCGGGGGATGAGGGAAAATAATATACGTTTAAACTCGAAAGCAACGACAATTTTTCTTGTTTCAAAGTTATTATTTTTTAAAAAAATTACTAGAAGCTGTGACAAAACCATATTACTACCAGCCTTTGCTACACACCCCTTAATTACAAAAACGTGAAAATCATTGAAATATTCGGGGGATGAGGGAAAGTAATATACGTTTAAACTCGAAAGCAACGACAATTTTTCTTGTTTCAAAGTTATTATTTTTTTAAAAATTTACTAGAAGCTGTGACAAAACCATATTACTACCAGCTATTACTTCACACCTTCTGATTACAAAAAAGTAAGAATTATTGAAACATTCAGGGGATGAGGGATAATAATATACATTTAAACACGGAAGCAACGACAATTTTTCTTGTTTCAAAGTTATTATTTTTTAAAAAAATTACTAGAAGCTGTGACAAAACCATATTACTACCAGCCTTTGCTACACACCCCTTAATTACAAAAACGTGAAAATCATTGAAATATTCGGGGGATGAGGGAAAGTAATATACGTTTAAACTCGAAAGCAACGACAATTTTTCTTGTTTCAAAGTTATTATTTTTTTAAAAATTTACTAGAAGCTGTGACAAAACCATATTACTACCAGCTATTACTTCACACTTTCTGATTACAAAAAAGTAAGAATTATTGAAACATTCAGGGGATGAGGGATAATAATATACATTTAAACACGGAAGCAACGACAATTTTTCTTGTTTCAAAGTTATTATTTTTTAAAAAAATTACTAGGAGCTGTGACAAAACCATATTACTACCAGTTATTACTACACACCCCTTGATTACAAAAAAGTAAGAATTATTGAAACATTCAGGGGATGAGGGATAATAATATACATTTAAACACGGAAGCAACGACAATTTTTCTTGTTTCAAAGTTATTATTTTTTAAAAAAATTACTAGAAGCTGTGACAAAACCATATTACTACCAGCCTTTGCTACACACCCCTTAATTACAAAAACGTGAAAATCATTGAAATATTCGGGGGATGAGGGAAAGTAATATACGTTTAAACTCGAAAGCAACGACAATTTTTCTTGTTTCAAAGTTATTATTTTTTTAAAAATTTACTAGAAGCTGTGACAAAACCATATTACTACCAGCTATTACTTCACACTTTCTGATTACAAAAAAGTAAGAATTATTGAAATATTCAGGGGATGAGGGATAATAATATACGTTTAAACTCGAAAGCAACGACAATTTTTCTTGTTTCGAAGTTATTATTTTTTAAAAAAATTACTAGAAGCTGTGACAAAACCATATTACTACCAGTCTTTGCTACACACACCTTGATTACAAAAACGTGAAAATCATTGAAATATACAGGGGATGAGGGAAAATAATATACGTTCAACTCAAAAGCAGCGAAAATTTTTCTTGTTTCAAAGTTATTATGTTTTAAAAAAATTACTAGACCCTGTGACAAAACCATATTTCTACCAGTTATTACTACACACCCCCTGAATACAAAAATGTAAGAGTTATTGAAATGAGGGATAATAATATACGTTTAAACTCGGAAGCAACGACAATTTTTCTTGTTTCAAAGATAATATTTTTTAAAAAAAATACTAAAAGCTGTGACAAAATCATATTACTACCAGTTATCGCTACACATCCCCTAATTACAAAAATGTAAGAATTATTGACATATTTAGGGGATGAGCTAAAATAATATACGTTTAAACTCGGAAGCAACGACAATTTTTCTTGCTTCAAAGTTATTATTAAAAAAAAAAAAATACTAGAAACTGTGACAAAACCATATTCCTACCAGTCATTGCTACACACCCCTTGATTACAAAAATGTGAAAATTATTGTAATATTCAGGGGATAGAGGATAATAATATACGTTTAAACTGAGAAACAGCGAAAATTTTTCCTGTTTCAAAGTTATTATGTTTCAAAAAAATTACTAGAAGCTGTGACAAAACCATATTTCTACCAGTAATTGCTACACAAACCCTGAATACAAAAATATAAGAATTAATGAAATTTTCAGGGGATGAGGGATAATAATATACGTTTAAACTCGGAAGCAACGACAATTATTCTTGTTTCAAAGTTATTATTTTTTTAATAAATTACTAGAAGTTGTGACAAAACTATATTTCTACCAGATATTACTACATACCCCCTGATTACAAAAATGTGAAAATTATTGCAATATTCGGGGGATGTGGGAAAATAATATACGTTTAAACTCGGAAGCAGCGAAAATTTTTCTTGCTTCAAAGTTATTATTTTTTAAAAAAATTACTAGAAGCTGTGACAAAACCATATTTGTACCAGTTATTACTACATGCCCCCTGATTACAAAAATGTAAGAATTATTGAAATATTCAGGGGATGATGGATAATAATATACGTTTAAACTCTGAAGCAACGACAATTTTGCTTGTTTCATAGTTATTATTTTTTTTTTTTAAATTACTAGAAGCTGTGACAAAACCATATTTCTACCAGTTATTACTACACACCCTCTGAATACAAAAATGTAAGAATTATTGAAATTTTCAGGGGATGGGGTATAATAATATACGTTTAAACTCAGAAGCAGCGAAAATATTTCTTGTTTCAAAGTTATTATGTTTTAAAAAAATTACTAGAAGCTGTGACAAAACCATATTTCTACCAGTTATTAACTACACACCCCCTGAATACAAAAATGTAAGAATAATTGAAATTTTCAGGGGATGAGGGTTAATAATATACGTTTAAACCCAGAGTCAGCGAAAATTTTTCTTGTTTCAAAGTTATTATGTTTTAAAAAAATTACTAGACGCTGTGACAAAACCATATTTCTGCCAGTCATTGCTACACACCCCTTGATTACAAAAATGTAAGAATTATTGAAATTTTCAGGGGATGAGTGATAATAATATACGTTTAAACTCGGAAGCAACGACAATTTTTCTTGTTTCAAAGTTATTATTATTTTTTTTTAATTACTAGAAGCTGTGACAAAACCATATTACTACCAGTCATTGCTACACACCCCTTGATTACAAAAATGTGAAAATTATTGAAATATTCGGGGGATGAGGGAAAATAATATACGTCTAAACTCAAAAGCAGCAAAAATTTTTCTTGCTTGAAAGTTATTATTTTTTAAAAAAATTACTAGAAGCTGTGACAAAACCATATTTCTACCAGTTATTACTACATGCGCCCTGATTACAAAAATGTAAGAATTATTGAAATATTTAGGGGATGAGGGATAATAATATACGTTAAAACTCGAAAGCAACGACAATTTTTCTTGTTTCAAAGTTATTATTTTTTTAAAAAATTTCTAGAAGCTGTGACAAAACCATATTACTACCAGCCTTTGCTACACACCCCTTGATTACAAAAACGTGAAAATCATTGAAATATTCAGGGGATGAGGGAAAATAATATACGTTAAACTCAAAAGCAGCGAAATTTTTTCTTGTTTCAAAGTTATTATGTTTTAAAAAATTACTAGACACTGTGACAAAACCATATTTCTACCAGTTATTACTACACACCCCCTGAATACAAAATGTAAGAGTTATTGAAATGAGGGATAATAATATACGTTTAAATTCAGAAACACAGAAAATTTTTCTTGTTTCAAAGTTATTATTTTTTTTAAAAATTTACTAGAAGCTGTGACAAAACCATATTACTACCAGCTATTACTTCACACCCTCTGATTACAAAAATGTGAAACTTATTGAAATATTCGGGGGATGAGGGAAAATAATATACGTTTAAACTCGAAAGCAACGACAATTTTTCTTGTTTCAAAGTTATTATTTTTTAAAAAAATTACTAGAAGCTGTGACAAAACCATATTACTACCAGCCTTTGCTACACACCCCTTAATTACAAAAACGTGAAAATCGTTGAAATATTCGGGGGATGAGGGAAAATAATATACGTTTAAACTCGAAAGCAACGACAATTTTTCTAGTTTCAAAGTTATTATTTTTTAAAAAAATTACTAGAAGCTGTGACAAAACCATATTACTACGAGTTATTACTTCACACCCCCTGTTTACAAAAACGTAAGAATTATTGAAATATTCAGGGGATGAGGGATAATAATATACGTTTAAACTCGAAAGCAACGACAATTTTTCTTGTTTCAAAGTTATTATTTTTGAAAAAAATTACTAGGAGCTGTGACAAAACCATATTACTACCAGTTATTACTACACACCCCTTGATTACAAAAAAGTAAAAATTATTGAAATATTCAGGGGATGAGGGATAATAATATACGTTTAAACCCAGAGGCAGCAAAAATTGTTCTTGTTTCAAAATTATTATTTTTTCAATAAATTACTAGAAGCTGTGACAAAACCATATTAATACGAGTTATTACTTCACACCCCCTGATTACAAAACCGTAAGAATTATTGAAATATTCAGGGGATGAGGGATAATATATACGTTAAAACTCTAAAGCAACGACAATTTTTCTTGTTTCAAAGTTATTATTTTTTAAAAAAATTACTAGGAGCTGTGACAAAACCATAGTACTACCAGCCTTTGCTACACACCCCTTGATTACAAAAACGTGAAAATCATTGAAATATTCAGGGGATGAGGGAAAATAATATACGTTAAACTCAAAAGCAGCGAAAATTTTTCTTGTTTCAAAGTTATTATGTTTTAAAAAAATTACTAGACACTGTGACAAAACCATATTTCTACCAGTTATTACTACACACCCCCTGAATACAAAAATGTAAGAGTTATTGAAATGAGGGATAATTATATACGTTTAAACTCGGAAGCAACGACAATTTTTCTTGTTTCAAAGATAATATTTTTTAAAAAAATTACTAGAAGCTGTGACATAATCATATTACTACCAGTTATTGCTACACATCCCCTGATTACAAAAATGTAAGAATTATTGACATATTTAGAGGATGAGCTATAATAATATACGTTTAAACTCGGAAGCAACGACAATTTTTCTTGCTTCAAAGTTATTATTAAAAAAAAAAAAACTAGAAGCTGTGACGGAACCATATTACTACCAGTCATTGCTACACACCCCTTGATTTCAAAAATGTAAAAATTATTGAAATATTCAGGGGATGAGGATTAATAATATACGTTTAAACTCAAAAGCAGAGAAAATTTTTCTTGTTTCATGTTTTAAGAAAATACTAGAAGCTGTGACAAAACCATATTTCTACCAGTTATTGCTACACAACCCATGATTACAAAAATGTGAAAATTATTGCAATATTCGGGGGATGTGGGAAAATAATATACGTTTAAACTCGGAAGCAGCGAAAATTTTTCTTGCTTCAAAGTTAGTATTTTTTAAAAAAATTACTAGAAGCTGTGACAAAACCATATTTGTACCAGTTATTACTACATGCCCCCTGATTACAAAACTGTAAGAATTATTGAAATATTCAGGGGATGAGGGATAATAATATACGTTTAAATTCTGAAGCAACGACAATTTTTCTTGTTTCAAAGTTTTTTTTTTTTTTTTTTTTTAATTACTAGAAGCTGTGACAAAACCATATTTCTACCAGTTATTACTACATACCCCTGATTACAAAAATGTGAAAATTATTGAAATATTCGGGGGATGAGGGAATATAATATACGTTTAAACTCAAAAGCAGCGAAAATTTTTCTTGTTTCAAAGTTATTATGTTTTAAAAAAATTACTAGAAGCTGTGACATAACCATATTTCTACCAGTTATTACTACACTCCCCCTGAATACAAATATGTAAGAATTATTGAAATTTTCAAGGGATGGGGTATAATATTATACGTTTAAACTCAGAAGCAGCGAAAATATTTCTAGTTTCAAAGTTATTATGTTTTAAAAAAATTACTAGAAGCTGTGACAAAACCATATTTCTACCAGTTATTGCTACACAACCCCTGATTACAAAAATGTAACAATTATTGAAATATTCAGGGGATGAGGGATAATATACGTTTAAACATATCAAAGTTATTTTTTTAAAGAATGACTCGAAGCTGCGACGAAACCTTATTACCACCAGTTAAATCTACACACCTTCTAATACAAAGAAGTAAAAATTATGTTTAAGTGAAAATAACCACAACCGTGACAAACCCATTTTAATAGAAAGAATTGGTGGATTCGCCCTAATTGCAAAAATGTATAAATGAAAATAACCACAACCGTGACAAAACCATTTTAATAGAAAGAATTGGTGGATTCGCCCTAAATGCAAAAATGTATAAATGAAAATAGCCACAACCATGACAAAACCATCTTAATAGAAAGAATTGCTGGATTCGCCCTAAATGCAAAATGTATAAATGGAAATAGCCACAACCGTGACAAAACCATTTTAATAGAAAGAATTGGTGGATTCGCCCTAAATGCAAAATGTATAAATGAAAATAACCACAACCGTGGCAAAACCATCTTAATAGAAAGAATTGCTGGATTCGCCCTAAATGCAAAATGTATAAATGAAAATAACCACAACCGTGGCAAAACCTTTTTAATAGAAAGAATTGCTGGATTCGCCCTAAATGCAAAATGTATAAATGAAAATAGCCACAACCGTGACAAAACCATTTTAATAGAAAGAATTGGTGGATTCGCCCTAAATGCAAAAATGTATAAATGAAAATAACCACAACCGTGACAAACCCATTTTAATAGAAAGAATTGCTGGATTCGCCCTAAATGCAAAATGTATAATTGAAAATAGCCACAACCGTGACAAAACCATTTTAATAGAAAGTTTTGGTGGATTCGCCCTAAATGCAAAAATGTATAAATGAAAATAACCACAACCGTGACAAAACCATTTTAATAGAAAAAATTGGTGGATTCGCCCTAAATGCAAAATGTATAAATGAAAATAACCACAACCGTGACAAAACCATCTTAATAAAAAGAATTGCTGGATTCGCCCTAAATGCAAAATGTATAAATGAAAATAACCACAACCGTGGCAAAACCTTTTTAATAGAAAGAATTGCTGGATTCGCCCTAAATGCAAAATGTATAAATGAAAATAGCCACAACCGTGACAAAACCATTTTAATAGAAAGAATTGGTGGATTCGCCCTAAATGCAAAAATGTATAAATGAAAATAACCACAACCGTGACAAACCCATTTTAATAGAAAGAATTGCTGGATTCGCCCTAAATGCAAAATGTATAATTGAAAATAGCCACAACCGTGACAAAACCATTTTAATAGAAAGTTTTGGTGGATTCGCCCTAAATGCAAAAATGTATAAATGAAAATAACCACAACCGTGACAAAACCATTTTAATAGAAAAAATTGGTGGATTCGCCCTAAATGCAAAATGTATAAATGAAAATAACCACAACCGTGACAAAACCATCTTAATAAAAAGAATTGCTGGATTCGCCCTAAATGCAAAATGTATAAATGAAAATAACCACAACCGTGGCAAAACCTTTTTAATAGAAAGAATTGCTGGATTCGCCCTAAATGCAAAATGTATAAATGAAAATAGTCACAACCGTGACAAAACCATTTTAATAGAAAGAATTGCTGGATTCGCCCTAAATGCAAAAATGTATAAATGAAAATAGCCACAGCCATGACAAAACCATCTTAATAAAAAGAATTGCTGGATTCGCCCTAAATGCAAAATGTATAAATGAAAATAGCCACAACCGTGACAAAACCATTTTAATAGAAAGAATTGCTGGATTCGCCCTAAATGCAAAAATGTATAAATGAAAATAATCACAATCGTGACAAAACCATTTTAATATAAAAAATTTCAGGAAAGACCGCATGGTAAAGAGGTTATATTAATTAAAGCGAATGAAATAAAATATAAGTTTACATAATTTAATTTTCTGTTTTTTATAAAACCATGTAAAATAAATTATTTAAATTACCCAATTGTAAAATTATTTTGAAATTTAATTTTATTTCAATATTTTTGTAATATTGTGGAAAAATTCTAATGTGGAATTATATTGTGCAGGAGGACCTTTTTTAATACAAGGCATGGATATAATGTCACTATTTATGGAATCGTCTTCGTACATTCTTTTGTTGTTCGTCGACTCAGTTTGTGTACCATCTGATTGTACAAGAACGTCCATAATCCACATCCTAATTTTTCCCATATCGTTTTCGGAAAATGGTATATATTTTCCAGTACTAATAATGAATGCCCAAGTGCAAACATGAACACCACAATTACCACCAGCGTCACGTTTGTTTCTTTGGGACGGTATATCCAGACAATTATAAACAGTCCATTCCGAGACATTAATTTGGGCATGAAATTTAATGAAATGTTGTTCATTAATGAACCGCATCAAATGCTGAATGGTAGTTATTGCAGGAGAACCATGCAAAGAATCTAAATAACAAATGAATTTTAATTTTAAAATCACACAAATTAAAACCCAGTGATTACTGTTTAAATTAAAGGGAATTAGCCATATATCGTTATTCATAACATTTATCTGTTGTGCCCATAGTCGCAATGAAAACAATCTGTCAAGTAAAAGTTTTGTCATGAAAAACGTATCAAAGTAACAAATATCTAGAGATTTTAATTTGAATAAATGTGAAACAACACAGAAAAACGAATTTATAACATCATCATATAACCATTCATTCGGGCGTAAAGAATTTAAAATATCTAACGTAAGAATATGACCGTAAACATAAATGTTCTCCAATATGCCTGGAAAAGTGACGTAGTTAGCCCAAGGAACATCATATGGTAAGTCGTTATCTGCCGAATTGGATGAAATGTTTGAATCCTTATAGCTACTAAAATAATTTTTATGTTTTGTAATGGGTGAATTCTTTTTAGCCCACATTTCCTGTGACAGTGAAATATTCAAACTGTCATCCAAAAGAGAGTTGTTTTTATTTTGTCTTTCTTGAAAATGAGTTCTCTTTGTCTTTAATGGTTTCCCTTTATTTTTATTGAATAAGATCTTATGGTCAATAATTCGACCTTTTAAAAGGCTTTCCATTTTATTTATGAATCTCGGTGCTTGTCTTCCTAACTTCGCTCCAAAGGTATCTTTTTTTACAATCTTAAACCAATTTTCTATATATGCATTGGTATCTTTCCTTATACCGTATTTTTTTAAAAGGACACCAGATACTATAGGGTAAAATGCAAGAACTTCTTTTAATAAATATTTAATAAAATTGGGAAAATATAATTCATTTTTAATATTACTTTTTTTCTGTAAATTACAATGAGACAAAATATCATTTTGAATTGCTTCAAAATATATAAAAAATGGTGAATTTTGTCGTAAAGATGTAAAATTGGAAGATATATTAATTTTTAAAATGGGTCCTTGCGTTTCAGCATAAATACTTTTAACAGATTTAATAATATTAAGTGCACTAGAAAATTCATTTGACTCGTAGGGCAATCCAAAAATAATTAATATGTCAACCCAAAAATTAGTTATAGTTAGCATGTTGTTGGAATGAATTATTGACGCGACTACACATTTAGCGAGGCTTCTGAGAGGTCCATTTTTTGTCATACTATTTATTTTCTGAGCTGCACTATGAAAGAAATGGGTTGAACATAAATGAAGTAAGGTCAGGTGGTCAATGGATATTCCTGCATATATATGTTCCCATGATACGCGCAAATATTGTAGCAAATCCATTTTATTGCATGCAATTAAGACACTTTGCACGAGAACCATACTGAAGTCTGTCTCGATCTTAGATATTATCGGTTTTTTATAATTCGATATGGTTTTCAAATCCGTCATAAAGGAGGTAAGGAAAAATAAAATTGAAGGTATATTGTGTCCGGAAGAGATGTATTCCGAGATCGGTAGTGGTGACTTTCCCTTTTGATGTAAAACAAGAGCATAATAAAACACTTTTTTTTTAATCCATGGTGGGCGGGCTACTATGCTTCCAGTAGCATCTAAATATAAAAATATTGGATTTTTTCGTAATGAAATTAAGTGTCTTAATTGTTCTTCAGTTTGTAGGCGAACGTAAAATCGATCGTAACCAATATCCTGTATGTAGCCTTTGATGTACCTCCCATTCCATTTTTCAGACGTTCGTTGTTGAATTTGAAGTTTTCCTAGATGTTTCAATATATCAGTATCTAAATCTGCTGATTTAATATTTTCACTAGAAATTTTTTTCAGAACGTTCAAATTTGGTGCAGAATTTAAATTACCTTTTTCAATAATATTAATGTTCGCTGCAGAAAGTTCTTGTAAACGAACAACACTAGGAGCTTCTACTTTTAATTTTTCTGCAAATGATTGTCTCTTTTCCCCAGATATGAATCTGCTATGTTGCTCGGAACCATGACAAACTTTTCCAAATTGTTTAATACTAATTAATACAATATGCGACTTTAAGTTAGTAGACGTAAAAAATTTATACCGCGCACAATCTGAATGTTTACAGGAACCAAAAGCAACAAAAGTGTATTTTGTAGATTTTCTTGTGTTTAAATAACATTTATGCCACTTAATGGATAAAACACAGATTGGATAAATACTGGAAAAATATTCATTAAATTCATTTGTCCATCCTCGTTTTAACTGTTTCTTCTCATAGAAATACTTATCCCAAAATACTTTCGGGATCTTTACTTTATTGTAAAAAATTTCATTATTGTCGTCCCTACTAATATTAACTTTATCTGTATTTGATGGTGTAAGAGTAAGATGTTCTTTTTGCGAAGGAAATAAATTTCGTTTAATATTTTGAATATTAGTATTTGCTTCAGATTTTTTAAAATAATTTTGCAGAGACATTTGTTTGTTTGGTGGAGTCACTATGTCAATGGGCGTTATATCATTTATTATAAATTCATTATAAGTTTCGGAAATAGGAGTCGAAAAAGCTATTCCTTTTTTATTAATGGAGAGAAGTTTTTTAGTCTTTTTTGAATCAGTTTTGTGGCCAAGTGAAGAGTTTTTCGTTTCTTTTTTAAAATATTTATATAATAATTTTCTATTTTTCAAGTTATTCTTAATTTTCATTATCTTGCAAATATTGGAAAATGCAGATTCACTATGTATTGAGATATTTTTAAAAATACTCAGAGTAAATTTATTTTGTTTCAAACATGAAACAAATTTTTCAAATAAAGAATTTTTTCGTTTCATTCTGTTTAAAGCAAGAAATTAACTAAAGTAAAAATATAAATATTTAAATCCTACACAAGGACAAGAAATATATAAAAATATATAAAATCAAACTCAAAGAAAACTACTCTACCACAAAGTACAAAATTGAATAAATACAAATAAATATAATATACACTCGCAATTAATAAATACAACAAATTTTAGAACACAAAAGAGAGAAAATAAAAACTATAATATATTTACTAAACACGGCAAATGAGAAAAACAATTATGTTTTAGAAAACGAGAAGCACACGTGAAAACGTGTAGATTGATTTATAAAATATGGAACACCAAACAAATATAAAAGGATTCCACTATGATATATCAATAGCAAGTATTAGACAAAACCTTTAAGTGTATATTTAAGAGAAAAACGAAAAAAAAATTAGAACAAACGAGAGTAAATAAAAACTATATAAGCAAATTTAAGAGAAAAACAAGAAAACTCTTTAGAACCCAAAATAGAGAGAAAAAGACTATATATTTATTTAATACAGCTAATGAGGAAAACAACTATATTTTGAACTACAAAAAGAACACGTAAAGCCATGTAAATTGATTTACAAAATAACGAACACTAAACAAATGTAAAAAAATACCAGGAATATAATTAGAGCAATTATTGAAAAAAAAACCTTCAAATACAAATTTACGAGAAACACGAGAGTACTATAGAACTCAAAAGAGAAAAATATAAATATATTACTTAACACGGCAAATAAGAAAAACAATTATGTTTTAAAATATGAAAAGAATTCGAGAAGACCTATGATTGATTTACAAAATATAGAACACTAAAAAGTTCCGCTAGGAATATACCAATAACAAGTATTGGAAAAAAATCTATGATTTATAAAATCAGAATAATTTAAAAATAAATGTTAGATATTAAACAATGTTCAACGTATACGAGTACAACATGAGACAACAGCTACGAATAAAGTGATCTAAGACACGTGGAACCTGAACCTTGTCCATTCATGTGTCAAGCAAATTAGTGCGCAAGCGCTTTCAGGCAGCGTATAAAGCTGCTTTGCTGCGGTCACGCCCAACATAGTACACTCTCTATTAAAAATTTTCTTTAAAATTATAAATAAAAGAATATATTGATTTATTAATTATGAAGGATGAGATTAGTAATAATTATAGTTAACCTATTTTTATCACAACTTATTATTTAGATAATAATAATAATAATAATAACAACAATAATTAATAATGATAATAACAATAATTAATAATAATAATTAATAACAATAATAATAATAATAATAAAGGACAAAATAAAAACAACTCTCTTATGGATAACAGTTTTAATATTTCATTGTTATATGAAATTTGGACAAAAAAATAATTCTCCCATAAACATATACATTATATTAGCAGTTATAAAAATTTAAGCATTCCAACCAATTCGATATATAACGACCATATGATGCTCCTAGGGCTAACTATACGTTAATTTTCCAGGCATATTGGAGAGCATTTATGTTTATGGTCATATTCTTACGGTAGATACTATACGCCCTAATGAATGTGTATATGATGATGTTAAATAATATATTCACAGCTTCTAGTAATTTTTTCACTGCTTCTGAGTTTAAACTTATATTATTATCCCTCCTCCCATGAATATTCCAATAATTTTTACTTTCGTGTATTTAGAGGGTGTGTAGAAATAACTGGTGGTAATATGATTTAGTCACAACTTCCAGTAAAATTTATAAAAAATAATAACACTGTAACAAGAAAAATTTTTGCTGCTTCTTAGTTTAAACTTATATTATTATCCCTCATTTCCTGAATATTTTTAAATAATTTACATATTTGTATTCAGGGGGTATGTACTTATGTAGTAATAACCGGTAGTAATATGGTTTTGTCACAGATTCTAGTAATTTTTTTAAATAACAATAACTTTGAAACAAGAAATATTTTTGCTGCTTCTGAGTTTAAACTTATATTATTATCCCTCTTCCCCTGAATATTCCAATAATTTTTACTTTTTTGTATTCAGGGGGTGTGTAGAAATAACTTGTAGTAATATGGTTTTGTCACAGTTGGTAGTAATTTTTTTAAAACATAATAACTTTGAAACATTTTCTCTGTTTCTGAGTTTAAAGGTATATTATTATCCCCCATAACGTGAATATTTCAATAATTCTTACATTTTTGTATTCAGCAATAACTGGTAGAAATATGGTTTTGTCACAGCTTCCAGTAATTTTTTTAAAACATAATAACTTTGAAACAAGAAAAATTTTCGCTGTTTCTGAGTTTAAACGTACATTATTATCCCCCATCCCCTCAATAATTCTTACATTTATGTATTCAAGGTGTGTAGCAATAACTGGTAGAAATATGGTTTTGTCACAGCTTCTAGTATTTTTTTAAAACATAATAACTTTGAAACAAGAAAAATTGTCGTTGCTTCCGAGTTTAAACGTATATTATTATCCCTCATCCCCTAAATATTTCAATAATTCTTACATTTTTGTAATCAGGGCGCATGTAGTAATAACTGGTAGAAATATGGTTTTGTCACAGCTTCTAGTAATTTTTTTAAAAAATAATAACTTTCAAGCAAGAAAAATTTTTGCTGCTTTTGAGTTTAGACGTATATTATTTTCCCTCATCCCCCGAATATTTCAATAATTTTCACATTTTTGTAATCAAGGGGTGTGTAGCAATGACTGGTAGTAATATGGTTTTGTCACAGCTTCTAGTAATTAAAAAAAAATAATAATAACTTTGAAACAAGAAAAATTGTCGTTGCTTCCGAGTTTAAACGTATATTATTATCACTCATCCCCTGAAAATTTCAATAATTCTTACATTTTTGTAATCAAGGGGTGTGTAGCAATGACTGGCAGAAATATGGTTTTGTCACAGCGTCTAGTAATTTTTTTAAAACATAATAACTTTGAAACAAGAAAAATTTTCGCTGACTCTGGGTTTAAACGTATATTATTAACCCTCATCCCCTGAAAATTTCAATTATTCTTACATTTTTGTATTCAGGGGGTGTGTAGTTAATAACTGGTAGAAATATGGTTTTGTCACAGCTTCTAGTAATTTTTTTAAAACATAATAACTTTGAAACAAGAAATATTTTCGCTGCTTCTGAGTTTAAACGTATATTATTATACCCCATCCCCTGAAAATTTCAATAATTCTTACATTTTTGTATTCAGAGGGTGTGTAGTAATAACTGGTAGAAATATGGTTTTGTCACAGCTTCTAGTAATTTAAAAAAAAAAAATAATAACTATGAAACAAGCAAAATTGTCGTTGCTTCAGAGTTTAAACGTATATTATTATCCATCATCCCCTGAATATTTCAATAATTCTTACATTTTTGTAATCAGGGGGCATGTAGTAATAACTGGTACAAATATGGTTTTGTCACAGCTTCTAGTAATTTTTTTAAAAAATAATAACTTTGAAGCAAGAAAAATTTTCGCTGCTTCCGAGTTTAAACGTATATTATTTTCCCACATCCCCCGAATATTGCAATAATTTTCACATTTTTGTAATCAGGGGGTATGTAGTAATATCTGGTAGAAATATAGTTTTGTCACAACTTCTAGTAATTTATTAAAAAAATAATAACTTTGAAACAAGAATAATTGTCGTTGCTTCCGAGTTTAAACGTATATTATTATCCCTCATCCCCTGAAAATTTCATTAATTCTTATATTTTTGTATTCAGGGTTTGTGTAGCAATTACTGGTAGAAATATGGTTTTGTCACAGCTTCTAGTAATTTTTTTGAAACATAATAACTTTGAAACAGGAAAAATTTTCGCTGTTTCTCAGTTTAAACGTATATTATTATCCTCTATCCCCTGAATATTACAATAATTTTCACATTTTTGTAATCAAGGGGTGTGTAGCAATGACTGGTAGGAATATGGTTTTGTCACAGTTTCTAGTATTTTTTTTTTTTTAATAATAACTTTGAAGCAAGAAAAATTGTCGTTGCTTCCGAGTTTAAACGTATATTATTTTAGCTCATCCCCTAAATATGTCAATAATTCTTACATTTTTGTAATTAGGGGATGTGTAGCGATAACTGGTAGTAATATGATTTTGTCACAGCTTTTAGTATTTTTTTTAAAAAATATTATCTTTGAAACAAGAAAAATTGTCGTTGCTTCCGAGTTTAAACGTATATTATTATCCCTCATTTCAATAACTCTTACATTTTTGTATTCAGGGGGTGTGTAGTAATAACTGGTAGAAATATGGTTTTGTCACAGGGTCTAGTAATTTTTTTAAAACATAATAACTTTGAAACAAGAAAAATTTTCGCTGCTTTTGAGTTGAACGTATATTATTTTCCCTCATCCCCTGTATATTTCAATGATTTTCACGTTTTTGTAATCAAGGTGTGTGTAGCAAAGACTGGTAGTAATATGGTTTTGTCACAGCTTCTAGTAATTTTTTTAAAAAATAATAACTTCGAAACAAGAAAAATTGTCGTTGCTTTCGAGTTTAAACGTATATTATTATCCCTCATCCCCTGAATATTTCAATAATTCTTACTTTTTTGTAATCAGAAAGTGTGAAGTAATAGCTGGTAGTAATATGGTTTTGTCACAGCTTCTAGTAAATTTTTAAAAAAATAATAACTTTGAAACAAGAAAAATTGTCGTTGCTTTCGAGTTTAAACGTATATTACTTTCCCTCATCCCCCGAATATTTCAATGATTTTCACGTTTTTGTAATTAAGGGGTGTGTAGCAAAGGCTGGTAGTAATATGGTTTTGTCACAGCTTCTAGTAATTTTTTTAAAAAATAATAACTTTGAAACAAGAAAAATTGTCGTTGCTTCCGTGTTTAAATGTATATTATTATCCCTCATCCCCTGAATGTTTCAATAATTCTTACTTTTTTGTAATCAAGGGGTGTGTAGTAATAACTGGTAGTAATATGGTTTTGTCACAGCTCCTAGTAATTTTTTTAAAAAATAATAACTTTGAAACAAGAAAAATTGTCGTTGCTTCCGTGTTTAAATGTATATTATTATCCCTCATCCCCTGAATGTTTCAATAATTCTTACTTTTTTGTAATCAGAAAGTGTGAAGTAATAGCTGGTAGTAATATGGTTTTGTCACAGCTTCTAGTAAATTTTTAAAAAAATAATAACTTTGAAACAAGAAAAATTGTCGTTGCTTTCGAGTTTAAACGTATATTACTTTCCCTCATCCCCCGAATATTTCAATGATTTTCACGTTTTTGTAATTAAGGGGTGTGTAGCAAAGGCTGGTAGTAATATGGTTTTGTCACAGCTTCTAGTAATTTTTTTAAAAAATAATAACTTTGAAACAAGAAAAATTGTCGTTGCTTCCGTGTTTAAATGTATATTATTATCCCTCATCCCCTGAATGTTTCAATAATTCTTACTTTTTTGTAATCAGAAGGTGTGAAGTAATAGCTGGTAGTAATATGGTTTTGTCACAGCTTCTAGTAAATTTTTAAAAAAATAATAACTTTGAAACAAGAAAAATTGTCGTTGCTTTCGAGTTTAAACGTATATTACTTTCCCTCATCCCCCGAATATTTCAATGATTTTCACGTTTTTGTAATTAAGGGGTGTGTAGCAAAGGCTGGTAGTAATATGGTTTTGTCACAGCTTCTAGTAATTTTTTTAAAAAATAATAACTTTGAAACAAGAAAAATTGTCGTTGCTTTCGAGTTTAAACGTATATTATTTTCCCTCATCCCCCGAATATTTCAATAAGTTTCACATTTTTGTAATCAGAGGGTGTGAAGTAATAGCTGGTAGTAATATGGTTTTGTCACAGCTTCTAGTAAATTTTTAAAAAAATAATAACTTTGAAACAAGAAAAATTTTCTGTGTTTCTGAATTTAAACGTATATTATTATCCCTCATTTCAATAACTCTTACATTTTGTATTCAGGGGGTGTGTAGTAATAACTGGTAGAAATATGGTTTTGTCACAGTGTCTAGTAATTTTTTAAAACATAATAACTTTGAAACAAGAAAAAATTTCGCTGCTTTTGAGTTTAACGTATATTATTTTCCCTCATCCCCTGAATATTTCAATGATTTTCACGTTTTTGTAATCAAGGGGTGTGTAGCAAAGGCTGGTAGTAATATGGTTTTGTCACAGCTTCTAGAAATTTTTTAAAAAAATAATAACTTTGAAACAAGAAAAATTGTCGTTGCTTTCGAGTTTTAACGTATATTATTATCCCTCATCCCCTGAATATTTCAATAATTCTTACGGTTTTGTAATCAGGGGATGTGAAGTAATAACTCGTATTAATATGGTTTTGTCACAGCTTCTAGTAATTTATTGAAAAAATAATAATTTTGAAACAAGAAAAATTTTCGCTGCCTCTGGGTTTAAACGTATATTATTATCCCTCATCCCCTGAATATTTCAATAATTTTTACATTTTTGTAATCAAGGGGTGTGTAGTAATAACTGGTAGTAATATGGTTTTGTCACAGCTCCTAGTAATTTTTTTAAAAAATAATAACTTTGAAACAAGAAAAATTGTCGTTGCTTCCGTGTTTAAATGTATATTATTATCCCTCATCCCCTGAATGTTTCAATAATTCTTACTTTTTTGTAATCAGAAGGTGTGAAGTAATAGCTGGTAGTAATATGGTTTTGTCACAGCTTCTAGTAAATTTTTAAAAAAATAATAACTTTGAAACAAGAAAAATTGTCGTTGCTTTCGAGTTTAAACGTATATTACTTTCCCTCATCCCCCGAATATTTCAATGATTTTCACGTTTTTGTAATTAAGGGGTGTGTAGCAAAGGCTGGTAGTAATATGGTTTTGTCACAGCTTCTAGTAATTTTTTTAAATATAATAACTTTGAAACAAGAAAAATTGTCGTTGCTTCCGTGTTTAAATGTATATTATTATCCCTCATCCCCTGAATGTTTCAATAATTCTTACTTTTTTGTAATCAGAAGGTGTGAAGTAATAGCTGGTAGTAATATGGTTTTGTCACAGCTTCTAGTAAATTTTTAAAAAAATAATAACTTTGAAACAAGAAAAATTGTCGTTGCTTTCGAGTTTAAACGTATATTACTTTCCCTCATCCCCCGAATATTTCAATGATTTTCACGTTTTTGTAATTAAGGGGTGTGTAGCAAAGGCTGGTAGTAATATGGTTTTGTCACAGCTTCTAGTAATTTTTTTAAAAAATAATAACTTTGAAACAAGAAAAATTGTCGTTGCTTTCGAGTTTAAACGTATATTATTTTCCCTCATCCCCCGAATATTTCAATAAGTTTCACATTTTTGTAATCAGAGGGTGTGAAGTAATAGCTGGTAGTAATATGGTTTTGTCACAGCTTCTAGTAAATTTTTAAAAAAATAATAACTTTGAAACAAGAAAAATTTTCTGTGTTTCTGAATTTAAACGTATATTATTATCCCTCATCCCCTAAGTATTTAAATCATTTTTATAGTTTTGTATGCAGGGGATGTGTATTAATGACTGTGGTTAATTTGGTTTGGTCACGGCCTTTATTTATAGTGATAAAGGGCATTTTACTTTTGCGTCTCACAATATTGTTTTATGTTGCTTAATATTTTAAATTGTTATTTATTACTATTTATTTATGAACACATTGAATATATACTATGTTCTATAATATTTTATACATTTACAGGTTAATATTTACTAAATAATACTCAGTACGTTATTTTCTTTATTATTGTGTTTATCTCTCAATTGTGTTATGTTTCGTCCGTGGTGGGGTTGTCCGAAATACTTTTCGTTCGAATCGGCTGCTGCGAATCGGCTGCTAGATTCACTCTGATTGCGTTTTGGCAATCAAGTGAATATTCTATATTTTTATAAGTGATACTTACATATTTCTTGGATGTCATTCTAATCTGACTAATTATTTGTTGTTTTATAAAAGAAATATGCATGTTTAAGTATAGTTCAGGGGTCGATGGAGTATAAGTATACTTATAGAATTCACTATACCTTCAGTTCACTATACTTTTCAATAATACACTTAATATTTTCCTTATTTTTGTATTGTTTTTCTCAGATATCATTAAAATTTAAATTCTATTTTTTTTAATTTTGTTTCTCAATTAAACTCTATTTTGTTGTCCTTAAAATTGTGGTCGTTTATACATTAAATGTGTGTAACGATTTTCAGTGGGTCAAAGAAGACTATTCCACCATCGTAAAGTTATTTCCCAAATTCTAACTGATATATGTCTAACATTGACTTCCATGCTTAACATAAAGTCCGGTGTGTAAATGACAACGAAGTATATTTTTAATTAATCTAATCTGAATATCGCACACTCATTTAAAAAAAAATCCTGACAAAACAATACCTAACTCACACCAGGCACACGCATTCGGCATCGCTCGGCTCTCAGAGCGATTTGTTACCGCGAGCGACTAGACGCTTTTGTTTTGTGTGAAGTATATGAAAAAACTTTCTCGCTTGCTTGCAAATAAAGAAAAAACTGACTGAAACATAAACCTAACGCACAGAACTCAATTTGGCAAAAGCCGACATTGACAGTAATCAAGTACATGAGAAAACTGTGCCGCTTGCAAATTTAGAAAGATACTGACTGCAACATTAACCTAAGCCACAGAACTCAATTTTGTAAAAGCCGGCATGTACAGTAATGTACCTAACACATTTTGATTGAAATCACACTTTACTGAAAGCAAAAAATTCTTTTTCAATAAATAAAATTGGTGGTTCTGGAAAGAACCGATTTTAAAAAAAGTAAAATAAAAAGAACTTAGAACTCTAAGTCCTCAATATCTACTACTTCTTCTTCTTGATCATCATCTTCTTCCGAGACAGAACGAGAGACGTAATAAACTTCACCAGCTACACGATAGAATTCGAGCGTCCTGTTTACCTGCAGCTCCCCACACTTCTTGTTGGATATATGCCTGGCCAAATTGCTAGGTATGTGAGACTTCTTTCTTCTCGCCGATGTCATGAACGCTTTGGCAGCTCTCCACGATCCAACAATGCTATTGGTATGAGCACCATTGACAGGACCCACAAAATTAATGGAATGATTAACATTCAAGTAGATGTACCCACTTCGGCCGACGCAATCATAGGACTTCCAATAGTCCGACATAATCGTGGTTCCCGGTTTTAGTATTAACGTTGTATTAAATATTTATGTTCACAAACAAGACCTTTTATTTATATAATCAATACAAATTACATGACAAAATATTATAGAAAAATGGAACAGGTGTCAATCATACATTAAACAACTCTCTATGGCTAACTGATATTCTAACACTCCTCCTCGATTTGAAGTCTGGTGACGAAAATCGTTGTAGTAGGCTGAAATAAATATCAGTTTATGAAACATTTATTTGTTTTCTCAGTTTACTAAAATTTCATGTGATAAAACTTTTGTAAACATGTCTGCTAAATTATTTTCAGATTCCACATATTTTATTTCCACTTTTCCACTTATCACTTAGTCTTTAATGAAGTGATATCGAGTGTCAATATGTTTCGTTCTTTTGCTGTTTTTCAAAAGTTTGTGTCATGTCTATTGCACCTCTGTTATCAACATACATAATACTTTTTATATTTTCGTTAAAATCTGCACACAATCCTTGAATATTTATTAAATCGCAAATACTTGTAGTAGCTGCGATGTATTCAGCTTCCGCTGTAGACAGTGAAACACAAGCTTGTTTTCTGGAAAACCATGATATTGTATTTCCACAATACATACTAATCGAACCGCTAGTGCTCCTCCTGTCTTGTTTGTTATTTGCCCAATCTGCGTCCGAAAATGTTACTAGTTCCTTCTTATTGTTTACTGTATAAGTCAATCCTAAATCGTTTGTCTCTTTTAAGTATCTTAATATTCGTTTCCCTTCAGCCCGTGCACTATTCTTTGGTTTGTCTAAACATTGACTTAAATAACTTTTTTCGTTTTAATAAATATATCTTTACAAAATGTGAGTAATCATCTGTAACAGTTAGAAAATATTTATATCCTTCTTTTGAGATATGTGTGATAGGTCCTGCAATGTCAGTGTATATTACTTCACCAATTGTATGACTTCTAGGTTTTATTTGTGATTTAAATGGTAATCTCGTTAACTTACTTGTCATGCAAGGTTCACATATTTCTTCAGACATTGGTAGTTTCATTATTTTTAATCCTTTTCGGTTTAAATGTCCTGAACGTTGATGCCATATATTTTTATTACTGCAAATGTTTGAATATACTTCTTCATAATATATATATATATATATATATATATATATATATATATATATATATATATATATATATATCAATCCATTTCTTTGTTTGCAATTCCATACTTGATTATGGTGATGATTTATTATTTTAACACTGCACCGATCAAATATTATTTTATAATTTCTTTATATTAATTTCTTGACTGACAATATATTATGATACAATCTTGGAACTATCAATGCTTCTATATTTACTTTTCTTCCTTCACTGTATATTGTAATTATTCCCTTTTTATTTGCTTGTAAGGTCTCCCCATTTGCAATTTTTATTTTTATTTCATGTTCTAATTCTTCAATTCTATTCATATATTTTTCTGCATCTTCTTTTATTAAATTTTCTGTTGCTCCTGAGTCAACTATAAATTCTATAATATTTTCTTTAGCTTCAGCATTATGACATATTTCTTCTTCTCTCTGTGCAATAAAATTGAACTTTTCATCTTGTGTCATGTAGGCATTACGCTGGTTTTGATTGCCTCGATGAAAACCTCGTCCTCGATAATAATTTCTTGATCTGCATTCTGATGCTTTATGGCCCTTCTTATGACGTTTATAACATTCTATCTGTTTTGGTGCACTGAATGTCACTTCATCTATTGTAGTTTTATTACTTTTATCTTCCTGTTTAATTTCAGCATCGAGAAGACATGATTTGACAAAATCCAAATTTATATCTTTTTCTGCACTCATGGTCTCTATTGCTGTTACAACATTTTCATAGCATTCTGGCAATGTCAATAAAAGATGACATACCTTGTCAGTTTCTTCTATTCTACATCCACTACTTTCTAAATTATTTATTATTGTATCGAATTTAAGAAAATGTTCTTGCAATTTCTCGTTACTTTTACATTTTAGTGTTAATAATTGTCTACGTAAATATAATTTGTTGAATGTACTCTTTCTTTCAAATACATTTTCCAAACACTGAATCATTTGCTTTGCCGTTTTTCCTTTCTTTACATATTCTAAATATTTATCTGATAGACATTGAACTATAATTGATCTGGCCTTTGCATCCAGTTTTTTATTTGCTTCTGTTGTAATCTTTGTTTCTAAAATTGCTGCAACGCCTTTTTCTTCTAATATTAATTTAATTCTGAATTTCCAATTTGTAAAATTCGAAGCTATTTTTCTGTTATATATTTTTTTTATTTAAATTTTTGACTTTCTATATATACTTATCTTTCTCCTTTCTTTTTAATACTTGGGTATTACTGGGCCCATAACCTTTTAGTATTAACGTTGTATTAAATGATATTTATGTTCACAAACAAGACCTTTTATTTATATAATCCATACAAATTACATGACATAATATTATACAAAAATGGAACAGGTGTCAATCATACATTAAACAACTCTCTATGGAGACAGCATGGCTAACTGATATTCTAACACCCGGCTCAATCCAGTCCTGAATTAGAGGAACAAGGATGTCCTTACCGCGATCTTCTACCGGGACCATAAAAACTTTGTCCGTCCCTCATTCGTACCCCCCAAAGACCTACTGACCTTCGACACGTTTTCCCCTACGGTACTTCCGCTTCCCGAACTTGGACTCGTCGATCTCAACAATAACTCCAGACCCTCCTAGCTTAGTTTTATTACAAATAAAATGCGTAAGCAAAACCTCGCGGCGAAACGAGGACCAGTCAACAGCAGTCGCCTTGCTTGCTCTTGAATTACAAAAAGCGTAACATTTCCAACTCATAAGTTAACAAAAGCGAGTATTTTGAAAATAAGGAAGTGTGAACGAACAAAATATGTGCCAGTCCTCAGATTCACCTCATTTTCACAACACTTCGCTTTTTGTTTCCTCTTGGTAGTTTTGTTAAGACCCCCAAATCCAGCCGTTAGCACTAAAATAGTCCCTTAACGTAAGGCTGCCCCCACATTTTTGACACTGCAAGGTCTGTGGAATCAAATTCCAAATTTGCAGCTTCTCCAAAAGAGCCACTTTGTCCTCACACAACTTGTGAAGCGTCAACAAATTAACAACCTCCATAGCGAATGACATGAATGGAGAAAAACAACTGACTTGTGTTAATATTGAAAGAAACAAAAGTGAAAATGACGGTATTACAGCTCTTTGAATCGAAGAAAAAACCTGTTTTAGTACCACTGTATATCCACTATCTTCATGTTAGTTTACATTATTTTGACAGATGAATGCTTCAAACTATATTATGTTCTATTGCATATAACTATTGCTTTATTTACGATTTTATTATTTAATATGTCACTATTATTAATTTGAAGTGATTAGGTTTTTTGACAATGACGTTTACCTGTCAGTTACATTCACTTGACAAATAAACTGTGTAACAAAGGAATTGTGTTTATTTTAGACTTCGGGATTAAAAATGAAAAATGATTTTTCAATTTATCTGTAAAATATATAGAAAAAGTATTAATGTACACCTGTACAAAATTCAATAATCTATAATTATCCAATGACACAAAATGCGAAAAAAATGGCATTTAATGGTATTTTTTCAAGTGTAGCGTGATAACGCAAAATAAATATAGGCGGCTTGATAAAAACAGCTTTTGAAAAAAGGATAGTTGAATAGATGTTTTTGACATAATTAACAATTTTGACGTTGTATATATTCATATAAATAAAAATTTAAATATTACATTTGTCCAGTTTCTAAAGTGGTGACCACCGATGTGAATCGAATAATCAAATTTTTTGACCACAACAGTAACTATGGAGGAAATAGTGGAAAACCTGAAAAAGGAAATTGCAACGATGCGTTCAGAAATGTCACAAGCCAGTAGAGATTCATCAAATCTGTCATCATCAACTGTAGCCCATGTTAGCGTGAAAATATCACAGTTTTGGGCAGCAGATCCTGAACTATGGTTCAACCATGTGGAAGCTAAATTTAATACATCGGGAATTACACGTTCAGAAACAAAGTATGATTATATTATTGCATCAATATAGCCTTCGACATTAAGTATTATAGCTGACATTATTCTTGATACAAAAAAAGGGATTATGATGAACTAAAAGCTGCTATTATAAAACGTTGTACAGAATCAGATGAGGAAAAATTGAAAATGTTACTAAATAATATAGAATTAGGCGACAAAAAACCCTCACAACTTTTGAGAGACATCAAAACACTTGCTGGTTCTACAGTACCTGATGATATAATAAAAGTTCTTTGGCTTCAACGATTACCACATTCAACTCAGGCAATACTTCAAGTCAGCAGCGAGAAAATTGACACTCTCGCTGAAATGGCTGACAAAATAAGTCAAATACTAACTCCTTTCATCGGACAAGCAGTAAAAACAATCAAATGTAGAGCAAATCTCATTAGAAAATTTGTCGAAACAAATTGAAGTGCTGACACAGGAAGTTCAAAAAATTAAAAAATTTAGTAATCGGTCGAGAAGCCAAGAGAGATACAATCGCTCCCATTCATCTTCCCTAACAAGAATGTGTTGGTATCATGCCAAATTTGGTAAAAGAGCAACAAAATGTACATCACCTTGTTCTTATAAGTATTCGGGAAACCAATTGGCGGCCCCCAAACAGTAGCGGCCAGTTGGGGTACCAGGAATTCGAGCCGCCTCATCATTGCAGACAAGACTTCGGGATTGAGATTTTTAGTTGACACAGGTTCAGAAATTTCATTAATTCCTCCTACATCCTCAGACCGCAAAAACAAAACAAACCAATATCTCTACGCAGCTAACGGATCACCAATTTCCACATACGGACAACGACTTATAACCCTTGATCTTGGACTAAAATGAACCTTCCAGTTTGTTTTCACAATTGCAGATGTAACAAAAGGCGCAGATTTTCTTGAACATTATGGCATTCTTGTTGACATTAAACAACAAAGATTGTCAGATAGATTAACAGAATTAGGAACAAATGGATTTTCAACTAGTATTCCATCTCAAGGTATTACTGTTGTAAATGTCAGCTCCATAGATCCAAAAATCAAAATTCTTCTAGCGAAATATAATGAAATTACTAAACCAGGACTCCGTACATGTCAATCGACAACCGCTCATCACAACGTCAAACACTACATCGAGACTAATGGACCTCCATGTTTGCACGACCTCGGCGACTTCCTCCCGAAAAATGGAAAGCAGCTAAGCAAGAGTTCGATTTCATGTTACAGCAAGAAATATGCTAACCATCAAAAAGTCTATGGGCCAATCCTTTACATCTAGTAAAAAAAAAGAATGGTGATTGGCGCCCGTGCGGCGATTACAGGAGCCTCAACAATCAAATAGTACCTGACAGGTACCCATTACCCAATATACAAGATTGCACGGCAATGCTACATAATAAACGTATATTTTCAACAATAGACCTTACAAAAGCCTGTCTACACATACCTGTTAATCCTCAAGACGTCCCAAAGACTGCCGTCACTACACCATTTGGCCTGTTTGAATTTTTGAAGATGTCTTTTGGACTACGAAATGCAGCACAGACATTTCAACGGCATATGGATCAAGTTGTTCGTCACTTGACGAATGTATTTGTTTATGTTGACGATATTTTAATAGCATCAGAAAACCTAGATCATCTGCGACATCTAGAACTTTTCTTTGCCAAACTAAAAGAATACAATCTTACAATTAATATCAGTAAATGCGTTTTTGCTCAACCCAGCGTCACATTTCTCGGATGCAATCTTTCTTCTGCTGGAGTTTCACCGACGAATGAAAAAATAAAAGCCATCGACGAGTTTCCAAAGCCAAGAACTTTTGCCCAATTGAAACGTTTTCTTGGAATATTAAACTTCTATCACAGATTCCTTCCACACACCGCAACTACACAAGCACCACTGCATTTTTCAAACATCAAAAATGATCATTCAATGATTAAATGGACAATAGCCGTTGAAGAAGCATATGAAAAATGCAAGGCAGACTTTAAAAAAGCGACTATGCTAGCATACCCAAAGTCAGACGCACAGTTAAGTCTGATGACAGATGCATCGGATGTCGGTATAGGAGCAGTATTGCAACAAACAGTGGACGGTAAATTACAACCTTTATCATTCTTCTCTAGAAAGCTCAGTCATACAGAACAAAAATATTCAACATATGACAGAGAACTTCTTGCCATATATGCTGCTATTAAATACTTTTCTTTTATGCTTGAAGGAAAAGAATTCACAATCTGGACAGATCATAAACCATTAATATTTTCATTTTCAAAATAGATTGACAATATATCACCGAGACAACTACGCCAACTATCATATATTAGTCAATTTTCTACAGACACATTCATGGTTCTAATAACACAACAGCCGACACATTGTCTCACATTGAAGTAATTGAACAACGTAGTACTACCCCCGAAGATTTTCAATTAGCTCAGAAAGATGACAATGAGCTAAATACAATACTTTCTAAACCAGATAAATACTATAGTCTTCAACTAGAAAAGGTTCTTATTGAAAACGTGGAACTTTACTGTGACATTTCAACACGAGTCCGCCCACTCGTTCCTTTATGCCTCCGTAGAGCCATTTTCGAAAAGTTTCACAATTTGGAACATCCTGGAGGACGAACAACTGTTAAAATGATAGCTGATCGTTTTGTATGGCCCAGCATGAAAAAGAATATAAAACAATGGGTCAGATGTTGCATCGATTGTCAAACTTCAAAAATTCAACTTCACGAAAAAACACCTTTGGTAGAATTCCTAGCACCAGACGATCGTTTTTCCAATGTACATATTGACATTGTCGGCCCTCTTCTGCCGTCCAATGGTAACGTATATCTTCTTACATGCATTGATCGTTTCACCAGATGGATTGAGGCGTTTCCAATGGTAGACCAAACAGCGGAGAAAGTTGCTGAAACTTTTTTTAATGGCTGGATCTCCCGATTTGGTACGCCAACAATTTTAGTAACAGACCAAGGACGTAATTTTAAATTTGTATCCACACTTTTAGGAATTCAAAGAAAACATACAACAGCATACCATCATCAAGCTAATGGGCTCATTGAACGCCCACACAGAACAATTAAAGCTGCTTTAATGTGTCGTCTAAAACAGGCAAAGGAGAAGTGGGCTTATGAACTTCCAGTAGTTCCGCTTGGGTTACGAACAGCTTACAAAGAAGATATTCAAGCTACTTATGCGGAATTAGTATATGGTACATCCCTTAGGTTACCAGGAGAATTTTTTGAACAACGTTCAACTAGCATAGAGCCAACTATTTTCTATATATATTTATATAAATAGATTAAAAGAAGTCTTTCAGAATATCAAACCTCAACCTACAACAAAACAACAGTCTTTACACACAAAAGAATTAGAATCATGCACTCACGTTTTTCTGAGAGTAGATAGCGTCCGCTCGCCACTACAGCGACCATATTCAGGACCATATCTAGTTCTTCAATGACGATCAAAAAACTTCGACTTATTAATAAATGGAAAAAAATAAACGTTTCTCGTGACCGTCTGAAACCGGCTTTTGGGATTGCAAGAGAAACAACTAAGGCAATACCTACCCCACCAAAAGAGAAACAAAAGGTACGTTTTAAAATAGAGGAAACACTATCTACAACGAGAAGCGGACGAAGCGTTAAACCACCATAACGTTACTCAGCAATAATAGAAACCAGAAACCAGCTCATGTAAAGTCAAGGAGGGGAGTGGTGTAGCGTGATAACGCAAAATAAATATAGGCGGCTAGATAAAAACAGATTCTTAAAAAAAGATAGTTGAATAGATGTTTTTGACTTAATTAACAATTTTGACGTTGTATATATTCATATAAATAAAAATTTAAATATTACATTTGTCCAGTTTCTAAAGAAGAAAAACTATTATGAGCTTCAAGTAAAGTGCCATTTCCGTTTATCCGATTTACACCAAAATCTAATGGCTTCTTTTCGTATTAGAATAGGGTAGAAATAAAAGGTTTCAGAATTTGATATTAGAGTATTTGAGTTAGAGCAAAGACAAAATTCATACACATACACACACACACACACATCGCCGTGAAAATGTTATAATTGGATTCTAGAGACCTTAAAACGTGGTTATTTACTAAAATCTCGATATGTGATTTTTAGCACGATCCCTATACCTCCTTTACCAAGTGTAGCGGGAGGTAAAAATGTTATAAAACGAAGTAAAATAAGACATAATTTTGCAAATATACATTAATTGAAACAGTATTATTTGTATGGAAGCGTAAGTACGTACTTAAACATAGAAATTATATGTTCTTGATCTAACCTAATTTTTTTTTCAGAAAAAATGCCAAAATCGCTATAAATATTTCTTTCCGCAACCAATTTTTGTGGTGTTTAATGTTTTTAATGGTTTACCAACTATATATAACCAGCAATATAAAATTCTAGAATCTGGTGAAAACTTTAGCCCTTTATTTTTATATTTCTCTTCATACTTTATGATTATGATTATGATTTAACCTGAAAATTTAAAAAAACATATCCTCTAAATTGTTTGCTATCTATAAAAGTGTTTATCATATTGTATTAAAATGTATCACTCCCCAGCATCTTTTCTAACAATTCATACATTTATATTGTGTGTTTTTTTATTTTTATTTCTTTATATTTATGTACTATTTACAGCTGTAGTCTCTAAAAATGCTAAATTACTAGGGAAATCGATAGGCCAAAGAAAGTATAATAAATATATAAAATATTTTTTAAAAAAACTTTGTTTTGTCATCCTTAACATTTCATGAAAGTGAACTCTGATCTAGAATCGTAGATCAATAGAAAAGTATTGCTTTTATCCATAAAATAAAATTAATGTATATGAACAAATAAGCCGGGTGGGCCTTGTTATAATACTACTGGTCGTGGCCTTCCTTGGTGGATATGCTATAATGCGTAGAGGCATCCGGTTTGTTGGTTGTGGCTTATTAAATACAGATATTTATTTATAAAATTATTTGCATTGGCGCCTGCAATATTTCGGTCCGACGAAGTGGACACCTCGTCGCTCGTAATTGGTCCTCCAATTCTTCGTCATTTAATTGGTGAAGGTACAACCGTCTGACTCTGAAATAACGGACACACTCCTCGCAAAGACATGCATGACGACAGTCAAGAAGAAGGTTTGACCGTGGTCGCACAAAACCAAACACGCGGGTATTTCAAAGTTTGGCCGTGTTGGGGACATATCTTCCGGAACTCATGCTGTATTAGCGACAATCTGGGGTGCTGGTGAAATAGGAGCCTGTGCTGGTGGATCAGCGACGGGCTGTTCAGGTTGAGCTGCTGGTTCTGCAACAGGTTGCGCAAGTTGAGGTGCTGGTCCGATAACAGGTTGCGCAGGTTGAGGTGCTGGTCTGGCAATAAGTAGCGCAGGTTGAGCTGCTGGCCCAGCAACAGGATGCGCAGGTTGAGCTGGTCTGGGAACAGGCAGTACAGGTGGAAGTTGAGGTGCGGCGGCTGTTAAAGCTGCTACTGCTAAAAGAAAACGAAAGCCTCTATGACATACAAGTAACTTCCTTTTTTTTATTAAATTAATTAAATGTCAATTTGACACGGGAAATTGTCAAAAATGTTATCTAAGGAAAACAATATATTTTCTTCTTGAATCTTCTTTTAGAAATGGAAATAAATTAGAAAAAGGCGAAGGCAATATTCTGTTTCCTTCTTTATTATCTTTTCTTTTATAATTAAATTTCAAGATCAATTTTGACAACTAGACTTTTCAATTGAATAATTATCAGAGATACGTTTCTCTCTTCATAGCCTACTCCGAGTTAGGTTTTTTTTAACACACTGTATTAATTATGATTTAATTTTTGGGAATGGTGATAATATGCTCGATATTTTGTCGTATTTTACAAGATAAACAATAACAAGAAATTTGCTACAAAGATGTAGGTAAACGTAATAAAATGTTATGAAATTAAATAAGTTATACACGATATTAATAATAAATAGAATAGAATAAAAATTTAGTCCGAATGCATGATACAAATATTCAATCTAAATTTAAGCGTTTATTTACTTAATATATGAAACATTTATTGTATTAACAGACTTAGGGCCAATCTTACCATCTCTAGTTAAAATTTTAACTACCAGTTAAATGAACAAAATCGAAACGAAATGAACTGTCATAGGAAAAATTTATAATTGCTGTCAATAATCCGATTTAATATTGTTTATTTAACTGGCAGTTAAAATATTAACCACAGATGGTAAGATTGGGCCTTAGCCAGTGGCGCATCCAGATATTCTTATTGGAGGGAGCAAATTTCTTGAGTCAAGCATAATCACATGTAAATTTTCTTAGGAGTGTATGGATACGTATACAATATTAACTGACAATATATTAAATTTGAAAGTAAAAGAATGTCTTAATAATAAAAAAAAACAGCTCGTATTCTTTGGGAGTCCTGAAGATTTTTTTTTTTAATTTTGGTGGGGGTTACGCCACTGAACTTAGCGGTTACAATTTTTAGCGAGCGCAAATTTTTGAACCTTTTTTTATTGAAAAAGAAAATATTATGGAGATGATTTATTCACCAATCGTTTAATAAATTTATTGCTTTATTTTTTTTCATATTTACCTGGACCACCATTCAATACACGCTTCAGTCGGTTACGGGAATGACTCGTATTTAATAAAAATCGGCGAACATTGCCATCTGCCGCCAATTGTTCCTCACCTCGTCGGATACGCTGATCCAAAATGACATAACGCCGACGTCTTCGGGCTGGAAACATTACACATCTCTTAACCGAATGAATTCATTTGATTTTGAACTCTCCATGTTTTGCACGCTTTTGGTGAAGGACCAAATATTGGGATGAGGGCGTCCCACCAATCTAATAGTTGAAATATAAAATTTATAAATTATATATATATATATATATATATATATATATATATATATATATATATAAGGAGGAAAATATCGTGGGTGTGTCAGTGGATTGTGGGCTTTAATTAAAGTTGATTTCTTTTAAAATCTGTCAAGCTTTCGTGTATTTAGTTTTTTACACATCATCAGGACACTGAAGTAAAAATACAAATAATTTTACAAGTGTATAAAATAATTTGATTTTAAAAAACTTACGTTTTGGTGAAGTTGTTTATAAGTCATTGATTTTATAAAACAGAAGAATTTTGACATTATTTTAGTTAAAATTTACAAAAATAAAACTTATAATAATTTTGACTAAATCACATGTTTAAGTACGTTGTAGTTGCGCAACAAGTTATATTTTGTTTTGGTGTAATGTTGGTACAGGATGTGAAATGGGCGGTAAATTTTAAAGCGGTTTAATTTGAAATAGGTGTAGCCATGTCAACGTTCAAGTTTCAGTATCATGGTTTTGAAGTATTCTATTGTTATTAATAAGTTTAAACAAATTACAATATATAGGGCTCAGGTTATCAATGTCAGTTTTTTTGTTCATAGTATTGTTGGTATTTTGTATATGATACATTTCCAAAAACGATCGTTTATTGTAATTTTTTTCTGTATCTAATATGTCTGTATTGTCAAAGTCCATGGTATGTTTGTTTGTTACGCAATGTTGGGATAAGGATGTTGCATGAGGTTTTCTTTTTATATCGCTTTTATGTGAAGTAATTCTGCCAGAAAGTTGTCTGGATGTGTGCCCGATATAACATAAATTGCAATTTTGACATGGAATTTTGTATACGAAGTTAGAATTTTGCATTTTTGGTGTTTTTTCTTTTAGTTTACTGAATATTGTTTTAACTGTGAGACAACTTTTGTTAGCTATGCGTACTGTGTCGTCCTGGACTATGTTGGTTATGTTTTTGGTAATCTTGTTTATGTATGGAAGTGAGCAGTATTTTATATTGTTATTGTCAGTCTGTATGTCGTTATTGTTGGTTTCAGTATTTGATTGTGTATCGGTTTGTATTGTATTGAATTGTTGTTCATTGAACAGTAACACGTTCAGCAAGTTTTTTGGGTAAGCATTTTTGATTAACACTTCTCTAAGTTTACGTAAATTTTCTTGGTGGTACGAATGATGTGAGATCTTCAGTATTCTGTTTTTTAGTGCTCGAACGACGTTGATTTTCATTTGTAGAGGTTGTTCAGAGTGAAAGTGGACATAACGTTGGGATGATATGGGTTTTGTATACCAGTTTAATTTTAATAGGCCTTGTTGATCTCTTGTTATTAATGTGTCTAGGAATGGTAAAGTATTATTTTGTTCTATTTCCACTGTGAACTGGAGATGCGAATTGTAGTTATTGAAGATGGATAGTATATGTTCCACTTTTTCACGAGGTACAGCTGTCACAATGTCGTCGACAAATTTCTTCAAGAATGGCAGTTCAAAGTCTAGTTGTGGAATACAATGTTCTAATAGTGTGTCCATGACATATTGCGCTACTATTGGACTGCAAATTGCACCCATTGGACTTCCAAGTGTTTGCTTATAGTATTGACCATTGTAGACACAGTAACTGGTGTCAAAGATGAATTTTGTTATCTGAATGAAGTCATTTTTTGTAAGAGTTGTGTAATCAGTTATAATTTCCCACTTTTCATTTATACTATCGATGGTTAACTGTACTGAAATGTTACTGAACAACGATACAACATCCAAACTGATTAGTATATAGTTTTCGGGTAATTTAAATTCATTTATGAAGTCGGCAAATTGAAACGAGTCTTTAATGTAATAGGGATTGTCTTTGTCATAGGCGTCTGTCAGTCTGTCTGTGATATATTGGGCTAGTTTACTGTTAGGTGCATCTATGGAAGATATGATAGGTCTTAATGATAATGTAGGTTTGTGTATTTTAGGTTGTCCGTAATATTTAGGTGCTGTGGAGTTGTATATTGTAAGTGTTTTAGCTGTATCTGGGGTTATTGCATTTGTGTTTTTAAGTTGGGATACTAGTTTGTTTGCTTTTTGTTGTATAGTACTGGTAGGGTCTCGGTTTAGTCGTTTATATGAGTTTGTGTCATTTAGTATTTCTTCGGATTTGTTATTGTATGTTTGTTTGTCCATTATTACTGTTACATTTCCTTTATCAGCTTGGGTGACAATTAGATCGGGATTTTGTTTTAGAAATTTTTTTGTATACGTATACAAATATTGTATATAAGTGTTAGTTGTTGGTTTATTTAGGTAATTTGTAATGACATTGGTAACCTGCGCTCTACATAGATTTTTGTTGTTATCGTTATATTTTTCTATAATGTATTCTACATCACTTAGCAGCTTATTAACACTAACCTGTTTAGGTGTAGGTGGTATACAAAATTTGGGTCCAAGACTGAGTAATGTTTGTACTTCTATCGGTATTTGTTGATTTGTTATATTTTTTAACCATTTTGTTTGTGTTAGTAATCTGCCACGTTCTGTAGTTATTAAATTTTGTATTTTATTTTGATTTCTTAATTTAATCTTATTAAAAGTTTTATTGCATTTAATATGTTGGTGAAATTTAAAATTTTGAAAAATATAGGTCGGTGTTACCTGTATAATTTTATTAGCAATTTGTTGTAAATTTTGTTCCGTTTTTTTGAGTGTTGACATGGTTGCATCTATTTCAATGTTTAGAATTTTTCTCCTTAACCTGTTGTAGTGGTTGTTGAGATGTTCTATATATTTTCCGTTGATATCTTGGATTGTAATCGGTGTGTTGGTTGCAATGTGGTTGGGAATCACGCCTTTCTGTCTGCATTTTAATAGGAAAATTTTTCTGTTTTTTAATTTCGCCGACTTGGTGTTCAGGATCGCCCATTTTTTATATAGCTTCACAGCCTGTAAGCCGTATTGATGTTGGAGGTGTTGGAAGAAACCCATTCCTGTAAGTTTATGTGGAGTGTAATCGTCACTGTTTCGATTAGTTAAGGAGGAAAATATCGTGGGTGTGTCAGTGGATTGTGGGCTTTAATTAAAGTTGATTTCTTTTAAAATCTGTCAAGCTTTCGTGTATTTAGTTTTTTACACATCATCAGGACACTGAAGTAAAAATACAAATAATTTTACAAGTGTATAAAATAATTTGATTTTAAAAAACTTACGTTTTGGTGAAGTTGTTTATAAGTCATTGATTTTATAAAACAGAAGAATTTTGACATTATTTTAGTTAAAATTTACAAAAATAAAACTTATAATAATTTTGACTAAATCACATGTTTAAGTACGTTGTAGTTGCGCAACAAGTTATATTTTGTTTTGGTGTAATGTTGGTACAGGATGTGAAATGGGCGGTAAATTTTAAAGCGGTTTAATTTGAAATAGGTGTAGCCATGTCAACGTTCAAGTTTCAGTATCATGGTTTTGAAGTATTCTATTGTTATTAATAAGTTTAAACAAATTACAATATATAGGGCTCAGGTTATCAATGTCAGTTTTTTTGTTCATAGTATTGTTGGTATTTTGTATATGATACATTTCCAAAAACGATCGTTTATTGTAATTTTTTTCTGTATCTAATATGTCTGTATTGTCAAAGTCCATGGTATGTTTGTTTGTTACGCAATGTTGGGATAAGGATGTTGCATGAGGTTTTCTTTTTATATCGCTTTTATGTGAAGTAATTCTGCCAGAAAGTTGTCTGGATGTGTGCCCGATATAACATAAATTGCAATTTTGACATGGAATTTTGTATACGAAGTTAGAATTTTGCATTTTTGGTGTTTTTTCTTTTAGTTTACTGAATATTGTTTTAACTGTGAGACAACTTTTGTTAGCTATGCGTACTGTGTCGTCCTGGACTATGTTGGTTATGTTTTTGGTAATCTTGTTTATGTATGGAAGTGAGCAGTATTTTATATTGTTATTGTCAGTCTGTATGTCGTTATTGTTGGTTTCAGTATTTGATTGTGTATCGGTTTGTATTGTATTGAATTGTTGTTCATTGAACAGTAACACGTTCAGCAAGTTTTTTGGGTAAGCATTTTTGATTAACACTTCTCTAAGTTTACGTAAATTTTCTTGGTGGTACGAATGATGTGAGATCTTCAGTATTCTGTTTTTTAGTGCTCGAACGACGTTGATTTTCATTTGTAGAGGTTGTTCAGAGTGAAAGTGGACATAACGTTGGGATGATATGGGTTTTGTATACCAGTTTAATTTTAATAGGCCTTGTTGATCTCTTGCTATTAATGTGTCTAGGAATGGTAAAGTATTATTTTGTTCTATTTCCACTGTGAACTGGAGATGCGAATTGTAGTTATTGAAGATGGATAGTATATGTTCCACTTTTTCACGAGGTACAGCTGTCACAATGTCGTCGACAAATTTCTTCAAGAATGGCAGTTCAAAGTCTAGTTGTGGAATACAATGTTCTAATAGTGTGTCCATGACATATTGCGCTACTATTGGACTGCAAATTGCACCCATTGGACTTCCAAGTGTTTGCTTATAGTATTGACCATTGTAGACACAGTAACTGGTGTCAAAGATGAATTTTGTTATCTGAATGAAGTCATTTTTTGTAAGAGTTGTGTAATCAGTTATAATTTCCCACTTTTCATTTATACTATCGATGGTTAACTGTACTGAAATGTTACTGAACAACGATACAACATCCAAACTGATTAGTATATAGTTTTCGGGTAATTTAAATTCATTTATGAAGTCGGCAAATTGAAACGAGTCTTTAATGTAATAGGGATTGTCTTTGTCATAGGCGTCTGTCAGTCTGTCTGTGATATATTGGGCTAGTTTACTGTTAGGTGCATCTATGGAAGATATGATAGGTCTTAATGATAATGTAGGTTTGTGTATTTTAGGTTGTCCGTAATATTTAGGTGCTGTGGAGTTGTATATTGTAAGTGTTTTAGCTGTATCTGGGGTTATTGCATTTGTGTTTTTAAGTTGGGATACTAGTTTGTTTGCTTTTTGTTGTATAGTACTGGTAGGGTCTCGGTTTAGTCTTCTGTTTTATAAAATCAATGACTTATAAACAACTTCACCAAAACGTAAGTTTTTTAAAATCAAATTATTTTATACACTTGTAAAATTATTTGTATTTTTACTTCAGTGTCCTGATGATGTGTAAAAAACTAAATACACGAAAGCTTGACAGATTTTAAAAGAAATCAACTTTAATTAAAGCCCACAATCCACTGACACACCCACGATATTTTCCTCCTTAACTAATCGAAACAGTGACGATTACACTCCACATATATATATATATATATATATATATATATATATATATATATATATATATATAGGCTGTAAATTTTAAAACGAGTCATAGGGTTATAGCGTAGAAAAACAATTTTTTAGACGCCAAAAGTTTCTATATTAATTTAATTAAAAAAGAATTAGTGCATATTATAAAGAAAAAAATAACCAAACACATTACATTCCTGTTTCGTAGAAAGCCAGAAAATAAATTAAAAATTTGCACAATTAAGAAAAAATATGACTGAACTGACAGAAACAAAACAATTGTTGACTTGAGACGCTCATTAATAAACGTTTCATACACATTATTTGTTAAATTATTAATATTTTTGTCCCATGAAGAAAAATTACAAATTATTAAATGGTTTTAATTGTGCCCTTGTAGTTTGCAGTTTTTCTCGTTTCTTATAACTTATTTCTTATTACATGTACATCATCTTTAATTTGTAAATACCTATTACAATAAATAATAATTGTTTCTTACATAAATATCCTAGTGTTTCCTTTATTTTGTGTTTTTTCTTTTGTATTATTTCATAAATTAATAACTTTAATCTTTAATTGTCCCCTATCATGTTAGTATAATGACAATGTTTTGTTACTATCAGTTTCATGGCCAATGATATTTTTTCTTAATTGTACATTTTTTTTTTTTCTGGCTTTATACGATACAGAAATGTAAGGTGTTTGGTGTTAAAAAATTCGTATTTTTTTCTTTATAATAGGATCCAATTATTTTTCAATAATATAATATAAAAACTTTTGGTGTCTAAAAAGCTGTTTTTCTATGTTATAGCCCTATGACACGTTTTAAAATTTACACTATATATACGTAACCAACCTGTACAACTTTCGATGGAAAGATTCCACCGAATTGTTTGTGCGATGATACTCGTCATGCACACTAATTCGTAATGGCAACCATTGCCGTTGAAGGTATTCAATCGGCCTAATTCTGTAAGGAAATGGTATAGAGTTAGCAATTGCGAAGTACCACGTGACTTGTTAGCTAACCATTTTTCATAATTTTCGTATTCTGCAAACTTACAATGGTTAATATTTGAACCATTTTACTCAACAATGTTGCTTATTTTAGCAAGACGTCAGATATATTTGTTAAGTGTTAGCCATGAATCCATTGGGTGTTTTATTTGAACTAAATTTTATTATATTTATTAATATGTAGTAGAGAAATGAGAGTGGAAAATAAATATTTAAGAGACAGGAGTAATCCATTTGATATAAATGACTTTAGTTTTAAAAAATTATACAGATTAAAAAAAAATCCGTATTACAAGTACTTTTACCTGCAATTTCACCCTATATGCAAAATAGTATTCGAGATACGTATGTGCCAATACATCTGAAAGTATGATATAACCCCTAGTATAAAGAAGGAAAATTTGAATAATCTATAAAAATTCATTACAGTTACTCACTGTTTTAAATTTTGTAAGTCAGGGTTCATATCAAGCCAGTGTTGGTAAAGATTCACATTTAGCTATATTGCAACCAGTCGTAAGCCGGAGCATTAAAGAAATCACAAATATTTTTACAAATATTCTGCTACCTAGATATGTAACATTTCCAAACAGTTCCGTTGAAATTAGACAAGTAAAAGGAGGGTAAGTTGCAAATTACATTTTTACCAGCATACATTTTATAATATTTTGATCAGGTTTATGGAAAAGTATTCATTTCCCGATGTAATGGATAGATTGCACCCATATAGCAATCATAGCTCCAAATGTCGAAAATTTTATTGAACCTGCAATAGCATATCTTAATCGGAAAAGCTTTTATAGTATTAATGTTCGGGCCGTACGTAATAGCTATACTATACATTTATGCTATTAAAAAATTTATATTATTAGATCTGTGACGCAAATTTAAAATTTCTTTTTGTGAATGCTCGTTACCCTGGAGCTACACATGATGCTGCAATTTGTACAGTTTCAACAGTAAATCGCTATTTAAGGGATCAGTATCTACAAGGAAGGGAATCGGGGTAATTACTTGGAGATTCGGGGTATCCGTTGCAACCATGGCTGATAACACCAGTAGAAAATGCTGAAGAAAATACACCTGAATATCATTATACGCAAAAACATATTCGCGCACGAAATACAATAGAAAGAGCTTTTGGAGTTTTAAAGCAAAAGTTTCGTTGTTTGCTAAACATCGAGTGTTGCATTACAATCATGGAGCTGCTGGGAAAATAATTTACACTTGTGTTGTTTTACACAATTTATGGTGAAATTTTAATATCCCTGATGACAGTTTTGAAGACGAAGACGATGATAATGCAAATGATGACAATGACGAAGAAAATGAAAGAGAAAGTATGAGTAATAAATTTCAGAAATATTAAGTTAATATTTCTTTTTTCAGATAATCGTGATGGAATGGATTGGTTAGTTGAACGACGAAGAGTCAGAAATCAAATTATTGAACGTATTGAAAATACGTAATATTTATTTTATGCATAAAATCATAATATAACATAAATTACTCTCTGAATTATAAGAAAATATAAATCAACACTGTTCTCTGTCCATAAAGAATTATTTTTTTACTTTAATTATAATTTTAATTATTAGTTGTATTATTCTTAGACGCTTCAGCTAGTTTCTCTGTGGCGTGAGCAAAATGTTCAAAAGCATTTGCTATTTTATTTAGGCTTTCTGCAGAAATTATCATTGTGTTACAAATCATTTCGGTACTTTCGGCATATAATTCTGCTGATTTCTCTAAAGATGTTGCTGCAGTATCCTTTCTTACATGTTTTTTTGTTCGTTTATTAGTTCTGGGTGTACTAGTAGTACAATTTTGTTTACTACTCTCAATATTGGAGAAATTTACTTCTGATGTTGCTGTAAATTCTTCAATATCTGCAATATTAGATTCTGCTGCCATAATAATATCGATATTGTTTATATCTATCGTATCCGATAAGGTTTGATCCGTTATATTATTTGTAGCAGGATAATTTCAGGTGGTAAATTTTCACTGCCATCATCTGCAACTTTACCCAAGATGGATATCAAACGTTCTTCAGTATTATTTAACTGATGATTTTTCGCTGGACCGCCACCTAATACATAATATTATTCTGTTGTACGTCATCAATAACTATAAAATTTTACCTTTACCTGTTCCCACCAAACCCACTTTTAATTCTCTTGCCTTCTTCCTGGTTTTACTCTTCCATTCGGAAAAAAATGTTTTCCATTCTTTTACCGTGTTTGTGGCGCCTCTTGTATTATTAAGCATTGCTGTTAATTTTTTCCAGTGCTCCTCTGCTTCTTGTGTATTTGATGGTTGTGTTTTGCCAGTCAGTATTATTTTATTTTCAGTAATATAATTTATAATTAAATCCATTTGCTCTAAAGATGTTCTTTTTCCCTGAGCTATTTTTGTTCGATCTTCTATACCTGAAGTAGTTATATTATATAATATTCACTACCCAGTGTCATTTCTCAGCAAATTTATAACATTTACACGTAATTTATTAAAATATTTTAGAAAAGGTATTGTTTTTACATACCTGACATATTTAGGTTAAGTACACTCCGTGTTAAAAACTGTTGAAAATCTCATTATTAACGCTCACTTCATGTTGGATATTTAACAATGTTGTTAATTTTTGAAATAATAGCAAGGTTGCTAGTTTACTATATACAAAATACTGAATACAGAGGAATGGTTAAGAACGTTGCTTAATTTATAATAAATAGCAATGTTGTTACGTAGCCATTAAGTTAACAATGAAGTTACAGAATTAGGCCGAAATAAATCTATCTACAGCAACATTAGCTACCGCACCTAGGGCTATCACCACATTGAGACCGTCAACCTGGAGATTTTGTGGCAGTAGTGGCAGCGCCATAGCAACCTTTACGATTTGTATAATTGCTGCGTTCACTGGTCTTCTTTGTAGTCCTAATTCCTGGGATTTTCTAAATACTGCTCTCGCATAATGAAACCAGCAGCCTCGAAGGTTCGTATTTGGGAAAACCATTACTGCAGCAGATCGCATACTTATTTCATAATCGGCCATAATGCTGGTATTGTATGCTCGCCGAGTTTTCCGTTCCATCAATGCGAACAATACGGGAAATGTCTGAAATATCATTTTATTCTATATATGTGTGTCTAGATTTCATAAACTGTATGACTTCGATTAAAGGAGATTTTTAATCCATTTGGTGACTGTTATTGGATTTGTGTTTTCATTTTTCAAGACAATTCGATCAGTCATTGGATAAAGAAGAATAATAGTTTTTCCATTGTGAAATAACTTTTATCAAAGGCACATATTCTAAATATAATGTGGGATTTCCAATTGTGCGACACGGAATCACACTGTGCAACTCCATGATTCTGTGTTGCACATCAAATATCAAATGGAACAAATTTTAAAACAGATTACGTTAAATCATGAAGAAGAAAATTTATTCCTACCTCCATGCGTTAAATCTAATTCAGTAATCACAATTTGCAATGTAGATTTTAAAAAAGAAATAATAAATTTACCATTTCATCGTAAAGCATATGGATGGTAAAAAGCTGTAATGCACCACCCGTCGCTGGCACAACTTTGAATGTTGCATCCATATGTAAAATAACATTTCCTACATTCCTAGTGTATTGTATGATTGTATGTGATAAAAAAATTGCAGAAACACTGCCATATTTACTTTCGACGTGCCCCCTGAAAAAGTCATGGCGTTCAGGACATATTTGTGCCATATCGTGGAAAACATCTGAAACGTAGAACATAATTTTTATTTTTCATAATATTTTTTAATAAAATATACACGAATGACATACTCTCTCTGTATAATCAGCTGTGAATATTCTACTATTGTAGCAGGTATACTGGGGGTCCCTTGATGTCTACTTCTGGTCATCGTTGATCTAACGCTTTGAAGTCCAGCAATGAGCCTGACACATTTAGGATACCGGCGTTCTTCCTCCCTGAAGATGGTTTCGAAATCTGTAGTCTCTAATCGAGCTCGTCAATGAAGTGCCGTTTTAAGTTGCAGGAGTTGGATTTCTGAGAAATCTGGTTCGTAATTATAAAGATGGTTTACTTCTATTATGCTTTTGCGTAAAGTTACACGACCAAGACATTCACTCCTATTACGGCAAATGAAGTATGTGGTGATATGCTTTTTATTCTTGCTGTAGATATACCCAGCCCATATAAATAGCTCACTATTGTTGCGATAATTATCAACACGCTCCATGATTAATAAAAAGATAACTTCCACCCAAAAGTGAAAAAAAAAATCAATCAAATAAAGCACAAATCGAAAAAAATGGTTTCAATGTGGAAAATTAATTCTATTCTAACCAAAAGGAGAAAATAAACTCAAGTACCTATATGAAGCACAATAAACGAAAAATCTGTTTTCTGAACAGAAAACTCTCCAAGATGGAGAAAGCCAAACTGTTGAAATACAGATATTTTAATAAAAACGAAAGCAATTCCTCCAAAAAAATGAAGAAACGAAAAATAAAATACAAAGCACAAAATAAAGCAATAGAAACGTTAAAACACTACCAAAAACACCACTTTTATACAGATTTTCACTAAAGGTAAACTCGCGAAGCAGAGCCGAGCCACGAGCCGTGCGGTTGTGCAGAGTGCACCGCGCATGGGTACATAACTATGAAGGGCGTCTTTTTTTTTAAGAAATATGAAATTATTTCATTAAGTGTAACTGCAAGAAAAATCATAATAATTTATTGCTATTTTTAATTAATGTTTATAAAAAAAATTACAAACTATTTTAGAAATTACACTCAATATTATCTTGCAATGTATATCAAAACGCCAATACTCCCTTTTTCCTTAGTTTTGTTTATAATTATTTTTATTACAACAAATTAAAGCTTGATTACAAGAAATAAAAGCTTGATTAAAACAAATAAAACATTAAATTTTTCATTGCGCTAAACTTTGCAATGAAATATAGACAAAAATGTTTCAAATAAAAGTTGTAAATAATTAAATTCTCCATCTAAATCATTCAAATTTTATTTCTCATGTTTAGTAAAAACAAAAATAAAAATCGGTAGTATTTACTCGTAAACAGGGGTGATCAAGCGTTGACTAAAATAACAAATTCAGTTGTTTTTTAATCACCCCAATGTATTTCTAAATGGTTGTCATGGTAATTAGTTAGTCAGGGTGATTAAAATTTTGAGTAAATACTACCTGCCAAAATGTTTAGTTAGAAGCAGATGGGATTGCCAGGTCGCCAACCCTAATAGCCGGACAGACCAGCCAGTTTGGCCGGACATTTGGGTATAAAGGCCGGATACCCTACATTATTGAGGATTTTGTCTCAGTATTAATAGGTACGACATAAAAATTGTATGTAAAATCAAGCTTTTTTGATTATTACCATAAATCTTGTTAAATTCCAATGATATATATATATATATATATATATATATATATATATATATAAAATCGAATACCAAATCAGTCTAAGTACTTTATTATTAATCAGTCAAATAAAGTCATCAGTCAAAATTAAATTCTAGATAAACAATTATCAACATTTTTAAATTCTGATTAAAGGCAATTGCACAAATAAGTCTTATTTACCTGCTATTACTTCCCAAAGCAAAACAAAATAAAAAAAACAAACTTCTCTTTAAGTTAAACAATAAAAATAATTATTCATATTTTTGGTTGGTAGAAACCTGCTTTAAAAGCTCAGTTTCTTTCAAAATACAGTTGTAAAAATCCTTACACGTCAAATGTTTTAAATTAAATTCTACAACCAACATTTTAGCTACAGTGTCAACATGTAATCTGTTGCGTTCTTTTGATCATTGTTGACCTATCAAGGAAAAAACTCTTTCAACGTTTGCGTTATGTCCTGGGATCGCAAAGTAATATTAACTGAAAAGCAATCTTTACTACTCATCGATTTAAAATAGGCTACCCATTTCTTGTGTGCTAACAGCTTCTTGAAATCAACGTTCTCTTTGTTATTGTTCAGAAAACTTTTAAGGTTTTGTAGTTGGTCAAAACATTTGCTCTCTTCAACTTTAACGTTGTTTTGTGATAGGATACTTATAGTATCGGAAACTTGATTCCATTCAGGAACATTTTTTAAAGTCATCCATGTGAAATATTTTGTGTCTTTAGTTTTCAGTTCAAGATCGTAAATATTGTACTGAAATAATGTACATGTTTTTAATATCCTCTTTGAACGCAGTCACCTGTTCAGAATTGTCGTTGTTGTTTTTGAATTTTCGCAAAATAAAAAAGTGCCCTTTTTTCACACTTTTATTGTGTTAAAAAAGACATACTTTGTAAATCAATTTTAATGAAAAAAAAGTATCATTTTTTTTTAACAAACGTAAATAAGATATATTGCAACAAAATACATAAATAACTTTAATGTGTAATAAATAATGATTAAAACAAATTTTAGGGTACTTAACGCAAGCCAAAGTATTTTATGTCTAATGTTTAAAAATTATTAATGTTAAAACAAAGTATTTCGATGTTTATTCCTTAATACTACTCGAAAAATACAATAATCATCTTTTATTCTAAGCTTATGTATTTAATTGACGGGAGGGCTGATACGGTGGCTGTTTAAAAAAGCAGTACACTAAACGACATAACGACAGCGTTTTCTATTCAAGTCGTGGAGCGTGGTATTTATTGAGATCTGTCTGTCTCGTGTTTACTTTGTCATATTTTTGCGTAATTTCGCTTTAGTTTTTATTTTTTATATAAACATAGGGTATAATAATAATATAATAACAACTACGATGTTATTGAATATTCAATGAAACTGAAATAATATAAAAATATCACAATGAAACCATTGCATAACCTTCGCTTGATAATCTTCATGACTAGTACCATAATAATTGATGTTACGATCCTTATAACATAAATAACTATTATGGATGTTTAGAAAGAGGACAACCAGCTTTGAAAATAATGAGGTCAGCTATTATTTTTATTTAATGAAGGGCACAATTCACAATATGGATAAAAAATTAAATTGTTCAGTTAGTACCATTAGAAAACGTTTATATGAAAAAAAATCTTCATAAGATCAAAGTATACAAGGCGTTCAGATGAAGATTTAAAAGATAAAATGAAAATGATACAAGTAAATCATCCCAATTGTGGATGTGAAATTGTGAAGTACCTAAGTTATTTTAGAAAAGCTTCTATATTTTAAAGAAGAATAATAATAATGTATGTATTTTTGTAATATTATATGATGGCCAGATATTTAAGGTCGGAGGGTATATTTGTAAAACGGAGAAAAATACGTCTATTTTCTAAATAACATTGACCCAATTAGCGTAGCTCGCAGATAGACTGTAACTATAAGAAGACGACGTTACAACTTCCCTACGCCAAACTCTTTGTGGCATATGGGCGCTCATTGTAAATTGTCTAGGTAATTTAATTCATTAGTTATTTGTATACGGGGATGATATGTGGCGTCATATTTCAATTCTACATCCGGTATTTATCTACGACGGTACCTAATTTATTTTTTCTATTCCCATACTTTAATTGAATTATTATATATTTATTGCATGTACTTCAATTAGCTTCGTTTCGATACAAATTTTCATTTTCCTAATGAAATACAGAGTCTCAAGTGAGAAGAGTTAAGTTGTTCTCTCGGCTGTAATTTGCTTGTTTTTTAACAGTTATCACAAAATTAATGTCTAAAAATTGCATCAGTAAATACGTTATGGTTCCGTGCATAATCTGGTGATAGTGTGGTGTATGTTGAAAGTGTTTTACACATCAAATCAGCTGTAAGATAAGTCTTTTTTACGTACTTCCCATCTTTGGCCAACTAAACGAGTCTCAGCATCCTTAACTGTTTATTTGCTGTATGATCACAAGAGTTTACTACTTCGTGTATCTTTGGCTCGTACCGAAAATGCCTGAGTGCCCTAATTGTTCTAAAGTTGTTAATAAAGACGAAAAAACAACTGCCTGTGATGGTTGCGCTAAAAATGTGCATATTGCAACGGATGATATCAAACGTTTCATCCGAGCAAACACAATATCGATCAAAGTTTTCTGTGATAATTGTCTTAGTGATCTGGATGCAATCTCAAGTTTGAAAAAAATTGTACTTGATCTGCAAACTCAACTACTGGAACTTAAGCAGAAATTAGAAAGGGCTGATTCTAAAACTGTAATTAACAGTAACCTAACTGAATTAATTGTTGAAGAAATTCACCAAAGACAAATTAGACAAAACAACGTTATTATTTCGGGAATTTCTGAATCTGAAAACGAACAATTATCTGTAAAAGTTGAAAGTATACTTAATAAAATCGCCCCTGATGTCAATATTTCCAACTGTCATATTCATCGTGTTGGTGTACAGTCAGCAACAAATAACACTCGTCCACGTTTAATTAAGATCAAATTTAAGAGTTATGTCGAACCCAAAAAGCTGTTGCGTGTTGCAAAAAAATTACGAAATATCCCTGAATTTAAAAATATCTATATTAATAGTGATAAGACACCAACGCAACAACAACTTCTTAAAGAATTAATTACTGAATTGAAACACCGCAAATCTCAAGGTGAAGATAAACTTTTTATTTCGTATAAAAACGGATATCCACGTATACTGGAAAAAAACTAAATTCTACATTACCCAACACTGATTCGCAACTAAATATTTTTTATCAGAATATCCAAGGCCTCAACACCAAATTACATCAACTGTATTCAACCCTCTCATCTACAGATTATGACATCATTTGTTTAAGTGAAACGTGGCTGAAAGATAGTGTTTTAAATTCTGAAATTAGTGATGGTTCATATTTAGTGTTTCGTACTGATCGAAATTTTAAAAACGTTAATCTTTCACGTGGTGGTGGTGTATTAACCTTAATAAAAAAGACTCTTAATCAGTGTTGCCAGAACTAAAAATGAAAAGGTAATGATGGGAGCTTTAAAAGGTAATAGATTTGGTCAAAAAAGTAATAGATGTTATCAAATAAAAAATACTTCTATTTATCTTTAAAAATATGGTATAATTAAATATCTCACGTTAAATATAATATTATAATATAATAATTATTTTTATATTTACAAGCACATTATGTCCATGTCACACTGTATGATTGCATCATACGCATGCGACAAAGAAGAGAAGAGGTTTCGAAAAATCATACAGAAAATAGAACCGCCGCTGTTTCTATCGCATCACCTCATACCTTATAATGCATAAAAAGAAATCAGTTTTATATGATTTAATCATTCATCAACGTCAACTGTACAATAGCTATGATTCACGGTCACGGATTAACCACAAACTACAATGCAAAATGAGCCAATTAGAGTTACTTCACCATACCTGTTCCCTATTCGGCTACTAGATGGCAGCACCACGATAATAAATAAAACTAGAATCGCGCAAATTAAAAGCAGGTTAAAAATTTCCAGAAATATTACGTTAATTGAAATTTTTAAAAAGGTAATAGATTCTCATTAAAGGGTAATGAGGTAATAGATCTTGCTAAATAGTAATAGATCTATTACTTAAGTAATAGCACTGGCAACCCTGCTCTTAATGCTGTGGCAGTAAACCTGGATGACTATTTACATCTCTTACCGAACAATATTGATGTGGTTTGCTCCAAATTAATTCTTAAAAATATGGTCTTCTTTATTTTCACAATTTATATCCCGCCAGCTATGAAATACGATTCTTTCAATAATATGTTTGAATTTTTTGAAAATCTTCCATTTTTATTAAATAATAACTTTATAATTGTTGGAGATTTCAATATCCGGAATTTTGTTTGGATGATTTGAATCGCAATGTTATATTATGTAATAATTTCTTATCTTTTTGTAATGCAAAGCTATATAATAACATTTATAATTCTAAGAATAGGATTTTAGACTTGGTGTTATCTAATGTATCCTGCAGTGTTAAGTCTGAAGATTCTTTATTTAATGTACAGTATGCGCACCATCCTTCGCTGAATATCATTGTTACTTTTGAACAAGAAATTTCTGTTGACTGCTTCCATAATGCTACATCGGAATCATTTAACTTTAAAAAGGCTGATTTCCCAAAATTATATAGCTTAATATCTTCATTTAATTGGGATGATTTAAAAATGTTTGGTGATGTAAATACGGCGTGTGATTATTTTTACTCGAATCTTTATGCAATAATCAAAGTATGTGTTCCTCTAAAATCTTATCGAATTTTAAACTATCCACCATGGTTTACGTCACAAATCATAAAAGCTATTAAGAGGAAAGCTCATTTCTTAAAGATGCACAAAAAATTCCCACATACTGCACATTATTATGAAAAATATAAAACCCTCCGAGCACAAATTAAAAATGATGTAAAAATTTCTTATAATAATTATACACGTGATTGTGAAAATTCAATTATTGCAGATCCCAATAAATTATGGGGTTTTATTAACACGAAAATGAATAAATCAACTTTTCCATCTACTATGAATTTTAATGATATAATGTATAATAATCCATCTGATATTGCACAAGTTTTTGCAACATACTTTCATAGTGTCTATTCTCCTCCATCGAATGAGCCTCTTCCTGAAATTATTCCTATCTTACTTAATACGATATGTCTGGAAGAAATTGAATCTTTGTTAACTAAGTTTAAACCTAATCTATATTGTGGACCAGATTTAATACCTAATTAAGGACTGTGCTTATCCATTTTCTCTCGCTCTATTTCATATATTAAATTTAGCAGTTCAGACCAATACCTTTCCTGATGTTTGTAAAATTGCGCTCGTAACTCCAGTTCATAAGTCTGGTGATAAAACCTGCATCCAGAATTACATACCAATTGCGGTTGTTTCCAACTTTAGTAAAATATTTGAAAAGATAATACACAGTTCAATATACAGTCAAGTAAGAAACCTACTATCCTTTCGTCAACATGGATTCATGTCAAAAAGGTCATCTACGACAAACCTTTGTTACTTCACTCATTTTATTTCTTCTGCCTTAGACACCAGTGCTCAAGTTAATACAGTATATACAGACTTTGCTAAGGCACAAACTAAAATCTTTTGCAGTAACCAATTCACTAATTGCTTTGATTACATCTTATTTAAATAATAGGAAATTTTTAGTTCACTTTTTAGGAAAACAAAGTTCTTTCTTTGGTGTTCCTTCTGGGATACCCCAGGGATCTAACCTTGGCAACCTTCTCTTTTTACTTTTTATCAATGATCTTACATGTATATTTAAAAGTGAAATTTTAATGTTCGCTGATGATCTTAAGATTTTTCGTAGTGTATCAAATCTATCAGATTGTTTATTGCTTCAAGACGACCTAAAGAATTTAGAAACCTGGTGCCAAATCAATCATCTCAACCTTAATATCAATAAATGTAAGGTGATAACATATACAAGGAAAAAGACTCCTACATCTTTTAATTATAAATTAAATAATCAGGTTCTAGATAGGTGCGATACAATCTGTGATCTTGGTGTAATATTTGACTCTAAATTGACTTTCATACCGCACATACAATCGATCACATCCTCTGCCTACAGAATGCTTGGATTTGTTATTCGCAATACGCGTACGTTTCTTAATATTCAGGCAATTTTCTCACTTTATTTCTTTCTAGTAAGGTCCAAACTTGAGTACTGCTCACTAATTTGGGATCCCTATTATGAAATTCACGGTAAACTAATTGAGTGCGTACAAAAAAAGTTTTTGAGATACATTTATTTTAAGATAATGCGGTCATATCCCGATAATCAACTTATTAAGTTTTACTTAATATTTTTAATTTTACATCATTATTCTTCAGGAGACGTTTTAATACTATGGTATATGTCTTTAAGTTAGTTCATAATATCGTTGATGACCCTATTTGCCTGAATTTCTTGAATTTCTTTGCTCCAGTGACTAATACCTGATCGTCCTATACATTCTATATTCCTGCTGCTAGAACTAATGTTGGGATGTGTTTACCGATAACTCGTATGTGTAAACTTAGTAATCTTTACTCGGATGAAGTTGATATATTCTTTTCTGTGTTTAGTGAATTTTGCTATAAACTTCATAACTGCAATTCAATTCTTTAACTGTTCGATTAAATAATTAATTATATTGTTTGTTCCTTCAATTGTTGTATATTTCTATGTATTTTTTTTCTACCCTCTTATTAGGCTACGCCTGTTGGGTAGTGTACTTAAATAAATAAATAAATAAATAAATAAATTACAAGTTTTATAACCATTAGAAATGCAGATTACTCCCGTAAATCGAAAATTACCATATTGCGAGCATTGCAATAAAAAAATTGTTGATCTGACACATCAAGATTGTCAAGTAATATTTTTGTAAAGATTATAATAGTACGCATTTACGGATTTGATACAAAATATTTATCATATGTCAAACCTGTCAAACGTTAAAGGAACAAAAAAAAAAATGTATTTTAACCTATACTCTGTTCTATTTAAGCCATTCAGCATATAGCGCTGACATCAGCACCAGTTTCCTAGCCGAAATTACATTGACTAAAAACTTGTCTCCAATTTCAGCAATCATAGTTCAAAACTATGCCTTAGTCTCTACAATACTGAATTGTTTAAATGGAACAAGGTATAACATCATTTTATAAATCTGTTACAGCCATTGTAATAAAACACATGTGATTGTAAATTACGAGGCGTAAGCCAAGTATTTTTGTGTATCCTTCAATATTTTATCTACGACGGTATAAATTAACGTTAAAATACTTTTTTTTGTTCACTTGACATTTGACAGGGTTAATACTGCTGTCGAAAAGTTATAATGGAAGTAAATTCTATTAAAAGGTGCATAATAATATGCAAATAAGTAATAAGTGTGCTCATTTGAGATTACTGCACCGTCGTAGATAAAATATTAAAGGATGCAGTTGCTATATGAGACTTATGTCCTTAATATCTATATCTATAAGAACACAAAGTTATGTGTTTTGTCGCTCAAACACAAAAAAACTCCAATTTCACCAAATGCATGTATTTATATTCCTGACATCTGTATGCAATTCTACTACTACTACTACTACTACTACTACTACTACTAAATAATTCTAAATTTCAAAAATACGTATAGTAAAATTTTACTCCGCACGGACACTGGGAGTAGAGAGGTAACAACTCCGGAGAAATTTTAAATTGAAACGAAACTTGAATTTAAGTAAAACCAACCCCCAAAAATATTTATAACCTTCGATTTACAATCAAAATGAACATCAATTTTCAAATTTTAAAAAGAGTATATTATTACAGTAATGAATATTCGTAAGAAGATTCTAATTTTAAATATTCAACGAATTCCAGATTAAATTCTTGCTGGGTATCGAAATTTGTTGCAAGTTCTAATAATGATGAGCAGGTGTGAGCTATTGGCCTGCGTCCTAGGCCAATTTGTTTATAAAATTTTACCATGATTTTGTCGGGTAAATTTACTCATCCTGTAACAAAGAGTAAAAAATTGTCTAATTTTTCTTGGCATAGAGAGCCAACATAATTTTGTAAGTAAAAGTATGTTTTTTCTTCTTAACTTGTTGTATACATTGTTTCTACAGTTAAACAATTCATCACTTTAGCCGAAGGTTGTATTTTTTTCCATAGTGTATTTACTTCCACCAAACTTAATTTGTTAAGAAACACACTTATATTTTCTGCTAAAATCTTTTTCATTTCATTGAGAAAATCACAAGCATCTTTGATAAATACTTTCTCCGCAATAGCTTGAACTTGTTCAACAAATTCATCACTTTTCGATGTATCATAGAATTGATTAGCACTAAGCAATGCACTTAGTATCTCTTTTTCTTTTTCAGATAAACTGTTGAAACGTTTTAAGGCTTTTTTTACCAACCTTCGTTCATGCCGTGTAAGATAAAGAAGATATTCGTCCAACAATATATCTTTTTTATATTCTTCTAAATTTTTATCTCCTAACACGAAATAAACAATTCGAGCTAATTTATCAGGGAACGAGTGGGTTAACAACAGGATGTGTGCAAAAATTCTTCCTAAAATTGTATAATCATTAATTCTTTTTCTTATCATATGTAGTGCGACGTGGGGTACAACAACGTCGTGCGCCGTGAAATAATTGGCAGACGCAAATAAATTCTTCCAAAATATTGTAAACAATTCTCTGGTTAAGCCTCCATCATCAACTCCTAATTGACCGCTAAAACGAACGAATAGTAATTTGGTAACAATTTCATCGTCTTTATATAGTTGCATCATAGTTCCTACAACGTCATCACGACTAACTCTATCGTTTTTCTTGCAGAACTGAGTACATTAGGAAAATCTAAAAATTAAAACTAAAATTATATAATTGTTATGTATGTTGTATTAAAATTATTAAAGTTACTTTTTATAACAATTTTACGGGTGCACTACGCAAATTTTGAATGAAAGTTAAAATGTATGTTATGTTGCGTATTGTCTTTAATTTAATAGCTTTATTGTTCTTAGTTCAATATTAACATAATGTAATGCAGAACAGACTCGATAAATAGTTAAATGAGAGCTAATAATAGTTCTAGATTTTTTAAATAATTACTTTGGTTATAGAAAGTTTGCTACTTTAAATGCCCAATTTTTAAGCTGTTATTATAATTGAAAATCACGCAACTGAGTTATGATAAAATAGTACATTATACCACTTTCGAATATTATTATTATTATTATTTATTTATTGGGCTTCAACTGCAAAGGTTATTACCCTATAACAAATTAACAATAACACTATACAAATAACAATACAAGAATATAAAACTATAACTTATAACAATAAATAACACAACAATATAAATAAAGGTTTGACAATACACAATATAAAGTTACAAAAATTTGAAATTAACAATATAAATGTAATTAATTTACTCTTTTGAAGAAAAACTTGGAATTTTAAATATAGTCATATAAATTCACTGCTTTTAAAAATTTTAAAATATTCCTTAACTTGTTATGATCTGTCAAAATAAAAGAAAGGTTCTGGTCAATTTTATAAAGTTGCCTGATTTGGTCATACTCTGGACATGCAACAAGGATGTGATGTATAGTAATTATAACATCACATCTGTTGCACATAGGAGCGTTATCCCTACTTAGACGATAACCATGCGTCAACCTTGTATGACCCAATCTCAGACGATGAATTTTGACCAGTTCCCTTCTCTTAAGATCACTGGGAAGTAGCACTGGTGCAACAGACGGCTTGATAGATCGTAGATGGTTCTGTACCTCATTCCATGTTCTTTGCCAAATGGACAATACCTCTTTCTTAAGGTGGAGACATGTGTCTGAATGTTTTATCAGTGATACATCAACAGAGTCATTTTCTGCCGCAATACGTGCTGCTTCATCAGCCATCTCATTTCCTTTAATCCCAATATGGCTGGGCACCCAAAGAAATGAAATATCTTTTCCTATATCTTGATAATACTTAATCAGGGATAAGATATATTGTATTATCGGGTCAATTGTAAAAGGATTTGAGATAGCTTGAAGAACGCTTAAAGAGTCGCTTATTATTATGAACTTATTACAGGTTCCAACAAACTCACAAAAACGTAGTGCTTGCCAAATAGCATATGACTCTGCTGTGTATATGCTCGTAATAAGAGGCATTGTCCATGCATAACTTTCATTGCTTACAACAAAAGCGCAACCAGTTCCATGTTGAGTTTTTGAACCATCTGTATATATAACCAATCTATCCCTGTATTTGTGCATAATTTCTTGAAATTTCGATCTAATCATTACCGGTGGACTATTTGACTTGTCAAAGCTGGTTAGGTCGATATTTATTTCCAGTTGTGGTATTTGCCACGGAGGAACTTCAGTTTCGCCTAGGGGAATTGGTAATGGTAAATTAAAACTAATTTCTTCTAAAAATTCTTTTGCACGGGTACCTACAGGTTTGGTTAATATCTGTCGTCGATTGCACCAATTTCTGTTGTTAAAAAGTATTTTGAAATTCTTATGATTTGGCAGTGCTTTAATTTTATTTACATATATGATCAGGATTTTCTTCCTTTTAATATCTAGTGGTGTCAGCCCTGACTCAGAGTACAGATTAATTATGGGAGTAGTTGGGAATGCTCCAAGAGCATATCTTAAGCCCTGATTATGTAGTGGATCTATTCTATTCAGGGTAGTACGTTTTGCTGAACTATAAACAATACACCCATAATCAATCTTAGATAGAACTAAAGATTGATAAACTTTCACCAAAGTCTTTGGCTCTGCCCCCCACTTAGTTCCTGCCAACATCTTTAAACAATTTAGAGCTTTGAGACATGCAATTCTTAACTCTTGTACATGCAATTTCCAAGTGAGTCTAGGATCAAAGGTAAGCCCCAGGAATCTGACACTATCAACAATTTTAATTGTTACATCTCTCATAAATAAGAGTGGTCCATCATGTGGACGGTTCAGCCTACAGAAGTGCATGCATTGAGTTTTTTCTCGAGAAAACTTAAAACCTAGCTCGTCAAAAAAAAAAATAAAGTGTTGAATAAATTGAAAATTGCGCATCAAAAAAATACAGCCATAATATTGCCATTTGAACTTTGATTTCGATGCGTAATTTTTCGTATTTTCAATGAAGAAGTTATTCACCACTTTATTAAAAACTGAAAAGACAGGTCTTAACACGGTCTGTTTACTTATTCTTTCTCGATTCAATTTTGCGATTGGTCACAACCCATTAATTGTAACTTATAATTCAACGGGTAGTTATTATAAATACCGTAATTAAAAAACAAACGCATAAGTTATAAACAAGTAGAAACAAATTTTTCAACAAGGGTTGTATTTTTGCTTACCTAATATCAAATCGGAAAAATTATCATTTTTACTAGCAATCTGATCTTCATCTGTCACTTAATGTCTCTTGGGAGTCTCTCAAGTTCAAATTACGAGTGTCCAAATCTACCAAATAATATTCATTTAGATATAAATCGATGTATCATAACGGACATTATTACCTCTAAGTATCCATATTCCTTTTATACCCGTTTGGATATGGAGCTAAAAATAATTTGCAATATTAAATTAAAAAAAAAAACCGTTACTACGGAGAATCAAACGGATAACATACTAAATTAATTATTGCCTGCTATTGCTTTCCAATTAATTGTAGGAAAATATTTTTAAAAGATGTTATAAAATAACTTCTTTTAAAATAAGTGGAGAGGCAATGACGTTTAAAATTAATAGGTGAGGCCCGGTATCATAATAGTATAACAAGTGGCTAAACGAGTGTACGGTTTAGAGTAAGCGAATGGTATGAAGTTCGAGTGAAAACAAATTACATAAGGTGTTTCAAGACTAGTATAAAAAAAAAAATTAAAATGTCATTTTGATTATTAAACTTTTCTTTTAAATAAGATATTGCAAATCTGACTACTGCATCGAATTCCTCGTATTTCATTTAGTTAACAACCACAGTTTCATGATTTTAGGACTTTCGATATAATTTTTATTTTTAAAATTTGTTGTGTCTGTGTGTGTTAATGAGGTTAGATTTTTTGTTTTACCTTTTTGGGATTTTCATTTATAAAGATGCATTTAATATATTTTTGATGTGTCAAAGAAACATGTTTTAATAAGAAAAATTAATGCTATTTATGACATTTTTAGTTTAACATGATCTCTAGAATAAGCTGTTAAAGTTTGTTTTACAGTAGTCCTGAAGCACTCTGTATACATCATTTTTTGTTCATATTGAATAAATTTAAATAAATATTTGATATCAATCTTAAATGAAAAGTAGATTTACTATAGAAATATATACTTGATTAAACCAAAATATATGTTTACCGCTTTTTCGAAAATAACGCAGTGTAAATGCGAGTTTTTACTAGGTAATTGGAATACAAATATTTATACATGTTTTAAAATCAGAATCTCAATTGTTTGTTTGGTCGAGTAGATAATTGGGAGATGTAGGTGTTGGTGACTGATAATTATTGATAACTGGTGATAGATCACTGGGTAAATCCTTTTTTGGTCGAATTATTATAAAACGTGTAACGATAGGCCCTTTCGTCCAGTAAGGGTTTTCCCTCTTTTTGAAAACCTGCAGTTGTACAGCCGCAGTTAGAGTTCTTAGAAACGTGCATTCGACAATATACGTTGTTTATTTAATGTTTAATCTGCAGAGTAAGATATATTTATAATATTTGTAAAACATTTAATGAAAAGACAATATCCGACCATCATGACGCGAAAAGACAATAAACACATGTTCACAAGTCATCCCTAACCATGTTGTTGTTCCAGCTACAAGAAAATGTATTCTATGTAAAAAGAGCATTGTGTATATTAGTAATTTAACTTACCATAGCGTTGAGAAACAATGTAACTCTCGTTTACACATTTGATCGTATTGTGGCATTTGTTTACGTCTGGAAGTTTTGACAGTCGTTATCTTGTAAATTTTGAAGTGTTGTGATTCACATGCCCGCGCATAGCGCTTCGCATGTGTGAACGAAATTATGATTTATTTGTAACTGTAAATTATTTAATGTTGTAAAATGTAATTAGGGTAAAGAAACGCGACCAGAGAATTTATGTATTTTTTATAAAAATATTATTCATCACTTGAGACAATAGAGACCCCTGTACACTAAGTACAGTTCTCCCACCGCTGTTTTAATGAAAAGTACCATTACAAGAGTTTAAAAGGCGAGGATGCGGCTTTGTGAACTGAGAGCAAGCTCCGCTGGACCGGGCCGCTCGGAAGTGTCGTGCAGTTGAGGACTCTCGAAATAGGTCCTCCTGAACGCCTCCTGGTGTGAAGAAGAGTACTGCCTTCAAGCTCTGCACATTCAGACCTCCGAGAAGTTTAAGGGTGAGATATCCAACGTGTGAAAGGCTGACTCCGTCGTACGGCTCGCCGTTGTTTGTCCGAAATTGATATTATTTCTAACTTAGAAAATTTAAAGTAAATTGATATACGTGCACTTACCGTGTTGCTCTGGTCACAATTAACGAAGAAGGATAATGTCTGTATTTATTTATTAGAGTTTTTTGTCCTTGTTGTACATCGCTTCGTATATTACAATACATTTATGTAACCTTCACCATTCTTTTTGTTGTTATCAAACAACCCTGCGCCCGTCACCTCCACTAAGCTATCCGAGGCAAGTTCCTATGTACCACCGTAGAGTGGCGCCCGAGTAACCGTTCATTCCCGGACTAAGAAGCAATGACGTCACCCACTCCAGAGCAGCAGGCTGAGGGGGGTGGCGTCACAGACTAGATTCTACTGCCTCTTCCAAATCATATCCAGTAGCGGTATCACTTAAATACGAGTATATTAATTTTTTAGAATCAGCTTTTACCAAATTGAAATCGGCCATGTTTAATAAATCCATAATATGAGGAGGATATAAGGAAGAAAGTTAGCTTTTTATTTTATTTAAGTTCCAAGATCTTCCAATTTGTGCAAGGTTTAATGGTTGCCCTAAAATAAAAATATTGTAAAATGTTTCCATACTTCTACACAGTAAATTACTACAATTTTTTACCTAAAGATCTTCGCAAATACGTTTGTTCTGCGGGACCTGGTAGAAAATCTGCATTTGGCAGTTTTAGCAAAAACACCTTTCTTTTAAATGTTCGTTGCGCTTTTCTTCCTTTTTGTGGTCTAGGCGTTTCATTACTGGGTGTTTGCAACTGAGATGTTCTACGAAATAAGCCTCTTGTATTCTGTATTAAATTGGAAATATTATTTTCTTCAATTGTAGTACTTGCTACATATCTCGCTGCATTTAATATGGTATTAATCATTGTATCGTTACTAGACATCTTTGACTCAATAATCTATACAAAAAAAAATAATAATATATTATGATACAAGTGTATAAGAAAGCTTCTAAAGCACACGCGACGAGTTTAAAAGCTTTTATACACGTGTGTCATAAGCTAATTTTTTATTATAAATGCATCAATAGTATTTTATATGTGGCTAAACAGTGCTCTCTACCTCCCGCTATCCTAGGTAAGGGAGGTATAGGGACCGTGCTAAAAATCGCATGTAGAGATTTTAGTGAACAAGCACGTTTTGATGTCCCCAGAATCCGATTTTAACAATTTAACAATGATGTCTGTCTGTATGTATGTATGTATGTATGTGTGTATGTGCCCGTGTAGATCGTGTGTACACGATTACTCAAATACCAGCAATCAGAAAAATTTTAAATTTTGTATACCCATTCTATAGTAACGTGGGAAGAGCTCATTAGTTTTTAGTGTATATCGGATAAGCGGAAGTATCATTTATACAAGCTTTTAACAGCTTTTCTTGTAAAAAAATAATTGAATATAAGTTTTAGCAACTTTTACTAATTAAAATTGAATATAATGGTACAATTTTACGATAATAACATTTAGTAAATAACACTAAATAACTTTAAATATAACTATTTAATATAATTTATTTTCATATATCGTCTTGCCTTTGTGTCAAACAAAAAAATAATTTTAATAACAAATTTGGTATATTTAAACAAATGTCACTGTCAGGAAGCAATTACATTAAAATTAATAATGAAACCGTGTTAATATAATAGTAAAATATTTAATTCTAATGAAATTAAGGTTTGTAAAAATAATATATTTTCCATCATACATAAATATTAGATGTACAGGGTGATCTCATTTAAATTTGCTATTTTTGCAGCACTATAAATTAATATTAATATATAACTACACATTTACGAAATGGATCATGTACGGCGAAGAATTTACAAAGATTGTGTTTTAGAGCACCAGGAAGTTGATGCTGATTTTTATAAGAATGTGTGTGTGACGATTTTTCCCTAAAGTCTATTAAAATATGATCCAAAACTCTCAAATTTGGTATTTAAAACTCATATATAATGTGAAATAACATATTAGATTTTAACCATATATGATATATCGGATGTAGTTCTCAATTTGCAGCTATAACAGATTTTTGAGGAAAATCAATAAAACAATCCAAAATTTCGTGCAGCTTGAAACTTGAAATATCTGTTACCGATAGTTTTGTTTTTTATTGATTCATTTTGAGCGTTTTCAAATCAGTTCTTTTCAGGGCTTTAGATTTCCTTTTTTATGTTGTAAGGTAGGTAAATAACTCTGCAAAGGAATTTTCTGCTCTAAAGAAACAAATAGAGGAAGAAAATTAAAAAAATGATTTGAGGGAATGACACCCAACACACTTATATTGGTTATGAACTGGTGAACCAAATCAAGAAGAAGAGTCCATCATAGACATAGAGGAACTAATTTTCTCAAGAGATTTTTTGGATGCAACTGACCAAAAATTATTCATTCAAAATAGCCTCATAGTTGATGAAGAAGTTCAACAGAAGGTGGCAAAAATAACGATTGGTCAGTCCAACAATCCTCAGTAGTTAATTGCCCATAAACACAGATTAACGTCAAGTAATTTTGGCCTGATATTAAAATGTTGTGGCAGAAACCGTTTTCCACCATCATTGTTTAAAACTTTGACAGGTATTTATTATATATTATTCCTATTCTTTCATAATTCCTTTTTAACATTATAGGAGCCTATGATTTGAGTGATATTAAACAAATTCAGTGGGGAAGAACCCATGAAATAGATGGTACCACTGCATTGGAAAATATGTTCAATTTAAAAGATGAAACTTCAGGTTTTTGGCTTCATGAATCAGGGATCCTTGGAGCTAGTCCATTATGGTTTAGTTGGACAGGACAACACTGTTGACGTTAAATGCCCATATACATATCGCGAGTCCATTTTAAAAGAGTGTTTGAGAGAAGACAGCAGTTATATTTTACAGTATGACAGTCAAATGGTTTCATTTATATTGAACAAAAATCATAATTATTATTATTACCAAATACAAGGGACGCTGCACATAACAAAAAGAAAGATGTGTTATTTGGTGATCTGGACTACAAAGAACGTTCATGTAGTTAAAGTGGAAAGGGCCGATGACTGAAGACAAAATCTGGATATTTTAGATAATTTTCATTATTTACAATATATAAAATTTGTAACAAATATATGAAATATATTTAAAAACATTCTCCGGTACTATTTACTCGAAATTTTAGTCACATTGGCTAAGTAATTAGCGTGACTACCATTTAAAAATACATTGGGGTGATTAAAAAACAGCTGAATTTGTTATTTTAGTCAACGCTTAATCACCGGTGTTTAAGAGTAAATACTACCGATCCTTGTTATTAATCTTCACTCTCTGTAAACAATTCTCCAATATATTTAATTAGAGGATATTGTAAATTAGTTGAGGAGCAACAAACTTGGTAAATTTTTGAAGAAAAAGAGCTCATATTGTGTGGTATAAGTTTCAAAATTCTGTATTTTTTTATTCTTTCAATAGGACGCTCTACGTGAATTCGTGCACGAGCTATTTTTGGCGTTTGCTCAATTTAGGGGTAAACTGTCCACCCTGTGAACTTATCAAAAATTGTGGAATATTCAAAGATACTACTGTAGGCAAAAGATCTGAAATAAAGAAACTTTTGTCAGCTAACATAAGTTCCCCTTTTTCTAGATGATCTATTACACCACTATGTTGTACTACTTTTTTTATCAGATGTACCTCCAACGAATAAATCACTAACAAAAGTAATTGTTGCATTTGGCGAAACACCTATTAACCCTTTCAATGTAGTTATATGTTTATAATTGCTATATACAGCTTTTTGTTTGTCTAGTCTTTGAGGTATATGCATATATACTTCAGTACAATTTAACACTATTCGACAATGGGTAAATGAAGAAAATGCGGTCGGCAGGCAAGTTCTGTTTTTATTTCTTGAAGGATTTTTTTTAGCAAATATTGCCTTAAATAGTGCTTCTTGCAGAACATGCAACCAAGTTAAAAATATATTACTTATAGTTCCAACAGAACATTGATACCTCACTGCTAAATTTTTATGAAGCAAGTTTAATTTAAGTTTCATTAAGTAATAAACAATTGCTCCATTCGTGAAAATCGCTTTACTTCCCAACCCTCGTAGTAATTAATTTCTAATACGGACACGTAATTGTAGAGAGCCATTAATATAGCAAGGTTTGGCAAACCAGTGTAAGTCGCTATTAAAGAATCATCGTGTTTAATAAAATTAAAAGAAAATTGAGTTTTTTGTTTTAATTGAGCCTGTAATTTCTCTATAGATCTCTTAAGAAGAGTGTTTTCTGCTTCTAATATGGTACAATTGCACTTTAAATAAATAGATTTCGGGGTCGATAAGTCTGTGGATACTAATGTTAATGGTAATCCTAATTCCAGTAGTGTCTCTAAAGACGTCTACTTTGCAGGTTGTTTCAGTTCCTTTGATGTCGATAGTTCGCTTAATTTCTGTGGTGTCTCTGTAGTTTTAGAGGATTTTGAACTTTATACACTCGAATCGATTCTGAAATTTAATTTCGTTGAATTTTTTTCTTAACACCTAATTTTATTATAACTTTTGCGAGTTCTAGTTCGTTTTTCAGGAGAATGAAACTGAAATTTTTCTTTCTTTTATGAATTGGAAATACTTGAAAAATGTTATTTATTATTGTTATATTCATAGTCGAGAATATCATTTGCTCGTTGTAATTAACTCGAATAAAATTACTTTCCAAATAAGTTAATAGTAGAAAAAACACTAGGTATCTTTATGCACAATACAAAATTGTACATATGGGTATGCGTTTTATTATATACAGTGTCCCACACTCTATCTTCAGTGTAGCAGAGATAGCCAATGTTATTCTTATGAACGTTTTCTGTACCATGTTGCCAATTTTTCATTGTAATGTAATATTGAAACATTCATAAATTTTCATTGCTATACCAAAATTAGTTAACACTACAATTTAAGTTTTATGAGGGGTGTAAAAAACATGCTGAAGCTATTTGTACCTCTAATAAGTAATATTTCAATACAATATTTTAAAACCGCCCGGCATACTAATCTTGATCAAATTCATTAGAGATTAAAATATTATAAATTCAAATGGAAGATTATAAAGAAAGAATAGAGACTTATGAACTATATGCAGTATTTCTATCATGCCTAAATATTAGTAAATTATCAAATAAGAAGATATAAATTAAATAAAAAAAATAATGCTTAATAATTTTAACTCTTTATGAGTTCATCATATAATATGTCGACATAAATAGCATAAAACCAAAAAAAAAAAAACCATATCGTAGGAGAAACACAAAAAATTAGGGATTTCAATTCATCATATCTATCTGCTCCAATCGGCAAGTATAGTGTTACAAAAATGCGCTGTAGAAAATATAGTGTTAATTATTTCATGTAGCTCTATTTTTTCGTAGAATAGAAATATGTAACATAGGGAATTTATACTGTTGAAGATTGTAAAATGTCCAATTAAGTACAAAAATGTTTTATATTATTTACTTTAAATTGACTAGAGTTTATATGTTAATTATTTTCATTTACCTACGCTTGTTATATTTTTATACCCTACTTATATTAGTCCAGTCATTAGGTAGATTTACTCTGCAAAAGGTCGGGTATTTTTGATTTTTGGATATGTTATATATTTAGAGGTCTCAACAAAAAATGCAAGTTTTCCCCCTCGGGGGCCTTCGGGAAGCACCGCCAACTTGAGTAAAAAGGCGCAGAAAGCGGTTTTTTGTATATATCTCTTCACTTATTTGCATTAGGCAAAAATAGTTATTATCTAATTTGTTGACTATAAAATTCTCTACAACTTTTATCTAAAACATTTTTTTTCTATAATTAATAGATAGCGAGCTGCAGTGCTTCAAACAGAGCAAATTTTTTGAAAATTACATGAATGCTTCATTTAAATCATATTTTATTATATTTTTTTTATGTTTTTTTACAAATTACTTTTTGACAATCATTAATTATTATTATTTAACTAATATATATAAATATTAATTATTGTTTATAGTTTTTTTTTTCATTCTAAAGATTTTTTATAGTCCAGCAAATTTATGATTTTACCTTAAAGTAATTACAACAAAAGCTTTTTAACGGAATCCAGTCCCAGAAAAGTGCGCTGAATAACATATCAATATTTTCCCGAAATCGGAGCATGGGAACCTCCCGCCAATTTGGACAAATGGCGGCATATTCAGGTTTATGGCCATTTGCTTAAAACAATTATGAAAATATTTAAATTATTCAAAAAAACAAACAATATTACGTACTTGATACTTAGTCTAATAGGTTTCACTATTTACAACAGTTTACATTCGACGTGGCATCTAAAGAAGTTAGTTATCGATAACTGTTTTATAAATATTGTTAACGTTTTTCTGCAATTTTTTAGTTTTTCATCCACCACTCTGATCTTGTTAAAGATATGATGACGCGGTTTTAAAATTTGAATTCAGCATGAAATTCTCTTTAATATCATGTATTACACGATTATTGCCGATAAACAATTGGCGAGTTACTAACAACTAAAACTCACATGAAATTCCTCTAAAATTTTAAACATCTGAAAATCGGCTCTTTTCTCAATTTTTCATCAACCACTTTGACACCTATTAAATACTTAATATTGGTTATCTGTTGAAATTTGGATGAGAAAATGAAAAAAGAGCCGATTTTCAGATGTTTAAAATTTTAGAGGGATTTCATATGAGTTTTAGTTGGCAGTAACTCGCCAATCGTTCATCGGCAAAAATAGTGTAATACACGATACGAAAGAGAATTTTATGCCGAATTCAAATTTTAAAACCACATCATCGTATCTTTAACAAGATCAGAGTGGTGGATGAAAAACTAAAAAATTGCAGGAAAACGTTAACAATTTTTATAAAACAGTTATCGATAACTTACTTCTTTCGAAGCCACGTCGAATGTAAACTGTTGTAAATAGTGAAACCTAGTAGACTAAGTATCAAGTACGTAATATTGTTTGTTTTTTTGAATAATTTAAATATTTTCATAATTGTTTTAAGCAAATGGCCATAAACCTGAATATGCCGCCATTTGTCCAAATTGGCGGAAGGTTCCCATGCTCCGATTTCGGGAAAATATTGATATGTTATTCAGCGCACTTTTCTGGGACTGGATTCCGTTAAAAAGCTTTTGTTGTAATTACTTTAAGGTAAAATCATAAATTTGCTGGACTATAAAAAATCTTTAGAATGAAAAAAAAAACTATAAACAATAATTAATATTTATATATATTAGTTAAATAATAATAATTAATGATTGTCAAAAAGTAATTTGTAAAAAAACGTAAAAAAAATATAATAAAATATGATTTAAATGAAGCATTCATGTAATTTTCAAAAAATTTGCTCCGTTTGAAGCACTGCAGCTCGCTATCTATTAATTATAGAAAAAAAATGTTTTAGATAAAAGTTGTAGAGAATTTTATAGTCAACAAATTAGATAATAACTATTTTTGCCTAATGCAAATAAGTGAAGAGATATATACAAAAAACCGCTTTCTGCGCCTTTTTACTCAAGTTGGCGGTGCTTCCCGAAGGCCCCCGAGGGGGAAAACTTGCATTTTTTGTTGCGACCTCTAAATATATAACATATCCAAAAATCAAAAATACCCGACCTTTTGTGGAATAAACCCTTATTTTTGTACCAAATGACTGGACTATATTTTGTGTTTGTATAATTTTATATTTTTTGTAAATTGTTAAACTGGCCAGTTTATTATTATTTTTTTTCTTTCACCCACCTGTTTAGATACGCTGAAAGTACACCAGTTATAAATACATTCAATGAAGTACCTAGAATATTTCATCTCTTTTTGGGCATATATTTTGCTCTTTCTATCTTGTAGACTAACAGCAAGTAAATTTGGCAACATGGTACTCCATAAGACTCTATACTGAACATAGAGTGTGGGACACTGTATAGTACATTTTGTGCGCTTGTCTTTTAAACGGGGCCGCTTCACGCGCAAACGATGTTTTACGAACATGTCCGATATTGAACGAACGTTTGATTCCATGCAAACGTTCTTCAAACTTGAATAAAATAATTGTTATTACAGATTAGGAGAATATGTTTTGTTTAATTCAAAGGGTAATATTCAAATTTAGCTGAATGACAGCTTAAATGCCTAATTTTTCTTAATTAAGATATTGGCGACGAAATGAACTGCTTAAAATTATAGTTCTTATTTACTGTAGCAATAAGGTTTACTTCGAAAGACGTGTTTACCGGTAAGACACTAGTTTAAATGCGCCGTAAATGACGTAATTACTGAACTACCGCAGTGACAGCAACGACTTTGCCAATTGCGAAAGCTACAAAGTCGGGATTCAAGTTGAAGTGGGGGAAGCTACTTCACTCGCGATAACAAATACTCCGTCCATATTATTCCTTCCTCCAGGAGAAAAACATATAGTCCGAAATCACATTGTGACGACAGATGTCACTACTATGTCACAAAATTCAAGAACACAGTTCACCTGTTGTGGTTTGTTCTGTTCTTTCGTTACTGGTTATTAACAATAGTTATTTATGCAACAAGTGTAGAAAGTATATAGAGCCGCAGGCGAGTTCGTCAAATCCTATGAGTGAAATAATACACTTTTTACTGGAGTTTTATTTTACACTTTAATGTAAAGACACATTTTAGCAATTCAAAAGTGTAAAATAAAGACAACTTAAGAAGATGGAGTTGCAAAAAATCACTTAAACCACAAATTTAATTCAAAACACAGAATTTGTAATTTTGACATTTGACACATGACACTTCCACGTCAAAACTTTGTTTTATATCTTGAAAACTAAAAGCAATAGAACAATTTTACTAACATATATTTTAATATAATCTTTGAGCGCAAATTTTAAATATAATCAAATTTCTAAATCTTTGTTTTAATACCAAAAATTTTGCGTGTTTTAATTTACCAAATACGCAAGCTTTTGCATGTTTTAAAGAATGATTATGATGCATGTATAATAAAAAACATATTATTTTAAATAAAATATTATATTTCACACTATTAATTTTTTTTTATCAAAAATTCTAAGATTAAAAAGCACTTGTTAATAAAAGAATAAGACCGCCAATCTAAGAAGCTTTGTGTTCAAATCCCAGCTTTAAAATTGAAAGGTTGCTGTAAAGTTGTTATAAATTCAAATGTAAAATTTTGGGACTCGACTTGAAATAGATCTCAGGACTGCTAGTAGTAGATTAAAATCAGTGGTGATTCATCCATATATGCGGAGTTGGCGCGTCTAAATCTATTAACCGTGCTTGTTTTTATATTTTTTACATCGTATAGAAACCTAAAAAACTGTAGATGGACAGTAATTAGCCCACTGTATTAGAAATATCACTAATATTGGCTTGCCTACAAAGAAACGAAAAAGCACCCAGAGCCGTTAGGTATAGTCTGTGACCCAGAGAAGTACATCAATAAAATAAACATTATTGACGGACTTTATACGTCATGCAGGTAAAATCCACCGAAAGGCGTAATATTACATTTCAATCGTTGCATTTCGCCGCGCTGCTGATTATATTGGGTTTATCGGCGGATATGTTACTATAATCGAATTAAATCCGCCGTAGGGCGGAATTCTCGGTTTGGGTATATAATACCGCTGGCGTACCTTTAGCTACTCCGTTTACCTAATCGCGTGACTGACGTTGAATGAGAAATAAATTACAGTGACACTAACGGTGAACGGGGTGGAACAAATTCGAGTTGGTGTAGGTCTTTATGGGCCAAATTTTTAAGACAACTTTAATAGGCACAACAGAAATTTTCGATCGTCTTTTGTTTTTAAGCTTCAGGCTAAACTTGATTTTCGCTTATTTTCAAAATACCTCATAACTCGTTTATTATAAAAGATAAAAAAAAGTTTAGCCAATTTTTATACTGTTTTCTACGTAGTGATGCCGCGAAATCTCGCATTTTCAAGCTCTCGTGTCGAATTTCTCGAATTTTCGAGACGAGATTAACCTCATTCTCGTCTCGATATTTCGAGATGAGACGAGTGTAATGCCCTGGATAGTTGCTCGAGGCGAGAGTAGAAATTCGAGATCTCGATTATACGATTTTTTTTATACTACGTAAATATTTCTAATTAAAATATGCAAAATAACAAAATAATTGACGGTATAAATAAATATTTTGTTTTATTACTAATATCGAAGAACATAAATTTCTACATCTAAGACATTTAAAATTTTTATTATATCTTCTATAGATTTAGAGATGAAGACACTGTAATATATAGAATAATCGGATATAATAAATTGCACAGGCTAAACAACACCTAGGAAACCAATTGACAAATTCAAATGTTTGTAACATAGTTTAAAATAATTTTCAATTCCCTTGGATCCACCGATTCCATTATAGTTTACCTATCTACCGCTAAGTCTACTCAAAGCGCCACTTCTTTACATTTCATGAAAATACTTATCGAATTTGTTTTAATTACGAATATCGAACCATATTTTTAAATATTTATATTTAATATATTTCATATATTTTTTATGTTTTAAATTTATCACTAACATATTTTTAAATATATAGCAATATCATTGGGATTCATTCAATTTATTTAAAAAGTTCTCAACATATTTGTGAATCAAATATAAGCCCGCGAACAATTAAAAATAAGGTTGAATTTCCAATATGTATTTGAAAATATGGTTAGTGTGCTCGTGACTTATCTTTTTAAAAACATATTTTTAATTCCCAATGCAAAATCAGTTTTTTTTAATTAAAAATTTGTTTGTGGTGTTTTTAATTCTCTGCCTCTCTTATTCATTGCGTTATATGGGAGAAATAGAAAGAGACAGAGAATTAAAAATATGTACCAGTAAGTTTGTAACCTGTAACCTGATTCGAAACATATTTGAAATTCAAACATATTTTTAAATGAGCATTTAAAATTATGTTTCAAGTTCTGAAATGTATTTAATAATATGTATCATTTAATTTTTAAACGATTTAAATGTAGTTTGCTATACGAAAATATGTTTTAAAAATTTTAAACCAATTTTAATATGAATAGTACTGTATAAAACATTTAATTTTTTATTTTTGTAAAACCAAGTGATTTAAAAATATGTTAAGATTTCTAATGCTTCTCGAATCGCAAACATATTAACAATGGTTCAAAATAAATTCAACCATATTTTCAAATAATTACTTAAAAAAAAAATTTAATTCAAATAAAACTGAGTTTGCATTGGGAATTAAAAATATGATTTTAAAAGATAATTCACGAGTACACTAACCATATTTTCAAATACACACAGGAAATTCAACCTTACTTTTAATTGTTCGCGGGTTTATATTTGATTTACAAATATGTTTGAGAACATTTTAAATAAATTGAATGAATCCCAATCATATTTTTATTTATTTAAAAATATGTTTGTGAGAAATTTAAAACATGAAAAATATATTAAACATATTAAAATATAAATATTTAAAAATATGGTTCGACGTCCTATTAACAATTAGAAATATTAATATCATGTTGAATAAAAAGTCAAACGGCTTTCCATGACTCTCTGTCGCTTTTTATTTCTCCCATATAACGCAATGAGTAAGAGAGAGGCGGAGAATTAAAAATACCACAAAGAAATTTTTAATTCAAATAAAACTCAGTTTGCGTTGTGAATTAAAAATATATTGTTAAAAAGATAATTCACGAGCACGCTAACCTTATTTTCATATACATATTGGAAATTCAACCTTATTTTTAATTTCTATACAAAGAGGTTTTTGGATGAATGCTTCATATATTTCAACATAATCAATAATTTACAATTTCCAACTGCGACGTTTCGTTTCTGTTAAGAACCATCTTCAAGCTAACAAAAAATTATTTATTTGTTAAATACATGTAAATTATAATGTACAATTGTCAAACTTACCAATAAATAAAAAATTAAACATTTGAAAGTATTACATTTTAATTATAAACGATTTTGTAATTTTTTTTTTAGAAAACTACATGGTTAAAAGTCAACTAAATAAAAATTATAACAATTCGTCTTATAAATGACCGCCAAAATCAACAACCTTAACAAAGAATGACATCTATAGAAAGATGCAAGAATGAATGACAAAAAACATTAAAAACTCTAAAAATAAAAAAATTAATGTGGAGTGATATATTTAATATTGGGATATAAATTTTTAGATTTATTGTAATCAGATTTACAATTTATAGTATCATCGTCAAGATTTATGTAACAACTTTCAAGAAATAATCTCGTTTGAATGTTAGATTCATGATGTAAAATTTTATAATTAGAATGTTAGAATTAGTTGAATCCAATTTACGTTCAAGGGCAATACAATGATGTACTATGGTACTAGGTTTATTGTTATTTTTATTAATATTGTAATTATGTTGTATTCTTTTGTAGATATATTGTTTTTTTCACTAATATACGAAGAATGACAATCAAGACAATTTATTTTATAAACAACATTACTATTGAGATTTTTGAGGTTATAATCTTTTAATTTGGAAAACAACAAAGAAGTATCAGTATATGACTTATAGGCAATTGTTAAATGTAATTCATTAGTTATGGATTGTAATTGTTCATCTAAATGTCTAAAATATGGTAAGGATATATATTTTTAGCAACTATGTTTCCTGCTTGAATGTTAGAGCTATTATTAGATTCATTTTTAATTTTGAGTAATCTTTCTGATATAATATGTTTTAAAAAATGTAATGGGTAATTATTAAATTGTAAGGTGTCAATAATTAATTTTAAGTTTTCCTTATGAAACTGTTCATTTGAGAGAAATATTGCTCAGTCTGTGAGGTTGTTAACAACTGCTATTTTATATTTTATCGGTTAGTATGTTTTGAAATTTAGGTATCTAGCGGACCAAGTAGATTTACGATATCAGTTTGTAATGATAGTATCATTAGTTTTTATTAAAATTATATCAAGAAAGTTAATACGGTTATTAATTTCAATTTCTAAAGTGAATTGTATATGATGACAAGCAAACTAGAATATCATCAACATATCTAAAATAAAATAAAACTTGTAATTGATTATTGTTCTTTAAGATGGTAGATTCCAAATGATATATGACTAATTTAGCAAGTATTGGACTCAAGGAGCTACTCATTGGACAACCTAAAATTTTGAGATAAAAAGAACCGTTAAATTGTAGGAAAGATAATTTTAAACAAAAATTAATACACTCTAAGAATTCAATTAAATTGAGAGATGTGTGGTTTTCAATTTCAGACCAACGTTCGCGAATGACTGTTTCAATTAACTCGTGTGGGATAACCGAAAAAAGTGATTTAACATCAAGTGATATTAATTTGTAATTGGGAAGTACTTTTATATCATTAATTTTATTAACTAAGTTAAAGGAATTATCAATAAAGTATTCTGATTTGTATTTTAGCTGTGATAATACTGTTGCCAAAAAATTTGATAAATTATTATTAGAAGTATTTATATTTGAAACTATTGGTCTGAGAGGGCAATCTACTTTATGAATTTTTGGTAAGCAGTATAATTTAGGACTAACAGAATTATGTGTTTTAAGTTTGGAAGCTAGTTGAGTGTCAATACTGCCTTGTTTTTCGAGTTCAGATACTAATTTGTTGTTCTTAATTTGGAAATTATTAGTGGGATCTTTGTTTAGTTGTTTATAAGTGTTGGTATCTTAAAGAATTTCGTTGCATTTATTACTATATTCAACTTTGTTTAGAATAACTGTAATATTACCTTTGTCAACTCTAGTAATGTTTAAATCTTTATTGTTACATAAAAATTATTTAGTTTCTTTAACTAATTTGAGTAATAAAATGTCTGAACAATGTAATTTAGTTTTTGTATTGTTATGATAATGTGAATGAATTGATTTGTTAAGTTTTGTTCTAATATTATTTAAAAAATCAAGATCATATTTACTCCGTGAAAAGTGATATTCAAAAGATGCTAAAAGGTTTAAAATATTTTTGTCATTCAATCTTTCATCACTATAATTTAAAAAAATGGCCAGCACAAGACCTCTCGCCATTTCCATATTAGGCTATATAAGTATTGTATTACACTTCGCTTTCGAACCGTCGTTTTATAACAAAAAATTACAGAACTTTACTCAAATATTGTTTTTTATTGTACTTAACATGTCTTCTGCACACATATAATTCTAATTATATCTATTTTTCATTGTATGAGGAAGTTTCTAAATGTCAGAAATTCTTTCAATTCATTAACCAGATTGGCGATATTTCTGATGAATATATGCATTTTACCACAATTTTACCTATAATTTCAAATATTTAATTAATAAAACAAAAAGAAAAGGTAAATATACTTCCCAGAAAAAGCTATCAGAATGTCACTAAATCTGTTGATATTTGACAATGACATGTGTCACGTTATAAACATTGGAATTTGTCAACTGGTTTCCTTAGTGCCTTGGCCTCTGCGATTTAGTTTACTCTATAGATTATAGTGTATTTATCTCTAAATCTATTCAAGATATAAAAATTTTAAGTGTATTAGATGGAGAATTTTATGTTTTTCAATATTTAATAAAAAAATTTTTTTAAAGAAACTACTACTTCCGGTTGTTCAATTGTTACCAAAACCTTTTCAGCTCTTCCCAGGAATATCAGATTGAAGAAACTGCAGTTAAATATTTTTTAAGTCTTATAGTTTTTGAGGAATCGTCCCTCCAACATCCATACATACACACACACACACACACACACACACACACACACACACAGACATCATTTTAAAAATGTTATAATCGGATTCTAGGGACCTTAAATCGTGCTTATTCAATAAAATCTGGATATGCGAATTTTAGCATGAATCCAATACCTCTCTTAGCAAGAGGTAAAAAGGGAAGGAAGGACCTAAAGCTAAAATACATTGTATGTCAATGGGAATATTAACATTAGATTTATTTATTAATCATTTTTTTAAATTATGTTTAACAGTGTCCAACAATTTGAAAGCTCCATTATCAATTAGGAGTTTATTAAATTTCTTAATATTGTTAAGTTTAGTTTTATTAAAAAGTTTTTTAAACGGTTTGTTTTGAGTGTCGAAAAAGACTTTAGTAATGTTATATGGAAAATTGTTTAAAATTAGTTCTTTAATTTTATTGATATGTTTATCTAAAAAATCGATATTCTTAACAGTATTACTTATTTCGAGTGTAAGAATTGTGTAACAATTTTTACGATGAATATTTAAAAAATTTCGGTGTTTTAATAAGTTAGGATTAGGTACCTTCATTTGACAACAATTTGGTAACATTCATTTCTTTGCAGCGTAATAAAAAGATCCTCCTGTTCTTCATCTTGGACAACTTCTTCATTGAATTGGAATAAGTTTTTAACAATTGGACTTGTTCTTGATTGTGGACACGTAATGACGAGTAGAAATCCATGGTGACGAATAAAATTTGAAGAAAAATAGGGAAATATACCCCTGGTCCTGGGTCAATAGAAATTTGAGACAATTTTTGGAAGCAATTAAAAACTTTTTCTATACGAAGAGGTTTTTGGATGAATGCTTCATTTATTTCAACATAGTCAATAATTTACAATTTCCAACTGCCACGTTTCGGTTCTGTTTAGAACCATTTTCAAGCTAACAAAAAATTATTTATTTGTTAAATGATACCACCACTTATAAACAAGTAAACATAGATCCCACTAATAATTTCCAAATTAAGAACAACAAATTAGTATCTGAACTCGAAAAACAAGGCAGTATTGACACTCAACTAGCTTCCAAACTTAAAACACATAATTCTGTTAGTCCTAAATGTCCGAAGTGTAATACAATACTTATATAGCCTAATATGGAAATGGCGAGAGGTCTTGTGCTGGCCATTTTTTTAAAATTATAGTGATGAAAGATTGAATGACAAAAATATTTTAAACCTTTTAGCATCTTTTGAATATCACTTTTCACGGAATAAATATGATCTTGATTTTTTAAATAATATTAGAACAAAACTTAACAAATCAATTCACTCACATTATCATAACAATACAAAAACTAAATTACATTGTTCAGACATTTTATTACTCAAATTAGTTAAAGAAACTAAATAATTTTTATGTAACAATAAAGATTTAAACATTACTAGAGTTGACAAAGGTAATATTACAGTTATTCTAAACAAAGTTGAATATAGTAATAAATGCAACGAAATTCTTTATGATACCAACACTTATAAACAACTAAACAAAGATCCCACTAATAATTTCCAAATTAAGAACAACAAATTAGTATCTGAACTCGAAAAACGAGGCAGTATTGACACTCAACTAGCTTCCAAACTTAAAACACATAATTCTGTTAGTCCTAAATTATACTGCTTACCAAAAATTCATAAAGTAGATTGCCCTCTCAGACTAATAGTTTCAAATATAAATACTCCTAATAATAATTTATCAAAATTTTTGGTAACAGTATTATTACAGCTAAAATACAAATCAGACTACTTTATTGATAATTCCTTTAACTTAGTTAATAAAATTAATGATATAAAAGTACTTCCCAATTACAAATTAATATCACTTGATGTTAAATCACTTTTTTCGGTTATCCCACACGAGTTAATTGAAACAGTCATTCGCGAATGTTGGTCTGAAATTGAAAACCACACATCTCTCAATTTAATTGAATTCTTAGAGTGTATTAATTTTTGTTTAAAATCATCTTTTCTACAATTTAACGGTTATTTTTATCTCAAAATTTTAGGTTGTCCAATGGGTAGCTCCTTGCGTCCAATACTTGCTGAATTAGTCATGTATCATTTGGAATCTACCATCTTAAAGAACAATAATCAATTACAAGTTTTATTTTATTTTAGATATGTTGATGATATTCTAGTTTGCTTGCCTGAAGTTCAGATTCAGAATATTTTTACAGCTTTCAATTCATTTAACCATAATATACAATTCACTTTAGAAATTGAAATTAATAACCGTATTAACTTTTTTGATAAAACTTTAATAAAAAATAATCGTAAATCTACTTGGACCTCAAAAATCTCAATCGTAATGTATATAAAATAAATTGTCTTGATTGTCAATCTTCGTATATTGGTGAAATAAAACAATATATCTACAAAAGAATACAACAACATAATTACAATATTAATAAAAATAGCAATAAACATAGTACCATAGTACATCATTGTATTGCCCTTGGACATAAATTGGATTCAACTAATTATAAAATTTTACATCATGAATCTAACATTCAAAAGAGATTATTTCTTGAAAGTTGTTACATAAATCTTGACGATAATTCTATAAATTGTAAATCTGATTACAATAATTCTAAAATTTTATATCCCAATATTAAATATATCACTCCACAGTAATTTTTTATTTTTAGGGTTTTTAATGTTCTTTGTCATTCATTCTTGCATCTTTCTATATATGTCATTCTTTGCTAAAGTTGTTGATTTTGGCGGTCACTTATAAGACGAATTGTTACAATTTTTAGTTAGTTGACTTTTAACCATGTAGTCTTTAAACTCATTGGTTTTCTAAAAAAAAAAATTACAAAATCGTTTATAATTAAAATGTAATACTTTCAAATGTTTAATATTTTACTTATTGGTAAGTTTGACAATTGTACATTATAATTTACATGTATTTAACAAATAAATAATTTTTTGTTAGCTTGAAAATGGTTCTAAGCAGAACCAAAACGTCGCAGTTGGAAATTCATCCAAAAACCTCTTCGTATAGAAAAAAAATTTAATTGCTTCCAAAAACTGAATCTTATTTTTAATTGTTCGCGGGTTTATATTTGATTTTCAAATATGTTTGAGAACATTTTAAATCAATTAAATAAGTCCCAATGATACTTATATTTATTAAAAAATATGTTTGTGATAAATTTAAAACATGAAAAATATATGAAACATATTAAAATATAAATATTTAAAAATATGAATCTCATGTTGAATAAAAAGTCAAACGGCGTTCCTTATATGACATACATAAGTATAAATAAGGTTAGTATTATAAAATAATTTAAATGGAAATGGACAGTGACGAAAATATAGGCTCGTACCACGATCACGGTTTTAAGAAATGTCAAATTCAAATTTCAAAATATAATTTTATCCTTATGTTAGAAGATCGATTTATTTAAAAATATTTGTTTGAATACAAACTATGTTCTGCTTTAAAATCATATTTTATAAATTTGATAGTATTTATTATTATCATTAAATAATGAAATTTGACATTTCTTAAAACAGTGTTTTAGTTAAAACCGTGATCGTGGTACGAGCCATAGTATTTATTTTGTAAATGTGACAGTTCATTAACATGTCTACAATACAGATTTTTATTGTTAAACAAACTGTAAATTCTATTTGACTAGCAGTACAGCAGTAAGGTAGAAATATAAGAGTTGGTTATCTTCTGCGTTGCGTTTATTGCGTTGCTGATTGTAGTTCCATATTTAGTTTGAAATAAGATTGCATGCAATCTGTGTCACTCTTGTCATAAAGATTTTAAACCTATGTAAACATACCAGTATATGACGTCACACGTCTGGTTACTTTTATTCAATTTTTATTAATGACGTGCATCGGTTTTTGGCCAATATTAATTGGGCAGTTTTGCACAAGGAAAAACTGATATCTGTGCTAAAGGTCTATGGCCTTTTTTTTTAATTAACACAGTATCGGGCCTATTCTGTAACAAAGTGGTTAATTTAAAAAAATGGTTAAAATTTTTATCCAACATACTAATTTGATAAGCAAAAATTCAATATTTTGTTATATATCAACATAAGTAGTTAAAAATTAACTACTAACACTTAGTTACAGAATAGGTCTGTTAATAATTAATAGTTGACTAATATTTACGCTTAATAAAAGTATCTACAAGTATTTTATGTAATTCATATACCTTTATGTTTTCTACTTGAAATTATATTTTCATTTTGCAATGCCTTTGATCAAGGCCAATAAACTGGGAGGTGTATAAAAAAATATTTCGAATACTACCTATTAAAGGTTAAAATAATTTTCGCTTTTTAATGGCGGCAAATTTTTTTGGAACCGCGGTGCCAACATCTTGACCCGGCCCTGTCCACAATAGTTAAAAAAATTGTTATTGAAAACATACTACGTCGTTCGAACCAACTCCTACAAATACTGTGTGTTTGTGTTTATAAGAACTGTAAACTGTAGGAATTTTTCTGTTTTTCAAACATGAAAGGTTTCGCGGCAGACACACAGTATAGAATAGTAAATCAATTAGTCTACTGTGCTTGTACAGTCAGCATGTTTTATATTATTTTTTTTTACAATTTAATGTAATAATAATAATAATAATAACAATAATAATAATAATAATAATAATAATAATAGTAATAATAACAGTAATAATAGTAATAATAATAAAAATAATAATCTTTATTTAGGAAAGTATACTATAAAATTTATACAATAAGTTTATAAGGCTTTTCAAACATACCACATACCACCAGATAGTTTATGAAATAAAAATGAATGAATGACGAACATATACAATAGTTATTTAAGTATTAAGGTCAATAAGTGTTTCCACAATGATTATTACGTTTTTTGCACGACCGACACACAAAATTAAAAAAATAGCATTTGAAAATTATTTTGACATAATAAAAAATTTTAGTTGTCATTTTTAAAGTAAGCTTTTATCTTTGTTTTTTTTTACTTACCGCCTCCTGATGAGTAAGTGATCACATCACTTACCGATCAGTAATTTGTAAATAAAACCTACTTCCAATACCTTGAAAACCCAACTGGTAAACATTTAAAAACACCCGATCGTGCAAAAATAAAATTAAATTGTAATATAAGTAGCTAAAACTGGATTTTTATAAAAAAAAAACTTTTAAAATCAATGGCCCTTATTCTTATCTTGAAGTAGTTCTACTTCCGAAAAACTGCTACTTGAACTGTCAAATGTTAACTTTAATATTAAAAATTAGAGAAATAAAAATAAATTAAATTGTAAATAGCACTTATTTCAAATATTATAGGCTTCATTTACAAAAATATCAAACGTATACTTGTCTACTCGTAAAATAAAATAAAATTAAAAAAAAATCGAAACAGCGCTACTACAAGATGTGAGAATATGTTTTAAAATGGTTGGAGACAAAATTAATCCTTATTCAAAGTATTAAAATTAAAATCATTACCTACAATTTCTTCAGTAAAAATATTTTTATGCATCGCATACGTTTCTGCCACCTGTGTATCTTGAACTAAGTAATAAAACTTACTTAAATTATTATTTTCTTGGGCCACATTTAAATTACTACAACATACTGTAGCATCTTTTTAAATATTTTGAATGTTTTTTAACTAAATTAAAAAATAAAACATTTAAAATATTGCTAAATACGATACCAATAATATTAATTTACCTAACATATCTGTATTATTATTATTGTGAATAATCACCAAATCAGAATTGTCTTTACCTGCAAAACAAAAAAAATTAAATTATTATTGTTATACTGACATTGTTAGGTTCCGAATAGAAATATAGACAGGTTTCTTGCAAACTTCACTACACTATAGTACCGTTAGTATTATAAATTTAAATCATTTCACAAACGTTAATTGCCTAATTTCTTATTGTTGTAACCATTGAAAAATTTAAATTTAAATTTTATCCGATTCGTTAAAATATTTTCAAAATTAATATAGTTTACTAACTAGCAGTTTATTGCAACTCATGTCCTTTATTGTAATTTCAAAAATGATCAGTAAAGTACCTACTTATTTCAAACTTGCTATTAGAACTAAAACAATTTCAGTAAAATTCAATTTGGACAAGATGAAATGAATAGTATTATCAAATATAAACTTTATTGATATTAATCAAAGGCGGGGGTTCAGCCAGAGGCTGCTTTTCAACCCAACCCAATACATACATAGTAGGTACATAAACACGAAATTACATTGCGTTACTCTTGAAAAATAATACATATGTGTATATGTTGAAAAACAAAATATAAATTATTAAATACAAAATTTTAAGTCAGCAGAGATCAAGTTTTCAGCATATCGTACAAGTATATGTGTAATTAAGAATTACAGATTTTTTAAATGATGCTTAAAAGAATTGACGGACAAAGATTTCATGTCGGATTGTATAGTGTTGTAAAGAGTAGGTGCTAAGTATGAAAATGAACACTTAAACTTAGATTTTTTGAAAGAAGGCACAATATATAAATCCTTGACACGTAAACTATAGTTATATTGTGTGGGAATAAGTTTGTCAACCAAATATGAAGGTGTTCGAGTTACTAAGGTTTTATGTACCAAAGACAGGTATAATTTTTTGGTACGAGATTCTATATCGTCCAATTTCGCTATTTCTCTGTAACTTGAAATATGATCATGAATCATTTTTATTCTATGTGTATCGGCTTGAGACAAATTTGGTACATACACACATGAGCAATAGTCAGAAGATAAAATATTACGGAATTGATATAAATGTTTTAATTTAATTATTGCTGCCCTGAAGACTGAAGATGGAAATGAAAATTTAGTTCCTTATCCAATTACATCCCTAAACTTTTGCAAACTTTCTCAGGATGCAATTTTATTCGATTTGTGTTTGAAAACTTATTATTGTTAAAAAAAATTTTAGTATTAGAATTTATATTAATTGTGCCTCCCTGATCTAAAAGATAAAGTCCGTATTCATGTGGTTTGATATCTTTCTGGCACATATTATTTTGAGTAATGTTATTAACACCTATTTGTTTAGATTGGGCCAAAGTTTACTGGAATCTTTAATTGAATTGTTTATATTATGATTTAAGTACGCCTGTTTTTCTCTCCTAATTGCAGCTGTTGTTAAATTCCTTAATTGCTTATAATATTCTAATTATTAACCGCAGTTATCCAAGGAGTAAACTGCTTATTAGTGATAATTTCTTTTTGGGGTGCATGTTTATTAAATAAACTAGTAATATTCTCATTAAGAAATTTAACTTAGTCATTAATATCGCTAATATAAATAATATGATTCCAGTTCACTAACGCGTAATTGGAAAGAAAATATTGTAGGTCAAAGTTCTTGAAATCCCTGTACGCAATTTTTTTTATCAGATTTTGATGTTTTTGGAAAATTAAGAACACTATAAATACAATCATAATCACTTAATTCCTCACAACCAATGTTAGCTGAACTGATGCAGATACTTTTATCTGAAAAAATCATTACATCTAACAATGATCTTGATGATGGCCTTGTGTATTTGTTAATTACTTGATACATGCTGTTAGCAGATAAAAGATCGAAAAAAGTATTGTGTTTTATAATCATCGGACAATAAATTAATATTAATATCTCCTGTGCAAATTAAATAGTCACACAGTAAAATAAACTCAGTGAATATAGTTTCAAAAATTTCAAGTTCTCGGTAATATTTGGAGTGAGGATTGTACACGATGCCTAAACATACTTTTGCATTTTGTATTGTACATAATATCCAGGCATGTTCAATATTATTTTTAGCAACAAATGTTGTGTCTAAAACTTTGAAATTAATACCGTTCCGAACATAGAAAGCGACTCCTCCACCAATTGAATGAGTTCTGTCAAAACTTAATAAAGTGTAGTTAGTTATATTAAATAAGGAACTGGGCTAATTTTCGCTAATCCAGGTTTCGGTAACGGCAATAATATCAAAGTTGTAGTCATTCACGAATTCAGTAAATTTTAAGAAACAAGAATTGATGGATCTAATGTTTAGCTGATAAATTGTACATTTTTTATCATATATATATGAATAATTTGGTACTTGCAATCTACAAAACTCGACATTAAATAAAACAATAAAAATTGAATATATTTACATTATTTTCCATTTTATTTTCTTTTGATTTTCAGATTTTGCTAGAATAAACATACGCTGAATTGCTTCGAAGTGAAATTTTAAAAAAATTATCAGCTCTTAATGGTAAATTTTTGTTTTCGAACGTACGATTTTTCGTGCTAAAAATCACATATCGAGATTTTAGTAAATGACCATGTTTTAAAGTCCCTAGAATCCAATTTTAACATTTTCACGATGATGTCTGTATGTGTGTGTGTGTGTGTGTGTGTTTGTTTGTGTGTGTGTATATATATATGTGTAAGAATTTTGTTTTCGCTCTAACTCAAATACTATCATTCAGAAAATTCTGAAACCTTGTATTTCTACCCTATTCTAACATGAAAAGAAACCATTAAATTTTGGTGTAAATCGGATAAACGGAAATGGCACTTTACTTGAAGCTCATAATGGCTTTTCTTCAAAACATACCATTAAATGCCATTTTTTCGTATTTTGTCATTATGGAAATTAAAGATTATTGAATTTTCCATAGGTATACATTAATACTTCTTCTATATATTTTACATATAAATTTAAAAATCTTTTTTTGTAATCTGGAAGCTTAAGATAAACACAATTCCTTTGTTACACAGTTCATTTTTCAATATTGTCAAAAAACTAATCACTTCAAATTAATAATAGTGACATATTGAATGATAAAGAAAATCGTAAATAAAGCAATAGTTATATGCAATGGAACATAATATAGTTCGCGGCATTACTAAATACGTATATGTATTTAAATTAATAAAAATTAAATAGCGGGAGGTTTTGTGTTGGCCACATCAGATTTTTTAAATCATGGAAATAGCTTTCGATAATAGCAGTGCTTTTAGTTTGTTTTCCATGCTTATAATAATCTACCATAACAGTGTACCATAACTAGGGTTTCCAACTTTACAAAATGACAGAAAAGGACACTTTTTCGGCAATCATTTTTTGAATTGTAGGTTTAAAATTTATGAGAAAAAATTTTTTGAAAATTTTCAAGGTCAAACGTGTTTTAATGCAAACTTAAATAATATACAGCTTTTTACAATGAAGCAAATTTAACAAATTCTTAAAAAATTTAAATCAATATTTTATGACGAAAACAAATAAAACGCAGTAAGATATTTAATCTTAAAATGTGAACTGCCAATATCTAATTTTAAATTTTAAACTGACAAAGCTGTTATTTAGCGTTAATAAACTATAATAAAATATTGACGAGTAATAACTGATCCGGATAGTCTTTCGATGCATGAGCATGAGAGTAACAATTAACAATTTGTCAAGTCAACACTATTTAACCACAGGTATTTTTAACCATCAAGGTCTAAAATAACCAAATACTAAATCATACATCTCTACGTCTGCTACCGCCACCATTTAGAGAAGACTAAACTAATTATCAATAGATAAATTAGTACAGTACTAATACATCAATAAATCAAAAATTTTATCGTTATTTCATTTTCATATTCACGAGTATAATAAGAAAAATATTATTAATAACAAAATTTATAAAAGGGATAAATCGCGTCCTTTCCTGCTTTAAAGTAGGACAAGGACAAAATATGCTCAAAAAAGGACAGTCCTTTCAAAAAAGGTCAGTTGGCAACCCTAACCATAACATATACGTATGCACAAATTTTTTAAAATCATTCCCAACTTCTTTGCAAAAATTATAGTTTTCTTCATCTGTTGTTGCTTGACATTGGGTAAGACTTATACCTTCTATATCTTGAATCCATTTTTTTTTATATTTTCGGAGATTGTATTAAGATAACATCTTGCCCAACTATTAAGGTTTTCAATTATATTTTTTTTTCACACGGTGTACCTAGACCACAAAACTCGCTTTTAGATACAATAAAAATAGCTTCGATTATATTACGAGCATTATTCAAATTACTAGTTTTTATAAGTAAAGCCATAGATCACATATAAAACTCCCTAAAAAGTCTGGGCTTATGCCGTAAACTTTCCTAGTTACTTATTATCTTAATCGTATGAGAATAATCAGTACGAATATATAATACGGGAATACCATTTGAATCGCCCAATATATATTAAATGATTTATTAATATATGGTTTTAAGGGTATAATAAGAAATGCCCATGATACTGCACCTAAAAGAGCCAAAGAGTGATCGCAAACTATTGTTTTTTGTGTACGAGCTCTTGATATAATCCAGTATTTCAGCCAATATGCTATACTGTTTGCACGTTTGACTCAGACAACATTTGCACCACTGAAATTTGTCCGTGGTTAGAACCTAGATGGATAACGCCCGCATACAAAAATATATGTCCTGAAAAATCAGTGGCATAGCTAGAACTTTTTCCGCCCGGGGCGGTTCCTGGATTTGCCGCCCCTCTCAATACATCAAAAATACCAAAAGAAGTCAAAATGAAATGAGGTATAGGGGAATAAATGATAACATTTATGTTTATTTTTCAAATAAAACTTTAATCTTTCAACTTCATAAAATTTTATTTTTCTTGTTGTTTGTTTGCAAAATCGTCAGTAACATTGTTAATAGTTATTTATGCAACAAGTGTAAAAAGTTTAGTTTTATTTCTCGAATAGGAAAATTTGACCGAACGAGCCGCAGGCGAGATCGTCAAATCCTATGAATGAAATAAGACACTTTTTAATTGAGTTGCATACAATTTTTTTTTACGTCTGGAATAAAAGTATGAAACAGAGTGCCGTAACGTTTCATTATTTCACTCCGCAGCGTTAAAAAAGTGCACTTTTTCACACTTTTATTATGTTAAAAATGACATACTTTAAAAATCCATTTTATTGAAAAAAATGTACTTTTTTAATAGACGTAAAAAATCTATTTCATCACTAATTTACTGTTCTATAGATAATATAGCAAGATTGTCCGTTTTGTTAATTTTTGGGAAACCGTAAATTAATTTTTATACTAGCGTTTTATAACAACTACTTTCTGATTGTCATTTTCATTACTCAATGAAATACTTTTAAGCACTAGTGCTTAAAAATAAGTTCCATGCGTAAAAGTGACAGTTTTAAAGCGAAAATGTTACTTTTAAGCACTAGTGGTTAAAAGTATTTCATTTAGCAACGAATAGATGAACCTGACATCTGCCTACTTTTTAATTTTGAAAAATTCAAAATGTTGATATTTCAGAATAAATGATCTGTTTTAAAACGCTATTATAAAAAAACTTGTACACAGTAAAAAATTACATTGATATTCCGGACAAAATTTAGTGAGCTGTATTGTTTTTGTTATTTCAACAATATGTTTTTGCCGTGTATACGAAGAACTTTGTATTTTAAGTTTCCAAAACTAAACCATTTTTGTTGTATATAAAAAGTATTATTTGCTGTAAAATATTAGTCATGGTAGCAATTATTAATAGTAGTACTAAGCAGACATTTTGTTACTTTGTTCAGATTACAAAATCATTTTGCAACAATTAAAAATATTTAATCTGTTACTGGGACAAATTTTATTTTTTTGTATCCTGTGACATTATATTTTGTAAAAATTACAAATTCTTCTTCCCGTCATATACTTTGTACAGGTAACTAAAACTTTTGTGTAGACAGGGTATTCCCTGGTATACAGTATAATTCACTGTTCGTGTTATATTATACAACGTCGTGTCGCATTTGCTTGCACTGTTAAGTTTTAGCCTGTCGAAAATTGTGTTTTAAAAGTGCTTGTTTCTTGTGCCCGTTAATAAAAATTGGTAATTTTGTAAAAGATATTTTAAAACAATGGCAATTAGTGTCTTATTGTGAAATTTGAAGGTATGTATCGATTACATAAATTTCTATAATTTAAGTCACTATTGTTTCATATGTTATTTTTACCTTCCGTCACCTTTAGGTAAGGAAGGTATAGTCTTTGGTCAAAAAATTCGGTGATGAGTTTTTAATGAATAAGCACGTTTTAGGGTCCCTACAATACGAATTTACTATTTTTAAGATGATGTCTGTATGTATGTATGTATGTATGTATGTATGTATGTATGTATGTGTGTGTGTGTGTGTGTGTGTGTGTGTGTGTGTGTATGTGTGTCCGTGTGTGACAAATTTTTCTCCGACGATAACTTCAATTCTATAATTCTAAAAATTATAATTCTTTCGTATTTCTCTTCTGTACATCTCTATAAAGAGTTGATTAGATTTTGGTTATAATTGATCCACCGGAAGAACCCTTATTTGAAGTTTTTAACAGTTTTTCTTAAAAAAACGAAGTTAAATATTATTTTTTGACATTTTGTTATTATATTTATTAAAGAAAATACTCTTCTCTATATGGTTTGATTATACATTTTCCTTCATATTCAATAGATGTAGAGTTAAAGCATTATAAAGAAATTAATTTTCAAAAATTAGTCAGCTTTGCTATTTATCATGGAAACAGCTGCTCATTCAAAAAATTCTAATTGACAGATGTCTGTTGCAAGTGCAAAATCAAATATGGAAAGTATGGGATCAAAAATTAGTATGTCATAGTGTTTCTCGCAAAAGTGACATGCAGTGAAAGGCTAAAAAGAAGATGGAAGGACTGTATCGCAGAAGACTTGAGAGAAGGACTGTGTGAAGAAGATGCGCTAGAAAGGAAAGAGTGGAAAAGAAGAGGAAACAGGGACCCCTAATAAAATAGGGGATTTAGAGAACCTTTTCAAATGAACTTTTGGTATGGAATTTGTAAAAAATAGTATGTGTTCGTGTTCGATTTTACATGATATTATATAGAAACTGTTTCACGGTACTTTTGGTATGGGATTTGTACAAAATACATCGAATTGACGGAAGGTCTTGTGCTGGCCACAACAGATTTTTTTATATAATATTTGTTACATGTATATAGATTATAATTATAAATAAATAAAATTATTATAATACGCATGTATTTAATTATTATCTTACTACCTCATTAATGCATTTGTATATCTATCAAAATTTATTAGTTTCCAAAAAAAATTCATAGTTCTTAATGGTAACTTATTTTATTTGTTCGCATAACAAATATCTTTTGTTATATATAACAAAACTGTATTTGTTGCCACTACAATTTTTTACCAGCAAATTTACCTAGGTAACTGTAACAAATAAATTTGCTGGTCCTATATTGACAAAAAAAAATTGCTGCGGGAACTCATTTTTGGTAATCACAACAAAGTTTTTATTTACCGTGTATGTAATACATTATGAAATGAGTGTTTTGGGCATTTGACGTGTTGTATCACTCGCTTACCCTCGTGCATACTTTCACGTGCCTAAAACACTATCATTTCGCAACTTATTACATAAATAGCTATTTTAGAATTATTTAAAATTCTTGTACCTGCAATAATTTTTCAAAGTATTGGGGTATTATTTTAATTATAATTACTAATTCATTAACAAGGTAATATTTAGATTCATATGTACGGATTATTTCTAGTATTTACTGGGGTTTATAACTCAAATTCGCCATTTTTTGACATTGGTTCTTTAAGCACCAAGGTACAGAAATAAACAGGAATTGCACACTTTATAAATCCACCTTTACCGCCCCTCTTAGTGTATCTATTTTAGTTTTGCAGAACTGGCAAAACTTTCGGAGATTTACTTTTTACTGAATTGTCGTTTACCTGCCCAACTCGTGTGTATACATTTCAATTTTATTATTTATAACATTTTAGTATCTAGTGTTAAAAACACTTTCCAAAAAGTTTTACAAAAATCCGTTCAGTGGACCCGGGTTCCGAGGTATAAACCTTACGGGACTCCACTATTATATGAATTTGAATTTTTAGAGTATAAAAAGAAATATTACTGTATATATTTTATTTTAGTTATATTATAAGTTATTATAAATTAGAAGTGCCGCCCGGGGCATTGTCCGTAAATAACACAGGTTTAACTTTTTTCCAAAACTTATGTTCTATGTGCCAATTTAACATGATATTATCTCTTTCCCTATTTCACTTTCATTCGTGGTGATACTGAAATCATCGTTGTCACTACTACTTGAAAATAATTTATCATATTGGCTTTTATTTTTCTCTATTATGTCTTTTGAAATGCGCAAAACTTTCCAGCAGTTGTAGCTGTTACGTCTTACAAAAGTAAGACAATATTTGGCACTTAGTTTACCATTAAATTGTGAACTCAAATGAGTTCAAATATGTGCAGATGTTGTACATAATTTTTTTAAAATTTCGTCTCGATTTGCAGATAAAATATCTAATTATTTACATGGAATGATACGTCTTTTTAATACTTATAATAATGAGAATATAGCATTATCGTTTAGTTTCTTTTTATCTTAAAGTCATTATTACAATTTTTGGACAATATTTGACTTTGATGCTTGCTCTTTTGCTATGCGCGCTTGTGCCTGTCTGGAACCTATGCCTACTCCGTCAATTAACATTGTAACAGTTTGCAATATTTTCCAACGGAATTTTTCCATATCATTCAATTGTGGGAATTGAACCATCTCTACGTATAGGCACAATGAATAAGAAAAATTATAGCAAATATTGTGATACACAACATAACTAAATAACATAAGATTTTTGATCATAAAAAGAAAATAACTTTGAAATAGAATCAACTAAAATAGAACAAGAACAAAACTAAAGATCACAATAAAATAAACTTATTAAAGGCGTAAGGGTAAAGTTGATGCGCCTTTTCTTGGTCCATCTATTAATTTTATTCTATTAAGCTTAATTTTTTATCTGGACACAAATTCTGGACATTTTATATCAATGTTACGATTCCGCCCGGACATAAAATTCAACCAAAATTTCTATACATGTTCGGGATTTTCCGGACGAATGGTCGCCCTACTTCTAGATAAGTAATGCCCAGTTGTACCGACATTTCTTAAATTTACACTTAATAAAACTGAACTTACATTAAGTATCACTTAATTTTTATCTACTGTTGCACACATATTTCTTTTAATAACCTTAAGAAGTGTAGTTTATATATTTTTAAGCTGTTTAAATTGTACTTTTAGTAATAAAAATAAAATTTAGGGATTTTTCATAGTTGATTTTGTTTGTGTCAAAGTATGGAGGTTATATTGGTAAGTCCGATTCAAATAGAATTATAGTTTTTAAAATTGAAGTGTAATTAAATATATTCATTGTTTTTAGCAAAAATGGCATCAGACGAAAAAAGAAAGTGAACACGAAGTGCTAGCTACTTAAATTAATAAGTAAAACATTGAAAGAAAAGTGAATGCAATACTTACATGTCGTTATAAAATTTAATATTACTTTCTATTAAATTCAGCAATTCCAATATTGTACATTTCGTTAATCGAAACCGTTGAAAAAAGCATAATCAGAAAGAGTATGAAAATCAGATCTGTTGTATATTTGCCTTGGTATTTCGTATAAAATTAAATCCAACGTATCTAAATCGTCATCATCGTTAATAAAATTAATAAATTCCATGATTCTGATAGAAATTAAAAACGTTTGCATTCAATATTACCTCACTACTTACTTAACTGCAAGAAAAACTGTCAATATCGGAGGCTTAAATTTATGGAAGCCTTAAGATATTTATGGATAGTTTAGCGCACGGTGCAACGAATTAAAACTAAACTTAAGGCTAAACTAAACTTAAATTCTTAAGTAGTATCGGTGCAACTTGACATAAGCAATATTAAATCGAGTTATGGATATCAATGATTGATGATAATTGACGAAATAATACTCATATTTTTCTCAGCTACTTCAATATAAAACATATCTAATAAGTATAGTAATAGTCCAGTCAATGGTGACCAAAAAGGACTCTTGCCTTGCAAAAGGTAAGGAAAAAACGATTTTAACATATGTTGTTTGGGTCGAGACGTGGATGAAAAATTCAAATTTGTGACCTCGGGGAGGCTCGGCATGAGCCGCCATCTTGGATCAAAGGTGCCAAAATAAGTTTTTCGCTATTATCTCAAAAACAGTAGCCTGTATCAAAATTTTACAAGAATACAAAATTAAAGCTCGTAACTTTTTGTACAAAAAGGGTTTTTATATTTTTCACCTAGGATGAACTCTCAAAGAGTTATCTTCAAAAATAGGTAACCAGAACAACAATTTATGAAAAAAAAAAAAAATAATCACTCAAAATATACACAATATTAAGTTTTTAATACTTAGTCTAATATATTTTATTATTTGTCGTGGCATCAAAAGAAGTAAATTATCGAGGTTTTTTTAAATAATTTTTGTCAACTATTTTCCACAAATTCACCAACCACTCTTTACATTTTGAGTGATTAAATATTCTTTCATAAATTGTTGTTCTGGTTACCTATTATTGAACATAACTCTTTGAGAGTTGATCCTAGGTAAAAAATACATGAACCCTTTTTGTACAAAAAGTAACGAACTTTAATTTTGTATTGTTGTAAAATTTTGATATGGGCCACTGTTTTAGAGATAATAGCGAAAAACTCATTTTTGCACCTTTGATCCAAGATGGCGGCTCACGCCGAGCCTCCCAAAGTCACAAATTTGAATTTTTCATCCCCGTCTCGACCCAAACAACATATGTTAAAATCTTTTTTCTTCGCCTTTTGTAGGGTAAAAACCTCTATTGACTGGACTATAAATATACGACTAAAGTATTGACAGACAAAAAGACAAACAGACAGACAGGCAGATAAACAGGCAGGCCTACAGACAGACAGACAGACGGGAGGCAAACAGACGGTCAGACGGACATACAGACAGACAGACAGACAGACAGACATACATACAGACGGGAGGCGAACAGACGGACATACAGATAGACAAGCAAACAAACAAGCAGACTGATATATAGAATGAGAGATACGCTGACAGACTAACAAATAAACCATAATACTAAAAAAAGGTATTTAATGTTCGAAATATGTATACATTTTATTTACAAAAAAAAATAATTAAATTCAACATTGCTATACATATAAAATACAGGAGATTCCGAGGGGTCTGTCGCTCAAGAAATCTTTGTACACTTCCATGAAAATCTGATTGAAGATTTTTGACAATCTATTAAAATCCCTATAAGTCATCTCGAATCTAGTAAATCCTCAAGATTTACAATCTTTGCAGTGGCGTAGCGTGACTTTTTTGGTAGGGTGTGCAGAAAAAAAATACTAAATCAAAATAAGATACATTTTTATTACCATTTGATTAGAGACAGTTTTAAAAACTATTTGAATTTTTAGACACATATAAAATAAAAATAAGAAATGTGGGATGTACTAATAACGAAGAAAATAAATTAAATCAAAACACCCAAATAAATGATAGAATTGCTACTTTAAATACTTTCGTGCGTAGCAGAATGCATAAGTTAACACTTTAATATCTTCCACCATTCTAGGTTCAAATGTTCAGTTGAACACTCGCATGCTTTACCAGTGTACTATGTTTCCCCACCATAGTGTTATCCGCCCGCTCCCTGCATGTTCTAATGTTAGCTAGACTGGTCGTCAGAATTTCTTTTTGAACCAAGCTTTGCGTTTGGTATACATATAAGGCGTTCACAAAATAAAACTAAGTATCTGTGTAATATTTTCTATTTAAAATGGGATTTAGTATAAAATGCATATAAATAGAAAATACTTTTAATTTATTTTTTATTTTCCTTATTTCTGGGTGTGCGGAGAACACCTTGAACACTACGACGCTACGCCACTGAATCTTTGTACACTTAAATGTCGAGTGACGAACCCCTCGGGATGTTCATTTTTAAGTGACTACCACTGCGATCTCGAGAACTATAAGAAAAACGAAGTTGGTTAAATTAGCAAAGAATCTCTATTTTAAATGGATATTTCAATGGTAAACTGAAAAACAGAATTCAAACAGTGATTCTCAAAATATTGCTACCAACTTTTTTATTTGAAATAGAATAGTATATTGTGTTATTAGGAGTAAAAGTGAAACTTTGTGTGGCGAGCATGTAAGTTTGAACGACGAGCTTTAGCGAGTCTGACAATTACATGCGAGGCACACAATGACACTTTTACTCCGAATGACACATTATATTTTTTCTTCAAACGTACATATTTAAATAAAATAATGGGGTCCTATACCATAGTCATATTTTAACTATCTTAAATAAGAAGACGAAAATATACATAAATTAATGAGTATTAGTGAAAAAATTTCTTTAAATATTGACTAGGTCACAAACTATAAGCGATTGAAGCTGATTACTAATTGGGTATGACGCGTTAGGTACTAAGAATTTGATTGGTCGCCTGATTTTAAAAAGGAGATTCGCGCGTTTGCAACGGTCATCTTTGAGTCACCTTTAAAAGAATATGAAATGTCATGTTGTTCAATAACCTAACAAAACATTTAACAATTTTGTGTTTAATGAATTTATTTAATTATAACTTCTAGTAATATTAACAATAATAATATATTTATAATTAAATCAATTTGTAATATTAATTAAATTAATAATAATATTAATTTAATTAATATTGAAACTTCAAAACAGCCAACACTAGCGCCATACGTCGTCATACTTTGTGTAATAATATTGTCAAACTGTTTCAATGTTCTATAATTTATTAGGAAAAAAATGCTTATTATTTACGTTATTTATACTTAATAATTTCTTCATGAATATAACGTATAAGTTTTTATATACAAATATTTCAGCTATGTAAATATGAAAAAAATTGTTCCCTCTATAACTAACAGTTTGTCCCATTGTTTGTCGATCACTTGTTAGTACCTGCTACGTCACGCACAAATTCTTGAACTTTAAAAATTAATATCTCGCTTATTACGTAAAATTTTTAAGTCGCGTTTGCACTAAAATTCTTATTTTATTCTGTTCTTACAGAAAAAAAGAAAAGAAAAATGGTATAGGACCCCATTACAACTTGACGTTACAATAATTATAAATATTTTTTTGTTATAAACATTCAAGTGAAAATTTTCACGTTTTTACGTTTAAATAAAAACTATACCATTTTATATTCTCCTTATGTGCAATTTTATCAGAATTTGAAGTTTTGCCATGTACGGCCGTCAACAATATGGCTGAAGAATATGATATGTCGAGGAATCGCTGAGAAACAATATGAACTTTTTTATCACATTAATTCTAAGTATTCTTATCGTCATTACCAATATGTAAGTCTGCTATTTTATAATATGTTATTTCGTTAAATATAAACTGTTTATATTTCAATTTGTATATTATCAATTCAAATTTGACAGCTGTTGGAGGTTTTTAGTAACTTTATTCTTAGGTTATCTAGTGTATTTATAGTGCAACTTGGGGCGATATTACAGGTTTTTATTTTATTAGTCACTTCTTATTCGCTCATTTTATATAGTTGCTATGGATATTTATTTATTTCATTTCTACTCCGGCGGCGTAGAAATTAACTATTTCTACTCCGGCGGCGTAGAAATGAAACTTCAACCTTGTGAATCAAGTTACAAAAGATGCCATTTTTATGACGTTTGAAGAAAAACATACTTTTTATTTGCTCATTCAACAGAGCTCTTTATTCTAAATCCAACGATATACAATTTCCATACACTTAGCAAAATTTTCAAAAAAATAAAAATAAAACAAAGTTTTGAATTAATTCCCCCAAATATGATATTAATAAGAGTGCCATTGTCATGACTAAAAAAAGTGAATTTATTTAAAAAAGAACTTTATCTTCTATTAAATAATTTACTTATTAAAAATGCTGGCTCAAAATTATCTCCATTTTTAGCTCTCGCTAAGAGAGGTATTGGAATCATGCTAAAATTCGTATATTCAGATTTTAGTGGGTAAGCACGTTTTAAGGTCCCTATAATCCGATTATAACATTTTTACGATGATTTAAAAATTTAAGTGTTTATAACATAGTAATGTTTATAACATAGTTTGTAAATGACAGATGTCAGTGTCAAAAATGAACAGTTTTAGTGACATTCTGATAGCATTTTCTGGGAAGTACATTTAATCTTTCTTATTGTTTTATTAATTAAATATTTAAAATTGTAGGTAAAATGCATATATCCATCAGAAATACCGCCAATCTAGTTAATAAATTCGAAGAATCTCTGATATTTAAGAACTTTCTCATACAATAAAAAATAGATATAATTAGAATTGTATGTGTGCAGAAGACATGTTAAATACAATAAAACAATATTTGGGTAAAGTTCTTTAATGTTTTTGTTATAAAACGACGATTCGATAGTGAAGTGCAATACAATACTTACATAACATAAAATGGAAATGGCGAGAGGTATTGTGCTGGCCACAACAGATTTTTTTTAAAACGACATAGGGCGTGACATTTAGTATAGTTATCAAAGTCATCAAATTGTTATATTTCAAAACGTATACAATTGAATTTCAAATTGTATGGTATAATTCTAAACTCTAGGGTCTAACATAAGGCTAAGATAAGAAATAATTAATATAGATGATATTATATAGTTTGAATTATTTTATTACCTAAATATTACATTTAATTAAAAATAAATTTTATTTTAACTTAACAAATGTTCGAAATTACTGCCGTTATAGTTATTAACGTCATTAGGCCGATATGAGGCAAATAACGGACGCGACTGAGGCTTATAATCAGTCGAGTTCGTTATTTGCATATTGGCCGTGTGGCGTTCAAGATTTTTCGTAATAACATAAAATAACATTTAGGAATAATAAAATTTTTCTATATCTGTTATACTGAATAACTTTTTTGGTTAATTTATAAATTCTCCTAGACAACAGTCCATCAATATGCTGTTATTTTTCTAGGAACACCTGATCCTTAATTGTAGGCGACTTTTATAAATTATAATTAGTCCTGTTATGTGATAATAACAGTATGGTATTACGAAAACTTCTAAACAATATGCTAACCTATTATAAAAAGAATTAATAGCGTTTCTTAATTTTGCGGGTGTAATTTCCTGCGACGAAGCCCTAATTCTATTTTTTAATTGATCAATATTTATTTTGTCACCAATTTTTGAAATGGCCCCACAGAAAAAAATCGCTTGGTGCAAGATCTGGTGATCTTGCAGGCCACTTCATTTCTCCTGCGTTGGGGGAATACCTGGTTCAGATAGTTTCGCACATTTTGTGTATAGTGAGGAGGAGCACCATAATGTTGGAACCATATATTAGCAATATTTCAGCTATTTAGTACTGGGGTTACTCTCAGCTGCAATAATTCCCTATTATCCTTGCCCAAGTATTTACTTTTTGAGGCCGCTGTGTGCGAGTAGCATTATATAAATGTAAATTTTGACGACTCCAATATCTGCAATTTTGTGAATTCACTTCCACATTAATATAAAATGTCGCTTCATCCGTAAATAAGTTTCGGTCCAGTAATATTTCCCCACTATTAATTTTGTTCATCACAACTTCACACACACAATTTTTCCACTAATCTTATAAATCTTCTTCAGACATATTTACATGATCGAAAATTATCTGTACGGCTAAACAACTTCAACTCTACTTCATTTATTGCCACTTCCGGTGTACCTCAGGGCTCAAATTTAGGTCCTTTGTTGTTTGTGTTATTTATTAACGATATTGTTGATGTTGTTAAGGATTCCGAATTATTACTCTACGCTGATGATTTAAAGATTTTCAAAAGTATCAACTCGTTACACGACTGTGTTCGTCTACAAAATGATCTAAATAACCTCTCAGCTTGGTCTCAAAGGTCTAAACTGTTCTTTAACTTTAGCAAATGTAAAATAATGAGCTACTTAGTAAAAAAAATTGTGTATACTTATCCATATAACATGGAAAACACATATCTTGATCGTCTCCCACAATTTACTGACCTCGGTGTTATTTTTGACAGTAAGTTATATTTCAATTTGCACATTGAGTATATCAAAAAATTTTCTTTAAAAATGCTAGGGTTTATTATACGTTCTTGTAAACCGTTTCATAATTTGTTTACTATGCAGCGTTTATTTAATTCGTTAGTAAGATCCAAATTGGAATATTGTATGCAAATATGGAATCCTATTTACAACAAATATGTAGTTCAAATCGAATCAATACAGAAACGATTTGCTAAATATTGTTATTATAGGAAGCATAATTATTATCCCAGTTTTGATGTTAACTATAATGTACTTTTAACTGAAGTAAATCTTATTTCTCTTTTTAATCGCCGAAAAATACAGTCCTGTTTATTTTTATACAAACTGTTAAACAATGAGATCAATGACAGCTATCTTCTAAGCCAGCTTCCATTAAATGTACCACGTCAAACATCGAGAAATAAGACTACTTTTTGTTGCAATATAGCAAGAACAAATTATGAAACGAAATCACCATTATGGCAAATGTGTACTATATTTAATGAAATACCTAGCGAAATGGATGTATTTGCGCAGCCACTTCATGTATTTAAACGAGATTTGATAAAATACTTTATATCGCTAGATGCTAATTTATCTCATAATTTAATTAATGTTAAAAAACTCATTTTATTTATTATGTATGTAATTGTTTATTATATGTAGTTTTATTTAGGGTAATTTTTTGTGTACTTTTTGCAGGGTATTTTTTGTATATTCTTTTATAATCGTCCTGTAATTGGAACTTTATAGTTCTGTAGGATAGATTGTTGAATAAATAAATAAATAAATAAACTTCACAGAAGATATTTCTTCGTTCTGTATCGTCGTGTAATAACTCTTGGTGATTTTGATGTTTAAAACTCTTAAAATGTTCTTGTCTTAAAACCTTGTATACTGTTCTTTTACTAGTATCATAATTTCAGAAATATTTTTTGTTGACAGGGTGTTGTCATTTTCAATTAATTGCATAATTTCTTGTTTCTTACTATTAACTACAGTGCTTGGTGTGATTTTCTTCTTGTGCTGTCCATTGACGCATCCTGTAGTTCTGTAGTCATTGTAAATTTTTTTTATAGTTTCTGGACTGGGTCGCTTGTTAAAAGTTAATGCACATAAGTCAGAACTTGTCGTAGACTTATGTTATAATGGGGAAGTTTAGCATGGTAAAAATTCTACATAACATACTATTTTCTCACAAATATAACACAAATGACTGCTGAAATTGAAATTAAAAATTAAAATTATTGCTCCATTTATTTATAATTAATATTTTTTGGGTAAACTCTAAGTATGTCACAAGTCAGTTATGCGAAAAATAAAATATGTTCAAGTCATTTCCCATGGAATAAAAAAATAAGAAAAATCGCTAAACTTCCCCATTAACCAATTTATAATTTGAACTTTTCTTCAACTGTATACATTTTGAAATAACAATTTGATAACTTTGACAACTATAATACATCCACAAAAACCAGTGGCGTAGCGTAGGGTTTTGCCGCCCGGGGCAGATGTCAAATTTGCCCCCCCCCCTTTCCTACAAAATTTAAAATTCTCAAAAACTCAAAAAGAAATTATGTAAAGGGATTTAGAGAAAAAGGCGCCGCAGGCGAAATTTTTTTTCATTCAAGGTCAAATGCCTTGTAATTGAAAGTTACATTTTTCCAAGGGATGTAAAGGGGTATGAAAAATGACCCCCATATTTGCGCGTTTGAAGAAATGCTCAACTTCATTAATGTCCAATACCAATATGAATAGAAAATATCAAATTTTAATAGTTTGTAACCATGAGCTTTGTGAATAATTTAAACGTTATTTTTTTCGATTTGTTTACATTTTGTTTATAATTAAAAAAGTAAAAGTGTTAGATCTCAGCTTCTATTAATAACACATTTGAAATTTGGTATGTTGACTCTAAATGAAATTTTAATATAAAATATTAATATTTTTTATTTTAAATTGATTAGTTAAATTTTAATAATTTTTATTGTTAAAGCACACCATGCGTTCATGCGCATAAACATTGCAAAGTAATAAAATTGAACTAATCATTTTTAAATAAAAATTTATGAATATTTTATATAAAAACTGCATATGTCTATAAATGAAAGTATGTTTCACATTTAATTTTTTTTTTTAAGAAAGTTATTGAGTTTCAAACCCAACTGACTATAATTATTTCCCCGTTGGTAATCTTTTTAATATTAAGTCAACGATACGGAATTTGCCGCCCCTAGCAAAGTGCCGCTCAGGGCGGATGCCCCCTTTGCCCCCCCTACGCTACGCTACTGACAAAAACGCGATAATACATTGCTGCCAATCATTTTAAATGTAACTATGGTAATAACATACGCCCATGTTACTGATAAAAAAAAACTCTCGCTATATATATATATATATATATATATATATATATATATATATATATATATATATATATATATATGGTGTCTCTTAAATAGAGGGACATGGCTTAACCACAGATTCCTGAGGCTAAAATAAGACGATTTAACCAAACTTGTTTCTACCGGAAAGTGTACCATTTAGCCAGAATTCTTAATTAATTTTGCTTATAATATTCGGACGCTTTATTCGATTTGGATGAAATTTGGTATGACAGTTTATATGGTTATACGTCATCTTTTAAGGTGATACTTGTTATTATTAGTAAACCACTAGTGTATGAAACTTAGGTCTCCCAACATTAATTAGACCGTAACTTTTTAATGGCAATGCCGAAAACGTGAAATTATTTTTCATCAGAAAGATACATTCAATAGTAAACTTTTGTCTCTCTGTATAATTTGTGATATCTGTTACGGTTCACACAGAAAAAAATAAAATCTGAGTGTCTACATTACTAAATTTTTAAAATAAATTTAATCTAGCAGTCTATCCAAACGTCAAACAAGTAATTTTTAATGACAGTAACGAGTTGTCAATCTTTACAACTTGTTTAGGAGTAAGCTAAGATATGTAATCGTCTTATTTATAATAATGGTAGTAAAATACTATTAGGCCGAACACACGGATGTTACTAATTTTAGAATATTGCGAAGAAAATTTTTGACAACCCGTAAAACAATTGTTACTGTCATTAAAAATTACTTGTTTGACATTTGGATAGACTGCTAGATTAAATTTATTTTAAAAATTTAGCTGTGCAGACACTAAGATTTTATTTTTTTCTGTGTGAACCGTAACAGATATCACAAATTACACAGAGAGACAAAAGTTTACTATTGAATGTATCTTTCTGAAGAAAAATAATTTCACGTTTTCGGCATTGCCATTAAAAAGTTACGGTCTAATTAATGTTGGGAGACCTAAGTTTCATACACTAGTGGTTCACTAATAATAACAAGAATCACCTTAAAAGATGACCTATAACCATATAAACTGTCATATCAAATTTCATCCAAATCGAATAAAGCGTCCGATTATTATAAGCAAAATAATTTTTTTTTCGAAGAACTTTGGAGCAGATTTCTGGCTAAACGGTACACTTTCCGGTAGAAGCAAGTTTGGTTAAATCGTCTTATTTTAGCCTCAGGAATCTGTGGTTAAGCCATGTCCCCCTATTTAAGAGACACCCTGTATATATATACAGTGTGTCCCATTTAGAGGTGCCACCGTTGGGATCTCGAGAACTATAAGAGATACGATGTCGGTTAAATGGAACTTTTTGTGCGCCTTTGGGAGGCTATCTCAGATGTGCTTTTGTTTTTCCAAAAATTCTCATAGGGCACTAGATAAAATTTGTTTGATACGAGTTTTGAGCAAAATTTTCTAACGAAATAAATTATTTAAATAGAAGGAGTATTTCTAAATAGAAATCTACCAATATTTTCAAAATAATTATAAATTTAATACAAAATAAGGAAAAATAATAATTTTGAAGGCAAAACAAGTATAAAACATAATAACCCTTATATCATGGAAAAGAGAAAAATATAATGATTTTTTTGAGACTAAAATCAGATATGTCGAAAATTTACGTATATAAAAATTTATTTCGTACACCACTGGTGAGTTAATAAAAATATCTATATTTTGTATTTGAAACGTTTTTCTCAATTATTAATAGTTTAGAAGTTATTTGAAAAAGAAAAAATCAACAATATTCAGTTTTTCGTCATTATCTAGTGCCCTATGAGTATTTTTGGATTAAAATTTTTGATCGATCGCCATTTTGTCATTTAAAAAAATAAAAAATAATTATAAACACCAAATGTTTTAGAGAGCCTAAAGGTAAATATTAAATAAAAACATTTAAATAGTCTTTAAAATAAGGGAGTTATGACGAAATTTCGAAAAAACTCCAATAACTACGAAACGGAGCTCCAAATCAAAAATTGGAACTAAAAAAAGTTGTTTGTTTTAATGAGTTCTAAGTATCATTTTCGGGTGTAACGACTTAGTATTAACACCCTGTATATTAATTAAGCCAACATTTCGGCCGCATACACTGCTGCCTAGGTTTAAATTTCAAAATATACAGAAACTAAAATGTGGTATTATTCTAATTGTTATTATGAGTACTGATTTTTTTTTAATTTGAAAACCTGTGTGGTGAGGATATTTTTAAGCATAAGAAAATTCGTTTCCCTATATAACGGATTTCAAATAGATACCCGGTATAAATAACTGTAGGCGATAGTAGTAGGAAAAATTGAGCATCAGTCCATATTTATTTGACGGCGAGTATAATGGTTCTCAAAATACGGGACCTTTTCCATTTGAAATAGTAATATAGCAACTGTTATTAAGGCCAGTATTTTCTTATATGTCCAATATTTTTTAATTGGGATTTCATATTTTTGAAAAGGGTTATAAATAAAATAATAATAAAAGAACTAAATAAATTTATTAAATAGTCATTGAAATTCTTTAAAGCATTCTAAAAGAAATTTATTTTCATTGTCTCTAATAAACTGTAGAGAAGTATATCCTGTTTCATTTTTAATATTACAATTAGCACCTTTCTCTAATAAATATGTACAAATTTCTCGTAATTTTACAGTCGCTGCATATGGGCAAGAAATACAAGCCAAATGATGTAATGCAGTATTTCCGCCTGCATCTTGCGCATTAATATCACAGTTAAAGTCTTCCACCAACCATTGTACTACTTGGAGCTCTCTACACTTTACAGACGCGGGTAGAAGACTGTTAGAGATTGATGCTCCGTGTTCCAAGAGTAGTTTTCCAATTTCTATAATATTTTGTGGATTAAATGAATAATGAGTGTCAAAAAAGTTAAATAAAACATTCAGTGGAGTGTTTCCATTTTTGTCAGTAACGCATACATGCGCATTATGTTCAATGAGCCACTTCATACACTTAAGATAACTTCTTTCTGCTGCATATATTAAAGCTGAACGACCCATTTTATCCAAAGTGTTAACATCTGCTTGGCCAATATCTACGAGAATATTAAGACATTCTATGATTTTATCCTCATCTTCAGTTTTTATTGCTGATGTTTTAATCAAAGCTAACAGTGGAGTTATACCATCTTGGTCAGCAATATCGACACGCGCTTTCCGCTCAATGAGGCATTTTATATATGTTATATTCAACTTTTCTGCCGCGTACAATAAAGGAGTACAACCCATTTTGTCTACAACGTTGAAATCTGCTAGGCCAATTTTTATAAGAAGATTTAAAAATTCAACGATGTTATCTTCATCTTTATAAAGTACTCCGATTTTCAGAATTTCATGTAGATGGTCAGCGATGTCCACCTTTGCTCCTCCTTTAACATAATACAAGTATATATTTACGAGTATATGGGTACAATTTATATGAACATTAAAAAATAGTAAGTTGACAATAAGAGTGGTCTAAATAACTATAAAAACAAATACGCTGCACGTTCAAACAGGATATTTGCATGAGAAATATTTATTGTAAACGACAAAATACACATTTTTCTATGCAACCATGCGCGAACTATTCAATACACAGACGGAATACAGGCCCCGACATTGGATTTTGAAACTTGACAACAATTCTTGATTTATTTTTATTTACATAAATATAATAACTATTGTAAAATAATTATTTAAAAAAATTATATAATCCTGTTTCAACGATTTTTTTTGCAAAACTAATTATTTGTTTATCAAATGTCAATCCCATGAAAGCTGCCTTTCTAATTCAATGAACTGAGTTGTTTCAAATCTATAAAATTTGTAATTACAAATGACGATTGCATAAAAAATATTGTGTACCTGGTCCGCGAAATACTTTAGCACCCTCGAGATTGTCCTGCCTCGACAGCAAGCGGCCTCTGCAACAATTTTTCTCTGTACGCTAAAAAGTACTTTCGCGGCCTTGATATAGGGCACGAGCAGACACGCGACTCGGACGACCGTTAAGTGCTTGGAATCAGCTGATTTTTATGCACTTATTACTTTGACAACAACATAATTTTAACTTGTTTTGATTTTGGAACTGCTAAAAAGTTGGCCCACTTTTAAAAAAATTCATTTATCATGAGTCAGGGCCGTTGTGATAATAAACTTTATCTTTAACATAAACAAAATCACTGGTTTCAGTCAATTTATTAAAATAATCATTCAGTCCAACGTTTCGGCCGTACTGCGGCCTTCGTCAGGGAATGCTGCATTATTTATACATTTAATACAACATAATACACTAATTAAATACTTACAATAGTCAGAAGTTAAAATTTAAATACAAATATGTAACATGTAAAATTAGTGAAGAACATCGTTAATAGAATAAAAATATATAAATAAATAAATAATTGTAGTTTAAATACATAATATCAATCGCAATGTGTTACACGGTCGAACTTTAAAACTACAATGAGGGTCCATCATAACATTACATAATGACAGATGTGACCTTCAATATTCAACTTCTTGAAACATTTCGAAGGCAGCAGTATATATCAGCGCGGTTTTTTCTGAAAAAAATAATCCTGAGTAGCAGTTACCGCCAAAACGGAATCCAACAATGTTGACCCTGATTGCAATTTAAAGTTTGACCGTATAACACATTGCGATTTTTATTACGTATTTTAACTACAATTATTTATTTATTTATTATACGAGTATATTTTTTATTCTATTGACGATGTTCTTTACTGATTTTACTTGTTACATATATGTATTTAAATTTTAACTTCTGACTATTATAAGTATTTGTTTAATTATTGTATTATGTTATATTATATATGGCGAGTATTTACAACACTTGAGGTCGTTTCTCGAATTCTAAGTTTCGCTCTCGTTTATTGATCCATTGATCATCTGCTAGATTTCTATGTCTCATATCTGTTTGTATTTGTTTTGTCTTCAGCTTTCGGTCTTCCTTGGCCATCTTCTCTCATCCATTCGTTTTACGTGACCATACCATCTTCTAGTTTGTATTTCTTCCGTCACTAATTTTTCAATTCTCATTAAAGTTTTTATTTCCGTATTCGGTATATGTTGTAGATTAGATATGCCTGCACTTCTTCTCAAGAAATCCATCTGGATGGCATTTAGTTTTTGTTCTTCCTTTTTATTTACTTCCCACGTTTCTGCCGCATAAAGTAATATACTTTGTACAATTGTATTGTAAATTCTCATCTTTGTTTGTCTCTGGATTTCGGTAGACCAGAGTAGAGAATTTAGGTTTTGTATGGCTTGTTTTACTTGTGTAATCCTGGATGCTATTTCTTTTTTACTATCCCCATCTTCTGAAATTACTGCACCTAAATATTTATAATCTGTACATAATTTTATATTTTTTCCATTTATACTTATATCATTTCCATTTCCGTCCACGACTAGATATTTAGTTTTATCGAAGTTGATTTTGATTCCCGCTTTGTCATATGCTTCTGTCAATTTTCTCATCATATAATTGATGTCAAATTCGTCGGACGCCAATATGATTTGGTCGTCAGCGAATAATAGTGTGTGCATAAAGTCCTCGTTTACTGGAACTCCTATTCCTTTTAATTATTTCAGCTCTTACATGGTGAAACTTATTATTCATTATTATATATTGAAATACTTGGTTTTTAGTTTCACAAAATTTATTTACTGATAACTAGTTTCGCTACTACAATAGCATCTTCAGATCAATGTATTTAAACTTAAAAATTGTATAAATATGTATATACAGGGACGCTTTATTCGATGACAGTAACAATTGTTTTACGGGTTGTCAAAAATTTTCTTCGCAATATTCTAAAATTAGTAACATTCGTTTGTTCGGCCTAATAATATTTTACTACTATTATTATAAATAAGACGATTACATATCTCAGCTTACTCCTAAACAAGTTGTGAAGATTGACAACTCGTTTCTGTCATTAAAAATTACTTGTTTGACATTTGGATAGACTGCTAGATTAAATTTATTTAAAAAATTTAGCAATGCAGCAATGCACTCAGATTTTATTTTTTTCTGTGTGAACCGTAACAAATATCACAAATTACACAGAGAGAGAAAAGTTTACTATTAAATGTATCTTTCTGAAGAAAAATAATTTAACGTTTTCGGCATTGCCATTAAAAAGTTACGATCTAATTAATGTTGGGACACCTAAGTTTCATACACTAGTGGTTCACTAATAATAACAAGTATCACCTTAAAAGATGACATAACCATATAAACTGTCATACCAAATTTCATCAACATCGAATAAAGCGTCCGATTATTATAAGCAAAATTAATTATTTTTTTTAAGAACTTTGAAGCAGAATTCTGGCTAAATGGTAAACTTTCCGGTAGAAGCAAGTTTAGTTAAATCGTCTTATTTTAGCCTCAGGAATCTGTGGCTGGAATGTCCCCCTATTTAAGAGACACCTGTATATATATATATATATATATATATATATATATATACAGGGTGTATCAAGATAATAGAACAGTGCATTTTATTCGTATATGTGAAAAGATACAGAAAAAAGTGATTAAGATATTTTGTAAAGCATAGAGGGGGACATATTTTAGCATAAACTTTATTATGTTAAATCCAGTGGTACTCAAACTACAGGGCAATATTACATTTTTTTAAATGGCATTATATATATTTTATTAACTCAATAAATAGAGAATTTTGTTCTGAATTCAACGATATCATAATATCATACCCTTACATTGCGAAAAATTTGATAAAAATTAATTCAAAGTTAATATTTCATTTCTACTTTATCTAAGTAATCTGAGCAAACATTCAATCAATAAAACAAAATAAAATTTATTTTAGTTTTATTACATACAAGTAACCTACGATTTTGGCAATAAATTCAACTTTTAAAATAAACTTTTTGTTTTATTGATTGAATGTTTGCTCAGATTACTTAGATACAGTAGAAATGAAATACTAACTCTGAATTAATTTTTATAAATTTTTTCGCAATGTAAGGGTATGATATTGTTATATCGTTGAATTCAGAACAAAACTCTCTATTTAATGAGTTAATAAAATATATATAATGCCATTTAAAAATATATAATACTGCCCTATATTTTGAGTACCACTAGATTTATGATAATAAAGTTTATGCTAAAATGTGTCCCCCTATATCCCTTATAAAATATCCTAATCACTTTTTTCTGTATCTTTTCACATACACGAATAAACGGCACTGTTCCATTATCTTGATACAACCTGTATATATAAGCATATTTATACAATTTTTAAGTTCAAATACATTGATCTGAAGATGCTATTGTAGCAGCGAAACTAGTTATCAGTAAATAAATTTTGTGAAACTAAAAACCAAGTATTTCAATATATAATAATGAAGTTATATTAAATGTGTAAAAATTGTAGCATTCCCTGAAGAAGCCTGCAGTATGGCCGAAACGTTGGATAGAATAATTATTTTAATAAATTGACTGAAACCAGTGATTTTGTTTATATTATACACCAGACAGTCACGATCCTTTCCAAGTACCTTTATCTATCACAGAAAAAAGTGATTAAGATATTTTGTAAAGCATAGAGGGGGACATATTTTAGCATAAACTTTATTATGTTAAATCCAGTGGTACTCAAACTACAGGGCAATATTACATTTTTTTAAATGGCATTATATATATTTTATTAACTCATTAAATAGAGAATTTTGTTCTGAATTCAACGATATCATAATATCATACCCTTACATTGCGAAAAATTTGATAAAAATTAATTCAAAGTTAATATTTCATTTTTCATTTTTAAGTTCAAATACATTGATCTGAAGATGCTATTGTAGCAGCGAAACTAGTTATCAGTAAATAAATTTTGTGAAACTAAAAACCAAGTATTTCAATATATAATAATGAAGTTATATTAAATGTGTAAAAATTGTAGCATTCCCTGAAGAAGCCTGCAGTATGGCCGAAACGTTGGATAGAATAATTATTTTAATAAATTGACTGAAACCAGTGATTTTGTTTATATTATACACCAGACAGTCACGATCCTTTCCAAGTACCTTTATCTTTAACACTAAATTAAAATTAAAGTTATGTTCGTTTACATAACTTTATCATTTTAGTATAAGCTCTGTAGTATTATTTTAAATGTAGTCTTAAAGTACTAGGACTGTTTTCATAATTAGGCTCACTTAAAGAATTTAAATTAAATTACTTTAAGACTTTAGTTTTATTTTAAAATACGTTACGTATATTATGAGAAGGAAAACAACTTTAGTTTTAATTTAGTGTTAAAGTGAATATAAATTTTATTATGAAAACGGCCCTTATAATGATCCTAAATATGAAAACGGCTCTATCTAATAATTTATTAAATCTTTAGTTTTTATTTATTTGAAAAGAAGATTTTAAATTAAAATTTTAGCTAAATATTAGATTTTAAAGTTCACATATCGATATATTAATTTTATAAAACCTGTCAATATTGGGTAACGTCGCTTTTTATAGTAAATTACTACTGTAATCCTTTAGACATTTTATTTAATAAAAGCTAACAACCTTGCGACTTAAATTCATTCAATTTTTTTCTTAGTTTTTTTTTTTAATTATTGGTAAACCCAAATGTTTCATTTTAGATTAAAAAATAAAATATTTTAAAAATATATCTTGCTGTGTCAGAACGATAAAATGTCAGTAATATTCATACTAATTGGTGGTAACTTGTTAGTTATTATTTGTATATCTTAACTAAATAAAAGTTATATATGCGGATTAAATGAATTTTTAATGAGCGGTACGTTTAAGCGGGCGAGCGAGCGTCTTAATCCCGCAAGTTAAACAATCATTTTAACCGCGACTATAAAACAACTGTTTATTCAATGATTTTTACCCTAATAAACTTGTCCAATTTGAGTGTAACATTTTTATAAATGAAATCAAAATCTTGAAATGTCGCTAACCGCTTACGGTTATCTAGTCGCTGAGTGTGAGTTTTTTTTTATGCGTTACCCCAGTGATCTGTGGTTGCCATGGGTTGAATTGTTAATAAAAAGACTTTGAAATAAATTATTCTGAAATATTTTTAGAGGTTAACATCTCAGTGATACAATATTTTATTTCAACAATCAAAGACACGTTATTACAAAATTGTAACATTTTTATTCTCTTTGTGGTGAAATGAAGAGTATAGGTTAAATATTAGAATTTATTCCAACAATTTTGGTTGACATTTCACATTTTAAAACAGCTAGTGAAAAAAATTCTTTAAAAGGCTAGCAAAGTAAAATTATTTATATGCTGGCGTATCATAATAAGAACATTATAAACCTCAGTTTCAGTACTCTAATGGCTTTCATTATAGTACTCAGTACCATAATGAAACCATTATGGTACTCAGTATCATAATGAAATTATGTAAAAATGTAACAACGAAATTCGCAGAATTATTTAATTACAATTTAATTATTGTAAATATTTATAATACATTTTCTACAATTGGTAAGCGTAACACCAGGCAAAGAAGTCGAAAGTGTTTCATTTGTTTGATTACTAATTTGAACATTGTTTTGAATATTCTGCTGCATTGGTATATTCTTTTTACCCAGAATTGCTGCAGATATTTTTTTCTTATTCTCTGCGGAATTTTCTATGTATCCTTCTGCAACTGTATTACTTCTCCATCCTCCGTGACGTTTAACAGTTTGAATATCTGCTCCGGAATCTGCTAACAAGGAGGCGGAAGATCTTCTAAAGGAGTGGCCAGTGTATTCCTCCGGGTTAGGAAGCTTAAGAAACGTAGCGATGAGTTTAGGCATATTTCCAAATGTGTGAATTCCTACTGGGAGCGTTGTACATTTATTGTTTCTATATGACACAAAAAAAACGAGAATGGGCGGCATGCTTTGGACGCAAGGCGGCATATTTCCTAGTAAGTTCTACCATATTCACACCTTCAACACTTCCAGATGTAACAAAAAATTCCCGAGCAATTTTAGTTTTAGTGTTAGGAATAACAATTCTAAAAACTTGATCTTGATCAGTTACATTTTCTACAAGTAAATCCTTCAGTTCTTCCCTTCTACATGCTCCACTTAATCCAATGATGAACACTACCTAAATATAAAAGATTGATTAAATAATAGAAAAAAATATTATTTTGATTGATTTTTTTTACCTTTATCATTAAAAACTGTTTATCATCTGCATCTAACAAAAACTTTGCGATGTCTTCTTTGGTAAAAATTCTGGACTTCTTAGCTCTATAGCCTTCGGATTTCCGCTTCAAAAATGCGACCAGGTGTATATATTTGCTGATATCAATGTTCTTCTTAATTGACAAAACACTTCATAACATGGAGTAATACGACTAAAGGGACGAGGATTTTCTGTTTTTGGCCAACTCTTCAAAATATGCCAGTAACACTTTCTCATTTGTAATATTTTTCACCTTCTTCTTTATACACCATTCTTCGTAACGGTTGAACGTCATTTCGTAAGTTGCTTTAGATTTTTGTGGTAAAAGCGATGAAACAACATTTTGCGCTGAATTTTCTATATCAGAAGGCAAACTTTCTTCAGAATCACTCATTTTTTGCCGAAAATCACAGACCATATACATACACTATTGTCAAACCTTGTTTATTTGTAAACAAGTAATTTGTTACTATGTGGTTACCATAACTCCATATAAAGAGAACATCAAAATCAGCATATCTGATTTTTTAGATTTAATTTTTTGGGACGTCAAAAAAATAATGTATTTTATTTTCTCATTGATTTACGCCAGCATATAAAATTTTGTATGTTATACGGATCATAATGTCAAACATTATGGTACACGCCGTGTTATCAAACTCGGCTTTGCCTCGTATGATAATTTTCACGACTAGTACCATAATTATTGACATTATGATCCTTATAACATAAATAACTATTATGGTCCTTTTCCAAGGAAATAAACATGACTTTATAAGGCAAAATTTAAGAAAATTAAATTAAAGCGGATGAGCCAACTAATGTAGGACGCAGCTCATATAAAGTCTCCATCCCGATCTTAACATTCTCACCTTTAAGTAGACAATTCATACACTTCGGGAGCCACAGCTTTGCTGCATAGAATAAAAGTGATCGGCCAGTTCTACCCAAATAGTTTACATCTGCTTGACCAGTTTGTATGAGAATATTAAGGCACTCTAAGACTTTGTCCTCATTTTTATGTCTCCATAATTTACGTGAAGCGTGCAGTGGGGTGACTCCTTCTTTATCAATAATATCTACATGCGCTTTTCGCTTAATCAGCCATCTGTAACAGTATAGAAAAATTAATTCATCTGATTTAAACAACTTCACATTGACGTCTGCATATTTTGTGTACATTTGTGTGTGTGTGTGTGTGTATGTATATATATATGTGTGTGTGTGCGAGAGCGCACATACGTAATTCAAGCAGGTAGATATACTCGTATACAAAATAAGAGTGACGTATTTTTACCTCTCGCTAAGAGAGGTACTAGAATCATGCTAAAAATCGCATATCGATTTTAGTGGATAAGCACGTTTTAAGGTCCCTAGAATCCATTTATAACATTTTTACGATGATGTCCGTATGTCTCTCTCTCTCTTTCTCTCTCTCTCTCTGTGTGTGTGTGTGTGTGTGTGTGTGTGTGTGTGTGTGTGTGTCTGTGTGTGTGGATGTTGGATCCACGATTTCTCAAATACTATAAGACTTAAAAAATATTTAACTGCAGTTTCCTCAATCTGACATTCCTGGGAAGAGCTGATTAGATTTTGGTAATAACTGGACAACCGGAAGTAATAGTTCAAAAGAAAAATCTTCTAAATATTATTTTTTGAAAATTTATATTATAAAATATTAAAGAATATAAAATTCTCTATCCAATACATTAAATATTTTCATTATGTCTTCTATAGATTCAGAAATAGACTGAATTATAAATATATAATATAATCCATTCTACATATAATTAATCAATTAGCCTATGGAAACTAGTTGAAAAATTAAAATGTTTATAATTGACGTAAATGTCAATGTCGAAAATCCAGACATTACTGAAGACTTTTTCTGGGAAGTACTTTTAATATTTCTTATTTTATCATTAATTAAATATTTAAAATTATAGTTAGATATAAAATTCGTACATGGACAAGTGGAAATGTAATCGAAATATAATATGCTGTTGTTATTACGATGAAAAGACTCCGTCAACGTCTAAAATTGGTATAAAAAGAAAGGGGATTCATTTATAAGCCAAAGTATGTAGTATCAGTGTCAATCAAATACACGCTTACAATACATAGAATTCATCATATTCAGAAATACCACCAATCTCGTCAATGAATTGGAAGAATCTCAAACATTTAGAAGAGTAGGAGGGAACTTGTTCATAGAATGAATTGAAAGATAAAGAATAAATGTAATTAGAATTTTTTGTTTGTACCAGAAATGTTAAATGCAATACTTATATAGCCTAATATGAAAATGGCGAGAGGAATTGTGCTGGCTACAACAGATTTTTTTTTATTACACAAAACACTGAAAATACGTAACATTAAAAATAAAAATCGTAAGAATAAAAATATGCATATAGAACTACTTAACTAAATACCATGGGTGGTAGCGTTATTAGGAGATGACTAAGGAGGATATGACTTGCAGTGTTTTAACGCTGTCAATCGTTTATGGGGTCCCGTGGCCGCGTGCCTGATAGTGTCTGGTCGCGAACCTGGGGGAACCGGGTTCGATCCCGACTGACGCCAAATATTTCCAATTTTAAATGGCACAAAAGTGACCCCTGTGGTGCACTCTCCACGCCAGCTATGAGTGCCCGTGAGGTGACGCCTGGTAAGCGCCCACACGGTAAAATATATCGTCATCATTACCGATGTCTACATGTGTTGTAGATACTGGCACATCCAGAAATGGGTAACATGCCGTGATGATATATTTATTTATTTATTTAATCGTTTATGGATTATTTTAGAAAAAATACTTGAAATAAAAGTTGCGTATAATTAATTTTTCTATAACTGCTATTTGAAGTATTTTTCTCTAAAATAATCCTTAAACGATTGACAGCGCTAAAACACTGCTAGTTATTTCCTAGATAAGCACCCTTAATCACTTATTCATGCTACCACCCCATTTTTTTTAAATCGTAAAAGTAGGCATATCAGATCATAGAGAATAATAATTAACAAAGAAAGATTATGTGAAAAATTCATGGACCTCACAGGGATTTAAAAATTATATCCGATCACAAATCATTATTCTTATAAATCATATGGTTAATATAACAGACTCGATAGAAAATGAACTGAATATTTCAGAAATAAATAAAATTCTACTAAATGCACACCCTACTAAGAGGTAGAAGTATCAAATAGCGAGAGAGGTAGAAACCGCAGATTATAGGGTATACTTATTAGCAACTCATGTGATTCCGTGGCTAACTATACATTCAATATTATGAGATAGCGGTATTCATGTATCTCTTTCGCCTGTCAACAGGGTATTAATTAAAAATCTGGGAAAACAGTTCTTTTTTTAATTTTAGACAAAAATGTTTCAAATAAAAATTGTAGATAATTATATTCTACGCCTAAATCACTAAACAGATTTAATTTTACATGTTTGATAACTAGTAAAATCGAATTTGAAATTATATAAATATTGCTCATTTGTAGCGATATCCATGGAATTGAAACAAAGTTACCAAAGGTGCAAAATTAAAGCTGTTTAGTTCTTTAGGTGTAGTCTATAATTATCTACAATTTTTATTTGAAATATTTTTGACTAAAATTAACTGGGAACATTTGCGCAAAAAAAAACTGTTTTCCCATGTTAAACACCTATGGCCAGATTTTTAGTTAATTTAAATTTCAAGCCATAATATTTTTATTATAAGTAAAAGAAAATAGAATATACATTAAACTGATGATTGGTGCAAATATTATAAATAATATTTTTTATTTATTTTCATCATATTCTAGTATATTGCAAATACTCTCCCTTTCCGCACAGGCTTTCTTTACTGTTATCTACTGTAATGATATATATTTCTATTTCATTATGTAAAACGTATTCAAAGTACACTGATAATGTACGGGATCCGAGTCAACAGAGGATATGGTCCTACAGTTTCTAATGCTACGCCATCATGTCTTCCTAGTGTTACAAATGCTAAAATAAGCCCCACTACCAGCGACGTAAAGTTCAGACAGTATAACTCTACAAGTGCTAAACTGGGGTATTGGGACGTGATGAAATGCTTTCCCAGAATACTCCTATTAACCAGTCCACTCATACGACGCAAACCATAAGTGGACCCAGGGCCTAGTCATCCGGACATCCAGGTGACAAAATAATAGATGTGTAGAATTATAAAATTATGCATTAGTTTATGTTAAGGTATTTTTACAAATATCAGTGCTTCACTTATAACTAAGTATTGCAAAATTTCACGAAATTGTACTTAAATAAAATAAAATAAATATATCATCACGGCATATTACCCATTTCTGGGTGTGCCAGTATCTACAATACATGTAGATATCGGTAATGATGATGATATATTTTACCGTGTGGGCGCTTACCAGGCGTCACCTCACGGGCACTCATAGCTGGTGTGGAGATTGCACCACAGGGGTCACTTTTGTGCCATTTAAAATTGGAAATATTTGGCGTCTGTCGGGATCGAACCCGGTTCCCCCAGGTTCGCGACTAGACATTCAGGCACGCGGCCACGGAACCCCATATTGTACCTATGTCTTTTATTCATGCAAAAATAAAATTTTGTTGCCCAGATGTCAATTGCCTACTTGACAATCGTCCAGATGACCACCGCCAAGTGTGACTCGTCCAGATGTCCATCGTGCGTATAGTTGTATGAAGAGATATATAAAACTCGTTATTAAATAAACCGATTGCCCTTTATAATTTTATATGGGACTACATGAAGAGGTAGGTCCTTTCTTCTCTCATACAATACGATGGTCCGTCCGTACCCGAAATTTGCCTTCAACATTTTTTTTTTTTTTAATTATGTACTTTTAAATCCAGATTATAATATTCAATTAATAATTCGCTTTAAATGTTTCTCCAATATCAATTTCTTAATGGAATAGAGATTTAAATATTTTATGTATTATAAAAACAACTTTACACAACTATATTAAGTAAATGAGTAACGTGAAGAAAGGTTTACTATTGTTAATATTTTAAATTTATACAAACTAAATCCTGTATAAATTTTTTTAATATGACGCATTTCTCACCCATCAAGTTTGAATAATTTATAGTGTATGACCACTAAGCTACCCAATCCTCACTAAAAGGTAGTAAACCCTGCATAAGTCAGTTCATTACATCGCTTCTAAGACTAGCATCTAGCCGGTGTGATAACTTATCTCACCTAACATATACGATTGTTGAGATGGATTCATGCAACATTCATTTTAATATCATTTCATATAACAACAATAACCTAACAAGCAAACTCACATGGGATTTTCTAAGAGATTTCTGTGCGTTCGGTGCGGTTATTGTTGTGATTAGTTAAATTGACCAAATATAACAATAACCGAACTTAACGCACAAACTCACCTTGAGTTTTTCAAGAGTCAGTTCTGTGCGTTAGGTGAGGTTATTGTTGTTGTGATTAGTTAAATTGACTGAATATAATAAGTCGGCTTCGTTGGCTCAAAGGTTAGAGCAACGCCTCTTAGTCTTGAGTGAGCTCGGGGTTCTGGGTTCGAATCCCTCTAAGGCATGGATGTTTGTCAATGTGAATATACTCAGTTATTGTTGCGAAGTTAAAAAATACACTATAGGCGTTCGCACACGTTAACACCTATATCGTATATGTTCGGCGAGACCAGTTTATTGCACCGGCTAGACGCTAGTACTATGAGTACTTATATTTCATATTAAACTATTGATGTATGTACTATTAATTTTGAAAAAGAATGTTTATTGTTATTTTAAATCTTTTTAGCATAAACACAAAACATCCCATCGACATAAGCAACACAAGTCCAAATTTTAAACTTTTTAATTTTAAATGTTAATATAATGAAAATAATATAGATTTTCTTTGACCAAAATGAAACAACTCATTCCTCTAAATAATTACGCTAGGGCTAAGAAGTGGCGTTTCTGCTTTGCTCAGTCAGTATCAGTACTCTGATCACACAACTATATAGCATTCTTCACGTAAGACTGACATTCCGCAATAAAAAGTGTATGATTCTTGATTTTTTGACGACACACATAAATGAAGTTTCTTTTTGCCATACAGGTTATGGGATCTATTCAAAATGCGATGTAAGTCATAACTCTGTTCAGGAAATAATTTGGAATTGCCGACATAGTTCGTATACATAGGCGTGTATTTTAGCATTTTCTAAAAAGTAGCGATTTTGAGTTATGTTACTCTTTCTGCGGTGATGCGACTTATCTCATAGGCAGATTGTAATTTTTTCTAAACATACCTTAACGTAACCTAACCTAACATATTCAACTGATTTCAGAAATAGTACGGCTACAGTCAAGTTTAATTTAATAGGCTAATTAGGTACTTATACGTAAAAATTTTCATCCCGTTTCAATATATCCTGGTTTAGCACTTGTGAGATTGGTCTGTCTGAATTCTATTTGCTTAATGAGGTAACATTTTTTACGTCTGTTGCATAAATAACTATTCAATTTATATACCTCATACATTTCAGAAGTAAGTTCTCTGCTGCATAGAATAAAGGTGAACGGCCAATTTTATCCAAAGCGTTCACATCTAGTTGGCCGTTTTCCATTAGAATATTTAAACATTCGATGGCTTTATTTTCATCTTCATTCAAATTTTTCCATGCGTCAAGTACAGCATGTAAAACAGTGAAACCTTTTCCGTCAGTAACATCAGTACGAGCTCCCAGTTCCATGAGCTTTTTTATTTTCGCTGTGTCCATTCTTTCTGTGGCAAAATGAAGTAGTGTTCGACCTCTATCGTCATATTTTTTATTTACATCACAATCTCTGTATCGGTGTAAGAAGACAAATAATTCCACGGTTCCATTTTTAATTGCAAATGGAAATAAATCTTGAGAATTAATTAGTTCTTGTACATCTTCGATTTTCTCTTTACTGAATATAAATTCCAATGATTTCAAACAATTATAATACATTAAACATTGTATAAAACGATTCGATATTCTCTTTAAATTTCCCAAGTAATTGTCTGCAATTACTTCAAAATTTTGTTCACAATGAGTAAATACTGAACTTTCATGCCATGACCAATGTTTGTCATTTGTTGTAAGTATGGTATTCAACGTAAAATACAAGTAGCGGCGCATAATATCGTTCTGTTTTTGGTAATATCGTATCACATGTTGAATTAGTCTGTGTATATTATACTCGTGAGTATATGAACTGGGTTTATTAATAAAGCTAAATTTTCTTAATATGAATATAGATTTTAATATATTAGTATTAGATTTTTTTGCATTGTCTAATATTAAAAACATATTAAATTCTATATAATTTGGATTTAAGTACGCCACAATATATAAAATTTCTAAAGCAAATTGTGAATCAGAAGATTTATTTTTTTTAATTTTATCAAGTGATACTTTAACTGCCGCATACAAAGATTTATTATACTTGTTTTCACTGCTTACCGGAAAACTTTGATTGAAAAAAATATTTTCAGCTTCTTCTTTTAATTGATCTATATATTTCCTGAAATCAAAAAAGTTTTCACAGGCTTCCATTTCTTCACGGACAAGAGCAACAGCTATTTGTAAAGCCAGCGGAATATAGTTTAAAAACTCTGCAAGTTCTAACCAGTATTTCTTGTCTTGTTCTTTGTACAAGGCTTTTAGTAAAGTATGGATTATTTCAAGTGTAGCATTTTGTGAAAGATTGTCCAAAATAATAATAGGAATATCATCCCATTTACTGTATTGAGATGTAATCAAAATATAAAGTTTCATATCTGCATGCATAATTTTTGATGGGAGAAAATCTTTAATACTTTGCCTGTTTTCAGCATTATCTATTACAAAAATGCATTTACTCTTCTCAAAATAAGAATAAACATTTTGTACTGTTACTGAGGTAATCTCATGTGTGTTTATTTTTATGAACTTGGCGATTCCTTCAAATGAAGACTTTAAATCTTGTTCAGTTTCTCCATTGATCCAAATGATATTATTTGCATAGAGTTCTTGATATTTAACCACATAATTTATTGCTAATTCCGTTTTCCCAATACCACCTATACCAGATATAACAACGATATTGTTCTTCTGAAAAAATTCGTCAATTTTTATTAGTTCATTTTGTCTACCTCGAAAGGATTCCACTGGGTCAGGAACTTGATACTTAATATTTGTAAATGATTTATTTGACTTTTCTTGCTCAGTAATTTTGTTAATTTGAATATTGCTTTGCTTAAATATGATTGCTCCTTTATTATCAATCACTTGCGACTAGTAAAATTTAATTATTAATTAAAATAGGTACCAAATAAACTTATAATTATCATTACCTGATGTGATATAATATTTTTTGATATACTTTCGTAATTTTCATTTTGTATCTGAAACAGAAATTTTTGTCATTTAGACGTACAGCTTATTCTATAATTAAGAATACCAAGAAATTTCAAATTAAAATCCCTGAAAATTACAAACTTTAAGGGCGTATTCAATTCAAAAGTCAAATTGTCAAAATTGATCAATAAATGTAAGATTAAGGAGATAAGATAATAAAGAAGCATGCCGAAAATTGCCATTCGCCGTATTCTAATTTATTTCTATTTCTGAAATAAGGATTCAAAAAGAAAAGGTTTGATTTCTTAAGATTTTTTTGAATTCCCGTTATTATAATCGAAGAAAAACTGAAAAACAAAGTGATCGAACAAAATTTTTCTATACAGTACTATAAAAATACAGTAAAATTGTATATAAAACATTTTTCTCAATTTCTAATAGTTAAAACGTTGTTTGAAATTTAAATTTTGATCTATTATCGGTTTCAAAAGTAAAGTCCCCTGAGTTTAGGACACTATAACTTCTACAAAATTTAACAAAAAAAAAAAAAAATCGCGCTTTGCACAAGAAAAATACTTTTTTTGTTTTACCATTTAAATATTACAGTATGAAATATTAATATTTTTTTTATTGAAATATTGAGTCACTAATTTCAAACTAACGTAATTCTTATATCGTCAAAAGTATGTTTTGCAAAATTTAATGTGTGTTAATACACACCTTTATCTACAATTTGAGGTACAAAAGAATAATTGTAATTATTGAAATCTGTTATAAACGTAAAAATAATTACATGTTGTAACTCAATAACGTACAATTAAACCAAGGATGTCGCAACTTTTTTAATTTTACTGTTCATCACCCCCTCCGGGTCAGAGAGGATGCCGGATTACAAACTTCGTGTGCGTTCGTCTATTATCCTCGTAAGTCAAAGATGTTCGATCCCAAAGTGTATAGAACGGCAAGATTTACTATTAACATTATTGCACATTTGTTCCAGAATTATATTTAATATTTGTAACTGCAAAAATGTGGAATGTTTAATTATATTTATTTTAAAAATCTCTATTTGTTACTTTATCCTTCTTTTTAATTATTTATTTTTATTTCATAATAAATAAGCTACTTTTTCACTTATTTAATATGAAGTATAATAATAAATTTATTAAATAGCGATATCGTGAATATTTATAATATAACAAATATTTTCTTTAACTTATAATGCCGAAATACACGTTTGCCGCTTTGCTGTGCGCAGAATCGTATTAGCTCAACCGAAGGCAAAAAATTGTTGATATTGTACTGTTTATATTCTGGCATTATATCATTTATTTTTTAATAAATACTCTTAAAATATTTATTACCAACAGATTATCGAAACAAAATTTCTTAAAGAATAATATTAATCGAGATACTCTTCTGTCACTTTTTATTTCATTCATAGAAAACAACAAATTAGACATACATCAAATTATTATTTTCTAAAAATATAAAGACCACTCTATATGTGTCAAAAGCATGTTTTTTTTATATAATAATTTCTGATTAATTCAGGATAGAATATGTGCTAACGAGAAAAACATGGAAATTTTATGCTCCCAATTTACATTTTATTTATTTGTCCAAAACTATGTTTTGTAACACACTTATTTTTTGATATATTACAAAAATATGTTGTAGCTTTCGTAAAAATTTTGTTTCATTATATTCTGCTCATCATAATGAAAGTTATTACATTTCAAACCCAAGGGACTTTACTTTTGAAATTGATAATAGGTCTCCGCAATATTTTACTTAGTACTTGGTACAGTTATATTTTTAAAACAAAAGCATATCTGATGACTTCTTAAAGGTACCTAAACAAAAAGTCTCATTTAACGAAATCGTAACCTTTAAGCTTTTTTACTCATTTTGGTCGGAACTATATGCCCTTAAAATATATACCCCAAGTTGTGGTACATTTTGTATAAATGATTTTCTACTTTTATTTCCCTATCTTAAAGTTCGATAAAATGAAAATTATAGCTACTCTAAAATATACATAAGTAAATATTATTGAATAAAGTATTAAGAAAACACTTCTCATGTTTCACAAGATTTCAGCATCTGAATCAACCTTACGGCCATCATCAGACGTCAGCTATGCTCAACTAGTAACCATAGACGCGTTTCGCTCTTGTTAGAGCTCATCAGTATAACTGCCATCTCTTTGCAGAGACAATTCCCAACTGACCATGGCGAGATATTAATATCTCATAAAAGATAGTTGGCTTAGCCATCGAGCGGGCGCCAAGTTCAACATGTCTCATAAAATTGTTATTGGGCGAAGGGATGCTTTGTCACTCATAAGCTAATCCTTCTTTGTACCTTTGGTCACAATATGTTACCGTTGTTTTTAGTTTCAGTTGCAGTGATACAAACGACATTTTATTCATTCGGAGTTGGAGACAGACACATAGAATTTTAGAAATATACTCGTATGTATATTTTTTATTTCTAACTAAATTTTTATTTTGTTCATCTTTATAATACTTTGCAAATCAGACAGAATCAGCAAAATTTTCTGTCATAATGGGCTACTTGCGTACCTTTTTTATTTAATATTTTTGAAGAGCAGGTAAAAAATTGCTATCCGTATTTTTTCTTTTGACAAAATTTTTATTTATAAGCCAGAAAAAAAAATGAAATTTGATTATTTGAATTACCGCCATGTATGACGTAGAATTACGCCGCACCAATGAATGGCCGTAAAGCTATAGCGGTTGTTTGTACGGGTAATGTAGATCTGCTGTTTGACGTTTCAACAATAGTCACAGAAAATTTTCTTTCTTAATTTACTAAAAAACAAATAATTTTATTAAAATAAAATTTATATTTTTTTTATGTTTTTTACATAATACTACGTATATAGTGATAGAAATTTTATTTTCAGTACCACGCAAATAGCCCATTGCGAAATAGTGCAACCAGAGAACGAATAAAACCGATCAATCATGTTTGTATTTATTTTTTATTATTTTTAGTTTCGTACGCTATTTCTGCAAAAAAAAAACAAAAAAGTTGTCTGGCGCACTGTGTGTGCCGCGCGCATGGTCATGTTACGAATATTGGCGCGCCCGCTCGAGAGGAAAATGTACCCACATGTAGAGCTATCTATCGAAAAATTGTAAGCTGATTTCACATATGTCATAATATAAGTAAATAAATAAAATAAATAAATATGTCATCACGGCATATTACTCATTTCTGGATGTGCCAGTATCTACAACACATGTAGACATCGGTAATGATGACGATATATTTTACCGTGTGGGCGCTTACCAGGCGTCACCTCACGGGCACTCATAGCTGGTGTGGAGAGTGCACTACAGGGGTCACTTTTGTGCCATTTAAAATTGGAAATATTTGGCGCCTGTCGGAATCGAACCCGGTTCCCCCGGATTCGCGACCAGACACTTAGGCACGCGGCTACGGGACCCCATATAAGTAAATGTAGTATTTTTTTTAAATGCGAAGTCGCCAAATATAGTTGTGCGTGTTAAACGAATGCCAATCCAAATAACAATAACGAATGCTCAAAAATACACATTATTTATACACCTACTCGTTTCCATAGTCACAGTGGGACAGATAAAACGTATTTTATATATATATATATATATGTATATATATATATATATATATATATATATATATATATATATAAACTAGAAAAATATTGTTCGTAGGGTAATCGCTCAATAGCAGCTGTAGACACGTGTTTCGCTCTTATTAGAGCTCATCAGTACAGCATAGCTAGTTAATAGATGGACATTAACTAGAGATAGTAATTAGAAAACCGAAAAATTGTAACAGCACTAGTAAGCAGCCAAATACACATTTGTTGCTTCGGTCAGCATTTCCACGGATTTGTGGATAAATACAACGTCGCAGCGGCGGTAATTTATAACCACCCACCAGACCCGTTACTTGGACCCCAAGGTAAATAAACGATTTTCGTTTATTTACCTTGCTGTACTGATGAGCTCTAATAAGAGCGAAACACGTGTCTACAGCTGCTATTGAGCGATTACCCTACGAACAATATTTTTCTAGTTTTTATAATTTTCATTTTATATATATATGTAAAATTACTATGTCAAGGATTGCTAAGAATATCCGGTATGTTTAATATAATGCAAATCGTTTGTAGTATGTTAAAAGGGAGTAAGAATAATTGTTTGACTTTTCACTTTTGAAAAATAAAAAAATGGATTCTAAATATTGAATTACATCGAATATCACAGCCATTGAACATATTCAGGATTAGCTACAAATATATAATTTTAAAAAGTTTAATACGGGAGTTTAAATTTTGTGCCACCATTGAGATCTCGAAAAAATAATTAAGACTTCGACATCTAATGCGTTTTTGAGAGGTCATCTTAGATGAGCTTTAGTTTTGCCAAATACTTAGAAAATGGCGTCAAAATAATTATGCACTCTCCACACCAGCTATGAGTGCCCGTGCGCTTGCACCTGGTAAACGCCTACACGGTAAAACATATCATCAACATTACCGATGTCAACATGTACTGGGTAATACGTCGTGATGATATATTTTATTTTATATTTTATATTATGATCAAAATTGGAACACGCGTGAGCAAAATTTTTAATTTCTTCATATACTACTTCCGTTGAATGTTTGTTAATAGATTATTTTAATGTATGAACTTCATTAATTAATTACCCCTATTACTGCATGATTTTTAATACTAAACGATTTTGGTGGGTAATCTAGATACTACATACCATTGCTGAACAATTATTGTCCAAACTTATGTCAAATGTTACCAACCCAAAAATAATTTGTATGGAAAAAATTAGATTTTCCAATTAAATAAGATATATGTTGATAATAATTAATTGTGATCCTACATGAAGTTTATAAACATATAAATGGCCCTAATGGATCGAGGAGAATTTAAATAAACGGAGAAAGAAATAATGAAAAATTCAGACACCGCAGAGATTTGAACCCCGGACCACACTAGATATGTCAAGGTCCGGGGTTCAAATCCCTGTGGTATCATTGAATTTTTCATAATTTCTTTCTCCGTTTATTTAAATTCTCCTTGATCGTTTAGGGCTTTTTATATATTTATAAATAAGATACGATCACGGGAGAAATATTGTAACTAATAAGTGTGTTAATTCGGGTATTATGACGTCAACAATTATCATGCTTGCTACGCTAACGGATTAAAATATCTCAATCATTAATCGCCCTCATTAACATACTTGATAGATAACTGCACGAAAAAAAAAAAAAAACATCTAAATTGTAGTTAAATTAACTAAACAAATCTGTAATTTTCAGCCTACTAATAAAGTTGATTTAGTTAAATTTTCTAAATTTGTAGTAACAAATTATAGTAAAATTAAATACAAAATTAGATTAAATGACTATATTTACTATTAAACTAAATATAAATAAAGAAATTAACTAAATATGTATTTAAATTTTATATTTACTTGCCTAATTCATTAGATAAATCATCGAAAATTGTAGGACAAAAATAATGAAGCCAAAATATAGTAAAATTAAATAATATAAGTAATTAAAATACCTATTTGTATATTTAAATTAACGATATTTTACAAAATATTTATTATCAATTTCGAATTAGTTAAGATGCTAAATTAAGATTTGTAAATTATACTAAATTATTAGACATATTGCCTAATAAAATAATATCTAATGATAATTAGACAAAATTTCAAGTCTTTTTTTCTGTGTATTACGCTTACCTCATCATCGTAACGTTTACGTTTACACGGTACTTCGTCGTTTATGTCTTGCAGATCATTTATATCTTGTTTATATATTTCATCAACGTTCATATTTTCAAACTAGTAAAAAAAATTATGGAAAATAAGGAGTCTAATTTATTTTTTATATTCAGTTTTGTTATTACGTACCTCTTTTAATGTATTATTGTCCTCCATATTTCTGGGTGACTCATTGTTTTGTTGTGTAAACTAAAACCAAATTATTATTTTTACTTAGTTTCTGACTGCTATTGGACGAATTTATATATGTATGTATATACTCGTATTTTACCTGATTAGGTTCGTGTTTGAGATCCGTGGATACTTGATTTTGTGAATCTTGTTCATTACTGTTATTTCCAGGCTGTAATTTACATGTACAAATAAGTATAAATAATGTAATATATATATATATATAATATATACCTTCCCAAACAGCTTCTTTAAAAAATTCATTGTGATATGTATACTTCTTATTCACTTTATCTATTCACATTTTACAGACGTGTGAATGTGACAAAATATCAATATAAACTACGCATTTATCTGATACTTTATCTATGTTTTTAAATAGATTGATAAACCAATTGATATAGAGTTGATAAATATATACATGTTGAATAATACTATTCTCAAATAATTACCCTGAATAATAATGGCCATAGGCCTTAAGTATATCTTGTGGACTATATACACAACCAGCGAACACTCTTATCTATAGTACCAAAAAAATAAGATCCATAATGTATCGAAACTAGCTACGCCAAACGGAAATGGCGCTATGTGATAACATTTACTAGATAAGTAATGAACGCTTGGCTTTGTATCACAAATTAATTTTATTTTCTTTACTGCGACCTGCAAAATAATTACATACATGATACATGTACATGGCTCTATACGCTGTCTATACGAGATGACGTTGTTACAAGTGCTCTAAAAATATTTGGTTAATCGGCTACTTCGGGTCCCCAGAAATACAAAATCGATTGAACGGTTAACTGGTTTGACAAGCTGGATGGTTAATCGGTTAGCTGGTATAGCATGCTAGTTGTGTGCGCATTGGCTATATCCGATGAATGAAAACATATGTCATATGTATTATATAAAAAAATCTGATGTTGCCAACACAAAACCTCCCGCTATTTATTTTACATACATACCTACGTATTTACTAACGCTGCAAACTGTTCCAACTATTGCTTTATTTACAAATTTTTTTTAAATGTCTATTATTATTTTGAAGTGATTAGTTTTTTGACAGTGACATTTACTGTCAGTTACATTCATTTGAAATATGAACTGTGTAACAAAGGAATTGTGTTTATCTTAGGCTTCGGGACTTATAAAAAAATATTTTTAAATTTATCTGTAAAATATATAGAAGAAGTATTAATGTATTCCCGTAGAAAATTCAATAATCTTTAATTTTCATAATAACATAAAATGCGAAAAAATGGCATTTAATGGTATTTAAAAACCATTATGAGATTCAGATAAAGTGTCATTTCCGGTTATCCGATTTACACCAAAATCTAATAGCTTCTTTTCATATTAGAATAAGGTAGAAATAGAAGGATTCAGAATTTTCTGAATGACAGTATTTGAGGTAGAGCGAAGACAAAATCCATACACATACACACACGCACAAACACACACACACACGCACGCACGCACTCACATACAGACATCATCGTGAAAATGTTAAAATTGGATTCTAGGGACTTTAAAACTTGGTCATTAAAATCTCGATATGTGATTTTTAGCACGATCCCTATACCTTCCTTACCAAGAGTAGCGGGAGGTAAAAATATAACCGAGCAACGTGCCTAATAGTATCATCTTCTATATATAAAATCAATGGTCATACTGAAGATTTAAAAATTTTATTTTATTTTTTTGCATTAAATAAATAATTTAAATTCGTGAAACGAAAAATGCGTCAATAATAAATAGTTTTCTTTGTAAAAATGTACAAGACCAGAATGTGTAAAATTACAACAAAACATGGTTAAATATAACAAATTTGTCGATTTTATTTGATAACTAGTTTTGCATTCTGCCCAGTCAAAGAGCAGAATTTATATCCCTTCCTAAACCAATGCTAGAAAAGTGAACTAGAAAGGGAATATAAATTAAAAAAATCAGATGTTACCAACACAAAATCTCCCGCTATTTAATTTTTATTAATTTAAATACCTACGTATTTACTAATGCTGCAAACTATATTGTTTCATTGCATATAACTATTGCTTTATTTACTGTTTTCTTTTTAAAATGTCACCATTATTAATTTGAAGTAATCCGTTTTTTGACAGTGATATTTACCTATCAGTTACATCCATTTCAAATATGAACTGTGTAACAAAGGAACCAGCCATTATTGTTCAATGAGCTTCAGTGGAGCGTACGCTGATAGGTAGTGTATGCGAGTTCCAGTTAGTATATATTTCAGTGTACACGCTCCTCTGTCGCAAGCCGATAAGTTTATTGTTTTCTCAGGCCTTATCGCTCAGCAAGAGGGCGTAGTTCTGTTTTAGTGAAGATAAAGTGACAGTGTCATAGTGAGAATGGAGTAAACAATAGTGATTAAGAGTGTGGTGTCGATTTTAAAAAAACGCGAAACTGAAAAATTGACTGATAGTGCTGAAGGTCACAGTGCGCGCGTCGCCGTTTGCAGTGAGCTGAGTAACATAGTGAGCGGCACACGCGTAAAACTAGTATAATCAGTGTTGCCAATTAGGTATAGCAACAATTATAATCCCTGTGGGTAAATCTGGCCATCAATGAGCAACAAAAGAAATAGAGAAATGGACACAAGTATTGAAGAGGAACAATCTGACATTAGGAAAATCATAAAAGTATTAAGAAGCCTGGAGTTTCGACCAAAAAAACTAGACGATACGGATATGGACGATACGGATATGGACGAATTTAAAAAGTTAAATGGAACCATGCTAATTTGGGATGAACTGAAAACAAACACCAACGAAATTAAAGCACTTAAGAGAAGAATTGAAGATAAAAAAAGAAAAATGGCACAAGGAAAGGAAAGTAGGTACTGTTGAACAAAGTAGAAAAACTGGAAGCACAAATGGAAAACCAAGAAAAACAGGCAAGGAAAAATAATATAATATTGAAGGGAAGCGATATAAAAGAGGATAAAAATTCGATACAAGAATTTTTCAAGCAGACTACTAAACAAAAACCGAAACAGAAAATTATACTAGTTCAAATGGAAAACTGGGCAGAGAAACTTGAAATCATGAAAAGGAAAAAAGAACTAGCAGCAAAAAAAAAAACCGTAAAATATATTGAAAAGGATCTAACAAAGAGAGAAAGAGAAATCCATGCAACTCATAGAAAAGTAGCTACAGCCCAACGAAAAAAAAAAAAAGTAAAAGTGAGATATAGAAAGTTAACCATCGAAGGAGATGAATACGTATGGGATGAAGTGGAACAGGGCGTCGTAAAAAACGACCCAGAGCCAAAAAAACTACCCATATCCAAAAAACTAAAGAATAATAATGACTGTAAGCAATGGAGACCAAAAAATGATATAAAAAGAATACGAATAATGGTACTGAAACAAAAACTATCAGTTTTATTGATGAACGACTCTAGATAAGAGTTCATTTTCACCCCTAACATTTCAAAAACTATCAGATTAGGAACTTGGAATATACGCTGTATTACAGACAAAGAGTATGAATTATTTGATGAACTGACCAAAATGAAAGTAGGTATAAGAACAGAAACGAAAAGGAAAGGAACGGGACTTAAACAATTAACAGCAGATTACTGGATATACTGGTGAGGGGTGCAAGATATAGAGCGGGCAGCAGGAGAAGTAGGTATAGTAGTTCAAAACAATGTATAAATCACAATGATTAATGAAAAGTATATTAGTGAAAGATTAATAACAATAGATTGGACAGCAGGAAAAGAAGATCAGTACACATTAATATTAGCATATGGACATAACGAAGATGACAAGAGGAAAATAAAGACATATTCCATGAAGAACTTCAAACAATCATAAATAGAACAAATAAAGATACAATAATAATGGGAGACCTGAACGGAAGAGTGGGTAGAAACAATCTAGGGATAGAAAGAATACTGGGAACAGAAGGTGAAGTAACTTTAAACAACAATGGAAAGAGAATAATCAATGTATGTATAGAAAACAACTTGGCTATATCGAATACTTTCTTCAAACATAAAGACATACACGAGAAACGAAACCTCTATAACAGATTACTTTTTAATAAGGACACGGTAAATAAAAACTTTGTTGTGATTACCAAAAATTAGTTCCAGTAGCAAATTTTTTTGTCAATATAGGACCAGCAAATATATTTGTTACAGTTACCAAGGTAAATTTGCTGGTAAAAAATTGTTGTGGCAACAAATACAGTTTCGTTATATATAACAAAAGATGTTTGTTATGCGAACAAATAAAATAAGTTATCATTAAGAAGTATTAATAAGTTATGCGAACAAATAAATTAAGTTACCATTAAGAAATATAAATTTGTTATGCGAACAAATAAAATACCTTCCATTAATAACTATAAATTTATTTTAGAAACTAATTATTTTTTGTTAGATATACAAATGCATTGATGGGTAGTAAGGTTAAAATTAAATACATTCGTATTATATTAATTTTATTTATTTATAATTATAATCTATATACATGTAACAAATATTATATAAAAAGTAACATATGAATGACACAATAGTAACTTAAATTATATAGATTTATGAGTAATCGATGCATACCTTCAAATTTCTCAATAAGACACTAATTGCCATTGTTTTAAAATATCTTTTACAAAATCATCCATTTTTATTGACGGGCAAAAGAAGCAAGCACTTTTAAAACACAATTTTCGACAGGCTAAACTTAACTGGGCAAACAAATGCGACACGACATAGAATAGTAGTGAATTATGCTGTATACCATGGAATACCCTGTCTACACAAAAGTTTTAGTTACCTGTACAAAGTATATGGCGGGAAAAGAAATCATTTGTAATCTTTACAAAATATAATATGTCACAGGAAAAAAAAAATAAAATTTGTCAAAGTAACAGATGAAATATTTTTAATTGTTGCAAAATGATTTTGTATTCGGTACAAAGTAACAAAATGACTGCTTAGTACTACTAATAATAATTGCTACCATGACTAATATTTTGCAGCAAATAATACTTTTTATATACAACAAAAATTGTTTAGTTTTGGAAACTTAAAATACAAAGTTCTTCGTATACACGACAAAAACTTATTGTTGAAATAACAAAAAAAAATACAGCTAACTAAATTTTGTTCGGAATAACAATGTATTTTTTTACCGTGTAGGAATAAATTAACACAAGTAAAAGACGTACGAGTATATAGAGGAGCAGAGACCGGTAGCGATTACCACTTGGTCATTATGAATATGAAGTTAAAAGTACTAAGAAGACATGAAAAAAGAAAAACCATAAACCAGGAAAAAATAAAGTCATGACTCGAAGACATAAAAGCAAAATACAGGAATTTGGTTGAAGAAAAACTGTCCGAGTTTAAAGAAATAGAAAACATAAACGACATGTGGGGTAAATCTAAATCAAGTATACTTGAAGCTGTAAAGGAAACGTGCGGGACTTCAAAACTAAGTACAGTAATAAATACATAAAAAGAACTCCATGGTGGACAACTGATATTAAAAACAAAATAAAAATGAAAAAAAAGCGTGGAAAAAATACATGACAAAAAGACTACGAAAAACTACGCAAAATACAAAACGTTAAGAATAGCAGTTAAAAAACAAATTAAAGAAGCATAAGATTTGGAATGGTTTAAATTTGAACATAATCTAAGTGAAGCATACGCCAAAAATCAAAAACTATTCTTTGGAGCAATTAAAAATATGCGTAAAGAGAAAGAGAACGTTTTATTTAACATAAAAGATAAGAAAGGAAACATATTAAATGGCGAAATTCAGATTATGGATAGATGGCGAGAATACTTCAAAGAACTAATGGAAGAAGAAACAAATATAGTACAACGACCACTAGAAGAGAAAACACAGGATAGGGAAAAGGTAGCGCAACAGGATCAGAAAGATACCCTTATATCAGAGGAAGAGTTCTTAAAGGCACTAAGAAAAATCAAAGGAGGAAAAGCACAAGGGCACGACAATATAACTGCTGAAATGTTAAAAAGTATGGGCAAAAAAGGACAAGATTGCTTAATAGAATTGTTTAACGCAACAGAAAAACTGGGAGTTCCAGCAGATTGGCAAACTGGAATAATCTCACCAATCTTTAAAAAGGGGTATAGTAAAGAGTGCAAGAATTATAGGAGCATCACACTTCTAAGTGTCGCAGGTAAACTTTTCGCCAGAATAATGGAGAATAAAGTCAGAGAACAAGTGGAAGACACCATTGAAGACACACAAAGTGGTTTCAGACCGAACAGGGGAATTCAAGACTATATATTCACCCTTAGACAAATAATTGAAAAAGAAAAACAAATAGGTAAGAAAATACATTTAGGCTTTATAGATTTGGAAAAAGCTTTTGAACAGTAATAACGTAAAAGGTATGGCAATGTCTTGAATTACGATGGGTTCAACGAGAGACCATAAACAGCATAAAAAACCTACACGGTAAATAAAAACTTTGTTGTGATTACTAAAAATAAGTTCCAGTAGCAATTTTTTTTTGTCAATATAGGACCAGCAAATATATTTGTTACAATTACCAAGGTAAATTTGCTGGTAAAAAATTGTTGTGGCAACAAATACAGTTTTGTTATATATAACAAAAGATATTTGTTATACGAACAAATGAAATAAGTTACCATTAATAACTATAAATTTGTTTTAGAAACTAATTAATTTTGATTGATATATAGAATGAGGTAGTAAGGTAAAAATTAAATACATGCGTATTATATTATTTTTATTTATTTATAATTATAATCTATATACATGTAACAAATATTATATAAAAAAATAAGATATGAAACAATAGTCACTTAAATTATATAGATTTATCAGTAATCTATACATACCTTCAAATTTCTCAATAATACACTCTAATTGCCTTTGTTTTAAAATATCTTTTACAAAATCATCCATTTTCATTGACGGGCACAAGAAACAAGCACTTTTAAAACACAATTTTCGACAGGCTAAACTTAACTGCGCAAGCAAATGCGACACGACGAGTAAGTACACGGACAGTGAATTATGCTGTGTACTAGGGAATACCCTGTCTACACAAAAGTTTTAGTTACCTGTACAAAGTATATGGCGGGAAAAGAAATAATTTGTAATCTTTACAAAATGTAATGTCACAGGAAAAAAAAATTTGTCCCAGTAACAGATGAAATATTTTTAATTGTTGCAAAATGAATTTGTAATCGGAACAAAGTAACAAAATGACTGCTTAGTACTACTAATAATAATTGCTGCCATGACTAATATTTTGCAGCAAATAATACTTTTTATATACAACAAAAATTGTTTAGTTTTGGAAACTTAAAATACATAGTTCTTCGTATACACGGCAAAATCTCATTGTTGAAATAACAAAAAAAAAAAAAAATGCAGCTAACTGAATTTTGTCCAGAATATCAATGTAATTTTTTACCGTGTATATACGAACAATAAAAACTATTATTAAAATATCTTTCAGAACTCATATTATTAATAAAAACTATGTCCGAATTAAGAAAAACAAGTCCACAATGTTCAGCTCAGATGCCGGTATAAGACAAGGATATATTCTCAGCCCCCTTCTCTTTATCATTTAGAGAAAGATACGGGAATATGAAACTCATAAAAATCTCTGAATTAAGTTATGCCGATGATATGATCATGATTACATATTCAGAAAATAACCTACAGTATAATTTAAACATTCTTAATGAAGAATTCAAGAGGTGGAACCAGGGGCGCCGAGAGGTAGACCGGGGTCCGGGGCATAACATTTTATGGGGCCCGTTCTATTTATAGGTAGATGCGAAGAAAAAATAAAAGAATATTTATAGGATTAAATATAACATTCTGAAAACTAAAAGTATTAATAAAAAATTATATCTCATGAAATATCAAAATTAGGACTTTGTTTTTAGAACTTTGCGCATAGCAGCTACAATGTTTAATGTTTTTACCAGAAGGTAGTTTAATAAAATTCGTTTTTAGTTGCAACAATGGACTCATGCAATTATGTCATATGATATAATACAAAGTGACATAAATGTTTTAAAGAATAAAAATTAAAATAAAATAATTGGCCATTTGAGAAAAAATAAGCCTAGTTCCGCGGCCCCTTAATATTACGGGGCCCCGCGGATTTTGCCCTCCTGCCTTCTCTCTCATCGGGCCTGGGTGGAACATGAAAATAAATATAGAGAAAAAGAAAACAATGACAGTAAATGGAAAAGGAAAACCCCAGAACATAAAAATAGAAAACTCAAAAACAGAACTAGTAAAGACATTTAAATATCTAGGAGTAAGTATCAGCGAAGTAGGTCATATTATGGAACAGGAAATAAATGAAAGAATAAACAAAGGGGGATGACTTTTTAATGCTTTACAACAAAAATTGTTGGCTAGGAAGGAAGTTCCAAAAGAAACTAAATTAGAAGTTTATAAAAAAGTAGTAATCCCTGTTATTACCTATGGATGCGAATCATGGTCCACCATTGAAAGGCAGCAAAGTAAACTAAGAAGTATAGAGATGTAATATTTCAGAAAAATAGAGGGGAAGAGTAAACTGGAAAAAAATAGAAACGAAGTATATAGACAAAAATTGAACACAAAACCACTAAAAGAAACACTAGAAGAAGGTCAACTTGGATGGAGAGGACACATACAAGGAATGGACAACGCAAGATTAACAAAATGTGTGTACGAAGCGAAATTCCTGTGTAAAAAGAAAAGAGGAAGGCCAATAAAAACATGGGAAGAAGAAGTACGGGCGGCTGCAGAAAATAGAGGTGCGTCGTGGCAAGACTACAAGGCAAAGATGAAATATTGGAAAAAAAAGTCGAGAAACTGAAACCCGAAAATGACACCGACACCTGTGGCGGTTCAGTAGTTTAAATCAAGTAGAACGCCACGTTACTACCCAACCATAACAAAAATGTTTATTATTATAATATATTCTATTTTTTATTGATCTATATATGTCATAATTTACAGTTCAACATACTATTATTTATTTTATTTATTTACTCTATTATATTTAAATAGTAAGCATAAACGTAAAGCTTACATTGGTGTGTGTAGCGGCTGATAACGCTACAATTGGTGACCCCGAAATTAAAAGAACATTCAAGACGACAAGTTTTGTAAAAGTTCCTGCCCCAAGAACCAATGCATGCATAACGCACACTACTAGTGAAATCTGGAGGTAGTTCAGCGAGTACGATTGCTGCAGCTATGCCCGTCAGTCCTATCACCGTTTCCTCACCACCTGCTCCAAACCCGATTCGTCACTTCCTCCAGCAAATCGCCCGGACACCCCCAGAAAAGGAAGTCAACAAAGAAACCAACCGCAAGTACAGTTCCTACAGGCTTAAACCACTTAAACATTACGGGTGGTAGTATGAACAACTAATTAAGGGTGATTAACTAGGAGATGACTAGCAGTGTTTTAGTGCTGTCAATCGTTTATGGATAATTTTAGAGAAAAATATTTCAAATAAAAGTTGCGTACAATTAATTTTTCTATAACTGCTATTTGAAGTATTTTTCTCTAAAATTATCCATAAACGATTGACAGCACTAAAACACTGCTAGTCATCTCCTAGCTAATCACCCTTAATCACTTGTTCATACTACCACCCTACATCACCATACATACTGTCAATCACTACACGACAAACACAACTTAATTTATTTTCTGGCATCTTCTCTACCTTTGTGAAAACAGCAACGGCAACGGTCAAAAGAGTGCAGCAACGAGTAAATGAAAGCGCACCGTTGCACAAAGTAGTGCGCAATTTATTTCATAGTTATTGTTTTTCGTTTCATTATGAATTTTTAAGTTCAATTTATTATTATAATCTTGTAGTTATTCCTTTATATTAAACTGAGTTTCAAGTTCATTTTGATCATATTACATTAATGTTATTGTTTTTCGTTTCTTTATGAAATAAGGTTAAGTTCAATTTATTATAATATAGTAATTCCTGTTTCAAGTTCATTTTAATCATATTATTTTATATAGTTGTTTTTCGTATTTAGATGCGTTTTAGTGCACTGATTCCAAATTTTGAAACCGCAGGTCGATATCTCGTTTGGTTCTCGAGATATTTAGATTCAAAGTTTTGCTCAAAACTGCCCATTTTTGGGTAATAACCCAAAAATTCGAGATATAAATTTGGCGACAACACCATTCGATTCTACGGGCAAAATTACATAAGTACACCAATTTTCAGAATTTTTGAACACCGCATAAAATTTCTAAAGCAAAATAACTGAAAATGGCCAAAGCTCGCAACAATCTAAGGTGTACCCCTTACGACTTTTTCAGATTTTGGCCATTTTCAGGGGTTTTCAAGCTTTTATTAATAAAATATTAACCGGTTATACAAAAATTATGAAAATTGCTATACTTATGTATTTTTGTCTGTAGAATCGAATGGTGTTGTCGCCAAATTCATATCTCGGCTCATTTTTGGGTTATTACCAAAAAATGGGCAGTTTTAAGCAAAACTTTAAATGTAAATATCTCGAAAATGAATCCAGATATCGACCTGCGGTTTCAAAATTTGGAATCAGCGCATTGAGATACATAAAAATTAGATTTTTAAAAATTTTGAAGTCTTTATCTAAATGTGGACTGTATTGACTTTTGGGGCAATAATTCAAAAATTGGTAGAGATATAAACAGGATAGTAATATTATTTGATTATAAAGAAAATGTTACGTAAGTGTACGCATTTTTAGAGTATTTGAACAACAATACCTTCCTTGCCTAAAGGTGACGTAAGGTAAAAAACCTATCGGAATTTAAAACTAACGAGAATCCAAGAATGATTAAATTATATGGTAAATTTCCGTGCCTTCACTATCGCAAATTTATGTATCATTTCTTCCTGACTTGATTATTTCGCAATGGCATGTTCAATAAATTACATGAAACTAACTTTGAGGGGCTCCAAAATTTTATAATACAGGACAGGTATATATTCCATACATTGATTTTTTTTGTTAATTTATATATATGTCTTTAGTTTTTGTATTTTTTGGGCGCCCCAAAAAGCTAGGCGCCCTAAGCCAGTGCCTAAGTGGATCACGCCTTAAGCCGCCACTGATAATATTATAGTAATTACTGTTTATATTGAACTAAGTTTCAAGTTCATTTTGATCATTTTACTTTAAAGTTATTGTTTTTGATTTCTGTATGCACTAAGTTAAGTTCAATTCATTACTTTATAGATATTATTATTTCATTGAGAACTAAACTTTTCGCGTATTTCTTTTTATATTAATATAAAGTTCTTATTTTTTTATTTAGCTTTGAACTAAGTTGAGTTTAGCTTATTCTTATTGTTTTTCTTTTCTTTAAAAGGAACGTGAAAATGGCGAAACAAGGAAAATTACTGATTTTAGCTAATTTTTTGAAAATGAATGCTTCTAATCACTCCGTGGAATATTTTAAGAAGCTAAGTATTGTGACGACATCCCTGCTCTGGCGCCAATTTGTGACGACACTGCTCTGGCGCCGCTTTGTAACGTCATTGTTCGTTCGCCAAATTGTGACGTCATCGTTCGGTCGCCAAATTGTGACGTCATCATCATCCTTCATCGCTGCTGTTTGGGTTGATTCTTGCTCGGGCGCCATCTTGTATCTCCGTGGAACTGAGAGAAGGATAAGGAAAGTTTGCGGATAGCTAGTCGTGTAGGCCAGTATTCTTAGGGTATTTTTGAGCAGTGAAAAATGCAGTACACTAAACTATGTTTATTTACACACTATGTACAATTTAATAAATGAATGCGGAACTGTGACTAATGTTATTCAAACTACTGAGAATTTTATTATCAAGTCAAACTGGATATATCAACTTTGTGAACTTAGTACGCGAAGTATTATTTATATTCTTGACCAACTTGAAATAATATTTCCTCTGAGAACTTGTACGTGAAATCTTTACTCCGTGAAACTTGGTACGTGAAATATTAACTCTGAGAAACTTAGTACGTGAAATATTCTTACTCTGAAGACAAACGTGAAGTAATATTTACTCTGTGGAACTTTGACTTTGTCGACCAGCGACAATCGGTGACTGAATTCTACAGAACAGCTGTAGAAGATCTGGACTCTGCCTTCTGGGGCTGGTACTGGAACTTTATTCCATAGAACGGCTATGGAACTCCTGGTTCTGGCTAGAACGGCTAGCCAGAAGACAGAATGAATTCTAGGGCTGCTGCGTCCTTTATAGCCGGATTTTGGTAATTCTCGTTCAAACGCGCGCGGTTTATGTGGAAGGGCTTTATTCGTATCTGATTGGCCGAGTGGGAGAACAGACTCGGCTTGCTATTGGTCGTTAGACTTGGCTCTTAAAATATTTCTAGAAAATTCTATACTCAAGAGAAAATGCAAAAATACAGTTTTTCTTGCTTGAAACTAACAGGTAAAATATTTACAATAATATTTTAATAAAGTAGAAATTAACAAACATCTCAAGTTCTAGTTTATTCCGCCTGGATTTGGCGCTGCGGTCTTGACAGATCTGGATTACGTGCTCTAGTTGTGAAATCGAGGTGAACTGTTGCTTTTGAAGTTGGCGTACGATGTACAGAGTGAAATGCTGGCCACGAAAAACCCCGGAAAGATAGTGGCAGGCTGGAAACTAGAGGATTTTCCGTTGGCCGTTACCGCGTGCTCACCATGTGCTACAGGTAAGGTTAAAAGCATGTTAAGAGCAATTTTAAACTGTCGAATTCTGTTTTTGTGTCACAGCTGTCTCTGGTAATCGTTCACACGCTGTGATGCTGCCCCGAAGTGGATGGTGAAGTTCCATGGAAAATACCGCGTGCTAACCATGTGCTGAATGTGAGGTTATGGACATTGAACAGCCAGTTTGGACTGCAGAATCCTGTTCTTGTGCTACAGCGGCTTCTGGACAACGATTACATGTTACTCTGCAGCCCCACCGTGGCCGGTGATGTTCTCTGGACGATGACGTGTTGGAATTTCATGGCGAAACAATGTGACTTCGTTACAGTATTATGAAATGCAACAGAATATCGTGTATTATTATTATTATTTTTCAAATCTTTAATATTGTTTTTTTACACGTATACAAAAACAAAACACATAGGCAGACCTCATATGAAGCGATTAGAATAGTGTCGATGATATTTTGCAGGCCTTTTCAAGGGTGTCATAAATTACTACGGGCGTCTCGTGTCAATACAATGTCTGGGACAATCCCAACGTAAAGGGTATCGCCAGGGTAGGCATTTGGTTAGCGTGGGAATGTTTACAGCTCGAATGCATATAAGAATTTACCGTAATATTTAGCATGTTTGAAAATTAATAAATATCTAACATAATTGACTAACATTAACTAATTTATTTATAACAATAACAGCACGAGAAATAATGTAGGAGTATATTATTAACTAAATATTCTCTTAGAATAAAAGAGTAGGTAAAGAACTCAACGATAAACAAAATAAATAAAGAAATGTTTTACAGGCGCATTACGGATGTAGGTAAACATTTTGTATTTGCTTAAACATTGTCATACTGTATGAATATCAACAATTTAGGTAAACCGAGAATAAGATGAATATTAAAAGAAGAGGGAGTTAAAACCAATGCTACAGCAGTCCATCTCTGTTCCACGCATCATGCCGAGGTTTAAAGGCATCTCTGTCTAAGTAGGGGTAAAATTCACCACTACCTCGTGGCATCATTGTCTTTTACTCAAAGTACAGATGTTTATGTCTTTGTCTAATATATAGGGCATATGTGACTTTTTGAATGCACCTAATTAGCAAATCAACAGGCGAGAAATCCTTCCACAACCCTGCACAGGAGACCCAAGGTGGCTAGGTGGTATGAGTACGGACGAATCGGGATCAACAATTATAAGCTGTCTCCGTCCAACACATAATCTTCATATGCAGAAACTACCCTACTACGTCAGGGCATCAGCAAATGAGATGCGAAGTATTAAGATGATTTCTTAGAAAGTTTTGTCTGTTGCAGTTTCACCTATGGATATCTAATCTATCATTTCCACCACCCATTTCTAGGGGTGGCGCTTGTGTGTTTAAAATTGGGTGCCCAGCACTCGGAAAGGCATCTTGGTTTCGACCAGGATCACTCTCTGGTATTAATACTAGTGTATATATAAATATATTACCAGAGAGTTGCTCAGCCTCTATGGTCCATAGAGGCTGATATTAATTAATACCTGCAGGCTTTGGCATTGGTGGTATACATTATTAATGCTGTCACCTTCATCAAATACATATTATTACGGTTAGTAAGTAGCGAGATGACAGGCGTACACGTCCACACATTGGTTCAGCTGCAATGTCAACAACGTTATTTACTCCCCGTAATATCAATAAACGGTCAGTAAGGGCGAGATAACAGGTGTGCACGTCCCTTTATTGGGTTCAGCTGCAATTTCCAACAACGCTCATTGCTCCCCGTAATATCAATAAACGGTCAGTAAGGGCGAGATAACAGGTGTGCAAGTTATATATATATATATATATATATATATATATATATATATATATATATATATATATATCAATATTCAATAGATAAGATGATTTCATTCTTATAAACATATAACAATAGAACATCTGGCGATGATTCTATTCCTTTGTTCTGTCATAAATTATAAACAAAACAGTATATAAACCAAAGATGTGTGAGTAACAAATCAGTTCTAATTCCAATTCTAAGTTCTCAAGTCAAGTTCTTGTATAGCTGATATCAAATAAATAATTTTTTTTAAAATAATAGTTTAAAATCCTATTATTTAATTGGCGCAGTCGGTAGGATCCGTAAACAGTGTCCTTTTGGTCGAAAACTCGTGAAAAGAGTTCAATTCGTTAAAACCAAGCATTGGTTTGTTTCTACAATTTATTACGGTCCGCAAACAACGAGAACCTACAGAGCCGCTATACGCAGTGCCCAGGTCCTTCCATCAGCACAAGAATCTATAGAAGCCGCTATACGCAGTGCCCAGATTCACATTACAAGCGAGAACGAGAACTCCGTACCACAGAGCCCGCAGAGCGAGTGCCAGGTCCGTCAACCCATCAACTCACAGTGCCCGTACGTCGAGAGCCAGAGTCAACTCACAGTACCCGTACATCGAGAGCCAGAGTCAACCGCTACACAGTGCCCGTAAACCGAGAGCCAGTAGTCAACTTCTACAGTGCCCGTATATCGAGAGCCAGTAATCAGCAAATGAAGATTGCAACTCTATTATTAAGCATAATTCAATTGTAAGTCAATTAAAATACAAATACTATTTTTATTAACATAATTAGTTAATAATATTTTAAATATATTAAATATTCAATCTGAATAATAAAATTCGTATCACAATGGCTGATAGAATTCATAAAATAAACTTTGCTTTAAACTCGGTTCCAACTTATAATGGAGACCCTAATAAACTCAGTATATAAACGCTGTTAATACAGTTCAAAACCTTTTTGGTGCATTTAATCCACCATTTGATGATTTCGATAAATCAGTAGCATTTCTACATATTCGTAGTAAAATAGTAGATAAAGCCTTGGATAGTATCAAGGATAGTGATTTCCAAACATGGAGCGAATTAAAAGATCACTCAACAAATAATTTTAAAGATAAGACAAATTCTGTCACAATATTGAACGACATATTAAAAATCCAAAATATTAAGAACCCGTATAAACTATTAGAAATTACAAAAGAAAAGTTTCTTACATTTAAATCACGTTTGAGTATTGAAGAAAATAATATCGACAAAAAAGCAACAATTAACCAATTTTCGGGAAAATTAATTGTAAATAATTTCATAGCAACAATTAGTGACCCATATAGAAATAATCTTGCTACCAGAAACCCCGGTAGTATTGCAGAAATTAAACGACTATTACAAAATGATTTCCAATATTTGAAAAATAATAATTTACAAACTGTAAAACAATTAACTAATATTCCACCACAAAAATTTCCTGGAAATAATTTTCCAACAGGTCCAATTACTGTAAGACCTAATAATACAAATAATCCAAACAATCAAAAATTCGCTCCTCGACAACAAATTAAAAACGCTCAAAGTATGAAACCTACTCCAATGTCTTTACAAACTAGACAGACATTCCACCAAAAACCAACATCTTCTAGACCCAATAATTATTTTATAAATCAAAATAAACAATTTGGAACACACCAACCAAATTACATTGCCGAAGAAATTCATAACACCGAAACCCTTGACACAAATGAAACTCAAGATTCCAATGAAGAAGAGTACATTTTCCCATTTAATGAGAGTTATGAAAACAATGACGATATATATGACCAGAATTCTTTTTTAAACATACCTCCAGATATCCACGAGAAATCTTAAACATTTTTCAAAATTCACGTTTACCATTTTTAAGAATAAAAGATTATTTAATGTTAATAGATACCGGATCAACAATAAATTTAATTAGTAAAAAATATGTTTATAACAATTTGCATAAATTTAAAATTCATAAAGAAAAATTCAATTTCACAATAGCAAGTGGAGAACATAATGGCGATGAGTATGTAATTCTAAATTTTGAAGGAAAAGATTTGAAATTCTAATTACATGATTTCCACAGACAGTTTAATTTACTTTTAAGTTTACCTACCATGATTGATATGAAAGTTATTATCGATTTTGAAAAAAATATAATTACTATTCAAAATAAAAAATACAAAATTCAATATTTCAATTATCAAAATTCAATTAATAACATGGAGGATATCAAAATTAGAGCCGATCATTTAAACCAAGAAGAGAAAAAAGAATTATCTAAACTAATTAAAGAATACGAAAGTATTTTCCCAAAAGAAAAAGACATGCTATCACATACAGATGCGATACAACATAAAATTATTACTAAAGACGATACTCCAATATACACTAAATCATATAGATACCCAGAAGTCTACAAAGAGGATATTAACAATCAAATTGAAAAATTATTAACCAAAAATATTATACGTGAAAGTCATTCACCTTGGTCCTCTCCTGTGTGGATGGTCCCTAAAAAATTAGATGCTTCAGGTAAAAGGAAATTCAGAATGGTTATTGACTACAGGAAATTCAATGCAAAGACTGTAGACGATAAGTTTCCCATTCCAAACATTACAGACGTTTTAGACAAACTAGGTAAAAACATGTACTATACTACACTAGACTTAACTTCCGGATTTCACCAAATTCAAATGCATCCCGATTCTATTCCTAAAACAGCTTTCAATACAGATAAAGGTCATTTTGAATTCACTAGAATGCCCTTTGGACTCAAAAATGCTCCAGCTACTTTCCAGAGACTAATGAATTACCTATTAAAAGGTTATATCAATAAAATCTGTCTCGTATATTTAGACGATATTATAATACTTGGTACATCATTACAAGAACATTGTGAAAATATTAGAAAAGTCTTTTCAAGATTAAAACAGTATAATTTAAAAATTCAACTTGACAAATCAGAATTTATGAGAAAAGAAGTAGCATATCTCGGACATATTGTTTCAAAAGAAGGAGTTAAACCAAATCCCGCAAAAATAGATGCAGTTAAAAATTTCCCTATCCCAAAGACGCAAAAAGAAATTAAACAATACCTTGGACTTTTAGGTTACTACCGGAAATTTATCCCAAATTTTGCTAAATTGACAAAGCCCATGACTACATGTCTTAAAAAAGGAAAAACAATAAATATAGAAAATAAAGAATACAGACAAAGTTTTGAAGATAGTAAAAACTTACTTATTAACGCACCCATATTACAATATCCCGATTTTGACAAACAATTTATAGTAACAACTGATGCCAATAATTTTGCAATTGGTGCTGTATTAAGCCAAAATGTAAACGGAAAAGATATACCCATAGCATATGCATACCGAACACTTAATGACCATGAAATCAATTATAGCACTACAGAAAAAGAACTTCTTGAAATAGTTTGGTCAGTAAAATATTACAGACCATACCTTTATGGCACAAAATTCAAACCGATCATCGACCTTTAACATGGCTAATGAGTTTAAAAGACCCAAACTCAAAATTAATGAGATAGCTTATTAAATTAGACGAATACACATACGAAATAGAATACAAAAAAGGAACTTTAAATTCAAACGCAGACGCACTTTCGAGAATCAGACCTAAATTTCAAATTATTAAAACTAATGATAACATTTTCGAAAAACCCCAAAATTTAGTACATTGTATTTCAAAAGATTATAAATTAGGAAAAGGATTTGCCAAACAAATTGACAATCATTTTAATAGTAAAAATTATTTGATGAATAAGAATAATAAAAATCAAAATTTAATATTTCAACCTATTCATGGAAATAAATACAAAATATTCCATCTTGTAACTAAGCCAGAATATTTTAATAAACCAACATTAAACGACATAGAAGAATGTTTAATTAAATTAAAAGATTATTTAGTACAAAATGATATATTCGAAATTCACATGCCAAAAATTTGTTCAGGTTTAGATAAACAACCATTTCAAAAAATTGAAAATTTATTAAACAAAATTTTTAAAGAAACGCATATCAAAATTGTAATTCATGAATTATTAGAAGAAAAAATAAATATGGACGACGAAATAGAGAGTATAATTGCAAATATTGATGACGAAGATTTAGACACAGTACATTCCGCAGATGAAAATGAAATTAATGGCATAACCTATAAAGATAGTTGTATCAATGTAGGAAAAAATCAAATTATTATTCAAAAACATAATAAAGAAACAAATTGTCAATTAATAAGACTTTTTGGTAATAAACAAAGATTAATTATTAAATTACAGGAAACAAATTTGGAAAATATTAAAAAAATGCTTAGTGCCCAATGTAAACTATTACTGTTTAATCGATAAAGAATTAATAAATTCAATAAATATTGTCCTACAAAATAATTTTAGTAAAGATACATACAAATTAATACAATGCGAAGAAGTACTAGAAGACATACCAAACATTGAAGAACAATTAGAGACAATTCAAAATTATCATTTAGGTAAAACTAATCATAGAGGAATTATGGAAACATATCAAAAATTAAAACGTAAATATTATTGGCCTAATATGTTTATAGATATACAGAAATACATTAATAATTGCGACATATGTCAACAAAACAAGTACGAAAGAAACCCGTATCAAATACCTGATAATCTTACACAAAACCCAAAATTTCCTTTTGATATATTACATATAGATACATTGACTTTAGAAAACAAAAAATATCTAACACTAATAGACGCTTTTTCCAAATTCGCGCAATTAATATATTTAAAATCACTTTCTGCCACAGATATTACAGATGCACTTATAAAATATTTCTCTCAATATCAAGTCCCTAACGAAATAATATTTGATAGTGGAACTGAATTCAATAATAATTTAGTAAAAGACTTATTAAAATCGTATAATATAAAAATTCACATGACATGCGTTGACAATCCAAAATCAAATGGAGTAATTGAACGATTCCATTCTACAATCATTGAACATTTAAGAATATTAAATCAGAGACAAAATTTTAAAGAACAAAAAATTTTCAAAAAGATACAATTGGCCTTAATAGCTTATAACAATTCAATAAATCCTATTTCTAAATATACCCCAAATGAAACACTTTTTGGATCAGATAAAAACAATGAAATTTTGAAATTTAAAAATTGTAATGAGGATTACTTACAAGATTGGCAAAACAAACTTCAAGTAGTAAAAGAGGAAGTAAATAAAAGTATTCAAGTTGAGAAAAATAAAAGATTTTTCAAACAAAAACCTTATCAAAATCTAGAAAATTTAAAATTAAATAACGTTTTAATTAAAGAAGGTAAAAGAAGAATACAATAAAAATAAATTCCAACAAAAGACACAAAATTGACAAAATTAAAAGAAAACGTCTCTTTGTTGCAGATGCTTCTGCAAAGGAGAAGAGTTGATCGAATTAATCGACAACCCAGGAATAAATATATTAGAATTAGGACATGTAAATATATATAAAGATTCTTATTATTCTTACTACAACTATGAAATAAGTAATATAGAAATAGAGTATTATAAAATAAGTAATTATAGAAACGATATAATATCAAAATTAAATAGTAATGATAGTATAAGATTAAAATATAAAAGAGAAACTCAAGCTTATGTAAATATTTTAAATTTTAATATTGCCAGATTAGACAACAAAATTAATAACTTATTTAATAATAAACGAAATAAAAGAGCAGTTTTCAATGGACTGGGAACAATAATTAAAAGCATAACCGGAAATTTATATTCAGAAGACGGAGAAAAATACGATATGTTATTTGAAAAAATAAAACGAAATCAGTATACCCTTGAAAAACAAAATTTAGAAAATATTCGTGTTAACAAAAAAATGATTTCAAAATTTAATAAACAAATTGAAAATATACAACATAATGAAATGGTATTGAAATCGAGAATAATGCAAATGGACTCTATGGTCAAAGAGGTTATGAACTGGGAAAACATTTTGAGAATTAAAGATACAATTAATCAATTAATTTTGGCAAGTATAAATTTGATAGAAATTTTGGACGAGATTGAAACAAGTTGAACCTTTTGTAATTTGAACCAAATTCATAGTTCTATTATATCAAATAAGAATTAAATAAATTAATAAAACAAGTAAACAAAAATTTTAATTTTTGGGAACTAACAATACAGATCACCAGCCATTGTAGAATTAATAAAAATCAGATCGAGTATTTACTAGATATTCCTATGTACTATAAAAACGATAATAATAAGTTATTACAAATTACTCCTATACCTAATGTTAATAACGAACAGATGTTCATGATTAATGAAGAAAAACAATTGCTAATTCTAAATCAAAATAAATTTTATAATACGCATGATTGTAATAAAATAAATAACAATTATTTCTGTAAAACTAATTAGATTGAAACAAATAAATGTATTAAAAATATTGTCTTGAAACACATAAATGAAGACTGTAAATATCACGAAATTAATGATGCCTTTTTAATAATGGAAATAGAAAATGGAAATTTAGCAATAATAGCAAGTACCGAAAATAAAAATATAGAAGTAAAATGTGAAAATATAATTAAACATCAACAAATAAAAGGAGTATATAAGTTTCTAACTAATGAAAATTGTGAAGTAGATAATTACAATTTAGATAAGAAAATAACATACAACAATAATTCTTTTGCAATAATTATAATAATTATTATTACATTAATATATGTAACCTATAGATATAAGATTGGGATAATTCGTAAAAATAATTGTAAACCAAAACAACAAACTAATGTATTAGAATTAACTGATATAGAAAATCAAAATAGAAATCCTTTGTAAAAGATTAAAATCATCTTTTAAAGAAGGGAGGAGTTATATATATATCTATATTCAATAGATAAGATAAGATGATTTCATTCTTATAAACATATAACAATAGAACATCTGGCGATGATTCTATTCCTTTGTTCTGTCATAAATTATAAACAAAACATAGTATATAAACCAAAGATGTATGAGTAACAAATCAGTTCTAATTCCAATTCTAAGTTCTCAAGTCAAGTTCTTGTATAGCTGATATCAAATAAATAAATTTTTTAAAAATAATAGTTTAAAATCCTATTATTTAATTTGCACGTCCCTTTATTGGGTTCAGCAGCAATTTTCAACAACGCTCATTGCTCCCCGTAATATCAATAAACGGTCAGTGGTAAGAGATAACAGGCATGCACGTCCACACAGTGGTTCAGCTGCAATGTCAACAACGTTGCTTACTCCCCGTAACAAATACTCCTAGGTACAGCAAATTATTATTATATACATGCCACCAGGCCATAAATGAGCTAACTTAATAGCCTTTGCGTCTGAGAACTTATATGCACACTGGCCAAACGGCTAATAAAGGGATATATTCGGACATCTTGTATGTCTGCGTTTAGCCATATGTTTGACTCATCCTCCACCTGGGGGATCGGTCCACGGCCCGCGACCAAGGCACCGCTGCACCAGTGACCGAGCCAGGCCTGCCGCCGTACGCACGGCTGTTGCGAGACGTTGCCTGTGCTGCGCCCGGTGCCGCCACGCATTCGAGCCCACTGCCAAGGTATACTCCCGGCATCCCAGGCCCTCAGTAACAGGCATTATACATGTGTATAAACATTTGAGCTTTTCATGTCACTTGATGAATAAACGTCGTTTATTGTTGAATCTGTGTTTTTTACTTGTTTTATTCCTTAGACTACCACGACTTCAAATCAAAGAATCCCGGGCACTATTTATTTATTTATTTACATAACACAACGTAGGGTAATTGACGATTACGATCTATATTCACGAGGGGGTGTTAAAACACTGCCGCGTTATAATTAATGATGACATCATTGTTTCTGCTACTAATTATATTTTTAAGAAATCTGGTCGAAAATAAAAAAATCGATTGTTGCAGTTTTTGAAACGGAATGCAGAATATATCACTAATTTTATTTGTAGTGAGAATACCTATATCGAGAAATCTTTTCGTAAAACTAATGATAAAACAAAAATATTGACAGACATTATTAACAAATATAATATATCTCGTGACAGTCTACGAACAGGTCCTTCTTCCTCCATTTTTGGTACCATCTGCCACTATTTATCCATCAAAAATAACAATAAAAACCGCTTTCATATATATGTGATGTATAAAAGGTACTTTTTAAATAATGAGGCAATCAAAGAATTAGCTTCTCCACACCAAAAGGTTGAAATGTCTCCGTTTCAATTTCATACTCCGGAATTTGTTACATCAACACCAATTGCTAACCTTACGTCGACTCCATCTTCTGGTATGCAAACACCCCACAAATTATCAGTGGTAAAAAGAAATATATTTAAATTTCCTGCTGCTAATAGCCCAATGTGTCAGTTATCAGATACTCCAAAATCCTGATCTAATAATCCACCTACAAATAGTCCAGGCGAATTTAATAAATCTAATGTATCTAGTGATACTGTCGATATTCCACATTCTATTTTGAAAATGTACCAAACGACCAATAAATTTAAAGGTGAAGTGTTACCGGCTGGTTCCAGAAATGTTGCAACTCTATCAACTGCAAATTATTCTGCTTGTTCATTTAAAGAAGGTAGTTTTTATTTAAGTGAGGAAGAATGGGCAGTTATACACAAAAATAACAAGTTAGTTCCCGGAATGTATAATCTTGTTTTAAAAGAAAAGTTTAAAGCAGTGAACAACACGCGTGTTAAATATCAAGAGCTTGAGATATGTTGCTCATGGCATGAAAATATATGGGTATTGTAAACATGACAATTGTAAATTATTTAAATTAACAATTTTTCTAAAGTCTAAAAAGGTAATGATCTATAGTTCTTCTCTTAAATATTATCATCAGAATAATATAACCAGGTACGTGAAAGGTGTTGAAAGAAGTATTGTGCGGAAGTCTTTAAAAACCAACAAACCATCTTTTGCTCGCGAATCCACTATTTTAAAATCCTCTCCCAATGTTATTCGAAGAGGTAATCTGCAAAATATTAAATCTGATTGTGTATTTCGCAAAATTAGGTCAGAATCTTTAGCAATAAATGATCGACATGAGGATGACATTTTTGATTTAATATTAATGCGTCGAGATGGTAATTCGGGATATATCCAGAGTGTGACAGAACTTTTAAATGTACATATATACAGTAAAGAGCAATTAGATATCTTAAGACAAATTTATAGCAAAAAGGATTTAGCAGTTCTTCATTTAGACGCCACAGGATCTGTTATGAGGCCTTCCAAAGACTTAAAGAAACGTGTCTTTTTTTATCCAGGTCTTCGTCAGTTGCCCCATAATGAAAGGATTTGCCCAATTTTAGAAATGATTAGTTCAGACCACGATGCAACTATAATTGGAATTTAGTTGGCTAAAATTAAGTAATTTAATATGAGAAACAAAGGTAAATAGCCATCATTTAGTTTGGTGGTCACCGATTTCAGTTTTGCCATTATTAATGCAATTGTATTGTTTTGGAACCACTTTCCAAATTTAAAATCTTATTTAAGATACTGCTTCCAATATTTGACAGGACGAATAGACAGGGACCCAAAAATTGTGCTAATAGTAATTTGTTGTGCTCGTTTTATGAAAATTGTATGTAACGGATACTAATAAATTGAGTAAGGATATTGCATTAAAAAGATTTTTAAAGGAAACAATAGCCTTTGCGTTTAGTATAGAAGAAATTAAGAGATTATTTAAATGGTTCGAACAGATTTATTATGTACTACTTTGTTATAAAAAATGTAATCATTTCCAATTAGCTTTTGACGAACTTATTCATTTATGCATATCTACAAATCCGTTTGCCGATACAGAAAAAGCAGGTGAGATGACAATATAGAAGAAGATGTAGTAACGTATAAAGCAAGTTTATTTTATATTGCTTGTCTTAAAATAAAAGAAGAGTGTACGAAATTGGAAGCAAATTGTCAGTGCCCAGATTTGGTAACAAATAATTATTATTGCCCGGAGATTTTAGGTTTAATATTAAGGAAATATATACCGTATGCACCGTTATGGACATCGCCAATCTCCAAAGATGCAAATGTTAATATAATAAGTAATGCACCTGTGGAAAATTGGTTTGGGGTGGTGAAAAATCACATTATGTGCGGGGAAACAAAACTAAAAGCAAGTAGATTTATTCGTAAGACAAGAAGCAAGGTTCTGTCTATGCAAAAGCAAGCGCTTCTCAATATTCCGAAAAAAAATGTGCTAGAAAAAAGAAAAATTGCCAGGATGAAGTTTTAACAGGTGAAGAACAGTGGAAGAAACGAGAGCACGTTTCTCATACATATTTTGATATGATGTATTTAAAAGTTATAAAATGTCACAATGAATCAACAGAATGTAGTATAGTAGAACCAGTACCAAAACATAAAACTAACATAAAATCATCACCATCCTCTTCACCGGTAAAAATTACAAGCCAAAACATAGACAAAACTTACAGTACACTGATGATAGATAAATATACAAATGGATTATCTAAAAATATAAACCATTATGTACTTTATCCAGGTAAAATTATATTGTTGGACTTTATAAATCTCTACCTCTTCTGGTTACGTAATTAACAATATCAGACTACACTACTTTAGCAGAACAAAACTGGTTAACCAATTTCACTATTGATATTTGTAGTAATTTGTTTATCTCCCTTTATAATAGAAGCAATGTAACTGAAATAGCAGCGGAAATCTCCACAAATATTTTGGTAAATAAAATGCATCATTTTCATTTGAAAAACACTACAGGCATTACAATTATGCCCTTTGTAATAAATAATAATCACTGGTGCGTTGCTATTATCAACTTTGAAGAAAATACATGTTCTTTCTTGAATCCTCTAGGAACATCGCTATCCGAATGCAATATTTATTTTCAAAATTTCTGTAAATATTTACAATTTCTAAGAAAGATTTCGTATTCCGGCAATTTAAAAATAAAGGAAATTAGTCATGCTACACACACACACTCTGATGCCTTCAACTGTGGTGTTTACATAATAAAATTTATTGAAAATTATATTCTGGGTGCAAACTTTTCTTCATTTAACCCCGCATTGTACAGAAACTATTTACAATCTTTACTTTTGCAACATTCTGATTGCATGGTAAATATATGTTTATACTGTGGTCGAGAAGATCCTAAAAAGGAGAAGTGGGTACAATGTAAATGTTGTCACAGATGTATATACTTATTTATTTATGTATTTATTTATTTATTTATTCATATTTATTTAATTATTTACGTAATCATTCCTAATTTTATTTCGTAATTTGAAGTATAGTTTTATATATTTATAGTTATTTATTTATATATTTATTTGTTTATTTATAATTTAATTATTTATTTATTTATGTATTTATTTATTTACTGACTTTTTGTTTAGAATTTTGTGCATTGCATTTTAATCATAGGAACTAGTGGCGGCTTGCCAAGACAAAATAAGCCTCCTCTTAACTTATCAGAATAAAAACTTTTTCAAAACATTTACTTTCATGTATATTCTTCTGTCTATTTTCAATAATTTTGTATTGTTTTTGCATGTAAAATGGTCTTAAGGCTTATTTTTTTTTTTGTATTAATCATGTAACGCCTATTTTTTAGATCGATGTGCATACAGCGGAGGCTAAGCTCTTCTGCACTTTAAACGCATATGTCTTATAGCCACACCCCCCAATCGTGCGTGCTCGTGCAGCATATAGAATACGTGAATCAAGCCACATTATACCAGCGTACAACTTAGCATAGGAGGCTACCTTCCATTGCTCTTCATGATCGCCGTCGCTCGCTAAAAGATACATAGTTGTGGCGTGGCGGCGGCCACAGCGTACTACAATTTGCATACAGAGATAGGTTATTTTTATTTTCAATTGGGTGCATTGCAAGTGCAATAAACAATAGGTAAATAATAAATAGATTAAATGAAATTAAACGTCGTGACGATGTGATTGACTGATTCGGTAAGAAACTCATTTAGTTTATTACACATTTATATATATATATATATATATATATATATATATATATATATATATATATTTACTAATAATCTTCTTGATGATGTACCACAATATTTAATAATTATATTTATTGTAACATAAAACACATAAACATATATATCCTCTTATCGATTTCGGTTATATTCAACCATCTCCAGAGTAAATTCAATGAAAAAATTATAAATATAAACATAAACATAAAATATTTGACATAACAAATGATAAAATGCAATTTATATATAATACATATCGCCGTTCCGGTAAAACAACGATGTAACTGCATATTTATTTATTCCTTTAAAACTTAATAATAAATATAATTAACAATGGTTTTTCATCTCTCCTGTAAAATTCATCATTTTGCAGTTGCGTCATTGTTTCACCGGAACGGCGATATATTATTTATTATTTCCAATTTAAAAACAAATTTTATAAACAAAATGATGGTTTGCCAATGGGTTCACCGTTAAGTTCTTTATTAGCTGAAATTTTTATGTATTCATTTGAAAATAAATTATTTAATTCTAACATTAAATTTAAAAGTAATATAAAATTTTGGTATAGATATGTGGACGATATTTTATGTTTATTTAATGGTACTCAATAACAAGTAAATTTATTTTTAAATGAATTAAATACAATTAATAAAAATATGGGGTCACAAAAAAAGCCTCCAATAGTATTCCCAAACAGTGCATCAAGGCGACCCCTGGGCAACGGAATTTTGTGTTCCGGCTAATCTTTTTATTACTGTGTTACAATAGGAATAACGTTTTCAAGAATGAATAATTGTTTGACTATCATATCTTTAAATATCGAGGGCATCTCTTCTGGAAAACAAGACCTAATTTCTAATATATGCAAAATTAACTCCTGTGACGTCTTATGCCTCCAGGAGACACACAGAGGGATTCCCCAACAACGCCCTAACATTCCTGGTATGGTTTTAGCGATGGAGTGTCCACACGCCAATATGGAAGTTCGGTATTTGTAAGACCTGGAATCAAAATCTCTAATGTACAATCTTCCGTAGTTAATAACAGAATTATTGAAAATTAAAATAGGAAGCATTACGATCACATCGATTTACAAACCGCCGAATGAAAGATTTTCTTTTTGCCAACAATTAAACCATCCGCATGTGGTAATAGGAGACTTCAACAGTCACAGCAAAACTTGGGGATATCAAGAGACTAACGTAGATGGAGAACTTTTAGAAAGTTGGGCCGAAAGAAATGAAATGTCTCTCATTCATGATCAAAAACAACCTTCCTCATTCAACAGCGCAAGATGGAAGAAAGGATATAATCCAGATCTCATTTATACATCTAAGTCCTTAGCAAATTTATGTAACAAAACACTTCTCGACCCATTTCCACACTCTCAACATAGACCTATAATGCTCAAATTTAAACCAGTAATTCTGCCCCAGAAAGTTCCATTTAAAAGAAGATTTAATTTCAAAAAAGCCAATTGGAACAAATTTACTAAAACTCTTGATGAAGCAATTAAAGATCTTCCACCTACCTTAGATAACTATGAAAAATTTATCTCCGCCATTAGGAAAATAGCGAGACAATGTGTCCCCCGTGGTTGTAGAAGTTACTATATTCCTGGATTTTCCGACAACATTAAAAACACCTTTGACGAGTACTTGGAACAGTTTGGCAAGGATCCTTTTGCTCCAAAAACATTACAGTTAGGTGATAAGCTTATAGAATCCCAAAGTAAAGAGAGACAAGGAATGTGGAAGGACACAATCGAGAGTCTAGACATGAGACACAGTAGTAGGAAAGCTTGGAGCCTTATCAAAAAACTATCAGATGATCCAACAGCTCCAAAAGATTATGTCAATGTCTCAGCTAATGAAATAGCTCATCAGCTACTCTTAAATGGTAAACCAGATCAAAAAATTAAAATTTCGTCAACTTTCAAACGGAATCAAGGTTATACTATAATAGAGGATCCATACTTTACTTTGGATGAACTAACATCAGTAATAAAATCCTTAAAATGCAGGAAAGCCCCAGGACCTGATGATATATTTAATGAATTTTTAAAAAACTTAGGACCTTTAGCTCTGAACTGGTTTCTTGAATTGTATAACCTTTGTTGGTCCAATAAATCTATCCCAAAATTATGGTTAAAAGCTAAAGTTGTAGCTGTCTGCAAACCAGGGAAACCTCGGGATGATGTTAGAAGTTACCGACCAATCTCTTTGTTATGCTCTCCTTTCAAACTTTATGAACGGCTCATATTGAACAAAATTGGATTTGAAATAGATGAGCACTTGATTCCTGAACAAGCAGGCTTTAGATCAGGTAAATCTTGCACTGGTCAAGTATTAAACTTAACGCAACACATAGAGAATGGTTTTGAAAGAAAGGAAAAATCTGGAGTAGTTTTCGTAGATCTGTCTGCAGCATATGACCACCATAAACCATAAGATCCTTTTAGAAAAAATATACCATATGACAAGAAACTTTCACTTAACAGAAGTATTGAGATCCAATTTGTCAAATAGAAGATTTTATGTGGAGTTTCAAGGTAAAAGAAGCCGATGGAGGTATCAAAAGAATGGTCTTCCTCAAGGTAGTGTTTTGTCACCTATACTTTTTAATATATATACAAATGACCAACCAATTGGTCCTTTTACCAGAAGCTTTATTTATGCTGATGATGTTGCAATCTTAAGTCAATCTCACAATATTGAGGAGATAGAAAAACAATTGTCTGATTCATTATCAAAATTATCAGTGTACTACAAGGCGAACCAGCTACGTCCAAATCCAGCAAAAACCCAAACATGCTTATTTCACCTTAATAACTCAGAAGCAAATAGTGAACTACATTTAACATGGAACTCAGTCAGCCTGCGCCACAATCCTAACCCAATATATCTAGGGGTAACTCTTGATCGTTCTCTGACCTTTAGGAAACATATACTAAAAACAAAAGCAAAGGTTAATACTAGGAATGGTATTCTTCACAAATTAACTTATTCCTGTTGGGGAGCTTCATCCCATGTTCTTCGTACATCAGCTTTGGCATTATGTTATGCTCCAGCCGAATATGCATGTCCTGTTTGGGGTGGTTCAGTACATTCACATAAATTGGATACAGTTTTAAATGATACATGTCGATTAATAACTGGATGTTTAAAACCAACCCACATCGCTTTGTTATATATGCTAGCTGGGATTGCTCCTCCGTATATAAGGCGTGAAACTTTATCTAGGGTTGAACGTACCAGACAGTCTCTTGATGCTAGACACCCATTATATGGACATGAACCTCCTATTGCAAGACTTAAGTCAAGGAAAAGTTTTTTAAAATCAACGATTCCGTTAACCGCCTCCAAAATTTTGACTATAAAAATATTGTGAGAAAAAAGGATTTAAATGAAAAAAATATTCCAAAATGGAACTCAATAGAAAAACTTCCGGCTGGATCAGAGTTAGATTGGGGAACTTGGAAAACGCTTAATCGTCTTCGTTGTTTTATGGGAAGATGTAAATTTAATCTTCATAAATGGGGTTATATAGATGATAACGCCTGCACATGTGGTGTTCTTCAAACAATGGAGCACCTCCTGATTTGTCCACATTTACCAACTACCTGCACAGTCCAACACTTATGGATGGGTACTGAAAACGCGGTATTATGTGCCAGATATTGGAAAGATATTTAAAATATATTTTTCTTTGTAACCAGATGCGATTAAATAAATAAATAAAAGTATGAAATTTTCGTAAAGAAACTTGTACAGATACTTTAATACCATATTCTTCTTTTCATCCTATGAATATAAAATTGGCAGCTTTCCAAAGTATGATTAACCGTTTAATTTCAGTTCCATTAAATATAGAAAAGTTTAATAATGAAATAAACATAATAAAAGATATTGCATTAAATAATGGTTATCCTATAGGTATGATAGCACAACTATTAAACAAAAAGCTAAACAATTCTGATTTTATTTTATCAAAATTTATATACAACAAACCATTTGATTCATCGAAAACAATATATAAGAAAATATTTTTTTTAGGCAAACCAAGTTTAAAAATAAAAAACGTAATTAAAAAACATAATATTTGTGCTGCATTTTATAATAATTTTAATTTAAAAAATTTACTTATAAACAATAAATTTAAAAATAATGAGAAAATGAAAAATACTGGTGTTTATAAAATAGCATGTAAAAATTGTAATTTTTGTTACATAGGTCAAACTGGTCGTTCTTTTGGATTGAGGTTTCAAGAACATCTTCGTTCATGGAAACTAAATAAAACCGATTCGAATATAGCCCATCATATGATAACTTTAAATCACAATTTTGATATTAATAACTTTAAAATTTTGCATAAATTATCAAAAGGTTTTCAAATGGCATGACTTGAGGCTTACGAAATACATTATTTAGTTTCCAAAGGTTTACCTATTATGAATAAACAATTAGATATTTTTAAATCCAAAATGGGGTCATTTCAAAAAAAATAATTGTCGATTTTTTTTATAAAATCATGAAATCCATCTCATTTAATAAATATAGTAATAGAAAATAATTTGAAATATGCTACTTTTCATTCATAAATTTGCTAATAAACTTTCGCGGTTTTAAACACGGACTAAATTTGTGACGACACAAATTCATACTCACACAAAGACAATTCACTCTCACACACACACGCTTCACAACATGAAACAGTAACTTAACCTAAAAGTGTGACAGCTAACAGCAAAATATACAAGAGAGAAGATTATTATTACTTTCTATTTCTTTAAAAGTACTAGTGCAGTATAAATTATGTAAATAAACCATTTATTTAAATAAATACCAAACCAAATAGTCATAGTTCTAAATTAAACCGGTGGAGCTCGACTGTCGTATCCGTGAATATGTGTCGTCAGCCGTTGAAATATTTGAAATTAAAAGCAACTTTAAAAAAATCATATCTCTGATTCTAAAGACTTATAAGATGAAAACATACACATACATGTTTAATTTGACCTATTTTTTCAAGAAAAAAATAAATCAGAAAATGTGAAATGACCCCATTATGAGTGATGTATTACAACTTTTTACAAAATTATAAGTATTATTACTATTAATAAAATATCTAAATTTTTCATTATTTAACATAATATTTTTTATTATTAATATTTAAATTCATTTTACATATTATACTTTAATTATATTTTATTATATTTAGTGTATTAATATATAATTTTGGATTTATTTTATTTTATACCAACCATGTATTATATATAAATTGTATTTTATCATTTGTTATGTCAAATATTTTATGTTTATGTTTATATTTATAATTTTTTCATTGAATTTACTCTGAAGATGGTTGAATATAACCGAAATCGATAAGAGGATATATATGTTTATGTGTTTTATTTTACAATAAATATAATTATTAAATATTGTGGTACATCATCAAGAAGATTATTAATATATATTTTTATTTAAATAATACAATGTACCATCATGGAAGAAAAACAACATATAATTTAATAAACGAAGATATATATATAACACTTCTCTAAGTTTACGTAAATTTTCTTGGTGGTACGAATGATGTGAGATCTTCAGTATTCTGTTTTTTAGTGCTCGAACGACGTTGATTTTCATTTGTAGAGGTTGTTCAGAGTGAAAGTGGACATAACGTTGGGATGATATGGGTTTTGTATACCAGTTTAATTTTAATAGGCCTTGTTGATCTCTTGTTATTAATGTGTCTAGGAATGGTAAAGTATTATTTTGTTCTGTTTCCACTGTGAACTGGAGATGCGAATTGTAGTTATTGAAGATGGATAGTATATGTTCCACTTTATCACGAGATACAGCTGTCACAATGTCGTCGACAAATTTCTTCAAGAATGGCAGTTCAAAGTCTAGTTGTGGAATACAATGTTCTAATAGTGTGTCCATGACATATTGCGCTACTATTGGACTGCAGATTGCACCCATTGGACTTCCAAGTGTTTGCTTATAGTATTGACCATTGTAGACACAGTAACTGGTGTCAAAGATGAATTTTGTTATCTGAATGAAGTCATTTTTTGTAAGAGTTGTGTAATCAGTTATAGTTTCCCACTTTTCATTTATACTATCGATGGTTAACTGTACTGAAATGTTACTGAACAACGATACAACATCCAAACTGATTAGTATATAGTTTTCGGGTAATTTAAATTCATTTATGAAGTCGGCAAATTGAAACGAGTCTTTAATGTAATAGGGATTGTCTTTGTCATAGGCGTCTGTCAGTCTGTCTGTGATATATTGGGCTAGTTTACTGTTAGGTGCATCTATGGAAGATATGATAGGTCTTAGTGATAATGTAGGTTTGTGTATTTTAGGTTGTCCGTAATATTTAGGTGCTGTGGAGTTGTATATTGTAAGTGTTTTAGCTGTATCTGGGGTTATTGCATTTGTGTTTTTAAGTTGGGATACTAGTTTGTTTGCTTTTTGTTGTATAGTACTGGTAGGGTCTCGGTTTAGTCGTTTGGATGAGTTTGTGTCATTTAGTATTTCTTCGGATTTGTTATTGTATGTTTGTTTGTCCATTATTACTGTTACGTTTCCTTTATCAGATTGGGTGACAATTAGAACGGGATTTTGTTTTAGAAATTTTTTTGTATACAAATATTGTATATAAGTGTTAGTTGTTGGTTTATTTAGGTAATTTGTAATGACATTGGTAACCTGCGCTCTACATAGATTTTTGTTGTTATCGTTATATTTTTCTATAATGTATTCTACATCACTTAGCAGCTTATTAACACTAACCTGTTTTGGTGTAGGTAGTATACAACCCAAGACTGAGTAATGTTTGTACTTCTATCGGTATTTGTTGATTTGTTATATTTTTTAACCATTTTGTTTGTGTTAGTAATCTGCCAAGTTCTGTAGTTATTAAATTTTGTATTTTATTTTGATTTCTTAATTTAAATATTATTAAAAGTTTTATTGTATTTAATATGTTGGTGAAATTTAAAAGTTTTAAAGATATAGGTCGGTGTTACCTGTATAATTTTATTAGCAATTTGTTGTAAATTTTGTTCCGTTTTTTTGAGTGTTGACATGGTTGCATCTATTTCAATGTTTAGAATTTTTCTCCTTAACCTGTTGTAGTGGTTGTTGAGATGTTCTATATATTTTCCGTTGATATCTTGGATTGTAATCGTTGTGTTGGTTGCAATGTGGTTGGGAATCACGCCTTTCTGCCTGCATTTTAATAGGAAAATTTTTCTGTTTTTTAATTTCGCCGACTTGGTGTTCAGGATCGCCTATTTTTTATATAGCTTCACAGCCTGTAAGCCGTATTGATGTTGGAGGTGTTGGAAAAAACCCATTCCTGTAATTTATGTGGAGTGTAATCGTCACTGTTTCGATTAGTTAAGGAGGAAAGTATCGTGGGTGTGTCAGTGGATTGTGGGTTTTAATTAAAGTTGATTCTTTTAAAATCTGTCAAGCTTCCGTGTATTTAGTTTTTTACACATCATCAGGACACTGAAGTAAAAATACAAATAATTTTACAAGTGTATAAAATAATTTGATTTTAAAAAAACTTACGTTTTGGTGAAGTTGTTTATAAGTCATTGATTTTATAAAACAGAAGAATTTTGACATTATTTTAGTTAAAATTTACAAAATTATTTTATACACTTGTAAAATTATTTGTAATACACGAAAGCTTGACAGATTTTAAAAGAATCAACTTTAATTAAAGCCCACAATCCACTGACACACCCACGATATTTTCCTCCTTAACTAATCGAAACAGTGACGATTACACTCCACATAAATTACAGGAATGGGTTTTTTCCAACACCTCCAACATCAATACGGCTTACAGGCTGTGAAGCTATATAAAAAATGGGCGATCCTGAACACCAAGTCGGCGAAATTAAAAAACAGAAAAATTTTCCTATTAAAATGCAGGCAGAAAGGCGTGATTCCCAACCACATTGCAACCAACACACCGATTACAATCCAAGATATCAACGGAAAATATATAGAACATCTCAACAACCACTATAACAGGTTAAGGAGAAAAATTCTAAACATTGAAATAGATGCAACCATGTCAACACTCAAAAAAAAAACGGAACAAAATTTACAACAAATTGCTAATAAAATTATACAGGTAACACCGACCTATATCTTTAAAAATTTTAAATTTCACCAACATATTAAATACAATAAAACTTTTAATAATATTTAAATTAAGAAATCAAAATAAAATACAAAATTTAATAACTACAGAACGTGGCAGATTACTAACACAAACAAAATGGTTAAAAAATATAACAAATCAACAAATACCGATAGAAGTACAAACATTACTCAGTCTTGGGTTGTATACCACCTACACCAAAACAGGTTAGTGTTAATAAGCTGCTAAGTGATGTAGAATACATTATAGAAAAATATAACGATAACAACAAAAATCTATGTAGAGCGCAGGTTACCAATGTCATTACAAATTACCTAAATAAACCAACAACTAACACTTATATACAATATTTGTATACAAAAAAATTTCTAAAACAAAATCCCGATCTAATTGTCACCCAATCTGATAAAGGAAACGTAACAGTAATAATGGACAAACTTGTTGCGCAACTACAACGTACTTTAACATGTGATTTAGTCAAAATTATTATAAGTTTTATTTTTGTAAATTTTAACTAAAATAATGTCAAAATTCTTCTGTTTTATAAAATCAATGACTTATAAACAACTTCACCAAAACGTAAGTTTTTTTAAAATCAAATTATTTTATACACTTGTAAAATTATTTGTATTTTTACTTCAGTGTCCTGATGATGTGCAAAAAACTAAATACACGAAAGCTTGACAGATTTTAAAAGAATCAACTTTAATTAAAGCCCACAATCCACTGACACACCCACGATATTTTCCTCCTTATATATATATATACTTATTTATTTTTATAATGCTTCAGATGGGTGGGTGTATCGCATTTATTCAATACACATAATTGTGAACGACTCACCTCTCATACCTTATTAACAACTGTTTCAAAACAGGAACTCACAACTGAACTGCAGATGCAGTGCCCATAATTTAGAAAAATTTCTGTGATTCAAATATAGTAGGAGGAGGTTCATACCACCAATGGAAGTAAAGATATTCAAATAGAGGAGGAATGGCTACTAGTCCAGCACTGAAATTCTCAAACTTTTTTTTTTTCCATGAAACATAAAAATTGAAATAGACTTGCAATTATAAAGTCTGCGAACAAAGGAGGACATTTAGGTCCACGAAGAAAACAGTTTGATGTAAAAAACATATTTGTAACGTCAAATCTTTTCAAATATGGGGAACCGTAACTCGCTTATTAACATGAGTTTTTTCATCGGTTTGTTAGCAATAATCTTAGTTTTACTTATTGTTTCACATGACATAAAAATTGTGTAATCCCCAATTTTCTTTTAACGGTTTTACCGGTCAAAGTACAGTATAAAAGTATACTTCTGTTTATTATCTGTTCGAACTATTTAAACAACCTTTTAATTTATTCTATAATAAACGCAAAAGCTATTGTTTCTTTTCAAAGTCTTTTTTATGCAATATCCTTACTTAATTTATTCGTATCGTTACATATAACTTTCATAAAATGAGCACAACAAATTACTATTGGCACAATTTTTGGGTCCCTTTCTATTCGTCCTGTCAAATATTGGAAGCAGTATCTTAAATAAGATTTTAAATTTGGGAAGTGGTTCCAAAACAATAAAATTGTATTAATAATGACAAAACTGAAATCGGTGACCACCAAACTAAATGATGGCCATTTAAATTTGTTTCTCACATTAAATTCCTTAAATTGAGCCAACCAAATTCCAATTGTAGTTGCAGCGTGGTCCGAACTAATCATTTCTAAAATTGGGCAAATCCTTTCATTATGGGGCAGCTGACGAACACCTGCATAATAAAGGACACGATTCTTTAAGTCTTTGGAAGGCCTTACAACAGATCCTGTGGCATCTAAATGAAGAACTGCTAAATCCTTTTTACTATAAATTTGTCTTCAGATACCTAATTGCTCTTTACTATATATATATATATATATATATATATATATATATATATATATATATATATATATATATATATATATATATGTACATTTAAAGGTTCTATCACACTCTGGATATATCCCGAATGACCATTACGTCGTATTAATATTAAATAAAAATGTCATCTTCATGTCGATCATTTATTGATAAAGATTCTGACCTAATTTTGCGAAATACACAATTAAATTTAATATTTTGCAGATTTCCTCTTCGAATAACATTGGGAGAGGATTTTAAAATAGTGGATTCGCGAGCAAAAGATGGTTTGTTGGTTTTTAAAGACTTCCGCACAATACTTCTTTCAACACCTTTCACGTACCTGGATACTTTATTCTGATGACAATAATTAAGAGAAGAAATATAGATCACTACCTTTTTAGATTTTAGAAAAATTGAGCAACATATCTGAAGCAAAATTTCTGGAACCAGCCGGTAACACTTCACCTTTAAATTCATTAATCGTTTGGTACATTTTCAAAACGGAATGTAGAATATCGATAGTATTACTAGATGCATTGGATTTATTAAATTCGCCTGGACTATTTGTAGGTTGATTATTAAATGAGGATGTCAAAGATACTGATTTTTTCTGATAAGTGGACACATTGGACTGTTAGCAGCAGGATATTTACATGTATTTGCATAACAGGAGATGGAATCATCGTAAGGCTAGCAATTAGGTTTGAAGTAACAAATTCCGGAGTATGAAATTGAAACGGAGACATTTCAACCTTTTAGTGTGGAGAAGCTTTGATTGTTTCATTATTTAAAAAGTATCTTCTACACATTATATATATATATATATATATATATATATATATATATATATATATATATTATATATATATATATATATATATACAGTCTCGCCATAAATACTGTCCGACGTTGAAAGCGAGTTCATGTTTGGTTACCTACGTTGGAAATTGAATGCGAGCTGGTTTTTTACATGAAGATAGCAGTATCTACACAGTTAAGCGATGGAGTGGTACACCGGACACCTTTTAACCGATAAATTGAAGAAAATTCGGTCCGAAAGATCGAAAAAACTAATTTGCAAATTTGGCTGTGGTCGGTACAAGGACATTCTGTTTACCGACGAGAAAATTTTCACAATGGAAGAGACTTATAACAAAGCAGAACGACCGTGTCTACGCTAGAAGGTCTTATGAAGCCAAGGAGAAGGTTCCGAGGGTCCAGAGAGGTCACCATCCCGCTTCAGTGATGGTTTGGTGGGGCATTTCGTATCACGGTATTCATTTTTGCGAAAAAGGGGTTAAAACCTCGGCAAAAGTTTATCAAGAGATGCTGATGAACGTGGTTAAACCCCTAAATTCGAAAACAAGCCTTGGGTATTCCAGCAGGATTCCGCTCCGGGGCATAAGGCGAAAACGACACAAGAATGGCTGGAGGAGAACGTTCCGGCGTTTATTCGCGCTGAAGACTGGTTGTCAGGAAGTCCTTATTTGAACCCACTTGACTATCAATTGTGGTCAGTGTTGGAAGAAAAAGCGTGTTCGAAACCTCAACGCAACGTGGAGTCCTTAAAGGCATCTCTGAAAAAAGCTGTCGCAGAATTTCCTCTAAACATCTTGCGTACAGCTATCCATGAGTTTATTCCACGATTAAAGCTATGTGTAGAAGCTAAAGGCGGACATTTTGAATAAATTATACATGATTTAAAAGGTATTGATTCACTGATTTCAGTGGTGTTTTTATTTTTATCCTAGCTCTTTTCGTTCTCAAGATATTTGCTTTCAACTGGTGGACAGTATTTATGGCTAGACTGTGTATATATATATATATATATATATATATATATATATATATATATATATATATATATATTGTAACGATTTCAAAAATCGTTACGCGGTTTTTTTCAAATCTTTAGTGTTCAATTTGATTAGCGACATATTTTGTGTGTTTCCGCGTGAATTGAAGAGTGGACGAGCACATGTTGTCACTTCACTTCGACCCGGTCGTGTTCTTGGCGTGACGGAGACTACACGTGTGAGCTGACTGTATTTTTCCAAATTTTGCTGTGCTATTTTTTTATCTTGTATCATCGGTGTCATGATACACTTTTGTTATCTTTTATTCATTTATTTGGCTAGTTTAACATCTGATTGGGTAAGTTTCAATTATATTTTTTTGTTCCTATCAGTTGTTTGTCAAAATTTTACATACACCGTCAGCACATGGAGTAACGGCACGTTAATAACTCGAACGGCTATCGCCTCACATTTGGCTTATGGTTATTCAAAATTAAGGTTTTTTTGTAATACGAGGCGATAATAGTTTTTCTGTTTAACTATTACTTTTTATGCTGAACCAATAACCAGTACGGTTCACCGGTCCCCAGCGTTTAACGCTTTCACTTTTGCTTTAAATTCCTTTTTTTTGTCTCGTAATATTCAGCTTAACTTTTGTGTTTTTGGCAACCTTTTTGGTTGGGTTTAATATTTTTAATGGGATTAAAAATTGGCTATTTGTCAAATCTTTTTATTGTCCAAATTTTTATAAAATATATTTTTTGTCTAATAATTTTTGTCCAAAAATTTATCTCTAAATTTATCTATCTATTTTTTATAATTTTGGCTAAAATTGTTTGGGTAATTTATATAAAGTTTTAATAGGTTTTTGGGATCATATAACAAATTTGTTATTAAATTTTACTACATTTTTATACAGCTCGTTAGCTATCTTATACGGTGGAGTTGCAGACGTGGCTGATTTGACGTCACAGTAACAAAATTGTATAGTTGCTCGTTCAAGTTTGTACGAGTTTATCTTAAACTATCTTAAAGTATCTTCGATTTCTGGGTAAGCCTTTTATCTATCTTAACTTTTATCTAGTCATTTTTAGGCTACCTAGATTAATAATTTTGTTACTATAAAATTCCGCCGAGTAGAGAATTTTCTCTTAAAGCTAGAGCTCAAATAATTTTACTAACCCTATCTTGTTCTAATTTCTTCTCTCACTGTCCACTACAGCTTGGCCAGCTGTTTTCTTGTTTGTTGTGCACAGTTTTTTTAAAAGGAAAATTTATTTTTGACAAGTAGTTTCACATTTTTATCCAAAATATTTTTACTATTACGATTATTGTAAATACGATTTTTTTGTATTTTTGTACTAAATTTTTTTGTAGCAACGCCTAAAATTTATGGTCTTTTTTTTATGATTTTTCAACGTCCCGGTCCGGATGAGTTGTTTGGATCGCTGGGGCGGGGAATCATCTCCGCAAAGTTCACATTGAGACGAGAGACCGCTTCCGCAAGCTATACACACTCGCTGCCTGAAAGTGCCGTTCCTAAGACTTAGAGCGATCACCACTACGCCTAAGCCCTACGTGCTCTGGATGCCGCCCTTCGTTTTTAACGTCACCATCAGCGTGAACCTGCTCTGACGAGAGCTGGACAACGTTTCGGCATATTCAGAGAGAAGGACTTGGCATATCGTAGCCGTCATCAGCGAGGCGGACTTGGCAGATCGTAGCATCATCAGCGAGGCAGTCGGTCCGAACTTACCTCGACGCCGTGCGACAGGTTTCCCCCCTCCAGCGGCCCACTCATCTCTAGGACCCATCATTTTTTTGTAATCCCACATCAGGTCTTCAACCAGGTGTGTACGACCATATTTTTTTAGGTTGTTTTTTTTGCAACTAATAATTTGAATTAAAAATTATCATAAAAACTATTTTTACTAATTATTTTAAATAAACTTAAATTTAACTGTAACTTCTTTTGAATTGTTGTGTCTTCTCTTAACCCGACATAACTGGCGCCCATCATTTCATCCCTGCACAACCACCCTTTAGGAACCCTCGACCTCGCGCAACCACGACCAACCATTGAGCTGCTGAGGGTAAGTGTGACGCGTGATTTTTCCCTCAGAAAATCACGTCAAAATTTTTTTGTCAATTTTTTACTTTATCTATTACGTCACAATATATATATATATATATATATATATATATATATATGTAAGCGAGTTTTATCGTTCATTTTAATGGATAAATAATGGCAAATGGTACTAAAAATGGTCGAAGGACCTGGTCGTAGACTGTTAATATTTTTGTTTTATTATTAGTTTTACAAAAAGATTATCTCTTATAAATATTATGACTCAAATAAAATTAATATTATATTCTACATTCCGTTTCAACAACTGTAAGAATCGATTTTTTATTTTTGACCAGATTTCTTAAAAATTTAATTAGTATCATTTCCAATTTTCTTTTTTTTTTCATTTTCCTCTCTAATAATGTACAAAGTCTAAAGAGTATTAGTGAGAACGTGATGGTAAAATTCGCAGTAGTAAACGAGATATGAATTTTAATCATACCCGAGGTTTAAGCTAATTCTAATTTTTGGAAAAGCGAATTCTTCTTGTATCTTAAAATATAGTCTAATCTTTTCCTTGTATCTACCTTTTTTGATAATATTTTAAAGATTAAATTTTACTACACATTAAATACTGGACTAGAATTCACTAATTCAAAAATGAGGATTAGCTTAAGCTTTTTTGAGAATCGGGCTGTTAAGTCTTAAGCATGTGCATTAGACTCATATTTTCATATATTTTCATAAAAAAATTATTGTTCTATTAAAATTAATTAGTTCAAAGCTATGCACTCAAGATGATGGTAAATTATTGAATAACTCTTGCCAGTTATTAAAAAGCTTTCGAGTTTATTTTATTCCTTCCTCACGATAATACTTAAATAAGGTTAATTATTTAACATAGCAGTCTCAAGAACAAAAGTTGGTTGCTTTTTAGTTAAACACATTTTAAATTTAAACACCTAAAAAAATTGTGATCAAATTTAAAATGTGTCAAACTCACTAAAAAACAATCAACTTTAAAATAAATCCAAAAGCTTGATAACTTACAAGAGTATCATAAAATAATTTATATATATATATATCCTCGTATATGTAGGTTGTTGTCACGACTGACCAGTTAGGTAGAAAATGAAATGTTCACAGGTATGCAGTCAGGATGATGGTAAAAGGGAGTTCACACTGTATTTTACGAATTAAGCAATGGGGTATTCCACCATAACAAAAAAATTGAAAAAAATTCAATTTAACATAAAGTTGGCTCAATATATAATAGTTAAAACAATGAAAACATTTTTTAAATAACGAGTTTACGAGATATTTCACATTTGCTAAAAGGGAAAATTGACGTCATACAATTGTTATCTTTCTCTCGCATCGTACTCAGAGCAGTGTGTGTGAGAAAGACAAGTATAGGGGAAATGTGACGTTACACTGATTTCTCGAAAATAAAATACTGTTAAACTAGGAACAATTAAGATTTTTTAATACTATGAATTTTTTCAAAACTAAATGAAGTTTTATTTAAAATAATAAAAGAAATTGAGTGGAATACCCCATTCATTATTATTAAGGCAAATATTCGCCTTTAACGTCCGGACCGTCTTACTCAAATTTGGACAAATTTCATTTTCACTTACAGATACCGGGTGTCTATTTGAAATTCCTTATATAGGGAATACAATGTTATTCTTTCATTTTGCTGTAGTTTCTGATTAATTAATTTTAGAGAAAGTTGTACATAAAATGCATAATCTAACAGAGCATATGTTTCGGTGTCTGGCGTGTTGAGTGATCTTCTGGTGTTTTCTTTCAGAATTCTCTCCAAGTTTTTCTATTAGCTGTGAGTTTCTTGACATATTTCCAGAGTTCCATCTCTATTTTCTACTGCTTATTTAAGTTCTTGATCCCAGGTTTTAATAGGTCTCCTTTTACCTACTGGGTTAGCTCCATATATTTGTTTTGTTATTCTATACTGCCATTATTTGTATATGTCCGAACCATCTTAGTTGTCCCTCCTGGATTGTATGTGATATATAGGCTTTATATATACACTTAGACAAAACCAAAAATGTATATATATATATACAGGTGCGGCAACGTAACTTCCTTTTTTGAAATGCGCGCCATTCAGGCTGTAGGGGTCGTAGCGGAGCGGGAGTGGTCTCATTCGACATTCGTGGTTCTAAAATTTTGTTCTCTACCGGTCAGACGCCCCTAGAAACCGTTGCTGAGGACGCAATTGTTTTTTTAAATGATGAAGCCAATTTTCACTTGAGTGGACGTGTCAACAAACATAACATACGCTACTGAAAAAATGAGGTCACAGTGACAATGAATTCAGACCGGTATGGGAACATGTTGGAGGATTTTTTTTTCACGACTTGATGAATTGGACTTAGGGGACATTTGGTTCCAACAGGACGAAGCAACAACTCACACTTCAAGGGCATCTATGGCTGTTTTGAGGGAACACTTCACGGAGCGCTTCATCTCAATATGGGGCGATTTGGAGTGGCACGCCGCTCCCCCGATTTGGCCCCCGCGATTTTTTTGCGGGTTTTTTTAAAATCCCGCGTTATGTCAACCGTCCAAGGTCCAAGGACCTTACAAGACCTGAAGGCCAACATCAGGGTAGAAATTGCCAACATACCCGTTCAAAATTCAAAACGTTACACAATTATTTAAATAACTAATTTAATAAATTTCTTATTGGTGATATTCCTATATACTTCCGCGAAAAAAAATGCATAGTACATTCCCTACTCCTCATAACGCATAGTAGGTTTCAAACTTGTATTCTAAGGACTATTGTTTATAATTATTAAAATTTTCAAAACGTTACACAATTGTATAAATAACTAATTCAATTAATTTCTGATTGGTATTATTCCTGCCTACTTCCGTGGAAAAAAATGCGTAGTGTATCCCCGACGCCTCGTAATGCATAGTGGGTTGCAAACTTGTATTCTAAAGACAATTTTTTATAATTATTAAAAAATTCAAAACGTTACACAATTGTTTAAATATTAAATAACTAATTCAATTGATTTCTGATTGGCATTATTCCTAACTACGTCCGTGGAAAAAAATACGTAGTTCATCCCCTACGCCTCGTAACGTTTAGTAGGTTGCAAACTTGTATTCTATGGACTATTGTTTATAATTATTAAAATTTTCAAAGCGCTACAAAATTGTTTAAATAACCAATTTAATTAATTTCTGATTGGTATTATTGCTACCTACTTCCGTGGAAAAAAGAAATCGTATTTCATCCCCTACGCCTCGTAACGCATAGTGGATTGTAAACTTGTATTCTGAGGACTACTGTTTATAATTATTAAAAGTTTCAAAGCGTTACACAATTGTATAAATAACCAATTTAATTAATTTCTGATTGGCATTATTCCTACCTACTTCCGTGGAAAAAAATGCGTAGTTCATCCCCTACGTCTCATAACGCATAGTGGGTTGTAAACTTGTATTCTAAGGACTATTGTTTATAATTATTAAAATTTTCAAAACGTTACACAATTGTTTAAATAAATATTTCAATTAATTTCTGATTGACATTATTCCTACCTACTTCCGTGAAAAAAATGCGTAGTTCATCCCCTACGTCTCATAACGCATAGTGGGTAGCAAACTTGAATTCTAAGGACAATTGTTTATAATTATTAAAATTTTCAAAGCGCTACAAAATTATTTATTCCTAACTACTTCCGTGGAAAAAAGTTGTAGTTAATCCCCTACGCCTCGTAACGCATAATGGGTTGTAAACTTGTATTCTGAGGACTACTGTTTATAATTATTAAAAGTTTCAAAACCTTACAAAATTGTTTAAATAACCAATTTAATTAATTTCTGATTGGTATTATTGCTACCTACTTCCGTGGAAAAAAAATCGTAGTTCATCCCCTACGCCTCGTAACGCATAGTGGGTTGCAAACTGGTATTTTCAGGACTATTGTTTATAATTATTAAAATTTTCAAAACGTTACACAATTGTTTAAATAACTAATTCAATTAATTTCTGATTGGTATTATTTCTACCTACATCCGTGGAAAATAAATCGTATTTCATCCCATACGCCTCGTAACGCATAATGGGTTGTAAACTTGTAATCAAAGGAATATTGTTTATAATTATTAAAAATTTCAAAACGTAACACGACAGTTTAAATAACTAATTTATTTAAATTCTGAACTCTACTATATCTTCCTACTTCCCTACAAAAAAATCTTCCCCTACCCCACGTAAAGCATGACATGTTACATATTTGGGACAATTATTTATAGTCATTATAAATAGCAAAGCGAACCACTCAAGATGTCTTCAGTACTGCACGTGTCATCAATACTACTTTCCGTTGCTGGCGTTGCTGGTTCACTGTTATTGCGCTCTACTTTGTGTAACTGTGCGCTTTCATTTACTCGTTGCTAGTGTTGCCACAAGACCAAGACCGGTCTTGGTCTTGGTCTCGTCTCGTCTTGGTCTTGTCGAGACAAGACCATCATTTGGTCTCGACTAGAAAAGTCGAGACGAGACGAGACCAGTATCAAGTCTTGTCGAGAAAGTCTTGAGTCTCGACAAGACTCTCGACTTCAGTTCAAAGGTATTTTTTACCTCCCGCTACCCTTGGTAAGGGAGGTATAGGGATCGTGCTAAAAATCTCATATCGAGATTTTAGTAAATGACCACGTTTTAAGGTCCCTAGAATCCATTTTTAACATTTTTACGATGATGTCTGTATGTGTGTATGTGTGTGTGTGTGTGTGTGTGTGTGTGTGTATGTGTACGAATTTTGTTTGCACTCTAACTCAAATACTATCATTCAGAAAATTCTGAAACTTTGTATTTTTACCCTATTCTAATAGGAATAGAAGCCATTAGATTTTGGTGTAAATCGGATAAACGGAAATCGTACTTTACTTGAAGCTCATAATGGTTTTTCTTCAAAAAATACCATTAAATGCCATTTTTTCGAATTTTATGTCTTATGAAAATTAAAGATTATTGAATTTTCTACAGGAATACATTAATACTTTTTCTATATATTTTACAGATAAATTTAAAAATAATTTTTTTTATTAGTCGCGAAGCCTAAGATAAAAACTATTTCTTTGTTACACAGTTCATTTTTCAAATGAATGTAACTGACAGTAAATGTCATTGTCAGAAAACTTATCACTTCAAATTAATAATAGTGACATTTTAAAAAGAAAATAGTAAATAAAGCAATAGTTTTCTGCAATGCAACAGTTTGCAGCGTTAATAAATACGTAGGTAGGTATGTATTTAAATTAATAAAAATTAAATAGCGGGAGGTTTTGTGTTGGCCACATCAGATTTTTTAAAACATATATTCTAAAAGTGCTTCAAAAATTGAGAATATTGCTGTAAATACAGTTCGAAAATTCATATAAATGAGATTAATTTTTCAAATTTTGTAATTTTCTACTTTCATAGTTGTGTTCCAAAAACATTAATTTATGTAAATATGATGTATTCCTTATTCATCTAAATAATCCAAATGTAACTTTTAAATGAATTTACAATGTAGGTGGGATGAAATGAAAGAAATATAAATTTAGAATTCTTATGTTATTTTAATGCACCAATATTTTAATTAAATTAAAATCAACCTTTATTTTAAAATATACATGTTTTATATGTATAAATATGTTAATTTTATTTTATTTTTTGATTAATTCTCAATTAAAATATTGGTATATATATACAACTGACTATATCTTGGAAAATATTTCCAATTTTCAAATAGCACAAAAGTTACATTTGTGGTGCATTCTCCACGTTAGCAATGTACTTCAGTTTTATTTATTAAATTAATTTATTATAATAAAGTAACGTTCCCTTCAAATATACAGTATTTTTAATTTTTAAAGAATCTATTGTGATTCTTAGAAATGCAGACAAAGATATTACGATCCTAGGGTAATTCCCGGTCTGTGTCCCGGTTTAAAACAGCCATATTGTACTGGTTCAACGGACGTACTTTTTATTTGCCTAAATATTTCACTTCATTCAAACATATGAATACATATTGCATATAGAAGTAGGAATATATTGAATGCAAATAATGTAAACTATTAATACTAACAAATCAGTTATATAATTATTTTGTAAAGAAATAGAAAAGTATAAAAAACGATGATTTAATTCTTCTCAAACTTTGTATCCATAATTTATGTAAAAATACTTATCCTGTGAATCATTAAATGCCAATAAAAAAATTATGGTATCGTATATAAACAATAATTTGGAAAATATGTACTTCAAAAGATAAAAGTTTATGTATCTATTATGTGATGTATAATGAAAGTAAAACTTTACCTCAATAAAGTGAAATGTAAGGGACATTGTTAAAATATGTAGTTACAGGTATAACTATTTGGAAAATTTGGTGTCAGACATTCTAAGAAATTGGTATTAAACATTTCTCGTAAAAACACGTGCAAAATACAAGTACACTTTCTTCGCCTGGTGTCATTGGTCATAAAGGCCTTTGTTTTCTTTTCGGCGTATTTTAATCTAAGGTTCAGTTCAACTGGGTATTATAAAATACTGGAGTTAGGGATATGCTTGTACTGGGATTGTAATTCATAATTTTTTGTTCATTCATATTTTCTTATTTTCAGCTTCGTTGATAAAATTGTTGCCAGAATATAATTAATAAAAATAAGCATAATGTAAATATTAGAAAAGTTTGTAAGGAAGTGATATTTTTGGAAAAACCATTGCTTTGTCCCCCATCCCTTAAGTTTTATAGTCAGTATGATCATCAAATAATGTTACCTCAAAACATAACTCAAGGTCAAACTTTTGAAATAAAACAGCTGTTCTCAACCTGTAGTACACGTACCAGGGGATACGTGAAAGTCTAAGTTTTAGTTATCTACTTATTTAACATATATTTAGAAAAAAAATTTAAAAAAATTGTGAAAGAATTTACTTTTTTGGGGATTTTTATCCATTTAATTACTGCTTCATTTAAACATATACATATTTATTTTACTATTGCTAATAATAGAAATGCATTCTGTAGTTAAGGAATTGATATTATATATTTTATGTTTAGTTATGATAAACAACACTCGATATATACGTATATTTTCATATTAATTGTTTGAAGAGCTCAAGTAATCAAGTTGATGATATTCATGGAAAACTTAATAATAAATATATCAAATATTATTTGGAATTTTTTAATCGCGATTGTACTGCTGTTCTTAGAATTTTATGTACTATTAGATACGATTATTAAAAAAATTATTAATAGAGGCAAAGTCTAGAGTCTTGTCGAGACTCGAGACGAGACGAGACTGACATCAAGTCTCGGCTCGACAAGACCAAGACGAGACCACTCTAGTCGAGACCAAGTCAAGACCAAGACGAGACCGACCCCAAGTCTCGTCTCGTCTCGACTTCTGGCAACACTACTCGTTGCTTCACTCTTTTAACCGTTGCCGATCCTGTTTTCACGCAGGTATCTTCTCTCTTCTTCTCTTCTCTTCTCTTCTTAAACAACATACAATTTCCTCTGCTTGGCAGACTCACTTGCCAGGGAATTTTATTATAATTTTCAATTTTCAGTAAGCAGATTTACTTGCTTACCATCATTATGGCAGACTCACTTGCTATAATGATACAATCAAAAAGTCCAGAAAAATTTTCAAGAATACATACTTATACACACACAACAAATTGATCAATAATCATGACCTACATAACAACACAACTACAACAACAACAGCAACAAAAACTACACTGAAAACATCATCAGCTTCAACAAAATAATGCTTGAGTCCTGTGGAGCTGTACTCTCTTTATATTTTATTATATCTTTTCTGTTTAGATTATCATTTATATATACAACTCTTTACTCTATATTTATATTTTATTGTATTGCTTCTCTGAGGAGGGAGTAATGTGGCGGTTCAGTAGTTTGAAACAAGTAGACCGCCACGTTACTACCCAACCATAAAAAAAATATTTATTATTATAATATATTCTATTTTTTATTGATCTATATATGTCAGAATTTAGAGTTCAATATACTATTATTTATTTTATTTATTTATTCTATTTTATTTAAATAGTAAGCATAAACGTAAAGCTTACATTGGTGCGTGTAGCGGCTGATAACGCTACACACCTATAGCCTTACACCGAAAGGTAGAAAGGCTTAAGAAATAAGTAAGTATTTAAGTCATTTAAATGTCATTTTTAGACATTCAAAAAATCAACATCCTGTATATATATATATACAGGGTGTTCCATGCAAGTGCTACACTATTGCTATCTCGAGAACTGTAAGAAATATGAAGTCGATTAATTTAGCAAACAATTTCTATATTGTAAGACTATTAAAATGAGCATTACAAAAATTATTTTCAAGCAGTGGTTCTCAAAATACAGAATTCAACTTTTTAATTTTAATTGAGAACCTACTTTTTTTATTCGCCTATTGGATTCAGCATTTTTTTTTCTGAATACAACGATATAAAATGTTTATACCCTTAAATAACGAAAAAACGAGAAAAATGCAAAAGAAAAATTATTATTTTCATATTTATTTCCACATGTAATCAGAGTGCCATGACAAAAACAATTGAATATTTTGTTTTGTATCACATGATTTATACATAATTCCAGCCTTCGGAACATATTACTTCTTACTGACTATCTGGATAGATAGTTTTGTAGACTTCATCTTTAACATAACCCCATAAAAAAAGTCCAGGGGATTAAGGGCTGGTGATCTTACAATTTTATTCACCTGTTCGATTCAACATTTTTTCTTAATACAAAGATATAAAATGTTTATACACTTACATAACGAAAAAAACGAGAAAAATGCAAAAGAAAAATTATTTTCATATTTATTTCTACATGTAATCAGAGTGCCATGACAAAAACAATTGAATATTTTGTTTTGTATCACATGTCAAAATAGTTCGTTTATGAATTTTCTTGTTTTCTTTTGTGTTAAAATGAATTTTACGCACGAAGAAAAAATTTATAAGTACGAAGTTTTCATATTATCTATACGAACGGTTTCCAAATCGGTGGATTGGTACCTATGGTCCTATTCCGTGGCCCGCAAGATCACCAGACCTTAATCCCCTGGACATTTTTTATGGGGTTATGTTAAAGATGAAGTCTACAAAACTATCTATCCAGATAGTCAGTAAGAAGTAATATGTTGAGAAGGCTGGAATTATGTATAAATCATGTGATTCAAAACAAAATATTCAATTGTTTTTGTCATGGCACTCTGATTACATGTGGAAATAAATATGAAAATAATAATTTTTCTTTTGCATTTTTCTCGTTTTTTCGTTATTTAGGGGTATAAACATTTTATATCGTTGTATTTAGAAAAAAATTGCTGAATTCAATAGGCAAATAAAAAAAGTAGGTTCTCATTTAAAATTAAAAAGTTGAACTCTGTATTTTGAGAACCACTGGTTGAAAATAAATTTTGTAATGCTCATTTGAATAGTCATATAATTTAGAAATTGTTTGATAATTTAACGATCTTCGTATCTCTTATACTTCTCGAGATAGCAATAGTGTAGCACTTAAATGGAACATTCTGTATAAGAAATAAATATGTACCAATCTGCTTTGTACGCAGATATCGGTAATGACAGCAGGAATATGTCACGGCAAAATGGCGAGTTGGGAACTAGAGTTTCTTTTTGACACATATTGTGATGTTTCCCGGTCTTGTATTAATAACGTAACGTAGGCTATGATCAGAATTAACGTGATGCCACGTTCGGCTCTCGCCGACTTTACCCAAATGACCGTGGTGCGTGACGAATCAGCTTTGTTCACTGTCCAGGAAAAAGTGTGCAAGATGCGCCTAAAGAAGTTTTCACTTCAAAAATGCAATATTAGATGTATTTACTGTATGTTGACAATATTGTAGGTAAAAAAGAAGAGCGGTTTAATAAAAAATTAAAAACAGCATTTTGGATATCATTTATATTTTCACGTTTTCTATTCTTTATTTTTTTAATAATAAGAGTACAATAAAGTACAATAAGATGGCAATACTTGGTGAAATAGTTTAAATAAGATATTTCAAAAATAACACTTGACTGTTCCACAATATTCAGTCTCTGAATCAACCTCTCGGTCATTTATCAGAGACTGGCTCACTCAGCTAGAACCACAGACGCGTTTCGCTCTTATTGGAGCTCTTCAGTGTGGTGCACTGACTCCTCTCTGATAAATGACCGAGAGGTTGATTCAGAGACTGAATATTGTGAAACAGTCATGTGTTATTTTTTAAATATCTTACTTTATTTTATTTTTTTCGTTCATTTTTAATTCTTTTATACATACCATAGCGGGTAAATTTTTGAAAACTTTTACTTTTATAATAATTAGGAATATAAATTGCGCACTTGCCTGAAAACAGTTAATATAATATTAACAGCTTATTATATGAACTTGATTTATTTACATTTAATTAATAATTTAAAAAATAATTCCAATAAACGGGATAAAAAGAAATTAAAATAATTTCAAATTGTAATATTTATTTTTAACAATACAATCATTCATAAGGCAACAACCTATTTAAAAATAAGTAAAAGTACTTTACATTAATTACTGTTTCTATTTCTTAGTTTCAATCCCAACCAAAATCCTTTTTCTGCTAACAAATTAACATTAGTTCGACTGAGTCTAAGTGGTATTTGAGTTTTTTCGCACACTACAAAATCCATTTTTGATAATAGATGGAAGAAAATAACCTTGGCTTCCAACAAAGCAAATCTTGAACCTGTAATAAAATAATAATAGTGTTAATAACATCAGAATTAACGCAAGACTGCAATTATTCTTCAAAAGTACTATATTTGTATAATTATGCTAGTTTTCCTAATTATTGTTTTACAAATTCCATAAAAATTATAATGAATTACAAAAAATAATTATTTTAATTAAGTAATAGTAAGCTATGGTATACACAGGTATTCATCGTAATTCAAGCAATACGGGCAAATAGTTTTCTTTATTATTAATTTTAGACTTATAGTTTAAATTACAGCGTTAGGGGCGAAGTTAAATGCCACTTTTTGGTGTGAAAAGGTTATGAATTCTACTTTCGGTTTCGCCGGGAGCGAAATTATAGTTTATTTTTTTTTTAATTGAATGATATATAAATTTTTATATTTTCCGAAAGTATTTTAAATTAGCTTTACAGTGATGCCAAATACTTGCATTTGGATTAAAAAATAACCTAGTTATTAAAAAATTCTGGTTTTGAAAAAAAATCAAAAGCGACTCAAATATTTTATGCGTTTATGTAAAGTATTCGTCAAATAAAATACCATGTTTTTACTTTACCATCGTCTGTTCGTAACTATATGACGTATAAATAATCTATTCACCTATATTGGTTGGCGAAAAGAATTTTGATTAGTTGATGAAGAAAATTAACTATTTGTGAATTTAAGCGGCAATGGAATGTAGAAACCGGGGATTAGTCAAAATTATACAAATATAATATCCAAGTATTTTTGTACTTACCAATACAATTTCTAGGTCCTAATCCAAAAGGTATGTACACGTTTGGATTAATATTGCCTTTGTTCTCGTCACTGAATCTTTCTGGATCAAATTTATCTGGATTTGGATAATTATCTGGATTTCTGTGAATTGCGTAAGAAGGAATCCACATGTGGTCTCCTTTATTCAAAGTTAGAGGTTTTTCATTAGAGTGTACGGGATCAATGGTGTACGTTTTAGTGCATACTCGGTCAATAACCACTGCTGACGGCCATTTGCGAAGAGATTCTGAAACAACTTATGTTTTAGTGTGATCTAAATGTAGAAGATTGACTTTAGCAGACTTATACTGCAGGCCAATTAATAAAAATATTATAAATAATAGTTAAAGCTGAGGTTAAATCTTAACTTAATAGTTAGGTATTTGTTTAATACAAAAAATTCAAGATTTTGGGACAAGTAAGACGGTAGACGGTGGCAATTTTTCTACTACTTAGTACAAACATTGGACGGTGTGGAGACCGATAAATAATAGTAATTAATTGTATATAAATTAATAGCTAGGAAAGGTATACGTAAGAGTTTGTAGACTTTATAAGGTGAACAAGATAGGAAGGGGGGATTAGTTAGTGAATAGTGAACGTCAGGGTTGTATTGTACGATATGTCTGATTGATATATTTATAAGGGAAATAAATAGTGCACAGTTGTAAAACAGTGCTTTCTTAGTGGTTCCCGGTTAGCACATTTGGCGACGAGAAGTGGTACGAATCTACGGTGTACGATTCAGGTAAATATAAAGTGACACAAATTTATTTAAGACTGTGGGACAATATATAAAAAAAAAAATGAAATGGAATGGCTGTGAGCCAAATGGAATGGCTGTGAGCCAAATGAAATGGCTGTGAGCCAAATGGAATGGCTGTGAGCCAAATGAAATGGCTGTGAGCCAAATGAAATGGAATGGCTGTGAGCCAAATGAAATGGTATGGCTGTGAGCCGTATGAAGGAAGGCTGTGAGTCAGATTAAAGAAAGCGTGTGGGCTACATTAAGAAAGAGTGAGCTAAACACTAAACAGTATAATAATAAATTTAGTAAGGCGGTGTGATTTAATGTCATTACATAAAGTCGCTTTGTTTCAGGAACGAGATCTAGGCAATATGACAGATTCAGGGATAAAGCCGTTTCTGTGCGAAACCATTGACAAGGCCTTAGTGAGGGGAGAATGGGAAAAGTGGCTGCGTTCCCTAGAACTGTATCTAGCTGCAGAAGAGGTTACAGATGTGATCAGAAAAAGAAATAAACTGCTGCACTTGGGAGGCACTCAGCTGCAAGAGGTGGCATACAACTTGCCTGGAGCCGTAGAAACGTTCAATCCAGAGCAAAACAACGATGTTTTTCAAATACTTGTTGATAAATTAACAACATACTTCTCTCCAAAACAGAACTCCACCTTTGAACGACACATTTTCCGAAATCTCCAACCAGTGGAAGGTGAAAATTTTAATAAATACCTTATAAAAGTTCGACATCAAGCAACAAGGTGTACATTTGGGAATAATGCACAGGAAGCTGCGGATATCAGTATGAAAGATAAATTGATTGACAGTTGGGCCCCCATAGAATTGAAAAAGAAATTATTGGAGAAAGAAAGGTCATTAGAGGAAGTAATCGAACTGTGCCAAATTCACGAACAAATTCAAAGTCAATTGGTAGCGATGAGCGACCACAAGAGAGAACCCGTCCCATCTATAAGTGGGATAAATAAAATTGACCGTAAAGATAAAAAACCACGCGAACAATGCACTCGATGTGGGAAATTTGGACATGCTGCAAACAAACAGGAATGTCCCGCGAAAAAATGCAAAGTGTAGGAAGTGCGGACGACAGGGACATTTTGCATTCTGGTGTAGAACTAGGCAGGGGAAAAGACATTATGATGGTCCAGAGAAAAATAAGACAAAAAGATTTAAGTCAGATGTGAACTATATAGAGACTGAAAACTCGGACACAGGAAAGAACGGCACAGAATCCAGTTTAAGAAATTTTGAATGTTTCAAGATCAAAAGTAATTCTACAAAATCTAATACAAAAGACGACATCATCGAATGTCATGTAGGAGGGGTGCCAATAACATTATTAATTGACTCAGGATCAAAAGTCAACATTTTAAAAGTGGAAGATTGGAACAAACTGGTAATCAGCAATGCAGCGGTATGGGACATAGAACCGGAAGCTACGGACTTATTAAAGTCATATGCCTCAGAACAAAATTTAAAAATTAGGCATCGTTTCCAAACAACAGTCAATATTCCCGGTCAAACAGAAATTATTACGTATTTTTATGTAATTGATACAGTAGATAATTCTCTTTTAGGCAAAGAAACATCCAAGCAGTTAGGAATTTTAAAGTTGGGACTTAATATAAACCGAGTAGAAGCAATATCTCCATTCCCGAAAATCAAAGGAGTAATAGTTAAACTGAATATCGACCCAAACATTAAGCCAGTGCAACAACCATTACGACGAGTGCCAATATCAGTGGAAACTCAAGTGGAGGAAAAATTGAAAGAAGCTTTAAATACTGACGTAATAGAAGAGGTGACAGAACCCAGCCCGTGGATATCACCCATCGTAGTAATATTCAAATCAAATGGGGACATTCGGTTATGTGTAGATAGGCGAAGAGCTAATGAAGCCATACAAAGGGAGAACTATCCAATGCCAACGTTTGATTCATTCATGACGAAGCTGATGAATGCTAAATATTTCTCCCGCTTAGATCTTACAAATGCATACCGTCAGTTAGAGCTGGATAAAGACAGCCGTGCCATTACGACGTTGATCACTCATAAGGGGATGTTTCGCTATAAGCGATTAATGTTTGGCGTCAATTCGGCACCTGAGAAATTTCAAAAAGTGTGTGAAAGGTTGCTGGCCTTGTGTAAGAACTGTTTAAATTATATAGACGACATCATCGTGTTCGGGAGTTCCGAAGAGGAGCATGATTCGTGCTTAAGAGAAGTATTAAAAGTGTTCAAGGAAAATAATGTACTCTTAAATGAATCAAAGTGTATGATAAAAGTTCAAGAAGTGAACTTTTTAGGTCACAAACTAAGTGCTGACGGTATAAATGTGGATGAGAAAAAGGTCAAAACAATTCTGGAATTTCGTCCACCAAGCTCTAAAGAAGAAGTACGGAGCTTCTTGGGCTTGGTGACGTACGTGGGAAAATTCATTCCTGACTTGGGAAGTACAACCGAACCCCTAAGACAATTAACAAAAAAGGACGAAAAATTCTTGTGGACGGAAGAACATCAAAAGCATTTCAACAAACTCAAAGAAAATTTAGCAAAACTTCCAACTCTCTCATATTTCGACCCTAAGAAAAGAACGCGAATAGTAGCGGACGCAAGCCCAGTAGCCCTGGGAGCTGTCCTTCTGCAATTTGATGAGGAACAATGTCCTAGGGTTATATGCTTTGCGAGCAAAAGCCTCTCAGACGTGGAGCGTCGGTACTCGCAAACGGAAAGGAAAGTTTGGCACTAGTTTGGAGTGTTATACGATTCTATTATTATGTGGCCGGATTTAAGTTTGAATTGGTGACAGACCATAAACCATTGGAAACCATTTTCAAGCCGTCTTCCAAACCACCAGCTCGTATTGAACGTTGGGTGTTAAGGCTACAAGCATTCACATTTAAAGTCGTCTACCAGCCAGGCAATCTAAATATTGCGGACTCTGTATCGAGACTTTGTCGATTGACAGCGGAAAGATCCTTTGATAAGGACGGCGAGCATCATGTCTTTTCAATATTAGAGCGAAATACACCAAAGGCCTTTCGCATTTCTGATATAGTCACGGAAAGTAAAAAGGACAAAGAAATTCTAGAAGCAATTTAGAATGTCAATAACAATACATGGGACCAAGCTGCCAAGAGTGTTTATTTTCCATTCAGACTGGAACTGACAACTTTGGGTCTGGTAATCCTACGTGGCAGTAGAATTGTAATTCCGGAAACACTACGACAGAAAGTATTAGAATTGGCACATGAAGGACACCCGGGAGAAACGGTGATGAAAAGACGACTAAGAGCGAAGGTTTGGTGGCCACTGATTGATAGACAGACGGAGAAATTTGTTAAACAATGTCGAGACTGTCTCCTGGTTTCCCAACCCAATAAACCGCCACCGATGACAAGACACAAATTTCCAGAAGGCCCATGGCAATGTGTGGCCATTGACTTAATGGGTCCGTTTCCAAATAAAGATATGCTTCTGGTAATTATCGATTATTTCTCTAGATACCAAGAAATAAAGTTCTTGAAAGCTACAACTTCAGAAATAATAATAAACCATTTGGAGGAAATGTTCTCACGGCTGGGAATACCGAAATCAATTCGTACTGATAACGGCAGACAGTTTGTGAGTCAGGAATTCAAAGAGTTTTGTAAGAATAACAATATAGAGCTAATTCAGACTCCTCCATACTGGCCACAGGCGAATGGAGAAGTAGAAAATATGAATAAATCCATTCTTAAACGCCTACAAATTTGTCATTCAAATAACACGAATTACCAAAAAGAAATACATAAATTTACATTAATGCACAATGTTATACCACACGGGACCACAAATAAAACACCTTCACAATTATTGTTCGGGACATAGTAAACAAACAAAAGGGAAAAGAGAGGGAAGATAAGTCGAGGAAAGCGGTAGATGGAAACATTAATCCGGGAGATCAAGTAGTACTGCAAAACATGACAATGCCCCATAGACTTACCACGAGATTTAATGAAGACGAGTACGAAGTATTAGAAAGGAATGGAAATGAATTAACAGTATCTAGGGACGGAAAAATATATAAACGCCATATTTCACATGCAAAGAAAATCCATGATTCAGAACTAGTTCATAGCAAAGAAGCATCTATTTCGAGTACACCAGCAGAAAATGAAGACAAGAGCGTCGACGAACGAATTGGAACAGATAATACTCAAGCATGTAGTTTCCCAAGAATAACTCCTCTGAAACTGGAAAAAAGGAGGGAATGTGGAGACCGATAAATAATAGTAATTAATTGTATATAAATTAATAGCTAGGAAAGGTATACGTAAGAGTTTGTAGACTTTATAAGGTGAACAAGATAGGAAGGGGGGATTAGTTAGTGAATAGTGAACGCCAGGGTTGTATTGTACGATAAGTCTGATTGATATATTTATAAGGGAAATAAATAGTGCACAGTTGTAAAACAGTGTTTTCTTAGTGGTTCCCGGTTAGCACAGACGGCAATATGAAATTATGTTGGTTAGAATTTAGTTTATTTTGAAAGTATAGTTACGAATGAAAATATGGAATTAATTAGACAGCATTTTTGAATCATGACGTATTATGAATTCAAAAAAGATTTAAGTGCTCAGGAGTGCTTTTACTGCTGGTATAAAGAATTTGAACTGTTTTGCAAAGAACGAAGCCTGTAAGGATTTGATGAGAAATGTTAACACTAATTAATGACACCTATTTTTTTTGCAAAATTATGGTACATTATGATAATATGTCTTCCCATAGGGCAACTTTAACCCTTCAAAGCTTCATTTTTTTGCAAGTATAAACGGAAATAGAAATCCCATCATATTTACTTCCTTTGACAATGTACTACTTTCGGCTACTGTTTGTGAATTACATTCTAAAAGGTTTTCATCAGATGAAGAGATTGATGCTGCAATCGATTTTGAAAGCATTCCAAAAAAGATTTGTTGTGATTTTTTAAGAAGTAGAAGGTAAGAATGGTGAAACGTATGGTTGAAGGGAACTATTTTGAACTTACACGATTTGAAATAAAATTCTACAAAAATATGTACCATGTCATATTCCATATTCTAATAATGGGGTATTTCGTTCAATTTTTTTTTTATTATTTTAAATAAAACTTCATTCAATTTTGAAGCAATTCATAGTATTAAACAATCTTAATTGTTCCTAGTTTAACAGTATTTTATTTTCGAGAAATCAGTGTAACTATCAAGAAAAGAAAATTAAACCAGTGGTTATCAAGTTACAAACCAATGTTATATTTTTTTAAATGGGATATTATGCATTTTTTAGGCTCATTCGACAGAGTATTTTTTTTCTGAATTCAACCATATAAACATTTTATGTTCTTGCATAACAAAAATATTGAGAAAAATTTATTTGAAAATTAAATAAATTTTATTTAATATAACACAAAACAGTAGGCCATGATCAATAACAAAACAATTTACTTATACTAAGCTGCTATTGTTATGTCAAAATATCGTTATTTATAATATGTAATTGTGATTGTTGTTCATTTTGGTGAAAAGTAAATGTTAATATGGAAAATTTAACTAATGAAGATTATTTTCATTTCCTTTAAATTTATGGAGAGTGCCATAAAAATTCTGTTGAAGCTTGTATTGTGTTTGGTGAGATACCCGAACAAACCACCCGTGTCTAGAAAAATGATTTATCGATTGGAAAGAAATTTGAAAGTACATGGTGCATTTTCTAAAAAAAAGATAATGCCGCGTCTAGTGAGAAATAGTGAAGAAATAGAAATGGTCCATACAAATGGCTAGCACGTTCTCCTGACTTGACACCAATAGACTTCTTTTTGTGGGGTTATTTAAAAGATAAACTATATTCTCAGCCCATAACCACAAAAGAAAACCTTAAACAGCGTATTAAGGATTCATGTGTTTCACTGCCACCGGACATTCTTAGAAAAGTTACATTAGAAACTGTAATCAGGATAATTAATTTATGTTTAGAAAATAATGGAAACAATTTATAAAATTATTTGTGATGTTAAATACAAGTTAATTGTTTTGTTATTGATCATGGCCTACTGTTTTGTATGTTAAATAAAATTTATTTAATTTTCAAATGAATTTTTGTCAATATTTTTGTTATGTAAGAATATAAAATATTTATATGGTTGAAATCAGAAAAAAATACTCTGTCGAATGAGCCTAAAAAATGAAGTGCGTGAACTTGGCAGGAGTATATTAAAAAAAAATAATGAAAGTGCATTTAATTGATTGTATCTCGTTTGTATTTCATTATATTTTACTAAATATTATTTGTATTATACAATTAAAGCTAATAAATTACATTTTATTTTTATGCTGCTAAGTTCACGCTAGCAGCAAAGTTTAATTGAAAAATATTGAAAATGTCACAGATCGATTTTCAAATGAATTTTTCTCAATATTTTTGTTATGTGAGGACATTAAATATTTATATAGTTGAATTCAGAAAAAAATACTCTGTTGAATGAACCTAAAAAATGTATAATATCCCATTTAAAAAAATATAACTTTGATGTGTAACTTGAGAACCACTTGTTTAAATTTTTTTTCTTCAATAAGTGAATGTCCCCCTTGATTTACTGCAACTTTTATTTGAATAATTTCCTTCTATTCCTAATAATAAAGAACATAATTGGTGTGTCCCATATCCGTGAAACACCCTGTATACATTATCAGGTATTTCCTTTTTCCCATTTTTCTACCCGACCCTTTGGCGTGAATTCAGTAAAGAAAATAATATATATAAACAAAACATATAATTATCTATTAAATAAAAACGATGGATTTAATTTTTTTTTACATAAACAAACAAATTATTAAATGGCTATATTGATTGGATTTAATCGAACTAACATCAAAGAAATTAAGAAATATTCCTTTATATTACAACAGTGAGAGATCAAAATGTAAAGATTAAACCAGAATGTGTAAGTAGCTCAGTGAAATTCTAGGAAATATTTATTATTATGTCCCCGTCCCTTCGTTTTATGGTCACTATTGTCATTATGTAGGTACCGTTAACTTGGAACATCACTCAAAGTCAAGCTACTGAAATAAACCATATTAAATGAAAATTGAAAATATATAATATGAAACTGAAAGTGTACTTTGGAATTATGCGATTTCATTTTCTAAAAAAAATAAATCCTCCTGCATTTGGTATAATATTATTTACACATTATTATATGCAATTAAATTACATAAAAAAATAATATCGTTCAATAATATTTCTCAAATAAAACAGAAAAACTCTATTTCTCAAAAATAGCGAGGCTAATTTAAAATTATAATTGAATAATATCATTGATTCCATAAACCGAATCTGAAGTTCTATTCCAGAGAACCGGTTCCACTACCCAGAACCGGAACCGAATATCGTTTCTATTACTCGAAACCGGAATCGAAGATCGGTTCCATTACCCGAAATCGGAACCGTAGATCGGTTCCATTACCCGGAACCGGAACCCATGACCGGTTCCACTTCTCGGAACCGAAGATCGGTTCCACTTCCCGGGTACAAGGATAGTTTTGGAACCGGGTACCCAGTTCCAAATTTTTCCGGTTCTTGACAGCACTACTTGTTATGCCATCACAATCGCTTTGTGTGCTCAGCACCCCTGGAAAAAACACTATGGGTGCTCGCGCCCAAAACATCCACGGTTCCGGCGCCTACGTTCGATGCCATGACAAATGTAAAGTGTTATTGATCTAAGTATTAAATACCTAATTTTGTTTATTTTGTAATTTAAATATCTTTCATAAATTGTTATTCCGCTTAACTATTTTGAACATAACTCTTTGAAAGTTCATCCTATGCAAAAAAAATGTAACAACTTTTTTGTACAAAAAATTGCTTTATAAAATTCTGATATGGGGCACTGTTTTCGAAAAAATGTCCAAAAACCCAAAAAACTCATTTTTTTTCAAATTGATCTAAGATAGCGATTCGCGCCGACACTCTCAATATGACAAACTTAAATTTTTCATCCGCGTCCCTACTTAAACAATGTAAAATGTTTCTACCCCAGTTTTTGTAAGGCAAAGGTCTTTTTTGGTCTCCATTACTTTATTTTCTATCTAAATCAGCTGTATTAAGATTTTTGTGGATGTGCTCTTTTTTTTGTTCATTGACAAATTTAATAATTGAAAGATCATTTTTTAATTGAATTTACATGCTTTATTTTTTAGTGATATTATATGTATGACGTAAATCGTTTATCTTGCTGGATAAGCTATGCCTATAATTTACAGCGTTTATCTTTCTATGCAGGGTTAAACAAGTAAACCTACATAGCTTAATAGAATGTTGAGATAACTGCCTGGAACCCAAAACAAATCTGTAGTAATTCGACATTTAACTCTTTTCATATAGCAACAGAAGAAGTTCGAGGTAGACCAATGAGGAATAATTCCGATTTCATTGAAAAAAGATTGAAATCGAAGTTGTTTAATTAAAAATACGGAACTATTACAATTGACATACCTATAAGATCATTAGCGTCGCGGTAGGTATTAGGTATTTGGTACTTTTATAATGAAAAAGTAGATACATGTACATCATTAAGGACATTAGAATTTTGATTTTGATGTTCAATACACTGAGTATAAATTGTATGCCAAAACGAAAAACATCGGTTAAACGTAATACGCTTACTTGAGTAACTCCCTGTATAGAAAAACGATTTTTTTATTTAGCACGCTCATAGCATTTGTATTTTTAATACAGCTTTTAATTTAATCTCTATTTAATATGGATAAATCTTTACTTACCACATAAAACCATATCCAAATATTTCATTTTGGTAATAGCTTCATAAGATACTTTTCCACCTTTGCATGTTTCAAGAACTTCGTCAATTTCTGCTTGAAGCTTAGCTTGAATTTCTGGATTAATCGCTAATTCGTTAGCCATATGACACATAAGAGTGGAAATTGTGTCAAAACCAGCCAAGAAGAATATCATAGCTTGTGCTGTCATATCATCTATAGTCAATTCTGTAAATGAAAAAAAAAAAATGTAAGTAATTATTTAATTAGGTTCTATCTAATAATTTTTTACATTAATTTAAGTTGTGTTGTTTGTCAATACTTATGTATTAGCTTACCAGTATTCTTCATAGAATTTTGCAAATTACATGTTACGAATATTAGTGTTCTGTGAAGTGTACGAGTATTATATGTATAAAACATTCAAAAATTAACAAACTAATATAGTTAACGTAAATTAAATCTTTTTAGATTTATATATTTTCAGCATTAGAAAAAGACCTTTTTGCAGATAACGCAAAAATTTACCACCGGAAAGGTATAAAATATGAAAATTACTTTGAAAACAAAAAACAATTACCTTAATGATAAACAACTGTTGAATGGTGATTAGGGAGCAGGAGGTCTATTCTAAATTCATAGCCACATGTGCTATCCGCTATATAAGTTCCACTACTAGCCAATAGATGGATTCAAGTCGGATAGCCACATGTGCTATCCGCTGTATAAGTTCCACTACTAGCCAACAGATGAATTTAAGTCGGATAGCCACATGTGCTATTTGTTAGAATTATAAATAATTATTATAATTTAAATAAGTACTTACAATATATAGATATTAATCAAATATTATTGATATAACACAACAACACAAGTATTTGATCACAAAATTGAAAAGCCGAACTACTTGTCAACTTGACATCTGGCAATATTAATAAGTTCCACTACTAGCCAACAGATGGATTCAAGTCAGATAGCGGGATGGGGACCCCCACCTGTTGGCTAGTAGTGGAACTTATATAGCGGATAGCGGATAGCACATGTGGCTATGAATTAGAATAGACCCCCAGTTTACTAGCATTATTTTTGATGTGAAATATCTAATGGCGGCCAGCCTCGTGACTCGCCGCCTTGACTCGGCACACCACGCCCGCCACTTTTCTTGTGTCGTGTGTATCGGTGTATCAGCGTCGTTTCCTCTGTACAACACGCTCACCGCTTTACTTGTGTATATCACTGTATCGGAGCGAATTTGAATAAAAATAAATTTCTATGTTTCATATCTGCCAAGCGCTCCGCGACGGTTCCCTTTTTATTTCTCCAAAATAATCCATAAACAATAGATAGAGAAAAACAATGCTAATCAATGGGCTACTTGCGTGGTACTGAAAATCCGATTTCTGTCAATATATAAAAATATAAATTTTATTTTAATATAATTATTTGCTTTTTACTAAATTAAGAAAGAATATTTTCTGTGACGTCTTTATATTGAACTGGGGGAGGGGAAGCATGTTTAAGAATGTTATCAATAGATGGCATGGCGTGCGAGAAAGTTTTAATTTGAATTTGACAGTTCATTTTTCTCTCTTTCTGGTCTTTCAAATACATTAATTACATAATAAATAAACACATAGGTAGTTACTTGTCATTTAAAATATCGATACCAAAAAGATAAACTAAAATACTAACCTCCAAACTATTATTGAAACGTCAAACAGGTGATCTACATTACCCGCACAAACATACCATTACTATGGGACGGCACCACGCTGTGACTTTACGACTATTCATTGGTGCGGCGTAATTCTACGTCATACATGACTGGAATTCAAATAATCAAATTTCATTATTTTTTTTCTGGCTAATTAATAAAAATTTTGTCAAAAGAAAAAATATGGGTAGCAAGTTTTTACCTTCTCTTCAAAAATATTAAATAAAAAAAGGTATGCAAGTAGCCCATTGCTCGCTAAACACCCTTAATAAGTTGTTCATACTAACGTCAATGGCTGGTAACATGAGTGTAGTTCTAACATCGGTGTCAACTAGAACCATGTCAACAACTTGGCACATACTTCAGGGTTGTTGACAAAATAATTCTAGTCAATATACTCATTACAACCATTTTCAATAAGTTGGCTTCATTATTTTAAATTATTTATCCTACAAAGAAGTCAAGAAACAAATCCTGTTAAACAATTTATAACAATGCCGTCAAATTTATTGAATATTACTGGCAGTACTATCGTATATTGGCAACACTGATTTTCTTAACAACCCTTAAGTATGTAAGTCGTTGATATGGTTCTAGTTGATAGCGATGTTATACTTCATTTCACTTAAGAGAGTTGCTTTAGAAAGGGAAATAATTTTTGTCCTCAGGTTAGTTAGAATGTATACCTAATTCATCTGTCAATAGTTAATTATCAAATAAAATCGACAGAATTAAGTAATATTTGACATGTTTTTGATTTAGACTTTTAATATTCTCTTTGTACATTTTTACAAATACAAATATTTTGTATCGTTACAGTTTGGTTTCACGAATTTAAATTATTTATTTTAAATTATTAATTTAACGGTCTGTTTTCAAGCGCAATCTGCTATTTTCCTACTTGAAACGAAATACAGAACCACGCTCGTGCTACCAGTCGGTGGGTCCAATCGTGTATAATCGCACTGTAATAGAACTAGAAAAAAATTTTCCAGGGTAAACGTGTTGCTGAATATTTTGTACTCCTATAAAGAATATTTTTTTATAATCGAGTCCTTTTTTTTGCGGGAGGTATATCAAATTTTTATAAAAACCCTAAAGAAAAAACTAGGAAACATATTTTAAACAAATCTTTGAGGGTTCTCTGACACAAACTCTAGTAAAGTTCAAAATGAAATATTTATGATACGAATTCTTACCTCCTGCTTTAAAATATGCTTCTTTTCCTACGTGCGACTCTTCAACAGTGGCAAACCCGGTATCTTTACTCTTCGCAGTTTCTTCGTATTTCAACTTCCCTTTTTTGGCTTCCATCAACAAGTTTATCAAATCTGGTCTGTAGATCCCTTTCTCCTCTCTCTGGTCAATCATGTTCTTGATTACGTCTCTAAAGTACAATCCTACATCGAAATCAATTATTCGGATCTTAAAAAGTCTCATCAAGAACGGGCTGACACTGTTTATGAAGAATTTCAACCCTTTAATGCCATCGAAGTCTGTGGCCCTCTTGCCCATGACGTAGAATTCATTGTCTCGCTCAGATAACGAATCAGTTTTAATGCCGAAGGCACAGGTAGCAATTACATCGTTGGCAAAACGTGTGAATATGTCCTTCATTTCAACGGTGATGTGCTGATCAGACTTTACTGATTGGAGAAAGTAGTTAGAGAAGTGTTCAGCGCACTCGGACATAAGGACGAACATTAACTTCATTTTGCTGCTTGTGAAGGCAGGGGACAGCGTTGAACGCATATTGCGCCATTTTTGTCCTTAAAAATAAATAAATATACAGAGTGAGGAATATATAACTGACTAATTTAAATTTTCCGCTCTTTTAAATGTAAGCTTTGTCGGAATTGTGTGTGTATTACTAAAACGTTTCAGCAAAGTAATTCATCAATTATTGTTACAATACAAAAATTAATTTTGGCCCAGGCGCGCACCTTGACATTATGCCGTGAGGCAAATTGTCCCACGGTATTTTGTTGTACGACAGAAAAACGCAAAAAGATATAAACGCGCGCACTGCGGTTGTTTTACCGTAACGTTTATGGACAGATTTGTGTTTGTGTTCTTAATAACGAAAATTAGTAAGAAGAAATCCAGAAAAATTCATTGTTTTTGGGTGCATCCTCTTATTTCTACTCGTTTATCTAATATTAGTGTTTCCACATTAATTTCTGTCTATTCTTCTAAAACACTTGCAGGAGTTGCGAAAAATATCTTCGTTGATACAAACGTACTCATACAAATAAACATGATTCTAAAGAAATATGCATATGCATATGCAGGAATGAAGTATGAGTAGCCGACGTAGCTAGACGTGTGTAGTGTGTTCTGGCGACAATTGCTAAAATTTGCTAAAAGTTTAAAAAATAAAAAAATATTTTAATACTGAGTGATACGTAAAATCATCATAATGCTTACCAGGGATGATTGTGATTCTATAAAATCGATGATTACTGAATCTCTGTCGAAGTTAAGTGAAACAACAGAATTCATTGACATTGTACAAAACGTAACATCAGCGGTACAGAAAATTTTCGAAACAAAAATTAAAAAACTAGAAAATACAATCACGATGGTAAAAGAAGAAAACACTGTGTTGAAAAGTGCCTGTAGATCATATGAAAAATCTGTTGATGATCTAGAGCAGTATTCGCGGCGGAATAATATTCGTATTTTTGGCCTCCCAGAAACAACAAATGAGTCAATTGAGAAAAGTGTGATTGATTTATGTAGTAATAAATTAAATATTTCTATTACTAAAGAAGACATCGATCGCTGCCACCGTATTGGTAAACCTAAAGGAAATGTTAACCGGGCTGTGATAGTGAAATTTATGAGTTATCGAGTGCGCAGTGAAGTTTTTAGTGCCAAAAAGAAATTAAAAGGTTCGAAAATTACTGTGAAGGAAGATTTAACGAAATCCAGGGTGTCACTTTTAAATGCAGCAGCAGATAAGTACAATTTTAAAAATGTTTGGACTTACGATGGCAGAATCTTTGCGAATGTTAAAAAGGGCGGGAAAGATACTAGACTGTTTATAAACTGTCTTGATGATTTAAAAGATTAATATGTATATCATCCATTATACTCATACTGTATTGCTCAAGCATGTTATAATTATTTCTACTTTGTCTAATTTTTTATTAAAACTGTATCATAGTGTAGCGCTTCTGTGTAGCCAGAACGTACTCAACATCAAGGTTATTTCAAGTATTATTTGTTTTAAACGTACAATTTAAAACGGCTTAACTTTGTTATTTTTTGTTTTTTTTGTAACTTATTTGGATTTAAGGTCATTCATACTGAATGAGTAATATTTTTACGTTCGGTCAAATAAATGTCAGATCTCTTAACTCATGTTTTACTGATTTCAAAGATTTTTTATACAATCATGATTTTGATATACTGGCAGTTACTGAAACGTGGATATCAGATTCTGCACCTTCTTCCTTGTTTAATATAAATGGATATGATTTGATAAGTTTCTCTAGAACAATAAAACGAGGGGGCGGTGTAGCATTTTATATACGTAATGTTATTAATTATAAAATATTAAATACTGCTTTTGTTAGCATTAATAATATAGAACACCTTTGGATTCAAACTACAATCAACAATAAAAAAATCGTATTCGGTGTTGTCTATAATCCGCATTTACATATGTATAAGGATCTTTGTATTTTGAATTCAATATTAGAAAACTTCTTAATTGAAGCAGACTATTTATTTTTATGTGGCGATATTAACATTAATCTTCTTTCGAAAGATTTATACTCTGCTTTTTTTAATGATATATTATCTGCATTTGGGATGCATCAGTTAATCACAACGTATACTCGACCAGCATCTAAAACTTTAGTAGACATTATTGCTATAACTGATCCATCTTTGTTTACTTACGTAGACGCCATTGATTGTCCTCAACTGTCAGATCATAGATGTGTTTTTTCTGTCATTAATCTACCTAAGTCTATTGATTTTACCAAAACCTTTATGTATAGAGATTTCAAAAATTTTGAAACTGAAATATTTTTGGCTGATTGTTCAAAAGTTAATTGGAATGAGATTCTATATTTTGATAACATAAATGCAAAAATAGAGTTTCTTAACAAAAATATAATACAGCTGTTTGATATGCACGCACCTTTAAAAAGAGCAAATTTTAAGAAAAACTACTGTCCATGGGTTACTCCAGTCATTCGTATTATGCAGAATAAAAGAGATAAAGCTTTAATAAAATACAATAAATCTAAAACAGCTGCTAATTTTAATTATTACAAAGAATTAAGAAATTTGACTACTTCAGCAATACGAAAGGAAAAACAAATGTATTTGCAGTATGAGATTAATAATAATGTGAATGATTCGGGGAAATTATGGAATAGTTTAAAGCGCTTAGGCGTGAGTAACAATTCAGCGAACAATATTCCAGAAACTTTAAAAGAACCTAACAAGTACGGAAAATATGTCTTAGACAAAATTGGGACAAGTAATGTTGACTTTGATACAAAGAATTTTTACCTTAATACTACTTATGCAGAATGTACCAGTGAATATTTTGTATTTAAATGTGCGGATAGCAAAAATATTGAAAAAATCTTAAGACACCTAAAATCTAATGCAATCGGGGTCGACGACATTTCTTTAAAAATGATTCTCATAATACTGCCCGTAATTATAGATTATATTACGCACATAATAAATACTTGTTTATTAGAAGGGGTTACTCCAGACATCTGGAAACTTGCTTTATTAAAACCAATAGGTAAACAATCTGAATGTTCTACATTCGACGACCTGAGGCCCATAAGTATTTTACCCGTACTATCCAAAGTACTGGAAAGGGTAGTCTCTGATCAAATCATGGAATACGTATCTGAAAATAAAATTTTGCCGAATAGTCAATCTGGGTTTCGACCAGGTTATAGCACAAATACGTGCCTTTTGAACATCGTAGATAAATTAATATGTAACTTTGATAAATCAATTTTGTCAATCCTAATTCAGATTGACTTTTCAAAGGCATTTGACATGATTGATCATGGACTGCTTCTTGCCAAGCTTCAATATTATAATTTTTCTCCAGCAGCTCTTCAGTGGTTTAAAAGTTACTTTGAAGGTAGATACTTTTCGGTCTGTATGTCGTCGGGTGTCGAAACAGTTTATTCATCTACTTTTCCTCTAAAGCGAGGTGTTCCTCAGGGATCAATACTAGGCCCGCTATTGTTTTTAGTTTATGTTGCGGATTTGCCGTCAGTTTTCAGTTTCAGTACTGTACACTCATATGCAGATGATACCTCAATTATTGCGTCCATTAATCCTAATAATGTCGCTGAGCAGTGTAACATTGTTAATAAGGAGCTTGATTCGTTAAGCACATGGGTATTAAATAATGGATTAAAAATTAATGCCTCAAAATCTTCTTTACTAATTGTAGGAAATTGCAATATCCCTAACATCTTATTAGACGGAGTAATACTGGAACACAATGATGTCATTAAAGTTTTAGGTCTCCTTATTGACAAGGATCTGAAGTTCAGGGAACATGTAAATAAAAAATTAGTTGCTGTCAGACTAAAACTGAGACAGTTATACCAGTTTCGACACGATTTAAATTCTAATGTAAAGTTACGAATTATAAACTCGTTAGTTTTACCTGTGCTAGATTATTGTTCGTGTGTATATGTTCCTAATCTCACACAATCAGATAAGAATAAAATATTATTAATTCAAAATTCTTGTTTAAGGTTTATTTATAATGTGCGTAAGTACGAACACATCTCGCAGTATAGATCCTTAGCTCAAATAATAGATATGAAGACTAAAACTAAAATTTCATACCTTTGCACAATACATAAACTAAGACTTACTGGTACTCCTGCATATTTATTGGACAAATTAATATTAAAAGACTATAACTACTCTTTACGTATCAAGAATTTATATATTGTTCCCTCTTTCACTAAAGCAAAATTTAAAGGGTCATTTTCGTTCCTGGCACCCACACTATATAATGAATTACCGCTGTCAATGAGATCTCTGTCGTTTGGTAACTTCAAAGTAGCAATAAAACTTTTGTATTAGGTACCGATTATTTTTAGGTTACTTATTATATTATATATTAATTTCTACTGTTATGTATTTCTTTGTTTGTGTTACAAATTAATGTTGGCATATTATTTACATTTGTTTTGTAATGTGATTGGTTAGGTGGAAGAACAGCCTATGGCTGAACCTCGCCTTTGTCCGTATAGGCAATAAAGATTTATTATTATTATTATTATTATTATATGTACCAATGGAGCTATTACTCGACCATGAATTGTCATAGTGCGCGTTGTGTCGTTAAACCTGCGTCACAAAACAAAATGTTCCTCGCCGCACCGTATTAAAATTGTGACTTATGTAACAAGGTAGGAATAGTGAAATAACAAGTAAATAACTTTAATATAAACTCTTCTAAATTATAGTTTCAATATCAACATTTTAACTCTGTCATCTTTGTAAGTCAAAATTCTGTTTAGAAATAATAATCATTATTTTCTCATATATCTGTTTAGTCTAGATGTCACCGCGTAGACATTTATTTGTTGACAATTAACTGTATAAGTTATTGGCTAGACTACGTCTTGTTATTTTGCTATGGAGGCTACACCCTCGCACCCTTCTTTAGAGATACGTTGAAGAGATAACACTTTGTTTTAAGGCAGTCGAGTCTTATGATTCAAACAGTGAAGACATGTAGTCCGTATTTAGTTTTTGGGCGTTTACGCCATGACTCGTAATTAAGGTTTATATCAGTTTAGTTTAGTATTAATTAGTATTGTGTAATTATGTAAATAAAGTTAGTTAAAGATAAAATCAGTGTTATATATTGTGTGTGTGCCATCCAGTTAAGATGTGTTCATCATCTATCATCAAGTGTTTGGTGATAGTGTGAGCGTAAGGGTGTTCCGTCTCAGTACAGTGGTGGACAAACCAGCAAGCGTCCACCAGTGAGATAAAGTTAGATAGTGTCATCGTTGGGATAAAAGAAAGTAAGAACAAAGAATCATGAGATCTTCCAGAAAGATCCCCCCCCCCCCCTGTTACATTGGCGCAGTCGGTAGGATAATATAAAGTACTGTGTGTAACTCTATTTATCCGAAAAGTTCCTACATCAATTAGAAATTATTAGTTTGTGACCGTGGAGAGGGAAGTCAGCGAAGATGTATCCGTATTCGACCACGACGCCAACGATGACACAGCCGTATCAGCCGTCACCAAATATGCTTGACGTATTACTGTCAATAAATACGTTTTCGGGTGATGGCAGAGTGGAAGAATACATCCACAACATGGTTTCAGCGAGCAGAAGATACGGCTGGGATGAAGTTTTTCTCGGCAGCGCAATGGCGTTTAGGCTCAGTGGTAAGGCAAGGGAATTATATTTTGCAATTCCATTGTACAAGCAGCCTTCCACTGGAACAGAGATGGTGCGTTGGTTAGAAATAATTTATGCAGGACGCACCATATTACCGCCATCGTTTTTCCCGTCTTGTACGCCAAGATTTTAAGGGTCAGCGTGGACGCACCAGCAGGTCTACGCACCGTGTGCAGCATCAGAGTCTCCAAGATATGCGTCGCTGGCAAGTGGCCACGCTTCGGTTGGACTTGGAGAACCAGCGCTGCCTGTGGCGAAGATCAGTTTAGCTGAAATTGAGTCGCTACTTGCAGCAGAGGATAGGCATGCGGTGGTAGATATTCCGCGTCCACAAGGTCGACAAAGTGCGACAACAGCCGTCACAGCGAGTGACGATGAGGGCGTACAGGAAGGGAAAATAATTGAAGAGGATTGCCTGCCGGAGAAAACTGCTGAGAATGAGGCTGAGGACGAACACCAAGACGACGTAGCTGAAGGACACAGCTACGTGGAGGATGAACATATGGATAGCACAATATATGACAACAATCTGCACGACAAGGACCTGCAAACGGACTATGAAGAGGACATCGTGGATGGCGTCATGGACACGGTTTCCGACGAGGAAAATGTGCAAGATCTACGCCGCAACCCTGGGAAGCACGCCACTGGTTATGCCTTAAGTTCCCCCGATGTCACACGCATCCCGGTTAAGTTTTTTGCTTTGCCGAGTCAGAGACCCCTGTGGTGCGAGGAGCCCCCGCCCGCTACCCTCAGTGATAGTGCAGTGTCCCTTGTTTTTTATGACAACTGTGTGATGATTTTGTTAGTGTTTAGTTTGTGTCGGTAGATAAGGTTTTCGGAACATTAAGTAGCATGTTAGAATAGTAATGTTCATTAGTTCAGGAAATAAAATATACCCTTTTCCTTTTTTAGCAATAATTATCTGTAGAAGATAATTATTTTGTACTTGAGATTTGTGTTTGGTATTTGTTGGAATATCTCAGTTTTTATGTTTTGTATACGTTAGCGACGTTACATGTTTTTGGCAATTTCATGTTTCGTGTTTTGAATATTTGCAATGTGTTTTATGTTTCATATGTTTGCAACATATGTTTTATGTAACATTGATTTGTATTTTATGCTCTTGTGCATTATGTTTATGTATGCTTGCAGCATATGTTTTTATGTTCTATGTATCATTGATTTATGTTTTTCATTCATTTGGATTTTGATTCATGTATTTGCAACATATGTTTTATGTTTAGTTTAACATTGATTCATGCTTTTGTACAATATGTTTTATGTATTTGCGACATATGTTCAATTTGTCATTTGTTTATGTATGTGCTTTGTTTCGTGCATTAGGTTTTGTGCTTTCAGTAGTTGGTTATCCTTCAGTGAGCAGGTATTAGGAATAAATATATCAATTTTGGGATATATTTATGTCTTAAGGAGGGGAGAGTGTAACAAGGTAGGAATAGTGAAATAACAAGTAAATAACTTTAATATAAACTCTTCTAAATTATAGTTTCAATATCAACATTTTAACTCTGTCATCTTTGTAAGTCAAAATTCTGTTTAGAAATAATAATCATTATTTTCTCATATATCTGTTTAGTCTAGATGTCACCGCGTAGACATTTATTTGTTGACAATTAACTGTATAAGTTATTGGCTAGACTACGTCTTGTTATTTTGCTATGGAGGCTACACCCTCGCACCCTTCTTTAGAGATACGTTGAAGAGATAACACTTTGTTTTAAGGCAGTCGAGTCTTATGATTCAAACAGTGAAGACATGTAGTCCGTATTTAGTTTTTGGGCGTTTACGCCATGACTCGTAATTAAGGTTTATATCAGTTTAGTTTAGTATTAATTAGTATTGTGTAATTATGTAAATAAAGTTAGTTAAAGATAAAATCAGTGTTATATATTGTGTGTGTGCCATCCAGTTAAGATGTGTTCATCATCTATCATCAAGTGTTTGGTGATAGTGTGAGCGTAAGGGTGTTCCGTCTCAGTACAGTGGTGGACAAACCAGCAAGCGTCCACCAGTGAGATAAAGTTAGATAGTGTCATCGTTGGGATAAAAGAAAGTAAGAACAAAGAATCATGAGATCTTCCAGAAAGATCCCCCCCCCCCCCCCTGTTACACTTAGTGCATTTTTGCCTCTGCGGCACTTCGACACAAGTGTGCGCATCTTCATAAAAAATGTTATTTTACGAAAATACGGCACTGCAAAATACCTTTCGGCGATTAAAACGCACGGCATAAAGTGGAAATGCGCGCCTAGGCTTAGTCAGCTGGTGAAAAAAAGTTGACGAAACTATTAATAAATAATAATAGTGATTTTAAAGATATATTCAGGTCTGGCCGAGCTCGTATTGTTCGTATACCGAATTAAAAGGGTTCAACAACGTGTGCTATATTAGCGGTCGGCAACCGTTGGACCGCGGACCACTGGTCCGCAGAGAAATTCAGATATTGTTTAAATTCGTTGGGCTCACTTAATAAAATTTTTAAATAAAAAATAAATTTTGTTTAAGCCTACTCGGTCAGCTGCATAAAAAAGTAACAAAGTAAAAATACCGAATTCTTTTCAATTGATTAGGCATCAAATTTGACTAAGGCACACCCTTGGTAACTGGGTGAACTAAAATTTAAAATTGTGAAGGAAAGTCACTGATCTCTATACATATCTGGATAGCGTGCCCAATGTTAAGCTTTTGTGACTAATTGAACACCGCATGTTGGAGGATTTTGGCGCATCAGCGCTCGCATCAGTGCATAGGGAAACAAAAGAACACAACTCACACAAACATCAAACTAACACTGATGCACTGATGCGAGCGTTGATTGCCGCTGATGCACCAAGATCCTCCAGCATGGCTGCGTTCAATTGGTCACAAAACGCTGTATCTAACTTGGCCCCTGTAAGCTATCCAGATATGTATAGAGATCAGTGAGGAAAGTACATCTATAAAAATGATTGAAGAATAAAATACTATTCTTAATTGTAGACCAAGAGAAGCAAATGTCGCACTAACTTTTAATATACAGGCTGCTTGGAAAATATGGGCCAAATAGCTATTTTCTTTATTATTAATATTAGATCTATAGTTTAAATTACAAAGTTGCGCGCGATGTTAAATGCCACTTTTTAGTGAGTAAAGATTTTAAATTCTACTTCTGGTCTCGCCGAAAGCGAAATTTTTATTGATTACATATACAGGAGTAACTGAAATAAGTAAATTAAATTTCACCAGATAGAACTCATCGAGATCAAAAATATTTTTTAATAACTTTTTTTGATTAACCTTCTAGATATTGTATCAAAAATCTTCATAGTTTTCAAAAAATTCATTGCCTGCCTGAAAATACTAAATAAATTGAGAATTCAAAAAAATGTTGCAAAGAAATATTGTTGCTCTCGACGAGTTCTGTCAATGTCACTTAATTTTTCAGCAGCATGTCTCGAAATTGGAAATATTTTTTCCAAAAAATAAATTGCGATTTAAAAAGAAATTACTAAGAAATATTGTTGCTCTTGCCGGGTTCTATCACTGGGTAAATTTAATGTACTTATTTCTATTGCACCCTGTATTTTTATATGTTCTGAAATTATTTAAATTTAGCTTTACAATGTTGCCAAATACTTGCATTTTTATTAAAAAATAACGCAGTTATAAACTTTTCTAAATTATGATATTTTGTTTATTATTAGTTTGACATGACATTTGTGCCTACTTTGTTATTTTCTTAATTTTTTGACAGTTCAAAATAATTAAAAACAAATGAGACGTGAGTAAATATCAAAATATTTCTTCAAACAAAGAAGGCACACAGGTTATGGCATACTGATAATACATTCAATATCATATTTTCAAATAATTAATAACCGGGTTATTTTTTTTAATGAAAATTCAAGTATATGGTATCATTGCGCAGTTAATTTTAGATTCTATCCGAAAATGAAAAGCTATATGAAATATTTTGAAATTTAAAAAAAAAAAATAAATAAATATATCATCACGGCATATTATCCATTTCTGGGTGTGCCAGTATCTACAACACATGTAGTAATGATGACGATATATTTTACCGTGTGGGCGCTTACCAGGCGTCACCTCACGGGCACTCATAGCTGGTGTGGAGAATGCACCATAGGGGTCAATTTGTGCCATTTAAAATTGGAAATATTTAGCGTCTGTCGGGATCGAACCCGAAAAAAAAGCAGTGAATTTATATGACGAAATTTAAAATTCCAAGTTTTTCTTCAAAAGCGTAAATTAATTACATTTATATAGCTAATTTCAAATTTTTGTAACATTATATTGTGTATTGTCAAACCTTTATTTATATTGTAGTGTTATTTATTGTTATAAATTATAGTTTTATATTCTTGTATTGTTATTTGTATAGTGTTATTGTTAATTTGTTATCGGGTAATAACCTTTGTAGTTGAAGCCCAATAAATAAATAAATAATAATAATAATAATAATAATAATAATATATGTACCATTCCATTTAAAATATCAACGAAAAAATTCGCTTCCGGTGACACCGAAAGTAGAATTCACGATCTTTTCACATTTATAAGTGGCATTTAACTTCGCGCGCAACTTTGTAATTTAAACTATAGGTCTAAAATTAATAATAAAGAAAACAACTATTCGTTCCTATTTTTTCAATCACCTGTATATTACTATTTTTATATTTCATATTTTTCTGTTCAAATTAAAATTATTCATACGAGTATATAGGTAAATAAATCTACACTCAGGTGCAAACGCAAAAACGCGATTTTGCATTAGTTAAAAATAATCAAAATATAAAATTTAAAATATTGTATTTTATATACTTTATAGTATTGTATATTGTGAACGCAGCCATATACAGATTTAACGACATAACTTATACCATGGATTAAACAAATGAAAATAAGGTGAAAAGTTCATTTAAGCAAATGTCCGTAAATACTTTGTTTCAGAGATATTCATGTTTTCTTTTTTTATTGGAGCAGCGCTACTTTCAAAAATCAGCTGCATAAGGAGGTATAAAATATTATTTTAGTAAGTTGTGGCATAATAATTGAATTAATTATAAATAATATGGTTATTACCTAATTTTGATACAAAATTTAGATTCAATCAGGTTTATATTGCCCACTTTTGGCCATATTATGGTCAAAACGGTAACAAAGATAGAAGTGCTTTGTCGTTTTTTTTTTACAGATTTTAATTTACAGTTTTGACAGTAATCCGGCTATTAGTATTATCCTGGCTAATTACGGAATGTTAGGTGTGCCATTTTATTTTTATACAAAACTTTTGGCAACGACACACAATGGAATATCATACTTCAAATTTATGTACTAGTCTTAGAAAGAATATTAAGGGAAGTTCGCAATAAATTGTTCTTTATTCGTGGAAGCTCGAAAATGGCACAGCGATAATTTGTTACTAATTTAACTAGAAAATAATGAAAGATTACATTCAAAAAAGTACGTCTAACAGAAATAGACATACAAAAATTAAACTGGGCAGCATGTTCCCCAGATAGTAATTCGATATTGAGGACATTTTAGGGTTAGAGGTTTTTTAACGTATGTAACAATTTTACGCTCCAAATTTTAGTAATAAATAAGGTGTAATCTAGTTGTCGCAGAATAATAATAATAAATACATAATCGTTGTTTTGTAATACATCATGTTAAAATTGTCAGAAAAAGTTCTGAAAGATGTTATGCAAACTTGAAATACGCAAATCGATCAATAGGTTAGTTAGAGAGATAGCCCAAATGTGAAATTGTTAAAGTTTTTGGGGATTAAAATTTTGGACAGACGACTATTTATTTACCGAATTATACGGGAATCTGAAGAAAGTGTAATATGTATTAATCAGCACTCACTCAAAATGCTCTGCTCAAGACAAAGGTAGAACGCCATCACACAAATTAACTCGATAATTTACAATTTTAAAGATGATTGTTAGGAGAACTTTGATCAGAAATGATTTAAAATTTCTAAAAATAATTAATGTAACCAAATAGACTGCGGCCCAGCTAGACCGAATCTACAGATGCTGCAGAGCGAGCTGCAGAACATTAAGAAGCCAATATTTTAAAGAAAACCCTATTCGTTTCTCAGGCGCGAATTATTAAAGACTTTTTGGCATTTCTTAGCAGAAAAGTATACATTAATGGCTGGGAATACCAAAACGAACAACTGTTACAGGCAATAATATTTCTGACGATCCGGGAAATAGATTAACATTGTCCGAGACAAATGAGACGAGGTACTAAAAACGTGCGTCGCATTAGAGATAATAGTCCACTATCAGTGTGGTAAAATTGATTTCTTATCACTTTAGTATATAAGGACAACCCCTTATGTCAACGTTTCAAAAAATATCTTTCTATTTGATGAAGATGAATAACTTATTCTTAAAACTGTTGTTACATACGTTAGTAGTGGAAACCTCAATAAATAAATTGAGTGAAGTATTGCATGAAGGAAATACGAAGTATTAAAATCAGTATGATATTTCACAATCAATTTTAAAATTTTGGTTATATTAATTGAAACCACCAAAAAACTTAATTCTGTAAAGAAAATATATTTATAATAAATCCGAATTACAATTAAGGTTGGCATCGTTTAAAACGGCCTTTGTATGTTAAAAAAAAAAAAAAATAGAAATTAGAAATGTCAACTAGAGAGCTAGGTAGGCATAAGTGTTCACGTTATGCTTCTTCGTTTACTACTAGGTTGCCCTCTGGTGGTGTAACCAGTAATAGTATATCTGCATATTATGTCATTTACGTGTCATTACTACTAGAAGAATTTCAGCGAAATGGGTCATTGTATGGACAAACAAAAACTATTGCTATTATTCATTTTACAGAAATTAATTATTTCATGTCTAATTTTAAATTATATTTGTTAATTAAATAAACTAAGAGAATTTGACTCAAGTTTATTATACTTGTACTACTTTTTTAATCAAAAGACTCTTTTATCTGCGCAATCTAAAAATAAAAACGACATAAACAAAAAATAAATTGAAAATAGTTTGCCCGTACTCTTTTTGCAACACCGAGTTTATTAACAGAAAATGAGAAATATTTTTTTTAGATACCTTTTAACTGTAATAAATTCTTGCCAAATATCGGATCTATTTCTTCGTCCACAAATGGTCTATGATCCAAAAAATATTCGAAATCTTTAATAGTAATCTGCTTTATTAAACCTGGGTCCACCACTATTAGAGTTGGAGAAAGAAATTGATAAAATCCAAAGTATCTAAAAATCAGAAATTTTAACAAATTTTCTTTCCATATTTTTGTCCAGACACATAGCTTTCAACTCAGGCCCTCAAGTAATATATATATATATGTTAGATGTGATCACGACTGATGTTAAGTAGAAAAACAAAATGTTTCACAGGTACAGTAGACCGGAGCATGGGAATTTTTTTTTAATAATAATACTCTTTAAACTTATATGTCAAGATTTCGGAATTACTTTATACCTTCTTCAGGACAGCTAGAACAACAAATTAATATTACAATTTTGAAAAAATGTAAAAAATTTAACACAGTACTTACTACTTTGTGAGGTTAAATTTTAAACAGAAACAGCCATCAGAACAGTGATAGTTGTTTGAATAAATAGTACTAACATTGTTATTTAAATTTAGAAACTAAATTGTCAACACAATTAATAAATATATGTAACAGCAGTGGCGTACTTACGGGGGGGGGGGGGGCTCCAAGGGGTCCGGACCCCTCCCAGAATTTTTTTTTTTATTTCCAATTTTAAACTTCACTCATTTTTCAAAATATGTAATTAGTAATTTTACACTGTATGTACTTTAACCTTTAACTACATCGTTTATAATATACTAATTCGGTTACCCTATACCTATAATACCCTACAATTTATAGGTATTTACAGTTTACAGAACTGACGAAATTAATAGGAATGACTGGACTCACAAGACATTCCGAAATATACCGATTACGATACGATTAGCTCAGTTGCTCAGTCGACGCCCGACGCGACGAACGGTATTCGATAAGCTTTTAGTTTCACAGTTTCAGTCTTCAGTTTATTACTGTAGTGTAAACTATAACGGGAGTACATAGTGCATTGTCAAATGTTAAAGTGGAAAATAAAATCATAAAATGAAGAGACAAACAAATATTTTTACTTATTTTAAAACAAATGACAAAATACAAAAATTATCAAATGAGACACATTTGGAGAATAAAGCAACACCAGACAACAATGGTTCAGAATCTGCTAGCGGTAGTAGTAAATATGTAGATGATGCCGAAAAGAAAATTACTGATATTAGCGAATACGACAGAAGTAATTATGTGAACAAAATTTTGAATGATTCGGATATAAATAATATATTAACTAAAACTTGGATCCCAGAACAAAAATATAAATTTCTTTCAGCCGATAACAAATCAAAAAAATTAAAATTTCAACAAACATGGCTGTCCCGTTGGCCTTGGTTAGCGTATTCAGCAAAAGAAAATGGTGCTTTCTGTAAGTTTTGTGTTGCATTCGCTAAACCCGGAGCGGGTATAAATTCACAACAACTAGGAAACCTTGTAAAAAAAAATATTCAAATTGGAAACATGCAATTGAAAATTTTAATAAACATTCAAATCTGCAATATCATCTAAAGTGCGTTGCTGATGCTGACCATTTTTTGGCTGTGAAGAAAAATGTTACTTTATCTGTTATAAACCAAGTAGATTTGGCTAGAAAAGAAAAAATTATAGAAAATAGAAAGAACTTAAAACCTATAATAGAAGCGGTAATTGTATGTGGTAGACAGGATTTGGCCCTTCGAGGACATAGAGATGCAGGAAAGATGATTGTAGATGAAGAACCGGCAGTCAATGAAGGAAACTAGAACCATTCTCAGGTACAGAGCTCAGGGAGACGTTCATTTAAAAAATGTTCTGGAAGGACCGGGTAAGCGAAATAAATATATTAGCTCAGTTAGCTAAAATGAAATTATAGATGCTTGCAATGAGGTTCTCCTACGTAAAATTGTTGAAAGGGTTAATAATTCCAAATGCTTCACTATCCTTGCGGATGAAACTGCAGACATAAGTGGAGTGGAACAAGTATCACTTTGTGCACGGTATGTTAATATGGAGACACTTAAATTAAACTAAGATTTTTTGCAATTCGTCCCAACTACTGTTCTCTCCGGTGAGGGTTTAGCCAAACTTATCATTCAAACCCTTAAAAACATTGGTATTGAGGTATGTTACCTACGGGGACAAGGGTATGATGGCGCCGCCGCTATGGCTGGTAGACTGAATGGAGTTCAAACAAATATAAAATTATCGTATCCATTAGCCGAATATGTGCACTGTTCAGCTCACTGCTTAAATTTGGTTGTTTCAAAATCGTGTGAGATTCAAGAAATAAGAAATTGTCTAGGAGTTATAGGTAAAGTTCACGACTTTTTTATTTTTCCAAAAAGAAAAGGAGTATTGCAGGAATGCATTGAAAATATGGAAATTGACACAGGTGTAAAAACACTGAAAAGAGTTTGTGCTACTAGATGGATCGAAAGATATCATTCCGTTAATGATTTTTTAGAATTACTCGAACCTGTTGTCGATGCCTTTAGTACTATTTCAGGATAGACTGATCGTGATACTTCTCAGCAAGCTGTGTGCCTTCGTTGTGCCATAATGCAGGGTGAATTTCTTATTTCTTTAATAGTTCTTTTAAAACTATTTGATGTATGTTTACCGTTAAGTAAACAATTTCAACGTACTGAGATAGACTTAAAACAAGCCGTTTGTCTTGCTGTAGACACAGTACATGTTTTTCAAAGTATACGACAGGATCCCGAAAAATCATTTCATGTAATTTTTGAAAAAGCCAGTGAAATGGCTGATAAACTTGATATTACAATTCATATCCCTAGGTTGGCGGCGAGACAAAAAAATAGATTTAATCCTCAGATTAGTTTCAACTCTGTTGAGGAATATTATAAAATATCTATGTTTATCCCATTGCTTGATACTTTTATAACACAATTAAAGGATCGGTTTGTATCACATTCAGTGCTTCTTAAAGGATTTCAAAAACTCTTCTTAGAACCAAAATCTATTATTAATATCTCATATGATGAAGAAACGTCTTTTGAATATTTGATAAATAAATACCAAATTGATTTAGATTGCGCAGAAGTAGTTAAATGTGAACTAAATCTATGGCATCAAAAATTGCAAAAAACTGAGGAAAAACCAAAGAATGCAATGGATGCATTGATACTCTGCAATAAAATGATTTATCCAAACATTTTTCGCTTACTGCAGATACTAGCAACGCTTCCTGTTTCAACAGCTACGTCAGAACGCTCTTTCTCAACACTTAAACGGATTAAGACATCTACGAAATTCTATGGCTGAGGTAAGAGTCACTTTTTTCTAATACTATTTTATTGACAATATGTATTTAAATTCTTATTTTGCTTTACATACACGGTAAAATAGATCAAAATTATAAAATGATTTTTATTGTTTTTCCAAAAATGAAGTTTTTTTAGGTTTCTGTTAAATATTATTTAATATTAATGTATTATTGTTAAATATTATTTTCAGAAAAGACTGAATGGTTTGGCAATGCTTTCCATTCACAGAAACGTTGAACTCACTACGGACGAAATTATAGAGCAAATGGCTTCCAAACCACGAAGATTGGAACTAGTCATCTAAAGAGAAGTAGTGGTATAAAACATAGTACATATAATACTAATTTATAGTAATGATTATAATATTGACTTTTTTAAGAATATATATTTTGAGTTTTGATAAAATATTTTAATATTTTTTCTTTGGACCCCATTTTTCTTGTAATGTAATAAAACGTAGGCCCCGTATAATAGTCGCGCCATATTGTGTTGTGTTTATCTAAGTCAACAATCTGTTAAATATATTCTCTTTTCTAAAATGTTGTGTGATCTGGTAATTTATTTTGGTATATAAAAGGGGAAAACATGCAGCTTCTCGTCCCTTGAAAAAATGTAATTTTCAATTGTAAGGCATTTGACCTTGATCCTTTTTTTTGACTTTCTTCCCTCACTATAATTTTGGACCCCTCCCAGAAGAAAATCGTAAATACGCCACTGTGTAACAGAACCCAAAATCAGAGCGATTAGGTTCAGAAGAAGTCAAAGTTGTAAAAACACGTGTGAAACAAAGTAAGATCAAGTTCGAACTTTGAGCAAATTACCAAAACGACAGAGAAAACACATGTGCGTAAGTGAGAGGGAAAAAAACTAACCGGAACACAAAAAAGAATTTTTTGTATTTTATTTTTAATTAATTAAATTTTTTTATCACTTTTTTCAATATTTAGTAGGGTTTTACTGAAATTAAAAATAAAATACAAAAATTTCTTTTTGAATTTTAAGAACTTTTTCGTGTTACGGCTAGTTTTTTCTCCCTCTCTTCTCTGTCGTTTTGGTAATTTGTTCAAAGTTCGAACTTGTTTCTTACTTTGTTTCACACGTGTTTTTACAACTTGGACTTCTTCTGAACCAAATCGCTCTGATTTCGGGTTCCGTTACATATATTTATTAATTGTGTTGACAATTTAGTTTCTAAATTTAAATAACAATGTTAGTACTATTTATTCAAACAACTATCATTGTTTTGTAGTAAGCAAAGTAGTAAGTACTGTGTTCAATTTTTACATTTTTTTTAAATTATAATATGAATTTGTTGTTGTACCTTCTAGCTGTCCTGAAGAGAGAATAAAGTAATTCCGAAAGCTTGACATGTAACTTTAAAGATTTAACATTTTTTTCCCCATACTCCGGACTGCTGTACCTGTGAAACATTTTGTTTTTCTATATATATATAAAAGTTATAAAAACTATAATGAAAATATACACTATACCCACAGATATCCCAAAAAAAAAAACGCGCCATGCGTGGGAATCTCGAAAACGAAGTAATACGAAATCGGTTAACTTAGACAAAAGTTTCGCAATTATTAGACCATTTAAATGTAATAAACTCCAACTCTCCTCTGCATATATGGTGCACGCGATATTCCCTCATAAACGAGTTTATAGGCGACGACCAACATGCTACTGAAAAGAGGGTATTATATACAAAGACTGTCTGCCCCCTTTAATTTAAAATTTTAAACATGTAAACATATAAAAGAATTTAATGTCCTGTACGAAATTCAGTTCAATGTTATAATGTATTGCTGATGATGGGAATTTTTGAATTCCCGAAACGTCCAAATATGGTCCTTTTAGTCTGAATTTTTATTTTACCTCACCTCTAGAAAGCGGAAATAAGCATTTTTTAAATCACAGGTAATAAAATCGCAAAATTCACGCAATGAGTAAAAGGTTGTGGATTTTGTGAATGAGGATTGAATTAAAATTACGTTTTCTTTTAAAGCAACCAGTAGTATACTTAAATATAAGTGTTTTTTTGTCCCCGCCTTAATAATTTCTTATCTTATTTTCCGGCAGAAATATAAAGTTAGATAAAATAAACCCTTACGTAAATGATCTTACAATTGTTAAAAAAAAACTTGTATAATATTTAAAACGCCTTCGGTAAACAAAGTATTAAATACTCGTATGACTGTATTTTTTATAACAAGCTTACAATAGAAACGTCTCATTTTTAACAACTTATCTTAAACCAGTGTTTAACGATCTCAGGAAGTAGTTTTTTTTTTTATTTGACACGAAAAAAGTTGAACGTTTCGCCTTATATAAAATCAATATTAGGAATTACGGAAGCACCAAGTTTCGAGGTTTGTCCCGCCATGACCCGATTTTGAGTCAATTTTCGAGCCGGGAAGGAAATTTTCGTGCCGAGTCCATTCAAACCTCAAAGCCCGGGTCATCCCACTCGTATTTAACACGTTCGCTGCTGCTGTCGCCTTAAGGCGACGCGCTAGGTACTTTACGTGTGCCGCCGTCGCCATTAGGCGACACAGCTACGCTACTAATTCAAGGCACACTAGTGTGGCTAGCTCTGTAGGAGAGTGTTGTTGTGTTCGCAGGCACTTCAGAAAGGAATTTTCTACACGTTTGCACACACGATTTCCGTTTTGGCCCCTGGCAAAATTAGCCCAAAATTACCGGCAGCGAACGTGTTAAACATTCCATTTTATATTTAGCCACCTGCCAAAGTATGATTGGCTATGACGTAATATTTCAGGCAATAATAGCAGGAGTGCCGAGTTCACTGCCGTTATGTTCATTTGTGATAAAATGCATGTCAGAATATTCAAGAATCAAATATAGTGTATGCTATGCATGTATTTCGTGCAATATTTTAAAAATTTATTTTTTTAAGGAAAACAACCCGTAACAAAACCTAACCACTAGTCATCTATTACATTTTTGTTTAATGGCAGTTAACGTGTGCAAAAGTTTGTAGGAGCACATTAAACAATTTAACATTATGGCGGTGAAATTTGGCATTCAGGCTCTTAATGGTTGAATTATTTCGGGGTGTTTGCAGCCCGGCCCGAAAGTACCCCTGATTGGAAGTTATTCTCAAAAATATACTGCAAAATATATATTTTCGCCTTGTATCTAGTGAAATATTATTTTTTTCGAAATAATGATACATTATTGAAATGATCTTTTCGTATCTCTTATATATGTTGAGATTCCCATGCAAGGCGTTTTTAGGGTACCTGCGTTTTGTTCCCCAACACAAAAATATGTTCATTTGTTTCAAACAGTAAAAGGGCAACAATTATTATAGTTTAAAAACAATAGTTGTAACAATGAAATAAATAAAATAAGTAAAATTTCTTTTAATAAAAAATTACATCGTACATTGTATTAAGACACTTTTTTTCAAATCGGAACTGCATACTTAACCAATTTTGTGGTAAATCGTCATTTATTTATTTATTTATTTATTTATTTATTCGTATCTGCATTAAGTACATTTCTATAAATTAAATTCTTGTTTGATGTAATGTTAATGTCAAGACATGCTCCAGGCAAAGTTCTTTCTTCATCAGACATGTAGTGCAGTTGCGGAAAGATTAGCCGGCACTCACGTACCATTGTCCAGGGGACGCCCGAATGTATTCTAACACTCACCGGGAGGCTCTTTCCGTGTCCCATTCAGTAATTTGACAATCAAGGTTATGTCATTGTTTTGAAATTTTAAATCGTCATATTTATTTATTTACCAAATCAGGAGGATAATATGTAAGAATTAAAAAAAAATTGATCATCTATATACTTTTATGGTAAACTCAATGCTAATAGCACTGTTATTCATATATATTTATGACAACCGACTAATGAAAGGAACCTTACCTTGTGTTGAATTTTTTGCACAAATCTTGAAGACATTCGGAGAAAGATGTTCTTCGGAATGTAATGGGTGCAACATTTCCAAATAATGGTAAAGGTTTCAAATGCGGTACATTCTTTTCTTTCCAGTAATTATGAGGCTTTATTAATATGGCGTACAAGAATATTACGCTTGCAACTGCCAATAAAATCCACAACATTGTTGCCTAAAAATAAATTATCCTTAAATAGAGATTTCTACAACATTTATATTTTTTTATAAAATGTTAAACTTAAATTAATAAAATAGTTATTTATGTATCAAGGTAGGTTCTGAAGTTATTTTTTTTTTATCATGAACGTGGAATTTAGTTACCGAGACCGTAAGGCCGAGGAAAATAAATCATATGTGTAATAGTAAGAAACTTCCGAGGTGCATATTACATTTTATTTGAAATCGAAACATGAAAATGAAAGTAACATATACAGTGTGTCCCACTTAGAGGTGCCACCATTGGGATCTCGAGAACTATAAGAGATACGATGTCGGTTAAATGGAACTTTTTGTGCACCTTTGGGAGGTCATCTCAGATGTGCTTTTGTTTTTCCAAAAATTCTTATAGGACACTAGATAAAGACGAAAAACTGAATATTGTTGATTTTTTCTTTCTCAAATAACTTCTAAACTATTAGTAATTGAGAAAAACGTTTCAAATATAAAAGATAGATATTTTTATTAACTAATCAGTGGCGTACGAAATAAATTTTCATACCCGTAAATTTTCGAGATATAACACAAACTTATATTTTTTTAAATGGAACCCATATCTGATTTTAGTCTCGAAAAAATCAATATTTTTTTCTCTTTTCAATGGTGTAAGGGTTATTATGTTTTATATTTGTTTTGCTCCTAAAATTTAATTTTTCTCTTTATTTTCCTGAATTTTCTAATTATTTCCCAAAAAAAACATTATTATTTTTATTAATTATATTGTATTTGATCAAAATACTTTGTTTTATGCCTTTATTACTTAATATTTTCATTCTAGACTCATAATTACAAATTACACTATGATGTGTCAGGGGCGACCTGATACAAAATATTATAAAAATTAATTTGATACGAATTTTGGGCAAATATTTTTAAGGAAATAAATTATTTAAATATAAGTAGTATTTCCAAATAGAAATCTACCAATATTTTCAAAATAATTGTAAATTTAATACAAAATAAGGAAAAAATAATAATTTTTGAAGGCAAAACAAATATAAAACATAATAACCCTTACATCGTTGAAAAGAGAAAAAAATATTTCTTTTTTTGAGACTAAAATCAGATATGGGTTCCATTTAAAAAAATATAAGTTTGTGTTATATCTCGAAAATTTACGGATATAAAAATTTATTTCGTACGCCACTGTTTAGTTAATAAAAATATCTATCTTTTATATTTGAAACTTTTTTCTCAATTATTAATAGTTTAGAAGTTATTTGAAAAAGAAAAAATCAACAATATTCAGTTTTTCGTGATTATCTAGTGCCCTATGAGAATTTTTGGAAAAATAAAAGCGCATCTGAGATGGCCTCCCAAAGGCGCATAAAAAGTTCTATTTAACCAACATCGTATCTCTTACAGTTCTCGAGATCCCAATGGTGGCACCTCTAAATGGGACACACTGTATATATATATATATATATATATATATATATATATATATGTATATATATATATATATATATATATATATATATTTATATATATTTATAGGGTGTTCCATTGAAGTGTGCCACCATTGCTATCTCGAGAACTATAAGAGTTACGAGGTTGGTTAAATTAGCAAAGAACCACCATTTTACAAGACTATTACAATGAGCAAAAAAAATTTTTTTCGACCAGTGGTTATTCGATAGAGTATTTTTTTCTGAATTCAACGATATAAACATATCATATACTAATATAACAAAATAACTGAGAAAAATGCATGTTAAATTTATATGTATTTTATTTATATGTGGCTGAAACAAGAGTGCTATGGATAGAAAACATTAATCAGAATGGGAGAAATTTTGAACAATTTTTATAATTTAATATTTATTAATTTTAATATTATTGTAATTACACCATTGTTTGATTTGTTTATTTTTCAATTGTTTTCTATCCATAGCACTCTTGTTTCAGCCAGATATAAATAAAATACATATAAATTTAACATGCATTTTTCTCAGTTATTTTGTTATATTAGTATATGATATGTTTATATCGTTGAATTCAGAAAAAAATACTCTTATCGAATAACCTAAACAAAAACAAATGTTCCCATTAAAAAGTTGTGTCCCGTATTTTGAGAACCACTGGTCGAAAAAAAGCTCACTGTAATAGTCTTGTAAAATGGTGGTTCTTTGCTAATTTAACCAACCTCGTAGCTCTTATAGTTCTCGAGATAGCAATGGTGGCACACTTAAATGCAACACCTTGTATATATGGGTTACATTTATGTAATTGTCAGTTAGTCACTCAATGTTGCTAACCCCCGAACATTGAGGTTATGATAAAGAACAGTTAAAATTATGTTTATTTTATCTTCTTCATCGGAATTGTTTAATTTGTTCCTCTTGCACATTTTTTTTCCTCATTTTACGTACAAATTTACTATTATATATAATACACTTAATACTTGTCCAAATTTCAGATGAAATAATGAGATCTGAACCGATGTGCAAATGTTTAAAAATTTTGAGAAATATCATGTGAGTTCAATTTGTCAGTAATTTGGGAACCGTGTATCGGAGTAAAAATCATAGTATGTAACACAGAACGTGGTGGAGAATTTCATGCTAAATTCAAATTTTCAAACCGTGTTGTCTTTAACCGGAACAGAATGGTTGATGAATTGCACGAAAGCGTTGACAAAAATTATTTAAGAATCATGATCAAATTACTTCTTTCATGTCACGACGAATGTAAACTGCTATAAATAGTAAAACTTATTTGACTAAGTATTAAATACCTAATATTTTTTTTATATTTTGAGTGATTTTTTTTTCATAAATTGTTATTCTGGTTAACTATTTTTTAACATAACTCTTTGAGAGTCCTTCCTAGGTAGGTAAACAATGAATGAATTCTTTTTTGTACAAAAAATTACTAGCTTTAATTTTGTATTCTTGTAAAATGACCATGTTTCGCATTTTTTTAAAAGTATGTAATTTTAAATGAGTCTATTCATTATTTTTCATATTAATAAAAATATTAATAATAATGTAATATTAATTTCGTAAATAATTAAATAAAAAGTATGACGACTGTTTTTGAGAAAATAGCCAAAAAATTTTTAAAACTTTGATCCAAGATGGCAGCTTACGTCGAGCCTGTCAAAGGTTAGAAATTTGAATTTTTCATCCCCGTCCCGACCTAAACATGTTAAAATCGTTGTAATGAAAAGGTCTTTTGAGGTCTCCCCATTGACTGGACTATACAGGATGTTTCAGACCACCCGTTCCAAGCTTTTTTCAGAACTACGACATCCTAGAGCTGATGGAGAAAACTAGCATAACATAATCCTCTCTGAAGAATTTAATGACAACAGTCTCGATTTCGGAATTTACCGAAAGTAGGCGTAACTACATTCAGGTTAAGAATTTCAATTGGGAATCTAGGTCATGTGCGGTATCGTTGGATGCATATTATAAAAACATACAACTTTTGTTGGAAACATTTTGTTATATTAGGTATTATTTACGAAGTAAGTACTAAAAATTGTTTAAATATTCGCAATGCCCTCCACCTTGATCGATTGTTAATTGCACTTAACACTTAACTTACTCAGCGCGCGACAGAAGTCCCGAATCCTTTCCCTTAACCCTCACATTATCTCTCGTGGTTGAACCTAATATAACGCTATCAGCATGACGAATCCTTTGCGGTTTAAAAAACCCATTTTATCACATTCAAAAGCTAAATGCAAGTGTAACACAGCGATTAAATTAGCAAAGGACAATAAACAGGAATAAGCTGGCTATGCAGCGATTAAGATACGGAAAATATTTCAAACATTTAAACAGTTTTTAATATTTATTTCGTAAATACTACGTAATACAAAATGTTTCGAACAAAAGTTGTTTGTTTTTAGAATACGAATCCAACGACACCACAAATGACCTAGGTTCTCTTTTGAAATTTGAATGGTATTCAGTAATTCTAAAAACACACATTAAATTTAGAAAAAGAAGAATTTTTGAAATAATATAACGAATTAAAATTAAAAAATTTAGAAGCTTTAGAGAAATAAATGAATCAAAATTAAAATAATTGCAGGAACAAGTATTAAAAAATAATTAAAATATTAATTAATTACTTTTTAAGAACCTTGGTTTTTATTATTGATACTAAAATGATATGAAACCCAAGCAACACAACATCGACGTGTCGATGGATGACGTTTAAGCAACGTGTTTATGACGTAATATTTTCGACGATTCGGGTCGATGCGACGTCGCTAACTTGACGTCAGTATTTTGACGTAGAACAAACGTTCGACACACGTTGAGTATTGACTTGTCAATGTTTGGCGTTATAAAAACGATCAACGGACGTCACCGTCATTTGTAAATTATAATATATATCTAGCTGTTTCAACCATAAATTATTACTTTAATATAATATTTGATAATTACCTTTATAGTTCTTGGACCTGGAAGCAATGAAATAAGTTTTATAAAAAAAAAATATAAATAATTTATTTTTCTTTATTTAGGATGGCTTAAATCCTTAAGTAAGACATACATGAACATAAGAAAAGTACTACAAGTAAGTTTTAAATTTGATACAGCTACATAGGAAAACATATAATATATATCTTAATTGCAACAGGAAAGAACTTATTTCTTATATTATCAATTTTTATATTTAATCCCTGACTTGATAAATGTTTAACTTTGACAATACCAAGGACATCTGATTTCAACGGTCTTTCAAAATATATTGTTTTGTCCATAAAAGGACGCATATATAAATCATTTATACCGTCCCGAGTTTTTATTTTCACCATTTTAACGATGGTGTCATTATTTAGTGAACATATATTATTCGGAAATTTCGTTGAGACTATAAATTTTCGTGCAGAATCATAAATTTGAAATTTCTTTATAAAATTTGCAGTATTTTGTTCTTCTATTCTATGAATAATCTGTTTTAAGGGAGCATTTCCTGATCGAACTAATCTCTTTATTGTTCCCAAAAAAATTTCAAACTTGAACGCTGATCATGTATCTAATGTACCAAATCTGCTGCAGTCATCTGCTAAATGTATAAGTGTGTACATTATAAACCAAATTATTTTCATTGTATATATCTTTAAACTGAATAACAAATGTTCGTAAAAGATTTTTTGCTACGTATAACATCTTTTCAAGGTTTACTTCGCAACTAAGAATGCGTATTGCACAATGCAATATTAAAAAATGTTCATATCTTTCAGGATCTAATATATTTTTCAAAACAACAGGTCCGTAATACCGCAGGAATGACCGAAATTCTGTAGGTTTCCAGTGTTTAATATACTTTAAAGATCTCAATTTTCTATTAAAATCCTTCGGAACATATTTTGATAACTGCTCAATGCGTGAGGAAATTTTTATTCTTCCTAATCTACATACTCGATGTTGTAATTCCCCAAATGTCCATATTTGTAGTAAACGTCGCATTACACCTAGACATGCAAGATGCATGTATTCTGAGCCGAAAGATTCAACCATGTTTATATTTAACTCTTCAAGAGGAGATTCAGCAACATGACGTAAAGGCTGTACTCTGTTCCTGAAATCCTCTCCAGAACGAAGAGGAGCATCAATTTCTGGATAAACTACGGATGATATGTATTTTCCCTTCTGAGTATATTTCTCGCAACCGTAGTACCCATTATGTGATTTAATTGCTTTGATATATGCACGTGCTGGGGCATCACATACAAATACATCTAAATGAACTGTATGTTTTTTTCCATCAACCTCAAAACCATTCTGCATCAAACACTTAATTTCTTGTACAAAATCATTTAAAAAAGTGTAATTTCTGGTTTTCCCACTCCGCTCCAAATACCCATCATAAATGGATTCGTATTGTTAGCATTTCTTATGCATAAAAGTATAGGCCATACATGCGTACTGCTACTATTGAATAGTGGTAAACCGTCAATATTTACAGCCAGATTAAACGAGTGTAAATTGTTTTTATTCCTGGCAGGTCGTTCCAAAAATGGGGCGATACCACCATACCAAAATTCGCTTTTATTCATTTTCAATATTGCAATCTTTCTCGGAGTACGTAATAATGTTCGAGCATCATGTGGTCCATTAACCTGTAACTACTCGCGCCCATTTTGTAACACAAGTACTCGCGTAGTGTATTTTATACACTAGTAACAAGATGTGGTTATAGAGCAATGAAATAAAGCAAGATTTTGTTTAATATATTCTTAATATATTTTGTAATTATTTAAGTACAAAATATGATGAAAAAAATATTCAGACTATCTTATGTTAAAATAATAAATAAAATGAAAACAAGCATAAAGATAAAAATAATAAAATTGCCTACAAAAATTAACAATAAATATTTTTCAGACTTTTCTGGATATAACTATTCGCTCTTACTTAATTATTGTCGTTATAGTTAGTATTATATTCAGGGCAAGTATTCTTCATAATTGTATGTTCGTTGCATACTTTTTTTTTACATGAATTGCATGAAACTGTTTTTACCCGATTTTTCTGTCTACCTCAACAGAAGCACCTTCCTCGTCTTTATTGGTGGTTCCTCCTGATCCTGCTCTTCTTGTATGTTAAATTTACTTAGAAAAAAGTTTCATATTTTTACATCTTGTAGCGGCTGATCCCTCCTGGTGATTGGATTTTTATGTGACTGCAATCAATTGCACCTAGTACGCAGGGAAATCTACGTATTTTATAAAAATCAGTAAAGGTTTCTCGTATATCTACTTGTTGGTATATGAATAAACTAATAAGACATGGAAGTAATTTTTCTTGTAACTCGTGGTATAATATGACAAACCGTAGATTTATGGACAATAATATGATCACCTACAACGGCTTGGAAAGATCCTCTGAAGCACAATACTATACAGTAGAATAGTGACAGTGTTTTTGGTAATCTGTAGCGCATTTTAAAATCCAATACATCGTACATATCAAAGGGATTATTTCTTTTTCTGATTATTCTCGTTCGCGGTAATATATTTAGACATTTAGAGCATCTGTTGCATCTTCTGATGTTGCATTAATTTTTATTACAAAAACTTACCTTTCCTCGTTAGAATAAAAACGCCAAAAAACTTATAAAACAATAAACGTCATATGTTTCATTAAACATTTAAGTACAGAGGATCGGAGAATTAATGTAATGTTTAATTTAATATATCATTATTATACATGTTGTTTGGTACTAAGAAAATATTTAATTTTTAGTTTTCATTAATTTTAAGCCGACATTAACATTTTAAGAATCGTTGGTGCAAGTTATATCTAAAATATTTTAAATTTTTGTGTTTTGTATCAGTTTATTACACTAATCTAAATTTAGATGTGACAGTTTAAAACAGCGCAATTGTTTATTTTTGTCACAATCCATGGCTGACTTGATCGAAAGTTCATAATAACAGTAAATTTATAATTATATGAAGTGCTAGAATAATCGTTTTACATAATTTAGATGTAGAATTTAAATATCTATAACTTTTATTTGAAGTATTTAGTCATAAAATAATTAAATAACGTTTCCAAAAGGAAATCTCATTTCCCATGTTGAATGCCTATGGCCAACTTTTCGATTTACATCCTGTACATACACACATATGTCACAAGAATATAGCTATTTTATGAAAAAGGTTTTCACGTAGCCAAATATTCCTTGGTAATACGAGTAAAATTTAATTAATTTCTGATTGACTAGGACTAATGGCCGATTACACCAACAGTGATTAACTATTAATCGTCTTTTAATTTTACTTTAAACACCGATTAATATCATTTTCTAATAATTGAATTGCACCAACATTGTTTAATGTTAAACACTGTTTAATCAGAGATCTTTTTAATCACTGAAATCGGGCAATTAAATTTTGTTTAATATATACAAATTTATGATCTAAATTTAAATATTTGTTTATTGCATATAAAATATATTCGGTAAGTAGGTATAATTTGTTATTAAGAACTAAATAAATAATAATTAGTACACATTATTTCAAATTATTTTAGACTAATATGACATCTTAGTCAATGCGTTTTATATTATGTAGTTCTTCCTCATCTTCATCCAATGAATCTGATTTGTCGGATTTTGAATTACTTCCACCAAGAATTAAAAAAGAAAGAAATAATCCATTTCTAGAATTTGACGATCGATATTTTAAGTTAAGATTTAGATTTAATAAAAAATACCGTAAAAGAGATTTTAGAAATGAATAGACCAAATATAACCCCTGTCAACAATCGAAACAATCCAGTCTCAGCTTTTCAACAGTTATTAATATCATTATGATTCTTCGCAACGGGATCTTTCCAAATGGTAATAGCAGATCACATGAACATAAATGCAGCTACTGTTTGTAGAATAATCTCCAAAGTTACTGAATGTATAGCTTCGCTTTGTCCACATCTAATAAAAATGCCAGAAACATTGAATGAACGCCGCAAAACTCAAGCAATTTTTTTTTAAAATAGGCGGTTTACCTTGTGTATCGACTGCACGCAAGTAAGAATACAATGACCGGGTGATGAAAACGCTGAACTCTTTAGAAATAGGATGTATCTCCATAAATGTTCAAGCTATTTGTGATTCACAATTAAGATTTTTGGACATAATTGCAAGATGGCCTGGATCGGTTCACGACAGTACAATATTGAATGCATCTTCTCTTAAATTTAAAATGGGAAATGGAGAATTTTCAGATTCTTTTTTATTAAGAGATAATGGATATGCATGTAAAAACTATCTACTAACCCCACTTCTTAACCCAGAAACTGATGCAGAACGACGATATAGACCTGCTCATGTACATACACGAAATACCATTGAAAGATCTTTTGGAGTTCTTAAAAGAAGATTTCCTTATCTTTCTGTAGGTCTAAGAGTTAAAACAAACAAACTATATGACATTATTGTCGGAACAGTAGAACTGTACAATATGGCAATTAATTTAAGGGATGATGTACCCGAAATTGATGAAAATATTGACATATATGCCTCGTTCTGATTGGTTGTTGCATAGTAGCGTTGGTAGTGTAGTGCAAAAGTTTGGACCGTGCAAGCTTCTACACTGCAATACAACTACCACGAAAGTCTGAATATGAACTGTTGCGTTTACTTTCTCTATACAATATTTCTGCACTACAATACAACTACGCTACAACTGCGCTAAGCTCTATCAAATGGGGCTTAACTCACAGCGACGCGCGAATTTCGAAATAGAAAAAAAGCATTTCTTTATACTACCCAAAATTCAGTTCACGACTGAACCTGAACGCATACCATCTTCTAAATTAAATATGCTTTCAAATGCGAATAATTAAAAATAGTACTATCGTGAATAGACCCAACCCATCTTGCTATTAAGTCCATACATTTTTGATTTAGTATTGCACCGTGCCTGAACGTCAATAGAGAACCATTGCGATTTTTGAATAGTTCTCCATTATTACCTCCTAGTGATTGGATTTTTATGTGATAGAAACAACTGAATTTCCTGCAGATTAGAATATTCATGTTAGAAATAATTTAATACGAACAACTTTAATAAATACAACCTTTTCTAGATAATAATTAGTTAATTAGACAAGGATAATTTTTGAAATATATAATTATATTAATTAATTACAGTTATTTGGATAAATATTTTCATTTTATTAACAATTCTGTTCTTTTAATTTGTAACTCAATTTGTCTGCTTTGAGCTTCGATTTTTCTTTTTCTCAATAAAACTTTTTCTCCCTCCACTTGAATTTTTCTTTTTTCTATATCTAAAGTATTTATTTTTCTTATAGACTCAGTTTCTATTTCTAAAATTTTCGTTTTGATTTTATGTTGTGATTCGTCAAAATCACGTTTGTTAATTAAATTTTTAGTTTTATTTTTGTTTTTCTATAATATATTTTCATATACCTCAGAGATTTTTTACAGTTTCTTTTCTTTGCTAATTTTGGAGTTTGTTTAATTTCATTCAAATTTGTGAAAGTACGTATATTTGGATTATTTTTATCATTCGGTTTCAAAATTTCATCTATTTGTATGTTGTCTGCAATTTCTATTAAAACAGGTTCATTGGAATATTCTATCGTGCTCGAGTAATACATATTACTATTAACTTCATTTTGAATAAAAGTAGGCTAATTTGCATCGTTATTTACAACAGTTACATTTTTGTCTCCAAAAAATTCTGCCGCAGAATCATAACGACTACTTTGAGGAATAAACTGATCTTTTAATAATGATATAACTCTTTCACTTTCCTCAGTAACTTAGGTGTATATGTCCCACCACCAGTTTTATAGAATTGTGCCCGTAAACTACTAATTAAAAAAACATTCTTATTTCTTAAGTATCTACGTTCTATAATATACCTATATCATCCGCTTTATCTTTTCTTAACTGTCTTTATAATTTTCGTAAAATATTCTCTGTAGTAGAGCTATTTTCAATTTGCTTTCAACAATCTAATTAATTTTTTCTTAACTGTAACTGCGTACGTTTATTTTCTATGACGTCAATATAGTTCTTTATTATTGTTATTAACAAGTTCTTTTTCTTTTGTTGTAAAATCTTATCGTCCACGTTTTTCCATTTTAAATCTTCTGAATAAATTATACCTTATCTGTCAAACACAACAACTGACAATTTCGCTATCTTTATTAGTCTATAAATGCACTGAAAACATGTAAGAACATCTATAAACATACTGTTTATAACGCTTTTTGTTTCCTGGAGGTGGTGCTGCTTCCAAAACTGACAGATGATTATTAGTATTTTAATAAAGCAGATTAGTAATTGATACGTTATAGGTGAGATGAGATTATTAAAGTGCACAAAAATTGTCACTAAAAGCTTAGAAATCGGCTCTAACGTAAACCATTATACGGCGATTTTATGCAGTTGCAGTATTGCCAACCTTATAATAATTGCTGTACATATTTTGGTTAGGTGTACGATATACAATAGTAAAATTATACGTAAAATAACAAAAATATGTGTAAGAAGAACGAACTAAATAATACCGATAAATAATTTTGAGTGTTCTTTACGATAACTTCAATGTCCGTGGTTAGCAACATTGAATATCAGACTGACCTAACTTTTAAATAAATATTTCTTTTATTTTCACAATTTTTCGATTTCAAATAAAATTCAATATGCACCTCGGCAATGAAGTTCCTTTTTATCATTCATATGGTTTATTTTCCTCGTTCGTTATAAAAAATAGAACTTCAGTGCCTTGATACAAAAATAACTATTTCCATTGACGATATTTTACTAAGTTAGAGAAAATCTCGTTATGACATTTTTTCATGGTTGTAAAGTACTTATCTAAAATCAGGAACTTATGGATGTCGTTAATAAACGATTTTGTATAATATATTTTATATACAACCGGTAAATAATGTTAACTTTATTCTTATCAAAATCATAACTTAATGTTTTTCATTATTTATCGAGGGAAATAAAGTACTCCCTGGGGAAATAAAGTACTTTCTATGGAAATAAGGTGATTCAAGTCCTTTGTTAATTCATATTCATTAACAAATAAGGAAAAAAATATAATGATTTTTGTGAAATTAAATTTAAAATAAATAGTTTTATTTTCGTTTATGGAAATGTGCTTCATTCTTCTTCTTTTCCGTTTGTATATAAATAGTGGAGGAGCGTTAGCTCAAAAAAACGAATTGTCTCGGAACCGGTCAAAACAGCTCAGATTTAAATAATTTTTTTTTAAATGTCCGTAATTAAAAATACTTTAAACTTTATAGGTTAAAAATTGACGCTCTAGCCAATTTTTTTTTCAAAATTCGAAAAAGTCAAAATTTTTGGAATTTTTTTTTTAAATTCCTGTTGAAAAAAATAAATTAAAAATAAAACGTATTTTGAAAATACATTTATTATATTAACTAGTCTTAAAAGATCGAGATAATAAGTGTAATGCAGCAAAAAATTATGATTACTTTAATCGTTGTCAATAGAAATTTATTACAAAATACATTTTAAAAATATTTTTAATTATTTTGTACATTCTCTTTGTCTTCTATTTCGTCATCATTATCTGTAGTCATTGGTCTTGGAGGACAATTTGTGCAAATTTCACCTCTGTATTCTGTACAAGCGGGCATACAGAAAAGCCCGGTTTTTCTGCACCCACAATTCCCAGTACAGTCAGATTTACATCTGCAGAATATTCTCTTCAATATTTGCTCCGGAGCACGTGGCTAGTTCATGGGGTTTGGTATTAAAAAATTTGTAAATTTCCACCCTTATTCTATCGGTGAAAAATAATTACCCAGCCACAACGGCACTTGTAAAGACACTTTTTTCAGATGTTCTATCGCTGCATCTGCTATACACAGTAAATTGACCAATAATATAACGAATGGATTATATCAAGAATTCTAATTTGTTATACTAATTGTTATAAATTATCATTACGGCTAAGTCTATGGGCGCATACTAAACGAACAAAAACGTTTTTATACAAAGCGTTTTTGCTTAACTGTGCTTGAAATTGTTGTTTAAGTGCTTGGTATATGGGATAACTCATACCGATCAAGCAAAAAAAAAAAACACATTTGAGCCTGATCAGACATCTTATTGTTGTGTATAATGGCATTTTTGATTCTTCAGTGTGCGTTGGGTTCGAGAAAAACGTTTTGGTACGTAACAAAATGTTTTGTATTACAACGTTTTTGCTCAGTCTGCGTGGACAAGTAGGTACCAAGCGGACACCATCAGGCACGTTTATATATGCTCAACTTTGTCGAACCCGCAAACACGGACTTTTGCTCAGAGGGCCAACAGCAACAAACATTTCATTGTACGCATGCGTATACACACTGCGACTGCGTATATGATCTACACAGCACGTTGTTACGTAAGTTTGCATAATGAATATAGAGGTGGATGCCGAAAATCTTTTAGCTTTAAATTGAAGGAAGGCCTGCTCTTTATAACTCTTCTTTAAAAGAATATCACCACAGATAAATTGTGGGAAGAAATTATCAAAGTAGCATAGCACACATTTCATCCTCTGGTCCCGATATCTTTCATAGAACTATACATAAAGTCTTGGCTTTAAACAAAGTGTTGAGTCTAAAGATATTCTACAGGAAGCTAAATGTTTTGCTTAATGACAAAATATTTTATAGTAAGTCTTTTTACTTCCTTGTACGAAGTAAAGGAAGTATTGTAATCGCGAAAAATTTCGGTTTCCAGATTTCAACGGAAATATCCATTTTGAGCATCCCTGAATCCATTTTGACTAATTTCGTCGTGACGTCTGTACGTACGTACGTATCTCGCATAACTGAAAAACGGGAAGCCGTAGAAAGTTAAGATTTTGTATTAGAACTGTTATAACATCTAGTTGTGCACCTTTTTGGTCATTACATAACTTTCGGAAGTGGTACTTTACTTGAAGCCTATAATAGATTTTAATGAAAAACTATATTAAAATATAAACCAAAACTTTTCAAATTTGGTATATAAGACTTTTATATCATTGGGAATAACATAATAGATTTTAGTTAAAATGGTCTACCCGGAAGTGGTACTTTACTTGAAGGCTATAATAGATTTTAATGAAAAACAATATTAAAATATGATCCAAAACTTTTAAAATTTGGTATATAAGACTTCTATGTCAATGGGAATAACATATTAGATTTTAGTTAAAATGGTCTACTCGGAAGTGGTACTTTACTTGAAGCCTATAATAGATTTTAATGAAAAACTATCTTAAAATATAATCCAAAACTTTTCAAATTTGATATATATACAATTCTATTATATCAATGGAAATAAAATAATAGATTTTGGTTAAAAATAGTCTAACCGGAAGTGATACTTTACCTGAAGCTGTTATCAGTTTTTCTTGAAAAAAATTGTGTTATTTGGATTTTAATAATAAATGCTTCAAATAAAAGTTTTAGAGAACTGAATTCTGCGTCGAAAAAATTAAGTATGATTAAATTAGCTCTTTGTATAAGCGAGATATGTAAATTTAAATTATTTAAAAATTATAAACTTTTGGTCTCTGTAATTAAGTTTGCTATGAATTAGAACAAAAATAACAAAAAAATAAAATAATTTAATGTCAATGTCAAATACGTGCAATTTTATGATTGGGTATGTTATAATATATTGTTTAATTATTAACAAAATATGTATAGTGTAACAGCATAGTCACCTCTAACGAAGGCCGTGTTCATGAAATTTGGCAACGCTGCTCGTCAGTCCTACAATTCAATTGTCATTATAGGTGAACAGATATTTTTGTGGATTATTTGGAAGATTAGGACAAATCTAAGTAATTTTATGCTCTTCTCATTTACTTATACAATATGTACACGTTAAAAGAATGAAATTTATAAGCTTTTTACCATTTTTGATGCTGTTAATATCAATTTTTCTACCATAACCTATATGTAAGTTTTTCCTGAATATGAAATTCACATCCTAATTTAATTTGAGAAATAGATATGTGAAGGGTTTAATGAGCTAAAGTTTAGTTATAGATCGTTTAAAAAATAATCTGTCATATAAGGTTATACATTATTCAATATTTATTTCTCTAAATACTAGATGCCGAATAGATGCTGTGCACCAGGTTGTAAAACCAATTATGATAGCACCAAAGATCAGGGCTACGTTCAATGCTTTCAATTTCCCAAAGAAAAAACTTTACGTGAGAAGTGGATAAAAGAAATTCCTAGAGACAAGTGGTTACCTTCACACAGAACAGTAGTTTGTGTAAAACATTTTCACGAACGCGACTCATCGAAACATATAAGGATAAAAACGGGAACAAATGTGAATTTAAAAGAAATAAACCAATTCTTCAACCAGGAGCAGTTCCTACAATATTTCCGAATGTACCGAAATATTTGAGCAAGAAAGTTCCAGTAAATAGGAGAGATCCAGCTGTAAGGAAAGAAGAAAATAATGTGAGAGAGAAAATAAGGCTGGCAATGCAGAAAAGGAAAGAAGAAGAAGAAGATGATAAAATAGAAAATTTTGAGAGCATAACAAACAATATTTCTTCGAGAGTAATTATGACTGATGATTGGCTAGTTTTTAAGTCAGAAGAAAGTTGTTTACTTTATAAGTTAGATTTATTTGGTGTTCCAAAAATTTTTAAAAGTATTTCAATATTAAAATCATTAGAAGTTTATATTCACATTAAAGGCGTACCTGTTTGTGCATCTAATTTTGCTGCAATAATAGACAATAGTAAATTAAAAAATGGTCTCATATCACAAAATTAATTAATTTTTGTGATAAATATGAATATGATAGTGATACTGTGGATTCCAGCAGTATTAACAATTTAGTAAGTCAAATTAATAATAATTTGTCTAGTTTAAGAAACAATTTAGAATATGACCTTGTTAATAATAATGAAGAAATTTTACGAAAATTACAATTTTTAAGTAAGCAGTTTGAACTATTATTTTTAAAGAAAAAAAGGTATTCCTTAAATACTATAGTACATGCATTTTTAATATACCTGCAATCAAATACTTGTTTTTCTGCATTAAGGAATAACAATATACTAACGTTGCCACATACAAGATATTTGAAAAAAATATCTTCTGCATTTTCTATATCATCCCAAATAGACAAAGAAAATATTAATTTTATAAAACATGTGTTTGATTGCTCTTCAGAAATGGATAGCTATGTTATTTTACAACTCGGTGAAATTCATGTTAAACAAAGTATTGAATATAAACAAGGCAAGCTGTTTGGTTGTGCATCAAATAATAGCGATGTAATAGCAAAATCAGTGCAAGCATTTATGATTAGTTCTGCATTTAGAAACAAAAAAGAAATTGTAAAATTAATTCCTTGCAATTTAAAGGTAATAGCTATAATATCAGATAATAATAGCGTAAACCGGGTTATGTTTAATATTTTAACTAGTAATTCTGAATCGAAATATTATTTTTATATGCCGAATTCCTCATTTAAAACATATGTTATGTATGATACTGTACATTATATTGAAAAACATTCGGAATAATTGGATAAATTAACCGAATGAAAACAAATCTTTTTTTATTCCCAGAATAGAACAGAACGATAATAATATTGTTGAAGCTAAATTTTCAGATTTACGTGAATTGTATAAAAAGGAGCATAGTGCACTAATTAAATTAGCTCCAAATATAAATTATAAAACAATATACCCGACCGTATTTGAAAGACAAAAAGTGTCTTTGGTATTAAATATATTTAACGAGACAACTACAGCTGCTCTTAATTCTTCTGGCAATTCAGATACAAGTTACTTTATAGGTATCATCGTAAAATGGTGGACAATAATAAATGTAAAGCGACCTATAACTTACATTTTAAAAAGAAATAAGTTAAGTGAACCATTTAGAGAATTAAATGACAATCGTCTATTCTACCTACGTTATAATTGAATTAATCAAGGATATTTTAAGTAATCTGAATGTAGATTATGTACTTACAGGCAAATTTCAAACTGACAATCTAGAATCTAGATTTGGTTGTTACCGCCAAATGACTGGCGGAAATTACAATATTTCTGTGACACAAATTTTAGAATGTGAAAATAAATTACGTGTGAAAAGTGTATTAGGTTTACATTCTTCTAAATATGGGAATATACAAATTTTATACAAAATATTTGAAAACGATTTATGCAAAGATAACAATATTTGTGAACCTTATATCGATGAAATTTTTAATAACATTTTAATCGAGAAATTAACACCAAATATATCTAAGATGGAATGTGGTTTATTGTATGTATGCGGTTACATTTCACACAAGTTTTTAAAAAAAACCAAATGTATTACTTGTCAAAATTTAGTACTTAATGTTGATAAATCATCAATTAACAAATATTTTAAAGAAATAAATAGAGGTGACTTATCAGTGCCCTCAGAGTTTATAATGATAGTCTGTGCATATACTGTTACTATAATGGAAATATTAATATCCGACAAATATGAAAATTATTTTTTAAACGCTAGCGAAAAGCAAAAAATATTATTCACTTTTTAAGTAAACAAACTATCTTATCAGCCATGTATTTGAAAGATATTATTGAAGACAATTGCAGCTTTTGCGGAGAAAATAATTTAAATATTTCAAACTATATTTTATCAACATTTTGTAATATTTTATTGAATAATTACACTAAAGTACAAAATGATAAAATATCGAATAGCATTTCAACCAAAAAGCGTAAATTAAATATTCTTCAGTTATAATATCCTTTAAGTTATGCTTTACATTCCTCGTTTATTTTTTTTTATTATTACAAATTATGTATATATGTGTACAGAAGATAGAAAATAAATAATACACATTTACCATTTATTTAATTTGTTTCAATACCTACTACAATATTAGTCCATTACCATCAGACGCGTGACGCAGTCAAGTGCGCTGTTGCCAGATAGTATGGACACTGCCTTCGTTAGAGGTGGCTGTGGTAACAGGCGTGCAAGGAAGTCATGTGGTGAGCACATCAGATATTTTGCTTAATAATTGGGCTTTGAAATACAACAAAACAGTTTTGTTTAAAGTCACAATGTTTAGTTTAACAACATTTTTGAGCAGTCAGTGTGTTTTGAGATTAAACAAAGTGTTTAAGTATGTCGCAAACATTTTGTTTAGTAACGTTTTTGTTAGCTCGGTGTGCATCTAGCCTAAGTGTCTCCCCACATATGAAGCAGAATGTTAGTTTGCAAAGAAGAAGCATGATCAGGCGTTGCACACATTGGAGTTATGGATGAAATACAAGTAGTCACTGAATGTCACCCAGCTGAGAGCATGAAAAACGAAGATATCCAAAATGCTCCTAATTTCGGACAAGATTAGATAATCAGGACAGCCCTCAGCGCACATGAATGAGTCAAAAGGCGGTGGATGGGTTGCTTACGAGAAGACAAGACATTTGAATTGTAGACGGTACAAGCCCAACAAAGTGCGAATAAGATGACTCTCTGTGAGAAGGAAGACATATTTAAATGTTATAAACACAAGATCAAAATGAATTAAGAAAAATATACTGAAAGAATCTCTTAATTATTGGTTTGCCCTGCGACTATTGTTGATGTGGCGTTAAAGGACTCTTAAATTTATCTCAAACATTATGGGAAAATATACGAGCACTGTAGACTATAGTAACATTGAATTATCGGAGTTAAGTTATCAAATTCTTCTTATATACCTTATACGATTTAGACTGACCAAAATTGATGTTTTCACTAGAGAAGACAAACAAGAACATTGTTCGAATTTATATTAAAATAACCTACAGATTTTGTAAATATATGTATGTGAAAATTATATAAAGATGTTTGAACGTCAAAGACATATATGAATGTATTTGTATATGTAAAAATAATCTTTATTTTATATACACAGCCAGGTAAACTATCTGGCGAGAGGTTAGGTTAGGTTATGTGCTGGCCATATCAGATTATTATTATATGTACTCCAATCATTTTAGAATAGATCTTAATTCTCAGTATTCAATATACAAGGTCACTGGATGTCGTTTTTAAATATTATACTTTCATAAATAACGTTATTTTAACGATGATAATAATTTAAAAAAATTAATGTAATAAATAATAAAGAGCGTCAATTTTCAAACTATAAAGGTTGAAGTATTTGTAATTACCGACATTTAAAAAAAAATCATCAAAATCGGAGTTGTTTGAACCGGTTCCGACATAATTAGTTAACGCTCCTCCACTAAAAATATTGTGTCATTATTTGCCTCAAGCGATTCAATTTTCGCTCTCGACAAATAATGACGAACTTTACTCCCTTGATACATAAACTACTATTAGGAACCAGTAAATAAACTATCAACGGAAAAAAAGAAATAATTAATAAAAAGCCGTAGGCGGTGAGTTGAAATATATTATTTATATACCTATTAAGAAATAAAATAAATTGATATACTAAATATAAATATAACAACCTTTTATAAATCACAGACTAGTTTTTGCACTCAAACACTTTTATTTTGATTTTATAACACTAACAACACCGTGGCATGTGTTATACTTGACTGCCTTGATATGAGAAATTTATATTAGATATAATGGTAGATATCACGTAATGTGTCCTTGACTCTATGTTTTTGTCTCATTTCTCCCATTGACTAATAATAGTAATAATATAATCACTTGACACTTACACAGGGACAGTTTCAATACAATCAGGGCCGATATCGGGTTCTGTTTTGATGCCGTTTCTTCATTAATATTTATCATTTTTTTTTTTATTCTTCTATAGTATTTTAATTTTATTATTACATTATTTTTGTAAAATTTAATGATTTAGAACAATGAACCTAAAAATTATTCGGGATTTATATTAATCTCAGATTATTTTACATGCATTGGCATTTTTGAAAATCCATTGTAGTTGCCCTAAAAATGTATTTTCTTTTTTTATGCATTTCAGTACATTTGTTTGGGATTCTAAACATATTCTATTTTTGCCCTATCAAAACTCATATTTATTAATAGTAATTTTTCATCGGATTTGCACCAATAGTTTTAGTTTTACTTATACTTTCAGATGAAAAAGTGGGACTTATTGCACAATTGGTTTATGATAAAGTGGGACTTTTATTTCATAATTGGTTTCCATGTAACATCAGGCCATAACATTTTTTTTACCGCCCACGGTGATGGTAAGTAAATATTATATATATTATCATAAAGATATTATTTTGTGACATCGATCTAACAGGTTTTAATTTAGAAATCTATAATATATTTTTATTTTAATTTTGCAGGTATTGCAAAAATAACTTACAACAAGTTGAAATTTTGTCTAATTATAAGTAGATATTATTTTTCTAGGCAATATTTTTAGTATAAGTTACGAAACCAAATTTAGCATTTTAACTAGTCTGAAATAACTAAAAAATATTTTGTAAAAATTGTTAATTGAAATATGCAAATGATTACTTTAATTACTTATATTTTATTTAATATTATATTTTGGTGTCACTACTATTTTTGATAACTTATCTAATGAGATAAATAAATTGAAAATTAAATATTTCTTCAGTTAATCTTATGATTTATGTTCAGTTCAATACTTATTGCGATATAAATGTAATCATTGCATCGAATTTTGCATTTAAATATACTGGTATATTTTGTTGCTAAAAATATTAAAACTTTAACTAAATCAAATTAGTTCATTTCATATCAGTAGATTGAAAAATATAAGGAATTTGTTTAGTTATTTTAATTACAATTTAGACAGTATTTCTAATTTATTTTTTCTGTGTACATCGATCTGTAAGTAATTTTTAGGGAAGGTTTAGGAAATCTCGACCCTACTGGTCCCGATTTTCCAAACTGCATTCTCAACCTAGAAACTTACTGTTAGTGGTACATAATATACTATTAATATTTGGTTACCATTGTTATCGGAGAAAATAACTTCCTACTAGTAAGATAATTATGAAAATTTTACTAATTTCATGGACATATATTTACTTTTCAGTTATTTAGTCGTCTAACAACGGGTAAAATTAAAATAAACTTAAAGAGTAGCAAATAAATAAATCTGAATCGTCAAGTGGCCCACATTTTACAAATATTTTAATATTATTTGAACTTAATTGCTACCGATGGTGGTGGAGCGAAAACTATAAGCTGCACGAAATGTAAGTACGACAACTATTCTCGTACGGTACCATGAACTTCGGCTATGCAAGTTCATACCTCATTGAATGTTATAAAGTAATTACATTCCCTGTTGCTTAAATAACTATTAAATAATGACCCTTTAAGTAGCAGACCATAATGATGTAGGCAAAGTGACGAATTTAACGGTAAACATAGGGACACTTGCTCCGTAGGCCCTCATCCGAAAGAGCCTCAGGTGCCCATCAAACACAATTTACATATCAATTTTCAGTAGAACAAAATCAAAGTATCCAGGTTGATATTGCTCGTTAGAAGTAAAATAATATTAATCCAATTTCATCATAACTAATAGAGACTATTTTCGTTTTTGGGTCATTATTTGGCAAAACTGAGCCAATTCTGACCCTCCATCTTGGCCCGGCACGAAAAATTGAGTTAGTCGGTTGAACATATATATATACAGGGTGTTCATTTTAAATGTGCCACCATTGCTATCTCGAGAACTATAAGAGCTACAAAAACGGTTAAATGGGCAAACAATTTCTATTATACAAGACAAATTTAGAGAACAAAAAAAATTTTTTTTCGATCAGTGGTTCTCAAAATACGGGACTCAACTTTTTTATTTTAAATGTGAACATATTTTTTTTATTTGCTTATTCGATAGAGAATTTAATTCTGAATTCAATGATATAATATTATCATATCCTCACATAACGATTTTTTTTGAGTAAAATAGATATAAAATTTTAAATTAATTTGATTAAAATATGATATTACTAAGAGTGCCATGAATGGAAAAACTGAATACAAGTAATTTTTTAACCTGGAATTAGAATGCTCTGAATGAAATAAGTGAATATTTTGTTTTGTTAAGTGATCATAACTGTCAAGTGAAGTTCAAAATCATTTAATTTAATTTTAAAAATGTATAATTATATATATATATATATATATATATATATATATATTTATATTGGGCTTCCAAATTATCAAGAGATGGCGCTGACGTCAAAATTCAAACGAATGGTACATTTTTCGTAGTTTTTAATTTAATTTCGGATTTAGTATAGTGTTTTTTTTTTTGTTAATTTCGGAAGAATTGAGTTTGATATTTCTTGTAGTAACAATTTAGTGATAGTTTTAATAATATTTTAGTTAATAGGGTTAATTTTAGTAAGTATTTGTAGGTTAAGAGTATTTTAGTCATATTTTAATTAATAGTACCTATATTGGTTTCTTTAATAAAAAATCATTTGATTTCCTTTATTTAGATTGTATTTCATTGCCGTAGTTATGGGAAAATATACGAGCACTGTAGACTATAGTAACATTGAATTATCGGAGTTAAGTTATCAAATTCTTCTTATATACCTTATACGATTTAGACTGACCAAAATTGATGTTTTCACTAGAGAAGACAAACAAGAACATTGTTCGAATTTATATTAAAATAACCTACAGATTTTGTAAATATATGTATGTGAAAATTATATAAAGATGTTTGAACGTCAAAGACATATATGAATGTATTTGTATATGTAAAAATAATCTAATTTAGTATAGTGTTTTTTTTTTTTGTTAATTTCGGAAGAATTGAGTTTGATATTTCTTGTAGTAACAATTTAGTGATAGTTTTAATAATATTTTAGTTAATAGGGTTAATTTTAGTAAGTATTTGTAGGTTAAGAGTATTTTAGTCATATTTTAATTAATAGTACCTATATTGGTTTCTTTAATAAAAAATCATTTGATTTCCTTTATTTAGATTGTATTTCATTGCCGTAGTTGTACATATATTAATTTCTATCTACATAGCTTTACTTTTATTTAATTGTTTTTCTTTCATAATGAACAATTTTCTTTGCTTATATTTAGATACTATTTGTAGATTTGAGAATTGTAGTGTATCATCTAGAAATATGGTGGAAGGCCAGTAAGTAATAAATAGTGCCACATAATATTACGTGGTAAATATTTTCGGAGAAAACTCCATCGTAACTTTAACCTATAATTTGCATATCTCCTATTTGATTCCGAAAGTGATGACGCCAAAATCGACCGGGAATTACAAAACCTGAAAGCAGGCTTCCGGTTTCTGAAATAGCTGTCATCAAAGCTGTTACCTGTAAAGTGTAAATAAAACTTATTTAGTATTAAAAATTGTTTCTTATAACGCTAATTTTATATTACATTTCGCAATATAATCAATTCATAAAATGAATAATGCATATGAAAAATATTGGACATGGAAAATAAAAGAAGTAGGTATGCAAAATATGAAAAGTAGATTAGCATTATAATAAAATATATTTGCCACATTACAACATTATAATATTTCTCTTTGAAACTAGTATTCACTTTTCATTTTATAATATTACGGTCTACGTCATAAACCATTTCATGGACAATGGACATCACAGACTAAATGAACATGGTTTGATTCCATTGCATTTTCACCACGAACAATAAGTCTCTCTTCATCCACAAAAAACTTATTATTGCAGTAAAACGAATCACTTGTTTCTTGTGTCACTGTATTTTGCAAAAGTTCAAAATCGTACCAGATGAGATAACAAGCGCGACTAAAACACTACGAACCGAATTGAAAGTAAGAACGGACAGAATAAGTGATCAGGTGCAGAATACGAATCCTTTGAACAATAGCCTAGGTCTATAACTATAGAATCAGAGGAAAATATTTTCGTCCTCGCTGAAGAATGACAAGAGCCACAATAACATTATTTCTTGGAATTTATTAAGATATACTTCAATATAAGGTTTCTTAAAACAAATTACGCATAAATTTTAATTTATTTTTTACTTTAAATACATAAAAAAGGAATATGTAACAAAATCACATCATTAAATTTTCTAGTTTTCAAATAATACAAATCACAATACATTCTTTCAAGATGCAGTCAAGAAACCGGAAGCCTACTTCTGGTTTTGTAATTACCGGTCGATTTTGACGTCACGCTTTCGGAGTCAATTTGTTCATTAATTTTTTAAAAAACAAAAACTTACCTGTTATATTAGCAGTACTTCAGATCCTACTAAAAATAAAACAATAATAGCCGAAGATAAAAGCGTATTAAAAGTCGTATACAAGTAAATGCAATCTCTGAATAAAACAACCTCCTTTGTACATGTACACTTCACTCAGTTCAGAAATCTGCCAGCAGTGGAGCATTTTAATTTTGGAAGCTCAATAGTTAAATGAAATGCATAATTTCTGTAATATAAAAAAATGAAATTCTTACACCTTTCATTGTTCAATGTTGTTTCTTATTTCGATTGAATTTTTCGTTAATCTATTATATAAATCAGTTAAACAAGATATTTAAAAAATAGGCCTGGGCCGATGAAATACTTTGGGGCCTGGGTTCTTTTTCTTAGCCCTCTGCTGAGCGTAATGGAGAACTTACGCATTCTGGCGTAATGCATGTATTAGAACCGGAGAGATATATGCGTTTTTTATGTTCCTAAGCTGCAGTAAACTAGTTTCTAATTTATTAAATTCATATTTTATGAAATGAAAATGGCATGTTTTAATATTTCACACAAAATTATTAAATAATTTAGTTAATACTAGAGGAAAAATAACATGTTTTCCAAAACGAATACAAAACCTGTATTTCAAAATATAGCAATCGTCAAATCCCAAACAACTTATAACAATAACAAGAAATAGATATAATTCTTATTTATACTATAGTAGATGACAAAACCTATTCAGATTCATCTGATGCACATGCATTTACATTACTGGTGTAATTTGATTTTTAACTGCTAAAAAGTTATTATTTTACAATAAAACACATGAAACTGAAAATAATAACTTTTTAGCAGTTCAAAGTCAAAACATTATTCTTGTGAAAATGACAATAATCTTGTCGAAGTGACAAGTGCACACAAATCACATGATTCTAAACACTTCAAGGTCGCTGGAGTCACATGTCTGTTCCCGGCGTATTCTGTAACTCCGTGGTTAATTTTTAACAACTGGTATAATAAAATTAATCAATCAAGTATCACTGCGTAGTCCAATGTTATGAGGGAAGATACAAGAGGACAGGGCCGGCTCGCATATATTTGCCGCCTGAAGCGAGCGCTCAATTTGCCGCCCTTATATATTATTATTATTATTATTATTATTATTATTATTATTATTATTATATATATATACATTTATTGTGTGTCTTGGTCGGGACAATAACAAAATAATATAAGTTTTATGTTTTATTATCACATAAAAATAACTTAAAAAATTAAATAACAGAATGAACAAAAATAAAATATTTCAAGAATAATGAATGCATAAATTTAAAAAATATAAATGAGAATATAATTCATTAGTCAAGTGACATGTTTTCCGCAAATCAGCATTCAGAACCTTATTTATATTCATTACTAAGGGATTTTTACAACATTGACTGTTAATTTTAACAAAAAATCTGCAACTTGTTATATTACGTATGAAAATATTTATATTTATTTGCATTACATGAATCTAACTTTTTTAGCTTTTCCTTTAGCAAAATCATCAATTATATCATCATAATTAATTAATTTTGCTTCTTCATGCTCATTTGATAAAATTGCCAAATCTATGAACCTTTCTTGGGACATTGACGAAAGTAAATAATTTTTAATCAGTTTCAACTTGGAAAATGAACGTTCACCTGTAACGACAGTTATAGGCAGAGTTATTAGAATTCTTAAAGAAATAAACAAATTAGGAAAATTTTGTGTCAAAGAAAGTTTATCTATATAATTTAAAACATCTAAAGGCGTCATTTCACCGCTTAAAATGTTTCTTATAATTAAAAGTTCATGTTCATTATAAAAATTTAAAGGTTCAATAACATCTGTTAAATGAACATGCAGATCTTGACAAATTAAAAAATATCATTCGAACAAGGGATGGTATGTTATATAAAAACTCAAAAATATTGCTGTGATTTTATAGTTGTGAAAAACGTTCCTCAATTGAATTGATAGAGACGTCAATAATTATATTGAAAAATTGAATTTCAAATTTCTTAGGAGGATCTTCTTTAGGTGTATCTCTGCCCTCATACGTAAATTGTTTTAATTTGCGACGAATTCTACTCGTAATCGGACATATTTGTTCCTAGGCACAAAGCACAGACGAAATATACACTTCGTCTGTGGCACAAGCAAAAAGAATATACACTTTGTTTACAAAGTTGCAAAAATTTTACAATAAAAACACATTTTGAAATTTAAGACATTTTATTGTTGTGTTATATAATGTAAACTGTAACGAGCAATATGATGTTATTAAAAATATTTTTCATCTCAAATGCCGCCCTAAAAATATGCCGCCTGAAACATTCGCTTCACTGTTTCACCCCACGCGCCGGCCCTGCAAGAGGACACAAGCGTTGATTGAAAGGAGAAAATATCTGAGTATTGAACAACAATAATATGTGAGATCAATTGCAATAAATAATTTGTACTGATAAAAGCACTGGATGAAAACAGAGTTTCTTATTTTACTGTTTCATAATCTAATGGCGTTACGCAGACCGTTTTTTAAAATTTATCACAAACATAATTTATTTTACATAATTATTTTTTACCCCCGATATCCTTGGTAATGGAGGTATAGGGATCGTGCTAAAAATCACATATCGAGATTTTCGTAAATGACCACTTTTTAAGGATCCTATCCTAGAATCCAATTTTAACATTTTCACGATTATGTCTGTGTGTGTGTGTTTGTGTGTATGTGTATGGATTTGTCAACGCTTTAACTTAAATACTATTATTAAGATAATTCTGAAAATTTGTATTTCGACCCCATTTTAATATGGAAAAAAAACCATTAGATTTAGGTGTAAACCGGATAACCGAAAATGTCACTTTATTTAAAGCTCGTAATGGGTTTTCTTCAAAAAATGCCATTAAATGACATTTTTTCGCTTTTTGTCATTATAAAAATTATAGATTATTTATTTTTTTACAGGTCTGCATGAACATTTTTTCCCTATATTTTACAAGTAAATTTAAAAAATATATTTTTTTGTGTAACATGATTCCAGTTACGTTCAATTTATCCCTTGTCACTCAAGTCACATTAAATATAACACGTCTGGGATTCAAAAGGTTAGATCAAGAATGCAAATTAAAGTTAAAAAATGAAAGTAAAATTTATTAATTAAAGCATGGAAATAATGAGGTTACTTACATAACATCTCTGCCGATCACAACAGGCAAATAATCTTATAAACTCTGCCTCCACTAGGTGCAAATAGGTAAAATCTAAACAGAAACAACACTCACACGCTCCGAGCCGACTTAGCACCTTCAAGTTTAATGCACGAGCGATCGGAAAACACTGTCTATCGAAAATCTACGTTATCCCAAAATGTGGCTTTTTGGTTTATCCCTTTCCAAAAGCATGAGAGTTTGACCGGCCCCTTCAGAGAAAGAGGGTGTAGCCAATCTTATACTTTAAAAAAATCTACCCTTAAATTACGGCTCCGCCAATTTAAAATCGCCTAGAGCCTGGACACCCTCACCGCGAAGGTGCTAAGTTGGTAACATACTTTGGAGGCGCTTTTTCCAGACCAAAATGCCGCTATGGTCACTTAGAGAAATTTGGGTCTGGCTCCCTCCCGAGCGGGGATCGTTAGGTCTGAACACATGCGCCGCTGCTTCAAAGGAACGAATATTTCAACCAAAACAGAACCATAAACTACTTTTACAACTGTCGAAATTTCCAAGGGACAAGCTATTAAGTTTTTAGAAAATTTTGTAAGTAAAGAAATAAATTTTTACGGCAGCAAACTAGGTTGGAGATCCCGAAATCCTAGAAGGAGAGTCAAATAAAATATATTTGCCTACAGGACGTGACATTTACAAAGATGTCCTGGGCACAAGAAAAAGTTTTCTATTATAACAAAATAATTAAATTGCCGAGACTAATTTCAAAGTGTTACGCGGCACATGTGTTCTTCCCTTACGAAATAGTTATACAATTACAATACAATAATTTTAAAAGACTTTTGCTACATTTACTTTAAGAATTGGCAAACAAAACAATGACTTATACCTAGAGTTCAATTGTTACATCTCCTTCCCCCTTACAATAGGTTATATTTTCTGAAGGAAAATATAACTGGGATGAAAATGAAACTCCTAACTTGACTCTGGTCCAGGGGATCCTCCATCGAGTAGTCTCGTACTTTGTCCGTCGGTTTGGAAGTGCTGGTGCCACTCTGCTTACTGGGCCTTCTTCATATAGTATGGTGATGATGTCACGAGGGCGTCGGTCAGATAAACTAAGATACCGGCAGCAAGTGAAGGCGATCTCACGATGGGGCTAATAACCATACAGCATCAGGTTGCGCTATGGTCTATTCTGTAGCAGCAGCGGAGTTGCAGCCTAGCCACTTCTCCACGAGTATAGATTTTCGATCTACTTCTGGGGATGAGGACCTGGACCATTGTACTCGTTCTTACTAGTTCTTGGGGGAACTGTAACAAATGAACTCCAAGCAATATCTAATTCTACGTATACATAACCTAATTATAATTTAAAAAGCCAATCAATTCAATTTCAATCTAACTCGATGCTAAACAAAAGTTGCAATTGTACCTAAAAATAATTTCTCTCCTAACATTATTTCTACTACATTAGTTTTATTCTTAAAATTTATTGATCTAAGTAAAATCGTCCTACAGCTATATGTTATACTAACTATAAACCAGAGGTTTAGTTTACAGTGCAGGTGAATCGGAGACACTTGAGCAATCTAAATTTCTGGTTGCCTACATCGGACTTCCTGAGACAATTCATCCTTTGCCTTGGCATCCGATAAAGCCAGAACAGAATGTGGGAATATAAGCTAAACTAGATTAATCTTTTTGGGTATTTAATTTCTTGATCGCGACTTCCCTAGCAAAGCGTCCAGAATTATTTGTTCTTGCGTTTTTTTTTTTATTTATTTTGTTTCTGAGATTGGCCCAGACCTGACGTTTGAGCCGGCACGTTAATTACGGGAAGTTCAATTTCATCTTGACAATTGACGTTGGACCAATTTCTTCGGGAACAACCAATAAATTTTCTAAACTTATATAAGAAATACGTCGCTACTAAAATAATACCGAAAACTACCAAAATGCTTATCGAATAGAAGTGAATATTGTCTGTGAATTTCCTTGACCTTAAATTTTCAATTCGTGCATGCCACTGCTTTACATCAATTCCTTCATTTAAATCTTTGGTGTTAATTTCTTTTAAAACCTGTTCAACTTCATCTTCTGACCCGGGATTCGAGGAAAAATTTGAGATATGTGCTACGTTTATGTAACATGGAGGAACAACTAAACGATTCCAATAATTAGTTTCGATTTTTGAGGTAGTTTGGGTATGGGATAGCAGGAAATAATAGGAAGTATGGACGATGCAAGCAGGAAGAATGGTAAGGATCCCTGTTCCTGAAATAACTATTTTTGTAATATAATCTTAGTCGTATCCGTCGTACTAGGGCAATTCAGAGTTAAAACATCGCGGTTTACACTATATATCCAAAAATTGGATTTTCTCGGTCGATATAATATGGATTTGTTTATATCTGTAATTTTGTGCCGACAAGCTTTTTGAGCCACGGCAAGGTTTCCAGTAAAAAGGGCAGGCAGGCAACTGAAGTCAGAAATTCGTCGGATAGGTCTTGTGGGAGGGCAAATTTTCACGGGACCATTTTCACATAATATTAAATCGGAGGTACTCATTTAAAAAAAAAAATGACCATCTTCCGATAAAGCCAGAAAGTCATTGTCAGGTTCAATGTACAATTTTGCTTGGGAGTTGTTTTCATGAGAATTATAGGGCAAAGGGAGAGCTTGGTAGACGTGGAAGTAACGGCCGGGTGCTTTTAGCGGTATTTTTACGAATAACCGTTAAATGTCATTATAAATGGCTGCGTGGACTACAGCAATTTCATAATAGAGTCTCTGTCGAGATCAGCGCTAAGTAAGGATAAACTAGCAGGCAAGGAAAATTGTATCTGCTATAAGGTGTTTTTAAGAGTAGTAGCATTAATAAACACCGGACTTAATTTATGCAACGCGGTAATTTCTAGTGCATCTCCAAAGTCAATAATTGATTCTTTGATATCATTAAGTATAAATTCAGCAGTACGTATTGCAGCATTAAGATTAAGAACTTGAAGAATTTTTTCCCCCATAAAACTTTGGTATATAGATTTTTCCTTGAGTAAAATTTCGGTCCTATTATTTAACAAATTGATTATTGATTTAAATCGATAAAAATTTTAATTAATCCTTTTCTCGTTCTCTTGAACGTTCCGTATTACTGTCACCTGTACGTCCAATAGGTTAGTAATTCCGTCAGTTAGGCTAGTTAAATTATTAATTTTTGAATTTATGTTCTCTAAATCGTCAGAGTTGGGAGTCCCGAATAAAAATTTTAGCACATTTCCCCCCAAATATATTAAACCTCTTTTCGCTCGGTTATAGGGTGCAATAGTTTTGATCAACCCATCTAGTTTACCCTTAGCTTTCATTAAATCCTTTTTAATCAAACTTATTTCTTTACTAACCATTGTATTTATGTTGCCCTTCACACTTGAATCCAAATCTTTGCCAAGGGCGACATCCGTTTGAATGACATGATCCAACAGGGTTTCAAATGATTCCATGGTAAGCTGGTAGTCGGCCAATCCCACGTCGCAACTTATCACCCAACTGTCGCCTGTGAGGAGTACTTCTTCGTCTTCGAGGAATACTAAGCCTTTATCCAAAATTGGAACAAAATCCGCACGAGAAAGTAGTGGGAACACCAGAAAAATTATAGCTAAAAATAAGTAAATTAAAAATTATGAATCTAGCACTTAATATTTACAAAACAAAAAAAAAAAAATTTAAAAATAGTAGCGATTATCTATTTAATTTTAATCCTACTATTTGAAATCCATGGTAAATCAGGTGGTCTACCGGAACTCCTTGTAAGATATCTGCCTGTACTTGGTGGTTCAGAATTTTGGTCGACGTCTTCACTTAATATCTCCTCGTGGTCGGAGAACGAAGGGTGAGTAGCGTCGGTTTCGTCCGCACTGTAGTCGGAATGGTCACCAAGTAACGGTACACTCACTATACCTGATTGTTCATTTCCTTCATTTTTGCCATCTTCCGTAGATATTTCCTGATTATCTAAACGCTCAGGAAATGGCGGTAGGTTTATATAATCCCAGAAATTATCTGGTTTTTCTAATATGGGCCCTGTAGTAGGTTGAAGTTCACTTTTTTCGTCGATGGGACTTAAACATAGTTTAAGACGGTCAGCATGAACAACTTTTTCTTTTCCATTTGATTTATCTTTCATCACGATATTAACGGAGCTTAATTTTTTAATTATGGTAAATGGTCCTTTCCAGGGTTTATAAAATTTTTTGCTTAAGGCTGCCGTCTGAAGCAGTATTTTCGTAATTCTTATTGCATTTGCGAACCGGTGACCTAAATTAAATTATTTTTTGTTGTTGTAATATTAGATATATGTATCTAGGGGCAGACATATTTGATATATTTTTAAATTATATATTGTATCCGAAAACCGATATGAAAATAATTATTTAAAAAAATAGTACAAAATGAAATACGTCAGTCCATAGGGAAAAAAATTACAAATTCAATAAAGTAAACCTTTTTATATATTTTGTAACCATTTTTAAATAGAATAAGAACTAGTGTCTTCTCATAAGACGCAATGTTAATTTAGTTCAGCGATTTGCCGAAAGGGAGGGCTAGAATATACTTTACACTCTACTTTACACTACTTTCCCTGGACTACGTAAGTCAATTGTGCTTTGAACAATACGACACTCTGAAATAGACAATATTTATATGGATAACTATTGCCAACAGTATAGTAAACCAACTGTGCTCTGATCAATACGCCACTCTCACAGTACACAATATTTATATGGGTAATTATTGTCGTCTAGTAGCGAATTGTGCCTGAATAATACGCCTCTCACTCTTCTCAAATACACAATATTTATATTTTTGGTAGTTTGGTAATCCATTATATGAAGTTGAAAGATGCAATTGACTTACAGCATCTGTTTTTGGTAGAGTATAAAAAGAAGAAGAACAACATTTTTTTTTTTATAATTTAGTGAAAGAAATTTTATACAGGGACAAGGTGTTATATTTTAATGGACCCAGCAAATATCTCGCTTATTTATTAAGTTAGTAATTTCTTTCATATAACATGATTTATACAGCAACATATAAGCTATTTGATGACGAATGTACATTCATGATTCCATTGAATAATATGCTATAATAATACACTGGGCATAATTGTATTATTACCATCGGGAGAGGAAACCATGCTTTATATCCACATATAATCCACAACGTTCTACACCTCACGGCTAATTTTATTTTCAAATAATGCAATCGCTACAGATTCTTCTGATATGCCATATTCAATAGCAGTTGTGCAAATATCTCGCTTATTTATTAAGTTAGTAATTTCTTTCATATAACATGATTTAAACAGCAACATGTAAGTTACTTGATGACGGATGTACATTCATGATACCAGTTCCGGTTTGTTAGCAATTAATATCAACTTTGAAATTTCAAATGGAACATACTTTATTTTTTTACAAATTTGAAAAGTACATCAAATTTGCTTTAAAATCATGTAAAATAATCCATATATTACATTATTAAAAAGTAAAATGTCGGGCACTTTTTTATACACCTAATTGGAAAGAAAATACTATGAACCACAGGTTCATTTGAAAGAAGAAAAATTAATATCCTAAATGAAGATGATGTGGAAATTAATGTATTGAAGAGGTTGGGAGTCACTTTGAATATTTGTTGTAAAATCATTTTGTTATTATTAAGTGTTCCTTATTCTTATTTTCTGTATTATTGTGACAAAAAATATTTCGTTTAATAATAATAGTTACAATTGTTTTAGTTAATTGTTTTATTTCACGCCACAGTTATGGCTCACTATTCTCTTTCCAATTAGTTGTATAAAAAAGGTCCCCCCAATTAAATTTTGAACATATGGATTATTTTACATGATTGTAAAGTATGTTCCATTTGAAATTTCAGAGTTGATATTAATTACTAATAAACCGGAACTGGAATCATGAATGTACATTCGTCATCAAATAGCTTATATGTTGCTGTATAAATCATGTTATATGAAAGAAATTACTAACTTAATAAATAAGCGAGATATTTGCTGGGTCCATTAAAATATAACACCTTGTCCCTGTATAAAATTTCTTTCACTAAATTATAAAAAAAAAAATGTTGTTCTTCTTCTTTTTATACTCTACCAAAAACAGATGCTGTAAGTCAATTGCATCTTTCAACTTCATATAATGGATTACCAAACTACCAAAAATATAAATATTGTGTATTTGAGAAGAGTGAGAGGCGTATTATTCAGGCACAATTCGCTACTAGACGACAATAATTACCCATATAAATATTGTGTATTGTGAGAGTGGCGTATTGATCAGAGCACAGTTGGTTTACTATACTGTTGGCAATAGTTATCCATATAAATATTGTCTATTTCAGAGTGTCGTATTGTTCAAAGCACAATTGACTTACGTAGTCCAGGGAAAGTAGTGTAAAGTAGAGTGTAAAGTATATTCTAGCCCCCCCTTTCGGCAAATCGCTGAACTAAATTAACATTGCGTCTTATGAGAAGACACTAGTTCTTATTCTATTTAAAAATGGTTACAAAATATATAAAAAGGTTTACTTTATTGAATTTGTAATTTTTTTCCCTATGGACTGACGTATTTCATTTTGTACTATTTTTTTAAATAATTATTTTCATATCGGTTTTCGGATACAATATATAATTTAAAAATATATCAAATATGTCTGCCCCTAGATACATATATCTAATATTACAACAACAAAAAATAATTTAATTTAGGTCACCGGTTCGCAAATGCAATAAGAATTACGAAAATACTGCTTCAGACGGCAGCCTTAAGCAAAAAATTTTATAAACCCTGGAAAGGACCATTTACCATAATTAAAAAATTAAGCTCCGTTAATATCGTGATGAAAGATAAATCAAATGGAAAAGAAAAAGTTGTTCATGCTGACCGTCTTAAACTATGTTTAAGTCCCATCGACGAAAAAAGTGAACTTCAACCTACTACAGGGCCCATATTAGAAAAACCAGATAATTTCTGGGATTATATAAACCTACCGCCATTTCCTGAGCGTTTAGATAATCAGGAAATATCTACGGAAGATGGCAAAAATGAAGGAAATGAACAATCAGGTATAGTGAGTGTACCGTTACTTGGTGACCATTCCGACTACAGTGCGGACGAAACCGACGCTACTCACCCTTCGTTCTCCGACCACTTTAAGATTTTCGTTTCAAAAATGTGCGGCGCAGTTTTAATTAATTTTCTATATTTATTCCATAATATCTGGCGGCGTATAAATTTATTCATTCTCACTATCGAAACAGGCCCGTAGCCAGGAACCATTAATAGATGGGGCTATAATTTTTTCAGAGGGGGCTGAAAATTAATAAAAATAGTATAAATTTTTAGTAATATATATATATATATATATATATATATATATATATATATATATATATATATATATATATAGTATTTATTCAAAACAAAAATAATATACAAAAAAAACACATATAAATATATTATCTTAAATTTTAACACTAAAATAATTGTAATTTTCTATTATTTAAAGCATTAAATTTTAATAAAACTTTTTGTAAATTAACATTTTTCGTGCGAGATCTTTCAAATGCAAGAAATGTTAAATTTGCTAAGCGTTGATGCGTCATTGATAATCTTTGCGGTCGATTTATTCTGGTTAACACAGAAAATGTTGATTCGCAAAGAGCTGTACTTCAGCCGAAAGTTCTAGCTGTTGCTAACATTTTATATGTATTTTCATATGCTATTCTTTGTTTGTAAATTTATTTAAAAGTTTTAGAATTTTCGATCTTCTTCAGATATGCTCGAACTACATGTAGTTCTTCTTTAGATGGTAGTGGAATATCCAAGGTTGATAAATAATTAATTTCTTCGTAACAAAGATCTTCTGCTGCTGAAAGAGCTATTAAAGCATGATTATCGCTAAATCTTCGTGCGAGTTCATTCAAAATTATGTCGAGAGTCTCGTAAAACACCGACTTAAGAGCGATTTCTTCATTAGTGACATCACCTGTTGTTTCCATAACTATATAATCTTTAAGATTACTGCTTGGTGTTCTGCGTCTTTTGGATTGAATATCTGTTTCTGTTCTTGAACATTCAATCTCAAAATCACCGCTTTTACTCTCTTCTAATATTTCAATATAAGTAATATCATTCCGCATGTTTGAAATAACTTCCACTACTGCATCAGTTATTTGAGCGCAGTCCTTTAAACTTGTTTCTCGGGCCTGTAACATTTTTTCAGCTGGATGCAATGCTTGTAATACTTTTCGCATAAATATTGCACAAAAACGAAATTGTAATTTAATCACAACAGTATGTAAACCAATTGCTTCTACTATTTGATCTCCTCTAAAATTTCTGTTACCTGAGATCGATTTTAATGCCGTAATAATTGCTTTATATGTAGTTACTATAAATTATGTTGGTTACTTGCAAATGTCCAGACCATCGTTGCTCTAAAAGACGACTTAGTGAGTGACTTTCGTATATTTTGGCAATGGACCCCTGTTTAAGGTAATTATATAGTATGGAACATTGTTCAAAAAAAGTTTTAATGATAGCTACGTCATTTATTGCCTTAACAATTACTAAATGTAGTCGATGGTTGCAACAATGGACGTATGGTATTGTTCTATTCAGTTTCTGTTGGATTTTAGCTTGAACGCCACCTTTTTTACCGCTCATAACAGAAGCTCCGTCATAACATTGACTAAGTAAACGCCTGCTATCTAACCCACATTCTTCCAAAACCTTTAGTGTTAAAGTAGTAAAAGTTTCAGCATCCAAGTTCTCTGTAGTTTTAATACATAATATAGATTCAAATATTTTGCCATCTTTTACGTAACGAATTCCGATTGCAATATTTTCTCTATTATTTCTATCCCTTGTTCCATCTTCAAGTAGCGTAAAATAGGGTACATCTGCCGATTTTATATCACACACAATATCATCACGAACAGAATCAGCTAAAATTTGTATAATATCGTTTTGAATTTCAGGCGACAAATAATTAGCATTTTTTGGTACTATTTTGTAACATTCCGCTAGTGTTTTATCTTTCAATATTGTATATTCAAAAAGATTTTTGAATAAGCTTTTTTCTTCATGTTCTTCAAAGTCGTATGTACCACGCATTGGTAGCTCATTCACAACTAAAAATTGGACCATTTGTATGATTGAAGTAACGTAGTATCTATTTTGCTGAAATACGTTGTCATTAGAAATAGTTGAAACCTCTTTTCCTATAGATTGTCTCATTTCTTTTTCACTCCACATAGTCATTGCCAACATATGAATATTTGATGTAGCATGTTTGTGGAAACCCTTAGTCTTATCTAATGCATATTTCCAATTTTTGAAACCACTTACTGTATATGTGGTTTCTTTTGACATCTGTGGTTTAAAATTCCTACATGCATAGCAATAAGCTGCGTCCGTGGATTCTGAATATTCAAGCCATTTAAATTTGTCGTACCATTCCTTTTGAAAACATCGCCCATCTTTGTTTTTAGGATATGTCGCCAATTTTTTTTGTATTATTTTTGTCCCTTGTTGTGCGATATCATGTGGAAGTGGAATAGAGCCTAGTTTTTTACTATTTGATGAAGATGGTGTAGAAACTGTGTTTGAATCTCATGATTCTTTATTTTTATTTGTGCGTATCACAAATGAATCTAATGAACTCATTTTATTAAATTGCTTACTTCGTGAATGTTATATTTTAATATGCACACCTTATGCCTATCAATATTGATGTCTGACTTAAACTGACTTGTATTTGAAATCAAAATGCGCACATGTAATTTATAAAATGGAAGACGCATGCACATGCTAATTGCAACATTGTAAATCGTAAATCTAGTAAGACCGCCCAAGCATCGGTTGCTCTTTGTCGGTATATATAAAAGAATGTTTAAGTTGCCGCTGTCGCGCTGTCCCAAACAACGACCAAACATAACTAGACAAATCATCATTTGGTTTGTTTTGATTTCGGCAGGCCAGACAGAGACAGCTAGAGATAGAGATATTTAACTCTAGTTTAATCATGACTCACTAGAGGCACAAGTGTTCTACATTAACATTTTAAAATCGAAAGTTTTAAAATTGTATATAAAGTTGAAATTAGTTTTGTTAATTAAAAAGAAGATATTTTGGAAAGAAAAGGTCTATAATACAGCACATAAAAATAACAAAAGTGTTATAAATCATTTATATACAAAAAAAATCGTAACATTTTTCGTGATTTTTATGTTAATTATATAAAAAAAAAAACTATTTTATCCGGGTCCATACTAAAATTAATAGCTGATAGCACAAGCCTTGTTTTAACTAAAACGCTATTTTAAAAATTTCAAATTTCATTATTTAATAATAATGACAAATAATATCAATTTTAACAAAATATGATTTTAAAGCAGAACATAATATTCAAATAAATATTTAAAAAAAAAAAAATCGTTCTTTAAACATAAAGGTAAAATTAAATATTGAAATTTGAATTTGACATTTCTTGAGATTCTAAGTTCATTAATATTTTAATAATACGATCTTTGAACTGCAAAACTTGTTCTAAGGTAGAGGAATAAAAAATAACAATATTTAGTGCTTCATAATAATATTATTAAAACTGCAAATGATTAATTATCATTGAAAATAATGATGCATACTGGTAGCCTTAGCCTCTAGTGAGAAATGCTCGAACTAGACTAAACATATCTCTATCTCTAGTTGTCTCTTTCTGGCCAGCCGAAATCAAAACATTCATTGGGAAGGGATAGGGAATGATTTGTCTGCTTATGTTTGGTCGTTGGTCCCAAACTCTTTCACGATAATCGACAATGTAGGTACTTAAATGTCAATAATACAAACAATTTAGTTAAGATATTTTTAAGATTTTTCTAGGTGGGGCTTGGTCAGTTCGTAGGTGGGGCTGAACCTGGCCACCCCCTGACTACGGGCCTGTATCGAAATTAATGTTTTTAATTTAATTCATTTACATATCTTACAGCGATTCATAATTTTCACATTTTAACATTGGAAAAATAATTATAACATATGAAAATTGTTCTGAGCCAAAGCATACTCGATAATATTGCAATTTTGAATAGTGGATGATTCTGATTGGTCCTCCAGTGTCAGTTCTCACGGCCCGTGAGTAATAAGTGAAAACTCACGGCTCGGGAGTAATATGTTGTATTATTTAATTTAAAAAAGATATATAATGAAGGTATTACTTAATGGTCATGGAAAAATGTTATTTATTAGTATTATTATTATTTATTAATAATTGAAAATAAATATGTGGTGGAAGTAAAATGTTTACATAAGGCAGCCAATTTGGGATGGTCATTGTAAAAGGCAGCTGAATCAAATAAAACATGTTTAGAGATGTGTGATAAAAAAAAATACGATTAAAACGGAATCATGACTATTATTTTCAAGTAATTGCTGCAAATATAATTTATTATTATTATTATTTTCATTATCAAATTACAGTTTTGTTGCAATGAATTTGTAATAATATGTGTCATTTATTTATTTGTTACAATTAAAATATTTGACTAAAAGCGCGATAAATATATCTATAAATTCAAATACTGTCCACCTCGTTAATTTGTCAGAACTCAGGGATCCGTACGGAAATAGAATTGTAACGACGGAGTGTCTAGCTGAGGGGTAAGACAATTCAGTATGTAGAAAGTAGTTTTGATGTACAATAAATACCCAATTCGATAGCTGCGCCTCTGGTATAATAGTTTGTCAAGCCCAATTGGACGGGGACCTTAAGCCAACAGGTACGGCTGGGACGTTTAAAAACACTTTGTCGCCAACACAAAAGGTGACCGGAGCCGTTTTCCGATTATAAATTTGTGCATTCCGCTCTTGTGCCCGTAGTAATCTTTCCTGCACTATCTTGTGGACTTCTTGCAGATGTTTTTGGAGGTCTTGTTCTACTGGATTACTAGTTTCATTATTTGCCACTATTGTGTCGTCAAAAGGGAATTCACTTTCACGCCCATGCATTAAATAGAATGGAGTCTCCCCTGTTGCCGAATTAACGGAGTTCCTGACTGCCATTAAAACATATGGTAACCAAGAATCCCAGTTTCGCTGGTCGTGGTCTATGTAGTGCGACATACAATCTGCCAAGGTTCGATGGAATCTCTCGATACGTCCGTTTCCTCTAGGGTGATATGCCGTTGTCTGCAGTTTTTTAATTTTCTACATTTTACAGACGTTTGTAAATAACTGTGAAACAAAATTAGAACCTTGATCTGTTAGCAACTGTTTTGGGGCACCATGGCGAGAAACAATTTCTGTGATGGAAGCTCTGGATACTGTTTCTGCTCGTTGATCTGGCAATGCTACTGCTTCAGGATATCTGAAGAAAGCATCTTGAAAAGTTAATATGTACTTATTTCCCCTTTGTGTTGTTGGTAGTGGTCCTACGATATCCATGGCAACCCGCTCAAATGGCATTATGTTATCAGAAAATTTTTGAAGAGGTGCTGGCCGCAGGTGGGGAGAAGTCTGGTCTCTGGTTACAAGAAAAGCATTTTAAGCAATATTCTTTAACATCGGCTGCCATCCCTTTCCAATAAAACAATTTCTTTATCTTAGATAAAATCTGGTCATAACCTAGATGCCCAGCTTGCGGTAAATCGTGATAGGTGCTCATTATTTTTAATTTCATATTAGTTGGAGCTACTAACCGGTCTTCACGTTCATCTTTTTCTCTTAATTTATAGAGTGTACCATCGCCATCGGAATAAAATTCTTTATTAGGAGCTGTTAAAATTTTTTGAATCGCTTCATCCTTTTGTTGTTCTGTGTGTATTCTTTGCCGATCCCATATTGGTTCATAGTCCTGAATAGTTGCAACTGAAATTCTAGAAAGTGCGTCAACATTACCATGTTTTCGTCCGGGCCGGTGGATAATTTTGAAGTCATATTCAGCCAGCGTAAGGGCCCAGCGAGACAATCGACTGCTTGGTGGAGTAACCCTCAGCTGAGTGCAGGGTTCTGCTGGCATAGCAAATGGGATGTTCGTGTCCATTTACCTTCTGGCTTAAAATGGCGCCCAGAGCGAAGTTAGAGGCATCAGTTGCTAAAATAAAAGATTCTTGAAAATTAGGAAATTTGAGAATTGGACTTTGGATGAGACATGAACGAAGGTTATCAAATGCTACCTGGGCATTTTCTTCCCATATGAACGGATGATTTTTCTTAGTGAGGACCGTAAGTGGTTTTGCTACAGCTGAAAAGTCTTTTATAAACCGACGATAAAATCCAACCAATCCTAGGAAAGCTTCAACATCACGTATTGTTTTTGGCACGGGGTATTTCTCTATAGCTTTTGTTTTGTGGGGTCAGGGCTCACACCTTCACTAGATATTAAATGGCCAAGGTATAAAGTTTTACTTTTCATGAAAGAGCACTTTTCTGGTTTTAGTTTCAAATTATATTTCCTGAGTCGTTCAAATACTTCTTTAAGTCTTTCTAAGTGAGTATTTACATCATTCGGACTAAAAACAATGATATCGTCAAGGTAAACATAGCACGTCTCACTTGTCAATCCACTGAGAACGCAGTTCATTAGGCGCTGGAAGGTGCTTGGGGCATTGCAGAAGCCAAACGGCATCCTATTCCATTGGTAATGACCCCATGGAGTACTGAAAGCCTTCTTTTCTTTATCTTCCTCTGCTACCGCGTCCTGGTGATAGTCGCTTGCCAAGTCCAAGGTAGTGAATAATGCTGCGTCGTGCAATTGGTGAACAGTATCTTGCAAATTAGGTAGTGGGTAAACGTCTTTCCGAGTGATGCTATTCAGTGCGCGATAATCTATGCAAAGTCTCATTTTGGTTTCTTCATCTGGCATGATCCGGTTTACCAATATGACTGGTGCCGACCACGGTGAATCTGACTCTTCTATGATTCCCTGTTGTTGTAATTTGTCGATTTGATTTTTTACTTCCTCTATTTGCGCATATGGGACACGGTACGGCAGTTTGGAAATTAGATGTGTGTCTTCGGTTATTATTCGATGGGTAATTTTTGATGTACAGCCCAAGGAGCAGTTCTCTGTCATAAAAATATCACTATATTCTTCTAACAAACTCTTAAGTGGCTTTTGATCTTCGGCATCTAAATGACTCGAATCGATACTGTCTGTCAACAAATTATCTTTTATAGTTCTAACTGGTTTCTGATAAGAATTCTCATTTAGTTTATAGATCACGGGACTTTCTATTCCAACGACGGTGTTTTTCGGAACAATGATCTCTTTATTACTGAAATTAATTAATTTTAGGCAAACTTTTTTATTAGAGCCGTCGTTGAGAACTCGAGCAGCCATGGTGCCTTGTATTGGAATTTTTACTGGTTCTATTAAAATGTGTTTCACGGATTGATTAAAATTTTCTCGAAAACCTGTACATTCTGCTTCATGTCGGGGAGGGATTTTCACGTTATCTGCTAATCTAATGAAATTATGTTCTTCCTCTTCTAATATATTGTCATTGTTTCCAATTTTTTCGTGTATACTCTCAACTATCTTTCGATGATCTTCTTTATTTTCTATCCGACTATTTTCACTTAGCGATACAGCTACTACCTGCTCCTTATTGTACATAGCACTTGCGCTCGTGCTTGAGCGAAACAAACAACTATCTTTCTCTACCGGATCCTCTTCCGATTCAAACTCATTAATTACTGCTAATTTCAAGCACTCATTACCAAATCTTATCTCATTTCGGACATAGCTGATTTCGGCCTTACAATTTTTCAAAAAATCTAACCCAATTATTCCGTCAGAAGACAATGACAATTTATTTTCGCATACAACAAATTCATGACGCTGGATTTTATTCCCTATGCCTACGCAGACTTCCGCGGTTCCGAGCACTGGCAATTGCTGACCGGTTATGCCCGTTATTAATCGGATTGTGATTTTATCAATTTTCGTATTTGTCCCCTCGATCACAAAATGTTTTATGATGCTAACGCTAGCTCCGGTATCAAGTAAAAATTCAAATTTTGTACCGTTTATTTCTAAATTAACCTTACTGGTGTTCTTATTTTGTTTTTGTGGAATAGCTGTTACTAAATCGGTTCTAACTATTTTGTCATTTAATTCACTCGATTCGGGGGTGTCGGCGACTGCTTCTAGTTTAACTGCGGGGTTGGTTCGGAAGATGGGGTTGTAAGTAACTTTTCATCGCAATGATACCTAATATGGCATTGTTTATTACATCTGTTACATACAGGATCATTTGATCCCGACTGAGTCGGACAGTGCCTTGCCACATGTCCCATCTGTTCGCATTTGAAACACATTATCTGCGAGAGATCGCGTCGATTTCTACTTTGAAATCCAGACCTGTTATATAATTGATTGTGATTATAATTTTGTGACCGTCTTGGACTTGAATTTTGCGACCAGTTTCTATTAGAATTTTGTCTATTACTAACGTTATATGAGCTTTAACTTGATTGTGAATTATTATAATTTGGATAATTTGCCGTAATTGCGTTAAGTTTCTCCAAAATAATATCTATTGGATTTTCATCCGAAATTGAATTACTTGACGCCATATTATTACCTCTCAGGTTATATTCAACCCTTTCCGTTAGAATAGCTATTTTCACGGCTTCTTCTAGTGTATTTGGAGTTTTTGTATATAAATCTCTATGCAAGTGTGGTAAGCTTCCGATAATGAATTGCTGGACAAGTCTTTCTTGTGAATATTTATCCCGCATTGTTTGTCCTTTTGTGTCGTCAGCCGGAGTATGTAAGTTTTGCCCTAATGCTTTAAGCTTGTCCGCATAATCTTGTACACTCTCGCCTCTTAACTGATAACAACGCGAAAAATTATTTGCTATACTTATAGTATCATGTTGTTTACCGAAACGTTCTATTAATTTTGTTCTAAATTCCTTCCACGTTTTGAGTTTGCTTAATTCGGGATTAGAAATTAGGAAATTTCGCGCGTTATCTTTTATATGAGTTCTTGCTTGGTAAATACTTGTAATATCATCCTAATCACAAAGTTGCTTGTAATCTTCGAAATCGGAAATAAAATTGTAAATGGACTCGCCAGGTTTACCGTAAAAATATGGAAGCATACTACAAATGCCTAAAGTTGACAACGTAGAGGTTACATTTGTAGGTTGTGGGTCGTCTTGCATTTTATTTAAAATCAATTACAAAATTTAGAAACTCGAGGTAAAAATAAATTTTAAATAATTAAAACAGCGGCAAAGGTTTCTGGAATATATCGAATCTCACCGTTCGCCACCAAATAATGTAACAGGATTCCAGTTATGTTCAATTTATCCCTTGTCACTCAAGTCACACTAAATATAACACGTCTGGGATTCCAAAGGTTAGATCAAGAATGCAAATTAAAGTTAAAAAATGAAAGTAAAATATATTAATTAAAGCATGGAAATAATAAGGTTACTTACATAACATCTCTGCCGATCACAACCGGCAAATAATCTTATAAACTCTGCCTCCACTAGGTGCAAATAGGTAAAATCTAAACAGGAACTACACTCACACGCTCCGAGCCGACTTAGCACCTTCAAGTTTAATGCACGAGCGATCGGAAAACACTGTCTATCGAAAATCTACGTTATCCCAAAATGTGGCTTTTTGGTTTTTCCCTTTCCAAAAGCATGAGAGTTTGACCGGCCCCTTCAGAGAGAGGGTGTAGCCAATTTTAGACTTTAAAAAAATCTACCCTTAAATTACGGCTCCGCCAACTTAAAATCGCCTAGAGCCTGGACATCCTCACCGCGAAGGTGCTAAGTCGGTAACATACTTTGGAGGCGCTTTTTCCAGACCAAAATGCGCTATGGTCACTTAGAGAAATTTGGGTCTGGCTCCCTCCCGAGCGGGGATCGTTAGGTCTGAACACATGCGCCGCTGCTTCAAAGGAACGAATATTTCAACCAAAACAGAACCATAAACTACTTTTACAACTGTCGAAATTTCCAAGGGACAAGCTATTAAGTTTTTAGAAAATTTTGTAAGTAAAGAAATAAATTTTTACGACAGCAAACTAGGTTGGAGATCCCGAAATCCTAGAAGGAGAGTCAAATAAAATATATTTGCCGACAGGACGTGACATTTTCAAAGATGTCCTGGGCACAAGAAAAAGTTTTCTATTATAACAAAATAATTAAATTGACTGTTGACAGGTAATATTTTTTTCGCTTTTATGAACTACATCTGGATGCATTCTAACCAATCAAAGGGAAAGTAAAATTCTCTATCAAAATCAACTATTTTCTTACATGAAATGAACAGTAATACAGGTTGAAGAAATAAAACTAATTTAACTGCAACTTTAAATTGCAATGTTAAAATTTAACAAACCACAAACTCTTATTAAAATTATAAATATATATAAAAATATGAAATCATTATAAAAATGAAAATTGATAAAAAGAAAAATATGAAAAATGTAACATACCTTCCCTGATTATAATAATATTACCTAACATATTGCTTCTGAAAAAAATATGTGATGACTCAATAGCGATATTATTTACTTAGTATACAAAAAAAAACGAAACTTTGTATTGATTATTCGATCCAATCTTTGAAAAGATAATAATACCTACAGACAAAAAATATTTTATCATATTTGTAATTATCTACTCAGCCAATTTTTTTACGTATTGATAATATTCTTACAAATTTGATATGATATTATTAGAAATACATGAATTAAAGCGATAAAATTTCATAAAGACGCGTAAACAAACTACTTAAATTATGATAATGCATCATAAAAATGAAAGTGATAATAATTTGTAAGGTAGTTCTACGATGTTGTGTTTTGCAGTAAGTAATTCTAAGAAACTATTTATTACGGTTTATCATTTAATGAGCATGAAAAATGCAATGTCGTCTTTATTCAGAGCAATACATGCGCACATATGCACTTATAATAAAGTACATCGTCATCATCACATTTATCACAATTGAATCTTTAAATTGACAATGGTATTAGCAACAGAAATAAAATATTCTCCTCGTAAAAAAGCCGGACAATATAAAATATACATATTATCACACTTTTTTAAATTATTTTTTTAAGTAGCAACTATGTATAAAATAAAAATCTAAAGTAACCAGCACATTACCATCTGTCAGTTCTATATATTTTGCACGAATTCCATACATAAAATTTCTTGCAAAAGATTCTACACATATAATTCCAGTAAAATTATTTCTTGAACTATGCCACTTTTTCTTGATAATGACATCCTTGTTGAATCTGTCAGTTAATATTACTTATAATAATATTTACTGTTTCTATAGTGCAATTAGTAATAATAATATGATAATAGTAATAATAATAATAATAATAATAATAATAATAATAATTTCTTTATTATTGGCATACGAAAAATACTCCACTAAGGGCGAAGTTCAACTAAAAGCTATTCTATTACCTAACCCAATTTACAAAGAAAAACACACACATACATAATGACAGTATTAAGAACAATGTAACCATTTGACGATTTAAATATAGTTTGTAAACCTTACTTTCAGCTTGAATATATTGACAGATAAATTTTTCAAATCTGAAGTTAAATAAACTGGGAGCTAAATACGAAAATAAACCTTGGAATTTATTTTTCTTAAATGGAGGAATTTTAAATAAAGAAGAACCACTCAGGGAATATTTAAAATCATTACTGTTAGCTTGGAGGATAAATATAAAGGTGTACCTGTTTTGTGATCTAAAGGTAGTTACAGAGTGTTAATACGATCTTCAATAAAAGGGAGTGTACCTTTCTGTCTATAGTTTAGAAATACATATATGTTCATACTTATGACTTGCGTGCACAATATACAGGGTGTCTCTTAAATAGGGGGACATGGATTAACCACAGATTCCTGAGGATAAAATAAGACGATTTAACTAAACTTGCGTCTACCGCAAAGTGTACCATTTAGCCAGAATTCTGCTTCAAAGTTCTTCGAAAACAAATTAATTTTGCTTGTAACAACAGAAAGCTTTATTCGATTTGGATAAAATTTGGTACGACAGTTCATACGGTTATGTCATCTTTTAAGGTGATACTTGTTATTATTAGTGAACCACTAGTGTATGAAACTTAGGTGTCCCAACATTGATTAATAATAATAATAATTTTTTTTTTTTTTCAGAAAGATACATTCAATAGTAAACTGTTCTCTCTGTGTTTCATTTGTGATATCTGTTACGGTTCAGACAGAAAAAAATAAAACCTGAGTGACTGCACCGTGATTTTTTTTACAATAAATTTAATCTAGCAATCTATCCAAATGTCAAACAACGAATTTCTAATGACAGTATCAATTGTTTATGGATTGTCAAAAATTCCTTCGTAATATTCAGAAACTAGTAACATCTGTTTATTCGGCCTAATAGTATTTTACTACCATTATTATAAATAACACGGATAAATATGTTAGTTTACTCCTAAACAAGTTGAGAAGATTAACAACTCGTTACTGTCATTAAAAATTAATTGTTTGACATTTGGATAGACTGCTAGATCAAATTTATTTTTAAAAAATTCACGACGCAGTCACTCAGGTTTTATTTTTTTCTGCCTGAACCGTAACAGATATCACAAATTACATAGAGAGAGAAAAGTTTCCTATTGAATTTATATTTCTGAAAAAAAATAATTTCACGTTATCGGCGTGTCCATTAAAAAGTTATGGTCTAATCAATGTTGGGACACCTAAGTTTCATACAATAGTAGTTCACTAATAATAACAAGTATTACCTTAAAAGATGACTTATAACCATATAAACTGTCATACCAAATTTCATCCAAATCGAATAAAGCATCCGGTTATTAAAAACAAAATTAATTTTATTTTAAGAACTTTGAAGCAGAATTCTGGCTAAATGGTACACTTTCCGGTAGAAGCAAGTTTGGTTAAATCGTCTTATTTTAGCCTCAGGAATCTGTGGTTAAGCCATGTCCCCCTAATTAAGAGACAACCTGTATATGTCAAAGATAAGTATTTTGAAAAAGTGTTATACGTTGCCTATCTTTTTAAATAAAACACATCCGCAATAGACAAACGGCGGGAAAATTAAAAACTTGATCATTTTAAATTTCGTAGTAGAAGACAGGACGATTTTAAATTGATATATGTGTCTGAGCCTAAGTCTTACTGTTTAAAGGTTTTTATGAGGTGAGACCTAAAGTTCAAATCTTTGTCTATGATAAGTCCTTAGCTTTTAATGACTCCACTACACTGAAGTGGTACATCGTTCAATAATTAGTAATTTGGTGATCAAGTAAAAAAAATATTATGATGACATTAAGTAAATTAAATTTTTTTTTTCTCAATTTTTGCAAACTATTGACTCTTTTAGAAAACGTAATCGAACATTAAATGCCATTAGTCTAGAGGAATGGGATTTTTTTTATAAAAACAACATTGAAAGCATTCCAACACATATAGTACTGTTTGCTATCACCCCATTTTCGATGTTTTTATTGATTGATTGAGGAACTATTGAACAGTTTAAATAAAATTAAAGGGAACAAAGTACCGAAAGAAGACGGGATTGATGCACAGTTTTATGAAATATTTCCTCCCAAATGGCTACATTATAGGTCAAATTTATTGTTCCCAGATTATGGACCTCGGTCCAGACTTTTTTAAGGTGACAAACAAAATTCTCAGAACTACAGAGGCGTTGCACTTATCAATTTCTGCTGTAATTTTTTTACACAAATTCTACTCCATCTCTACATACTTGGCAGAAACATATGATATATTAAACGAACACCAGACAGGGCACAGAAACCGTAAGGGTACAATAAATAATATTTTTGATTGGTATACCATTAATAAATATAAATTGAAGATCATCTAAACAAAATTTTTACGGAATTTTTATTGACTATCGTAAAATGTTCAACATAATAAACCACAACCTCCTTTGGCATAAATTATACTACCACGGTACATCATCTAATTGGTACGAAATTTGCAGGACCACTACGGAAATGCTTACCATAAAATTAAAATTAATTTGGAACTCACTAACTATATTAAAATAACAAAAGGCGTGCTTCAATGTGAAATTCTCTCTCAATACTTATTCTCATTTATATTAATGACATTTGGGCAGCGCCCCTTAATGTAAGAGAATTAAACATCAATGACTACGATGAAACTCTCTTATTAGTGCCGATGATGTTATACTCTTATGTCATTCACAAGTAGGTGTAAGAAAAAAATTAGACCTTGTCTATCAGTATTGCACCATTAATTCACTAAATGTAAATAATAACGAAACCAAAGTTTTAGAATGGCACAAAGCACACAATTAAAACACCGTTTTCATATAATAACGATCAAATGGAAAAAGTTAACTCCTGTTATTTAGGAACAACATTTTCCAGTTCAGGTTTGATTGGCTGTCCAAAAAAAATTTGCTATACTTATAATAAAATTTATCCTAACGCAAAGTCTACAGTATTCTGTTAATCCCTAGAAACATGCCTAATTGCTAAATAAAATTAGAGTTAGGTATTACACATATTTCTATGTCTATATGGAAACGTTTCCTTAACTGTGGAATAAAATTTTAAATATGAATGCTGACCGTTTACCCAGATTCTTACATACAAGATTACTAGAACTCGATAACTCCCCTTCTAACAATACATAAACTAATTGATGTTCCCAAAATAATATCCTTCCTAAAAACGGCCGGCTGGGAACATCTCTGGCATGCTCAATCTGCCATCACAAAAGATTTAGAAAACGTTATTATCCTATAAAATTCACATTAATTGAGAAAGATTAGTATGCTACGATTCTAGGCATTCTTTTAAATTTCTATAAACTTATAGATCTATGCTTACAGAAAGTCTACATGAACGTTTAATAGATTTCCATAAAACGATATTCTAAGCAACTTGTCTATAACTCGCTCAGTGTTGCCAGTAGTATGAAATAAAATTATGGCGCAGTCTTATCAAAATTATCAGATTTTACCAAAAATTACGTTAAAATGAGGAGGGGGGGGGGGGTATCAATAGCGTTACATTTAAACAAGAAAAATATTTAAAGATAAAAATAAACAAATTTATACTGTATACAAACTTAATTTATTTTCATAACTACTTCTACTTGCCATATCATAATTTCACTTTACTTTAAAGACGATAAAACGAATGCAAGAATGCTAATGATTCAATTCACACCACTGGCGTGCACGCGCAGAACCTAAAATTTGTACTAGGACAATTCGACATGTAATAATTATTATAATTTGAAATTGTTATAACGAGGAAAACACTCCGTCAACATCTGAGACTGGTATAAAGGGAGAGGGGATTTATTTATAAGTCCAGTGTCAACTTAGAGCACGTAAGCTATACTGGTTCACACATTCACAGTCACGTCGGTAAAAGCTTTGACAGTTTTGTTACACCACTAATGGCCGGTTTTATAAATAACAAATTAATTTACTTCCAAAATAAATAAAATTTATTCATTCAAAAGACTGTCGAACTATTGACAGTAATGTTATAATTATAAATGTCATAAAATTAATAAAATTGGTTCGAATTTGTTAGTTTAAAAAAATTGCTATGAAAGTAAATTTATTCTGCCCTTTACAAAGAATAAATAAATAATACTTAATTGCAAAATTTTGAGAAACCTCGCCTTTTACAATAATTATGTTAAAATTATCAATTATGTTACCTTACATTTTTCTATCAGAATTTCTCAAAAATTATGTTACAATTTGATAATTATGTGACAAATGGCAACACTGAACTCGCTTGATCTGTAAATTCCTCTTATGAAATCTATAAAGTCGATGTTACCAATTACCAGTCGTTATAAAATACATTTTAATAAATTTTAAAATGATTGAAAAACATTGTATTTACTTGAATTTATTTACTTCTAATATTTAAATATAATATTAAAAGCATGGTATTTGATTTCTATAAGTACATACGATCAACTGACAACGCTAAAGTTATAAACGTCTTTATGGTATATTTATAGAAATCAATTACGTATAGGCGAGCTCCTGAGTTGCATTTTTACCTCTCGTTAAGACAGGTATTGGAATCATGCTAAAAATTGCATATTCAGATTTTAGTGGATAAGCACGTTTTAAGGACCCTAGAATCCGATTATAACATTTTTACGATGATGTCCGTATGTATGTATGTGTGTGTGTGTATTGAGACGACACGGTGTTTTAATGAATATTATTGTTATTATTATTATTATTATTATTATTATTATTATTATTATTGTAGTACGGTATATTATTCTTGTTTATTGAAAATATATAACTATTATTTTGTTGCAATGGCCATTGCGTAAATATTTGTTGTACAGTAAAATTTTTTAAAGAAGTCCGATCAAGGTCATCTTCGAATCGTATGAAATAAGATTTTGACAAATTCAGCAGCGTCGTTTACTTATTTTTTTATGGGAGTACATAAGATACTGTTATTTTGTTATTACATAAATATAATATTATAAATACATATATTTAACTAATTTTATTTTTAATAAAATTAAAAAGTAATTATACTTATATGAATGCACTTTAAATGTATTAATATTAACAAAGTACGAAACAAACCAAAACAAATATTTATAATAAGAACAGTAGTGAAAAATACATGAAAAATAACAATATAATTAATAAAAAGAAATAATTTTATGAAATAATATAATTAAAAATCTATTTCAGAATCGGATTCTTCACTTGAATCGTCCTCTCCTAAATTAATTATAATAGGGTCAATATCTTCATTATCTATAATAATTTCGCGATCCCGCCACTCATTTTTAATTTTCTCTGCATGAGAAACGTAGGCTACCTAATTTTCCGTCGTAACATTTTCCAAAGCTTGTTGCCATGTTTGTAACACTTTATCATGTCCATATCCTGTCTCTACAATACGATCGTCGTAAAAACGTTTACATTGAGACCATACCATTTCGATGGGGTTAAATTCACAGTGATATGATGGTAATCGTAATATTTTATGTCCATGAGCTTCAATTAACTCATCGACAACATATCTGCACGGTGGTGAATGGCGTTTTGCTAGTTCTAATAATTCGAATTTTAATAAAGTAGAAGAAAATTGCACATTTAATTTTGAAAGATAGTCCCTAATATCTTGTTTCTTCCATGCCGATGTTGGTGACGGATTTATTATTCGGCTATGGTAAGGAGCGTTATCCATGATAATTAAACTTGGCTCTTCTAAATTTGGTAATAAGGAATATTTCAGCCAATTTTCAAATTTTTCGGCGTTCAGATCGCCATGATAGTCACCGGTACATCTTCCAGAGGAAAATATGAGACTGGCATTTTTAATAAAACCTTTTTTGCCTCCAGCATGAATGTATCTTATTCCCTCCCCAGTTACTTTTTTAACACTGGCTGGATCAGTATCTTGCCATGATCTTCTTGTACCACCCTTAGAAAAAAATCCATGTTTCCTCCAAAAATACGGTTTCCCAGTATTTACTAATATAATTTTTGTGATATTCTTTTAAAAAATTTATTCTTCCTAACCTTATATGACCCTGTTCCATTAGTGCTCTTCGATTGCAGTCCTTTTTATATTCAAAGCCAATAGAAATTAAAACATTTCGCAAACTGCTAAGTGAATAATTGAACAAATCTCGCTCTCTTAATAATTTTGCAAGGGAACCCAAAGTAATGTGCATTTTTTTAGCATACATCTCATATATCGCTCTTCTAATAGCTTCTTTCTTAAAATCACACAGATCTTCTGTTGCGTACTTTCTTCTTGGTCTTTTTCTACCAGGCGACTCTAATTCTTTATTATTTTCTTGGCACTCGTTTGCTCTTTTTAGAACTCTTGCTACAGTCTTCGTTGATATTTTCAATGCTTCTGCAACTCGCTAAAAAACCGAATTTATTAATTCTAAATACTCAGATTCAGATTTCTCCTAACAGAAATGTTCACGACGTGAAACTAAATTCTGGTTACGACACTCCACCCCTCATGAATATAAAAAACCATAATTAACTAAAAGCACAGTTTAAATTTAACATGTAAAGGGCTATAATTGTAACTGTACCATTCTTATAGAAATGTCTTAAATTACACACCTGATTAACTGAATGAATATTTTGAAGAGGTCCTCCATTCGCTTCTTCACGTTGAAAATAATCATGCAAATTAATTAGTATTTCCTGAGATTGCTTTCTCAGTGTTCTCCTCTTTTTGCTCATACTGGTACCAGAAATAAACTTGATTACAACGAACGAAAAATACAAATCGATATATGTTATAAATCAAATTCTGACACTGACACTGACAGAAAATAAAGAACGCACGGCTATGGATCAAGTAATTATTTATGAAATAATAAATGAACTTACGTGGAACTTATGATACAGCAACAGTATTAAGAACAACGAGCATTATTATAAAATAGCATGTCGTAACTTTGTCTAAGCAATATAAATTTTTGAAAGACAAACGTTTTATATTCATCCCTTTCGCGCGCGCGTGTTGTCTAGCAACTATGAGAGAGATAAATATATGCCAACTTGTAAATTCGTTCATCATACTGATGTCCTTGATCGGACTTCTTTAAAAAATTTTACTGTACATGTGTTTTTTTTTCTGTATCTGTCACTAGAAAACAAAAAAATCCGAGCTCGACCCTTAAGACGAGATATTGAAACCACTTGAGCTAGCATCACAGGGCTGGGTAGCATATCTGTTGCACACATCTGCGAAGTGTCAATGAGACATTTATGTTGTCCTATAACTTTCTGTGAGCCACCCACTAACCACTCACACCGGTGACACCCTAGTTTTGCGAGACAAGAGGGATATTTGGGTTTAAAAACGAGAGCTGAAGCTACACTCATCAGTCTTGTTTAGGCAAGACTCACAGATCCTGGACCTCTGGCATAGTTAACTTCTTGAGTAACCCGGGCTTTTGACATCGCAGATATTGGACCTCTGGCGTGGTTGACACGTTGAATAATCCAAATTTCTGGATTTGACAAAATTTTACTCTTGGCTTGTCCGAGGTAAGTTCTCCTGGTCTCTCCTCGACTCCGCTTTCCAATACTTTCCACCCTTTTCCACCCGTTCAGCTGCTATGGCTATGTCAGGTACGTCGGGCTCCCCCCTTTTTACCTCTCGCTAAGCGAGGTATTGGCTTCATGCTAAAATTCGCATATCCAGATTTTATTGTATAAGCACGATTTAAGGTCCCTAGATTCCGATTATAACATTTTTAAAATGATATCTGTGTGTGTGTGTGTGTGTGTGTGTGTGTGTGGATGTGTGTATGTGTGTATGTCTGGATTTTGTAGACACGATTCCTCAAAAACTATAAGACTTAAAAAATATTTAACTGCAGTTTCCTCTATCTGATATTCCTGGGAAGAGCTGAAAAGGTTTTGGTAACAATTGAACAACCGGAGGTAGTAGTTTCTTAGAAAAATTCTTCTAAATATAATTTTTTGGGAGTTTTTTTTTTATGAAATATTGAAGAACATAAAATTCTCCATGTAATACACTTGAAAATTTTATTTTATTTTGTATAGATTTAGAGATAAAGACGCTATAATTTATAGAGTAAACTAATCGCAGAGGCCAAGGCACTACGGAAACCAGTTGACAAATTCCAATGTTTATAAATGACACATGTCATTGTCAAATATCAACAGTTTTAGTGACATTCTGATAGCTCTTTCTGGGAAGTATATTTAACTTTTCTTATTGTTTTATTAATTAAATATTTGAAATTATAGGTAAAATTGTGATAAAATGCATATATCCATCAGAAATACCGCCAATCTGGTTAATGAATTGGAAGAATCTCTTACATTTAGAAACTTCCTCAAACAATGAAAAATAGACGTCGGGTTTCCCCCCTTTTCTATCCGTTCAGGTGCTATGGCTATGTCAGATACGTCGGGTTTTCCCCCTGTTTCCACCCGTTCAGCTACTATGGCTATATCAGGTACGTCGGCCTTTCGCCTTTTTTCCACCCGTTCAGCTCCTATGGCTATGTCAGGCACGTCGGGTTTCCCCCTTTTTTCCACCCGTTCAGCTGCTATGGCTATGTCAGTCACGTCGGGATTTCCCCCTTTTTTCCACCCGTTCAGCTGCTATGGCTATGTCAGGCACGTCGGGTTTCCCCCCTTTTTCCACCCGTTCACCTGCTATGGCTATGTCAGGCACGTCGGGTTTTTCCCCTTTTTCCACCCGTTCAGTTGCTATGGCCATGTCAGGCAGCCGGGTTTCCCCTCTTTGTCCGCCCCAGCTTCCCCCACGGCGAACTTATTTTGGTCAAGTCATAAACAATTTATCTTTTTTACACAGAGCTACAGTTTCATACGAACGTAACAAGTACGGGCAATATTGGGTTGTTTTTTATATACTGTATCACTCACGGTAAATATACTAATAACTGTTTGTTGTTGTCACAATGATATAATTAATTTTTATATACATACTTAAAAGATATAAAAAAGGTAGGTAGGTTTTTAATTAATTAATTTTTCTCAATTAGTACTTAACTTGAATATAGGACAGAGATATGATATAAACATACTCTATTATACTATAATCTTTTCTTTCCTTGATAGTAAGAACTATTAAAGCTCATTGCATGTAGAGTTGGGCTATAGAACTATGTATTGTCAGGAATATATGGGCGATAATACATGCATTAATATAATAAACATTTCACATTTCTATTGACCTGTCATCGGCGTCCTCTTCTTCACACGCACACGAGCTCGTCATCATCGGACAGCTCCTCTAGGACGCGTTTCCCTAAGTGTTATAAATATACGTTGTCATTCTAATCACAACAATTAATACAGGCATGCCTTATCATCTAATGAGATAGAAAGGAGGGGGGGCAGGAATAAGGTTACTCCCAAGTCCCATACTTGGGCAGGCGCCCCGCATATTAAATACAGCCTAGCACCTCGTGGGTTCCGGTACCTCTATCCGCAAAAGTATGCACCTAGTGCAGGGACAATCTGCTGGAATACGGCTCTTGTGAATTGTCACTTTAAGCCACTAGCGATACCGTCGCCACGCATGTCCCAGACATGTTGAGCTCCCAGAGCTCGACCTCCAAGAGGCCATGGGTCCCAGACCCATCATGAGAATTTAGCTTACGATCACACATAGGTCCCAGACCTATCATAATAATAGGTTTATTCTTAACGTCCCAGACGTTCACGTGGATCTCAGCCTCTCATTTGGTGTCACTAGCAGTACCATAGCCACCGACACATGTCCCAGACAGCCTCCAAGGGTTGGAGGGATCGAGCGTTGTTTATTTTTCTAGGAATGTGTTTATACTTTGGAAAGTCAAGTGCTTTCTGCCTGCATTTCAAACCAGCGGCACGTAGCCGAAAAGTGAATCTTACATACTTGATATTGGTTGTCAATCAAACGTAATTTTGCGGGTCTTCTGCTTTGCAGCCATCCAAGCTCAAGATGTGTGCCGTATCAGCACCAAAAGCTGACTTGTCCACGTTCACTTGGGTATAACTTACATTATACACAACCGGCGAGTGCGATACAGGTACTCAACGGTACATATGACGGGGTGACTCAGTCACGCGTCCGGCGAATAATCCGGCTACATCGGTTAATCTGCCATCAGGGTGAGGCGCGAACCCAAGATAGTGTTGCTGACCCCACGCTATCACCACAGGTAGTGTTGCGATTGGAATTGGCTATCAATATAGAGATCTAATTAATGTCTATTTGCAATATTACTCATATAAAATTATTTTGACAGCCCTTCATTGTTACTATATTGAATTTGTTATAAATTATTTGCTGAAATTGTGTCTAGATGCATCTCTGTGCGAGGTTTTAGCTGTGGTTTCCCTCGTACGTAAGGCGAATGCCGGAGAGCGGACCGTTCCATAGGAGGGTGTCATGTTCAAACCATTACACTCAATTATATTACTCATGTTATTTGGTATTTACTTTCATAATTAATTTTCAATAAATGCACAAAGCTTGACATATTCTGTCTGCTTTTTGGATAGAACATTATTCTTTAATTTTGTCAAATACCTGTCCCGATTCCCCCACTTTTATTTATTACGAACGAGGTAAGGATTACTTATTTAATATAAACACATCGTAGGGCAAGTGCAACTTTCAATTGGACGAGGTCAGGTATGTCGCGGTACAGTATGTATGTATGTATGTATGTGTGTGCGCGTGCGTGCGTGTGTGTGTTGGAGGAACGGTTTCTCAAATACTATAAGACTTAAAAATATGTAACTGCAGTTTCCTCAATCTGACATTCCTGGGAAGTAATAGTTTCTTTAAAAAAATCTTCTAAATATTATTTTTTGAAAATTTCTGTTATTGCTAAAATTAAAGAATATAATTTCTTTATACGATACATTTCAAATTTTTATTTTAGTTAAAGATAGAGACATAATAAATATGTAAAAAAATAATAAGGTGTAAATTTATCTCGCAGCCCATGGAAAACAAGTGGAAAAATAATGTTTGTAATTGACAGATAAATGTGTGTCAAAAAGCCAAACACATTACTAAAGACTTTTCCTGGGAAGTACATTTAATAATCCTTATTTTATTATTAATTAAATAGTTATAATTACAGATAAATATATTACATATACCCTTCAGAAATACCCCCAATCTCATCAATGAATTGGAAGAATCTCGAACATAGAAGAATAAGAGTGAATAGAATGAATTAAAAAATGTACAGGGTGTCTCTTAAATATGGGGACATGGCTTAACCACAGATTCCTGAGGCTAAAATAAGACGAATTAACTAAACTTGCTTCTACCGGAAAGTGTACCATTTAGCCAGAATTCTTCTTCAAAGCTCTTCGAAAAAAAATTAATTTTCCTTATAATAATAGAACACTTTATTCGATTTGGATGAAATTTGGTATGACAGTTCGTTTGGTTATGTCATCTTTTAAGATACTTGTTATTATTAGTGAACCACTAGTATATGAAACTTTGGTGTCTCAACATTGATTAGACCGTAACTTTTTAATGGCCACGCCGATAACGTAAAATTATTTTTTTTAGAAAGATACATTCAATAGTAAACTGTTCTCTCTGTGTGTCATTTGTGATATCTGTTACGGTTCAGGCAAAAAAAAAACCTGAGTGACTACATCTTTCCGGTAGAAGCAAGTTTAGTTAAATCGTTTTATTTTAGCCTCAGGAATCTGTGGTTAGGCCATGTCCCGCTATTTAAGAGAAACCTGTATAAAGAAGATATGTGTTTTTGTGTGTACCAAAATGTCAAAGTCTAATATGGAAATGGCGAGAGGTCTTGTAATGGCCACAACAGATTTTTTTCTATAAAGTTATAGAAATTCCTAGAATCCCAGCATTAGACCAAGTGAATAATTTAAACTATAATTCGCATTAGAAATTATTAAAAACTGATTACTTGATGTCTGATTATTTAAGTATAAAAGTTTCCATTAGAAAAATCAAATTATCGCACAAATAAAATTCTGTAACGGAAAAACATTTAGAATAATATATAATGAAATAAAGTATGGACTCATCAGGTATGTTGGTCTATAATAAGAGAAATATGGAAGATAGGTGATTACGCGATGAATCAGCAATTATCTGCATTATTAAAAGAGTTATCTTAAAATAAGCAAATATACTATAGGCAATATGGACAATAAGATGTATCAAGCAGCATTCTGTTACTTCCGGTTTCAAAATATGTGATACTAACTTCAAAATTTCAAACGGAACAGACTATATTTTTTATATTTTTAAAAATTACACAAAATTTGATTTACAATGTTAGTAAATAAGTACTGTGTTGTATTATTCAAAAATAAAATGGCGAATGTTTTGTTTTAGTGGTTCCGTTGTTTACTGTTACTTTTTCTTATCTCTCTCTCTAAAAAAAATTACAATGTTTGTACATACGTATGTGTGTGTGTCTATGTGTGTATGTGGATCGTGTGGACACGATTACTCAAGTACTATCAATCAGAAAAATTTGAAATTTTGTATACCCATGTGGGAAGAGCTCATTCGTTTTTAGTGTACGAGGTGTGTTCAAAAAATATCGCGAATTTTGTGTTTTTTCAAAAATTATTTATTTATTCATGAATATCTATTTTGTCTCCTTCAAAGTAATCCCCATGAGATATTATACACTTGTGCCAACGGTTTTTCCAATCTTCAAAGCACTTCAAAAAATCATTTTTTTTTATCTTGTTCAGCTCCTCCTTCGATGCCGTCTTTATCTCGTCAAGCGTAGCGTAACGTCGTCCTTTCATGGGCCTCTTCAGTTTAGGGAACAAGAAAAAGTCACAGGGGGCCAGATCTGGGGAATACGGTGGCTGCGGCATCATTAGTGTGTTGTTTTTGGCTAAAAAGTCGCGCACAAGCAACGAGCAATTGAGCAATTTTGGTACAAATTTCGCGGCGACCCGTCTCATGCCCAAATCATTGATAAAAATCGAATGGCACGAGCCAATCGATATGTTTAGGTCCTCAGCAACTTCTCTAACGGTGATTCGCCGATTGGCCAATATCATTTTCTCCACTTCATTAATTTTTTCGTCTGTTGTTGAAGTGCTCGGGCGTCCGGCACGCTTTTCGTCGTTCACATCTTCTCGGCCTTCTGAGAACATTTTGTACCACCGATAAACGTTGCTTTGGTCCAAGGTAGCTTCTCCGTATGCCACAGTCAACATTCGGAATGCATCCGCGCACTTAATTTCGTTTTTCACACAAAATTTGATACAGGTTCTTTGTTCCATTTTTTTGAATAGGTAAAAATCGAAGACGATCCAAAACACGTGCAAGCAAAGCAGCTGTCAACAATTAAGTGAATATTCAAAATGGCCGAGCTTGTCGACATAAGTGAGAGACATGAGTACCAACATAAAGCCACAAAAAGATCGAAATTCGAATATACGTAACCCGCGAAAATTCAAAATTCGCGATAGTTTTTGAACACACCTCGTATATCGGATAACCGGAAGTATCACTTATACAAGCTTTTAACAATTTTTCTTGAAAAATACATTGAATATAATTTTTCAGCAGCTTTTAATAATACAGATTGAACATAATGGTACAATCTTCAATTTTACTATAATAGCATTCAGTAAATAGCTTTAAATAACTTAAAATATGAATTTATACAGTAATTTATTTTTGTATATCCACTAGCCTATGTGTCAAACAAAAACAATACAATTTTTATATATTTAGACAAATTTCACTGTCAGGAAGCAGTTACATTAAAATTAATAATGAAATCGTCTTAAGAAGAATATAATAATATAATATTTAATTCTAATGAAATAAAGATTTGTAAAAATAATGTATTTTCCACCATACGTAAATATTAGAAGTACAGGATGATCTGATGTAATTTATCTGTGCTTGTAGTACTATAAATCAATATTAATTTACAATTACACATTTACCATTTACGAAATGTATCATGTACGACGAAGAATTTACACAGATTGCGTTTTAGAGCACCTGGAAATTGATGCTGATTTTAATAATAATGTGTGTGTGACGATTTTTCCTTAAAATCTATTAAAATATGAACCAAATATGATCCAAAACTTCTCAAATTTTGTATTTAAAACTCATATATAATTTGAAATAACATACTAGACTTTAACCATATATGATAAATCGGATGTAGTACTTGATTTGGAGCTCTAACAGCTTTTTGAGGGAAAACAATAAAACACAATCCAAAATTTGTATTACAGGCTTTTCTATTTATTGGACAATAAATTAGATTTTATTTACAAACGATCAACCGCAAGTGATACTTTACTTAAAGCTCACTTCTATTTTAAACATGGAATTGGCGGGAGGTCATGTGCTGGCCACATCAGATTTAAAATATAGTACGGTCCATTTGAAATTTCAAAGTTGGTATCACATACTCTGGAACCGGAAGTAATAAATCGCTTCTTGAAAAGACGTCTTATTGCTCATACTGTCTATGGTATTTTTCAGATAAATTAATTATAATAACTTCTGGTCAATGGAACCACTAAAACAAAATTTCACATTCACTTGATTTATTTTATAACATATTTCAAACGTCCGCCATTTTATTTTTTAATAATACAACGTACTACTTATTTACTACCATTGTAAATCAAATTCTGTGCATTTTTTTAAAATATAAAAAATATAGTATGTTCCATTTGAAATGTTAAAGTTGGTATTACATACTTTGAAACCGGAAGTAACAGAAGGCTTCTTGATACAGCTTATTATCCATATTGCTCATAGTAAATTTGCTTATTTCAAGACAATCGCTATCTCGCTTAATAACGGAGATAATTGCTGGTTCATTCTCGCAAAACAACAAATAAAAATGTAAGCAATATTTTATTTACTTATGTATAAAGTATAAATAATTATATAAATGTATCACGGCATATTACCCATTACTGGGTATGCTAATCTGAGTGTACCAATCTGCTTTGTACACAGATATCGGTAATAGTAGCAGTGACACCAGGAATGTCACGCCAAAACGGTGAGTTTGGAACCACAGTTTCTTTTTGACAGATATTGTGATGTTTCCCACGTTTGACTCTCTCCGTGTTTATCCGAATGACCGTGACATGTCACGCGTGACGGATCAGCCTTGTTCACTGCCCAGAAAAAAGTGTGTAATGTGCACCTAAAGAAGTTTTCACTTCAAAAAAAGTGAAGGGAATGATTATTTGAGTAAATATTGTATTATTTGAGTGGGGTCGTGTCTGCCACTGGGGGCCCGGGAGACAGATTTTAGACTATACCTGCGAGGGTCCACCTCTTGAAGTCCCTTTCAAGGGCATCTCCTTTGAATCCTGGACGCGTAAAACCGAAGAGCAGACCCCTCAGTCTTATTTCTGAGCTTATTCAATAGTTATTTACAATACAAATGCGGAAACATGAACTTCCGTGCATGAGCCTTTGTTTGAAGTACGAGCGAGCAACGCGAGCGAGTATTTCATTTAGGCGAATGCACGGAAGGTATTTCCGCATAAGTATTGTACAAGATTTTTTGTAACGAACGAATTAATTATAAAACTGTTCTACCTTCAATAGGTGTTACGCAGAACATGTCTCGCATCAAATAGAGCCATTGATTTCACTAACTGTCAGATGTAAAATATAAATATATGTATAATAATTATTGCAATACCAAGGAGCATTCTTAAAACTGTATATAATCGATTCAAATACAATTTCTTAAATTTAAGATCTTATTTTATTTTGACAGTACATAAGTTTGGTTATAAATTTAGGAACATACCACTATCTAAAACAAATAAAAGTATGAATACATATTAAATTATCTTTAAATAAAATATATTCTTATACCTATTAACAATGTTGCTTTTATTGTATACCTACTAATACATATATTATATTTAATAATGCTGCACCTGCTGCACGCATACAGTATGGCCGCCATGTTCATCATTCTCGATTCTCGTCACATTAGGTTCTAATAGATGGCGTTAGCAGTATTTAAATGTCAAAATTAGCAATGATTCTGATTTTATTTAAATAATTTTTATTCTTTCAACTAATTTTCCTAAATTATTATGTTCTTCTATTAAATTTGTTGTAATGTACAAAAAAATTAAAAATAAAATAGCACTTTTAAGCTACTCGATCAAAGTAGTTTCCATTGAGACACTAGTGCGGGAAGTAAAACAATAGCGCGGGAATATGGACTTTCGGATTGTGAGTTGGCTGCGGGAAACATTAGTTTCTAGGTAGTGAGTACGAAAAGATCATTTCTCTCCATGTTTTGGAAATTTCCAACGTGAGTTTGTCGTGATGTCGGAATGTTTTATTTTTGAGTTGTCATTAGAGGGTGTAAAATTAACAAGGGTGAAAAAAAGGTATTGCATGGTTTGCAGATGCCAGTAGAGCTCGGAAGGATGAAAAGTGGATGGTTCTGATGGGGAAAACATCTGTGTGTGTACATAAAAAGTGTAGGAAATCATAATGTGAATCAAGGCAAGGTTTTTCTTTTGCTGGTCCCACTAAGAAAAGGAGGAAGACAAAAAGGGGAATTTACCTGAGAACCCAGTAACACAAGACGTTGACCTTGATCCACAAGAGGGATGCAACAATACCATTTTAGAAAACACTGTATTACACAAATCTTTGGTCTCAATAAAAACATTCACTGATTCCGTACGGTTTTTTTTTTTTTTTTTTTGTCTTTTCTATATATATACCGAAGCTTCTGCTGAAGAAGCTGGTCCCAAGTTAAGGCGCCTGTTTTCTCTATTATTTATATGTTATTAGTTTTATCACATGTATTTTTTATATCATTTAATGTAGGTATTCTTTTTTATTATTATTCAGTTTACTTTTTATATTTAGCTTATCACGAATTACATTTTGTAATTTTTTTTTTATTCGGACTTTATATTATATCCAGTTATTTCATGTACATTAAATTTATTTTTCATGTATTTTATGCATTTGTGAGTGCATTTCATCACTTTTCATTTCATACATTGTTAACATTAACTTAAAATGTGTAGTTTCCGCGTAAATTAGGCGTGAGTAACGTTTTCCGCACTTTTTGACCTATTTTTGGCGCACTTTAGCGGCTGAACGGTTGGTCGTAGAAAAAAACTTTTTATGTGAAGAATGTAGGAAATTTTATTTATAAATTAAAGAATTAGGCCTTAAGGATCACGGAGAAAATTAAAAAAACGACGAAAGAAATTATGAAAAATTCAATGGCTCTGCAGGGATTTGAACCCCGGACCTTCTCATTTCTAGCGAAAACAATTATTTATTCAATCTGTTTTGTTTTATTTACAATTGTGTATGTTAATCTATATTATAATCTAGGTTCCTATATTAGTTTTACAATATTTTACCTAAAAATTTAGTTTTATATGCATGTTGTTTCAAAAAATTATTTATATTCCTAACATTGTTAACTATTTCCTAATCTATTTCTAAGCTTGTTGATATTTACATTTATTAGTTTCTAATTAGAAACTAATTTTAGATAATTAATTTATTTACAATAAAACTTATAAACTAATGTAAAAGTAAAAGTTAAAAGAAAAAAGCCTATCGTAATATACCGGGAGTTTATTTTATCAGTAAACATAGGGTATATCATTCCCATAGTTACGATAAGAATGTTTGCCAGCAATGTATTGAAGCGTTTATTTTATGAGTAAACATAGGCGTTTAACATGGGAAGCTGTATTAAGTGTCTGCCAAATAATCAAACCATGCTATTGAACATGATAATAGTACATTACATCTTGTACATTATGTAATATTAATTACTTTAATAATATTGCAAAAATTGCAATAAATTACAAAAATTGTCAAATAAATAATTGTTTCAGTTTTTTATTATGCAATATGAAAAGATTTCAAAATGTCTCCGTGGCGCAGTGGTCATAACACTAGCGTCTAAAATTTTTGGTTAGGGTTCGATTCTCCGTTGGGGTAATTATTTTATTTTTTTTACGTAAAAATTGTTGAACTTTTAAAAATCAATTTCCATATTACAATCATTTAAAAATAATAATTACATTGTAATAAATAAAGAGAAAATAATTGATTACAATAATCAAAATATTGATACAATAACAATGCATTGTATTTTCTTTTGATATTAATAAAAATAACAAATATAATAAATTTGAGTACTTATTATGTTTATACTGTATTTATCAAAAGAAAATACAATGCATTGTTATTACATGAATGTTTTGATTATTGTAATCAATTATTGTTAACTATTTTCTCTTTATTTATTACAATGTTATTATTATTTTTAAATGACTGTAATATGAAATATAACAGAGATTTTAAAAAGTTCAACAATTTTTATGTAAAAAAAATAAAATAATTACCCCAACGGGGAATCGAACCCCAACCAAAAATTTCAGACGCCAATGTTGAACAAGTGTTTATTTCACATTTCTAGTTATATTTACAATGTATGTACTAATATTAAGTTATTATCTAGGATCCTATATCTACATATTTTACCTAAAGTTTTTGTTAACATTATACAATAGTTTGAAATAATTAATAATTTGTACATTTCATATATGTTTTTGCTTATATAATAATCTATAACTAGTGATTTTTTAACTATTATTTCCAAATTTGGAATTAATTTAGGGTATTTAAAACTATATACAATAAAACTTAAAAACTAAGCTAAATATAAAACTAAAAAGAACTATACTAATATATACACTATTTACATGAAATTATATTTTGATTAAGAAGAATTTTGAATTTTGATTGAATTTGTAGTTTGTTTATCATGGAGCTGTTCTACTCCTCTTGTTCGTCATTGTCGTCGTCGTCGTCGTTGAAAGTCTCGTTGAATATGTCAAGTAGTTGGTATGTAAATTTATGTTTTATTGTAAAGTCTACGTTGTCTGCTCGGTATTTGGATATATTCCTCACTATGTCGCTGTCGGCATTGCAGGTTTGTTTGATATAGAATTTGTTTGCGATGTGTTTAATGTAGTCTATGACGTGCGGTGTGTTTGTGTCTTCGTGGAGTGTAGTGATTCGTGTATATCTGTCGTGGCCGGTCACCAGGCGCAGAACTTTATTCTGGAAAACTTGCAGCGGTTGCAGTGCTGTGTGTGATAGGTGGGACAGGATTGGCGCGCTCTATGTGATTATTGGTCTAATTAGAGCTGTGTAGATGTGTTTTTTTAGTTTTGGATGTGAGTGGGCTACGTTTGGAGAGAAGTGAATAATTTTGTTTCAGTGAGTTTTTGTATTAGTGTATTGATGTGATTGTGGAAATTTAGTCGCGTGTCTAAGTTGATTCCTAAATATTTTGCTGTGTTTTTAATATGTATGATTTTGTTGTCTATTTTGATGGGTGTGTAGATTTTTGTATTGGTCAATTTTTTTGTCATTGTTATTAGTTCTGTTTTGTCACAGTTAATTTTGATTTGCCATTTTTTCCAGAATTTTTGTAGAATGTTTAGGTGTATTTGGATCTGCCTACCTGCGACTTCTGCGCTGTGGCTATGTGCGTATATGGCCGTGTCGTCCGCAAACAGGGCGGTTTCTGTTTTCGCGAAGGTAGGCAGATCGTGCAAATATATGATGAATAATAATGGGGCGAGTATACTGCCCTGTGGTACACCTGCTCGTATGTTTTTTAAGTCTGAAAATGTGTTGTTTACTTTCACTTGAAATTTTCGGTTTTTTAAGTAAGAATTTAGTAGTATTATTAAGTCTATTGGATACTTTAATTTAATTAACTTGTATAAGAGTCCGTCGGTCCAGACCTTATCGAAAGCCTTTTCTATGTCTAGGAGACACATTACTGTAACTTTGTTTTTGTTGAAATTGTGTATGGTGTCGTTGAGGATTCGTGTTAATTGCTGTGTTGTGGATCGTTGTTGCCTGAAGTCAAATTGGTGGTCGGGTAAAATAGAAGGTTGTCAAAGATAACGCGTTCTGTTAATTTTGAAATAGAATTTAGCAATGAAATGGGCCGAAAACTTGTGGGTTGATTTGTTTTTCTTTGGCTTTAGGATGGGGATTATGGTGGCGGTTTTCCAATTTTCGAGGAAATAGTTTAGTCGGATTATACTGTTTATTATGTATGCTAGTTGTACTATTGCTTTACAGGGTAGGTTTTTAACGATTTTGTTTTCGATAAGGTCTGGACCGGGGGCTTTGTTGTTTGCAAGTTTCTTAATAATACTTGTCAGTTTTGTGGGTGTTGTGTAGTATGTATGTAGTGTCTTTTTGTCTGTAACATGTGGCGTGTTTACGTAGTTATGCACTGTTTGTGTGACGTGTTCAAAGTGTTGTATGTCTGTATGTGCGTCTAACATGTGCACCTGTTCAAATGTTTCTGCTATGATGTTTGCTTTTTCTTGGTCTGTAAAGTATGTGTTATTGTTATGTGTTATTGTTGGAATGTATACGTTTTTTCTTTTCAGGGACTTGGTAAATTGCCAGAGTGAATGATCTTTTGTATTGAGGGAATTTAGTTTATCTTGCCATTTTTGATTTGTCCATTTTGAAATTTCGTGTTTTATTTCTTTGTTTAACTGTCTCGTTTCGTCCCTGTAGTGTAAGTGTTGTGTTCTTTGCCAGTGTTTGCGAGTGTTGTTCCGCAGTGTTATTAGTTGTGTGATGTGTTGTGGGAATGGGTCTCTGTTTGTGTTTATTTTTATTTTTTTGTGTGTTTGTGTTTTAATGTGTTTATCCTGTCGGTCAATTTCTCTATTTCTGTGTCTATGTTTTCTGTAGTGTTTATTTGATTGTTTATAGTGATGTGTGCGTTCAGTTCTTCCCTGAAGGCGCGCCAATCCGTGTGTTTGTAGGATGTGAGTGTTCTTGTGTATTCTTCCGTATATTGATTGTTAAGTGTGAATGTGACTGGTGTGTGGTCTGAGCTGAGTATGTCCATGTTTTCTAGGTCTGGCATGTGTAATATGTTCTTGTAGATGCATATGTCGATTGTGGAAGGTGTGTACCGTTTTGTGGATAATGTGTATGTGATGGCGTATGAAGTAACTGTGCATTGTGTGCTTGTATATACGTGTACAGTGTTCTGCCATTTCCGTTATTCCTATTGTTGTTCCACGTTTGGTGAACGGCGTTTAAGTCACCCATTAGGATGACTTTGTGTGAAATATTTACAAGTGTATCTAGTTCTTGTTGTGTGAATTTGTTCTGTGGTCTGTTGTATACTGCTATGATGTGTGTGTTATCTGCTAATCTAATGCAGAGTGTCTCTAGTGAAGTGTCTGGTGTTTCCACTATTTGGTAAGGGATATTTTGTTTGATTATAGCCGCAATTCCGCCAGCGGCATAATGAAGAATAGGTCTGTCTTCTCTGTAAATTTCGTAACCTTTAATGCGTATGTTAATGTCAGGTTTCAGTTTGGTTTCGTTTAGGAACATTATGTCAATTTTGTTAGTGTTTAAAAAGTTAATTAATTCACCTTGTCTACTTTGAAGAGTAGAACAGTTCCATGATACAATTTTTAGGGGCCTAAAAGTCATAGTTTTCTAAATTTTGTGTGAAAGTTAGTAGAATTAGTCCTTTTTCAGTTTTAGTTTTTGCAGTTGATAATTGAACATTAAGGTTTTTAATTTTTAATTAAAAACCTTAATGTTCAATTAGAAATTTGTTTATATCTACATAGGTGTTTAATTGGTGTAATTCGTGATATAGTTCATTGAATGTGTTGGTGGTTTGTGTGTTAGTGGGGGGGAGGTGCTGATTGGTTTTTCCTTACATGGGGAGGGGGGAGAAGGGCAGGGAAGTCTTGGGAGCGGGTGACGGTTGGAGCTGGCTGCGATACGCTCAAGTTCATGGGTTGCCAGGCGTTTTGTGCTGGGACTGGGGCTGGGATAAATCTTCGCGGTTGTTGTGCGAGCGGCTGCGTTCCTCTCTGCAGCTCTTTCAGTTTGCGGAGGTACGCAGCGCAATCAGTAGAGTTTGCCGGGTGTTCCTCGTTGCAGTTGCAACATTTGGCCGGTTCTTCTGGCGGCTTCTGGCACGTTCTTGTCAAGTGGTTTTGGCCACATTTCAGGCAGCGAGCGTGTGCGTAACAATTTGCCTTCTCGTGGCCCCACGCTTGGCATTTATGGCACTGTATGATTTGTCTCTTATTTATATGTCGTTCCCATGAAATTTTAGTGTGACATATATGCTTGATATTTTTTTCTAAATAGGTAAGTGTCATCTTGTTGCTCGTTATTAATAAGTACATCGGTCTTCTAGTGTTTTTCATTATGTATATGTTCTTCACTGGTACTTTTGAGTTTTTTAAGTCAGCTTCTATGTCCTCTATACGTCTGGTCCGCTGTCAAGTCCTCGGATTACAAATGCGTGAGTCTTGTCGATTTTTTCCGTATATGTGTAAAATTCAATGTCATCGTTGATTAGTTGTCTTTTAATTTTGTTTTTGTCATCCAAAGTATTGAAAAATATATTAGTAGTATTCTGCGAAAATTTGAGTTGAAATCCTCCGGGTGCATTTTTCTTTAGGTTGTTTATTAGTTTGTTATGTTCGCCAAAAGTCTTTTTTATTATTAGTGGGGTAGGTTTAATTTGGGTATTCTCTATAATTTCTTCATTTTCTAATGTTTCATATCTATTCTTTAATTCCGGAGTTGCGTTTTCTGTAAATTTTTTGGTTAATCTGTCAAGTTTGACAGCTTTCCGTTCGCTGATTAGGATAAATGAATCTTCACAAATACTTGCGTTGGCCATGTCCGCGCTTGTTCCTTGCTCCATCGGAGCATCGCCTGTCACTCTTGTCAGTGACAAGGCTAGACGCTTTTTCGCTGTTGTAGCTTCAGTGTCCTTCACCACTTTTGATGTTTTGCGATGCCGGTGCTTTATTTCGCGCACTAACACTTTTGTATTAATTGATTTTGGCTTTTTACTATTTGAAAAACGATTTTTTTTGAAGAGCGAGCAAGGGTACGACTTAATATTTTTACCGTTGCCTAACGACCGCCAATGTTATAACCACTGCGCCACCGGAGATATTTTGAAATCTTTTCATATTGCATAATAAAAAATCTGTTGTGGCCAGCACAATACCTCTCGCCATTTCCATATTAGGCTATATATGTATTGTATTCACCTCGCTTTCGAACCGTCGTTTTATAACAAAATATTACAGAACTTTGCCCAAATATTGTTTTTTATTGTATTTAACATGTATTCTGCACACATATAATTCTAATTATATCTATTTTACATCATTTTCATGTCAGAGATTGTTCCAATTTATTAACCAGATTGGCGGTATTTCTAATGGATATATGCATTTTACCACAATTTTACCTATAATTTCAAATATTTAATTAATAAAACAATAAGAAAAATTAAATTTCCCAGAAAAAGCTTTCACAATGTCACTAAAAATGTTGATATTTGACAATGACATGTGTCATGTTATAAACATTGGAATTTGTCAACTGGTTTCCTTAGTGCCTTGGCTTCTGCGATTAGTTCACTCTATAAATTATAGTGTCTTTATCTCTAAATCTATACAAGATATAATAAAAATTTTAAGTGTATTAGATGGAGAATTTTATGTTCTTCAATATTTAATAAAAAAAACCTCCAAAAAAATTATATTTAGAAGAATTTTTCTAAGAAACTACTACTTCCGGTTGTTCAATTGTTACCAAAACCTTTTCAGCTCTTCCCAGGAATGTCAGATTGAGGAAACTGCAGTTAAATATTTTTTAAGTCTTATAGTTTTTGAGGAATCGTGACTACAACATCCAGACATACATACATACATACACACACACATACACACATCCACACACACACACACACACACACATAGACATCATTTTAAAAATGTTATAATCGGATTCTAGGGACCTTAAATCGTGCTTATTCAATAAAATCTGGATATGCGAATTTTAGCATGAATCCAATACCTCTCTTAGCGAGAGGTAAAAACTGAAACAATTATTTATTTGACAATTTCTGTAATTTATTGCAATATTATTAAAGTAATAAATATTAAATAATGTACAAGATGTAATGTACTATTGTGTAACGTCCGCATATCATGTAATTGTTAATTTATCTTTTTGTTTTGCAGTTATTTATTTATCTCTTTGTTTCTATAATTAATTGATTTTTTTTTTGTATGATTTGATATTTGTTTAATGCGTTGATTCACATACATCGGTCCGCGGCGAGAAATGTTGAGAGCCACTGTTACCGTTTGTTGTTTACTGGTTTAGTTTGGTGAAGGTTGAACATCTGTGGCTAGCAAGCAAGAGAAAACAATAGGTTAGAGTCGTAAAACGCCGGAAACAGGGGAGAAGTGATGAAATCATTGCTTGGAGGTGTTCAACGATGATCATAGGCATAGTCTCGGGAAGCTATAGGATGTTTTGTACTCCCATTTTAGTGAATTTGCCGACGCTCTTGGAGTTGTTTTTCTCAAGACTGTACGTATTGGTATTTTTCCACTGCTGAGACCATGGTGGGGGATTGTGTATATAAGCAAGGCCAGCAATGCGCCATGGGATAGTGAATTTTTAATCTTCGTCGAGTCCAGAAGTCTGCGAGAATCCACCTGCACCTAGACATCTTCAAGAGAGTAAGTGTTGTCATTTATCTTACACCTTCATCTAAGAGCTAGTCTCACTCCTCATAGCGAGATCTTCTTCTAAGAGCTGGTTTGGCCCCTGGCTGCGTTCAGTAGTTGGGTAACCTCTCCGGCTTCCTTGGTCGTGAGACCTAGTCTCACTCATAATACCATCTTCACAACCGACACTACCTGTTGCACCTAGTGCAGTCCTGTCTCTCCGTCAGAGTCGGCTAGATTTGACAGACAACCTCCATAACAATATTTCCTCCACGTCCAGTTGGACGACCCAAGGTTTCGCTTACCATCTAGCTATTATATCTACCATTTTACACATTTGTTTATTACTTAAACATTTCCTCTGAACATGACCTTTTCATTGTTTCCTTCAACTCTATGCACCTATTATTATTATCAGTCCCTTGGTGATGTGCCGTCGTGGGAACCGGACGGAGTCAGTTTCCTTTTTACCAATTATTATTCTTATCAACCCCTTGGTGATGTGCCGTCGTGGAAACCGGACGGAGTCAGTTTCCTTTTTACCAATTATTATTTTTATCAGTCCCTTGGTGATGTGCCGTCGTGGAAACCGGACGGAGTCAGTTCCTTTTTACCAATGTTTATTTTTATCAATCCCTTGGTGATGTGCCGCCGTGGAAACCGGACGGAGTCAGTTTCCTTTGTACAAATTATTATTCTTATCAATCCCTTGGTGATGTGCCGTCGTGGAAACCGGACGGAGTCAATTTCCTTTTTATCAATTATTATTCTTATCAGTCCTTTGGTGATGTGTCGTCGTGGAAACCGGACGGAGTCAGTTTCCTTTTTACCATCCGCCTCGTAATTTACTCTTTATTTACCACGTACCCCAGAATCCATCATTCATAAGCCTTTTTGCACCACGTCCTTACTTAATTATCATTTATTTTATTTCAGCGTTTTGCTACTCTGTGGTGGAATGATGGTTGTTGTTCTAGCATCGTCTAGTGGTAGGACAACTGAGTCTGTTACACTCAGGAGACCCGGGTTCAATTCCCGGTACTAGAGATGACGATTACCATTCCATTGCTTGGAATGTGTTTGTTGATATTGCACATTTGTGTTAAACTCTTTTCCCTAATTGTGGGACGAGCCCAGAGTACGGACAATAACCGTTGGCTCTATGGTGCCGGTAGCTTTGCTCTGTGCACGAGTTGCTGTTTCGACAGCTTACTTATGTTGCAATATCACCATGCGTAGCGCCGTTCAGGTGTTAACCTGGTAGACTATGAAGACGATGTCCAGGTCTCTTCTAACGCTCTTTCTGTTGTAGTTGCTGCACCACCAGGTGTGAGTCTTGAAGACGACGTCCAGGTCTAAGTTATGGTTTTAATACCTCGTAGCAATATCGGAGAAGCTTACCTCTGCATAGAGCAGTATTAATATAAATATTTTCATTACAGGACAATGCAATTAATGCGTTTCAACCTTATAAAGAGTTTCATGTTTGATTAATCATTTTACTGATGAAATCACTATTATTTTCAGCTCTGTTATTATTCGAGTTGACTACGATTTGTTTATTTTACTGTGATTGTTTCAGCTTGTATTTATTTACAGCATTGTTGTCTAAAATGGATCTTTATGTTCCGTCGATGACTGTTTATTACTGTTGCATTACTTTATTATCTTTATATATTGTTTCCTGAACTACAATAACCTATAAAATATACACTGTAATAATTATTATTATTTACAGAGAGCAATACGTAGAAATATTATTCTGAACACACCAGAGTTGTTCTCATTTCTGTTTGAACATATGATCTGTTACAGTATTTGACCTGTTTTAATCCAGAATCACATGTTGCTGTATTCTCAGTCGCTTTTACCATTGCCGGCCGTTTTCCAATAAGATGTCCGCTTGCCCTGAGACCGAGCGTAGGCCCAGTTGGCGAACACGTTTTCACTTGGCGCGACCTTTCATCCACGGTTTGGATATCAAAGCTTCTACATCCAGTCTACTACAGCTGTGTACGATGCTGTGATGCTGGCCACTTCTCTGCCAGTTTTTGCGGACGGTTTTTTCCCTGGCACGAGGAGAAGCGACTCCGGAGAAGATGCGTCCTCGCCGTCCTAGTCAATGCAGGGCGACGCATCAGGTTCAGACATCACACATCCAGCCTGGTAGCTTGTATAGCCACAACACCAGTTATTATGTTTGTTATGATGCAATTCTCGATATAACATGTAATCGCTATTAATAAATGCATAAGAGTTGTTCTCTTTTGGAAGGAATCTAATTGATTTACTCCTGCAACCCTCTCTCTTACGCTCTTGACAGCCACTTCGGATTACGTACTTTTGGGGTTACATTTTTACACACACAATGTAGTTTTGGGGTCCTTTTCACTAGTCGGTTACGTTACAATTATCATGTTCAATAGCATGGCTTGATTTATTGCCAGACCTTTGTATTTACAAAAAACTGCTTCCCATGTTCAACGCCTATGTTTACTCCTAAAATAAACGCTTCAATACATTGCTGTCAAACATTCATACCGTAACTATGGCAATGATATACCCTATGTTTACTGATAAAATAAACTCCCGGTATATATATTTACAATATTTACAGTAGATTAAATTGTGATTGGAAATTTTAATTTTGATTTTAGTTTGTTTTGTTAATGTATTTCATAGAACTATCCTACTCCTCTTCGTATTCGAAAGGTTCGTTAAAGATGTCTGGTATGTGAATTTGTGTTTAATTTTGAAATTTGTGTTGTCTGTTCTGAATTTTGAGATGTTTTTCACTATGTCGCTGTCGGTATAGTAGTTTTGTTTTGTGTAAAATTTGTTAGCTATTTGTTTTATATAGTCTGTGATGTATGGTATGCTTATGAGTTCGTGAAGTGTAGTGATTCGTGTATATCTGTCATGGCCAGTCACCAAGCGTAGAATTTTATTTTGGAACACTTGCAATGGGTTTATTGTAGTGGGTGACAAGTGTGCAATGATTAGTGCGCTATACGTTATAATTGGTCGTATGAGTGCTGTATAAATGTGTTTTTTGAATCTTCCACAATTTCTTTTTACATGTGTCGTATAGGAGTACACCATCCTCAACGGTATGGATATATACTCAGCGCGAACAATGCGCTATGTAGAAGTGTGAATAAATCAATCAGAAATTTTATTTACTTTAATTTTATATAGAATGACCTTTTCGAAAAGTCTTATAGTTTCCGAGTTTTCCACGTTTTCTTTCCAAAAAAACATGTTTCCGGGCAAAATCGGAATTGGCAAACCTCAGATTCGTGTTTAGCGACCCAAAAAAACATAAAGGTACCAAATATCACGACTACTGAGAAACTTTCCCCTATTTGCCCTTTCTGAGTTTAAATGCTCCCGGCTATATATCAACTACTACGTGAAGTATACCTATTTAATTTTATAGGACAATACATCAAACCAGTATATTTCCCAACTTTATTTTCCGAACTAAATAAAGCTAAAATAAACAGTATTTCAGCTTTAAAAATTATAAGCTTCTACTTGAACGAATAATTATTATGATACATACAACTTTATTTTGGTTGCATTATTCATTATGTATGTATATAAAACAACCGGATTGTGACATCACTCATAAGCGAATTTTGCCGTTTCATACTTCATGTGCGGGTGTATATTTATTATTAATGGACCGATTTAAACGATTCTTGTAACTTTTAAATGTTCTTTTCTGTAGGATTATTAGGTTATAATAATATCTCGGGCGATATGTAAACAATTAATTCTTTATTATTTCTGTGCGGTACATATCACCAGGGGTATGTATAAACTTGTTATAATAACATGAGTTTTATTTCTTTTTATTGGCAGTGTAAACTTCGTGCAGTGTACATTATTATAGTTATAGTTTATTTTTTATAAGAATGTCAGACCGATTCTTGAATTAGCTTCTCTGAAATGAAGTGAAAAAATAATATAAATTTACTTTTTTCAGTTACCTATTGTTATTAGCAGAATATGTAATACGCTATTTTTGTTATATTTTTGTTAAATAAAAAATTCTTATACCTATAAATAACTTTACATTGTACTCGTATTCAATTTCAATTACATATGTGTGGTTTTAGTGTCCCAAAGATCTTCAGTTTGACTCTAAATAAGTTCAGATGCCAACCTAAAAGATAGATACTTGAAAAGAGCCAAAAAGTTACTTCTCTGTACACAAGATGGTACTAAAGTCAACATCTAGTACATATTCCCGGAGAGATGTATCGCACCACAGTAAAAACAAGTTACATATGGCCACATGCTTCGAGTAACGCAATATTACCTTATATTTGTTCCGCAGTTAACGTGTTTATTACATTTTTGTATTTTGTGTATAATGATATATGTATATGTACGAGGCATGTCCATAAAGTAAGAGTATTCATTTTTTGAAAAAGAAAAAAAAAACAAAAAAGCAATATATTCTTGAAAAAATACAAATTCGTATTCATTAAATTTAACCAGTGATAACTCGTCGAGAGCAATAATGTTTCTTAATAACTTTTTTTGTAAACCTGCTAGATATTGTGTTAAAAATCTTCAGTTTTGTAAAAAAAATCATTAACTGCCGCGATATACTAAAAAAATTAAGAATTGAAAAAAATGTTACTAAGAAATATTGTTGCTCTCGACAAGTTCTGTCACTCGTACTTACTTTTTTTCTGTTTCACCAGTATATGTCTCAAAATTGAAAATATATTTTTTTTTCCAAAATGTAAATTGCAATTTCGAAAAAAAGTTACTAAGAAAAATTGTTCCTCTTGCCGAGTTCCACCATTGGTTAAATTTAATGTAATTATTTCTGTTACACTCTGCACATCTATGAGTGTCTCAGATGATGGACGTGTACACTGTTTTATTCACAGAAATTATGAATTGCAATAATACTAATAATATTATTAAAATATCACTATCTGATATCAATTTTAAAGAGATAAATATTAATGTCTAGGACTATGAAAAGAGAATCTACTTGTGGTAGAAATGTAATAAATAAGGAATCAAGAATAGAAAGCTGTCTCTAATTTGAGACACTGGGATTGTATAAGGCACTGAGACCAAAATTGGTGATATCCACAAATCTTCAATTTCATTAAGAATTACAAAGCCAGTGTCAAATATGGTGTATTTAACAGCACCTGCATTAAATGCGGGTATATACACGGTGTTTAAAAAAAAGAGTGAAATTTTTTGAAGGCATATAGTTCTGACCAAGATGCATAATGAGATATAAGGCAGTGAAAAATGAGTTTTTACAGGGTTTACCTCTGTCATCTCGAAACTATAAGAGTTACGACTTCGATTAAATGAAACGTTTTGTTTACCTTTCAGAGATCGTCTTAGATGTTTTGTTTTTCAAAGAAAAATAAAAAATGTTTGTACTAAGCTAAATGTTCTGGAGACCTTGACTAATATTTAATTTTCAAATAACTTCGTAACAACATATTAGAAATTGAGAAAAAATATTTCATAGAAAATAATCAAGAATCAACCTGGGGGAACCGGGTTCGATCCCGACAGACGCCAAATATTTCCAATTTTAAATGGCACAAAAGTGACCTCTGTGGTGCTCTCTCCACACCAGCTATGAGTGCTCGTGAGGTGACGCCTGGTAAGCGCCCACACGGTAAAATATATCGTCATCATTACCGATGTCTACATGTGTTGTAGATATTGGCACACCCAGAAATGGGTAATATGCCGTGATGATATATTTATTTATTTATTTTTTTATAGCCTATATACTGACAGACAAAATTTTGTTCGATCATTTTCTTTGTCAGTTTTTCTTTGTTTTTAATACAAAATGGCTTATTTGAAGTTGAAGATCAGACCTATGTCTATTAAGTTTTCTTACTCATTTTGATTATTACTATATACATTCAAAATGCTTTACCCATTTATACCACCATGTATACATATGTCAATCCATTGTCTATTCTATACTTGAATCTTATAATCTAAAAGTGTATACTAATGTGCCGGGTTGTTTAAGCAGAACCATGATTCTGTTACAGCAAAAATATCAAAACTTCTTGAAATTGCCAAAACAGGAGTTAATAGAACAAATGTTAAAATGTGCTGTAGTAAATGAAGAAGGTACTGTCAACAACATCAATTAATTGCATTCATATGTATCATAAAAAATTTTATAGGAAAGCGAAATGAAACAAATATAAATAATATAACCTTGTAACACTAAACTAGTAGACAAGCAAAAAATTGTCCGGCTCTGAGCAGATTATTGAGGAGGGTTATTAACATCTTTTCTGAAGGTCTTCATTCGCTTTAGCAAAAACATTGCCATCACGCACACGTACCCACACTTTCCGTAGTGATAGTTTCTGGACAGATGAATTAAGGCCCGATTTTACTAAGTATAAGTTAATATGCGGTCATGAAATATGGAGTTCAAAGTAACAAGAAGTTAATGTCAGGTTACCACCGTAAACGTTTTTCCAAACAAGTGGAAACTATGTTAGCTAACGTAAAGTTATTGGTTATTTTTATAAGGTTGGTACAATTTTCTCATTAATAGCGGAGTTTTTTACTGTTGACAACACTGAATTTTGACAGTTTTTTTTATTCGTTTCACATTTCATTTAGTTTGGGTGTTTTCTTTGTGCTAAATTATAATTGTCTCATTGTGTATTAAAGTAATTTCTGAGTAAGTATTTTATCATGAATTAAAAACAAATTGTTAAATATGTCATTATTATTTATAGATAAAAATGACAGAACCAAAAATCCAAAAAAATGAGAAATTACTCTGTAGATGAAGAATATTTGTTCGGCACTTTAGTAAACGAGAAACGGCATAGAGTGTAAAAGGCAATACTTGTTTTGTAGGAGATAATGCATGATTTTTGGAATTATATAAAATTTATGCAATAAATACTCTTATTGATTTGAACCATTAACCTTATCCATTTCATGTCGAATGACATCTTCCACTTGTTCTATAATAACAGTTATCGCGGACAGCCTGAATCTTTTAAAAAACTCATTCCCACTATATTTTTCAAAATGATTTGGCCTATATCGTAATATCCGTGCTGCTCTTATTGGCATCTCCTTATTATCGCTGTATGCATTTATTTATTACGTGTTCATGATAATTATTTAAAAAAAACAATGACATTGTCAAGCACAAAATTGAAGGTTAGTTCATGTTACCAAGTTAAACTTGTACTTTTTCTAGTTGTTAAGATAACATGTACTTTAGCATGAGGTTATAGATAACATGGAATGGAAAAACAACTGTTTCTACTAATATGAACTTAATCGCATGTTACTTCATAACATGAAGATAAAACCGGGCCTAAAGATTTAAACGTATTTTAGTTAAGTCCTCTTTCGCTACAATTTTTGAATCTCTGAGTTTATATTTACTTGTAAATACTTTTATTTATCACTATAGCCGCGAAATTAAAAAATTGTAGGTCTATTTTTATTAACTGGTTCGATGGTTTTGGTCGATGTAATAACATGGGTTGCATAATTTATGAGAATTAATTTTATTTAAAAAAATATCTCCAAATACATTCAGTATGAAGAATAGTTATTTATTATACGAGTGTGGGATGTAATATATTTTCTATAGTAAATAATATGTATTACACACTCACGTGTGTAATACTGTTCTATACTGACATGGTGTTTACACAAACGCTATGGTGTTCGTTGAGTTTTTCAAATGAAGATGACGCTATATAATCTCCTTTTTAAGGGTTGAGAGTTCCCCTATATAACTTTTATTACAAGAACCACATTTCACGTGGTAAAGTACATCTTTCTGTTTATCGGACTCAATTTTATCCTTTAATTTAGAGTAAAAGTTTTCTGTAGTTGTGTTATTGCAAAAAGCAATGGAAATTTTTGTATTTTTGAATAAATTATTAAACGCATAAGTTAGATTTTCATCGTAAGATATTTTTGAGTAAATTTTATCCTGTAGCTGAATCACGTTAACAGCAGCATCCGGAATTAGCATAGTGTTGGAAATTATATTTACAGTGGGATTCTGAAACCAGCGTTAAATAATGTTCGGCGTTAAGTAACGATAGTAATGTTCACATTTCGGAGTTAAACTGGTATTCTGAAATTCTGGCGTGAAATTGGAACGTTAATAACGCCAGCGTTAATTCACGTCGCATACATTCGTGTGATCCTTCCCTTTTTGAATTTCCTACCAATAAAAATCATTAATCATCTTCTTCCTACATAGCCACTTCAGGCGTACCTCAAGGGTCCAATCTTGGTCCCTTGTTATTTATTCTTTATATTAATGACCTCTTTCCTATGTTAACTATTCGTGCTCTAGCTTATGCTGATGATTTGAAATTATTCATTGATATTAAGTCAATTAGCGATGCGGAACTATTACAAAAAAATATCAACGTATTATTTACAGTGCAAAAATAATAATCTCTCCCTGAATATCCAGAAATGCTGTGTTGTTTCCTACACTAAGAAAATAAATAGCATTACCTTCCCATACAATATACATGGTTCAGTTCTTGATAATGTTAAATCAATTAAGGATTTGGGCGTAACATTTTCTTCTAACTTCAGTTTCTCTGAACATATTAACATTGCTTCTAAAGAAGCTAATAAAATGCTTGGTTTTATTATTCGATCAACAAACATGTTTCACGATATTCATGCCATTAAGTCGCTGTACTTTGCTTATGTCATGAGTAAACTCGAATATGCTCACCTAATCTGGACCCCTCTTTATGAATATCAACAACTATCACTTGATCGTGTTCATCGCAGGTTCTTAAAATTTCTCTCCTATAAGCTAGATAGGATCTATCCACCCAGGGGTACAGATCAGCAGTCCCTTCTTGAGCGCCACAATATGCCGTCTCTGAAGTCTAGGAGAGAGCTGAGCTGTGCCAGATTCCTGTGGCTCCTACTAAGAGGCGTGAAGGATGTACCATACCTCCTCTCGCGTGTCCAGATCAACGTTCCGCGTCAGGCCTCCAGGTTCCCCATGACATTTCATCTTCCCCAGTCTCATACGGATGTTCTACAACGGGCTCCTATTACTGTCATGTGTCGATATGCCAACTTGCATTATGATGACATATTTATGTAATTCATCTTCATTTGTAATTGTTAATGTATACGTATTCTTATTGTTCTAGTAATTTGTCCTGTAATTGGTTTGTAAAAAAACTGTTGGGCAATAAATTATTATTATTATTATTATTAAACGTAACAAAAACTGCACTTACCTGTCAATTTAAAAAGTATATGTCAAACACGTCAAATAAACCTACGTGCATTCTGTGTTAAAAACATATTTCTGGTATATTAATAAAATACAATTATTTGATAAAAATGGTGAACAACGCGGTTTATTTATAGTTTAGTATTTTACTTTTTTATTTGAATTTTCATAATCAAGTTACTTTTTATTGTATTCTATAAAATCAAGTTATTACATGAATGTAAATAAAAAATATATGAAAATGTTGTAGTGATAACAAAATACTTGAATTAAATAAACGTGTCACAAATATTGTGTCTGTTATTTTAAGTATAATATATAACATATTTTCTGGCGACGAGGATAAACCTTTATACAACATTATAAAATGAAAGAAAATACAAGTTTTGGAACATTAAGTTCATACATAATTGGATTTTCATGGAAGAGTTATCAAGAAAGAATGGAATTCTTTTTTGAAGCAAATAATGTAACTGACGATACAAAGAAGCGAGCGATATTTTTACATTATGTTGGTGAAGCTACATACGATATAGTCCCAAGTAACACAAATGACCTAAAATCGACGTCACTACGACGTCTGAAATTTCGTCATATAGACGTCCTGACCACGTCTCAGCGTGGAGCTGTGCGACGTCATTTTTAGACGTTGTTTCGACGTCATTTTTAGACGTTGTTTCGACGTCATTTTAAGACGTTGTGTCGACGTCATTTTAGACGTTGTTTCCACGTCATTTTAAGACGTTGTGTCGACGTCATTTCAAGACTTTGTTTAGACGTCATTTTAAGACGTTGTTTCGACGTCATTTTTATGATATAAACATAAATGATAGTCGGGAAAAATTACTACGAAAAATAAATAATTTAATTCTAGTTTTATTTATACTCTATAATATAAAACATTAATTAGGAAATATTAAATAAAGTAAAACAATAAACCTACAATAAAATATTAAACATAAAAAGTATTTTTGAAAAAGATAAATATTCACGAAAAATAAAAATAATTAAATAATGCATTTTGTTATATCTATAAAACAATAAATTATTTTTGTAATTATTCGCCCATTGTCGTGCATAGTTCATAGTTAGCCATTCCTTGTTTATATTCCTCATAGAGCCACTTGCTTTCATATCTTGCCATAGCTATAAAAAAATAAATGTAATATGTAATATATCCACAATTTGATATACTTACAAAACCTATACTAAATTTTCAATGTTCATATTATGAAATTTTATTTTCAATATTCTCCCATGGTAATTACAAGTATTCTAATATATTTTTCACTTGACTGCAGCGCAGCCATTATAGCTTCTATAAGCGTCTGCATATACCTATTAGACTAATTAGGCTAATAGGTATATGAGCGTCTGTGACATGTCAGAGGGTGCGTCTATACAACATACATATTTCCCTTAACTGTCAAAATTTTTCATGGCTATCTTAAGTTTTGAAAATTCATATTTGCAGTATTATACGTCATGTAAAATTTTACCTCTTTTGAGTACTGTAATGGAAAATTTCACCATGGATACACAATCCGACTTTTTTTATTGTTTTTATTTTTTAATACAATTGTCAAAATGTCATAAAATTGAGAATTTATGAATAATTTTTAAATAATTTAAGTGATCCCGGGAAAATATTATAATTCATTTATTATTAGGTTGAAGCTAAATAATATTTCATAAAAAGAAAGGAAATTAATATTATACACATGTAGTGATGTCTGAAATGCGTGGAACGAAAAACATCGGAAAATAGGGCGGAAAATTCAAAAGTCATGTATTACATTTTCGTTTTGCGGCAAATGGATGGTAGTAATAGTTTTTAGTACATTAAACAATTGGTTTTTCTCAGTATTTATATTTACTGTATGCCGATAAATTAAATGACAAAAACCCTTCATTCCAAGTGAATTGAAACATGCACAGCTGAGTCCTTATACTATACCTACTAAATGTTAGTTATATTCTTAATTAATATATTTCTTTTTTCCTTATAGAAATTTTGCCTTTAAAATCGGTTGTGCACAAAAAGAGTAATGAGAACAATAATATATTGTACGATATAAGAAAATGGGCAGTTGAAGAAAATATTACTCAATCTTCAGTAAATAAATTATTATTTATTCTTAGATATGACAACAACATTCCAAAGGATGCTAGATCACTACTGAAGACCCCAAGATCTACCAAAGTTACAAAATGTATATTTCCCTTTGTTTATACATTTGTTTTTTTATTATAAACATTTGTTAAAAGTTTGTCTTGTCATTACTAGGTTTTGTTTAAAATGTTGAAAATTAAAATGTCCATATATACGAAAAAATATAACATATTTTTTTTCTGTTTCACATTTATAATTAAATATGAAAACATATATTATGTTTTAAATAAAGTATAAATATTACCATGGCTTATTACCCACTTCTGGGTGTGCCAAATTTACTTCTATTCGTAGTTTTAGGTGATGGCGTTACATAAATAAAAATATATATTATACATATATGTATAAAATAAGTATTATATTATATTTATTCTAATTTTAAAAATAATTATAGTAAATAAAAAAATTAAGTAAAAATAAACGAAGTGTATGTCTTTATAAAGACATCAAATTACACGTCTGAAAAAGGTTTAAATAGACTTAATTACGACCAAATAAAGTCGTCACATGGCCCACAAATCTGACGTCTAAAAAGTCCTATTTCAGACCAAAAACAGACGTGACAGTGACGTCGTATAGACGTCTGATTAGACGTCTAAATAGACCTATTTTTGACCAAAAAACAACGTCACAGTGACGTCGCATAGACGTCTAATTAGACGTCTAAATAGACCAATTTTTGACCAAAAATCAACGTCACGGTGACGTCGTATAGACGTCTAAATAGACCTATTTTCGACCAAAAATAAACGTCACAGTGACGTCGCATAGACGTCTAATTAGACGGCCGTATATGACGTAAATTCGACCTAAAATCGACGTCACTTTTTGGTCGACCGTTGGTCAGTGTTACTTGGGGTGAGATCATTAATAACACCAAAGACGCCAAAAGAGTTAAAATTTAAAGAAATTATAGAGAAGTTATCGTCACATTTTGATCCAGCTCCAAATGAAATAATTCAACGATTTAATTTTAATAAAAGGTTTCAGAAAAAGGATGAATCTATAGCTGACTTTGTTGCAGATCTTCGGAAATTAAGCGAATATTGCAATTTTCGGGAATTGGATAATATGTTGCGCGACCGAATTGTTTGCGGTGTTTATGATGAAAGTCTTCAAAAGAAATTATTTTCGGAACCAAATTTAACATTAAAACGGACATTGGATATATAGCTTTGGCCTCTGATACTGCGATGAAGAATGTGAAGAATTTAAGAGAATATCAGTTAAGCAGTAAAGAAAATATTTTATAAATTAAGAAATCATTTAATAAACCGTTTCGTAAACCATGTATTCGATGTTCTGGTTCACATCATTGAGATTCATGGAAATTTAAAGATGCAAAATGTAATTTTTGTAGAAAGATTGGTCATATAGAGAGAGCATGTATTATTGAAAAGAAATCTAGTAATTATAAAAATCAAGGTAAATCAAGTTATAAAAAACAAATCAATAAATGTTACAATTTAAACAACGATGAGGAAAATCAAATAAATCAAATTTTCGAATTGAATAATGTCAATATCAACCACATTTTAAATAATAAAATTAATGCTACAGTAGAAATTAACGGTAAAGAAGTTTTAATGGAAGTTGATTCTGGTTCGCCATGTAGTTTAATAAGTAAAGAAACGTGGTTGAAAATGGGTGACAGGAAACCCGGTTTACAAAATAATAATAAAATTCTGTTGCAGACTTCGATAAAACAGAAACTAACAATTTTAGGAACTGCTTATGTAAATGTTAAATATAAAGGATTACAGAAGAGTTTGCCAATAATAGTAATTTCAGGAAAAGGTACAAGTTTATTAGGCAGTGATTGGTTTGATCATTTAAATATCAATATCGAAGGTATCAATAATGTGCAATTTTATAATTTATCAGCTATATTTAATAAATACAAAAATGTGTTTTCAAATAAAATGGGGCAATTTTTTGGAAATGCCGTTCATATTCAATTAAAGGATAACGTTTTACCAAAATTTTTCAAATTTAGACCTGTACCATATGCATTAAAACCAAATGTAGAAGATGAAATTAATTAAACAAGGTATTTTAGAGCATGTACAATATTCAGAATGGGCAACACTAGTCGTAATTGTCAGAAAAGTAAATGGTGATATAAGGCTTTGTGGTGATTATCGTTTTACTGTGAATACATCAGTGAAGAAAAATAAGTATCCTTTAGCTAAAGTCACTGTGGTATTACATGAAGTATGTGGAGGTAAGATTTTTACAAAATTAGACTTGACACAAGCTTATCAACAAATACCTGTTGATGAATATTCATCAGAAATATTGACTATAAACACTCACAAAGGGTTATATAAAGTTAAACGTATGCCTTTTGGAATATCAGTAGCTCCAGGTAGTTTTAAAAAATGTATGGATCAATTACTTAGTGGATTAACAGAGGTAGCTGCATATTTAGATGATATAATTTCCAGCAAAAATGAAGATGAACATTTTGAAAAATTACATCAAGTTTTATCTCGCTTAAATGACGCGAAGTTGTCAGTTAAAAAGGAAAAATGTCAATTTTGTGTCACGGAAATAGAATTTTTAGGTCATAAAATTAATGCAACTGGCTTACATCCATCAGAAAATAAAATTAATGCTATACGCAATGCATCCGCTCCTAAGAATAAACAAGAATTACAATTGTTTTTAGAAATGATTAATGTTTATAATAAATTTTTGAAAAATTAAGCCAGTGAAGCTGAAATTTTACACAGATTACTTGATAATAAAGAACCATGGAAATGGAGTAAACAACATCAACGGGCGTTTGACAAATTAATTTTTTTATTAAAATCAGATGCCGTATTGACAAAATACGATGAGAATAAAAAGTTAATTTTATCCTGTGATGCATCTCCTTATGGAAGGAATCGGTGCAGTCCTAGCACATCGTGAAGAAAATGGTAAGGAATTTCCTATTGCTTATGCTTTTAGAATGCAGAACGTAAATATGCTCAAATTGATAAAGAAGCTTTGTTAATCATCTATGCTGTGAAGCATTTTTATAAATATCTTTCAGGCAGATCTTTTACAATAATTACTGATCATAAACCTCTACTATCTATTTTTAATACTGAGAAGCCTATTCCACAAATTTTGTCACCGAGAATGTTAAGATGGTGTTTATTATTGTCTAGTTACTCATACAAGTTAATATGGATGAACCATATCCTCCAGGTGATATTTTGTTATTAGAAGCAATACATAAAATTCCAATTCAAGCCAAGGATATTATGATACTTACCAGAAAGGACGAAGTTTTAAATCGTGTACATCATTGGCTAGTACACGGATGGCCAGTAGGTAAAATTGAAGATAAATTTATTCCATATTTTAGGCGAAGAAATGAACTTTCTGTGCAAAATAATTGTGTATTATGGGGAAGTAGAGTTGTAATACCAGATGTTGCAAGGAATGAAATTCTAAATTTACTACATGCTAATCATCCTGGTATTGTTGCTATGAAAGCAGTTGCAAGGAGTTATTTATGGTGGCCAAGTTTAGATAAACATTTAGAAGAATGCGTCAAAAGATGTACAAATTGTCAGCAAACAAGAAATAATCCAATTAAAGCACCAAGACAAATTATTGAAACTATTAAAAGCCCTTGGAGAAGACACTTGGATTTGCAGGTCCTTAAAAATAGTTTTAGCAGTATATCAAAACGAAAATATCTGATGTGGCTAACACTATACCTCCCGCAATTTAATTCTTATTAATTTAAATGCATACCTTCGTATATACTAATGCTGCAAACTATATTATGCTCCATTGCATATAACTTTATTTCCTATTTTCTTTTTAAAATGTCACCTTCACCATTATGAATTTGAAGTGATTAGTTTTTTAACAGTGACATTAACTTGTCAGTTACATACGTTTGAAATATGAACTATGTAACAAAGGAATTGTGTTTATCAAAGACTGTGGGATTTATAAAAACAATATTTTTAAATTTACCTATACAATATATAGAAAATGTGTTAATTCTGGCCTGTAGAAAATTCAATAATCTATAATTTTTAGAATGCCATAAAATGCGAAAAAATGTCATTTAATGGCATTTTTTGAGGAAAAACCCTTACGAGCTTCAAGTAAAGTGACATTTTCGGTTATTCGGTTTGCACCAAAATCCAATGGTTTCTTTCCATATTAAAATGGGGTCGAAATTACAAAGTTTCAGAATTATCTGAATAATAGTATTTAAGTTAAAGCGTTGACAAATCCATACGCATACATACACACATACCCACACACACACACGCACGCACACACACACAGACATCATCATGAAAATGTTAAAATTTGATTCTAGGATCCTTAAAAAGTGGTCAATTACGAAAATCTCCATTACCAAGGATAGCCCGGGTAAACAATAATTATGTAAATTGTTTGTGATAAATTTTAAAAAACGGTCTGTGTCTGGTCGCGAACCTGGGGAACCGGGGCGTCAATAATGTCTATATTCCACTTATTTAATTTTAATTTAATTCTCGAGATAAGCATAGGCTTTGACGTATATTTCTTTGCTCCGCAATTTTGCTGTTTTTTTAGTGGTTTTATTTTGTGTTATACATACTTTTTTGGTATTAGTGGATTCGTTTATTTCTTTTCTATGTGAATGTGTTACAAATTCTGTAAAAATCTTCCTTAGGGGTAAGTTCTTCAATTTTTTTCCCCATACTTCTATTCTTAAAAACGTGGTTGCATCTCTTTGTTTATACTTGTTTATTTCTGCTTGGGTTCATACAGAATTTGTTCACATTTATCAACACAAATACATCTGTCAAATTCTAGATCTATTGTTATTGTTTTATTTTTGTACTTACTTAGTTATCATCATGTCTGACAAGTGTCATTGTTGCAATTCTGCAACTGAACTTCATAGGCTTGTAACATGTAACGTTTGTAAGTACAGTTTTAATATAGTCTGCGTTGATGTTAATGCTTCTATGGCTCGCTCCATAAATAATAAACAATCTGGCATAAAATGGAATTGTCCCACCTGCCGTACTATTGGTGATGATATTGATAGTCTCAAACTAGCTATCATTAACATACAAAAAAATTTGGAAGACATGAAGAAATTATTGAAAGAAGAGCGTGCACCTCAACCTCTACCTTTATTGACTGAAAATATCATCCAGGAAATTACTGAGCGGCAGAAGCGTTCCTGCAATGTCATGATTTATGGATCACCAGAAAATAATACCATAAATAAAGATCAGTCACATGAAAATGACTCTCTCCTAATTAAGACTATTTTTGCTGATATTGGTGTTAATTGTACTATTATTAAATTCTCTCGCATTGGCCGTTATGACAATACAAAAACACTTTCACCTCCTATAAAAGTTCAGCTATCCACTTCTGATGATGTATTTCAAATCACAAAAAAATCTAAAACATTAAAAACTCTTGATAAATGGAAACATATATCTATCTCTCGTGATCGTACCAAAATGCAGATTGAATATTTCAAATCTGTAAAGCTTGAATTGGATTCCCGTATTGCTAATGGCGAGAGTAATTTAACCATTAAATATATCAATAATATACCTAAAATTGTATCTTCTTTAAACTAAATTCGCCCAACAAATCTCCAGTTTCAATCCATATTTTCCATCAAAACACTAGGGGCTTAAATTCTAAATGTCATTTGTTTTATGTAAATTGTTGTTCTTCGTCATATGATGTAATTGTTGTGACTGAATCTTGGTTATGTGACTCTGTTCGTAATTCTGAAATATTTCCAAGTAACTATAATGTTATTCGTGATGATAGATTATTTACTCTTACCAGTCATACTAAGGGTGGTGGTGTTTTAATCGCTCTAAAAGATTCTATTAGTTACAAAATAATAGACATTTCAAATATAAAAAATTCAGTACCTCTGATAGACATCGCTGCTTGCAAGTGTTTTTACAATAACTATTCATTTATTTTATGTGCTGTGTATATACCGCCAGATGTAAATACAGTAGACCTTGAAACGTTCACAGACATGCTAGAGATTCTATTCATCAATGAGAATATTATTTTTCTTGGAGATTTTAATATTCCTAATTTTTGCAATTTACTTACTACTTGCACCAAATCTTCCCGTATTAGAAATCTCTGTGATCTTATAAATTTGCAGCAATTTAACTCTATTCCTAATACTTCAAATAATATATTAGATTTAGTGTTCTCTAATTTTTTAAATTTAAATATAAACAAATCACACTCTCCTTTAGTACCTGAAGATGATTATCACCCGGCTATATCTATCAAATGTGAACTTCCTTCTTGTAAACATGTCAATTTTCCATCAGCTCATAACTACAGATATAACTTTCGTAGAGTTAACTTTATAGATCTATACGAATCTATATACAATATCGATTGGTCTACTTTAAACAATATTGATAATGTAGATGACTGTCTCAATGCATTTTATACGTTGTTATATGAATCTATAAATAAATTTGTTCCTAAATATAAATATAGATCATCTTCGCACCCCTCGTGGTTCACAGCTGATATTAAATATAACATAAGAACAAAAGAGTTTTACAGGAAAAGATGGCTTCAAACTAAGCAGCAATTCTTTCTTAATGAATTTAAAAGACTAAGACTTATAATTAAAAATTATATTAAGACTGCCTACAACAATTATGTTCGAAATGCCGCAAATTCTATCAAGTCCAACCCTTGTGAATTTTGGAAATTTGTGCAACTAAAGAAAGGTCACTCTCGCATTCCTGGTACTCTTTTTGATGATAATATTATTTACAATAATCCTTAGGATATAGTCAATGCGTTTGCTCAAAGCTTTTCTAATTTCTTCAATAACAGTTCTTCTTTTGACGTTAATTCTAATGTGATTCATAATAATAATAATTCTTTTAACATTGAAATTATTTCTGAAGATGAACTTTTATCAATTATGGCAAAACTTCCAAATAAAACATCTTGTGGCGATGATAAGATTCCTGCATTTCTTATAAGAGATTGTAGATTTACTCTTGCTAGTCCTTTGTCTAGAATTATAAATTTAGCAATAAAAACCAACACATTCCCAAAACAATGGAAGATTACACTCATTACACCAGTTTACAAAAAGGGCGACAAGTCTGAAATATCAAATTATCGACCTATTTCAATTTTAAATAACTTCGCAAAAATATTTGAGAAAGTAATTTATAATTCCTTACTTTTAAATACAAAATCCTTAATATCATTTGACCAACATGGCTTCATGCGTGGACGTTCCACAGTAACTAATTTGGCTTGCTTTTCCCAATATGTTAGTGAAGTTATTGATAAAAAAGGTCAAGTCGATGTTATTTACAGTGACTTTTCCAGAGCTTTTGACACTATTGATCACGGCTTACTACTTTCAAAAATTAGTTCATTTGGTTCTTCTTCTACATTTATATCTCTTTTAGCTTCTTATCTCTCTCATAGATCTTGTTATGTCTTTTATAATGGTTTTTCTTCCGTTTCATTTATCGCTACCTCCGGAGTACCTCAAGGGTCTAATTTAGGGCCTTTATTATTCATTTTGTTTATAAATGAATTGCTAGATTCTTTCACCTGTCCCACTTTGGCTTATGCTGATGATATCAAATTATTTTGTAAAATTTCCTCAATTACTGATGCAAATATTCTACAAGAAAATATTGACATCCTTGTTTCCTGGTGCAACGATAATAAACTCATCCTTAATGCAGATAAATGTAACATGGTATCATATAGTCGGAAAAATAATCCTGTCATACACACATATGTTATTTGTGGTTCCATTCTTTGTCGTAGGAACTCTATTAAAGATCTAGGTGTTACATTCTCCAATAATTTTAGATTTAATGAACATATAGTAAATACTTGCTCTTCGGCCAACAAAACTATGGGTTTTATTTTCAGAACCTGTAAAATGTTTGAGGATATTTCTGCTATTAAAGCTTTGTATTTCTCATTCGTGGTTAGTAAATTAGAGTATGCGAGTTTAATATGGTACCCTTTTTATGCCACTCAAATTTCTCACCTTGATCGCATCCATAAAAGATTTATGAAATATATTTCATACAAAATTGACCATATATATCCCGATCGTGACACAGATTTCAATTCCTTACTTGAGCGTCATTCGTTACCATCTTTGAGTTACAGGCGAGAAGTTTCCAGCGCAAGATTCCTGTGGTCACTTCTTCATAACAGCATAGAATCACCCTTTTTGCTAGCACGCATCCCAATCCACGTACCCAGGATAGCATCGAGGCATAGTACCAGTTTTCATTTACCTACCGCTCGTACTGATGTTCTCCAGCGCTCGCCTATACATGTGATGTGTCGTAATGCAGACTCTTTATATGAAGATATTTTTGTTTAAATCTTGTCCTATGTTTTATCGTTAAATTTATATGTATTAATTTTTGTATATTTGATTGTATTGTGATTGTATAACTATCTTAATCTTTACCCTGCAATTGGAGATTCTGTTGGGTAATAAAGTTATTATTATTATTATTATTATTATTATTATTATTATTATTATATTTTAAATAGTTATTATAATTAAATAAGAAATATAAAATATTTTTTAACTTTTTTCTTATCAGTTATCATTGGCTGGTAGTACTTTACTTTGACGTCATAAGCATTATAATCCTTTTTTATTGTTTTATAAATAACCACATGTACATTGAGTTACAGATATATCGTTAAATTATAATCGAATTCTAGTGAAATTAGAAAAAAAAAAACTTAAAATTTTAGGTTTTTAACTTGATATTTATATTTTCTTTTCTAAATTTGGGTTATATGTATAAAAAAGAAAACATGTATTTTACAGATATAGTTAAAAGTTAATTACAAACAAAACACTTAAGTATATATATGTTATCTGCTAAACAAATATGATAAAAGCAACATTATAAATACTGCTATTAAAAAAATGTCCAGCACATTATTGCAATAAAACTTTGATTAAACAAATTATTTCTGCTCCCTTGGTTTGAGTCCCAGCCAAAACCCCTTTTCTGCAGTCATGTTAAAGTTGCTTTTGCTTAACTTTAATGGTATTTGAGTCTTCTCGTCCACCACGATATCAAATTTAGATAACAAGTATACAAACAATACTTTTGTTTCCAAAAGTGCAAATCTTGATCCTAAAATAAAAAAAAAAATCATTAGAAAATAATAGCTATAATAATAAACATTTGTAAATAAATTTGTCTAAGTTAGTAACAGATACAGAAAAAATTCTTATCAAATTATTTGAATACAGAATTATAATAACAATGGAATATTATCATTTATTCTATTATCAAAATCTCATAGAGGCTAAAACATTAGTTAAGAAAAATAGCATAAAATCATATTTAGATAACAAGAATGTAAGTAATAATTTAGTTTTTAATATATCAAACCTTAATCATAATCAGCAATATACAGGTGTTCATTTTAAGTGGTACTTATTGCTATCTCGAAAAATATAAGAGCTACGAGATCGGTTAAATTAGCAAACTATTTCTATTTTAAAAGACTACTTTAATGAGCAAAACGAGAATTTTTTAGACCAGTGGTTCTCGAAATACAGAGTGCAACTTTCTTATTTTAAATGGCAACCTATTTTTATTTGCTTATTCCATACAGTATTCAACGATATCCGTATGAAATATCCTAATATTTTAAAATATTTGAGAAAAATATAAAATTAAATATGTATAATTTTTATATAAATATGTCTACACAAAGAGTGCTATGGAAGAAAGCAAATAAATCAAATGCAGAAATAATTGAAGGAACTGTAATAATTTTCTTTAAGTTGTGAATATTATTATTTAATAAAGATATAATACATATGAAGACACAAATAATTTATAAATATTGTTCAAAGTCTTCTTAACAAAATATTTATCGAATAAGCAAATAAAAAAAATCTGTTCTGGCCAGCACAAGACCTCTCGCTATTTCCATATAAGGCTATATAAGTATGCACATATTGTATTTAACATTTCTCGTACACATACAAAAATTCTACCTACATCTATTATTAATATATTTTGTAATTCATTCTGTAAATAAGTTTCCTCCTACCCTTCTAAATATTCAAGATTCTTCAAATTCATTGACTAAATTGGAGGTATTTCTGATTCGTATCTGTAATATATATATATAATATATAAACACATAATTAATAATAAAATAAGAAATATTAAGTGTATTTCCCAGAAAAAGCGTTCAGTAATGTAAATAGATTTTGGCACCGACATTTTTCTATCAATTACAAATATTTTAATGTTTCAACTGGTTTCCATGGAGTTATTTGGGCTGTGAGATTCATTACAACGGATTATTTTATATATTTATAATTCTCTATCTCTAAATCTATAAAAGGTATAATAAAAATGTTAAATGTATCGGATACAGAATTATATATTTTTAATATTCGTAATAACATAAATTTCCAAAAAATACTATTTAGAACATTTTTTAAGAAACTACTACTTCCGATTGTCTAATTGTTACCAAAACCTTTACAGCTTTTCCCATGAATGTCAGATTAAGGAATTCGTAGTTAAATTGGTCTTTTGTCTTAGAAACCGTCCCTCTAACATCCACACCCACAAACTCATACACACATCGTTGTAAAAATGTTAAAATTGGATTCTAGTGACCTTGAAACGTGCTTATTCACTAAAATCTGGATATACGATTTTTAGCATGGATCCAATACTTCTCTTAGCGAGAGGTAATAATAGGTTGCCATTTAAAATAACTTCCACCCCGTATTTTGAGAAGTACTGATCTAAATTTTTTTGTTTCACTCAATAAAATAGTCTTATAAAATAGGAATTGTTTGCTAATTTAACCAACCTCGTAGCTCTTATAAATCTCGAGATAGAAATAAAAATTAATTTTAAATGAATTGTGTCATCACATTAATACATGATAAAATATTCAAGAAAAAATAAATAATGTGTCACTGGGTATATATTACTGGAATGCGCCATGATGCTATAAATATATACCTAGGCATTTAACATGGGAAACAGTTTTTTGTAATTATTAAGTGTGTAACAGAAAATAAAGCCATGCTTTACCTCCTGCACAAAGAATATTGTAGGATATTTATTTGAAACATTTTACTCGATAACTGATAGTTAGAAGTTATTAGAAAAAGAAAAAAATAACCAAAATCAGTTTTTGCTATTATCCAGTGACCTACACATTTTTCTGAAAAAACTAAAGCATAACTGAAATGACAACTTGTGTCCCATTACATCGAAGTCTATAGTTTCCGAGATACCCATAGTGGCCTTGATATAAAAAAGCAGCTGTATACATATGCCGGATGATTTTTTTTTTAAGGTGTACAGGAGATTAACATGAAAAATCAGATTTTGGCATCCTGTTGACTCTCGTTTTACACACTATAATATAACAATATAACGTCTAAAGAAAATATGAAAATAGTTCTAAATATGTATATTAACTAAGGGAACACAATGCATAAAACATCTGCACTTTACTGATCTTTATGCAATTCCCACACTAGCATAAACATGCCCGGGTTCGAACTGTGTGTCCCGCCTTTCGCTACAATATAGAAAAATTAACAGGTTATAGGTTATAATGAAATTTGACAGATAAAATGTCGAATATTTGATTATCTTTTTATTAAAATTAAATTGAATTGACTGCATTTAATAATTTATTTAAGGGACAAAATATTACATAATGTACAAGAGTAGGTATTTAGTGTCATTTGACGTAGAATTTTTTTTTTAGCTTTCTATTTACATTGTTGTCATTCAAAACGGCGAACAACAGTCTGAAAAAAGTGATTTCCCAAGTTCATCTCTCATGTGCACCTTGAAAAATTTTCAAAAATTCGCTATTTTCCATAAATTGTAGTAAAAAAGTACATAAAAAATATGTAATCGTGATTTTACATAAATAACGGATAATTTTCGTCAGGAAGTAAGTAAAATAATACAAATAATGTATTTTTTGTCTGTATTTTACTGATTTTTTAGTAACTTTTTTTACTAAGAAATGTATGTAAATACAATGTTACATAAATAATACTGAAAAAATCCAAGAAAATATATGTAAAAATACTATATTTTTTTCTAAAAATATTGAGGTTTCAATAATATGTAATAATACATATTTAAATTACCAAATAGGTAGGTATACATTTTGTAGTTGCAAAAATCTAAATAGTTGCAATACGTGCATTCATTATTTTAATTAATAAATTATTCGTAAAATAATTACACAGATTAGGTACTTTATTGCATAAAATATTTCAAAATATTACGTATTAATTATGGAATTACCCAAAAAAGATCAAATTTTACACATGTTTATTAATTTAGTATCTGTAAATGTCCTTACTAAACATGTGATTTTATTATATCTAATGTGGAAAATATTTACATAAATTTGATGTAACAAAATTACACATTTTCAGTAAAATTACATTCTGTGTAGTTACTTGATGCTGAACAAAAAAATATATTATATTTAGTTTGTAAATAAATAATGTGTTACCATAGGTCATTATGATATTAGGTACTATAATGCATCCATTATAATACTCAAATTGAGGTTTATATTGTTGTCATTATAACACAGCAGCTGCTTAAATTGTTCTTACTACATATTAGTCAACTTACCTATACAATTTCTAGGTCCACCTCCAAAAGGAATGAACGTCATATTCTTTATATTATCTTTATTTTCGTCACTGAATCTTTCTGGATCAAAACGTTCGGGATTTGGGAAATATTCTGGATTATGATGTATGGCATACACAGGAATAAAAAGTATGTCATCTTTTTCTAAAGTTAGCGGTATCTCGTCGGGTAAGACTGGTTCAATTGTATATCTTCTAGTACATACACGAGTCGTTACTGACGATGGAGGCCATTTTCGTAAAGTTTCTAGAAGTTATAAAAATGTAACAATAATTATTATTCCGCATCTATAATAGCTATTACATGTACTTATAATTTATAATAGAGTATTTCACATAAATCAATTTTTGTAATATTTTTTTTAAATTTTAATAATTATTTATTATATATGAACTTGTTTCATGTATTATTAATCTAGTATATTCAAATTTACATAAAAATATGTTTTTTGTTTGGACTGTGAGCTCTGCAGTAAAATATTTTATATTTTACAATGAGGTATTTAAGACTATGTGCTTATGCATCTTATATGATTTACTAATTGTGCAATATGTATGTATGTATGTCATTTTTATTACTCTACTTGACATAAGTACATTGAAATATGAAACTTTTTATCAATTATCGTAAAAATTATAAAACAATTGATTTTATTACAATATCCTTGGGTTAAAAACTGGTGGGTCGGTAACGGCCCACTGAGCAGTTGCCCATATAACCAATTACAGACAAGTAACAATACGTTTTTACACGATTTGAAAATAACACGGTTTCTAAAATCGTCAATTTTGTTTCATATTTTATCAAATCTTCGTATTTATAAAATAAAATAAAAAAATTAATATCTTATGACTTTATATATTTTTTCGATTTTTTTATACATGGAGTTTTCAGGAAACTTCCGTGTAAAAACAGGTTTGAATGTATTACACATCCAGTCCTTTACTAAATAGGGGATACCGCAGATCACATTGTATTAGTTGATCAACCACGCAGACAATGTGCTTTTTATGAAAAATAAAACGGTTAAAGCCTGTGGCAACTGTAATGTACCGCTTCATGATAAATGTTTTGCATATTTCCGTAACAAATAATAATTATATGTATATTGTAATACCATTGTAATACAATTTATTAAATAGAACATTATCACTTAGTTTTTTTCTTACTTTCTCATGATATAATTACTCAGAACCACTGTGTCATTTTCTACCCAGCCATTATTTAAATAAAACAACGATTTTTATTTTTTCACTATTTTTTATGGAACCCTTATATGTAAATAATTAAAGTAATAACATAAAATTAATAAAACAACAACACAAAAATTGTAGTCACTAATAGGTTAAATTAAAATTAAAGTTTGCATCGTTTTGAAACGGTTTGTGTAATGGCGCCTTAGAAACATGTTAGAGGAAAATCCTATGATGAAATGACGCTAGATGGCGAAGTAGTAGTACAGCAATATTTTGTATGAATAGTACCTATGGTAGTACTAGTTTTGAAATTTTACAGTTATAATGACAATCTAATATAATTTCCAGACACAAAAAAGACTAGAAATGTGAGCAAAAGATAAGTTTAGTGTTCATATTATGTGTCTTCATTTACTAGTCGGTTGTCCGCTATTGGTGTTACCCGTAATATTGTGGCCTCATACGTCATTTGTTCGTCATTCCTTTCAAAAAAGAATTTCAGCGAAATGGGCCATTGTAAAAATAAAAATACGTTTTAATAAAGAATAATGAAAGAATCAAATAAATAGGTAACATAAAATCACGGCATACTACTCATTTCTGGGTATGCCAATCTTTTGTATAAGCAGATATCGGGCGTTTATCATGGTCATGGGTATTCACTGCTAGTGCGAAAAGTGCAGCACCACAGCCACTTTTGGCCTTTTAAAATTCGAAAAATTGTGGCGTCGGTCGGGATGGAAGTCAGATCCTCAGATTTGCGACCAGGAGGCAGATTCTAAATGAAATTTGTAATTAAAATTTGATCTTGGAATTATACACGTAGCCATCTAGTGAGTTTTTATGGAACATCGATATGACGTCATGACATTACAAGATGTTTTCACAAAAGCACCTTGTTTTTCCGATTTTTCCTGTGTTTGACGTTATACATAAAATAACCCAAAATTTGAAAGGTGTTGAAAATATTTGTTTTACGGGAGATTTAGTAAGTATGAAACATAATAAATACAATTTTGTTTGATAAATAGCATGAAGAATATTATTTTATCAGAAATATTGATTGACATTTCTTTTATAATATATATATATATATATATATATATATATATATATATATATATATATATATAAATCTCTGTCATTTAATCACTGATTTTTTTCGTCCCTCAAACTCATGTAGTTGGGTAGTTAAAACCTCCCACAGACTTGCTGATGTTTTGCGGCGGCCTTGCACTCCTAGCAGTTAGCCCTTTCCAAAAGATGTGTGCTCCTCCATAAAATCCATCAAGGTAGCCTTTTGTACTTCGGTTACCTTTTACCTTAACTTCGCTCATTTTATTTGGTAAAAGTAAAACCAAACAAAATTAATTAAGGAAAACTAACAAAAATAACGAAGAAAATCTAACAAAACAACTAAACTAATGAAGCAAATCTAACAAAAGTAACAAAGCAAAACTAACAAAACAAAACTAACGAAGAATCACTAACAAAATGAAACAAACTATTTAGCAAAATCAAATTCACGTATTTAACTGAACTGCCGTTCAAAGAATGGATAACTACCTTTTAAATTCAAATACATAACACCTATCCCTTCCATTTCAACCCATGTACCAACATAGACTATAATAGTCAACTACCAATCCAAGAACAAAAATTTCCTATTAATCACTAACTGTTGGAATCTTTAGAATCGCACGCTTCACTCTTGGAATGACGTCATCAAAAAACAAGACCTGGGTCTTGTTTTCATTTAGAATCAGCCTCCAGATACTCAGGCATACGACTACGAGACCCCATAAAAATTATAAATTTGTGAAAAACTCTATTACAAAATAAAGGTGTTTTTCGCACTAGTCGTAAAAATTATCGAACGAACAAAGTATATCATTTAAAAATATATATATATATATATATATATATATATATATATATAAATGAGAAAACTTACCACTGACTACCATGTCTAGATACTTCATCTTGGTAACAGCCTCATAAGTAACTTTGGCATCTGGACAGCTCCGTAAAGTTTCATCGATTTCTGTTTGAAGCCGTTGCTGAATATCTGGATTTACGGCTAATTCGTTCGCCATGTGAGACAGCAACGTGGAAGATGAATCAAATCCAGCGAAAAAAAATGCCAAAGCTTGGGCCACTAAATCGTCGTCACTCAGAACTACAATATATTAAAGTGAAAGTAATGTATGTTTAATTGAAATTTTACATATAAAATCACACAAAATTAAAAGTTTATTTTTATTTTTATAAAATTTAAATTTTAGTGTATTGTAAAAAATAATGTTTATCTGTTTAGATAGGCATAATTATAGCGTATTTTCTAAAAAAATATTATATTTTGTTACACCTTAAGAACAAATGTTCAACAATTGGGTTAATTGCATATTTTAGCTATACTAGAAGTATTATTAGTGTTTATACAAGGTGTTAGAAAAGGGTAACAAATATTGAGGGCATATAGTACTGAATAGAAAAAGTTTAATCAAGATGGATCCGATCGTCCGATCTTTAATAGTTTTAATATTTGACACATTTCATATTATTGGTTTTAATGACTTTTATCGTTAGAAACCGGCGACCAGGTAGAGCTATCTGTTGCATTCTTAAGGTGGTGAAACATGATATAATTTATTTCGATTTAATTCGAATTCTCATTACAACAATCAGGGAATGAGTGCATTTAGTATTGCTCCTTATTACACAAATAGCAATGTGTCTCAAAAAATTTCGGAAAAAAAAATATGATACGTCGATATGATGGTACTTTAATGAGATTTAATTGAACCTGCTTATAATGATTGCCTTAACTTTTTGGGAGTTTATGGTTTAATTAAGGTGTAGGACAGTGGGTAGCAGACCCAAAATGAAGTACAAATAAGGCGAAGGATTTTTTTTGAAACTTGTCAAAGGCTCATGAGGCAAGAATTAAACTTCATCACATAGAAGATAACTGGCCACTAGGCTCTATATAAAATATGAATATTAAAACTTTGCTACATTATGTTGTGTAGTAATAATCAGGTTGAATATACTTTCATTAAACCATATTACCCTCAATTCAATTTTTTTCCAAAAATATTTGTGACATGTTAATCACCTATATTTTTATTTCTTTCTTCTTTGCCGATATCTGATTCCTGAACTGTAGCGAATCCGGTATCATTCTTCTCAACTTCCTCGTACCTCAAGTTACCTTTTCTCGCTTGAATTAATAAATTAATCATATCAGGCCTAACAACTCCATTTTCTTCTCGGGTTTTCATTGTTGAAAGAACCAGATTTCTAAAGAAATTCTGTACTTCCATCTCGTGTAACCTCACTCCGAAAAATTCCATAATAGACTGATTAATTGTATAGCCAAACATTTTAAATCCATTAATTCCATCGAAATCAGTGGCTCGTTTTCCCATTAAAAAGAAATCGTTTTCTCTTTCAATTAAAGAATTGGTTTGGAGACCAAAAGCACAAGATGCAATGACATCGGTTGCGTATCGTGAAAAAATGTCTTTCATTTCTACGGTGTTGTGCTTTCCAGGTTCAGCATTTTTGAGGAAGTGTTCGGTGAATTGTATGGCACTTTCAGACATTAAATGGAACATAGCTTTCATTTTGCTGCTAGTAAATGCAGGGGACATAGATGCACGGATGTGTCTCCATTTCTGACCTGTAATACAAATTTTCATAACAACGCTTACCTCGACCGAAGGTAACGGAGGTTCGTGAAATAGAAGAAATGTTCCTTGTATTCCAGGAGAGCGGTTCTATTTCGTATGGAGACCGTATCTGTCATTGAAGCTATATATAGTATACATAGTCAATTTCGTTACAGGTAAAGTTCCTTTTCTGTTTTACTAAGAAACGTTGTTCAGAATACTAAATTATGACCATATACAATATTTCAAAAAAATCTACCTCCTTTGATTAAACCGTCATAATAAATAACGGTTTAATAATTTGAACTTTGAATTTTATCAAAGTAGGCCGAACATTCAAAAAATTTGCATAACGCCATAGCTTTTCATTCTAAACAACTTTTCTTAGTAAAATTTTGGCGTATTGTGAACGAAAAAGATACTTTCCCCGAAACGAAAATAATTTTTGCTCAACTGTCAAGGCCTACTTGATTTTCAAAAATCGAAAGCAGATTATATATAAGTTGAATAGGTTGAGCCAACTAATGTTCAACAACAATTTGTGCTCAAACAAAAATTTGGATTTTACTACAAACTTCCGAAACATGTTTAGGATCGATGTCCTGTGAAAAAACCTATCCCCGCGGCATATTATTTCCTGCATGTTATATATAGATCAAAGTATTTCAATTTACCGCCAGTTTAGTGTCATCTGAAGAGAGTAGTTAGTTACTTTTGTTATAAGTTAAACACCTGACTTGAGTTGACACTTCCGGCTAACCAACGCGTATGAGCACATGTCTTGTATAAAACATGTAACGCCGTTTTTACAACAATATAAACTGTGTGCAAGTTATTATTGTCAACGATTTAACACATACTTTAGGGTTGTTTACAAAATTAATGTTGTCAATATATCGTAATGAAATGTTAAATGAATAATAATATATTGCTGTCAAATTTCGATTTGCATTTTTTTCGTTTAAGCCTTGTTTAAAATTTAAGCCTTGCTGGCGTTACTGGCCATTAAATTATAAATTTTAGTTCTTTTATTTTTATTATTTGTATTTTTGAAAATAATAAACTTATAAATATGTTTTCTTGCATTCATTTTAACTTAAACTTAGACATAAAACGAGTAAGTTACCCCGTACGGTCTATAACGCGTGTACCAATAGCTCATTCCAGCGAAGGTTAATCAGTATATAGGCATCACAGATTTTAGCATGTGCTAAGACGTTGTTATGGTTTTAGTAAAAACCGGTGTTAGAACCGCGTTTGTGGTACCAGCCTACATGTTTTACTAAAATAGGTCTATACATGCAAAACATAAAATCACATTACTTCAGCCAAACTTAAATGTGTATTTATGTAATTGGTATATAGAATTATTGTATCTTGCACTTGTTTGTTGCAGAAAATTCATCAGAAAATAACACTTTTCACTAGTCGACTACATTCCAATGTTGATACGTTTTGCAAAATTTAGTCTCGCCTTTTTACCTCTCGCTAAGAGAGGTTTTGGAATCATGCTAAAATTTGCAAATCCAGATTTTAGTGGATAAGCACGTTTTTAGGTCCCTATAATCCGATTATAACTTTTTTACGATGATGTGTATGTGTGTGTGAATGTGTATGTGTGTGTGAATGTGTGTGTATGTGTATGTGTGTGTGTATGTGTGTGTGTGTGTGAGTGTGTTGGAACCACGGTTTCTAAAATACCATAAGACTTAAACATATTTAACTGCAGTTTCTTCAATCTGACATTCCTGGGAAGAGCTGATCACATTTTGGTAACAATTGGCCAACCGGAAGTAATAGTTTCTTTAAAAAATCTTCTAAATATAATTATTAAAAATATCTTTCAGAACTCATATTAATAATTGGAATAATACTACCTTTTTAGTTTAAGTTCTGTATTTTTTTTTTTAAATAAAAAAGTAAGAAAAGAGAAGTGATCTGTATAAATCAACGTCTCTGAGTTATACAGATCACTTCTTTGACTGTTTTTGGGACGGTTTTTCCTCTGGCAAAAGGAGAGCTTTCCTGAGAAGATGCATGTTCGCCGTCCAAGTTATTGCCGGGCATGCATATACTGTCTAGAAAATTATATACATAAAAATCTGATGTGGCCAACACAAAACCTCCCGCTATTGAATTTTTATTAATTTAAATACATACTTACGTATTTACTAACGCTGCAAACTGTTCCATTGCAGAAAACTATTGCTTTATTTACTATTTTCTTTTTAAAATGTCACTATTATTAATTTGAAGCGATTCGTTTTTTGACAGTGACATTTACTGTCAGTTACATTCATTTGAAATATGAACTATGTAACAAAGGAATTGTGTTTATCTTAGGCTTCGCGACTAATAAAAAAAAATTATTTTTAAATTTATCTGTAAAATATATAGAAAAAGTATTAATGTATTCCAGTAGAAAATTCAATAATCTTTAATTTTCATAAGACATAAAATGCGAAAAAATGGCATTTAATGGTATTTTTTGAAGAAAAACCATTATGAGCTTCAGGTAAAGTGCCATTTCCGGTTATCCGATTTACACCAAAATCTTCTTTTCATATTAGAATGGGATGGAAATACAAGGTTTCAGAATTTTCTGAATGATAGTATCTGAGTTAGAGTGAAGACAAAATCCCTACACATACACACACATACACACATACAGACATCATCGTGAAAATGTTAAAATTGGATTCTAGGGACCTTAAAACGTGGTCATTTACTAAAATCTCGATATGTAATTTTTAGCACGATCCCTATACCTCCCTTACCAAGGGTAGCGGGAGGTAAAAAGGTAACATTTACGTACTTTTCATGTTACCTTGGTTACTTATTGTTTTTGTTTTTTCACATACATACATACATACATACATAAAATCACGCGTTTCCCACTTAGTGGGTTAGCAAAAACCCGAAAATAATAAGAAAAGGGATGAAAGCAAGAGCTCCACAGAATCACTTAACTCTTTAAAAACATTCTTCTTCCGCCTTGCCCAAAATCATCATAACATTCATTCAAGAACATATTATTGTGACCGATTTTCGGTAGCGAATAACCGCATCCGGACCACAATAATAGTTACGCAACAATCATCTTTCGCTACACATTCCTATCCATGCATACTTCTTTCACCACAGCCACATTCATAAACGTATTCATACATAATAACATATTAAAGTGACCGATTTTCGGTAGCGAATAACCGCATCCGGACCACAATAATAGTTACACAAAAATCATCTTTCGCTACACACTCCTGTACAAACATACTTCATTCTTCTCGTCCACATAAAAGTTCAGCTGTCTCTCCATTCTCACAAAACATTCTTATTAACCATTTGTTTTTCACATTTTTTGTTATTACAAATATTGAAGAACATAAAACTTTCCATCTAATACACTTAAATTTTTTAATATATCTTGTATAGATTTAGAGATAAAGGCACTGTAATATATAGTATAATTTAATGTAGTTCATCGCAGAGGCTAAGGTACTAAGGAAGCCAGTTGAAAAATTCAAATGTTTATAGCATAGTTTGTAAATGACAGATGTCAGTGTCAAAAATGACATTCTGAAAGCTTTTCTGGGAAGTACATTTAATCTTTCTTATTGTTTTATTAATTAAATATTTAAAATTCTAGGTAAAATGCATATATCCATCAGAAATATCGCCAATCTAGTTAATAAATTGGAAGAATCTCTGATATTTAGGAACATGCAATGAATAATTAGAAGTGTATGTGTGCAGAAGACGTGTTCAAAATAATAAAAACAATATTTGGGTAAAGTTCTGTATTTTTTTTTTTATTATAAAACGATGGTTTGATAGCGAAGTGCAATATAATACGTATATAACATAAAATGGAAATGGCGAGAGCTATTGTCCTGACCACAACAGATTTTTATTTCTTGTACTAACTAAAGATTTTTTTAGCAGTCCCATCCGGATGTACCATGAAAACTCAGATGAGGGGGGCAGCAAGTAACTCCAACGTTAAGGGCCAGTTGTACAATCAAGGGTTAAGGCAAGGATTAGTAATTAACAGCTGGTTAGTCAAAAAATGTGTTGTACGATAACGGGTTAAGCGTAACCATGGCTCTTAACCAGAATATTTTTAACTTTTGATGAAATGAGGGGTTAATGATTTAACAAAGTGTTAGCGCATGACATTTGACGTTTGTTTAACTATTTGTAATGGCTTTTCGGCGACGCTTGGTAGTTGAATCTGATTCTGAAGATGAATTATTAGAAAATATGTTTTTAAGAAGTAGGAACTGATGCGATCACAACACAAGATAAAGTAAATAAATTATTAGGTATATAAAGTGCATGACGTATTCTTGGTTATTGAATAAAAGAAATAAGCAGGAATGCAGTCAACGTATAAAATTTTATTTAGTCAAAAATTGACGTTTCGCTTCCTGTGGAAGCTCCTTCAGGGCGAAAGACTAATATTTTTAAATATTTTGTTACACTCGCTAAAATATTATTTTAAAATATTCAACAGGAAGCGAAACATCGGCTTTCGATTAAATAAAATTTTATACATTGACTGCATTCCTGCTTATTTCTTTTATCCAATAACCAAGAATACCTCATGCACTTGCTTATTTCTTTTATCCAATTACCAAGAATACCTCATGCACTTTATATCATAATTTATTTACCTTATCTTGTGTTGTGATCGCATCAGTTTTTTTTTCTCTATTATATCTTTGTACTAGCGACAAAATCCACTAATTTTAAACAATCATCTTGCGTAAAATTAGGTGTTCTATTACGCTTAGTTTTTGATATTTTGTAATTTTAATTTTTATAAAAACTGACGTACGAGTATATGTCAAAATTGCAATAAAATAAAATTTATGTTTTGTTTTATATAGTATAATTTGGAAAAACTGATTCAGTGTTACTTGATAGACTGCTAGGTAACCAGAAAAATAGAAATGGTACAACTAATTGTGTTTTTTAACCAGTGGTTAGGTTAACTGTATGTTACGTAACCGTAGATACTAACTGTGTATTGTACAACTGGCCCTAAGTAAAATTTATGTATTTAGGCTGAGGGGGTTAGAAACTAACTCCAATTTAATATTTGTTATTGATGTGTTTCTAAAACTTTAATATTTTAAAATAACTCAACTTCTAGTACTCTAAATAATTTTTATTGTGTAAAATAATTATTATAAAATGAAATTATTTATGACATTTGACACGTGTTCTAACAATAGAACGTTGTTCTTTAGTCGTATACCTGGGGTAAGATTTACAAGATTTCTAGTATTTCCTGTAACGATCCATCGCGCAGCTTCAGATATTTTCTTTTATAGGAACCATTATAATTAATCAATATCTGACAAATATACTTCAAAGTATTCACAAAACGTCAGGGATAAAAGCAAAAAAATCAAATTCCAAAATATTCGTCTGTAATATAATCAAAAATATAAGCTGGGGTCATCTTGTGTACTTTTATCGATCATTAGCAAGCCGGATATCTAACGAGAAACTTTTACTTTTCGAGAAAAGTTTATTACGGATTCGCGTACCTAACTGAAAGTGAGTGTATCTGACCATTTCGTTAGATAATAAAGTAAATTAATATTAAACTGAGAGTCTAATGATAAATAAATAAACAAAATATATAACTTTGAATAACAGCATGGTTCGATACTTTTCAAAACGGTCAGTTTCGTTTGTGCTATAAAATACAATGAAATTAAATTTTAAAACATGTAAACTGTACTAATTATAAAGTAATTAACATTCTTAACTTTGGCTCAAAACTTTTGCACGCTACTGTACATAATCTTTAAGGAACTTTCTGAGTGGAATGTATGTAAAATGTATACAAAATATACAGACTAACTGAAGGTAACGTGTTGGTCATATCCCAAATCAGATTTTTTATAAATAATGGTAGAATTATCAACTTACCTTTAACCAAGAATAAGCTGTGTGCAAACAGCGGATCTAATTTTTCTGATGCAAAAACCAAATGATCGGTAAACGCATCAAAATCTTTTATCATAATTTGTTTAATCAAATCAATATCCAGAAGCATTAGTGTCGGCATCCATAGTTGATAAAATCCATAATATCTAAAAGTGTATTTATATTTACATTGTTAAATTATATAGAGTGTAACTCGAAAAGATCAGATGTTTCACAATATAAAATAACTTATCGTGCGCTTGGATTCTCATATTATTTTAAAGAAACAGTGGCTCCCAGTGAAAATGATACATTTCTATGATATGTAAATATCGTCAAATTAGTCTAATAATTTCAGGCAAAACTTATGTTTCATCTATTACACCAATTTTATTAGTCTTCCTAGCAATAATTTGTGAAAAGAATATTTATAATTTAGTCAGTATTTATAGTTGAAAAAAAAAATGAATAAATAAAATAAATAATATATTTCTTACACTGAAAAAGATACATCTAAAAAAATATAAAGAATTACACGTTTATTATTCAAATACCTAATGAAACAAAATTTGTTAATTTAGTAGTCTTTTATATAATGCTTCTATATCTGTACGATAAAAATTCAATTATTTAATTTTTTTGATCAGGAAAGAAAATGAATCATTTCCATTATAATCACATTATGGAAATAAGGCGCACAGAAAGTTCTATTTAACCGACATCGTATATATCTTTTATAGCATCGAGATTCTACTGTTGGCAGTTCTAAATGGGACATATTGTAGGTATATTAATAATCATAATTTTTGTATACCTGTAATTTTTATATTTTTGCGCTTGCTCCTGAAAGCTTTCAGCCATACTTTGTCTTCGCAAGATGGTATTTAACATATTTCCAAGTACAGGAACTGGTGTATCATGTGGCACATTTTTTTCTTTCCAATATTGCTGTCTTTTCAAGACTTTGACATAAAAAAATACCGCTAACACGATTAGCAATATCCACCACAACATAATGTTAACTTTATTTCACTTCTCTGAATAAAATTTGAAAGTCAAACTTGCGGAATGTGCATCCGGCGCTTACTATGTATAGCATACAACTAAACAAAACTGACCTTGGCTTCGAGATTTTTATTCATTACACATGTGCTGTTACGTAATAGCGATATGTAATTATGCCATACAAAATATATTATCTGTATGGAAATATGCAGGGCCGGCTTGGTATTTTACCTGATCAAGTTTTGTTTATTAATGTAAAAACTAGGAAAAGCTGTCTTCTTTATTTAAAAAAAGTATTGTTGTCACATGATATAATTATTTTTTGTCTGTTAAAAAAAGTACGCTTTTTTAATTAAAATGGATTGATAAAGTATGTCTTTTTTAACACAATAAAAGTGTGAAAAAATGTGCATTTTTTTAACGCCACGGAGTGAAATAGTGACGTTATGGCACTATTTGTCACACTTTTATTGCAGATGTAATAGTCATTTACATACCAAATGCGGGAACGTCTGGTTCCCGGATGAGTGTTTGGCGGCGCGAGCTTGCGAGCGCTGCTATAGAACGATTCCGGGAACCAAGTTCACGCAAGAGGTTTGTGCAATATTTTTCGTATGAATTTATAAAACTAATAATTAGTTATTTTTGTACAAATAATAGCATTTATTAAAATAAATTATGCACATACACTGATTTGAAGGCAACTTCAGAATGATGTGCCAAATTTAAATTTCAATTGTTTCAAATACATTGACATTGCACAGCTGATGGCTGGGACCTTATACTAAAGTTTACCCCAATTTCAATTGTAGTATTATAACAAATTAAAATTTAATAAACTTGTTTAATTTCTTATCTACTTATGTTACAATTTATGTTATGTTTGTTGGTTATATTTTCCACTGCGGCATTGCTGTCATCACAGGTACAAGTTATGACCAACATTGTGAACCAAATGCATTACATTTATTATATTAAAATTAAATTTCATTTAATATTCCACCATTTTCTCTTATTTTTATTAAGCCGAAGAGTGTTTGAGAAACTATACTTTTTATTATATAGTTTTTTAAGAAATGCTTTAGAAATAACAGAGTGTTTTTTCCAAAATTTCTCGGTTGCTAATCTAGTGGAGACCTGGGAAATTGACGTTTCGGACGTTGTTTAGGCGACGCGAAACAATACATTTCAATGCATGAATACGAAAAAAAAAAAAAAATGTATATCAACTCGAGTAAAAAGTGTCTTATTTCACTTATAGGATTTGACGACGGTCAAACATTCCTACTCGTGAAATAAGACTTTACTTTTTACACTTGTTGCATAAATAACTATTTTCTACGATAGTGCGATTTAACAAGATTTTTGACAAAAAAATTGACAACTGAAAGTGGATTGTTGAAACACCTTTGCAGGAAAAATTTATAAGCTCTCTTTTCATACGCGAATGAAAACATTGGAAAAAGTACATTTTTCATAATTTGAAGACTTTTTATAAAAATATCGGTAATTCTTATTCAAATATGAAGTTTATTTGTGTATATTTGAATTTCGCAAATTCAATTCAATTTGTCATCATTACCCATGTCTACATGTGTTGTAGATACTGGCACACAAAGAAATGGGTAATATGCCGTGATTATTTATTTAAAAAATATGTTTATTTTTAAATTAAATTTTACTTTCTATTAAATTAGTTCGAAATGATGAAAATAATTCAAAACTAATGATATGTGCGGTAAACGTCAAATAATTTTTCATCAAATAAAGAATTAATCCCATGGTAAACTAATAATATTGACAATTTAATAACCATGTTAATTTCCGATAAAACTGCAAATATTAGGCATCACAGTAAAGCTAATTTAAATTACGTTCAGAAACTACAAAAATATAGAGGAGATGTGCCTAATATGACATACTAGGATAAAATGACAAACTGTTAAGACAGCACGTTCATGTGTAACGTGCAAGTCAAAATATTTTAAGAATCTAGTGTATTAAATATTCATCAGGTCAGTACAAATTTATTTTTAGTAACACTATAAACTTATATTTTAGTTTTGTCTATATTATGCATGATTGCTTATTTATTGGGTAGTACAAAAATATAGAATATCTACTTTAATGTAATTCTTGGGATATGGTTTGCTCAATATTTGGAATTTGAATACTGCGGGGTAAAATGACATACTATATACTTGGATAAAATGACATACTATTAGGTCTATTCTCTAAAAACCTGCTTAATTTTAACAGCCTCTAAAATTATGTTCAACTAGCGGCCCGTCAAAATTTTTACCACATTTTGGTATTCTGCATCATACTATTTTAGCAGTCGGTTAGTTTTAACAATTTTAACGGTTCCGCTAAAATATGTTGTGAAGTTATATACATATAGGCTCAAAACGTGTGTTTTTGATGAATTCTCAGCGGTACTTTATACACATAACCTAAGATTGTATAAAATTTTGACATTTGTTGACAAACGTCTCGTTCAAAACGAATGACAAAGAAGCAAAAAGAAGTTTTAATCAATTATTTAGAGGAAAATAGAGAATTAGTAAATAATACGAAACTAAACACAATTACGAAAGTGTAGCAAAAAAATGGAAATATTTAACAAATCTTATACCCAATATAAGGAAGAGTTACATGCAAAAGAAATAGAGAAGAGAGCAGTTGAAACAAGGAAAGCTGCGAAGAAATCAAAGAGAAAAATATATTCGACACTACAGAAACAAAAAATGAAGAACCATTTCAAGCTGAAGAAGTACAGTGCCTCAATTACCTACAGTGGAGATGTTCGATGTAAGCCGCCATGTTTTTGCTAAATTAACATAGACGGTATATGAAATTTACATACTACATTTACTTGTTTAATATTTTAAATGTTTAAATATAATAAATTTAAACATTAAAAGATTAAACAAGTAAATGTAATATCTAAATTTCATACCGCCTATGTTAATTTAGCAAAAACATGGCGTCTTACATCGTAGGTCGCCACTGTAAATAATTGAGGCACTGTATGAAGAAGACGGTGATGACATACCCTGTCTGTCCTGTAACGAACTATATTCAAGGTCAAAATCAGGAGAACAGTGGATTCAATGTGCTTCTTGTTACAAATGGGCTCATTTTGCTATGCGGATGTGCCAAAATCTAGAAAACAATTTGGTATTTGTGACATTTGCAAGTCATAAAATTTATCGAAGTATTTCTAAAATAGATCTCATTTTTAAAATTAAAATTTTTGTTCGGTTCTGTAATTCTGTTATTTTTATATTAGCTTTAGTTATTCTTGTACGTATGGTTTAATAACAAGTTATTTTTTATGGCAAATAAAACTATATATAATTTGAAAAAGTGGTATGTCATTTTAGGCACATCTCCCCTACAGGTTGTCCAAAAAGATGTTACCATTTATATGGTACTACATAATTTTAAATTTTCTTTTATTGCAGACTAGATATGGCCACCTGACATAATTTGGAAGAAAGAAGAAAGGTAGCAGCTTGAATGGAAGTGTTTATTGGCTCACCCTCAATAGTAGGAAAAAATTCAGCAATGGTTTCATAAGGATCCTCCAAGCCGTTTAACTATCCGTCGCCTGCATAAGAAATTTATGCGCACTTTTTTCTTACTATTGAGGGAGACCCAAACAGTTCCATCCAAGCTGCAACCTTCCTTCTCTCTTCCAAATTAAGTCGGGTGGCTATATCTATTCTGCAACGAAAGAAAATTTAAAATTATGTAGTACCATATAAGCGGTAACATTTTTTGGACAACCCCGTACTTATCATTGCATTTAAAAATCAGCAATAACATTACTTCCTGCAAACCTAGAAATAGAATTTAGGATCTCGTCAATAATCCTGTAAATCAGTGTACAATACAAACATTTTATTACAAATTGATAAATAAGTATATGAAATAGTAATTAAAAAATCTGTTATGGCCAGCACAAGACCTTCCGTCAATTTGATGTATTTTGGACAAATTCCATACCAAAAGTTCCATTGAAAAGACTCTATATATCCAGTAAAATTGTAATAGGAACATATACTATTTTTTACAAATTCCATACCGAAAGTTCCTTGGAAATCCAAAAATTTATAACATGAACATACATTATGTAAATTACACTTGACACTGACATTTGTCAATTAGAATTTTTTGAATATATCAGTTGTTTCCATGTTTATAGCAAAGCTGACTGATTTTTGAAAGTTAATATCTTTATAATTCTTTAACTCTATATCTATTGAATATGAAGGAAAATATATAATCAAACTACATAGAGAATTCTTTCATATTAAGAACTTCAAATAAGGGTAGTTCCAGTTGAATAATTATAACCAAAATCTAATCAGCTCTTCATATGGATCAATCGAAATTTTGACAGCAAGATGTTATAATTCATTTGACATCTAATTTCAATGCAATGTTGTTAAATTAAACAGAGTTTAATATTTGAATTACGTTGGTGCAACTGGCCGTTAGTTATTTATTCATACATATGTATATTCATGTAACTATAACATATTTAAAAATTTAATAATAAATGTGATAATATAAACTCAGTTTTAGAATATTAACCGAATCAAGCAAGTTTATTTATTCCTTGGTTTTAATCCAACCCAAAAACCATTCTCAGCAACCATGGCGAACGTAGATCGGCTTAGTCGCAATGGAATTTGAGTTTTCTTGTCTACCACTACATCAAATTTAGCTAAAAGGTAAACAAACACAGTTTTTGCTTCCAGCAGTGCAAACCGAGAACCTGAAAAAAAATAATTACTTTGTATTTATTGAAATGTCCCAATATTATCTATAAAAAATCCTACATCCTTTATACAAGGTGTATCAGAGCTCGTGTAACAAAAAAGAATAGTGTATTCTTGAGCTCATTTTGAACAATAGTATATTATACGCCAAGGTTGAGAAGATAATCATTATTGACCCAGCGTCTATTGTAACCCGAGGGCGAAGACCGAGGGATATAAGGCGCCTGGTCAATAATGATCTTCTCAACCGTGGTTTATATACTATTTTTTTCACTACTAGCACATAAATTCTCTTTGAATTTTTTTTTATTGATAATAACAATAATTTTGACATGAATAATAACGTTACATATTTGTTAATATTCACAAAAACAAAGTAGGCTACATTTGTTTTTATCTTACGTTTTGCTCATTTCTCTGGTTTAATAACCTCACTTATGGGCCTTGATTTGTATTTGATTAAATATTTAATAAAAACACTTTGTGCTGTTACAGTCAGCAGCCTTATTAGTTTATTATTATTAATAAATAAATCTATTGAAATGTATTTACCTACAAATACAAAAAAATAGTGATTTGTTCAATCCTACATCTACAAATATTTCACATTTTCACCAAAACAGCACAGTGGCCAGGCGAGATGGCAGCGTAGGTCAATTTAAAATTATATTGGCAAATTTAAATTATGTACTTAACACCTTTCTTAAGTTTAATGAGTTAAATAATATTTGGATTTGGAGGCTTGATTTTGATTGAAAAGTCAGTTTGCATTATAGACCAAGGTTAATAATAAATTATTATTGACCTAGGTTACCATGGTTACAAGCAAGCGGTAGTGAAAAACAATTTCTCATGTCAAATAAAGGTAAATAATAGTGGGTTCCTAGGCTAGTAGTGAAAAAAATATATTATATGAAGGTATGTCCGGAAACTTTTCGTTATAAAGTTACAGGCCTTTAAAAGTGCATCTCATCCAGCACATTTTTATTAATAACTCTGATACTAGCTGCACTAAAATTTTGAAACATGGTATGAGATTGATTGGATGCTGGTCACCAACAATAACCTTCAACTTTACGAAATTGTTAAATGGCGGAATTATAATTGATAATTGATGAAAACTATTTCACTGCAAATGTCATTGTTTTATAACGTTGGAATAGAAAAAAATGTTGTGTGCAACTTCATTATGATTTAAAAATATGAAAGTTCTATTTTCGGACTAATCTTGTAAAAATCTCGGAAGAGTACATACGTACGTTACTAGGGCTAAAGTAATAAGTCAATAAAATTCACATATTTTTTTGTTTCACTTGTATTTTTGCTTGTAATGTTGCCGTAAATGACCCATCCACCCCTTCCGAAATGTCTTTTACTGGATTCGAAGGCTTTTAGGACGAATCAATAATTAAAATAGTACTTTTGCAAACTTATGCAAAATAAACTATTTGTGTGTGAAACAAAAAATAGACAAATTATGCAGGGTGTATCAGACCACTCGTCTCAGGCTTTTTTTTAGAACTACTACGTCCTAGAATTTCAGGGAAAAATTATAATAACACAATCCTATCTGAAAAATTTAACAGCAGTATTCTCGATTTCCGGAATTTACCGGAAGTAGGCGTAATTACACTCAGGTTCAGAATTTAAAATAGAAACCTAGGTCATGTGTGGGATCACTGGATGCGTATTTTAAAAACATACAACGTTTGTTAGAAACATTTTTAATATTAGGTATTATTTACGAAATAAATATTTAAAATTGTTTAACAAAATACAGATAAAACTAATCCACAAAATTACAGACCAATTGCGCTAGCAAACATCCTATGCAAGACAATGGAAAAGTTCGAACTGCCTCCCACCTTGCTCGGTACATTTTTGCAGCCGAAGTCGAATTTTGACTGCGCTTAACACTTCATTTTCATTCACCGAGCGAAAACTTCCCGGATTCTATCTTTTATGTTAACCCCGATTTAACACCATCAGCATGTCGAATCCTTCGCGGTTTGAAAACACCATGTTACCACATTCAAAAGCTATATACAAGTATGACACAATGACTAAAAGTAGCAAATGTCAAATTAAACATTTGGAAAACAGGAATAAGCTGGCTATGTAACCATTAAGATGCGGAAAGTTCTTGGAACATTTAAATATTTTTTAGTATTTATTTCGTAAATAATACCTAAAATGTTACCAACAAAAATTGTTTGTTTTTGGAATACGCATCCAACGATACCACACATGACCTAGGTTCCCCATTTGAAATTCTGAACCTGAGTATAGTTATGCCTATTTCCGGTAAATACCGGAAATCGGAAATACTGCCATTAAATTCTTCAAATAGAATTATGTTATGCTAGATTTTTTCCTAAACCTCTAGGACATCGTAGTTCTTAAAAATAGCCTGGGACGGGTGGTCTGAAATACCCAGTATATTATGGACAAGCAGAATAAAATCTAAGCTACTGTCCATTTCAGAATTATAGTCAGAGTTGAGTTTGAAGCTCAATAATTTGCTTTAGAAAAATTCAAAAATTATGAAACACGTTAAATTATGGACTATACATTTCAACGTAATTACACTAAGTTTCATGTCTTTAAATTCATTAATATAAAAATAATGACAATATTTATAAAAAATGTCCTTCATTTTTAGCGCGATTGAAGAAATGCTTCATTAATGTCTTAATATTCAAATGTACGAATGAAACAAATTTAAATTTTAATATGTTGTAACCGTAGACATTGTGAATAATTTTAACGTTAATTTATTTTCGATTTATTTATATATTCTTTGTAATAATTAAAAAAATAAAAGGGTTAGATTTCAGCTTCTGTTAATAATTAAAAATTGATACCTGTCATGCTGATTTAGAATGTAGTTTTTATATCAAATATTATTAAATTTTTCTTTGAAATTCATTAGTTTAATTTTAATCATTTTTACTGTTCTCGTACGTGAACGCATATTGCGCTTTTATAATAAAACAATTATTAAAATTAAATTAATCAATTTCAAATAAAAAATTATATATATTTTATATACGAACTACATTCTGAATCAGCATGTTAAATATCAATTTTAATTATTAATATAAGCTGAGATCTAACACTTTTATTTTTCAATTGTTATAAACAAAATACAAATAAACCGAAAATAAATTAACGTTCAAATTATTCACAAAGCCTATGGTTACAACATATTAAAATTTAAATTTGTTTCATTCGTACATTTGAATGTTAAGGCGGGTTTACATTGGTGTAGTAACTAAGCTTAGTTACTTGTACTAGTAGTTAAGCTGGCTAGCCTTCTGTCTCGGACACAAGACAGTGGATGTTTACATTTAAAAAGTATTAATGTCCACTTGTACTAATAAGACTATCACATCGAGAGGATGTATATAATTTTTCGCCACACTAGAAAGAAATACTTGTGATAATTACACAAATTGTGATTGAAGAACTTATTAGAGATTGAGAAAGAAAAATATTATTCAAAAAGAGTGTGGGTCAGGAAATTCCGATAAAGTTCCACAAACTTAATTTAAAAAAAAAAATCTCTTAATCAAAAACTCCGGCAACTATACACACTTCAACTCTGTGCAAAACAGAAATTTACTGGCACTAGCTTACAAATGCACTAGCAAGCAAATGTTTACATTGGTATAGTAGACATACAAACCGGTAGGCTAGTGTCAAATACGCTGTTGGGGGAAGAACTGTGCTTTGCAAGTGGTAAGTAGATAGCCTGGGAGGCTATCCATTTACCTGTCCTGATTACTTCTGCAAGTACTGGTACAAGTACTGTCCTATAGGGGTTTACACTAGGTTAGTAACTGTCTTGCAAGTTACTGGTACAAGTAACTAACCCAATTACTACACCAGTGTAAACCCGGCTTTAGCAATCAATGAATTTGGACATTTATTCTAACGCACTAAAATGGGGATATTTTTTTTATAAATATTGTCATTATGTTTATATTAATTAATTTAAAAATATGAAACTTAGTGTAATTACGTAGAAATGTATAATCCATAATTTTTGAATTTTTCTAAGGCAAATTATTGAGCTTCAAACTCAACTGACTATAATTCTGTAATGGATAGTAGATTTAAGTAATACGAGTTCTTTATTAATTCTTTAGCTATTGCTTTGTTTGATAATAATAATTACCTATGCAATTTCGGGGTCCTAAGCCAAAGGGAATATAAGCAAAAGGGTTAATATTATTTTTATTCTCATCGCTGAATCTCTCTGGATCAAAGAGCTCTGGGTTAGGAAAATAGTCCGGGTCTCTGTGCATCGGATAGATCGGAATCCATATTAGGTCTCCTTTATTAAGGGTCACTGGCCCTTGACTTCCGTCCTCTGTTTTTATAGTGAATGGTTTCGTGCATACACGGTCCGTTATTTGAGAAGGCGGCCATTTCCTTAAGGTCTCTGAAAAAGAAAATAGTGACATTTGCTGTATTCTTTTTAACTGAGGACTCAGTTCTGCTTGAGCAAAATTGAGTGGGGATCATTTTTGTGCGCAACTGAGCAATTAATTATAGACAGTTATAAACATAGATAATATACGTATTTTCATATGAAATCTCTAAAAAATGTTAATAGAAATTATACAAAAGAAACAGTATGATTTAAACGTGCGAAATTGGAGCGCAACTAAAACACATTTAAGTACCTATTTTAAATTTTTAGTCAAGCATATGAAATTATTGTTGGCACATGACACCGTTAAAAAAATTGCTCAATTTATATATGTACCTATTATCAGCTATAATATCCCGAGGACATTGATAATTACGAAATAATTTTATGACAGTTACCGAAAGCGCGTTGCTTGGTAACAGCCCGACGCCGAAGGCGGAGGTGGTGTTAACTAAAAGCAACGAGCTTGAGGAAGTGTGATAAAATTATAAGTATTTATCAATGATCGAGGGGTATTCGGTGAGAAATTTTTTTGCAGTTTTAACATTAAATTTGCCTAAAATTTGTATTTGACAGAATTTTGTGTCTAACATAGCCCAGTATATGTCAGTAGTTATGAACGTGAATGTAGCTATGAATATGTTCAGTGTGAAGTGTACAGTGAGAATGAGACATCTTTGAGTGAGACCAAAGAGAAGAAGATAAGACATACAAAAGTCCATAAACATTCTCCACATTTAGTTTTCTATTTAATACAGTATTTTCTGATGTGTTTTCTTCTATAATTTTGTTGATTAAATCATCATTTTCATTGACAGCGTGAAAATGACATTTTTAAATTAAAACAATTAATCTTTAATTATATGTCAAAAAGTGTTTGTTACTTAGCAACTTAGTGACATAAGTGATAATTGTCTTAGGATAATTATCAGTGTAAGTTTGTTTTGATTGGTTACTTTCGCACACGTGGTCAGCAATAAAGGGATTCAATTGGATAATTTTTTAACCAAACAATTTTCGAGGAAATATAGTCAGTTGTGGTTGAAACTTAACGCAAGTTTTGGCACAAAATATTTAACCATATATTTTTGGAACAAATAATTTTATTTAACTTTTCATTTTCTACAATTAACTACTTAGTTGCTAAATAAATTAACTTAAATTAAATGAAGTAATTGTACTGTACTTATTTGTAAGTCAAGTAAATGAAAAAAAGATTATTTTTGTTCATAGATTGAAAAAAAAAATGTTTACGACAAATATTGTAGTAGATAGTTTAAGGATGTTATGAATGTTTTACTTTCGAAAATCGATGGAATGGTTATTTTAAAGCTGAACCCTATTTTCCGCCTAAATCTTTTGCAAGAAACTTTCTATATGAAATATGTACAAAATATACATAGAATTGATGGAAAGTATTGTGCTGATCACAACAGATTTTTTAAATTTGGCGAAAAATGAATGAAAATGTAAATATAAAAAATGTTTTTAATAATTGTTTATTCTTCACGAGTAAGAAGAAGAATGGTTGTGAAGAAATTATTATTTCTCGTATCCAAACTATATATGCATAATACAGTTAGTTATTAAAAATATAGAATACAAAACAAAGCTTCAAATAAAAATTGTAGAGCATAAAATTCTGCATCTGTAAAATTAATGTTGCATGCTTTGTAACGACAGAAATTAGGTAAGTAAATATCGAAAATCACGCAGTAATCTATTAATTTAAAGACATAATTGTTCAGTTTAATTCCATGGCTATCGAAATTATTGGGGTGATTCTCCACATAATAATACATCATTCCTGCCGTTATAAAGTATATAAAAGAATTTACGCTAATATGATTTTACATGTTATAAAGTCCTATGATTGAGAGTACCAGTAACCAGCCTGTATATTACTTACCGCACACTACCATATCCATGTATTTCATCTTAGTGATGGCTTTATAGGTGATTTTCCCATTGCAGGCCTGCATGGCGGCGTCTATTTCCGCCTGTAACCGTTGTTGGATGTCGGGGTTCAAAGCCAACTCGTTCGCCATATGACACAGCAATGTTGATGTTGTATCGAAACCAGCAAAGAAGAATATTAAGGCTTGGGCTGTTAAGTCATCTTCTGTTAATTCTAAATAAAAATAAAATTAAAAATATTTTGTAAGTAGTGGAAATTCATACAATCATTTTTTAAAATCAATGCTAGTCACCCTTATCACGATTTAGAAAAATAATAATTTTCAATAGTTTTTAATATAAGAAATATTTTTTATTTTATTTATTTATTATTTATTGTTACTCGTTTTTAATGTATCTCTTACATATAAGCGGTGATATTATGGGGGTGAGACAATTTTTCATATACATTTTTATATATTTTAATTTTCCTTGCGAAGATGATGAAGATGAAATGATGAAAGTACACACAAAACCATGCCTTATCCGGGATTCAAACCCGGGACCCTCGGTGCGTGAAGCGATAGTGCTACTGCTACTCCACCTGGGTCGGCAATATACGAAATATAGAAAATGTAGTATTTATAATATAAAGCAATTATTTAAGAAACTATTGCGATGAAGTTTATATATATATATATATATATATATATATATATATATATATATATATATATATATATATTTAAGATATCTTGATTAATATTAGCGATAGAGCAAAACCGTATTATCTCAAAAACTTCTATCGTCTTTCATTTTAGAATTACAGGCTATAGGCTTGTTTTTTCACACATTTTGAAAATAACTTACAACAGAATAAATGTTTACTTAATATTTGTACAGTTTTTTTATTTGCAATATCATAGTGTAATTCAATTGTTTTAAATTCTTTATTTAACCAAGTGTAATTTAATTTTTGGAAATTCTTTATTTAACCAAAGTATTAGATTTTCACGAAACCTACATTCTTTGGTTTTAAACATTAATCAAACATGAACTAATAATTTATTGAGATGAAAAATTGATTTTAGCACCACACTTTTTGAATGATGTCAAAGCCAAGTATGAAGTAGACACAAAAATAGTTTAACTAAGGGCTGATATGCAGTGATAATTTTTCATTTTATCGCTTCAAGCTTTTCCCAATTGCAAAATGATCTGATATATAAATGAGTGAGAAAATTGTGGTATTGTTTGTATAAACAGTATATTGACACAATTAGCTGCGCATAACAAGAAAATACGAATTTAGATCATGGGTTTGTTAACATTTCACAAAAAATACCATGACACTAACAAGTGATATGAAGTATATTTAACATCATTGTGATGTTATATGAAATGATATATACCTGAAAAACTAAAAAATACTTTTTCTACGATAGTGTATAAAATAGATAGTTGCCAGTTTTAAGTTTGTACAACGATTGTTTAGTAACAATGTTGTATTTAAACACGGTATATTTGCAAACCAAGGATGAATATTTTGTTATTATAACAAAATTATCATTTAGTATTGTGATCCTAATTCATAAATAATAATATTCTTTTATATTTATTAGGTTATTTGATTTTATCGTAAGTAAAATATTGGACGATACACATACGCAAAGCATCTTTAGACACTCACGGGTCTTAAAACATTCGCTGCTATTGTGTTTTAATTCTGACCGATTCGTGACTAAAGATTAGCTTTACGTATTTGTATCGTAAATAGGTAACTATTATCTAATGGTTTTCCAATATATATTCCATTTAAAGAGATGTAAGTTTGCCATAACTTGAATACTATTAAAAGGAAAAAATACATCTTAAATTATTATTTTTATCTGCAAAAAATATTTGAAACCTTTTCTAAAATTTTCATTCAGAAAAAGGTTATAATAGCCAATAAAATCGAACTTAATATATTGTTCGTAAGTGGAAAACAAAGAAAAATTTCTAAAATGGTTTTTCACTATTAAATTGACTCAAAAAGTTAGCCTATCAGGTACATTAATTTATTATTATTAATATTTCTATAGCGTGCATAATAAAAAAGTTTTTCTTATAAGGATATCGAATAAGGCCCACAACCTTGTACTTTTTCGGCAGATTAAATAATCTAAAGTTTTCTATTTGTAAGTCTGCAACGTAGGTACATAAGCGAAGTTTTTTCGACTCATATGCCACTCACAACCATTAGTTTTCTTTGACAACAAAGGTTATTTATACTCGTATCGTATTACCTACGTGCTTTAATTGATTCTCTTTTCCGATATCAGATTCCTCAACGGTAGCAAACCCAGTATCCTCTTCTTTCTTCCCGGTTTCTTCAAATCTCAGTTTCCCTTTTCTTGCTTCCATTAGCAAATTAATCATATCTGGTCTGACAATACCTTTCTCTTCTCTCATGTTAATAGTTCCCATTACTAGATTTCGGAAGAAGGTACTGACTCTAGTATTGAATAATCGAAGTTTGAAAAGCCTCATTAGGAAAGGGCTGACGTTATATCCAAAAAATATGAGGCCCTTAATACCGGTGAAATCAGTAGCTTCTTTACCGGCCATGTAAAATTGGTTCTCACGCTCTGCAAGAGAGTCGCACTGCAGTCCGAAAGCACAGGTGGCGATTACGTCATTGGCGAAGCGTGTGAATGCATCTTTCATCTCCACAGTAATGTGCTGACCAGGTTTGGCCGATTTCAAGAAGTAGTCAGTGAACTGGTTGGCGCTTTCCGCGATTAAAACGAACATGGACTTCATTTTGCTGCTGGTAAAGGCAGGGGATAGGGTCGAACGCATGTGTCTCCATTTTTGACCTGCATAATTAAATAAATATGAACGAATGAGATGTACCTACTCGTTATTTTCTCTGAATGAATGAAAGATAATTTTGTACTTCTAATATGAATTTCTCATTTAATTTATCAACATTTATAATATTCGAAAACAATATTTTTTCTTGAGCGCAAAATTTGCAAACAATTCTTTTTTCCTAGGGTTATCGCTCAAATGCAGCTGTAGACACGTGTTTCGTGCTTACTAGTTCTGTTACACTGTCAGTTTTTTTTTTTTTTTATTATTACTACCTCTAGTTAATGTCCACCTATTACCTATTAACTAGTTATGCTGTACTGACGAGCTCTAATAAGAGCGAAACACGTGTCTACAGCTGCATTTGAGCGATAACCCTAAGAAAAAAGAATTATTTATTGATAATATTGTCAGGATGTCCGCCTATAAATAACCAGCAAATATTTTGCTTTTTAATATAATACAGTATAATTAATATATAACATAAATCATAGTATATTAACTTTTTTATTGCTTCCTGTTTATTTGTAAAATTTAAAATGTATTGTTTTCTCATGTAATATTGCTATGTGACGGATTGTTTGGATACTCGGCATATTTGTTCAAATTTAAGTAAAAAATAAATTAAAATTCTTTCCAATAATATAAAAACAATCATTACAATGGCGAATCATTACAATATTACATTTTTATTAAGGCTTGCATGTTATCGATATTATCTATTTATTTTTTGAAGTTACAAAGAAGAGGTATATGTAAATGGAGAGTGATATCCATATTTATTAATATTCTTCCAGCCCTAGTTTTGACTACCCTGTGTGTAAAATTTTACGTGATACGTAATATTTCCCATGTTAACTGCCTATCATCTGTCATGGATTCTAGTATTCGTCCTGTACATGTATGTATATTATCTTTATGAAAAAGTTGTCTAAATACCTTTTAAAGAAAATATGTTTTTCCCAAATAATGGATCTAGTTCTTCATCAACAAAAGTTTGGTGATCTAGGAACGAATCAAATTCTTTTATTCCAACTTGTTTAATGATCTCTGGATCTTGAACAATTAAAATTGGTTTTAGAAAATTGAAGACTCCAAAATATCTACAAATTATATTTTAATATATGTATAAATCTAAAAAGTTCATAAATTATTTACTTATAAGATTTATTTCTGACATAAATTTCTTCCACTCCTTCTGCCATTGAAACCCGTTTGAAAAACATGCGTAGCATACTTCCGAAAAATATAATTGGTTCATCGTAATGCACATTTTTGTCTTTAAAAAACGAATAAGGCTTCAATAGTTTAACATAAAGGAATATGACACTGACAACGAATAATGCCCACAACAACATTTTAAATTTTCTAATTAAGTAAGGTTTGTAACTATGTAAGTCTTCACTCTAAAGACACGTAACAAACTAAATAAATTTATTTCTATTGGACCTAAATAATAAAGTAGTGTGGCCTTCAAACAATATTTGTGATTATGGCTTATGTAATCTTCATTTGATCATAAGTAGAATGATAAGATGCATCACTTATCTACTTTATTTTATTTATTTAATTTATAAAGATAAACAAAATATTATGTGACATGCATATTTCCCCTTTTTTGCAATGCACCAACTATTTTATTTTTAGATAATGGAAAAATGTGAAAAATCACATACCTATCGAGATTTTAGTAAATAGCCAAATTTTAAAATTCCTGCCATGAGATATTAATATTTTAACGTTGATGTCCATAGAACTGTATGCATGTTTTATGACAATGACCCTGTTCGAGCTTTGTAATAACCTACCCCTTGATGCTGCTGCTGGTCGCAGTGACGGGCACCATTCTGCAATTATCTGTGAGGGGTGAGAATGCCAGGTAGCTAGTAGTTGGAGATCTAGGATATTGTTTTTAAGCAGTTTCTTAACAAACTGCATTTTTTTCACGCCAAAAAATTAATAATTCAAGTTTTATTCTTGTTTAAAATAAAAGAATGTAGACTTGCTATACATCGTAGAAAAGCTTACAAAATATGTAAAAAGATGAGACTTTTTTCAATATATGTTCCCATTTAAACTATGATGTTTGTATTATATCTCGACAATTATTAAGTTTTGAAAACATCTAATTACAGCACGTTACTCTACGTAAAAAACTGTATAAGATGAATTTAAAAGAGGGCATCGGAAACTAGAAAAACGTTGGATGAAGTGTATCGAACTAGAAGAAGATTTCGTCGAAAAATGAAAACGAATTTTCTCAAAAAAGTTTGTTTTTTCTTCTAGGCCAACTGTTTTTTAAACGCCCCTCCTATTTAGTAATGCTGCAAACTATATTAATTTCCTTTGCATATAACTATTGCTTTATCTTCTATTTTCTTTTTAAAATGTCACCATTATCAATTTTTAAATGGTAGATTATCTATCATTTACATACATTTGAAATATGAACTGTCTAACCAAAATGTAATGGTTTCTTTCCATATTAGAATAGGGTCGAAATACAAGGTTTCCGAATTTTCTGAATGATAGTATTTGAGTTAGAGCGTTGAAAAATCCTTACATACATACAGACAACACCGTGAAAATGTTAAAAACGGATTCTAGGGACCTTAAAACGTGGTCATTTTTCATAATGTCGACATGCGATTTTTAGCATGATCTATACGTCCCTTACCAAGGGGAGCGGGAGGTAAAAATGCGATTTATAATGGAAGAAATTTAATACATTTTTATTAAATTAACTATATAATTTCTTGGCATCATTTTTTCAAATATATAGTCATGATGACTACTGAATTTAATTTGGCTATTAAAGTCATTAAATTCAATATAATACTACAGATAAAAAATAAAAACTGAATGGATCGATATCGACTCCCAGGCTTCAAATGGGTTAATACTTTTTCTATTTAATGGATGAATTTATAAAATAAACTATTTTAGAAATCCCGGAGTTTATGTTTTAAAGGTAATCACAATTTTTTAGTTACACAATTCAGATTTCAAATGTATGTAACTGACAGTGACAGATAATTATCACTGCCAAAAAAAGTTATTTCAAATTAATAATGGAAACGTTTTAAAACAAAAACAGTAAGTAAAACAATAGTTATATGCTCGGTTTCACCATTGACGAATAAATATTTTATTCATCAGTTAAGCTATATCTCGAATAAAATAGCATATTTTTGTTTCACCGACGTCAGTTAGCAACTATTTGACGAATAAATCGTTGGTTAAACTATCTAGAGATTTTTGCCCAGATATAGTTATTTTCGTAACAAGTTATGAAATATATCAAATATCATGCGAGTGTAAATTGACGCACGACGCGTAGCGGAGTGCAAGTCAATACACACGAGCTAAGATATTTGAATTTCATACAAGTTATGAACAATATTTTTTAGACGAGCATAAATAAATTTTACTTTTTTTTCAAAACTGAAATTTAGGTTCAAACGTAAGGACAGTTGACAAATGAATAATGTATACATATAGCCAGAAAATAATGACATAGTAACCTAGCAACCGTGTCAACTATTACGATATGAAATATATCGTAACACTAATGTCATAAGTTCAACTTTCAGTGTTAGGATACTACGTTGATATGTCATACTTATCACAATGGTCGTCTAAAAAATATTTATTAAACGAATAGTTTGACATTGACGTTTAAAATATTTTTGTATTTCATTATTTAAATATGGGTAACAGGTAAGTAAATGAAGTAATTGATATATTTTAGTGCTATCTTTATTTTTTTATATATCCTATATTAATAGAATATTAACATCGTCATATTCGTCGTCAATATCCTCCGACGAGGAAATTGTCATTTCACGACTTCAGCGACGAAGGACAATCCGAATTGGAAATGATCTATTTAATGAATTTGATGATGTAGATTTTAAAATGCGTTTTCGGTTATCGAAAGAATGTGTCCAGCGAGTAATTTAATTCGTCATGATTTAGAGCTGTTAAATGCAAGAAATATACCAGTCACTGCAATGAACCAGCTTTTGATTACTATACGCTACTATGCCACGGGATCATTTCAGAATTGCACTGGTGATCATTTTAATGTATCTAAATCAACAGTATGTCGCATTATTGCGAAAGAGACTAGGTCCATAGCTACTGCAATGTTACATAATATAGCTATAGGAATGAATGAGGATGAGCCAGATAATGACCCAGAAATTGAAATATCTGTACTAGTGGATCCAGGATTATTATTAGACGCTATGGGAATAGGAAATTATAATCAAGCAGTAAGAACAGTATTAATAAACACGGTATTCGTAAGGTAAATATTATGTTTTTAATCTGACTTAAATTAAACTTTCTTGCAATACAAACCAAAAAATATAACACAAATTAAATTACATTTATAAACATCTAAAAATTATTGATGTGATAGAAATTCACGTTCTTTAAGTTTTAAATCTAATAATTCCTTTTGTTTAATTATTTCTAACATTTCCATTATCTTATTATGCCTCTCCTTTTTCATCTCAAATAATTCCTTGGCATAAAGATTTTCTTGTTTTTCTTTCACTATCCTATTTTTATGTATTTTATTAAAAAATATATATTTTAATATATATTTTAATATTTTTTAGGCGTTGAAACAGTTTTGGAAGGTATTGAAGAATGTGTGCTAGCGGAACTGACCTCACAATCTACAAAGTCTGCTGGAGAAGGCTCAATAGTTATGCTTCCTGGGTATAATCCAAAATTTCTACTGGTTGTATTGTATCTAAAAGTTATACTGATTATAATATTACTGCAAAAAAGCAATTTATTACCGTCGATTGTGATTATAGTTTGAATTGTATTTCAGACATATGGGTTAGAGTGTGGATTTAACTGTGGCTCTAGCATTGCAAGTATTTTTGCAGTCCGTGTTCGTAATTCTTGGGACAAATGAACCACTTCCCGTCTTATATCTTTCAACCTTCATTATACAAAAAAGTAATGATATTAATTTTTTCAATAAGTAATATACCTACTATAATAAAAGAGATTAAATACCTTATCATCAGCCTTATCTTTTGTCGCTAACTTTTTTAGCGATTCATACAATTATTTCAGATTTCAGTTGTATGCCTGTTCTTTCACCGGTTTTCGCTGAAGAGTTATATTTTTCAGCAACTAATTGAATTATGTTTTGAAAGAGGTGGAGAGTTAATGGAGTAAAATAAAAAAAAGTATTTTGATTTTCGCTGTTTTTTATCTGTAGTTAGAATTAATAATCAATATTTCAAAGCTAACTAAAGTAATGTTACATTCAATGTAATAACTATTGTTAGGAGGACAAAATATGGAAAAACTTTATAATAAAAGAACCTTGCATTAATTAAAAGTTTTAATAACTGAAACATGCGTTTTAATTCAAGCAAAAATTTTTCATCCCTTGACGTTTTTTTGTAACATCAAAAACAAGATTTTTTTTGTTTTGTAAACTCAATCCGGGGATATTCTTATCTATTTATTAACCTTAACAGTACAAAGAGGTATAAGTGGCATGCCAACAAGAAGTATATATTAGAAGTACACAATATGAAAAAACAAAAACATAATACAAATTTAATAAAAAACACAATGATGTAAGTTAAATAATTGTACAGTTAAAAAATTCGTCTAATGAATAAATAGCTATTTGTGTATTAAGAGCGCAAAATGTGACATTGTCGATTGAGAGGTTGTTACCGACATTCTCTCGAAATAGATAATGTCCATTTGCGCTCGAAACACACACAACATTTTTTCTACAGTCACCACAATGAGGTCCTCCACCATAACAAAAAATAATAAAATGTACACTTTATACTTACAGTACTGCTCAATAAATAACGATTGGCTAATATAAAAGATACGGTTTAAACTCAAAATGCTTTTAAATAACTATATCGCTACATTAGCCTTCTATTCCGTAAAATAAACCAAAATTAGAGCGCGGAAGCAAGGATTTGTGATGATTTGGTGAGTTTTCGTAGCAAAATGTCTGGTTAGTTGTCACTGAAAAAATTAACAAATATTTCAAGGAATTTGTGATTATACAGACATGTATGTGCATTAACTGACGTCTCGCAATTATTTAAGTAACGAAATAACTAATAACTTTATTGTAATCAAAATAAATAGTTAACTCGAGATCAGATGTCACAGTACGACTCGAAACTGTCGTCGCCACTATATACATATATCTACCGCCATCTGTGTACAATCATTCTTATTATTAAACATAACTGTTCACACAATTTATTTTATATTTAATTTTATTTTATCGTTATTTTCCATTTTTCTTGAGTTTTATTCAATCTAATCTAAGCATTTTATACTTTCGTTTTTGTAAATGAATGCCCTATTTTATTTTCACAGCAGCGTGGGATTTTGTTTGGTTATGTTGAATACCGACAGAGCATATGTCAAATTGACTTGTGAACGTGGTAAATGTATAACTACAGTGCCATTAGTTCCTAACTAAACGTTGTCATTAAGAATGTAGACAAGTGACATTTCTCAACATTGTATATTTAGAAATTTGAACAGCGAGCGTTTTTTCTACTTTGTCGCGCATGAGCGGCAAAGTGACATTTTGCGTTGACAAAAGAGAGCGCAAATGGCTACTTTCTATAGTGATTGGAGAAAAAAATATTTTCCATAAGGAACTGCTGCTATAAATTTTTTTACTATTATCAATTGCTTTTAAACGTGATGATAAATGATTATATATTTTGATGGGCATGTATGACACATTATTATGAAAATTTTGAGTAAATTTAAGGATGGAGACATTGTTTTTTTGTCGTGTGTCACAGAGCTCAGTGAATTCGGTGAACAGTGAAGGGTTTCGTTTAACGAACATTACACATGATAGGATGTAGATGCAAGGGAGAGGTAGAATCTGAAAGCTTTGGAAGAAACTTCTGCAAGAAGTGTTAGATTTAACGACAGCCATTGTTCTAATTATTGATTTTTGAGTTTTAAAAACGGAGGCTGCGTGTGTTGAGTTTCCCCAACATATTATACATTAACATAAAATGGAATACACTTGATCATAATAAAATAGTTTTAAGATATCCTGACTAACGTAGGTTTTTAGGTTTCTAATGACGAAACAGGCGATGGATAGTCATTTACATAATATCTGCGTATGTCCAATCTAAGAGAGGTTGAAGGAAACGTGCACACCTAGTATTGTAGATGTAATCACAGAAACATTTAAGATGCACACCTAGTATTGTAGATGTAATCACAGAAACATTTGAGATGCACGCATCAATGTAGAAGGCAGGCCCTCGTAAATGAAATTACTTACTTACTCGCATTGAGCACAACATTAGCTCTGCACCAGTTATCCGTAGCGTCGATACTGTCCTGTAATTTAGCATTCAAAAGAGGGATTGAAGGAGCTGAAAGAGTTACTGACTTATTATCAGCAAAAAGACAGACATCTGTATTGTTTGATGAAGATGGTAAATCATTAATGAATAGTATGAAAAGAAGTGAGCCTAAAGTACTACCTTGTGGTACACCGCGTAACATAGATTCGGCCAGTGAAGTATGTCTTTGGCTGTCTAAATTAATTGTTACTACCTGTAATCTATCAGTTAAATAGGATTGTATCCAGGATAGAGCAATTTCTCTAATAACATGTATGTAAAGTTTATCAAAAAATAATTTATAGTTTATTGTGTCAAACGCTTTTGTTAGAACAAAATAAATGGTGGAAACAAGTCCTTTGTTGTCAAGATGTTCGAGTACACTACATAAGCTAAAAAATAATGCATGGTCAGTTTATTTTTAAAAAATATATGTATATCTATAACTACTATCTTGCAAAAATAAATATGAAAATAAGTAAAGGTGAAACAAAAACAATGGTCATCAGTGAAAGATAAAGGAAAAAGGAAGCTAGGCCAAATGAGAAATACCGAGAGGAACTAAAAAGGCACTAGAACAAATAATAGAGGAAGGTCAATTAAGATGGATTGGCAATATTCAAAAGATGGAAGAAAACAGATATACGAAAAAGGCGTATGAAGCTAGGGTGGGTAAAAGAAGGCGTAAACCTAGGAAAACGAGATTAGAAAAGCCGCAGAGAGCAGATATCTCTTGGGACGAAGTAAGAAACAGGATAGAAAGAATTATAGAAACGATCTCCAACCGAAATCAGCAACTATACATAAGACTCAAATTCAATTAAAGCCCGACACCAGAAATGCTATAAGGGCTCAACGATTAAGTAACATCAGGAAAACAATACTGTTGACCACAAGGACAAAATAAATAACAATGGAAATTAGTCCCCACTTCCAGGTATACTTAGGTATATAATTGCTTATTTCAGGTCTCAAATTTTTCAATCCAACCTCGCAAGTATATAATTATTACTTAAATATGGGATTAAAAAAGCCGATTGGGTACACACAGCAACGGGTAATAAAGAGTGAGAATGTATATATTTGTATTTATTAACGACTTCCTCAAATTTAGTTACATTAAACTTATAAGTATTATTTACAAAAAAGTACAGAATATGGCATAGTTTATAAAAAACATAAATACATTGAAGTTGCATCTTTATTGGACGCTAAGAACCAAGAAGTTGCCGAAAGAAGTACCCCCTGATCATTGGTATTCTGATCAGGGAAATAAAATATTTAAGTTATCAGAGTGATGTAATTCAGATAACCGAGTTTGATAATTTAACGTTTGTCAAACTCAAACGCGTACGCAATGCTCAAAGTGTTCCCCAACTTTCATTTAGACAAATCCCGAAAATATAGTAAACAATAAATATAATAAAAATAAATATACAGCATTATTGCTGATGTTTATTGTTGCATGCATATGTATTTACAATGTATTCCTTAATAAAATTATTAATTTTTTGAAAAAAAAAATTCTGCCCAACGAAACCCTCAGGTTCCGTTACCCTAGTTGGAGAATACCTTTTGCGGCTCAACATTTTTTTTTTCTACAATTGAACTCGTAACAGTTAAATCAATATAGTACACTCAAGCTTAGGATTCATTTATAAGTTTATTTGGTTTATTTAGTTTTCATATACGTTTATTAGTCAACAGTAATAGTTCAGTGCGTATTATTTATGTGTTAGCCGTATTTGCGTTTTAATTTCATTAAACAATCTTTATTATATAATCAACAATATATAAATAAATAGGTTACAGAGGCGAATTTAGGTTCTATAGTCTGCTACAGATTTTCTTGTTAAATTAAAAGAATGTATTTTCTGTCTGTAATTAGTTTATATAAAAGTTGTTTTAAATTTTCAAACAGGCGTATAAAGTTAACATTTTTTTTAACTATTTTTGCTTAATACAGAATTAAAAATTAAATGAATATAATTTATTAGGAAATCCGCCTCTGCTAATTGATATTACATTAACTTAATACTAACAGTTGTTCAGTAATAAGTTAATGTAATATCACAAAATAATCATAATATAATAAACAATAAAAAAATAGATCATTCATGTCATAGCGTTGGTATTTAAGATGTAAGATAAGATAGTAAAACATTGCGTATCAACTTTATATTTATAGTAATCATATTCAAATCATTTTAAACTTCTTTCTAGTACTTTGGCAATAGCAGTTCTTATTCTTAGATATTGACAATTCTTTTTGCATAACATTGGACATAGGCTTAGGTCTTGCGCATCCCAACACAAGAAGTCGTTCTCCCCAAACTGCAACCGAAGATGTCAGAGTGCGGAAAAATCCTTACAAGTGCAAGGAGTAGCCTTTTGACCCTTCAGTGTAAAACCAAAGGCCCAGTTAATGTTGTCCACCAGATGCCACCATGCAATATATTTTACGCATCACAACTTCGATGCTTTCAAATAAATAATACTTAAATGTACATATTTAAATTCTATGGCAGTTTTGGTTGTGTTGAAAGAGACATACTAGAGATCCTGTGTAATGAGTAGAACCTGTAAACAAATAAATATAATATTGCAAAGTATGCGACAAAAACATTATATTGTGTCATTGGATATATTTAGTAAAAAAACCAGTGAAAGGCAATTTATAGGCCAAGTCTGGAAAAATCTGTAAGTCTTACAGATCTGCAAATTTGTAAAAAAAAAAAAAACTAAAAAAACGCATTTATTTTTATTGAATAATATAATATTATACATACGACGGCAATTTTCGTATTTTGTTCATTACTGACAGATATACAGATATGTAAGACTTACAGATTTGCTCAGAATAGAATCATTAAATAATAATTACATAATAAATATAGTGTATTTGAAAAAAGCCTTAACACATAGGCATCTTTTTTGCTATAACGATTCACAATCACGTAAATACTCTAAATACTAAAATAAAAAATAATACCGTTATCAATTTTTTTCTTTCACAGGTGACCAAAAACCGCAAAAAAGTGAAACTTAGGCAAAAATAAAGTTTCTATCTATGTACTGTATTCCAGGTTAGAATGGAGTTAGCAGTAATATAGGACTTATGATTTCAGCGTTCTGATTTGTCTCAACACGAACCAACTATATAATAGCGAAAAATTTGCAACAAAACGTTTCTGTTCGTTTTCTACTGTCAACTGGAGTTATAGTCAGTGCAAATGTTATAGCACAAATTAAAGATAGAAACGTGCAAGGTAGACGAGTAATACCGATGTTAAAATTTTTTTTGGGTTCAGAGAATATCAAAAGAAAAAAATCTGATGTGACCAACACAAAACCTCCCGCTATATAATTTTTATTATTTTAAATACATACCAACGTATTTACTAACACTGTAAACTGTTCCATTGCATATAACTATTGATTTATTTACTAGTTTCTTTTTAAAAAGTCCCTATCATTAATTTGAAGTGATTAGTTTTTTGGCATGACTTAATTTTTATCAATTTAAATACATACCTACATATTTAACAATGTTGCAAACTATATTAAGGTCCTTTGCATATAACATATAACTATTGTTTTATCTACTATTTTCACCTCCCGCTACCCTTGATAAGGGAGGTATAGGGATCGTGCTAAAAATCACATATCGAGATTTTAGTAAATGACCACGTTTTAAGGTCCCTAGAATCCAATTTTAACATTTTTACGATGTTGTCTGTATGTGTGTATGTGTATAAATTTTGTCTTCGCTCTAACTCAAATACTATAATTCAGAAAATTCTGAAACCTTGTATTTCTACCCTACTCTAGTGCGAAAAGAAGCCACTAGATTTTAGTGTAAATCGGATAGACGGAAATGGCACTTTAATTGAAGTTCATAATGGTTTTTCTTCAAAAATATGCCATTTTTTCGCATTTTATGTCATTGGAAAATTACATATTATTGAATTTTGTACAGGTATACATTAATACTTTTTCTATATATTTTACAGATAAATTTAAAAATAATTTGTCTTTTTTTAATCCCGAAGCCTAAGATAAACACAATTCCTTTGTTACACAGTTTATTTTTCAAGTGAATGTAACTGACAGGTAAACGTCATTGTCAAAAAACTAATCACTTCAAATTAATAATAGTGATAACATAATATAGTTTGAAGCATTACTAAATACGTAGGTATGTATTTATATTAATAAAAATTAAATAGCGGGAGGTTTTGTGTTGGCCACATCAGATTTTTTTTTTTTTAAATGTCACCATTACCAATTTGAAATGATAGGTTCTTTGACAGTGATAATATTATTGTGTTTATCTTAGGCTTCGGGATTTACAATAAAATTGATTTTTAAATTTATTTGTAAAATATATGGAAAAATTATTAATGCATACCTGTAGAAAATTCAATAATCTTTAATTTTCGTAATAAAATAAAATGCGAAAAAATGACATTTAATGGTATTTTTTGAAGAAAAATCATTATGAGCTTCAGGTAAAGTGCCATTTTCGGATATCCGACTTACACCAAAATCTAATGGTTTCTTTTCATATAAGAATAAAGTAGAAATACAAGGTTTCAGAATTTTCTGAATGATCTTATATGAGTTCGAGCAAAGACAAAATCCGTACACATACACACACACACACACACACACATACACACACACACACACACATACACACATACAGACATCATCCTGAAAATGTTAAAATTGGATTCTAGGGACCTTAAAACGTAGTCATTTACTAAAATCTCGATATGTGATTTTTAGCACGATCCCTATACCTCCCTTACCAAGGCTAGCGGGAGGTGAAAATCAAGTATGTCTTACATGCAACAAAACTAATTCATAAGTTTTATGTCTCTCCTCAGCGTCACCAACTACATTCTTATCTGGTATACAGTATAATTATTCAATACAAAAAATATTTAACAATACTTATTGTTTAGATTACCATTCTTGATCCATATACGAACTAGTATTTCTATAATAATTACGCTTTAATTTCAAAATATTTCAATGATTTTTGAAAGTGACAGTGTATTATTAATACACATTTTCTAAGATGTTTCTTACAAATGACGAACACATAAAGAATTCAACAAGAGTATGTTAATATTATTATTTGATTAAAGGAAGCGAATAATTGCACATCAAAGCTCAGCTACACCTAGGGTTTGCAGTACCGGTTTTACTAATACCGGAATACCCGACGAAAATTTTACAGTATTTATGTAATAATACCGTTATTTTCGGTATTTGAAATGAACGAGAGCATGTTTTTTCTAGCTGCGCGACTCTTTCTTTATCACAAGTAGGGCTAGGACTTCGAACTGGGTATTTAGTTATATGGGAAAGAACCACCCACCCGGACCAAATGGAATACGGGTCGGAACCGATTTTTCACCCATAAGACCCGTAAGACCCATAAGAATCACAGACCCATATTACCCGTAAGAACCACAGACCCATATTACCCGTAATGGTATCTGTCTTATAAATCGAGATATGTTTTACTTGTTTTATTATTGTACAAATTACTAACTTATCTTTTAAAACTAATTTTATTACCTATGTGAAGTGTTTAATCAAATAAATTAACTTAATTAAATAAAATTATTTTTCAACGGTACGATTATTTAAACAGATAGGAACGTAATAATACGTCTTACGGGTGATATGGTTCTTACGGGTAATATGGGTGTGGTTCTTACGGGTAATACGGTCTTATGGGTGAAGAATCGGTTCCGACCCGTATTCACTGAAATACGGGTGGGCGGGTGGTCATATGGATCCACTGGTATTCCGAGCACTAATCACAAGTATAATGAAACTTCGTTAACATCTGTTTTCATCTGTTTTTCACATGTTTCTCAGATTTAACAATACTTTTATGGTTCTTTAGGGAACAACTGTAGAAATAAGGGAACTCGTTAAAGAAAACAGAAGAGCAAGGAGAAGATGGCAAATGACCAGAGACCCAGCAGATAAAACAATCTTATATAACAAAACGCAACAACTAAAACGAGAAATACAGAAAAAAAAATAATTCAATAAACAATTACCTAAGTAACTTATCAGCAGATAAAGAAACTAACTAAGGACTCCTTATGGAAGGCGACCAATTAATAAAAAGGCCGGTTATCCAGATGCCTCCAGTAAGAAAGGAAAATTGAAAATGGGCAAGAGACAAGAAACAGAAAGCGGAAGCCTTTGCTGAACATCGTGAGGAGACATTCAAGCCGAACGAAACAGACATTAATGAAGTATTGGATGAAATAAACAACCAAGAAAGTGAAGATATAAGACTAGTAACGCCAAGAGAAGTAGCTAAACCTAAACTCGAAAAATCTCCAGGATTTGACTTAATTACCGGGGAAATACATAAACAATTGCCAAGAAAAGGTACAGTAATGCTAACTTATTTGTTAAACGCAGCATTCAGATTAAAACATGTACACATTGCCTGGAAAGTGGCTGAAGTAATAATGATTGCCAAACCTGGAAATCCCCAAATGAAGTTAAATCCTATAGCGCGAAAACGTTACTACCGATAATCTCAAAATTATTTAACAAATTACTATTAAAAAGATTAACACCTATAACAGAAAGAAAATATTTAGTACCAAATCATCAATTTGGGTTTAGATGCAACCAGATGCACCGAATCATAATAAAGAAATCGCTAGAAGAGAAAAAGGTCTGTGCAGCCATATTTCTGGATGTTGCTCAGGTCTTTGATAAAGTGTGGCACAAGGAGCTAATCCGAAAACTTGATTAAATTTTAAATAAGAAATATGTAGAATTATTATAATCTAATCTATCGAATGGATTATACAGAATAAAACAGGAAGATGAATTTTCCCAACTAAAAGAGGTAAAAGCAGGTGTCCCGCAAGGTAGTGTTTTGGATCCTATACTCTACCTCTTATAGACGAGCGATTTACCGCAAACGGAAGATGTTACTATAGCCACGTTTGCAAATGATACTGCCATTTTATCTGCAGTAAAAAGCGTAGAAATAGCTACAAATAATCTACATAGAGCTTGCGATCAAACACCAACTGGACGAAAAAATGGAAAATTAAATTAAATGAACAGAAGTCTATACAGATCAATTATATAAGACTAGAATAAAATTAATGGTTAGTCTACTAGACCAGTTTTAATGTAACGAATTTATAACAATGTAAGCGTTCATTAATAAAAAAAAATTATGGTTCTTTGTTCACGTTTATATTACATTATTGCATTTTATTCTAGTCGCTAAAATATTTTATTCAGTGCATATATAATACAAATAATAACTAACGTAATTGTCGGTATTTTGTACATATTTTGTGGTTCTTGTACTACATAGCAAGATATATTTTTTAAAATATTTTGTTGTTTTATTGTCAAACAAAATAATTCATAGATTTACTAACAATACAAGAAAAATAAATAAAGTTTAAAAAGAATTGACGTCATTTGTTTGGCAGAGTTTAGAATAAGACACCATAAAAAATTAAGGCAATTTTTAAGAATAATCTGCCAATTATCCAACCTTGATAAATAATAGAAATTCATTAATAAATTTGAGTTATTATTATACTATTAAATGTTTATGTTTATCTAGAAATATAATTTAAATTTACGTTATAATGTGGAAACATTTTTACTTTAAATAAAAAATAAAAACTTCCTCCATTATTATTAGAAATAATACTATTTAAATCACGATAAATGAATTTAAGAAATAGGCCAACTAATATGGATTAGGTCTCGTATATTTTAAAATATGGTATAATTTATTCCATTTTTGATAATATTATGAATATCAAATTTACATACCCGTACAGAATAGAATTCACTAATCAAAATATGAGGATTAGCTTAAACTTTTTAGTGAATAGGGCTGTTTATGTACCTATATCTACAAAGTTTATTTCGTGCACTCGCAAAAAATACTTGTAATGACAGATGTAAATATATTTTTGAGGAAATAGATTGTGGTATTATTTCATTATATTTTTTTCCCGAAAAGATATAAGTTGCTTAATGCAAAAACCGTATAAAAATATATACATAATATGTTGAGTTATTCTAATACATTTTTTTCTTGTTTGTATTAAATAGTATAATTAAAAACAAGTATCGTAAGGCAATCTGTTAACGTACTAATCCAAGTTTTACTCATAGACATATAACACCGAAATAAAAAAATGTATGTACAATGGGATTGCATTTGCATTTATACACTTAAATAAAAATAAATGAATGAATACCGGTATTAATACCAGTATCCCGGTGTCCTGAAAATTCAATATCATAATACCGGTATTAAAATTTGCCCCGGTATTGCAAACCCTAGCCATTGAAAATTTTCGCTTTCGTGATGATATAAGTGGAAAATTACAAAAAATATATATTTACAAATCGATTAATCTCTCTTGTCAAAGAAGAAATGTTGTTTATAACTCCTGATTGAAAATACATTTTCAGACCATAATTACAACTTTTACAGCATGTGTGTGATTTCGCGCACCTTTTAAACATGATTTCACATCAACTAAAACTGATTTCACACAAAAAACCCTGATTTTACAGTAACAAATAGTTATTTAAGTATTAAGAGCAGTAAGTGCTTCCTACAGGAATCGCGATCTCGAATAAAACTGGTTTCACACAAAGAAAAACTGAATTTACAGGAACTAAATAGTTATTAAGGACAGTGCTTTCTTCCGGTTGATTCTATACCGGTAAAAAAGCACTTACTGTCCGCAATGTTTATTACATTTTTTGCGCGGTCGACGCACACAAAAATATTTAAAAATTATTTTGTCATATTAAAAATTTTCGACATTTTTACCTCCCGCTATCCTAGGTAAGGCAGGTATAGAGATCGTGCTAAAAATCGCATAGAGATTTTAGTGAATAAGCACGTTTGAATGTCCCCAGAATCCGACTTTAACATGTTTACGCAATGATGTCTGTAGGTATGTATGTATGTATGTATGTATGTATGTATGTGTGTATGTATGTGTGTGTGTGTGTGTATGTGTGGATCGTGTGCACACGATTACTCAAATACCATCAATCAGAAAATTTTGGAATTTTGTGTGCTCATTCTATACTAATGTGGGAAGAGCTGATTAGTTTTTAGTGTATATCAGATAACCGAAAGTATCACTTATACAAGTTTTTAACATGTTTTCTTGAAAAAAATACATTAAATATAATTTTGCAGCAACTTTTATGAAAAAAAGTGAATATAATGGTACAATCTTCAATTTTACGAATACGATAATACCTATTATTTAGTAAATATAAATTTAATTTTATACATCATCTTGCCTAAACAATTTTGACATATTTAAACAAATGTCACTGTCAGGGAGCAACTACGTTAAAATTAATAATGAAACCGTGTTAGGGAGAATATAGTAGTAATATTTTTGAATCTAAGGATATTAAGGTTTGTAAAAATAATAGATTTATCATCACACATGAATTTTATATGTACTATTGAGTTGCTGCATTGTTTTCCAGGATACGGCTATGAAAAGACTTTGTGTAAAGAACGAGTACTGTTTTGATTTTTTGTAAAGTTTTTCTATTAGTTTTGTCAATATTTGTGTAATTTATTTTGTGTATGATATACTTGTTAAATGTTCGGACCCCGATGGTGTAGTGAGCAGCGAAGCCGACTCACAAGCCAAGGGTTCTGGGTTCGAATCCCGGGTAAGGTATGGATGTTTGTGTATGGCCTTTCGTCATCTTATCTCCATCAACGCAACGTAAACAATGAAAATGATATGAATATAAGGTAAAAACTGACTCACCCCCATCAAATCAATTGTAATAACTTGTAATAAGTTGAATACAATAAAGAATTATTATTATTATTATTATTATTATTATTATTTGTAAAATAAAGTTTATTATGAGTGAATATAAAAATATTTGAACATAATGATTGCTTTATTTATACTGCGTGGTTAAATAGCAGTGATCTTTACAACACATGTTACAGAGATCACTGGTAAATACTCAGCGGGAGGTTACGGGCTGGCCACATCAGATTTTTAAACTAAGCTTTCATCGTTATTTTTATTTTCTTACAACCTCCGCCTCCTGTTTGGTAAGTAATTCACATCACTTACAGATCAGTAATTTGTTAATAAAGCCTGCTGCCTTAGCACCCTATCGGTAAATATTTAAAGAAAAAACCCGAACATGCAAAAACTAATTTACCGCTCTTAAATACCGATTTTGCCATAAAAAACAAAATTAACTATTTTGAAAAACAATTTTAACTAACTGAAAATAGATTTTGTATAAGGCTAAAATGGGCGCCGTCAAGGATGGGCAAGGTGGTCAATTGCCACCCCTTGGGCGACAAAAAAGAAAATAAAGCAAATACACTGTTTACAATTAATTTTAACTTTAACCGTGAATTCAGTTTTAGTTAATAAAAATCATGGTTCAAAAGTGTGAAATCATCTGTTATCTGTAAAAGGTATAGTTGCAGCCTTTGCTATTCTTGGACAGCAATTCCTAGCCTCAGTTTGTTTTCAAAGAGCTTCTTTTAAACGTTGATATACAAGTAATTATTTTTTAATTATAAAGTTAAAAGAATTTAATTTTATTGCACATATATTTAAATTTAGAGAAGCTGATAATAAATGCTTAATAATTGAGGGCATTTGATCAATAAAAAATATACAGGAACGTGCACTTACATTTCGAAAATTGTATGGCCGTAACATTAAGGACAAGTTTTGGAATTTTAACTGTAACTGAAATAAACAATATTGAGTCGGATTATTGATAGCAATAATTATTCTGACAGTTCAATTTTCTCTATTTAACTGACAGTTAAAATTTTAGCCAGAGATTGTAAAACTGGCCATAAGTGTGCAAAAACGGAACATAAACCCTTGGTTGTAATGAAATATATCCTACATCCAATGTAATATATTATTGCTTATTAATTAAGATGCAGAATTTTATACTTCACAACTTTTATTTGAAACTATTTTACCTGAAATAATTAGGGAAGCACGAAATTAGGAGAAGGTGACCACCCAAATTAAAATGCTGATCACCATAATATTTAGTGCTGTTCTAAACCATTTTTTAAACTATTTTTTCCTGCCTTTAAAATTAGTCACTTTATTCCCATGCAAGATAGTAAAGCACTTAAGAATTCCGTAGTAGCAAAAATGGAACACATACCTTGCAGACTGAACTTCTGGCCGTTCTTTTTTGAAACTAGTTTCTTCTTCATATTTGTTATAATCTGCAATACAAACAAGAAAAATATTAGCATTCATAAACATGCAAAATTATTGTACAAATATTATGTATTTTACTGTGAAAATGATAAGTTAATTTTCTCATTATTACTACATACTGGATGTCAACTACTTTTTTATGTGTGTGTGTGTGTGTGCTTGCGCGTGTGTGTGTGTGTAAATGTGTGTATGTATGTCTGGATGTTGGAGGGACGATTCCTCAAAAACTATAAGACTTAAGACCTGTTTAACTATGAATTCCTCAATCTGACAATCCTGGAAGAGCTGAAAAGGTTTTGGTAACAATTTAACAACCGGAAGTAGTAGTTTCTTAGAAAAATTCTTCTAAATATAATTTTTTGGAAATTTTTGTTATTACAAATATTGAAGAACAAAATTCTCCATCTAATTCACTTAAATTTTTTTATAATATCTTGTATAGATTTGGAGATAAAGACACTATAATATATAGAATATTCTAATCGCAGAGGCTAAGGTACTAAGGAAACCACTTGATAATTTTAAATATTTATAACATAGTTTGTAAATGACATATGTCAGTGTCAAAAACCAACAATTGTAGTGACATTCTGATAGTTTTTTCTGAGAAGTATATTTAATCTTTCTTATTGTTTTATTAATTATTTGAAATTATAGGTAAAATGCATATATCCATCAGAAATACCGCCAATCTGGTTAATGAATTGGAAAGAATTTCTGACATTTAGGAATTTCCTCATACAATGAAAAATAGATTTAATTAGAATTATATGTTTGCAGAAGACATGTTAAATATAATAAAAAACAATATTTGGGCAAAGTTCTGTAATTTTTTGTTATAAAACGACGGTGCGATAGCGAAGTGCAATACAATACTTATACCGGGTGACACTGAAAAACGGGCCACTTCCATATTTCAAATGGGATACTCTATATATTTTTAACATATTTGGAATCTATGTAAAATTATGAATTCAATGATATCCTTGAAGCGAATATTTATTGAAGAAATAAATTAGAAAAACGTAAGAGAAAATTATGATCAATGAACCTGGTGAGCCATGTTCTCAGGTAGGTGTAAACAAATTGATAATTTTTTTTGTAACAAAATAAATAATCTAACAGGAAAAGCTTACTATTTAAACAATTTTTTTATTATTTAACAAGTATGTAGACGAAAGTAAAACAAGAGAAATTAGTTTATGCATTATATAAAAAATCTACGTGTTCAGTAAATATTCACTTCAAGGATATCGCTGAATTCATAATTTTATTTTATTTATTATTTATTCCAAATATGTAAAAATATATAGGGTATCCCATTTGAAATATGAAAGTTAATGTCACTTTCGATTAAACCGGAAGCTTTACCATCATGCCAAATACCACGATTTGTGAGCCCCTATGCCTAGTATACAAACATTCAAGAAAAATTAAAAATTAATTATAAATAAGAAAGTTATTTCGAGTGGCCCGTTTTTCAGTGTCACCCGGTATATTCTAATATGAAAATGGCGAGAGGACTTGTGCTGGCCAGAACAGATTTTTTTCTTATATATACACTTTTGTTTTAAAATTAAAAGGACAGAAATCACAGTCATCTGAAAATTTTATCATCGTATTTCTCATGATTCATACAAAAACCCGGTAGCTTCACAGATACACTTCTCACTTTCGTTGAAAAAAATATGAATAGTCGTACATGCCCTTTCATTCACATAAAACATTAATAATCACTTGTTTGAAACAATAATAAGTCGAATATAATAGATATTAAAACTTACCTAAATAATGAAATGAGGAAGTGGTTTCATTCGTGAGTGAGGCACAAACTGCCTCACTCAGAACAAAGCGATGTGTCAGGATACAATTATCTTTATATACTCTTCTACAAGGTCATAAAATGAATCATAGATTTCATTAGTTAGATAAATATCAATGATTCATTTAATATTAAAATAAATTATAGATTACTAAAACAAATGGCAGATAGCAGTGTTACAATTATATTTCTTTATTAATTTCTAAAACAATATTTATTGTATACAAAGTGTCCCAAATTGATTAGGCTACCATTGGGATATCGGAAACTATAAGAGCTACGAGGTCGGTTAAATGGGCAATGTTATGTACTTTTGAGGATTGTTTCAGATTCCGTTAAGAAACATTCAAAATTCCGAACCGTCTGAAAATTATTCAAAAAAAAAAAAAAACTGAAAATCGCGATTTTTAAAAATGTCAAATAACTCCGTAATTATAAGAGATATAAAAAATATTTTATATAAAAGTTACACTATTTGATAAGGCAAACTAAAAAATGTTTTCAGTATAAAATTCAAGATGTCGGTGTTCAAGATATTAATAGCAACTTTCTTATTTTAAATGGGCGCCATATTGGATTTTTCCTTGATTAAATAAAACTTTTCTTTCTCTTTTAAACGATGTATAACAAAGACAACCCAATGATAAGGTGTTTAGAAGATTGGATATAAATATGCAGCAATATGGATGTTTAAAAAAACCTACTCGTGACCCATAAGTGCTAGTCGAAAATGAAATTCAGGATGAAGAGTTAGCACTGGCATGTGTAGCGGCTAATCCGACCATTTCAACTCGGGAAATAGAAGCCCAGGTACATGTATCTAAGACGAAAGTGTCAAGAATTCTTAAAAAACATAAGTTTCGTCCCTTTAAATTACACGTTCCCCAGATTTTACGACCAAATGATCATGTCCGCAGAGCAATATTTTGCAGATGGTTTACTAAACAAATAAGACACAATAATGATTTTATTAATCACATTTTATGGACTGACGAACCTCGCTTTTCTAACTGTGGCTTATTTAATCGTCATAACGAGGATTATTGGGCACAAGAAAATCCACGCATAGTGATTCCACGGCGAAATCAAGATAGGTTCGGGTTTAATGTTTTTTGTGGCATATTGGGAAATAATTTTTTTGGAAACCTAACTGCACAACGATATTTGGAAATTCCTCAGACATCCCTGGAAGATTTACTGGATGATTTACCTTTGGCACAAAATTACCGAATTTGGTATCAGCAAGATGGTCCTCCTGCTCATAATGCTAGAAATGTTATTAATTATTTAAACAATCACTTTAATAATAGAATCATAGCAACTAACACACCCATTTCATGGCCAGCTAGATCACCAGACTTAACGCCTCTTGATTTTTTTATACGGGGCACTTTAAAAGATAAAGTGTATGGCAGTAACATTATTTACAATAATGTAGAGGAATTACGTGTAGCAGTAGTGAACTCTTTTAAAAGTATTAATCGCAATAGATTGCGGACAGTAACTGCCAGTGTTGCAAAACGTGTTCATTTATGTTTACTTAACAATGGCCAGAATTTTGAGCATTTCTTATAAATTATTGTTACATTAGTATTAAGTTGTTTTGTTTTTGATTTGTTTAAAAAAATGTACTTGCATTTGTTTTAAGCTTATTTGATTAGTTATCAAATTCAAATAATTAATATCTTTATTAAATTTTAATGTAAACGTACTTTGTTATACATCATTGAAAAGAGAAAAAAAGTTCTATTTAATCATGTAAAAATCCAATATGGCGCCCATTTAAAATAAGAAAGTTGCTATTAATATCTTGAATACCGCCATCTTGAATTTTATACTTAAAAGATTTTTAAGTTTGCCTTATTAAATAGTGTAACTCTTATATGAAACATTTTTTTATATATCTTATAATTACGGAGTTATTTGACATTTTTAAAAATCGCGATTTTCAGTTTTTTTTTTTATAATTTTCAGACTGTTCAGAATATTGAATGTTTCTTAACGGAATCTGAATCAACCCTCAAAACTACACAACATTGCCCATTTAACCGACCTCGTAGCTCTTATAGTTTCCGAGATCCCAATGGTAGCCTAATCAATTTGGGACATTCTGTATATTTCATTAATAACATGATAAATGTCAATTATTCATTGCTTATTAGAATAAATCATAGATTACTAAACAAATGATAGATAACAGTATTAACATTAGATTTTTTTATCAATTTATACATATAACAATATGTATTGCACTTATTTCATAGATAGTACATTAAATATCAATGAGTGCAAACTATATTTTAATATTTTTTAGCCATTTAAAACTGTAATTTTATTTTAATTTTAATACGAGCATTTTATACCTATGTACCGGTAACCAGGGATGTGCATTTACGCGTTAAAAATATTTTTTTACGTTTACGTGTAAAAAGTGTTAAATAAGTAAAAAGCGTAGATAATGTATAATTTTAGTTCTTCATAACGACATTAGATGACTTGTTGTTTACAAATGTCACAATACAGCAAATTTCCTTAATCCTACATAGATGTATTCTAAAACTACTGAAACTATGATAAATTTATAAGAGACTGAAATTATTGTAAAATATTTTTAAAAAATTCTGAAACTATAGATAAATTAACATAAAATGCTTAATATTTGTTTAAAATTTATTTTTAATAAGCTTGGAACTAATGATTTAAATATATTTCAAATGATTTGAAATTAAAAGTTATTAATAATTAATAAATAGAAAATGAAATTTTAATTTTGCAAATTTTTTTTATTCGCCGCCTATTTTTAAATGTCTTCAAACTTTATTTCTTTACAAAACTGCCTAAACATATAAAACTTTTAAAAATATAATATAATGTGCATCAAATTTACGTATTTACTCTAATTTTGACGTAAAATATGTTTAAAGTTCGACGTGTGAGGTTATGTCTCAGGAATATATTTCTCTACTAATCTGAGTTTGAAGGTACCTAATTATTTGTCTAAATCACAGAAACATCTTGGTGTCACGTGGACTGCTTGTTCTGGAATATTCATTACAGTATAAAAGAAAATATTTTAAATAAAAAAAACATATACTCATGGTAATAATATTTTACATTATCTACGTAAAAATATTGTCAATGTAAAAAATATTTTTACGCGTAAAAATTACGTATAATGCGTGACGTATTTTACGTGCCCATCCCTGTCAGTAACATGAATCGTTAATAGATGTACCTACTTCTGTTAATTTATACATCGGTACATACAACTCGGCAGTGGCAAGTCCCATAGGTGGGATTCCCCGACTTCCGAGTCAAGAAATCATGTGCGACCGAAACAAAATCAGTGTTGCCAGCCGTAGCGAAAAACATTTTTTTGAACAAATAGCGGCGTACATATCAGAATATTATCCAATCACAAAAACAAGGACAAACTGCACCTATCTTCCCGTCAATATTTTCTAACGTGAAATGAAATATAGATGCGAAAACTCAAAATAGGCTTGGAAAAAGCGATTTTTTTAATCACTCGTAATTTTAAACAATATTACAAAACGACGAAAATCTGTTGTGGCCAACACAAGACCTCTTGCAATTTCCAATTTATGTTATACAGGGTGTTAAAAAATAAGTGTCACAAATAATGGTACTGACCAAAATGAGTAAAAAAAGTTTAACCAACATAGGTCCAATCTTCAACTGTTTTTGAGAAAGGCCATTTTGTGTAAGAATCGAACAAAAACTGACAAAGATAGTGGTCGAACAAAATTTTGTCCATACCACTAAATAGACTATAAAACAAATCTGTTGTGGCCAGCACAATACCTCTCGCCATTTTCATATTAGGCCATATAAGTATTGTATTTAACATTTCTGGTACACACAAAAATTATAATTACATTTATTCTTTACTTTTCAATTCATTCTATGAACAAGTTTCCTCCTACTCTTCTAAATGTTCGAGATTCTTCCAATTCATTGACGAGATATTGGTGGTATTTCTGAAGGGTATATGATGAATTATATGTAATGTAAGCGCGTATTTAGTTGACACTGATACTACATACTTTGGCTTATAAATGAATCCTCTTTCTTTTTATACCAACTTTAGATGTTGACGGAGCCTTTTCCTCGATATAATAAAGCCAGCTACAGGCCAATTAGCTTAATTTCGTGCCTAGGGAAATTACTAGAACGCATGGTTAATAATCGGTTGGTTTGGTGTCTCGAGACCAAAGGTCTCTTAAGCGAGCACCAAGCTGGATTCCGGAAATTCCGTTCTGAAGGATGTAATTATTATTTTTGACGTTGACATTGTTTTGATATGTGACATATAAAATGTATTATTATTTAAGTAGGCATTCGATGTTTTTTTCTAGCGTCAGTTGTTATTGTGAAATAAATATGAAGGATTGAAGAATAAAAATATTTTGAAGTTCATGTAATTTTATTTCTCTCAATTGGTAGCAGAGCGTTCACGAAGGTTATTCAAGAAAATGGATTTCAATATAAAGTTGAAAATAGAAACAATAAATTCGTCAAACTATGTTATATGGAATATCAAGATGGAAGTTTGGATCGATTCGGTCCGAAAATGAACTAACCAGTGGCGTACGAAACAAATTTTTATATCCGTAAAATTGCGAGATATAGTACAAACTTATATTTTTTTAAATGAAACCCATATCTGATTTTAGTCTCAAAAAATAACTATTTTTGTATCTTTTCAATGTTGTAAGGGTTATTATGTTATATATTTGTTTTGCATTCATAATTATTATTTTTTCATTACCTATTTTGTATTAAATTTGCAATTATTTTGAAAATATTGGTAGATTTCTATTTAGAAATACTTCTTGTATTTAAATAATTTATTTCGTCAAAACTCGTATCAAATAAATTTTTATAATATTTTGTATCAGGTCGCCGTTGGCACATTATAGTGTAATTTGTAATTATGAGTCTAGAATAAAAATATTAAGTAATAAAGGCATAAAATAAATTATATCGATCAATTACAATATAATTAATAAAAATAATATTTTTTTTTGAGAAATAAGAAAATTCACAAAAGTAAAGCAAAAAAATAAATTTTAGGAGCAAAACAAATATAAAACATAATAACCTTTACATCATTGAAAAGAGAAAAAAATATTATTTTTTTGAGACTAAAATAAGATATAGGTTCCATTTAAAAAAATATGTTTGTGTTATATCTCGAAAATTTACGGATATAAAAATTTATTTCGTACGCCACTGGTTAGTTAATAAAAATATCTATCTTTTATATATGAAACATTTTTCTCAATTACTAATAGTTTAGAATTTATTTGAAAAAGAAAAAATTGACAATATCCAGTTTCTCGTCATTATCTAGTGCCCTATGAGAATTTTTTGGAAAACAAAAGCACATCTGAGATGGCCTCCCAAAGGCGCACAAAAAGTTCCATTTAACCGACATCGTATCTCTTATAGTTCTCGAGATCCCAATGGTGGCACTTCTAAATGGGACACACTGTATAGTAAAGGAGCGTTAGCTCAAAAAAGTGCATTGCCTCGGAACCGGTCAAAACAGTTCCGATTTTCATAATTTCTTTTTTTAAATGTCCGTAATTAATAATACTTTAACCTTTATAGGTTAGAAATTGATACTCTAGCCAAAAAAATCAAAATTCGAAAAAGTCAAAATTTTTAGAATTTTTTTTTAATATTCCTCTTGAAAAAAATTAATTAAAAATAAAATATGTTTTAAAAATACGTTTATTATATTAACTAGTCTTCAATGATCGAGATAATGAGTGTAATGCAGCAATAAATGATGTCTACTTTAATTCGTTGTCAATTGAAATTTATTATAAAATACATTTTAAAAATATTTTTAATTATTTTGTACATTCTCTTTGTCTTCTATTTCGTCATCGTTATCTGTAGTCATTGGTGGTGGAGGAAAATTTTTGCAAATTTCACAGCTGTATTCTGTACAAGCGGGCATTCAGAACAGCTCGGTTTTTCTGCACCCACAATTCCCAGTATAGTCAGATTTACATCTGCAGAATATTATCTTCAATATCTGCTCCGGAGCAGGTGGCATATGAATCAGAATGATAGTTTGCAAAAAAAAGCATCAGGCGTTGCACACAGTGGAGTTATGGATGACATACGAGTAGTCGTTGAATGCCACTCAGCTGAGGGCATGAAAAATGAAGATATCCAAAATGCTCCTAATTTCGGACAAGATTAGATAATTAGGGCAGCCCTCAGCGCACATGGATGACTGAAAAGGCGGTGGATGGATTGCCTACGAGAAACAAGACATTTGAATTGTAGACAGTACAAGCCGAACAAAGTGCGAATAAGATGACTCTCTATGAGAAGGAAGACGATATTTAAATGTTATAAACACAAGATGAAAATGAATTAAGAAAAATGTACTTAGAGAATCTCTTAATTATTGGTTTGCCCTGCGACTATTGTTCAGGTGACAAGTCTAGGTTAAAGGACTGTTAAATTTATCTCAAACATTATGGTAAAATGTACGAGGACTGTAGACTACAGTAACATTGGACTGCAAAACGTTATCAAATTCTTTTTAAATAAGATATAATATTGACGACATTACACATCGATATTAGCATAAATAGAGCGCAATCTCACCACCACTTTATTGAAATAAAATCAATGTTATTTATATACATGTATGAAAAAAGAAAATATGAAAGAAGTTATGTACGAATATACGCACATTTCCAAATATACCTTATACAATTGAGACTGCCCAAAATTAATGTTTTCACTACATGTATGTAGAGAAGACAAACATTGTTCGAATTAATAATCCCTGTTATCTGTATAAAATTTTAATAAGGTAAAATATATATTGTTGTACAAAATTTATATTAAAATAACCTACAGATTTTGTAAATATGTGTGAGAAATATATAAAGAAGTTTGAACGTAAAAGACATACATGAATGTATTTGTATTTGTAAAAATAATCTTTGTTTTATGCACACAGCCAGGTAAACTATCCGGCGAGAGGTTATGTGCTGGCCACATCAGATTATATATTATATATACTCTAATCATTTTAGAATAGATCATACTTGTCAGTATTCGATATACAAGGTCACTGGATGTTGTTTTTAAATATTATACTTTCATAAATAACGTTATTTTAACGACGATATTAATAATTTTTTAAAATTAAATAATTTAATAAATAAACAAAGAGCGTCAATTTTCAAACTATAAAAGTTGAAGTATTTGTAATTACCGACATTTAAAAAATAATCAAAATCGGAGTTGTTTGAACCGGTTCCGAGATAATTACTTAGCGCTCCTCCACTAATAGAAATATTAGAAAAACAGTAAAAATTCTTCGAAGCGATAATGGTGGAGAATTTATTAATAAAGAATTGGAAAATTATATAAAACAAAAAGGAATAAAACATGAAAGAACGACTTTTTATTCTCCAAAAAGTAATGATGTAGCAGAGAGAACAATATCAGATAAGACAAGAAGTTTATTAGCAAATGGTGATCTACCTTTAAAATTTTGGGTAGAAGCAATAAGGACAGCAGTTTATCTTCATAACAGAACACCGACAAAAACTAGACAATTTAAAACGCCATACGAACTATGGAGAGGAAAAGAAAGAAAACCTTCTGTAAAACATTTAAAAATATATGGATGCTTGCGTTTTTACAGATACGAAAGCCCAAGAAGATTAAAATTGGAATCAAAATCAAAAGAAGGAATTTTTGCTGGATACTCCAAAGAAAGAAAAGTCTACAGAATATTCGTCCCAGAAGAAGGTAAAATCCATGAATCGATTGATGTAAAATTTGAAGAGACAACTCAAGGTTCATGTTCTTTAAAAAATAAAATGGACATAAAATGTAATTTTATAAAAAACTTTGAGAATAAAACACAGAAGAAGAAATTATTTAACAAGAAGAAAATAAGGAAATAACTCAGAACTATTATGAGGAACCCAAGAATTTTGAAGAAGCTAGTAAATCAAAAGAAGCTGATAAATGGAAAAATGGAATGAATGAAGAAATTGAAACAATGAATCAATAACAAGTATGGAGATAAGTTAAAAGACTGAACGACAAGAAAATTATAAAAAGTACGTGGGTTTACAGAATCAAATAACAATATAAAAACTTACAAAGCAAGATTAGTTGCTGTTGGAACAGGACAAAAATTAGGAACTGATTATAATGAATCATATAGTCTAGTAATAAAATGGGAATCCGTAAGAACATTACTAGCATTATCAGTAATTAAAAAATCTTTTAGAAGATTCTATGATGTAAAATCTGCCTATCTAAACGCGGATTTACAAGAACAAGTTTTTATGGAACAACCACCTGGTTATGCTGAAGATACAGTACTCTTACTTCAGAAAAGTATTTATGGACTTCCTCAATCAGGAAGGTGTTGGAATTTAAATTTAAATGAAGTTTTAATAAATTCTGGATTCAAAAGATTAACCTCTGATTTATGCGTATATATAAAAAAGGAAAAAGAGAAATACATATATATTGGCGTATATGTCGATGATATTTTGGCAGTAGCAGACAGTCAGGAAACAATCAAAGATTTTTTGGAAACAGCGCAAGAAAATATTCAAATGAAAGAAGTAACGAAAAAAAATTATTTAGGAATTGAAATTAGAGAAAAGAAGAATGAAATACACTTATCTCAGGAAAACTACATAAACCAAACATTAAAATTTTTAAAAATGAATGAATCAAGACCTGTCAAAACTCCGGGAACAATAGGAAATAATTTAGAAGATTTTGACGAAAATGATAAAAAATTTAATCAAAAAAATTATCAAGCAATTGGGCAGCTTTTATATTTAGCAAGAGGAACGAGGCCGGATATTGCTTATTCTGTCACCAAATTGTCACAAGTTTGTCATGACTTGAGATATATACATTAGTGTGCAGTGAAAAGATTACTAAGATATCTGCAAGGTACTAAAAATAAAATATTGAAAATGAATTCTACGATACGAATTGCGACATCAAAATTTACACGGATTCTGGGTCGTGTACATTAAATAATAGGATTTTAAACTATTATTTTTAAAAATTTATTTATTTGATATCAGCTACAATTATACAAAAACTTGAGAACTGATTGAGAACTTATCTTATGGAGAATTATCTGAGAACTGATTTGTCACTCATACATCTTTGGTTTATATACTATGTTTTGTTTATAATTTATGACAGAACAAAGGAATAGAATCATCGCCAGATGTTGTATTGTTATATGTTTATAAGAATGAAATCATGTTATCTATTAAATATTGATATATATATATATATATATATATATATATATATATATATATATATATATATATATAACTCCTCCCTTCTTTAAAAGATGATTTTATTATTTTACAAAGGATTTCTATTTTGATTTTCCATATCAGTTAATTCTAATACATTAGTTCGTTGTTTTGGTTTACAATTATTTTTACGAATTATCCCAATCTTATTTCTATAGGTTACATTATATTAATGTAATATTTATTTTCATCTCATTTTCTGGTAATAATGGAATTTTGTAATGATATTTTCTTTATTAATCTGTTTTAATTCTAAAGTTTTGTTACTATATTGATTTTCTTTAATATCAAATTTTATATTTTCAAATATTATTTCCTTTGCATGTGTTATTTTCTTATCTAAATTGTAATTATCTATTTCACAATTTTCATTAGTGAGAAACTTATATACTGCATTTATTTGTTGATGCTTAATTCTATTTTCACATTTTACTTCTATATTTTTATTTTCAGTAGGTACTTGCTATTATTGCCAAATTTCCATTTTCTATTTCCATTAATAAAAAGGCGTCATTAATTTCGTTATATTTACAATCTTTATTTATGTGTTTCAAAACAATATTTTTAATACATTTGTTTGTTTCAATGTAATTAGTTTTACAGAAATAATTGTTATTAATTTTGTTACAATCATGTGTATTATATATTTTATTTTGATTTAGAATTAGCAATTGTTTTTCTTCATTAATCATAAACATTTGTTTGTTATTAACATTAGGTATAGGAGTAATTGGTAATAACTTATTATTATCGTTTTTATAGTACATAGGAATATCCAGTAAATACTCGATCTGATTTTTATTAATTCTACAATGGCTGTTGATTTGTATTGTTAATTCCCAATAATTCAAATTTTTGTTTACTTGTTTAATTAATTTATTTAATTCTTCTTTTGATATAATAGAACTGTGAATTTGGTTCAAATTGCAAAAGGTTAAACTTGTTTCAATCTCGTCCAAAATTTCTATCAAATTAATACTTGCCAAAATTAATTGATTAATGAGGTCCTATACCATTTTTCTTTTATTTTTTTTTTTTTTCTGTAAGAACAGGATAAAATAAGAATTTTAGTGCAAACGCGACTTAAAAATTTTAAGTAATAAGCGAGATATGAATTTTTAAAGTTTATGAATTTGTGCGTGACGTAGCAGGTACTAACAAGTGATCGACAAACAATGGGACAAACTGTTAGTTATAGAGGGAACAATTTTTTTCATGTTTGCATAGCTGAAATGTTTGTAAATAAAAACTTGTACGTTATATTCATGAAGAAATTATTATTAAGTATAAATAACGTAAATAATAACCTTTTTTTCCTAATAAATTATAGAACATTGAAACAGTTTGATAATATTATTACACAAAGCATGACGACGGATGGCGTCAGTGTTGGCCTGTTTTGAAGTTTCAATATTAATTTAACTAATATTATTATTAATTTAATTAATATTACAAATTGATTTAATTATAAATATATTATTATTGTTAATATTACTAGATGTTATAATTAAACAAATTCATCAAACACAAACTTGTTAAATGTTTTGTTAGGTTATGGAACAACATGACATTTCATAGTCTTTTAAAGGTCACCGCTACAGACGCGCGAATATTCAGAAGTAATATCACAAGACCTCCTGATTTTATCGATAAATTTTTATTTTGCACGAATTTTTTTTGCTTAGCAACAAACACGAAAGCAAACTGCATGGTAAAATCCCGACTCCGAAGGAGAAGGGGTTTTACCTAATGTCAGTTTGCTTGAGTGATTTTGCTTAAAAGCAAAAAAAATGAGTGCTTAAAAATAAAAGTTTATCTGAGAAAATCTGAGAGGTCGTGTGGTATTTGGTGAGATAAATTCCAAAGACAACGCAAAATGAAACTTGACACATTAATTGTCACACTGACAGTTATAAACCATAACAACTGTTTATTTACTTGGTAGCGGAAAATTATCGGGGTAACGGGGTTTTATCGGGGTAACAAGGTTTTATCAGTATAATACTGTTCCCATTGGTTGAATTTTCAAGTGTTTTGCATCATGATTGGTTAAAAACTAGTCGTTGGAATTTACCTTTTTAAAATCAGGCGACTAATCAAATTCTTAGAACCTAACGCGTCATACCCAATTAGTAATCATCTTCAATCGCTTATAGTTTGTGACCTAGTCAATATTTAAAGAATTTTTTTTCACTAATACTCATTAATTTATGTATATTTTCGTCTTCTTATTTAAGATAGTTAAAATATGACTATGGTATAGGACCCCATTGTATCTTTAATTCTCAAAATATTTTCCCAGTTCATAACCTCTTTGACCATAGAGTCCATCTGCATTATTCTCGATTTCAATACCACTTCATTATTGTATTGTATCGTATTTTCTCGATATTAAACGTGTACAGAGTGCATCTGCAGTTTTTTGTAAATTTCGCTGTCAAAATCGAAACTTTATTTATTACGAACCATTTAAATAAGTGCAACTGTGTATTGTTTAACTACAGTGTGGACTCTTGAAAATATTAGTGTAGGAGCCCGTAATTGGGAATTAATTAATTAGGAATTGTAGTTGTATTGTGTAATATTATTATTATGTTCTGTCTGAAGATTTTGGGAGGCAGTCGGCTGAAGGCAGCTGAAGTGCGTACTTCGCAGTGTTAAATATATCTGTATAGTGGGTTATCAATAAAGGTGTTATAAGTGAAACGAATCGTGTTGTTGGTGACCGGCAGGGTAGCATAATTAGTAAGTAAAAAAGACATTTGAATACTTTTACTTTCTTCTCTTGGAACTGGCTTGTCATTTAATAAGTAATATACAGTATGTCCCCGGATTGAGTTTACAAGAGGAAAAAAATTTATATTTTTGATTTTACAAAAAAATGCCAAGAGAAGAAAAATTTTTGCTTGAATTAAAACGCATGTTTCAGTTATTAAAACTTTTAATTAATGTAAGTTTCTTTTATTATAACGATTTTAGTATGATTTATTACATTGAATCTAACATGATTTTAGTTAGCTTTGAAATATTGACAAATGATTATTAATTCTAATTTCACATAAAAAAGAGTTAATTGAATAAACTACAAGCATTTTGATTTTCGCCGTTTTTTATTTTTCTGATATTAGAATTAATAATCATTCGTCAATATTTCAAAGCTAACAAAATCATGTTAGATTCTATGTAATAACTGTATTATTAGGAGGACAAAATACGAAAAAACGTTATTATAAAAGAACTTTACATGAATTAAAAGTTTTAATAACTGAAACATGCGTTTTAATTCAAGCAAAAATTTTTCTTCCCTTGGCATTTTTTCGTAAAATCAAAAATAAATTTTTTTTTCCTCTTGTAAACTCAATCCGGGGACATACTGTATATAAGTATATACTTGAATTAAAGTCGATATTTCAGAACACTGTATTTTGGTTTTAAAATATGGTTTTAAGAACATGGAAATTAAGTTTGATATTTGTTTGTGCGGTTATACGCTTTCTACTGAATAAGATATTTACTACAGGTAATAAAATTTTACATTGCAGGGAAATAAACCTTTTGCGACTTATATAGTTTTTTTCTTCAATTTATAAACATATTATCATTTAATAAGTAATATTACATATGAAATGATATGGACTAACTAAATTCGTAGAATCGATTTCAATTTCGAATTTATTTATTTTGTAAAAACAATGGTTATGATAATAATACAAATTACATCATCAGATAAGTACATATCAAATGTTTGTTTTCAAGTTAATTTTCTCGTCCTTTATTAATATTTCTGGATGTTTGCTTTGAAAATCTCATTCGTATAAAATTATTAAATTAACCGAATGAATTTTCAGTAATAAATAAGGCAAATTAGCAATGAAAATTATAATTTTTTTTATTATGTTTTGCAATGTTTATATTTAAATCCGTTGTACAGCTTGACGTGTTTTAAATGGTATTATGATTTATTATATTATAAATAAATAAATATATCATCACGGCATATTACCCATTTCTGGGTGTGCCAGTATCTACAACACATGCAGACATCGGTAATGATGACGATATATTTTACCGTGTGGGCGCTTACCAGGCGTCCCCTCACGGGCACTCATATCTGGTGTGGAAAGTGCGCCATAGGGGTCACTTTTGTGCCATTTAAAATTGGAAAAATATTTGGCGTCTGAAATACAAATTTATTATTTTGAAAGACAAAATTTGTGGTTTATAAGATAGTTACTGGTTATTTATAACAATTTGGGAAAATTGCTATAGTCTATTTGAGAATGACTGGCAGTAATAAATCAATCTGTCAAAGACATTCCAGTGGCGCGCCAATAATTGTTTGCACAGGGATAGTCGAAATGACTGAATTCGGTAGAGAACTTTAGTATGTAACAAATAAAAATGTAAATATTGAATGTATGTATGTAAATATTAAATGTATGCAATATAATAATAATGACTGAGAAAATTATATTTAAATATTAAAAACTTTTATTTTTAGTAAATGTATAAACAGATCACTCTACAAATCCTATCTACGTCTATGACACAGTCCGACGGGGATTATCGGACGGCATTTCTATTGTTCGACAAGTAAGTTTCGTTCCAGGTACAAAGCGTGCGGCTTATTTTGACCATCCTAGTGTAGTTACAACTGATTTTTCTGGTAGTTTTATTTGCCACATTGCTGGCAAAAATCCAATACTACTCTTGCAAATAATGATTTATTACTGCCAGTCATTCTCAAATAGACTATAGAAAACATTCTGATAACTGATGTAATTATATTTCTCTATAAAACACCTGCAAAGTGCAGGTAGGTACATCTTGCCCGTCCGGTACCATAAAAGATGCCTTTGTTTCTATTTCTATTGAAGTAGAAACCTCTTTCATCTTATTTTAATCTTAAAGTTTAGTGAAATTGAGTACCTGTATAATATCCTGGAATTAGGGAAATTTCAATATTCTTATATTTCATTCTCCTTTCCTTTCATAAGATTCTTGGAACGTAACTGTCGGTACCTTTCCTTTCATTATGAACTACGGATGGTGCTATTTGAAATTAGGATTAATATTTGTGCCCTTTCTTCTTCTTTCTGTAGCAGTACTCTTACTTACACTTTTCATAAATTTATCATTTCTGTATTGAGTTTCATTCAGTGTACTTCGTGTAATTTGGTGTTTTGAAAGAGTTATATTATAGTAGTGATTCATTTCAAATTATTTTTTTTTTAAATGAATACAGCTGCGCATTGTTGTGTTTATTTTAATTGTGATAATTCGCGGAAAAAGTGTCCTATTAACTGGTTGCATGTCGTCGGAGAATGTAAAAAATATTTTATAAATTTAGCTATAAATACAAAACTTTATAAAATGTTGGCAACTATGTCAAAATCTTTTAAATTTGCTAAAAATAAAAATAGCTATGATAGAAAGATAAATATAATTAAAAATTTGTAAATATTTAAAGATAATAATATTTTTAAAATTTGAAAGTAATAACAAAAGTATTTCAATTGCCCGAATACTCACTTTCCTTATTTTCCTTGTCGTTAAAATTGTGCGAGACAAATACTCCTTACCGTACAAGAACTATAATTTTACGTTGATATATAATAATTCATTTTTGATAGTAATTTTATAGTATTTAAGTAGTGCAAACAAATACTTTCTTTATAAAATCATTTTTACGGATTATAGAAATTCGATTCCATTGCACAGAAAATAATAAAATTGAAATTTTGTCTAATTATAATTAGATACTATTATATTAGGCAATATGTCTAATAATTTATAAATTTTAATTAAGCATTTTAACTCATCTGAAATAGATAATAAATATTTTGTAAAAAAAAACTTAAATATGCTAATGGTTATTTTAATTACTTATTTTATTTAATTTTAATATATTTTGGCCTCATTATTTTTATCCTACAATTTTTGGTAATTTATCTAATGAATTAGGTAAGTAAATAGAAAATTTAAATATGTATTTAGTTAATTTCTTTATTTATATATAGTTCAATTAAATGTAGTCATTTAATCTGATTTTGTATTTAATTTTACTATAATTTGTTATAACAATTTTAGAAAATTGAACTAAATCAATAATTTAATGAAACATATTAGTAGACTGAAAATTAAAGAATTTGTTTATTTACTTTAATTAAAATTTGGAAGGTTTTTTTCTGTGTGATACAAAATAATGAAGAAATGGCCGTTTTTTAAAGAAAAAATCAAATGCCGGAAGTGATTGATCATGAGTCATTTTCTTCCGTATTCAATGGTAAAACAATAATATAGCATTCCATTAAAATAATAATGATCGGAAAATGACACCTGTATTTCATTTTTTCATTAACTTAATTGTGTACAATTTATAAAATTAGCATCAATGGAACATGATTTATACTGATAAAAAAGTTAAAAGAACTCTGTAGTTCACAAATTCACAAATTTGTTACCACTCTTAACTACAGTTTCAGTTTCGTTATTTACGCTATCATCCAAAGGGATATTGGGACAATAAAATGTCATAACAAATATTTAGTGATGCTAATGTTTGCAGAATTTTATTGCACTTGGCCTGTACCGAGCGGTCGAGTGTCAGGCGCAATGATTCTCAACACAAGGAACACCAAATTATCAGTAGGCACCCAAATCTCTATGTCATTTTTTACTTGTACGTTAGAGGCAGCACAAAATGACTTCAAAATATTCAAACGAACGATAACAATTTTGAGCATTAGGTTGTCATTATTGATATTACTTATTAAATGCTTAAGTGTTAACTTGGAGTTGCGCGCACTTGTCTTACTCAGTCAATTCTTGGCAGAGAAGAGCTCTATTGTACACCTGTCCTTTCGCAACCAGTTTTACACTTCGGAAGTAGCAATGCCTATCATCGGATGTAAAAAATGTAAGGATGATCTAAGTATTGATTCTTGTATCCGGTGCGATCTTTGCAAAGATCCGTTCCATACAACCTGCTCAGGTCTTACGAGGGCTGAACTTAATAATTTGAAAACAAAAAAACAAATTTTCTATTGTACAATATGCGACAATGAGGATACACATGGTGAAGGTCTTAAATTATTAATTGAAGATTTGAAACATGAAATTAATTCACTAAAATCTAAACTCGGAACCTATGAGACCTCTCATACTAATTTCGACTTTGAAGATATTATAGCGGAAATTAATGAGAGAGAAAAGAGATAGAATAATTTAATAATTTACGGTGTTCCTGAACCAAAAGATAAAGAGCGCAATTTACGCTTTGATACCGACAAAAATAGCGCAAGGGAAATAATAAAAATAGTTAATCCTACCATTGATACTACTGAAATCAAACCTATTAGACTAGGGAAATATGATAATAAAAATCGTCCGATCAAAATAAGGCTTAGTGAATCAAAACAAGTCCACGATCTAATTCACAACTTTAAGAAAATAAATGTTAAGGAAAATTTGAAAACGATTAGAATATCCCTAGATAGAACTCCACGACAGCTATGTAGCTTATTATAAAAATGTTAAGGCTGACTTAGACGACAGAAAACTCAAAGGCGAAGAAAATAAAATAACTAAATATATCATCACGGCATATTACCCATTTCTGGGTGTGCCAGCATCTACAACACATGTAGACATCGGTAATGATGACGATATATTTTACCGTGTGCGCGCTTACCAGGCGTCACCTCACGGGCACTCAGCGAAGAAAATATTGTTATAAAATATATCCAAGGTAAACCAAAAGTAATTTCTTTAAACCATTAAAGCCCAACAGTATGTCGTGTGTCAACAGTAATTGTGTCAACATTTTCTATCAAAATGTGCGTGGTCTTAATATTAAATGTGAAGTGTTTTATTCGTCAACTTCTTCCTGTCTCTTTGACATTATTTGTGTAACCGAAACATGGCTAAGTGACTCTGTCAATAATGCAGAACAATTTCTAATAATTACAGTGTTTTTCGCGGCGACAGACAATTTGAAAAACTTGATCTCAGCAAAGGTGGTGGAGTATTACTAGCAATAAAAGTTACTAAACTAAATTTAAACAGTTTAACAGACGCTTTTCCATCAGTTGATATTATTTTTTTGAGTCATTTTTTGACACACTCATTACATTGGATTACCTATATAATAGTGAAATTATTATAACTGGAGACTTTAACATTCCTAACATAATTTATGAAAATATAAACGACAGAAAGTCAACAATTTTTAATAATTTTTGTGAATTTTTCAACTTGAAACAAGAAAACAAAATAACAAATGAATATGGAAAAATATTAGATATTGTTGTATGAAGCATCAGCTGTATTTTAACTAGATCTGAACTAGAGCATGTTAAGGAAGATCTACATCATCCTTCCTTGGAAATCAATGCAAACTTTTCTATAATAAAACAATGCAACTTTTCTATCAAGGACCAGGAACGATGCTATAATTTGAAAAAAGCTAATTTTCCGGCATTATATGAAGCTTTGTTGAATGCTGATTGGTCATCCCTTTACGAAAGCACTACTGTTAATTGCGCATGTTCTGAGCTTTATAAAATATTAACACATATCTTTGATGCACATGTTCCATATCATAAACAAAATAAAATGAATAATAATTTCACACCAAAGAGATAATTTCTAATATAAAAAGAAAGCACAATACTCATGAAAGATTTAAAAGAACTAAAAATAATGAGGACTTTATTGAATTTAAAGCTTTGAGGAAAAAAATTAAACAGCAAGTAGCGACAACGTATAATGAATTTCTATATAAAACAGAATCATCCATCGGTGGATAGCTGAATTTTGCAATTCCACTTTCATTATTGATTATATACTTGTACTTGCTGGATACGATTAAATAAATCCATAAAGGAAAATACAAATCACTTCTGGTCATTCATACAGTCAAAAAGATGCAACTCACGTATTCCGGGCAGAGCTGGGCAAGTTACTTTTAAAATGTAACTAGTTACAGTTACTTAAAAAAAAAATAACTAAGTTACTTAAGTTCCAGTTACTTTGGTGAAAGAACTAAGTTATTTACTAGTTACTCATTAAAAGTATCTTTTTATAAATATTTGGGGCCCCGCTACGCTAATAACATATTCCCGAGACCCGGCAAAATCGCCAACCGGCCTTAGAGAGGAGTAACAAAATTTTATTTTTTTCTTTAATAAATAAACTTACATTATAATTATACAAATATTTGTACGTACTTGTTTTTTCCTATTAAGAGGGAGGGGGGCCCGAAAAAAAATTTGGCCTAGGGCCCAAAAATCTGATAAAAAGGCCCTGCGGACCTACATTATAATATAATATAAAAATTAAAAGTGACATTTTATCTTGTGAGAAGGGAATTTGCAAATATGAGACGAATTCAAGTCTTGCAACCCTTGGAACAACGAACAAAATACACTATTTTTTGTATAACCTGAAAATTGGAATAATTTTGATAATTTAATGGCAGTTTAATTATAATTTATTAAAACGTATCATTTGTAAGCGAGGAAAACATTTGAAAATAATATATTTTATAAGTCAAATTTAACATTTAGTGACTTTTTAATTCTAGAATTAAAATTTAAAATAATGTGTTATTTTTAGTTTTTCTGTTTACCGTACAAAAACTCTATTACTAACGAATATAATTACTTATTTTATTATCTATTATGGCTTCAAATCAATCAACAATAATATTGAATTTAATTATGTATTAAAATAAAAGTTACATTACAGAGGGTATGCGCGATGCTGCGCTCAACACCCCACTCTTGACAGACATTTATTTAAAACAAAATAGTTTTAGTTAGTGTTTCTAAAAAAGGCATCAGCCTCAACAAAATATTTCTTAGAAATTTTAATCCCCACCGTTACTTTTTATGACTAAGTTACATTCCACTTTTTAAGTTACTTTGACTAACTTAAGTTACATTCTAATTTCTGAGTTACTTTAAGTAACTTAAGTTACTCAAGTAACTAGTAACTAAAACCCGTAAAGTTACCAACTACTTTTCCGCAGCAAGTTAAGTTATAGTTACCATATTTTCAAAAGTAACTAAGTTACGTTACAAGCAGTGGCGTGCGGTGCGTTTCTGTGTTGGGTGTGCAGATTTTTTTTAAAAAAAGTATTGTGTAGGTAGAAGGTAGAATCTTAGGTTAACAATTCAAAATTATCTTATTTATATACTAGAAAATGGTTTCTTCAGTAAATCCGCAATTAGTAATTCACTTGCAATTTCCATTCTATAAATTTTCATAAATACAAATATAAGTTAAATAAATAATATATAAATTATTATTATTATTATATATATATATATATATATATATATATATATATATATATATATGTCTGAACTTGTTTATGCTTGTGAATTCTACCAAAAGTAATTTTACGGCGATACGTGCACAAAATATGCTGCACGCTGGAGAGTGCGATGGGGCGATACGTATTTCTAATATTTTATCCTTGTCTGCGCAAATACACTGTTCCTATACCCTCCCTGTGTAAAAACATGCGCACCGAGTGCAGTGCCGAGACCTGCACTTACCTCCAATTCATACATTCGCTGATAGGCAACCAAACACGCTACTGTTCGTTATTGTCCCATAATTGTATTAATATTTTTATATTTTGTATATCATATATTAAGATCAAATTAATTAAATAATTTACATTTAAATGCAATAAATTTTGAAATTATTCGCAGGGTGTGCAGTGCACACCTTGCACATATGGACTGCACGCCACTGGTTACAAGTTACGTAAAAGTAACTAGTTAGTAACTAAGTTCCTAAAGTAACTAGTTACTGCCCAGCTCTGATTCCGGGAACCATGAACCATGATGGTGTGCAGCTAAATAGTCCGAACTCTATAGTAAATGCCTTTACACACTATTTTTGCAGTGTGTATCAGAACTCATCTGACAAAGACATTAGTGTTGAGGATTGTGGATCTGACAACATTTCCCTATCAACTCTTTCTCCTGAAGAAGTGCTCAACACCATGCGAAAAATGAAGAATAACATGACTTCAGGCATCGACCAGGTTCCAGCGTTTATTGTCAAAGACTGTGCGTATCCTTTATCTGTACCACTCTGTTATATTTATAATATGATTCTCAGTAGCAACCAATTTCCAGATATCTGGAAAATTTCCAAAATATGTACTGTACTGGTGATGCAGCTTGTATTGTAAATTATAGACCAATTTCTATCTTGTGTAATTTTGCTAAAATCTTTGAAATGATGTTACACTCCTGTATTTCCAAAGGTATACAACACAAACTGTCTGACGCTCAACATGGCTTCAGAGAACATAGATCTACAGTCACTAGTCTAGCAGTATTCAAACAATTCTTAAGAAAAATATCGATCGAGTAGGACAAGTAGATGTTGTGTACATGGACATTCAAAAGGCATGGTATATTACTGCAGAAACTAAATAACTTTGGCTTAAGCAATCCATTATTATCACTATTTAAATCCTATCTGGATCAAAGAAAACAGTATGTTCAATACAATGGGTGCAAATCAGAGTTGTTTGAAGTGTCCTCTGGAGTTCCACAGGGCTCTAATCTGGGGCCTTTGTTATTTACATTGTATATTAATGATATATGTGAAGAAGTAAATTGTAGGAACTTATTATTTGCAGACGATTTAAAACTATATTGTCCAATATCTAATAATAATGATTGCTCTGCCTTACAAACTTCAATAAATTCTGTAAATAATTGGTGTAAAAATAACAGACTACATTTAAATCCATCCAAATTTAAAACTTTATCGTATCACCGTAAGAAAAACCCTATTACATACGAATACTGTATTGATAATATTCCACTTGAACGTACCAATATTATTAAAGATTTAGGGGTTCATTTTGATCCTGCCTTATCATTTTCGTTTCATACTAACCATGTTGTAAAGTCATGTAACAAATTATTAGGATTTATCATTAGGAATACTAAATGTTTCAATGATACTGATTTATTAAAAATGTTGTACTATACTTTTATATTATCAAAATTGGAATATTGTAGTCTAATATGGTATCCTATATATAATTATTATATAAACGATTTAGAATCTGTACAAAGGCGTTTCTTGAAATATTTGTCGTACAGAAATGATAATCAGTTTCCTCCTATAGGAATTGAGCAAAATACTCTGTTACAGCGGTACGATTATCTCTCATTATTACAGCGTAGGAGAAATATACCTATATTGTTTTTGTACAAATTGCTTCATAATATGATTGATTGTCCTTCAATATTAAGTGAAATAAATTTTTTTGTTCCACGTTTGTCTGCTCGGACATATGTAACTTTTTTTGTAAACTTTGCTAGAACAAATTTATTAACTAGGTCACCCATACATATTATGTGCAATAACGCTAATGAACTCACTGTCGAGGTTGATTTATTTAATATTAAATACCCTAGACTAAGACAACTTTTGCAATAAATTTAAAATTTTCCATTATTTATTCTATTCTATTATTTTGTAGTTATAATTATTATGCATTTCCAAATTTATAATCTATTTTTCTATATAATATGTACATGTTTTAGTGTTTTATTAATATTGTCCTGTTAATGGTGTGTAACTGTTGGGCGATAAATAAATTATTATTATTATTATTGTTATTATTATTATTATTATTATTATGTTATATATTTTCAATTTGTTTATTAAATTTTGAAATCATTTCTTTGTTAACACGAATATTTTCTAAATTTTGTTTTTCAAGGATATACTGATTTCGTTTTATTTTTTCAAATAAGATATCGTATTTTTCTCCGTCTTCTGAATCTAAATTTCCGGTTATGCTTTTAATTGTTGTTCCCAGTCCATTGAAAACTGCTCTTTCATTTTGTTTATTATTGAATAAGTTATTAATTTTGTTTTCTAATCTGGTAATATTGAAATTTAAAATATTTAAATAAGCTTGAGTTTCTCATTTATATCTTAATATTATACCATATTGATATTATATCGTTTCTATTATTACTTATTTCATAATATTCTATTTCTATATTACTTATTTCATAGTTGTAATAGGAATAATAAGAATCTTTATATATATTTACATGTCCTAATTCTAATATGTTAATTCCTGGGTTGTCGATTAATTCGATCAACACTTCTCCTTTGCAGAAGCATCTGCAACAAAGAGACGTTTTCTTTTAATTTTGTCAATTTTGTGTCTTTTGTTGGGATTTATTTTTACTATACCCAATTTGGGGTTATAGTCTTCGACCTTATGAATTTTGAATAGTGGTTTTTTAATTTTTTGTATTCTTCTTTTACCTTCTTTAATTAAAACGTTATTTAATTTTAAATTTTCTAGATTTTGATAAGGTTCTTGTTTGAAAAATCTTTTATTTTTCTCAACTTGAATATTTTTATTTACTTCCTCTTTTACTACTTGAAGTTTGTTTCGCCAATCTTGTAAGTAATCCCCATTACAATTATTAAATTTCAAAATTTCTTTATTTTTATCTGATCCAAAAAGGGTTTCGTTTGGGATATATTTAGTGATAGAGTTTATTGAATTATTATAAGCTATTAAGGCCAATTGTATCTTTTTGAAAATTTTTTGTTCTTTAAAATTTTGTCTCTGTTATAAGATTCTTAAATGTTCAATGATTGTAGAATGGATTCGTTCAATTATTCCATTTGATTTTGGATTGTCAACGCATGTCATGTGAATTTTTATATTGTATGATTTTAATAAGTCTTTTACTAAATTATTATTGAATTCAGTTCCACTATCAAATATTATTTCGTTAGGGACTTGATATTGAGAGAAATATTTTATAAGTGCTTCAGTAATATCTGTGGCAGAAAGTGATTTTAAGTATATTAATTGCGCGAATTTGGAAAAAAACGTCTATTAGTGTTAGATATTTTTTGTTTTCTAAAGTTAATGTATCTATATGTAATATGTCAAAAGGAAATATCGGGTTTTGTGTAAGATTATCAGGAATTTGATACGGGTTTCTTTCGTACTTGTTTTGTTGACATATGTCGCAATTATTTATGTATATATATCTATAAACATGTTAGGCCAATAATATTTACGTTTTAATTTCTGATATGTTTCCATAATTCCTCTATGATTAGTTTTACCTAAATGATAATTTTAAATTATCTCTTATGGCTGATTTCACCACAGATTCCTAAAATTTAAGTAATGCCTATACCCGATGTGCACCACATCGTTTTCACCAACCGCTAAGCATTGCCTATCTCGATTTAGGAATTACTTAGCTAGGTATCTGTTTTCCGATGCCCAAATCGCTAAGCATTTCCTAACATTTGACAGCTGACACTTTAAAATGAAAATTGTATAATTTTATTCAATATTTTGATAGTTATAACGAAGAAATAGACAGACATGCACAAGATAGAAAAGAAAGAAGAAATTGTTTTGTATTCTGTGATGAAAAATGGTTTTGAAAAAGATTTCCTTTTCATTAGAAAACAGAATTTTATATATCTTACGAGTTATATGATATAAAATTAATTAGTAAATATATAAATATGTCGTTTTTAATCTTTATTTTATATTTTGGGAAATTACATTACGTATTCACATATAATCATCTGTGGTTGTGTGGTTACAGTGCTCGCCTGGCTACACAAGGCTGCTCGTGTGGGGCAGCGTTCGAATCCCGCACGAGTCAGTTTTTAATAAAAAAAACCGACCCACCCAGATGAGTCCGAGTGGCAGCACAGGTCACTATAAGCTACTCTGCATGTAACGAGGGTGCCAACAGAGGGCACTAAAAATGTCTCTGTATATTAAATGTATATGCAAATTGTATAACTATGGTGTATATATTATAGTATGTAAGGAAATTTGTACAGGTCGAAGGACCTTATAACAAATAAATACATTATTTTTATTACATATACTTGAATTCATAATTTCTACAAAAATGCCATAGCCAAATATCAAAATATGCGTTCCGATTGTCAAATTTTAAATTTTTCTTGAAATCAGTGAATTCAGTTTCTTCAAATAAAAATATATATATATATATTAATAATATTCTTGATGATGTTGACAAATTCAATTGACAAATGTCATAAATTATAAAAATTATTCATTTATTTCCAGTGTGCAAATATAATATCACAAAAGTAACTAATAATCCAATGCCTACGAAAGTAATTCCTAGTTGGGCATTGCTTTGTTTGGTGAAATCCAAAATGAATAAGTATCAGTTTAGGCAGTTCTTAAATTTAGGAAATTCCTTGCTAGGCAACGGTTTAGGAATCGGTGGTGAAATCGGCCGTAATTGTTCTTCAGTATTTGATATGTCTTCTAGCACTTCTTCGCATTGTATTAATTTGTATGTATCTTTACAAAAATTATTTTGTAGGACAATATTTATTGACTTTATTAGTTCTTTATCAATTAAACAGTAATAGTTTACATTGGGCACTAAGTATTCTCTTATTATTTTAAAAATTTCGTTTTCCAAATTTGTTTCCTGTAATTTAATAATTAATCTTTGTTTATTACCAAAAAGTCTTATTAACTGACAATTTGTTTCTTCATTATGTTTTTGAATAATAATTAGATTTTTTTCTACGTTGATACAATTATCTTTATAGGTTATGCAGTTAACTTCATTTTCGTCTGCGGAATATACTGTGTCTAAATCTTCATCATCAATATTAGCAATTATACTCTCTGTTTCGTCGTTCATATTTATTTCCTCTTCTAATAATTCATGAACTATAATTTTGATATGCGTTTCTTTAAAAAATTTATTTAATAAATTTTCAATTTTCTGAAATGGTTGTTTATCTAAATCTGAACATATTTTTGGCATGTGAATTTCGAAAATATCATTTTGTACTAAATAATCTTTTAGTTTAATTAAACATTCTTCTAAGTCGTCTAATGTTGGTTTATTAAAATATTCTGGCTTTGTTACAAGATGGAATATTTTGTATTTAATTTCATGAATAGGTTGAATTAATAAATTTTGATTTTTATTATTTTTATTTATCAAATAATTTCTACTATTAAAAAGATCGTCAATTTGTTTAGCAAATCCTTTTCCTAATTTATAATCTTTTGAAATACAATGTAATAAATTTTGGGGTTTTTCGAAAATGTTATCATTAGTTTTAATAATTTGAAATTTAGGTCTGATTCTTGAAAGTCCGTCTGCATTTGAATTCAAAGTTCCTTTTTTGTATTCTATTTCGTATGTGTATTAGTCTAATTTAATACGCCATCTCATTAATTTCGAGTTTGGGTCTTTTAAACTCATTAACCATGTTAAGAGCCGATGATCGGTTTCGGTAGTAACCTAAAAGTCCAAGGTATTGTTTAATTTCTTTCTGCGTCTTTGGGATAGGGAAATTTTTAACTGCATCTATTTTTGCGGGATTTGGTTTGACTCCTTCCTTTGAAATTTGTGTCCGAGATATGCTACTTCTTTTCTCATAAATTCCGATTTATCAAGCTGAATTTTTAAATTATACTGTTTTAATCTCGAAAAGACTTTTCTAATATTTTCACAATGTTCTTGTAATGATGTACCAAGTATTATAATATCATCTAAATATACGAGACATATTTTGTTTATATAACCTTTTAATACATAATTCATTAGTCTCTGGAAAGTAGATGGAGCATTTTTGAGTCCAAAGGGCATTCTAGTGAATTCAAAATGACCTTTATCTGTATTGAAAACTGTTTTAGGAATAGAATCGGGATGCATTTGGATTTGGTGAAATCCGGAAGTTAAGTCTAGTATAGTGTGGTACATGTTTTTACCTAATTTGTCTAAAACGTCTGTAATGTTTGGAATGGGAAACTTATCGTCTACAGTCTTTGCATTCAATTTTCTGTAGTCAATAACCATTCTGAATTTTCTTTTACCTGAAGCATCTCATTTTTTAGGGACCACCCACACAATTTTCAATTTAATTGTTAATTTCCTCTTTGTAGACCTCTGGGTATCTGTATGATTTAGTGTATATTGGAGTATCGTCTTTGGTAATAATTTTATGTTGTATTGCGTCTGTATGTGATAGCATGTCTTTTCGTAATCTTTAATTTATTTGGATAATTCTTTTTTCTCTTCTTCGTTTAAATGATCGGCTCTAATTTTGATATCCTCCATGTTATTAATTGAATTTTGATTATTAAAATATTGAATTTTGTATTTTTTATTTTGAATACTAATTATATTTTTTTTCAAAATCGATACTAACTTTCATATCAATCATGGTAGGTAAACTTAAAAGTAAATTAAACTCTGTGGAAATTATGTAAGTAAAATTTCAAATCTTTTCCTTCAAAATTTAGAATTACATATTCATCGCCATTATGTTCTCCACTTGCTGCTGAGAAATTGAATTTTTCTTTATGAATTTTAAATTTATGCAAATTATTATAAACGTATTTTTTACTAATTAAATTTATAGTTGATCCGGTATATCTATTAGCATTAAATAATCTCTTATTCTTAAAAATGGTAACCGTGAATTTTGAAAAATATTTAAGATTTCTCGTGGATATCTGGAGGTATGTCTAAAAAAGAATTCTGGTCATATATGTCGTCATTATTTTCGTAATTTTCGTTAAATGGGAAAATGTACTCTTCGTCTTTGGAATCTTGAGTTTCATTCGTGTCAAGGGTTTCGGTATTGTGAATTTCTTCAGCAATGTAATTCGGTGGGTATGTTCCGTATTGTTTATTTTGATTTGCAAAATAATTGTTGTGTCTGGAAGACGTTGGTTTTGGGTGGAATGTCTGTCTAGTTTGTAAAGACATTGGAGTAGGTTTTATGTTTTGAGCGTTTTTAATTTGTTGTCGAGGAGCGAATTGGACCGGTTAGAAAATTATTTCCAGAAAATTTTTATGGTGGAATATTAGGTAATTGTTTTGTTGCTTGTAAATTATTATTTTTTAGATATTGAAAATCATTCTGTAAGAGTCTTTCAATTTCTGCAATACTACTGGGGTTCCTAGTAGCAAGATTATTTCTATATGGGTCGCTAATTGTTGGAATGAAATTATTTACAATTAATTTTTCCGAAAATTGGTTAATTGTTGATTTTTTATCGACATTGTTTTCTTCAATGCTCAATCGTGATTTAAATGCAAGAAACTTTTCTTTTGTAATTTCTAACAGTTTGTATGGGTTTTTAATATTTTCAACTTTAGTAATGTCGTTCAATATTGTGACAGAATTTGAACTGTATTCACAGCGTTTATAAAAGTACTGAGTTTATTAGGGTCTCCATTATAAGTTGGAACCGAGTTTAAAGCAAAGTTTATTTTATGAATTCTATCAGCCATTGTGATACGAATTGTATTATTCAGATTGAATATTTATTATATTTGAAATATTATTAACTAATTATGTTAATATTTGTATATTTGTATTTTAATTATGACTTACAATTGAATTATGCTTAATAATAGAGTTGCAATCTTCATTTGCTGATTCTTGGCTCTCGATATACGGGCACTGTGGAAGTTGATTTTGGCTCTCGATGTACGGGCACTATGAGTTGACTCTGGCTCTCGATGTACGGGCACTGTGAGTTGATGGGTTGACGGACATGGCACTCGCTCTACGGGCTCTGCGGTACGCAGTTCTCGTTCTCGCTTGTGATGTGAATCTGGGCGCAGTGCCCAGATTCACATCGCAGTGTATAGCGGCTTCTGTAGATTCTTGTGTCGATGTAAGGACCTGGGCACTGCGTGTAGCGGCTGTGTAGGTTTTTGTTGTTTGCGGACCGTAATAAATTGTAGAAACAAACCAATGCTTGGTTTTAACGAATTGAACTCTTTTCATGAGTTTTCGGCCAAAAGGACACTGTTTACGGATCCTACCGACTGCGCCCAATTAAATAATAGGATTTTAAACTATTATTTTCAAAAATTTATTTATTTGATATCAGCTACAATTATACAAGAACTTGAGAACTGATTGAGAACTTATCTTAAGGAGAATTATCTGAAAACTGATTTGTTACTCATACATCTTTGGTTTATATACTATGTTTTGTTTATAATTTATGACAGAACAAAGGAATAGAATCATCGCCAGATGTTTTGTTGTTATATGTTTATAAGAATGAAATCATCTTATCTATTAAATATTGATATAACTTGCGCGACAAAAGACAGCAAGGCATATCATGGTTTTATTACAAAAATGGGTGATGTTTTAATTAATTGGAAAAGTTCGAAACAAAAATTAGTCACTTTGTCCACGATGCAAGCTGAATTACTAGCAGTTTGCGAAGGTGCATGTGAAATAAGATTCCTACAAAATTTCCTGGCAAATTGAAAGAAAATTATTTAACTAAACAAATAAGTATTAGCACAGACAGCAAAGCAGTTGTAAATTGGATACATGATCCCAGCCAGAAGTCAAGAACGAAGCACATAAATAGAAAGTACCACTTTATACGAGAAGAAGTTGAAAAAAGAAACATAGAATTGAGATGTATGTAGAAACTAAAGAATAACCAGCTGATATCTTAACGAACGATGTACCCCAACAAGTTATGACAAAACATTTACTATTTATAGGAATTGTTGATAGAAATGCCAAAAATAATAATTAAAGGAGGAATTGAAGGATGTAATTATTAATTTTGACGTTGACATTGATTTGATATGTGACATATATAATGTATTATTTAAGTAGGCATTCGATGTTTTTTCTAGCGTCAGTTGTTATTGTGAAATATATATGAGGGATTAAAGAATAAAAATATTTTGAAGTTCATGTAATTTTATTTCTCTCACGTTCCACCACCGATCAGTTAATTTAACTAGACCACGAAATACATAGGGCTCTCGCAAATCGTGAGCTTTTGGTAGCAATTTTTTTCGACCTTGAGAAGGCATATGATATGACGTGGCGGTATCATGTTTTACACAAGTCTACCCCTTTTTATCGAAGCCTTCCTCACAGACTGCAAATTCAGAATTAGAGTCGGTACAACCTTATCCTCCAGCAGGATTCTGTAGAACGGCGTACCACAATATTCTACTCTGAGTGTAACTCTGTTCCTTACAGCGGTCAGTCCCTTAATAGGGGTCAGCATGTATGTCGATGATCTCACCGTCTTCTTTCGTGCTAAGAGAATGGGAGAAATCAATTGCGTACTGCAAGTGGCCATCTAGTCTAAGAGCCAGTGGCCGGCAGACTTACGGTATTTTGTAAAACCCTATATTTTTTTCGTTTACTCTCTTATACCTGCCGTACATGAGATGGGGACTCGTTAGTTCAGCCGGCGGTTCCTGTAGAGTTACTTGGGTATAAAAGGTATAAAAATTTGACTGTGTTCAACATAATACTGACAAGGCTCCCACTTGGATATTTTAAAATACTTAATTATTGATATTGATAAAAAGCAATAGCAGACAGCTATGGCGGTTCTAAGATCAAGGCAGACACTTTTAAAAGTCCCAAAAAAAAAAATAACAATTTACGGTATTTTGACAAAGCTGAAATTTATATATGATATTAATAATAATATTGTAAGCCTATATTTAGCACGGCAGACATTTTCCACGGTTCTAACATCCCGGCAGACAACCAAACGTTACCTCTGAGCGAGCATACATATGTACCTATAATACTATTTCACTCACTCTAATCCAAGGACTATTTTACTTTCTTTAGTTAGTATTAGGGCTTATAACTAGAGATGAGTCAATTCCGGCTGCGGTTGGGCCATACCGGCCTTACACATCGTTACAGACTCACTCGGGAAGCTCAAGCTTCCTACGTTGGAGCCGGTGAGGAACTATTTGGCTTTGGACGTAACATCAGATATATTGACAGATCACGAAAAAATTTTGGTAGTTCTTAACTCTCTTAGAGCCTGTGACCTATACGATAGGATTTGACCTGTGTAGCCTTTCTGTTTTAAATTTATTTATTTTAAATGTAATCGTTAACATGTGTCATTTATTTGTGGTCGTAAAATAAATGTTATATATATAAATATATATATATATATATATATATATATATATATATATATATATATAAATATATATATATATATATATATATATATATATATATATATATACATACATACATACATTTTATCCTTAACGAAAGTCCCTGCTTGACTATTTTAACCCTAGTCCGGTTAATTAATTAATTAATTAATTAATTAATTAATTAATTAAGATAATTTTCTTGCACAAACGGACAAGGTGTGTCGTCTGACAGACACGTATTTAAATTTAATAAGTTTTTGGAAATTATGTGGGAATTTTGCAATAGGCACCTATTATGTCAATAAAACTATATGTTTAATGAAAAATACACAAATTTTTATTATATATAATAAACGTTATTTACCCTTTTCTAGGTTAAATATTTTTGTTTCACAAACGGGCAAGATGTGTCTGACGGACACGTATTTAAGTTTAATATGTTTTTGGAAATTATGCAGTATATTTGTAATAAAATAAAAAATAGTTAACCTACAACCATAAGCTTGCATAGAAGTCAAAACACGAGTTTTTATAATGATAAACTAACGCAATATATGACCAAGATGATAGTGTCCGTCGGACACACCTATCCGTTTGCGTTAAAACATATTTTATTATTTATTTAAAATTATACGAGCTATTTTTTAAACATCTGGACAACAAAAAATCGTATGAAATAAGTTAATTTAGGAATACATAGAGATATAGTTCTGTATTGTCCATTGTTTGTAAAATATAATATAAATCTACTTGATTTGTGTCCGACAGACACATAAAAACCGGACGAAGGTTAACATTATCTCTTTTGTTTTCTTCACTTATCATTTTACACTCACCTTGCTATTTATTTGGTATGTGGACCCTACATTATAATAATAATAATGATAATAATAATAATAATAATAATAATATTTTTAACGTGTTTGTGGTCGACCTGTAAATAATAACACTTACCGTCAAAGGCTAATGACCCCAGCAGTCGCCGTCTAAATTGAAATTATTATTATTATTTTCTCTACCAGTAATCTACCTTTTCTCGTTACAGGTAAAATTATTATTATAATTACTGCCTAAGGCAAGTAATTTGTAAGTATATATACAGTGTGAACACTGAAAACCGTGACATAGGCGTTTAACATGGGAAAACAGTTTTTTTCAAATATTATCTGTCCCGTAAGACTATAGTGGGAGTTTTTGATATGGTTAGAAAGATTATTTAATTTGGTATGGAAGAGTATCTAAATACTCTTAATTGAATGCTTTATTATTGAAATATTTACGAAAGTATAATGCTACTTGACAGTTATTACTTATAACTTACTAAAAACAGTAATCATGGAAACGTATTCGGTAGCTGACTTGGTTAAATCAAGGCTCCATAATAATTTTTCACTAGTTCAAAGCCCTCCCGGTTCAAGTTAATATTTTTATTATTTTTATATTTATTTTCTACAATGTATTATTAAATAAATTATAAAATTAAAACAAATAATGTTTTGGTACATCAAGTATTTTATTGACAATGTACAAGTAGTGAAATAAATATGTAAATTTAAGCCAAATAAATAATTAAGTTTAGTTTTATGTTCGTCATTAACGCAACCGGTTTTTTCAAATTTCAAAATGATTCGTTTAGTTCGTTCATGGGATGCAATTTGTCTATCACGATATATCCTAGCAAAAAGTCTCGAATTTCTCGTAAACTCATCCCTTGATTGTAAAATTTAATTATACTAATTCTAACACGTCTAACAACTGTGTGAAGGTTTATTGATTAGTGATTTTTTAATTTTGTAATTTATTTAATAATACATTGTACAAAACAAATATAAAAATAATAAAAATATTGACTTGAACCGGGAGGGATTTGAACCAATGAAAAATTATCATAGAGCCTTGATTTAACCAAGTCAGCTACCGAATACGTTTCCATGATTACTGTTTTTAGTAAATTATAAGTAATAACTGTCATGTAGGATTATATTTTCGTAAATATTTCAATAATAAGGCATTAAATTAGGAATATATAGATACTCTTCGATGCCAAATTAAATAATCTTTCTAACCATATCAAAAACTCCCACTATAGTCTTACGGGACAGATATTGAAAAAAACTGTTTTCCCATGTTAAACGCCTATGTCACGGTTTTCAGTGTTCACACACACACACACACACACACACACACACACACACACACACACATATATATATATATATATATATATATATACGCATTAATTATTTCTATTGTCACAATACTTTCAAGTTCCTGGTCTTATTATTACTATTATTATTGTTGTAAACCGGATTGAACTATATATTCTAATGTAAATAGGAATGAACTATATATTTCAAGTCTTTGTATAGAAAGTGCGATCCTTGCACTATGTAATCAAATAATGTAGTGGGAGAGATGCAAAAGGGTTTTTCTGCTCCGTTACCGTACAGGGAGTTAGAGTTAGTCAGTAGAGAGTAGTAAGAAGTCACTTGTATAGTCAAGTTAATAAGTAGACAGCAATAGCAATAGTCAATAAGCAATAGTCGATATTCAATATTCATAATTGTATTATTTCAACATTAATAAACTAATAGGTAATACAAGATACACTTAATAATTTAACAGCCCTTAAAACACATCCCGACGTGAGAACCCTAACACGTTACAACATTAAATTGGTGGCAGCGAGTGGATTCCATAAAATTGGAATAATAATAATAATAATAATAATAATAGTTCGTGAAGTAAATTTTGCATCGCAAATCTGGGGCGACAAGTGCTTCACTAATAATATAACAACTAAAAAAGTGTTTAATAAAAAGGGTGTGTATCATAACAACAGAGCTGAGTTCGTATATCTGCAGTTAGTAGTTCGTTTGTTCGTATTCGTGAATCGTCTGCAGTTCTGTTCCTGTTTATTCGTCGAATATTATCAGCAGTTTAGTTTCTTCGTGAGTTCCTGCTGTTCGAGTTCCTGTCCAGTTTCGTGAGTTTCCTGCAGTTCGAGTTCTACAAGTTCCAGTCCAGTTCGAGGGTGTCTGCAGTTCGTTCGTTTCCTGTTCGTTCATCTCAGTTCCTGTCCGTTGCTGTCTACAATTCGTCAGTGATGTGAAGTGTACCCCATAGTAAAAAGTAAGTCCCATTCGTTAATTTAAAAGCAGTGTAAAAAAAAATCTGTGAAAATGGTGGATGTAGGAAGTGCTTCCACATCTGGTACAAATGTTGGCAATTCATTCATTAGCTTAGATACCGCCGCAAGGTTAATTAAAGAATTTGATGGTACAAAACGAGAATTAGTAACAGAATTTATTGATAATTGTAAATTAGCTATGTCCTCAGTAAAAGAAGTAGATAAAGGTATATTATTCAAAATTATTCAGACAAAATTAACAGGCAAAGCACGTAATATGATAAAATATAGAAATTTTGCAACATTTGAAAATTTTAGCGATCATTTAGAAGAAGTATATTCAGAAAAAAGATCTGTAGCACATTGGCAGTTAGAATTAAATAGTACTCGCCAAAACAAAAATGAGGATGTTGGATTGTACGCAAACAAAATAGAAAAATACTTATCAAATCTGATTGATGCTTCTACAGTAGGTAAAACTGAAGAAGAGTCCCAAATTATTATTCAGGTATTAAGTGATCAGGCATTAAATATATTTAAACAAAATTTACAAGAACCATTACGCACACAAGTAAAAGCTAGAAATCCACAAAATTTAGAAATTGCTATCGATGAAGCTAGAAATGAAGAGAGAGAATTGTTAAGTAATTCGCAAGCTATGAAATACTTCGGTTATAAGGTTTCAATACCTCCTGAAGAAAGAAAGAAAATTTGTTATAAATGTGGTAAACCGGGACATTTAGCTAGGGAATGTTTTTCTCAGAAATATCGAGATCATAACGCCAGTACGTCTAGTTCGAATTCGTTTAGTTCATTTAAAAATAATAATTATAGAGCAATGCCATTCGTAAAATCGAATATGAATTCAAAAAATAGTTCAGATAATCGTGACATAGAATGTTTTTATTGTAAGAAAAAGGGACATGGAATTGCTGATTGTTATAAGCGACAAGCGAATGAAAATAAGAAAAATAATGTTGTGAAAGAAAATCAAAATTCGAATTCAAAAAACGCGAATGCGTCTCTGGTCAAATAAGTACCGGGGACTGCCGCTATCAGACTCGGATGAAAAATTCAGATAATAATATAGAAGAACAGAGTCGTACAGAGGAATATTCGTTGAAAACTAATAGTACTGAAGTAAATAATATTAACAGTTATGTAGAATTGGAATTAGGAATTACAAATAAGAAAGTTAGATTACTTGTTGACACTGGAGCACAGGTAAATTTATTAAAAATTAGTGCCGTTCGTGAAAATGTAAACTTAGAAAATAAAGTGATAAAAATTCGAGGAATAACGGAACATCCAGTACAAACTTTAGGTATGGTAAACGAAAATTTTGAAAATGAAAATATAATAATTCCATTTCACGTAGTTAGAGATACGTTTCCGATAGATTGTGACGGAATATTAGGAAATTCGTTTATGCGTGAATTAGCAATTACAATCGACCACAAAAATCAGAAACTTCGTTGTGACAGATTCGAATGGAATCTAATAGATAACACAGATAAGAAAACAATAATAATTCCTGCTCGTAGTGAAAAAATAGTATTGGTTAAAACAGATGACAAACATGAGGGAATTTGTGAAAATTTTAAGTTATCAGAAAATTTATTATTAGGAAGTTGTTTAACAAAACCTGATAAAGGTAAATGTCCAGTAACAATTATTAATATTTCTGAAAATAATGTAGAAGTAGAAATTCCGACAGTTAAACTAGAACCAACAGAAATAATTCAAAATTCACTTCATAAATTACAATTTGATGCAGATAGAATAAAAACCTTGAAAGAAAATATCGCGACAGAACATTTAAATGAAGAAGAACGCAATTCATTGTTAGACATTTGCGCGTCATTCAGTGATGTCTTTTTTTTTGCCCTCTGATAAGTTAGGATGTACGTCAGCAGTAAGCCACTCTATTCCTTTGAAGAAAGACACAGGCCCTATTAACATTCGTCCTTATCGTCTGCCAGTAAGTCAAAAGTCTGAGATAAATAAACAGATAGGAGAAATGCTACATCAAGACATTATTCAGACAAGCAAATCGCCTTATAACTTTCCATTGTTAGTTGTTCCCAAGAAATCAGTTGACGGTGAAAAAAAATATCGGGTTGTTGTTGACTTTCGTCAACTTAATGATAAAACAATCGGTGATGCATTTCCGTTGCCGAATATCTCTGAGATATTGGATCAGTTGGGTCAAAGTAAATACTTTACAACTTTAGATTTGCAAAGTGGTTATCATCAGATACCCATGAATTCGGAAGACATGGAAAAAACTGCTTTTTCATCGGATTATGGACACTTCGAATTTAAAAAATTACCTTTCGGTTTAAAAGGAGCACCAGCGACCTTTCAGCGCTTAATGAACACTGTATTAAGTGGCTTGCAAGGGTTAAAATGTTTTGTATATCTCGATGATATTGTAATTTATGCCAAAAATTTAGAAGAACACGCTTCAAAATTAAGTGAAGTACTTGAAAGATTACGACACTGTAATTTGAAACTAAATCCGAACAAATGTCAATTTTTACGCAAAGAAGTAAATTATTTAGGTCATGTAATTACGGACCAAGGTATTAAGGCAGATCCTAGTAAAATTGATGCTGTACAAAATTTTCCTCGACCAACTAACGTTACGGAAATTAAATCATTTTTAGGATTAGTAGGGTACTATCGTCGTTTTATTCCAAAATTTGCAGATATATCCAAACCATTAACTTTATTATTGAGGAAAGACATCAAATTTCAATGGTCAGATTTGTGTGAAGAATCTTTTAATAAATTGAAAACAGTACTAGTTAGTTCGCCAATCTTGCAGTATCTTGATCTTGAAAAGCCCTTTGTCCTGACAACAGACGCGAGTAATATAGCTTTAGGGGCTGTACTTTCGCAGGGTGTTATTGGAAGTGATTTACCAATAGCATACGCTAGCAGAACCTTAAATAAAGCAGAACAGAATTATAGTACCACCGAGAAATAGTTATTAGCCATATGTTGGGCTACGAAAAATTTTCGACACTATTTGTATTCGCGAATTCACTATAGTTACGGATCACCGACCATTAGTTTGGCTTTTTAATGTAAAAGACCCAGGTAGTAGATTAATGAGGTTTAGATTAAAATTAGAAGAATATAAGTAGGGGAGTTAGACAGGTTCTGGGACAGATAACGATCTAAGATTGACGTCAGAGATAAGAGATTGTAAAGATAAGGATTGATGACGTCACAGATAAGAGAAATTCAAGATGGCGGTTGTTAGTTTGTTGTTTTGTTGCTAGATGGCAGTGACAACAGTGTTGCTAACTGTATTAAATAAGGCTAGTTAATTTGTTTGCCGCAAGATGGCGCTGATAAAGTTGTTGCCAACTGTATTAAATAAGTTTAGGTAATTTTTTTTGCCGCAAGATGACTCTGACAGCAGTGTTGCCAACTGTATTAAAAATAAATAATTTAAAAAATGTTTGAAGACATTCTTGAAAAAATCTTAAGATGTTGGTGCATCATCTTAAGATTTGATAAGAACGTCTTGGAAAATCTTGAGATTTTGATAAGAAATATCTTAAGATTTGATAAGAACGTCTTGTAAAACATTAAGATTTTAATAAAGAATATGTTTTTAAGACAAATGGCGTGTAGTATATATATCGAGTGAGGTATCTTTTCCCACTAAATCAAATATGCAGAATACGATGGCGGTGTTATTTTCACGCTAGAGATAAGATTTATTTATTTTGCATGCTACGTTTTCTTTATTATTTCTTAAAAGGTGTTGAGTTGGATGTCTATTTCCACTAATTTGGGTACGTACAATACGATGGTGCAGTTATTTTTACAATAAATTTATAGTTTTATAAAATTGATTTATTATTAATGCATAAAGAGATAACATTTCCTGTTACAGATAAATGAGTAATATTTTTATACATTTTTTATTTGAATATGTTACAAGTTTGCTTGAAGATTAATTTTAAAGAGATAACATTTCCTGTTACAGATAAATGAGTAATATTTTTATACATTTTTTATTTGAATATGTTGTATAAGTACCTAAAGAAAAACAAACAAGTTAAAACACGTCTAATACAATCTAATTTAATTTATACATAATCTATTTTTATTTAGGATACTATATAGTACTGGTTGCATACACATTTATTTCACATTAAAGTAATACAGGTTGCACAAACACACAATTTTACACTTTACACTAGTGTAGTACTAGTTGCATACGCACTTATTTTACATTAAAGTAATACAGGTTGTATACCTTATTTATATAATTATTAAATTAATGGAAACATTAAGAAATACACAATATTAGAGTATAAATAGAGCTTTTATTATTAAGTGTAATATATTAACAAAAATGTTGATTACAAATTGAATTCAATACAATTATTACTAAACTAATTGAAACATTAAAAATATACAGTTATTAAAGTACAAATAAGACTTATTACTAAATGCAACATATTAAAAAAACTCCAATTACAAATTAAATTCATTACAATAACAACATGTAACTGACGAATGCCAGTGGAATGCACATGGTACAATAGTTATTATTTTTATCGCATAAAAATTATACATATTATTGTTACTTAAAATTATATGTTTTTTTAATATTAGCATAATACCATTTTTCTGATAATAAATTATTAATACACAAAAAAGAATGAAATAAATTTGGGTATTATTGTAAAAGATTTATTTTGCATTTACATACTACTAACAATATTTGTTAATGGATTATAGTTAATTATTTTATCATGTATAATTAAACAATATACAGCTGTATTTTCTTGAACATTTTCATTTGTTTCAAATTCCAATCTTATATCAACTTTACCCGATTTTAATGTTTCACTCTGATGCGAACAATCTATGACTACCAGTGGTGCTGTATTGATAAATTCATGAGGTGTGAATATAGGCTCACATGATCGTTCATAGTAAGACAACTGAAATTGAGTAAACATTTCATATAACATAGCCCAATGATTATTTTTAATATTTAAATTTAAATTATCATATGGGTACATATCAGAATTTAAATGCAACTTAATATTACTCAAATTACAGTGATCAAATTTACTCATGTCCTTATTAGGCTTGTTTTTGCGATCTGTCTGAAATCCAACAATGATGAAGCGAGGTGTTTCCATTTGTGTTGTAGCTTTGATTGGCCAGGAGTGACGTTGTGTTTTTTGTAGGAGTGGATATTCATGAAGTTCCCAGCTACGAAAAGCTATCTCCAAATTAATGCTCTCCTCTATATACTTCATAAGCATTAGTCTCTCAGCATCGGCTACCGATATATGTGGAATTTTCCAGTGAACTTTACTTAATTCAATTTTTATATTTTCATTGGCGGCGCTGTTTTCAATTGCATTCACATCAGTACTGCTTCGTATGAGAACTAATTCTTGTTGTAAATTTAGGATAATTTTTTTAAAATCTTCGCAAAATCCTAAAAGCATATTGAGAGGAATGCATACATTGAAATTACCGTGACTATCAACTATTTGTTTAGTATCAACCAAAGGTGACCAACCAGCATTTTGTAAACGTTTACTTTCATTTATATTGTAGGAGACGTAACCTTTCATAGTTGAAGTAATTCCTGGATTTCGAACCCTATCTATTACTATCCCTCCAATTTCATATCGAATTTCACTAAATAAAAATGCAAATGCATTGTTAATTAATTTAGCTGTGGTCGATACTTTATTATCATTCGTGAGAAGTTTACCCTCAATATAAAGTATACTATTCCATGGTAGAGTATACAAGTCTTGTTGCTGTATTGGAATTCGAATTTCATCATTATTGTTTAAAGTTGTGGAAGCATACGGTTGGTGCGTGTGCTTTTCAGCATGACTGATTGAATCATCAAATAAGGCCTTGTCTGATACGTTTAATACATTACAGTTCATTTTGATGAATGCAGAGAATATTTTTTAGATTTTTTATAATGAACTTCAATCCAAATAATAAATGTTTTTATTCACTTTCTTTGTTTATTGTTGTCCCGATTGAACTTTAAACCCAAGTGATTTTAGAAACTGATAATTGATGGATGTTAACCCTTCAACAGTCTTCTTTTGAGTGATGTAATTATAGTTTCGAGCAGTATTTGTATGCTTGCGAGCAGTATGATTAAAATTAATCCCCATTTTGTTTTTTAACCCATTAGAGCTTCATGGCAACTAAAATTGCCATAAATTTCAAAAATTTATAACTTTATTATTTAAATAGTATTATTTTTTGTTTCTATGTTGGTATTGTCCTGATACATGCTTCAAACTATTACAACTATAATTATTATGTTTAAATGTGTATAGATGTCAGCAGACGTCTATAAATTTTGTTATTCTTAACCTCGTTATTCCTCTGTTACCAAAATGTAAGTATTTCATCTTTTATTATAGTTAATTGTTTTTTCTGTACAAAAATAATTTTATAATATAAATATTTTAAAATAATCGTGTATCTATCTAAATGTTGTACTTTAAAAATTTATAAACAATTTAAATTTGTTTTATTTATACATGAACATTGCTGGCAACTAAAGTTGCCAGTGAGCATTTCAGTTTTACTTTAGTTCAATAATTTTTCTCAATATTTTAGGGACGATAATGATTTGTTTTCCGTGGATGAAATTATAAATGCATATGAAGAGTACTATGGACCTGCCAGCGTCAAGCAGATCAGATCTGTTGGTATTATTCCTCCATATGAACCTCCTGCAGCTGATACTGATGAAGATTCTGATATTTCAGATGATGATGTACAAGGACTCACAGCACATTTACCAGGAAGAATATTGCGGTCTAAAGCAACTATACAGTTTGAAGAAAGTCTGGAGGAACCTGTGACACAATTAGAAACATCTGTTGTGGAAGAATCCCAGCCATCAACCACAAAACGAGTAAAGAAAGCCACTAAAATAAAATCAGCTAAAACAATGTGGACCCAAAAAAATCACAGTGACTGGTCACTACCTGAAAAGAAACCAATATACGGACCATATCTTTTAGATTTTCTAAAATCTACTGTAAACTCTCCATTGGATGCGTATAAAGCTTTTTTTTCTGATAACCTGCTGGCATACATTACGCAACAAACAAATATATATGCTGGACAGAAAGGATATCACAATTTGAATGCTACGCACGATGAAATTAGCACTGTAATTGGGATAATGCTACTTTCAGGATATCACAAACTACCCAACAAACGGATGTATTGGCAACAGGAGCCTGATTGCCACGTTTCACTGGTATCCAATTCCATACGAAGACGTAGATTTGAAGAAATTCTAAGATTTATACATTTAAATGATAATACAAATATAAACGATGATAGAATGTATAAAGTAAGACCTATTTTTGACCACATAAATGCAAACTTTAAACTGTTGCCCTCTGAAGATAAATTATGCATTGACGAAAGCATTGTGCCTTATTATGGTCACCATAGTTCGAAGCAGTTCATAAAAGGTAAGCCAATAAGATTTGGCTTCAAATTGTGGGTACTTGCCAATCCGAATGGTTTTCTGTTACATGCAGAACCATATTGTGGTTCTAGTACTCGATTACCCGACACTGGTCTTGGGCAAGGTGGTGATGTGGTCATTGGTTTAATCGAGCATTCAAATATACCTAGCGGAACTAAACTATACTTTGATAATTTATTTACTTCCGTTCCACTCCTCGAGGAATTATGCAAAAGAAATTTGGGTGGAACGGGTACATTTCGCGAAAACAGAATTCAGAAAGCAATGAATTTACCAGCAAAAAATTAATTCCAGAAAACTCCCAGAGGATCCTCCATCACGGTAAGCAATGGGCAATTGATTGCTACGAGATGGAATGATAACGCAGTTGTGACGGCTCTTTCTAACTGTGATACTTTAGAACCCTATAAAAATGTTCAAAGGTATAGCCGTGCAGAAAAAAAGAAAATTACTGTAAAGATGCCTAACTTGATTTCACAATATAATTCTAACATGGGCGGCGTAGATTTAAATGATCAATTCACGGCACAATATAGAACGAAAATAAGAATTAAAAAGTGGTGGTGGCCACTGTTTGCTAGGTCAGTTGATCAATGCTGCGTACAAGGCTGGCTACTATATAGATCACTGGGGCACGATCTACCACTTTTGCAGTTTAGAAGACAGGTTGTTCTTCAACTACTTAACTCCCACAATACAATAAGTCCACGAATTGGACGCCCGCTGTCTTATGCATCGTCCGTTTCTTTAGAAGATATTAGAACAGACAGAAAAGATCATCTAATTATAAAAGGTGAAAGCAAATATCGCCGATGTAAAGCATGCCAACGACGCACCATTTATTTATGTGGAAAATGTAAAGTTCCTTTGCACACAGAATGTTTTGAAATATTTCACAAATTCTAAGTAATATGAAATATGTTAAACTTTGTAATGTTTATTCATATCAATTAATAAACTTCTTAAAAATATGATCAATTATATTTATAGCACTAGTGCTCAGTGGCAACTTTAGTTGCCGGGCAGTTTTATGCCTTTAAACAATCATAATATTTTTTTAAATATTTTTCCCAGTTTTCTTAAAGCCTTATGCAGCATTCATAAATATAAAATCAAAATCCGAGAGTAAAAATTAATCTGAGCACTAATGGGTTAAGATGTAGTCTTACCGTTATGTCTTCTCCTCTGAAATTAATTAACTTTCCGTCTTGGTCAACTATTTTAAGGGTTCAAGAATTTATTACACGCGTGCTAATTGGTAAATAGATTATTTGATTTGGAGCCTCTATAATTTTGAATCCTGGCGGGACGCGCGGGAAAAATTCATGAATTATATGCACATTTTTACTATTTGAATAAGAATTTGTAGTTATGCTACACTCAATACACACTGCATTTACTTTAATTATAGAAACTGGGTTGTCAGATTCATGTGATTTATTAGCCTCTAATCGACGAGGTTTAAACCCTAGAATATTACCAATTGAATCCTCCGGTACAAAATTTGTCTCCTTATTGCTTTTAATTTCACACTTAAGAGTATTGTTATTTGCTACAATGTTTAATTTGGTATTTGTATCTAACTTTTTGGTTAAAAATTTATTTATATCTTCAATTTCGTAAGAACCTTCTGGAATAGTAATTACATGACTACCAATATAAAATTTATCATTTTCAATATTTGGTATAGCATTATAAACTTCAAAACTTATTAAACCAAGAACATATTCCGATTTATCGTCAAGTACAATCGGCGGATAAAAGGTTTTATTTATAATTGATTCATTATGAAAAAGCGTAAATGTGTATGGCATGATGGTTCAATTAATACTGAAGGGTAATTATAATTATTTTTATGAAAATGCTAAACATAAAAGATAATATTTTAGTTTGTTTGGTGGCGCTAGGTTTTCATAACTGTCAAAACAGTTTTTAGTATATTCATAATATTTATAATAATTTTATTATGGAAAAGTAAAGTTACCCATCAGTATACCGAAACATTGAATTTATATTTATAGGAATATCAGGAAACTAATTTTGTACAAATTCATAATTAATTGTAGTAAACTCACATTTAGATATTTCTACTAAACTACAGTAACTATTAACTGTTTTGAATTGTCATTCAACATTAGTTTTACTTATCCAACTATTTTGTTTATTATCAAATCCAAGCCATTTAACAAGTACCATATCACCCTTCCTTTTTAAAATTTTTTCAACAAGATATACATTAGGATACTTTACTCTTTGTAATTCATATTCATAAAATCCCCCTTTTATAATTTGTCCTGACTGGTCTTTAAGAATATAAGTAATAGGATTTGTTACTTGAATCGAATGTATATTAAAAATTTCATTAGACCAATTAGGAGTATAACCTTTCACAAAAGCCCCTCTATATTTGCTTATACGCACAAAATCACCCAATTTAAATTTTCCTTTTCCAACCATTTTAATATTACTGTAAACACTGTTAAGAAGTAATTTTTCATTCTTTTTACTAACATCAATAGGTTTCATATTAATAGTTCTGTGCTTTGTATTATTCTACTTTTTTGTAAGTTTAGGTAATAGACTCAACCACTTATATGTACCCTGTAAACTAAACTCTTTCCACATCATTGATTTTATGGTACGATTAACTCGCTCAACAACAGATGCCTTTTTAGTACTATAGCTTGAATAATGATTAATATTATATTTACTCATTAAATTTTGAAAATTTTGATTATAAAATTCTTTTCCGAGATCAGTTTGTAAATTTTGAGGAATTCGATTACTACCAAGCAAAATACTTTTCATAGCATCTGAAATTTCAGACCCTGTTTTGTTTTTTACAGGTTTGGTCCACAAAAATTTGGAAAATACATCAATTACAACTAAAATGTATCGATATCCTTTATTTATTCTAGCATAAGGAATCATTTCAACTAAATCCGCTTGAAATAAGTCATCTATTTCTTTTGTAATAACACGCCTTCTGGGAAAATGCACTCGCGCTGGTCTATGTAATTCTTCCACAATTTCGCGTTTAATTTTGGACATAATTAACAGATGTTTCCAGTATAATTTCCATATATAATTCACTAGTTTTTAAGCTAACAGGGCTGGGATATATTGTCAATTTATCTCCTTTTACAACATCTTTATTAACTATTATTGAAATACGGGGATTCTCATTAATTCGATAGTTTAGTCGTTCGTTTGGAATATTTAAATTAATTTGAATTATTTTACCAGTACAAGGTAAATTGTAAAAAGACAAATTGGGGCTATTTATTATATTATAAATATCACCTTGTAGTTTTAATTTTAAATTAATAACAATGGTGGATTTTAAATTATTTTTCACTTTAACCAATTCCACTTTAAATTTATTTTCTAGTATATTTATTTTATTTATACAGCCAAATTCTAATTCCTTAATTTGTTTTGAAACAAGAGATAATAAATTATTAGAATATTTTTTAGTTTTATAATGCTCAATATGACGACCGAACTTGTCAAGAGTCATTATAGCACTGTCGCTATTTTATAACACCCGCTTCTTTTAATTCCTCAATTATTGATATAATTTCATTATTATGACCTGTATGACCGGCATCACGTGACGCAATTAAAAGACGCAGTCTATCAACCAATTCATTCACATTATCCCAGTATACATACTCCACTCGTTTTTTAGTTAATTTTTTTAAATAACTTCCACCTGACGTGGAACTTGGTTTTTTAGATATTGAACTTATATATCTTAAAGCTGGACTCCCTCCTGACGTAGAACTTGATTTTTTAGAAATTGAACTTATTTTTTTAGAAATTGGAGCAACTTTCTTCCGAGGGTCTAACATTGGGGCAATAATGGAAGTATACTTCTGAGATCTGTTCCCCGCAACTTGCTCACTGTCACTATAATTTCGACGGGCAGCGTTTGTTCTTTTTACAATATCAACATAATTTTTACGATCAGTCTCCGTATATCCTATCGGCTGTTTTTTAAATAACAGCTCATATAAACCTGGTGTTCCAATATACTTTAGATCTTGTATAACTATATCCTTACCCACAATTTTTAACTCAGAATCGCCTATAGAAAATTTATCAGTATTTACATCATGACGCACGCCATATTTGAAATCATATGAATCTTTGTTATCTGTTATCATTTCTTCAACATATTGTCGAGGTAATGGATCGTACTGATCTAAATACTCCCTAAATGAGGGCTCCTGAGTTAAATTCAAAATATCCTCTCTAGTTAATGATGGACGACTTTCAATCATGGATGACTGATTTTCAATAAATACGTCATCATCATCTCCACCCTCATCCATTGATTCTGCCACTACACTTGTTTCTAAAAATTTAGGACCCAATAAAGTTTCATTTTTGTTAGATATTTTCTTCTCCTCCTCATCCTCCTCCTTTACTTCTTCTTTTGGTTCACTTTTAACTTCTTGTTTTATATTGGCCATTGGTAAATGAACTGCAATATCTTTTAAAGATTTAATTATTGGTTTATACTGCGATTCTAACTCAATTTTTCTATGTAATGCACCAAGCCTAAGGTTTTTAAGCTTCTGTTTAATAATATTCCGGGTATTAATTATATCCTTTGTTAATTTTTCATTCATTTTTAATAACAATAACAGGTAAAAACAGATCCAATAGCAGATAATCAGCTCACAACCAGATAAAAAAACAGATCTAACAGCTGTATAAACAAATAAAAAACAGATCCAATAGCAGATAATCAGCTCACAACCAGTTAAAAACAAATCTAATAGCTGTATAAACAACCAAATAAAAAAACAGATCTAACAGCTGTATAAACAAGTAAAAAACAGATCCAATAGCAGATAATCAGCTCACAACCAGTTAAAAACAAATCTAATAGCTGTATAAACAAGTCAAAAAACAGGTATGATTTAAATTTAATCTTACGTTGTTCTATTTACCCTGTTTTAGATGTTTACAAAACAACAACTAACTGTTATCTGAAGCTCTTGAGCTTGAGGCACTATTATTTATTATAATATACTGATCAAAGCCTTTACGGTAACGCCCTACATTTAAACCACTTTCTTTATTAATAACCAGAAAACCATACTTGTCTTGCCAGCAAAAAGAACAAATATTCTTAAACTTTTCATATGGTAAATCTGTATTCACGTGATCAGTATATACATGTTTTAAATTCATATCATCTTGTTTAAATAATATTAGCAGGTTAACATTATCCCGTATAAGATGTTTGGGAATTCTGGCATACGTCTGACATAAATAAAAACAATCTATAGCCTTATGGCGACCCATACAAAAGTATTCTCTAATTACATCCTGTTTATCGCACGCTACATCATCAAATATAAACACAGAGTTGCATTGCGCATTACACGGCTTCTCAATATCTACGTTTTCATTATATGCAAAGCAACCTATTCCTTCAATAGGTTTTAGCAACATTTCTAAATACTTATATTTGGGTTGGAATAATAATTTTGAGTATATATAGACATTCGAAAAACATAGACCATTTTCATGCTCCAAAAGTGCAATCATAACATTTGTTTTACCGCATCCAGAAGGACCTGCTATAATACATCTAACTATACCCGGTAACAACGAACTATGACGCGGTTTACTACTAGCATTCATAAAATCATAATTCTTAACCTCAAGATTATTACTTTGCTTTACGGTCTGCATTTTCATATAAATAAGTGTGCAGCGTTAATTTAGCTCTGTTCGTCACTGACTGCGGAAAAGGTGAAACGTGTGCTGCTTAAATAGTCATAATGAGGGTGCAAAACAAGAAATCTGACAAAAGTTTGTCATTCCCCCATGTAGTTAATCGCGCGCGAAAAGCAATAAAAACAAAAAATAACTCAGATATAAATAAGTCTGCAAAAATTGCTTTTCGTACGATTAAAAAAATAAAGCAAAAAATAAAAAAACCAAGAGTTGTATCTGTACCGAAAACTGGAGGGTTCCTACCGTTAATTCCAATTTTTGCCGGTTTGAGTGCTCTAGGTGCACTTGGGGGTGGAGCTGCGGGTATTGCAAAAGCTGTTCACGACGCGCAAGCTGCCACAGAACAATTAAAAGAAGCTCAACGCCATAATAAAATAATTGAAGCCATCGCCATGGGTAAAGGTCTCTATTTAAAACCATATCGAAAAGGACTTGGACTCTATTTAAAAAAAAAACTCCTCATAAAATTACCATCGCGGGCATTAAGTAATATTGATCTTCAAAAATATGCAAAAGAACTAAAAATTCCATTTTTTAGAGGGGTATTTATGAGAAATAATTTGCCTATAAAAGTAAATCGTAACGAATGCGCCATTGTTAATTTGGATAACAGTAACGGATTGGGGTCGCACTGGGTAGCTTATAAAAAACGTAGTAATTTAGTTATATATTTTGACAGTTATGGAAACCTAGCGCCACCAAAGGAACTAGTTAGTTATTTTGGAAACAGGTGTTCAGTACACTACAATTACAGTAGATATCAACCTGATAATAGTGTAAAATGTGGTCATTTATGTTTAGCATTTTTATATGAAAAAATATAATTATCCCTCAGTATTAAATATTATCTAGCTAATGTTAAAAAAGAACATGTAATTTTAAGTAACAATGATGTGTATACATAAATGTTTTACAATAATACTCAAATTTATTTCATTCTTTTTTGTGTATTAATAATTTATTATCAGAAAAATGGTATTATGCTAATATTAAAAAAACATATAATTTTAAGTAACAATAATATGTATAATTTTTATGCGATAAAAATAATAACTATTGTACCATGTGCATTCCACTGGCATTCGTCAGTTACATGTTGTTATTGTAATGAATTTAATTTGTAAATGGAGTTTTTTTAATATGTTGTATTTAGTAATAAGTCTTATTTGTACTTTAATAACTGTATATTTTTAATGTTTCAATTAGTTTAGTAATAATTGTATTGAATTCAATTTGTAATCAACATTTTTGTTAATATATTACACTTAATAATAAAAGCTCTATTTATACTCTAATATTGTGTATTTCTTAATGTTTCCATTAATTTAATAATTATATAAATAAGGTATACAACCTGTATTACTTTAATGTAAAATAAGTACGTATGCAACTAGTACTACACTAGTGTAAAGTGTAAAATTGTGTGTTTGTGCAACCTGTATTACTTTAATGTGAAATAAATGTGTATGCAACCAGTACTATATAGTATCCTAAATAAAAATAGATTATATATAAATTAAATTAGATTGTATTAGACGTGTTTTAACTTGTTTGTTTTTCTTTAGGTACTTATACAACATATTCAAATAAAAAATGTATAAAAATATTACTCATTTATCTGTAACAGGAAATGTTATCTCTTTAAAATTAATCTTCAAGCAAACTTGTAACATATTCAAATAAAAAATGTATAAAAATATTACTCATTTATCTGTAACAGGAAATGTTATCTCTTTATGCATTAATAATAAATCAATTTTATAAAACTATAAATTTATTGTAAAAATAACTGCACCATCGTATTGTACGTACCCAAATTAGTGGAAATAGACATCCAACTCAACACCTTTTAAGAAATAATAAAGAAAACGTAGCATGCAAAATAAATAAATCTTATCTCTAGCGTGAAAATAACACCGCCATCGTATTCTGCATATTTGATTTAGTGGGAAAAGATACCTCACTCGATATATATACTACACGCCATTTGTCTTAAAAACATATTCCTTATTAAAATCTTAATGTTTTACAAGACGTTCTTATCAAATCTTAAGATATTTCTTATCAAAATCTCAAGATTTTCCAAGACGTTCTTATCAAATCCTAAGATGATGCACCAACATCTTAAGATTTTTTCAAGAATGTCTTCAAACATTTTTTAAATTATTTATTTTTAATACAGTTGGCAACACTGCTGTCAGAGTCATCTTGCGGCAAAAAAAATTACCTAAACTTATTTAATACAGTTGGCAACAACTTTATCAGCGCCATCTTGCGGCAAACAAATTAACTAGCCTTATTTAATACAGTTGGCAACACTGTTGTCACTGCCATCTAGCAACAAAACAACAAACTAACAACCGCCATCTTGAATTTCTCTTATCTGTGACGTCATCAATCCTTATCTTTACAATCTCTTATCTCTGACGTCAATCTTAGATCGTTATCTGTCCCAGAACCTGTCTAACTCCCCTACTAATATAATTACAAAATTGTACATAAAGCGGGGAAAAATAATTGTAACGCCGACGCTTTAAGTCGTATACGCATTAGTACGGAAGAAAAAAGCAGCGAGAATGAAACAAATATTAGTTTTGCTGAATTTAAAGAAATTAGTCAAAAACAATTAATACATAATTCGAATGTTATAGAGATAGAAGGAAATTTATTAAATACAAGTCCAGATTACGCTATTGTACATTGCGTTTCTCGTGATCTAAAATTAGGAAAAGGTATAGCGAAACTTTTAAAAGAAACATACAAAATTACATTTGACAATGATAAAAATTATAATTTGTGTGAAGTCGTTCCATTTCAGACAGAAGATAATAGACTAATATTAAATTTGATAACTAAAATAGGTATTTCGATAATCAAACATATGAAAATCTATGGCAAAGTTTAATTAACTTAAGGACATATTGTGCAGGAAATAATTTGAATAAATTAAGTATGCCGGTTCTATCATGTGGAATAAATAAATTAGATTGGACAATAGTTCGAATGATGATTAGATACATTTTTAAAGGTACGCAAATTGATATTTCAATATATCACAATAATATTAAATATGATGCTGAGCAAAAGAAACAAATATTATCTGAATATCATGATAAGCCAGCCGGAGGACATGAAGGTGTCAATAGAACTTAACGAATAAAAATAAAGCATTGGTGGAAACATATGAAACGTGACATCAAAGAATATATCAAAAATTGTCCTAGTTGTCAAAAAAATAAATTAGCAAAGTTAAAAAATGCTCCATTAGAAATTACCACTACGTCACGAAATTGTTTTGAAAAGATATTTATAGACATTGTCGGACCTTTACCATTATCGGAAAACGGTAACAAGTATATACTTACAGTTCAGGATGATTTGACAAAATATAGCGAAGCCTACCCTGTACCGAATCAAGAGGCTAGTACCGTGGCTCAAGCTTTAGTTACGCAGTTTATTTGTCGTTTCGGAGCACCTGAAATTATTGTTTCCGACCAAGGAACAAATTTCCTAAGTAATTTATTTGAAGGGATGTGTAAACTATTCCAAATTAAAAAGATAAAAACTACAAGTTTCCATCCGCAAAGCAATGATAGTTTAGAGAGGAATCACAGGACATTAGCAGAGTATTTGCGCCATTATGTAAAGACTGATCAGTCAGATTGGGATTACTGGTTACCATTTTGGATGTTTACCTACAACACAACACCTCATACCGCAACAAATTTTACTCCCTTTAGTTTAGTTTTTGCTAAAGAAGCGAATATACCATCAGCATTAGAACGCGAACCGGAACCTCGATATACGTACGATAATTACATTGATGATATAAAATATAAATTAAAAAATTAGCTCGTGAACATTTAGTAGATCGCAAGGAAAAATTTAGTCAAAATCACAATGAAAAATCTACAAAAGTAAAATTTAAAATAGGGGAAAAAGTTCTTTTGGATAATCGAACTATAACACCAGGGAGAAGTAAAAAACTAAAATCTTTATGGAATGGTCCTTATAAAATAGTTTCACAAAATTCAAACGTAAATTATACGATTAAAGTAGATAGAAAATTAGTTCGAGTTCATGCAAATAGATTAAAAAAGTACCATGAAAATTGATAAAGTACAATATTCTAAAATCTAAATATTTTTACAGGATGCATTATATTGGTATAATCTCTTGGATAATAGCAATCGCTGTTATTGCTATGAGTCAGCAGATTCCTCCGTATGAAGCCACTCCGTTTGATAATTCAGTTGGTATTTATTTCCCAAAATTAGGATTGGTACAATTGTATAATAATGAATGGAAGTTAATTGTTTATTTAGATATGAAGGAACATTATAAAAATGCAGAAAGTTTACAAACTTATTATGAAATGACTTCGAGAATCTGTAACAAGCAAAATTTAAAACAATCAGATCAGTTATGCGATAACTTTATGAAAATAGCAGCTAAAATGACATGATTTAAATGAGAAAAATAAAATTATTTATGATTTCATAGGTCATGAAACGACTTACCGGAAAAAGAGAGGTTTAATAGATTTAGTAGGAAAAGTTTCAAAATTCTTGTTTGGCACACTTGACGAACATGATGCCGACTATTATAATTTAAAAATTGAAGAATTCAGTAAAAATGAACATGATTTAGTTAAGCTAATAAAAGAACAGTCCACTGTAGTACGATCAACAATACAAAATTTTAATACAACAATATCTAATTTGGATTATAATGAGAAAATTTTAGGTGACAGTTTAAGATCTCTTAAATTATTTATTACCAATGAAACAAAAATTCTGAATACGGTCCAGTTTCACACGCAGCTTGAGGAGCACATATCTATATTCACTTTGTTAATAGAGCAGTATGAAGATAAGATAAATTCTTTAATAAATGCATTGTTGTTCGCTGAGAAAGGTCAGTTACATCCATCCATAATTACACCGTCTAGGTTGCTGACTGAGTTGCAAAACATTATATCATACTTGCCATCAAACACAGATTTCGTGGTACCATTATCAATTAAAACAGTCCATACTTTGTTAAAAACAGTGAATGTGGTAGTGTATTATAAGAACAATTATCTAGTTTATGTAATCAATATACCTTTAATAGATATTAATCGCTATGATATTTATCAAATGTATCCATTACCTGTAATGTTAAGTCAACAAAAATTCATATTTATTCAGCCTAGCGCTAAGTATTTAGCTATAGATAAAATAAAACAGAATTATTTTCTAATTTCAGAGATAGATTTCTTGATGTGTAAGGCATGTAATAATGTTTATTATGTTTGTAAACAAACACAAGCTATCTATTTGTCGCATCAACATGAAATATGTGAAGTAAAAGTATTTCAGCTTAGTCCGAAATTGCCAGAAAGTTGTGACAAGAGAATAATACAATTAGAGTTTAGCATTTGGACACATATATTAAATTCAAACTCTTGGATCTATGTACTACCAGAAAAAGAAAGTTTAACCATATCATGTAAAGATAATAAAGAAATTTATGATTTAAAAATATCCGGTACTGGTAGATTAGGATTAAATGAGAGTTGTAAAGCTTATTCCAAAAATGTAATCCTTATGGCCAGAAAAGTATATTCTTCGGAAATTATAATGGGTTTTGCCCCACCTTTAGATATTAAATTAGATTGCTGTGAATAATTAACACAGAAACATATAAATTTGAGTAATATTAATTTGAATCCAAATTTTAAGTCCATTCATACTAATTTAGAAGATTTGAATTTAGCCAGTCATAAATTATCCCAAATAAATGAATTAGCTGAACAAATAGAGAAAAATATAAATAGGGATACTTCACATAGTTATTATTCATTCATAGTTTGTGTTATAGGTATATGTGTAATATTGTATTGTATAAATTGTTGTTGTAAACGATGTTTCGGAAAAACAGCTTGTGGATGTTGTGCAGGTGTTTGTATTAAAATAAGTCAAAATTTTAACTCTGAAAGAAGAGAAAGAACTTCTGGTCCTTTGGTTCATTTTACTACTCGTCCACAACCTGTAGATCTGATAACTGAAAATGTATCCTCTGAAAGTAGCGAAGCAAGAACAACCTTTAGGCCTACAAGTACTTCCAAAATTTGTGGAAGGAGATCATCTAAAATGTAAAATTTTCCTTATAGTCAAATATTTTAAGGGGGGAGGAATGTTGTAAACCGGATTGAACTATATATTCTAATGTAAATAGGAATGAACTATATATTTCAAGTCTTTGTATAGAAAGTGCGATCCTTGCACTATGTAATTAAATAATGTAGTGGGAGATGCAAAAGGGTATTTCTGCTCCGTTACCGTACAGGGAGTTAGAGTTAGTCAGTAGAGAGTAATAAGAAGTCACTTGTATAGTCAAGTTAATAAGTAGACAGCAATAGCAATAGTCAATAAGCAATAGTCGATATTCAATATTCATAATTGTATTATTTCAACATTAATAAACTAATAGGTAATACAAGATACACTTAATAATTTAACAGCCCTTAAAACACATCCCGACGTGAGAACCCTAACACGTTACAACATTATTATTATTCTCAATAATATTATTACTATTATTTTTATTATTATTAATGATAATATTATTATTATTGTTATATTATTATTGTTCTTATTAATATTATTATTACTATTATTATTATATTATTAGTAATATTATTATTATTATTATTATTATTATTATTATTAATAATAATATTATTATTCTTTATTTTCACATTAATTGGTACCTACATTTTACTATACATACGCCCCTTTGGGCAAGTATATACAATACATTGCATTTAGTTATACGTACAATACATATATAATACTTAATATTAACTTTTAAGATATTGTTCCTTTGGTGTTGTGGACCTTATAATTATAATAGGAGATCTCCCAATATTCTTCTTACAATTCAACAAGTTTCTAAGATGGTAGCTTTTTTTAGCTGCAGGTAAGCATTTCTTTGCAGATCTAATGTTTTTAAACTAACAAATAACTTCTTCGATATTTCTCCAGTAGCTCCAATTACTATAGGTAATATTTTAACTTTCTTCATTTTCCACATATTTTTAACTTCGTCAGCTAGGGGTATATATTTTCTTATTTTTTCATCCCAAGTGTCTTCAATATTAATACTGTTTGGTACTGCTATATCAATTACATACGTTATTTCTTTTCTTTACGGATATTGTGTCTGTGATGTTATGCTCTATTTTCTCATCAGTAATTATTTGCCGGTTCCAGTACATTTTTGTATTTTCGTTCTCTTGTATGTTCTGGGGTTGATAATTATAGTATGGTACTAATTCCAAAAGATTTTGTTGATTACATAATTTTAAATGTATAATTTTAGCAATTTTGTCGTGCCGTATTAGGTATTGTGTTTTCGCCAGCGGAGTACATCCTGAATTTATATGTTCTATTTTCTTTTGTTTTTTATTGCATACCCGACACATATCTATTTGTTCTTGTATCTTTAATACATGTTTCATGTGATATCTGATATTCACTACCTGATCCTCTATCGCTAGCAAAAAATTCGTCTGTTTCCACAAATATGTCACCTCTTCTTAACCATGATTGTGTGGCTTCCTTATGTATATATTGTTTTTCTAATTCTGCTGGATACCTCCCATGCAATTTCTTTTATTTCCATGTTTTCTTCTTTTCTTATATAGACTTCACTTTACTCAACGGTTCAAAATTCTTATCTGCTAAATTTAAAGGTGTGTAATTTTTGTCTGCTTTGCAAAGTTCTTTATGTGCATCTAATGTTAAGGATTTCTCTTGAAAGTATTCCCTTATATTGTGTACTTGTTTGTAATGTACTTCGAATATTTCTGGGATACCTCGTGCTTCTTCTTTTCTCTTCATGCGGAACCGTTCAATAGAGCTTCGAGAAAGATGGGCTCTGTATGTTGTGAAGAGTTTTCTTGTTTTGGTATCTATATCTTTTAGTCCAATGTCTGTTCACTTGATAATCTCGAAACTGCATATTAATACCGAGGTGGCATAGCTGTTAATTGCCCTGCTTTTATTAATAATAATAATACTTTATTACTCAAACAGGTAAAAAACCCTTCACAAGTAAATGGACATAATATAAACAACAAAAGACAAAAAACCAATGAAAAATTATACAAAAATATCTCGATCTGCACACATTATGTTATATAAATTACACATAACGTACATAGGTGCCTTGCACAGAATATTAGAGTTATATGCAGGAAGATAAAAGCTGTCGTTGCAACGGGAACAAAAACGGGGGACACGAAAATCGATTTTAGATAGTAAAAAAGGGCTATCAATTTTGTTATTAATGATTTTGTAAAGCGTATTAATTGATGCATTTATATGTCTGGTTCTGATGGATTCAATTTCAAATGTCTGAAGTATTGTGTCAGTACTGACAAAATTGTCGGGGTACACACCGTAACATTTAAACCAGATGTATTTTAAGAACTTGCGCTGAAGAGCTATTAATTTAGTAATATGAGCTTCATAAATTGGAAACCAAATTATAAGTGAAAAATCTAGTTTAGACTGTACAAAAGCAAAGTATAAGGACTTAAGTGCGGAAATGACTGAAAAATTTCGGCAGTTTCTGATTATGAAGCCAAATATTTTATTTAGTGAGGTAATTAAGTAATCCAGGTGGGAAGTGAAGGCTAAATCTAGATCAAAATACACACCTAAGTCTTTTGTGTGGACTGTACGTGATAAGTTCTCGGAATCTATAGTATATTCGTAAACTATAGCTGTTTTAGAGCGAGTGTAAGACATAATTTGACATTTATTAATATTAAGTATTAATTTATTCTATGTACACCAGGTGCAAATAGCATTAATACCACTTTGAAGGATGTTACAGTCGCGAACAGTTTGAATTTTTGTGAATATTTTTAGATCATCTGCAAAAAGTAACACGTTGCAGGTTATTTTTTCAACAATATCGTTAATAAAAATTAGAAATAAAAGGGGTCCAAGGTTTGAACCTTGAGGTACTCCAGATGTAGCAATATAAAAACTTGAGTTAAAGCCATTGTACGAAACATAATGTTGACGGTTTTGTGAGTACGATCTAAAAAAAGATGACTAGGTTATTGTGAAAACCAAAATAACGAAGTTTATCTAAAAGAATAAGATGATCAAGCTTGTCAAAGGCATTGGAAAAGTCTGTGTAGATTACATCTACTTGACCTCTCTTGTCCAGGACCTCTTGAAACATACTGAGTAAAAATACACAAGTTAGTAGTGGTTGACCTACGTGGCATAAAGCCATGCTGTTGTTCACAAATTGTTTTAATTGTGTAAAAATTTGTGTATGTAAAATTATTTCAAATAACTTCGCGAAATTGCACAAAATAGAAATAGGTCTGTAGTTTTCAACCAGAGTAGGTTCACCCGACTTGAGCACTGGACATACCTTTGAAAACTTCCAGATGTCTGGAAATTCATTAGAAAATAATGATAAGTTGAAAATATAAAGTAATGGAGTAAGCAGCGCAATGGTACAGTCTTTAACTACAAAACTGGGTATTTGGTCGTACCCTGATGTTAAAGTATTTTTTAATTTTTTACTTGATTCAAGAATATCATTTTCCAAAATAGTAATATTAATATTATGCGACATAAACAAACTATCAGACATAGGAGCCTGTGAGTTACCAGAAACAGACGAAGGGTTAATATTTGAAAAAACACTACTAAAATATGTAGCCAGAAGTTCTAAAATCGATTTGGGGTTATCAGCAAGTTCATCATTTAGTTTCATGACACCCGGTATTCTGGAAGTAGCTCTTTTATTCTGCACAAAAGTCCAAAAGTACTTAGGATCACGAGTGACAGAATTTTCAACATCAGAGATATAATTTTCATAAGCACGTTTTATTGAATTGTTAATAAGATTTTTTTCTTTGTATTTACTGAAAAAGAACTCTGAATTTGTTTTCTTGAATTTTACATAGTACTTATTTTTCAGTTTAATGTTATTAATAATATCATAAGGGAACCATGGTGGGTATTTGTTTCTCTGATGCTTAAATATGGGAACATATCATTAACAGTAAGGCTTTCAAGTACAGGGGACCAGTCACACTGTAAAAGTTTTTCATACAATAAAGGATAATTCGCTTTTTTAAAATTGTAAACTTTAGTAACTTTGTTGACAGAGAAATTCTTTTGTTTTAAATTCTTAATTTTTAACTCAATTGCCAAAGGGGGATGTAAAACATCAACTTTAACCATAGGTAAATGTTCACGAGTAACAGCAGTATGTAAATTGCTAATAATAAGATCTAAAACATTGTTGTTAGAATTCAGTACACCATTACATTGTTGCAGGTCATTGAAAGCCTCAAAGTTAATTAAATGTTCACGAAGAGGATCATTAGAATTCAAGAAAATATAGTTTGGTACATTGAAATCACCCAATATAATAACATTTTGAAAGGAATAACAACATTGTTCTAAATATGTAGTTAGTTTTTCTAAATCAGTAAGTTTCGGTGTTTCAGGTATGTAACAAACAAAGATAAAAAGTGTGCATGAGTCCAAAAGACATTTGCAGGCGACCATATCAAAAGACACTAATTCACTTTGTAGATCACTCAAGTCAATATGTTCGATCTTGAAGTCTAGTCGGCATGCTAAGAGGGTTCCGCATCCTCTAGTGACGTTGAGCGCAGCAAAATCTCTGTCTTTTCTGAAGACAGTGTAGGAATTAGATGGAAAAAGTTCGGAATTATCTATATCGGGATGAAGCCAGGTCTCTGTCAAAGCCACAAAGTCGTAATCACCATCAGATATTGAGCAATAGAAATCGTCCATTTTATTTTTAATACTACGGACGTTCTAATAGTAGCATTTTAAGTACGTCATTTCTGAATCTGAGTTCGTGTGGCCGGGCCTAAAAAATCACCATTTGGATTAGTACGTTTACGGGGGAACCAGAATTTTTTGACCAGGATGCCAGCAGGCCATAAATCCGGATCAAGAAACGACGTGAAAAAATCATAAGGGACACGCAGTTTAAAAGATGCGTAATCACCTCCATGTTCGATTTTCTCGCACTGATAATCAGAGTTTTTGCCCTTGTCACGCAAATAGTCTGTTATATCCTCAGCTGTCACCTCTTTATTGGCAATACGGCTTATGTGTATATATGCGTACCTAGGCGCACCGGTCAATTTACAGCCGGTACCGCCCTGTGCTTTGCCAAACGTACGCTGACGTAGGTGAGGACCATGTGACTTTATTCCACTCCCATCAGTCCCATCTGTATTTATTGTCAATACCTGCTCAGTAGTGTTTCGGAGCGCAGGCTGTGATGTGGAGTTAGAAGATGTTGATGATTTATTTGCAGCTTTAGAGGCAAAAGATATTTTCTCTGGCAGAGTGTTAACAGCTTTAGGATTAGTACTAGCAGTAACATTACTCACAGTTTTAGTAACTTGTGTAGAGGATGCGTTCTTGTAAGTCGCAAGTTCATCTTTGACATCACTAATCTCTGCTTTTAAGTCTTTAATTGTTGTCTCAAACAGAAGTTTCATTTCACTAACAGCACTGTCTAGCAAAATTTTCACTTTAGCACTAATATCTTCTAAGAAATCTTCATTATTACTTTTCACTTTCGGCGGCATTGTAAAAGAGAAAACGTAGAAGAGCGAAAAAAAATACACGTGTGCACGCAACGACAAACGATAGTATATTATAATATATAGTATAATATTAGTAGCAGATAGATAATTTTTTAGAATTTGCCTAACCCTTCCGAAATATAAATGTCTTAATTTTTCCTTGCATTGTATCTGAGCCACTCCTCTTGCTTGTAGATATCCAAGACATTTATACAATTCATCATGTGTAAAATTTGCACATGAATTTCATCTACTTTTACTCCTTCCGATCTTCCCATTTTTTCATACTGTGAACGCGACATTTATCTAGACCAAACTTCATGTTAATATCTGTACTAAAACTTGATATTTGTTTTATAAGGTGTTCTAGATCTTCCCGTGTAGTAGCGAACAACTTTAAATCATCCATATATAACAGGTGCGTATAATTTAGTTTGCATTTTCAATTGATTATCCTTTTCTCCTCTTACTGTTTAGTATGGTTGTCAATGGTTTTATAGAAAGACAAAACCAGATGGGACTCAGAGTCCTCTTTTTATCGCTAATTCTTTTTCTTTAATCGTTTGTTCTTTTTCTTCATAATTGCCTTTGTTTTCCAATGTTACATCGCATATTTCAAAAACCTGTATATATGATCCTCTACCTTGTAAATTTATAGTACTTCCAGCGTCCAAGAATGTGGTACACTATCATATGCCTTTTGGTAGTCGATATACGCTATATATAGCGGTTTCTTGTGTGTCTTTACATCCTCGGTAATTATCATATCTATTAGCACCTGTTCCTTACATCTTTGCGTTTCCTTCCTACATTCTTTTTGTTCTTTATCTAACATTCTATTTACCTCTAAATGTTTATAGATATTTCTGTGATTCCAGTTTAAAGTTTTTTTTTTTTTGTAGCTTCTAGTATTTCCTTTTTATTAATTTCCCATTCATACATTGTTTTTATATTTCCTATACACCTTTTCTGATCCATTTTTCAATCGGCATTCTTATGTGTGTAACGCCATTATGGGGCTCTGTCAAATTGGCCCGCCTTTTTAATAAAAATAAAAACTTATTACTTTAGTAAATTTCCCTTGTTCTGCACTCACTGGCTCCATGACTATTACTTTTAGCGCTTCTCTCAATGAGAAGTAAATGATATAATAAGTTAGGAAGGGCCAAATTGACACTAGCCTTTCCTTTCTGGAAATAAGGAAGTTTTCTTTTCTCTTAATATAGATATAGGCATGCGCTATTTTGCGCCATTAATATAAATTATTAAAAATTTATACAATTTATTTTATTAGAGGTAAAATTTGGTAGGGCCAACTTGACACCTAAAAAAAATAATTATTATTGAACATTTTTTCAGTGCAAACAAATTTAGGTACAATGCGCTTTTTCGCTCCATAAATATTTTTTTTGCATTTGTATTAATTAATTTTTTATTACAATAACAAGTTAAGAAGGGCCATATTGATAACAGCCTTCCCTTTAATATTTCCCGTATTTTCTGTATTGTTTGAATAGGTGTACGCATGCTCTTTTATGCGCTATTGGCATAAATTATTGCGCTTGCATACATCTTAGACAATTAAAAATCAAAACTGGTAGGGCCAACTTGACGCTAAAAAAAGTATTTTCTATTTCATTTTTTTTCAATTGAAATTGATTTTAGGTCCATAGCGCTTCTTAGCTCTAGAAATATTTATGTTGCATTTGTTTGTATTAAATTGTTATATAAATGACAAATTAATAAGGGCCTTAGTGACAACAGACTTCCCTTTAAAATTTCCCTAATTTTCTGTATTGTTTGAATAGGTGTACGCATGCGCTTTTATGCGCTAATGACATATAGTATTGCGCTTGCATACACTTTAATCAATTAAAAATCAAAACTGGTAGGGCCAACTTTACACTAAAAAAATCTGATCTGGTCAACACAAAACCTCCCGCTATTTAATTTTTATTAATATAAATACATACCTCCGTATTTACTAATGCTGCAAACTGTTCCATTGCATAAAACTATTGCTTTATTTACTATTTTCTTTTTAAAATGTCACTATTATTAACTTGAAGTGATTTTTTTTTTTTTGATAGTGACATTTACTGTCTACTGTCAGTTACATTCATTTGAAATATGAACTGTGTAACAAAGGAATTGTGTTTATCTTAGGCTTCGGGACTTTTTTAATTTTCCTAATGACAAAATGCGAAAAAATGGCATTTAATGGTATTTTTTTGAAGAAAAACCATTATGAGCTTCAGGTAAAGTGCTATTTCCTGTTATCCGATTTACACCAAAATCTAATGACTTCTTTTCATATTAGAATAGGGTACATATACAAGGTTTCAAAATTTTCTGAATGATAGTATTTGAGTTAGAGCAAAGACAAAATCCATACACATACACACACATACATACACAAATACACACACACATACACACATATACACATACAGACATCATCGTGAAAATGTTAAAATTGGATTCTAGGGACCTTAATACGTGGTCATTTACTAAAATCTCGGTGATTTTTAGCACGATCCCTATACCTCCCTTACCAAGGGTAGCGGGAGGTAAAAATATTATTTATTTTTTGCAATGAAATTGATTCTAGGTAGGTTGCGCTTCTTCGCTGTAAATATTTTTGTTGCACTTTTTTTCATTAAATGGTTATTGAAATGACCAATTAATAAGGACCATAGTGACAACAGCTTTTCCTTTAAAATTTACAAAATTATTAATATTATTTGAATATAAGAAATTGTACAATCCTCACTTGTGATTGGTTAAACATTTTGAAATTTCGCGTGTTTTCAAGTTGGAGACAGTGTTACTATTTTGGTCGTACAGTTTATACATTATTTTGACTTAAATACAGTCTTAAATAGATGAACGAAAACAACTCATACACACAGGGTTTTAAAAAACAAGTGAAGAAGAAAAACATAGAGAAGAAGTCAAAATAACTAGAAGAGTTTTATGTAAGGTGCGTTCGGAAATTTAGTAGCATGCTGGTAGCGTGTTGTGTTTGAGCTATCACTGTGGAATGGCACGTGTTCAAACACGATATGGTTTGACAACTTGAAGCAAAAAACTAAAGACGATCGAGGTGTCAAATTTTTAACATTTCTACATGACAGCCCTTGACATTACCTTTCATTTGATACAAAACACGACATGGTTCTGACAACTTTAAGCAAAAAACAAAAGCCGATTGAGCTGTCAAATTTTTAACATTTCTGTAAGACAGCCCTTGACGTTACCTCTTATTTGATATTAAACACGCCATGGTTCTGACAACTTTAAGCAATTATAATATAATATAAAGTTATTTCAAGATATTTATATTCAATTTGTATTGGTAAAAGTTGCTAAAAAATTATATTCAATGATTTTTTTACAAGAAAAACTATTTTAAGCTTGTATAAATGATACTTCCGGTTATCCGATATACACTAAAAACTAATGAGCTCTTCCCACATTTGTATAGAATGGATATAAAAAATTTAAAATTTTTCTGATTGATAGTATTTGAGTAATCCTGTTCACAAGATCCGCACACACACACACACACACACACACACACACACACACACACACACACACACACACAGACGGACACACACACAGACGGACACACACACAGACACACACACACAGACACACACACACACACACACACACACACACACCAGGGCCGTAACTAGCTATTCTTGCGCTTGGGGCGGAATATAAAATTGCGCCCCCCCCCCCCATTTTTTGGAAATTATTATTAAAAACTTAATTAAATAAAATGTTTTTTATTAACCATATATTAAATATTATATTTATTTATACATGTATCTAAACAGGACTGTGCCGCTATAAGTAGTAATGTTGGTTGCCTAATACAAAATATTTATTTGAAACATGTAAATATTATTCAATTACAATTCATTTAAAAATGAAATTTATGTTGTTACTAGTTTTAATGAACTTTTGTTAAACTATTTAATAAATAAAAACAAAAAAATAAAGACCGTTAGTATGAACGATGATTAAATGTGATTAGCGAGCATTTGATTAGCATTGTTTTATCTTTTTCAGTCGTTTTTACAGAAAAGTGCTTCAAATGAAAAACGCGTGCAATTAATTTTTCTCTAATTTATATTCGAAGTATTTTTTTCTAAAATAAAAATAATCCATAAACGATTGAGAGAAATAAAACAATGCTAATCATATTCTCGCTAATCACCCTTAATCACATGTTCATACTAACGGCCATAGTTTTTAATACTAATATTCTAATTAATTCTGATCAGATCTCATGTAATGACAACATTTATAATTAATCATTAAATAGATAAACAATTTTTTAGCGAAATATGAGAAAATTATTAGTAGTTTAAAATGGATTATGTAAAAGTAGAGTTCTGTAACAGAAATTTCGAAAAAGTATATATATGTATGGTAAAAATATCTTTTTATTTTACATTTTATGATTTACAAATGAAAAGTAACAGATGAATCCTTTTTAATTCTTTCTGGAGAAGCTACACACGAGCCCACGAGCGAACAATGATTTTTATTTTCATTATTATAATTGTTTTATAATAAATTAAAAAACTATAAAATAGTCAAAAAAGCACAAATAAATAATATTGAAGATAATGAAAACTATTAAATAACTATAAACAAACACTAAAATAGGCCAAAACACAAAATTACAATTAAATACACAGAACTATTCTCAAATGACATAAACAAAATGGTTGAGTACTCGTCGTATCTTGCAATTTTAGCACAATACCCTTTCCCCGGAATACAGACCATTCGCTTCACAACAAATGCTCGTATTACGTGTTTGTAGTTATATGGTCAAAGAATCGTACTGTCAAGCGGTGGGGCGCCTTATGCGCGAATTTTGAAAGTCAGTGCAATACAGTGCATAGAAATACAATATTAATTCGCAAAGTGTACATTAAGAAATCTAAGAGTGTGCTTGATTTATATTTATTTATTTATTATTATTTTTTGGAGAATTAACAAATGAAGAATTTATTTCTGCGCCCTAGCAACATCTGCGCCCGGGGCAAGTGCCCCGCTCGCCCCACCCTAGTTACGGCCCTGATCACACACACACATACACACCTAGACATCATTATAAATGTTAAAATCGGATTCTGGGGACATCAAAACGTGCTTATTCACTAAAATCTTTATATCCGATTTTTAGCACGATCCCTATAACTCCCTTACCTAGGGTAGCGGGAGGTAAAAACGAAAGCCTCTCATTTGATACCAAACACCACTTGGTTCTAACAACTTTAAACAAAAAACAAAAGCCGATCTAGCTGTCAAAATCTTGACATTTCTGCATGGCAGCCTTCGACGATACCTCTCATTTGATAACAAACAAAACATAGTTCTGACAACTTTAAGCAAAAAACAAAAGTTGATCGAGCTGTCAAATTTTCACATTTTTGCTGCCTTCGACGATACCTCTCATTTAATACTAAACACGACATGGTTCTGACAACTTTAAACAAAAAATAAAAGCCGATCGAGCTGTCAAAATTTTGACATTTCTGCATGCCAGCCTTTGACGATACCTCTCATTTGATACCAAACAAGACATGGTTCTGACAATTTTATGCAAAAAACAAAAGCCGATCGAGCTGTCACATTTTTAACAATTCGGCATGGTTACCCTAGATGATACCTCTCATTTGATACCAAACACGACATGGTTCTGACAACTCTAAGCATAAAAGAAAAGCCGATCGACCAGTGAAAAATTTTACATTTCTGCATTGCAGCCCTTTACGATACGTCTCATTTGATACAAACAAGACAACTTTATGCAAAAAAACAAAAACTGATCGAGCTGTCAAAATCTTGACATTGGAGGATATGTGTTTTACTTAGTTACTTATGGCAACACTTTCTCGTATAGTTATGTTTAAAATTTATTATATTTTTTATTAGTAGCTTGGAAATTAATGGACTAACTTCACAGTAATGCAGTTAGGAATATTTGTTTTTCACTTATGTCATATTTGGTAACACTTGTGTACCGACTTTACATTGAACTAGTTAGCAATATTTGTTTTATACTTACCTAGTTACTTATGGAATGTTTGGCAACACTTTCGAGTGGACATGAACCACGGCCATGAACCATCAAAATTTAGAAATTTTAAATATGTTTTTAGGCCATTTTTACTATTGTGAAATAATTGCCCATTCTCATAATTTATGTTTATGAATTTAACTTCTTTCAAATTGTTCTCATTTCAAAAATATTTCCATTTAAAGGTTCTGATTGACATGTCAAACAATTTTTCTCGTAGGACTCCGCCGATAGTGTATTATAATAGTTTTAGGTACGTCCATTCCGTCTAGGCACAATTTTTATTAATTTCATATCCAAATTAGGTTCCATTTAAATGCATGCCTTTTTCGTCGTTCAGCAACTATTTTGTCAATGGAAACGCATACATATGTTACTGTACGTTCATATTAGATATATATCACTGAATTATCACCTTTTCAACTTCTCTGTCATAGAAAGCAAACAGTATTACCTATGGATGAACATGTTTTCAAAGTTAACTTCAAGGATATATATGAATTGTTTATTATATATATATATATATATATATATATATATAATAATAATAATAATAATAAAATAATTATAAAATGCCTTAAAAAATATATCCACTTTTAACTGATATTTACACATTTCTTATATTGGTTTGTTACCAACATTGACATGTCAAATGTGACAGATGACATCGTTTTTCTTTGTACATGTAGACTTCGATCGATTGTTTCAAAAAGCCAAATTTCCACCTTTGAAAATATTTTACAAAAAACTATGCACCGTACAGAAAAATGACCTATTACCAGGAAATCAAGTTGAGTTATTCTCTACACCGCAGAAAAATTTTCAATAAAATCGCTTATACAATTTCGTGATGAATTGAAATATACAGAGTGTATCAAGATAATGGAACAGTGTCGTTTATTCGTGTATGTGAAAAGATACAGAAAAAAGTGATTAGGATATTTTGTAAGGGATAGAGGGGGACACATTTTAACATAAACTTTATTATTATAAATCGGGTGGTACTCAAACTATAGGGCAATATTATATTTTTTTAAATGGCATTATATATATTTTATTAACTCATTAAATAGAGGATTTTGTTCTGAATTCAACGATATAATAATATCATATCTTTACATTGCAAAAAATTTGATAAAAATTAATTCAAAGTTAGTATTTCATTTCTACTGTATCTAAGTAATCTGAGCAAACATTCAAGGAATAAAACAAAAAATTATTTTAAAAGTAGAATTTATAGCGCAAATCGTAGCTTACTTGCATGTAATAAAACTAAAATAAATTTTATTTTGTTTTATTGATTGAATGTTTGCTCAGATTACTTAGATAACGTAGAAATGAAATATTAACTTTGAATTAATTTTTATCAAATTTTTCGCAATGTAAGGGTATGATATTATTATATCGTTGAATTCAGAACAAAATTCTCTATTTAATGAGTTAATAAAATATGTATAACGCCATTTAAAAAAATATAATATTGCACTATAGTTTGAGTACCACTGGATTTAAGATAATAAAATTTATGCTAAAATGTGTCCCCCTCTATGTCTTACAAAATATCTTAATCACTTTTTTCTGTATCTTTTCACATACACGAATAAAATGCACTGTTCCATTATCTTGATACATCCTGTATATATATATAAGACTACTTTAATGAGCGAAACAAGAATTTTTTTAGACCAGTGGTTCTCAAAATAGCAACCTTTTTTTTTATTTGCTTATTCGATTCAGTATTTTTTTCTGAATTCAACGATTGTATTAGATTCATACCCTTGCAAAACAAAAAAATCGAGAAAAATGCAAAATTAAATATGCGTAATTTTTATTTAAGTATGGCTACCAAGAGTGCTATGGAAGAAAACAAATAAATCAATAAAACAATTCTCAATATTATTAATAAAGGTTTAAATGTACTACTGAATTATAACATCAAAATGGATTAAAAGATTAGAACTTTGTTTTCATGTTAATGGTGACAATTTTGAATAATATAGATAAATAAATTATTTGTGTCTTCATATGTTTATTGTTTATTAAATAATTATTCACAACTTAAATAAAAATAAAAGTTATTAAAGTTTTTGCAATTATTTCTACATCTGATTTATTTGTTATCTCCCATAGCATTCTTTGTACAGCCATACTTAATAAAAATTACGCATATTTGATTTTGCATTTTTCTCGATTTTTTTTGTAATGCAAGGGTATGAAACTAATTTGAATTTGAATTTAGAAAAAAATACTGAATCGAATAAGCAAATAAAAAAAATAGTTTGCCATTTAAAATAAGAAAGTTGCACCCCGTATTTTTGAGAACTAAAAAAAAATTCTTGTTTCGCTCATTAAAGTAGTATTATAAAATAGAAATTGTTTGCTAATTTAACCGACCTCGTAGCTCTTATAGTTCTCGAGATAGCAATAGTGTACCAGTTAAAATGAAAATCCTATATATATATATATACATATACAGGGTTTTCATTTCATATATATATATATATATATATATATATATATATACCGTGAGTATTTTTTAACGTGAAACATTGGGTTTATATCCATGGTTACTTGACATTTAATTGACAGCAATGTATTTGCCCGTTCCATTTAAAATGAAACATAGGGAACGAATTTGACATTTGATAAGACGTCAATAGAGGTTAATTTTGTTTAAATAATTATACTTGCATTCTAATTTAAAATTAGTTGTAGAAAAAATATAGTGTGCACCTTGTGCCCGAGTGGTTTTCTGACTCGGCTAAATTTCTTACAGTATTTAAATAATACTTCTGTCAAATGTGTCATTTTAAATGAGACAGACAAATACATTTCTGTCAATCAAATGTCAAATCATAACTTATAGGGAAATTCAAGGGTTATCTGTTATATTGACAGGATGTCATTACAGGTTAATATTGTTTAAATAATTATACCTCTTTTCTAAAAATTAAATTTAGATGTAGAAAAATACTGTGTGCTCCTTGTGCCCGAAATATGTTTAGTACTCTCGAGTGGTTTTCTGAATCCGCTAAATATATATATATATATATATATATATATATATATATATATATATATATATATATATATATATATATATATATATATATATATATATATATATAGTGAATCTAGTTCTTTAGTATAAAAGATTAGTATAACGGATGCTTTCGGCAATTCAGAACTGTGCACACATTTTGAACAATATGCACAATACACGTTAGTTAATTCGCTTTTGAGTGAAGTGTGCACTTACTGAAACGGTCGGTAAATACCGTGCCGTGCAAGCGGTGCATGCACAATTCATCCGAGATCCGCTGGTCAAGCATGAGTTGGGCATCATATTTTTGGCGCGTAAAATGAAATGACAGATCATTGTTCACAATCAACATCTTATCAAACAGAAAAATCATAAAATTAATCATGGAAATAGGATGCTTAGTTTTCGTGTGCAATATTTGCAATTTTACAAGCACTAAAGACAAAGACATGGAAAAACATGTCACCGAAAATTATGCATTTAAATGTAAGTAATTTAAATTATAAAAATATAACATTTTTAAAATTTTTAGCTGATTATTCTGGAATAAAGTTTTATTTCCGTACACAATTCGTTCGTTTATTGTCAACCAGGCTTCGCACGGGTAAAGCTAGAATAATGATTAGCTACACGTGTACCAGTAATTATTCACATTTACCTCGAAGACATGCGCTGCATAGGGAGCCAGCAACCTGCCTCGCATTGTACATGTAACAGGCTCCGTCCACTGCCCTCCAGAACCCCGCATCGCCCCTAACAACACCCTTTTCTAAACATGTCTCATGTATTTTTACTGATGTACATATAATGCAAGCTATCTCTCCGACAATTATCGAAAATCTGCTAACGATTAAAACTTAACTATAGATACAAAGATAAAAAATCTGATGTGGCCAACACAAAACCTCCCGCTATTTAATTTTTACATACATACATAAAATCACGCGATTCCCACTTAGGGGGTTAGCAAATACCCGGAAACAATATTAACAATAAGAAAAGGGATAAGAGTAAGAGCTCATCTGACTCACTTCACTCTTTAACAACATTCTTCTTTCGCCTTGTCCACAATCATCATAGCATTCATACATAAGAACATATTAAAGTGACCAATTTTCGGTACCGAATAGCCCCATCCAGACCACAATAATAGTTACGCAACAATCTTCCTTCGCCACACTTTCCTATCCATTTTTATTAATTTAAATACATACTTACGTATTTACTAACGCTGCAAACTGTTCCATTGCATAAAACTATGGATTTATATACTATTTTTTTTTTAAATGTAACTATTATTAATTTGAAGTGATTAGTTTTTTGACAGTGACATTTACTGTAAGTTACATTCATTTGAAATATGAACTGTGTAACAAAGGAATTGTGTTTATCTTAGGCGTCGGGACTAATAAAAAAAATTATTTTTAAATTTATCTGCAAAATATATAGAAAAAGTATTAATGTATTGCTGTAGAAAATTCAATAATCTTTAATTGACATAAGACATAAAATGCCAAATAATGGCATTTAATGATATTTTTTGAAGAAAAACCATTATGAGCTTCAGGTAAAGTTCCATTTCCGGTTATCCGATTTACACCAAAATCTAATGGCTTCTTTTCATATTAGAATAGGATAGAAATACAAGGTTTCAGAATTTTCTGAATGATAGTATTTGAGTTAGAGCGAAGACAAAATCCCTACACATACACACACACACATACATACATACATACATACATACACACACACACATACATGCACACACACATACACACATACAGACATCATCGTGAAAATGTTAAAAATGGATTCTAGGGACCTTAAAACGTGGTCATTTACTAAAATCTCGATATGAGATTTTTAGCACGATCCCTATACGTTCCTTACCAAGGTTAGCGGGAGGTAAAAAATAAGTGAAATCATCCTTTATTGTACCGCCTTGAGGGATGATTTTTCAAAAACGCTTCTTCAAAATTGGTTCAGCGGTTTAGGCGTGAAAACGTAACAGACAAACAGACAGACAGAGTTACTTTCGCATTTATTATATTAGTATAGGATGCGCACATTTTGCACAATGGCCACGTGACATTCCACAGTGATAGCTCAAACACAACACGCTACCAGCATGCTACTAAATTTCCGAACGCACCTTACATAAAACTTTTCTAGTTATTTTGACTTTTCTATGTTTTTCTTCTTCACTCGTTTTTTAAAACCCTGTGTGTAAGAGTTGTTTTCGTTCATCTATTTATTTAACGAGGGTTGAGAATTTACTGTACGCAATAAAAATATTTAAATCATAAACGAACTCGATTAGGTGCTACTAAGCCTTTGTTTTGGAAGCCATATAGAAAAAAAAATTAAAACAATGGAGCCAAAAAGCATACGAGTTTTAGTGTAAAAATTCAATATTATTTTATCTGTAATTAGATAAATTGTGTATCAGTATTATAAAAGGAAATTTTGTTCTAAATAAACAACAAAGACTGTATTTAAGTCAAAATGTATAAAATTTGCGATCAAAATAGTAACACTGTCTCCAACTTGAAAAACACGCGAAATATCAAAATGTTTAACCAATCACAAGTGAGGATTATACAATTTCTTATATTCAAATAATATTAATAATTTTGTAAATTTTAAAAGAAAATCGGTTGTCAATATGGTCCTTATTAATTGGTCATTTCAATAACCATTTGATGAAAAAAAAGTGCAACAAAAATATTTCCAGCGAAGAAGTGCAACCCACCTAGAATCAATTTCATTGCAAAAAAGAAATAATATTTTTTTAGTGTCAAGTTGGCCCTACCAGTTTTGATTTAATTGATTAAAGTGTATGCAAGCGCAATAATATATGTCAATTGCGCATGCGTACACCTATTAAAACAATACAGATAATTCGGGAAATTTTAAAGGGAAGGCTGTTGTTACTATGGCCTTGCTAATTTGTCATTTACATAACAATTTAATACAAACAAATGCAACATAAATATTTCTAGAGCTAAGAAGCGCTATGAACCTAAAATCAATTTCAATGAAAAAAATCTGATGTGGCCAACACAAAACCTCCCGCTATTGAATTTTTATTAATTTAAATATATACTTACGTATTTACTACAGCTGCAAACTGTTCCATTGCAGAAAACTATTGCTTTATTTACTATTTTCTTTTTAAAATGTCACTATTATTAATTTGAAGTGATTAGTTTTTTGACAGTGACATTAACTGTCAGTTACATTCATTTGAAATATGAACTGTGTAACAAACGAATTATTGTGTTTCTCTTAGGCTTCGCGACTAATAAAAAAAATTATTTTTAAATTTATGTGTAAAATATATAGAAAAAGTATTAATGTATTCCAGTAGAAAATTCAATAATCTTTAATTTTCATAAGACATAAAATGCGAAAAAATGGCATTTAATGGTATTTTTTGAAGAAAAACCATTATGAGCTTCAGGTAAAGTGCCATTTCCGGTTATCCGATTTACACCAAAATCTAATGGCTTCTATTCATATTAGAATGGGATGGAAATACAAGGTTTCAGAATTTTCTGAATGATAGTATTTGAGTTAGAGTGAAGACAAAATCCCTACACATACACACATACATACACACATACACACACACATACACACATACACACATACAGACATCATCGTGAAAATGTTAAAAATGGATTCTAGGGAACTTAAAACGTGGTCATTTACTAAAATCTCGATATGAGATTTTTAGCACGATCCCCATACCTCCCTTACCAAGGGTAGCGGGAGGTAAAAATGAAATAAAAAAACATTTTTTTAGCGTCAAGTTGGCCCTACCAATTTTGATTTTTAATTGTCTAAAGTGTATGCAAGCGCAATAATTTATGTCAATAGCGCATAAAAGCGCATGCGTACACCTATTCAAACAATATAGAAAATTCGGGAAATATTAAAGGGAAGGCTGTTGTCAACATGGCCCTTCCTAACTTGTTATTGTAATAAAAAATTAATGAGTACAAATGCAAAAAAAATATTTATGGAGCTAAAAAGCGCATTGTACCTAAATTTGTTTGCAATAACAAAATGTACTATAATAATTATTTTTTTTAGGTGTCAAGTTGGCCCTACCAAATTTTACCTCTAATAATATAAATTGTATAAATTTTTAATAATCTATATTAATGGCGCAAAATAGCGCAAGCCTATATCTATATTAAGAGAAAAGAAAACTTCCTTATTTCCAAAAAGGAGAGGCTAGTGTCAATTTGACCCTTCCTAACTTATTATATCATTTACTTCTCATTGAGAGAAGCGCTAAAAGTAATAGTCATGGAGCAAGTGAGTGCAGAACAAGGGAAATTTACTAAAGTAATAAGTTTTTGTTTTTTTAAAAAGGCGGGCCAACTTGACTGAGCCCCATTATGGGGCTGTTTGATGGCGTGCATACGTCCTCTTTGTATTAGGTAATTACTTCGTAGCTCGGGCGCCATTTTGACATCGGCGGCGTTTCCTGTAAGCTGGAAAGGCGAGGACGACCCTTACATAGCTCTGTGGAGATGGGTAGGGTTTTTGGCGTACAGAGACGAGAGTGTTAAATTAACTAACAGATTTATTGTATTAAAATATTAAATGAAAACAATAAAGAAAAATGCCCTTGTGTTTCCCCTGAAATATGACAACTTGTGTACGAAAACTAGAGGTAAGTATTACGGCAAAACTTCTACACCCAAAAAAGATAAGTGAACAAAATAATATGACGGCAATCTTTAATCTAGATTCAATACAAATTATTTACCACGCAGCGGCTCGGATTCACTAGCGATAAACAGCGGTGTTTATCTCGCGGACAATTACAGCGGCTGTCTATAATAATTCTCTACACACGAGGAACACGTATAACGGCGCGTTGGCGGTTTATGTCCTCTCCGGGAAGCGATATCTTCACGTAGATGTCCTCAATAGCGGTATCTATTGGGCCGGAAAACACACCACACGCGACTAACAGACTACCCGACAAACGAGTTTGTCTCGGCGGTCCTCAAGTCCTCAACTCTGGCTCCCCAGTTCTGGGTGTGCCCATGAGAGGAAGTCGCGAGGAATCCTCAACTCTAGCGACTAGTTCCGGTCGCCCAAGAAGGACTGGGGTTTTTGAGAGAAGCCGCGAGGCTCAACTCTGGCGTTTACATTGACTGTAACGCCTTAAATACCCAAAAATCCGGTAAAAACCAGTATTTTTAGTAGTGGGCAATTAAGTTTAATTCTTTAGCGCTTGGTGTAAAAACAAAGACTTGAATTTAATAAAAATTATACTACTCGCGGTTTGTCATATCTCAGCTAGAAAATTAACAATACATAAAATTTACAATAATAAAATAATGTTACAAATAAATATTATTTATATCGGCGTGAAGATGGCTCGGAATAAACAGTCGAAACTCACAGCATAATTCACGTCGTAACTTGAACAACTGTCAGTGAGCCGATCTCGCCAATGTCACCTGTGTTGGTATGCGAACATTTCTGTAAAACATAGTTCAAAACAACAAAATAAAGTGTGAAACAGTAACTAAACAATGTTGAATGTTCCCTGGAATGTCTTTCACAGTGTGATGGCTCCAAAACCAGTTTCTGCGTCCTATAAAAGGTAAGTTGTGAACATATGCTAGTCAATGGTGAGCTTTAGGTTACATTTGTTCTGACATGCGGCTCTAGAACTTGCTTCGAATATGATTTGTTCATCATTCTCGAACAGGTAAGTAATTAGTCTAAGAGCCAGTGGCCGGCAGACTTACGGTATTTTGTAAAACCCTATATTTTTTTCATTTACTCTCTTATACCTGCCGTACATGAAATGGGGACTCGTTAGTTCAGCCGGCGGTTCCTATAGAGTCACTCGGGTATAAAAGGTGTAAAAATTTGACTGAGTTCAATGTAATACTGACAAGGCTGCCACGTGGATATTTTAAAATACTTAATTATTGATATTGAAAAAAAAAAACAATGGCAGACAGCTATGGCGGTTCCAAGGTCATGGTAGACACTTTTAAAAGTCCCAAAATAATAACAATTTATGGTACTTTGACAAAGCTAAAATTTATATATGATGTTAATAATAATATTGTAAGCCTATATTTAGCACGGCAGACATTTTCCACGGTTCTAACATCCCAGCAGACAACCAAATGTTACCTCTTGCGCGAGCATACATATGTATAATACTGTCGCACTCACTCTAATGTAAGTATTATTTTACTTTCTTTAGTTAGTATTAGGGCTTACATATAACTGAGTGTCATATTATACCAAACAGTGAAGCATCTAACGTAGTAATAGTAACGGTTTTGTCTAATATTTTTAGTGTATTTCTGAACTCTGACAGAGAAGCATCTTACGTAGTGAACATTTTAAAATATTTAACATTTTATTTTCTAACAGACACTTAATTTTTAAAATATTTTTTTTTGTGTAAAAACAGCGATTAGTGCTATACAAAAATTTATTGGCGCGCTAAATTTGAAGAAGCCGTCAGTTGATTGTTGAACGTCTTGTGCTATAGCTGTATAAGCTGCTGAGTATATAATAATCTTAGTTTGATAATTCATTCTCCACCTAGGAATTCGCAGTTTAAACATAGGATTTAATCCACCATATTCTGCTTGAATAATTAGAAATTTTGCTTCTTTTTCATTTGGCTGTTTTTCTATTATTTATTCTGGCGTATTTTCTGTACCTTTCTTCTTGCTAGTCATTTTCTGTGTTCATGCCCAATGTTCTTGCTACATGTCTTCGGGTATAATTTGTCCTTCTAGCGTTATCCTATAGTTAAACATGAGAAACCTCATCCGATCCAGTATGGTCTGTTTTGTTTTTTGTCGTAAGTGAGGGAATTTTGCGAGTACTCTTGCACGTAGTTCTTGGGTGTGCGCTATCTCAATTGTTTTTCCATATTCCACTTCGGCCTTCACCTTTGATGTTGACCCTCATAAATGGGCTGCACTGTTTCAGTTGCAGCAACGTTTTCTGCGGGTAACATTATTAATAATAGATCTTTTATACTTCTTTGTGATGCCGTTGTAGTTTCCTGTATATCCATTTCTTATTATTATTATTATTACTATTATTATTATTACTATTATTAATACTATTACTATTATTATTATTATTATTATTATTATTATTATTATTATTATTATTATTATTATTATTATTTTGGGCTCAAATGTTCCATTTATTCATTACTTGTAAGTAATTTATTATACATTGGACGTTTCGGATATATAATTTATCCATCGTCAGCTTTTGACGTTGTGAGAAGCACGTGGTCCAAAATTCTCCAGTATTTGCTGTTGGAAATATTTTTGTTCATTCAATGGAACATTTGAGCCCAAAATGATTTACTCTACTTTCCGTAAGTTCCCAACAACATAATTAATACCTCCTGGGGATTGGCACGAACCCCATGTGCAATAGGAAACAGCATCAGCTTCAACCTTAACACCGAACTTTAACATCAGCATCAATGAATAAAAAAGGATTCCAACAGCAAATACTGGAGAATTTTGGACCACGTGCTTCTCACAACGTCAAAAGCTGATGGTGGATAATTTATATGAACGAAACGTCCAATGCATAATAAATGACTTACATGAAATGAATAAACAACTTAGACAATACAGGCATTAACAATCTTACTGAATTATTTAACCTAGTCACACAACAAAATTTCTTTAACTTTAACAATAGTACATATAAATTGAACGACGGACTTCCAATGGGAAGTCAAATCAGTGGTTTACTAGTTAACATTTTTATTAGCAACTTAGAAACAAAAATAATGAATTTACAACTCAGTGAGAATGTATTGATCTGGAAAAGATACGTAAATGACATAATCCTTCTTTGGAAAGGATCCATTACAGATTTACACAATTTCCATAACGCTATAAACAATCTTTCCAATATTAAATTCACAATAGAAATAGAAAACCAAAATAAAATTAACTTCCTCGACCTAATCCTACATAAATTAAACAACTCCCTAAAATATAGTATTTACATAAAACCCACATCCACAGACATAATTATAACAAATAATTCATATAACAATCTAAAAACAAAATTAACTGCTTTCAATTTTTTATTCAACAGACTCCTATCCATACCCCTAACAAAAGAAAATTTCAATACAGAACTAAACACCATTTTTACAATAGGCATTAACAAATACTCACTACTTTTCATGAAAAAACATTTCAATAAAATAACATATTCAAAATTAATAAATAGCAAAATATATAAACATATAAAACAAAATACTAATTACATTTCAATACCATTTTACAATAATCTTCATAAAACCCTTTCTACAATAACACACCAACACAATACAACTCTTACGTCTAAATCCCACCCCAATCTATACAATATCCTCAAAAATAATACCCCCAAAACCAACCAATTATCCAATAGCGGAATATACAAAATAGTTTGTAATAACTGTGAAAATTGTTACATCGGACTCACAAAAAGAAATATACAAACTCGATTTCACGAACATTTAAAAAATAATCCACCTTCAGCAATAGGCATACATCTCCAAAATACAAATCATAAAATTACTTTGGATAAATAACCTACATTCAAAACCAAAAATTCAAAATTCTTAAACATATACATAACAATCATATATTAATAAACGAAAACGTATCTTTTCCAGAACAACACATTTTCAAAAATCTCCCGCCTTTTTCACAATAAACATTAAAACTAAAAAATTAAATTTTACTATAATTTCAAATCGTACTTCCGCTAAACATTTCCGCATAAGTCCCATTTCTCTGGCTCTATGAAGACGTACATCTAAATAACATGGAAAAAACAATTTAATCAAATAAAAAAATTTCTTCATCACTCAACAAATATGTCAAGAACAACCTAATTTTCTGTATGACGGTTAGTATTTTACATTATTTTTGTAATATTTCTCATAATGTTTTCTATGATCGTCATGTTCACTTAACCTTAAAATTTATAAAACCATATCTTATAAATAATTTATCTATCTATATAAATGTTTGTCATATTACACTGTAATAAAATATATCACTCCCCAGCATTTTTCCTATCAATTCACATTTTTATTTTTTATATATTATATTCTATTTATATTTACGTTGTATATTTTTCCAACTGTAAGGCTCTGAAGGTGCTAAATCATTAGCGAAATCGATAAGCCAAACAAAGTATAAATATATAAAATATTTTTCAAAAATTCAGAGTTTTTTCACCCCTAACATTTCACGAATAAATGGAACATTTGAGCTCAAAACTATTTACTCTACTTTCCGTAAGTTCCCAACGACACAATTATTATTATTTCTATTATTATTATTAATATTATTATTTCTCTTTATTGCCTCATTCTCTGTACAGTGTCTGCTGTAAGCGGGCCACCATTGCTAACTTTCTTATTTGAAGAGATAGAAAGACGATTAAATGGACAAAGTTGGGCGATATTATACGACAAATTTAACGGTGGAAAATACAAAACAATTGAACATCAAATCCGCGACTTATTCAACAAAATAACATTTTTTTAAATGGAATGCCATATTGAAAATGGTACTATTTAAAAGATTTGTATTATCTGAATATAAAAGTTCATTATCACTATGCCTCTAAAATTAAAAACAAAAGAGTTATTTCAAGTTGAAATTTAAATATTTTATTTCATATTTTAATACACATATATCATTGTTGCTACGGAAACAACAGAAACTAACATTAAACAAAGAACAATTGACATTTTATTGATAGATGCTGTCAACAAAATGGAAAAATATACTAATGATGAATTAGTTGATATGCTTTTTGTTTATGCAAAGTGCAATAAAAATTTTGTAGCCAGTGCGCAAAAGTATTTAGAACTATATCCTAATAGACCTCAACCCAATAGAACATATTTTAGAAAAATTGAAATCCGCTTAAGAGAAACCGCTAAATTACGTGAAGAAAAAAGAAAACGTGATCAAGTGACAGAAAACGAAGAAAATGTAGAAAATATTTTGGCGTATACTTACCACAAAATGGAAAATACTGAAGAAGTATCATTACGAGAAATTGAAACTAATACTAACGTTAATAAAGATTCGGTACGAAAAATTTTGAAGAAAAATCATTTACAAGATTGTGATTTTCAAAGAAGGCTTGAATTTTGCCAGTGGATATTAAACGAGCATCGGCGGGATTATAGAATTAGCCGTCAAATATTATGGTCCGATGAATCTTATTTTTCGCAAAATGGCTTCTTTAACAGTAAAATTCATTATCGATGGAGTGATCAAAATAATTTTTGAACTCAACAGACAAGTTTCCAAGGTCATTTCGGTGTTAACGTTTGGTTAGGTGTATTAGATACATATTTGACTGGCCCTTATTTTCTTGAAAGAAGTTTGACTCAAGAAGTATATTTACAGTTTCTTCAAGATACTTTCGAGAACTATCTTGAAAATATGCCATTAAACGTTGCACGAAATACGAAGTTCTTTCAACAGGATGGTGCTCCAGCACTCAATGCGCTAGCAGTGAGGCACTATTTGAATGATAGATTCCCTCAAAAATCGATTGGCACATATGGCCCTGTTTCGTGGCCAGCACGGTGACCTGACCTTACGCCCCTAGATTTTTTTGTCTGGGGTTTTATTAAAGATGAAGTATATTAAAGACCAGTGAATACGGTTGATGAATTAAAAAACAGAATTACTGCTGCCTGTACCCTAATATCAAAAAGGATGTTGACTATAACAATGCAGTCTGTGATAAAAAGAGCACACATTTGTCGTGAAAGAAATGGTCAACATTTTGAACAATTTTTTTAAGTTTACTAGTTAATAATTAATTTCGTTATTTGTTTTTGTTCTTTCCATAGCAACAATATTGTATTTGTATTAAAATATGAAATAAAATATTTAAATTTCAACTTGAAATAACTCTTTTGTTTTTAATTTTAGAGGCATAGTGATAATGAACTTTTATATTCAGATAATAAAAATCTTTTAAATGGTACCATTTTCAATATGGCATTCCATTAAAAAAAAAATGTTATTTTGTTGAATAAGTCGCGTATTTGATGTTCAATTGTTTTGTATTTTCCACCGTTAAATTTGTTGTACAAAATCGCCCAAATTTGCCCATTTAATCTTCTTTCTATCTCTTCAAAGAAGAAAGTTAGCAATGGTGGCCCGCTTACAGCAGACACACTGTACATAAATATTATTTAAGTAGTTCCATGGGTGTGGTTCAGGTACAACATTTGTTCTTAGTTTTTTATTAAAAAGTTTTATATAATTTTTCTTTTAACTTTTTGACGAAATCCATGTGCTTTATGTTGCACTTACGTTTTCATATATTTCATATATTTTGTTACGCCATGTATCTAGTATCATAATTCTCATCTCCTGAGGAAGGCTCATGTGGAGCTCGAAACTGGTCGACTCGAGAATTTAACAAATAAAATTTTGTGACTGCAATCCAGAATTTTTTATTATCTCATCAATACTTCCAATCAAGGAACCTTTTCTATCATTTTCTATCATAAATATTACAGGTAATCGACATATTACAGCATTATATGCACGTAAATATATACGTATCATGATAGGTAAGTCAATTTTTTTCCAGTTAGATTAATTACATTACATTAATATATTTAATTTTGCAGGTTTTGGTGCATTCGTTATGGACATCCTCTAGCCTCTGGTCACTCCTCTGCAAGGACTCTTCTCACTATACTGCTCGTAGCTAGGATCGCTGCTCATTGTACATACAAAATGTCTCGAATATAAAAGGATGGTCGAAAACCAGACAGGTCACAAAATTAAGGCGCTCCAATCGGACAACTGCCGCGAGTATTGTAACTCATTGATGGACAACATCCTCAAGGAAGCCGGAATCCGAAGACGTCTCACGGTACCGTATTCACCTGAACAAAACGGCATTGCCGAGTGTAAAAATAGAAAGCTCGTCGAAGCATCTCGTTGCATGCTGACAGAATCCGGACTTCCAACATCTTTCTGGGCAGAAGCCAATGCAACGGCGAACCATATCAGGAATCGCTACGTCACCAAATTTTGGGTACCAAGACCCCATACGAATTGTGGACAGGCAAACGTCCACATCTTGGTTACCTGCAAAAATTCGGAGCCAAGACCTACATCCTGGACAAGAATCTTAAGAGAGAAAAAATTTTACCGAAAGAGATCGGTTATGCAAAAAATGCAAAGGCGAACCGAATTTGGCTACTGTCTAACAAAAAAATCCACATCACGCGCGATGTCAAATTCTTCATCGATTCCAAAAATGAGCGTGAGTATCGCGACATCGAATGCAAAGATGTCGCGGATCCCAATTTTGTTTAAACGAGAACCGAACATTGTACCTACAGCTAAGTTCGACGATGAACAGGAACCAGATAGGGACGCCTCTATTCCAAGTGGTCAAATCAAGCCGACGTTCAAACAAACAATCCATAGGAGACCCGGCAGACCAAGTAAGGTGTTGACAGGCAAACTCGGTCGGCCTACAAAACACTACAACGTCGTCTGTGAGCAGAGCTGGTCATGTCTGCAAGCGAAATTTCTTATCAAGAGGCAATTATCGGTCCCGACTCAGATGAGTGGCAAAACGCGATATACAGCGAGCCTGATCCTAAACGATACTTTCGATATCATCTCCAAACCTACAGACAAACAAGTTATAAAATATCGTACTGTATTGAGTAATAAGTACGATGCCAATAGCAACTTAAGTTGAAGAAAAGCACGCGTTGTTGCCAAGGGATATTCGCAACGTCCCGGAATCGACTTCTTTGACACGTTTGCACCCGTTGCTCGTTTGGGATCCCTGCGTTTACTCACTGCATTGGCGTCAAAATACGATACGAAAATTTCGCAACTGGATGTTGAAACGGTCTGCCTCAATGGAGATGTTGACACCAACATACCGATAAATTACCGGATATGTTGAAGAGGATGACCAAACAAGAGGGGAACTCCGATATTTCAAGTAAAGCATCTGTATTGCTAAAGAATTAGAAGAATCCGTATCTCTTTCACAAAAGGGGTACATCAAAGAAGTGCTAAGACGCTGCAACATGCACGAGTGTAAGCCAGTTAGGACACCTCTAGCCTTCTGAACAAAATTGACGAAAAATCCAGACATCCATGACAGCGACACCAAGATATTTCCCTATCGCGAATTGGTCGGTTCATTGCGGTTATTTTCACTATCTTTATTAAGTGGCCCAGGATTACAAGGATGGATTGAACAAGTAAAATATCCAAATCAAAGACAAGATGTAAGGCTTGTAATGTTTTAGTAATAGCAAAAACTCAGATATTGTAAAACATTCCGAATCAAAAAAAGCATATTGCCCATTCCGTTGCAATTTTTAATATGAAAACCTTAGATGAAATTTTTAAAAATAAGCGAAATTTGAAATTAGAAAATAGACAAATAACTGCAGTTTTAAGATTTTCGCTTTTAATTGCCAGTTATAAATTAACTTTTAGAACCATAGATCATATTACAGAACTGACAATATATGATAATATACCGTGATTTATAGTCGCTATAATTCGGCAAGATATATGTCATGAATTACAAAATAAACAATTTTCTATTTTAGTTAACGAAAGCACATCAGTAATATTAGATTACTATGTATTCTTATCGTACGTTCATAGTAATACAATAAAAACCTAATTACATAATTTATATTCCAATTTTCCGCGAAGTCCTAAAAGGCAATCTGTTTTAGAAGAATTACGAGAATATTTTAATAAATCGAAGTCAAAAAAAAAAATATGTTGTGGCACACTACCTCTCGCTATTTTCGTATTAGGCTATATAAGTATTGTATTTAACATCTCAGGTACACACGAAAGTTCTAATTAGATCAATTCTTTACTTTTCAATTCATTCAATGAATAAGTTTCCTTTTACTCTTCTAAATGTTCGAGATTCTTCTAATTAGTTGGCGAAATTGGCGCTATTTCTGAAGGGTATATGATGAAATATATGTATAGTAAGGGCGTGTTTAGTTGAAACTGATATTGTACATACTTTGGCTTATAAATAAAACCCCTTTCTTTCTATACCAATTTTAGATGTTGACGGAGTCTTTTCCTCGTTATAACAATAGCATTATAATTACTATTACATCTGGACTTGTCCAAATATTAGGCTTTCCGCATTTAAGGATAGTGTCAACTAACATTCGGTAGCTATATCTTTGATATATTTATGTTCAAATAAGAAATATTAAATGTACTTCCCGGAAATAGCCTTTAGTAATGTCTCTGGATTTTTGACAATGACATTTATGTCAATTACAAATCTTTTAATTTTTCAACTGGTTTCCATGGGCTGTTTGATTTATTGTACAATGGATTATTTTATATATTTATAATTCTCTATTTGTAAATCTATAGAAGATATAATAAAAATGTTCAATACATTGGATAGAGAATTTTATATTCTTTAATAATAATATCATCACGGCATATTACCCATTTCTGTGTGTGCCAGTCTGTTTTCACAGATCTCGGTAATGATGATGACATTTGTACCGTGCGGGAAATATTTGGCGTCGGTTCGCGACCAGACACGCAGGCACGCGGGTACGGGTGCCCATAATATTTGTAATAACATAAATTTCCAAAAAATGATATTTAGAAGATTTAAAAAAAAATTCTACTTTCAGTGGTCCAATTATTACCAAAACCTTTTCAGCTCTTCCCAGAAATATCAGATTGAGGAATTTATAGTTAAACAGGTCTTATGTCTTATAGTTTTTGACAGAGCTGTAAAGTAATGAATAATTTTGGTAATTAAATAGCGGATCATTACCATTACTCAGTATTTAAAATTTTTAATTACCATTACCATTACACGGTAATTGTAATTAAAAAATCAATTACAATTACCAAGTAATGATAATGGTAATTGAATTACCATTAGTTAAACGCAAGAAATGCAATGTGTTAAGTTAACTATAGGAAATTTATATTTTTCAGTGACATTTGTAAGTAGAATGTCGAAGTTTGATGTAGGATAAATTATTGTAGGTACCTACGTAGTACAAATAAGAAGAAAAGACCTAACCTAACCTACCTGCAAATAATAACAAAAATATTGTCTTCGCAAAAAATAATACAATCACACAGTGTCACTCGTAATCAATAGAAACTCGTAAAATAGAATAAAAATATTAGTGGCAAGCGTTTATATATGTAGTCAGTAAGTAATGCTGTAAACAATTAAATGTAATTAATTAACAGTTTTAACTAAAATTCAACTTCTTTCGCATAATTCCAGGTATTTTAAATACCATTACCATTACTTGGTAATTGTAATTGAATTTTTAATTACAATTACCGAGTAATGGTATTGGTAATGATTTTTTTTAAGTACCGAGTAATGGTAATGGTAATGTAATGGTACTTGAAAATTTCCAGCTCTGGTTTTTGAGGAGTCGTCCTTCCAACATCCACACAACACACACACACACACACACACACACACACACACACACACACAGTGGGAGAAAGAGAGAGAGACATCATCGTAAAAATAAAATCAGATTGTAAGGACCTTAAATCGTGCTTATTCACTAAAATCTGGATATGCGATTTTTATCATGAAAATTTGGCATCAAGCAAAACCCGAAGGATAGTGTTATTAAAATGCATGGATATAATAATTATATATCCCACTGCCACTGGAACAGTGGGCTATATTGTTAAACTTATTCAGATTAGCAAGAAAAAAATTCATTGGCTACCACAATTTTCAGTGTGCTTCAAAATTCATACGTAAAAGATTATTTAATATTTTTCAAATATATTCTTCCAGTTTTCAATGAATTTAATAAAAAAATCTAATCAGAAAAAGTTTTAACACAAATAGTTGCCTAAGAATGTCAAAGATTTGGAAAGCAACTTTGCACAAATTTTGTACATCCAGAATATTATAAAGATAATCAAATAAAAAATCGTAATCGCAATTTTTCTTGGTTCAATAATTTCTGTTGAACTTTGTGTATAGTTTCTTCAGCTAAAAGTCTTTTTTGAAGTTCTGTACATTTCTACAATGCAATCAAATGGTGTTTTGACTTTTCATGCTCCGCCAGCCTCGTATGGATATTCGGCCAATTATTGAACCCTGATGTTGCCGAAGCAAATATTCCATGTTCATGGAAAAGGCGACAATAGATACAAAATATTTTATCCTTTTTATCAGAATATATTATCGATTTACGATTTCACTATTTGAAAGTTTTCATTTAAGATGAACTTTTCAAAAATGAGTTCCAAAATCTTGGTGGAAAAATACATTAATAAGAATTTTTGGCGGTCCTTTTTAACTAAATATTTTATTATTTTCGGCCTAATTCTTTCCGGCCAAGTAGCAGGGTTATCCGTTATATTTAGTAGTTCTTTATTATCCGTGTTTTGATTCTTCGGTGTATCATACTGAGTTATTTCCATAAAATTGTTTCCATCTTGCGAATTTGTTTCTTCTGGATCATATAATATTTCTTCATTAGTCATGTCTTTATTCTCAGGTACATTACACTCAATTCCAAATCATTGTTCCCTTTTTCTAAATGTTTTCTTTCTGTAGTATGTTCTTTATTTATCTCAATATCCTGAACGTCTTTTCTAAAGATAAGTGAGTCATTTTCGTTGTGAAATTTTATAAATTCATGCAAAGCGCCTTTTTGATTTTCAGCAGCAATTATTTTTAATTCGCTTAATGTTCTTTTCGTACTGCCACTTTGGTCGCAGAAAATAATTTCGCATACTTTAGAGAAAAATACTTCAAATAAACGGTGAGTGCAATTAATTTTTCTATAACTATTATTAACAAGTAATTCTACAGTGCTCGCTAAAGTGTAAAGTTATATAATAAAAACGAACAAAACTTTAATTTAAATTTAAAGGGATGAAAAAGTTTATTATGAAAACAGTCCTTAGTCAGATGTAGATAAGTTTATTACATTGCCATTTAATTATTTCATCATGTTTCATACATAGGTATGTTGTAATAAAATAAATATAATTACCTTGCTGTAGAAATATCAAACTGAAGTGCGTAATCTTAAATAAAAATATACTACTGTATGTGCAATTCAAATGAACAAACTTAGTTCACATTCACAATTTACGGAATTAAATGGAAATAGTTCATTTAACATTTAACCAACCTAGTGTTTTATGGTTATGGTAACAACGCCTACCTATATTATTTATTATCTGGAGGCAACGCACAGCGAGAGAGCAGCACTGCAGTGTTGCAATAAATAGTTAACTGCTGCTGTGCGTATTTTAAATAATAGATCTTATACTTCAATCGCTGAAACGATAGAATGTGGAACTAATTCTGGACCAAAAACAAGTTATTCTATAGGTTCGGCTTTAAAATTATTCTCTTTGGACCAATAGAATGACTTGTCTCTGTTCAACAATTAGTTCCATTTTCTCTCGTTTCAGCAATTGGAGTATAGAAACATGAATTCTAAATATTGTGATAGGGCTGAATAAAAAAATAATTAAAAATATATACGTTTCTAGTTTATTTTTTTATTATGATACACAATTTATACGTTCCGTGAATGTTGAAAAAACGATATATGTATATACCTATATATTTTTAAATATTTTTTCTTAATACAATTTTAAAGTACATAATGTGTGGTAGTGTAGTCAAGCGCGGGGCCCCGTCAAGCGCGGGACCCGATTTGATGCAATCGGTGCAATCGGCTTATATCCGGCTCTGCCGATATATGAATTATTATTTTTTTTACAAAATTTATTGATAAATTTGTTATAGGATCGCTTGGGAGCAATACGTATATCAACTTAGTCAACAGTATCTATGTGTGTCCTACTCCAAACAATAACAAATCCTGCTGCAAAAATAGACCAGTACGCCGATTGGTTTAATATCTGTAAATAATATATGTTTAGTAAGAGATAAACTACAACACATTTTTCACTTACAGTGCCAAGAAAGCTCATATTAATGAAAAAATATTTGAATTTAATTAAACTTCCTTCATTGCAATGTAAAAACAGTACGTGGTGCTTAGCCTAAAAAATATGTAAAATAATAAAAATTAATTAAACTTTTATATGTGGTACTTTTTTTGATTTTGAATAATATAAAATATCTGAAGAAATATGGGCGATGTGTCTTGCTTCCTACAAAATAAGAAATATGTATATTAATTGAAGTACTTAAGTTTAAAAAGATAAATGTAAATGTTATATCGCTTTATTTAATAGCAGATTCCACTCTTATATAAATTATATAAACATAATTTTTTCTTCCCATATAACTGTGTTATTGACGCAATAGTATTTTGTATAACTAGTGCTGAAAGTTGGAGATTTCACACGAGCGTGAAGTTTGAGCCACGAGCCTAAGGCGAGTGGTTTAATCACACGAGTGTGAATTACCCTTTCAGCACGTGTTGTCCACGATACTTTTCCGACGATCACAAAAAAACTATAAAATTTACATAAAAATATTAAAACAGATTATGTTAACATCATTGCTATCAGAATTCTCCAAAATTTATATTAAAATCTGATAAATCAGAGTCCAACCTTCTTAATTCGTGTAAATTCAGCAAATTATCTGCAACTGTCAAATTTTTAAATACAAATTTTTTGGTTAGTTCGCTCATTTATCGCAGGGTGTGATAAAATCATTGCGGACGCATCTGATTGGCTAACGAGCTTTCATATCACACAGCTTTGCTAGTGATCTGCAGTGACCAAGTTTCAGTAATAGTTTAGCGTGTGAATTTATGTACTTTTCATAGTGGTCGTCGGAAAATTTCTTTTTTATATGTTTTATCACTTTTTTTTATAAATGCTTATATATATTACACACTTTCAAAACGCACGGATTTTTCCTGGCTTGATGATACTACCGAAACCGGCTTTCTTTTATTGGCCGACACTGTAAGTAGGCGTTCCCACATCAAACCAGTGACTGCCAAACTGTTCCACTGGAGTATTTGGTTATGGTGGTTATGCGGTATACGCTATTATTTTACAAATACTTAAATAATAATAAACTATATCTACAATACAATAAATTTAAAATAAGTAAAAGAAATGAAAATAAGAACAAAATGAAATTTTCAAATATAAAGCGATATAAATTTCGTCGAACAACGACCAATGGTTTAGAACCTCTGATAACACCAGCCAAGACAGCAGCTGCTGAGAGAGAAAGGACGATATAATGAATATACCTATTAAACTTAGTTTTTTAGGTATATTATATAATGCCACTGCTCTCTAATATTTGGTTTGCTTACGCTGTAAGGCGGGCACGCTAGATACCAAATATTTGCCATTTTTTTCCTCCATGAGAAGCCGAATTAAAAAAAAAAATAACGGAATTTTTGAATTTAAAAATACTGTAACATAGGTATAAAAAAAATAAAAAAAATCGTGGAATCCCTCATTATTAAACACTTACATTACGCCGATGTAATGTTTCTTTCTGTGATATTTTTAAAATGAAAAATAAATTATTGTAAAACTGTACCTTACCATATTGTTGACACTGTAAACCCAATATAAATTTGTTGTGCTATTTTTAATATGGGTACTCAACATAATTTATAAAGTTTGCAAATTTCTTTGAACTTAAAAATATAAATTATACAGGTTTTAATTTTAAAAGGGCCACCATTGCTATTTCGAGAACTAAAAGAGCTACAAAGGCGATTAAATGGGCAAACAATGTCTGTTTAAAGGATAAATTGAAACAAAATAAGAAAGTGTAAACATTATTTTTCAGATTATATTAATGTTGTTTAAGCCTTTTTTTGGATATATTGATGAGTTTCGCCTATGTAAGCAGATTGACAATCCGGACAATTTTATTTGGTTAATAATATTGCTAGTAAGATGTTTACCAAATAAATTGTCAATCTACTTATACATAGGTGAAAGTCGCCAATGTATCCAAAAAGGCTTGAACAACATGAATATAATCTGAAAAATAATAATAACAGACATACTGCGATAGTAGATCATTGTAATGTATTAGAACATATCGATTTTAAAAATTTCCGTTTACTTTATCATGAATCAAACATCAATAAGAGATTATTTTTAGTAAGTTAATATATAATGTATATTTATTTGTTTGGCTGGGTGGAAGAACAGCCTTTGACTGAACTTCGAATTTGACTTATAGTCAATAAAGATTATTATTATTATTATTATTATTATTATTATTATTATCATTATTATTATTATTAATATTATTATTATTACTATTATTATTATAATTTAGATGACAAAAGTATCACTATTAAGTTAGACTTTAATCAATAAAAAAAAAAATATATTGTAACATTAGATTAATCACTACTACATAATGTTCACAATTTTTTTTTTATCAATTCAAAGTGATTTCGACATTCGGTCTCTTGTTAAGGTACTTAGATGTCACACCTGATTCTACACAGTAAAAAATATATGGAGTATAGTGTCAAAATTTAACAAATTCAATTGTCAAATTTTTAAGGTTAATAATAACACAATGCTTGTGTATTTTAACACTAAAGTAAAATGTTAAAATGTAAGTTAACTTTACACAGCAATTATGTGTTATTTACAAAATTGTACGGTGTCATCGGTCATCGGCTGCACAATTTTATCTTATACATTATGCGTGTCCCTAGTAGTTCGTAGAATGTTTACTGCGTATAAAGTATGTGTTGTGTTAGGTCTTTATTGTTCAGTGCTGTCCCTAAATGCAAAAAATTAGTCTCATTTCTTCAGTAAAGTAAGTATATATTGTTATTGTTACATACTTATACGTAGGCGCGTTATGTTTATCCATTTTTTCTTCATTATTGTAATAATGAATTAAATATTTGATTATAGTACAAAGTCCTACAATGATGATCTTCAAAATTTAGGCGGCAGATCGTTCAATATATAAAGAGAAGCAAGTCATGAATCCAACTTTAAGAATTACTTATAAAAGGTATATGTCTAGATATTTATTTACAAATTGTATGAGTAGTAGGTATTTTATATGTAATTGTTAACATTTTTTAACTGTGTAGTTACACTTATATGTATAAAAAATATATTTCATGAATTTTATAGAAAAATATTTTACAAACAACTTATAGAGCTCTAAATTCTGCATCTAAATCATATGAAATGATTATAGTAACTGTTTATATAAACGTAAAAAATAATTATGAAGTTACAGTATTTAGTCTAGGCAGGCATGAATTTATGACGAAAATAAACAAATGCGTTACTTTTAACTGTCAATCAGTGGCGGCTCGTCTAGGGTGGCAGAGGGGGCAGTGCCCCCTCAGATTATTTTACATCAATATATTATAGATTAATTATTATAAAAGTATCAATTTGATCCTATAGTTAGCATTAAACAATGTACTGTTTAAATTGAAATTAGCACTGTGCCGCTCAGCAGCGCAATATGCATCAAATTCTGCTTGAGGGGGCATGCCCCCTTCAGAGAAAAATTATGGCATTATAATACGCAATGCGTTCCTAACTTGTGCAGTAACTAGTGCAGCGCTCACCAGTGATGCACAAGTGACACGTACGTCGGGTCGCACAGCACACAGAGGCGGCAAGTCCCCCTGCCCATCTATAATACTGATTTCTTTACTTATGTACTACAGCAAATTACCCGTGCTAATGGGTACACCATATTTTCAATATTCTTTTTATTTTTATGAAAATATGAAATTTATTTACCGGTTTGTTTGCATTTAAACATTGGATTTATTATTTAAATAATAAATATGTATATATTATATTTATAATAAATTCTATGATATTAATGATTAATATGGAGTTATACAGAATTCATTTGTATAAAACAAAATAATAATTTAAAGTAAATATTCTGTAAAACTGATATAACATACAAAAAGTATTTTCAAAAAAATTTATTTACGAATTTTAATAAATAAAGCATCGAAGAGGTTTTTTTAACAAAATTAATATTTTAATTTCCAAATGAATGTTTTGCTTATTTTTCAAGCTTGTAAATTAATTCATAAAAATAATCCCAATATCTGAGTACCTCGCGTTTCGCGTAGCAAGAGCAAGTCTCACAAAGCACCTCAGTTTCATGTCTCAGTCTTATATAACTTGCGTTACTCAAAGCTTGAATGTATAGTACTGTAATATTCCAATTTTACTACTTATTCTTATCTTGTTACTTTTACTTCCCTCTATTGTAATATATATTTGTATCGTTATCTCTTGTTTTTGGAGGTCTTCTTCTAGTTTTTTCTATTGTATTTATATTCTTGTTGATAATTAATATTAAAATTGTTAGTAAGCCATTCGGATTTCTAAATAAAGTTCCATGACCACAGATTAATTCCCCCCACTCAAAAATACCACGAGCCGTCACTGCTGTCAAATATAACTAAATTTGGATTAGAGTAGAAAATTAATACAAAATGATAAATGACCAGTTACACCAACAAAGTTTAAATTTTAATCTAGGTTTAAACAAACAGTTTAAGCCAAGTTTAATATTTAAGTTTCGTTTGTGCAACCGGTCAAAAGGGTTTTAGTTCTAATTGATAGTTAAAAATAAAGTATGTATTTATATCTTGTTGTAAATATGCATAGACCTAGACTAAAACCTCATAAAAAATGGAATATTATTATTAATTTTTACGTTTATATGAAGAGCTAGAATAATCGTATCACATGATATAGGAAGGTGCAGAATTAAAATCTCTATAACATTGAAATATATTTGCATAAGTAATTAGGTAACTGATTTTCATGTTAAACGTGTATTTCCCACTCTTCGATTTTCATTCTGTACATTACGTTTATATGAAGAGCTAGAATAATCGTATCACATGATATAGGAAGGTGCAGAATTAAAATCTCTATAACATTGAAATATATTTGCATAAATAATTAGGTAACTGATTTTCATGTTAAACGTGTATTTCCCACTCTTCGATTTTCATTCTGTACATTATATATAATGTATTTTTTGTTATTTTTATATTGTAATTTTAATATATAACACTGGCATTAATACTTAAATTAACCCAAAGCTATGTTACCCTGTTTACAGTTAAATTATTAGTTGAAATAAAATAACACTCTATTATTACACGATACTGTGTTAATTGACACCAAGTAATACAAAACTTTGTTAAAAATTTAACTCATAAATGTACAAGAAATTTTCGCAGAACGCATTATCTGGTGTTATTATTTTAACATAATTTTGTGTTTTTCATTTACGTTATCCTCCCGTGTTATATTAACAACAATGGAACTCAAAATAGTGTTAAATATTGTATGATTTTTTTTACTGTGTATGTTTCATGGACAGGTTTTAATTTTAAATTTCAGTTACTTTTTATTCTTCGGTTTGATCAGGCTGGATGTAATTATATGTTTACAAATATGTAAATCTAAATTTAAATTTTTACAATGTCAACAATTTAATAACAATTGTTTTTCATTTTGGTAAGTTCTAAATCTTAAAAAAATTGTATTACCTTTTTTATAGTTATATATACAGAGAATGTATATATAATACAAAACTACAAATTTTGTATGTTGTATTTTAAAATGGACAAATATTACATTGCTGTCATTTTATGACAATAGTGAATAACCATGGAAGTGATTGACCATATGTTGCATATTAAAATAAATTCCCTGTATATATATATATATATATATATATATATATATATATATATATATATATATATATAGTTCACTTTTGTGCAATTTCCTTTAGACTTGAAAATGGTCGTAACCACGAACGAAACTTCGTCTTTTCTTTATCAATAAAAAATTACTCATCGTTTAGAAGCTTCTATATACAAGTAATTAATATTTGCAAAACCAATATTAATTATTTAAACTTTATGTATGAATATACAGTATTTTGAAATAAAATATTATTTTAAATTAATTACTGTAACAAATAAGTCAGCCACCCTCCTGGAGAGGGCATTACTTGTTATACCACCCCCACCGGCCACCTGTGAGGGTGGGAAGCTGGACTCGCTCTCAGTCTCCGACGGGTCTTAGTCAAGTGCAGATCATACCGATCTGAGTTTTGTACCACTAGAATAAAGAATTTACTCGTGCCCGTCAGGCCCCATATAAAGTGTTTTTTTTGTATATTTTCTACTGTTTTCCGTATGTGTATTGTTTTCGCGTTTATATAAATATATTCTTATTGTTTACGAGGTTTATCCCTTTGTCCTATCCCACACCCTTTGTGTACGGTAAGTGCAAATAAAAACCGTTACAGTGGCGCCCAACCTTCAGGCCAGAAGTAAATAATAAAAATAAACTATAACACGAATTACAGTGCGCGAAAGCAGTGAAAGTAGTGTAAATGCCTAACACGAGCGCGTGGGTAACGCCATTTTTGATACACGTGCAAAATAACGAGTAGTCACCACGTTATTATCAACCGCGTTTTAGCTAAACACACGGTTACCACGCTAAATTTTGATTGCTAAAATTTCGCATTTGTGAGCAAGCACGCGGTGACCGACATTTTAAGATCGCGCGCATAGATCAACACGCATTTGACGTCACACCCGGTCTGTCTGCGCCCGCCATTTCGCATTTCCGTTCGCCATATTCATTCGCCACTTTGAGTGCGCGCTCATCAACAAGTGTTGACGTCACATCCAGTAGCCATTTTCCTTTAAAAAGGAAAAACCACGACGCGAAGGAAGAAGCGAGGGGACGCCCCGTCACAGGCACCCCGCCGAAGTGAACGTCTAGCGACCACGACATCGACCATGGCTACATCATCCGCTGCAGCTGAGCCTATCGGCATCGCTATGACTGGCGACCAGTTCCAAGCCATACTACAGTCCATGCGGGAGTCGCACGAACAACAGATGAACGCGCTTCTAGAACGATTGAACGAACGGCAGGTCCCGTCACCAGGCTCGGCAACTACCATACAAAGTCAGTATGCAAATTTCAGCAGATGTACAGCACGCTATGGGGGAAAAGATGGCGAGAGCGTGGATACGTTCATAGATGCGATCACCGGGTATAAGGAGTGCACGGAAATCTCCGATGAAAACGCAGTGAAGGGGCTGCCGATGCTCCTTACCGACACCGCCGCCGAGTGGTGGGCGGGAATTAAAAGCTCGGTCACTACCTTTTCTAAGGCTACTGACACCTTACGAAAGACATTTGGGCCAAAGAAACCAGCGCATCAAGTGTACCAAGAGCTTTTCGCGGAGAAACAGAGCGAAGATACACGAACGGACTTGTTCGTGTGCAAGGCACGAGCGCTGTTAGCTCATCTATCAGAACCGCGTCCCGGCGAAAAGATGCAGCTGGACATGATCTACGGCCTTCTGCACCGGGGTATTAGGAAGCAGGTCCGCCGTGACGACGTGACCAACTTTGACGATATCCTAAGACTCGCCAGTGTAGCAGAAGCATCAATTACGACCACGGAAGTACGGATTGCCGGATATTAGCAGCTAAACAGAAGACTATGTCGACCGAGCAGCAGCAATCTTCTTACCCGAAACCGGTGTCATCTTCGGCTCCGAAAGCGGCTTACATCACCTGCTACGGGTGCGATGCTCCAGGAGTAATTCGCAGTAACTATCCGACGTGTAAAGGAAACACGGCAACAGGCACAACGACCAGCTTTTGTCCAGTGGGCACTAGTGAACTTTCACCTGGTAATTCAATCTCTCCACGGCCGCGGCCACTTTTTCAGGTTGAGATATTGGGAGTCCACGGTACTGGGTACGTCGACACCGCTGCCCAACAAAGTGTCGCAGGACACTCGCTATATGAAGTTTTACTAGCACGGGGACAACAATTCAAGGAGGTTAAGCAGACGACGATGCTCGCCGACGGAGAGCCTCGTGTCCAAGATGCTCTCACCACTACAGTGGACGTCATCCTCATGGGTCGCACAGTTTCCACTACGTTTATTGTTTTGCTGGGCGCAATTCACAACAACACGCTTCTCGGAGCAGATTTTCTGGCCGATGCCAATGTTGTCATCAACATGGCGGACAACACGTAAAATTTTGTCGAAATGCCGGACTCCAAGCATCCCTTGTTGAAGGAAGGCATACCAGCCCCAGCTGTTACCCAAGTTGCAGCTGCAGCGATACTCCGAGCGGTCTTCTCTGACGTCGGAGCAGCGGAAAGTATTGGAAACCGTGCTCGTAGAGAACGAGGACATTTTTCGCTCAGGGGGAGAAGCGACGACGTACGCAGAGCACGGTGTCGACACCGGCGACAGTGCACCAGTCGCTGTACCGCCATATAAATTGTCACCAGCCAAGAAACAGATCCTGCGTGCCGAGATCGATAAAATGCTCGCGGAGGATGTGATCGAAGAATGTGAGTCGCCATGGGCGTCGCCAGTAGTACTTATTCCGAAACCAGATGGTTCTACTCGAGTGTGCATTGACTACAGACGTGTAAACAAAGTTACAGTGGGTAACCGTTATGCCACACCGCGTATAGACGATATATTGAATAATACAGGCAGAGCGGAGTACATGTCTAAAACAGCCCGTTCGGAGTATTTCGTTTTAAGCGCATGCCCATGGGTATGAAGAACTCGGGAGCGACAATGCAAAGACTCATGAACTTGTTTATATCTGGATTGCCGCAAGTGCGAGTTATAGTGTATTTAGACGATATAATCGTGATCTCTAATGACTTTGATAGACATATAGATGATTTGCGACTAATTTTTAAGCGTTTAAGACAGTTCTCGCTAACCGCGAATCGTGCTAAGTGTGTGTTTGCCAGGCGAGAAGTGAAGTTGGGACACGTGATTACGTCAGAAGGCGTGAAAACTGATCCCGCAAAAGTGGCTGCCATAGTTGAAATGCCACCTCCGCGTACTTTAAAACATTTATAGACATTTCTGCAAACATGCTCATGGTACAGGCGCTTTATAAATAATTTCTCTTCCATATCTAGGCCCCTCACCAGCTTAATGAAGAAGCAGGCAACATGGAAGTGGGGGGAGAAGCAGCATGACGCGTTCCAACGGCTTAAGGACGCTTTGACGTCGGCGCCAGTACTGCGACAAGCGGATGACACTCTTCCGTTTACCATCCGCACCGATGCAAGCGACTATGCTCTTGGATCAGTTTTGTTACAGGGGGAGGGTCCAGAGGAGCACCCCGTCGAGTATACCAGCCATCTTCTGACTGCCGCCGAGAGAAATTATCATACAACGGAGAGAGAAGCCTTAGCAGTAGTGTACGCGCTAAAGAAGTTCCGAGGGTATATTGATGGCACGCGAATCACCGTCGAGACGGACCACCAAGCTCTACGATGGCTAATGGACTTGAAAGCGCCATCGGGACGCCTTGCCAGGTGGGCATTGTCGATACAGGAGTACGATCTAGAAATCCGCTACACGCCAGGGCGGAAGAACGTGGTGGCCGACACGCTGTCACGCCCACCATGTCCAGCAGGCGCACAACAAGAATGTGCAATTTGCACGTTCACGGTGGACCTCCCGCGGAGGAGCGCCGAAGAAACCCGTAAAGACCAGCTCGCGGATCCAGAAGATCGAAGATGATCGAGAGCTTCGAGTCGCCTGATAACCCTGATCTGTGAACTTGGATTGACAGAGGATATGTCATGATGAGCGGGGTGTTGTATCGCTATGTTCCCGAGTAGGAGTCTGAAGAAGCCCAGCAGGTGGTGCCGCAAGCAGGGCGCGCCAGAGTATCAGCCGAGTACCATGACACCCCGAGCGCAGGACACTATGGAGCGTACGCCACATACAACAAGATTGCTGATCGTTATTATTGGCCAGGTATGCGCAAAACGGTTATGGAATTTGTACGTAATTGTCCTCAGTGTCAGCGGTATAAAGCCACCAATCAAAAGCCAGCTGGCCTTCTATGTAAGCCAGCAGCAGCTCAGCGATTCGAAGTTGTAGCAGTGGATTTGTTCGGGCCGCTGCCGACTACCGCCGAAGATTACCGGAATATCTTCGTGGTCGAAGACGTAGCTACAGGATGGGTGGAGCTGTTTCCACTGAAGGAGGCTACGGCAGAAGCATGCGCCAAGACACTGGTCAACGAGATTTTCATGCGGTACGGTACACCACGGCGTGTAATCTCGGACAACGGCGTGCAGTTCGTTAGTGTTGTAATGCAGCACACCTTGCATTGTCTGGGCCCGTCGCGCCCTTTCGGCGAAGAGGTCGTCCAGGTAAGAACCCCAACCATTGACCTGGATTGTTGTCGAGGTCGCCTGTCCGATCCAGAGGGGGAGACTGTAATAAATAAGTCAGCCACCCTCCTGAAGAGGGCATTACTTGTTATACCACCCCCACCGGCCACCTGTGAGGGTGGGAAGCTGGACTCGCTCTCAGTCCCCGACGGGTCTTAGTCAAGTGCAGATCATACCGATCTGAGTTTTGTACCACTAGAATAAAGAATTTACTCGTGCCCATCAGGCCCCATATAAAGTGTTTTTTTTGTATATTTTCTACTGTTTTCCGTATGTGTATTGTTTTCGCGTTTATATAAATATATTCTTGTTGTTTACGAGGTTCATCCCTTTGTCTGTCCTATCCCACACCATTTGTGTACGGTAAGTGCAAATAAAAACCGTTACATTACCTTATATTTTTAAAAACTGTTCAAAACTATAGACTAAATGTCTCACAACCACTCTAATGAAAATAAAACTGAGACGAAACTAGTTGCATGTTATTAAGGCATTAGCATTGGTTACGTACAACACACGAAAATGGCATATGCTGCTAGCGCTAAATTGTAGCAAAATGCTAAACAAAACTGAACATGATTTTGACATTTGCAAGCTAGGTAGCATTTATTAAAAAATGGATTTATAAATAAATAAATATATAAATATATCATCACGGCATATTACCCATTTCTGGGTGTGCCAGTATCTACAACACATGTAGACATCGGCAATGATGACGATATATTTTACCGTGTGGGCGCTGACCAGGCGTCACCTCACGGGCACTCATAGCTGGCGTAGAGAGTGCACCACAGGGGTCACTTTTGTGCCATTTAAAATTGGAAATATTTGGCGTCAGTCGAGATCGAACCCGGTTCCCGCAGGTTCGCGACCAGACACTCAGGCACCATATGTAACGACTGCTTTATCACTAAATTTATTTAAAATAAAAATTTAAATATTAGCCAAAATCATATTAACCTGCTTTTTCGTTTGCTCAAACAATTCATCAGTAAAGTCAGATTTCATAATTCCCGCCTTTTTACCTTAGCAAAAATATTTATACAGTGTCCCACACTCTATTTTCAGTGTAGCGGAGATAGCCAATGTTATTGTTATGGACGTTTTCTGTACCATGTTGTCAATTTTTCAATGTAATGTAATATTGATACATTCATAAATTACCATTGCTAGTAGTTAGGATTCGCCGGTTCTGGCGCAGCAACCGCAACCGCCCCAGGCCAATCCTCGCTTCTGACGTCACAAGCGTATGGTATGCTGGTGAAAGGAAGTGAAAGGAAGGTCACAGACCAGGTGTGTGATTGAAACGAGGTCACGGACCAGGTGTGCGATTGGCACGAGGTTACGGACCAGGCGTGCGGTGTTTTTTAATTAATTATAACTATTTTATTCAGTATATATTTTTATTGCAATAAATAACTATATACATTACATTATAACTAAAGGTTACAATAATTTTTTTTTATTTATATAAGAATTAAATTTATCATCAAATCCTAACCATTTTACAAAGTATCTATTTTTATCTTTACGTAAAATCTTCTCTACCAGATATGTGTCAGGATATTTTGTACGTTGAATTTCTTGTTCATAGAAAGCACCGGCTATGTCTTCTCCATTTCTATCTTGCAACAAATATGTGACCGGAGATGTTGGTTGTATTTTTATTATTTTAAATATTTCTGTGGTCCACGACGGTTGATATCCTTTTTTAAATATCGACCTGTATTTACTTATTCGTACATAATCTCCAACTTTGTATCGTGCAGGTCCAGCAATTTTAACTCGATTGTAAACGGAATTTAGTAATTTTTTTTCATGTTTTTTATTTACTTCAATGGGCTTCATTTGTATTGTTCTATGTTTTGTATTGTTATATTTGATAATTAAATTATTTATTATATCAATCCATTTGTATGACCCTTGATAACTAAACTCTTTCCACATAATTGATTTTAAAGTACGATTGAAACGTTCTATAACACTCGCTTTTTTAACACTATACGTAGAATAATGATTTATATTATGTTTTTTCATTAAGGTTTGAAATTCGTTATTGTAAAATTCTTTTCCATTATCTGTTTGCAAATTTCTTGGAATTATGTCATCTTTGAAAACATTTCTCATTGCATCAGTAACATCTTTTCCTGATTTTGATTTAACTGGCACAGCCCAGGCTCTTTTCGAAAAAACATTAATAACTGTTAATATATATTTGTATCCTTTATTTTCGTTTGCGTACGGAATCATTTCAACAAGGTCCGCTTGAAATAAATCATTTAAACCTTTCACCACGACACGTCTTCGTTTAAAATTGTGCCGTGCAAATTTGTGCAGCTCATCAACAATACCTCGTTTAGTACTCATTAATTTCCAGTAAAATTTCAACAGATACTTTTTGTGGAGTTTTTTGTCCTTTTATAGTCGAAAATGTTAACTTATCGTTCAAAGAAACACTCTGCCCCGTCAATGATACTACTGACTCATTATTAATTTTAGTTTCAAGTAATAAGTCTGTAACATTGTATGAAATACTTTTAATTTTTCCATTGCATGGAAATTTATAAGCTGTTTTAGAATTTCCATTTTCGAATATATATACCCCACCATGCAAATTTAATAATAAATTTATCAAAAGTAAACTCCGACGCTTTGATAGTTTTACATCAACTTTATCGTCAAAAATAAATAATTTTTGATTAAAATATTCTTCATATTTTTGGATTAATTTATTTTCCACATTTTCTAAATATTTTGTTAGATGTTTTACACTTATAAGATCGTTTTCATCGGTTGGAATGCTTGTTGAACGAACTCCTTCAACATGAAGTATACCGTCTTTTATTAGTAAGGGCACATTATTTTTAATATGTGTTAAGATTTTTTTCTTAAAATGGTTGTGCATACGTTTACTTACGTGAGATCCAAACTTGTCAATAACCATTTTGCAACTAATAAGGAGAATTTTTAATGTTTAATATTTATACAATAATATCTGCATCTCGTAAAGTTTCCTCTATTCTAATTAATTCGTCATCTAAACCTGTGTGCCCTGCTTGTTTTGAAGCTAATAAAAGCTTCAATCTTTCTACTAATCTATTGGGATTATTCCAATATACGTATTGGGTTCGTTTGTTGGTAACATTTAGTTCTGGAAATTTTCCTCCTCCTCCCGATTTTTTCGATTTTGATCGAGTTCGTACATGTGGAACAATGTCCCTAATTATTTTATTATATTTTACTCCAGATTGAAATACGATAGATCCCAATCTATCATGATATTTTCGATGAGCATTTGTTTTTTTAACTATTTCTAAATATGTTTTTTTATCATGTTCGCTATATACATTTGGATCTGGTACTTTTAAAGTTAAAAGTTCATAAAGTCCTGGAGTACCTTCATACCATTCACCACCAATATTAATATCATTGTTATCTATTTCAATTTCAGAATCCCCAATCATAAATTTGTTGGTAGTTGGATTCAAGCGAATTCCATATACATTATCAATATCAGGACTATTAATTGCATACAATGACATATATTTGCCAGCAATATCACCTAACAAATTTTGAGTAGATTTTTCCAGTTCTTCTTTTGTTTCAAATTCTTCTTGAATTTGTTTTGTTGGCGATGGAGAAGGCATTATACCAAATGTTTCTTCATCTTTTAGAAATGGTGGAGTTCGTCTAGCTTGAATTTGTTTTGTTGATGACGATGGAGACATTACATCATTATCTTTTGGAAATAGTGGAATTTGTTTAGTTTTTCTTATTTTTTTCACTGGTGTTTCAAATACTGTATCATCATAATCATCGTCGATATCCGATTCTTGTTTACTTTTGTCACTGGAATCTTGTTTATCCTTTTGCTGTATTTTTTTTAATGAAACACTTAAATCACTTAAAGGTGTGATAATTGGTTTAAATGTTTCACTTAATAATTTTTCTCTTTCTTCCGCACCACGTTTCAAGTGCAATAGTTTATTTTTAATAATTTGTTTAGTTTTTATTAAATTTTTTAATGTGTTAGTATCACTCATTGTGACAGCAGTACAAATAACAAAACATTTTACATACACTAATACTTATATACTTTTTAGAAACTGATCAAAACTCTTTCTGTAGCGTCCATTAAATAAATTACAATCCTTGCTTATTACAGCAAATCCGTATTTATCAAGCCAACAGTTTGAACAAAAATTTTTAAAATCGTTATATGACATATCTGTATTTACATGATCATTATATATGTGCTTTAGATTTAATTCATCTTGTTTAAAGAGAATAATTAAATTTGCATTATCACGTATAAGCTGTTTACAAATTCGAGAATATGTTTGTATGATACAAAATGTTTCTATATTAAAATGTCTCCCTTGACAGAAATAGTTTCGTAAGTGTTCTTGTCGATCCGTTGAAATATCATCGAATATAAAAATGGAATTTGGTAATACTTTGTCAAGTGGAATTAGATTTGTATTGTCTATATATGGGAAATATCTGATACCACTAATAGATGTTAAGATTTCTTGCAACATTTGATATTTTGGTTGATGTAAAGATTTGGAATATACATAAACGTTTTCAAATCGCAATCCATTTGCACTTGTAAGTAATGAAATCATTAAGTTTGTTTTACCACAGTTTGATGGACCGCATATAATACACCGTATACTATTCGGAAAAAGTACACCATGTTTACTATAACTTTTTTGATGAACTTCAATATTTTTCACTTGAAACGTACATTGTTGCGTTTCAAACTTCATCTTGCACAAATATGATTAAATAAATAAGGTTCATTTCCATTTATTGACGTTAGTATAGTGATTGAATTGTAGACAATAACATACAATGGAGTCACAAAAAAAGAGTGTATTTCGCGATGCGGTTCAGAATGCTAGAAGAGTATTTTTAAAGGAATCAAGGAGAGGGAATGTAAGTAAATTAATTCCTGAAACTTTGAATGCTGCACGGAAAACTGTAGAGAAACGTAAAAATGAAAAATACGAATCACCACGAGTTATACCGATACCGAAAACCGGTGGATTTTTACCAGCTCTTATTCCATTATTTGCCGGATTATCTGCTCTTGGTGGTCTAGCTGGAGGAGCTGCCGGAATAGCGAAAGCGGTAAATGATGCAAAATTTGCCAAACAACAACTGCTCGAGGCTCAAAGACATAACAAAAATATGGAAGCCATCGCACTTGGAAAACGAGGAGATGGATTGTATATAGGCAAACATAAAAATGGGTTAGGATTATTTCTTAAACCCCGATTAAAAAAAAACTTCCACAGAGAGCGTTAACTGATGTAGATTTACAAAAATATGCTAAAGATATTCAATATTTTCGAGGAATTTATATGCGAGATAATTTGCCTGCATCAGGTCCTTTATACAATGAATCAGCAATTATAAATTTGGATAGCAAAAATAATCCGGGGTCACATTGGGTTTGTTACAAGAAACGGGGGAAATTTGTGCACTACTTTGACAGTTTTGGAAACTTGAAACCACCATCTGAACTAATTAATTATTTTGGAAAAGATGTAAAAATAAAATATAATTATCAACGATACCAAAAATTTAATTCATTTAACTGTGGTCATTTGTGTTTACAGTTTCTTTTAAATAATAAAATATAATGTCACATACAATTATACTCACCGGCCAAGAATCAGTATTAAGTGCTGATTTTTCACCACCATTACATTTAACTACGAAAAATAATAATAATGTTGAAGGAGGAGGAGAAGAATGGGTTATTGGTCTTGTTGATTTTCAATCTTACAATTCAATTCCAAATATTACTGATGGAAAAAATAAGTTATACTACTATGAAGAAAATAATATATTAAAATCTATAACAATTCCAACAGGATCATATGAGATTGAAGATTTAAGTGATTACATACGATCAGTTTTGGGTGATTCGGGTTATCATAATGAACATTTTCCTAATCAACTTGGAGGAAAAATAAAGTTTCTACTTACAGCGAATGTTAATACTTTAAAATGTCAAATTTCATGTTCAAACAAAATTGACTTTACAAAGACAGACAGCATTGGTTCGGTATTGGGTTTTAGTCCAAAATTTTTGGATGAAAATAAGATGCATGAATCCGACTCAATTGTAAACATAATGAAAGTGAATAGCATACAAATAAATTGCAATATTTGTACAGGTTCATATCGAAATAGTTCAAACGAACACATACTACACGTTTTTTTCCCACAAGTACCACCAGGATATAAAATAGTTGAGGTACCATCAAATATTATTTATTTGCCAGTGAGCGTCAGAGTCATTGACAACGTAACAATAAAGATTGTTGATCAGGAAGGTAATATTATCGATTTTCGAGGAGAAACAATTACAGTGAGATTACATTTAAAACGAATTAATGGGAATTAATTTTAACAATAATAAGAAAGTGTTTAGTATTAAGTACAATAATACAACCCGTTACTACCAACCTTTCGCAGCAGCACGCAGACTCACAGCTAAGAATATAAAATTTTTAAGAGCACAAGGTTACACACTGAAAAATGAATGATATTTTAAATATTGATGAACAGGTGTTATTTGATGACTCAATAACACGTGTGGAAATTCATTCACATCAACCATATGTTGCTACGACTTTTAATAACTCGGACGAGGTAAGTAAATCATTAGTAATAATTAAGTATATTATATTAATATTTTTTATTTTTATTAAATAGATAAGAATACCAATTCAAAAACAAGATGTTTTCACTCTTCCTAGTCAGAGTTCTATACTAATTGAAGGTGAGCTGCTTAAAAAGAAAGATGGGTCACCGCCGGCTGCAACATCAACTTTTATCAATAATGGCATCGCACACCTGTTTGACGAGGTTCGTTATGAACTGAATGGAATTGAGATTGATAGATGTAAAAATGTGGGAATAACATCTACAATAAAAGGATTCTGCTCATATCATGAAGGACAAAAAAGAATACTCGAAAATGCTGGATGGGGTGAATCTTTTACTATTAATAATAAAGGCCAGTTTAATGTGATAATACCTCTCAACACAATACTTGGTTTCGCCGAAGATTATAAAAAGATTTTGATGAATGTTAAACAAGAACTTGTTTTGATTAGATCAAAGGTAGATTCGAATGCATACATTACCCAAGAAGAATTAAATTTAAAAATAACAAAACTTTCATGGCGTATGCCGTACGTCTATGTAAGTGACAAAATAAGACTTTCATTTTTAAAGAAGCAGGAAAGAAATAAGCAAATTCAGATTCCCTTTCGATCCTGGTCCTTATTTGAATATCCGCTACTTCCTGCTACTCAAATGCAAACATGGACAATTAAAACGTCTTCACAGTTCGAGAAACCTCGATATATTATATTAGGATTTCAAACTGATAGGAAAAATAATGACGCCAAAAATGCTGGTGAATTTGATCATTGTAATATTTCTAATGTTAAACTTTATCTCAATTCTGAAAATTATCCTTATGAAAATTTAAATTTAAATATAAAAGATAACCATTATGCTGTTCTTTACGAAATGTATACAAAATTTCAACAAGCTTATTATGATCAAGAGGCAGTCCCTCAACCACTTTTGAATAAAAATGAATTTATCAAAAAAGTACCACTTATAGTGTTGGATTGTTCGAAACAAAATGACAGTTTGAAAACAGCGCCTGTAGATGTCAGACTTGAGTTTGAATCAAGAGAAAATTTCCCCGATAAAACAACAGCTTACTGTCTTATTATTCACGATCGTATTGTGGAATATAATGTGTTGAGTAGCACCGTTAAAAAGTTAGTGTAATTTGAGTGAAAGAGTTAGTTGTGCCATGGAGTTTATAGTAGACATTCAGGGCTTCACAGCAAACAACGGTGACTTCATTCCGAAAGAAATTGCTATTCTTTCAAGAAATGGTGAAAAATTACAACATTTTTTGCTGGAAGCGCCCTATGACTGGAATCAATTGAATAAATCACGTCGTAAAGAAACACAATGGTTACTCAATAATTATCACGGCTTATTCTGGGATTCTGGAACTAGTGATTATTGGAAAACACTTGAAACCATAGAAGCAGAATTATCAAATGCATCGCAAATTTTTGTGAAAGGTGTTAGGAAGAAGAAATTTCTACAAAACAAATTAAACTTGTCTGCTAGTGTCGTCATCGTGGATTTAGTCCAATATCCAAGTTTAAAAATTGCCAACACAATTAATTTTACATGTTTTTCACATTCTCCACCCTTTATGTGTGCCTTACGAAATGTTTTTGTAATAAAAAATTGGTTAGATGCACTTACACCGAAATTTGTATTATAATTGTAAATTTACATAGGTATAATAAATAAAATAAATAAATTTAATTTATGCTTTTATTTTGCAAATCCTTATACAATCCATTTTCCCTATATAAATACAATAATTCCTTAAATGCTAACACATTTAAATTTACATCTTTATCTAAAACAGTTTCGATACATTCTTCTCTAGTTAGACAATTATTTATTTTACAGTACTCATTTACTCTTGTCAAATTTTTTTTATAATAATCAAAAAAATTTAAAGATTCAAGTAAGTTGATTTTATTTGAAATTATTTGACTTATACGGAAAATAGTTTGTACAGCCAACATTTCCAAAACAATAGTATACTCATTATTATTCCACGTTAACGTTAATATTTTTTTCCCATTAACATTATTTAATATTAATGCATGATCCCCGGGAATACTTTGATACATCATATCTTTACCGCATTCAAAATAATTCAAAATTATCTCCTTATATTTCATTAATTCATTCCATTCCGTAGCAGTAAATTGTATTCCAAATTTTTCAGGCTTACTTGAACTTAATTTTATAATAGGTGTGTAATTTCTCTTACCACTTAGCCCTATTGTTAGCCATTTGGTTTTTGATTTATTTAGAGAATAGTGTGATGCAACCAACAGATATTCTTCTTTATACAAATCTTGACACATTTGATTCTTCTTTTTTAATTCTTCAAAGTCAGTATAATATAGGTTGGAAACGACGTCTTGTGTTCGAGAAAATGCCATCTGTAAAAATAAAATACCTAATTAATATAAAATTTACTCATATTTACTTACAGCTTACCTTCTTCAGCTGCTGATAGTTTCTCTATAAATATAACCTTAGTCCTTTCAAATTACTTTTATTAGCCGTGAATATTTCTTGTACACATATGGCTTGGTACTACTACAAATAAATTTTCTCGGCAGTTAAAGCAATTTTTATCTGGTAATTCTTCTTGAATCCAATATTCCAAGTTGTGTTTTTCTTTTATATAAAAATGAATATATTCTTGTTCAGTATTATAGTCTTTTTCAATTAAATTTAATGTGTAACAATCTGTACACAATAATATTGGACCAATATCTCGGGGTAATATTTTGTTATTTAGACTTAGCCAACAGTGCATAAATTGTACATATTTAAGACGAATACAAATTCTCTCACCACCTCCAATATTATTATTGTTGCACACGTTTAAATATGGAACAGCAGTTACTGGGTCTTCTCCTTGATCGTCGTCGTCGTCGTCGTTGTTGTTGTTGGTTTGAACTGGTGAAGTGTTTGGTGAATTCGTTAGACTCATTGTAATATCTTATGGTTTATATCCAGCTATTTATATGTTTGCAACATGAATGATGCAAGAACATGTTTTTATTACTTTATCTTAATAACAACTTTGTTACCTTGTATCCATTCCGAACAATAAAAATGGCAACATATATAAATAGATTAGTATAGATAATGCTTTGGTCGTGTATACACACAATGGCTGACAAAATAATAGCAAATGAGTTATTTTCCATCTGTTGCAATATAGGCGTTAATTGCAAAGAATTATATAATGAATATTTCTTAAATAATGATTTTCGCACATTTATAAGTAAATTTGCACCAATAGTATACTTGTGTGGAGAAATTAGTGAAGAAAAATTTATAAATATACTGGAAATGTTTCAAGGAATCGAATTACAAAATATGTGGCCTAACTTACCATACAAATTTAAAATTCATCCAGATGTAATAAAAAAATTGTCTTGTATGGATCACTACAACCTGCCTATACATGAAGACCACATTGACGGACCACCACCATTAATAAAAAATTGTCTTTTATGTAAGACTAATGAATGTATTGTAAAGGAGTTTGTAAAGAAAAATATATTTAAATAATAAAAGCATTATAATTGTTTTATTTAAAAAATAATTAACTGTTAAGATATTTTCTTGTGTGTGTGTGTGTGTGTGTGTGTGTGTGTGTGTGTGTGTGTGTGTGTGTGTGCTAAATAATTAAACAAAGTTGGGTATTCGGTATGCTCTATAATTAAACGAAGTTGAGTATTCGTCTCGTCTACTCCCTCGATGAAAATATTAAAGACTCAGGCATCTAAACAAAGATACATTCAAATAAAACATTAGTAAAATTATTTATTGTTTAAAATAATAGAATTTTTATAAATTATTGTATGTTTGTCATAATCATATTCTTCTGGTATTAAATTTTCCCTACAAAATAAATCTATTTGATTTGCATTCAGTTTTACAATTTCTTTCAATTCGTTTTCATTTTGTCTGTAATGTGATGGTGCCATGTGCCTACCGGAAATTTCACGATAAATAATTCTTTTCGGAATTGATTTCATGTTATTGTCAACAGTTAAAGTGTTCATTGCTGTGTAAGTGGATGTGTAAAGTCAAGTGTGTAAATACGTACAACCGTCTCGGTTTATATAGCAAGTAAATAGAATTTCTTTTCAACCGCAGGTCAATATCCCTATCCGTTCTCGAGATATTTAGATTCAAAATTTTGGTCAAAAATCTAATTTTTGTATTTAAGTACTTATCAATGCGCTGATTCCAAATTTTGAAACCGCAGGTCAATATCCCTATCCGTTCTCGAGATATTTAGATTCAAAATTTTGGTCAAAAAAAAAAAAAAAAAAAAAAAAAAAAAAAAAAAAAAAAAAAATCGAGATTTATTCAAATATGAACTCAAAAAATTTTTGAATTTTTTTATAACATAAACCCTTACTGAGTTTAAAAGTCCTTACCTTCGATCGATTCTTCTTCCCAATGCAATAGCATTGTAACAAACCTCACATTCATTGTTTGGTACAATTTCAATAAGGGGTACCTCACATTTTAAACAAACAAAATTTTGAGTATAATTATGTGCGTCGTATGATTCTTCAAGTTTTACGTTGTGATGAGACGAGTAAAAAATTCGCACATTGCTACGCCCATTTAAAATATTGTATAAATTTGTGTTTCTAACATTATTATAACACTCAAAACATAACATATTATACAATACACTATTTTCAAAATTTGCACTTCGATACTCAATTTCGACATAATCAAAATGAATGCACCTGTCCAGATTTGGTCTCAAATTTCTAATTTGATTGTTCGCTACAATATTATTTTGTGCTGCACCGTTTCTTACTGGCATTTTTCGGATGATTTTGAATATAAATTTTGAGTTCAGTTAAAATTTTAAACTGAGTTTACTACTGAATCATAAGCGTTTATATATAACTGTGAATACGTAAAAAACAGTTAACTATCATTCTAGAATATTACGCAGACAAGTTTCTATGATTTTTATATTTTAAGTTAATACAGAAACTCATGTGGGCACTACATGTGCAAAGTAACAGTAAAACAGCTCGAGGGATTGCAGCTGTGCACCAAACACACCCAAGATAAGAATTTTCTTTGTTGCAATGTGTGTATATAAACTAGCATGAAATTATAGTTAAATCAGTTCTTCAACATGTCTCTAGCAGCATTGAACTCTTTGGCATCAGGGTTTGAGTACAAGAAAATTTCCGATTTAGTTGTTGGTAAGAAATATTTAATTAAAGAGTCTAAAATTATTAATACGAAATATGGACCGAGAGTCACGCTAAAATTAGAAGAATTTCATGTATTTTTGCCGCAAAGATTTAGTGCGGTAAGTGAAACGGAACTGACAAGCATGGTTGGCGTTTGTATTGTGAATACAACAACGCCAGCAGACCGGTTTGCAAAATTTAAATTCGTTAAGTAAGTTATATATAAAAAACATTTGTATAAATAATTATCAACTATTTTTGTTTATTATAGTGTAGAAGAGGAAGAATAGAACTATTACAGACTGTATCTTTTTTTCGGGTTTCTGGACCATGGTCTTCTAGGTTTAACACACCATGAGAGTTTCACGATTTTTCAAAAATAATGTTCTGAATATGATTGAAAATTTATCTAAATCTAATGTGTTTCTTTGTACATATTATGACAATCATTATGAAGCTAAAAAATTTTTTTATTGTACAGTATGTGTTACAAATTTAGAAGAAGAAAATTTGCTTTTTGTTGCCACTAATGTAACACATATGGAAAGCTACTTTAGTGGTGATTTCAAATATTGTCAAATATGTGAACGTAATATTAGAAAAATGCGCATGGATTCAACAGAATGTTCCAAATGCAAGAATCTTTTTACTGAAACAAGTAAAAGTAGGTCAACAAACATTGTCAAAAAAGAAGTAAATTTAAAAATATTTTTAATATGCAGTACAATTTTAAAGAAAAAATATTACCAGTGTCAGTGAAACGTGAAGCCGAAGAAACTACATAATATGTTTACATGTACAGAGTGTAGTGTAGTGTATAAAACTAAAAACAGTTTGCAAAGACATAATAAGTATCAATGTAAGACAAAACCGAACTTATTATGTCAATATTGTGGCAAACTATATAGTGTTTTAACGTTTAAAAAACATTTGAAAAACATTCATGGTATGGTGGTGGTTAGTGATTCTGAAAATACTCCATCGGGTAGTGGTCATAACACAGCCAAAAAAATTAAATTAAATGTCAATGAATTTGTATTTTGTGAGTCGTGTAATATTCAAGTAAGAAAAAATCTATTTAATTCTCATTTAAAAACAAATCAACATAAATTAAATTCCTGTGTTGATTGTGAAAAAAATATTTCAATTATTAAAACAGCTTTTAAAAGGAGAATTATTTCGTACAAAATTAACAATGACAATTCTAATTCAGATATTGTTACGTTTTTAAAATATATTAAAAATAAAGTGTGTGACTTAATTGAGAAACAAGTCAATATACATAATCAAGTCAAAGCAAATATCGAATTATTTGGACTTTATATTTTGCCGACAAAAGGAGATAAAGATATCAAATCCTTTAACACGGCATACCAAGATATTACACGATCCACGGATGTATCGACGATTTATGATGACTTCGTATCACGAATCAGTACACAGTCTGAAGAATTTCAGGTAATATATTTTTTTATTTCTCAGTTAGTTCTCATATTTAACATAAAATTTGTTTGTGTGTTTAGGAGAAAGATTCGGGGTGGGCTTTGCTGCAGGTCAATCATTTGGAGGTTAACATCAATAAATACACTCCAATATCTGCATCCTCATATATTCCGTTACCGTTGAAAATTGAAAACAAAAAGGCGTGTGTCAACGTTCAAAACCAGGATGAAAAATGCTTCATGTGGGCCGTTCTTTCTGCATTACATACGCCGGCAAAAGATGCACAGAGGGTAACAAAATACGTTCCATTTGAAAATGAACTAAATTTTAATGGTTTAAATTTTCCATTACCTTTGGAAGATATAGAAATTTTTGAAAACTTAAATAATATATCTATTAATGTTTTTGGTCTTGAATTTGATTATAAAAAACAAACTCATATTATTATAGGACCCTTGCACTATACAAAAAATAGAAGACAAAATCACATAAATTTATTATATATTGAAAATGAATCTAAATTTCATTATGTTTGGATTAGAAATTTGTCTCGTTTAGTTAGTCATCAAATTAATAGTACAGAACATAAAAAGTGGATATGTGATGGATGTTTAGGTCATTTTACCAGTGAAAATAACCTTGTCACTCATAAAACTCACGACTGTAATCACATAGTTACTTTCTTACCAAATGAAAATAATAATATTCTTAAATTTACTCATTTCGAACGAAAATTAAAAGTACCTTTTGTTATATATGCTGATTTTGAATCTTTACAAGTTCCTTATTCTTCATGTTTACCCTCACCAGATTATTCGTTTACAAATAGCACACATGTACACAAACCATATAGCTTTGCATATTTTATCAAGTGTTCATACAATAGCGAATTAGACAAATTTAGAATTTATACTGGTAAGGATGCATCAGATAAATTTATAAAAAGTATTTCAGATGATGTTAGAGAAATTTATAACAATCACTTGAAACTGGTAATGCCAATGACACCTTTAACGGATGCCGAACAAGACAATTACAATTTAACAAATATTTGTCATATATGTGAAGAAAAAATAGAATCCTTCGTTGATAAGGTCCACGACCATTGTCATTTTACGGGTAAATTTCGTGGTGCTGCCCATTCTTCATGTAATTTAAATTTTAAAATTGTTAACTTTATCCCAATCTTCTTACATAATCTTACAAATTATGATTGTCATCTATTTATTCGATCACTTGCATTTGACAATGAAAAGATAGACGTTATACCAAAAACTAAAGAAAAGTATATTTCATTTACTAAATATCTTTTAGTTGACAAAATGAATAAAAAAAATATTTATATGAAATTGAAATTTTTAGATTCCTATAGATTTATGAGTAAATCACTTAGCAGTTTGGCACGAAATCTCACCACAGAACAACTTGTAAATACTGGTAAATATTTTCCAAATTTAGAACAGTTTAAACTTGTAACGAGAAAAGGAATATTTCCTTATATGTATATGGATTCTTTTGAGAAACTTTCCGTAACTAACCTGCCAGATAAAGTATATTTTAATGATGTTCTAAACAATTCTTCCATAAGTGATTTAGATTATACACATGCTTTAAAAGTTTGGAATACGTTTAATTGTCAAACACTGAGTGATTACTCTGATATTTATTTAAAAACAGATGTCCTACTTTTAACAGACGTTTTCGAAAATTTCAGAAATGTATGCTTTGGCATATATAATTTGGACCCATGTCAATATTTTACGGCGCCTAGTCTAAGCTGGGATGCACTTTTAAAAACAACAAAAGTAAAATTGGAATTACTAACAAATATTGATAAGTTAATTTTTATTAAAAAAGGAATTCGGGGAGGAATTTCACAATGTTCAAATAGATTCTCCAAAGCAAATAATAAATATATGCCTACTAATTTATATGATGCATCTTTACCTTCAAAATATATTGTTTATTGGGACGCTAATAATTTATATGGACATGCTATGTCAATGTATTTGCCAATAAATAATTTTATGTGGTTAACTGACGAACAAATAAAGTGTTTAGATGTTTCAAATATTCCAGAAAATTCAAAAATAGGATACATTTTTGAGGTAGATTTAAAATATCATCCTAATTTGCATGAAAATCATAATGATCTTCCTTTGTGTGCAGAAGCTATAACTTCTCCAATTTCAAAAACCAAAAAACTAATTACAAATTTAAATAATAAAACAAAATATATTATTCATTATAGAAATTTGCAACAGGCAATGCAATATGGTTTAGAATTAATCAAAATACATAGAGTGTTAAGTTTCAATCAATCGGACTGGTTGAAAATTTATATCAATTTAAATAATAATATGAGAATGCAAGCAAACAATGCATTCGAAAAGGATTTTTATAAACTCATGAATAATGCAGCATATGGAAAAACAATGGAAAATATTGATAAACGTGTTGACGTAAAATTAATCACACATTGGGAAAACATTGGCAAAAAACATGGGGCAGAATATTATATATCTAAACCAAATTTTCATAGTGTGTCAATTTTCGAAGAAAACTTTGTGGCTATTCAAATGAATAAATTGAAAATTGTATATGATAAACCTATATACCTTGGTTTCACGGTACTAGAACTTTCAAAGTATCACATGTATGATTTTCATTATTCATTTATAAAGGATAAATATGAAAATAAAGTAAAATTACTATATACCGATACAGATTCTCTCATTTATGAATTTTTGGTGGATGATGTTTATGAAGAAATGAAACAAAATTTAAATATGTTTGACACTTCAAATTATCCACAAAATAATCCATATTGCATTCCATTAGAAAATAAAGCAGTGTTGGGAAAATTTAAAGATGAAATGTGTGGTAAAATTATTTTAGAATTTGTTGGTTTACGATCAAAAATGTATTCTATTTTAACAAATGATTCAGAAATTAAAAAAGCAAAAGGTATTAAAGAGTGTGCTGTAAAAAACCAAATCACTCATGATGATTATAAAGAAGCTTTACATTCAGAAAAATACTTTTATGTCCAACAAAATTTATTTCGGTCAAAAAATCACATTATTTATACACAAATACAAAACAAACTAGCACTGTCATGTAATGATGACAAAAGATTTTTAATAGAAAATTCTACTGACTCGCTAGCTTGGGGGCATTATTTAATTAATGCTTAGGTTATAATTATCGTTAAGTATATAATGTAAAATATTATTTATAAAATTGTTCAAATTTAATTCTTATATAAATATATATTTATTATAATAAATAATTATTATGAAATATTTGTTTCACTACCATCACATTCCCTGCAATCGCATCCTTCACACAGTCTTTACAGATGAACAACGATAATTTGGTTACTACAGGTGTGTCAACATTGTTCTGGTTTCTGTTTTGTTTCAAATTTAGCGTATATATATATATATATATATATATATATATCAATAAAAATATATACTGAATAAAATAGTTATAATTAATTAAAAAACACCGCACGCCTGGTCCGTAACCTCGTGCCAATCGCACACCTGGTCCGTGACCTCGTTTCAATCACACACCTGGTCTGTGACCTTCCTTTCACTTCCTTTCACCAGCATACCATACGCTTGTGACGTCAGAAGCGAGGATTGGCCTGGGGCGGTTGCGGTTGCTGCGCCAGAACCGGCGAATCCTAACTACTATTGCTATACCAAAATTAGTTAATCTGTACAATTTAAGTTTTATGAAGCTCTTATTTACCCAAGGGCTTATTGTAATCACCCGAAATTTGACTGCAGATCTAAATAGTTTTATATACAGGGACGCGAAAAGATGCGTTGGAACCGGGGTGCAAAAAACATGCTGAAGCTATTTGTACCTGTAATAAGTAATATTTCAATACAATATTTTAAAACCGCCCGGCATACTAATCTTTATCAAAAGCATTAGAGATTAGAATATTAAAATATTATAATTGGAGTATCCTTTGGGAACCTTCATGGAATTCGTAGTCGAGTAAATTTGGTCTTAATGTTCCGTATATTTATTTAAATATTTAATATATCAGTCATATGTACGCAGGGATAGGCACGTAAAATACGTAACGTATTATACGTTATTTTTTACGTGTAAAAAATTAATTTTTACATTGACAATATTTGAGATTTTTTTACGTAGATAATGTAAAATATTATTACCATGGGTATATTTTTTTTATACTGTAATGAATATTCCAGAACAAGCACTCCACGTGACATCAGCATGTTTCTTTGATTCAGACAAACAATGGGGGATTCCAGCTCAATCAAATTAAAGGAAAATAGTAAAAAAATACGAATGTATATGCTCAATAACGAATATTAATAAAAAACTGAAATGGTATAATTGAGATATTTCGGAAATAAGGGGTTTTTTGTTATAACGCTTCGACACGTATATGAAATCTATATATAATATTGGCGACCGAAAGACCGCATATACATGCATAACAAATAGCGTGTTAGGAGGTGGGGGTTACTACCAATGGAAGTTAAGAAATTCGAAGGGAAGGGCTAACATTCCTGTACGGCAGTTTTCAAACAGTTTTTATTTTAACATAAATTTCTTGCATTAAACTTAATAATTTAAATACACCTGTAATTATAAAGTATGTAGACTTATACAGTGCTATAATATTCATTTACTTTATGAAAATATAACTTAAAATAGCATATATTTCAAGAACATTTAGGTCCATGATGAAAACAGTTTGATATAAAATCACATAAATGTGACGTCACGTCAATCTTTTCAAAATTTGGGAGACCATAACTCGCTTATTAATAGGAATTTTTTCACCGGATTTTCATCAATAGTCTTAAGTTTTCCTAATATTTTCAGATAAAATGATAAAAAAAAATGGTGGAATCCCCCATTAGGTATCTTCAAACTATCAACAATCAGATTAGTAGGGAAATATATTTCTGAGATACAACCTCAAACTTAGTTTCAAATAAATTGAAATAGATTTAAATCATTAGCTCCAAGCTTATTAAAAATGTATTTATACCAATTTTTATTTATCTATAGTTTCAGAATGATTTTATTTTTAATATTTTACAATAATTTCAGCCTCTTTCTTATAAACTTATTAAAGTTTCAGTTGTCTTAGAATATATTTATGATAGGATTAAGAAAAGTTACTGTAATGTGACATTTGTAAACAACAAGTCATCTAGTGTCGTTATGAAGAACTAAAACTATACATTATCTACGTTTTTTTTTACTTATTTAAAAAAATTTACGCATTTTTTACACGTAAACGTAAAAAAATATTTTTTACGCGTAAATGCACATCCCTGTATGAACGTTTTGTACAAATGACTGATGTATTAAATATTTAAATAAATATATGGAACATTAAGACCAAATTTACTCGACTACAAAATATTATAAATTCAAATTGGAGATTATAAAGAAAGAATAAAGACATAAATTATGTAAAATATGTGCAGCATTTCTATCAAGCCTAAATATAAGTAGATTATCAAATAAGAAGATATAAATTAAATAAAAAAATAATGTTTAATAATAAATATGTAAAATAGGGAATTTATATTCGTGTTCAAAAAAATATTCAATTAAGTACAAAAAGGTTTTATATTATTTACTTTAAATTGACTAGAGTTTATATGTTAATGACTTTCATTTACCTACGCTTGTTATGTTTGTATACCCTACTTATATTTTGTGTTTGTATTATTTTATCTTCTTCTTCTTTCTCTTTGTATTTTCCCGTGTTACACAGGGTCGGCATTACCCTCTTTCAGCATCCTCTTCCATTCCTTCTGTTCTATGGCATCGCCTGTGCTTCGCCCTTTCTCCTGCAAGTCTTCCGCCGCCTTGTCCGTCTACCTAAGCTTGGACCTTTAATCCTCTTTCCCTCTACTACCAGACGCTCCAATAGCCGAAGTCGTCCTTAATCCGATAGCTTACGTCTATTTCACATATCCAAAGGACGCCTTAGCCTTTTTTTTCCTTTTCTCAACTTGGTTTTGGCGGTTTTTTACAACCGGATGCCCTTCCTGACGTCAACCCTCCCCAATTTGACCGGGCTTGGGTAACAAATATTATTGACAGATGTCAGTGTTATTCTCTTTAACTTGTACTATTTTAATTTTTTGATGAAATTGACTGGAATTCCTTGGATATTTGTAATCGTAGATATGTAGCAGTATGAAATGAATCAGTAGCAGTAAATATATATATATATATATATATATATATATATATTATGCAAAACTCATAAAACTGCACTATCTAATTTATAATGTATAATGTCAAAAAAAAAACAACAAAATAATCGGTTTGTATTATTTTATGTTTTTTGTAAATTATTAAACTGACCAGTTTATTTATTTTTTTTTTCTTTTCACCTACCTGTTTAGATACATTGAAAGTACACCAATCATAAATACATTCAATGAAGTATCCAGAATATTTCATCTCTCTTTGGGCATATATTTTGCTCTTTCTATCTTGTAGACTTACAGCAGGTAAATATGGCAACATGATACTCCATAAGACCCTATACTGAACATAGAGTGTGGGACACTATATAGCACCTATCAGAAGCGCTCGATGTTTCCGAAATTTCCGCTCGAGCAAAATTGACCTTAGCAGTGCGTTTAAAATGAAAAAACCACTAGGCTAGCTAGCGCTAACCGAATTGACTGGAAAAATCGTAGTTATCATTCAATTAATATTTGGTATAATATATTAAAAATCTATAAATAAATTATTCATGTACTAAATTGTAATTATATTTGTCTGCAACTTTTAAGATAAACAATAATTTAAAAAAAATAATGTCAGTCAATTAGTGACCTGTTTCTAATTGACGAAAAAAAAACATTTAATTTTTTATAAGCAACACATTTTGAATTGGGGTAGAATCACTGTTTCACGCCACTTTAAATTAAATCAGTGTTTACCATACTTATTAAGTACTTACAGAGCAGACACATGACTTGTGCGATCTTGAAGTGCTTGAAATCAGCTATTTTGTGGGCACTTGTCACTGACAAGATCAATGTTTTGATCTATTCTGATTTGGAACTGCTAAAAGCTATTGTTTTATAATTTTCAGGCAGTAAAACACATCAAATTGAAAATAATAATTCTTTAGAAGTTCAATATCAAGTCTAAATATTGTTATTTTGAACGTGACAAGGGCACACAAATAAGCTCCAATTTCAAGCATTTAAGGGTCTTTTCGAATGACGAGATTGGTGCGTAGCGCACGCCTTTGCTAGTTCGCGTTTTTCAACTCTATTTTGGAAATTATTAATTTGATGACTTGATTTCCTTCTTCTAAAAGCCTTGAAGAATGGCGCTAAACCAAAATTTAGTACATTTACTTATTTATAACAAACATTTTCACTGTTAAAAAGTTTTCATCGTGATAAAAAATGATTTAATTTATATTTTTTTAATAAATTTCCTGTATAGCGATAAAGTATGGACCTTTATCTTTCAAATGTATTTAGAACAAATACTTAATTTGTAGAATTAAAGTAGAAAAACGCTAACTAGTAAGCACCTATAATCACAGATTTGTCGTATTGAAACGTGGTGCCACCATTCGGCAAACTCTTGCAATCAACAAGGTCCGCCCGTAAGCCTCGGGCATCATAACGTTCAGGTAGTTTTCTTAGATTTTCGATTTCTACACCACGTTTAAAAAATTATAAAATATTTTTCCTATTTCGATTTTTTTTTTTAATTTATAATTAAATATTAGATTTCAGTAAATAAATAAACACAATTAATTCATTTTCTTCACTTTATTTTTTCTTTTGAAGTAGGTACTGATATGTATATTTCAAGTGCTAAACACCCATAATCGGAGTACAATATTAAAAATTACAAATAGGTATAACCTTATATAGTTAACAAATTATTATACCCTGAAACAGTGGGTGTGATTTACAATAAAGTTTAACTTAATTTAACAAATTATCTTTTTGTTTTTCTTGCATATAGCATCCAACATATTTAAATTTTTCTTATTGTAGCAACTTTTAATCAATTTTAATTTCGTTTTTTCAAATTTATGTCCTGTTTCAAGCTTATGGATAGTGATGCAGCTAAATCTCGCATTTTCGAGATTTCGAGGGTAATGCCCACGAGATATGCTCGAGACGAGAGTAAAAATTCGTGATCTCGACTTTATACGATTGTTTACATTTACATAAATATCTTATTAAAATATATAAAATAATCAAAATATTAATCGGTATAAATAAATATTTTAATTGCCTCTTCAATTACATTCATATTTTTCATTCATTTTTGAATTATTGAGTTTTAATAATAAGAATAATCACAAAACTGGCACCTAGTGTTTTTCTAATAATTACAAATTAATAAACTTAATAGCAAACAATTTAGATAAAATGTAAAAATATTTTCAAGTCAGATTTAGCGTTCCTTAAGATTAAAACAGGACATAAATTTGAAATATCTAACTTGAAATTGATTAAAAGTTGCTACAATAAGAAAAATTTAAACACGTTGGACACTATATGTAAGAAAAACAATAATATAATTTGTTAAATTTTGACCGGGCACCACTGGATAATCGGTTCTTAAAATTAGTTAAATAGGCAAAAATACCCGCTTTGTGATCTTTCCCGTCATTAGCTCAGATTATAGAATTGCACGTAAATACCGTAACTTGATGTTACAGAAGTTCAACCGTATAGTAAATCGCACCCACTGTCTTAGGGTGACGGGACTGGTCAATATGTTTAGGATGTAATAATTTGTTTTGGTGAGTAGAGTTGCGATCAGGTGAAATTTGTGACATTAGAGCTCAACTCGAGGAAGTTATTCTCTTGAATAATTGTTGAAGTTTGCGGTCTTGCGCTTTGTAGATTTTGCGAACTTGAATATTTACGCATTTGGTTGTGTTCTTTGACTTTTTAAACTCGAATTGTGACCTGTGTGTTATTGTATTCTGTGACTTTTGTTACATTATTGTGAACTAAAGTGTTCCTGATTCTATTACAGGTAAGTCAATACTTTTTCTTTGTGATTACACTGAATTCTATACTAAAGTAATAATGGGACAATGAACAAATCTCTTGGTCTCTCAATAAAACGGATCTTTATTACAACATTTAATTATTATTTTATTTACCATACTTTATTGAAAAATACCGGACCAAAATATTTATTGCTAGGGTCGGTATTTCGAAGTTCTGATTTTTTATTCCTAAAATAAATTTTATACTCGGGCTAAATATAAAATAATTATGGACAACAATTAAGACACCACAGGCATACATAAAATTGGGACATTTTGAAAATTGATCCATCCGATTTTCGTATTCTCCAATATATCGGGGGTCTATAGTCCAGGAAATTTACGATTTTACCTCATAGAAATTGTAACAAAAGTTTCCGAAAATTTGAGCATGGAAACTTCCCGCCAATTGAGAAGTTAAAAATTCAGTAACAATTTTCAATTTCAATTAATTAATATTACATAATTTAATACTTAGTCTAATAGATTTCACTATTTATAACAGATTAAATTCGTCTTGGCAACGAAAGAAGTAAATTGCAGAGGATTTTTAAATAATAAGTTATAATAATAATAATAATAATAATAATAATAATAATAATAATAATAATAATAATAAACGTATGTAAACAATAACTTTTAATATATTATATGCAGTTTTTAATGTTGAATACTTATTTTAAAATAAAAATTTATTCTAAGGGTAATTTATAAATAAATAAAGTAAATAAACAAATAAATGCTTTGTACACAGATTTCGGTAATGCTGATGACATACTTGTACAAAAGTCGCTTTTATACTATTGAAAATTAGAAATATTTCTTTTGATATCAGTCGGGATCAAACTTGGTTCCACAAATAATTCGCGAGCAAACGGACACTTACGAGGCGGCCACGAAACCCCATTTACATTTATTCTATGGTTCATTATTCCATAATTTATCCGGAGTTGGAAATGACGACCTGAGAATATTAATTTTCTGATAACCTTCATTTTGGGTAGCATAATCCGTTATTATAAATCATAATAATTTAAATAAGAATATTTATTGTAATTATTGTATTTTGCCAGTTTATTAAATTTAAAATGCATATTAGTAATAAATAAATCAATTATACTACTGCCCTATATTAAAATTGTATTCTGTATAAAAATTCGTTGCAAAATACCTTCACATCGATTTGTTTATGTATTTTCTGTTCCCGGTATTGTGGATTCATTTCATACATAATTTTATATTCCATAATAATTTATTGTTTCAGTTGGAAAAAATATTAGCAATGGACCGTTTAGATAAAAACGTGCATAAAAAGAAGTATTTAAGTACTAAAAGGAAGAGTTTAAAAGCAAAAATGAAAAAGTAAGTACATATTCTGATCTTTTATATAACGTCAATGCACCATAATATTTGAAATATTTATATGAAATTTTATTTAAACACATTTGTATATTTCAGAATACGGCAAGGCTGTAAAACTAAAGAATTTGCTGCTGATAGTGTTATTTCATGTTCATTAGAAAATGAATATAAATCAAAAAAAGATATTACTCCCCTAGATGAAATTGATATAAATGTCAGGTAAGTGCTCAAATAAATCTCTAACAATAATTACATACTCTTTTTACAATGATACAAAAATATGTTTGATTAGACTGGACATACGTGTACAGAATTTTTTTTTATTAATTTGACAAAAAAAAATCTTCATAAAAGCTTTTGCTAGTCTTCAAACTCCTATAAATTAATAAGTTTAAGTTATGTACACATTTTCACATCACACATTTCAATAATTTTTGCTAAATCACATGTTATGCATTAAAATTAGAAAATATATTTTTTTCTAATTAAAGATTATGTCAGTATGGACGTAACTGCTGTACAATCAGTGGTCACCACGGCCACAATAGAAATAAGTCCAGATCCAGAACTGTCGCAAATATCAAAAGAAAATGAACCACATTTAACAACAAGAAGTAATGTTCCTAATCCCAGTCGGAAAGAGATTTCTGGACGACGAATTGTAGACGTTCAATATATATTTAAACAATTATTTGAAATGGGCGAACATAAACCATATTCATGTAACATAACGAATATGGAAGTTATTTCAGAAGAACGGATTGGTTTATGCAGTATTTTTAAATTGAAATATAAAAATTGCAATATCATTAAAGAAATTGTGACGGACGATAATGGTGATTCCAGAAATTTAAATATAAATGAAGCAGCAGTTTTATCATGCATTTCAACTGGAATAGGGCGCTCTCAGCTGGTTGAGCACCATGCTGCAATCAATTTGCCTTGTATGTCTTTCCATACCTATAATCAAGGTCACAAGAATATGTCAGAAAAAACAAAAATAAATAATAATTTCTCTGAGACTTCTCAATTATTCTCTCACGGAGTGAGTGATGTACATTAGTTATTTCAAATAACCATAGTAACAAGTATATTATGAGTCGGTGTTGCATAAAGTTTATTTATTGTTCAATATTTACATACAAAATTATGTCGCTGAGCGACATTACCCTACCTCTAACCGATATCTACTAAAACCAAAACACGTGCAATGACTTCGGCAGATGTAAAATTTAAGAGTGGGGTACATTTAACCCGGCCCACTAGCCTTTTCAAAGCATCTTCCCCCTGCACACCTACAAAACCGTACATGGTATCGGACTGTTTGAAAGGAGCCTTAAAGGATGCTCGAGTCACTCGTCTGCTCGCGGCTTCAACTTGTGTATCAAGTTGAAAAACGCCTTATAGTGTGTTTCATTTGAAAATTAAAAGATGCTATCAATTACTTGAAAACCGAAAGTAATAATATTAACGTACTTCTGAAATTATGTAGAGGAGATAATATAGTATAATTTATTTTATATAGTTGAAAAAATCATTAAAATCGAGATATTTGCCGGTTTATTTATAGACGGACAGGCTGTATAGTGTATATGTTTATTAGTACTTACGTATAATTTATACATCTCTTCTAAAATTGCCACTATACCAAGTTTTGAAAGACAATAAAATGTTTGATAGCTAATTATCCATATACGACGAGCTGTAATAGGATCGCTTTGATTAGATACAGTTAACACTATTATTGAGAAATTTGCAATTAATGATAAAAATGTATGTATTATTTCAAGAATAAAGGGTATTCTAAAAAATGTGCTATAGACTTTAATTGTGTCTTGTAGTTTATTATAAATACTCCATGTCAGAACTACGTGTTCTGAAATTTGATCTTTCGTCTTTGTTCTAATATTGTTTTCGTTGATTTGCATTTGAAGAAGTCCTTTTAATTTTATTAATGTTAGTAATGGTAAATGAATCATCCACCCAAATGTAAATGTTCCAAAATAATTGCACATGAAGTTTGAGAAATGCCAAAAACTGTCGATTGTACAAGTTTCGCTGCGGATACAATGTTCTGTAGAATATATAAAATATCCCAAAAAAAGTATTGAAAGCATGACGATAAGTCTCTTATACTCTACTTGTTTTGTAATATTATTTTTGTTCAAAATTTGATCCACATGATAAATATTTTGCAAAACTTCATTTAACTGAAAATATAGAAAATCAATCATTAGTAATGCTTAACATGTACAGTGAATTAGGTATATAAGTTGTCAGTTGCTAGTTCGGAAATATGCCATTGAACTACAGTAAAAAAAATAATACTAACATAGTATTCAAAAAAATATGCTTCACTCGATTCACAAGATTTCATTTTCTGAATAAAAGTCTTGGTCATTTCTGGCCCACTCAACCAGAACCACATTGCTGAAGTCGCTTTGATATTAATCATGACATCACGAAGCATGTTTCTGAGTATTGCCCTAATTTTACGTTAGACAGAAACCTTTATTTCTTCCAAAGTGCGTGGTTTATCAATGAAAACTTCCGACATCAAATAACACTACAAGAAATAGTCCCAGGCCGAAAGATCGGGTAACCGCGGTGGCCATGGGATATTCCTACGAAGTGAAATAGGCGATATGGGAACATCTCTCGAAACACTGCCATGTAATCTCGTTACTTTGAGAGATGTTCCCATTGGCAGTTATTTTTCATCACTATCTTTCTAACTTTACTGCTCTATTTCTTCTCGTTTTCTTAGTTTTAAATTTAAAATTACATAAAAATAAAACTGTTAACAGTCGTTTGTTTATTTAACGAGATCAGATATGTTTTTAATTCTTGGTTACCAACCTTATAAAAATAATACTAGTCTAGCTAGTGTTGAAATAGAACTTTTTAAATTAAAATTTTATAGGAGATTTGAAAAGAAGAATTATTAAAATACAATGGTTTTACTATAATGTTTTACTTATTAAAAAAACGAGACGTAACAAAAGGCAGAACTACTGTAGGAATGAAATATAAAATAATAGTAAAGTAGATCACGAAAATATTAGTGAACATTGATGTTGCATTTCACTAACAAGCTTGTCATTATCATCAAGTTTAATTATTGTCAATAGTTATATGATAGATCATACAGTCGATATTTTTGATTGTATTCTCATATTATTTCTGTTTTTTATATGCGTCACCTCACAGGCATTCGTTGTTGGCGTGGAGAGTGCATCATAGGGAACACTTTTGTGCCGGTCGGGAATTAACCCGGGTCGCGCGATTCGCGACCAGCAGGGAGAAACAAATTCAGTCATTAAATTTAGTAAATTTTTAAGTAAAATTATAATAGACAGATGAAGAAAATACATTTTCACGCAAGTACATAGTTACAGATAGAATCAGTACTTTCAATACCTTCTTCGCCAAAAACCAAAGCTGGATAATCAGACAAAGATTCCCAAAAATTCGACTTTGTAAATACCTTGAACATTCGTTTTACAGCAGACAATTTATTTTATATTATTTTGGTTGACAACTTATTTTTACATATTTATAAAGTTCTATTTTAAATCTGTAGAGTCCAGCACAATACCTCTCGCCATTTCCATTTTATGTTATATAAGTATTGTATTCCACTTCGCTATCGAACCGTCGTAATAAAAAAATAAATTACAGAACTTTTACCAAAATATTGTTTTTATTGTATTTAACATGCCTTCTGCACACATACAATTCTATCTATTTTTCATTTTATGAGGAAGTTCGTAAATATCAGAGATTCTTACAATTCATTAACTAGATTGGCGGTATTTCTGATGGATATAATTATGCATTTTACCTACAATTTTAAATATTTAGTTAATAAAAAAATAAGAAAGATTAAATGTACTTTCCAGAAAAAAATTCAGAATGTCAATATAATTTGATTTTTGATACTGACATCTGTCTTTTACAAACTATGTTATAAACATTTGAATTTGTCAACTAGTTTTCTTGCCTCTGCGATGTACTACATTAAATTATTCTATATTACACTGTCTTTATTACTAAATCTGTACAAGATATAATAAAAATTTTAAGTGCATTTGATGGAGAATTTTATGTAATAACAAAAATTTCTAAAAAAATCATGTTTAGAAGATTTTTTGAAAAAAACTATTACTTCCGGTTGTTTAATCAGCTCATCCCAGGAATGTCAGATTAAGGAAACTGCAGTTAAATATTTTGTAAGTCTTTAGTATTTGAGAAACCGTGGTTCCAACTTCCACACATCCATACACACATCCATAAACACACACACAAAATCACACACACACTAACACACACACACTAACACACACACACACTAACACACACACAAACACACACACACTAACACACACACAAACACACACACACACATACACACACACATACACACACACACACACACACACACACACACACACACACACACACACACGGACAGCATCGTAAAAATGTTAAAATCGGATTATAGGGATCTTAAAACGTGCTTATCCACTAAAATCTGGATATTGAATTTTAGTATGATTCCAATACCTATCTTAGCGAGAGGTAAAAACGTTGCCTTATATCATATAACTAAACTAGATTCGCGAGATGCGTTATGCTTGGAATAGAAAGAGATAGTGAACAAGGACTAAATTCACAGTGCGCAAGCGCAAATTCGTAGCACGTGGACAGCGCAAATAAGCAATTGAAATTTGAAATCCTCACGATATTAAAATCGTTGGTGTTAGGATTAATATGAACAATTTATTATACATTTATATAAAATTATTCATAATTTAATTGATGATCCACTAACACTTATTTTAATTAATTTCCAAGTACCATCCTTCCGCACTAGAAATCCTCATACTTTCAGACCGTCATCTGCCCGTACCAACATACTGCAGCATTGTCCTCTACGTCTTATGTATGTACTCTCTTCATAATCTTATAGAGTCACAAATTGATATCTTTAGTAATACTTTATCATGTTACAGGAAGTTTCTCTATTCCCATATAACTTAACTATAAATAATTTTGCTTTCATATTTTTTTTTGTTATTATTATTATTATTATTATTATGTCAATTTCTATTTACATGTATATTAACATGTATATTTCCCCTGAATGTACTTATTAACTTTTTTCTGGTTATTTTATGTTTTATATTATACATTTTTTTTATACTGTTTCCATTGGTGTGTATAATGGTGTTTCTTTTGATTTTTTTTTTTTGTCCCTGTCCAATTAATTGGGTTCGCCAGTTTGGGCAGTATATTGAAATAAATAAATAAATAAATTACATTTTAGTTACTTTGGAATTAAATGTATTTTAACATGTAAACTAGGTCTAAACAAACATAAAAAAATTTTGGTTAATGAGTAGAAGAAGAAAATAATTTAATATTTTTTAGTTTTTATTCTTTACGTTTACATGATAATATCAATTTATTTTAAATGCCAGTTTTTCTTCGTATCCCTAAATAGTTATTAATGTACACTTTTAAAGTTAATTTAAATAGCTCTACTCTATGTGAAAACAATTTATTTTCATTTGTATTTTTTACTAATATTTTTGCAAATTCATATGATGCTCAATAATATTAAGAAAGACCACGCACATTAATACCATACACTTAGGGCCGGTCTTATAAACCATAAATTAATCCTTAGTTAGTTACTGCACAAGTAAATTATATGGACCTTTAAAAAAGAAATGGATATTATAAAAATAATCTCACTATCAAATAACTAATGGAGGATTTAATTCAATTTTAGTAGTGTGTTTGTGGTTTTTTGAAAAGTTTCTATATTCACATTCGTTATAAACGTAAATCACTTGATTTGACAGTTGGAAAAGAAACGTGATCGTGGGAAAAATCATACTGATATTGAAAAATATAACCTATTAGATATTGTTGAAAATTATTTTCATATAATTTGAAACGATCCGGTTGCGTAAAATCGTAAGGTTATTACTAGCTGATTCATTGCGGAAATTGACATATTTTCTTAATGTCAGTGGTCTTATATTTCCTTCAATCTGTCCCAATATGTGTAACACACATTGTTTTGACAATCGAAATCTCTTTTTAAACTCATGGCTCGTACCACGATCATGGTTTTAACAAAAACGCTGTTTTAAGAAATGTTAAATTCAAATTTCAAAATGTAATTTCACCCTTAAGTTTTAAGTTAGAAGAACAATTTATTAAAAATATATCTTTGAATGCAAACTATGTTCTGCTTTAAAATCATATTTTGATATATTTCATAGTATTTATTATTATCATCATTAAATAATGAAATTTGACATTTCTTAAAACAGTGTTTTAGTTAAAACCGTGATCGTGGTACGAGCCATTGTCATCATATATTTCATATGGATTTGTCCTGTTTCGGAACAATTTTGGTAGCCTATCTCGTGCAAATATAAATGCATCATCATTATCTGTTTATGAATCCGAGGACACTGATGATACAGACTCTAAAGTTGACATACTCGACACAGACATTTCTTAAAAAAAATATTTAAAAAGTAAATAGTTCCCCATTTCAATTGTTTTAAAATAAACATAACCAAAAAATAAAAAAATACAGTTTGACATTTCTTTAACAACTGATTTAAGTCTATTAGCATGAAATTCCGCAGTTACTTTAATAGGTCGATTTACTTGTCATTTAACTTTAATAATACCCAAATCTTCAATTAAATTAGTTTAGTAGCTAACTAAATTTTAACTGTTGATTAAATAGTTTTATAACACCGGCCCTTAAATAAATAAAAATAAATATATCATTACATATATCGATAATGATGAAATATTTGTAACGTGCGCGCGCTTGCAAGCCGTCACCTCACGGCATTTATTGGTGACGTGGAGAGGGCGTCAAAGGAGTCAATTTTGTGCCAATTAAAATTCGAAATAATATTTGGCGAACCCGGGTTCCCAGATTCGCGACCACTCGCTCAGGCACACGGCCATGGGACCCATTTCGGTGTTATATGTACATTTTTCTTGAAAATATTCTTAAATTCTCTAATTACTTTTTCCGCTATACTCTATACAGCATACTTTAACAACATCGGCAAAAGGAGTATGTAACCCTCGTTTACTTATTAAATTAATAAAATTGTTCCGCAAAAATCACATTTACTTTATTTCTGCAGCAAAACGCACAACTTATTTTTAAAAAGAAATAAAACGCATTGTGAGTATGCGCACTGTGAATTTGACTATCTCACTTGCTCTTTTACTTACTTACTTAATTCTTAAGCCTTTCTACCTTTCGGTGTAAGGCTATGGCGTGTCGGTGTCGCTTTCGGTTTTCAGTTTCTGGGCTTTTTTTCCAGTAGTTCTTCCATGTAGTTCTGTCTTTCATCTTTGCCTTGCAGTCTTGCCACAACGCACCTACTTCTTCCTCCCATGTTTTTATTGGCCTTCCTCTTTTCTTTTTACCCAGTAATTTCGCTTCGTACACACATTTTATTAATCTTGCGTTGTCCATTCTTTGTATGTGTCCTCTCCATCTAAGTTGACCCTCTTCTATTGTTTCTTTTACTGGTTTTGTGTTTAAATTTTGTCTATATACTTCGTTTCTAATTTTATCCAGTTTACTCTTCCCCTCAATTTTTCCTAGATATTTCATTTCTATACTTCTTAGTTTACTTTGCTGCCTTTCATTGGTGGACCATGATTCGCATCCATATGTAATAACAGGGATTACTAATTTTTTATAAACTTCTACTTTAGTTTCTTTTAAAACTTCCTTCTTAGCCAAGAATTTTTGTTTTAAAGCATTAAAAAGTCTCCCTCCTTTGTTTATTCTTTCATTTATCTCTTGTTCAATATTGCGTGCTTCACTGATATTTACTCCTAGATATTTAAATGTCTTTACTTGTTCTATTTTTGTTTTCTATTGTTATGTTCTGGGGTTTTCCTTTTCCATTTATTGCCATTGTTTTCGTTTTGTCTTTATTTATTTTCATGATCCACCTCTTGAATTCTTCATTAAGAATGTTTAAATTATGCTGTAAGTCATTTTCCGATTATGTAATGATGATTATATAACCGGCATAACTTAATTCAGAGACTTTTATGAGTTTCATGTTTCTGTATCCTACTCTGTACATTTTAAGTTTAGGTTTCACGTTTTTGAGTATTTCGTCTAGGTAGATGGTGAAGAGAAGGGGGATGAGAATACATCCTTGCCGTAGGCCTGTATCTGAGCTGAACATTATTGACTTGTTTTTCTTAATTCAAACATAGTTTTTATTGTTCGTATATAGGTTTTTTTTATGCTATTTATGGTCCTCCTTTGAACTCCTCTTACTTCAAGACTTTGCCATAGCTTTTCCCTTACTACTGTATCAAAAGCTTTTTCCAAATCTATGAAACCTGAATGTATTTCCTTGCCTATTAGTTTTGCTTTTTCGATTATTTGTCTAAGGGTGAATATATGGTCTTGGACTCATTTGTTTGGTCTGAAACCACATTGTGTGTCTTCAATGGTATCTTCTACTTGTTCTCTAACTTTATTCTCCATTATTCTGGCGAAAAGTTTACCTGCAACACTTAGAAGTGTGATGCCACTATAATTCTTGCACTCTTTACTATCCCCCTTTTTAAATATTGGTGAGATTATTCCAATTTGCCAATCTGCTGGAACTCCCAGTTTTTCTGTTCCGTTAAATAATTCTATTAAGCAATCTTGTCCTTTTTTGCCCATACTTTTTAACATTTCTGCGGTGATATTGTCGTGCCCTGGTGCTTTTCCTACTTTGTTTTTTCTTAATGCTTTAAGAACTCTTCCCCTGTTATAAAGGTATCTTCTTGATACTGTCGCGCTGTATGTTCCTTACCCTGTGTTTTCTCTTCTAGTGGTCGTTGTACTATATTTTTTTCTTCTTCCAGTAGTTCTTTAAAGTATTCGCGCCATCTATCCATAATCTGAGTTTCGTTATTTAATGTTTCCTTTCTTATCTTTTATGTTAAATAAAACGTTCTCTTTTTCTTTCCGCATATTTTTAATTGCTCCAAAGAATAGTTTTTGATTTTCTCCGTATGCCTCATTAAGCTTATTTCCAAATTTAATCCATTCCAACTCTTTTGCTTCGTTAATTTGTTTTTAACTGCTGTTCTTAACGTTTTGTATTTTTCGTAGTTTTTTCCACGCATCTTTTTTCATTTTTATTTTATTTTTAATATCATTTGTGCACCATGGAGTTCTTTTTATGTATTTATTACTCAGTTTTGAAGTCCCGCACGTTTCCTTTGCAGCTTCAAGTATACTTAATTTAAATTTAGCCCACATGTCCTCTATGTTTTCCATTTCTTTAAACTCTGACAGTTTTTCTTCAACCAAATTCCTATACCTTGCTCTTTTACAAATCCTTATTTCATCTCTCTTAATCCTATGTATAACACAAACTTGCATTATTTAATATATACTTTCGCTTATCTAGTTAAATACCTATATATTATCTAAGGTCAGAACCAAATATAGGGTTTGATATCTGCTGGATACCTTGGGACTGTGAATGAGTTTATGTTCTGTGTAATCAAGGGTGATAGGTAGTTTAATTATTTATTTACCAAGATTTCATTTAAGAAGGTGATTGAACAAATTGTGAACACTACCATATCCTCTGAAAATCCTTTCTCCGACATACGTATTATAGAAGTTTGCTCTATAAATATTATGTTATTAAAAATGTAATGTCAATAAATAGTTATTTATTTAAGACAAAATAGTAGCAGATTTACTGCCGTGGTGGCATTTCATAGACGACGTAAAACCGAGTCTTTGACTTTACCGTAGGCAGTGAATCTATTTTTGCCGTATTTAACACAAACAGAGGATAATATAAAATACGCAAGATAAATAAATTAATTCACGGCCAGCACAGCACAGCCTGGTGGATAGGTTTGGTACGAGGATCGGGAGAGCAGTGGGTGGGGCCTTTTACATCTATGGTACGAGGCAAATTACCTCGCAGCTTAATAGCGAGCTCGGCTCCCTACCTCGTGGAACAAAATCGACGCAACATTAATATCAACATGCGGAACGTGAATTTAAAAGCCATGTAACAAGCACATGTGAAAAATTACTGATACACGTGTGGCTGATCGTAATTCTTCTAGCTTTACTACTTTAATAAATAGAACAAAATATTACCTCAATAATACAATTCAGTGTAATAAAGGGCCCACTATTATATTTTTCATTTTCAAAATAAGTCAATAAATTAACTACAAGCTCTCAAATTTGACATGACAGAGCATTTGATATTGTGTCAATGAACAACAAAACAGAAAACAAAAGAAATCACAATACAGGTTGAAAAATATAATGTAGACATATAATATTTAATAATATACATGTTCAGAATTACCAATAATAATAATAAATTTATCAAAAGCAAAAATTAACAAAATATTACTTAATAATAGAATTTCCAAATATAATTATTTCTATTAATGGTTTCAAATAAATAATAATAATAATAATAAACCAGTAAAATATTCTTAATAAAATCTATTTAAATATATATATATATATATATATATATATATATATATATATATATATATATATATACATATATACATATATATAAAATTTCGAAAATCCCTGATAAATTTTTCACGTTTGTTGATAAATAAAACGAAGTGCCTAAACGTTCGCCGGCGGTATTACATACATAAACCTAAAATTCCGCCGTAAGGAGGAATTATCACTATTATAATAACATCCGCCAATAAACCCAATATATTTAGCAGGCCCGGCAGAATACATCGATTGAAATGTTATATTCCGCCTTTCGCGGATTTTTACTGCATGACAGATAAAATTCGTCGATAAGGTATTATCGAATATGTTGAGTATATCAATAATATATATATACTGTGATAATACTGAACTCACGAGTGATATTCGTTATGATTATTTAAGAAATGAATAAAATAAAAATTTTGACGATTGTTAATAGATAAAAAAACGTAGTTGTTATTGTGCGACATTACATTTGGGTCCCCTCGAAATACATAACCGATTATACCATGTCGTCAAGGGTATATTCTTTTATAAATACATGGTAACTAAGTAAAATTCTTAATTCCATTGGCTGAATTAATTATAAACTATACAATCGGCCTAGTTCATTAAGCAAATTTGTTAAAATTAACTACCATCTTTAGTTGTTAATTTAAATGTGAGTTGCTAAATTAAAAATCCCAATTTAATATTATATCAAGATAGCAAGTTACTAAAATTTAACATCTATAGTTGTTACGTCGAATTGTTAATCTGACAACTGCATTATACAGGTGAACACTAGAAACTGTGACCTAGGTTTTTTTCCTCAAATATTAACTCTCCCGGAAAACAAAGGCAAGGTGAAAATCTTGGATTCGAATCTAAATGGATGACATTACCTTTTCACAATTTATTTCAAATATAGAAACTGTTAACTCATTGCTAATGCTAACATTAAAAATTTATTCGGTAAGGCCACGTGTAAATGCAGCAGTTATCCAACACCACAGCTAAGGAAGTGACGAATAGTAATATCCTCAATTGAGAAATAGGTACATAGAAGTTATAGGCTAAGAGGAAGATCATTTCAGCCATCGAGATGAGCAGCCAATTGCCAGTTGATAGCATAACTCCGGCAAAGTGAAGATTTCGGGTTGGAATCTCGAAGGCTGACATGATCTTTTCACTATTTAATTCATTTACCATTGTATTTTTTATGGTCCACAAAAAAGTCGACACCTTGTATAGTTATAAATAGAATGATGTTACATAATTTGCAAATATGTTCCATTATGTATAAATCTATTATTAACTGTTAACTTATACACCAAGCCCACTGTAGTTATCTAATATCATTAAAATATTAAACAGAGTGAGTAGAGAGGATTCGCCGTTTCTGCAACATATAAAATTGTGGATGGCGTTTTGGGGCTGATTTTTATTAACTCGGCGCATCCGGATTATTTTTTCTCAACCACGTTAGAGTTCAAAGTTTAGTTTGTGGTTGGAACATAACAGATACACGTAATTAACGTTACGCGGTTGATTTTTATTAACTTTGCGCATCCGGATTATTATTTTGTTTAACCAGTTTAGAGTTTAAAGTCCAGTTTGTGCCTGGAACATGAAATATACACGTAATTGACGGTACGTGGTAGATTTTTATTAACTTTGCACATCCGAATTATTTTTGTTTAACCAGGCTAGAGTAATTTAATACCCTGTTTGTGGACGGAAAGTGAAAGACACAAGTAATAAATTAAATAAATTTGTTTTAATACTGGTTTATAAAGTAAAAATTAAAATAACATATATAAACATTTTGTTTATATAAGGTTGAATTAAATACATATACTATAAATATAAACATTGTTACGGTATAATTTAAGTAATATTTTTGAATGAGTTACATAGTAAAAAATTAAAGTACCATATAAATATTTTATTTTACTAAATAAGATATAAAAATATTAATTAATAATTATTTATTATTTATAGATAATCATAGTGTATTGTATAAAGTTTAATAATTGCCAAGAAAACAACACACAAACAAATTGATAGGCTGGCGAATAACAGTGTTGCTTTCTCGCTGCTTCAAACTCAACTGATTAGCAACGTTCAGCGTTAAGCTTAGCCGCGCACATCACAGCTCACCTCCTGGCTTTAGTTTTTCATGCGGAGTATTGTCGACTCAAATTGTCTTTCCTTATGCCACATTGTTTTACTGGTAAATGTGTTGCTACATATTTCCTCTACATTTACCTTTCCAAATAATGTATAGTATGTCTTTTGGCAACATTTATTTAATATAATATCATGAAAGAGGCTTTGGAGAATAATGTTCTCCATATTTAAATTAAATTTTGCACTTGTCGCACTACTACTTTCTTTAACTGAAACCTCCTTGGATGAAACAATTCGTCTTGCGGATCTACAAAAATATAGTTTAAATATATAATATTTACTACAATTTTTCTTCAGTGAAGTTATACTTATGCTTAGCCAATGCTGATGTTTGGTGTAAATTTGTCAATTCATTGTATATGTTCATTAATTCCTCTTCTGACATTTTCAAAGTTATATGTTTGTCCTTAAAACATTCGGTCCCCATCCAATAAACAGGTTTAAAATTTTCCAAAGTTTTAGCCTTTTTTATTTTCCACAAACATTTTAAATCTGTTTGCGATAAAACTTCTAATTCTTCTATTTTATATCTGAAACATAAACAAAACAGCCAGAAAAAACTCGAACAGTTCAAACCATAATGTTATACTTGCAAAAAGTATAAATATTGCATTTATCTTATACGACTCATACAATAAATGTATACTTCTTGCACTTTATACTCACAGAAATAACTATGCAACAGAAATAGTAGTGTATTATTTCACAGTAGAAAAGTTTGACCATTATCTTGGTACTATATTTACGTATAATAATGGCTTGAAAATTCATTTAAATAAAATAATACACATTTTACTTCGTGAGTTGCATACTACCCGTAATTAAAGAAATAACGTTCGTTAACTACGGTTGTAGAAAGAAAATAATATTCACTCTTCTCCTGAGAACATGCAAAAAATTCTGTTATACCACCTTGTACAAAATATCAGGACAGCTGCGACATGCTTGCATTTTCCGCTGACACCAGCTTTACAGGAGCATAAAAAGCTCTTAATATTTAATTTATTTTCATACAATAATGTGCCCTGTATTTCATGTGGGTTTGATGTTAACGCACTTGTTTGCAAACACAATGCAAATATGGAACATTCTGTGTTTGTACATTTATCAACCCCACATAAAAACAATAACCCCGCATTTATTAGTTCTTCTCCTTCCAAATAATTGCGCGAAGTGTTTGTTGCCTCTAAATAATTAAACATCTCAGGTGAGAAAAGCCTGAGGTTACCTCCTTGAAACGTCATCTGAAAACAGTTATACAAATAAAGCTCAATGAAATAAAAGTACATGTTTGCATTATTTTATAGTTTATATATTCACCTTCAATATAAAAAAAATCACCAAAATATTTTAATCTTCCTTATATTGTTACAAAAATAAAACTGACAGCCTGTTTTCTCATATGCAGATAAACACACAATACCGTTTTCAGAGCACGTGCTCCTAGCACACTAGCGCCGCCATCGGTAATTTGAGTCGCCAATTGTTGACCTTGCGGAAGTAGCAGGTTCGGACTTGTATGAATTTGAATTCCACTCTATTAGTGCGTGTTTTGTATAACTGTCTCCAAAATATTCTAGTAAGATTAATTTGATTTAATCTCTATGAACATATACCATATTGAATGCTGTATGATTTCTTATATGAAATATTGGGTTGATTCTCCACCAACTAAATCTTCGGTTTATACTTATTTGTATACCATAATAAGAAATACATACTTTACATATCTTCATTGTCAGGTCCACAAAGAAAGCATTCTTCTGGTTATTCATATATGGCAAGAGGTAATCTGCAAATGTAGCAATCCGCACACATTTGTGGTAGGTTTGGTATACCATAACGTGGAGTTGAGTGCATGACAAATTCCATTAGTGCATGTTCAGTATAACTATCCCAAAATATTCGTGTAAGTCATGAATTTGGTTGAAACAATCTCTGTGAATGTAAATCATATTGAAAGCTGTATGATTCCTCATATTGTATATAGGGTTTCTTCCTCACCCATCTAATCGATTTATACTTATTTGTTTGATGTAATAAGAAATACACACTTTTATATTATCTTTAAAGTGATCTCTTAACTGTCGTGATTTTAATGCTTTATCGTGGAAAACACTTGAAGTTACTGACATGTTGCTACAGAATGTTATATATATATACAGGCTGTAAATTTTAAAGTGGGTCATAGGGCTACAACATAGAAAAACAATTTTTTGGACGCCAAAAGTTTCTATATTAATTTATTGAAAAAAAAAATTAGTGCATATTATAAAGAAAAAAAAAATACGAATTTTTTAATACCAAACACATTTCTGTTTCATATAAAACCAAAAAATAAATTTAAAAATTTGAATAATTAAGAAAAAATATCATTAGAACTGAAACTGACAGATACAAAACAAAACAATTGTTGACTTAAGACGCTCATTAAGAAATGTTTTTTGCACATTATTTGTTAAATTATTATTATTTTCGTTTTATTAAGAAGAAATCATGGATAGTTTGTCTCATGATGAAAAATTACAAATTATTAAATGGTTTTAATCGTTCCGTTGTAGTTTGCAGTTTTTCTCGTTTGTTATAACTTATTTCTTATTACATGTAGATCATCTTTAATTTGTAAATACCCATCACAATAAATATTAATTGTTTCTTAAATAAATATCCTATTTTGTGTTATTTATTGTTACCCTTTGTTTTGTTACCCTCAGTTTCATGGCTAATGATATTTCTTTTTTAATTGTACTAATTTTTATTTATTTTCTGGCTTTATATAAAACCGGAAATGTAATGTGTGTATCAAAAAATTCGTAATTTCTTTCTTTATAATATGCACTAATTCTTTTTTCAATAAATTAATATAAAACTTTTGACCTTTAAAAAACTGTTTTTCTATGTTATAGCCCTATGACCCGTTTTAAAATTTACACCCTGTATATACTATTACAAATGGAATAGTGTACCGATATTGTGTCATATTTTGTAAAAAGTTATCACTTCATTGTATGTATCGGACGTAAAAGAAGTACAAGTAATTTATGTACCTACCGTGGTTATAAAGTACATAGAAGTAATTTTATGCAATGTGATTACAAAATCACATTGTATTTCCTAGTATTGCAAGGTTGCTTTATGCAAGTTTTGTACTTACTAACTAGTATAAATAGTACCTATGCAGTTCGTATATCTCAGTACAGTATTCACCATGGATTTGATTAAACTGAATAAACTTGGCTCAGGTAAAACTTTTAAGAAAATTAGTTATCTTACACCCGACACGGTGTATGAAATCAAATCGGCCAATATAATAGACGAAATTTGATAGGCGCGTGGTTCTGTGTATAAGCTATAAACTTTGAAGTGTTTTTACCCGCCTGTTTTTCTGATCTCACCTCAAATGAAGTGGATGATTTGAAGAATCATATAGTTCAAAATATAACAACCGCAACGGACAAGTTTACAAAGCTAGAATTTACTAAAATATTAAATAAAATATTTTTACGTAAGATTTTAAAAGTTAACATAATTAACGAATTTTGATATCAATTTTATATTTGAACATAGTCAATAAGATAAAATAACAAGTTTTTGTAAAATTTTGTAAAGTTACATTTTTAAAAGTAAAATAAAATTGCGAAAGTTGAAATGACGAAGCAACAACCAGAAAAAACAAGAAACTTAAAAAGCTGGTGGCGCCAGATAAGTATAATACGGAATTAAAAAGTTTGGTTTTCAGCGGGAAAATTTATTTTTCTACAGTCACTATAGAAAGTAGCCATTTGGGCTCTCTTTTGTCAACGCAAAATGTCACTTTGCCGCTCATGCGCGACAAAGTAGAAAAAACGCTCGCTGTCCAAATTTGTAAGTATACAATGTTGAGAAATGTCACTTGTCTACATTCTTAATGAAAACTCAAGAAGAATGGAAAATAACGATAAAATAAAATTAAATATAAAATAAATTGTGTGAACAGTTATGTTTAGTAATAGGAATGATTGTACACAGATGGCGGTAGGATAGTTACGAGTCGTACTGACATCTGATCTCTAGTTAACTATTTATTTTGATTACAATAAAGTTATTAGTTATTTCGTCATTTAAATAATTGCGAGAAGTCAGTCAATGCACATACATGTTTATATAATCACAAATTCCTTGAAATATTTGTTCATTTTTTCAGTGTGACAGGCGTGACAACTAACCACACATTTTGCTACAAAAACTCATCAAATCATCACAAATCCTTGCTTCCACGCTCTAATTTTGTTTTTTTTTTATGGAATAGATGGCTAATGTAACGATATAATCATTTAAAAGCCTTTTTAAGTTTAAAAAGGATCTTTTGAATTAGCCAATCGTTATTTATTGAGCAGTACTGTAAGTATAAAGTCTACATTTTATTATTTTTTGTTATGGTGGAGGACCCCATTATGGCGACTGTAGAAAAAATCTTGTGTGTGTCCTATAATTGCTCAATACACAATGGATTATTTAATTGAACAGTGTACAGCTAAACTAATTTTCCAAATTGATTTTCTCAAGAAATTCGTGGATGACATAATTTGTGCAGTTCCGGCTGATAAAGTCGATGATATTTTACAAACATTCAACATCTTCAATCAACAACTTCATTTCACATTGGAATACGAAGAAAACAATAAATTACCATTCCTTGACATGTTAGTCATACGAGAAGCCGATGGGACATTGAAAACAGATTGGTACAAAAAAGCCATAGCATCAGGACGCTATATCCATTTTAAATCATAAATATCTAAACACCTTAAAATTAATGTTATCCTTGCACTAAAATCCCGGGTCATAAAATTATCCCATGAATCATTCCATCAACAAATTTTAATAAAACTTAGGAACATTCTACTAGAAAATGGTTACCCGAAAAAACTCCACAATAGTCTTTTCTTCATCACCCAAGTTCGACGGGACACATCTCCAGAGAACAACAATAACAACAATATTTCTGACAACAACAATACTAACAGAATAAAATATGCATCTCTTCCATACATTCCGCAAATAATTAAAGTTTTTTCAGATGATTCAGTTATGATCAGCCAGAGAAATTGTAGCACAGTTAAAAAATTATTCTCCAAAATCAAAGACCCTGTTCCAATTTTGACACAAGACGACAACCAAAGGCAACAGCTCTAACTGTACATTTAATACAAATGAAGCACACTGCTGCATACGATGAAGTCAAAATTTTGGACAAAGAACAGAATTTAACAAAACGAAATTTTCTTGAAATGGTGCATATCCACAAAAATGATGACAGCATGAACAAACGTAGTGATGTTTGTAACTTGAGCCATATTTATAGTTTTTACTACTTTTATCAAAAACAAAAGATCCACCACGCAATTTAACCAATAACTCAATTTCTTAGTTTAAATTTTATTCAAAATTTTTTAGTTTGTACCAAATTGTACTCTACATTAGTATTCATTTATTTAGTAAAATAAAGTAAAACTTTTCAATGTCCTTGGAAATAAATTTTCCCGCTGAAAATCAAACTTTTTAATTCCGTATTATTCTTATCTGGCGCCACCAGTTTTTTAAGTTTCTTGATTTATCTGGTTGTTGCTTCGTCATTTCAACTTCCGTAATTTTATTCCACTTTTAAAAATGTAACATTACAAAATTTTACAAAATCTTGTTATTTTATCTTATTGACAATGTTCAAATATAAAATTCGTTTATTATGTTGACTTTTGAAATCTTACGTAAAAATCTCAAATTAATGTAAGTACTTTACTACAATTGTCAAAATTTTTGTATAACACATTATTTAACATTTTAGAGTCCTGGGGAAGGTTTCAAATAAACCGAAAGCTGAAAGCTTGACTTTTATTAAAAGTGTCAAAGTTTTTTCTACCCATTGAATTTCCATTTGACTGTAATCCCGCTTTAACTACTCGACCAGTCGCGAGTACTCCTACATTTATATATATATATATATATATATATATATATATATATATATATATATATATATATATATATATAAAATATACATATATCGCGAGCGTAGTTATAAAAACTAGTAAAAACCTTGGGGTCCAAGTAACGGGTCTGGTGGGTGGTTATAAATTACCGCCGCTTCGACGTTGTATTTATCCACAAATCCGTGGAAATGTTGACCGAAGCAACAAATGTGTATTTGGCTGCTTACTAGTACTGTTACAATTTGTCGGTTTTCTAATTACTACCTCTAGTTAATGTCCATCTATTAACTAGCTATGCTGTACTGATGAGCTCTAATAAGAGCGAAACACGTGTCTACAGCTGCTATTGAGCGATACCCTACGAACAACATTTTTACTAGTATATATATATATATATATATATATATATATATATATATATATATATATATATATATATATATACAGGGTGTCTCTTAAATAGGGGGACATGGCTTAACCACAGATTCCTGAGGCTAAAATAAGACGATTTAACCAAACTTGCTTCAACCGGAAAGTGTACCATTTATCCAGAATTCTGCTTCAAAGTTCTTTGAAAAAAAAAATTAATTTTGCTTATAATAACAGAACGCTTTATTCGATTTGGATGAAATTTGGTATGACAGTTCATATGGTTATAAGTCATGTTTAAGGTGATACTTGTTCTTGTTAGTGAACCACTAGTGTATTAAACTTAGGTGTCCCAACATTAATTAGACCGTAACTTTTTAATGGCAATGCCGAAAACGTAAAATTATTTTTCTTCAGAAAGATACATTCAATAGTAAACTTTTCTCTCTCTGTGTAGTTTGTGATATCTGTTACGGTTCACATAGAAAAAAATAAAATCTGAGTGTCTGCACTGCTTAATTTTTAAAATAAATTTAATCTAGCAGTCTATCCAAATGTCAAACATGTAATTTTTAATGACAGTAACAATTGTTTTACGGGTTGTCAAAAATTTTCTTCGCAATATTCTAAAATTAGTAACATCCGTTTGTTCGGCCTAATAATATTTTACTACCATTATTATAAATAAGACGATTACATATCTCAGCTTACTCCTAAACAAGTTGTGACGATTGACAACTCGTTACTGTCATTAAAACTTACTTGTTTGACATTTGGATAGACTGCTAGATTAAATTTATTTTAAAAATTTAGCAGTGCAGACACTCAAATTTTATTTTTTTCTGTGTGAACCGTAACAGATATCACAAATTACACAGAGGGAGAAAAGTTTACTATTGAATGTATCTTTCTGAAGAAAAATAATTTCACGTTTTCGGCATTGCCATTAAAAAGTTACGGTCTAATTAATGTTGGGACACCTAAGTTTCATACACTAGTGGTTCACTAATAATAACAAGTATCACCTTAAAAGATGACTTATAACCATACGAACTGTCATACCAAATTTCATCCAAATCGAATAAAGCTTTCGATTATTATAAGCAAAATTAATTTTCTTTCGAAAAACTTTGAAGCAGAATTCTGGCTAAATGGTACACTTTCCGGTAGAAGCAAGTTTGGTTAAATCGTCTTATTTTAGCCTCAGGAATCTGTGGTTAAGCCATGTCCCCCTATTTAAGAGACACGCTGTATATATGTACGTACGAGGTATGGCAATTATATGACAAGATTGATCTTAGAACATTGACATTGTAAAAAATTACACAAAACAAATATTGCCACCTTCAATATACTCTCCTCCCCGAACCCTACACCGCCCGATGCGAATATTCCATTGTTGGAAGCAATGCCTGCAGGCCTTTTTTGTTAAGTTGTTCATAAGCTATGCCGTTTTTCTATAACTACATCTCTGACCCGAATTTGGTGCAAATTAAAGCAGAATAACAATTTGGGAATAAAAGTCACATGGCACTAGGTCAAGTGAGTACGGTTGGTCAAAAAATGTCTTGCCGGACAGGACGTTTTGTTCCGGCGAGTAGTCTTCACGGCCGAGGCGCTAATCGTCTCCGATCTTTTTTCTTCCTTCTTTAAATCTTCTAAACTGGTCGTAAACTTGAGTACTAGATAGACCCTCATCACCATAAATATTCTTCAACAATTCGTACATTTCTGTATTGGATTTTTGAAGTTTAACACATATTGACGCTAACATAATTCCGGCGGAGTACGAGAAAGTAGTTTTAACAGTGGATGGAGGGAAGATGACAAATTAATATGACATAGCCTGCAATGTTGCCAAATTTACAGGAAAACCAGAAAAAAATAAAACTTGTTATTTAATTGCCACACCTCGTGTATACAGGATGTAAAAAAAATTAGTAGCATATTCCTGAGCTAATTTTGAGCAAAAAATGTCATATGAAGATATGCACCTCATCTAAAATATTTTTATTAAAAATTTTGAAACTTGATACGAGGATACTACTTATTGAGATGCATATTTAAACTTTCTTTTGTTTCTGTATTTCAACCAGAGGCGGGGAAGTCATGAAGGTTTTTATCCTTATTTTTTTTACCTATTTTACATTTTTTCATTTTTAAATATAAAGTATTACAAACAACTTAAAAATACACAAAAATGTACTTTTGATAAAAATTGAACGCAGTAGTTTCTGAGATATTTTAACTTTTAGAAAATGTCACGTATCCAAAATAGTTAGTCAGCAGTTAAAAATCAATCAATTTACCATAGAAAATAGAACAAAATAGAAAGCGACACAAAATCTATATATAACTATTGTTTAATTACCTTATTTTCAATATTAGTAATTCTTTCGCAAATTAAAAAAAAAGTGTAAAATGTTAAGTGTTGGTGAATATATAGATATGATGTTTATTTATCGATATTGTAAAAGTAATGGTTCTCGTAGTCCAGAGAATATCGACGTGGACATCAAAGAATTAATTTGTGTGAATTTCATTGTTTCTTAATTGTTATTTTTGTATTGTATGTAATATTTTATAGGTAAAATTGAAAAATATTAATAGATAAAAAAATAACGATAAAAACCTTCATAACTTCCCCATAAGAGATGCCTCTGGTTGAGATACAGAAACAAAAGAAAGTTCAAATATGCATCTCAATAAGTAGTATCCTCTTATCAAGTTTCAAAATTTTAGTGCAACTAGTATCAGAGTTATTAATAAAAATGTGCTTGATGAGGTGCACATTTAAAGGCCTGTAACTGTGTAACGAGAAGTTTCCGGACATACCTTCATACTATTTTTTTTACACTAGTCCTGATACACCCTGTATATTGTTTATATAAAATGCAGATTTTTTATTACTCTAATAGTCCTGAAGGGATATTGGTAAAAACGATACTACTCAGATGTCATATACATAAGGATAATTATAAAAAAATTAGAATAGACATCTTTTATTAACCAAGTTATAAACAATTGATTCTATAAGAATGCAAATTTTTCAAGTTCTTTTAGTATTCTGATGGTTCTAAAGAGATATTGGCAAAATTGATACAACTGAGATGTTGTCAAATACATAAGTATAATAACTATGAAAAATGAAGAAGAGGCCTATTTTATTAACCAAGTTATAAAAAATTGTTTATATAAAATGCAGATTTTTCATGTTTTTTTTTTTTTAATTTTCTTGATTGTCCTGAAGGGATATTGGCAAAATTGAAACATTTCAGATATTGTCAGATAGGTACATAAGGATAATCATTAGAAAAAATGAAGAATAGGCATCTTTTATTAACCAAGTCATTAACAATTGTTTCTATAAAAATGCAGATTTTTCAAGTTTTCTTTTATTATCCTGATAGTCCTGAAGGGATATTGGCAAAATTGATACTGCTCGTTTGTTGCATACATAAGGCCAATTATTAAAAAAAATTAAGAACAGACATCTTTTATTAACCAGGTTATAAACAATTGTACATATAAGGAAGAAAATTTTTCAATTTTTTTTTTATTATACTGATGGTCCTGAAGGGATATTGGCACAATTGATACTGTTTGGATGTTGTCAGGTATATAGGGATCATCATTATAAAAAGTGAAGAACAGGCATTTTTTATAATAATAATAATAATAATAATAATTTATTTTTGTCAGTAGATTATACAATGATATGTGACACGTCAAATCATACATTAATATAATTACATTTCCAAACATAGGATTTATAGGTCGTTTAAATATTCGTCAACAGTATAATAAGTCTTATCAATTAAGAATTCTTTTAACTTTAATTTAAATAAATTAATAGAAACAGAGTTTTTTGTTATTAACCCAGTTATAAACAATTGTTTATTTAAAATGCAAATTTTTCAAGTTTTTTTTATTATCCTGATTGTCCTGAAAAGATATTGGCAGTATTGATACAACTCAGATGTTGTCAGATACGCAAGGATAATTGTTATAAAAAATAAAGAACAGACATCTTTTATTAACAAAGTTATAAACAATTGTTTCTATAAAAATGCAGACCTTTAAAGTTTTTTTTATTATCCTGATAGTTCTGAAGGGATATTGGCAAAATTGATATAGCTCGGATATTGTCAGATACATAAAGATAATTTTTGTAAAAAAATAGGAACAGACATTTTTTATTAACCAAGTTATAAATAATTGTTTCTATAAAAATGCAGATTTTTCAAGTTTTTTTTATTATCCTGATAGTCCTGAAGGGATATTGGCAAAATTGATATAGCTCGAATATTGTCAGATACATAAGGATAATTTTTATAAAAAATGAAGAACAGACAGCTTTTATTACCTAAGTTATAAACAATTGTTTCTATAAAAATGCAGATTTTTCAAGTTTTTTTTATTATCCTGATAGTCCTGAAGGGAAATTAGCAAAATTGATACTACTCAGATGTTGTCACTAACATAGGGATAATTATTAGAAAAAATGAAAAACAGGCATCTTTTATTAACCAAATTATAAACAATTGTTTCTATAAAAATTAAAATTTTGTAAGTTTTTTTTATAATCCTGATAGTCCTGAAGGGATATTGGCAAAATTGATACCGGTTGGATGTTGTCAGATACACAAGTATAATTGTTATAAAAAATGAAGGACAGACATCTTTTATTAACTAGGTTATAAACAATTGTTTCTACAAAAATGTACATTTTTCAAGTTTTTCTTATTATCCTGATTGTCCTGAAAGGATATTGGGAAAATGTATATTGCATAAATATTGGCACATGTATATTGGTAATGTATTTAAAGAACAAAAAACAGACATATTATATCAACAAAGTTATATATAATTGTTCTTTTAAATTTATATTATAATGAGTTTCATTTTCATATTTGGCGATTCTTTAGTTGGGATCAATGTTCAATGAATCAATTGTAATTTGATATACCATTTTAAACATTGTTTTCTCATTATTTAAAAATTATTTTGAACAGAGTAAAGATATAAGTGTTGAGTGTATGACTGAAATGAGTATACAATGGTTTATTATTGAATTTTAATAATATTTAACATATGTAGTTGGCCTTGGTCTTACAATGATGCGCGCGCATCTTACTGTGTTTACATGAGCTACTATCCCGAATCGTCTGCCAGTTTCACCGTCATCTCTTCTACTGGCTTGCGGGCTAATGCCATCTAAAAGTTAATTTTATATACAAATTATGTAAAAATATATAAAATATATTACTTACTGCAATATTATATGTTCTTACTGTTGTTCCTGTGTAAAATACAAGTGCAGCACCGTGAAAGGATACACCTTTTACTCATATTTATATTACAACTCAAGGCAAGTAAGTAAATTATAAACAATTGCTTGTGCCTTTCACTTTCCGTCCACATACAGGGTATTAAACTCTAGCCTGGTTAAACGAAAATAATCCGGATTCGCAAAGTTAATAAAAATCAACCGCGTATCGTCAATTACGTGTATCTTTCATGTTCCAACCACAAACTGAACTTTAAACTCTAACCTGGTTAAGAAAAAAATTATCCGGATGCGCAAAGTTAATAAAAATCAGCCCCAAAACGCCATCCACAATTGTGGATGTTGCAGAAACGGCGAATCCTCTCTACTAGAGTGAACAAAAATAACTGCTTCAGTTGGCAGTACAATTCTGGCGATCATTTTGTTCCACAGTTTTTTCTACGTTAGGTAAAGGAAATACTATTGCATGCCATTTTAGAATAAATAAGTATGTTATGTTAGGGGCACGAAGTATTATATAGAAGGAGAGGACACAGGCAGCAAATAGGTGAAGCATTCCCGCAGTAGTGGGGAAGCGAGCCGGGTGTATCAAGTGTTTAAATGACTTAATTCATACTGTTTTATTTAGTAAATAAACTTTATTTGTTGTTTGTTTATTCAACAACTATATAAATATGTTAATAATTTCAAAATAAAAAGAAAACGGAATAAAATGATTGCATGTATACAGAAAAGATACTGTTTTTATTTACATTAAATTAATGCAAAACTTTTGGATGTAGTTTAGTATATTTTTACTAAAACGGAAAAAATATTTTAACTGATGGTAAGTATTCTTTAATTATGATTGGCCAGAATATAAAAAAAAAATTACTAGTAAATAGAAAAGTTAATTTTTTTGTAACTTGGACCTTTTGCGATCTTTAGATTGCGAAGGATTATTTTTTTCTATCATTCCGGAAATATTGCCTTAATCTTAATACAAAGAAATCATAAATTAAAACATTATTTGTACAGGCTGGAACAAATTGCCTTTTTTTTGAGCTATGGGATACAACTAGATTTTCGCTTTTTTGAGAAAACCTCATAAACTCTCTTATTATAAAAGATAAAGAAAATTTATTTAGATGATTTAATAATTCTAGAGATATACCTAACACAAATATAATATTTTTTATATGGCAACGTATGTTGAGAAAAGTCTCATTTCATAAGCTTTTCAACGTTATACAACAAGTCTACATTCTTTTGTTTTAAACTTTAATAAAACATGAATTATTAATTTTTTGGAATAAAAAAAATATTAAGAAACAATTGAAAAAAATAATTAGAGGTTATCATTTGTTTAGTTTTAATGTTATTTTATTTAGTTTCACTCATCTTTCTAATTTAAATACTTCAAAAAGCATATTACCACATTTTTCGATTTGTGGCAAAGCAAACTACAACGTCAATAAAAAATTAATTAACTAAATCGAAGATAATTGACTAAAAAGAATTTTGAGAATTTAAATGATATACAGTCTGTCCCATTTAGAAGTGCCACCATTGGGATCTCGAGAACTATAAGAGATACGATGACAGTTAAATGGAACTTTTTGTGCGCGTTTGGGAGGCCATCTCAGGTGCGCTTTTGTTTTTCCAAAAATTCTCATAGGGCACTAGATAATAACGAAAAAGTGAATATTGTTGATTTTTTCTTTTTCAAATAACTTCTAAACTATTAGTAATTAAGAAAAACGTTTCAAATATAAAAGATAGATATTTTTATTAACTAACCAGTGACGTACAAAATAATTTTTTATATCCGTAAGTTTTCGAGATATAACACAAACTTATATTTTTTTAACTGGAACCCATATCGTATTTTAGTCTCAAAAAAATAATTATTTTTTTATCTTTTCAATGATGTAAGGGTTATTGCGTTTTATATTTGTTTCGCTGCTAAAATTTAATTTTTTTTTTATTTTTGTGAATTTTCTTATTATTTCTCAAAAAAAAATATTTTTATTAATTATATTATATTTTATCGATATAATTTATTTTATGCCTTTATTACTTAATATTTTTATTCTAGACTTATAATTACAAATTACACTATAATGTACCAAGGGCGACCTGATACAAAATATTATAAAAATTTATTTGATAAGAGTTTTGAGCAAATTTTTCTAACGAAATAAATTATTTAAATACAAGGAGTATTTCTAAATAGAAATCTACCAATATTTTCAAAATAATTGTAAATTTAATACAAAATAAGGAAAAAAATAATAATTTTGAAGGCAAAACAAATATAAAACATATTTACCCTTACATCATTGAAAAGAGAAAAAAATAATTATTTTTTTGAGACTAAAATAAGATATGGGTTCCATTTAAAAAAATGTAAGTTTGTGTTATATCTCGAAAATTTACAGATATACAAATTTATTTCCTACGCCACTGGTTAGTTAATAAAAATATCTATCTTTTATATTTGAAACGTTTTTCTCAATTACCAATAGTTTAGAAGTTATTTGAAAAAGAAAACATCAACAATAATCAGTTTTTCGTCATTATCTAGTGCCCTATGAGAATTTTTGGAAAAACAAAAGCACATCTGAGATGGCCTCCCAAAGGCGCACAAAAAGTTCTATTTAACCGACATCATATCTCTTATAGTTCTCGAGATCCCAATGGTGGCACTTCTAAATGGGACACACTGTAGAATCAAAATATATAAATGATGACCTGATTTAGAGATTTTATATTTTCTACCAAAATTTTCTCTTGGTTTTAAATAAATCAAAAATATTATTATGTAGATGAATTAAGCGGCCTCTATTTTTAATATTAATCAATACAGATTCTTTGAAATGACCTGATTCCCTTAAATCTGGTATGCAGTTTATGCAGGTAGTTTTTTCAAAAATTTTTTGCATAAAAATTCCGTCATGTAATGAAATAGTACAATTTCGAACTGATAATAGTCGCCTTTTCTAACAAAGTTTTTTCTTTGGGTGCAGAAAAAATTGTAACTCTGCACTTATTTGATTAATAACCACTTGTAAAATTAGGTGCGAAATATTTACGACCCATTTTAATTAAAAAAAATTACTTAAAATAACACAAATTTTCAAAAACACGACCAACACACATAACACACTATAGAAAACTAGGCCCGCTTCCCCCACTCTTTCTCTAACATCTGGGAAACAGAAAGGCTTCACTTTGCTAGTACAGCGTAGATATGACGTTGCCAGAGCGTGAGTTAGGAGCCTGACAGATAGCATTTTGCGTGATAGAATAGTATAATGTATAACTAGTGCTGAAAGTTGGATATTTCACACGACTGTGAAGATTGAGTCACGAGCCGAAGGCAAGTGGATTAATCACGCGAGTGTGAAATACCCTTTCAGCACGTGTTGTACACGATACTTTTCCGACGACCACAAAAAAAATAATATAAAATTTATATAAAAATATTAAAACATTATTATTTTCATTGCTGTTAATCACTAAAAATTATGTTAAAATCTGATAAATCAGAGTCCAAGCTTCTTAATCCGTGTAAATTCAGCAAATTATCTGCAAGTGTCAAATTTTTAAATACAAATTTTTAAATACCAATTTTTATCATATCACACAGTTGCGGATGCATCTGATTGGCTAACGAGCATTCATATCACACAGCATTGCTAGTGATGTGCAATGACGAAGTTTCAATAATAGTTTACCCTGTGAATTTATGTAGTTTAGATTATTACTATTGTTCTTATGGACTCTAATTCGAAAATATCTAATAGTAATAAAAGTGTAATTTTTTAATGTAAAGATCATTTTAATTAAGAATTGCAAATGTATACAAATTTAAATTTTCAAATAATACTGTCAACAAGAAATACATTTTTGTATTAGTTGTATAAATTTCAAATCAAATTATTTTTTATAGCCAACTGAATAAGTTATTTTTGATCACGCTGTAATTAATTAATCATTGTTCATTGAACAGGTAATTATTAGTAGTGATAGATAATGTATAAATAATAAAATGAAGTTAAATTTTGTATAATTTTATTTGAAGAGGAAATATAATATGTTATATACATAGAGGGTGTTAAAAATAAAGGTAATATAGTCCTGACCAAAATTAGTAAAAAAGATTAATCAGCATTTGCCCGATTTTCAATGGTTTCCGAGATATGACAGTGAATATGGGTTTTTACTGGATTTACCGCTTCTATTTCGAATACTGTAAGAGTTAAGACTTCGATTAAATGAGACTTTTTGTTTACCTTCGAGAAGTCATCTTAGACGTGTTTTTGTTTTCCAATAAAAATCAAATTATTGTAAGTTAAATGTTTTGGCGACCTTGACAATACTTAATTTTCATATAACTTCAAAAAATTAGAAATTGAGAAAAATGTTTTATACAATATTTTAATATTTTTTTCATAGTCTATTGATTTAGCTTTTTTACTCATTTTGATTAGTACTATGCCTTTAATTTTTTACCGTTCATTTTTTTAACACCCTGCAAATTGTCCTACCTTCTTCTTGTGAATATACGACGGAAGATGACAAATAAATTCTATAATGTAGCATATTATTACCATTAAAAACATGAATATGTAAAATATTTTCGTTGTCAAATAATTATCGATAAAATCTTTGTTTTTATTTATCCGTCCTAGACGATCTAATTCATTCTTTATAAATTCAACCGAATCCCATAAAGCACAAGTATAAAACACAAGTAATGATATCAAACAAATCCAACCATGTGTTAAATACCTAGAAATTTAAATAATACTTATTATTATTAATTTACAAGCTGTATATATATATATATCATACTTTTTATTATTTTCTTTACTGGTCACGATTTTAGTTGATCCCCATCCAAAGAAACTAAAAATAAAATAAAATGGTTTGAGAGCACTGTATACATTGTTCAATTCAAACATCTTTTTATAATGTGTGCGTCTTGTACTTAACAAATTTAAAAGCTGAAGTCTGCGGGTTTCATATCAATAATCATAACTGAAGTAATAATAATGGTTAAGCATTAAATAAAATATTCAGCTACAGCGGTTTCAAACTTTTTTGACTCGTGACCCCCTTTTAAGATAATATTTGTTATCGCGAACCCTCTCTGTGAAATCATACAGGATATGACATAATTAGTAATAGAAATTTTAAGGGTAAAGTTGACATCAAAGCATAACAAATAAATTTATTTAATTTATTCCTGTTGTTTGGAATTTTTTTTTACATTACTCCAATATTTAAATTAGGTGATGTAAATAAGGCAACCAAAAAAATTTTGAAGCTCTTGTAGTTCAACAACTATAAATTCTATTAAAAAGTATGATCATAGCTCAACAATAAGGATTTAGTTCCAAAATATATGTTATAATTAAGTGCCTCTTAAAGAAGTTTTGAATTCAAACATGGACGAAAGAAAACAAGTTAATATAGTATATACACAGACTATAGTAGGGCATTTGATCTGGTCTATCATCCTACTCTCATTTATAAACTAAGTAACCTGGGAATACAACAGGTGGATTAAGTCGTATATATCATATAGAGTGCAATGGCTTCAAATCACGTTTCATCACTGTAACATATGGAGTACCATAAGGCTCTCATCTAGAACTTTTACAGTTTAATCTATTTGTTAATGATATTGCCCATTTCTACCAGTATTCAAATTTTCTGATGTATGCAGATGATTTGAAAATTTTTAAAACTACCTATATTAAGCGTTAAGGATTGCATAGAATTACAAAGGGATTTAGATTAATTTATCAATTATTGTTATTACGTTAACTTTAAAAGATATTAAAACCCTAAAACATTTTTTTATTATCTTAATATGATCATTATAACAAAAGGGTCAATTGTCAGAAACTTGGGAATAATTTTTTATTCGAAATTATCAAATTATGAGCATATAGCTGAAAAATGGTAAAATAATCCTTTAGGATGCTCGGTCAATGTAAAAACTACACTGATCCGTTCTCTATTATCATTTTGTATAACTCCTTTGTACAATGCTAGTTTCACCCATATTGATATTTTTTAATTAAATTTCACTACATACCAAAAAGAAATAATGAAGTCATCTATTTAAGTGTTTTTGTTATTCAGATATTTTTGTCATGATTATTATATGGCTTGTTTATTTGTATTTTAGATGATCTACTCTTGATTTCGTCAAATCTTTTTAATATGCTACTTAGTATACGATATAAATACTGTATGTATTCATAATGCTAATATGTGGGAACATATAATAATTGGTTCGTTAAAACCACTGGTTCTCCAAATTTCATAAATAATTAAATAAATAAATAGAATGATCCTTACGTCATGGGGTAAACGTTGAAGCCATGTTTCGGCTGTTATACACCCTCCTTACGAAATATATTGTTTTCTATTTCGTAATTCTACAAAATATTCGTGAATGGACAACCACCGGATGGGAACCGCTGAATTACACTAAGTATCTATTTTATTTTACATTATATTATACTGAATTACGTATTTAGTTTAATATCCAGTATAATATAATATGCCCTATTTTTTAAGTAAATTGTTATGTCATAGCAACATTGCTATAGCAAATAACCAATAATAATTACGAGCACTGTATAAAATATGAAAATGACAGGCTTTACATAATACAATATAATAATAATATAATACATAAAGAACAATCATTTTTAGTAAGCTAATCAAAATGTACTTGAATATAAACCTGTGATATAAATTTATGCTAATTTCACGTTACCTCTCGCCAACATACAATGGAATAACTAGAAATTTTAGTATCTTAAGCAATATACATAAATGCATGATGAAGGGACATCAAAAATTAAGGAATTTAGGAAAATTATTTTTCTTAAATAAAAAATCTATAACTCTTACATAGTTAAAAGAGACAAAATAACAAATATTCTAGGATAAAAATGAAAAATGCGTTTGAAAAATAGAACATATAATGTTAAATATTTTTATTTAAAAAATTTTCGTGTTAACTGGTAGTTTTTAGAGGATATTTAAAAAAGCAAAATTGTACTAAAATCAGTTTTTTGTCATTATGCAGTGACCTATGTATTTTTCTAAAAAAGTCAAGAGCATAGATAATACCCAATTGCACAATTTCACTTAAATTTTATACTTAAACATAAAAACCTGATATGGCCAACTCAATACCTCCCGCTATTTAATTTTTATAAATAGAATACATACCTACATATTTACTAATGCTGCAAACTATATTAAAATCTTGAAATTATTAGTTTTTTCAATGATCTTTAACTATCATGCAAAATAAAGGAATTTCTGGATATCAGCCACTATATTTTATTCACTCTCGACCGTTTAGACACCACATGGATCTTCTTCAGGAGGTATACAGTAAAATTTTGCCATAAGTACAGAAATAATGTGTACAAAATAAGTTATATGAAAAGAGACTTAGATGAACGTTGTAAAAATGTAACAATACATATAGAGTGTAATGAAGGTAATAAATAAATAATTAAATAAAGTAACATGGAAAGTCATATGAATAAAAATGTTAAACATGATATTTAACACAGTCTACTAATAGGATGAAAATATTTAAGAGCATTTTAAACATGTATATTCGTTGGAATTCTTTGTGCGATTTCTCGACAGAGACGCCAGGTTAATTCCCCGCAACATTGTTTAACGACCAATAAACTATATCAATTTTACATGATAAAACACATTCTCGAAACTTAAAACCAAAATCAAGTAAATTAATTGGAATTAAAGCTAGTTTGTTATCTAAAATATCTATTATTTTTAAAAAAATATTTTCAGTCATTTGTGAAAAATTCTTTAAAAATACAGGCTTAACAAGTTTTTGCAGTAAAGTTAACAGAAGCTGGTATAAATCGCAATACATTTTGAAAATATCAGCGTTATCATGTTGAAACAAAAGATTCATTCTGTTAACTTCCATTAATATGTCGTGGAGTACAACAATAATTAAATGATATTTGTCATTAATATACTCAGTTAATAGTTTAGGCATGTAGTCTAATTGTTTCTTGAAAATCATATTAAAATAAGCTTTAATTTCAATCCATTGTCTAAAATGACTTTGAGCACATTTGCCCTTTCAAGCCATCGAGTTTCAGATAGTTTTACAAATTTATGAAATTTTACTTGCTCATTAGCATTTATGACATCAAACAATTCCTTATATTCATGTCTCCTGTTAGAGCTGTCCGAAGACCAGTTATATATCTGCTTACAAATAAAATCAATTTCAGAAGGTAGAGTTGAAGCAGCATGCTTATAGCATAGGTGTTTTGAATGTGGAATGCATTTTACGAGTTGTAAATTTGGTACATCCTCTCTCATCATAGCAAACACTGAATGATTAATTCCGCAAAGATTATTTCCACCATCGGTACCCAGTCCTATCATTTTATTCAAGTTTAACCCTAAAATATTTAATTGCTTCTTTATTACTTCAGTTAAGTACACAGTCTCTCCACTCCGAATATTGATGAGGCCAAGAAACTCTGTAGTTATTCTGCCTTGCTCTAAACTAAAATATCTGAAAATATTAAAATGATAAGCATGGTACTGTAATTATTATAGAACTGAACGCACCTTACACACATTCAAATATTTCAGGACGCTGATGTCAATAGACTCATCAATTATTAATAAGTAATATTTGTCACTAATGCTCCGAACAATATCTTCTTTAAAAGTTTTGGCAATAACGTTTTTAATTATCATTGTGCATTTGGTTCTATGGAGATGTATAGATTTTGTATAGTTATCAGTTTTATTTATTCTTTTAAAACGTTTTATAATTCAGTTTCATGTAAATTAGTTGCATAGATGCTTCACCCGCCTCACATAAACGTCGCATAAACTTCAGAATCATTAAATTATCGTTGTATGCAAGTTAAAAAGTTTTTTTTTTTTAAATAAATAGAACCAATAACAAACTGATTGGTGCGCCTTGGGCATAATAGTTTTTCTTTGAAAAATACGATTAAATATAATTTTTTCGCATGATATGTTATTATAAAATTTAAAGATTATTGAATTTTCTACAGGTATACTTTAATCCTTTTTCTACATATTTTACAGATAAATTTAAATTATTTTTTTTATAAATCTTAGAGCCTATGATTTAAAGATTTTTTTGTTGCACATGCCATATTTCAAATGTATGTAACTGACAAATAAATGTCACAGTCAAAAAACTAATCATTTCAAATTAATAATGACGACATTTTAAACAGAAAATAGTAAAAAAAGCAATAGCTATATGCAAAGAAACTTAATATAATTTGCAGCATTAGTAAATATGTAGGTATGTATTTAAATTAATAAAAATTAAATAGCGGAAAGTCTTTTGTTGACCACATCAAATTGTTATCTTTGTATATTTTGTTTCATTTAATACGTAAACTACTATTTTGTTATACATAATTCAATAATACATAATTATTTCGTCTGTCATTTCGTTCATGTTTAATTAACTGTCGTTCCGTGTCGTGTAAAAAGATGGGACATGACCAACATGCGATCCGACACCGACAGCCGACAACCCCTACAGCCAAATTTCAGCGTATTGTGCACGCGTGCGACATCCGACAGCGACAAACGACTTATTGTAGAACAAGCCTAAATAAAAAAGTCTCAAATATTACTTCGTTTATCAAGTTTTAGAAAAAGTATTTTTTGCCGGTTGACATAAAAAGTGCGATTTTTTGACAGCTAACACTCCGTAAAATATCACTTTTACTGCCTGTTGTTGCTATTTACATAGCAACCGTTTAACAAACACATAGCAACCGTATAACAAACGCATAGCAATGGCGATATCCTTCAAATAGGTATTAAGAATAATCACTATAGGGTATCCAGCCAGTCAAGCGGTTTACGTCATAAATACATCAGTAGTAACAATGATGTCATGTGTTTAAAAGTTTACATGAGCATGTACAACAGATTAAAATATGATCTGCGGGTTGCCTTCATAAATCCAAATCTTTCTTAAAAAGGTAACAAGTCTGTTATAATTTTTTTCCAGTGAAGTCCAATTTTATTTAAAATATTCTTAAGGATACTCCCTACGCTGCTATAAATGCTTCATTCTCGTAGTATGTGCAACAAACTATCTAGTATTATGTGAGACGAGCCTGATAAGCTGCTTTGACTTCTTCTCTTATCGAAAAAAACCGTTTTCTGTTTTTTCTCTCCTTTCTATCTTTTTTTGTATGGTAAAATGGAGAATGTATAATAAGTGTAAATTCGGGACGTGGAATGTCAGAAGTGTGAATGGCAAAGAGAATTACTTGATGAATGCAATGCGAATGTACAGTGTAGATGTTTTGATTGTAACTGAGACAATGAAGAAAGGTTGTTGTGAGGAACAAGTGGTTGGCATTTTTTGTTTGTGGTCGGGAGTTGGAGAGAATGAGCGTCCACAGCATGGCAGGCTTGGATTTCGATAAATAACTGATTTGTGTGATCCGGGTGAGAGGGTGATAGTATGTGTCGATTTGAATGGATGGGTGGGTGTTAAACGAAATGAATCAGAGAATGTGTTGGGACGTTTTGGTGATTGTCGAGCGAATGACAATGGTAAGAGAATTGTTTCATTTTGTTTAGTAAGAAAATCTCTTCATTTCGAGTACCATTTTTAAGTATAAGTTAGCTCACATATACACCTGTGAAAATGTTGTTCAGAATAAACGTAGTGTAATTGACTTCCTAATCTATGATGAGCGTTTGAGGAGTATGATTGTAGATACGCGTGTGAAAAGAGGCGCTGATTTGGGTACGAATGATCATTATTTGGCTGTGTCGCGAATGCGGTTAAATAAATTTTGGCGAATGAAGGTGAAAGGTTCTGGGCAAATGTTTCGTGCGAAATCCTGCTCCCTTTTAAATGAAGTTGTTAGGATCCAATTTGTTGATAGGTTGAATGAATCCATGCCTGAGTGTGAGCCTAATTATGATTGTAATATAAATGAAGTTTGGAAGAAATTTAAGGATTCTCTCCTTAAATATGCATAAGAAGTTTGTGTTGAAAGCAGATTAGGCTGTTGTCCGAAAAATGCGTGGTGGCACGATCAGGTGAAAGAAGCGATAGCTGAGAAAAGAGGGCGTATTTAAAGTTTTTAAATGTTAAGGATTCGCCTGGGAGTTTACGCGAAGAATGTTTGGTAGAATATGAAGTAAGAATAAATGGGTGAAGCAAGTGGTGAAAGAAAGTAAAAAAACGCTTTGATGATTTGTTGAATAAAAGGTTGACAAATGATTTTAGTAAAAACAAACTGTTGTTTTGGTTGAGTGTGAAGAGACTGCGGGGTGGAAGTGGTCGAGTTGTGAAAGCTGTGAAGAGTGCGAATAGAGAGTTATTGTGGAATGAATCAGACGTAAGGAATAGTTGGTGCGAGTATTTTAAGGGTTTGTACGGAAGTGAGATTGAGAGGGATGATAGTGGCGAAGCTGCAAATGAAAATGATAGTGAAGATGATTATGATATAGATGAAAGTGAAGTATGTGATGCATTAGCGCGTGTAAGGAATGGTAAGGCTGCGGGTTTGGATGGGATTACAAATGAGATGTTGAAGTATGGGGGAGAGAAAGTATTTGATTGGTTGATGTATTTGATTAGATTTTGTCTAAAATGTTGTATAGTTCCTGATGTTTGGAAAAAAGCAGTTATTTGTTCTTTATTCAAAGGCAAACGCAGTTCGAGTGAATGTACAAATTTTCGCGCGATAAGTCCGTTGAGTGTGGTAGGGAAACTCTTTGGTAAGGTTTTAATTCATAAGGTGCGAATCTTAACAATTTCAAAAAATAGTGATGTTCAGGGTGTTTTTTTTTTTGCCTGAGAGGGGATGTGTCGATCAACTGGTTGCTCTTCGTATGATTGTAGAGAAGTCACTTGACAAGAACAAGAAGGTGTTCTGTGGCTTTCTAGATTTAAAGAAGGCGTATGACAGTGTTCTTCGAGATACTTTCTGGGGTGTACTCAGAGAGTACGGCGTGAATGGAAACTGGTTGGGAGCGATTCGAGCGTTGTACGAGGGTAGTGAAGCTGCTGTGAGAATAGATGGTAGGTTGAGTAATTGGTTTCATATAAATGTTGGTGTTAAACTGGGTTGTGGTATATCTCTGTGGCTATTTCATTTGTATATGGATGAGTTGTTGCGGAAGGTTCTGAGTGGATTGGATGGTGTACATATTGGTGAAAGTATTATGCCTGCTTTAGTGTATGCGGATGATGTAGTTGTTTTAAGTGAAAATGAAGAGCAACTGAGAAGAATGATAGAGAGAATAAACGAAGTTGGAAGAAGCATAAATTTAATGTTAGAAGTTGATAAATCTAAGGTGTTAGTATTTGAAAGTAGTGAATTGGTGACTGAGTGCAATGTGTTGGCGGATGAAGTGAAACTGGAGCAGGTGAATGAGTTTGTATATTTGGGTAGCATGATGTCGAGGGATGGACGAATTGACCGAGAAATTGATAAGAGGGTGAGTGCAGGATGTAAGGTAATGGGTGCTCTGGGTACGTTTGCTCGTAACGTAAACGTATCTAAAGAGGCTCGGTTAAGTGTAATGGAGTGCTAGTGCCTGCTTTGATGTATGGAAGTGAATGTTGAGCATGGACGATGAAGCATAAAAGAATGGTGACTGCCGTGGAAATGAAGTATTTAAGTGGTGTTTGTGGGTATACAAGACGGGATTGTGTGAGGAATAATTTGGTATATGAAGAATATATGGTTAGGAAAAATGTTGTTAAAAGAGTTTGAGTGAGTCAGTTGAGATGGTTTGGTCATGTGGAGAGAATGACGAGTGAACGGCTTGTAAAACGCATATATGTTGGTAAAGTTGAGGGTGTTCGATTGCGTGGTCGTCCAGTGTGTAAGTGGATGGATGTGATCGGTAGTGCTCTAAAGGAGCGTAAGTTTCAGAATGGAAAGAGAAGAATAGCATGTATGAATATGATTATGAATGTGGCTGAGGCGAAAGAAGTGTGTATGGATAGGAACGTGTGGCGAAGGATGATTATTTCGTAATTTTTATGGTGTGAAGATGTATGGTTAATAAGGATGTTCTTAAGAGAATGGAATGATTCAGCTGAACTGTTATATGAACGAGGTGAAAGAAGTATGTTTAGACAGGAATGTGTGGTGAAGGATGATTGTTACGTAACTATTATTGTGGTCCGGATGCGGTTATTCGCTACCGAAAATCGGTCACTTTAATATGTTCTTATGTATGAATATATTATGATTGTGGACAAGGCGATAGAAGAATGTTGTTTAAGAGTGAAGTGAGTCAGCTGAATTCTTACTCTTATGGCCGATTTCACCACAGATTCTTAAATTTAAGTAATGCTTATGTACCCGATGTGCACCACTTAGGCATTACCTAGCAAAATTTGGTTTTCACCAACCGCTAAGCATTTCCTATCTTGATTTAGGAATTACTTAGTTAGGTGTCTGTTTTCCGATAGCCAAAACGCTAAGCATTTCCTAACGTTTGACAACTGACACTTCAAAATGAAAATTGTACAATTTTATTGAATATTTTGATAGTTATAACGAAGAAATAGAAAGACGTGCACAAGATAGAAAAGAAGAAACAAACTGTTTTGAATTCTGTGATGAAAAATGGTTTTGGAAAAGATGTCCGTTTCATTAGAAAAAAGAATTTTATATAACTATACAAGTTTATATGATATAAAATTAATTAGTAATTACATAGATATATCGTTATTATTCTTTATTTTATATTTTGGAAAATTACAATGGGTATTCACATATAATTAAATTCATGATTTCTACAAAAATGCCATAGCTAAATATCATAAATATGCGTTCCTGTTTTTTTTTAATTGAAAACATAGGATTCAGTTTCTGTTTTTGTATTATGTATTTATTCTATATTTTGCCATTTACATTTTTTTCTTGTTCATTTTCTTCTTTGTTTCATTTATATTTTTCACTTCTGTAATACTTACAAATTTTTAATTATACAGTGTGTCCCATTAACTATAAGAGATACGATGTCGGTTAAATGGAACTTTTTGTATGCCTTTGGGAGGCCATCTCAGATGTGCTTTTGTTTTTCCAAAAATTCTCATAGGGCACTAGATAATGACGAAAAACTGAATATTGTTGATTTTTTTCTTTTTAAAATAACTTCTAAACTATTAATAATTGAGAAAAACGTTTCAAATACAAAAGATAGATATTTTTATTAACTAACCAGTGGCGTACGAAATACATTTTTATATCCGTAAATTTTCGAGATATAACACAAACTTATATTTTTTTAACTGGAACCCATATCGTATTTTAGTCTCAAAAAAATAATTATTTTTTTATCTTTTCAATGATGTAAGGGTTATTGCGTTTTATATTTGTTTCGCTGCTAAAATGGAACCCATATCTGATTTAAGTCTCAAAAAAGTCATTATTTTTTTCTGTTTTCAACGATGTAAGGGTTATTATGTTTTATATTTGTTTTGCCTTAAAAATTATTATTTTTTTTTTTCCTTATTTTGTATTTAATTTATAATTATTTTGAAAATATTAGTAGATTTCTATTTAGAAATACTCCTTCTATTTAAATAATTTATTTCGTTAGAAAATTTTGCTCAAAACTCGTATCAAACAATTTTTTATAATATTTTGTATCTCGTCACCCTTGGCACATTATAGTGTAATTTGTAATTATGAGTCTAGAATAAAAATATTAAGTAATAAAGGCATAAAACAAATTATTTCGATCAAATACAATATAATTAATAAAAATAATAATGTTTTTTTTTTGGGAAATACTAAGAAAGTTCAGAAAAATAAAGAGAAAAATTAAATTTTAGGAGCAAAACAAATATAAAACATAATAACCCTTACATCATTGAAAAGAGAAAAAAATATTGATTTTATTGAGACTGAAATCAGATATGGGTTCTATTTAAAAAAATATAAGTTTGTGTTATATCTTGAAAATTTACGGATATAAAAATTTATTTCGTACGTCACTGGTTAGCTAATACAAATATCTATATTTTATATTTGAAATATTTTTCTCAATTACTAATAGTTTAGAAGTTATTTGAAAAAGAAAAAATCAACAATATTCAGTTTTTCGTGTGCCCTAAGAGATTTTTTTGAAAAACAAAAGCACATCTGAGATGGCCTGTAACATTCATTTTTCATAATTCGTATATTTTTTACTAACTTTATAAATTTGCATATATTTTAAGTAACTAATTCGCCTGTTGCTTATGTTGTCGTAAATTCGTCAGATAAAGTTGTAGTTAGCATCATCTTCATATTTTTTAATTAATCGTTTCTTGACTTGGTCTGGCGGCTTCGAGCAGCTACAGCCGGTGAGAGAGTCTGTCTTGAAATCTCTTGGTGTGAATATTGAAATATATAGTGATCAGATAATTCACCATCCTATTGTTGAAATAGTTAAATTTGCTTTATGGTGTGTGAAACGAATTCTTCGGAGAATCTGACACTATATAGCACTAGACAGAATAATTATTGGAAAAATTATTTTGACGGAAAATTCCGGAAAGTGCATTCACACGTGGTTGTACAAGGGATATCCTCACATATCGTAAGTTATTTCTTTTCGTAATTTCATTTGTTTCAATTCTTATTTCGATTTTCAGCCTTTTTTTGTGTGGCAAAACTATTTAAGTGAGATTTTGTCTGCACGTGGTTAACATAAGTGAACCACATATATTTGGGATATATTCCTCATTGTCAGTATTCAACAATCCTTTTGAGATCGTAAACCATATTTGGGCGAAAGAAATCGCTTGGGACCCGCCAGTATTGCAGTATTTGGGAAGTTTCGCTGTAATCACGGATTTTGTCGGATCTGACGTCATCATCCTCCGTCATCGTAACCGGTGAGGACTTTCCAGAATATTCCTACATGTTGAACAGCATCCACTGGTTTATAATAGTCGTACAGTGTCAATTTAAATTATTTCGTTACTGAATTAACAATTCAAATAAGCTTTACTTTATAAGAATATTGAAATATCTTAGTATTTATTTGATCGTTTAAAATTAACTTCAATTGGATAATTACTTTTATAATTGTGTTATTCATCCGATATTTGGTTATTACTCTTATTCAGTATTTCGCATTAATTAATTTTAGTCAAATTCTTAAAGGATATTTTGTAACAGTGGCTCAATCCAAGTTTACATTAAATATATATTTTTTTTACGAGCCAAATACCAGTGCACTGCTATTTGTTATTAAACATTTTTTTACTTTGTTATGTTTGGGGGTTGCTAAGCTGATTAGCTCAATTATTATTTACTTAGTAAAAAATATTGATCTACACTGAAAATTTACTGTTTATATGTTGACACCAATATCTATTACTATCATTTATATTAATAACTTCGCCAAAACTTTAAATGTAATTTATCTTTTTTTAATATAACTATACTTCATTTAAATACTTTTGGATTTGAATCTTCGTACCATTTTAATATTTCCACTATAGGAAACTTAGTTCCTGTTTTACAATACAAAATACAGTGGCGCTTTATAAATTGTGATTTGCCGCCAACTTTGATTACCCCCCCTCCATCTCAGAGCTTCCTCACTGAGCTAGCTGCTATTGTAAAACACTAACATCGATTCTGGATAGCTTTCTGTATTTCCTATCGAGAATAGTATACCGGTATTAAGGTAGGTTAGATTATATTGATTTCTTATTTTATCAAAAACTTACCGCGAAAAATTAGGTAACAGGCCTCCCAAAGGCGCACAAAAAGTTCCATTTAACCGACATCGTATCTCTTATAGTTCTCGAGATCCCAATGGTGGCACCTCTAAATGGGACACACTGGCTGGTAGCACAAGCGTGGTTCTAACGCCGGTGTTAACTAGAACCATGTCAACGATTTGATACATACTTCAGGTTTGTTAAGAAAACAAGTGTTGCCAATATATTGATCAAGTTGAAAATTTACTGACAGCCATATTTAATAAATCTGCCAACATTATTTCAAATTATTTAATATGATTTATTTTTAACTTGTTTCTAGGAAAAACAGTTTTAAATAATGAGGTCAAATTTATTGAATATGGCTGTCAGTACATTTTCAACTTAATTCAGTATACAGTGTGTCCCATTTAGAGGTGCCACCATTGGGATCTCAAGAACTGTAAGAGATACGATGTCGGTTAAATGGAACTTTTTATGCGCGTTTGGGAGGCCATCTCAGATGTGCTTTTATTTTTCCAAAAATTCTCATAGGGCACTAGATAATGACGAAAAACTGAATATGGTTGATTTTTTCTTTTTAAAATAACTTCTAAACTATTAATAATTGAGAAAAAAGTTTTAAATATAAAAGATAGATATTTTTATTAACTAACCAGTGGCGTACGAAATAAATTTTTATATCTATAAATTTTTGAGATATAACACAAACTTATATTTTTTTAAATGGAACCCATATCTTATTTTAGTCTCAAAAAAATAAATATTTTTTTCCCTTTTCAACGATGTAAGGGTTATTATGTTTTATATTTGTTTTGCCTTCAAAAATTATTATTTTTCCCTTATTTTGTATTAAATTTACAATTATTTTGAAAATATTGGTAGATTTCTATTTGGAAATACTCCTTGTATTTAAATAATTTATTTCCTTAAAAATATTTGCTCAAAATTCGTATCAAATTAATTTTTATAATATTTTGTATCAGGTCGCCCTTGGCACATCATAGTGTAATTTGTAATTATGAGTCTAAAATGAAAATGTTAAGTAATAAAGACATAAAACAAATTATTTTGATCAAATACAATATAATTAATAAAAACAATAATGTTTTTTTGGGAAATAATTAGAAAATTCTGGAAAATAAAGAGAAAAATTAAATTTTAGCAGCAAAACAAATATGAAACATAATAACCCTTACACCATTGAAAAGAGAAAAAAATATTGATTTTTTTGAGACTAAAATCAGATATGGGTTCCATTTAAAAAAATATAAGTTTGTGTTATATCTCGAAAATTTACGGATATGAAAATTTATTTCGTACGCCACTGGTTAGTTAATAAAAATATCTATCTTTTATATTTGAAACGTTTTTCTCAATTACTAATAGTTTCGAAGTTATTTGAAAAAGAAAAAATCAACAATATTCAGTTTTTCGTCATTATCTAGTGTCCTATGAGAATTTTTGGAAAAACAAAAGCACATCTGAGATGACCTCCCAAAGGTGCACAAAAAGTTCCATTTAACCGACATCGTATCTCTTATAGTTCTCGAGATCCCAATGGTGGCACTTCTAAATGGGACACACTGTATTGGCAACTCTTATTTTGTTAACAACCCTGAAGTATGTGCCAAGTCACTGACACGGTTCTAATTAATACCGGTGTTAGAACCACGCTTGTGCTACCAGCCACTGTATATGTAAAGAAAATTTCTTTAAAAATTTAATTATTTTGTATACCTTAACGTAATATTAATAATATCTGCAAATAATTTTAAATGTCAATATTGACAGATAAATTATAAAAATTATTCATTTATTTCCAATGTGCAAATATAATATGTGACGACATCCCTGGTCTGGTGCCATTTTGTTACGTCACCCTCACCCTCTATCGCTGTTGTCTGAGTTGTTTCTTGCTCGGGCGCCATCTTGTATCTCCGTGGAACTGAGAGAGGATGAGGAAGGTTTGCGGATAGCTCATAGAAAAGAGAGTATATATTGGGATAGCTAGTCGTGTAGGCCAGGATTCTTAGGGTATTTTTGAGCAGTGAAAAATGCAGTACACTAAACTATGTTTATTTACACACTATGTACAATTTAATAAATGACTGAGAAACTGTGTCCATTGTTATTCAAACTACTGACAATTTTATTATCAAGTAAAACTGGATATATCAACTTTGTGAACTTAGTACGCGAAATATTATTTATATTCTTGACAAACTTGAAATAATATTTACTCTGAGAACTTGTACGTGAAATATTGTCTCTGAGAAACTTAGTACGTGAAATATTCTTACTCTGAAGACAAACGTGAAGTAATATTTACTCTGTGGAACTTTGACTTTGTCAAACAGCGACAATCGGTGACTGAATTCTACAGAACAGCTGTAGAAGATCTGGACTCTGCCTTCTATTCCATAGAACGGCTATGGAACTCCTGGTTCTGGCTAGAACGGCTAGCCAGAAGACAGAATGAATTGTAGGGCTCCTGCTGCGTCTTTTATAGCCGGATTTTGGTAATTCTCGTTCAAACGCGCGCGGCTTATGTGGAAGTGGCTTTATTCGAATGTGATTGGCCGAGTGGGAGAACAGACTCGGCTTACTATTGGTCGAGAGGCTAGGCTCTTAAAACATTTCTAGAAAATTCTATACTCAAGAGAAAATGTGAAAATCCAGTTTTTCTTGCTTGAAACTAACAGGTAAAATATTTCCATTAATATTTTAATAAAATAGAAATTAACAAACATCTCAAGTTCTAGTTTATTCCGCCTGGATTTGACAGATCTGGAATGCGTGCTCTAGTTGTGAAATCTAGGTGAACTGTTGCTTTTGAAGTTGCCGTATGATGTGCAGAGTGAAATGCCGGCCTCGAAAAACCCCGGAAAGATAGTGGCAGGCTGGAAACTAGAGGATTTTCTGTTGGCTGTTACCGCGTGCTCAACATGTGCTACAGGTAAGGTTAAAAAACATGTTAAGGGCATTTTAAACTGTCGAATTCGGTTCTTGTGTCACAGCTGTCTCTGGTAATCGTTTACACGCTATGATACGGCCCCGACGTGGACGCTGAACTTCCATGGAAAATACCGCGTGCTAGACATGTGCTCAATGTGAGGTTATGGACATTGCACCGCCAGTTTGGGCTGCAGAATCCCGTTCTTGTGCTACAGCGGCTTCTGGACAACGATTACATGCTACTCTGCAGCCCCACAGTGGCCGGTGATGTTCTCTGGACGATGACGTGTTGAAATTTTATGGCGAAACAATGTGACTTCGTCACAAAAGTAACGAATAAACCGATGCTTACGTAAATAATTCCTAACTGTGCATTGCTTTTTTCGGTCAAATCCAAAATGGATAAGTATCAGTTTAGGCAGTTCTTAAATTTTGAAAATTCCTTGCTAGGCAACCGTTTAGAAATCGGTGGTGAAATCGGCCGTTATTCTTTTCCATTTTCTTATTGTTGTTACTATTCTTTTCGGGTGTTTGCTAACCCAATAGGTGGGATACACGTGATTTTATGTACCTATATGTATGACATTCGTTTTAAAAAAAGTATAGAATATTGCATGATACCATACAATTTCTCACTGTTATTTACAATCCGTATAGCGTTTGTCACACGCTGTACAGTGTGTCTGCTGTAAGCGGGCCACCATTGCTAACTTTCTTATTTGAAGAGATAGAAAGACGATTAAATGGACAAAGTTGGGCGATATTATACGACAAATTTAACAGTGGAAAATACAAAACAATTGAACATCAAATACGCGATTTATTCAACAAAATAACATTTTTTTAAATGGAATGCCATATTGAAAATGGTACCATTTAAAAGATTTTATTATCTGAATATAAAAGTTCATTATCACTATGCCTCTAAAATTAAAAACAAAAGAGTTATTTCAAGTTGAAATTTAAATATTTTATTTCATATTTTGATACAAATACAATATTGTTGCTATGGAAAGAACAAAAACAAATAACGAAATTAATTATTAACTAGTAACAACAATGATATATGTGTATTAAAATATGAAATAAAATATTTAAATTTCAACTTGAAATAACTCTTTTGTTTTTAATTTTAGAGGCATAGTGATAATGAACTTTTATATTCAGATAATAAAAATCTTTTAAATGATACCATTTTCAATATGGCATTCCATTTAAAAAAAAATGACATTTTGTTGAATAAGTCGCGTATTTGATGTTCAATTGTTTTGTGTTTTCCACCGTTAAATTTGTCGTATAATATCACCCAACTTTGTCCATTTAATCGTCTTTCTATCTCTTCAAATAAGAAAGTTAGCAATGGTGGCCCGCTTACAGCAGATACAATAATACAATTCAATGTAAGTAAAACCCCACCATTCTATTTTTAATTTTCAAAATAAGAAAATGGATTAACTACAAGCTCTTGAATTTAGCATGACAGAGCATTTGACATTCTGTCAATGAACTACGAAACAAAAAACAAAATGATATCACAATACAGGTTGAAAAGTATAATGTCGACATATAATATTTAGTAATATACTTCAACTTACCGTGTTGCCAGACTTCACTGTTCTAAAAAATCGACTACTTAGTCGGGCTTAGTCGGACAGCTTAGAACAAGAAACCGAAAGTCGGTGACTAGCTAGTCATCCTTAAGCCTCATTCACAACACGAAATTAGTAGTTAGTGTTAGTAGTAGTTATAGTTAGTGGTTATGGTTAGTAGTTTGTCATTGGGAAACTGCGTTCACAATACTCCAAATTAGTGTTAAGCATTACCGGTAAATTAGTACACTTTAGTAGAAAATGAGGATGTTCACTGTAAAATGACATAGATGGCGCAACTTTTGCAACGTGTTTATGTGTCACGTCACATGTAGCAAATTTTAACCTCAAATTGTCAGTTTGTTCTTTGTTCTTTGTTGTGTAAAAATGTCAGCAGAAGAATCGTTATCACTTATCGAGAACAAAAAATTGTTATCTATATGATAAGTCAGATATCAACTTTAAAAATACAAAATGAAAGGAAAATGAGTGGGAGATTATTGGAGCTGTGTTTAATATAACAGGTAATGAAGTAAGTTATTGTATGTTATACAATAAACATTAAATAATGTATTTAATAGGTCAAGAAGCTCAAAATAAGATTTTCCCAGTCGCCCTGACTTCTCCTGTTTGAATTAACAGGATGTACCGAACATCTCCTCTGGCATTCTCTTTTATTTCTTTTCTTCATTTGTAAAATTAAAAATAGGGCTAATAACTTTTTTTCTTTTTTCTTGAACTCATTTTCACAAAAATAACCTAATTTTAAAACTACGCCTTCAACAAATGTCAAACTTTCACTCTTTCTTTCTATACATATATCTATCGCTCTCTCCTGTTTTGTGATTGGCTACTTCTCTTAGGGCCGGTCTTTTCACCTTCGGATAAAGTTCCAGATAAAGTTATCTGGTGGATAAATAAAAAATATGTCTTTCCACCTTCAGATAAGGTTATCCGCGAGATAAATATTGCCTATCTGACAGATAAGTTATGCTTGTTAGTGCTTTGTGAGTTATCCCGGACTTTTAAACCGGATAAATATGATATCTGACAGAAACATATGAATTGGTAGAATACAAATATGTAAAATTACTGTAAGTACATGTAATTTCACAAATCTATTTATTATTTTTTATTATATATGGCGCCAGAAAATTTTCAAGTGAGCGGCAAAACTGATATTCCTGCTTACAAATCGTACTTATTTTTTATTGTAATACAATATACCAAAATTTTAAATAAATATACACCGGATATGGACAAGAAGAAATACAAACAAATAAAACATTTCACATCAAAACTTTGAGAGACAATATTTTTTGCATCTCAGACACTTTTTCCATCATCCTTTTCTTGTAATCTGTAGTTAGTACTATCTGGTGACTCATTCCCATTGTTAGCATAGTTAATATTGTTATAAACATATTTTATCATTGTTGTAATCAAGTATGATCATTGTTGTTATCAAATTTAATCATTACCATCTTCAATTATACAATTTAAAAATTAATTTTAGAGACATTACATTTGCTTTTTTTGTCGGTCTAAGTGAGGTCAACTGTCCCTTCTTGATCCACCTCCCTCTTCCTAGTGCCGCTCCAGGATACCTATGTCCTTTTATTTTCTATCTATTTTCTATGATATGCTTATACTTGCACCTTAGTACAACTACAAATAAATGTAGACATATTCCGTATTTCAACAATTTCAAAATTATTGCAGCTCTCACGTTTCTTTCAATTTTCATAACTCTTAAAAATTTCCAAATATGAACAAAAAACAACAAACTGCACTCAGAATATTTATCCAAATTACTTTTAAATTATAACTTTTTGTTCCCAGTAAATATTTTTAATTACGTCAAAAAGATCATAACCACAAATGTCAAAACACAAAATATTAAGCGACTTGATCGAAACAAAACTTATATGGTATTTTCTTGTTCTGCCTTATTACATTTGCAATGCTGTTATCTCTTTTTAATTTTATCAGAGATTTCGGAACTGCATATACCGCACTTATCTGTCGGAGAGTTATTCGTCAGATAAATTTGAAATGAAAGACAGAAAAAAGTTATCCGTCGGATAAAGTTTCAGATAAGTTTATTTGGCGGATAGCTATCCGGAACTTTATCTGAAGGTGGAAAGACCGGCCCTTAACCACTAACCATAAGTTTGGAGCTTGCAAACCCCTGCTCTAACAACGAGTAGCGTTAAACAAGCGCCGCGCTGATTTCGTTATTGTGAACGCTCACATTGCAATGCCTATGCCAAACTTTCTACGCTAACCATAACTGCTAACACTAACTACTAATTTCGTGTTTTGTGAATGAGGCTTTTAGTCGTATAATTTAGTCGCGAGCTCAGAATACCAGCGATTATTCAATATCTAGAAACTGGTTTTATTTTTGGAGTATTTTATTGAAATAGCAAGTAGTTTCCAGGTAGATGAGTAATGAAATCCAGATAATATTTTAAAGGCTGTTTGTGTTTATCTCTAGATTCGGAAACCGGTTGTTACACTCGTCAATAAACAAAAAACGGACAATAATAGTTATGTATCAAGGCATTGAAAATATATTTTTTATCACGAATATGTAATTTATTTGCCAAGGCCCTCAGGTTATGTTTAAATATAATATGTGACATTCACTGCGGTAATAATAAACAAATTCCTATTTCCAGATTAGGTAGTTCGAGATTATCATTTAATTAAATAAATAAAATAAATATATCATCACGCCATATTACCTATTTCTGAGTGTGCCACAATATGATTTATCGCAGATATCGGTAATGATGATGACATATTTGTACCGTGCGGGCGCTTACTACTTGTCACCTCATGGGCACTCATCATACTTGGCGTCGGTCGGGATCGAACCCGATTCCCCAGGTTCGCGACCAAACATTCTAGCACGCGGCCATGGGACCTCATGTCATTTAACCCTGAGTTAATATAACATTTATGCAGAGTTTATTCTGGAGTTGTCTTATTCCATGTTTATTATTATACAATCGTGGGTTAAGTTCGTAATAAACTATCCCTGTATTATTCTCAATTTAACCCTTATTTATTATTACCACTGTCAGAGATATACACATTTGAAAATAAAGAAAAAAAAAAACGTAACGAAAATTAATTAACAAAATAAATGTAAACTTTGAAAGCTTTCAGCACTCGTATTACATAAATAAAACAATATTAAAAATAAATCTGTTTTCATTTGTTATTTGCAGATTTCCAGATCTGTATGACGGTAATAATAAATTAGGGTTAAATTCATAATAGCCTCCTTATAACGCAGTAATAGCTTATCACGAGCTTAATACATGAATGTATAATAAAATACGTGATATAAGACTTAACTCGACAATAAACTCTGCCCTCTGCCTAAATGTCATGTTGGCGCAGGGTTAAAAGAAATTCTCGGAATATTCTCGAAGTACCTACTCTAGAAATAGATATTTGTTTATTATTACCGTACCATTATTACAGTTCTGACCAGAATATGCTAATAAGTTCACACTGAAATTATTCTTGTGCATTTTTTCCCATCTCTATTTGTTGGTGCTTTGACGTCAATAATTATCTTCAGGCTTTAGGCCTTTCTAACTTGTTAATATACAGAGAATTTATTTTAAAATGCAACATTATGGTTCATCACTTCCATGGTTACTCACTATTGTCAAAAACTGACAGCAATGTAATATTTGTTCATTTTAAAATGCAACATTATAAATAGTATTGCAACACAGGAGATACCTTCAGAACACATCACAAATGGTATCAATTCTTATTACGGCCGACTAGGATATTGCCTCAGTGTGAATGGGGGTATTTTCTTAACATTTATTACATGAAAGTTATGAATTTTTGTAAGCTAAAGTTTGTTAAGATGTGCAACATTCATGTTTTGATTTCTTGTTAATCGTATGTAGGCTAATTTAGTGTAAATTAGTTTTGATAATACAAAACTACAAATTTTGTATGTTGCATTTTAAAATGGACAAATATTACATTGCTGTCATTTTTTGACAATAGTGAGTATCCATGGAAATGAATGACCATATGTTGCATGTTAAAATAAATTCCCTGTATTAGTAGATTACAGTACTCACATCAAGGTATAAACAGGTTAACCCGTGCCAATTTAATTTATATCAAAATGCAAGCGTATCCACCTTTCAGTTTAGAATCCTCTGAACAGCACTCCCAACAAAAATAATAAGGGCCTGGTAATAACTGCTTGAATATTTTATTATCTAAAATTATTGGACTTAATTTTGTAACTTTAATGTAATTATAACCAAAGAAGAATATTTAAATTTATCACAATATATTTGTAGAAATGAAAATCTTGATGTTAAATGAACATATCTTAATGAACAAAATTGAAAACCCTAACCGTCACTTTTAGGTAAGGAAGGTATTGTCTTCGGTCAAAAAATTCGATGGTGAGTTTTTAATGAATAAGCACGTTTTAAGGTTCCTAGAATACGATTTTACTAATTTTACGATGATGTCTGTATGTATGTATGTGTGTGTGTGTGTGTGTATGTGACAAATTTTTCTCCGACGATAACTCCAAAACTACAATTCTAAAAATTATGATTTTTCGATTCTTCTTTACAACCATATGAAGAGCTGATTAGATTTTGGTTATAATTGGTCAACCGGAAGTACCCTTATTTGAAGTTCTTAACAGTTTTTCTTGGAAAAACGCAGTTAAACATCATTTTTCGACATTTTGTTATTATCAATATTAAAGAATATCTTATTCTCTAAACGGTTTGATTATATATTTTTCTTCATATTCAATAGATATAGAGTTATAGAGAGATTAACTTTCAAAAATCAGTCAGCTTTGCTACAATTATGGAAACAGCAGATATATTCAAAAAATTATAATTGACAGAAGTCAGTGTCAAGTGCAAAACCAAAGTTGAAAGTATAGGATTGATATAAGTGATATAAGTGAAGAGTCCCTCGCAAGTGACTTGCAGTTGCAGTCTCGCCTCAAGATTGGAGCTTTCAATGTTCGTGTTACAATTTTACAGGATATACCTATAGAATCTTTTTCAATAAACTTTTGGTATGGGATTTGTACAAAATACATCGAATTGACGGAAGGTTTTATGCTGGCCACAACAGATTTTTTTATTATTTCTTTTTTAAATTTCTCAACAGGATTAAATTTCAATTACTGAGTAGGTTCACATACGCAAACATCCATGCCTCATGCACTCATGATAAGAGGCGTTGCTCTAACCATTGAGCCACCGGAGCCGACATACATACATATAATATAATTCTGACCCATTCGTGACTAAAGACTAACAGGGCCGGCAGAAGTCGTTTCCACAGTGTATAGTACTTTAATTTTAAAGAATTTTTCCTAATTTTTATGCAGTTTTTTCACTCCAGATCCATATACGTCTAGATAAAAAAAATCTGTTGTGGCAAGCACAAGACTTTCCGTCAATTCGATATATTTTGTACAAAACCCATACCAAAAGTTCCTTGGAAAAGATTCTATAAGTCATGTAAAATTGTAACACGAACACATACTATTTTTTTACAAATTCCATACCAAAAGTTCTTTTAAAAAGATTCTATAAATCCAATAAAATTTTAACATGAATATACACTATGTAAATTGCACTTGACACTTCCTTCTTTCTTCGTCAGCATTCCTTATTTTATTAGGGGTCGTTTTTTCTTACTCTTCTCTTCCACTCATTCCTGTCCAATGCATCCTCTCCTTGGCCTTCCTCGTACTCGCGGCATTGAAAGTTTCAATCATGAAGCGAGTCTGCAACTGAATATCACTTGCGAGGAACACTGTGTCTTATACCAAATTCTAATCCTATTCTTTCCATCTTTAGTTTTGCACTTGACGCTGTCATTAGATTTTTTTGAATATATCAGTTGTATCCATGACAAATAGCAAAGCTGACAGAATTTTGAAAATTAATCTCTTTATAATGCTAAAACTCTATATCTGTTGAATATGAAGGAAAATGTATAATCAAACCGTATAGAGAAGAGCATTTTCTTTAATATTTATAATTACATAAAATGTCAAAAAAATAATATTTAACTGCGTTTTTTTTTTAAGATAAACTGTTAAAAACTTCAAATAAGTGTACTTCCGGTGGATCATTTATAACCGAAATCTAATCAGCTCTTCTTATGGATGTAAGGAAGAAGAATACGAAAATATTATAATTTTTACAATTGTAGTATTGGAGTTATCGTCGGAGAAAAATTTGTCACAAACGGACACACACACATACACACTAACACACACACACACACACACACACACACACACACACACACACACACACACAGAGAGAGAGTGAGAGAGAGAGAGAGAAAGGGAGAGAGAGAGAGAAAGGGAGAGAGAGAGAGAGAGAAAGGGAGAGAGAGAGAGAAAGACAGACACACACAGGCAACATCTTAAAAATAGTAAATTCGTATATTAGGGAGTGTAGGGACCCTTAAACGTGCTTATACATTAAAAACTCATCACCGATTTTTTTTCCCCAAAGACAATACCTTCCTTACCAAAAGGTGACAGAAGGTTAAAAAAAAAGTTATGCAGGGCAAGGGACAGGGTGGGGAGAAGGAAAAAAATTGAGTCCATATTTACTTGACGGCGAGTATAAATATTTTATATCTATAGAAAACTGCAATACCTGAATATTAAAAATTACGAAATTAAATTAATTAAATATAATTTAATTTTGTCAATTTTATTTCAATGACAGCCGAAGGGTAATATTTTTTTCGCTTTTGTGAACTTGATATATTTTCTGACCAATTAGATGGCAAAATTGAAATCCCTACCAAAACCAACGCTATTTTCTTACGTGAAATGAAGTTTAAATAAACAAATAACTATTGTATTGATGTTTCGTTTCAAGCTACTCGATAGTAAGAAGGATAATTAGAATAAAACAAAAATATAATTTAACATTATAAGGATAAAAATGAATAACATTAAATATAAATATGTAATAAAATGTATATTTGAATATATTAATAATACAAAAATACAGTATCGATTTATTTTTTATTTACTTTATTTTAATTTACTGTCCGGAGCGTTTGTTAATTTTGCTCATTTGTCTGTTTGAGAAACTTTTCTATTATTATGCATTGCAATAAAAATTTAGATTTGCAATTTTTGTTTAACGGTCGCTTAAAGCATTATTGGTGCAACTAGGCATAAGTTCTTCGAGTACACATATAATACATTTTTAAAAATAAATCCTAAGAAAATCAACAACTTAACTTTTTTTATGGAAAGAAAAAAATTTAATGGAAAATGTGCATAAAATGTAATTCAAAAAATATTTTTTTCTATAGCAGATTTTAAAATGTGCTCTGTTCAACTCGAAATAGTTGACTAAGTGACATTTTAACCGCAAGGGTAGATAAAATAATACTTTAACAGCAAGGGTAGATAAAGAACTTTAATTTTTATTTAAATATATAACTTCAATTGTATAAACATGAATAAAATGAAATTGTTTTCAAATAAATTCTATAACTACCACGCTACTGAGATTTTTAAATTGTTCTTAAATAATTTAATTTATAATCAGTTTTTCTAATTTTTGCTCTTTAAAATCTGCTATAGAAAAAAATAGAATTTTACACACGACGATAAAATTAAATTATCGACTCGCGAAAAATAATTTACTCGCGAAATCGCTCGTGAATTAAACTTTACGCTCGTCGATAAAATACAATTTTATCGTCTTGTATAAAAAATAACTATGATAATACTTTTGAAAATGATAAGATAGTATTGCTTTTAAAGAAAACAATAATTGAGCTATTTGAAGCAATAATATTTCTAATTTTATATAAATTTACCTCCTGAATATATATATATACCTATAAAATATTAAAAAGATAATTTTTTTTCAAAGGTCGTAAAAATAGCATCTTTTGTGACTTAATTCACAAGGTAGAAATGAAATAAATAAATATCCATAGCAACTATATAAAATGAGCGAATAAGAAGTAACTATTAAAATAGAAACCTGTCATATCGCCCCATGTTGCACTAAACACTAGCTAAAAATAAAGTTACTAAAAACATCCAACAGCTGTTAAATTTAAATTGATAACCTACAAATTGAAAAATAAACAGTTTATATTTAACGAAATAACATCTTATAAAATAGCAGACTTAAATATTGGTAATGACGGTAAGAATAATTAGAATTAAAGTGATAAGAAAATTTCATATTGTCTTTCAGCGATTCCTCGACATATCACATCCTTGAGCAATATTGTTGAACTTCCATTCAATTGAACAACTTTAAGGGCCTTACATGGCCATACTTCAAATTCTGATATAATTGCACATAAGGAGAATATAAAATTGCATAGTTTTCATTGAAACGTCAAAACGTGAAAATTTTCACTTGTTTGTAACAAAAAGTGAACGGATACGAAAATATCCATAGCAACAGAGCAATTGAAATCAGCAAACGTCCTTCACGTAAAATATTTATAATTATTGTAGCGTCAAGTTATAATTATTTTATTTAAATATAATAATAAAAATATAATGTGTAATTCGGAGTAAAAGTATCATTGTTTGCCTGGCATGTAATTGTCCGACTCGCTACCCCTCGTCGTGCAAACTTACATACTCGCCACACAAAGAATCACTTTTACTCCTAATAACACAATATACTATTATATAAGTTACTGTAATGAGTAACATGTGTCACATAAGAAAAAAAAAAAAAAATGGAGTGCCGGTACTGTGAGAAGGAAAGTATATTGAAATAGCGTTGCTTATTACTACAATAATTAACATAGTTTAAGCTTTAACATTCATATATTTAATATAAAGCTACTAGCCCGTTTTTTGTATATGACGAAATTAAGTTCTGACTTACCTCATGAGTCCTTTATGTTTCAAAGTTTACTTCGTATAGTTTTTCAAAAATCATTCATCTTAATTAACTGGTGTACATTAGCAAGATTGTTTTCGCGGGGTACAAATGATATATTTTACCTCCAACTATTGCGTTATTGTGAGGGCATAGTGGCAAGAAGCTAAGTCCGACTAAATCTTAATCTCGTCGTTTATATGATGTAAAATGACAAAGTAAAGTAATTTCGCCTGTCAATTTTCTATACCGAGTGTCTACTTTTTCCCGAATATAGGAAACTTAATGTCAAAGTTTGATTTGGGAATATCTCTTTAGCTATTAATTTTAGAATAAAAGCACAGAATAAACATTTATACAGAAGCAACAGTCAGAGAGAGAAACTAAAATTAGAGGGAGAAAGAGTACGCCAACAAATTTAAAAGGCTAATCGGATAAAATCGGATTGTTTCGGCATACCTTCGTATCTTACTATTCTTTGTTCTTTTCATTAGCTCGACAAGAACATTTTCTGTTAGGGGTCAATAATAAAAGTATATTGAGAAACACAAATTGATTTCTAATAAGAACAAATATGTTATTTTTTCAACAAACGATAGGAAAAATCGTTGTCATAAAGAAAGTTATTATATTTCACATATTCTGGAGGAGCGGTTGTCTCAGCTTGTCTTGCCCATGTATTTTAGGGTTATGGGTAATAGGCTAACAGCCGTATTCACCATTTGGCGAAATAACAGTTTGTTTTCTAACTCACTGTTAGATTTTAAGTAACTGTTAAGACATAATCGTATTCTCCAATTTAGATAGCACTTTTTAACAGAGATTTAGTTAACCGACTGTTACCATGAATGTTGGTATTCAATTTTATATAAAAAAAACGAATAATTTTTATAAATCCTAACCAAAATTTTGATGTATTTATAGTTTGCTATGGGTTGTGGTTTTTGAATAGTTGAATGAAAAGTGTCAAATAAAAAAGTGTATTAATACTGAAATAATCTTTGCGATTCCGAAATACTTTTGCTACATACTCGGAGAAATTAATTTTACATGGGTACAGTCTACAGCGCCTATTACTAGAGAAAAGTTGCTAATTTTATAAAACATTTCCGCTGTTCTTCGTTTATCAGTAGAAGTTTCATCATAATAAAATTGGGACGTAGACGAGCTATGTGTCTTTTTATGCGAGTAACGATACGTGGCAATGAAGGTTGTGATGCTTCAAAAATATCGGCAATCGTCATTTGATACGAACCAGTTGCGTAGAATCTAAGTGTAATTAGAATTTGATTTAATTTTCAAATTGGCTGATTTCTTGCCGAAATGGCTTCCAAGCGATGATCTATTTAACAGCTCTGCCAAATGTAATACCGTATCTTTATTCATTCGAAAACGTTTACAGAAATCAATATTATCTAATTCCTTAAAAACATTGGCTGGTAGCACAAGCCTTGTTTTAACTAAAACACTGTTTTAAAAAATGTTAAATTCAAATTTCAATATTTAATTTCACCCTTATACGTATAGAACGATTTTTTTTTAATATTTGTTTGAATATAAACTATGTTCTGCTTTAAAATTATATTTTGATAAAATTGATATTATTTATTTTTATTATGAAATAATGAAATTTGACATTTCTTAAAACAGCGTTTTAGTTAAAACAGGGCTTGTGCTACCAGCCAATGTTTCTTTCGTGAACAACTCGCAACCTTCGCTCATCGTCTGATGAAGATGAATTTTCAAGTATGACTTGGAAACGTTCTAGTCTTTCCATACTTTTTGACAATATTATTTTATCTAATAATATAAATAAAATTGTTATAAAATTTCTGTTACAATTTTTTTCAACTTACCTGCCTTCTAAATTATTTTCACTAATCAACTGACACTGTATATATAATAATGACATACACAAACAGACTGTTAAATAAAGGTAACCATCCAAATTCGGGCAGTTAATTTATCAGTGTCTTTAACAGGCTGTTGGTCGTTATTTCTTTTGGTGAATACAATACACTGGTTTAACAGACCGTTAAGTCAATAAAAGTCTGTTACATTTTTAACCAGCATTGGTGAATACGGCTGTAATTCAAGAAAATTAAACACATCTTCTCACTTTTGACATATGTCGTTTTGTGACCTGTTTGTGAATTTTAGAAGTGGTGTTGGTTTCTAATAAAATGGAATAAACGAAGAAGGCAGAATCGGGAGGACTTGTTTGTTCATATAAAGACTGTAAAAGTAGATTTAAAAAATGGAGAAAAGGAAATGTAGGTTTTTTCGTTTCCGAAAGATCCAGAAATGTAAGTTATGCAAAACGATTACCATATCATGTAAAATTTATATTCATTTAATAACACTATAGGTGTAAAATGTAGCTCAGGGCCTGTGGAAGAGAAGATTTGATGGAGAAGAATATGTGACATATTCATCGAGTTTGACGTTTGTATTCCACACATCAAAGGTATAGGAAATTCTGCACTGTAATGAGTTTGTAAAATTCAGGTATTTGTTTAATGAAAATATAATTGTGTTTATTTTATCTGATTTCTTTTTAATTCGTTAATAAAATTAAAATTTTAGTACCTTTATGTTCTAATTTTTCTTTCATCATTTAAAACAATTTAAATTTTGCGCGTAAATTTGCGAACAAATTTAAAGTTCAGGGTCATAAACATCAAATCGCAACAACAATGGTATCGACAAGGAGCGTCGTTTCTGTATAAATGTCTATTCTGTGATAAAAGTGTAATGAAGAAAAATGTTCAAAATGAAAAACTGCATCGTACCAAGTTTGTTATACAATTGTTTCTTATGTGCGAGTTAGATGCAAAAGAAAATGTAGGATTTAAGATGTGTCTTGCTTGTGACATATCTGATAGATTTGACATTTCTTTTCATTTTATTATTACTGGTTGTTCACAAAAGTTTTTTTTTTTTGACTAGTTGAGGACTTGTTGGCAATGGTCAGAATAATTTCAAACTCGGCTGGAAATTTTTAGTTTGTGACATGCACATTTATATTTTTCAGAAGTTTTTATATTTCCACATGTTCGAGTTCGTTTTCGTTTGCAGAAAATTTGATTATCTGTTTGACACATTAAAAATAAATTTATATTTATTATATTAATAAATATTTTAAAATGGGTAAATTATTGCAAACTTATAAGATGCTTTTTAAAATTCTCATAATAATAGATGATAGATAGTAGCATGTCCAGTGGAAAATTTGACTTTTTAAATGATTCTTTAAGTAAAGATGACGATAATGGCTATTAGAAAAAAAAAAATGAGAATTATGTTAAAATGATATTCCATACGGAAGATTTTATTGAGCACTTTCAAACAAATTGCAAATTTTGTTGCAGTAAGATTTACAGTTTCACAGTATCTCCATTAAGGTGGAGTAGGGTAAGTTCGCAAACGCGGCAACTGCAGAGTAGTTGGCATTTTGTACAATATCCTTTTAAAATGAAAATGTGCAAGGAAAATTAGAATCCTAGTTATTACTAATTATTCAGTAATAACTGTGCTAAGCGATTGATGCTGACAGCGTTGAGTTTTCACATACCAGACTGAAAATGCACAAGTTTAAATTCCAACTTCACAAAAACCAGTCTGCACTTACCCCACTTCACCTTATCAAGATGGAAAAACGGCATACTAGATTCTTATAAATGCACACTAGTTTTCATTGTATTCTCAGAAAAAATCAAATCGTTTGATATGCAACTAATTTGGAACCGGGCATGCACATACAATCTTAAACTCCAACCGTTTGCAAACCGTTATATGAGCAAAGCTTATAGCTCTATATTAAATACGAATGTTAAAGCTCAAACTATATTAATTTTGTAGTAAAAAGCAGGTTTAATATACTTTCCTTAAATCACAGCCTCGTCCATTAAAAAAATTACCAAAAACTTATGTTAGTATGCCACCGATTGGCTTCGAATTTCTGATGAATCTAGTTTCTATGACACAGGTGGTTTGGTGTATGCCACTGGAGGACTTCGATTTTCTGGTGAATCTCTTCTGTAATCGGATGCCGCAGGAGAGCTTCTATCTTCTGCTATATATGGTCTTAATTTTAATCCAGGGTATAAACTAGTTGTTGAATCAAAAGAAATAGCCTTGTATCCCGTAGATGAACTTGGAATTTCTGGTTCTGATTTGAATGGCGTAACTGGTCTGTATATCGGAGGAGGATTTCGAGAATCTGGTGAATCTGGTTTGTATGCCTTGACAGGGCTTCTAACTTCTGGTATATTTGCTCTTAAATTGGATTCAGGGTTTGTTGCATTTTCCGAAACATCTTCCATTTCCGACCAGCCGTATGCCACAAAAGGAACTCGAGTTTCTGGTGAATCTGATTTGAATGCCATTAATGATGGTCTGTATGCCGGAGGAGAACTACGAATATCTGGTGAATCTAGTTTTACCTCAGATACTGGAGGAGGGCTTTTTACTTCTGGTTTATATGAAGCGTATACCCATTCAGGGCATGGATTTCTCGTATTTTGATAGGTAGGTTCATTAGAACTCTGTCGTAACCGTATTTGCTGATTTAGTGCCTTTCCTTCGCTCATTTTAATTTCAGGAGCAAAGTCCTTTTCATATATATTGTTTTTAATTTTTGGGTTGCTACCAGATTCATAAATATTTATTATTCTACTACTACTACTACTATTACTCTTCTTTTCACTAGTTTTGATTTGATTGATAGATACATTACTAACTTCGCCAAAAGTAGATGGTGTTGATTTATTTTCATCGTCTTTTTCATTTAGTATACTATCCAAATATTCATCATCGGAATATACATCATCATCTGTATCATCAAAATGAGGATATTCTGGTTTCCCAAACGAATTATCCAAAGTAGGATTATTTAGTGTATCCTTACCAGGTGAACCGGTATCAGATCTCTTATTACGTTTTATTTCATCAAGTTTAATTATAGGAGCAAAGTTCTTTTCATAGATATTGTTTTTGATCTGTGGATTACTCCCAGATTTAAAAATATTTATAATTGTATGTTGAGAATCGTCCAATAAATCTTTCAAACTGAAATTATCTTCAATTAATTTTATTGCCAATGTTAAGTTTATTGGTATAAAAAAAGAAACTATTAATATCTTCATATTTTTGTATTTATCTGAAATAAATATCACATCTATGTAGAAAATTTAAATACATACAAACATATTGGTATATTTACTTAAGTAGCTATGTAAATATTTTTTAAATAATAATTAATGTCTACTGGAATAGTATGGATCCCGGACTTCTTCGCTAGAATGATCAATTTTAGTGTATATGTTACAGTGAAAAACCGAAATTAGTGAATATGATATTTAATTTTGTAGTTTATATGCTTTGTTGTACAATTATTTCAGTAGTAGATGTGTACCACCTTCTAGAGGTGAGAAAATAAATAGACAGCTTTAAGTTTTATAAAGTTATGTTATGTCGGGACGTTTCGGAAGTAGGAATCACTTCCATCATCAGCCAAAATTTTCAATCATACATAAGAAATCAAAGCATTCGAAGTAAATCTACAAGCGCATTGCTTTACGTGTTCGTCGAAATTTATAGGGGAAATAAATCGCCGGAACAAAATTTATTTGCAAACCTACCAACATTGGTAAAATAAAAACGGTGCAAACAGTCCTCCCTCCAAACATGGTACTGAGGGAATCTCGCCAGCATCCGGTGTCAAACACGAAGAAATGTTCGAAGATTACATTAAAAACACGATGAATTTTGATAAAAAATTGTTTTGTCAGCAGACAAAAATGGCGGTTTAGCAACGTTTTTTCGCCTAAACAGCTTTTTATCAAAATTCATCGTGTTTTAATGTAATCTTTGAACATTACTTCGAGATTCCCTTATTTAGAGGGAGGATTGTTTGCATCGTTTTCATTTTATCAATGTTGGGAGATTTGTTGCAATAAATTTCGACGAATACGTAAAGCCATGTGCTTGTATATTTACTTCGATTGCTCTGATTTCTTATATATGAATTTTGGCTGATGATGGTAGTGGTTCCTACATCTGAAACGTCCCGACATAACAGACTTCATAAAACTTGAAGGCGGTACGCATCGTACTACTGAAATCAATACGATATTGTTGATGTCAACAATTTCGAAGTACTACTTTATGCTGATAATCTAAAAAATTTGATGTGGCCAGCACATGACTTCCTGCCAATTCCATGTTTAAAATAGCAATGAACTTTAAGTAAAGTATCACTTCCGATTGATCGTTTGTAAACAAAATCTACTTTGTTGTTCCAATAAATAGAAAAGTTTGTAATACGAAATTTTGGATTATATTTTATTATGTTTTTCCTGAAAAATCTCTTAGAGCTCTAAATTAAGTACTACATCCGGTTTATCATATATAGTCAAAATTTGTATGTTTTAAATACCAACTTTGCGAAGTTTTGGATCATTTATATATTTTAAGGAAAAATCGTCACACATATATTATTGTAAAAATCAGCATCAACTTCCTTATGCTCTAAAACGTAATCTGTGTAAATTCTTCGACGTACATGATCCATTTCGTAAATATGTAGTTGCAAACTAATATTTGACTCTACGAAATCACATTCTTATTGAGAGCTGTTTGATATATAGTGCTGCAAACATATCCGATTATCCTGTACCTCTAATATTTATGTATGATGGAAAATATATTATTTTTTCAAACCTTAATTTCATTAGAATGAAATATTTTACTACTAAATTCTCCTTAACGCGGTTTCATTATTACTTTTAATGTAATTGCTTTTCCACATACTCACACACACACACACACACACACACACACACACACACACACACATAGACACACACACACACACCTACACACAGACACAGGCACAGACACAGACGGAACTTGCAATATAATTCATTGTTGAACTTAGACTTCTCAGAGAAAATAAAAGTAATAGCATTTGCAGATGACCTTATCATATTAGCAAAGGGCACAAATATACTAGAAGCGGAAAATATAATGAATATAGAAGTGAATAAAGCAATGAATTGGGCAAAAAACAATAAAATACAATTTAACGACAGCAAATCACAAGCTATGCTTGTTACTAGGAGAAGAACTTTATTAAATAAACAAATAAATATTTTCCTAAATCACAAGATTTTGCAACAAGTTAAAAAGGTTAAGTACTTAGGAATTCAAATAGATAATAAATTTAAATTTGAAGAACATGTTAAATATATAACAGATAAATGCTGCAAAATAATTCATACTCTATCGAAATCAGCGAAAATATCATGGGGACTTAGACAAGAGGAGCTAAATATTATCTATAAAGGTGCAATAATTCCGATTCTGTCTTACGGATTGCCAGCGTAGAAATATGCCCTGCAGCAAAAACACAATCAAATAAAAATCAAAAGAATTCAAAGACTTATGAATATAAAAACCCTTAAAGGATACAGAACAATATCCCATGAAGCATCCTGCGTGTTAACAGGGAATATGCCTATTATACCTAAACTAGAAGAAATAATAAGAATATACGAGGAACTGAAATCTAAAAAATCGAAAATTATGATGAAGTGAGAACTTTAAAACGAGCAGTGTACAGTGCGGAAAATAAAGTTAGTATCGAAAAATGGCAATGTGAGTTGTCAAGCAGCACTAAAGGTGACACTACCAAGATGTTTTTCCCCAATATAGAAAAAAGACTTCTTATTAAACTACCGTACAACCCAAAATTAACAGCAATTTTAAGTGGACATGGCAAATTGAAACATTATTTATATAAATTTAAACTAATAGACAGTGATGTTTGCAGGTGTGGTGAGATAAATGACTCAGTAAACCATCTCATATATAACTGTGAAGTGTTAAAGAACGAGAGAGCAGACCTTATAAACCAGATATCAACGAACAATGGCGGAACTTGGCCGGTTACGAATGCAGAATTAGTGGAAAATTATATGTCGCAATTTTTAGATTTTATCAAATCCATTGAATTTGAAATATTTGTTTAAAAGGGTAAAGTTACAAAATTTAAATATTAAGAATAGATATAATATATAATGTATTTACAAATACAAGCATGTAATATTTTGAAAATTGGAGCATGCTTAAATAAATTATTTATTAAAAAAAAGACACAGACACAGACAGACACACACACACGCACACACACACACACACACACACACACACACACACACACACACACAAATACATACATACATACATGCATACCTACAGACATCATTGTAAAAATGTTAAAATCGGATTCTAAAAAATTAAAACAATCAATTCTTTACATGAATGTCGACTTTTGCAAAATGATTTAGAGAATGCCTCAAAAATCTAAATTGTTCTTTATTTTCAGCAAATATGAAACAATGAGTTGTCTAGTAAAAAAAAATTGTTTATACTTAGCCTTATGACATGGAAAATTCCTACCTTGATCGTGGTAAACAGTTCACTGACCATGGCGTGTTATTTTATAGTTACCTTTATATCAATTTGCATAATGATCACATAAAAAATTATCATTAAAAATATTAGAAATTATAATTCGCTCTTGCAAATCATTTTATTATTTGTCTACAACGATTACATTATTATTCGTTAGTGAGATCAAAACTGGAATACTGTCTCCATATATAGAATTCCATTTACAACAAACATATAAATCAACTCGAATCTGGTCAGAACGATTCGTTAAATATTGTTTTTATAAAAAAAAAAAAATTATTATACCTGCATCATAATCACTGATTAGCATACTAAAAATCGTTCATAATCTCAAGATTAAAACACGCCATTGTTTTGAAGTCGCTAAACAACAATAAACATAATCATGGGCGACCGCAGACTTTTTTAGAAGGTGGGTCGAAATTTTTTGTAAATATGCAAATTATAAAAAAATATTATTATAATAAATTATACAAATTATTTTAAGTAAACAAAACTAAAATAAACTATCAAGCTATAATTTTTTTTAAAAAAAATACAAATATAATAATAGGGCTGATGCAAGAATGTTCCTACATTAAGCATTCTAAGTATTAAATTAAAAGAATATTATTTTTTAAAATAGCCTCAAATTTGAAGACATCACGAAATATCCATTAGATATTTTAAAATTAATTACTTATTGAAATTTGTGAAATATTTTGAAAAAGTGACGCGATCTGAAACAGTATGTGACGTCAACGTTCATACAGGTTAATATGTGATAAACTATTGCCTAATTTTATTTATAAATAATTTAGGCAAGGGAGAAGGTGTTCTCCTATTGGCTATGACTGACGTGATATATTTACTTTGACGTCATAGTAGTGGGGGATTGTCTTTTTATTTGACTTATAAAAATAACAAATTATTTATTATTATTTTTATTATTATTGTTATTTCTATGAAAATATTTCTTAAACATACATACATACATACATACATACATACATACATACATACATACATACATACATACATACATAAAATCACGCGTTTCCCACTTAGTGGGTTAGCAAAAACCCGAAAATAATAAGAAAAGGGATGAAAGCAAGAGCTCCACCGAATCACTTAACTCTTTAAAAACATTCTTCTTCCGCCTTGCCCAAAATCATCATAACATTCATTCAAGAACATATTATTGTGACTATAATATAAAATACTTTTATAAAAAATGTGAAACCGGCTCATTATTTATTTAAATAAAAATTGCAATTTTCTCGAATCTTATCCAAATTTATCAATAACATTTTGTACTAACATGTCTTCGTTTTCATTAATTTGTTTCCTGTGAACACTTAATAATAAATAGTAATAGATTTTCTATTGAAATATAAAAAAAATTCGTTATCAATAATTATAAAAAAATCATAATACATTGAACTGAAAAAAATAATTACTTATATTTAAAAATCTGTTGTAGCCAGCACAATACCTCTTGCCGTTTCCATTTTATGTTATATAAGTATTGTATTGCACTTCTCTATCGAACCGTCGTTTTTAACAAAAACATTACAGAACTTTATCTAAATATTGTTTTTATTGTATTTAGCATGTCTTCTGCGCACATACAATTCTAATTATATATATTTTTCATTGTATGAGGAAGTTCCTAAATGCCAGAGTTTCTTCCAGTCCATTAGCAAGATTGGCGGTATTTCTTATCGTTATATGCATTTTACCTACAATTTTAAACATTTAATTAATAAAACAATAAGAAAGATTAAATGTACTTCCCAGAAAAAGCTTTCAGAATATCACTAAAACTGTTGATTTTTGATATTGACGTCTATCATTTACAAACTATGTCATAAACATTTGAATTTGTCAACTGGTTTCCTTAGTGCCTTGGCCTCTGCGATTAGATTATTCTATATATTACAGTGCCTTTATCTCTAAATCTATACAAGACGTAATAAATTTTTTAAATGTAACATGTATAGGTAGAATTTTATGTTCTTCAATAATAGTGATAACAGAAATTTTCAAAAAATAATATTTAGAAGATTTTTTTAAAGAAACTATTACTTCTGGTTGTCCAATTATTACCAAAATCTAATCAGCTCTTCCCAGGATTGTCAGATTGGGGAAACTGTAGTTAAATATTTTTTAAGTCTTATAGAAACCATCATTACCGATGTCTACATGTGTTGTAGATACTGGCACACCCAGAAATGGGTAATATGCCGTGATGATATATTTATTTTATTTATTTATTTATAGAAACCATGGTTCCAACATCCACACACACACACACACACACACACACACACACACACACACACACACACACACATGTACACACGGACTACATCGTAAAAATGTTATAATTGGATTATAGGGACCTTAAAACGTGCTTATCCACTAAAATCTGGATATGGGAATTTTAGCATGATTCCAATACCGTTCTTAGCGAGAGGTAAAAAAGGATATATCCATAAATGAAAGGTGGGTCCGTCGACCCGTTCGACCTCCCCTGTGGGCGCCCATGAACGTAATCAGTTTGTTTATTTATAATTGTCAATGCAAATAGCAAACAATACCTACTGATTTAGTTAAATTATTCATATGATTAATTTTAAATCATTTATTGTAACGTTTATATTTATGTTTCTACCTTCCGTCACCTTTAGGTAAGGAAGGTATTGTCTTTGGTCAAAAAATTCGTTGGTGAGTTTTTAGTGAATAAGCACGTTTTAGGGTCCCTAGAATACGAATTTGCTATTTTTAAGATGATGTCTGTATGTGTGTGTGTGTGTGTGTGTGTCCGTGTGTGTGTGTGTGTGCCCGTATGTGTGTGTGTCCGTGTGTGTGTGTGTCCGTGTGTGACAAATTTTTCTCCGACGATAACTCCAATACTACAATTCTAAAAATTATAATTCTTTCGAATTCCTGTTCTTTGCATTTTGGTTATAATTGATCTACCGGAAGTACCCTTATTTAAAGTTTTTAAGTTTTTCTTGAAAAAACGCAGTTAAATATCATTTTTCGACATTTTGTTATTATCAATATGAAAGAATATCTTATTCTCTATACGGTTTGATATACATTTTCCTTCAGATTCAATACATATAGAGTTATAGAGACATTAAGCGAGATTAACTTTCAAAAATTAGTCAGCTTTGCTAAAATTATGGAAACAGCAGATAATTCAAAAAATTTTAATGGACAGGTGTCAGTGTCAAATGCAAAACCAAAGTTGAAAGTATAGGGTCAGAAAGTTATATGTGAATGTAATAGTGTCCCTCGCAAGTGATTTGCAGTTGCAACCTCGCCTCAAGATTGGAATTTTCAATGCCGGAAGTACGAGAAAGGCCAAAGAGAAAATTGAAGGACTGTGTAGCAGAAGATTTGAGAGAAGAAGAATTGTGTGAAGAAGATGCGTTGGACAGGAATGAGTAAAAGAGAAGAGTAAGAAACAGCGACCCCTAATAAAATAGGGAAAGGAACTTTCGGTATGGAATTTGTAAAAAATAGTGTGTTGGTGTTAAAATTTTACAGGATATACAGCATCTTTTTCAAGGAACTTTTGGTATGGGATATGTACAAAATACATCGAATTGACGGAAGGTTTTGTGCTGGCCACAACAGATTATTTTATTTGAGTTTCAGTCAAATGAATACAACGTCGTGTCTGTATGTACACGCCGGTCTCCCTAGCTTCTTACTAAAGTTGTGTCTAGTGACTTTAAAATTCCCTAGGTTTAGTTTTCGCACGTTATTCATATACATATTATTCCATACATTATATTTAATTTTATCTCCCTTACTACGCAAGCGCGTTCTCGTTGACAAATACTCGTATGTTCACGGTTCAAATGCTATATGCGTATGTGTTTGTTTATTTCAGTTTTTAGGTTATGAATTGTACGTATGTCCATAAATTATAGTATTTAAAATGAATTTAGAGTGTTACACAAGTAAACATATTACAGTACAATAATTATAAATCAATGAACGTATTAATATATTTATTTCAGATATGTATACAGTGTGTTATTTAAAATCTGGCCATAAGCGTTTAACATGGGAAACAGTTTTTCTTTGCGCAAAAGTCCCCAATTAATTTTAGACAAAATGTTTCAAATAAATGTTGTAGATAACTATATTCTAATCAGTAAACAGTTTTACTTTTGCACGGTTGGTAACTTGTAAAATCTAATTTGAAATTGTATGAAAATATTGCTCATTTCTAGTGATACCCATGAAATTGAAACAAAGTTACAAGGAAATGCGTATCGTTTAAACTGTCAGAAATTCAGTTTTTAATTAAAAATTGCAGATAATTTAATTCTGCACCTAAATCACTACACAGGTATTATTTTTAAAATCTAACACTTAAATAACTTTTAATATTATTATTTTTTCACATTCTGTAATCCATAAAATTTAATTTCTGACAGTTCAAACGATATGACTTTCTTATCGCTACAAATGAGCAATATTTGTACAATTTCAAACTAGATTTTACAAGTTACTAAACGTGCAAAATTAAATCTGTTTAGTGATTTAGGCGTGGAATATTAATACCTACAACATTTATTTGAAACATTTTATCTAAAATTAATTGGGGACTTTTGCGCCAAGAAAAACTGTTTTCCCATGTTAAACGCCTATAGCCAGGTTCTTAATTAACACACTGTATACGAGTATATATACAGTGTGAACACTGAAAACCGAGACATAGGCGTTTACCATGGGAAAACAGTTTTTTTCAATTAGTATCTGTCCCTCAAGAGTATAGTGGGAGTTTTTGATATGGTTAGAAAGATTATTTAATTTGGCATCGAAGAGTATCTAAATACTCTCAATTTAATGCTTTATTATTGAAATATTTATAAAAGTATAATGCTACTTGACAGTTATTACTTATAACGTACTAAAAACATTAATCATGGAAACGTATTGGGTAGCTGACTTGGTTAAATCAAGGCTTCATGATAATTTTTCACTAGTTCAAATCCCTCCCGAATCAAGTTAATATTTTTATTATTTTTATATTTATTTTGTACAATGTATTATTAAATAAATTACAAAATTAAAACGTACATGGTACATCAAGTATTTTCTTGAATTTACTATACTATTTCTTTGTTATATTACTACTAATAGTACTTATTAAGCAAAAAACAAAAAGTAATCACTAATAAATGAACTTTCACACAGGTTTGTCAGACGTGTTAAACTTTTATTGTCATTTTTCGATACATTCTTTCCGGAAACTTTGTAAATCCAATGGATTTTTCATTAAAAGAAAAAATTAGTATAATTAAATTTTACAATCAAGGGACGAGTTTACAAGAAATTCGAGACTTTTTTGCTAGGATATATCTTCTTCTTCCTAGCGTTGTCCCGCTGGAGCAGGGTCCGTTGTATGGATCTGAATACGCCACTTCATTCGATCAAGCGCGTCCTTTTGACGTAGACCTAGAGTTTGTTTCTAACATCCTGCCAGCGTTGCATCCCATGAACGAACTTGACGAATCATTTTAAAATTTGAAAAAACCGGTTGCGTTAATGTCGAACATAAAACTAAACTTAATTATTTATTTGGATTAAATTTACATATTTATTTCACTTCTTGTACATTTAGTCAGTAAAATACTTGATGTACCAAAAAATTATTTGTTTTAATTTTGTAATTTGTTTAATAATACATTGTATAAAATAAATATAAAAATATTAACTTGAATCGGGAGGGATTTGAACTAGTGAAAAATTATCATGGAGCCTTGTTTTAACCAGGCTGCGGAAAGTCTTATAGGCGACGCTGAAACTACGTATATAGTTTTCGTTCCACTCTAGAGAGGGCGCCAGTAGTCTGATTTAGTCAGCTAACTACAATATCGGTAAACAGTTGAGGTTTATTGGTTATCCGCCCAGCGATCAGTTGTCACTTGCGCATTGAGTTTCTTGTGTCATTATTCGAATTTCGAATTTCAGTCAAGTAGATAACTTGAGTTTCTGGTTGATAGAAGTTGTATTTGTACGTATTCATTTGTGTATAGTGATTGTGTTATATATTCTTACGTATAGACAATGCCTTCACATAGAATTAAGTGTTGTGTACAAAATTGCACTGCTACTGGTAAGTACGATTATTTTATATATCAGTGAAACCTCTTTGATGGTCTAGTTAATTTTAAGTAGCATGTAATGAACTATTTTCTTTACATAAATTATTGGGACACTTAATGAAAATTAACATTGCTTTCCTACGTTATTTTATGATTACTAGTCAAAATTTACAAATTACAATAACTAAATTACATTTATCAGAAAGACATAATACACGCTTATTTTCAATATTTTGCTGTAAACCTCGTTAACTTCGCTTTATGTATATAAATGAACTTATTTTATAAAATTAAAATATGCATATTTGATTTTTAGGTGTAACAATTCATCGTTTTCCGAATCCTAGGACGTATATGGATCTATTCAAGATTTGGTTGGATGTTTTAAGAATGGAAACTTTGAATAACATGAACGCCAGAGAAGTATATGACAAAAAACGAGTTTGTTTTGCCCATTTCGGCCCTAAATACAAAAGTGCAGGCAATCCCAATCTACATAAAAATGCAATTCCTACATTAAATCTTCCAGGTACGAATTATTTTTATTTTAAAATCAAATAGGTAACGATTAATATATACAAATACAAGTTTATGTTGTACAATATAAATATTTCATATTTTCTATAAATTCTTTGTTTATTTTTATGTAGAAATGATTTCAAATCGTTTTCAAATCTGTTATCTAGTAATGATTTCGTACAAACATTTATATTTAATGCAGATGTTCGAGAATCTCAGCCACTTTCGCATGGCACTACTGAACCAGTGATTTCGCAGAAACAATCTTGCGATGGATTTTCTCCTATCAATTTATTGTCGGCACCTGGTACTTCGCAGTTAGAGGTCTTCTAGAAAAATACGGAAAGTGATGGGCTTTCCAGAATTATCTCAACATGTTCGGCAACTGACCCAAATGAAAATTATTTTGGTTTAGTACGTAGTCAAAGAGCTAGAAATAATAATCCAACATGTTCTTCTTTCATTCAAACCTTTAAAACATTAACTATTAATAATTTTACTGCTAAACATTCCATTGGCTCAAATTGTGAGAATGATATCTCAAAAGATGCACTCAGCACATTACGCGAATTAATTCAAGATGATGTCAGTGATGATAGAATTATTAATACTGACGAATATATACAGCCAGATTTAGTAAATATTTCCGAATCTAGTTTAACATTTAAAAAATCGTCGTATTGCACTGGGTTTATATTGAAATCAGTTCGCAAATACACTAAAAATTGTCCGGAGTGTAAAAACGACGTGCAAACTATTAATGTTGGAATTCAACATGGACATGGTTTAATTAAGGCAAGGGAATATAACGAGCACTCCCGCTGAAATTATCCAACATTTTCGGCAACAACATGTTTCATAATAATTAAAAGATTAATTATAAATATTTTAAAAAATTATTTAGAAAAAAGGAATTTATTGTATTTCATTCGCCAAAAAAATATTAGAAAGTGTTGATTTTTCTTTTTTAACTTGCGACGAACATAAGTACTATGTTAAGGACATACTAATTAAAAAATGTGCTCTCTTTGTAATGTATTACTTTATAAATGAAAAAAATGATATCATTAAAGGTAAAAAAAATGTTAGCGATATTGACCTTTGCATATTAGATATATTTCAAATTGAAACTAAGAAAGTGCATGATAAATATAAAAAATATAAATTGTAAATAAATTTTGTAATATGTATTTCTTAAATAAATGTTTATGTTGTATCTTTATATTTTCATTTTATTTACTTCATATAAATCTAAAAATAGAGGGGAAAACAAGACTGGACAGAATTGAAAACACAACCTACAGACAAAACTTAAAAGTAAAAGCAATAGAAGATAAGATAGCAGAAGGACAGATGAGATGGTATGGGCATGTAGAAAGGATGGGAGAGGAGAGAATAGTTAAAAAAGTGTTTGAAGCAAAAATTGGAAGAAAGAAACCACGAGGACGACCAAGAAGAACGTGGCTGGAAGAAGTAAAGGAGGTAGCGCAAAGAAGAGGTCTAACTTGGGAAGAAACGAAGACAGCAACACAAGATAGAGCAGAGTGGAAAGAAATATGGAGAAGACCAACAAATCAGAACTCAACCCCCTCCCCCGCAGGCCGGGGGAACGCCTTACACCCGTGAGGGTAGAAAGGTGCAGGATTAAGTAAGTAAATAAATCTAAAATAATGCAATTTTTAACTAAGTTGCGGGTAGCCTATATATGCATGGATTTACTTTTAGTTCCACACGCCAGAGAGCACTAAACGCAGTCCCGCTACTTAACATGGCAGTTTACCATCTATAGTAGGTTTATTGGTCATCTGTGGTTTTAACCAAGTCAGCTACCGAATACGTTTCCATGATTACTGTTTTTAATAAATTAAATTTATAACTGTCAAGTAGTATTATACTTTCGTAAATATTTCAATAATAAAGCATTAAATTAGGAATACTTAGATACTCTTTGATGCCAAATTAAATAATCTTTCTAACCATATCAAAAACTCCCACTATACTCTTGCGGGACAGATAATATTTGAAAAAAACCCCATGTTAAATGTCTATGTCACGGTTTTCAATGTTCACACTGTATATACAGGTTGTCTCTTAAATAGGGGGACATGGCTTAACCACAGATTCCTGAGGCTAAAATAAGACGATTTAACTAAACTTGCTTCTACCGGAAAGTACACCATTCAGCCAGAATTCTGCTTCAAAGTTCTTCGAAAAAAAATTAATTTTGCTTATAATAACCGGACGCTTTATTCGATTTGGATGAAATTTGGTATGACACTTTATATGGATATAAGTCATCTTTTAAGATGATACTTGTTATTATTAGTGAACCACTAGTGTATGAAACGTAGGTGTCCCAACATTGATTAGACCGTAACTTTTTAATACTACGCCGATAACGTGAAATTATTTTTTTTCAGAAAGATACATTGAATAGTAAACTTTTCTTTCTCTGTTTATTTTGTGATATCTGTTACGGTTCAGACAGAAAAAAATAAAACCTGAGTGACTGCACCGTGAATTTTTTAAAAATAAATTTAATCTAGCAATCTATCCAAATGTCAAACAACGAATTTCTAAAGACAGTAACAATTGTTTATGGGTTGTCAAAAAATTCCTTCGCAATATTCAGAAACTAGTAACATCTGTTTGTTCGGCCTAATAGTATTTTAGTACCATTATTATAAATAACACGATTAAATATGTTAGCTTACTCCTAAACAAGTTGAGAAGATTGACAACTCGTTACTGTCATTAAAAATTAATTGTTTGACATTTGGAAAGACTGCTAGATTAAATTTATTTTAAAAAAATTCACGGTGCAGTCACTCAGGTTTTATTTATTTCTGTCTGAACCGTAATAGATATCACAATTTAAACAAAGAGAGAAAAGTTTACTATTGAATGTATCTTTCTGAAAAAAAATAATATCACGTTATCGGCGTAGCCATTAAAAAGTTATGGTCTAATCAATGTTGGGACACCTACGTTTCATCCACTAGTGGTTCACTAATAATAACAAGTATCATCTTACAAGATGACTTATATCCATATAAACTGTCATACCAAATTTCATCCAAATCGAATAAAGCGTCCGGTTATTATAAGCAAAATTAATTTTTTTTCGAAGAACTTTGAAGCAGAATTCTGGCTGAATGGTACACTTTCCGGTAGAAGCAAGTTTGGTTAAATCGTCTTATTTTAGCCTCAGGAATCTGTGGTTAAGCCATGTCCCCCTATTTAAGAGACACCCTGTATATATAGGGTGTATCAAGATAATGGAACAGTGCCTTTTATTCGTGTATGTGAAAAGATACAGAAAAAAGTGATTTCTACTGTATCTAAGTAATCTGAGCAAACATTCAATCAATAAAACAAAAAAATTATTTTAAAAGTTGAATTTATTGCCAAAATCGTAGCTTACTTGAATGTAATCAAACTAAAATAAATTTTATTTTGTTTTATTGATTGAACCTTTGTTTAGATTACTTAGATAAAGTAGAATTGAAATATTAACATTGAATTAATTTTTATCGAATTTTTCGCTATGTAATGGTATGATATTATTATATCGTTGAATTCAGAACAAAATTCTCTATTTAATGAGTTAATAAAATATAAATACAATGCCATTTAAAAAAATATAATATTGCCCTGTAGTTTGAGGACCACTGTATTTAAGATAATAAAGTTTATGCTAAAATATGTCCCCCTCTATGCCTTACAAAATATCTTAATCATTTTGTTCTGTATCTTTTCACAGACACGAATAAAATGCACTGCTCCATTATCTTGATACACCCTATACATATATATATATATATATATATATATAAACAACAAAATAATCAAGTTCCGTCACCATGTTAACAATATGACGTCATACAGAACAGTTTCCTTCCAGCTTTATTTTATGATGATATTATGATGCAGTGTCAGGTATAATAAAAAATAGCGTACGATATACATGTATAAGTGCATTTAAAGCACTTACGACATTAAAGCCGCTCCGCTTCGCGTCGTGGCTTTAAACTTGCCGTGCACGCTTTAAAGGCTGGCTTATACACTTGTATCATAATATACTAACCACTAACCTAGTTTCGATGTTACTACATACAATGAACTTTTACCTGATGTCAATATTATATTTCTGTACAATACAGTCTTGCTTATTTCTGTACAATAGCTATTTGTGCATTAAGAGCGCAAAATGGAACATTGTCGATTGAGAGGTCCTACGTCACTCGGCATTCTCTCGACATCGACAATGTCCATTTGCGCTCGAAACGCACACAAGATCAAAATTTTTTCTACTGTCACCACATTAGGGTCCTCCACCATAACAAAAAATAATAAAATGTACACTTTGTACTTACTACTGCTCAATAAATAACGATATATTCAAAACTAGAGTATTAAAACCCAGAATAGTCAAAAGCAGAATATGCATACCCGGAATCATTCAAATCCCGAATATTCAAACACAGAATCGCGCATTGCTCGAAAGCGTATCAGCAGAACCATCGCTAACTAACGTAAACATAACACTCCTCCTGGCCCCGCCCTCACATACTCGGTTTATGAATCATTCGGGCAAAGCGCTTTCTGGCGATGCAGGATTCGGTTCTTGAATATCCGGGATTTGAATGATATTGTGCATGTATATTCTAATGCTAAATATTCTGGTTTTGAATATTCTGGTGTTGAAGGCTTTCCTATATAAAAGATACGGTTTAAACTCAAAATCGAGCTCAAAATGCTTTTAAATGATTATATCGCTACATTAGCCTTCTATTCCATAAAATAAACCAAAATTAGAGCGCGGTAGCAAGTTTTTTTTAGCAAGATGTGTGGTTAGTTGTCATGCCTGTCACACTGAAAAAATTAATCAATTTTTCCCGGAATTTGTGATTATATACACATGTATGTCACCTGGGATATTGACTGACTTCTCGCAGTTATTTAAGTAAAGATATAACATAACTTTATTGTAATCAAAGTAAATACAGTGAACTCCAGATCAGATGTCACAGTACGACTCGCAACTATCGTCACCACACGCCACTATACATACATTTACCGCCATCTGTGTACAATCATTCCTATTACTAAACAAAAACTGTTCACACAATTTATTTTATATTTAATTTTATTTTATCGTTATTTTCCATTCTTCTTGAGCTATTGCTTCAATCTAATCTAAGCATTTGATACTTTCGTTTTTGTAAATGAATACCTTATTTTATTTTCACAGCAGCTCGGCATTTTGTTTGGTTATGTAATATACCGACAGAGCATATGTCAAATTGACTTGTGTACGTCGTAAATGTGTAACTACAATGCCATTAGTTCCTAACTAAACGTTTCTATTAACACTAGAAGCGCCGAGCCGCAGCTACTACCTTAAAGAGCCAAAGGGGTCATTTCTGTCCCTCCAGTAATTTTGTGGTGAAATTTTAAATTTGTTAATAATTTTTCAGAAAACGCTATTTCTACTATATTTTGTAAGAAATAATATAAACATTTCAGAAGAAAAATGTATTTTCCAAAGTTGTACATATAGTGTTATGGGCAATCGAAAATGATATGAACTAAAAATAAATTCTTAGAATAAAGTATAGCGTATATTGTACTTTTACTGTCCGTAACAATTTACACAAATGGATGATACTTTGATTGTAGCTGTGCACTTATTACCCTTGTTTGCCTCATATCGGGATTTTATTTGATATTCGCGTCTGTCAGGTAATTTTTCATCTTCAAATCCAGATTCTTCGGGTTCTTTGTTGGTTACACGATTTTTCGAATGTTCTTTCGCGAGTTCTTTTGCTAAATCTAGCAAATAATTTCTTCGAGAAATTTTCTTTCCAATTTTAAATGGCACAAAAGTGATCCCTGTGGTGCACTCTCCACGCCAGCTTTGAGTGCCCGCCCGTGAGGTGATGCCTGGTAAGCGCCCACACGGTAAAATATATCGTCATCATTACCGATGTCTACATGTGTTGTAGATACTGGCACACCCAGAAATGGGTAATATGCCGTAATGATATATTTATTTATATTTATTTAGTTTCTTTATACAAACTCAAGGAATTTATTCCCGCTATATCTAAAATATTATAAAATGTATGTACTGGCCATCTGTGAGAAGCTGCTTTTACAGAATATTTTCTGCACATCTACACCATATTTACTTTCATCATAAAACCCTATAGTTTCGGGTTTTTCTTATTATCTTATCTTGTCCAATTTGCAAGTCAGAATGCATTGTACTCATTGCAATCACATTTTTCGTTTCTTTCCCCTGATAAACATTGACTGATATACTAAACTTTAGTAAAACTAACTGGACAAAGCGGCAACGACTAAATTTCAACGAGACCACGAGAATATTTTTCAATGTCTGTAATTATTTACAATGAAGCGCGTTTTGCAATAATAATAATAATAATAATAATAATAATAATAATAATAATAATTTGGCATTTATTCGTTTATTTTACCTGGGGACAAAAATGTCCCCTTGGCATTTTGAGGCAAATATGGTTGTAAAAAAAAAATTAATGGAAACACAAAGATCATATTCAACATAGACATCCTTCTATAAAATTAATGAAAAGTCACGAAATCTCAAGAACTTAACTGAAAAAACGCATAAAATACATGTGCCTAAATTTCATGCGGGGACATATTTGTCCCCTTGGCGGTTCTAGTGTTAAGAATGTAGGCAAGTGTTATTTCTCAACATTGCGAATTTTGCGTTGACAGAAGAGAGCGCAAATGGCTACTTCCTATAGTGACTGTAGAAAAAATCTTTTACAAGTATTTTAGACCATTTTTCGTTGTAATATACAAGACAGATATGACAGATTTTTAAAAGTTCAATTTTTTTTTTTTTTACCTTAATCTAAAATTTCAGAGGCAGATGTGCTGACCAATACGCTCGCTGATATTTGAAAATATTGTTCATTGTTCATAATAAAAAATCTGATGTGGCCAGCACATGACCTCCCGCCAATTCCATGTTTAAAATAGCAGTGAGCTTTAAGTAAAGTATCACTTCCTGCTGATCGTTTGTAAATAAAATCTAATTTATTGTTCAATAAATAGAAAAGTCTGTAAACTAAAGGTGGATTTATGCAGCTTACATTTTATTATACTTTTTCTTTTCTTTTTCGCTTTTACTTTTACTTTAAGTTTGGTACTTTATGCAGTTACTTTAAAGCCTTCAGTACACATGCGCAGATGTGATGTTTCTGGCATATCAGTAGCCATAAATGTAAACAGATAATAATTATAACCTGTCAAAATGGACACAAATGTAATATTTTGTACATATGCAGTACTTGCAGCTTTACACAATTTCTAATTTTTACAATCTAACCTACACAAAAACAAATAAATTCACCACACACTGACGCTTGTCACGTGAAGTGATGCGCATGCGCAGTTGTGAAATTCTTTTACTTTAACGTTCTTAAGTTGAAAGTTGGTCAACTTTAGTTCTTAAAGTAAAATTAAAAGTATGCACATAAAGCAGTACATTTATTAACACACCTTTAACTTTTATAAAGTAAAAGAAAAATAAAAGGTAAAATAAAAAGTAGGCTGCATAAATCCACCTTAAATTTTGTATTATGTTTTATTGTTTTTCCTCAAAAATCTGTTAGGGCTTCAAATTAAGTACTACGTCCGATTGTCCGATTTATCATATATGGTCAAAATCTAATATGTTGTTTCAAATTATATATGAGTTCTAAATACCAAATTTGAGAAGTTTTGGATCATATTTTACTATATTTTAAGGAAAAATCGTCACACACACATTATTATAAAAATCAGCATCAACTTCAAAACGCAATCTGTGTAAATTCTTCGTCTTACATGATCCATTTCGTAAAGGTGTAGTTGTAAATTAATATTAATTTATAGCGCTGCAATCATAAAAAAAAATAAATCAGATCATCCTGTACATCTAATATTTATGTATGATGGAAAATATATTATTTTGACAAACCTCAATTTCATTAGAATTAAATATTTTACTATTATATTCCCCTTAACACGGTTTCATTATTAATTTTAATGTAATTGCTTCCTGACAGTGACATATGTTTAATTAAATATGCCGAAATTGTTATTAAAATTATGTTTTTGTTTGACGCATAGGCAAGACGATATATGAAAGTTATTTAGAGTTATTTACTAAATGCTATTATCGTAGAATTAAAGATTGTACCATTATGTCACATTTTTATTAGTAAAAGTTGCTGAAAAATTATATTTAATGTATTTTTTTCAAGATAAACTGTTAATAGCTTGTATAAGTGATACTTCCGGTTATCCGATATAAACTAGAAATAATGAGCTCTTCCCATATTAGCATAGAATTGATATACAAAATTTTTTGATTGATAGTATTTGATTAATCGTGTCCACACGATCCACACACGCAGACCCACACGCACACACACACACACATACATACATACATACATACATACATACCAGTGGCGTACGGTGCGTTTCTGTGTTGGGTGTGCAGATTTTTTTTTTTAAAAAGTATTGTGTTGGTAAAATCTTAGGTTAACAATTCAGAATTATCTTATTTTTTTATACTAGGCCCCTTCTAGAAAATGGTTTCTTCAGTAAATCCGCAATTAGTAATTCACTTGCTATTTCCATTCTATAAATTTTCATAAATACAAATATAAGTTAAATAAATAATATATAAATTATATACCAAATACCTAAAATTAATAATTAATTGTTTGCCTGAACTTGTTTATGCTTGTGAATACTACCAAAAGTAATTTTACGGCGATACGTGCACAAAATATGCTGCACACTGGAGAGTGCGATGTGGCGATACGTATTTCTAATATTTTATCCTCGTCTGCGCAAATACACTGTTCCTATACCCTCCCTGTGTAAAACTTGTGCACCGAGTGCAGTGCGGTGATCTGCACTTGCCCGGCAATTTACAAATTCGCTGATAGGCAACCAAACAAGCTACTGTTCGTTATTGTCCCATAATTGTATAAATATTTTTATATTTTGTATATCATATATTAAGATCAAATCAATTAAATAATTCACATTTTAATGCAATAAATTTTGAAATTATTCGCAGGGTGTGCTGTGCACACCTTGCACATATGGACTGCACGCCACTGATACATACATACATACAGACATCATTGTAAAAATGTTAAAATCGGATTATGGGGACATCAAAACGTGCTTATTCACTAAAATCTCTATATGCGATTTTCAGCACAATCCATATACCTCCCTTACCTAGGGTAGCGGGAGGTAAAAAGTGAAACAATTATTTATTTGAAAAATTTTATAACTTATTGCAATTTATGTAATAAAATTAATATATTAATATGAAATAATGTACAAAATGTAATGAAACTATTATCATGTTCAATATCATGGTTTCATTTTCTGCCGAACACTTTTTATTTACAAAGTACTGTTTTCCCAATTTAAACACCTATGTCAAGGTTTGCTTGGGACCTCGCTTTCGGCCTTTCGGACACACGGTATATAAAAATTAGAAGTGCGACAATTCCCTATCCTTTTATTACATATTGGTGGCAGCGATAAATAGGCCGTAATTCTAACCATAAACCATTTAAAATTCTGCAATGAACATTACAAGTTCAATGTTATTTGCTATTACTCAAGCCTATGTGCAGGGTGGAATAAATTCGAGTTCCTTATATGAAAAACTTTCTTATTATGCACGCTACAGAAAATTGATGCAGTGCCTCAATTTTGTAACTTTAAATTCTGCTGGATTTCAAATTCTACTAATATTGGGTAAAGATAATTAATACACATATGATTATAACCCAACTTTTCGAACTAAACATGAATAAAGAATATGAAGCATAAACGATAGAAACGAATTCTACTGCTCCAGACCAGTAAAATTTGGAATCTACTGTGAGAAAGAGTGGAAAAATTCTCAATTCTAGTAGAATTTGAAATCAGGTAAAATTTAAACTTACAAATCGAGGCCCAGGTCTTGATGAGGCTTACTTTTTGAGATAACATTTATAGGAAGGTACTATACGAATTTTCTGTCGTCTTTTGTTCTTGAGCTAAAACTTTATTTTCGCCTATTTTGAAAATACCGCATATCTCGATTATTATAAAAGATAAAGAATAAATGTCTAAATAATTTGATCCGGTTTGTTACTTAGAATAACGGTGTTATTATATTTTTATAAAACTTAATAATTCTAGAGATATTATACAAACATAATCTTTTTTAAGGGGAACATTATTTTGAAAATAATCTCATCTTTTTCCTTGTTCTTTAAGATTTTCAATGATGAAGTGAACGAACAACAAAAAAAAAAAAATTATTGAGAAAAATTTAGTTATCATTTCGAAAGTACGCTTTGGTCGTTGTCATCGTATATTTTTACCTCCCGCTACCCTCGGTATTTTAGTAAATGACCACGCTTTAAGGTCCCTAGAATCGAATTTTAACATTTTCACGATGATGTCTCTCTCTCTCTCTCTCTGTGTGTGTGTGTGTGTGTGTGTGTGTGTGTGTGTGTGTGTGTGTGTGTGTATGTGTGTATGTGTATGTGTGTGTGTGTGGGCGCGTGCGTGCATGCGTGTGTGTGTGTGTTTGTGTGTGTGTTTGTGTGTGTATGTGTGTGTGTGTGCACAGATTTTGTCTCCGCTGTAACTCAAATACTGTCATTAAGAAAATTCTGAAACTTTGTATTTCGACCCCATTCTAATATAGAAAGAAAACATTAGATTTTTGTGTAAACCGGATAATCGGAAATGGCACTTTACTTGAAGCTCGTAATGCGGTTTCTTCAAAATATACCATTAAATGCCATTTTTCGGCATTCTATGTCATTATGAAAATTTAATATTATTAAATTTTCTACTGGTACACATTAATACTTCTCTATATATCTTACAGATAAATTTAAAAATTGGTCTTTATTATAGATCCCGAAGCTTAAGATAAACACAATTCCTTTGTTACGCACTTCATATTTCAAATGTAACTGACAGGTAAATGTAACTGTCAAAAAACTAATCATTTCAAACTAATAATAGTGACATTTTAAAAAGAAAATAGTAAATAAAGCAATAGTTATATGCAATGGAACATAACATAGTTTACAGCATTATTAAATACGTAGGTATGTTTTTAAATTAATAAAAATTAAATAGCGGGAGGATTTGTATTGGCCACATCAGATTTTTTATTTACTTATCGCCTCGCCTTCATCGGTATAAGTTATCACAATCACTTACCGATCAGAAGTTTTTAAATAAAACTTATTGCTTTGGAAACCATATCGGTAAACATAAAAAAATAACCCTAATGGGGTATTCCACTCAATTTTTTTTATTATTTAAAATAAAACTTCATTCAGTTTTGAAGCAATTCATAGTATTAAAAAATCTTAATTGTTCCTAGTTTCAGAGTATTTTATTTTCGAGAAATCAGTGTAACGTCACATTTCCTCTATACTTGTCTTTCTCACACACACTGCTCTGAGTACGCTGCGAGAGAAGGATAACAATTGTATGACGTCAATTTTCCCTTTTAGCAAATGTGAAATATCTCGTAAAGTATTTTTTTTTAAAATGTTTTCATTGTTTTAACTATTATTTATTGAGCCATACTTTATGTTAAATAGAAATTTTCTTAATTTTGTTGTTATGGTGGAATACCCCATTGTACAAAAAAAAAATAGTTATTCAAGTATTAAGAGCAGTAAGTTCTTCCTACCGGTTGAGGATGGTTTTGGAAATCGAGACAGTTTTATTTACTTACTGCCTCCGCCTCCTGATCGGTAAGTGATTCGCATCAATTACCGGTCAGTAATTTATAAATAAAACCTACTGCCATCAGAATTTTATTCAACCTTAAATAAAGATTATTTAAATATCGTAAAGAACATTGATGTATAATTTTCAATTTTAGGTTTATTTATAATAAGAATTAAGAAAAAATGAATATAACTAAATTTACATTATGGGAATGATTCATTTGATATGTGACCGCCAGAGTGACAGATGTGAGCCATTCTTGGACTTGTCATGTGTAAATCCGGGATCCATATTAAAATAAAAATTGCAGACGGTAATCACAAACACATAAAATATATAAATTACTTACAATAATTATTGTAGGCGGGATATGTTGTTTTCGCCACGATCTCTTCTCTTCTAATGTATCTTTTAACATATCACAGTTTTAAAATGTTTTTCTTTATCCCCACTTTCGTTCAGGGCAGGCTTCAGGCAGGTGGCAACGGTGTAGCTGTAGCCGTATCAGCTGCTGCTGCTGCTCTTTCAAGCGCCCCGATATTTATAAACTCAGGGACGTTTCTGACGGAGGTGCAAAATGTGGCCCCGCACCTGGGCGGCCAAACCCAGGGGCATTTCATATTATGAAAACGAAAATTTAATAGTTATTTATTAGACCTGCGGGCTAAATGAATGTTCAATAAGCGGTGCGTTTAAGCACGGGAGTGCAAGCGTCTTAATCCTGCGAGTTAAACATACATTTTTACCGCGAGTGTAATACAACTGTTTATTCAATTTTGCCGCAACAAACTTCTCCGATTTGAGTGTAAGATTTTATAAATGAAATTAGAATCTTGAAATGTTGCTAATCGCTTACGGTTATCTAGTCGCTGAGTGTGAGTTTTTTATGCGTTGCCATAGTGATATGTGCTTGTCATGGATTGAATTGTTTATAATGTACTTTGAAATAAATTATTCTCAAACTGTTTTCTTTTTAGAGGTTAACATCTCAATATGACATACAATATTTTATTCCAACAATCAAGGACATACGTTATTACAAAATTGTAACATTCTTATTCTTCTTGTGGCGAAATGGTGGGTATACGTTGAATATTGGAATTTATTCCAACAATTTAGTTTACATTCGACATTTTAAAACCGCTAGCGAAATAAAATTGTCCGTATCCAAGGAAATAAACATGGCTTTATAAGGCAAATTTGAATAAAACTATTTATTTTTAATGATAACTAGATACAGGTATGCAGCGTAATCACACGAAAATGAATGAGCACATATCTTGCGATTATCTCGAAATAAGAAAATTTACTATAGTGAATATGAGTAATGATAAGTATCAAGAAGTATTCTATTACATTCGGTTCCGGAGTATGTGATACCGTGATACCAACTTTGAAATTTCAAATGGAACATATTATATTTATTTTTTATAGCAATGAGTGCCCGTGACACAAAAACTGGTAAACGCCCACATGGTATAAATAATATATTCATTATTATCGAAATGTTAGTGCTATGTGAGTATACAGACATCTTCAAATATACATAGTTAGTGTTAGTTGTCAATAGTGTTGCCGGAAGTCGAGACGAGACGAGACTTGGGGTCGGTCTTGTCTTGGTCTTGACTTGGTCTCGACTAGAATGGTCTCGTCTTGGTCTTGTCGAGACGAGACTTGATGTCAGTCTCGTCTCGTCTCGAGTCTCGACAAGACTCTCGACTTTGCTTCCATTATCAATTTTTGTATAATCGCATCTAATAGTGCATAAAATTCTAAGAACACCAATACAATCGCGATTCAAATATTCCAAATAATATTTGAGATATTTATTAAGTTTTCTATGAATATCATCAACTTGATAATTAATTGAGCTCTTGAAATAATTAATATGAAAATATAAGTATATATTGAGTGTTGTTTCTCTTTAGTAAACATAAAATATATAATTTCAATTCCTTAGCTACAGAATTATTAGCAATAGTTAAACAGGTATGTATATGTTTAAAATGAAGCAGTAAGTAAATAGACAAAAATCTCCAAAAAGTAACTTCTTTCGCTATTTTTTTATATTTTAATAAATAAATGTTAAATAGGCAGATAACAAAACTAGCCTTTCACGTATCCCCTGGTACGCGTACCACAGATTGAGAACCTCTGCTTTATTTCAAAAGTTTGCGCTAACTTCATTCATATGAAAAAATTGAAAACAATAATCAACGTTGACTTAAAGCCTTAAAGGAAATGTAAATATAAAAGTCGTAATGTACAAGCCCTTCTTAACAATTTCCTTAAAACTTTGTATGCACAAATGTGTAAAACAAACTGTTTTTCCTAATCCCTAATATAACATAATATAAAAAAAAATGAGTAAAAAATAACACATTTCTTTTCTTGTAAAAATCCAATAATGGAACTTTAATTTTTGGATATTTCGTATCATAATTAGTTACGATATAAAAAATAGAAAACAGTAGATATAAAAATAAATGTCAGATGTCAATATGCTTTGTATGATGCAATATTTAAATGAGTTAAATATATTCGTATTTTGAATTTGAACATTGCCTGGTGTATATTATTAAAATATCTAACAATGGTTATGGGCCCAGGCATGAATTTGTGCATTAGAAAGTATTAAAAGATATTCGTCGACAGATTGAAACGTTTTGTTCAAGATCGAAAAATCGTGCGCGTTTGGTTTAAGAGTCCATACGTATTTCAGTGATAGTAAGACGTTAAAGGAAAAGAAAAAAAAATGGCTGACTGCAAAATTACGATTGAAAAATTAAAGGGGAAAACTATGCGTCGTGGTCGTATCAAATGAAGTTGGTGTTAATGGAAGCTGATTTGTGGTCCATAATCGAGCCTGGTGAAGATAAACCAGTGGAAAACGCTACAGCATCTGTGAAGAAAGAATATGTATCTCGTCAAGGGAAAGCATATGCAAAAATCGCTCTTTCTATTTGCAATGAACAACAGATGCACATTCGCAATTTGACAAATCCGAAGGACGTATGGGACGAACTACAAAAATTGTATGCTCCGAAGGATAGTAAATTCCGTACAGTACAACTTCGAAGAAAATTATATTCGTTAAAAATAAATGACAAATTAATAAAACTGTGGCTGATTTATCGAGCGTAGGCGATACGATTGAAGATGGTGATCTAGCAATGACAATTCTCTGCGGTTTGCCAGATGATTGGAACACCGTGGTTTCAGCTTTATGTAATCTCCCTGAAGATGATTTCAAAAGAGCTACGATCAAAAGACGATTATTAGCTGAAGATGCTAGACGTCGAGAAAATAGTGATTTTAAATCAGTTTTGACTTTGAAAACAAAACGAATACAGAAAAATCAAGAATATAACAAAATTAAAGAGGTGACACAAAAGAATAAAAGGCAGGAACAATTTCAAAAGAAAAACACAAATAAAAGTAAGGTTGTTTGTTATAACTGTCAAAAGGAAGGTCACATTGCAAAATTTTGTCCTGAAAAGAATAAATTTCAAAAGGCAAATGTAATGAGCATGAGAGCATCTTGCGGTACGATTGTGATGAACCACAATAATTGGATAATTGATTCTGGTGCAACTCATCACATGTCACCAAACGAAAATAATTTTTCGTCGATTGACAGAAGTTCACACTATGAACGTGTAACATTGGCAGATGGCAGTACTACAGAGACGTTGGGAAAAGGAACTTTAAGGGGAAAAATCATTAACAATGATGGATCCATGCAGAAATTTGAGGCCAAAAATACTCTTTTGGTATTTTCTCCGTCAAACAACTAACCGAAGATGGTAAGAAAGTTGTTTTTCATAAAGAAGGCTGCTATATTTACGATAAAAATGGACAACTGTTAATTAATGCTGAACAGAAGGGCCGATTATACATAATAAACACAGAATTATGTACTGAAAATAGAGATGTATTAAATTCTGTAAATCAAAAGAGTATCAAAATGGAATCACTGGATTTATGGCATCGTCGTATGATGCATGTAAGCAAACATAAAATTTTAGAAATGGTAAATGCAGAATCAGTGATAGGTTTAAATTGTGAGAAGAGTATTCCAACGCCATGTGACAGTTGTTTAGCAGGAAAATCTACACGGCAACCATTTCCGAAAAATTCATCCAACGATATGAAGAACAGAACGGAAGTATTAGAGATTGTACATGCAGATCTAATGGGATCAAGTTAAGGAGGAAAAGATACGTCCTCAACATAGTGGATGACGCAAGTAGATACGTTTTTGTGCGATTCTTAAAACAGAAAGGTGAAACACTAAATGAATTTAAGAAGTGGAAAACTGAGGTAGAAAGACAAACAGATAAAAAGTTAAAGAGAGTTCGTACTGATAATGGACTTGAATTTTGTTCCAAAAACTGGACAGAGTTTTATGAATCAGAAGGAATTCGACATGAAACGACGATGGTGTATACCCCGCAACAAAACGGGATTGCGGAACGACAAAATAGAACACTGATGGATTTGGTGAGATCTCAAATCCATGAAAATAATTTACCAAAAGCTGCTTGGGCTGAACTAACATTTACTGCGGCATACATTAGAAACCGTGTCACAAATAGCCATAATAACAAGCAAACTCCGTATGAACTGTGGACAGGAAGAAAGCCGACTGTAAAACATCTAAGAACAATAGGTTGTGAAGTTTTTGTTCATGTGCCGAAACAGAAACGTTACTCGAAACTGTCTACAAGAGCAGAAAACGGTATATTGCTTGGATATGCAATGTATGGCCGTGGATATCGAATTTGGATGCCCAAAATACAGCAAATCCAAGAGTCACGTGATTGTGTTTTCAAAGAAGATTCATGCAGTCACCAATCATCTGAATTTGAACAATCACACGACGTTGTTGACATGTACTACGACAAGTCAGTAGGAAATGAGCCTGTTCGTCATTTTGAAGAAAATATTAGTGAAATTATCGAAGACGAAGCAGAAAACATACAAGATATACCAGATGAAGATTCAAAATTACTTCAAGATAAGAGGGAAACAAAGAAAATTGAAGGAAGATCGGAGAAAGATCCAACAAGACAGAAATCAGAGCCGTTGCGACGTCATAAAATGACACTTCGTTCTTCAAAGAAAAAAAATTCAAGATGTGACGCAAACAAACATTATCCAGGGTGATAAATTTGACGAGCTTGCTTCATATAATCAAGCTATAAATTCAAAAGATGCAGCACAATGGTTAGAAGCAATGAATGAAGAAATCCATTCCCTAATGAAACATAATGTTTGGACACTTGTCGAAAAGCCCCCTAATATAATTCCAGTCAAATGTAAATGGGTTTACAAAAAGAAAACAAATGAAGAGGCACAGCGTTTCAAGGCGCGTTTAGTCGCGAAAGGATATACTCAAATAAAAGGTATAGACTATAACGAAGTATATGCTCCAGTTCCTAGTTTTGAAACAATACGACTGTTGGTCGCCGCCAGCGTAGAAAAGAAGTGGTACCTGGACCAATATGACGTGAAGAGTGCCTATCTCCATAGCAACATAAAAGAAACAATATACATGGAACAACCGAAAGGTTTTATTCAAGAAGGTAAAGAAAGTATGGTTTGTAAATTGAATAAATCTATATATGGATTAAAACAGAGTGGTAGATTTTGGAACAACCACTTAAATGAATCTTTAATAAATTTGGGATTTGTTCGAAATGAAGTAGATCCTGTTTATGAATTAGCCACAAAAGATGGTAAAGCAATATTATCTATCTACGTGGATGATATGCTTGCAGTTACAGAAAATGAAACAACGAGACATAAAATCAAAAAGATGCTTGAAAGTTGTTTCGAAATCAAATATGTGGGAATAGTATCAAACATGCTAGGCGTAAAATTTAATAAAAGAGAAGATAATGGGTGCGATTCAGTGGGTTGTATTAGGATGTTTTAAGATCTGTATTAAGAGTTGTATTAAAAAACCTGATTCAGTGGCTTGTATTAGACTGTTTTAGAGTGTTTATTTTAATACATGTGTATTAGTTGCCTAGGAAATTAAAACACTTCTTAAAATGGGTTATATCTGTTTTAAGTATTGTATTAACCTTGATTCATAATGTCAAATATGAAATATTAAAGTAAAATTATATATATGACTCTTCATAAAGTATACTGAAGCAAATATTGAACTTAAAATGAAATAATAAAATAGAAAATGAATAATTTAAAAAATTGAGGTTAATATGAATAAATTCAGGCAAGTTACAACAATTATTTATATGTTGTCTATTTTCTAAGTTTGTTTAAGTAAAATAGGTGACACAATACGTGCTGTTGAAAGAATTGAGCATGTTTGGCGTGTTGTTGATTGTAGAAGACGAAGAAGGATATACAGAAAGACGAAAAACTATGACAATACTCTCTCCGAAAGTGATACAGATTATCAAAAAATGTATTTCAGAATGTAATAAATTTGATTCGAATTGACATATCTGGGTTTTAGTTTTTCTTTTAAATAATGTGCAATTTCACTCTTTGAATTGCATTTCAATCAGTGCCGGATTACCCATTAGGCAGAATAGGTAACTGCCTATGGGCCCCTCACATTTTAGGGTCCCCGCTACATTGAATTAAAATAATATTGATCTGATATTGATTTTTTTTTTATTACAAACAAAGAAATCCTTAAAGAAATTTTGATTACAACAAAGAAATGCTTATTTACAATAATGGAAACTTGATTACAATAATAAAAAATATCAATCAGCACAAACATCACTTTTATTTCTTTGGACATTCCAATTTACCACTTCAAAATGATGCAGCTTTTTTATTTTTCATTATTTTAATGTCATTTCTCTTATTTTCAATAATACCGTTCCGTTTAGTAATTGCCTCTTATTAAAATAATCTTTTCTTCATTAAACCAATCGGTTCTGTAATTCTTTTTCCTGACATTTTAATATGTTAAAATTTAAAATATAGGTCATAAAGTAGTGTAATATAACCTAAAACAACACAAATACAAAATATTGACGTTTCAAATGCCGCCAATTTCGCACTTTGACAGTTATTACAGTGTTGCCAAGTGTAATTTTGCGTTTTAACTAAAACAGCTTAATACAGACCACTGAATCACCTTTGTTTTAAAATGTGTTTTAAGCTAATACAGTGTTTTAGTTAATACAAGTGTTAGTACAGACTTTAATATAACCCACTGAATCGCACCCAATAGTATTACGCTATCTCAAGAAGAATATATTGATCATCTTCTTCATCGATTTAATCTTCAAGATGCAAAAGGAACGAAAACTCCTATGGAAGTAAGACCAGACTTTCACGACGAAGAAAATGAAAATGAAGACTGTGTAAAGATGAATGGTTAGTAAGAATGTTTTGTGAGAATGGAGAGTCAGCTGAACTTTTATGTGGACGAGAAGAATGAAGTATGTTTGTACAGGAGTGTGTAGCGAACGATGATTTTTGTGTAACTATTATTGTGGTCCGGATGCGGTTATTCGCTACCGAAAATCGGTCACTTTAATATGTTATTATGTATGAATACGTTTATGAATGTGGCTGTGGTGAAAGAAGTATGCATGGATAGGAATGTGTTGCGAAGGATGATTGTTTCGTAATTATTGTGGTGTAAAGATAAATGGTTAGTAAGAATGTTTTGTGAGAATGAAGAGACAGCTGAACTTTTATGTGGACGAGAAGAATGAAGTATGTTTGTACAGGAGTGTGTAGCGAAAGATGATTGTTGCGTAACTATTATTGTGGTCCGGATGCGGTTATTCGCTACCGAAAATCGGTCACAATAATATGTTCTTGAATGAATGTTATGATGGGCAAGGCGGAAGAAGAATGTTTTTAAAGAGTTAAGTGATTCTGTGGAGCTCTTGCTTTCATCCCTTTTCTTATTATTTTCGGGTTTTTGCTAACCCACTAAGTGGGAAATGCGTGATTTTATGTATGTATGTATGTATGCGAATGATGTTCCTTATCGAGAACTCATCGGTGGACTCCTTTATTTATCACAAAGGACACGTCCAGATATCGCATTTGCAGTGGCTAAAATGGCTCAATACTGTTCCAAATTTAATAAAAAATCACTGGGAAACAGCAAAACGAATCCTTCGATATGTAAAGGAAACAAAAGACTACAAAATTAGATATAAACCAACAGGACAATTAATGACAGCATTCACTGATGCAGACTGGGCTACTTGTACGAGTGATCGCAAGAGTATCAGTGGTCACATCATAAACCTTGCAGACGCACCAGTACTGTGGAGAAGTACGAAACAAACTGCTGTTGCTCTAAGTACGATGGAGGCAGAATACATCTCAATGGCAACATGCGCGAGAGACATAGTCTGGATAAGAGAATTGTTCAACTCTCTGAACTTACAAGAAATAATTGGGAGATCAACTTTGATTTGGTGTGACAATCAAGCGGCGATCGCACATGCTAAAAGTTACATAAACATGTCCAAAAGCAAACACATTGCTATGAAATATCATTTTGTTCGAGAGAGAGTAATGGATGGTACAATTGAATTAAAGTATGTACCGACAAATCGAAATCCTGCCGATATATTAACAAAATCATTAAACAGGAAACTTCATGAAACTCACTGTAACTGGATGCTGCAAACTGCTAACCAAGTTGCTAACTAAATGAAACGTAATGATCATCTATGTAAAAGAAGATCCTTCCAAGGGGAGGAATGTAGGTTTTAATTTTTCGATATTTCGTATCATAGTTAGTTACGATATAAAAAATAGAAAACAGTAGATATAAAAATAAGTGTCAGATGTCAATATGCTTTGTATGATGTAATATTTAAATGAGTTAAATATATTCGTATTTTGAATTTGAACATTGCCTGGTGTATATTATTAAAATATCTAACAGGAACAATAAATTTTACAACGGCCTATGCTATAAATGCTGCATATTACCACTAAGATAGACAAAATTATTTCCAATAAAGTTGTCGGTCACAATTTTATCATTAAAAACAAATTAATAACTAAGTAAATTACATCGCTCGAGTTGTTTATCGCTTCGCTTTTGTCTATCTTAGATGTACCTACTATTCGTAAATACTTGAACTGGTGTTTTTCCTTGTGAAAATGTTATTAAAATAAATTGAAAAACAAAAAAACAAAGAGAAAAGAGAAAGAGAAAAAACACTCTATCGAATGGTAGAGTAAAATTAATAGGTTCCCATTTAAAAAAATTACGCGGACAAGCGTAACTCAAAAACAATTGAAGCAAAATAAAATTCAAGTATTCTCAAATGTAGATCAAAATTTCTTAAAAAACTTTTGTATTGAACATAATTTCCTAAAATGAATATTAACGACAATAAATCGCCTTCTCCATACTTTTAACTAACCCTGTATGTACAGTTTCAGTGTCAACTAAACACGCGCTTGCTATGCATATATTTCATTATATATCCTTCAGAAATACCGCCAATCTTGTCAATGAATTGGCAGAATATCGAACATTTAGAAGAGTACGAGGAAACTTCTTCATAGAATGAATTGAACCATAAAGAATAGATGTAATTAGAATTTTTTGTCTGTACCAGAAATGTTAAATACAATACTTATATAGCCTAATATGAAATTGGCGAGAGGTATTGTGCTGACCACAACAGATTTTTTTGTATGGTTGGCAACACTGCATTTGCATGAAATCGTCGTATAACAGAATACTTCATTGCCAATTTTTGAATTTTTAATGACGATATATAAATAAATAAAATAAATATATCATCACGGCATATTACCCATTTCTGGGTGTGCCAGTATCTACAACACATGTAGACATCGGTAATGATGATATATTTTACCGTGTGGGCGCTTACCAGGCGTCACCTCACGGGCACTCATAGCTGACGATATATGTATATGTTATTTCACTTTTGTGCATATTAATTGATTAGAGTGATTTTATTTACAATATTTTCGTTCAATTACTTCATTTTCAATAAGGTCCGGATTATACAGTCGTTCGATTAAACAGACAGTCCAGTCTCATGGTGTCTGGAAAAACGGGTCTCTATATTTACTTTCTTGAAAAAAATTTAGTTACGAGTACTTTTATAAAGTTTTTATTTTTAAACTTCTCCCGATATTTTTGCAAATGGTTCCGTAAAATATTAAGCCGGCCCTACTTTCGTTTACTAAAAATATTCTCTGATGTCTTTTATTTTGGGTTTTTCGATGATTGCCTATAGGCAGGTATACAGAATGTCTCAATAAGTTTGCTCACTATTGGTAACTTTTTTATTTGAAGATATACGAGATTCGTTAAATGAGCAAAATTGTGCCATTTTATATTAAAAAATTGCTCATGTACACAAAATAATAATTGTGTCAGCGGTTCCCAAAATTTGGGACAAAATATATATTTTTTAAATGGAACTATATATTTTTTATTTTCTTACTGGAAAGAGTATTTTTTCTCTTTTGAACAAGGTAATGTTGTTTATGTACAATTTTGTCAAATAAACGAGTTATTTACGGTTAAAAATTAAAATTTTATAAACTGTTCTATTAGTTTATTTAGCCAAGTAAGCCATGGAAACAATTGATTCTTTGTTTATTTGACGTTTAATAATTTCTCCCGTAAATTTCTCTGTGTTTAATAATGTTTAATAATTTCACAAATGAAGAAAAGTTAGGTATGATCTTGCTATATGGAAAGTTATATCAAGACACCAGTTACGTAGAACGGCCGGCTCTCTTTCCAAAAGAACTTAAATGTGCGAAAGAAATAATGGCTTTCAATTTGAATATTTTCTGTAATTGTTTTGTTGTTACTGTTAATAAAATAATTTTATAAAAGACAAATGTTTCCATGGTTTACTTCATTAAATAAACTAATAAAATATAATTTTTATATTTAAACGTAAATAACTCGTTTATTTCAAAAAATTGTACATAAACAGCATTACCTTATTGGAAAGAGAAAAAAATACTCTTTCTAATAAGATAATAAAAAATATATAGTTCCATTTCAAAAATATATATTTTATCCCAAATTTTGGGAACCGCTGACACGATTTTTATTTTGTCTACATGACCAATTTTCTAATATAAAATGGTACAATTTTGCTCATTTAACCAACCTTGTATCTCTTCAAATAAAAAAGTTACCAATAATGAGCTAGCTTATTGAGACACCTGTGTTCATTCATTCATAAATCTTCTCTTGGTGAAGGTCAATATTGAATAATAATTGATCTTTGTAAATAAATATACCCACTGTGTCTGTATTTCTTAAGAGTACTTAATTTAATTAGGGTTAAAAAACGAATTAAAATACTCATACGATCATATGATATTTAATATCTAGAAACAGGTTTTATTTTTTGCATTATTTTATTGAAATGGTCAGTACTTTCCAGGTAGATGAGTAATAAAATTCAGATAAATTAAAGTTTGTTTTTGTTTATCTCTAGATTAGGAAACAGGTTGTTACACTGGTAAATAAAAAAAATAAACGGACAATATAATATAATTTTTCCCGAAACCGTCCCGAAAATTTAATTTCCAAAGCTATCTTGCTTGAGTCTTGGAAGTTAATATTTGCAATACAAGTCAAAATTTTGCCTGACTCTCTTGAGTACCGTAATAAAAAAATCTGTTGTGGCCAACACAATACCTCTCGCCATATCCATTTTATGTTATATAAGTATTGTATTGCACTTCGCTATCGAACCGTCGTTTTATAACAAACAAATACAGAACTTTACCCAAATATTGTTTTTTATTGTATTTAACATGTTTTCTGCACACATACAATTCTAATTATATCTATTTTTCATTGTATGAGGAAGTTCCTAAATGCCAGAGTTTCTTCCAGTCCAATAGCAAGATTGGCGGTATTTCTGATGGATATATGCATTTTACTAAAACTGTAGATTTTTGATACTGACATCTGTCATTTACAAACTATGTTATAAACATTTTAATTTGTCCACAGGTTTCCTTAGTGCCCTAGCCTCTGCGATGTATTACATTAGATATATATTATGGGGTCTTAATCTCTGAATATATACAAGATATAATAATTTTTTTAAATGTAATAGATGCTGAATTTTTTGTTCTCCAATATTTGTAATAACAAAAATGATTATTATTTCTATTTTTTTTTTAGTCATTGGAAAGTTTGAAAAACTAATTGGTTACTGTTAAATTATGCCTTTCTGTTTATACTGTAACATGTTTTCTTTTATTATTTGAAATAAAATCATAATTATTTATAAAGAAGTTACTTTCCAATTTCTTCCCTCAGTCCTATAGTGAAATATATTTGATTAATCTCTCTCCTAGACCATATCACCAATGAAAATATTAGGCAACAAATAGGTATAGCACCAATTAAATTAAATGTGTATAAAATACTCTTATACTCGAAAGTTAGACGACAATCCAGTAGTGTATTTTATCGGTTTCTATGAGTAAACATAGAGAAAATGTACAATAAATATTAAATAAAAAATTAAAAGAAACATTAAAGTTATAGAATAAGGAAATACCTATTAATTAATAATACTTTACACATTTATGAAATAGGTAGGTACTTTAAACTTAAAAAGAAATTTTATTTTATTAAATGTTCAAATTTATCATTAGTATTTCACAAGACAAGATTTCTTGTCTTGCTAGGCTATTTCTTGTCTTGTCTTGCAAAACAAGAAAAGAAATTTAAATAACTCTTGTCTTGTGTTACTCTTGCAAGCAAAAATCTTGTCTTGCTTGCAAGACTCTTGCGTATTTCTTGTCTTGCAATTTCATATCAATAGGAACAACATATTTAAATCGGAAGGGATATTTTACTTGAAGCTGTGAAGAGATTTTCGTGAAAAAATGTATTATGGTATAATTGGAAACTTTTCAAATCTTGTATTTAACACTTTTATATTAATGAGACCGACATATTATTCTTATTAATATTAGTAAACCTAAAGTGGTACATTACTTGAAGCTCTGAACTGATTTCCTTGAAAAATATATTGAAATATGATAAAAAAAACTTCTCAAATTTGATTTTAAAACTCGTATAGGTATGATTGAAAACAACATTAGATTTTGAGTATATATGATAAGTCGGATTTGGTTCTTAACTAAGAGCTCTTAACAGATTTAAAAAAAAAACCTTGATAAAATATAATACAAAATTTCTTATTAAAGACTTTTCTATTTATTGGAACAACAAATTAGATTTTGTTTACAAACGATAAACTGATATTTAACTCCAAGCTCATTGCAATTTTAAACATCGAATTAGTGAGAGGTCATGTTCAAAATATAATATTTAGAAGATTTTTTTAAGAAACTACTACTTCCGGTTGTCAATTGTTACTAAAACCTTTTTAGCTTTTCCGATTAATGTCAGCTTAGCTAGAGGTAAAACCTATAATAAAATGCTGAAATATTGAATTATAATATAATATTGCAAGAGTGCAAGAATGCAAGAAAATACTAAAAAATCTTACTATTCTTGCACTTTTCTTGCAGAGCAGATTCTTGTCTTGTCTTGCAACGAACTATATAACTCTTGTCTTGTTCTTGTCTTGCATTTTATGCAAGAACAAGACAAGAACAAGAAAAATGCAAGACTCTTGTGAAACACTATTTATCATTATTAACTTGTAAGTTTCATTCGATTTTTATAACGGCTTATTACCCATTCCTCGGTGTGCCAATTTCCTTTTAATCGCAAATTTCACTAATGAAGATGTCGCCGTAGAGCATGATTCCGGACGTTACATCACGGGCTCTCAAAGATATCGTGGAAAAAACACCATTGAGGACACTAATTGAAAATTAGAATAAATTTTCAAGTTTTGGCGTCGGTCGGAATCGAACCCGAGTAGTCTAAATCACAACCGGCCATTTGACACAAGCAGCCACTCTACACAATTTTTAATTATAATTTTATCTTTATTACAGTACATGTATTCTTCCGATGTTGACCCATAAAATACGCAATAATATTGCAGTCAAACTATGGTTATGACTTATGACATCATGTGGTGCTAATAAAAAAATCTGTTGTGGCCAGCACAAGACCTTCCGTCATTTCGATGTATTTTGTACAAATCCGATACCAGAAGTTCCTTCAAAAAGATTCTATATATCCAGTAAATTTGTAACACGAACATATACTACGTTTTATAAATTCCATACCGAAAGTTCCTCGGAAAAGATTCTATACAAGGTGTATCAGAGCTCGTGTAACAAAAAAGAATAGCGTATTCCTGAGCTCATTTTAAGCAAAAAAATACACAAAATCGATATTCTTGATAAATCTTGATATACGCAGTAGTTTATGAGATATTTGAATTTTTAGAAAAAAAAAAAAATAATAATTATCCACAATATTTAGTTAACAGTTAATAAAAATCAATCAACTTATGCAGGTATGGTGTTTATTTATAGATATTGTAACAGTAATGGTCGTCATACCTCCAAAGAATGCCGCCGTAGTATCCAAGAATGAATTTATATAAATTTCATTGTTTCGTAATTGTTACTTATTTTTTTCTAAAATTTAAAATATCTCAAAAACTACTGCGTTTATCAAGTTATAACGACAGTACTTTTTGTGTATTTTTATATTGTATGTAATATTTTATAGATAAAAATAAGAAAATGTTAATAGGTCAAAAAATAACTGTCCAAAATTGGGCGTTTCTCAATACCTATAACGAACCAAACACGGAGCACTGTATTTTAATTCTGATCCGAATTCGCAATGTGCGGCTAAACTTCGTACTCTCGCTAACCAATCCGTCATTGTTTCACTTTTATTTTTAAATGAATTATAAAATTTGTATCTAGCGGCGAAAACTGATTTTACTGGAGCAAAATGTTTATCGAAAACTTTTACTATATCTTCGAACGTTTCAGATTCGGGTGTATTAGGCAAACACAAATTAAATATTAATTTATATGAATCTTCATTTAAAACATTTAGAAATATAGCTCGTTTTGTATTTTTATCGCATATATGGTTCAAGATAAAATATTGTTCCAAACGTGTTTTATAAATTGTCCAATTGCCATTTTTAAAATCGAATTCTTGCACTTGCCCAATTAAATTTTGCTGCGACATGTTTGCAATGCTTCACTTTTTTAATTTTGTACTTTGATTTATTTTATTATTATTATTATTATTATTATTATTATTATTATTATTATTATCATAATGTATTACGATTAGTTTTAATCCTCGTCGCCACTGTAATGTTTATTATAAATGAAACTCCGTTTAAAGTCTATTCTAAACTTTATTGCTAAACCCAAACTGAACGGCCGATAAATTACAACTGGCCAAAAGCCAAAATACAAAAGACACAAGTAAACTTAATTAAATTAACAATAGGAGAATATTGCAGTTAGTATTAACGATGGTGATGGGTGGTTAGCGGTTAGCAAGCATTTGATTAGCAAAGTTTTATCTCCCTCAATTGTTTATGGATTATTTTAGAGAAAAATGCTTCAAATAAAAGATGGATGTAATTAATTTTTCTGTAACTGACATTCATAGAGACAAAACAATAGAAACATAAAACAATGCTAATCAATTGCTCGGTATCACCCTTAATCATTTGTTCAAATTAACTGTTAATATCTTCCCATCTTTTGTACGGTGTGTGGGCATATTTCAAATAATTGACAAATTATAATCGCCGGCTTTAGAACAAAATATGTATCTTCACTTTTCGTCATTAGTATTTTTATGTTACTTCAGACACATTTAAAACTAGTTACTATTTTACATATAATTAACGAAATTGTCATTCAATAATCTTTTTATAATATTTAAAATTAATGATATGTAGCAATCATATTAACGATTATTTTCCTCATACGAGTTATTATTATAAATAAGTGAATTAGAAGATGTATGCTTATTATTTTTTGTCCTAATGTGGCTGATGGAATTGACTAATACTAATATCTCTATCAATCGTTTATGAACTATTTTGGAAAACAGTGCTTTAAGTTAAAGATGCGTATAATTAATTTTTCTATAAATGTTATTTGAAGTATTTATCTCTATCTTTGCAATATTCTATGAAATATCGTTGAACAATTTACAATTATTAAGTTGTTAAAAACACCCAATTAACACTCAGAACCATTGAACATTTTCTGAATTTAAAATGTAGGAGATTTTTTTACACTATTAAGGGTCTGTTTTAGAAAGGAATTTAGACTTCACTTAAAATTTAGTTGTCAAGTTGAAATAAACGAATCATGTAAAAGCGATGTCAAAGCAAGAGAATTTAATCAGCGACATTAAAAAAATAATTATGTTTCATACACATTTTATTCGTATAGTGAATGTCCAGGATAACTTGTCCAACTCGGGGATCTCAAAAACTATGAGATAAGAAATCGGTTAAATTAGACAAAAGTTTATTTTCGAATGAACAAGATTTGTTTTGGAATAGTTTAGTACAAGATGATTTTTTTTATACACCAATTGGTTATTGTAAGAATAAAATAGTGAACGACGTACGGATATCCAGGATAACTTGTCCAACACGGGAATCTCGAAAACTATAAGAGATACAAAATCGGTCAAATTAGACAAAAGTTGCTTCATTAAGAAACCATTTTATAGATATTTTGTTATTTGAAAAAAAAAAATCATAGGTCACTAGATATAGGGCAAAATACAAATATTGCAGTTTTCTTTATTTTTGCGAATATCTTCAACGTGCGAAATAATGATGGATTTTAGTTAGGGGCACTTTTATGTTCTTTCAAATGGCGATATTCAGTTTTTTTTTTATCACTATTGGATTTCGAATTGTGATATCCAAGATTTAATTTTTATATGGACGTCATACTGGAAAGTTGCACCATTGAAAAGAGTTTTTTTTAGCTTTCCAAATATGTATAATTTGCAAATGTTAATTTGTTTCAAACAAAGTAAATATAATGGGCTACTTGAGTACCTTTTTTATTTAATATTTTTAAAGGGAAGGTAAAAAATTGCTACTCATATTTTTTCTTTGATTATTTGAATTACAGCAATGTATGACGTAGAATTACAATGAATACCCGTAAAGCCATAACGTGGTACCGCCCCATTGCAACGGCATGTTTGTGCGGATAATGTAAATCTCCTGTTTCACGTTTCAACAATAGTTTGGAGGTAGTATTTTTAGTCTTTTTTAATATCGATATTTTAAATTACATGTAACTACTTACAGTAAAATTTTTAAAAGAAGTCCGATCAAGGCCATCTACGAATTGTATCTATGAATTAAGATTTTATGCTGTCAAATTTAGTAGTGTCGTTTACATAGTTTTTATGAGGTATATAAGATATTATGTACCCTCATAAAAACTAAGTAAAAGACACTACTAAATTTGACAGCACAAAATCTTAATTCATTGATACAATTCGTAGATGGCCTTGATCGGACTTCTTTCAAAAATTTTGCTGTATGTGTTTATTTGTAAAGTAATTAATGTATTTGAGAGACCAGAGAGAGAGGGAAAATGAACTAATTTCAAATTCAAATTAAAACTTTCTCGCACGCCATGTCATTTTTAAACTGGTTCCCTTCTCCAGTGCAATATAATAACGTCACAGTAAATTTTCTTCTTAATTTAATAAAAAACAAGTAATTCTTTTAAAATAAAATTTATATTTTTATATAAGTTTTCAACATAACATTACCTAGTGATAGAAATCGGATTTTCAGTACCACGCAAGTAAGTAGCCCATTGTTGAGGCAATGAAATAATAGAGTCGTGCAAAAAAATGTATTGTTTTTTTTTTCATAAATGAAACATTTACCCACTATTATGCATATATTCATGAAAAAATTCATTATTATACTTTTCATTCATGATTGTCTTTATAAATATTCTGAGTCTGATGCTGTGACGTCATAATTTTGTACACACAACACGCAAGGGATACCTACTACAAGGTCGCAAAAATGTAATGTTTTTTGAAAACTTTAAAAAAATATTTCTGTAAACCTAGAAACTTACGTGACAAAATATATATTTATGTATGTAGCTCTAAATGTACTTTTAGAAAAAAAAAATTGGAAAATGTGATATGACCCCATTGAAAATGCAATTACAAATAATGATTTTTTACCTTCCGCTACCCTAGGTAAGGGTGGTATAGGGATCGTGCTAAAAATCACGATCGAATATACATCCTGTCACTATTGTCACTTTGGTTGTCAATTTACATCCATAATAATGCATAAAGCTTTTCAAAAACTGAATGAATTATTTCGAAGGAGAGTTGTGGACCATTAATTCCGTTGACAGCCGTTCAAAAGGTATTTTTTTTTCAAATATTTTTTTTTGTTATCAATCTTTAAATTTTGTATTTTTAGAGAGGAACAGATTCCCTGCAAATAAGCAAATCTTGACAAGCAAATATGGGCACCCGTGTCAGAATGATGTACATAACTTACAAATGTCATAAATTTTAATTCAAAATTTCAATATTTTGTTCACGTGGTTTCTTTGTCACCATGTGTGTTGACTTTACTTGGCGAGTTAAATAAATCACATGAAATAGGAAAATCATGAAATTTTGAATGAAAAATAATGCCATTTGACATCTATGTATATGCATGATTATTGTTACTGGTTCTTCTAAATAAATTTCACACTTTGACCTCGGATTTTCGCCAAACATTTCCAGATTGTCTTCCTCACTAGGAGAAAATTCCCCCGATTCATAAGACTTTTCAAATGAAAATTTGTGAATATAACAGAAAATGACGCTTTCACTTCCAAGTTACAAGGTTACTTTTTAACAAACCAGCTCACCAAAATCGTATAACTGCACAAACTCGAATCATTAGTCAGAAGATAAACCACCTGAAATTGGAAAATAATGAAATTTGGAATGAAAAATGATGACGTTTGTCATTCATATAAGTAGTTAGGATTCGCCGGTTCTGGCGCAGCAACCGCAACCGCCCCAGGCCAATCCTCGCTTCTGACGTCACAAGCGTATGGTATGCTGGTGAAAGGAAGTGAAAGGAAGGTCACAGACCAGGTGTGTGATTGAAACGAGGTCACAGACCAGGTGTGTGATTGAAACGAGGTCACGGACCAGGTGTGCGATTGGCACGAGGTTACGGACCAGGCGTGCGGTGTTTTTTAATTAATTATAACTATTTTATTCAGTATATATTTTTATTGATATATATACGCTAAATTTGAAACAAAACAGAAACCAGAACAATGTTGACACACCTGTAGTAACCAAATTATCGTTGTTCATCTGTAAAGACTGTGTGAAGGATGCGATTGCAGGGAATGTGATGGTAGTGAAACAAATATTTCATAATAATTATTTATTATAATAAATATATATTTATATAAGAATTAAATTTGAACAATTTTATAAATAATATTTTACATTATATACTTAACGATAATTATAACCTAAGCATTAATTAAATAATGCCCCCAAGCTAGCGAGTCAGTAGAATTTTCTATTAAAAATCTTTTGTCATCATTACATGACAGTGCTAGTTTGTTTTGTATTTGTGTATAAATAATGTGATTTTTTGACCGAAATAAATTTTGTTGGACATAAAAGTATTTTTCTGAATGTAAAGCTTCTTTATAATCATCATGAGTGATTTGGTTTTTTACAGCACACTCTTTAATACCTTTTGCTTTTTTAATTTCTGAATCATTTGTTAAAATAGAATACATTTTTGATCGTAAACCAACAAATTCTAAAATAATTTTACCACACATTTCATCTTTAAATTTTCCCAACACTGCTTTATTTTCTAATGGAATGCAATATATATTATTTTGTGGATAATTTGAAGTGTCAAACATATTTAAATTTTGTTTCATTTCTTCATAAACATCATCCACCAAAAATTCATAAATGAGAGAATCTGTATCGGTATATAGTAATTTTACTTTATTTTCATATTTATCCTTTATAAATGAATAATGAAAATCATACATGTGATACTTTGAAAGTTCTAGTACCGTGAAACCAAGGTATATAGGTTTATCATATACAATTTTCAATTTATTCATTTGAATAGCCACAAAGTTTTCTTCGAAAATTGACACACTATGAAAATTTGGTTTGGATATATAATATTCTGCCCCATGTTTTTTGCCAATGTTTTCCCAATGTGTGATTAATTTTACGTCAACACGTTTATCAATATTTTCCATTGTTTTTCCATATGCTGCATTATTCATGAGTTTATAAAAATCCTTTTCGAATGCATTGTTTGCTTGCATTCTCATATTATTATTTAAATTGATATAAATTTTCAACCAGTCCGATTGATTGAAACTTAACACTCTATGTATTTTGATTAATTCTAAACCATATTGCATTGCCTGTTGCAAATTTCTATAATGAATAATATATTTTGTTTTATTATTTAAATTTGTAATTAGTTTTTTGGTTTTTGAAATTGGAGAAGTTATAGCTTCTGCACACAAAGGAAGATCATTATGATTTTCATGCAAATTAGGATGATATTTTAAATCTACCTCAAAAATGTATCCTATTTTTGAATTTTCTGGAATATTTGAAACATCTAAACACTTTATTTGTTCGTCAGTTAACCACATAAAATTATTTATTGGCAAATACATTGACATAGCATGTCCATATAAATTATTAGCGTCCCAATAAACAATATATTTTGAAGGTAAAGATGCATCATATAAATTAGTAGGCATATATTTATTATTTGCTTTGGAGAATCTATTTGAACATTGTGAAATTCCTCCCCGAATTCCTTTTTTAATAAAAATTAACTTATCAATATTTGTTAGTAATTCCAATTTTACTTTTGTTGTTTTTAAAAGTGCATCCCAGCTTAGACTAGGCGCCGTAAAATATTGACATGGGTCCAAATTATATATGCCAAAGCATACATTTCTGAAATTTTCGAAAACGTCTGTTAAAAGTAGGACATCTGTTTTTAAATAAATATCAGAGTAATCACTCAGTGTTTGACAATTAAACGTATTCCAAACTTTTAAAGCATGTGTATAATCTAAATCACTTATGGAAGAATTGTTTAGAACATCATTAAAATATACTTTATCTGGCAGGTTAGTTACGGAAAGTTTCTCAAAAGAATCCATATACATATAAGGAAATATTCCTTTTCTCGTTACAAGTTTAAACTGTTCTAAATTTGGAAAATATTTACCAGTATTTACAAGTTGTTCTGTGGTGAGATTTCGTGCCAAACTGCTAAGTGATTTACTCATAAATCTATAGGAATCTAAAAATTTCAATTTCATATAAATATTTTTTTTATTCATTTTGTCAACTAAAAGATATTTAGTAAATGAAATATACTTTTCTTTAGTTTTTGGTATAACGTCTATCTTTTCATTGTCAAATGCAAGTGATCGAATAAATAGATGACAATCATAATTTGTAAGATTATGTAAGAAGATTGGGATAAAGTTAACAATTTTAAAATTTAAATTACATGAAGAATGGGCAGCACCACGAAATTTACCCGTAAAATGACAATGGTCGTGGACCTTATCAACGAAGGATTCTATTTTTTCTTCACATATATGACAAATATTTGTTAAATTGTAATTGTCTTGTTCGGCATCCGTTAAAGGTGTCATTGGCATTACCAGTTTCAAGTGATTGTTATAAATTTCTCTAACATCATCTGAAATACTTTTTATAAATTTATCTGATGCATCCTTACCAGTATAAATTCTAAATTTGTCTAATTCGCTATTGTATGAACACTTGATAAAATATGCAAAGCTATATGGTTTGTGTACATGTGTGCTATTTGTAAACGAATAATCTGGTGAGGGTAAACATGAAGAATAAGGAACTTGTAAAGATTCAAAATCAGCATATATAACAAAAGGTACTTTTAATTTTCGTTCGAAATGAGTAAATTTAAGAATATTATTATTTTCATTTGGTAAGAAAGTAACTATGTGATTACAGTCGTGAGTTTTATGAGTGACAAGGTTATTTTCACTGGTAAAATGACCTAAACATCCATCACATATCCACTTTTTATGTTCTGTACTATTAATTTGATGACTAACTAAACGAGACAAATTTCTAATCCAAACATAATGAAATTTAGATTCATTTTCAATATATAATAAATTTATGTGATTTTGTCTTCTATTTTTTGTATAGTGCAAGGGTCCTATAATAATATGAGTTTGTTTTTTATAATCAAATTCAAGACCAAAAACATTAATAGATATATTATTTAAGTTTTCAAAAATTTCTATATCTTCCAAAGGTAATGGAAAATTTAAACCATTAAAATTTAGTTCATTTTCAAATGGAACGTATTTTGTTACCCTCTGTGCATCTTTTGCCGGCGTATGTAATGCAGAAAGAACGGCCCACATGAAGCATTTTTCATCCTGGTTTTGAACGTTGACACACGCCTTTTTGTTTTCAATTTTCAACGGTAACGGAATATATGAGGATGCAGATATTGGAGTGTATTTATTGATGTTAACCTCCAAATGATTGACCTGCAGCAAAGCCCACCCCGAATCTTTCTCCTAAACACACAAACAAATTTTATGTTAAATATGAGAACTAACTGAGAAATAAAAAAATATATTACCTGAAATTCTTCAGACTGTGTACTGATTCGTGATACGAAGTCATCATAAATCGTCGATACATCCGTGGATCGTGTAATATCTTGGTATGCCGTGTTAAAGGATTTGATATCTTTATCTCCTTTTGTCGGCAAAATATAAAGTCCAAATAATTCGATATTTGCTTTGACTTGATTATGTATATTGACTTGTTTCTCAATTAAGTCACACACTTTATTTTTAATATATTTTAAAAACGTAACAATATCTGAATTAGAATTGTCATTGTTAATTTTGTACGAAATAATTCTCCTTTTAAAAGCTGTTTTAATAATTGAAATATTTTTTTCACAATCAACACAGGAATTTAATTTATGTTGATTTGTTTTTAAATGAGAATTAAATAGATTTTTTCTTACTTGAATATTACACGACTCACAAAATACAAATTCATTGACATTTAATTTAATTTTTTTGGCTGTGTTATGACCACTACCCGATGGAGTATTTTCAGAATCACTAACCACCACCATACCATGAATGTTTTTCAAATGTTTTTTAAACGTTAAAACACTATATAGTTTGCCACAATATTGACATAATAAGTTCGGTTTTGTCTTACATTGATACTTATTATGTCTTTGCAAACTGTTTTTAGTTTTATACACTACACTACACTCTGTACATGTAAACATATTATGTAGTTTCTTCGGCTTCACGTTTCACTGACACTGGTAATATTTTTTCTTTAAAATTGTACTGCATATTAAAAATATTTTTAAATTTACTTCTTTTTTGACAATGTTTGTTGACCTACTTTTACTTGTTTCAGTAAAAAGATTCTTGCATTTGGAACATTCTGTTGAATCCATGCGCATTTTTCTAATATTACGTTCACATATTTGACAATATTTGAAATCACCACTAAAGTAGCTTTCCATATGTGTTACATTAGTGGCAACAAAAAGCAAATTTTCTTCTTCTAAATTTGTAACACATACTGTACAATAAAAAAATTTTTTAGCTTCATAATGATTGTCATAATATGTACAAAGAAACACATTAGATTTAGATAAATTTTCAATCATATTCAGAACATTATTTTTGAAAAATCGTGAAACTCTCATGGTGTGTTAAACCTAGAAGACCATGGTCCAGAAACCCGAAAAAAGATACAGTCTGTAATAGTTCTATTCTTCCTCTTCTACACTATAATAAACAAAAATAGTTGATAATTATTTATACAAATGTTTTTTATATATAACTTACTTAACGAATTTAAATTTTGCAAACCGGTCTGCTGGCGTTGTTGTATTCACAATACAAACGCCAACCATGCTTGTCAGTTCCGTTTCACTTACCGCACTAAATCTTTGCGGCAAAAATACATGAAATTCTTCTAATTTTAGCGTGACTCTCGGTCCATATTTCGTATTAATAATTTTAGACTCTTTAATTAAATATTTCTTACCAACAACTAAATCGGAAATTTTCTTGTACTCAAACCCTGATGCCAAAGAGTTCAATGCTGCTAGAGACATGTTGAAGAACTGATTTAACTATAATTTCATGCTAGTTTATATACACACATTGCAACAAAGAAAATTCTTATCTTGGGTGTGTTTGGTGCACAGCTGCAATCCCTCGAGCTGTTTTACTGTTACTTTGCACATGTAGTGCCCACGTGAGTTTCTGTATTAACTTAAAATATAAAAATCATAGAAACTTGTCTGCGTAATATTCTAGAATGATAGTTAACTGTTTTTTACGTATTCACAGTTATATATAAACGCTTATGATTCAGTAGTAAACTCAGTTTAAAATTTTAACTGAACTCAAAATTTATATTCAAAATCATCCGAAAAATGCCAGTAAGAAACGGTGCAGCACAAAATAATATTGTAGCGAACAATCAAATTAGAAATTTGAGACCAAATCTGGACAGGTGCATTCATTTTGATTATGTCGAAATTGAGTATCGAAGTGCAAATTTTGAAAATAGTGTATTGTATAATATGTTATGTTTTGAGTGTTATAATAATGTTAGAAACACAAATTTATACAATATTTTAAATGGGCGTAGCAATGTGCGAATTTTTTACTCGTCTCATCACAACGTAAAACTTGAAGAATCATACGACGCACATAATTATACTCAAAATTTTGTTTGTTTAAAATGTGAGGTACCCCTTATTGAAATTGTACCAAACAATGAATGTGAGGTTTGTTACAATACTATTGCATTGGGAAGAAGAATCGATCGAAGGTAAGGACTTTTAAACTCAGTAAGGGCTTATGTTATAAAAAAATTCAAAAATTTTTTGAGTTCATATTTGGATAAATCTCGATTTTTTTTTTTTTTTTTTTTTTTTTTTTTTTTTTTTTGACCAAAATTTTGAATCTAAATATCTCGAGAACGGATAGGGATATTGACCTGCGGTTTCAAAATTTGGAATCAGCGCATTGATAAGTACTTAAATACAAAAATTAGATTTTTGACCAAAATTTTGAATCTAAATATCTCGAGAACGGATAGGGATATTGACCTGCGGTTGAAAAGAAATTCTATTTACTTGCTATATAAACCGAGACGGTTGTACGTATTTACACACTTGACTTTACACATCCACTTACACAGCAATGAACACTTTAACTGTTGACAATAACATGAAATCAATTCCGAAAAGAATTATTTATCGTGAAATTTCCGGTAGGCACATGGCACCATCACATTACAGACAAAATGAAAACGAATTGAAAGAAATTGTAAAACTGAATGCAAATCAAATAGATTTATTTTGTAGGGAAAATTTAATACCAGAAGAATATGATTATGACAAACATACAATAATTTATAAAAATTCTATTATTTTAAACAATAAATAATTTTACTAATGTTTTATTTGAATGTATCTTTGTTTAGATGCCTGAGTCTTTAATATTTTCATCGAGGGAGTAGACGAGACGAATACTCAACTTCGTTTAATTATAGAGCATACCGAATACCCAACTTTGTTTAATTATTTAGCACACACACACACACACACACACACACACACACACACACACACACACACACAAGAAAATATCTTAACAGTTAATTATTTTTTAAATAAAACAATTATAATGCTTTTATTATTTAAATATATTTTTCTTTACAAACTCCTTTACAATACATTCATTAGTCTTACATAAAAGACAATTTTTTATTAATGGTGGTGGTCCGTCAATGTGGTCTTCATGTATAGGCAGGTTGTAGTGATCCATACAAGACAATTTTTTTATTACATCTGGATGAATTTTAAATTTGTATGGTAAGTTAGGCCACATATTTTGTAATTCGATTCCTTGAAACATTTCCAGTATATTTATAAATTTTTCTTCACTAATTTCTCCACACAAGTATACTATTGGTGCAAATTTACTTATAAATGTGCGAAAATCATTATTTAAGAAATATTCATTATATAATTCTTTGGAATTAACGCCTATATTGCAACAGATGGAAAATAACTCATTTGCTATTATTTTGTCAGCCATTGTGTGTATACACGACCAAAGCATTATCTATACTAATCTATTTATATATGTTGCCATTTTTATTGTTCGGAATGGATACAAGGTAACAAAGTTGTTATTAAGATAAAGTAATAAAAACATGTTCTTGCATCATTCATGTTGCAAACATATAAATAGCTGGATATAAACCATAAGATATTACAATGAGTCTAACGAATTCACCAAACACTTCACCAGTTCAAACCAACAACAACAACGACGACGACGACGACGATCAAGGAGAAGACCCAGTAACTGCTGTTCCATATTTAAACGTGTGCAACAATAATAATATTGGAGGTGGTGAGAGAATTTGTATTCGTCTTAAATATGTACAATTTATGCACTGTTGGCTAAGTCTAAATAACAAAATATTACCCCGAGATATTGGTCCAATATTATTGTGTACAGATTGTTACACATTAAATTTAATTGAAAAAGACTATAATACTGAACAAGAATATATTCATTTTTATATAAAAGAAAAACACAACTTGGAATATTGGATTCAAGAAGAATTACCAGATAAAAATTGCTTTAACTGCCGAGAAAATTTATTTGTAGTAGTACCAAGCCATATGTGTACAAGAAATATTCACGGCTAATAAAAGTAATTTGAAAGGACTAAGGTTATATTTATAGAGAAAACTATCAGCAGCTAAAGAAGGTAAGCTGTAAGTAAATATGAGTAAATTTTATATTAATTAGGTATTTTATTTTTACAGATGGCATTTTCTCGAACACAAGACGTCGTTTCCAACCTATATTATACTGACTTTGAAGAATTAAAAAAGAAGAATCAAATGTGTCAAGATTTGTATAAAGAAGAATATCTGTTGGTTGCATCACACTATTCTCTAAATAAATCAAAAACCAAATGGCTAACAATAGGGCTAAGTGGTAAGAGAAATTACACACCTATTATAAAATTAAGTTCAAGTAAGCCTGAAAAATTTGGAATACAATTTACTGCTACGGAATGGAATGAATTAATGAAATATAAGGAGATAATTTTGAATTATTTTGAATGCGGTAAAGATATGATGTATCAAAGTATTCCCGGGGATCATGCATTAATATTAAATAATGTTAATGGGAAAAAAATATTAACGTTAACGTGGAATAATAATGAGTATACTATTGTTTTGGAAATGTTGGCTGTACAAACTATTTTCCGTATAAGTCAAATAATTTCAAATAAAATCAACTTACTTGAATCTTTAAATTTTTTTGATTATTATAAAAAAAATTTGACAAGAGTAAATGAGTACTGTAAAATAAATAATTGTCTAACTAGAGAAGAATGTATCGAAACTGTTTTAGATAAAGATGTAAATTTAAATGTGTTAGCATTTAAGGAATTATTGTATTTATATAGGGAAAATGGATTGTATAAGGATTTGCAAAATAAAAAGCATAAATTAAATTTATTTATTTTATTTATTATACCTATGTAAATTTACAATTATAATACAAATTTCGGTGTAAGTGCATCTAACCAATTTTTTATTACAAAAACATTTCGTAAGGCACACATAAAGGGTGGAGAATGTGAAAAACATGTAAAATTAATTGTGTTGGCAATTTTTAAACTTGGATATTGGACTAAATCCACGATGACGACACTAGCAGACAAGTTTAATTTGTTTTGTAGAAATTTCTTCTTCCTAACACCTTTCACAAAAATTTTCGATGCATTTGATAATTCTGCTTCTATGGTTTCAAGTGTTTTCCAATAATCACTAGTTCCAGAATCCCAGAATAAGCCGTGATAATTATTGAGTAACCATTGTGTTTCTTTACGACGTGATTTATTCAATTGATTCCAGTCATAGGGCGCTTCCAGCAAAAAATGTTGTAATTTTTCACCATTTCTTGAAAGAATAGCAATTTCTTTCGGAATGAAGTCACCGTTGTTTGCTGTGAAGCCCTGAATGTCTACTATAAACTCCATGGCACAACTAACTCTTTCACTCAAATTACACTAACTTTTTAACGGTGCTACTCAACACATTATATTCCACAATACGATCGTGAATAATAAGACAGTAAGCTGTTGTTTTATCGGGGAAATTTTCTCTTGATTCAAACTCAAGTCTGACATCTACAGGCGCTGTTTTCAAACTGTCATTTTGTTTCGAACAATCCAACACTATAAGTGGTACTTTTTTGATAAATTCATTTTTATTCAAAAGTGGTTGAGGGACTGCCTCTTGATCATAATAAGCTTGTTGAAATTTTGTATACATTTCGTAAAGAACAGCATAATGGTTATCTTTTATATTTAAATTTAAATTTTCATAAGGATAATTTTCAGAATTGAGATAAAGTTTAACATTAGAAATATTACAATGATCAAATTCACCAGCATTTTTGGCGTCATTATTTTTCCTATCAGTTTGAAATCCTAATATAATATATCGAGGTTTCTCGAACTGTGAAGACGTTTTAATTGTCCATGTTTGCATTTGAGTAGCAGGAAGTAGCGGATATTCAAATAAGGACCAGGATCGAAAGGGAATCTGAATTTGCTTATTTCTTTCCTGCTTCTTTAAAAATGAAAGTCTTATTTTGTCACTTACATAGACGTACGGCATACGCCATGAAAGTTTTGTTATTTTTAAATTTAATTCTTCTTGGGTAATGTATGCATTCGAATCTACCTTTGATCTAATCAAAACAAGTTCTTGTTTAACATTCATCAAAATCTTTTTATAATCTTCGGCGAAACCAAGAATTGTGTTGAGAGGTATTATCACATTAAACTGGCCTTTATTATTAATAGTAAAAGATTCACCCCATCCAGCATTTTCGAGTATTCTTTTTTGTCCTTCATGATATGAGCAGAATCCTTTTATTGTAGATGTTATTCCCACATTTTTACATCTATCAATCTCAATTCCATTCAGTTCATAACGAACCTCGTCAAACAGGTGTGCGATGCCATTATTGATAAAAGTTGATGTTGCAGCCGGCGGTGACCCATCTTTCTTTTTAAGCAGCTCACCTTCAATTAGTATAGAACTCTGACTAGGAAGAGTGAAAACATCTTGTTTTTGAATTGGTATTCTTATCTATTTAATAAAAATAAAAAATATTAATATAATATACTTAATTATTACTAATGATTTACTTACCTCGTCCGAGTTATTAAAAGTCGTAGCAACATATGGTTGATGTGAATGAATTTCCACACGTGTTATTGAGTCATCAAATAACACCTGTTCATCAATATTTAAAATATCATTCATTTTTCAGTGTGTAACCTTGTGCTCTTAAAAATTTTATATTCTTAGCTGTGAGTCTGCGTGCTGCTGCGAAAGGTTGGTAGTAACGGGTTGTATTATTGTACTTAATACTAAACACTTTCTTATTATTGTTAAAATTAATTCCCATTAATTCGTTTTAAATGTAATCTCACTGTAATTGTTTCTCCTCGAAAATCGATAATATTACCTTCCTGATCAACAATCTTTATTGTTACGTTGTCAATGACTCTGACGCTCACTGGCAAATAAATAATATTTGATGGTACCTCAACTATTTTATATCCTGGTGGTACTTGTGGGAAAAAAAACGTGTAGTATGTGTTCGTTTGAACTATTTAGATATGAACCTGTACAAATATTGCAATTTATTTGTATGCTATTCACTTTCATTATGTTTACAATTGAGTCGGATTCATGCATCTTATTTTCATCCAAAAATTTTGGACTAAAACCCAATACCGAACCAATGCTGTCTGTCTTTGTAAAGTCAATTTTGTTTGAACATGAAATTTGACATTTTAAAGTATTAACATTCGCTGTAAGTAGAAACTTTATTTTTCCTCCAAGTTGATTAGGAAAATGTTCATTATGATAATCCGAATCACCCAAAACTGATCGTATGTAATCACTTAAATCTTCAATCTCATATGATCCTGTTGGAATTGTTATAGATTTTAATATATTATTTTCTTCATAGTAGTATAACTTATTTTTTCCATCAGTAATATTTGGAATTGAATTGTAAGATTGAAAATCAACAAGACCAATAACCCATTCTTCTCCTCCTCCTTCAACATTATTATTATTTTTCGTAGTTAAATGTAATGGTGGTGAAAAATCAGCACTTAATACTGATTCTTGGCCGGTGAGTATAATTGTATGTGACATTATATTTTATTATTTAAAAGAAACTGTAAACACAAATGACCACAGTTAAATGAATTAAATTTTTGGTATCGTTGATAATTATATTTTATTTTTACATCTTTTCCAAAATAATTAATTAGTTCAGATGGTGGTTTCAAGTTTCCAAAACTGTCAAAGTAGTGCACAAATTTCCCCCGTTTCTTGTAACAAACCCAATGTGACCCCGGATTATTTTTGCTATCCAAATTTATAATTGCTGATTCATTGTATAAAGGACCTGATGCAGGCAAATTATCTCGCATATAAATTCCTCGAAAATATTGAATATCTTTAGCATATTTTTGTAAATCTACATCAGTTAACGCTCTCTGTGGAAGTTTTTTTTTAATCGGGGTTTAAGAAATAATCCTAACCCATTTTTATGTTTGCCTATATACAATCCATCTCCTCGTTTTCCAAGTGCGATGGCTTCCATATTTTTGTTATGTCTTTGAGCCTCGAGCAGTTGTTGTTTGGCAAATTTTGCATCATTTACCGCTTTCGCTATTCCGGCAGCTCCTCCAGCTAGACCACCAAGAGCAGATAATCCGGCAAATAATGGAATAAGAGCTGGTAAAAATCCACCGGTTTTCGGTATCGGTATAATTCGTGGTGATTCGTATTTTTCATTTTTACGTTTCTCTACAGTTTTCCGTGCAGCATTCAAAGTTTCAGGAATTAATTTACTTACATTCCCTCTCCTTGATTCCTTTAAAAATACTCTTCTAGCATTCTGAACCGCATCGCGAAATACACTCTTTTTTTGTGACTCCATTGTATGTTATTGTCTACAATTCAATCACTATACTAACGTCAATAAATGGAAATTAACCTTATTTATTTAATCATATTTGTGCAAGATGAAGTTTGAAACGCAACAATGTACGTTTCAAGTGAAAAATATTGAAGTTCATCAAAAAAGTTATAGTAAACATGGTGTACTTTTTCCGAATAGTATACGGTGTATTATATGCGGTCCATCAAACTGTGGTAAAACAAACTTAATGATTTCATTACTTACAAGTGCAAATGGATTGCGATTTGAAAACGTTTATGTATATTCCAAATCTTTACATCAACCAAAATATCAAATGTTGCAAGAAATCTTAACATCTATTAGTGGTATCAGATATTTCCCATATATAGACAATACAAATCTAATTCCACTTGACAAAGTATTACCAAATTCCATTTTTATATTCGATGATATTTCAACGGATCGACAAGAACACTTACGAAACTATTTCTGTCAAGGGAGACATTTTAATATAGAAACATTTTGTATCATACAAACATATTCTCGAATTTGTAAACAGCTTATACGTGATAATGCAAATTTAATTATTCTCTTTAAACAAGATGAATTAAATCTAAAGCACATATATAATGATCATGTAAATACAGATATGTCATATAACGATTTTAAAAATTTTTGTTCAAACTGTTGGCTTGATAAATACGGATTTGCTGTAATAAGCAAGGATTGTAATTTATTTAATGGACGCTACAGAAAGAGTTTTGATCAGTTTCTAAAAAGTATATAAGTATTAGTGTATGTAAAATGTTTTGTTATTTGTACTGCTGTCACAATGAGTGATACTAACACATTAAAAAATTTAATAAAAACTAAACAAATTATTAAAAATAAACTATTGGACTTGAAACGTGGTGCGGAAGAAAGAGAAAAATTATTAAGTGAAACATTTAAACCAATTATCACACCTTTAAGTGATTTAAGTGTTTCATTAAAAAAAATACAGCAAAAGGATAAACAAGATTCCAGTGACAAAAGTAAACAAGAATCGGATATCGACGATGATTATGATGATACAGTATTTGAAACACCAGTGAAAAAAATAAGAAAAACTAAACAAATTCCACTATTTCCAAAAGATAATGATGTAATGTCTCCATCGTCATCAACAAAACAAATTCAAGCTAGACGAACTCCACCATTTCTAAAAGATGAAGAAACATTTGGTATAATGCCTTCTCCATCGCCAACAAAACAAATTCAAGAAGAATTTGAAACAAAAGAAGAACTGGAAAAATCCACTCAAAATTTGTTAGGTGATATTGCTGGCAAATATATGTCATTGTATGCAATTAATAGTCCTGATATTGATAATGTATATGGAATTCGCTTGAATCCAACTACCAACAAATTTATGATTGGGGATTCTGAAATTGAAATAGATAACAATGATATTAATATTGGTGGTGAATGGTATGAAGGTACTCCAGGACTTTATGAACTTTTAACTTTAAAAGTACCAGATCCAAATGTATATAGCGAACATGATAAAAAAACATATTTAGAAATAGTTAAAAAAACAAATGCTCATCGAAAATATCATGATAGATTGGGATCTATCGTATTTCAATCTGGAGTAAAATATAATAAAATAATTAGGGACATTGTTCCACATGTACGAACTCGATCAAAATCGAAAAAATCGGGAGGAGGAGGAAAATTTCCAGAACTAAATGTTACCAACAAACGAACCCAATACGTATATTGGAATAATCCCAATAGATTAGTAGAAAGATTGAAGCTTTTATTAGCTTCAAAACAAGCAGGGCACACAGGTTTAGATGACGAATTAATTAGAATAGAGGAAACTTTACGAGATGCAGATATTATTGTATAAATATTAAACATTAAAAATTCTCCTTATTAGTTGCAAAATGGTTATTGACAAGTTTGGATCTCACGTAAGTAAACGTATGCACAACCATTTTAAGAAAAAAATCTTAACACATATTAAAAATAATGTGCCCTTACTAATAAAAGACGGTATACTTCATGTTGAAGGAGTTCGTTCAACAAGCATTCCAACCGATGAAAACGATCTTATAAGTGTAAAACATCTAACAAAATATTTAGAAAATGTGGAAAATAAATTAATCCAAAAATATGAAGAATATTTTAATCAAAAATTATTTATTTTTGACGATAAAGTTGATGTAAAACTATCAAAGCGTCGGAGTTTACTTTTGATAAATTTATTATTAAATTTGCATGGTGGGGTATATATATTCGAAAATGGAAATTCTAAAACAGCTTATAAATTTCCATGCAATGGAAAAATTAAAAGTATTTCATACAATGTTACAGACTTATTACTTGAAACTAAAATTAATAATGAGTCAGTAGTATCATTGACGGGGCAGAGTGTTTCTTTGAACGATAAGTTAACATTTTCGACTATAAAAGGACAAAAAACTCCACAAAAAGTATCTGTTGAAATTTTACTGGAAATTAATGAGTACTAAACGAGGTATTGTTGATGAGCTGCACAAATTTGCACGGCACAATTTTAAACGAAGACGTGTCGTGGTGAAAGGTTTAAATGATTTATTTCAAGCGGACCTTGTTGAAATGATTCCGTACGCAAACGAAAATAAAGGATACAAATATATATTAACAGTTATTAATGTTTTTTCGAAAAGAGCCTGGGCTGTGCCAGTTAAATCAAAATCAGGAAAAGATGTTACTGATGCAATGAGAAATGTTTTCAAAGATGACATAATTCCAAGAAATTTGCAAACAGATAATGGAAAAGAATTTTACAATAACGAATTTCAAACCTTAATGAAAAAACATAATATAAATCATTATTCTACGTATAGTGTTAAAAAAGCGAGTGTTATAGAACGTTTCAATCGTACTTTAAAATCAATTATGTGGAAAGAGTTTAGTTATCAAGGGTCATACAAATGGATTGATATAATAAATAATTTAATTATCAAATATAACAATACAAAACATAGAACAATACAAATGAAGCCCATTGAAGTAAATAAAAAACATGAAAAAAAATTACTAAATTCCGTTTACAATCGAGTTAAAATTGCTGGACCTGCACGATACAAAGTTGGAGATTATGTACGAATAAGTAAATACAGGTCGATATTTAAAAAAGGATATCAACCGTCGTGGACCACAGAAATATTTAAAATAATAAAAATACAACCAACATCTCCGGTCACATATTTGTTGCAAGATAGAAATGGAGAAGACATAGCCGGTGCTTTCTATGAACAAGAAATTCAACGTACAAAATATCCTGACACATATCTGGTAGAGAAGATTTTACGTAAAGATAAAAGTAGATACTTTGTAAAATGGTTAGGATTTGATGATAAATTTAATTCTTATATAAATAAAAAAAATTTATTGTAACCTTTAGTTATAATGTAATGTATATAGTTATTTATTGCAATAAAAATATATACTGAATAAAATAGTTATAATTAATTAAAAAACACCGCACGCCTGGTCCGTAACCTCGTGCCAATCGCACACCTGGTCCGTGACCTCGTTTCAATCACACACCTGGTCTGTGACCTTCCTTTCACTTCCTTTCACCAGCATACCATACGCTTGTGACGTCAGAAGCGAGGATTGGCCTGGGGCGGTTGCGGTTGCTGCGCCAGAACCGGCGAATCCTAACTACTCATATATACTACAAGCTGTCATTCTGTCACGGGTTCTCATATCTGCTTGTCAAGAAAGACCGACCAAGTTACATGACTGCTCGCGCCTTATAAATTAGTATCCCATGTAAACTTAGTAGTATATGGCGTCATTATTTTAGGGACATTTTTTGACGATGTAAGTCTTCTGCCATTTCATTTCTACCATATCTTCGCCCTCGGCATAATGAAACACTTTGCACCTCGTTTAGTAGTAATATGCTATGAAGTGGTTAGGTTACAAAGTGCAATACTATGCTAGATGTTGGTGTTACATGGGTAACATTTCTTTATTAATATGTTTAATTAACTAGTATATTTCAAATTTATCAATCAATAATTCAATATGTATTCTACGAAGGTTTAAAAAAGTATCAATAATACAATATAGCCTTTCTTTTACAAAAAAAAAAACTTATCGTGGAATACGAAATTCTATATTTCACTAGGTAGGTAACAGAGCTGGGCAAGCTACTTTTAAAATGTAACTAGTTACAGTTACCTCCAAAAAAAAGTAACTAAGTTATTTAAGTTACAGTTACTTTGGTGAAAGAACTAAGTTATTTACTAGTTACTCATTAAAAGTAACTTAGTTATCTTGAGTTACTTTCTAACTACTTTTAATGGCGTGAAGTGTAGACTTAGACTGTTGTCTTAGTTATTGTGTAGTATACATATCAGGGAGTTTTTGCACTAACTACGTTAACCTAAATTTTAACGTTATTGCTTGGCAACATCCAATCAGATTATTATTATTAATGTTAACGGACCTACAGGGCCCCATTACCGCCTAGGCCCACAAGGCCATTGCCTAGGACCCGTTTTGACAAGGGGCCCGCAGGGCCCGGTTGCTGTGATTTTTTAAAAATTTATTAATTTATTTTTCAATTTTGATTTCTTATACCAAGATATAAAGAATGTACTTTCTTTCTAACATGACATAACCATTATAATGTATAAAACATGCAGACATTATTTCCTAGCCTTATTAGTGGATAATGACTAATTTATTGGAAACCTCGGATCAAACGTCGATTTTCAATCTGAGGCCCCGCGCTCACATGGGCCCCGCACATTCAAATATCTAACAAAATTTGATGAAAAAGTATCTTTTTATAAATATTTGGGGCCCCGCTACGCTAATAACATATTCCCGAGACCCGGAAAAATCGCCAACCGTCCCTAGAGAGGAGTAACAAAATATTACGCTAAATTTAGCCTAGGGCCCAAAAATCTTATAAAAAAGCCCCGCGGACCTACATTATAATATAATATAAAAATTAAAAGTAAAACCCCTATTATTAATGAATATAATTACTTATTTTATTATCTATTATGGCTTGAAATCAATCAACAATAATATTGAATTTAATTATGTATTAAAATAAAAGTTACACATTACAGAGGGTATGCGCGCTGCGCTCAACACTCTCACTTTGGACAGACATTTATTTAAAACAAAACAGTTTTAGTTAGTGTTTCTAAAAAAGGCGTCAGCCTCAACAAAATATTTCTTAGAAATTTTAATCCCCCCCGTTACTTTTTATGACTAAGTTACATTCCACTTTTTAAGTTACTTTGACTAATTTAAGTTACATTCTAATTTCTGAGTTACTTTCAGTAACTTAAGTTACTCAGGTAACTAGTAACTAAAAACCGTAAAGTTACCAACTACTTTTCCGCAGCAAGTTAAGTTACAGTTACAGTTACCATATTTTAAAAAGTAACTAAGTTACGTTACAAGTTACGTAAAAGTAACTAGTTAGTAACTAAGTTCCTAAAGTAACTAGTTACTGCCCAGCTCTGGTAGGTAATATGGGGAGCATAATATATTTAGCGTTGGCATGTATTGTATTTGTAATTCAATAGATGTATATAAACTATTTTTTCATTCATTTCAATAAAAGAAATACTAAGCTGTACGCCACGGACTCGAGTTGAATTCCTCGACTCTATAGCTATCCTCAAAATGATGAGATTCGTGTGAAATGCTACAGCCCGCACTATAGAAATATTCATTACAAACTATACATATTATGATAGAAGTATGATCTACAAATTAAACCACTTTTTGAAATATTTTAAGGGACCAAGTTATGACTAGTTGAAAAACAGCTTTTTGATAATTTTATTAAGTTGTGGATATAAAAATTACGACAAGGAAATATTCACACATCTGAAGCACAGTATAAATATAAACAGTATTTCACTTCCCATGCGCCTAATAATAAATGACAAAAATATATGCTCTGTTAAATGTTTACACATAAGTTGTGCAGGTGGAAATTATTATGAATTTTTATTAATGTCATAAATTAATGTCAGCATATATTTTTTTTAATAAAAAACATACAAAATTATTTTTTTATTTATTTCTGTACATGAAAGGGTAAAAACATGCTGCTTCACAATTATAAGGCATTTGACCTTGAATAAAAAAAAATTTCGCCTGTGGCGCCTTTTTTTTCATGATACCCTGCCCCACCAAAATTTTGGGCCACTGATAAAATGTGCGTTCCGGCACCTTTTTGTCTACAAAAAAAGCACTGGTCCTATGTAAAATTTCAAAATTTCGTTAGGACAAGCTAAAAATTTATACTCAAATTCCTAGAAATAGAAGCTGAGGAATTTCACGTGATAAACACTATTTTCTGAATTTACTATCATAGTTCAGCGGTTAGGGAACGTATAATAACTGTGTCTTTTTAATTTAATTGAATCATCTGCATATTGTTGAGCGCATCAATTGCCTCGTCGCTATAGGATCGTCTTAAACTCCGCCCCCATAGCCCACTATGACTCGAACGACCATGTGATTAAAATGTAAAATCGGTAAGTAAACAACTTTATAGGAAAACACGCTTCATAATTTGGAGATTTCACTTTTGACTCATCAGTTGGAAGAGTGCTGTGTTGATGTCATGTGAACATTTAAAAACTAACTTATAATTTTATTTTTATGATCTTGTGAAAACTAAGTACATTTATAATTGTATTACATGGTATGTACATTTTTTAAAATATATTTTGTTCTATAGCTCATGCAATATACGAATATTTAATTATTTATTTATTTTTTACATATAAAAATACTTCATAGATAGAGTATAGAGTTACATTTTATACGAAATGGTATACACGACATAACAATAAATTCGTTCAGAGAATAAAAATATTTTTTATCAGATATCTTTTGAGACAATTCAAATAAATTTAAATTTTTAGAATCCTTAATATTTGGTGGAATTCTGTTATAAATATCCACGCCCATGTCAACTTAAAAATTCTTGCTACACGCATAGTTTATTCGAGGTTTCCATAAGTTATTTTTACCTCCCGGGTATAGGGATCGTGCTGAAAATCGCATAGAGATTTTAGTGAATAAGCACGTTTTGATGTCCGCAGAATCCGATTTTAATTTTTACAATGATGTCTGTAGGTGTGTATATACCGTGAGTATTTTTTAACATGAAACATTGAGTTTGTTATATCCATAGTTACGACTTCATATTTGATTGACAGCAATGTATTTGCCCGTTCCATTTAAAATGAAACATAGGGAACGAATCTGACAGAAGTATTATATTTAAATAATGTAAGAAATTTAGCGGAGTCAGAAAACCACTCGAGGGTACTAAACATATTTCGGACACAAGGTACACACAGTATTTTTTTACATCTAAATTTAATTTTTAAAAAACAGATATAATTATTTAAATAATATTAACCTCTAATGACATCTTGTCAATATGACAGATAACCCTTGAATTTCCCTATAAGTTATGATTTGACATTTGATTGACAGCAATATATTTGTCTGTCTCATTTAAATTGACACATGTGGAATGAATTTGTCAGAAGTATTATATTTAAATATTGTAAAAAATTTAACCGAGTCAGAAAACCACTGGGGCACAAGGTGCACACTATATGTTTTCTACAACTAATTTTATTTTAGAATGCAGGTATAATTATTTAAACAAAATTAACCTCTATTGATGTCTTATCAAATGTCAAATTCGTTCCCTATGTTTCATTTTAAATGGAACGGGCAAATACATTGCTGTCAATCAAATCTCAAGTAACCATGGATATGGACAAACCCAATGTTTCACGTTAAAAAATACTCACGGTATGTATGTGTGTCTGTGTGAATGTGTGGATCGTGTGGACACGATTACTCAAATACTATCAATCAGAAAATTTTGAAATTTTGTATACCCATTCTATACTAATGTGGGAAAAGCTCATTAGTTTTTAGTGTATATCGGATAACCGGAAGTATCATTTATATAAGTTTTTAACAGTTTTTCTTCCAAATAATTCATTGAATATAATTTTTTAGCAACTTCTGCTAATAAAAATTTGGATATAATGGTATAATCTTCAATGGGGTATTCCGACATTTTTTTAAAATATTTTTTTACATTAGTACAGACCAGTAGGACTCTGAATATCTAACTTTGAGTAAGAAAATGTATGCATCACATGAGATATGAATCTTAAAAAAAATTTATCGCAATTCAAATTTTCTTATCACTTGAAGCCCATAACAGTTTTTAATGAAAAGCTATATTAAAATATAATCCAAAACTTTTTAATTTTCATATTTAAGACCTTCATACTAAGAGGAACAACATTTTAGATTTTTGCTAACCCGGAAGTGATACCTTGCTTGAAGCTCTGAATAGATTTTCGTGCAAAATATATTATGATATAATCTAAAGCTCTAAAATTCATATCTAATTGGCAACAACATATTAGACATTGACTATATATGATAAACCGGAAGTGGTACTTAATTCGGAGCTCTTTTCGAGGAAAAATATAATAAAATATAATCCAAAATTTCGTATTACAATTGAAAAGAGGTTTTTTTAGCTTTTGATCGATATGTTATTTATCTATGTTCATTTGGTTCAAACAATTAAGCTGCAGCTATTATTTTATAGGAACTTTAGACAATAAAAAAGAGAGCAAATAAAAGTCTCGATCACCTTAAAAATGTTTCACGATCGACTATTTAAGCAACCCTGACGACCATAAAACTGGATTTGAAGGGGGTAATGTGTTGGTAAATTGTAGATGAAAAATCCGATTTGTATTAAACATTTTTATATATATATATATATATATATATATATATATATATATATATATATATATATATAAACTATAAATCTTAAACCTTCAGTACACAAGCCAATGTATCATGTAAATTATTATTTTAAATTCAATATGAAAAATATTGTAGGTATCATACACTACACATTTTTCATTCCAATATGTCACACGATTTTGAAAAGATATGATTTTAATGTTATAGATTTAAAATATTGGATCGATATCAGTGCAGTAAATAACAACGTACATCGTCATAATGATAATATACATATAATAATAATATATTTATTTAATCATGTTATACATTTAAATTGTATTTATGGTACGTCATAATAGCATATAGAACAAAATATAATTATATACATTCATTTACAAAAGAGAATGTAAATGTATTCCACCAGATTTGTGTATAAAATAGGGAGAAGCTACACGTGGACGGTGACGGTACTGTTTAAAAATTCATCAACTGAATAAAAGCAGTGCTTATTGTAAGGATTTAGATTTTTGAATTTCTTGTAGAAATGGCCAGTCTGTATCAGTTTGTTCTCAGTGTTTTACAAGCACGTATTCCATGTTTATGAATATCCCACCCCCTGACAAAGTTTTTTAAATTTCTACAAAGGTCACGCGCTCCCATATTAAAAAATATTCTCATAACTTTTTTCTGCATTAAAATTTTTAAGTGCATTGGGCGAATTCCCCCAAAGTTCCACCCCATAAGAAATAAAAGACTGTAAAAAAGAACAAAGTTGACAATGATGGAACACCTTTGATCTAAGCAGTGAGACAATTGACGAAACAGGAATGCAAATACAGCTAATTTTCCGCAGAGAAAGTCTGTATGACCAGACCAGTTTAGTTGCTCGTCCATCATTAGACGAAGAATCATATAACCTTGATTCTGGTTGTGACGCATGGAAACGATTAAAGACTGAGTTATTTCTTGTTTTAATTTGAGGTTATTAATAGAAAACCATTCAATAGCAGGATTTACTGTTTGTTTTTTCATTTCTATGAGGTTATTAATATCTGAATCAAAAGAGATTAGGCTAGTGTCATATACATATAGAATACATTTGTTTGGGTACATAAAATTACTAAAATCGTTTATGTAGATTATAAAAAGAATTGGGCCAAAGACAGAGCCCTCAGGTACCCCGTGTTCTATAAGACGTAGACTCGATGTAGAGTTTTTAATATTTACGCATTGCTGGCGATTATTTATGTATGTATATACAGTGAGTATTTTTTAACGTGAAACACGGGGTTTGTCATATCCATGATTACGACTTGAATGAAATGAAACAGGGAACGAATTTGATATTTGATAAGACGTCAATAAAGGTTAATTTTGTTTAAATAATTATACCTGCTTTCTAAATTAAAATTAGTTGTGGAAAAAATATAATGTGCACCTTGTGCCCGAGTGGTTTTCTGACTCGGCTAAATTTCTTACAATATTTAAATATAATACTTCTGTCAAATTCATTCCCCATGTGTCATTTTAAATGAGACTGACAAATACATTGCTGTCAATCAAATGTCAAATCATAACTTATAGGAAAATTCAACGGTTATCTGTCATATTGACAAGATGTCATTAGAGGTTAATTTTGTTTAAATAATTATACCTGTTTTCTAAAAATTAAATTTAGATGTAGAAAAAATACTGTGTTTACCTTGTGCCCGAAATATGCTTAGTGTTCTCGGGTGGTTTTCTGACTCCGCAAAATTTCTTATAATATTTAAATATAATACTTCTGTCAGATTCGTTCCCTATGTTTCATTTTAAATGGAACGGGCAAATACATTGCTGCCAATCAAATATCAAGTCGTAACCATGGATATGACAAACTCAATGTTTCACGTTAAAAAATACTCACGGTATATATATAGGGTTAGTTAAAAGTATGGGGACGGCGATTTATTGTCGTTAATATTCATTTTAGGAAATTATGTTCAATACAAAAGTTTTTAAAGTTATTTTAATCTACATTTGAGAATATTTGAATTTTTTTTTCTTCAATTGTTTTTGTGTTACGCTTGTCCGCGTCATTTTTTTAAATGGGTCTGCTAATTTTACTCTACCATTCGATAGAGCGTTTTTCCCTTTACAACAGTATTTTTCTTTTTTCAATTTATTTTAATAACATTTTTACAAGGAAAAACACTGATTCAAGTAATTACGAACAGTAGGTAGATCTAAGATAGACAAATGTATTTCTAATAAAGTTGTCTGTCACAATCTTATCATTAAAAACAAATTAATAACTAAGTAAATTAAAGTAAGTGTTTAAATTTTTTACGGCATTTACAAAACCCCGAAGAGAATTCTCCAAAAATTCATGGGGAATTTCTTGTATCGTTCTGGTAATTCGGATTTTTAAATCTTCGATGTTATCGGGCTTTGTTTATCACTTCGCTTTTGTATATCTTAGATGTACCTACTATTCGTAAATACTTGAACCTGTGTTTTTCCTTGTAAAAATATTATTAAAATAAATTGAAAAAAAAAATACAAAAATACTGTTGTAAAGAGAAAAAAAAAAAAACACTCTATCGAATGGTAGAGTAAAATTAACAGGTTCCCATTTAAAAGAAATTACGGGGACAAGCGTAACTCAAAAACAATTGAAGAAAAAAAAAAGTATTCTCAAATATATATCAAAATTTCTCAAAAAAATTTGTATTGAACATAATTTCATAAAATAAATATTAACGACAATAACTCGCCGTCTCCATACTTTTAAATAACCTTGTACATATATAAAGAAAATAAATATATATGTATATCAAGGCATATTACCCATTTCTGAGTGTGTCAGAATCTACTTTATCGCAGATATATCGGTAATGATGACATATTTGCACTGTGCGGGCGCTTCCCAAGCGTCACCTCACGGGCTCTCATTGCTGGCGTGGAGAGTGCACCACAGGGGTCACTTTTGTGCCATTCAAAATTCGAAATATTTGGCGTCGGTCGGGATCGAACCCAGTTTCTCAAGGTTCGCGACCAGACACTCAGTTAAGGAGGAAAATTTTGTGGGTGTGTCAGTGGATTTTGGGCTTCAATTAAAATTGATATGTGCCAGTATCTACAATACATGAAGACTTCGGTAAAGATGATATATTTTTACGGTGTGGGCGCTTACCAGGCGTCACCTCACTGGCACTTATAGCTGGTGTGGAGAGAGGACCACAGAGACAACTTTTGTGCAATTAAAAGCCTGCACGGGCCGGGATGGAACCCGGATCACTACATTGATAACCAGACACTATACGCACACGGCCACACGATAATAAGTAAGAAGTGAAAATACTTAAGCAGACTCCTCCTATGCCATGTTTTTCTAATTTGGATAGAAGTATATCATGTAATACGCAATCAAATGCTTTAGAAAGGTCACAGCGTAATCGCCGCACATGTCCCTCTCTCTAGATCCTCAACTACTTCCCTAATAATACTCTTTAGAGCTATACAGTGTCCCACACTCTATGTTCAGTATGGGTTCTTATGGAGCACCATGTTGCCATTTTTACCTGCTGGAAGTCTATAAGATAGAAAGAGCACAATAAATGCCCAAAAAGAGATGATATATTCTGGGTACTTCATTGAATGTATTTATGACTGGTGTACTTTCAGTGTATCTAAACAGGTGGGTGAAAAAAAAAATTAAATAATAATCTGGTCTGTTTAGTAATTTACAAAAAATATAAAATAATAAAAACACAAAATATAAGTAGCGTATAAAAAGAAATACTCCATATATTTTATATAGTTCATAAGTCTTTATTTTTTCTTTATTATCTCCAATTTGAATTTATAATATTTCAATATTCTAACCTATAATGCATTTGATCAAGATTAGTATGCCGGACGGTGTGTGTGTGTGTGTGTGTGTGTGTGTGTGTGTGTGTGTGTGTGTGTGTGTGTGTGTGCGTGTGTGCGTGTGTGTGTGTCTGGATGTTGGATCGACGATTCCTTAAAAACTATAAAACTTAAAAAATATTTAACTGCAGTTTCCTAAATCTGACATTCCTGGGAAGAGCTAAAAAGGTTTTGGTAACAATTGGACAACCGGAAGTAGTAGTTTCTTAGAAAATTTCTTCTAAATTAATTTTTTTGGAAATTTTTGTTATGACAAATATTGAAGATCAAAATTCTCCATCTAATACACTTAAAAATTTTATTTTATCTTGTACAGATTTAGAGATAAAGACATTATAATATATATAATATTCTAATCGCACAGGCTAAGGCACTAAGGAAACCACGTGACAAATTCAAATGTTTATAACATAGTTTGTAAATGACATCAATGACATATATCAGTGTCAAAAATCAACAGTTTTAGTGACATTCTGATAGTTTTTTCTGAGAAGTATATTTAATCTTCCTTATTGTTTTAATAATTAAATATTTGAATTATAGGTAAAATGCATATATCCATCAGAAATACCGCCAATCTGATTAATGAATTGCAAGAATCTCTAAAATTTAGGAATTTCCTCATTCAATGAAAAATAGATATAATTAGAATTATATGTGTGCAGAAGACATGTTAAATATAATCAAAAACAATATTTGGGTAAAGTTCTGTGATATTTTGTTATAAAACGACGGTTCGATAGCGAAGTGCAGTACAATACTTATATAGCCTAATATGGAAATGGCGAGAGGTCTTGTGCTGGCCACAACAGATTTTTTTTTCATGGGAAACAAATTACCTGTCGTACTGTACAATAAACTTTGATTTGCACTTTAGATATTATAGTTTCTTTTTTATAAAATGTTTAATTCAAATCGTATATTTCATAAAAAAAGTGATTAATTTTTAAAATAATCTAGTTTTAATACATTTTCTTTATCTCTATATTTACATACTATATTATAAATTCTCACTAGTTCTAAACCTTCTACTATTGCCTTTTTGAAATACGAATACGGAATCTAAGCAAATGACTGCAGAAAATGACGGAAGTAAACCAAATAAAGTTGTTTATATATATGCCATGCTAAAAAAGATCCCATGCGTTTAAATGAAAGTTAAAGATATGTTGAATGACAAGCTGCCGGTGGTACTCTAATTGTGACCTACAATATACGTAGATAGTTTTCCATTAATTATTTTTATTTCTTATTATCTACGAATAGTTCAAATTATTAACCACAAAAGTTATATTGACATGCCATCTCTTGACTGCTCCTGGAAGCTTTATAATCTTAAATGATCAAGTGTGCTGGGCTTACATTCATATTTTTTCTTATAAGATGTCAAAACCCTGTAAGCATTCTAACTAATTCTAACAAAATTTTCAAAAAAGAATTTAATTTTCTTGGGAGAAGGCTGGGAAACAACTAAAATTTTATTTTAAAATCTGGCCAAATATCTCAAAAACTCTAGTTTTAAAACAAGTGAGGAGGGCGCGATTTATTCCCATTATCATTTAAATGTCATTCTTAGACTATCAAAAAATCAATTTAGTGTAATGTAACCACGTTGTAACGCTGTTAATACGGTTTTCCAAAATTATAAACAAATAAAATCTATAACAAATACAAATGTAAATAGTGTTTTATTTACTTATACACAAATACCTAAATGAATATATCACGGCATATTACCCATTGCTGGGTGAACTAATCTGGCTTTACCAATCTGCTTTGTACACAGATATCGGTAATGACACCAGTGACAACAAGAATAAATTACGCCAAAACTGCGAGTTTGGAAGTAGAGTTTCTTTTTGACAGATATTGTGATGTTTTTGGCCTTGTATTAATAACATAACGTAGGCTATGAGCCGAATTAACGTGACGTTACGTTCGGCTCTCTCCGAATTTACCCGAATGACCGTGACGCGTGACGTATCAGCTTTGTTCAGTGCCCAGGAAAAAGTGTGCAAAATGCACCTGACGAAGTTTTCACTTCAAAAATCTGAACAATATTTCCCGCCATTCAATTATTATTAATTTAAAACGTACTACCTACATATTTACCAATGATGCAAACTATATTAAATTCTTTTACGTATAATATAACTATTGTTCTATTCACAATTTTCTTTTTAAGACGTCACTATTATTAATTTGAAATGATTAGTTTTTTGACAGTGACATTTATCTGCTAGTTATACACATCTGAAATATGAGCTGTGTAACCAATGAATTGTGTTTATCTTTAAAACATAGGCTCCGCGATTTATGAAATAGATAATCTTTTTAATTTATCTGTAAAATATATAGAAAATGTATTAATGCATACCTAAAGAAAGCTCAAACTTTAATTTTTGTAACATAAATTGTAATGAAAAATTATTTTGAGCTTCAAGTGCCAAATCCGTTATCCGTTTTATACCAATAGCTAAAGGCTTCTTTCCATATTAGAGTAGGGCCGAAATGCAAGGTTTCAAAATTTGAGAAACACAAACACACACACTCACACACACACACACACACACACACACACACACACTACCCACACACATACGCACGCGCGCGCTCGCACACACACATAATTGTGAAAATGTTAATTTTGGATTCTAGGGATCTTAAAATGTGCTTAGTTATCAAAATATTGGTAGGTGATTTTTAGCACGATCCCTATACTTCTCGTACGAGAGGTAAAAATGCAAATTGGCCATTAGTTGTCTATTGTTTATCCGAAAAAATGCATACGTCAGTAGATATAGTTGAAACTGGAATTATTGCAATATTCTATTTCTACAAATTACTTCCAAGTATTAAATAATACTGGATTTTGGTATGAATTTCATTAAGACACTTTTCACAATAATATTTTTCACACCATCGGATTTCGAGTTATGATATCAAGGTCAAATTTTATATTAGCATTTTAGTAGAAAGTTATATCATTAAAAAGATAATATATTTTGTTTTCCAACGATGTATTGTCCATGCTCATTTATTACAAATGGCAAAAATTAAACAATTATTATTAAATTTATCGGGTAAAAACAATGGTTGTAGCAATGAAAAATGAAAACTTATAAATTATATTTTGTTTATTTCTATTACCAATTGCCAAATTCAGTTTTCAAAATATCATTCAGTCCAATTAATATTTATATGTACATCATAGTGGACAATAACATATTCAAAACGAAATTGATAAAATCTTTCATTGCTAAGTAAATTAATGAAAATGAAGAAAATAAATTTGAAAACGAACAGTCACCAAAAATCGTGTAAGAATGAAGATCCTTCTAACATCAGTAAGCGTGCTAGAATATGTTTCTAATTCCGAAGTTATTTTTATTATTCATCTAGTGGCGTACGAAAATAATTTTTCTATCGAAATATTTCCGAGATATAAACACAAACTTTTGTATTTTTATATATATCCTTCCCCCCATGATATCGGAAAAGAGTAAAAATCAAGACGTTTGAATATTGTTTTCCGATTTTTTTTTGCAATATCATGTCATATGTTATTATAGAACAGGTCGCCTGGAAGACGTTGTTATATTTTTATCTACGATAAATTCTTTGATTTTTATACAAAATATTTTTATATATGACCCCCCCCCCCCCCCCACCGGGTCATGTCTGGATACGCCACTGAATAGGACTTGTAAATAGTTAGATAAGTATTTACAAAAAACAAAAATTATTGAAAATTAATGAAAAAATTAATATTTTAAGAATAAAATATATTTAACACAATAATCTAATCTAATAATGAAAAGATAAAAATAAGAATTTTTTAAGTAAAAGTCAAATATTGGTTCCATTTGAAAAAATGTAAGTGTGGATTACAAAATTTACCTATAGAAAAATTAATTTCACAGGCCGCTGGATGAATAAAAAGAATGTCTAATTTTCATATCTAAACATTTTTCTAAATTACCAATGGTTTAAGACCGAAAAAAGACAAAAAATAACATATAAAATGGTTTTCTTTAGACTTTTATGACCCATGCAGCCAAAATCGTAACTCGTAACTCATCGTTTCTAAGATCTCAGGGGACCCCAGAATGTTCGGCTATCGACTGATCCAAAAAAAATCGATATCTGGACATTCTGTATATTAATATGTCAAAAGTTTTAATTTCTCTATAACGATTGAATTTTAAGTACTTTTACAATATCAAAACATTACCTGGTACGACTAAAGAAAAATTTTAAATACCAAATAATGGCAAGAAAATGGCAATTTATTGCCAGAGTAATGGGCTCCTTCACTCTTTATTATTATTATTATTATTATTATTATTATTATTATTATTATTATTATTATTATTTTAAATGAATGTTCGTGTAATTCTGAAGCAATACGTAGTCTTATATTTTTTTTTATATTTAACTGCATTTGATTTTTAATTTCAATATGACGTCACAGCGACACCCTGTAGCGACACCTATTGCTCTCTTTCTCCAGCACCAAACTCTATAGTAAGCTGCGAGAAAAATAGCAATACCTACTGTGAGTCCAATGACACGGACAATAAATTTCAAATATCTCGCAAAGTAATTATTTAAAAAAAAGTTTTTAGTTTAACCGTCATTTATTGAGTAATATTTCAAGTACGGTGTGTACAATTTATTATTTTTTATTATGGTGGAGGACTCTATTAATTACTTTACAACTCCGATTCATTGATATTTCAATAGTTTACTTTTTTTTATTAAAAAAAGAAATTTTTATAAAATAAATGCTTGTGAAAGATGACTAAAGAATAGTTGTTATAGTTTTCCAAGCTATATTTATTTTGTATCCTTTGTACAGTCTGGGACACGCAAGATATATGGAAAATATGTTAGCGCAAATCCCTACCTAATATATGCGCTCCATTTAAATACACACGAAATAAAATTATTTTATTTCGTGCATACATAATATAACATATAATAGTTGCTCAAATAAGTTTTGAAGCTACGCAGCCTTTCTTATATTGAGAGCTGATCTCTATAATAACTGTAATTAGTGGTTCGTATCAGTTTATGTCTTGTTTACACTCGGATCATATTTAAGTGTACTCAAATAAGATAGAAGCACAAAGTTACTGTAATAATTATTATTTGACGGCGTCCATGGAATATCAAGAAATGAGCATTTTTTTCTTTCCCTTGCCCCTTAACTCAAGATTGGTGTCACGCACTGTAAATAGCTTCGATTTGTTAGTTATGGAATACCTAATCATTGAGAATTTTATCGTTGATTTTTGTTATAGATATTATTAGTCTTCACAACTGGTACGGGGAACTTTTTTCTATGAGGTGCCATTTGGATATTTGCAAAATCATTCGCACACACAACAGCCTGTTATAATTGGCCAAACATTTAATGAGGGAATTCAGGTAAAACTTAGCGCAGATGGCAGCAACTGCGCTTCAACCATCATTGGAGGTAAAGTTTGTGAGTTGTTCTAACCTAATTTAACATGTATAGTTGCTGGAAAATAGAAAGATTAAAAAAGAATTAAGATTGAGAAATGTCAGCACAAGAGGACGAAAAAAGGGTTTAATTCAGAGGTAAAAAATGTGATTTTGAGACATATAGAAATGAAATAGTAAAAATATTTGTAAATATTAAATAATTTATAGGTTGGAGTATAATATTTCAAATTTACCAATTTGATCACCTTTTATAAAATCAGATGTTTCAAAATGTTTTGCGCATACAAATTTATTGGTAGTAAGATCATTTTGTAAGTGCAAACATTGAATCCACAGCGTCCGTCGTGTTTCATCTAAATAAAATTTGTGTAAATTCTTCGATCGAAGACTCTATATAAATTTTGATCCAAGCATAGGTGGCGCTATAGTTTCGTAAAATATCCGGTGAATTCTTCCTTTAATTCACTTACCCCTAATGTGATGGCTGCAACTGCTCCTCTTTGGTGAAGCGTGTTATGTTAACTGGTATTGATGATATCGTAACTGTTTTTCTAGATTAATTGAATTATTGAATTTCGAAATTAGTCTGCAGGCCACACCACATGATGTTTGCAGGCATTTACGTTCCGCGCTCCGTATGTTCCTCACCCGTGCTTTATAATATGTACTTTACTCGTATCGTTTAATATTATGTTTGTTACATATTACTTTATAGTTTTTAGGTCTAAATAAAAATGTCATTTCAACAAAACGTGTCAAAGAGCATCGTTGGAGTTTCACTCGTTGGCGATGGAACTGTCAATATTGAAGGACATTTAATTGTGAATTCGTGCCCGAAAAAATCATTCCCGGAACTTGCTTTACCAAGGATGTCGCAACCGTTTAAAGGCAGGGAAAGCTACATGGACAAATTAGATGCCTTATTTTTTAAAGAGAAAGAAAGAAAAATTGTCATTACTGGTTTGCCAGGTTTTGGCAAAACGGAATTGGCGAAACAATACGCAGTACATTGTTTAAATTGCAAAGTAATAAAGACTGTTTTCTGGATTAATGCTGAAGTTCTTGATAATCTCAAAACCATTTACAAAATCCTGCAAGAGGCGTATGACATTTATAAACATGAATGTTGTATGTTTATTTTTGATAACGGAGTTTCTAGAAGAAATATTTCATTTTGTGAACCACCAGAAAATGAAAACTTTATGTTACTAATCACAAGTGTTATAAATGATTGGGGCGATGATATAAAACAAGTTGCACTTGACCCATTGAACCTAGATACTTCAATAGATATTTTCAAAGAAATTCTGGGTAACAGATATCAGCCTGAAAAAAAGACCTATATGAAAAAATGGCGACATTTATGAGCAATGTGCCGCTAGGCCTTCAAATTATAGCAGGATATTTGAGGGTTGAAATTGATGTTTTGAAAGGAAAATTTGACTTTAACCGTTTTGTTGAAAAAATTACAACTGAAATAATATACAAGAAGAGAATGCACCCCAGTCTCTCTAATTCATACCATCAATCAATCTTTCAAGCAATGAGTATTTCACTGGACAGAATGAATGAAGAAGAATATGTAGATCCAGAAATTCGGGAACTTACGTGCAAAATGTTGTGTGTTTGTTCATATTTAAACCCAGACATCCTTATTGAAGATATTACAAAAATAATGGAAGACAATGAAACAATTACAGTAGATTGGTGCATTTATTTATCGAAAAACTTTTCATTTATTGACTATTATGAAGGTTATATAAAACTTCATAGGTTATGTCAAGATATATTGAGACTTTATTTTGATAAAATAACGGAGGAATGTTACACTGCATGTATGCGTTGGCTACTTCAAGATGATAGCTTGCATGCTGCTTCAATTCTTATGCAAGCAGATAATAACAGCGCAATTGTAAAAAATATTTACGAAATTAATGCCGCTGAAATTCATAACATAAAAAAAATATTAATACTTCTTGTAGAGCATGGTTGCTCCAAATGTATTGAATTAATTTTTAACGATTTAAGTACTACTACTAAAGAACAGCATGTGAAAAATTTTAAACTTCTTTGTGTTGCTGCTCTAAGAAATCAGGTAGACACATTGGAGCTGCTTTTACCATACGGTGATATATATGAAACAGATGAATACGATACAATACCGTATGATGTAGCGAAGAATAATAAATCGTTGGAAGCTAGAAAATTTCTATTTGAATATGAATGTAAGACGGATCAAATATACAAGAATCAGTTGCTTGCACTACACAGAGTAGCGTTTGAGGGAGAAGTAAACGTCGGTAGAAGGTTGTTGGACAATAAAGTTGATGTGCATGCTCGAGACAGCAAGGGTTACACAGCATTGCATGTGGCAGCCGAACAAGGGAATACAGATATTGGTAAGTACAAAAATCATGTACTTAATTTTAAGCAGACTAAAAACGAAATAGAAACAAAAACTGAATAAACTAAATTTTTTATTAAAATAAAATGGAAAATAAAATGCAAAATTTTTTTTGGTCATGATTGAAAAGAAAATAATCAATACTTAATATTTTATTTTATCATATAATTTACTTGCAAATATTATTGAATTTCCAGATACCTATCTATCATAATATGTGTTAGACGGTATAGGAACTCATAGCTTCATCTATTAAAAACTGACTGTATTAATTTTCATTTGCACACACGATCAGTATTCCTCTTATTAGTTACGATAAGTATTTATACAGGCTGTACCACAACTTTGGGTACAAACTTCAAGGGCATATAATATTAATATTGCCTAAAAACAAGTAAAAATTGCTTAGTCAACATGGATCAGATCATCAATAATTTAATATATAAAGGCAGTGAAAAATAAGTTTTTACGGGGTTTACCTCTGCTACTTCGAAAACTATCAAGAGTACGACTTCGATTGAATGAGACTTTTTATTTACCTTTTAGAGGTCATCTTATGTATGCTTTTGTTAAAAAAATCAAATAATTGTACTAAGTAAAATGTGGCGACCTTAACAAAAAAATAATATTCAAATAACATCTTAACTACCTACATGCTAGAAATTAAGAAAAATATTTCATATACAATTTTATTGTGTTTTTATAGTGTATTTACAGGCATAGATAAAATTTTGTTCGATCTCTATCTTTCTTAGTTTTTATTCGATTCAAAATTCAAATACAAAATGCCTCCTTTCTCGAAAATAGTCGAAGATCAGGCCTACATATGTTGTTTGAGCTTGTTACTCATTTTGGTTAGTATTATATGCCCTTAAAGTTTGCACCCGAACTTGTGGTACAGCTGTACACGAAAAATTTTTTATTTGTTTAATTTTCTACTAATGTATGATAAAATTATTTTATAAATATGTGTGCAATTGTTTTGCTAATCAAGAAATAATTTTAAATAAGTTATGTGCTAATTCGGTTTACGAATACGAAATCAGTATTTTTTATAAAACACGAAATGAGCGAAAACGAAATATTTCGTTTTCGTTCAGTGCATATTTTGGGAACTTTTGATAATTGATAATTTTAAATTATTACGTACTTCAAAGAAAAACTGGCGATTCGTATTTTGTGAAGAAGAGATTATAATAAAAAAATTATGGTCAGTCGGATGACCTTCCAGGATGCTACGTGAAATACACTTTTACTAAGGAATTTTACCATTTCCAGGTAATTCCTACCCCTATATTTGGTATGAATTTTATAATACTGAATAAATTTTTTTGGACGTTTGTGCGAAACAACAAAAAGTAATATATAGAGAAATATTTTTATTTATTTATTTATTTATTTATTCATAAACGTTACAGCGTTTCATTGTTACAATGTTTGTCATATTAAAACTGATCTCAACAGGCCAACCATTAATTTTTCTTTATTAAATCTTAATCTAAGTACTTAAATATAGTGTTCACCCAGTGGTGTCCAGTAGTTTGTCTCATCTATTAAATCACCAACTCGAATGGCTTCTTCCTCTTAAGCCTCCTTGTTAGGTTTTCATTGTTGAGGAGTTGGATTGCTTCTACGTTGATGTGTAGATGCATTCGAGATTCGTGTTTAGTTGCGTATCTTTTTATCTCGCTTGCGACTTCTGCAATACCAAGATCGCGATGCAGGTCCCTATTACGGACGTATCGCGGGGCATTAACCATGTTCCGCAGTACTTGGTTTTGGAAGGTTTGAATACGTCTGATTTGACTATCTCTGGCACAACCCCATAACTGTATGCCATAAACCCAAACCGGTATCTGGTTGTAAACTATACACACAGCTGTCTATATTTAATATCTAGTTCGGTTCTTTTCTTTTTTATGTGTTCTTTTCATTTTAATTTAACATCCAGAGTCATACCGAGATATTTTGCATTGTTTTCATAAGGGATGATGGCTCTATGTTTTTGTTTGTGAAATTAATATGTGTTGATTTTAGTTCATTTATCTTGATCCTCCAGTTTTTCATCCATGTGCAGATGCTATTGCTTGCTTGTTACAGTTTGTTGGTAGATTCTTCAATGTCCGAGCCGACTGCTAGCAGGGCTGTGACGTCTGCAAATGTGGCTATTTTTATATCTTCTAATGGTGGTATGTCACTCGTGTATAACAGATATAAAATTCGTCCAAGGACGCTGCCTTGCGGTACGCCTGCTCTTATTTCTTTTAACTCTGAGTATTCGTCTTCTTGTTTTATGCGGAAAAGTCTATCTGAGATGTACGATTTTAATAGGTCTGTGTACTGCTTCGGCAGTAGTTTGTTTAATTTGTAGATTAAACCTTCACGTCAGACCTTATTAAATGCCTGTGCCACGTCAAGAAAAATAGTGGAACATATTTTGTTTTCTTCTAATGCTTTTTCTATTATATCGGTGATGCGGTGGACTTGTTCTATGGTGGAGTGCTTCCTTCTGAAGCCATACTGATAGTTAGGAATTAGTCCTTTTCATTCTATTATTGGTTTCAGCCTCTTGAGGAATAATTTCTCAAAAAGTTTTGATATTATAGGGAGCAGTGATATAGGTCTGTATGATTTGACATCATTAGGTGGTTTTCCTGGTTTTGGTAGCAATATGACTTCAGCTACTTTCCAGGCGCTGGGTACGTGCTCCATTTATTAGATAGGTTAGCATGACTATTCCTTTTCTTGGTAATTGTCTTAATAATTCTCCTGCAATAAGATTGTAACCAGGAGATTTCTTTGGATTCAGGTTTGTGTTTATTTCATTAGCAACTTCTCTAGGAGCGACTATTGGATTTTTTTCATTTTCTTGGTTTATTAGTTCGTCTGTTATGATTTCAGATTGAATCTCGTTCGGTATAAATGTTTCTTTCAGGTGTTTAGCAAAAGTATCTGCTTTTTGTTTATTGCTTCTAGCCCAGTTCCCATTCTCTTTTTTATGGGAGGGATGTGTGTGATGGGTTTTTTATTCTTCTTGTTGCTTTCCATAAGGAATATTCAGTTTTTTCATCCGCTGTCAGGTTTTCCTGGTAATTTTGGATCGGTTTTTCTTTCAACTTTTTTATTTCTCTTTTTAGTTGTGGAGTTTTGTTGTTTAAGATAGTTTTGTTAGCAGGGTTTCTTGACTGCTGCCATCTTCTTCGAGCTTTTCTTTTTTCTTTAACTAACTCTCTTATTTCTATTGGATAGTTGTTACCTATTGTCCTGTGAGTAATTTCTTTTGTATTATTCCATGCAGCGTTTTGTAGAACACTGATAAATTGTTCTGTTTCTATTTCAAGTTGTTCCTTAGTTTTAATTTGGGTATTCAATTTGACTTTATCTTCTACCTCTATCTTGAAACTCGCCCAGTCTGTTGTTACATTTGTTAAATTTGGCCTAGCTTTCTTCCTAATTATCCTTTCACTCAGTATAAGTATTACCGCTGAGTGATCTGAGTCTAGGTCAAAATTTTCCTCAATATCAATGAAATCAGCAGATACTTTTCTTGTTATAAAAACGTCAAGTAGGTCTGGTGTCTTGTTTGGGTCCGTAGGCCAGTATGTCGGTTTTCCGGTTGAGTGGTAGCTGCATCCTTTTTCTCTAATGGCTTCTCTGAGTTCCCTTCCTTTCGTTGTCGTCAGTCTGGATACCCAGGTTACATGCTTGGAGTTGAAACCTCCCTCTACAATGAATCTATCTTTCAAGTGTGAGAGGAAGTTATTATAGTTTTCTTTTTTAAGATTGTGCTTTGGTGGACAATAGAGTGCACCAATAGTTATTTTTTTGCTTAGTAGACTTATTTGTATTTCTTCTCTTTGTAGATGATTTCCTTCATAGTGGCTCAAAGTTTCTTTTATTATTATGGCACTTCCGTCCCTTGCTTGGTTTTCCGGATGAGTTGTAAGATAGGTTTTGTATCCTCGTACTCGCAGGTAGCATTGATTTGTCATATGGGTTTCTGATATTAGGCACACATCAATGTTTTGAGTGACTAGGAATACTTCTAGTTCTTGTGTTCTGTTTAGAATACCATTGGCATTCCAGGTTGCAATACGTAATTCTGTCCTATCCATTAATTGTTCTTTTGGGCAAAGCGCCAGTGTTACTGGATCCTAGTCTATCCATTCTTTCAGTAAGTTTATTTAATGCATTCATTATATGTTGCATCATTTGCATTATTCGTTGTTGCTCGTTATTTTGCTTTGGTGGATTTGTTTACCTTGTGCTGCCTGTAGATATGATGTACCTTCGCTGACTTGCTTAGATTGGAAGACTCTTGGTTGATTACTTGTTTCATTGTTTTTAATTATGATGTCTCTTCTCTTTTGTAGCTCTTTGGCTACCATACATCCCTTATAGTTGGCGGGATGCTCTTCAGCACAATTGAAGCATTTTGGTCCTGTAGTCTTGGGTTTGTTGCATTCAGCTGTGATGTGGTTACTTGCACATTTAACACATGCAGGTTGTCGTTGACAATATCTCTGAGTATGTCCGTAACGTTGACATCGTTTACATTGTGGTATCAGATTATTTCCTTTTAAGGCTTCTATTTCATGTGATACAAATATTGTATCTCATGTATTTCTTCTGTGTTTTGGAAGGTCAGCATAAATAGCGAAAGAGGAGTGATTACACTTACTCCATTTACTTCGGTTTTCTTTATTTTATTAGTTACATCAATGATTTTTAGATTCATTTTCTGTAGGTCTTCTTTTATTTCTTCCACTTTGCACGTTGGGTGCAGGTTTCTTACCATTACCCTGACGGGTCTAGTTTGTTTATTCTAATAGGTATGCCATTCTATATCAGAATCATTTAATAATTTGGTTAGCTCTTTATATTCATTAACTGATTCTACATTCACTTTCAGCTGGTTGTTATTTAGCATATTAGTTTTATAGTTAAATTTCGCATTTTGTAAATGTTGTTTCACTATTGAGTAATCTACTAGGTTACTTACTACTATCGGAGGTGGGTTCTGATTTCTGGTCACGGTTTGTGTTTATGATTGTTTCGGAATCTTTTCCATTTCTTCTGGTGGCTTTTCCATTTTTCTTTTTTTCTTTTTTGGTAGCATTCATGCTGTTTCACTTGCTATGTTCACTTCTTTTATGTCTGGGGTAACCTGGTTTACTCTTTGGCTGTAGCTCTGCAATGATTTGCTTGAGTGTCTCGTTATCTTTTTTCAATTTTCTAGTTCACTGCTATGTATCACTGAGTTAGTAATACAACTTGTTATTTGTGGATTTCTATAGTTGGATAACACACAAAATTAATTAATTGTGAGTTATTTGATTGTTTGTTCTGTGTAGTCACTAACAACGCTCGGTACATCCGCTCGCTTCGAACGTCTGTTGGAGACTAAAGAGAAATATAATTGCGTATTTGATAGACTTACACAAACGAATAAATTAAAATTATAATAAATAATGTGTCAGTTTAATATCAAATAAAACATAAGTAATTCAGTGGCACTCTGAAATATGCTGTAAATTGCGAATTTTAATTTGCGTTTTTCTTAAATAAATATATCATCACTGCATATTACCCATTTCTAGGTATGCCAGTCTGTTTCCGCAGATATCGGTAATGATGACATATTTAATAAATTGTGTCGACATAGTTGGTTGTAAAATAATTTTTAATTCTTATTCTTTACTTATAATAACCATGTACATTCCACCAAGCATAGGTCTCAGCGACTTTGAATTACTTTTTGATACTTTGGGTAGATCCGATATATTATACAACAATGTAATTATAACCGGTGATTTCAATGTTAATAACTATCACTCTAATACTATTGACAACAAAAATGCAATACTGCATAATTGCCTCAATTTCTCTAATCTTATCCAAATCAATAATATTACTAATAGCAATAATAGACTTTTAGATTTAGTAATAACCAACATTAGGCAGGATAACATAGATCTGTTTAGCTGTGATCATTAAATAGGAAAAATAGACAAGCAGCATCCTCCAATTGAATTGCTAGTCGATACAAATACTGAAATTAGACTAAATTTCCTACAAATAGAGGTAAAACGTCATACAACTTTAAAAAATTCAACTTACCACAATTATACGCTGATCTTATGAACATCGACTGGACTTTTATAACATCATTCATTAATGTAAATGAAGCATGTAACGCTTTTTACAAAATTTTAAATGAATGTTTCTGTCGCTACGTGTCCCCTTTATTGTAAAAAATCTACCGCACACACCTATCCGCCATGGTTTACTACTGATTTGAAAACACTTATTACCCAGAAAGAAAAATACCGGAAAAATAGTGTCGTTAATGCTCAATACAAGAATGATTTCAATCGATTACGAAAATTAGTGAAAATGAAATTAAAATTGCGTACAAAACGTACATATGCAATATAGAAAACCATATCAAAGCAGATTCGAAAAAATTTTGGTCTTTCTTTAACACGAAATGTAACAAATCCCGAATTCCTGGCTCAGTTAATTTCAAGAAACTATTTATGACAATCCGCAGTTTATAGGTCAAGCTTTTAGTAATTACTTTCAAAGTGTCTACAATAATCCGCCACAGTTAAATACAACAACCTACATCGATATTGTAGACAATTATGATAGTTTGCCCTTGAATTATGTATCCGAAAGTGAAATCATAACTGCCTCAAAAAAGTTGAACAATAAATTAACATCCGGAGTTGATCAGATTCCATCATTTATAGTTAAGGATTGTATATCCACTTTTATTTATCCCTTGACACATATTTTCAATTTAATATTACAAACAGCTGAATATCCAACAATATGGAAGACTGTCCAGTATTTGCCCTGTTTTTAAAAAAGGTGATACATCTATTGTCGAAAATTATCGCCCTATCTCAATTCTATGTAATTTTTCTAAGTTATTCGACGAATTTTTTTGACATAAACGCCATTTTATAGCCCGCGGGCCTCATTATATCCCGATGGGCTATAATGACACGTCAAACCAAATTATAACCTACAATATAAACAATTTAAACACGCACTATTACAAATAGAAAATTTTTATATTCTTTAATAAAAAATGAAAATTAATTTCGTGATATTTATATGGAAAGCACGGAGATACACAAAATAAAACTCAAATGACTTAACTAATAAACAAACAATAAACAGGACAAATTATTTTCGATACAATTTTTCTAACACTCATAATTTGAAAATTTTCGTCCGTGCATAAAGTTTTGTATGTACCACGAGCGTAACTTGCTTTTTTATGGCCTTTGACGTGTTTTTATCCCTCGGCTTACGCCTCGGGTACAAAATCCCGCCGCAGTCCATAAAAGCTTCCTTAAGCTCTTAATACCAAGTTGTGTCATACACTAGGAAAAAGAATAAATATATTTATGAATATAAAATCAATGAATCTATTATTACAAGAGATGTTTTAATAAAAGATCTCGGGATAAACTTTGATGATATGCTCCACTTCACACATCACGTCGATGCCACAGTCAATAGTGCTCACAAAGCTCTTGGCTTTATACTGCGCAACACTAAAGATTTTAATAATATAAGTGTGATAACGTTGCTTTTTAACACATATGTTCCCTCAAAATTGGAGTATGGTGCGATCATTTGGTACCCCATTTATAATACTCAAATAAAAAAAATCGAATCTGTTAAAAAAAAATTAAAACAATTATATTTAAATTTCTATCCACAACCTGGATGACTATAATATTCTTTTAAACTAGTTCGAATATAATTCCCTTGAAGATAGGCGCACTCATTCTTCCCTAATATTTCTATATAAATTATTAAATAATATAGTTGATTGTGCACCATTATTAAGCAAAATATACTTTTTAGTACCCAGAATTTCCTCTAGAAATGAACAACTCTTACACTGTAAAACTCATAAAACCTATCTATTGCTTAAATCCCGCGTATTTATAATGTCAAAAAATTACAACAACCTAAATTCAGTATGTATTAGTTAATTATTGTATTTTTTTTCCTCTGTATTTCTTAAGTTTATCTTTATTATCTTGTCCTCTAATTGGTATATACACTGTTGGGCAATAAATACTATTACTATTATAATTTGTACCATGCGGGCGCTTACCAGGCGTAGGGGCACTCATTGCTGCCGTGGAAAGTGAGTTTTTCTTGAAAAATAGAAAGAAATTGTAATTAATTTTAGTCCCATATTGTGCAGTTTTTAATTCCGAACAACTTTTCTCTAAAATTAATAATTCAGAGACTACAGTAAAATGGAAAAAATAACATTGTATAATTAATATTGTTATATTTACTCATAGAATAAAGAACTATCATTATTATTCCTTATTATTAGTGTGAAAAATTATTAATCTGTGGGATGGCGATTTGGGGCGTTCCTCTGACACTTCGCGCCACCTTAGAAACACCCTAGAGCCGGGCCTTAGGCATCCTTGAAAGTATGTCTTTGTATATAAACCAAATTTATAAAATTTGGACTATAGTTGTTTTACCACCAAATTAAAAATATTGTCAAAATAGGCACAAGTAGTTGTTTTACTAAAGGCAGTTATGATTTGTATTTATTCTAATTCTGTTGATGAGGTGGTGCACAAATTGTTTATTCACTTTTTGTATTATTTACTGGATTTGTTATCTTAGCAACTATATCTTGATCAGTAGAAGACCTTTTACCTTCAAAACGCTATAGGTAAACATTTAAAAAATTTTGTTTAAAAACCTGTTTTCATATCACTCTGTCTCCTATGGTCGTACGATGCTTACAAGCACATAAGGGCAATCAACGGGCTTCCGGGGATTTAAACAATATTCACGTAAGTTCCGGCAAATAATTCGTGCAAAAATCTATCCCTTGGCAACAATCAGTATATGAGGGTATGCCTCAATTTTGTAGTACAAATATTCCTATGAATCAATATTCAAACGGGTTTGTAGTAAATGACGTTCCTGATTTTCGACGTCTGATATATTCTCCAATTGTCAATAACGCCAGTTTACGGATTTTGTGCTACTATTGAAAATATTCAAAGCTAAACCACGTATTGTATACTGTGATCATCTTCAACAGAAATATACTATCCAGTCTACATTTTCCGGTTGAATTAACATGCTTATTCACATTCAGTAAAGTAAATAAGTACTGACAGTGCAATAAACAACACACCAGGATTCACCATCCAACGATAATTAAATAATTTATTCTTATCGGTGAATTGTGCACAAATTTACTTTCTTTCCTTTTTGTGTGCTTCGGAGGTCACTATAAGCCGTCGGTCTCTTGGCTATGGGTTGATCACTCACACCAATAAATGCAAGTAAAAGTTTGGTCAAGAAACCGGTGGAATTCCAGCCCCTATGTTCCACAACGGAATGATAGGGCGTTATTATTAGTTTGTTCCTTTTATGTCCAGTGATTTGTTTATTTTATTTATTTATAGTAAAAATGCTGTTGGACTGTGGAATCGATGCAAACACTCAAGCTGGCAATGGCACCCCAACAATGTACTGGCAAGCCTCGGAATCAAGTGTAAGACACATACCATCAATAACAGAGTATGGATCATTTGCAATCGCTGGAGACTGCACTAGAGCTCGCACAGCACTACACTTAGCCGCCCGAGAAGGTAATACAGACACTGTTCGACTGTTGTTGGAGCGTGGCGCAAATGTTAAGGCTCGGGACAGTGACGACTGGACAGCATTGCACATGTCAGCCAGGTCAGGAAATGTAAACACAGTGCAATTGTTGTTAGAGCATGGCGCAGATATTCATAGTCTATCCCATAGAGGCCGCACAGCACTGCATGTAGCAGCTTGGGCAGGGAATATATCCATAGTGAGAATTTTGTTGAAATATGGTGCTGATTTTCATGTTCAGGAGAGCCATGGTTGGACTGCACTGGACATGGTACCCAAAGAAAATTACTCCCTGCGCATTATACTGCAGGACTACAAAATTAAATATATGCATAAGTAACCAATGATGTAAAAATTATTTCTTTATCTGGAGACAGCATCCTGTATTCAAGGTATTTTTTTTGCATATTAGCGTATTATTTTCATTTTGATCAGTTGCATATGCATTGGAAAGCTGTTGGCGAAAACAAACTTTGTTAATTTTTTTAAATTTGGGATATTAGAAAAAAACTTTATAAATTTCGTTCCATTTAGAAGACAATGAGGGCTAGCATAGGGATTCCAAAACTAGGGCTCTGATTGGACAAAATTGCGGGAAAGTTTACATAGAAATATTTTTGTTTTTCTATTTATCTATTTATTTCTCTGGAATTGCAGAGGCGTACAAATTTATAGTACACGGAATGTAAATTATAACTACTATAGTATAGATAAAGTAAATATTGAAATGTAATTAATCAAAATTTCAATGTTAAAAAAAATCTTATAGTAAATTTTTGTTGGTACGTCTATGAACAATTAAAATATGAAATATTCATCTAACAGTTAGTGGTAACCTTAGATTTTGTGTTCATTATATTTGTCTTCTGAAAGTAAATTTCTATTTCTACCTAGGTACTATGTATTAGCTTCTAGAAACTAATATTACTGTTACGATATATGCTGGGTTTATCAGGCAACTAAATTAAAAAAATTAAATTGTAAATCTAAACTAAACAAGTAGAAACCATTGTCATTAATGGCAACGTTTATGCAACTAAACTGCGGTATTAAACTAATAAAACTAAATTAAGAAGTTGGTTATATTCAACTTTCAATTTAATTTTATATCTTATTTTGCGCTTGCGTCATTCGCTCACATTTGACAGATTTTAACTCCTAACCTATGAAAATGTACCATGATCACAAAGTTTCTGCATAAAAGAGCGACGAAATACTAATTGGACTTATTCAACAGATTGTTTACCTTTATTTTTTTAACCTATATAAATATAATGTATCGCAATTTCACCTATAAAAGTTAGATTATACGAAATGTCAAATATAAAATTCTGAATTTTTATTTACTGCATAAACGACGTTAATTTAGTTTAGTTTCTTAATGTAGTGGCTTAATTTAATTTCATAATTTACATGCTGCATAAACCCAACATTAGTCTTATTTAAATTAAACTGTAGTTTTTGAAAATATTCTAATTCATAAAACAGTTATTTTCAGATTTTTGTCTTTCAACATTTTTTTCAAATGAATTGCATGCGATATTAATATTTATTTAGTAATAGTAGCACTATTTATTAAAATAACGTTGTTTTCTATTTATCTCCATTCATAATTAAAAGTAATTAGATTCAAATTTAGTGTTTAATTTTAGAACTAAAATTTGTGTGCTGGCAGGGCTAAATCAGACTGGTTATTGCATTTTATGAACCTTAGTTTCCTTACTGTTAAAGATTTCTGAATTGAGGATAATGTTTAAATATTAGAAAATTATTTGCTGGATGTTAAATAATAGAAAAATAAATGTTGACGAGCAATTACATATTAATTAGTAATTTATTTAGGACATTGTAGAAACATACTTTTGGGAGAAAACGAAATGTTTGGCAGCCTTCAAAGTAAATGTCGCCAGTATGTACTTAACTCATATTTACAATATTTGGACTACACTGTTTGTTTTTTTTTTTTTGCCAAAAGCTCCTTATTTATATCAGTTAAAATTATCAATAGAAGCAAATTTAGCACACCCAGAAATGGGTAATAAGCCGTGGTAATATTTATATTTTATTTATTTAAAACATATTATATGTTTACATATATAATTATAAATGTGAAACAAAAAAAATTATGTTATATTTTTTCGTATAAATGGACATTTTAATTTTCAATATTTTAAACAAATCATAAACAATATACACCTTTCTTCACAAAATATTTTTAATCACAAAATGTACATTTCGACTGCAAAGCAATAATCATCAGTTGTAAGGTAGGTGAAGTTGGCCCCCTCAAGTCGGAATTAATAATAACAAATTAATGTGATCAATTGCGCCCTTTATGCGCTTGTGTGCACCACCTTTATTTTTTTATGCGCTCTTATAGTTTCTATTTTTTAAATTTTTTTCAATGGGGCGGCCAACTTAATGGGTAGCCCCCCCAAATTGATAAATAGGTATTTTATTGTTATGTAGGGCTTGATAAACATATGCGCTACTATGCGCCAGTGCAAAATATTAATGCGCCAACTGCGTTCAGGATATAAATATTATTGAATCTCGGGGGGGCTAAATTAATACTGATTTTTTTTTTAATTTAAAATTTTTAAAAAAGCTATTGTATTTGAATACGTATGCGCTCTTATGCGCTACCACAAGTTTTCATTGCGCTTTTTCAATTGAACAAATAGAATTATGAGGAGTGGAGGGCCATAGGAAGAATTTGTCAATGCCCCACAAACTATAACTAAACTATATTATTGATGCATAAGGCATTAAAAATGATGGAATCATATTCAATATTTGAAATTCTTCCTATGGCCCTTTCTAGATGAATTCTAGGCTCTTGCAATATTTCTGGATTTTTAAATTTGTTCCACGGTAAAATGTAGTGTCGTCAAAAATGGTGGTATATTTAAATTAACACCTGGTGGCAAAAGTTCGGCTGTTAAAAAACCTTTGTCGACCAATATTAAATCACAAGCGAGAAAGTGACTGACAACTCCACAGTAGATAAATATTTTTTTGTCGGAGATAGATCCCGGATACAAATTACCTAAAAAAGTGACTACGTCGTTAGCAGCAACTCCTACTAGCCCTTTTAACGTCTGCTTATGTTTATAAGAACTATACGAACGCAGAGGAAATTTGTTATAGTGCATAAAAGCGCATCAAAAAATATGACCATTACTATATCCAATTTAAAAAAATAAAAATGTATTAATTAATGGCATCCCCCAAATTTATAGTGTTATTTTATAGAAAACTAAATCAGCGCATACAAACAGTTAATTGGTGCATAATAGCGAATAATATTTACAATAAAATTCGTAATTTTCAATTTTTAATTTATCATTATCTTGACCCCCCATATTTTCTTCAATTGAAAATGCACAATGAAAATTTGTGGTAGCGCATAAGTGCGCATACGTATTCGAATACAATAGCTTTTTTTCAAATTTTTAAAAATTAAAAAAAATCAGCATTAATTTAGCCCCCTCGAGATTCAATAATATATATGTATATATATATATATATATATATATATATATATATATATATATATATATATATAATTTATATATATATATATATATATCCTTAACGTGATTGACGCATTAATATTTTGCACTGGCGCATAGTAGCGCATATGTTTATTAAGCCATACATAACAATAAAATACATATTTATCAATTTGGGGGGGCTACCCATTAAGTTCGCCGCCCCGTTGAAAAAATAAATAAGAGCGCAAAAAAAGTAAAGGTGGTGCATACAAGCGCATAAAGGGCGCAGTTGGTCACATTAATTTGTAATTATTAATTCCGACTTGGGGGGGGGGGGGTCAACTTTTCCTTGACCCCTCATAATTCTATTTGTTCAATTGAAAAAGCGCCATGAAAACTTGTGGTAGCGCATAAGAGCGCATACGTATTCAAATACAGTAGCTTTTTTAAAAAATTTAAATTTAAAAAAAAAAATCAGTATTAATTTAGCCCCCCCGAGATTCAATAATATTTATATCCTGAACGCAGTTGGCGCATTAATATTTTGCACTGGCGCATAGTAGCGCATATGTTTATCAAGCCCTACATAACAATAAAATACCTATTTATCAATTTGGGGGGGCTACCCATTAAGTTGGCCGCCCCATTGAAAAAATTTTAAAAAATAGAAACTATAAGAGCGCATAAAAAAATAAAGGTGGTGCACACAAGCGCATAAAGGGCGCAATTGATCACATTAATTTGTTATTATTAATTCCGACTTGGGGGGGCCAATTTCACCTACCTTCAGTGTACTACAATAGAATCATAATATTTATAAATATTATGTTTCTATACTACAACTGATGATGAGTGCTTTACAGTCGAAATGTGATTTATGTGATTAAAAATATTTTGTGAAGAAAGGTTGGAGAACATTGAAAATAAAATTTCATAATATGAACATTGAAAATTTAGTATATTATAAGTAGATTAAATTGTGGTTATATTGCATATTACAATTATTTTTAGCTATGGTAAAATATGAAGCAAGTGCCACTATGAAGACTATAAGCAAGCAATGGTGAACTGTGAACTATGCACGACAATGTGCAAATAATTACAAAAATAATTTATTTATATATAAATAAAACTTTAGAATTAAATTATTTATTTTTCCTAGTAATTTTTCCCTACCATCATTTATGTTTATACCATAAAAATGACGTCGAAACAACGTCTAAAAATAAGAGCGAAACAACTTCTTAAAATGACGCCTAAACAACGTCTAATAATGACGTCGAAACAACGTCTTAAAATGACGTCTAAACAACGTCTTAATATGACGTCGAAACAACGTCTAAAAATGACGTCGCACAGCTCCATGCTGAGACGTCGTCAGGACGTCTATGTAACGGAATTTCAGACGTCATAGTGACGTCGATTTTAGGTCATTTGTGTTACTTGGGCTAGTGTACTCGTATTAAGTTTAAATTTGTAGTTCAACACCGGTACAAAACGAAATGTGATCGGCAATTGTCGATTTATTCCTAACTGGAATTGTCTAAATTTCACCTTTTTAAAGTTGAAATTTCAATTTTTTTCTTGAAATTTCACCTTTTCAAAAAGTTTAAATTTCAACTCTTTTCTTGAAATTTCACCTTTTCAAAAAGTTTAAATTTCAACTCTTTTCTTAAAATTTTACCTTTTCAAGTTATATTTTCTGGTAGAAATCTTAAATAAGGCGATTATTATACTGTCTGAAATCTCGTACATTGCCTGTGAATGAAACTGTGTGGTGTATGCACGTTAGCAGTAAGCAGCAGTTGGACGCTTCAAGGCAGTCACAGGTTAGTATTATTTATTTACATTCATGTATATTTAGATACACTTCTACTAATTACCTATGTGTTGTTAAATTTATGTAAAATAAATTATACAATGTTTGAGTTAAGTTCTGTAAATTTTATTTATAATTATGAGTTCTGAAACTTATGTCCAATATTTATGTAAAATACATTGCAAATAATGATAATTTGAAATGTTTACAATTAGAAAAGAACAAAAAAAAAACAAATTAATTTTTGGTTATTAGGTATTTCCTTCAGATAATTTACTTTTCGAATAAATTAAATATAAAGCGTCAAATTTGTTTGTAGAATAAATGGAATAAAACATGATGCATCAAAATCTTATTTCAAATAACCAGTAATTTTTTGTGATATTTTGTCTATTTGGTAGATAATTTATTCCATAGTTAATCTGAAGTTAAAAAACAGGCATTTCATAATTACTATATAATTTACATTTTTTCTTTTTTTAAATTTTGGGGAATCACCACAATCATGTCATATACAAAAATTGGAAAATATTGGTCTAGCCGTTCAGCAAAATGACAGAGAACGAACTGGCACGAACGTGAACACGATAAACGAGTCTGCGTACTCCTCCAAACATTCGGTTGCCATCCTTTTGACGAATATATTAGACAATAGAGTATAGAGTATAGATTGAGTCTATAGACTCTGAGAAGTGGACCATGTTTGTTGAGGGGCAGATAAACTTGAAATTATACAATAAATATCAGTACTTTTAAATTGAACTAACTTTATTTTCATAAATGTCAATAAAAAAATGTCCTTAGCAACGGACTAGAACAAGGTGATAATTTCTTTGTTTTTTAAAATTGCTGTGATAAACAAGTATCTTTGATGTCGATTGCCAAGAAACATGTTACGTGACATATGAATTATATTCTCAGTAGAATATGCTCTTTACATTTAAAAAAGAGTTTGCCGGTATTGAATCTTGAAACATAAATATTGAGAATAAAAATGTTATTTATTTAACCCTCGAGGGGGCACACTGAGTGCATTAAGTTCAACAAAAGTGTCATAAAATTGTTATTGGGTAAACGGATGTTTAGTTACTCACGCTATTCCTTCTTTGGACCTTTGGTCACAATATGTTATAATTGTTTTTAGTTTCATTACAGTTGCCGTAATACAAACAACAATTTATTCGTTGGAGTTGGAGGCAGACAGATTTCTATCTAATTTTTTATTTTGTTCATCTTTATAATACTATGTTTGCAAATCACACACAATCAGCAATATGTTTTCTCAAAATTGCGAAGTGCAATCTGAGAACAAATAAAATCGAACAATCATATTAATGTTTATTTTTTATTATTTTTAGTTTTGTACGCTATTTCTTCAAAGTAAAAACATTGAATGTAATTTGATAATGTATACTACTTTAACTTCCAATGTGTAAAAAAATATTATCTTGTTCTAAATAGTCATAAAATTCCATTCTTTTGTCTAGCGCACTCAGTGCGCCGCGCGCCCGGTCATGTTATGAATATTGGCGCGCCCGCTCGAGGGTTAATAATATAGTGTGTGTGCCTATAATTAGTTATCTTATTATCATTCTTTTTTGTATCTTTATACCAATTTTTATAGTCAACCGGCTTAGTCATTTTTGTAAGTCTATTGCTTCTTATTACTGTACTCAACAATATTTGTGAGTTAATATTAAGTCACTCATTATAGTTTCAAGACATTACGAAAAATTCAGTTTAAAAGTTTGTAAACAATTCGAATTTCAAATTCCTAATATTAATAACATAATTATCATCAGTAGTTTTATTGTTAAATCTGTCAGATGACAAAAATAACTTTTCGTTTTCACAGTTTATAAATTATAAAATTCACTAATCAAGAAATAAATTCCAAAAAAAAGGGGCACACCATGCGAATAATGTTTTGTCAACATACGTATAAACATATACCGCTGAAAGGCACACGGAAACCGTAGCAAGTATTATCCCTCTCTTTTAGCTAAAACAAATTTCAATGCGCAAGCGCTACTTATGTTTGAGGTATGCATTTACATTTACAGGATATGTGCACGCGCTCTTGATTTTGTTTTAGCTGAGGGACAAGGATAGAGATTACAATTTTTTTAACACATTCAGTTACAAAATTTAAAACAATATGCACAAATCAACTATTAAAGTTCATAATCAAATTACTACAATATAATAAATATTATACAAAACTTAATAAAATACACATAAATTAACAATGACCAATATTGGTCGGTTTATACTGTAAATTTGGTCGGCCGCTCTGGTAAAGAAATACCCCGGGGTGATGGGTTCACCGAGCTTAAGAAGTCGAAGTCAATGTGCAGTTATCTTGACACAAACTATATAGCTTTGCCATTTTTATGTAATTTCAAGAAATAAAAAATACTAACTTAACCTAACCCAACCTAACCTATCACATCATGTGTCATCACATCGTTTTGAAAATCTCTGGCTTTTAGTGTTGCCACAAGACCAAGACCAGTCTTGGTCTTGGTCTCGTCTCGTCTTGGTCTTGTCGAGACGAGACCATCATTTGGTCTCGACTAGAAAAGTCGAGACGAGACGAGACCAGTATCAAGTCTTGTCGAGAAAGTCTTGAGTCTCGACAAGACTCTCGACTTCAGTTCAAAGGTATTTTTTTAAAACATATATTCTAAAAGTGCTTCAAAAATTAAGAATATTGCTGTAAATACTGTTCGAAAATTCATATAAATAAGAGAGATAATAATTTTTCAAATTTTGTAATTTTCTACTTTCATAGTTGTGTTCCAAAAACATTAATTTATGTAAATATGATGTATTCTTTATTCATCTAAATAATCCAAATGTAACTTTTAAATGAATTTACAATGTAGGTGGGATGGAATGAAAGAAATATAAATTTAGAATTCTTATGTTATTTTAATGCACCAATATTTTAATTAAATTAAAATCAACCTTTATTTTATAATATACATGTTTTATATGTATAAATATGTTGATTTTAATTTATTTTTTGATTAATTCTCAATTACAATATTGATACAACTGACTATATCTTGTAAAATATTTCCAATTTTCAAATAGCAAAAAAGTTACATTTGTGGTGCATTCTCCACGTTAGCAATGTACTTCAGTTTTATTTATTAAATTAATTTATTATAACAAAGTAACGTTCCCTTCAAATATACAGTATTTTTCATTTTTAAAGAATCTATTATGATTCTTAGAATTTTACGGAAATGCAGACAAAGATTTTACGATCCTAGGGAAATTCCAGGTCTGTGTCCCGGTTTAAAACAACCATATTGTACTGGTTCAACGGACGTACTTCTTATTCGCCTAAATATTTCACTTCATTCAAACATATGAATACATATTGCATATAGAAATAGGAATATATTAAATGCAAATAATGTAAACTATTAATACTAACAAATCAGTTATATAATTATTTTGTAAAGAAATAGTAAAAGTATAGAAAACGAAGATTTAATTCTTCTCAAACTTTGTATCCATAATTTATGTAAAAATACTTTTCCTGCGAATTAAAATAAAACATTTTCTAGTGTTATCATTAAATGCCAATAAAAAAATTATGGTATCGTATATAAACAAAAATTTGGAAAATATGTACTTCAAAAGATAAAAGTTTATGTATCTATTATGTGATGTATAATGAAAGTAAAACTTTATCTCAATAAAGTGAAATGTAAGGGACATTGTTAAAATATGTAGTTACAGGTATAAATAACAATTTGGGAAATTTGGTATCAAACATTCTAAGAAATTGGTATTAAACATTTCTCGTAAAAATACGTGCAAAGTACAAGTACACTTTCCTCGCCCGGTGTCATTGGTCATAAAGACCTTTGATTTCTTTTCGGCGTATTTTAATCTAAGGTTCAGTTCAACTGGGTATTATAAAATACTGGAATTAGGGATATCCTTGTACTGGGATTATAATTCATAATTTTGTGTTCATTCATATTTTCTTATTTTCAGCTTCGTTGGTAACATTGTTGCCAGAATATAATTAATAAAAATAAGATAATGTAAAGATTAGAAAAGTTTGAAAGGAAGTGATATTTTTGGAAAAACCATTGCTTTGTCCCCCATCCCTTAAGTTTTATAGTATGATATGATATAGTATGATCATCATATAACATCAACATAAACATAACTCAAGGTCAAACTTTTGAAATAAAACAGCAGTTCTCAACCTGTAGTACACGTACCAGGGGATACGCAAAAGTTTTAGTTATCTACTTAAATAAAATAAAAAAAAATAAAAAATAGCGAAATAAGTTACTTTTTTGGGGATTTTTATCCATTTACTTACTATTTCATTTAAACATATACATATCTATTTAACTATTGCTAATAATAGAAATGCATTCTGTAGTTAAGGAATTGAAATTATATATTTTATGTTTAGTAATGATAAACAACACTCGATATATACGTATATTTTCATATTAATTGTTTGAAGAGGTCAAGTATCAAGTTGATGATATTCATGGAAAACTTAATAATAAATATCTCAAATATTATTTGGAATTTTTTAATCGCGATTGTACTGCTGTTCTTAGAATTTTATGTACTATTAGGTACGATTATTAAAAAAATTATTAATGGAAGCAAAGTCGAGAGTCTTGTCGAGACTGGAGACGAGACGAGACTGACATCAAGTCTCGTCTCGACAAGACCAAGACGAGACCACTCTAGTCGAGACCAAGTCAAGACCAAGACGAGACCGACCCCAAGTCACGTCTCGTCTCGACTTCTGGCAACACTACTGGCTTTTTATTGCGGCATAGTGGAAAGAATAGTCCATGAAGTTGGGGCGGACCGATGTGTTGTAGTTAAGCATGTATCTACAGGTGTCTCTCAAATAGAGGGACTTGGCTTAACCTCAGATTCCTGGCTAAAATAAGACGATTTAACTAAACGTGCTTCTACCGGAAAGTGTACCATTTAGCCAGAATTCTGCTTCAAAGTTATTTGAAAAAAAATTAATTTTGCTTATAATAACAGAACGCTTTATATGATTTGGATGAAATTTGGTATGACAGTTCATATGGTTATGTCATCTTTTAAGATGATACTTGTTATTATTAGTGAACCACTAGTGAAACTTAGGTGTCTCAACATTGATTAGACCGTAACTTTTTAATGGCCACGCCGATAACATAAAATTATTTTTTTGTTTTAAGAAAGATACATTCAATAGTAAACTTTTCTCTTTCTGTTTAATTTGTGATATCTGTTACGGTTTAGATAGACAAAATAAAACCTGAGTGCCTGCATCGTGAATTTTTTAAAAATAAATTTTATCTAGCAGTCTATCCAAAGGTCAAACACCTAATTTCTAATGACAGTAACAATTGTTTATGGGTTGTTAAAAAAATCCTTCGCAATATTCAGAAACTAGTAACATCCGTTTGTTCGGCCTAATAGTCTTTTACTACCATTATTGCAAATAACACGAATAAATATGTTTACTCCTAAACAAGTTGAGAAGATTGACAACTCGTTACTGTCATTAAAATTTAGATGTTTGAAATTTGGATGGACGGCTAGATTAAATTTATTTTAAAAAATTCATGATGCAGCCACTCAGGTTTTTGTTTTGTCTGAACCGTAACAGATATCACAAATTAAACAGAGAGAGAAAAGTTTATTATTGAATGTATCTTTCTGAAAAAAATAACAATTTTATGTTATCGGCGTAGCCATTAACAAGTTACGGTCTAATCAATGTTGGGACACCTAAGTTTCATACACTAGTGGTTCACTAATAATAAAAAGTATCATCTTAAAAGATGACTTATAACCATATGAACTGTCATACCAAATTTCATCCAAATCGAATAAAACATTCTGTTATTATAAGCAATTTTTTTTTTCGAAGAAATTTGAAGCAGAATTCTGACTAAATGGTGCACTTTCCGATAGAAGCAAATTTAGTTAAATCTTCTTATATTAGCCTCAGGAATCTGTGGTTAAACCATGTCCCGCTATTTGAGAGACGTTTCATATTAATGAAATTAATTTCTTTATATATACAATCTATACCAATAGTTGTATTGTTTGTATTAAATACAAATCTTCAATATTTTATATTAATTTATTTATTAAAATATATTAATTATATTTTGACATTACAATTCTTTTTATAATATCATGAAACAATCTCAATCAATATCAATATATATCCTGGTATGATCACGACTGCCGTTCTCTAGGATATCGTAATCCTACATCCCCCTTTCTCAAGTATTGAAGTCTATCCGGTGGGTTTCTTTGTCGAGTTGACCGTCTTAAAGGAATATCTTGGAGAGGCTGATCTGGATTCGATAGTCGACTTGATGACTGCTGGTTTGGAGATGGAGAGTAACTCGATGACGGCTGTGACGGCAAGCTGTCAGGTCTATCTTCTCCCTGCGAAACTAAAGGCTTACATGGTACAAGTGCATGTCTATTTCTTCTAACAGTTCTTTTATCTGTTTCTATTAAGAATGATTCTTTTAAAGAATTTAACACCGTTCCATATATTTTTAAATCTGTGATCCAGACTTTATCATTTGCATTTAACGAAGATAATGACCGTGCTGCATGACGTTTGTCAAAATTAATCTTCTGTTTAATGCTATTTTGCTTATGCCATTCTGACCATTTCTTGTGCAGGTCAGCAATATTATGAAATGTTTCCCTAATTCTTGGAAGATTATCTCGCAGCTTTCTTCCCATTAGTAGCTCCGCTGGACAGTATCCTCCGTCATACAATGGCGTATTTCTATATGTTAATAAGCCCATATATGGATCTTCTGATTTAGTAATTATTTTAACAGCAGATTCTGCTTGACCGTTACTTGAAGGATATGTAGGACTGCTAGTACTAAGAGTAAATCCATATTCCTTAGCAAATTGTTTGAAATCTTCGCTAACAAATTGTGTTCCGTTATCTGTTCGTACTAGTTTTGGTATTCCATGTCGGGCTAATGCAGACTTACATTTATTTATCACTTCCAAGCTTTTTAGGTTGTTTAAAAGAAATACTTCTGGAAATTTGGAATAATAGTCAATAATTACCAAATAATGTTTACCGTTACGTTCGGCTAAATCCATTCCCAGTAGTTCCCACGGTTTTTCGGGCAATTCTTTATAATCATTTATGATATTAATTTTATTAATATTTAAATTTACCAGGTCTAGCTTTGTCAAAGCTGGGCGTCCAAGTAATGGTTTACTTAGATCTTTTATAATATAGATATTCTCTAAGCAGTTCTTATTTTTGTATTCTAAAGTAGCTGTAAATACACCTTCTACATTAAGTACATTTCTTCCTGGTCCAATTAGTTTCTTATTTATTGGTTGTATTGTTACACCCCGAATTTTTTTAAATTCGTCCATTGAGATTACAGACGCATCTGCTCCTGTGTCAATTTTAAATATAATATTTGACACATCGTTGACTTTTACTTTGACATTCCATGTTTCTTTTGACGAGGTATCTTCATTTAAGGAACCAAAGAATAATTCTTCCTCTTCTTCTTCTAGATCATTGATTTGTCCTTTTAGGTTCTTAGTACAACACTGCTCAGTATAATGTCCTTTTATACTGCACCGTTTGCATAAGAAATCCTTCGCTGGACAGAATTTGTAATAGTGGAATTTCCCATTACACCTAAAGCATTTTTTATTTTTATTATAATGATTAAAATTACTGCTTTTTGTACAGTTTGTATTTTTTTCTGTATTATAATTATTTTCAGATTTTCGATTGGTTTGACTATTTTTGGCAGATTTTATCAAACTAATGTCTTCACTTTCTATATGACTATTTTGAATGATGGTTTTTGAATATTGTTTACTTGTTTCCACTGAAATACAAATATCAATAGCTTTTTCTAAACTTAAAGAAGATGTTCGAAGCATTTGCTCCTGTGCGGCAGGATCAGAGGCTCCAACTAGAATTCTGTCCTTTAGCATGCTATTTTCATAGCTATAGCCACATTTTTCATATTTGAAGTCACATAAACTAGCTTGTTTCTTTAAATCTGTAACAAATTTATTAAATACTTGTTCTTCTTTCTGTATAATTTTGTTGAACTTTTTCCTTGTCAGAAGCTTTCATGAAAATGTTAAATTTTTGCTTCCATTTTGGCCATTTTATTTCAATTTCATTTCCAAATTGCAAAGTTGCAGGATTATTGAAGGAAATTGATAAGTTTTCTTTTGGCATTATGTTATTTTTTTATAAGTCGAATACCTGACACCATGTATTCTTTTAATTATATTTTGACATTACAATTCTTTTTATAATATCATGAAACAATCTCAATCAATATCAATATATACCCTGGTATGATCACGACTGCCGTTCTCTAGGATATCGTGATCCTACAATAGTTAATATATATCTACATACGAGTATCTGTACAATTAGTAGTAGTATTATTCATATTGTTTCTATTGTAATTATTTATTTGTCTGTATCTTTAACTCAAAATATAAATACAAATACATATATAGGGTGTTAATACTAAGTCGATACACCCGAAAATGGTAGTTAGAACTCATTAAAACAAACAACTTTTCTTAGTTACAATTTTTGATTTGGTGCCCCAGTTCGTAGTTATTGGAGTCCATTTTTTTTTTTAAATCGAAAATAAAATATTTATAAAATCCTTAAACTATCTACTGCAATATTTGTTCTAAACAAGTTTTTCATTCTATCCAAAAAAGTCTTTGTTCATTTACTTCACTTACACAAGTGGTACAATGTGTTTAGAAAAAACCTAAATAACTAATATCAAGCCATTGAAAATAAACTCACTTTCTACAAAATAATATCACACAAATGACACTTATTATGAATACGCTTGAACCTGCTGGTTTCAAAATTAAATATAGCACATACAAATTATTTCAACCGGGTTGCTAGTATTCATATAATCTAGGGCAACATATAATTGCCACTGCTTGACCAAATTGATATTCCATTGTCTACTTTTGAGTTAAATCAAACGGGCCTTAAAATCTGCTGGCTTAATTACCTTCAAGGATCTAATAGTAAGTTTAAAAATTTACCATTATTTACTGTATTGAAACCGCGCACCTCATAAAAAGGCACTTTTTTGCGGGACACAATCTGCCCACCACCACGGGGCGGCCCTGACTGTCACACAGGTTGTTTCAAAACAATACGAAGTTTGATTTTAATTTAATATTTATTACAAACATAATTTTCATTACAGAATCCATTTTTTTTGCTTCAATTATTATATTATATTATTTAAAATTGTAAAATTTTATTTTTTGTGAAATGCCGTTGGATATTATATTATTCTACATTAATGGCCATAGTTATGATTAATAAAGTTAAAATTACATTGATCAACAAAAAAATATATATTAAATTACAATAACATTTAAAACTTTTCTTTTATTATGCAAAAAATATAGTAACGAAAGTTAATGGTGTGGTTTGCATATAAATTGATAATGGTAAGCAATGTTATTTATTATATAAGTATTGATGTACCTACTACTTTCAATTATTGTAGTTAAAACTTTACTAGGTCAAATTTATCTGTTAATCTGCTTAGAAGATTAAATAAAAATTGAGTCATATTTTGTCATATTATTCAAAAAATCAATATAATGTCGACAATATAAACGAAAGATTTTATCTATGTACATATATTAGTTTTGTAATTTAAATTATCCAAAGCTACAAAGAGTCTTGTAATGAATTATAATATCATGTATACAGCGTGAACACTGAAAACCGTGACATGGGCGTTTAACATGGGAAAACAGTTTTTTTTTCAAATATCTGTCTCGCAAGAGTATAGTGGGAGTTTTTGATATGGTTAAGCCTCATTTCCACCGATTGTCCTAGTGCGTACGAGCAATAATTAATAACTAAGCGCAATGCGTAAAAATGTTTATCATATGACAACGTTTACTACCATTTCCAGCTTTGCATAAGGCTTAATGCTTAAGAACTAAGAGCAATGCGTAAAAACAAATGATTGAAAAATTCTAACCTGAACTGTCAACTCTCAGTCTATTTTATAATTATTAACTTTTAATTAATTTTTCGGTATCGATATAAATGCAGAAAACTGTGTATAGGTATAACATATTAAAAAAATAAGAATTGCTGCTGCAATGGCAGTCTACTAAACAACAAGTAATTCGGAAAAAAGATATGACATTTCTGTTGAATTGTCACTAAACAAAATAGCTGGAAATGGTATCCTAGTAAATTGTTATAATTCATTAAGCCTTATGTATTAAGCATTAAGACATTCGGTGGAAATGAGGCTTTAGAAAGATTATTATTTGGCATCGAAGAGAATCTAAATCTATATATTATTATTGAAATATTTACGAAAGTATAATGCTACTTGACAGTTATTACTTATAACTTACTAAAAACAGTAATCATGGAAACGTGTTCGGTAGCTGACTTGGTTAAATTAAGGCTCCATGATAATTTTTCCTTGGTTCAAATCCCTCCCGGTTCAAGTTAATATTTTTATTATTTTTATATTTAGTTTGTACAATGAATTATTAAATAAATTAGAAAATTAAAACTAATAATTTTTTGGTAGAAAATGGTATAGATAGGACATACATACAATCTTTCACCAAAAAGCTTGGGATCTGATCAAGACCAGCAGTAGCAGTATTTTTAAGTTTACGAGTCACGGAAACCAGATCATTTTCAGAAATAATATTAACATGAATATTGTGAGAGTTTTTTAAGCTGTTATTTTGTACGCTAACTGGTGTAGAATTATCGGTAAACGAGGTAGTAAAAACACTTGAAAAATGTTCACGAAACAAAGCCTAAACGATAATGGACTGCGGATCATCAGCAACACTTACCATATTTCATAATACCTGGTATCCGAGACTCATCCTTTTTTTTCGGGCATTAGAGCAGAATTTTTTGGAATCTGAATTGACATTTGTTTCGATATTACTTATATATTCTTTATATGACAAATTAATTAATTGTTTGGTCATTGAATGAACTGTTTTATATTCTGACAGATGGTATGTAGAATTAAACTTCTTATATTTCTAATAAAGTTTAGTTTTTAATTTTATATTACCTATAATTTGTTTTGTGAACCATATTGGGAAAGATTTACAAGTTTGTTTGTTTCGTTTAAGTGACACATGATTATCAAAAGAGGTGTACAATAAATCGTATAATTGATTACATGCATCATTTACATTATCATAATACGTAACTATGGACCAATCACAATTTGGCTGCCGGCGCTGGTTACCTTGAAGAAACCGGATGGTAGCCGGCGGTGGTTCCTTTATTTAAATTCATCGCTAAATTCTTTTTATCAATTTGCGCCGGCAGCCAAAGCACTGTCTAACATTTAATTCGTGCCAGGGCTTTACCGCCCAGGCCGACGAGCCCACGGCTTAGGGCCTGATTAGACATGGGGAACGCAGGGCCCGGCTGCGATAAAATATTTATGAATTTATTTAATCTTTTTCATTTCTTATTATTCCAATATATAAACTGTCTTTCAACATCACCAATACAATGTATAATTTATTCGGACTTCATTTTTTCGACATATTAGTGGATAATGAATAATTTATTGGGGGGAATTAGACTTTAACAAAACAAATCAAGTACAATTTTTAGATTGCAAGAACTTAATAGAAGAATTTTCGGCACAAAATTTCGAAAATTTCCTTTGCAGGTAATTTTATTTGTGTAATACTTTTGTATACGAATCCATCTCTGTTCTTTTCATCTTTAATTATTAAACAATTTACAATGTGTTTTTTTTTTGTACTATGAAGGAGAAGAAAAGCCCGGAAAATATTTCTGGCCTAGGGCCCGTAAATTAGATGAAAAAATTCCTGATGCCAAGACCAATGCTCTTTTGCAGTCAATCATCGATAAAGTATTAAACAGAAACAAATTATTTCTTGCCTACCATTTTAATTCATGTAAGTGCTATTTTTATATTTTCGTGTTACCTAATTTTCATTTTAATTTTTTAGATAGGTATCTAAAACAGTAATTGTATTTTGCTCATCTAAAATATATTACATTTTTAATGTTATGCTTAAATATAATTAGTTAAAACTTTTTTATCATCATAAAGTTTTAAACATAGTTATTTTTATTAATATCGATCCAGTGTGAGAACCATTGAAATAAACTGTATTGTACTTACTATTTCATTGTGATCGAAGTAGACACGCATTCTACCCAAAACGTAGAAAATTAAAATACCAAAAGAAAATTTATTATTTAAAACGATTTTTGAAATATTTGTTTAATGAAGAACAGGGTACAAGTTTTTCCCACATCAAGCCCATTGAAAGATGAAAATAACAAAAAAGAAAAGAATATTATTTTTGAAATTTTTGGTGATTATTGCAAAACTTCTTCTTTGCATGGGATCAGTTATTTGGTCGCAAAGGATAAAAGTGTAGCAGAAAAGTAAGTTTGTGAATTATGTTTTACGATTTATTTATTTGTTGCATCGCATAATATCAAGAATTTGATTAAGTAAACACACATTAAAGATATATTATAAAATAATTGGAGATTCCTTAGAATGGCATTTGATTCATATGTCAGGTCGTTTTTGACTGAACGATTTTTTGTGTCTTTCAATACCGTATTCTCAAAATGCTGAGAAATCCTCCAAAAAGGTTCAGTAGCCGTGTTTGTGAACCATTTAATCAAAATAAAATTTCAGCGCCCGTGGTACGCCACTTGTAATGTAGTGTATGTGTACATTGTATCTGTCCCTAGTAATCCAGGCATTTTAGATTTTCGGTTGGGAATTTTGGAAATAAAGTTGAAAATTTCAGAATTTGTATTACTTTTAGTGTACATTAACGTCTCAATAGTCCTCATATATTCCATTGGAGCTTTCGCCCCTGTTCCTAAAAAATGGCTGCCGCCCACCCGTCTACAGGAGAATTTTTAATACATTTTAACAATATATTTTGAAATGGGGATTATTGTTGTATATTTCGAGCAAATAAATAGAAATCTGATGTGTTCAGCATATTACCTTCCGTCAGTTCTATGTATTTTGTATAAATCCAATACCAGAATTTCGATGGAAAAGATTCTATATATCCAGTAAAATTGTAACACGAACATATACTATTTTCTACAAATTCCATATCAAAAGTTCCTTGGACAAGATTCTATAAATCTAATAAAATCATAGTAAAGCTGGCTGATTTATTAGAGTTAATCTCTTTATAAGTTATTAACTGAATATTTATTGAATATGAAGGAAAATATGTAATCAAACCGTATAGACAAGAAAATACCCTTTCATATTGGTAATCACATAAAATGTAAAAAAAAAAATGATATATAACTGCATTTTTTCAAGAAAAACTGTTAAGAACTTCAAATAATGAAACTTCCAGTCGACCAATTATAACCGACTAATCAGCTCTTCATGTGCGTGTAAAGAAGAGCAATACGAAAGAATTATAATCTTTAGAATTCTAGTATTGGAGTTACCGTCGGAGAAATTTTTGTCATACACACGACACACACACATACACACACAAAGACAGAGAGAGAGAAACATACAGACATCGAAAAAAACTAAAATCGTATTGTCAGGACCCTATAACGTGCTTATTCATTAAAAACTCACCAACTAATTTTTTGGCCAAAGACAATACCTTACCTAAAAGTGACGAAAGATAAAAATGGCAAACTTTTCAAAAAAAAAATAGTTTTTTGAGTTTATCTTGGTAACGTGGAATATTATAACAAAAGTAGTTACGTATTTCTAAAAAGAAAGTAAATTTCACCGCGTATTCAATGACATAATAGATCACAAAATGTTTACAATTTGTCAACAAATCATCCAAATATACAGAGGCTTGCTAAAAGAGTGGAGCCATTTACACGATTTATCGTACCAACCAATTTCTGTAGTATAACTACAGTGTGTTCAGAAAAAAAACCTAATTCGGAGTAGGGTTGAACTTACGAGTAGAAACGTATGTCTGATCATTATTAAATTCAAAGGTCAAGTTATCAAAATTGATCATTAAACGTAATTTTAAGCAGAAAAGATAATACAGAAGGATAGAAAATATTGCAATTCACCGTTTTCTAATTTATTTCTATTTCTAAAATAAAGATTCAAGAAGAAGAGCTTTGATTTCCTCAGATAACATTTTTGACACTATCTCGTGCCAAATTGACATTTAATTAAATACTTTCAAATTGAAATACGTTTTTTTTTTGTTTATAGCCGACTCCGAGTAAGGATTTTTAAACACACTGTACTATAAATGTCTCCAGGGCCGGGCCGAGACTTTTGAGCACTCTTCATTTATTAAAATTTAGATATCCAAATCATACTTATCATAATTATTTAAGAAATTTATATCACTTTTTCTTATTTTGCAATTCAGAAAATCTAATGTAGCTCTTCAATAGTTCATCCTAGGTAAAAATATAAGAATCATGTTTTATGTAAAATGTTACACAATTTCGATACGGATTACGGATCACTGTTTTAAGAAGTCTAAAAACTAAAATATTTCGCCTTTTGCCAAGTTGGCAAGGAAGCGAGGGGAAGTTTATCAGCGTATTTTTCTGTACAGGAGCCCGTAAAAAAATTTTTTTGATGTTGAGGGGGTATTTTTTCAGTAGATTCACTGAACAACATTTACTTCTTCAGTTCTTAATTTTGATACTACAGTGTTTTTAACTGATATAATCGCCAACAAATATAAGTTTTCTTCTTACGTAAATAGGATTTAATAAATATGAGTTTTCTGAAACTTGTTTCGCAGCGCAAATGTTATTGGAATTGTAAGCACTAAGATTAAAGCAATCAAATTCGGTCTTTGGTCCCGGAAACATAATATAATACTATATAGTCGACGAATCAATAAATTTATGATTTCATTTTCAATTTATTTTGCAAGTATTATCGAGAAAGAAGTCGTCCTAAAACCAATTTCGCACCAGGCAGTCGCCTGGCTTGCCTGTAGCTTGGGCTGGCCCTGTAAGTTTCATCCAAATATACATATGAATTTCCGTCCTTTACTCTTGTATTGGCGAATCTTCTCTAAGAAATTTAACCTTTTAAGTTGGATATCATAAGATTCCACTAGCGCCTTACTGCAAAAAAAAAGTAAAATTGTGTTTTAAAATTCATATGTACCTTGAAGTAACTTTATATTTAAATTATATGTCCCGGGATTTCAAAAAATAGCATGGTCGCAATACCTTATTTATTAATTAAGCAATCATAATGAAATTTGGTAATGAAAAATTAGCCATTTTGTAACAAGTTTGTACAGAAAATAAGTATATTTTTAAAATAAAAAAATTACTATTAAGAAAACGTAATACAAAAAATTACAATAAAATAACACATTTAGGGTGGATTGCATGAAAGTGACTTAACTCTCGAGTTACGCTAACCCACGGTTACCAACCCACGAATAGCAAATTTTATATGGCCGACAGTTGTCATTTCACGCGTTATATCTATCACAAAAATAGTTATTTACGTAACAAGTAAGGAGAGTGTTCCATTGCAGGATGACTAGATAGTTCCATGCCGAGCGATAGCGAGGGCTGGAATAAGCTACGAATCATGTAATAACACTACTGATGTGTTACGTATAACATTTTACGTGAAACCATCAACCCTTTGGTGTAATTATTATATGATTAGAAAAATGTTATACCTCAAGAATATATATATATATATATATATATATATATATATAATAATAATAATAATAATAATAATCTAATTGGATATTTGAAAAGAAAATCGATTGGATACACACTGAATAAATCAAGAGTTTTCACACGTAACGAAATTGAACAATTTATAATGGATGCCCAGGATGAGGAATTTCATATGATGAAGTAAACACCAATTTTTATCAGTTTATGTGTATAAACTTATCCAATTTTATATTGAAGGTTGTTCTTATACTGGGCTTGGAAGGAGCATGTCTTTGAGACAAATTGAATAAAATGTCTTTAGATGACGTTAACGAAACTCCTAAAATGTTATTTATCAAGATTCCAAGTACAAAAACAAATAAAGCAACACGTTTTGTAGTTGAAGAAGGTATCCAACGCCATATAAACCTTTATAAGAAAAATGTTGCATTGCGTCCCGCTCATATAAAACATAGGCGTTTATTTATCAATTACAACCGAGGCAAATGCAAAGTGCAGCCTATGGGCATACACACTTTTGGGAAAATTCCATCTGAAATAGCTACGTTTCTTAATTTACCACATGTGACAGAATTCACAGGCCACTGTTTATGACGAAGTTCTGCTACATTACTAGTAGACGCCGGTGGTGACTTAACATGTTTGAATATACATTCAGACTGGCGTTCGTCAACCGTGGCCGAAGGGTATCTACACTGTAAAGTTTTGGCGTAGCTGGACCTACCTTTTTGGGTTGAAACTATATGCAACCCCAAGGTAGAACCATCCTTCCTTATTAAAAGGTCGATGCACCAAGCTCTGCTTAGGGTAGGAAAACCTGCCTTACGCCCAGGTAGGCACGATCCGACCCTTTATATAGTGGGGTGGAAATACCTACAGAGGTTTATACAAATGCTTGCAAGTGATTTCTAAATATCGTAACACAAGGTACTTGCAAATACTTATATGGTCGTTGAAAATGTTTTATAGTGATTTGTAAATAACGTAACACAAGGTACTTGGAAATATCTGTATGGTTGTTAAAATGCTTTATAGTGATTTATATGATCCTCCACATGAGGACGATGCAAATTCCCTAAAAAAATATTATTAGGATTCAGGAAAAATAATAAATTGTTTATAATAATAAAAAATATATTAATAATAAAAAAGTATATGATAATAAAAAAACAGTAAAAAACATGTTATTATAAACAAAAAACATATTAAAAACCACATATATAAAAACAAATAAAATAAATAAAGTTGGTACATATTAAAAACATGCGAACATAGGACTTTAACATGTAAAATCATACTTTTATTATTTCTTGCTTCCATAATTATTTTTTTTTTTTTTAAATATGATTTTACATGTTAAAGTCTTATGTTCGGGAGTTCTAGTCACTATATTTTATATAAAAAGAAAATTAAAAAAAACATAAATAAAAAAAAACTTTACATAATAAGAAACTATATACATGGTATTCAGTTTTAATCAGATAACGAATTTAATAATCTCTGGATTGCGATATTTTTAGTAGGGTTTATTAATTTAATAATAAATTCACTTAAAAACGTAAGCGTTTTTTTAAAAGCGGGAGGATATTTTAAATTAAAAATATATACTGCGGCTATCAAATCGATGATGGCATCAGTAATGGTTTTACTTTCGCAAATTTTCATTTTATCTACGCAAACGTAAAACAAATTATTTAAAAAAAGATCATTGTTGCTGGCTACTGCTCCAATGATTGCAGGTCCTGGGGGAACATCATCAGTAACCAAAATGATCTTCCGCGTAACTTCTTGCAGTAGGCACGGTAAAATTATCATGGCCGTGTCTAACGAAAGATCTGTGAACAAAACATATTTTTTCTTTCATTTATATTTTCAGAATCGGAGCTATTGAATACATTATAACTGTGCGCGCCATTTTTCAAACTATTTTCCTTACCACGTTTTCTGTAATTATGCAATTCAATTTGATGGTGTCTTGTAATATGTACTTTGTACGAATTGAATGTATAAAATGATCTTCTACAATCATTTACTCCACAGATAATATTTATGTTTTTATCTGAATGATGAACATATCTCATATGTTTTAAAACATTGTTAAGTTGCGTAAAAGTTTTAGTGCAATTATTAATACTACACTTAAAAACAGCCATATTGCATTTTCTAGAATATGCGTTATATTATTTAAGTATTTAAAAATGAATAAATACTACGAAATCATGCAAAATAATATTTTAAAACTTACCAGAGGAATAAATGCACAATGCCGCTATAGAACAATTGATCAGTTTCACTGCCGTTAATATGATAGAGTGATACTTAAAACAACAGGCTCGCATCCCTCTTGAAACCCCCTACTCTTACCCCAGAAATATTCGGTTATTCCGACCTAGCCGAAAAACCCATTCGGGTGCTTTGTCCTTGCCATGCACGTGCAAATGCTATGACAATTTCTGAGAAATGCTAAACGTCATTTATTCAACCACTTTTCATTTCCAAAATGTTACAGATAACTAATATAATTTACCATTTGTTTATATTATGTCTTACACATCGACATCGCCAATTATGTTTCAAACAAACTTTAATTTTTCATATAATTTGTTGAATACCTACGTGTAATTTATACTTAATTTCTATTGTAATTTGTTACATTCGTTTTTTCTATTTCACACATTTGTTTATACTGTAACGTTCTATCTTTATTCAAGAATTTATTACTAATTTTTTTTAACGGGGAACACGATGTATGCATTGTTGAATTATAAAATATATTAGTATTAATTGAGAAATTTAATTTTTTTACTCCCATGCGTGAAGTGAGTACTTCACGTATCCATTTTTGTGTGTGAAGTTTTTTTGCACACTGTGCATGAAGTGCTACTTCACGCACCGTTCATTATTTTAAATATTACAAACTTAATTGTATTTTAATAAAACAAAGTTATTAAACACACGTAACGTTGGTAACCATGGTTACACAAGTCGATAATACAAAGGCTTTACGTTAAAATAATGACAATGTGAAGAAAAAAATATATTTTATTGCAAGGTAGTAGAAAAAGTATAGTATGTAACACGTGTGTAAGGCCTATTTTACATTCGGGTGGTTTGCAACACTCGCCTTCGGCTCGTGTCACAATCTCCACCCTCATGTAAAAATTTCATCTTCACACACTTGCCACATAATATACTATTATGTATACTAACAATATGCAGTACGTGTTTTTCTCCCATATAGTTTCAGTAAAAGTAATAAAACACATATATCTTATTTTTCCCATTTTCCTTTTACTTCATTTAAAATTTTACATAATCACAACACATTAGCTTACAGTTAACAACACATTAGTTTACAGTCCACTTTTCTTCTCAACATATATTACATTGTTAAGTGTTATTAATGTGAAGTTGAATTTATTCGATATTCCAATGTCAATTTCTTGATTAACAAAATATTTACTCTCATTATGGAGTAATTATTGATAGTACCGAATCTATTCCTAATTATAAAAATTAAGTACCTAAATAAAATGGCACCAAGAAAAGTAATTTATCACAAAATATGTTCAGTAAAAAGTCAAAAGCTTGCGACAAATAGCAAAAAAGTGATTATTATTCAAATCTGTGTATGGCGAACCCATATATTCGGTATGACTGTATTTTAAATTCGCAGAATCAACTCTAAAGGTCTAAACATGCAAAATGGGTGGAATCGGCTACCTGACTTACTTACAGTGCAACTCAGATGCCTGTAAGTGACCATGATCGGCCTGTCCAAAATTTTCTACCCTTTTCTTACCATCTTTCTACCTCCCTACCCTAAACCGACCCAAAAGAAGGTTCAGCGATTTGTTTGTAGATTCATCGTCCCTGTTTCTACCTCAAAACTTTACAGTGTAGATGATTCTCTTGAGAACAAACTTGCAATTGCAAGGCGTATTAATGGAGATAAACATACATATGCCAACACAACGCATATTCATGAAGTTTCTGTATCCTCAATAATAACAAATTTTCCATTTTCAAAAAATAATACAGACACCAAAACCAAGGCATGTTGACAAAATTTCTGCATCCTCGAAACTGTAAGAAGCATATCCTCGAATTTCGAAATATCCTGTACAGTTAAAATATTCCGTATAAAGCATATAGAGTTCATTAAAGCTCAACCAATATGTTGCGTTGGCAATCTATGAAGAGTAGCTACAGTGTATTTATTGCAAAGTTTATAAGTTTATAGAATTTTCCACTGTAGTTACTAAAATTTATGATGATATGGAAAAAGGCAGCTATTAAATTATGAATAGTTTAATAGACGGACGGTCTTTAACTTTCAAACTAATGAGTCAAAATTATTATAAAATTCATAAATTATATTTTACTTATATTTATTCTCAATATATTTATTTTTACTGTTTTATATTTGAATAATTATTTCACATCCAAAATTCTAGATCCTAAAATTAATATCGTTTGAACTACTCGGTTTGGCAAGGACCCAGTTAAATTTGTAGTGTTGGGGTCGGAACCACCCCACGTTACAAAACTAACAAATATTCAAGTTTCTTATAATACACCAGTGCCTGGAATAAGTGTTTCTAATGTTATGAATACTACCATAAATATAAGCATTAATATGTGATATTTATGTATTATAATTAAACAATATCATTATATTGTCATTTATAATACTATGTACTTATGTTTTTACAGAACATTTAAATATAATTCGTGTTCAGTAATATGTTAATAATTGGTAATGTCTCATTTCCTGACTAGTCATGCAAAACAAAACTTTTATGAGTCTTAATAGTCAGGCAAATGTTCATTTTCATGCGTTTCAGGTAAAAGTAATTTTGTTAATATTTCCTTTCTTCCGTCAATTATAACGCGTAAAATGACGACTGTCGACATATGCAATTTACTATTCGTGGGTTAAATCATGCGAATCGGTAAGTTATTTTTTGACCCAAGATTAGCTGTTAAACAGACTGGTAACTCTCTGTGTATATACGAAACCCTGTGTTAGTATAACTGGAAGGTTAACTCACTTTCATGGAATCTACTCTTAAACTAGTCCTGTCAACATTGTTTTAAAAAACAATTCAAATTTAAAATTTAATTTCATTCTTATGTTTAAAGAACTTTTTTTTAAATTTTGTTTGAATTCCAACTATGTTCTGCTTCAAAATAATATTTTGATAAATTTCATATTATTCATTATTGTTATTATTAAAAACTAATTGCAACAAACGCAATTTGACATTTTTAAAACATCGTTTTAATTAAAACAAGACTTATGTTATCAGCCGTTATCACTGTATCTTATTTTAAATAATTGAATTACATGAACTGAAGATGTGTAAGTTTTGACAGTAATATAAAATATAAGATATCTTTTTAAACTTCTTTCGGATATGTCTTCAGTTAAAATTTGCATATCCTTGATTTTCTGAAGAACACCTGAAAGAATATTACGATTTTTACTATTTTTAGGCAATATTCAATATTTATTATATCTAAGCCCCTGCTGTTTTAATCGATAATGGGCCAGTTTCTTAATCACGGATTAGAGTTTAGCCTTGATTTCAAAAGAAAAAATCTGTGTATAAGTTATCTAAGAAGTTATAAGTTATCTAAGAAGTTTCAATTAAACTTTACAGTATGTATCCTTATTTTTCGAGAATATAAAAATCATAAATAATTTCTCGAATACTTTTCATCTGGCCGGCATTTATAATTCCTAATTTGCATGTTGTCCTTCGAGTTTTCCTAGTTGAGGACAGAAAAAAAGTGGTTGAACTTCTCGCATTCTACTGTTTGCGATTCTTTCGCAATATTTTGGTATGTAGATCTAGAAACTCCAATTACAACCAAAGTTCTTTCTCTGCAGAAAATATTATTTAGATTAGTTCATTCTATTCGACTCGGTGATTTCATATTTTATCTTATCAAAGAAAATATTAAATAAGATTAGGTCATAGTTTAATAAATAAAATTGTAGAATCCAATTTTTTGTAAACTATTTTGAGAATTTAAGCTGTTCAAACTTTTGATTTGAATATTTCAGCTATGTTTATTATGTTAAACAGAAGCGAACTTCAAATAATAGTAAATAAAATTATTCATTAGAAAGAATCAGTAAGGAATCAATAATAGAGTATGAACATATGATTTTTTGAAACAATAGTCCTTCTTAAGCCTCCCAGAGATATATTGAAATATAACTAAATTAACAAACTGTAGTACTATTTATAACAAATACTTATCCTTTCTCTACTCAGATCTTTTAATTTTTCTTGCGAACAAGACAGATTAATTCCGTTAATCTTTTGGACTTGGAACAGACTGTAATTACAGATGTAATCCTAATTCGGTGTACTGTTCATGTAACATTTCAGTTTAATTAGATATTTGACTTCTTTTGGTTATAAATTGAATCTCTTTCGTGTACAAAATCGAGGTAAATTCTTTGATAAAACTCTGTTGTGGCCAGCACAAGACCTCTCGCCATTTCCATATTAGGCTATATAAGTATTGTATTGCACTTCGCTATCGAACCGTCGTTTTATAACAAAAAATTACAGAACTTTACCCAAATATTGTTTTTATTGTATTTAACATGTGTTAAAACAGTATTAAAATTTGTAAATGTATCAGATTTCAAAAAATAATATTTAGAACATTTTTTTAAAGAAACTATTACTTCCGGTTGTCCAATTGTTACTAAAATCTAATAAGCTCTTCCTAGGAATGTCAGATTGGGGAAACTGCAGTTAAATATTTTTTAAATCGTATAGTATTTGAGAAACCGTAGTTCCAACATCCACAAAACCACACATACACACACACACACACACACACGGACATCATCGTAAAAATGTTTTAATCGGATTATAGGGACCTTAAAACATGCTTATCCACTAAAATCTGGATATCCGAATTTTAGCATTATTCAGAGACTTCTCTTACCGAGAGGTAAAAATTAATCTGCAAAGCATAGTACAGTTACTTTATGTCTTCTTAATACATTTATATTCACCTTTTCACCTTCTGCTACCATTGGTAAGGGAGGTATAGGGATCGTGCTAAAAAATAGGATATCGAGATTTTATTAAATGACCATGTCCTAAGGTAACAAGAATCCGATTTTAACATTTTCACGACGATGCTATATGTGTACATGTGCGTGTGTGTATGTGTGTGTATGGAATTTGTCTCCGCTCTAACTCAAATACTATCATTAAGAAAATTTTGAAACCTTATTATTTCGATCTTATTCTAATATGGAAAGAAGATTATTCAGTTTTCTACAGGTATAAATTAATACTTTTTCTATACATTTTACAGAGAAAATAAAAAAAATCATTTTTTTTTATAAATATCAGAGCCTATGATTTAAAGATTCCTTTGTTACACTGTTCACATTTTAAATGTATGTAACTGACAGATAAAAGTCACTGGCAATAAACTAATCACTTCAAATTAATAATGGTGATATTTTAAAAAGAACATAGTAAATAAAGCACTAGGTACATGCAAAGAAAATTAGTATAGTTTGCAGCATTAGTAAATATGTAGGTATGTATTTAAACTAATAAAAAATTAGTGGGAGATATTGTGTTGGCCACATCATATTTTTTTGTTTTGTAACTTTGTATATTGTGTTTCTTTTATCAAATAAACTACTATTTTGTTATATGTAATTTACAATTATTTCGTCTAATGCCATTTTGTTCATTTCTACGTTACTGTCATCGTGTCGTTCAGTGTGGTCGTAGAAAGATGGGAAATGACCAACATGCGATCCGACACCGACAACTCCTACCGCCAAATTTCAGCGTAGTGCGCACGCGTACGACATCTTACATCGACAAACTACTTATTGTAGACCGGGCTTTAGAAACTTGCGGAAGCCGCTCGTTTGTAAGAAAAAGAAGTGCGCTAAAATAATGTCTCACGAAACTTGTATTTTAATGTACTATTTTATTTTAAAAATGTAGTTTATTAAGATTTCTGACGTATATAAATTTGTAAAACGTGTAAAAATATAGGAAATGATATGTTTTTATTTGTTTCTTAATACGTAATTTTTACCCTCATAAATTAATAATTGATGATTTATTCATGTTTAAAACAAAAGAATGTAGACTTAACATTAAAAAACTTAGAAAATAAGAGAAAAGAACTCGAGAAATGTTTTTAAAAAAATTAATTACACCTCGTTATTTTTACGTTAAAAAATCGTACAAATACATTTTTCTTTATTTTTCGTAATGAGGAAGATATGCGATATTTTTAAAATAAGCAAAAATCAAGCTTTAGTCTGCAGCTCAAAAACAAAAGACGATCGAAAATTCATATAGTGCCTATTACAGTTGTATTAAAAGTTGGCCTATAAAATTTGTTCCATCTGTAAAGTGGCAATTATATTTTATAAATTTTGTTAAAATGAAAATAATACTTATCTACATTTATTTAACATCATAAGAAAAATAATAAGTTATATTACAATCTTACAAATCGAAATTCTACACAGAGCAATTCAATTTATCTGTCTTGTTTTAGTTCTAAAATATTCCATTTATGGCGTATCACTTAGCTTAAATCGCGAATAAAGCAAATTGTGGGAATTGTTTTCATTTAACATTGAGAATTGAGCTAAGAGTTCTTTATAATTCAACACATTTTGAAAATAAGGTCGTAATTGGCATATTTGAAAACGAACGATCTAGAGAGCGCTTACTGGAAAAAAGTTTAGATTGATCTTTGATTATTTCTATATGCAACAGCGACAGTCGATAGAATATTCTTTATTTCTTACTCAAAACATACGCAATAAATACAAAGAAATGGACATAGGTTGTCATCTCTTGCAGTTGAAAAAGAATTACGGTTAAGAAATGGCTTACACGATACAGTTATAAGTACTCATGACAAAAATAGAATTATAAAAATTATTTTCAATTAATATGATAAAATGATTTTCTTTGTATATAAATAAAGTAAGTTTACGTGTAACCTATTTTTTGCTGCTTACCAAAATTTGAAACCGCACGCCACTGCTGAGTAGTGAAGTTGAGTTTTTAATCGACAGCTAATATTTTGGATTTTAGTTTGATTTCATTTATTACTTGCCTTCGATATTTAGAGTTGACTCACCTATACCTGTATTGTTTGTAGAATATGGTGGTTAATAATGTTTATATTAAGCATGATAGCTTGTTGCTATCTAATAAGCAGGACATGGATCAAATGGAACACCAGCCCAGTTATATTAAGCTTCGAAAAAACACAGGTTCCTCTGTGGGAAATACCATTTCCTGCTGTTACAGTTTGTCCCGCCAATAAGATACAACAATCTAAATATAATTACACAGAGATGTTTCGGAAAAGAGATAACATAACTGGGAAAGAGTAAGTAAACGAATAATTAAAATTATAAAATGAAAAGGTGGCCATTTATTGCACGTATTTTTCACCAAGTTAAGCAATTTTTTTTAAATAATTAGACATGTGACCGCTTTCGTGATTTATTATGAAAACTCAGAATGAATGACATCCTTGACTAATGATAGTTTATGAAAAGAGGTATGTAATATTTACATTATTTATGCTTAGTTAATACTTACTGTTGAACATATGCATATTAAATGGTCGACTTCTACAATAACATAATTCAGTTTGTGTAATTTTATAATTTATATTTTAAACTAATCGAAAGAAATTTTAGAAATTTCTTTCCATTTGCGTAGGTTTTATAATTTGTTTGTTGAAAATGTAAATCGGCTGAATTATTATGAGTATAGGCTCGTACATATAAATATGTACGGTTGCAGTGCTTATGACTATTTCGTACTTCTTCGTACGAACAAATTTTCGTACGAATTCGTATCCAATGCAACCGTCTGAATGAATATCAGTACTCGATTTGTGAATACTTCATTCTCTTTGGCAATAGCCTTCATTATACGCGTGTTGAAGAAAATAACTTCTTGCAAGTGTTACAATACAAGCCAACGTTTTATCCTTAAAATGCGTGAATATGATTCTATTTGGCGTGATCAAAGGAACATGATATTTAGGGATAACGTTTCAGGTATAAGAAATTCTGGGATATATCTCTGGTCTGCAGCCTAGAAAGATTTGTACCGGACATTGACATTAATTGCAATATTAATTTCACGGACGGATCAGCTGTAAACTTTATTCGCCAGGTAATTAGAAGAAAGATACATAAATATTTAATATGCAGTATAGCTAGTACTGATATAATTATTAATAATTTTGTAGTTTGCCCCAAATTTGAATGAAACCATAATGAAAACATACTGGCAAAATACGGAACAGGAGAATTTATTTTTTGAACAATTAACGCAAGATGGACTTTGTTTTACCTTTAATTCATTGAGCCAGTATGACATGTATACAAATCAGTTGTAAGTATATTTTCTAGACCAATTTTCAAATAGCTCAAAACTGACCTGTCGTGCTCTTTTCACAACAGCTTTGAAAGTTGACAAATCCAGAAATGGTTAATAAGCCGTGTGCATGTATTTATTTTATTTATTAATTATATTGTCTTTGATATTAATACTGCATTGGTAATTACTATTTGTTTTAGAAATCATGACACCGTGTATATTAACCATGATTTAAAGAATGAAGGCTGGTCTCTGGAAAATGGATATTCATCCACACTCTCCATGAATACATATCCCCGAAGAAGTGCAAGGGTTGGTAAAATATTCGGATTAACGGTCGAACTTTTCGCTTACGTTAATGAATTAGATTATGTTTGCGGCTTACCTATATCTGGATACAAAGTAAGGCAAAGGAAGTTATTAATCTTTATAAAAAAAAATACTTATGTTAAATTTGAATATTACGGGGACTGTTCTGAAAATTATTAGTAGTAGGCTTTAGAATGGGTGACAGCTAAAATAAATGTTATTTTTTCAAATGTTCTCCTTCTGAGAGGTATTAGTAAGAGTTTCGTCAAAATCAAGGCAACACACAAAAATAATAATTATTTATTCTTATTATATTAGAACAAGAGTAAACGAGGACCAGAATAAAAGTGCCATGAACAACATTTCGTGCTATCATTTTGCATGACTTCAGAAGAAGGTTAACGTTTGAGCAAAATAATCAAAATTTGGTGACGATTTTTGATTACACTGCTCCGTCAATATTAATCGTTAGTTATTAGTATCGTAAATTTAATCGTGGAAGATGTTCTTTGGAAAATGGTTCGAACAGGACGACTTGCAGAAACTGCTTCCTTATAAAATGTTACAGCTGTTGAAAAGTTAACAATGGATAACTGATATATTACACATAAGGAGAATCAGCAGGATCCTCTGCATCAACATTTTAGTGTAGTGTAGATGCAGATGCAGATGCTGACTCTAGATTCTAGAACAAAAACAGGCGCGTGTGGATCGGTGCAGATGTATGTGACAAATCTTGGGCGTACAATTATTGTGACCCCAAAACCAAACAACAATTAAGTGTTTGTGTCTTTAAAAATGAAAAGGTTCTAAATGTACAAGGCCGATAGAAGAGATTTCAAAAACGGAATTTTCGTTATGTTTTGAAATGTGGTTCCAACGAACGAAGGAGTATATTTTTTGACTACAAGTGAATATTTTGAAAATCAATAATTTCTTTTTCAAAAAGTTCATACTCTTTTTTAGAAAAAGTATTCAGAACAGCCCTCGTATAAGCGTTTATTGTTAGTAGGAAGGCAGAAAACAAATTTATAATTTATCAATTAAAAAAGTCCGACTAATAGAAACATGTGCTTGATGTTTTTTGCATATCTCATATTCAATAGTAGGTTTTAAATAAGGCAATGTATCTTCTAAATTTATGATTATTTAAGTTTCTTTTTATTATTATTTTTATGTTCCCACATATATAGGTAACGTATTGAAATATATTATAAAATATCAACAGCTATTTTATATTGTTATTCCTGTTGAAGGGATATTCAAAATTCATCAAGACATATTTCGGCATATTTAATTGTTAATTTCTATTTTCTGCTAGTTCTTAATCCCTACAATAAAATATAACACATTATCGCTTGCTTGAGTCTTTTGCTATCGACAAATCAAAGAACATGATGTACTTATACGGTATACACAAAAGAAAATAGTAATTAAAGCCCCAACGGTTGTTCCAATGCGTAAGAACTGTAATTAATAACTAAGCACAATGCGTATAAATGTTTATCATATGGCAACGTTTACCACCATTGCCAGCTTTGCATAAGGATTGATGCGTAAGAAGTAAGAGCAATGCGGAAGAATAAAAGTTTGCAAACTTATAACCTGAACTGTCAGTATAAATATTAAATTTTTAATTTTTCGGTGTGGATATAGATACAGATAATTATATAACATATTACAAAAAGAAGACAACAAGTAATAAAAGAAAAAATTGTAATATTTCTGTTGAATTAGTCACTAAACAAAGTAGCTGTAGTATCCTAGTAAACTGTCATAATGTATTAAGCCTTTTGCAATAATCATTTTGCATTAAGCATTAAAACATTCAGTGGAAATGAGGTTTAACACGTAAAGTGCTATGGGGGATCAACGCTGTCCCCCATTTACCTTAAACCTTACGATCCATTGTGGCCATGGAGGATACATGAACTCCGACAAACCGAAAATTATTTGCAGCCAGATCAAGTTAGTTTGGTTTCGGTCACAATGCTAATACTCAGCATTGTGGCCGTTGGGGATTAACGCTGGCCGACATAAAAAAAATCAAAATGTTGCTGAAAACATTACATTTTGCACATTTTTTTTGAAATATAACTATTTTAAATAAAAATAAAACCAAATTATGAAATAAAAATTTTTGGCCCGAGGGGACCTAAAACTTAATTTCTATTGTGGCACTTTACGTGTTTAGTTCTTATTTTATTATATGCACATGCAACGATATAAAAATATCGGGCACGGGCAGCTCGGCAAGAGCAACTAGGCGATGCTCAAATAGGCAATGGGCATCTGGGCGATGGTCAAATAGGCATTAGGTACAAGGGCGTTGCAAAGAGGAGTAAGATGAGATTTAGTTTGATTTTCAAAAACAAAACGAACTCGTCTCGTCTGATTTAAAAAAATTATCAATAACTGATCTAATGAAGTCTGTTTTTGTTATGTAAAACAGTAACATCTACGTTTTCAGTCCTATCTTTAAAAAATTCATACAGACGCCCTTGACTACCAGGCTTAAATAATTAATTTATCTTCAGTATAAATATGTCTCGAAATTCTCATCAATGAATTATTTTAATATGAACATCTATTTATTCATTTTCGGTCAACCTAATTTTCCTCTAAAATAACTAATATATCACCAGATTGTGATCACCAAACTACTTCAATCTTGTCATCAGTACAACTACTCAAACTTTATAAAATTTACCTACGCCTAATATACCATCCCTAACATTTCAGTAACGGCTAATAATCGTAGTTTTATTTATGATGAAGGGAGGCTGGAATTCAGTATCGGAAAAAAACTAATTCTGTTAGAATCTATAGTAAATCGCTCTCCGATGCATATTACATTGAATTTTCGAATCGAAGATATAAAGTTACCAAAACCTATTTTTTTTATATAACTAAGTTAATTAATTGTTGAGAATATTATTATTTCAGCGCAAAAGTATATAATTTGCATTTACTCATTTCGCGTTCACAAAATAAAATTTTATCAAAAGCAGTGTTACAATGAACAATTTTGAACAAATGTTTTGTGGAATTTTTAATTTATGAAGTTGGGAAGAAATTAGGCTGTGTCAAATACATGCCTTTCATTTTAGTTGTCATAGCAAGTCATTACTCATGGAAAATTAAAACAATTAGATTTTTTATAGTAAAATAATTATATCAAACAGTAAAGCTCTTTTTAAAATTAAAGTACAAAGTATTTTTTCCACAATCGTAGCAAAATTTATTATTATTCAACTTAAAATAGTGAGCACAGTAGCATGTTGAATCACAAGTGAGTAAAGTAAATAACTTTCGTCACAAATTAGCAAAATACACAAGCCTATAATAATCTACGTCAGGAGTCATAAATTTTGGTGCAGTTACAAATTATACAATAAATATCGACCATTCTAATTAATTTGATCGTTGATTCTTCAAATCTTGCGCTATAGGCCTAGCTATCTTACTATATGTGTTTCTTCTACGTGTCCATGTAGTTAACGTTAGGTCACCGCGGCGATGACAGCCATAAAATAGCTGTTTCCGAACCCCTTGTTATATTTACAAGTGACAGATACTGCGCGACCTTTTCCGTTATAAGTGTGTCAGACTATATGTTGCCTGCAAATATCGATTTTAAGAAAGTATTTGGTCTTACAAACCCTTGTGATGTAGAATATTTGACAAAGTTTGCGTTTCAAGAGAATGAGGAAATGATAAACAGTGAAATTCTGGACGAAAGTGATTGTGATGAAGATGACGTAATTGAAACTGAAATTATTCTTCCCGACATAGAAAGTGGTAATGAGGATGAGTTCAATGAAGACAACTATTCAGGATACACCTTTACATGGAAAGACGGTGTAAACTGGGGAAAATTCGTACCTACGAAAGCCAAAAAAATAATTCCGCATACCATCCCTAGAAAATTACTGGTAGTGGTTGGGGTGCCAAAGATATAAAAACTATTCTAGATTCATGGAAGTGAATATACAGAGCAGACAGCCGAATTATAGTCGTGAAAGGGATGTAAAATTGACTGATTCAATCGAAATGAGAGCTTTCTTTGGACTTTTGTATCTAGCCGGTCTTTTGCGAATTTATAAATTTATGTTGACTTTTCCTATTTCAATAAAAGTATGTAATAGTTATTTGTTTTCATTAATATGACAATATTTCAACAGAATATCCCTCGGAATATAAATAAATATATCATCGCGGCATATTACCCATTTCTGGGTGTGCCAGTATCTACAGCACATGTAGACATCGGTAATGATAATATATTTTACCGTGTGGGAGCTTACCAGGCGTCACCTCATGGGCACTCTTAGCTGGTGTGGAGAGTGCACCACGGGTCACTTTTGTGCCATTTAAAATTGGAAATATTTGGCGTCTGTCGGGATCGAACCCGGTTCCTCCAGGTTCGCGACCAGACACTCAGGTACGCGGCCACGGGACCCCATAATATAAATATATAAAAATATATATCAACATATGTACTGTTGAGTTTTTCATTAATAAAAAAGTAAAATGTTTTTAGAAAAATATTTCAAGATTGTGGAAAAAATCATATTTAGCACACGTGAGAATGTCTTTTTCTCACTTGTCTAGTTGGCGCACTGACTTCCGCTCGTACGGCCAATTTCCGGACACGTGAGAAAAAAACATACTTTGCTCACTTGTACTAACAATAGCTAAATTTGTAGGTTCATGACATAATAAATAAAATTTTAACTACAACCTAACTTCTAAATAACTGTTGTCAAAGTGTAAAATATCAAAATAAATTAAATTTCAAATGTTTATTGCAAGTACCAGTGTTACCAACCTTGACATTTTAATATTTCTTTCAATAATAATTTTGAAACAAATGTACATAAATGGGAAATAAGAAAAATAGTATGAAAAACACGTATTATAATGTTTATTTGTAATACTTTAAATAGTAGAGAAGCCTTAGTTCAAAAAAGTGCATTGTCTCGAAATCGGTCAAAACAGGTCCGATTTTAATAATTTTTTTTAAATGTCTGTAATTAAAAATACTTAAAAATTGACGCTCTAGCAAAAAAAATCAAATTTCGAAAAAGTCAAAATTTTTAGAATTTTTTTTAATATTCCCGTTGAAAAAATAAATTAAAAATAAAATACATTTTAAAAATACGTTTATTATATTAACTAGTCTTCAAAGATCAAGATAATGAGTGTAATGCAGCAAAAAATAATGGTTACTTCAATTCGTTGTCAATAGAAATTTATTTCAAAATACATTTTAAAAATATTTTTAAATATTTTGTACATTCTCTTTGGCTTCTATTTCGTCGTCATTATCTGTAGTCATTGGTGGCGGAGGACAATTTTTGCAAATTTCACTGCTGTATTCTCTACAAGCGGGCATTCATAACAGCCCAGTTTTTCTGCACCCACAATTCCCATTATAGTTAGATTTACATCTACATAATATTATCTTCAATAAAATTTGTAAGCTTTCATCCCCATTCAATCGCTGAAAAATAATTACTCAGCCACAACGGCACTTGTAAATAAACTTTTTTCATATGTTCTATCGCTGCATTTGCTACGCACGGTAAATTGGTCAATAATATAACAAATGGATTATCCAAAATTTAAATATCAAGATTTCTACTATGTTATACTAATTGTTATAAATTTTCATTACGGCTAAGTGTCTCCCCACATATGAAGCATGTTAGTTTGCAAAGAAGAAGCATCAGGCGTTACACATTGGAGTTATGGATGAAATACGAGTAGTCGTTGAATGTCACCCAGCTAAGCGCATGAAAAATGAAGATATCTAAAATGCTCCTAATTTCGGACAAGATTCAGGGCAGCCCTCAACGCACATGGATGAGTGAAATGGCAGTGGATGGATTGTCTCCGAGACGACAAGACATTTGAATTGTAGACGGTACAAGCCGAACAAAGTGCGACTAAGATGACTGTCTAGGAGAAGGAAGACGATACTTAAATGTTATATACGCAAGATGAAAGTGAATTAAGAAAAATATACTTAGAGAATCTCTTAATTATTGGTTTGCCCTGCGACTATTGTTGAGGTGACAAGTCTACGTTAAAAGACTGTTAAATTTATCTCAAACATTATGGGAAAATGTACGAGCACTGTAGACTACAGTAACATTGAACTGCAAAAAGTTATCAAATTATTATATTAGTATAAAAAGAGCGCAATCTCACTATCACTTTATTGAAATAAAATCAATGTGTTATTTAGATACATGTACGAAAAAAGAAAATTTGATAGAAGTTATGTACGAATCTACACATTTCCAGATATACCTTATACAATTGAGACTACCCAAAATTAATGTTTTCACTACATGTATGTAGAGAAGACAAACATTGTTCGAATTAATAATCCCTGTTATCTGCAAAAAAATTTAATATGATAAAATATATTTTGAAATTTGTTTTACATAATTTATATAAAATATATAAAGAAGTCTGAACGTATACATGAATGTATTTGGAAAAATAATCTTTGTTTTATGCACACAGCCAGGTAAAGTATCCGACGAGAGGTTATGTGCTGGCCACATCAGATTATATACTCCAATCATTTTAGAATAGATCCTACTTCTCAGTATTCAAAATACAAGGTCACTGGATGTCATTTTTAACATTATTTTAACGACGATATTAATAAATTTTAAAAATTAAATAATTTAATAAATAACAAAGAGCGTCAATTTTCAAACTATAAAGTATTTGGAATTACCGACATTTAAAAACTGTCGCCCTTTTAACCATCGCCCACTTAACTGTCGACCATTTGACCATTTTTTAATTCTGAACATTTTCTGTATATACACTTTTGTTCTAAAATTAATAGGGCAGAAAATACAGGACTATAAAAATTTTACCATTGTAATGGCTCACAAAAAAGTAGGCACCCGGTGTGTAAACTACCGCGTAGGCCCACATCCCTATGGTCGACTGCGCAGTATGCAGTTAAAAATTGCACTTAGCTCTGCTGCTAGACGTGCCCCGTGGCGAATAAGATAGGAAAATATTTATTAGTATATGAAAAAACTAATTCTGTTGTTTTCTCTCGGTTTATTCATATTAATTTTTAATTCACATAGCGCAGTTAAGTACAATGAAATTGAGCGTGGAATGAGTTGTAAGTCTCAATGTTCTATCATTTTATTAAAATACACGTACAGGATGGACGTTTCGGTCAAAAATTAGCCCATAGTCAGCTATGGATGAATTATGTATGCAAGATGTTTGACTAAAATGGGACACCCCGATTATTTTCTTAATTATTAGGAATAGAAGAAAATCATTCAAATGAAAGTTGCAGTAGATCAAGGGGTACATTCACTTATTGCAGAAAAAAAATTTAAACTAGTGGTTCTCGAGTTACAAACCAAATTTATATTTTTTTAAATGGGATATTATACATTTTTTATGCTCATTCGACAGAGTATATTTCTGAATTCAACCATATAAATATTTTATGTGCTTACATAACAAAAATATTGAGAAAAATTCATTTGAAAATTAAATAAATTTTATTTAACATAAGACAAAACAGTAGGCCATGATCAATAAAAAACAATTAACTTGTATTTAACTTCACAAATAATTTTCAAAATTGTTTCCAAAAAGCACAACAATCACAATTATTTATTATAAATAATGATATTTTGACATAACAATACCAGTTTAGTATAAATTAATTGTTTTGTTATTGATCGTGACCTATTGTTTTGTATGTTAAATAAAATTTATTTAATTTTCGAATGAATTTTTCTTAATATTTTTGTTATGCAAGAAAATAAAATATTTATATGGTTGAATTCAGAAAAAAAATACTCTGTCGAATGAGCCTAAAAAATTTATAATATCCCATTTAAAAAACTACTGTGGTTTGTAACTTGAGAACCACTGGTTTAATTTTTTTTTTCTGCAATAAGTGAATGTCCCCCTTGATCTACTGCAACCTTTATTTGAATGATTTTCTACTATTCCTAATAATAAAGAAAATAATCGGGGTGTCCCATATCCGTGAAACACCCAGTATATATATTACAATAAAATAAAATGTAATACAATGTTTTCAACTCGAAAATAATATAAAGATTTTTTAAAAAATCTATTGAATATTATGGTTATATATAGTTCATTTTTAAATCCAGGTTTTATTGATAACCGTAGCAGGGGTGGGATCCTTTGACTACGATGCTATTTGCGTGCTAAGTGTTTCGTAGCGGTAGCGTAGCAAAATTTTAGCATATCGTCCACTAGCTATCTATATTGGTACTCCCATATAAAACCGCTAAGTGATTCGTGTAACTACGTATTTATACTAGCTTTTCTAAAAACGTAACGTAAATTTTTGACAGGTGCAGATTTTGTAGAATTTCTTAGTCGATTTTTTTTTTTCAAAAAAGAAGAAGGAAAATACGGTAAATAGTATTAAATACTGCCATGTAATAATATTAATTACTAATAAAATTTTGTTTTGTAGATGCTTCCAGTGCATTTCGCAATATATGAAGAAATTAGAGCTGAAGAATACCGGCAATTACAGTTATAACACCGTGTATTAAGATGTATTAGTGACCCTTTTTCTCTGCCAGTTACACGATTTGTAGAACTATTTAGATAGAATAAAGATATAGTACATTACCTTATTATGAAATTAACGCCAGTAATGAGGATATCAAATAGATATAATGCAGTACCTCCTGAGCTACAAATTTTTGCCGCTCTTTCGTTTTATGCCACCGGCAGTTACCAACGTGGGATAGGTCAATCTTACTTATTGAGCATGAGTCAACAAACAGTGAGTCGATCTATTAAAGAAGTCACTCAGTGTATATACACACTTAACAAGAGAATGGATAAATTCCCGAGAACAAATCAGGAAAAACAACAAATTGTGAATCAATTTATGGAAAAAACTCGATTTCCAGCTACAATCGGTGCTATCGACTGTACACATGTCGACATACTTTGCCCAGTGGATGAAGAACATAATTATTTAGATAAAAGGGGAAGACATTCAAAAAACGTTCAAATTATCTGTGATTATTCCACTAGAATATTATCAAGTAATGCGCGGTACGCGGGTAGTACACATGATTGTTTATTTGGCGATAGTGATGTGTCGTTCATTCAATTTTAGTGAGTCAGTTCATTTTGCTCCGCTCATTAAAGTGAGTCGTTCAATGTGAGTCGTTCATTTGAACGACTCAAATGCACAAGCGCTCTTCATCCGTGCTGTGAACTGTAACTGTGTTGTACTGCTGCGAGTGCTGTGTGCCGTGACTGCTGAGCTCAAGCTCATTTGCTCACTAGCACACTGCACAAGAACGAGTGCTAAACTGATGAGCCAGAGTTATGTGCCGTACTGTGAGACCTAAAGAGCATGTCGTTCAGCTGAGCTACTGTACTAGAGCGGTGTGCTTGTGCTACAGTGTAGCACGTGAACACTGAGCCGTACTGTGAGAACTAAAGAGTCGTTCGTTCATGGCTCACTAAAGTGAGTCGTTCAAAATGAACGACTAGTTCATGAACTACCCATCACTATTTGGCGGCATTCAAGACTAAAGGCAGAAATAGAACAGTGTTACCGTCCAGGTCAACAATTCTGGCTGCTGGGGTATTCAAAGTACCCATTAGAACCTTGGTTGATAACACCAATTAGATGCTGTTCCTGGAACTCCAGAAGATCGATATACAAATCGACATGTTCGTGCTCGAAATTGCATCGAAAGGTGCAACGGAATTTTAAAAACAAGATTTAGATGCATTTTAGGGGAAAGAAAATTAAGGTATGCTCCAGATATTGTAGGCAAAATAATAACTAGCTGTGCAGTTTTACACAATATGTGCATTTCTGGAGGAGTGGAATTACCGGAAAATATTATAATCAGAAATACGAACCATGTTAGAATCGTAGATGACCCAAGATATTTTAGACGAAGGTCGTCTAGTGAGGAATAATTTAATTAGAAATTATTTCGCATAGATTAATATCCACCTAGGTGTTATTTGTTCATAAAAATATATTTGTTGTTCCATACCGAGTGTTTATTTTATTAATAAACATAGGCTATATCATTACCATAGTTACATTATGAATGCAATGTATTGAAGCGTTTATTTTACGAGTAAACATAGGCGTTTAACATGGGAAGCAGTTTTTTGTAAATACAAAGTGTCTGGTAAAAATCAAGCCTTGCTATTGAACATGATAATAGTACATTACAGCTTGTACATTATTTAAAAGTAATTACTTTAATATTAATGCATAAATTGCAATACAAATTTACAAATGTCTCCGTGGCGCAGTGGCTAGAACAACTGCCTCTAACCACTAACATCGACGAAAGCCGTGACAAATAGCTCTGTTTCAATTTTGAAAAAGCGAAGTGAAAATTAGTGAAATAATACAAACAAATAGTGCTACAACCAACCTAAAGTGACAGTGAGAGTACTAACGCAGAAAATAGAAGTGGAGGAGGGGACAATTCCAACCAGAAAGCGCAAAAGATCGCAAATGACAGGCGATGCGCAAATGGAAACAACGGACGACACCATGGCCAACGCAAACGACAATTCATTCAAGTTAATTAGCGACAAAAAATCTGTGAAACTAAATAAAATAAAGAAGACTGAAGTAATAAACGTAACACAAACAAGTAATAAACATGAAAACTTGGAAATTGAAGAAATAACGGAGAATCCAGGTAACTCAAGACCAACGCCACTAATAATTAAAAAAACTTTCGGGGACCACAATAGACTAATTAACAATCTAAAGAAAAATGCTCCGGGGGGTTTTCAACTGAAATTCTCACAAAACACGACGAACATATTTTTTAACAAACTAGACGACAAAACAAAAATAAAGAACCAACTGACAGACGACGAAATAGAATTCTACACCTACACAGAAAAGAACGAAAAACCCCATGCCTTCGTAATAAAAGGCCTAGACAGTGAACTAGAACTAGACGACATCAAAACCGACCTAGAAAACAATAAAATCCCAGTGAAGAATATTTACCCAATGAAAAACACAAGACGACCATTGTATCTACTAATTACTAATAACAAAATAACACTGACTCACCTTGAACGCAACGTAAAACATATATGCCATACAAAAATCATATGGGAGAGGCACACCAAGAAGAGGCTCATTATACAGTGCCACAAATGCCAGGCTTGGGGGCATGCAACAGCAAACTGTTACGCGAGCGCACGCTGCCTCAAATGTTGCAAAGAACACCTGACTAGCCTCTGGAGGAACCTGCGAAATGCGCCAATTGCAGTGGGGCGCATCCGGCAAACTACGTGGAATGCCCCACTTATTTACGAAAAATTAGAGAACTCCAGCGTGGACCACAACAGCATCCTGTGAGCTACATACCAGTTCCAGCTCCAGCAATCAACGCGTGGCAACCAAGCAGCATCGCATCACAGCCTGCCCCGCACATCACCCGACCTGATGACTTTCCCGCTCTTCCTCCCGTAAGAAACCATCCCCCCACCCTACACCATCCACACCCACCACCACACTAAACACAAATAATTTCAATGAACTTTGTATAGAATTAAAACAACTAAATTCATATGTAAACATAAACAAATTTTTAGTAATAATCAAAAACTTAAACTCACAACTGGCGCAAGCCACAACCAAAACTGAAAAAGGCTTAATCCTATTACAATTCACCCAAAATTTAGACAGCTATGACTTTTAGGCCCCTAAAAATTGTTACATGGAACTTTTCTACTCTTCAAAGTAGACAAGGCGAGTTAATACACTTCTTAAACACACACGACACTGACATACTACTACTCAACGAAACAAAACTAAAAACAGAGATTAAATTTAGAATAAAAGGTTATGAAATTTACAGAAAAGACAGACCAATAGTTCACTATGCCGCTGGCGGTATAGCAGCCATCATCAAAACAAACATTCCACACCAATACATAGATACACCAGACACTTCACTCGAAACACTCTGTATAAGATTACTAGACAACACCCACATAATAGCAGCGTACAACCAACCACTAAACGGATTCACACAACAAGAACTACATTCTCTTCTCAACATTTCACAAAAATTCATCCTAATGGGAGACTTAAATGCCGTTCACCAAGCGTGGAACAATAACAGGAACAACGCAAATGATAGGACACTTTACACGTACATACAAGCACAAAACGTACAACTATTATATACTCCATCACACACACACTATCCACAAAACGGTACAACACCAACCACAATTGACATATGTATCTACAAAAACGTAATACATATCTCAGACCTGGAAAACATGGACATTCTAAGCTCAGACCACACACCGGTCACACTCACACTTAACAATCAATACACAGAAGAATACACAAGAACCATCACATCCTATAAACACATTAATTGGAGCGCTTTCCGAAAAGAAATTAACTCACAGGTCACAATAAACACTCAAATAAACACCACAGAAAATATAGACACAGAAATACAGAAACTGACGGACACTATAAACACTTTAAAACATAAACATACAAAATAAAAAACTATAAACACAAACAAAGACACATTTCCACAACACATCACCCAACTAATAACACGACGCAACAACACACGCAAGCATTGTTAAAGGACACAAAACACACAGTACAGGGACGAAATGAAAAAACTAAACAAAGAAATAAGGAAAGAAATTGCCAACTGGTCAAACGAAAAATGGCAGAACAAACTAAACTCCTTAAACACAAAAGACTACTCACTTTGGAAATTCACAAAATCACTCAAAAGAAAAAACATATACATACCAACATTAACACTAAACAACAACACATACTTTATAGACGAAGAAAAAGCCAATGCCATTGCAAAAACATTCAAACAAGTACACATCCTAGATGCACACACAGACACACAACACTATGAACACGTAACACAAACAGTACAAAACTACGTAGACACACCACACACCACAGACAAAATGACAATACATTCATACTACACAACACCATCAAAATTAAAAAGCATAATTAAGAAACTTTCAAGCAATAAAGCCCCCGGTCTAGATTTTATTGAAAATAAAATCATTAAAAATCTACCCCGAAAAGCTATAGTCCAACTCACATATATAATCAATAGCATAATACGTATAAATTATTTCCCTGAAAACTGGAAAACCGCCACAGTAATCCCTATCCTAAAACCCAAGAAAAACATAAATCATCCCACAAGTTTTCGGCCCATTTCACTTCTAAATTCAATTTCAAAACTAACAGAACGAGTAATCTTCGATAGCATACTAGAATTCACAGTAAACAACACCATTTTACCTGACTTTCAATTCGGATTTCGGCAACAGCGATCAACAACTCAACAACTAACAAGAATTTTAAACGACACCATTCATAATTTTAATAAAAGCAAAGTGACAGTCATGTGCCTTTTAGATATAGAAAAAGCATTCGTTAAGGTCTGGACTAATGGGCTTTTATATAAATTAATAAAACTGAACTATCCGAAAGACTTAATTATGCTTTTAAATTCATACTTAAAGAACAGAACATTCAAAATCAAAATAAACAACACCTACTCTACACTTACAAATATACACGCAGGCGTACCTCAGGGCAGCATACTTGCCCCACTACTATTTATAATATACCTACACGATCTGCCTAAGTTTGCAAAAACAGAAACTGCACTATTCGCGGACGACACCGCCATTTACGCGCACAGTTACAGTGCAGAGGTTGCAGGTAGGCAGATCCAAATACATATAAACATCTTGGAAAAATACTGGAAAAGTGGCAAATCAAAATTAATTGTGACAAAACAGAAATCATTACACTAACACGAAAATTCACAAACACTAAAATTACACACCAATCAAAATACACGGCGAAAAAATACACGTGAAAGACACTGCAAAATATTTAGGCATCAACGTGGACACAAGACTAAATTTACACAAACACATCAACACTCTAATACAAAAATTACACTTCTCACTAAAACAAAACTACTCACTACTTTCAAAACGAAGCATAGTGACATCACATACCAAAAAACACATTTATACAGCACTCATACGACCAATTATAACGTATAGCGCACCAATCATTGCACACTTATCACCAGTGAACTCTATACTACTATGGAACGGAAACGAACGTTGTTGGCGTGGTACTTCAAATTTGTACGCAACCCGCAGTACGAGTAGATTTTTCCAAAAAAATTAAAACGAACGCAAAGTACAACCAAACTGTTCAAAGAACGATGTTTTCGTAACCACTTTTCAGTGAATAATTAGTAAAAGTACCCATTCCGAAATATATTAAAACCTCTGGAAAATCATGAGCTGTGCTCTGCGCATGCGTGAAACTGGTGGAATTAGTGACAGTTCGCATGACCAGCCCCTTACAATCCTATAGGTATACACGTTTCCATTCCATATACGTAGAATAGAGTTCACTGCTTATCACCCACTACAATAAACCCATTGCAGTGTTCCAAAATAAAATTCTACGCTTAGTGACTGGCCATGACAGATACACACGAATCACTACATTTCCTGAACTCACAAGCATACCATACATCACAGACTATATAAAACAAATAGCTAACAAATTTTACACAAAACAAAACTACTATACCGACTGGGACATAGTGAAAAACATTTCAAAATACAGAGCAGACAACACAAATTTCAAAATTAAACACTAATTCACATACCAGTTACTCGACATCTTTAACGAACCTTTCTAATACGAAGAAGAGTAGGACAGTTCCATGAAATACATTAACAAAACAAACTAAAATTAAAATTTCCAATCACAATTTAATCTATTGTAAATATGTATATATTAGGATAGGTTTTTTCTTTTAACTTTTACTTTTACATTAGTTTATAAGTTTTATTGTAAATAAATTAATTATCTAAAATTAGTTTCTAATTGGAAACTAATAAATGTAAATATCACCAAGCTTAGAAATAGATTAGGAAATAGTTAACAATGTTAGGAATATAAATAATTTTTTGAAACAACATGTATATGAAACTAAACTTTTAGGTAAAATATTGTAAAACTAATATAGGAACCTAGATACAAAGGGCACTGGGAAAGTTTTGCAATATGAGTCAACCAGGTGCCGAAGGAGTCTGCCTATTGGTGCATGCTAATACATGTTCATTCTTGCAAAATTAATTGCTGGGACAAGTCGGTAGGCTCACTTATTTGTTAGCAGTGACAGCGTAAAGTGCTTGCTATGGCATCGTGGTCGCGAAATGAGATTCGGGCAGTTTTGCGATATAACTTCGTGCGTGGTTTAAACGTAGACCAGTGTTTAGAAGAAATGACTCTTGTACTAGGTGATGTTTGTCCACATCGTACGACTATATTCAGGTGGTACAGAGAATTCCAAAGAGGAAATTTCAGTCTGGAGGACGGTGAAAGGACGGGAAGGCCACGAACGTCAGTTACGGAAGAAAACATTACTGCTGTGCGGAAAATGTTTGACGAAGACAGGCGAATAACTTACCACCAGATCGAGGAGACCTTAGGCTTAAATGCACCAGCAATTCGTTCTATTCTACATGATCATTTGCACGTGAAGAAACTTTGTTGTCTCTGGGTGCCGCATAGTCTGACTGAAGGTCAAATGACACGACGTGTAACATGGTGCTGGGAGATGCTGAAAATTTTTAATAAAGGACAATCTCGTTATGTGAACAGTATCGTGACAGGTGACGAGACCTGGTTGTACTATTATGATGTGCCGACCAAGTCTCAAAACAAAGTTTGGGTCTTTGATGATGAGGATACACCCATAGCTGTCAGAAAATCCCGATCAATAACAAGGAAATGATAGCTGTATTTTTTAAATCGAGTGGAATTGTGGAGCGTGTCGTTTTGGACACACAGAAGACAATCACAGCAAAGTGGTACACTGAACAGTGCTTGCCTAAAGTGATCGAATCATTGAAAAAGGAACGACCAAATTCAAGAATGGACACCTGGTTCCTACATCACCATAACGCTCCTGCCCACCGCGCGAAAGCCTGCGCCGAATATTTGGCCACTACAGGGCTGAAATTTCTTGAGCACCCTCCTTACAGTTCAGACCTTGCTCCCTACGACTTCGCACTGTTCCCGCATGTTAAAATGAAGCTGAAAGGGAAGCGGTTTTCCAGTGATGAGGAGCTTTTGAGGGGTTGGGATAACGAGTGTGCCTTACTCCCTAGCGAAACGTGGCAGAGCTGGTTTAAGGATTGGTTTCGGAGGATGGAGAGGTGTATTGAGTGTGGCGGGAATTACTTTGAAAAACTTTAATAAATAAAGCTGTATTGCAAAACTTTCCTAGTGCCCGTATAACCATATCACCAATCTCCGGCTGCTGTCCAGAAGATGTTTGCCAACGAGTACGTTGTTGCAGTTGGTTGTTTGTATAATATATATTAACATACACAATTGTAAATAAAACAAAACATTGAATAAATAATTGTTCAACTGCCTCCAAAATTTTTGGTTGGGGTTCGATTCCCCTTTGGGGTAATTATTTTATTTTTTTTACATAAAAATTATTGAACTTTTAAAAATCTCTGTTATATTTCGTATTAGTCATTTAAAAAAAATAATAACATTGTAATAAATAAAGAGAAAATAATTGAGAATAATTGATTACAATAATCAAAATATTGATACAATAACAATGCATTGTATATCCTTTGATATTAATGAAAATAACTGAAATATAATAAATTTTTGTAGATATTATATTTTTACTGTATTTATCAAAAAGGATTGGCAACATTGCTTTGAATGATTAAACATTTATTTTGACAGTCAAAAATTTAAACAATAAAATATATAAAGTTTATAAATAATTATTACTATTCATAAACAGTATTAGTAAGTACTACCTTAGTTAATACTACACCAATAAAATTCAAGGTATAAAAACTATTAGTGTTAATTTTACACTAATTCTAACCTTTCAAAACCACGTGCTATGGAAGGTAAATTGAACGAAGTCTTAGAAAAACTAAATATGCTCGATGAGATAAAGAATGAAGTCTCTAACACAAATACAAAAGTAAACTCTCTTGTTACATCCATAAATAAAAATATGGAAACAATAGAACAACTAAATAATAAAATAGAGACCCAAGCACGCCGCATTGAATTCTTAGAAAAATCTCAAAAAAGGAAAAATTTAATACTCACGGGATTGGAAGAAAACGAAACGAGTAAAAGTGATCTAGAAATATATATCATCAACTTTTTAATCAACAACCTTAAAGTTGATATCTCAGCGAATGATATAGAAAACACTTACAGATTGGGCAAACAACGTGAAACTTCTAGACCAGTGCTTATTGAATTCCGCTCAGTAAAAACTAGAAATATGATTTTAGCAAAAAGAAATCTTTTAAGGAATTCAAAATATTTTCTAAATGAGGATTTAGCCAAACAAGAGTATGAGTCACACAAAGAACTCTTATCCCAAATGAAACAACTACGTTCTGAAGGTAAAAAAGTTCATATTTATCGTAATAAAATTGTCAGCAGCGACAATCAAAATACAAAACGAGGACGTCAATCTTCAGAAGAAGCATCTCCAGGGTCGCAACAAGTAACAAAAAATATTAAATTATTTCCAACACCAGCAGGCAACCCGTTAAACATACAAAAGGATTCGGCTACAGATTCTTTTTTAGGACCACGTCAAATTCAAACCAATCAAAACCCGACTTACAAGGCCCAAACACTTCCCACAACAATGTAGAACCAACAACAAATATTAATGCGACTGTTGAGCAAAGTACACATTTTACAAAATTTAATGTTAAACATTGTAATATTGACATGTATAGATCACAGTTCCGCATTGTTTTTTGGAACATAAACGGAATCAACTATTTATTCAATTTAGATGAAGATACAGTACATACATTGTTGCAGGGAACCGTGGAACCTGTATTTGTGAAACTTGGCAGCAATATGATTTTCCTCGTTTACCTATGTTTTGTCTGATTATAAAAATCTTTGTTCCAGCAAAGCAACTAAAGAGAAAAGTGTTGGTCGTCCAAGTGGGGGTCTCGCTGTTTTTATCAGGCAAAACTTCTTTGATGAAAGTAATGTGATTGAAAATTCAGATTTATGGTTGATCATTGAATTAATTTTCCACGAACGCAAGTATATTATATTATTTACTTACTTAAAACCAAGCCTCCCAACGTGTTGCATTAATTTTCTCCACGATACGCTTGAAGACATTATAGTTACATACAGATTTCATGATATTGTCGTGATAGGAGATTTCAATGCACAGGTTGGGTAGCTTAATTATTTTATACATTGATACATTTCTGTCGCCAAATGTTAAAGAATGTAGACAACCTTTACACTTGATTGAAAACGCAAGAGGAATACATATAGTCGACTCTATGGAAAATTTAGGATTTTACACCCTCAATGGGAGAACAAATCTTGACATACCATGTAAATATATCTTTTTAGCTAAAACAGGAAAAAGCACTATTGACCTAGCTTGGTTAAATGTTAACGCGATTGAAAATGTAAAATCTTTTCAAGTAATCCATACACTAGCAAATTCAAATCATGGATTGTGTGTTATAACTTTTAAAGAAAATATCAAATTAGAAAAACCTATATTTCCTAACAATTCTAATACGAAATATGAAGTAAAATTCAAATTTGATGCAAGCAAAATATTTGAATATCATTTTAATCTAAATTTATTAACTAATATTTATTTTCAAAGTAACAATGTACATGAGCTTGCTATAAACTTGGAATGTGCAATTAAAGAAGCAGCTAGTAGTTGTGGCATGTTGAAAATAGTAAAACCTACAAAAAATATAAATTATAAACCATGGTTTGATAAAACGTGTTTTAAGAATTCTACAAAACCTTTATAATAGCGCAGTACTACAAATAAAAATAAGAAATGAATATTCAAATCCTATACCGGTGACTCAGGGTGTTTTACAAGGGGAAATACTTTCCCCTTTAATGTTTGCAACTTTCATAAACGATATATGGGATTACTTTAGACAAGCTGGGGCGGAGGGCATAAACATTGATGGTATTAATGATGTCTCTATACTAGCGTATGCTGATGATTTGGTGATTTTGTGCAAATCACCAGTAGATGTAAAGAAAAAATTAACGATCCTAAATCAGTACTGTTTAGTTAATCATCTTGAAGTCAATACCAATAAAACAAAAATTGTACAGTTTTTCAAAGGGCGTCCAAAAAAAATTCCAGGTGCATTCCTTTTTAATAATGATCCTATAGAGACAGTAAAAAGTTAAAATTATTTAGGTACCCTTTTTTCATCCTCTGGCAAATTTAAGAATGCAGCTAAATGTAGTTATAAAAAGTCAGTTATTGCATTTCAAAAAGTTAAAAGTATACTAAGTAAAGGAAAATCCGAATTAAACTTATTAGTTCTAGTGCACGCGACATCTCTCTACGCGGTAGAAATTTGGGGGCTTCAACATGAGGACATAATAGAAAAAATTCAAGTATATTGCTTAAAAAGTATTTAAAGATTACCTAAGAATACTCCAAACTACTTTATTAGATTAGAGACAGGGGTTAGCCATTTAGCGACAGAAATGTGGAAAAGGATATTAAGTTGGTGGTCAACCATTTTAAAAATGACGGATGAACGCCTTCCTAAAATAATGTATAATAGACAAAAGAATTTAGATGAATATGAATACAATAAGGAAAATCTTAACTGGTGCTCACAAATCAGACTTTTTCTTGTCAAACAAGGATATCAATCTGTTTGGAGTGAGCAACAGTTATCTAATATAAAATTAGATGAAATTATATCTACATACGCTAATACATTAAAACAGAGAGACCTAAACAGACTCCAACTGACATCATTTAGTTTACTGTACAAGCAGTTAAAAAATAACGCGAGTTTAGAGTCATATTTGGAAATGAAACTGCCCATTATAAAACACGAAATAATTTGCCAAATTAAACTAAGCTGGAATAAAGGTTTGAAAATTTTTTATAAGGACATAAAATACGAGATAAATAGTAATGAACTATGTACAATATGTAACCTAAAAAAAATGAAGACATATTTCACTTTTATATAGAATGTCCAGTTTATAAAAATATAAGAAACTCATTTTTGTCAAAAATTTTTCAAGATAAAGAAATAATAAACCAAAACTTTATTATGATCCTAAAAAAATCTAGATTTAGAAAAAATAAATAATATCTTCTATTACAAATTAAATGCATTCAAAATACGTAGTTTTTGTCTCAATGAATAATTGTTGGTGGTCCCCATTGTAATATGTATTTATTTAAAAAAAAAAGTAACTAACTCTAAATATTATTAAGTCAAAATCTCTTTTATACTTTATTGGTGTTCTATATTCATTACTTTTTAATGAATAATTGTTGGTTCTCCATTGTTAATACTTACATATGTTAGTTTCCATTTTTGGACTATTGATATGATTTTGTTCTGATGTTATGGTACCTTTTCTATATGTATTACACTGTTAATGAAATATTATTGTTCTATAGTTCTATATAATATTATTTCTTAATGTACGTAATACAATATAAATGTTGTCAATTATTTGTATGGGTCAAGTACCCGATGGCAAATTAAATAAATAATAATAATAATAATACTGTATTTATCAAAAAAAAAAAAATACAATGCATTATTATTGTATCAATATTTTGATTATTGTAATCAATTATTCTCAATTATTTCTTCTTTATTTATTACAATGTTATTATTATTTTTAAATGATCGTAATATGTAAATATAAACTGATTTTTAAAAGTTCAACAATTTTTTAAAAAACAAAATAATTATCCCAACGTGGAAGCGAACCCCAACCAAAAATTCTAAAAGCAGTTGTTCTAACCACTGCGCCACGGGGACATTTGTAAATCTTTTCATATTGCATGATAAAAAAGTGAAACATTTATTTATTTGACAATTTTTATAATTTATTGCAATTTATGCATTCATATTAAAGTAATTATTATTAAATTATGTACAAGATGTAATGTACTATTATCATGTTCAATAGCATGGCTTGATTTTTGCCAGACACTTCGTATTTACAAAAAACTGCTTCCCATGTTAAACGCCTTTGATATACCCTATGTTTAGTGATAAAATAAACTCTCGGTATAGACAATGCTTTTTATTATTAATTAAGCAACTAACATATTTAAACATAACATTAAGAATAAATGGAATTGGAAATAATAGAATTGTGTTTTCCCATTATTTCCATTTCCTTTCAGCATTACAGTCAATATTTTTTTTATACATAATTAAGAATAAAAACACATAATACGTTAATTACAATTTTTCTGTTGATTTTCGAAAAAGCCTTTACACAAAATTGAAATATTTGTATTAATACCTACTAAATTTTTATTTATTTCTGATAAATTATTATTTATGTTTGTTAACATTTCTAACGTTTCTTGCTGTAATATTTCAATTTTATTACTTACAGATTTACGTTTTTGATGTATAGTTGGATTAGACGCGGGTATATCTTGTTCGTAGTTACCGTTAATTAAAATTATATTATTCGAACTTGATTTTCCAGATGAGTGAAATGGTATGTCATGTAAAATTGAAATAGTCTTCAACGAATTAATTTCACTGAATGTAATCGGTTCGGTAATCGGCGTACTGTTAAAAGAAAAACTATTTTCTGATATTCGCTGCTTCATAATTTGATCCATGTTATTCGTGATATCATCGAAACCAGTTTCTTGGGTCTTATTGTCTCCAACTACAGAGCTCCATCCTCTTATTCGCATCAGTCGTATTTCAAGATCATTTAATTCACAGCAAGATTTTGGACCACCACCAGTTCCAATTTTTTTCAATTTTCAACTACCCTGCTTTGTTCTTCGTTTTAGTTATCCAGTCGTTTAATACCCTTTGCCATTGATGAACTGATTTCCCCCCCTCCCCCATCCTATAGCATTTAAACTGTTTGCCATCTTTTCTCATAAGACTTTATATTTTTGCCGGGCTTGCATGCTTGTAAATTTTTGAGTTAACGTTTCCGGATTTTCCTCCAATACATAATCATTATTTCTTGATGTTTTAGCGTAGTCCTCCTCGCTCGTTTTAATAGTTCTGTTTCTACTATAAAAATCATAATCATTATGAAATGTCAAATACAAATTATTTTTAAATAATACGTAATATATTTATACTTACTATTGCCAAATATCTTAAATAATGTTTATACGTTTTTATATGTCAGATTATTCGTAGCACGACAGTTTGAAACAAGCGCTAAGCTACCTACTTGATAGCGATGATAGCGAATATTCAGAGTTCCATTTTAGCGTCTACGGTAGAGTTTCTCGGCGAGGGGTGTTGGGGTGTACGGAGTTGTTAGCGTAATGTTATCGTAGCGCGTTTCTAGCGTACTCATAGGATCCCACCCCAGGAACGAAGAAAAAAATGCTAGTAGCGTTCTCCATAGGTCTGTTCGTTTGTATTACACTAACTTGTACAAAATGTACCGAGAATACGTCACAGTGTAGTTTAGTGCAACGTAGTACAGATTTGTTTTCGAAATTCAAACGAACACTAATTAGACAAGTTAGTGCAGATTGTAGGTTAACTAGCAACGCCATTTATAAATATGTATAATTATAATGATTTTTCCATTTAGTTAAAATTTATTGCAAATCTTTCAATATGAAAAATCCATTAATGCTTATTTTTTGTGCTAAATGTGAATTACTCATATCTATATCGATCTTAATAGTTTTCAGTTAAATTAAAACTTTTTTTAATAAATATTTTATATGCAGTGATATATTACTTATTTTTCCATTTTATTTCTTTGGTATTCTTAAAACACATTTCCTTTGATTCATTTTTAGAATATAGAATAAGATTTTGCAGATTAATGAAAAAAATATAGTTACAAGTATACACGACCATCTATGTGACAAATTGTGACTTCGTTGTAAACACTGCGCACTGCACTAAGTGTACTAGCTCGGGAGGTAGTACAATTAAGACAAGTTAGTGCAACATGCACGACTACAAACGAACACAGTGCAGACAACTTCGAACACACAAACGAACATATTTTTCAAAAAATTACAAGTTAGTGCAGCTAGAACCATACAAACGAACAGACCTCATGATAACGGGAAAAGCTCTACCGGAATAAGTATAAAATGTGTATTTACGAAATGAAAAGTGCGATATACCAACATTATATGCACAGGAAATGGTTAAAAAGTATAATAATTGGCGCCAAATTGAAACTGGTGAAGTGTAAGGTGTCAGAAAGTGAAAAGTAAATAAGAAATAGAAGATTATTATTGAATGTACCTGCAACCAAAGATGCGCAAAGCCGATATACCTTTGTGACAAATAACTCAACCTTAAACACCCCCAAAATTTCTCAATAACATTTTAAGTAAAGTCACAGAAACTTCAGAATATATCATTAAGAATTGTTTTGATTTAGTAAAGGATATCACAACAATTAATATACCCAATAATTATTGCAGGGTCTCTCTTGATGTATCTACGCTTTACCCATCAATACATCAACAATTTGTAATCGATTGCATTAAAGATAATTGGCATACATATTTAACATTTGATCAATTCATTAAAGGTATTAACTTATGTTTTGAAGCATGTTTTCACTTTCCAAATAAACTTTCAAAATGATGTTTTTCCAATGGGAACTAGCATAAGCAGCACATTAGCAGAACTGATATTATAAAAATTAGAAACTACTACTACAATTTCCATCCACGCCTTATGTTCACTATTAGTCCTATCATTTGGTAGCAAAATAAGGGTTTATTCCACAAATGGTCGGGTATTTCTGATTTTTGGATATATTATATATTTAGGGGTCCTAATAAAAAATGCAAGTTTTCCCACTCGGGGGCTTTCGGGAAACACCGCCAACTAGGGAAAAAAGGCGCAAAAAAACTGTTTTTTTTAAATATCTCTTCATCTATTTGCATTAGGGCAAAAGTAGTTTTTTTTCAATTTGTTGACACTAAAATTTCCTACAAGTTTCATCTAACATATTTTTTTTCTATAACCAATAGAGAGCGAGCTATAGAGCTTCAAACAGAGCTAATTTTTGAAAATTGCTCTAATGCTTCATTTAGATCATATTTTATTATATTTAAAAATATTTTTTTTCAAATTACTTATTATTATTCATTAATTATTAGTATTTAACTACTATACATACATATTAGTTATTGTTTATTGTTTTATTTTCATTCTAAAGATGTTTTATAGTCCAGGATATTTATGATTTTACCTCAAAGTAATTACAAGAAAAGCTTTTAAACGGAATCCTATCCAGAAAATGTGCTGAATAATATATAAAAAAATTCCAAAAATCGGAGCACGGGAACCTCCCGCCAATTGGGAAAAATGGCGGCATATTTTTTTTGCCATTTGCTCAAAACAATTATGAAAGATATTAAAATTAATTAAAAAGCAAACAATTTTACATATATAATAGATTTCACTATTTGTAACAGTTTATATTCGTAGTGGCATCGAAAGAAGTAAATTATTGATACCTTTTTTTATAATAATTGTCAATGTTTTCCTAATTTTTTTTATTTTGTCATCCACCACTCTGATCTTGTTAAAGATACGATAACGCGGTTTGAATATTTGAATTCAACATGAAATTCTCTTTCATATCAAGTTTTACACAATTTCGACACGATTAAAGATAAACAATATTACGTATTTAATATGTGTCAAAGTGGTTGATGAGAAATTGAGAAATGAGCCGATTTTCACATGTTTAAAATTTTAGAGGAATTTTATGTTAGTTTAATTTCTTAGTAACTCGCAAATTGCTCATCGGAAAAATATGTGTAATACTTTATGTTAAAGAGAATTTCATGCTGAATTTAAATTTTCAAACCGCAATATCGTATCTTTAAGAAGATCAGAGTGGTGCAGGAAAACATTGACAATTATTATAAAAAAGCATCAATAATTTACTTCTTTCGATGCCACTACTAATGTAAACTGTTATAAATAGTGAAATCTATTAGACTATCTATTAAATATGCAATATAGTTTACTTTTTAATTAATTTTAATATCTTTCATAATTGTTTTCAGCAAATAACCAAAAATATAAATATGCAGCCATTTTTACCAATTGGCGGGAGGTTCCCGTGCTCCGATTTCCGGAATTTTTTTATGTTATTCAGCGCATTTTCTGGATAGGATTCCGTTTAAAAGCTTTTCTTGTATTACTTTGAGGTAAAATCATAAATTTCCTGGACTATAAAACAGCTTTAGAATGAAAATAAAACAATAAACAATAAATAATATGTATGTATACTAGTTAAATACTAATAATTAATGAATAATAATAAGTAATTTGTAAAAAATATTTTTAAAAAATATATGATCTAAATGAAGCATTAGAGCAATTTTCAAAAATTAGCTCTGTTTGAAACTCTATAGCTCGCTATCTATTGGTTATAGAAAAAAATGTATTAGATAAAAGTTGTAGGAAATTTTAGTGTCAACAAATTGAAAAAAAACTACTTTTGTCCTATTGCAAATAGATGAAGAGATATTTAGAAAAAACAGTTTTTTTGCGCCTTTTTTCTCTAGTTGGCGGTGCTTCCCGAAAGCCCCCGAGTGGGAAAACTTGAATTTTTTATTAGGACCCCTAAATATATAATATATCCAAAAATCAAAAATACCCGACCTTTTGCAGGGTAAATCTACCTAATGACTGGACTATATTGAAATTGAAGAAACTGGTGAAATACACTTTCTTGATCCTCCAATCATTAAGAAAAATAATAAAAAAAATTTGATGTGGACACCACATGACTTCTTTGTACGCTTGTTAAACCATACATATTTTGTTAATAATTAAGGCGGATTTATAACAAACATAGATATCACAACATAGCATAGCAAAACACAGAATTTTATTTGAGGGTTTTATAACTTGACATAAGACATAGGAAAAACACATATAGAAGAACTGTAGGAAGAAGTACCTGTCAAGAATTTTAACTTTGTTCTTGTTTCGTTTCCTACGCTGTTAGCTTGTATTTTTGTTATATTATTTAATAATGGATAAACATTAATAAAGCAAACCAAACACAAAACACAAACAAAAAATTCCAAACAAAGTTTGACACATAACCACAAAAGAAAAGGAAATGAACTATTCACATCTTTTTTATCTACTCGAAATATTCCGAAGTTTGCCGGGTATGCACGAACATACGAAAAACATAGCAAAAATTGAACTTTCGTCAATTCCCTATGCTATGCTATGCTGTGCTATGTTATGCTATGTTTTCTATGTCAGTTATAAATGCGTATACGAAAGTCCATATGTTGAAATTCAAATATGAGCTGTGCTGTGCTATGTTATGTTGTGTTTACTATGTTTGTTATAAATCCACCTTTACAATATGTATTATAACAGACCCAATCATAAAATTGCACGTATTTGATGTAATTTATTATTGATATTAAATTCTTTATTTTTTTGTTATTTCTTTTTCTAATCCAGAGCAAACTGAATTACAAAAATCAAAACGTACATAATATTTAAATTTACATATCTCGCTTATGCAAAGAGCTAATTTAATAACACTTGATATGTTAGACGCAGAATTAAATTCTCTAAAACTTTTATTTGAAGCATTAATTTCTAAAATCAAAATAACACCATTTTTTAAAAAAAAAACTGATAACAGCTTCAAGTATCACTTCCGGTTAGACCATTTTAACCAAAATCTATTATGTTATTCCCATTGATATAAAAGTCTTATAAACCAAATTTGAAAAGTTTTGGATTATATTTTAATATAGTTTTTCATTAAAATCTATTATAGGGTTCAAGTAAAGTACCACTTCCGGAAGTTACGTAATGTCTAAAAAGGTGTACAACTAGATATTATAACAGTCCTAAATATAAAAATTCAACTTTCTACGGCTTGCCGTTTTTCAGTTTTGCGAGACAAGTACAGAAGTCACGAAATTAGTCAAAGTGGATTCATGTATGGTCAAAATGCATATTTCCGTTGAAATCTGGAAACCGAAATTTTTCGCGATTACAATACTTCCTTTACTTCGTACAAGGAAGTAATTATCACAAATTGGTATCAAAAACCAACTGCGCTTAGCAGTTGGTTGTGTAATTTACGTCTTTGTTGACAAGGGAATATTATTGGCTCATTCGGATTATCATTGACACAGCATTTCTTATATTTACAACACTCTTCTTAACAATGGTTACCTTCCAGAATACCAAAATAAAGTCATCAAAGAAAGGGTTAATAAACTTAAAGATCACCGTATTACTCATGCAGTTGTTGAAGGGGATGCGCAGATGCAGCAAGACAGAACTATATACCTGTGCCACAATTCCTTATGATAAATCCTTAAACATATCATTACAAAAAATGCTTAAAGACAGCAACATTAAAATAGGTAATACTAACGTTAACTCCATTGGGTCTTTACATAGATTATTGAAATACAAAATAGAAACGAACTTAAAAAAAAAAAAATAGTTTCTTAATTAACATGTAAAACTTGCCGCAGAATGTACATCGGAAATACTTCCCAGCCGTAAAAAGGAGATTTACAAACATGAGTCGAGTCAAGTAGGAACAACCCAGACCATAGTGCTTTATGTAAACATGTTTAACAAACTGGCTACCATATTGACTTCGAAAATCCTAAAATTGTAGACCAATGAAAATTTAAAAACACAAAACTCCTTTATGAAACTTCTCATATACATTCAAATAAAAACAATACGTTAAATTCTTAAGCAGATTTCAATAATAATGTACAACATTTAAAGAATTTCATTAATTTTCATTAATAATCTTCTATTTCTTATTTACTTTTTACTTTCTGATACCTAACACACCGTTTCAATTTGGCGCCAATTTTTATACTTTTTACTTTTTCCTGTGCATATAATATTGGTATCCCGCAATTTTCATTTCGTAAATTCACATTTTATACTTTTACCGGCAGAGCATCTCCTGTCGTCATGGAGAACGCTACTATAATTTTTTTCTTCGTTCCTGCTATGGTTATCAATAAAACCTGAATTTATAAATAAACTATGTATACAATAATATTCATTGGATTTTTTAAAAAAAATCTTTTTATTATTAGCGAGTTGAAAACTTTGTATTTCAATTTATTTTATTGTAACATATAATTCATTCGTAGCTGATGATGGCTAATTTTTGCACGAAACGTACACCTTGTATGTGTATTTTAATAAATTGATGGAACATTAATTCCTACAACCTAGAACTCATTCCACGCTATATCCTAAGGAGGTTATCAAAAAATATTCCTATTAAATTAAAATTGCAAAAAAAATATTCGCGCAACGCTTCCAAAGTGCTTACGGAACATAAATGTTTTGCAGACATAATAGTCATCTTCTGTCAACAGATTATTCTTATTATATTATTTTTATACAAAAAATATCCATCAATATTATTAATGACGCTTATTAAAGTAACAAAGTTTTATAGCCCGATTCACAAAAAAGTTTAAGCTAATCCTCATTTTTGGATTAGCGAATTCTACTCTAATTTTGACAGTTTATATCTTAAAATATAGTCTAATCTATTCCTAGTATCTACCTTTATTGATAATATCATGAAAATTAAATTTTAAATACCGGAATAGAATAGAATTCACAAACCAAAAAATGAGGATTAGCTTAAACTTTTTTGTGAATCGGGCTGTTAAAGATTATCTATTTTTCTCTTGTAGATCATTTTACATAACCCAGCAGAAACTCCTAAAGCAAGTCAACATTACTTTTTTGTACCTCTTAACAGAAAAATGACACTAATAGTTCGTCCAGATCTTACCAGAACTGATAAAGCTGTTCGCTCTCTATCTGTATCCGGAAGAAAATGTTATTTCTCTGATGAAAAATCTTTGCGATTTTTTAAAGTGTACACTCAGAACAACTGCAGAGTAGAATGTGATGCAAATGTTACTCATTATTATTGTGGGTGTGTGCCTTTTTATATGCCTCGTAAGTACAATAACATTTTGTATAATAAGACACCAATCAATATTTTTTATTCAATTTTGACGTTTTAAACTGTCATAATTAACTCCATAGCAACAACTATAAGTAACACTTTATTCACAAGTGAATTAAAAATTTTTAAATCACTCTCACAAAATTTTAACTCACTCTGCAAAAAATACTGCATTTAAAATAACATCAGGTACGAAAATAACACTCACCATAATATGTAACAGACATTATCAGCCATTTTGATTATAATTCACTGCACAAATGACAGACAATAAAGCATTTTAAATAGATGACTTGACACTTATCAGCGATGATTGTCATGCTCAGGCCACTAACTGTTTAGTTTTTTATTTTGTCAAAATTAAATATTATCATGGTTTTTATTATTATTTCGTCAAAATAGAATAAAATATTGTACAAACCACGTGAGCTAAGAATGTTTATTCACTCGAAGAAATTAACTCACTCGCCCTTACGGGCTCGTGAGCTAAACTTTCTTCTCATGAATAAACAATACCTTAGCTCACTTGGTGTGTAAATATCTATTATCTACCAATTTCGTTATCATTAAATAATGTGGGTTGGTACTGGCATAACGTTATTGAATTTTATTATTTTGTTTATTTTTTTTATTTAATCGTCTGCTATTTAATTGTTCTATTATAGCACATATATTAAGGAACGAATGTTATAGTAATTGTCACTTTATTTGTAAGAAGGAAGTTTGGGTCACGACGCCTAACTAAAGCTTCCCAATAAATACCATTCAATCGCTGTTTAATAACAATTAGCAAAAGCCTTTGTTTGGCTAAGAACTTTATTGCAGTACGGTAGTCCATTTTGAACCTTGTAGTCATTTAGTGTGCAAAACCTTATCCAAATAAACGTCAGCAACCGCATAACCTAGTTACGGTATTGTAGAGAGCATGCACCAGTGACCTCTATATACAAATTGGACCGGCGACTCCTATCTCTTTACAACGGCGCGAGCTGTATCCACTCAACTGTCATGGTGGGGTGGCTCTCTTTTTAACAGTGAGAAGTACGCATGCGTCAGCTACCAGTACGACGAATTAACGATGAACATGAAGAAGAAAGCTTAAATACATTTTCGCATATCTACTTGGTCCAACTATACACGAAAGATAGAGAGAGATAGACACCCCACCAGTCAGGCGGGTGGTATTCTCGGTGGATACACGCAAGTTATTCAAGCCGCCGGTCCATTTTGTATATAGAGGTCACTGGCATGCACGTAGCGTCACGAACATTTAAAAATGGCTGTTTCCTCAATTTTGTGTTACTATTGGGTGTTGTGAGAAAAGTGGTATTGGAAATGGTTTATTATTTTATAGGTTTTAGTAGGAAAAAGATTGTAGAGGATGAATTATCCCCCTATCCGTAAAATGAAGGAAAAAGTGCCGGTGAAGTGAAGTGACTTAACAGATAACATTAAATACGGTAGAATTTGTTCTAGGTACTTCATGACAGGTATTATTTTATGCAAGCATAATAAGTATTTGAATAACGAATAATGGTTAATTAGTATTCCTGTCTGCATAAAATAAATGAACTTCTACAGACAAAAAAAAATAAATATTACGGGTTGAAAGTGATTTTATACATAGATTCTTTAAATTGGCTATAAATTTAACATTCACAGAAGTACGGCTAGTAGAATGTTTTCCAAAGTAGTATTTTACAAGAGATTTAAAAACTGTATAATACGGCCAAGTAGAGACATTTTATATACAATTATGCCATATAGTTTTAAAGAAAATTTTGGAAATATAATTACCATCATAATCATAATAGGTTATGGCGGAAGAGCCAGTGATAAATATATATATATATATATATATATATATATATATATATATATATACAGGGTGTCTCAGGACGAGCTTACGCTATCTATATTTTAAATACTATTTAATATAATTTAACGAAATTTGGTATCTAGGGGTTATCCAACATGCCCGTTTTAACTAAAATATTTTCAAAGCAGTAGCACTTCCGGTTTGACCGGAAATTGACCTCAACTTTCTTATTTTAAATGGAATACGCTATATTTTATTTTACCATTGAATGCAGCGGAAAATTTTAAATATGAAGCAATAAAAACATTTTACTCATGATCAGCTACTTCCCGCGTTATTCAACTTTTTTTGATTTTTTATCTGAAATCCGGCACATTTTCAAAACTCTGTATATCGGGAACGAGATCGAATTTTTATAATCTGAAAAAAGCCTTTTATAAAGGATTCTTTAAGCTACATTATCCATAGAAGAATCCTCGATTATTTATAAAAATGTGACGGGTACGTTACACCAAAATTACAGTTGACAAACTTCAAAAAAGACAATTTTTTTAAATGGAAACCCCCCTTTTTTATTACATAAATGTGTTCTACGGCAAAAAATAAGGGTACTTTATGCAACATGTCCTATGTTGAAAGTTGATAGAATTTCAGTAAATTGGAAAAACATGTAATCTGTGTATAATTATTTTATTAATACGGATAAGTAAGCCATGGAAAAAACAAATAAATTCTAAATACAAAACTATGATTAATTTAATACATATTCAAACTGTCCTCCATTCATATGTAAGCACTTTGTTACTCCATTCAATACTTCTTCTTGTGTAGCATTTTTTATCATCCGAGGAGACATGTTGTTAAATGCTGTTCGTACCCTATGTTGGCAATCTTTTTTAATAGTTAAAGGTTTTTGATAGACGACGTTTTTAATGTAACCCCAAAAAGAAAAATCAAGTGGAGTTAAATCGGGTAAACGAGGAGGCCACCTATGTGGTCCATTATTTGCCAACCACCTATCTTCAAAAATTGTTTCCAAAAAAGTATTTATTCTATGGCTATTGTGAGGTGGAGCGCCATCATGCTGGTACCATATTGAATTCCTTTGATCCAACGGTAAATTATCTAAGAAATTAAGTAAATGAGTTTGTAAAAACAAACATTGTTTTTCCATGGCTTACTTATCCGTATTAATAAAATAATTATACCCAGATACATGTTTTTCTAATTTACTGAAATTCTATCAACTTTCAACATAGGACATGTTACATAAAGTACCCTTATTTTTTGCCGTAGAACACATTTATGTAATAAAAAAGGGGGGTTTCCATTTAAAAAAATTGTCTTTTTTGAAGTTTGTCAACTGTAATTTTGGTGTAACGTACCCGTCACATTTTTATAAATAATCGAGGATTCTTCTATGGATAATGTAGCTTAAAGACTCCTTTATAAAAGGCTTTTTTCAGATTATAAAAATTCGATCTCGTTCCCGATATACAGAGTTTTGAAAATGTGCCGGATTTCAGATAAAAAATCAAAAAAAGTTGAATAACGCCGGAAGTAGCTGATCATGAGTAAAATGTTTTTATTGCTTCATATGTAAAATTTTCCGCTGCATTCAATGGTAAAATAAAATATAGCGTATTCCATTTAAAATAAGAAAGTTGAGGTCAATTTCCGGTCAAACCGGAAGTGCTACTGCTTTGAAAATATTTTAGTTTGTGACGACGCCACCTCTGAGGTCGATGGATGACGTCATCATTGTGCTCCTTTAAATCCTGGGTATTAACGGTATGCTCGGGCGCCATTTTTACAGCGGTACAAAAGGAGCGTGCCTTCGGATAGCCTAGTGGAGGTGAGGGCGCAGGGTTGGTTGATATCAACAGAAAAATACGTGTAGTTTAAATAAATATATTGTAACATACGAGGATATGTAAAACAAAGACACACAGTTTATAAATAAACAAATACATCACCCTTCTTTGCAGAACTGTGACCAGAGTTACCACGGTAAGTATGCGTATTCAAAATTACTTTAGAAAAACTAACAATTTCTCTAGCGGGTAATCAGCGGCGCGATGTACACGGCGGACTCAGCCTTTACACGCGGCGGATTCTTCTAACGGACGGCGGCTGACACACAGCACTCAACTTCTCGGCGGTTCGAAGGAGCCTTTTTCAGGACTCTCTTCTCTAGAGGCGTTTAGGAGGACCTATTCAGAATCCTAGCCTGCACGACTTTGAGAACGGGCGAACCCGCTCTGGCTTCACGGACCTCTGCAGCGGCTTATAAACCCAATCTAACGGTAGTTCTCATTAAAATTGCGGCGGGGATGATTTTACTTAGTACAGGGGGTCGCTACTGTCTCAAGTGATAAATAATATTTTTATAAAATTTACACAAATTCTCTGGTCACTTTTCTTTACCCTAAATCCATTTTACAGCATGAAATAATTTATAAACATTGTTTCAAATAAAACACAATTTCATTCACATGTGCGGTGCGCCACGCGCGATCATGTTGTGAATCACGGACTCGTCAACATTTACAAGGTTACTAATGTCAGAATATTCCAGAACTAAACAAACACAAAAATGCAATCAAATGTGTAAACGAGAGTTACATTGATTCACAACACTATTGTAAGTTAAATTACAAATATCCACAATGCTATTTTTACATAAAATACATTTACTTGTAGCTAAAACAACAACAATTGTGGTTATGTTGACTTGTGCACATGTGTTTATTGTCTGTTCACATCATGACGGTCGGATATTGTCTTTTACAGGTACGTATTTTGTTAAATATTTTACCAATATTACAAATACATCTTATTTTTCAGATTAAACAATACATAAACAATAAATACGCAACGCATATTGTCAAAAACACGTTACTAAACAATCTAACTGTGACGGTGCTACTACAGATTTACAAAAGGAAGGAAAACCTTTGCTTGCTGGACGAAAGGGCCTATCGTCACAAGTTAAAACGGACATGTTGGATAACCTCTAGATACCAAATTTCGTTAAATTATATTAAATAGTATTTAAAATATAGATAGCGTAAGCTCGTCCTGAGACACCCTGTATATATATATATATATAAATATATATAACTAAGAAGTCTAGTTTATTAAATAACTTATAGCCTGGAGACGTTTTTTTGGCGGACAGAGGCTTCTTGATTTCAGATGCAGTAGGGTTGCAAATAGCCCATATAATTACACCAGATTTTCTGAAAAAGCAGAAACAACTTGCATCCTCTAGCAGTTGAAAGAACACGGAAAATTGTCAACGTAAGAATACACGTTGAACGTGTCATCGATTTGCTGAAACAAAAATATACAATTTTGTCACTTATAATCTCCGGAAATTTTTTTCGAGTGCATTCCAGCAACGTATTAATCGACGAGTGCAGATTACGTTGTTGGAATGCACGATAAAAAAAATCCCGTTTATGAATTAATGCTCGAGGGCAGATTCGATAAAAAAAATCGTAACGACACCAACACAGAAAGTAAAATTAATTTAGGTTCTATATTTTTCTTAAAATAATCAAGTTAGGATAGAATAATATATCCATGGCAATTAGTATCAAGTAAATAAAATTGACAATAAAAAAACAATTTTGTATAATAAAAATCGAAAATGTCACGTTTTGGCACCGAATTGTTAGAAAATATAGATAAAGCAGTAGAAGGTACAGTCCCGCAAAATACAAAAAGAAGTTCATCTTCTGTATGGGGTCAGAAAAGAATTACAAGTTTGATGCATCAACTTCAAGAGAGAAATTGGCGGACATATTAAAGGACTGGGGGTTTAATATGAAACGCAAAAATGGTGAAGACTATAAAGACGGAGTCGTAAAAATAATGTGGAATTCTACAGCCAAGTAACTACAGGAAATGTACTATAATAAATTTCACATCAAATTCAACCCTTTTGTTGACATAGAGTTTATTGGTGCTAGAGCTGCGCGAGATGCAAAGAGGCGAAACTTACAATCCGATCCTACTAAAAGACATAATAAAACGAATTATTATATGTAAAACATGTATTTTTGATACAATGACAATTCAATATATTTTTAAAAAATGTCAATCTGACATTTTTGACACGAAAAAATTTCCACTTATTAATTTTGTTTAGGTAAGCCAAGTAATGAAAAATTTCCAAGAAATTTTTATATTACCATGTTAACCATGACAAATACAATGTTCCTATTAGCTGTTAATTAGTGCCGTACGATTTTCACATAAATTACATACAGCGTGAAAAAAAACAATTCGTAGTAGGCTATGAACAGAGAAACGAATGTCTAATCGTTATTCAATTCAAAAGTCAAGTTGTCAAAATTGAAATATAATTTTAAGAAGAAAAGATAATAAAGAAGGATATAGATATTTTATTCAAAGATGCCGAAAATGTTGTCCATTATTCTTAAGCCACAAATGCACTCGTCGTTTCATGTGTCAAATTGACATTTAATTAAATTTAAGACATACGTTTTTCTTTCTTCATAGCCTACTCCAAATTGTTTTTTTTTAACACTCTGTATACAAATTTTAAAAAGCGATACTACTGTCTGTTGTGCACTCACAAATTTATATCCGCCAGTTGTAGTATAACTTTGCCTATTATTTTGTTATTTAATAGATTTTGTTAAATATATGTAGTAACTTTAAAACACTCTACTCGCAATTTTACTGTCAAATCAATACGATGCTTATGATACCACTGGATTTTTGGTTATCGCAACATAACATGGGTGTCCCGTAATCTGTTTTTTTTTTTACAAATGCACCTATTTTACCCTTCTTTCGTTGGGATTAGAGAAGTTTGTAAAATATCTTCCCGAGAGCTCGGGCATGATAACTATATAAAAATAATAGTTTTGCTTCTTGACTTTCTGTGCCCCGAAATGTATTTAAAATAATTTTTTTTCGGGACCTTTCCTACTCCACACTACAAAATCACAAAACTGTTTTTGTCATATTGCTAGCTGCACATACATTTGGCAAAAATATTGCTAGTTGCACTTACACTTGGCAAAAATAAGAATGATTCGTATCAAGAGTTAAGTTATTTTTATTTTTTAAACAAAATTTTAATGATTCTGCCAGGTCTTTAAAGATAATATCTTTGGCACAATACGGGTATTTCACTTCCACGCAGCCATTTCGGTAATATTCACAAGAAATAAGAGCATCTGGAGAAGCTCTGAAATATGTGTAGTCCGGATTTATTAGTAAACCTACGAGGGTTGTACAGTATTTATTGTCCCTAATATATAAAACAAATTTATTTTTCAACATAATTACTGTGTACTTGAAGACACTTTATTTCACCTATGTTCTAACGTAGTAACACCTTTTTTAAAAAGAACTCGGAGTCTTTATTGCAGATGAAGTTCTGAACTGCTGCTACCATGACAGCTTGGTCGGTTTTAAAATTTCTTCCTCGTCTACTTTCCTTAAGCTTGGGAAATAAATAAAAATCACCATGCGTTAGGTCAGATAAATACGGTGAATGTGACATCAGTCTGAAACTGACATCGTGAATTGAACTTGAGCGTTATCCTGATGAGACGAAATTCCAAGGGAAAATTTTCTTTTTCTCTTTTCTATAATGCAAACACGAATTTTAGCAATTAATTGTGATTGTGTGGCGACATTCCAGATAATCAATCATTCAAATTCCCTCAGCAACTCATAATGCAGTAGACATAATCTAACTGGACTCTAAATTTGCAAAATGGAGAAGATCCTTGATGTTTCCATTCCATACTTTGAAATTTCTACTTGTGATCGAAGTTCTACCTATCTTACTGACATCTTATGATGCCTTATAAATTATTAACACTGCAATAAACAAATTCTGCACTACGTTTAACAGATAAACAATAATTAATTGCTGTTGTTATGAAGACAATATTTTAAAGCCTACTATGTTAGGGACAATAAATACTGTACAACCCTCGTACTGTATTTGTTTTAGAATTCCTATGCTTAATCAACATTTTCTTTTTGTATAATCCAAAGCATCTTTTTCATGCTCGCATCCATAAAGAGTGTATTTGGAAGTAAAGCCACATTTTTTTAGATAATTAATAATTAATTAAACGTATAAGTAGATGGGTTTTCAACTGAAGACCTGCGAACGGCTTTAAAGTTAGAAACTGTAATTCTTCCAGTACGTTATGCAAAACATTTAGAATATTTACTTTTTCTTATAGCCACTTCAATCTTTAGGCACTCTTCTTCCTTCGCGTTAATGTTCATTTGTAAAGATAAGTATTGTAAATCTTCCAAATCTTTCGATTCATACTCCTTTTTGTAAATCTCGGAAAAAGCAAAAATATCTTTCTTTTTTTTTCTGACATCTCAGAAGCAAATGGTTCTACAGCAAAATGAACAACTGCAACTGCCAAGTTCTTCTATTTTTTCTAAAAAAATCATTCTGTTCCACTCCATCCAATGATGGAATTTCTGGTTTCGTGTTTTTGTCTTGAGGTTTCTGGCTTCTAACATATACTATATATATATATATTAGTGTGACCATTGCTTCAGCACTAGTAGATTGTGTAATCCAGTAGGTTTTTGCACCTGTTACAGAGACTTCCTTTATATTCCGGACAGCATTGTCGATATTAAATGCTACTGCAGCTACATGTGAGCACGTTTCTCCATGTCCACGAACACAATCACTATGTGCACTTCTTTACAATTCTACCACGGAGTAAGTGGTTTACTTGTAACTCGTTGGGAATGTAATACCTGTAAACAATTATAAATTTTTATAGAAACACATCAAACATATTTCAAGTACACTTGTTTTATTATACTATACCTTGCCAACGAAATCTTTAATTTTCTTGCACTGAATTGCTAAACATTGTAAGCTTTTACACTTTCATAAGCTTTAAATTCAGCCGAAGTATATGAGATTTTCTTATACACAAAGTACTCCACAATATCAGGATATAATGTTGTTCTGTGGTTGACAATACATACATGTCAAAATAGTATGGATCATGGTTATCAATAAGCGAAATTTTCTCTAAATATCTTTGTTTTACATTCTCTGACAGAGAATAATAATGTTCACTTAATTGCGCCATAGAACACTTTCAATGAACACAAATTTTAGGTCGAAATCTCACTAAATAAGTACAGAAATCACAAAACGCCCGCCAAGCACAATGTATACAAAGACAATGAAACGGTTTGTTAGTCCACCAGGCTGGCGGGTTGTCTACATTCGATCACGTGCTGCACGCTCCCTGTATTATAATAAAGGTTGATAGGTTAATTTTTTGCAACTCGTTAAAATTGTTACCCAATAGGTGATGTTTTAACAGCTAAATTTCTTACAAATTTGTTCCCCATGTTTCATTTTAAATGGGACAGCAAAGGTAAATATATTGCTGTCAATCAAATGTCCAGTCGTAACTATGGATATAACAAACCCAATGTTTCACGTTAAAAACCCAGCCAATCAAGCGGTTTACGTCATATATACAATAGAATACTAGAAACAATGACGTCATGTGTTAAAAAGTTTACATGTGGGTTGCCTTCATACATCCAAATCTTTCTTAAAAAGGTAACACGTCTGGTATCATTTTTTTCCAGTGAAATCCAATTTTATTTAAAATATTCTGAAGGATACTCCTTACACCGTTATAAATAATTCATTCTCGTAGTATATGCAATAGATTATCTAGTATTATGTGAAATCCTTAAAGATATACAGAATACTGTATAATACCATACAATTTCTCACTGTTTCTGTACAAACCGTATAGCGTTTACCACATGCTGTACATATAAATTTAATTTTCAAATTATTACTAACAAATAGAACAAAATATTACCTCAATATTACAATTTAGTGAAAGTAAGAGCCCACCAATATATTTTATAGTAATTTAGTAATGTTTGATTTAACAAAAAATATCTAAACTACATATTTCTTTGGAAATGATTTAAAAATCACAAAAAATCACATTCTTTAAATAAGTAATAATAATATTTTAAATAATAAAAAAAATAGTCCATAGCAAAACAGTTACGGTGCACGGTAGTTTTCTTTTTATTAAAGTTGTAAGCTATTTCATCTTTATCAATATTATATGCAATATCTTTATGGACGTTCAATATGGCTATACGATTTAATTCATTTTGACTCATTGTACCAGGGTTGTGTTGGAAAAAACCACCTTGAAGAAAACCATGTGGGTTTTTCTGGTTTTAACCGGATAAAAAAACCCATCTAAAAACCCAGTAGAAATCCCCACTCAATTAAACTAAATTCATATACCTGAAATAGAATAAAAAAAAAGAAATACAAAATTATAGAATTTCTTCTATTAAATAAACATCAAATTTCTGATTTACAAATTACAACACAACAATTAAATAATTATTATAAACATAAGACATAGCGACATTGATTCATACATTTTTTTTATTCAAGTAACGGTAAACTTTTACCAATTTTTGCACTCTATCAGGCCCTAAATTATTTCTTAATTTTGACCAAATGTGACCATATGTAGAGAAAATTCTTTCGAGAGCAGCTGAACTTGCAGGACATGAATGTAATTTTATTAAAAATGAACATAGTTCGTACATTGGCTTCTCATAATCATTCTCCTGTTTAAATTTACATTGCATGCATTTCCACCATTTATAAGCAGACATATTTTTAATAACAGATGAAACAAACATAGTTTTTGGATAAAGGTCGCTATCTTTTATTTTTTACGAAAAAAGGCCTGGCAAAAATTCTGGATAATTGTTATTAATCCAATCCATAGCTAGTTCTTCATATTTATTTGGCAATTTTTCATTAATATATGACGGGTCAGTGATGAACGCAACCAAGTGAAATGGTTCTATTGCTCTTTCAAACTGCTTTTCTATGGCAGTGTGATACATTTCTAATTTTTTATTTTCTAATAAAGCCATCCATTCTTTACATGCTTGTGATAGAGTAATTGTATCACTTTGTAATTTGTCTAAAGTCTTTCCTACGATATGTAATTGTTCACATAGATCAAGTGCCTGTTTGTATATATTCATATCATCTATTTTTCTAGTAATAATAATATCTATATCCTTTGGGTGTTCCTTTAAAATCTCTCGGTAAATATGATAATTATCCACATATGTTTGTAAAAAGTCTATTTGTGAATTCCATCTAGTATCGTTTGGTATTTGCGGCATTTTATCATTTTTTTCTATGTATGTATATGCATATTTTTAAGAAAATTAAAAATAAATAATTTTCAAAGAAAAGTCTAGAAAAACCCACAAATATCCACAAAAACCCGGAAAAACCCAATAAAACCTAAAACCCAAGTGGGTTGTACTTTTCTAAAAAAACCCGGATTTTTCACAACCCTGCATTGTACCTCTTAAAAGAGTTTTCAGTCTTCTTAGAGCTGAGAAAGATCTCTCTGGCGTATAAGGAGTAACAGGAATGGTTAGAACTAGTTTCCGAAATTTTATAAATTCTGGTAGTAGTTGCTTTATATTTTGATTAGCCTTCAAAGTTAAAACTAAATGGCATAATTGCAAGTGGACATACTCTTTCCAGCATTTTGAATGTAGATGTCCAAAAACATATTTCTGTGGAGAATTAATCTTTCTTTATTAAAGTCATCGGCGTAAAAATATGAAATAAAAGTGCCATCGTAATTCCCTAATAGGAAATTTTCAATTTGCTGCAAGAGTTTCACCACTGAATCTACTATCTACAGAAAAGAAATGCGGTATCCATAATTTCAAAGCACACGATTCATACTTTCTGGGCTACAAAATAATAAGCATCTTCACCTTCATCGTACCGTTTTGAGGCTTTTCTATTGTGTGGAAGCAAAGGTATGTCAAATATCGCCGCATTTTAAATGTAATTTATCGATAGGGCAGGAATGCCAAAATAATAAGGAAAAAATTCAAAGCTGCAGTGTTACCACAACCGCGGAAAATAAATCTTAATTGTCAGATCTCGTATATATATATATACGTAATAATCTGCACTTTTTCTTCAATCGAATAAAAAACTATTTTGAAATAAGTTTGACAATACTGACAACTATTATCTATGTTTACTCATAAAATAAACGCTTCAGTTCATTTTGTAACTATGGTCACGAAACTACTCTATGTTTACTGATAAATCATTAATATTTTGATTATTGTAATCAATTATTCTCAATTATTTTCTCTTTATTTATTACAATGTTATTATTATTTTTAAATGATTGTAATATAGAAATTGATTTTTAAAAGTTCAACAATTTTTATGTAAAAAATACAATAATTACCCCAACGGGGAATTGAACCCCAACCAAAAATTTCAGACGCAACTGTTATAACCACTGCGCCGCTGCGACATTCGTAAATCTTTTTATATTACAGAATAAAAAGTGAAACAATGATTTATTTGACAATTTTTGTAACTTTTTTTATTTTATTATTATTATGTTCAATAGCATGCCTTGATTTTTTGCCGAACACTTTGTATTTACAAAAAACTGCTTCCTATATTAAACGCCTATGTTAACTCATAAAATAAATGCTTCAATACATTGCTGTCAAACATTCATACCGTAACTATGACAATGACATACCCTATGTTTACTGATATATATATATATATATGTATACCAAGAGTTTATTTTATCAGTAAACATAGGGTATGTCATTGTCATAGTTACGGTATGAATGTTTGACAGCAATGTATTGAAGCATTTATTTTATGAGTTAACATAGGCGTTTAATATAGGAAGCAGTTTTTTGTAAATACAAAGTGTTCGGCAAAAAATCAAGGCATGCTATTGAACATAATAATAATAAAATAAAAAAAGTTACAAAAATTGTCAAATAAATCATTGTTTCACTTTTTATTCTGTAATATAAAAAGATTTACGAATGTCGCAGCGGCGCAGTGGTTATAACAGTTGCGTCTGAAATTTTTGGTTGGGGTTCAATTCCCCGTTGGGGTAATTATTGTATTTTTTACATAAAAATTGTTGAACTTTTAAAAATCAATTTCTATATTACAATCATTTAAAAATAATAATAACATTGTAATAAATAAAGAGAAAATAATTGAGAATAATTGATTACAATAATCAAAATATTAATGATTTATCAGTAAACATAGAGTAGTTTCGTGACCATAGTTACAAAATGAACTGAAGCGTTTATTTTATGAGTAAACATAGATAATAGTTGTCAGTATTGTCAAACTTATTTCAAAATAGTTTTTTATTCGATTGAAGAAAAAGTGCAGATTATTACGTGGTATAATTCGAATATGAACCTGAGACATGTTTCAGACTTATTTGCTGCTACCTTTAATAATCAACCCAAACCCTGCCCAGCAACAATTCGGAAAATCTATAATAATTGAACAGGACGCGTTGATGGACAACACCAGAAGAAAGTGAGAAGGAGAACGGTATCACAGATGATGGGAAAAATGAAATTTTAGAATTAATAGAAAATGGCAATACCCTTTCGACAAAACGAATTGCTCAAATAGTAAATATTAGTAAAGGTACGATTCACAAGATTTTACGAAATGAACATTTTAAAAGTTATAAATTTCAAAACCACCAAGAATTATTAGGCGACGATGAAGAGCGGAGAAACATTTTTTGTGAAACAATGATGGACAAAATTAATAGTGGAGAGATTCTACTGAATAGAATTTTATTCACTGATGAAGCGACATTTTTTATTCATGGGGAAGTAAGTTCCCAAAATTGTAGATATTGGAGTCGACAAAATTTACATTTGTATAATGCCACTCGGACAACTACGACCTCAAAAAGTAAACGTGTGGGCAAGCTTAATAGGGAACCAAATAATAGGGCCGTTTTTTATAAACAGAAATTTAACCGGAGAAATATATTTGGAATTATAGATAATGGGTGGTTCCAGCAGGATGATGCTCCCCTCACTACACACAAAATGTGCGACATTACCTGCACCAGATATTCATCCAACGGTGGATAAGACGTGGAGGAGAAGTGGAATGGCCTGCAAGGTCTCCAGATCTTGCACCAAATGATTAATGGTGCCAATTTTGAGCATTTGTTAATTTAAAATAAAAAAATGTATATACGTAAATAAATTTTTAAAATTATTAAAATATCTTTCAGAACTCATATTAATAATTGGAATAATACTACCTTTTTAGTTTATGTTCTGTATTTATTTAATATTATAACCCAACGTTTCAGCACGATAAAAAAAGAAAAAGAAAGAAAGACGTCATCCCTCTTCAATCATCAGGGATTTACAGAATTCCATGTGTCGGCGGGAAGTTTACATCGGTCAGACTGGTAGAACTGTCTCTACAAGATTGAGTGAACATCATCGATCGATCAAATTGAACCAGCCTGAGAAATCGTCCGTTGCAGAACATGCCTTGGAAGAATTCCACCAAATTAAATTTGAAGATACTAAAATTATTGCAAGACCTACTCGACTTAACAACAGATTAATTAGAGAAGCCATTGATATTTATAAAACAAGAAATCTCAATCATTGTGACGGATTAGAACTTAGTCGCGCATGGCTTCCAATATTAAATATGTTGTAATTTTTAATATGTATACAATTTTTTCTAGACTTTTTCTAACATCTGTTAATAAAGAATACGGCTGCGGTATTTCGCTACCGATAAAGCGTCTCTGAGTTATACAGATCACTTCTCTGCCAGTTTTTGGGACGGTTTTTCCTCTGGCAAAAGGAGAGTTTTTTTCCTGAAAAGATGCATGTTCGCCGTCGAAGTTATTGTCGGGCATGCATATATTGTCTAGAAAATTGTATACATAAAAAAGGTAACATTTACGAACTTTTCTTGTTACCTTGGTTACTCGTTTTTGTTTTTTCACATTTTTGTCAATTTTTTCCCCTGAAGAAGGCACCAGTTTATGGTGCCGAAACGTTGGGTTTTAATAATAAATAAATAAATAAATAAATAAATAAATACAGAACATAAACTGAAAAGGTAGTATTATTCCAATTATGAAATATTTTTTTTTATTTCTTTAATTCATACTTAATATTTATTTTGGTCTATCGGGTGTACCAAGCAAATATTGACATAAGCATTTATGGCAAAACAGTTTTTTGTAAATAAAATTGTCCGACAGAAAATTATGCCATGATATTGAACATAATAATAGTTTATTACATCTTACATTATTTAATATTAATTAAATATTACTACATAAATTTCAATAAATTACAAAAATTTTCAAATAAATAATTGTTTTACTTTTTCTTTATGCAATATGAAAAGATTTTTGAATGTCAGCATAGCGCAGTGGTTGTAACAGCTGCCTGTGAAATTTTGGATTGGAGTTGGAATCCCCTCTAGGGTAATTATTTAATTTTTTTACATAAAAATTGTTGAACTTTTTAAAATAAAAATAATAATAATAATAATATTGTAATAAATAAAGAGAAAATAATTGACAATAATTGATTACAATAATCAAAACATTGATGTAATAACAATGCATTGTATTTTCTTTTGATAAATACAGTAAAAACATAATATCTACACAAATTTATTATATTTCAGTCATTTGTATTAATACCAAAGGAAATAATAATAATAATAATAATAATAATAATAATAATAATAATAATAATAATAATAATAATAATAATAATAACGATAATAATAATCTTTATTACTATTTAAGTAAAAGGCGAGGTTTAGCCATATACGTATTAAACTAATAGTTTAATACGTATATGGGTTCAGCCCAGGGCTGTTGTTTTACCTAACCCGATACAATACAAAAATATATGACAATGTAACAGAATCATCAAATGGTAGACACAATTTAACAAATATTAAAAATAATACAATTACATTTAAAATAGTTCACAAAAGAAAAAACAAATATGAAAAAATAGACAGACGGTCTTAATACAATTTTTTTAATTTGAATTTGAGAGCAGTTAACTGTAAAGACTTCAGGGATTCAGAAATATTTTTATACAAAGTAGGTGCGACATAGGAAAATGATGCTCTAGATTTTGACTTTCGAAAGGAAGGAACAATATATAAGTTCTTCATACGGAGAGTGTAATTGTATTCTCTTGGTATTAACTTCTCAAAGAGATAACTAGGAGTTCTAGTTAACCTTATATTGTGAATTAAACAAAGATAATTAATATTTAGTCGTTCATCAACAGATTTCATATTAGCTGCAGCCCGGTATTGCGATATATGATCGTATTTGCGTACACCATAAGCAAAACGTAAACAGGCGTTCTGAATAAGAGTTATTCTATTTTTATCCGTTAAAGTTAGATTTGGTATGTACGTACAAGAGCAGTAATCAAACGTTGATAGAATTAAAGAGTTTATCAATTTTAGTTTTATCTCAGTATTAAGATCTTGGCGAAATTGGTATAAATGCCTAAGAATCAATCTAGCAGACATGAGCTTCTTGTTAAGATGTTCTCTTAACTTCAGGTCTTCATCAACATGCTGCCCTAGAATTGTTGTAACGTATTTACGTTCAAGTACAGTATTATCCAATATAATATCAGGTAATATACTGTCTACATGTCCAAAAACCTGAAGCGACGATTTATTAGTATTAATTTTCAAACCATTATTTTAATCCAAGAAACTAATTTTTGTAATTCGATGTTAATAATAGCAAATTGTTCATTTTATGTCAGTAGGATTGACTGATGCAAGAATTTGCGTATCATCAGCATATGAGTGCAGTGAACAGAAATTCATTGAAAATGGCATGTCTGCAATAAAAATGAGAAAGAACAGCGGACCTAAGATTGACCCTTGAGGCACACCATGGCTTAGTGGAAAAGTAGAAGAAACTTTTGTTTCAGAGTTCGACGTCATTCTAACCATGAAATGCCGATTGCAAAAATAATTCTTGCACCCCTCAATTGCGGAAGGAGCAAAGTTATAATATTTTAATTTGGCAAGTAACATATTACTAACTAACCGTGCTAAATGCCCTTGAAAAATCTATTTGAATTTATATTGACAATTTGGATTTTTCAATGTTATTTAATATATCGTTTATTATATTGAACGGGCAGGTATTGGTGCTATATCCTTTTCTAAATCCAGACTGGTTTTGAGGTAGAATATTATAAATTAATAAAATAAATAATCCATTATTTGATCATAACAAACTTTTTCAAGAATCTTTGAAAAAGTTGGTAATATACTAATAAGGCATAGATCATCGAATTCAGAACAATCCTTTTTTCAGGAAAGTTCACTAGATTCCTGTACAGACGCAAAGTTGTTATATGTTTCTCTGAGACTTTCGTTAATATCAATGTCGCCGACTTTGTCCAACAAATATTGACCATAAGTATTCGGTATGCACAAATAGTCAGGAATGTTTTATGAAGTATCATTTTTAACACCTATTTGTTTCAGATTATTCCATAATTTACGGGAATTATGCGCATTATTATTTACCTCACACTCTAGAAATACCTATTTCTCTCTACGGATGGCAGCCGTTGTAAAATTACGCAGTTGCTTATAATAGTCATATTTAGCACTGGTTTTATGCTTTTTTTAATCAACTAGGGCCTTGTCTCTTTTACTCTGCATAATTTTTAATACTGGTGTTATCCAAGGAAAGTAGTTTTTATTAGTTGTAACAGTTTTTAGAGGTGTATGTGAATCAAATAATGCGATAATATTATTGTCAGAAATTCTGCTTTTTGGTTGACATCATTAAGTGTTAAAATATGATCCCAATTGACAGAGTTACAGTGTGTATAGAATAGTTCTATATTGAAATATCTGAAGTCTCTATATGTAAAACATTTATATTCAGTACTAGTTTTTGGCAACTTAAAAATACCATACACCCCAAAATGATCAGAAAAATATGTACAATCAATAGTATCAGCATTTACACACAAACTTTTATCTGATACAGCTAAAACATCCAATAAAGTTTTTGAAGCTGGTCTTGTATATTCTGTTATTAGCTGATGTAAATCATAAGATGTAAATATATTATTTATGAAGTCTGAACGTACGTCAGCTGATAACAAGTCTACGTTAATGTCACCAGCACAAATTAGGTATTCCGTTCGGTGTAAAAATTCAGCAAACACTGAATCCAAATAAATTTAATGTAAGACTCCATTTCAGTATGCATGTTGATTAGTGAAGGATATATATATATATATAACATAGCACACTGTGTTTTATAATTTTTATTTATAAAATCTTTCGATTACCGATTTCGGCTATGGTCGGCCATCTTCGGATCGAAGCTTAAAAAGAAATATACACAAACATATTATACATAGTAAATTGGATATTTTTTGTATTTATATTAACCTTAGATAAACAATATTTTATATATTTATTTTGTTATTTGGAAAATAAGAAAACATGAACATAAAATAATATGGTAAACATTTGGTTATTAGGGTTGGTTGAGGTTAGGAATATTATGGGTGAGTGCAACAATCGCAATACAAAAATAAGTGAAAATGTGACTTACCGTCAATGTAAATTAAGTATATGTTACAAAACTGGTAAACATTGTTAAAGTTGAGAAGAATATAATTATTTGGACATAATGTAGACTGTAAAAATCAAGAGATGGACTTGTAATGCAAATGGCAGAATGTAAAAAGTTATGTGTTATTATCGGAAGCGGAAGAAGAGGGCGGTGGTTGTGATGATTTGAATGGCGGGATGTATTTAAATATATAATTCTCTGGAAAAGACGTAGTTTCATTCAATAGATTGTTATTTTTATTATGGGACAGTATTTCAAATTTTTCTAGTAAAAGTAATTTATGGAAGTTTGTTTCTGCATGTAGGAGTTGAATATTTTCATATGTTATGGTATGTTTTTCTTGTTGTAAATGTGACTAAGGGCTGATTGTTGTCTGTTTTTTTGGTGTTCTTTGAAACGGGTTTGTAAATTACGAGATGTGAGTCCTATATATATTTTACTGCAGTTACTGCATGATATTTTGTAAATTCCACTTTTTTGTAAGAGATCTATTTTTGGTTTGTTATTATTTAGGATGTTATAAAGGTTTGGTTGTGATTTTGGGATTAATGAAATATTGTGTCTGTCTGTTGTGTTTTTTAATATGTTGTGTATGTGAGTATGGTAGGGTATTGCTATATAATTATTGTTGTTAAGTTTTGTATGTGTATAGATTTTAGTTTAAATTAAATGTTTATCTTTAGTTTTATGGTATAGGTTTTCTATTTTGTCTATTGGGTATTGGTTGTGTAATGCTATTTGAAGTATATTGGAATATTCTATATTGTAATTCGATTCTGATAAAGGAGTGTTTATTAAGCGGTGGAAGTAGTAGTTAAAAGCTGTTTGTTTGATTTTGGGGTGGTGATAGGAGTAATATGGAATAATTATATCGGTTGAAGTGGGTTTGCGATATATATTATAGTCTATTTTATTTTGATTTCTGTTTAAAGTTAGGTTCAAAAAATTGTTTTTATTGTTAAATTCTATTTCAAGTGTAAATTTAATATTGGAAATTGAATTAATATTATTATGAAATTTGAATAGTTCTTGTTGTGTACCTGACCAAAAGGCTAAAGAGGGAAATAAGAAAACATGAAAATCACAATAATTGAAACAAAATTAAAAAATTTTCACAAACATCTTCAACAATATCTCCACTTTATAGAATACACAACATTAATAGACAGTCTCGAACAAATAATAAAATACAAAAATTATAATAAAGATAAAAAACGAGAAAGAAAACTAAATAATCTGATCAATAAAAAGGAAGAAACCCTGAAACTACAACGCCAAAAACTCCAAATGAAAATAGAACACATTCAACAACAATCTAGCCCCAAATTCCCAACTAGATACACCAACCTCAGCAAGACTAAATTCACAAAAGAAGAGGAACAACCCTACAACTAGGACATAAATTCGCAACACCATCCTCCAGACCGAATATACCAAAAATCTCCATACAACTCGAAACGCAGATCTACAACCATCCACAACAGCACAAACTAAAATCAGATTTAATAAAAGACCTTCAATACATCTCCAAAAACGAACAGAAATTAATGGGTAAGTGCATCAATCGCAAACAAAAATCCAATAACTCACAAATATTTAATAACATAAAAACTATAAAACAAAAAATTTTAAATAACGACTTAAGTCTAACAAAAGCAGATAAAAATGCAGGTACAGTTATTTTACAAAAACAGGATTATATAAACAAAACTTTAAATTTCTTTAACGAAAATAAATATATCCCTATCAACAAAAATCCACTTTCACAATACAACACTACATTCAAACACATAATCAACAAAACAATCCCCACACTCACCAAATTTAACATTCACCCCCATAAAATAATCAACAAAAACCCCTCAATCCCCAACTTATATAGCCTGACTAAACTTCACAAACAAAATAATCCTATCAGACCAATAGTTTCCTCCGTAAATTCACAAGCACAAAAACTAGCCCAAAACCTCAACGAAATAATTACCAACAAAGCCAAATACACTTCGCCGTATTCAATAAAAAATTCAAAAGAACTAATACAACAATAGAAAATTCAACTTCCACAACTAACTCTAACACAAATTTCATAATAGCCTCCTTCGACATAGTCAACCTATATTCAAATATTCCAGTCCAAAATACCCTTCAATTACTAAGAGAATTTTTACATAATAATAACGATTTTAAAGATAACTATAACTTAAACACTACAGATATAAATAATATAATCGAACTTTTTCAAATAACCACTAATCAAATTTTTTTTAACTTCAACAATAAATTTTACAAAACTTCAGATGGCTTAGCAATGGGAAGCCCACTAAGCGGACTACTCTCCAACATATACATAGATAATCTAGAACAAAATATTATGCAAGACCCTCTTAGCAAATATATAATCCTCTGGAAGAGATACGTAGATGACATTTTAATATTTTGGTCAGGTACACAACAAGAACTATTCCAATTTCATAATAATATTAATTCAATTTCCAATATGAAATTTACACTTGAAATAAAATTTAACAATAAAATCAATTTTTTGGACCTAACTTTAAACAGAAATCAAAATAAAATAGACTATAATATATATCGCAAACCCACTTCAACCGATATAATTATTCCATATTACTCCTATCACCACCCCAAAATCAAACAAACAGCTTTTAACTACTACTTCCACCGCTTAATAAACACTCCTTTATCAGAATCCAATTACAATATAGAATATTCCAATATACTTCAAATAGCATTACATAACCAATACCCAATAGACAAAATAGAAAACCTATACCATAAAACTAAAGATAAACATTTAATTAACACTAAAATCTATACACATACAAAACTTAATAACAATAATTATATAGCAATACCCTACCATAATCACATACACAACATATTAAAAAACACAACAGACAGACACAATATTTCATTAATCCCAAAATCACAACCAAACCTTTATAACACCCTAAATAATAACAAACCAAAAATAGATCTCTTACAAAAAAGTGGAATTTACAAAATATCATGCAGTAACTGCAATAAAATATATATAGGCCTCACATCTCGTAATTTACAAACCCGTTTCAAAGAACACCAAAAAAACAGACCACAATCAGCCCTTAGTACACATTTACAACAAGAAAAACATACCATAACATATGAAAATATCCAACTCCTACATGCAGAAACAAACTTCCATAAATTACTTTTACTAGAAAAATTTGAAATACTGTCCCATAATAAAAATAACAATCTATTGAATGAAACTACGTCTTTTCCAGAGAATTATATATTTAAATACATCCCGCCATTCAAAACATCACAACCACCGCCCTCTTCTTCCGCTTCCGATAATAACACATAACTTTTTACATTCCGCCATTTGCATTGCAAGTCCATCTCTTGATTCTTACAGTCTACATTATGTCCAAATAATTATATTCTTCTCAACTTTAACAATGTTTACCAGTTTTGTAACATATACTTAATTTACATTGACGGTAAGTCACATTTTTCACTTATTTTTGTATTGCGATTATTGCACTCACCCATAATATTCCTAACCTCAACCAACCCTAATAACCACATGTTTACCAAATTATTTTATGTTCATGTTTTCTTATTTTCCAAATAACAAAATAAATATATAAAATATTGTTTATCAAAGGTTAATATAAATACAAAAAATATCCAATTTACTATGTATAATATGTTTGTATATTTCTTTTTAAGCTTCGATCCGAAGATGGCCGACCATAGCCGAAATCGATAATCGAAAGATTTTATAAATAAAAATCATAAAACACAGTGTGCTTTTTATATATATATATATATATATCCTTCACTACTGAATCCAAAATTTCAAGATCTATATAAAAAATTGAGTGTGGGTTATATACAACTCCAATAATGATTTTCTTATTTTGAATAGAAAATTTGATCCAGAGATGCTCTACATTGTTAGGTGTCACAAACGAAGTATCTAATATTTTGCAATGTATAATATTACGCACATATATTGCAACACCTCCACCACGTTTTTGAAGTCTAGATTTGCTAAATAAATTGTATTCATATATATGAAATAAGTTAGAAGGTGAGGTGTCGCTTAACCATGTTTCCGTAGCCGCTATTAAATCAAAATCTGAATCATATACAAAATCCTTAAATTTTGTGAAACAAGAATTAATCGACCTAACATTTACTTGACCTACTATAAACATAATAAACACGAGCAATAACCTTAACAATAAATTCAAAACAAAAAATTACAAAGTTAAACAAAGGTATTCAAGAATAAACTAAAAGACAGAAGTTCATTGACACTCTCTATGTTCTGGCACTGTTCACAATACATATGATGAGATTTTATTAAATTTAAAAAATGTGCAATCTGCTTATGGTTAAAACGACATATGCGAGAGTTATTACTACAGATCATTTAAATTACTTGATATCATTGTATGTATTAATAAAAAAATTCTTATTATGCATACTCGCATATATACGGCCATCAAAAGTACAAAAAAATTTAAAATTAAACTTATCTTGTGCTGCCTGAAGGAGAGCGAGCCTGGTTTTAGTGAGTAATTTATTACAATAATCAAAATATTGATACAATAACAATGCATTGTATGCAATGATAGTCTATGAATCGTCAGCGCGTCTAGACGTGTTGTGTGTATTCTGGCGACTTCAGTAGTATATTTTTTTTCTTGTTAAATACAATTATTTCATAATGCTTACTCGTGATGATACTGACACCATCAGCTCTATGATACCATCTTCACTATTGAAAATAATTGAAAATAAAGAATTTATCGATGCAATCGTTAAATCCGTCACTAGTGCAGTGGAAAAAGTGTTCATAGAGAAAATGAAAATCCTTGAAAATGAAATTGGTGCATAAAGGAAGAAAACACTGATCTTAAAAATATGTGCGATAATTTAGAGCAGTACACACGCCGAAAGAACGTCCGTATTTTTGGAGTTGCTGAAGTACAGAACGAGTCAATTGATGAAAGTGTAGTGGATTTCTGCCGAAATAAACTTAATGTGGAGTTATCAAAGAATGACATTGATCGTTGTCATCGAATAGGAAAACCAAACAAGAACAAAAATCGGCCAATAATAGTGAAATTCGTGAGTTACCGTGTACGCAGCAAAGTGTTCGATGAAAAAAGGAAACTAAAAGGTTCCGGAATGTCAATTATTTTTTCTTTATTTATTACAATGTTATTATTATTATTTTTAAATAATTGTAATATAGAAATTGATTTCTAAAAGTTCAATTTTATTTAAAAAAAACGAACCCCAACCAAAAATTTCAGACGCATCTCTTATAACCACTGCGCTACTGAGACATTCGTAAATCTTTTCATTTTGCATAATGGGGTCCCGTGGCCGCGTGCCTGAGTGTCTGGTCGCGAAACCGGGTTCGATCCCGACCGGCGCCAAATATTTCGAATTTTAAATGGCACAAAAGTGACCCCTGTGGTGCACTCTCCACGCCAGAAATGAGTGCTCGTGAGGTGACGCCTGCTAAACGCCCGCACGGTACAAATATGTAATCATTATTACCGATATCCTAGAAATAGGTAATATATATAAATATATCATCACGGCATATTACCCATTTCTGGGTGTGCCAGTATCTACAACACATGTAGACATCAGTAATGATGACGATATATTTTACCGTGTGGGCGCTTACCAGGCTTCACCTCAAGGGCACTCATAGCTGGTGTGGAGAGTGAACCACAGGGGTCACTTTTATTTTAAAATTGGAAATATTTGGCGTTTGTCGGGATTGAACCCGGTTCCCCCAGATTCGCGACCAGATACTCAGGCACGCCGTGATGATATATTTATTTATAATAAAAAAGTGAAACAATTATTTATTTGACAATTTTTGTAATATTATTAAAGTAGTTAATATTAAATAATGTACAAGATGTAATGTACTATTATCATGTTTAATAGCATAGCTTGATTTTTTGCTGAATACTTTGTATTTACAAAAAACTGCTTCCCATGTTAAAAGCCTGTTTACTCAAACAGTCATACCGTAAACCGTAACTATGGCAATAATATACCCTATGTTTACTGATAAATAAATTCTCGGTATATATATATATATATATATATATATATATATATATATATATATATATATATTGTGACGTAAACAAGGAATCCAAAAAATTTAAATACAACTATAAACAAAATTCCTCCTACCTGTCTATCACACTTATAAATTGGGCACGGCTAGCTGTGAAAAAAAAATGTCGGCGGCTGGGTGAAGGTTCGAAACTTTTTCGAGATCAGGTAGATTAATCAAAAATGTACAATTGGTCAATTTTTAATTTTAAAAAAAAACTAAAGTTCAAAATTAGATTTCTCGAATAAATTTTCGTGGGCGCCAGACCTTATAAGGGTGAAATAAAGGGAGTAAGGTCCACTCCAAAGAAACAAGCCGAAAAGTAAAATATAAATGTTTAATAAAAAGTAAAAAAATCACACTTACAAAATTTAATTTTGCACGACGTTGGGGCCGCTACCCACTAAAAGTTACCCTCAGAGGAGTGTCTTGCCCTCCCAGGACCCCACCTCGGAAGCGCTGAGCCCTCAGCCCTCCTGCAGGTCCACTGGCGACGAGGACTACTCGGCGTACGCAGCCACGAGCGCAACTTGGCGAGAAAACTCTAAGCGTCGGTGTTGTCGCTGGTACAGGGTGCGCGGCGGTATACGTGGAGTAAACCGCTCGTGCCGATGATGGCGGAATACAACCCTGGGCGAGAGAGAACTTAAAAAACTCTTAGTCCGACAGCACCTCTCCTAGCTTCGTAAAACGGCTCCTCCGTGGCGAGTAGTCGCAATGGTGTTCCAAATAAAAAGGTTGGGGGCGGAGAAAGAGCTCAGCGACCTCCGAGATCCAATCCCGAACGGACAAGGCCACTCGTTCTCTTTCTAACGTCCCTAAAAAATAACTAAACCAGCAAAAAGTTCTATCTCCTGAGAGATGTACAAGAGGCTTGAAGGGCTGGGTACTATACGGAAAATGTCCCTAGTTTGACCCCAAAACGCTATAGCAAAATTTTTATACAAAAAAATAAAACTTCCAGTTCCACAATTGATAAAAAATTATTAAGTGCTGAATAAAATTCAAGGTACAAAAATCTTTACAATAATTATAAAATTAGATACGGCCGTAGATTGAAAGAACAGGACAGAAAATAGCACAACAGAAGAGATTCAGAATGTAAATTGACTGACTACCACTGTACTTTAAATCGCTAATTCAATAAACAATAAACCGACTGAACGATTAAAAAAATAACTAACGACAAAAGTAATACTCGACAATTTGAGAATGTGATCAAGAGCGGTAGCGCACAATTAAATGTTACACAACAATATTGCGCCGCAACCAAGACAAAATAACCACGAGAATAAAAAAAATAAAAAAAAAACGCGAAAATGGATCACTATTCCCCGACTATAAAAATGGTACAAAACCGAGCCGCTAATTGACGAGTCCACAGGTCCTGTCAAGTCAAGTCACGTCACTCAACATTCACCCGCACTCATCCAAGGGAAAGAGAGAAAAGGAACAGTGGTTAAAATTTTGATCACAAGGAAGAATTTAAAACTCAAATGTAAAGTTATCATACCAAACTTTTAAATAATGAGCTCAAAAATAATTTACTAAAAAAAATTAAACAGCACTACGACTAAAAATGGTATACTGCAAAAATTGAATGTGTAGTAATTTTACGCGACTAAGCCGGCGAGTTAAGGGTTGAAACTCGCATAAAATTTTAAGCAGAACTACTATAAATTAAAAAACAACTTTGAAGATGCAAAATTGCATCGGGGAACTGGAACTATTAGGTTACTTAGTTTGGGCAAATTTAAACAGAATTACTTAAAAATGGCATATCAAAAATTTAGTCAATTCTCTCGGGAATAAAAAATTAAACTCCAAATAATTAAGAATTTAAATCACAAGAAAGGAGGGATCCACAATAAAATCCAATTTAAAAAATATGAATTTTGAAACTAAGCAGATAAATTGAATTAATCCACTCCTGCTCGTTAAATAAAAATTTATAAAAAAATGCTCTCAAAAACCTTCTAGCGATCGGCCAACATTAAGTGATCTTTCACACAAAAAATAAAACTCTATTGTAATGGTAAGAAATTTCATTCCATGTGGTCACTCGACCAAGAAAAAATTTCGCCCACATGGCGACACAAAAATTTAGCAACACGCCAAAAATTACAAAAATACTAAAATAAAATGGAACATCTTACCAAGTTACTCCAGAGACGAGAGAGGCGGGAACTTCCCATATTATACTTAAAAAATTCACATGAATTGAAATACTTATCAGAAAGGTCACTAAAGTCGATACTCATCACGGAGAGAACCGAGAGAGAGACTATGCCCGATCGAAGCGAGTGCCCGAGAGAGAGTCCGAGAGCTTGGCCCCGAGAGCGAGTGAATTTCAAAGCCGTCGCTTAAATAAACAAATCAGTCTCCCCAATTTGGAATCAAAAAATCACTAGATATCGAATTTACAATAATTAAATTTTTAATAAAATGAGAGATAAATAAATTCAGAAATCGGAACTGTAAAATGATAATACAAGTGTAAATAAATTTAAAATAAATTTAATAAATGAACAAAATTTCGCGGGAACTAAGGTAGCTAACGGTAAACATTTCACCTTGCGCAGTCAGAAAAGGTTACAGTCCAACGACAGTGTGTTACAACTGACAACGGGACTACAAAAATTTCAAGAAACGGTAACAGTGCAAAAGTAACTGTTACAATATATATATATATATATATATATATATATATATATATATATATATATACGAGGAGCTATCTAAAATTTTCGGGACTGGTGCTGCCATCTGGAAAGTAGGAGTAGTTCATCTTTGCACCGCTAGGTGGCGAGAGCTGCATATCTGATGAGTCTGTGTACGGAGTGGCATTCAGCTGGGAGGACGTGTTGCGTGTCCACAGTGATTTCCGTAATACTCTGTGTTTGGTGTGTGGCGATTTTACGATGGATCCGCGAACACAACAGCGCGTGTGTATCAAATTCTGTGCGAATCTCGGGAAAAGTGCTACGGAGACCCTATTAATGATTCAACAAGTGTTTGGGGGACAAAGCATGAGCCGTCCGCGTGTGTTTCTGTATTTGAGTGGCATTCTCGGTTCAGGGCCGGCCGTACAGACGTCGCAGATAATGCTCACACTGGAAGGCCCGTTAGCCGCACAACGCCAGACATTGTCAGAAATGGTCTAACGACGCCCCTGCTTTTTGGCCGTGCATCCTTTAGACTGGCGTTTTAGAAATTCTGTTAGTGTTAATTTGGTGAAGTTTTTAATTTGAATCTTCTTCTTCTCCGTAGCTACAACCCTGGGTGGGTTTTGCTTCCTCAATTACTTTTCTCCATCGTGCAAAATCTGCGGCTATTTCTTTCCAATTTTGATGTTCATTTTCTTTAAGTCGTTTTCTACGCAGTCTATCCATCTCGTGCGTGGTCTTCCGGTACATCTTTTGCCGATGGGTTTAACATCTTTTTTGTAATTATTGTTCCATCCGTTCGCTGTACATGCCCAAGCCATTTTAAGCGTCCTATTTTTATGGTTCTAATTATGTCGGGCTCCTTGATATCCGGATAAAGTTCGAAATTGTATTTAATACGCCAGCCTTGCACTTCTTATACAGGTTTTAAGATACTTCTCAATATTTTTCTTTCAAAGCTATGTAACCTTCGTTCAGATCCAGATTCGGAACCGTATATAACAACTGGTCTAATGATAGTTTTGTATAAGATAAGCTTTAGTTTAGTAAGCTATATTACCTTTTATGATTCGTTTTTGGATTTCTTTATCGATGATATTCAATTTATTAACTTCCGCACCTAGGTATGTGAAGTTTTCAACTTTAAGCTATAGTTTCTAATTTCTAACCGTTGGTCTATGCGGGCTTGTCTTTTAGATGTAATCATATATTTAGTTTTATTTTAATTTATTTCCAAGCCCACTTGTTTTGCTTCCTTCTCGAGGCGAATGAAAGTTAGTTTTGTTACTGCTTCGGACTTGCTTACGATATCAATATCATCGGCGTACGCGAGCATTATTCTATTTTTATATTTCTTATTACCTTTTCCAATGAAATATTGAAGAGTAAGGCTGCCAGTGGATCTCCTTGTCTGAGACCGTTGTACGTGTGGAACGTTTTTGACATTACATTTTTGACTCTTACTTCACCTCAGCTAGAGTGAGTTTTGTTAGTCTTATTAATTTATGTGAGAACCCAAAGTTATACAATATATTCCATAATTTGTCTCTTAATATACTGTCGTAAGCTGCTTTAAAGTCGATAAATAGGTGGTTGGTATCAATACCGTACTCCGTGCATTTTTCTAAAATTTGTCGTATATAGAATAGTTGATCTGTTTTTGAGTGGTCTTTCCGGAAACCACATTGATAATGATAATAACCTATTACATCTTCTGCATAAGGTAACAACCGGCGGTATAAAATTAGCCAGTATCTAATAGCCAATGCCAAGGAGAATTATTAATCTATAATTGCTACATTGTAGTTTGCCACATTTTTTGGGTATTGGGCATATTATTCCAATATACCATTCGTTAATTTGTTAACGTTACAAATGTCACTGGTCGGACTTCTTTCAAAAATTTACTATATTTTAAAATATACCCCTTCCCGAGAAAATCGTGAATATCCATGATTTCCTAGTTGCAAACAATTAATATTGGTAAACAGCATTTCTCTGCTTACCGTCTAATTTTAATATAGTAATAGCTATTTATGTATTAAGAGCGCAAAATGGGATATTATCGTTCGACAATGTCCATTTGCCCTTGAAACACACAAACCATAACAAAATATAATAAAATGTTCACTTTGAACTTACAGTACTACTCAATTAATAATGATTATATTTTTTAATTTTAATTTAACGTTATTTTCCATTCTTCTTGAGCTATTGATTCAATCTAATCTAAGCATTTTTTACTTTCGTTTTTGTAACTATGCCCTATTTTATTTCTGTATTCCTTTACACAGCTGTATGGCATTTTGTTTAATAATGCAATATACTTCCAGGGCAGACATATATCAGATTGACTTTAGTCCAGTCAATAAAGGAAAAATTGCGGAAATAATTCATGGAAATACATAAAATTCTCTACAAAAAAGGTCCTATCTACATTTTTGCTAGGATCAATACTTAAGGAGATATTATTTAAAAATCGTTTTTTTTTTTTGTAAAAATGATATGTTTATTATTAAAAATGAAATCTTTATTTTTAAAAATGAAATGTTTATTATTAAAAATGAAATAATTAGTGTTCAAAGATGTATCTTGAACATTAATTTTGGTCAAAATCTAAATTTTCATCATCATCGATGCTGCCTTCAATGGGGGCTCCGTTCGAACATAAGTCGAGGCACACGCCGCAGGCCCTGAGCAGGCAATCCCTGCTTTGATGCAACCGCAGCGCACCCCATACCCGGTCGTGCATTGGCAAAATATCATGTTCAAAATGGAGTCGGGTGGCACAGGGTCGTTCGTGGTAACTGGGTTGCTGTAAAGAGCTCAGCGATTCCCAGTTTGCTCTTTCCATCTATCTCCGAGGAAGCTGTTGAAATTGTCACACCGAAAATAATTTGATCTCCACCTTCCACGGTCTGTTTTCATGAAGTACATGTTGATAGATGATGCCACCTATAGACAGAAGAGGAGAACGGTTGGAATGTGGCCAGGGGATCTATTCTCGAAATCGTTCTTAAATTTTAAGTACACTTATCTCTACTAGTTGCGCATACTTTTCAAAGTACTGTATTCTCGAACGTGCGTTTCGTTAAGTATACGTATATTTTTATTCGCAACGCTACGAGTGGTATTTTATACGGATAACTGACTTACGTATGCGTAAGTCTACCATGGTAACATGTTTAATTTGTAATGTTACTCCTTCGATAATTTTGACATATGGCAAATTTAATTGATTTGGCAAATTTGGCTGCAATTGAAGCCTTAGAAGAAGCAGAAATAGCATTTATGCATCCCAGGCGTCTTCGCATTAAAGAAGACGCGTTTCAATTATCAGAAAACGCATTTCAAAAATTATTCAGATTACCAAAATCTTTGGTTCGCGATCTTATACGTCTCGTAGACCTCAAATGACTGTTCAGTCAAGATCGTCTGCCTTAAGTGTTTCCACAAAGGTATTTATTAATGTTCATACTAAACTTATATAAGCATTTTATTATTTTTTAACTCAGGTGCTAACTGCATTGCGATTTTTCGCAAGTGGGAGTTATCAAATGGATATCAGACATAATATTCATTTTGCAGTTAGTCAATCATCTGTGTCTCGGTGCATACATGAAGTAATAAATGCTATAACAAATCCGGAGATTATGAATCAATGGATAAAATTCCCAGACACGTTAGCAGAAATGAGACAAATAAGACAAGAGTAAACATATATTTTATTTATTCATTGCAGATTTTACTGGTATTTTAAATTTTATAGATTTTTTGCGACTCATGGGTTCCCCGGTGTAATAGGCTGCATAGATTGCACACATGTAGCTATATTTCCGCCAAAAACTGAAGATCCATTATATCCGGAATACCTATATGTAAACCGCAAAGGATACCATTCGATTAATGTTCAACTGGTAATAAAAATAACTTTTATACATATTGCATTATTTCAATACAATGATTAAATTGTTTAGATTTGCGATTGGCGACTAAAAATATTGAACATTAACGCTCTCTTTCCTGGAAGTACTCATGATGCCTTTATATGGAGTAATAGTCAAGTTAGTAATGCAATAGAACATTTATATCGCAATCTTGGACAAAACAACTTTTATTTATTAGGTACAAATAAATATATATTATACCAATGGCTTGCGCATAATATAACTAAAATTTTTGACAATATTTCACAGGCGATTCGGGTTACCCACTTCGTCCTTGGCTTTTAACACCTTTAGCTAATGTGCAACCAAATACACCAGAGGCAGCTTATAATGAAAGACACATGAGTACACGTTCTATTATTGAAAGGTGCAATGGAGTATTAAAAATGCGTTTTCGGTGTTTACTAAAACATAGAGTACTTCATTATTCACCAGAAACTGCATCAAAAATAATAAACACATGTGCGGTATTACACAATATGTGCATATGCAATAATGTGCCTGATCCCCTTATTAACGAAAATTTGGATATAGGAATGTACAATAATATAGACTTAAATGCAGACGTGAATGTGAATATTAATGTCAGAAGAATTAATGCTGACTTGGCAGCAGGTCGAGCAGTTCAAAGAAATGTAATAAGAAATTATTTCACTTAATGTTAAAAATATAATAATCTTTTTTTGTTGCATGATTTGATTATTTTATTTAATTTACTCGGCTATTTAATTAAATTAAAGAAACATAAATATGTTTAACAAAGAAAAATATATCTGATATAACAATTAATTATTATGCTGAAAATGATTAGCAATTTTATATAAACAGTTTGCTATTTTTTCTTTCGCTTCTACATCTTTCTTCATCAAATCAAGTTTTTCTTAATACTTCTTTTTAAATTCCAATTTTCTTTCGTAGTATTTTTCTTTCAAATTGTACGTTTTCTCTGATATATTGGCTAAATTGTTTGTTGCTTTTAGTTAATTTTCCAATCTTTCAGAGGCTACTCGTCTTTTATTTTTTGCTAAAATACAATTTCATTTAGATTGATAGTTATTGTATAATAAATTTTTAGTACCTATGCTATAATACTTAAAACTAAAAATATCTGTATGTAGTGAAAACTATTTCCTAATTCCAGGAATTATAATATAGATTATAATAAAAATTGATTGTTGTAATCAACTCTTCTCATTGTTGTAATCAATAATTATTAAAAAGAAAATAATTTTCCTACAGGTGTTTGAAATTTATAGTTTTAATGAAAACATAAAACTGATTATGAAAATGGTCTTTCGCCATTTAAAATTTTTGTTTAAACCATACCTCTATAATTTTTTATACTTGGTGTTCGACTTGAAGTTTTCGTTAATGGCTGTGGTATTTCATTTGGTGGATCTTCTCCTTCTACGTCAGTATGTTTTTTATTTTCTACTAAAATAAAAGTCCAAGAACAAAATATTTACAAATTAAAAATTTATTACATACCATAGCCACATGTAACAATGGGCGTCTCTACAATTTCATCTACTTGAATATTTGCGGTAGTCGATTTTAATAAATCAAGGTTTTCATGAAATATTATGTCCACATTCATGTCATCAATATCAAATATCTGCATAAGATTAAAATCAAAAGTAATAAAGTACTTCCAAGTAATATGCAATAATTATTATTCTTACATTTTCATTTTGCACTAAATGTACATATGATTCTTTAGATTTTTGATGGCCTTCTAAAGATGTTTTCCCAATAATTTGAAGTATTTTTTCTTCATTATCTGTAATTGTATGTTTGGAATATTCCCCACCGCCAGTTTTATTTAAATTCTTAGTTATTTCGATTTTTTTATTTTTTGCACGAGATCTCATATCTTGCCACGTCTAGAAACGTTTTTTTTTTCATTTTTATTATTTTGTATTATTTATATAAAAACATTTTACTTACTTTTCGCCATTCTTTCCAAGTTTTATTTGCCCCATTGCAACTATTTAAAATTTGGGTTAATTCTAACCACATTTTTTTTGCATCTGAATACTTAAAATTTTCGCTAAATTTTCCCGACACTAGTTGTTCATGTTTTCCTATAAACTCGATTAACAAGTTTTTTTGTTCTTCTGTGGTATTTATACCACGTTTTTTTCTTAAATTATCCATGATTTTATATTATGACAATAATTTAATGATATTGACATACCAATAATAAAACAAAACACATATGATATATACTCGGCCACCTATAAAATTCTCATCTGTCATAATTTGACATAAACATGCAATGTTGTCAGATACTTTTTTCATTTGCGAAGGGTGCAAATATAAGTATACGTTTCTATTTGCGAAGGATGTTCGAGAATACAATTTTACACAGAAAAAATTAAGTATACGTATTTAAACTCTTCTTAATGTACGTATACGTAAATTTACGAACGATTTCGAGAATAGAGCCCCAGGGCTCCCCTCCCTGCCCTATTCAGTGCCAGGTAGTCCCGTTATCCTCTGGGGCCTTCATATCGGCGCTCGTCCCTTTACAGTTTACATTCGACCACCTTGTATTTCATGACACCACCTTGGAAATACATGGAAAGAGCAAAGTGGGAATCGCTGAGCTCTTTACAGCAAATCCTGGCCTCAGCAATATTCACAAATTTCTCAACTTCACCTGAGGATATTGAACAAGCTGGTGAGAAGCTTTTTCTGGCTGTATACCAAGCGCCTACACATCAAAACAACCTGAACAAAAATCGGTACTCGGCATTTTTGAAAGCGTCAACGAGGCCCAAATCAGACATGGCCACTCTTCCTCCCACCAGAGGAGCTTCAAAGCAACACTCGCTCGGAGTATATCTACAAGTAAATCCATTTACATATAGTTGTTAAATACTGGTTTCTTTAACTTACAAATATCAATTTATGCTAAATACTTACAGTGGTGTGATTATTTTCTTACAGATAAACCCCTACCACCCGCCCAATGGGGCTGGGTCAGGGCAGAAGATGAATCTTCAACCCAGTTACCACGAGCGACCCTGTGGCACCCGACTCCATTTTCAACAGCAGGGATTGTCTGCTCAGGTGCCTGCGACGTGTGCCTCGACTCATATACGAACGAAGCCCCCATTGACGACAGCATCGATGGTGATGAAAATTTAGATTTTGACCAAAATTCATGTTCAAGATACCTTACATCCTTGAACACTGTTTCATTTTTAACACTAAATATTTCACATTTAACAATAAACATTTCACTTTTTACAAGAAAACCCAATTTTTTTAAAATATCTCCTTAAGTATTGAACCTAACAAAAATGTGTATAAGACCTTTTTTGTAGAGAATTTATTGTAGGTTAATTTCGTATATGAACATTTTTTCGCTAGAGGCAGATGTTTTCGAGTTATTAACAAAAAAACTGAAAAAAGTGACCTTTAGAGACCACCCCCACTCTTAGCTTTACTCATTAGTACTTTTAGTATGTTGTTAAGGACACCTTCCCCTACAACTGTGCCAAAATTGGCTTCTACGTGAATTATTTTCGCTATTTAGCCTTTTTTAATTTCGTTACCTGGAGGTCTATTCTAAATGTAGCGACAGTACAGTGTGGCTATTACGTCATTGTTAGCGACGTCATATGATGACGTTGAACCTACATCACCATTTAAATAAATATATGACTACTAGATGGCAATGTTGTATTTTTAAGCGCTCAGTATGAATTTCACAGTATTCATTTCAGTTTTGATTGTGATCTTATACTGTTCTCTGCTCTTTTGTGTCGTGTTTAAAATTTTATATGTTTATTCTTTAATTTTTTATTTTTATTTTAGTTTTTTTAGTTTGTTATTTTATTATTAAAGTTAGATTATTTGGTTTTTAGTTTCGTTTTTTAAATTTATATTTTAGTTTATTTTCTTTTTTTAAATTTAGTTACCTATTTATTTAAATTTAGTGTATTAGTTTATTATTTTAGTTTAGTATTTTATTTATTTTCATTTTTTTATATCGGTTTTTAAATTCTTATTTATTTTAGTTATACATTCATATAAAATTAGTGTTAATATATTAGTTTAGCATTTTTTTTAATTGTTTTCGTTTTTAATTTGTAATGTTTCAAAAACGTGAAAGAGAGTAGAGAGTTTCAAGTGAACAAAAAGAAACTTTATTCCATTTTATGGAGTTGGTAACCCACCGAAAAAAGTGAATAGTGGATAATATCTAAAACAATTATTTCAAAAAACTATTTTCAGTCTATAAATGATGATAAGTACTTACCCGTAAATGGGCAGGAATGCGATTTCTATATCTGCCAGCATTTAAATTTGGGTTGAGAATATCTACCACATATAATTCAACTTCTTTGCCTAGTCTAAAATTTGCGCGAAATTCCGCTTCGGGCAAATTAAACGGTTTATGTGCATCTCTAATTAATCTTCGGGCTATTTATTCTAGCCTCTTCTCTTCTCTCCTCTACTTCAGCATCACGCACAACAAAATATTGAACCGCACGAAAAGCCTATTGTTTACAAACAAAACACTAACATAACCAAACTTCAAAGTTAGCGAGTGGAAAAGAACTTAGCGAGACCTACTTAGGTGTCGAAAACTCTAGCGACCTCGCTATGATCGGTGACGACATTCCCCCTCTGAAGTACGGCTATGACGTCAAGCTATGACGCAAATACGTATGCCATCACTGCGTTGAAGTAGTGGGGATAACTACCCACGTGGACTTAGCGACTCGATAACTGAATTAGAATAGGCGCCCTGGACTATTTGTGGAGGTGGTAAATGTGTAAATACGGCGCCATTAATTCCTGACTAAATGTTCCCATTAAGAATTTAGACAATTGACATTTCTTAACATTTTATAGTAACAAACTCGGATAGCAAGTGTTTTTTTTTTTCTACATTGTATATAGACTGTAGAAAAAACAATTTTAATGTCCATAAGCGGAATGTTTAGTAACAACAATTTAATAGTTTCGGTATATGACATGTAATTATATCTGAATATATATAGGGTGTCCCAAATTGATTAGGCTACCATTGGGATCTCGGAAACTATAAGAGCTACGAGGTCGGTTAAATAGGCAATGTTATGTAGTTTTGAGGGTTGATCCAGATTCCGTTAAAAGTATGTTTACATTGAAATTTAATAAAGATATTAATTATTTCAATTTGATAACTAATCAAATAAGCTTAAAAACAAATGCAAGTACATTTTTTTTAAACAAATCAAAAACAAAACAACATAATACTAATGTAACAATAATTTATAACAAATGCTCAAAATTCTGGCCATTGTTAAGTAAACATAAATGAACACATTTTGCAACACTGGCAGTTAATGTCCGCAATGTATTGTGATTAATACTATTAAAAGAGTTCACTACTGCTTATTTTTGAGTTTGCCTTATTAAATAGTGTAACTTTTATATGAAACATTTTTTTTATATCTCTTATAATTACGGAGTTATTTGACTTTTTAAAAATCGCGATTTTCAGTTTTTTTTTTTAAATAATTTTCAGACTGTTCAGAATTTTAAATTGTTGCTTAACGGAATCTGAATCAACCCTCAAAACTACACAACATTGCTCATTCAACCGACCTCGTATCTCTTATAGTTTCCCAATGGTAGCCTAATCAATTTGGGACAGCCTGTATATACAACTAATTGAATTTTTTCTAGGTGACAGAAACACTTTAATTTGTGGCTTTGAAAAAATGAGCTGCTTAAAAGAATTACAAGGTAACTTTTAAAATAATCATTCACAATATTTCTCATGTATTATCCTTTAGATCTAGTGCTATTTTTGGAGACAAATTTAGATATATCTTTTACAAAAGAAAGTGTGAAATTAAAACACACTAGTAACATAGTGAATGAGTGTAGATGCCTCCCTGCTTGCACAAGCTTAGAATATACAGTTGAAGCGTCCCAAACTGAACAACATGAAGTAAAATCGTACCTAGCATCAGGAATCTATGATAAAGAGTAAGTCCAATAGCATATGTCTATACAGTATTCTTAACGTAAGAATGTATTGCGCAATAAAGGGTAGTTCGCCGTTATCATTTTGAGCGCTCAGGGCACTTAATTGCGTTCAGCATTGATATCGGAGCGATCTGTAGCGTTTGTCAACTCGTTGGGCATAAAGAGCTAGCTCTGTGTGTTTGCGGTGCTTGGTCATGGACCACATCCTTGCGATTCTCAGTATGCGTATAAGCCTTCATTCGCGCACCAAAATTTAAACCGGCGGAGCGCAGTTGAATCCTAGAGCACTCTCTTACTGGCCGTGTTCGAATAAATTTAAACTTTCAGATTACTCTTGTCAGTCCATACGATAGTAATAAGTCAGTCAGGTCGTAAATTGCAAATAGGTAGGTAAGATAAACAACGAATTTAACTTATTTAGGTGCCTTTTATGTCCATTTCTAAAATATTTTAAAGAAACAATACCTACAAAAACATGCTGAAAAGAAACATAAAGATGTAGAAATAACGAAGACTGATTTGTGAAAATTCGTAGATCACACTTGGATTTGTACACAAGGCCTTCCGATATCTGATCGGACACTTTGCCAACTGAGCTATAAGATCCTCTTGAAGTTCGTGAATTTTTCGCACGTCGCATGCAGCATTGTATACGGGAACGTTCTCCCGCCTTTAGTATCGTTACCCGCAGAACACCGCGACACCACCCGTTGTAGTGTAGAAGCTCTGCAGTATTATATGTATGAAAAACTGTTTTGATGTTCAACAGTGAATTTATACATAAAAATGTAGATTGATAGTATTTTAGTACGGTAAAAGTTACATTGAATTAAACCCGTAAATAAAATAAATATAGTGTCCGAGGAGTCCTTTCGGGTAGCAGCTCTCAACGCCATATGTAAATCAGACAGAGAACACTAGCCAGGTAAGCAAGATTTAGACACATGCGTATTTAGGAAACATGAATACGAGTGAAGGATATTCAACTGATGAAGAAAAGAGGAGAGAAGAGGATGAAGAAGGTAAGGGTATGTTCAAAAAAAGTAAGAAAGGCACTCCGGATAAGCCTGGAAGCACTGAAAATTACAAGATGGTACAAAATTAACAACAGATGCGCAGGAACTAAGAGCTGAAAGCAGAAAGTATAGAGAGGAAGTAGGAAAGCTGAAAGGAGCTATTAAAAAGAAAATAAGGACATTAAAGATACAATCAACGAAATTAGCAGTACAATAGAACGTATGGAGAATGAAAAAAAGACGAAATAATGTAGTACAGGATTATATGGCAAGCAAACAAAATCAAAAATTATTATACGGGAAGATCAAAATATTTATTAAGACTAATTTACAAACTGAAGTAGACATTAAGGGATATTAAGAAATTGGGACAGGGTACCTATTTACTGAAGTTAGAAAATGCTGCAAAGAAAAAAATAATGATTAATGAAAACAAGCTGAAAAATTACAGCGAAAATATTTTAGATGATGACCTCTCCGAAAAAGACAGGAAAATACGAAACTTAATCAGAGAAAGGGCGCAAACGGAGAAGAAAAGCGGTAAAAATGTGAAAAAAAGAATACTTGAAGATTATAATAAATGGCGAAGAATAGAGGTGGAATAAAAAAATGAATTGAAAGTTTATTACGGACAAAAGAAAACAAATAATAATAAGTAAAAAAAAAAAAACTGGCAAAAGTAGGTCCGGCCACCTATACGGATAAAAGGGTGACAAAAGGCAAGGTAAAAGGCAAACCGTTGAAAAGTGAACTCAGGATAGAGTCATGGTATGTAAGACGGACATATGAAGCAGGAGCATTAAAGAAATTAAGATTAATAATGGAAAAGTACTGATGCAAGTGTTGACATTACATGAAACTAAACAGAAGTGGTTTAGTTTCACGGAGATAAATTTTTTAATAGTGGTTATGAAAATAGATATACTAAAATAAGAATGTATAGTACAGTAATATGACCGACAGTCCTGTTTGGAGGTGAACTATACGTGCTAAATATCATCAATGAAACAAAACTAGACGGGTGGGAAAGGAAAATATTGAGAGGGATTTTTGGAGGGTTTAAATAAGAAGACGGAACATAGAGAAAAATACCCAACCAGGAATTAAAAGAAATGTATGGTTTCCCATTTATCAGTCACTCGATTAGAGCAAAAAGAGGAAGATGACTAGGCCATGTTTTACAGATGCCGGAGAGTAGAAATACCAGGCGAGCAGTATTAGGGACTGAATGAGGAAAGAAACGAAGAGGGAGACACCTGAAGACAGGAATAAATGGAAAGAAGTTGTGAAGAAAATAGAAGCCCAGGGTCTCGGAGGCCTGTAGCGCTAATATATATATATATATATATATATATATATATATATATATATATATATATATATATATATATATATATATATACACACTGTGGGTAGTAATAACTACGTATTCATTTAACAACAAGAACTTTTATTTTAATATTAAGAAGGAACTTCAATAATATAAAATATTCATACGTAGTCAGGTCATAAGTTTTATGCAAATATTAAAGTAAGACTAGATAAAACAAATGAGATCAAGACACAAAATTTTATTAGAATATGAAATTCTAATGTACTATGACTATGTCAAGCTACATTTTACTCGAAATGACCTCCACGTGCTTGTACACAGACTTTTAATCTTCGAGGCTAGTCATCTATGGCAGTACGTACCATATTCCTATCAATATTGACCACTGCTTTAACCAAAGACGCCTTTAACTGCTCCAAATTTCTGTGGCTTGAAGAACAGACTTTTTCCTCTAAATAAGACCAGATTTTGTAGTCCAAGGGATTTAGGTCTGAACTTGATGAGGGCTAATCGTCATGTCTAATAAAGTCGATTGTTTGGCGATAAAACCATTCTTGCGAAGTCTTTGCTTTGTGAGCTGGCACTGAGTCCTGTTGAAAAACCCAGTGCTTATTTTTAAACATAGTGGTACTCAGAGACTTTACAATTCCCTCTAAAATGTCTTCTTGATACACTTTAGCTCCAGTTTTGACGACTTTTTGACAAAAATGAACTTGTGTGGCCCCCAGATATGAAACACCCAACCAAACCATCACAGATGCCGGGTGATGACCTCGTTGAACAACAGGAACCTTTTCAGCAGCTTCAGAACTGCCATGAGCATACACTCTATCATTTTGGTTATTTAAATGTTCTTAGATTGTAAAAGTTTTCTTATCTGTGAAAAGAATTTTTCGATACTTGTTATCTGCGTACCGATGTAGAAGCAGGTTTGCTCTCTCTTGCCTATTTTTTTTTTAAACGTGATGCAAGAAGATGGCCCTTTTTTCTACGGTAAGCATGAAGTTTGAGGTCCTCATTAATAACTCGCTTCAAAGAATCCCTTGACAAATGCATCTGCAAAGCCATCAATTTCTGTTTTCGTCTAGGATTTCGGCGAATACGAGCTTCAACAGCTTTTATGACTGCTGGTGTTCGAATAGTGCGAGGTCGACCAGAGCGTGTTTTGTCAGCAACAGAAGAGACTTCAGTGTATCGCTTAATGGAACGATAAACAAATTTCCGTGTGATTTCTAAATTTTTCAATAATTTAAAAATCGTTGTTGCTGAATGCCCACACCTGTGCAAAGCAATTACGGCATCACGATCTTCTTTTTTACTCCACTCCATTATTATTTAACAACTTATCAAAGAACTGTTGACACTTTTGTATTCAACACTGACAACATTAAATGACATATCTTCATTTTTGTTTTCAACAGTTACTTAGATCGTATATAAAAACACAATAAAAGTTTGGGACAGAACTTATGACTTGACTACGTATATATTATGACAATGTCAAACATATCCAAATTCCTGACACTCTTCTTCTATTTTTGTTTTTCTTCATGGCCGCCATTTTCTTTCTTGTTTCCATGGATACCGTTTCCATAACCTTACCCCCTTCGTAATTCTAATAGCAGATTCATTAGTTTCCGCGTATGGGGCTAATCTATCCAAATACACAACTGTGAATATTCCTTTCGACAACTTTTGGATGCGATGTACTGCATCATTAATCCTTTTTATTACTTTATAGGGTCCATCCTATGTTGATTGTAGTTTTGGACTTAATCCACGCGAACGGTGCGGATTATACATCCAAACTAGATCACCTTCTTGAAATCCAGCAGTGTTAGCCTTTAAATCGTTTCATTCTATCACTTGCAAGTCGAATATTATTACGTACCATGTTGTGAATATTATTCATTCTTTCTTCTAAATCTTTAGTTTTCTGTCGCATGTCCGGTTTACCAAATTTAATATCGCATGGCAGAAAAGAACTTTTGCTGGGCTATGTCCAGTGGTATCGTGAATTGCAGATCTATATGCCATTAAAAATAAAGGGAGATGTTGGTCCCAATCACGTTGATTCCTTAATACCATTTTAGCTAAATTCTTTTCCATGGTTTGATTAAATCTTTCCACCATTCCGTCCGATTGAGGATGCAGTGGTGTTGTTCTCTTCTTGTGCATAGCTAAATGTTCGCATAATTCTTGAAATAATTTTCAGTCAAAATTTCGCCCTTGGTCCGTATGTATTTCTAAAGGAATTCCATATCTACAAATAAAATTTTTAACTAACATTTCAGCAACAGTGGATGCTTCTTGATTTGGAATGGCATATGCTTCTGGCCACTTACTAAAATAATCCATTATTATTAAAATGTATTTATTTTTCCGGTTCGTTTCTGGAAAAGGCTCTACTATATCCATCGCTACTCGTTCAAATGATGCACCTACGTTGTACTGTTTCATTTTTCCTCATGATTTTTGCTTTGTTCCCTGTACAGAAGCGCATACAGTACATTTTCTACACCAGTTTTCAATGTCCGACCGATAATTTACCCAGTAAAATTTTTTTCTAACTTTTTCTAGTGTTTTATTAACACCTAGATGTCCACCTGATTTTCCATCATGCATCTCATTTAATACTTGTGGAATATAGGTTCATGGAATTACAATTTGAAACCAACCAGATTTTCCATCAACAGATTCCCATTTCCGTTTCAAAATACTTTCATCTAATACTAACAAGTCCCACTGTGCCCAAAGACTTTTAAATATAAGGCTCTATTAACTATATTTGCCCACGTTGGTCGTTGATTTTTCTTCTTCTATTCTATTATTTGTGTTAAATCCAAATCTTTCGTCTGTTCTTCTTCTAATTGTTTATTTTTCCATTCTAGATTGGAGAGAGATATTTGAGTTATATATATTACACCATTTTTTTTTTCTTTCTGGTAGCAGTGTTTGCAATTTGTAAAGCAAGGTCGCCTGACTAAAACATCAGCATTTTTATGAATAATTCCCCGACGATGTTCAATATTGAAGTTGTATTGTTGAAGAATATCTATCCATCTAGCTACTTGACCCTCTGGATTCTTGAAATTCATTATCCACTGCAGCGCAGCATGGTCTGTGCGAAGCAAGAACTTTCTTCCATATAAGTATTTGTGAAAATGTATTAATGTTTTCACAACTGCCAAAAGTTCTTTTCTTGTTACGCAATAATTTTGTTCTGATTTTGAAAGCACTTTACTAAAATAACCAATTACTCTTTCTTCTCCATCTTGTATTTGAGACAGTACTCCCCCGATATTAGTACCACATGTATCTGTATCTAAAATAAATTTACCATCAGTTTTCGGTTAAGCCAAAATAGCAGAACTGCATAGTAATTTTTTTTAAGTTATTGAAAGATTTTTCACATTCTTCATTCTACATAAAAGGCCGAGCTTCTTCTGTTAATTGTTATAGAGGTTTGGCAATGGCAATTTCAGAAAAACTTTTGACAAAACGACGATAGTACGTACAGAGCCCAATGAAACTTCGCACTTCATTCTTAATTTAAGGGCCTGGCCAAGTCTCTACCGCATGTATTTTTACTTGGATCTGTAGCTATACCATCTGCAGATACAACATGACCGAGGTAATTCACTTCTTTTTTGAAAATTTTTGTCCTCTTCATCCATTTCTACCTGCTAATAACCACTTTTTAAATCCAATACTGAAAACCATTGTGCACCAGCTAAAGTATCCAAAGTATCGTCAATACGCGGAAGAGGATAACAGTCTTTTTTTGTAATATTATTTAGCTTCCTGTAATCAATGCAAAACCTTGTACTTCCATCTTTCTTTGCAACAAGAACTACGGGAACTTCTCTCTTCGCTAATGGAAGTCTTCTTGATGGTTGTCGAATAGGTGTAGAAATTTCCGTATTTATTTTATGTCGTACTAGATTGGTACGTGCGTAATCAGATTTTGAAATGGAAAATATATCCTGATATTTCATAATTAGTAGTCTCACATTGCTAACTTGATTTTTGTTTAAATTCTTGGAAGCGTCTGTAATCAAATCGTCCAAAATTTTTGGCAATGTGATATTATCTTTCTTGGTATTCAAAATTTTGTCACCCCAACTGATCCATTTTACAGGTTCACATTTTCCTATATTTGTTTCTTTTTGTACAATTGTGCTGTAGTTATTTGTATTCAAAATGCGAACAGAAACTGATATTTACAAGTGTTTTCGCCAAAACTAATCCAGGTTTCAGTGGATGTTCGTAATTAGCTTCTACGATTCCCATGCTGTAGCTTTCATTCTTATTATTTACTGTTGCCATCAAAATGCGTTCGGTATAAGCAGGTATATATTCCTCGTTCGACAGTATTAATTTTATAGATTTCATTTTAACATTTGGTAGATGAAGAATCATTTCTTCCTTACCAATTTTTAAAGTTTTTTCTTTCAAAACCAAGACTAATCCATGATAATTCATAAAATCTATGCCAAGAATAAATTCATCTACAATTTCAGCCACTAGCACTCTGTGCCTAAAAAATGAACTTCCAATTTTTATATTTACATAAGATGTTCCTTTAATAGGAGATAACTCACCTGTGGCTGTTTGAATATTACATTTTCTAAAAACAGGTGTAAAATCAGCATCCTCTAAACAGTCTGATCTAATAATAGAAGCATTTGCGCCAGTATCAATTGTCAGTTGACGAGCTGTATTATTTATAAATCCATGTGCCATTAAAATATCCACATTTTGTTTAATTCCGGATATCTGGATGTTCGTGGGGCTACCAAAATAATCAGTCAGTATTCGCCCCCTAATACTAACTTTCCGTATTTTCCCTTCTTTTCTTGAAATTCATCCCAACGTCGTTTAGACGTATTACGCCAACAATTTGATTTTATTTGACCCGGTTTTCCGCAAATCCAGCATACTATTTTCTTTTCTTGTTATTCCATTTTCATTTGTTCCATAAGACAATTTTGTTGCATAAATAATTCTTTTATTCCTTCTCTTAATGATTTTTCTTCTGAAATGTGGCTTGCTTTGCAGCTTCAATCTCTAATGCACAAACGAGGCTTTCACTACATGTTTTCTGTCTTCCTAATCTTAGAGATTGTTGTATTTCAGGATCACGAATTCCATCAATGAAAGATAGTCCAGAAATTTTGTTAAATATTTCCTCCGGAATATTTCCGCACGCTAATCGCACCAGACGTTCAATTTTAGCCTCAAATTCTTGAAGACTCTCCCCAGATTTTTGTACTCGCGCTTTAAGTTGCGTATGATATACCTCGGTTAGGTGTTGATCCCCGAAACGTATTTCTAGGGCATTTATCAGTCATGTAGTCATCTTGCATTGACGGTGGTATCGTTTGCAATATTGCTAATGCAGGTCCTCGCAGCGCGAGAATAAGTCCTGCAGCTCTTGCCTTGTCGTTCCATATGTTGGTATTTGCTGCGACTTCAAACTGCATTTTATATATGATCCACGACATTTGACCGTCGAAAATAGGAGCAGTCACTTTACTACTCGTACATGTTACTGTAGTAGGTACACTGAGATTATTCATTTCCAATTTTTCCAATTTACTTTCTAAATAAATTATTTTCTCTTCCATCGCAGATATTTTATTTCTAACCAAAATGTCATTTTCTTCAATTTTCTTTAAATAATCTTCTAATTTTTGTTCCATTGACTTTGCATTTTCCTTTAATTTCTCTGCCACTATCCTTGACAACTGATCCTCCATCGTGATAAATTCATACTCTTCCGGATCATTTCCTTCTGTCGCAATAACATCGCGTAATCTTTCTAACAACTCTGATTTGTTTCCCTTTATTGATAAACCCCGTTCTTTTAGCTTTTCCCTCAGTTCTTTGATTTTTAAATCAACTAATTTCATATTTATTTAATCCCACTTCTGACACCAAAATGTTATGTACTGTGGGTAGTAATAACCACGTATTCATTTAATAACAAGAACTTTTATTTTAAAAATAACAAGGAACTTCAATAACATAAAATATTCATATATATTATGACAATGTCAAACATATCCAAATTTCTGACACTCTTCTTCTATTTTTGTTTTTCTTCATGGCCACCATTTTCTTTCTATTTCCATGGATACCGTTTCCATAACAATATATATATATATATACCGGGTGTCTACTTATTTTTCTGAACATAGGAAATACCATGTTAATTTTTTAAATCCCCGATATCTCTTTACCTATTAACTTTAGAGCAAAAAGTGTGGAATACTAATTTGTTTAGAATTAAAATCTGCATCCAATGAGCTTAAAAGAATTACACACAGTTTGATATTTAAGTATTAAAAGTTATTTTTAAAAAATGTTTATTCCGTCATTTATGGGAACCATTTCTAATTTATTTTTTATGTATGTAATTAAAATTAAATAAGAGAAAAACAAGTAATAATATGATACAAAAAACTTTATTAGAATAAATGTTCAAATAAATTTCCATTAACAGCTAAACAATATCCTAATCTATTGTAGAACTCATGACGAACGGCACTTAATTGTCTTTGAGTAATCCTACTACATTCTTCGTCAATCGCAATTGTTAATTCTTGTATATCATTATACTGACGCTGGTATACTTTTTTTTTAAATGTGGCCATAAAAAAAATCACAAGGGGTATTGTTTTATTTTCCATGGCATACTGAAAATTGCTTGAATATTGTAAAACTTAATTGCTATTTTTTTTAAAGATATAAATTCATTTGGGTAAATCTTTTAGGCTCATTGGATGCAATTTTTAATTCTAAACAAATTAGTATTCCACACTTTTTGCTCTAAAGTTAATAGGTAAAGAGATATCGGGGATTTAAAAAATTAACATTGTATTTCCTATGTTCAGAAAAATAAGTAGACACCCGGTATATATATATATATATATATATATATATATATATACAGGGTGTCCCATTTAAGGTACGAATGCATTGGTATCTCGAGAACCGTAAGAACTACGAGGTTGGTTAAATTAGACAAAAGTTGTCCCATTAGGAGGCTATTTTAATGGTGTTTTGTTATTTGCGAAAAAATGCATAGGTCACTAGATACAGGTGAAAATGTAAATTTCGCGATTTTCTTTTTTTGCTTATAACTTTGTTATATGAAATAATACGAGATTCTGGTTTGCACTTTCTTAAGGCACTTTTGTATGGTGAATTTGCAGAAGTACTCAAATTTTTTTTATATCTAACCATTTACGAGTTATTGATAGCAACTTTTATTTTTCATATGGAGGTCATATTAAGCTATGGAATTTTTAAATAGAGATTTTTTTTAGCTTTACAATGATATAAAACAATAATAATTTAATTTAATAATTAACAGAAAAATTAATAAAAATTGTTATTTATACTAAAATTAAATTGAAAAAAGTAAATCGAAGGCTGCTATGGAAACAACAAACAACAAAAATTGCAACAATTGAATTTCTGAATTATACTTGACAATAGTAGATTATTACGAGTAATAAACGAACTTTGACAACGAATGTAACAACTCAACATATCATATTTTTCCCAACGAGAAAAATTCATTTTTATTACTCGTAATAATCTACTATTGTCAAGTAAAATTCAGAAATTCAATTGTTGCACTTTTTTGTTGTTTGTTGTTTCCATAGCAGCCTTCGATTTACTTTTTTCAATTTAAATTTAGTATAAATAACAATTTTTATTAATTGTTCTGTTAATTATTAAAATAAAATATTATTGTTTTATATCATTGTAAAGCTAAAAAAAATCTCTATTTAAAAATGCCATAGCTTAATATGACCTCCATATGAAAAATAAAAGTTGCTATCAATAACTCGTAAAAGGTTAGATATAAAAAAAATTTGAGTACTTCTGCAAATTCACCATACAAAAGTGCCTTAAGAAAGTGCAAACCAGAATCTCGTATTATTTCATATAACAAAGTTATAAGCAAAAAAAGGAAATCGCGAAATTTACATTTTCACCTGTATCTAGTGACCTATGCATTTTTTCGCAAATAACAAAACACCATTAAAATAGCCTCCTAATGGGACAACTTTTGTCTAATTTAACCAACCTCGTAGTTCTTACGGTTCTCGAGATACCAATGCATTCGTACCTTAAATGGGACACCCTGTATATATATATATATATATATATATATATATATATATATATATATATATATATATTAGCTGTACCCGTTGCAAATATTTGCAACAAATAATTTATTATTAAATTATAAATTTTCAATTTCAAACGTATGGTTAGGGATACAGTCGTTCAGGTAGCTCTTAAGATCTTCAGGAGACACTGATAACGACAGCCTTGGACTGCAGTTAATCTAGGGACAACAGAAATCTTGCAGCTCTGGTCGCATTTCTTCACTCCAACGGCAGCAGTTGACTTCGGTCTCGGCCGCAGAAAGCGACGTGGTTTTAGCGCATTCACTGTAAGATATTTTTGTACCGCTGATGCTGATGCCATCTCTTGGTTGAGTAGGATTGCTAAAGGTTGCAAGATTTGAGGCCGGGCTGGAGACAGGTATAGTAGAGACATCTGGTGAATTTAAGGGTGCAGCAGATAATTTATCATGTTTATCTTTGTTATCCACGATGACCACTGGCCGTTTTAGTATTAGGTATTAATTCAGCCAAATCCTCGGATAGTTTAAGGACACTCATAATTAAATAATCTATTTTGGGCAAGAGTTTAGCAATAAATGGAGCCTGCATACTGTTCATAGTAGATGTTATTGAAGTAAGCGAATCATTGGTATCATATAAGACACATTCACAACTATCAAAGATGTATTTGATATTTTTTGAGTTACAAATGGCGTTGTACTCACGTTTTCCAAGTTTTGCACATCCTCTGTGGAACGAAGATCCACATAAATCAGAGCACTTGATGAAGGCTTCATCTTCAGCACTAGATTTTAAAAAATTGCAGCAGATAACTTATCATGTTTATCTTTATTATCCACGATGACCACTGGAGAAACTGATGGCCGATGAGATTTTGACACATTCTTCGTTTTAGTATTAGGTTTTAATTCAGCCAAATCATCGGATAGTTTAAAGACATTCATGGTTAAATAATCTATTTTGGCCAAGAGTTTAGCAATAAATGGAGTCTGCATACTGTTCACAGTAGATGTTATTGTAGAGAATCATTGGTATCATATAAGACACATTCGCAACTATCAAAGATGTATTTGATGTTTTTTGAGTTACAAATGGCGTTGTACTCACGTTTTCTAAGTTTTGCACATCCTCTGTGGAACGAAGATCCACATAAATCAGAGCACTTGATGAAAACTTCATCTGCAGCACTAGATTTTAAAAAATTGCAAAGAGAACCCATAGCACATGCTTCAGCATTCGCCATTTTTTTTGCATATTCAGACAGTTGAAAATATTTTTCGTCTGAAGATACGAATATCCCAGAAGCCTTCAATCGATATCTTCATGACAAACGCTGTACTGCAAAGTGGTCAATGAAATGATTATAATGGTTGTAAATAAATATGTTTTAAATATATTTATAATTTGAAAATCCATATCATAATGTATTCGCCAATACTCTAACTAGAAATAAGTGTAGAAGCAAGTATAGTATATTGCGTGACTCTGGTACGACGCGTGATTTTTTCCGCCTATAGGTCTGAATATATTGATATTACTTAAAAAAATTGTCATCTTCAAAAATAGCTAAACAAAATATGTAATATACTTATCATTTAGTAAATTCTGTCGTTGAACAGATTTCAACGGAAATGTTATCTCCAAACTAAATCCTGCGTCGCCTTCTTTAGCCTCTCGTAATTTTGTCAGTCCATAATTTCAGTTAACATTCAAAATTTTCCTCACCCTCTTTCTCTTTTCCCATGTATAAATTGACAGTAGAAAGGAAAAGTATCCGAGGTGGGGTAAATAATTAAATAAAAAAATCTGTGGCCAGCACAAGACCTATCGCCGTTTCCATATTAGACTATGTAAGTATTGCACATATTTAACATTTCTGGTACAGTCAAAGACACATATCTTCTTTACATATTTTTATATTTTTTAATTCATTCTATGAAAAAGTTTCCTCTTATTCTTTTAATGTTCGAGATTCTTCCAATTCATTGATGAGATTGGCGGTATTTCTGAAGGATATATATCTTTTTGCCATTGACTTGTATCTGTCAATTACAAACATTTTAATTTTTCCACTTGCTTTCCATGGGCTGTGAGATTAATGAGTGAATGTAATGTGAACATATTATTTTGTATACCTATCTATACAGTGTGTCCCATTTAGAAGTGCCACCATTGGGATCTCGAGAACTATAAGAGTCGGTTAAATGAAACTTTTTGTGCGCGTTTGGGAGGCCATCTCAGATGTGCTTTTGTTTTTCCAAAAATTCTCATAGGGCACTAGATAATGACGAAAAACTGATTATTGTTGATTTTTTCTTTTTCACATAACTTCTAAACTATTGGTAATTGAGAAAAAAGTTTCAAATATAAAAGATAGATATTTTTATTAACTAACCAGTGGCGTACGAAGCAAATTTTTATATCCGTAAATTTTCTAGATATAATACAAACTTATATTTTTTCAAGTGGAACCCATATCTGATTTTAGTTTGAAAAAATTAAGTATTTTTTTCTCTTTTCAATGTTGTAAGGGTTATTATGTTTTATATTTTTTTTGCCTTCGAAATTATTATTTTTTCCTTTTTTTGTATTAAATTTACAATTATTTTGAAAATATTGGTAGATTTCTATTTAGATATACTCTTTGTATTTAAATAATTTATTTCGTTAGAAAAATTAGCTCAAAACTCGTATGAAATTAATTTTTATAATATGCCCTTGGTACATTATAGTGTAATTTGTAATTATGAGTCTAGAATAAAAATATTAAGTAATAAAGGCATAAAATAAATTGTATCGATCAAATACAATATAATTAATAAAAATAATTTTTTTTTTGAGAAATAAGAAAATTCCCAAAAATAAAAAAAAAATTTAGGAGCAAAATAAATATAAAACATAATAACCCTTACATCATTGAAGAGAGAAAAAAATAATTATTTTTTTGAGACTAAAGTAAGATATGGGTTCCATTTAAGAAAATATAAGTTTGTGTTATATCTCGAATATTTACGGATATAAAAATTTATTACGTACGCCACTAGTTAGTTAATAAAAATATCTATCTTTTATATTTGAAACGGTCTTCTCAATTACTAACAGTTTAGAAGTTATTTGAAAAAGAAAAAACCAACAATATTCAGTTTTTCGTCATTATCTAGTGGCCTATGAGAATTTTTGGGAAAACAAAAGCACATCTGAGATGGCCTCCCAAACGCGCACAAAAAGTTCCATTTAACCGTCATCGTATTTCTTATAGTTCTCGAGATCCCACTTCTAAATAGGACACACTGTATATCTTTATTTCTAACTCTATAGAAGCTATAAGAAATTTTAAATGTATTAGATAGAGACTTTTATATTCTTTAATATTTGTAATAACATAAACTTTCAAAAAATAATATTTAGCATTTTTTTAATTGTTACCAAAATCTAATCAGCTCTTCCCAGTAATATCAGATTGAGAAAACCGCAATGAAACATATCTTAAGTTTTATAGTATTTGAGAAACAGTGGCTTCGAAATACACACAGACACACACATACACGGATATCATCGTAAAAATGTTATAATCGGATTCTAGGGACGTCAAAATGTGCTTATCTACTAAAATCTGGATATGCGATTTTTAGCATGATTCCAATACCTCTCTCAGCGAGCGACAAAAAAGTGGATTAGGTCTATTGGGGACACCACTCCGGTATGACACGCAACTTCCCCGCCTGTTGCTCATAAGTTATTCATATTACGGAAAAATGTGTACAAAGCTTTTCAATAGAAAATTTAATTATCTTTAATTTTAATATTCACCTTATTTGTCGTAAGGCCACTCAGAACTGATATATTGGCAAGAAAAATTTGACAGATATTTTGGAAAATTGGGGATGTTTCGGGGACCGCTCGAGAGGGATAAACGAAAATGTCTAAAAAAAATGTGTAAAATAAACCAATTCCAATAGTTAAATCTTTTTTTCCGGTTTTAAAACGATATTATTCTTCCTGGCGACTGGCCTGTAAGTGCTAAACTCATCATTTTACAATTCTCCTTGTCATTTTGAGAATCTAGTCATTCTCAAAAGTATTATAAAAAAGAAGGATGTTTTCATACCTATGCATAAAAAATAATATTTTTTAGGTTAATTGAAGCAGAAGAATTTGGATCCATTAGGACAACATCAGTGGACATATTTTTTAAAGAACCTCAATTTTTAGCACTTCAGAGGAGTGAAATCTATGGTCAAACAGATTTTTTTGCAAGCTGTGGAGGACTTCTTGGACTTTTCTTGGGATTTTCACTTATATCTTTACTAGAAATTGTGTATTATTTTACTTTTCGATTATATTTTAAATTCAGCGATAGGCGAAAGAATCGAATGTAATATAATATAATATAATATATTTTTTTTTTCAATTAATGTGTATCTATTGGTATATCGTGCTAAATATCATATATCAATAGGGTCCTTTGTTAAACGAATGATGTAATTACTAAATTGTTTTATGACAACGTGACCAGTGATTTGCAAAATACCACACCACTATAATAATTTGCATCTCACAAAATAAATTGTTTATAAACTGAAAATACATACAGGTGTTGAGGTACCTATGTATACCGGGTGTAGAAATGAAAAACATAACAGGGAATACAATGTTGTTGTTTTAACTTAGTGATTGCTGCTTCCTTAATTAAATCTAATGAAAACTGACTTCTTGCTTAATTGTTTTTATTGCCGAGTAAGAAACAAAAGAAGAATGGCTTTCAAAAAATTACAGATTGAATGCTGCGGCTGAAAAATTAAATGTTAATGGTTAACCGAAGGAGAATGAATTAATTTGACAAGTCTTGTTAAATAAATAAACAAAATAAATTATTAATAAATTAAAGAGTTCACATCAATTAAATCCGTTAATCAAAATCATGATTATCGAACATAAATTATTAAATTTATTGTTGATAGGTTAATAAATTTATTATTATATGTTATATTGTATATTTGTCGGCTTTGATAACCGTTTATTAGATAAAATGCTTCATTTCGCAATTATAATTTCAGAAAAGCTAATTATGTAAAATTATACCAACTTATAGAGCAATTTGATTGGTCGTGTTTGAGTAATTTTTCCGACGTTAATCTTGCTTGTAAGTTCTTTTATAGTACCATTTACTCGTTTTTTGATCAGTGTGTTCCTCTTTCTAATGTCTCTACTAAAAAATTTCCTCCTTGGTTTAATAAAGCTATTATTAAGAAACTACATGCTAAGATTCGCGTCAGAAAACTGCTCTCTCGGTTTCCACATAATGAAACATATGTTTCTAAATTCCATACCTTAAGATCCGAACTTAAAACTTTAATCAAAAGATCATATGCTGAATATGTGGAGACGTGTGAGAACTCTATCTCAACCGAACCTAAAAAGTTTTGGAATTATATTAATTCCAAGCGAAATATGTCTAAATATCCTAGTACTATGCAATATAATGATAACACATATACGGCTCCTAAAGCCATTTCTAATGCTTTTGCTTCTTTCTTCCAATCAGCTTATTCATCTTCTAATAGTCCTCTTTCTTCTCCTTCTACACCTACACCACTTTCTCACGACTCTGTTAACCTTACTCATATTTCCATAAAGGACATCGAATCACCTATTAATACACTAAAATCTTCTCTTTCCAGCGGCCCTGACCGTATACCCAGTTTGCTGATTAAAGATTGTGCATTTCCTCTGTCAAAGGCACTATTTTATATTTTTAAGCTTAGTATTAAATCTTGTACTTTTCCCCAAGTTTGGAAAACCACCAGAATAACCCCACTCTTTAAGTCAGGAGAAGTTTCCAATGTTGCTAATTATCGACCTATAGCCATGTTGTCAAATTTCAGTAAAATATTTGAAAAAATTATTTACAACAGCGTTTATGATAAAATTAAACATCAGTTTTCTCCTTGTCAACATGGCTTCATCAGTAAGCGGTCTACAGTGACCAACTTAATGTACTTCACGCAAAAAATTTCAACTGTACTCGACTCCAATGGCCAACTTGACTGCATTTTTACAGATTTTGCTAAGGCCTTTGACCGTATAGATCACAATATTTTGGTCCGCAAACTGTGTACCTTTTCTTTTTCTACTCCCCTTATTACTCTCATCTCTTCCTACTTACAGAATCGTCAACTCTTCGTTCAGTATCTCAATACTAATTCTTCTCATTTTCTCGCCACTTCCGGTGTCCCTCAAGGCTCTATCCTTGGACCACTACTTTTTCTAATTTTCATAAACGACGTTACGAGTGCGTTGCATTGTGATAAACTACTCTTTGCCGATGATATGAAAATTTTTTATACCATTTCTTCCCCAGCTGATTGCCTTCTGCTTCAGTATGATCTCAATAGCCTATTTAATTGGTGTTCTTTAAATAACCTCCATCTTAATATAAAGAAATGTACAGTTATGACATTCACTAGAAAAATGACACCTTTTTCATTTAATTATTCACTGAATAATATAACCTTGCAAAGATCTACAGTAGTTAAAGATCTAGGTGTCAAATTTGACCCTACTCTATCATTTGTGCCTCATATTCGTGATGTTTACAATTCAGCTATGCGTATGTTGGGTTTCGTAATCAGGAATACTCGAGATTTCAATAATATTTCTGCTGTTTTTACACTATTTTACTCATTTATTAGATCCAAATTGGAATATTGCAGCATAATTTGGAATCCTGTTTGCGAGACTCACCAAGATTTGCTGGAATCAGTTCAAAAAAAATTTCTTAAATTTATTTATTTTAAAATTAATAAATCTTACCCAGAAAGAAATATGTCTTATGCAGCCTTATTAAGCATGTTTGGTGTAAAGAGCCTTTTGGAACGCCGGGAAAACACTCTTATTCTTCACCTATTTAGTCTAATTAATAATAGAATCGATGATCCCTGCTGTCTTGCTCTACTAAATTTCCACGCCCCCTCTATCTCTACTCGCTTCTCCTCCACTTTTTATCTCCCTTTCTCCCGTACCAATCTGCTCATGTCTTCCCCACTCTTCCGTATGTGTGCTCTTTACAATAAGAAATTCTCTGATTTAGACATATTTCGCTTGAATTACAAACTTTTGCGCAATACTTTAAATTCATAATGTTTTTTTTTTATCTTGTTTTGTATTTTTTGTACCACTATCCGTTTTGGGCTTGTCCTGTAGGATAGTTTTTCTTAAATAAATAAATAAATAAATAAATAAACAAAAATGAGTAGATAAAAATGTGGTATTCCAGTATGTAACAATGATTATATTTTTATATTTTAAAATAGAAATTATTATTATTATTATTATTATTATTGGATAAATATTGCCTAATTTACTTCAGTCATTTCATATTAGCCCTATCAAAATTATCTAAAATCAAAAGCCAGGAATAAAAATAAATTGTTACAATAATTATTTCTATTAATATGGAATTTTATCTGACAATCAAAGTAATTTCCACAAATTTTTATTATCAGAGGTTTTAATCGATTCTCACAATTTAAATAATCTGCATCTCTTCGACCCTGGTCCAACCAAAGTTTGACGTCTTTTTCAGGCTAAAATTGGGCAATTGGAGGACCATTTAAAGATGGGATATAAGAAAATAAAAGTTCTACGAGTATAATACCAATCATATCTAAAGAAAGTAATGGGATGTTTTCCGGTTAAAAAAAAAAAAAATGCGGCATACCATCTCGCCCAATTCTACCACACTTCTACAACTAAATCTTTAACTGTCAAAGTTTATGTTAAACCTTACTAGGTTCCAATGATTAGATCAAACCATCATTTTTTAGATTAATCAAAATAGGTATATCTTTCTGAAATTTTGTGTAGAACCATAATTTGTTATTCTGAGCAACTTTTCTTCGTAACATTTTAGCATACTGTGAACGAAAAAGGTACTTTACCTGAAACTGCTCATTTATCAAGGCCTACTTGACTATAAAAAATCAAAAGTAAGCTAATAGTAAGTTTCAATCCTAGCAGGGCTTAATTCCAAAAGGTCGCATTAAGATTCAAAGTTTTTTTTTTTTCGAATACCTCTTGTAACATCAATCCTGGAATACCCTCATTATATTTCAATTCTACACCCGTTTTAGGCCGCAAGCAAACACATAACTCGATTGTCCTTGATGTGCTTGGAATCAGCTAATTTATGTTCGCTTGTTAACAAGGACAATGTCATTATAACAAGACCAACGTTTTGACTTAATTTGATTTTGAACTGCTAAATAGTATATTATTCAGTGAGCATGTAATGTATGCTATTATTCATGAGGATGAAGTTTGCATCACTAGCCGAAAGGCGAGTGATGTAAAGAGTAATAGCCATTGCATGCGAATAGAATACCATACTTAATCCATAATTGTCAAATAATACCATATCAGCGACATATTTGTATTGAAAAATAAGTAGATTTTTTTTTCAATGACAAATGCAAAAATTGTTTACGAACGTAGACAAATCTAGTTATCGTTGTAATAAAATTATGGCATTAGCAGAAAATCTTAAAACCTACTATTAAGCCAGTTTAAGCTTAAGAAGAAAATAAGAGTATAATAAATTATACTAGTATCACTTTGACTTTTGAATGATATTATTCCATCGAACTGTGAACATTATTCAATTAGCAACAGTAACGAAGGTCATTAATTCATCATTATCAGTTGAATTAGGGGTATATTATCGGACATTTGTGGATAAAAGTTATAATTTTAAATTTCATGTGTTGTACTGCCTGGAAATTATAAAATAATAACTTTTTAGTAGTTCAGAATCATAATAAGTCAAAACATTGTTCAAACCGGTATTGTCCTTGTCAGTGAAAAGAGCACTCAAATCAACTTAAAAGTCTCCTTTCAAAGTCTCTCGAGCGTCTATTCGTGACTTGATAGCCAAAAAGATTTGTTTCAAAATTCAGAAAATTAAGTACATAGTTCTTGAAAGGTTAGCACTTTTATAGTGCCACTGACCGACGAGAAATTTTTGATAAAAATAATAAATTATTTAATCACGTTTTTAGGTAATTGATGATTGATATTGAATAGCAAATTAATTAATTCATAGTCAAATTGATTACACTTTAACATCGGTCATTGGCATTTAACATGTACGAGTACACCTCAAGAAAAATGTCCTTAAATTTTTGAATTTTAAAAATTTCTTTACGATTCCTGACGAATAATGCAATTAATAATTATTAGTTATAACTACTTAATTATATTATTGTGAATAATTATTGTTTTAATTGTTGGATAATATTTTTCTTATATATTAAAAATAACCGTCAATTTTCTTCAAGAAGAGAAATTATTATAACAAGAGCGCCCAAAGTTGGCGGCTATGTATGAAAAAGATGAATATGTTATGTTTGCATCTAAAAAAGTGTTGATGTACTCCCCACTATTGTAGTAGTTAAAGTAAAGAGTTGAACTGCAATACAGGTTGTTTATTGTAAGTACACAACAATTTTTGAAGTACAGTCAATGTTTAATGTAGTTAGTATAAATTTATTGTACGACATAAGCGCAATAAAGCAGTGTTGGTGATATGTGTTGTTTTATTTAATTTTTACTTTACTTATTAAACTTAAACGTCTTACATACACCAGAAAAGTGTATCGGTCAAACATAGGTGCCAAACTCAAACTCATTGCATTACGCTGAGAACATAATTTTTGATCTCCTTGTATTTCTTAGGGGAGAAATGTTTGTTCAACTTTAAAAGCCGAGAAATCTCATAATATTAATTCTCTTATGCAAAGCATTTTATGTAGCACCTAGACCGATATTTTATTTCCAGATTCGTAGAATAATATTTCAATGTAATGTGCACAGTTTATAATTATTTGTAGAAAAATATAATAGTAATAATAATAATAAATTTATTTGTTATAAACATATAGTTGTTACAAATGAGATTGGTTAATAATAATAATTACAAGATAATAAACAAAGGCAATAAGTAGAGCATTTTTTAATATACAGGTTGCCCATTTACCGTCTTAAGCTATTTTCGCCTCTCTTTAAGTTGTGCCTATTTCTACAATTCTGTACAAACCGATGTATCCAGGCTATCAGTTGCAAATTAATTCGATACTTAGAGAATTTTTCATAAAAGCTACTCGAAACGCTCATATTTATCATGGATGTGATGATTTTCTTTTTCCTCTCCTTGTTCATTTCTTCCTGATTATACTCAACTTCTCTTTCAGGCCATTTGAGTACATCTTCGTATAACCAGTTAGGACCCTCCCACCATTTAGATTCAACCAGTTGTTTGGTAGAGCATCCTCTTGATGGAAGATCTGCCGGGTTTTGTTCTCCAGGAACATGTCTCCAGTTCTAGCTTTGCGTCAAAGACTTTATCTCCTGCACCCTATTTCCGACGAAAATAGTCCATTCTTCAGTTTGTTTAATCTATCCGAGAACAGTGGTAGAGTCCATCCAATAAAATATTTGTATATCAGGACCCATTACTTCTTGTATCCGCGAGCCTAAACGAGTTCCAATTGAAGCGGCCATTAATTCTAATCTTGGTATCGTCATTCTCTTCAGTGGTGCAATTCTAACTTTGGATTGAAGTAAATGTATATTAGCAGTTCCTTCATCTTCCGTCCTCAGTAAAACCACAGCATTCTGTGTTTTCTTCAGGACTATATCTATCCAACGTAGGATCTCAATTTTTAAAAGAAAAGGTAGATCAATTTTCCATTTTGAAAATGTTTCTCTAGTTTCCTCTTTTACTTCCACATCACAACCAATTTTTTCTTCCCGCATTTGTTGCAGTAAAATCGTGGGGCAGAGGGTTGTAGGACTAGTGAACCCAATTGGATGGAATATTCGCTGTGAAAAAGAGTGTATAATTCTCTTCGTTATTATTTCCGTCTGATCTTCCGGTACGCCGCTAATAATAAAAGTATCATTCTCCTTATATAATCCCACCCTCTGAGATCAAATTTCGCTTCCGCCATTAATGCGGTAGCTTCGTCAATGAAAGTTTCTAATTCTCTCTCATTCGGCATACTGGTGACGCAGTTGTCTACGTAAAAGCATTTCATTAGGGTTTTAATAGTTGACTTAAGAGTATTTGGTGTCTCCCTCCGCGCATTTACGTAAGCACGTTTTCAAATGGTATTCTATTGTCCGACCCAGCAGAAATGGGCTGGCATTAACTCTGAAAACAACTCTGAAATTGAAGAAAATCCCTATCCTTTTGATTCAGATTAATCTGGAGGAACGCTTTCTTGATGTCTGACGTTACCAGAATTTTATCTCCCCTAAACCTTAGTAGGAGATCGGGTATTTGCTCGATCAAGTTTTGTCCTTTCTCTAAGCAATCGTTGAGAGCCAGCTTGCCCTTTTCTCTGGCTGATGCATCGAAAAAAGGGCGTATCTTCGTCGTGGCACTAGACTCTTTTATGACTGGGCGATGTGGGAGGTAGTGTACTGGTTTGTCTAGATGTTCCATGGGAACTTCTATCGCACCGCCCTCTAACCATTCAGCAAAGACTTTATCGTATGCCGCCTACTCATGTTTATTTAGCAATTTATTTTCAGTGGATTCCATCCGTTTCTTAGCCATTTGTTGGTAGTGGAGGCAATTTTACTTCATACCTCCCGTCTGCAGTAACTGATACAGTTTCTTCAAACAGTTGCTTTGTTGTCATTTCCAACTCAACTTTGGATTTCTTTTCACAGCATCTTTATTTAGCATGTTCGTCACTATCATGGTGGCTGACTTACAACGCTGGATATTTTCCCCATCAAAATCCAGCCTAGCTGTATTTCCAAAGCTATTCAACCACAAGGAAGAGATTGTTTCTTGACAGTGAAAATCTTTCCAGCGATATCAGCTCCAATAAGTACAGCAATGGATTGTCGTCCTTTCGTATCGGTCACACTGATGTTGCATACTCTCAACTCTTCTGTCCAAACACCGGGGTAAAATGACGGAATGTCACTGCAAATAGTAGGCTGATCCAGCGCCTCGAACTTGCAAGCATATTTGCCATCCTAACTAGCCAGCCTCAGATCGTAACATGCGTGTTTTTGCTCTATTGTTTGAGCACCGCCGAATAACACGTGAACTAGGGTCTCTACATGTTTTGGCCGATAATTTAGTTCTTAACAACGTGTTTTAGAACCTACGATCGTTGTAAACCCGTGTATATGATCGCGCGCACTTCTTTTTCATTGTTTTCGCTTCGTATCTTCACGATAATAGTTTGTAAAAACACACAACCATCCATACGATTCGCCAAACCCGCTTCTGTTTGAGAATCACTGGGAGTATCACTGGTGCTTTTTAAGTCCGTTTTACCTACGTCACTGTTTGATTTTGCTGTCAACTTTGGACATAATATGATAAGATGTTTTCCACCACACATGAAACATCGAAGACGCTCGTGGCACGATCGACTACTGTGTCCGACTTCGCATATTGAAAGCATGCCCGTTTCTTCTTTAGCATGTTCCTTTTTTCATCGTAGGTGACTACCTTCACAGAACAAACATTTTGCAGATACATTGTGGTTTAACCCTGCCGCTGTCGGGATACTTTGTTCTACCCTAGTTTTAGTTCTTTTCTGTTTACTTTCATTAGTGCCTAAGCTCAAACCTTTTACAGCAAGTGAGATTCATTCAGCTCTCTCCACTTCTGTTAACAAAAATTGCATCAAACGTTCTAAACGGTTACTAAGAGTAGCATCAAGCTTGTCAGAAATTCCGCGAATCACCGCCATACTCGTAATATCTCTTTTGGAAGGCAGGACTCCACTAGCGGGTACACCATAGCCGAACAAGTATCTGTCTTGACGCCCAACGTGTCCAGAGCCTTCAGCTGTGTTTCTATTCTATCTATTTAGAACTAACCTGAGAAGTTCCCTGACGTAGACTTCTACGAGCAGATCATCTCTTCCAAAACGAGCTTTTAAGCTGTCGATTACCTTATCGTAGTTCTCGGCAGTCGCAGGAAAACTTTCTACCAAATCTCTCGCTCTAGTATTTGGTGTAATAGCAGATAAAATGTACTGGAACTTATCTTCCAGTGGAAGATCGGTGGCTTCATGTATCTTTTTAAATAAACGCCAAACCGGCAACCACTCGCGCACATCACCATTGAATTTGACAAGCTCAATTTGTGGAAGCTTAAACCTTCGTTTGTTTGACATCGACTGCACACGCTTTGTGCAGCTTCATTCAAACTATTGTGACTTGACAGCTGTGACGTGGAGAAGGGATAGTGAGTGGTCCCTAAGGGACAAAACAGATGATTAAGGTAGCCACGTAATTTTTTACCACGGAAAATTACGAAACGCTCAAGAATATTTATCATTAAAAGGGGAAAAAAAATTGGTAAATGTCAAATAATAATTTAAATATTATAACATACTAAAATGCGTGCTCTACCTACCGTAATAGTACCTGAAAATGACCCTAGGTTGTTCGAAATAATATTCTCGAATGTAAGATCAAACAGTTGTTATTAAAATTCAGTGAAAGATAATTAATAAAAATAACTGTGTACAAAAGTGTGACAACCAGATTGTCTACGCACGGTATGACAACTACGTATCCCGCAATTGGCCAATGGCGACGAAACGGGCTAAACATGCCAGGTGTAACTCGCGCGCTTACGCACGTGTCATCAATGTGCTAAAGTGCATTGATTACAAAATTGAATTGTTTATTACAAAAAGGTATTTAAAATAATAAATAATAACTATATGTGCAAATATTGTACATGCACTAAAGTATTTATAAATGTATATCATACAGATATTGAAAAATAATAAATAATAAATATATACGCAAATATTACACATGCACTAAATTCTCGATGAATGTTTAATACAATAAAGATACTCAAAAAAATAAATATATCTATGCAATTATATGCATGCCATAAATCTCTATGAATGCTCGTAAACGGTTTAAACTTGACTGCAGACAGATTTACAATCAAAAATATGCTCAACAAGATTTATAATAATTATTTCAACAAAACTGTTGAAACTTAATAAAACAATAGTTGGAGAGAATTCTGAACTAAAGAGAGGGTAGGTACTTAGCTCGAGAGTCTAGCAAGTAGGTACTGGATGTCGAATAGGTCAGTCGGGTGACAATGGTTGGACGAAGGCAGCAAGGCAAACGGCCGCAGAAGATGGGTGCCCTTCAGCGAAGATAACTACAGCAGCAATTTATCCTCCTAAGAGACGGATGTCCGGATCCCAAAACGTGATGCGCTCACCACTGTGACCACCACCAAAATGGACCATTGGACTCCAAAAATGTTCCGGTAATCGTATATTCGCCAAAAACGCGCGATCCTTCAAGATCGAACCGATTCCCGAAACCACTACTGAGTTTCTTGTATTTTACGCCACTTATACCATGTAACGAACTCAATTACGGTACGGCACGTCTAAGTACTTTTAACTCTCAAGATCAACTTTTTTTCAGGAAATCATGTTTCCAAAAAGAACGGAAATCGAAATAGCGCATGCTGAAGGCGGAGCGCAACAAAGTCCGACTCACCCCGAAAAGAGCTTTATAAATCCGAAATATTTCAAGAAAACGGCATGGAATATAAATACAAAATTATAATTATAATACTGTTATATAATAATAACAATAACTACGTCGTAACTAGAACGACACCATGAAATAAAGCCATAGAAAAATACATGAAAACAAATACAACTGCTACGGGATATCGCGCTGTGTAAGTGCGGCTTTAGAATCCACACGAATTTACTAGTCAAAATCATAAATAAAAGCGAATTCAAAAGGTTATAAGAAATGAGACTGAATCTACCATGATTCTTGAATAAAATAAACTTAAAATGACTCGAGCATTAGATAGTACGTACAATTATCGAAATATAACAAGTGGTTCAATAATTTCTCTTAGGTGAACGAGATACAAAATGTGTCTATCGGTTGTCCAGAACAAATGTAAAAGTATTTGTTGTACGACGATAAGTACTGCGAGACGAAGACTATTTGACGTAGTGAAATGGACAAGGTCTAATTAGAAATGTAAGGGAAGATATACACAGGAATACGGAATGCAACAATACAACAACAATCGAGATATACAGACACTTTACACGAACAGGAGCTAAATATCAAAAAATAGGATTTAGACAGATGAAAAAGGTGAGTTTAAGATAAGAAAATAGGAAAATATATGGGAAATTCACTATGGCAAATTTGGAACGTAACACAGCACTTCACTTTTTACGGTAGAGCGTTTGTTGAAACGAACTATTAATCGCGTAAACTTCAATTTATATACGTCACAACCACTAATTTCTGTGGTCAAGTCCTCTTCTCTTGCATCTTCAGCCATCATTGCATCGAATACCTCATCATTTCTCAATTTCAACTCGTCGAACTTTTCTTGGCAGATGTTACGTAACGATTCGGCTTCTGTAAAGTCAATTTCTGTTGCACTCAAAGCTTGATCGAACTGGTTCGCCACAGACACAGTACGGCTTTTCTTTAAACCTTCCATCACGAGCTGTTACAAAGTCACAATATGAATTCAACGTATATGAAATTCTTATTTCGCTAAGAGTTTTAGCGATGAAAACTACTTTCCGCGAGAAAATGCCACGTAAACAGTTACTGAACTAGCTTGCTTAGTCGTGCCGTTGTCTTACGTTGTCCGCCCCACGCGTTCTGTCACGGTCGCTAAATGTTGTGTCCGTGGAAATCAAATAGCTACCCGCGTAAATGATTACACACGAAGGTTCTTTGTAATGGTAGTTTTAATCAAACAAAAAACACTTACAAAACAAGACAACGTTATTTCAATAATCAAAAACCAACTGAACACACCAGCTCATGTCAAACTACTACTACCACCTTACCAATAAAAATATATCAAACACATGCTGCCAGCTTTTGAGCTGTCAAAATGACAATTACAATCTAAACATTTTTATTTTTCATCAGGCGTCTTCCTCAACAGCTTTAATTCTTCTTCATAAACTGAAATGATGATTACAATGTCATTTACGGTATTTGAATGACTCTGCCAAAAATAATTGTATTTTAAATCAGTTAAAAATATCCGAATTTGTGAGCTCCATTTAAACTGAATTTTATTATATTGGTATGAATCCAAAGTCTTTAATCTATCTTTCCCCATACAAGTAATTTATGCCACCAGGTGTGAGCTTGCTTCCATAAATCCTTCGCCAAATGAACTGTACCTATTTCCAGCCGATTGGGGGCACTTATTAGAAGCAATAAAATTTTCTTGAGAAAAACATTTGACCTTTTTCCATTTGATCAATTTGGTTAAGACCAAAAATCTCAGAGGCATATAATAACGTAGTATTTTGCGACAGATTTCATTAATTTTATTTTTGGTCCCAACCCTTTGATTGTGCTTTATAAAGAATAAGTCTTACTTTTTCCGACGCGACTGCAAATTTTTTGATACTTTCTTCAAGGGCTAGATTAAATTTTCCTAGCGAAGAAAATGTAGTTCCTAGGTACGTAGATTTATTAATTACTTCGATAGGAGAGTTATTATAAAAAAATAGTCTATGCAATTTTTTTGGCCTGCCTTTGTGAAAGTTCAGAATTTTTGTCTTAGCCGTATTCAATTCCAAACGATTTTTGGAGCAATATTTATGTAGGACCTTTAATTTTTTATTGACATCAACCGGCCAATCACTCAAAATGACTAGAGCCCGTATACTCACATACCTTGAAATAGCACTATTTGCGAAATAGCAGAATAAAGTAGGGAACGAAATAATACTATTCTCACATACAAATTTTACTCGAAATATCACTATTTCGTTGCCACGACACAATGAACTTAAATAGTGGATGGTACCATCATTTCGCGCGTTATTTCGTTTAACAGTTGAAATAATATGGCGAACGAAGCAGTGTCCAGATTGGGCGTTTTTTCGCCAAATGGGCTACAAAGAAACGTATGGCGATTTTTAAATATTTGGGCGATTTATAATTTAATTTTGGCGAAAAATGGGCGGTAATGTAATGTATCCAATTGTATTTACTGATTTAGGTTAAAGTATTTTCAAATTTCAAAATGCATATAAGGGAAGTTGATGTAGTCAAACGCCATCTAGATGTAACTTAAATAAATTGTTGTGTTGTAAATATGTTCGCTCTTCCGCTCTTCGTACTTGTTGTTCACTGCACAGTTCAAGTGCGCCTTGCGCAGTCGCAATTTATTTCTCTCCTCCCTCCCTAACGTGAGTTCGTAAATTGTATGTTTTCTTTTGTTTTTTCTTGTTGATTCAAGTCTCAAGTTTAAAATAATGGGAAAATAGAGGAAGTACAAGAGAAAATACCTTCACGAATGGGAGAAACAAGATTGGGCAAAAGGTACGATCTGTTAATAAATTTTATTTACCTATGTCACTATGTTTATTAATATGACGTACACGAGATGCATTTTGTGTGTATTAGAAAGTTGGTGCATAAATAACTAATACCGAATGTATATTTATCTATTTATGTCTATAATTAAATTTCTACATTTTCTTTCAGGTTGGTTAAAAGAATATAAGACGTTACCGTATTACCACCAAAATGGCTTTAATGAAGCATTATTGTATTATATGCCAGACATCTCTTAGAGCACCTATTTCTGATTTACAAAGGCATGCAAAAACAAAAATGCACACAAGAAAGTCAAATATTGCCCCCAAGAAAGCTACAATATTAAATTTTGCAAGTATGACATTGTTTAGGCGTAAGTAATTGCGACTAATTTTATTTCTGTTTTAAGTCTCATCCAGATCATTTACGAATGAAGAGAAAATACGAGATTTAAAACTTGTAAACCATTCGTCAGTAAGATCTATCGATCATCTTGGTGACCTTTTGAAAACAATTGGAAAAAGATCAAATTTGGAGCAACTTCGATTGCACCATACAAAATGTTCGAGTATTATAAAAATGTTATTAGTTCCGCAATACTCTCTGAAATTATAAGAAACATAGGAAATAAGTGCTATTCCACTATTTTGGACGAATCTACGAATGTATCTGTAAATAAATATATGGCTCTCTGTTTATGATATTATAACGAGAAAGTCAATATGACTGTAACAGAGTTTTTGGGCTTAATTGAAATTGAAAGACCTACCTCTACTAATTTGTATGAAATATTAACTACTTATTTAGAAAAAGTAAATTTACCATTAAAAAATATGTTAGCGATACACAGATGGTGCTAGCAATTTATGTGGCAATCGAAATTCGCTTTTTACTTTGTTACGAGCAGATATTCCAAATTTAATATTATTAAAATGTAGCTGTCATTCTTCACACTTATGCGTGTCGCAGATATTCCAAATTTAATATTATTAAAATGTAGCTGTCATTCTTCACACTTATGCGTGTCAAAAGCAGCTAATGAACTTCCTACTTGCTTAGATTTTTTGGCACGTGAAATATATAGCTGGTTTTCTTGTAGTCCATTATAGTAGGGGAGCCCAAGAAGGGATTTTGGGATTTACTAAAGCGCGGCAGATTAACATACAGGGAGGTACCTAGTACCCCATTAAATACCTCCACCAAGTATTATCCCCGTATATGGGGCCGCGCGTCAAGGATAAAGGATCAGATTAGTAAAAAAAATTGATCATCTGAAATTCTCGAGCGCGTCAGATTAAGGTAGGGTAAGTTAGTTATATGCTAAAAAGTGTATATTCCACTAATCTGACAATTTTCGATTGACGATAAGAAGTAGGTGGGTCACAAACTTGTAAAAAAAAACGTCATCTCGACTTTCTCGAGCGTGGCTAAATTTTTTTTTATTTTGAAGACAATAATTCAACGTTCACGAATAATATATAATCTGACGATTTCCGTAACCCGAAGTAAGGAAAAATAATCGCACTCCGTCCCCACTTTGGGTTCTGTTGCCATGACGTCATGACAGCTGATTGCGCAGATGGTTTTGTTTACAACGTATTTGTAACGCCTGAAATTATTTTGCGATTTTGATGTTTATTATGTGAATTAAAATTTTAAAAAAAGTTACTATGAGTGACATTAATGTAAAGTGTGTGTTTTGTGGTGAAACTAATTTACAAAAAAATGTCAAATTTAGGTTAGATACATTACAAAAATGTATAAATGTATTAGAATATCGTCGGAGTAAACCGGTTCTCCGAAAATCTCGTACAACATACGAGAATCTGAGGCTTACAAAAGAATCTTCATTAAATGAAGTATACCACGCACAGTGCTACAAATTATTTACAGCCGTAAAAATACCGCGAGATGTTCAGTATTCACAACAGCGACAAAGTGAAGTGGAGTATGACAATCCATTGGAAGTTGCTGAGAATAGCTCCGAATCAAATGTTCCAGCTTTTGGAGAATGTTCCGAGTCACATTTTTCAGTTGCTGGAGAGTGCTCTGAGTCACAAGTTTCTGTTGCTGGAGTGTGCTCCAAATCACATGCTACTGTTGATTCCACGTCTACTGAGGCTGCTAGTACATCAACGGACGAGTAAGTTCTAATATGAGTTGATTATACTTTTTTTTAAGATACTTTTTAGTGAAATTTTCAGACCAAAAAATAATTATTTAAAAAAAACAACATTAATTATTTCTTTCACTGACAAAGCTATTAATACTATTTTAAGATGAAAGAATCTATTTTTCTAACAATATTTTAATTTCATGTTATAATCATCAGCTTTTTTTATATTAATTTTAAAAAATTTCAGAGCGAGAGAGCCCAGCAACATTCAGCAAAACATTGAGGATTTCAATGATTCATGCAACACAGACGAACCTGTCACTCACAACGATCCTGCCTCGCAAACGTGCTTTATTTGCGAAAAACAACGTAAGCGGTATCATGGTCGTGAAGTTCGCTTAGCTGTGAGTAGATTAAAAACTATAGAGATTTTAAAAAGCGCGGCCACGGAACAAAATGATGTATTGATTTGTGATATGCTAGAAGAACGAGTGGTCAAGAATAATGAATGCTTCTTTTTTGACTACATAAAAAAAGAATATCAAAAATTGTTGGAACAGCAATACAGTTTACTGTCTACTTCTGTTACTACATCTTCGTTTTCAGACCGCCACCTGGAAAGAAAATTAATGGAAACTTTTGACAAAAAAATTAAGATTATTTACGCTGAAAAGAGAAAGTTTCTTGCTCCATTTTCCGCTACACTTTTAACCTATAAGGATTTATTTCAAACGATGGCAATAAAAGAAACCGTTCGGTCAGTTGCAACGCAACTGCGAGAAGAAATACTTAACTCACCCAGAAGAAATTTGCCTGAAAATTGTACGGCTTAAGATTTGATGATGGGAGAATGCGATAATGTGCCCGAGCTTCTTACTTGTTTTTTGGAATCACTCATTTGTGGTAATATGTCTCATATATCCAAAAAGAAACGTGAAAGTAGAAAAAATAAAAATGAACTTTCTATTTTTTCCATTGGTCAAGATCTGATCTACGCAGCTTCTGGCCACAAAATTAAAACATCTAAGCACATTACCCTAGGTCTGACAGTGAAGAGCTTATGCAACAGTAAGAAAGTTGTTAACATATTGTCAAAATATGGGCACTGTTGTTCTTACACAACTCTAGAAGAGCTAGAAACTGAGCTGACATTTTCAACGGTAAATAGCGGCTACATATGTCCTGAAGATATTCTACGTCGCCCGGACTTGAATACTGGTGTTGCATTCGACAATTTCGACCGTTTCGTGGAAACCATGAACGGCAAAGATACTCTGCATGATACGGTGGGGATTATTTACCAGGATATCGTGCAAAATCCGGATTTGGTGTCTGTGGAATCTTCTAGCCCTTGTGTACATGAAAATTCAATAACCGATGAGATCGCGCGTGGTAGTTTTCCAGAATTATCCGTCACCAACAGACAAACAAAATCCCGAAAACGCAGGGCTTTTGAAGAAGTTAATTATGAAATACATCCATTTACCAAGAAATTAAAAATTACCAACTGGAGTCAGCTAGACATCTCAGAGCTTAATAAAGCTCCAGACACTTTGAGTGTGTCAAAACAGCTAGACGTTCCGTGGATGTTATTACATATGTATGAAAAATCCGATGTGCCAATGTGGGTCGGATTTCACAGCAAGATTCTAACAGACGATTCGCGAGTTCAAAAAATTTTATACCTTACTCCCATAAATGAATCTCCGACCAACAATTCAACTGTCTTGAAAACTCTAGAATTAAGTCAGGAGATTGCAAATGAATGTCAAGCACCCTATATACAGATAACCTATGATTTAGCTATTGCTCGCACTAGTTATTGCATTCAAGCTCAAGAAACTCCTAGATTTGGCAATATTTTTATTAATTTCGGGGCCTTCCATATTGAAATGGCTTTCTACAAGGCAATTGGCACTTTTATTGAGGATTGTGGACTGAGCAATATCATGACTGAATGTGAACTGATCGCCAATGGCTCAGTTTCAGGTTTTATTAGTGGAAAAAATTACAACAGATGTAAACGGTTACATTCTCTCGTGTCATTGGCCTTGCAACAATTACATTTCGAGGCATTTTTGGAGAACAAGCAATTGACGGTCGGGGAATCAGTGTTAGAATATCTTACCACATTTTTGAGTCACAAAGATGTCTCTCCCCAAGTTCAGCATGCGGAAACACAACGTCTCATTCAAGCTTATGAGGAATACACCGAAGACACATTAGACGGCAAGCACGGAAAAACAGCGCAATTTTACGCAATGTACATCGATTTTGTAAATCTTTACCACTTATTTATTAAAAGTATTAAAGTTGGAGATTTAGATTTGTACTTATACACCATTGCGAAGATCGTCTGCTTATTTTTCTACTACAATCAACCCAACTATAGTCGATGGCTAGTGTATTACATTAATTTACTGCACCACGTAGATAACACTTATCCAGGCCTCCGAACTGAAATGACCAAGGGTTCGTTTGGAATCAGAAGAACCACGAAGCCTTTCTCACGAATTCCTGTGGACTTAACATTAGAGCAGACGATCAATGGTGATGCTGCTCGTCGTCTTACTGGAATAGTTAATCTTACAAATTCAATTGCTGCTAGACAACTGCGGATCTACACCCAGACAGAATGAAAAAACAACACATTCAATTAAAATCTTTTTCGAACAGTGTTCTGCAGAGCATTAATCCATTCTCTCCTTCAATCGACAAGAATCAGTTATTTAACATATCAACAGGGCAATCTGCCTCTTTAGAAATTACGAACTGTTTACTGAAGACAGTGTCTGGTGCTACATTTCTACGAGATCAATTTATAATGGAATGTAATTTAAATTTTGACAGGTTTCACCAGCCAATAAAAAAAAAATACTGTGCAGACTTTTGCAAGCTTAAAGAAGAAGAAAAAAATGACAATTGGTGGAAAAGTACACGAAGTAAAATTACAACGGGATTTATTTGGTCGATTGTTAGCTCTATCTCTTGACACGAGTATAGACTTGGAGAAAGTTCTTTGTTTTCCCATAACTCCTATGCCGTTATCACTGTGCCATATAGATGGCTCGATAAATAAGACTAATAAGTCGGTACTCGTTCACGAGCTAGAAAAACAAGTCCAAGATATGGAGCAACCGCCATCCCACATTGATCTTGCAATTGTTGATGGCTTCTTTTTTTTGAATAACTTCAAAGAAATGCCTCGTACTTTTGGAGGTGTGTCAAAGAGAATATTGCAGTGCCTAATTAATAACACAGCAAGTAGAATTGCCATTGTATTTGACCGCTACTTCACACCCTCAATCAAAGATTACGAGCATTCTATTAGAGGCAATGTAGACGACAAGGAATTTCATATCACCGGCCCTCAACAAATGAGAACAGCAGATTTTACAAAAGATTTAAAAAATCTAAATTTTAAGCAAGCTATTGTTAAGTATTTCATCGATCATTGAGCTGATCAGGAGATGGCAGCGATTGTCGGTAGTAAGGTTATTTACATAATACATGATGTGTTATGAATATTCTGTTACCGATAATAAAGTAACGCGCATCATTAATTATGAGTTGTCTTGCCCTGACCACGAAGAAGCGGATACAAAGATAGCATTTCTTGCTTGCCAACAAAAAGAAAATTCTACTGTTACTATCAGAACATCGGATACTGATATTTTGGTGATCATGTTGGCAAATATGGAACACCTGCAAGCAACAGTAGAAATCTGGATGGATCTTGGAATTGGCAATGCACGCCGATACATCGACGTATCCGCTCTCTTCAATAAACTTAGCCCAAAAATTTGGAAGGCACTTCCCGGTTTGCATGCATTCACTGGTTGTGATTTCAACCCAGCATTGTACCGACGAGGGAAAAAGAAACCTTTACAGTTTCTGATGACTTCTGAAACTTTTCAAAATGCATTTCTGGATTTGGGATCAAAGGAGCACAATGTGCAGGATTCGTTTCACATTTTACAGTCTTTTACTTGCCACCTGTACGGGTTAAAGAAGTTAAGCAATGTAAATCAAGCCAGAATTGTTATCTTCAATAAGACGTACAAGGTAAAAGACAAGTCTCAACCCTTCTCCTTGAGTATCCGGAATTACGATGCGTGCAACTTGCCACCGTGTCAATCGGAGTTATTCCAACAAGTGTTACGCACAAGATTCATTGCATGCTTGTGGAGTAATGCCCATAAAGCAAAAATTATTGATCTTTTACCAACGGACTATGGGTGGAGAGTTGTCGACGAAAAATACCAAATGATATGGTTTGCGGGTGATCAATTGCCAAAAGCGTATGAAGATGTAGTCATAACACCAGATAGTTTTGAGGATACTCCAGAATTAGGAATATTTTTTCTGCAATGATTGAAGAAATCGTTATTCATGAAGAAAAATTTCATTTAATACTCTCATGATTTCTTGTTACAGATACAGAATCTGAGGATGAAATCGAGCCAGAAGAGGAAGATGATTCTACCGACGGAGATGATGATTGAAAAAAAAATTCTCAAAAAAATTTATATTTTTTATACTTATTTTCTCATAAATAAAAGTTTTGTACTTCAAAGAATATATACTGTTTTATTTGCATGCTATTTTTTCAGCTCTTTAATTTGTTAAGTTAAAAGATTTGAAAAAATACAAAAAAAAATTCTTTCCATTGTCAGATTAGGCGAATCCCTCCAGATAATCGTCAGATTATGAGACAGCACGTTCAGGGTATATAAATGAACCATATATATTTTAATCTGACGCGCTCGAGTATTTCAAAATGGCGATTTTTTTTTTGCACATTCTAATAATGGCCGCGAGTTTGGGTCACATCCAAATCGTCAGATTATTACATAAGAGCCTTCTTTTAGGTTCACTTAACATCCCCTTTGAAAATCTGACGCACTCGATTAAATTTTTTTTTTTCGTTTTCAATCCTTACGTACGACCACCCCCATCATGGAAACAATCAGATTAACATACGTATGTTTTCAAAAATACGTAGGACATGGATGCTATTAATATCTGACGCGCTCGAGTATGTCCATGCAACTGTTTTTTTTTACATTTTTGAAAATTTATAGCCGCTTCCCCCACCGATGAAAGTGTATATATTATATGACATTTTTTTCTTCTTATCATCTAAGCTTCGCAATCCAATAGGTCTCTTTGACGCTCGAGTAAATCCCGATTTAGCACCCTGGGCTCCCCTACTATTAAGGCGAATTGAATATAAAAGAATATATAACTTCATAAATTTAGGTGAAAATAAATTATTCAGAAATTTTATTCAGTTATCAGCAACTCGGTGGTTAGCTCGATAAAACGTAATAAAGCGAATTTTAGAACATTGTCTGGAATTAAAAACATTTTTTGAAATAGGAAGTACAAAATGAAAATGTTACACAGCTCGAACAATTAATCAAATGTTGTATTGTATTTTCTATTTTTAAGACCAATACTTTCCGATATAAATTTGTTAAACGTTGCATTCCAAAGTAATTCTTGTGATGTTGGCGCGTATAACAATATGTTTTTGGTTATTGAATCTTTAGCAAGGCGCATTATTAAGCCAATATTTGTAAACTTTGATGATGGTAAAGACTTACTAAAAAATATAATGAAGTGTATTGATAATCATTTCTAAGTATAGAATCCGCTGATTTGGCAACAGATTTCTCCAACCAATTATCTCAATTAAATATTTCTAATACAGAAAAAACAGATATTCAAAACCGATGTTTAAGTTTTTTAATCACACTATTAAAAGAAATGGTAGGAAGATTACCATCTAATATTGACTCTTCCAAAAAATTTAGTATGTTAAATCCATCATCTTGTTTAGGGCAAAAGCAAGAGGCTTTTGGTAACCTGCCAATATTGCCTTTTATTTTGGAATCTGAAGACCGCGATGTGATAGAAAATCAATGGCGAAAATTATCTTTAGTTTCTTGGATTGTCGAATTTAAGGATAATATACCTAACAATATTCTGAAATTCTGGCCTGTAGTTTATAAATATGCAGACGCTTCGTCATGCGCAATTTTCAAAGATTTATCTACTGTTGTGCTTAGAATGTTATCCGTGACAATAAGCAACGCAGTTGTTGAACGGGTGTTCTCAATAATGAACATTGGTAAAACGAAAATACGAAATAGAATGAAATTAAGTACATTGGAAGTAGTTTTGCGAATAAGAATATATATAACTTAAATTTCTCGTTCGATTAAATAGGTTTTTAAAAAGTTTTATTTTTGCGAGTACAAATTATAATATGCTATAAACTACTTGATAATATGATAATAGAATACAGACTGACTAATCTAAAGCATTACATATGTTTTTATACTAATGAAATATGAGAGAGTCACGTTCTGGCACATCGGCACTTTGTCTATTATGTAGTACAAGGGTAGCACTATAACTCCTCCCTCCTCAGATTCGAGCCTCCTGGGGGAGTTGAAGTTCGACGTCTTCTGGGGTGAAAGATGACCTTCTCAGCTTGGCTGATTTCCTCTTCTTTATTTGTTTACGTATGAAGTACCCAACGATGTTTTTTCTGTTATCGGAACAATTGGATTGAAGGAGATATCATTTAATTTCAAGGGATTTAGGTTAATAGAGAAATTTGTAATTTTATTCGGTTGGGATTTTAGGTTCAGTTTAGGAAGTAGTAGGGGTTGGCCATGGTTTTCATTTTGGAATATTAGTATTTATTGTCTGAAGTGAATTTCGCAGTTGTTTTGATTATTGATTAGGAAGATTCCCTCTAAGGTTTGGATGTTGGTTTCTTCGTGACATTTAATGGTGATTTTCTCCTCGTGTGGGAAAACGACTAAGTATTTGTTGATTTCTGGAATTACTTCGACAAGATTTTCAATTAAGTTAATTTTTGTGTAATGGCAGTGAATCGACGTTTGATTTTGGAATATTTCTTCTTCGCAGAGCGCTGAGAAGTGGGCGTGATATTTATTAGGGCACTGAAATATTTTTGCTTGAACACACATATTCAGGGGCACGATCTCTTTATCAGATTTAAGAAGATATTTCGTATTAGGGATGATTGTAATAAATTTTGATTCATATTTGGTTGGAATTGGGTACATGTAGTAGAGTTCAAAAGTTTTTTCGAAATTTATGGGGGTAGAAATGAAATAGATTATTTGAGTCGCTTCTATTTTGCAGTTTATTTTTAACAAGGATTCGAAGTCTAAAAGGTTCTCTTGTCTGGGTTCTAATGGTAACTGCAAATGGTAAAATTTTGATATTTGTTTTAATTCTTCTAGTAGCTCCATGGGGTGTATTATACTAGGATGCAGCGTTCTTAATTTACAAAAGGTGATTGAATTTTCAATGTCTTGTAAGACGCTTAATATAGAATTGTATAATATAATAAATTGATCGTAAATATTTTTGTCATACAGTATATTTTGAATGAGCGGACTGTTTATAATTTTGAAAAGTTGTAAAATTTTGGATTTTAATATTTCCTCGTTGTGCTGAATATCTGAGATTGTTTTATTAAAATTTTGAATAATTTGGTAGTTCACCGAATATGAGAGTTTGAGTTGACTTTCCAAATTATGCTCGTTTTCTTGCATATGTGCAAACATTTCGTTATATCTTTTGCCATTTTCGGCATCTAAATTTCCTGTGACTGATTTGAATATTGTCCCCAATCCATCTATTAAGCCACGTTTAGTTTTATGATGATCAGAATGAAATCCGATGTTATTAATTTTTGTGTCAATTTTTGTCCGAATAAATTCTAATATTTTATCATAATTTTCGAGTTCATTGAAATACTGTGAATGGTTAGATATGCTTGATTTTAGTGCTGAGTATTGTGTGTTTAGATTGTTGTACTGATTAAGAAGAGCTTGGAGATTGTAGTAGTGTATGAAGTTGTGAGTCGTCTTTTCGAGTTTGGCAGGACAGAGATTGATGGGAAGAATTCCGAGGTTTTCTGTTATGTTTCTAATTATTGTTCCTTGTCCCAATGCGAACAACCTAGAATTGGTTCAAAATTGTAAGTTTTTTTCCTAGGACGTTTAATGTTAGAGAGATGGATATTCTCTGTTGTATTACCGTGGGTGGTTTGTATTTTTCCTGTTTTAAGACGTTTATTAATTTTCTTTAGCTTTTCGGGTTTGTATTTGTTTTTAGTTTTTTGTTGTTTCTGTTTATTTTTTACGTATACCTTTTTGGGGATTTTGGGCAATTCTTCTCTATTTTCATTACATTTATTTATTACCTTTTCTTTATTTGCCTAGATTTTGTCTCTAATTGATTCGTAAAGTAATTTAGTTTTATTCTTATGACTTTCTATATAATTGTTAATAAGCTGTTTTTCGAGGTCGATATTAAATGGGTTAATAATTTCGCATGGTTTCAATTTTTTGACAGAATGAATTGTGTTATTATAAGCTAATAACGCATAATTTACTTTGGCTTCTATAGGCTCCGTTTTGTATTCTTTTTGATTGTTAAACAGTCTTATGTGTTCGATAAGGGTCGAGTGGAATCGTTCTATTATGCCGTTAGATTTTGGATGTTGTGAGCTTATGAAATGTATGTCGATTTTGTGTAGTGTCAGCAATTCTTTTACGACTGAGTTTTTAAATTCTAACCCGTTATCTGAAATAATTTGTTCTGGGATTCCAAGATGTGTAAAATATTTGACTAGATTATTACAAGCTTCTATGCCTTGTCCTGAATTTATGCTTGTGCATATTTTGAAAATGAATCTACGATAGTTAAAAATTTAGCTTGTTCTAAAGTAATGCTGTCTATATGTAAAATTTGGAAAGGTTTCGTAGCTGTGGGTATGATGTTTAAATTTACGTTTAAGGGTCGCCTGTCGTATTTTGTTACTTGGCATATTTCACAGCTATTAATAAATGTTTGAACGGATTTCCTTAATTTTGGCCAGTAATATTGTTGTTTTATACGCGCTTCTGTTTCATCAATACCACGGTGGTTACTTTTGCTGCAGTGGTAATTCGATATGGTGTATGATTTCTTCCTCATTGGTAACGTCGCTTAAATGTTTTGTACATTTTACTAAACATAGTTGAGAATTTTTGAAATAATTTTGAAGAATTATACTGAATTTTTCGTATAGTTCGTTTTGAAAATAAATATGATATTTTATTTTTGGAACAAGGTATTCTTTAATAAAAGCAATCATTTCAGTTTTGTAATTATTTTTTGAAAATTCTACTTCCATTCGTAATTTTTTGTGTTCGTATAATTTTGTAATTTTTACTTGTTTGGGATTAAAATCGACTTCTGTTATAATAATTTGATTTTTGCCATAGTTTACGGGGCATTCTACTGTCGGGATTCCGACGATAGGATTTTCTTTACTTGAATGTATTGTGATATCGCTATCGCTTGATCGTCATCGTTTATCTCATTATGTTGTGAGTCACCTACCTCGACTGCAAGGGATTGAGTATCATCGTCTTTGTTATCTGTTTTATTCCTTAACTCTGTGTTAAAATTTTCTATGAATTTATGAAAGTGTTTCATGTTTTCTGTTTCGTTTATATTTAATTCGGTCTGGGGAATTTTGGGTTCAGGGAGTTTGTAAACGGTTATTAGTATGTTGGTATTATCAAAACTATATTTTAACATCGATTTAATTTCGTTCCAAATTTGATTATCATGACAACATGCAATTTTTGGTATACTTAAATTTTTCATATTATTATGTAAACAGAATTTTCTTAAATTTAGTAAGGTATAGAATATGTCTTGTTTTGTGGGTTTATTATAATAATTTGTTATTAAGTATAATAGATATCTTTGTGGGGTTTTTAAATATACTAGGTTATGAAGTTGAGGATTTTGAGATTTTAATTTGTGTACGTTATTAAAATTAATTTTAAAATTTTTCGCAATACCCGATGACATTTCCAAATCTTTGCTCACGCAATGAGCTAGACTAGAGTCGGATGGTGCATCGAATAGATTTCCTATTACTTCAATAATATTGTTATTATTGTGATTAAGGCAATGTTTCTTATCTAAGTAGTCTTTGAATAGAGCTAGTGGGGTGTTATCTACTTGTGTTTGTGATTGTAAATTTTGAGTTTTATTAGTTTCAACAGGTATACGACTTAAGGCGTCGGCATTGGTATTAAGTTTGCCTTTCTTATAGATTATTTCATAGTCATATTCCTCTAATTTGAGGCGCCATCTTATTAATTTTTGGCTACATTGTTTTAACGAGAATAGCCATTGCAAGGGTCGGTGGTCTGTATAGATTTTGAATTTACGCCCTAATAAGTGAGTTCTAAAATACTGAGTCGCCCAAATGATAGCTAATATTTCTTTTAGTCCAGTCATTTGGTAGAAAAATAAGGGTTTATTCCACAAAAGGTCGGGTATTTTTGATTTTTGGATATATTGTATATTTAGGGGTCCTAATAAAAAATGCTAGTTTTCCCCCTCGGGGGCCTTCGGGAAGCATCGCCAACTTGAGAAAAAAGGCGCAAAAAAGCGGTTTTTTCTAAATATCTCTTCACTGATTTGCATTAGGCAAAAATAGTTACTATCTAATTTGTTGACAATAAAATTCTCTACAACTTTTATCTAAAACATTTTTTTCTATAATTAATAGATAGCGAGCTACAGTGCTTCAAATAGAGCAATTTTTTTGAAAATTACATGATTGCTTCATTTAAATCCTATTTTATTATATTTTTTTTTTTACGTTTTTTTACAAATTACTTTTTGACAATCATTAATTATTATTATTTAACTAATATATATAAATATTAATTATTGTTTATAATTTTTTTTTTTCATTCTAAAGATTTTTTATAATCCTGCAAATTTATGATTTTACCTTAAAGTAATTACAACAAAAGCTTTTTAACGGACTACAGTCCCAGAAAAGTGCGCTGAATAACATATCAATATTTTCCCGAAATCGGAGCATGGGAACCTCCCGCCAATTTGGACAAATGGCGGCATATTCAGGTTTATGGCCATTTGCTTAAAACAATTATGAAAATATTTAAATTATTCAAAAAAACAAACAATATTACGTACTTAACCCTTCAGTGGTGACTCGGAAAATTCGAACTCGAGTGGTGACGCCGGTCTGGTGTTCCGCATAACGTCACTGCTGAATATGTAACAGAATTTATTGAATTTATTACTATTCAAAACGGACAAAAAAACTTTAGAAATGAAAAACTTATATTTGTTAAAGTTTTACATAAAGAAAATATGTTATTCACATGTGTTCAGAGTACGAAAACAATTATTGCAGACAACGCCAATATGTTCCAAACACAAAAATTTATTACATTTTCTGCAACAGTACTTAGTCTTTCGATTTTTCTTATGACCACATTCTGCGCATCTTCCTAACAATCTTCTTTCCTGTGGTGCCTCTTCTTGCGGCAGTGGTATGTTACAAATTTCGGATATTCTGAGGCGAATGGTTTTTGGCAGATTGGTCATTTGAACTCGAACTTTTAGATGAGGCTCAATTAGACTTCGTGCTAAATCTTCAAGAAATTTTCTCCTCAAAATCTTCTTACTAGTGTTCGCAGCATGTATCACTTGAGTATTTACGCCTGATATATTCAGTAAACTATAAAATACTACCATTTGCCAGCGTCTTGTTGGTCTTGCACAATTATAGTTGGCTGAAAGTTGATCGACTACATCCACTCCTGATTTTGTATGATTATAATCTATTATAATCTCAGGCTTGTTAGTTTCGGGGTCGATTTTATCGTCGTTATGACATGTCGAAATCAAAAGGACGTTCTTATTCTTTTTTGGGATGTGTGATACAATTGTACACTTGTCTCCAAATCCAAACATGCTGCTTCCGATGGGTCGAGTGTTACGTTGAACAAATTCGGGAGGTAATTCTCTTTTGTTACATCGTATTGTACCTATTGTTGTTAGGCCTTGTTGCAGTAAGTATTCGGCTAATGGAAAACTAGTGAACCATCTATCCGTTGTAACATTACGTTTAGAGCCATAGATAGGTTCGCATAATCGTTGTACAATTGCCATTGGAGTATTGTCCTGAGAAAATGGTCCTTCAGGTTGAGTACCAACATATACTTCTAGATTATGTGTGTAGAACATTTTCGCATCACACAGAGCGAAAATTTTGATACCATATTTGTTTGGTTTCAGGGGCATGTACTGTCGGAATGGACAACGACCTCTGAAAGCCTCCAATTTCTCATCGACTGTAACAAAATATGACATGTTGTAATTCTGTTTACAGTTATTTACGAATTTATCAAACACTACTTTAATTGGTGCTAGCTTGTCTGTTTTACGGCGCTCTTCTCGTGTTTGTATATCATCAAAACGTAGAAAAAGAATCAGCATTCGAAATCTTTGAAGAGACATTGTGGTTCTAAATAGTTCTGGAGCGGTACCGTTTGTTTGGAAAAGGTCTTCAGCATTCAGATGGTTAGATTTTTTCACTCCAGCCAAAATGAGCAATCCTAATAGAGCTTCAATTTCGACTTTATCAGTTTTCCTGGTATAAGTTTTCGGCCGTACTTATCTTTTACAGATTCTAAATATTCATTGGTATGAGTCACTATAATGTTTATAATATCATCATCAAAAAATGAACGCCAAATTTCCAGTGGTGTTTGAAGATTGCGCAGTTCGTGTCCCACAAAAGGAAGCTTCATTTTAATTATATTCTTACTGTTAGTTTTGACACTTGGTGGTGCATGTTTCTTCCATATTGTTTTTTTGTCCTTTCCAAGAAAAACGAGACGACTACGTTCAGCTGAATCTTCCTCTGCATCCTCAAACTCTTGTTCAGTATCTGAAGACTCTTCATCCACATCTACATGGTCCTCTGCTTCTTCATTCTCATCATCGGGTAATACTTCTTCCTCTTCATCGTTGAATACTTCACTCATAAGCCGTTCAAGCCTTACTTGCTCTTTTTCGTAGGTTGACATTGCACTAGTATAAGCAAAATTGAAATAAAATGAAAAAATTTACGTTTCAAAAAAAATTACCTGAACGATATTTTTGGAACGCCAGTGGTGACTCCGGTCTAGGCGACCGTTAACAAAGATCCACGTAAAACAACAAATCAGTTAAAACTGCAACTCCACACTAAAACTTGTCGTATCACCTCGGATGCACTCACGAGGCGACAGGGTGAAGCCCCTCCTACAACAAATTTTATTGGTGGAAATGTTTGCTTATGGTCTGTGAGACCGTGCGTCACCACTTAGTCTAATATAGTTTCCCTATTTACAACAGTTTACATTCGACGTGGCATCGAAAGAAGTAAGTTATCAATAACTGTTTTATAAAAATTGTTAACGTCTTCCTGCAATTTTTTTGTTTTTCATCCACCACTCTGATCTTGTTAAAGATACGATGATGCGGTTTTAAAATTTGAATTCAGCATAAAATTCTCTTTCGTATCGTGTATTACACTATTTTTGCCGATGAACGATTGGCGAGTTACTGCCAACTAAAACTCATATGAAATCCCTCTAAAATTTTAAACATCTGAAAATCGGCTCTTTTTTCATCTTTTCATTCAAAATTTCAACAGGCTTACAGATAACCAATATTAAGTATTTAATAGGTGTCAAAGTGGTTGATGAGAAATTGAGAAAAGAGCCGATTTTCAGATGTTTAAAATTTTAGAGGAATTTCATGTGACTTTTAGTTGTTAACTCGCCAATTGTTCATCGGCAATAATCGTGTAATACATGATATTAAAGAGAATTTCATGCTGAATTCAAATTTTAAAACCGTGTCATCATATATTTAACAAGATCAGAGTGATGGATGAAAAACTAAAAAATTGCAGGAAACCGTTAACAATTTTTATAAAACAGTTATCGATAACTTACTTCTTTCGATGCCAAGTGGAATGTAAACTGTTGTAAATAGTGAAACCTATTAGACTAAGTATCAAGTACGTAATATTGTTTGATTTTTTGAATAATTTAAATATTTTCATAATTGTTTTAAGCAAATGACCATAAACCTGAATATGCCGCCATTTGTCCAAATTGGCGGGAGGTTCCCATGCTCCGATTTCGGGAAAATATTGATATGTTATTCAGCGCACTTTTCTGGGACTGGACTCCGTTAAAAAGCTTTTGTTGTAATTACTTTAAGGTAAAATCATAAATTTGCTGGATTATAAAAAATCTTTAGAATGAAAAAAAAAAAAAATTATAAACAATAATTAATATTTATATATATTAGTTAAATAATAATAATTAATGATTGTCAAAAAGTAATTTGTAAAAAAACGTAAAAAAAAATATATAATAAAATAGGATTTCAATGAAGCAATCATGTAATTTTCAAAAAAATTGCTCTGTTTGAAGCACTGTAGCTCGCTATCTATTAATTATAGAAAAAAATGTTTTAGATAAAAGTTGTAGAGAATTTTATAGTCAACAAATTAGATACTAACTATTTTTGCCTAATGCAAATCAGTGAAGAGATATTTAGAAAAAACCGCTGTTTTGCGCCTTTTTTCTCAAGTTGGCGGTGCTTCCCGAAGGCCCCCGAGGGGGAAAACTTGTATTTTTTGTTGAGACCTCTAAATATATAACATATCCAAAAATCAAAAATACCCGACCTTTTGCAGGGTAAATCTACCTAATGACTGGACTATTTCTCAATGGTAGAATAGTTTATCTCTGTCTCGTTCAGTATTCTGCCAGCGTAAACTACTGGTAGGTCGTTGCCTAGACTACCTTGGGATAACACAGCTCCAATCGCCAGCTGGCTCGCGTCACATGTCAAGTTAAATTCTTTGTCGTAATCTGGATATTGGAGTAGTGGTTCGTTAGTTAACAAATTCTTGCAATTTTCAAAGCATTGTCTGTACTCAGGGTCGTTAATGTCAATAACAGCATTTTTCTTTAAGCGTCTAGTCAGCGGTTTTGTTATCTTAGCGAAGTCTTTAATAAATTTTCGATAATAGCCTAAAAGTCCTAAGAAACCTTTAATTTGTGTTGTAGTTTTTGGAATTGGAAAATTTAGAACAGCCGAAATTTTGTCAGGATTTGGGTTCACGCCTTCAGGGGTTACGATATGCCCGAGATACGCTACTCCTCTTTTAAGAAATTCGCATTTATCTAGTTGTACTTTGAAATTTGAATTTTTCAAACGTTCGAAAACTAATTTTAAATTTTGAATGTGTTCTTGTAGGCTGGTGCTAAATATAATAATGTCGTCGAGGTAAACAAGGCATTTTTTGTTTACTAACCCTCTCAGAACATTGTCCATAACGCGTTGGAATGTCGCGGGTGCGTTTTTTAAACCAAAAGGCATACGAGTGAACTCATAATGTCCGTCTTCCGTGTTAAATGCAGTTTTTTGAATGTCTTGTATGTCCATTTCAATCTGGTGGAAACCAGATGCCAAGTCTAACGTAGTGAAATACTGACAGCGTCCGAGTTTATCTAGTAAATCAGTTATGTTCGGTAATGGGTATTTGTCACTAATAGTCTTTTCGTTCAATTTCCTGTAATCTACCACTATACGCCACTTGCGTTTACCAGATGCGTCAAGTTTTTTTGGGACAACCCAAATAGGCGATGACCATGACGAACATGATGGTCTAATAATATTTTGATCTAACATTTTTTGTGTTTGAGAACGTACCTCTTGTCGGTGAATTTCTGGGTATCTATAAGATTTCGTATAAATAGGAATTTCGTCACTTGTTTTTATGGAATGTTTAATTTGATTAGTAAATGTTAAATGTTTGTCGTCTACGTGAAATATATCAGAATAATCGTGAATTAATTTAGTAATAGCTGATTTTTCTTCCGAATTCATGTGATCTAACCGAATTTTTGAAATATCGACTTTATTTTTTTCTGATTGAATGAAATTAAAATTGGGTGATGAGTACGTTTCATAGTTGGAGATATTTTCTACAGTAATTGGTTCTAATTGTGTGAAGTTGATATGTGATTCTGAATTATTAATTGCTATACAAAGTGCATGGTAATTATTGGCTGTGGTGACACATCCGAGGTTGATTAAATTATTCTGTTATTGTTTTGGTATTAAAATAGTTCCGTTTTGTTGGGTTACTTGAATTTTGATTACCTTTTCGGTTTTGGGGTCTAATGTTACATTATTATTTGGCTGACAAATATTGTTTGTATTAATTTTTATTTCAGAATTTTGATGTTGAATTTTTATTTGGCAGGTGGGTGTTGTTACTATATTTTTATTCAGGTCTATAATTATTTTTAATGTACTCAGATTGTCTAATCCTAATAAGAGATCGAATTCATCGTGAAATTCAAAAATGTGATATTTTAAACTTGCATTTTTCTTTAAATTAATTAATTTTGAAATAGGTGTGTGCTGTAATTTTCAATTGATGTTCCATGCGCAGTTGAAATTTGGAAAGGGTCTTTAAAAATTTAATTTTTGTAATATTTATGCGCTATGGTAGGTTTTATGAAAGATTTCGTACTGCCTGTGTATTAAAACTTTCAAATTATTTTCAGGGAATATAATGTAAGGTAATTTACTTTTATTTGTTAAGTTCATTAGTTCGACTCCGGGTAAAATGTTTCTATTGTTTCCGAGGCTGCGATGTCTAAAAAATTATCGTCTTCGAAATTGTCGGGGTTTTGTGGATTTTCATAATCATTGTTATATCAATTAATACTTGGTCAGTTTGTTCTTGGTTATCGTAATAAACATATGGGTCAACGACAGAATCAGCTGACTCGTTGATATTAAATTATTCTCCCGCTGTGTTTGCGCGGTTTTGTGCAGGACGGTATTGAGTTGTATTTCGCGTGGAAATACTCATCGGAGTAGGTGCAGGAAGGTTTTGTCTGGTGGATGGACCTTGGCGTGGTGTTTGCGGTGTATATTGTCTTTGTTGTTGAGGAGTATATTGTCTTTGTTGTTGAAGATTATATTGTTTTTGTTGTTGAGGAGTATATTGTTGTCTGTATGTCGCTTGTTGCATAGGTGAAGGATGCAGAGTTTTATTGAGTGTGTAATTAAAGTAGGATATGGGTTTAGGAATATTGTATCTTGGTTGGTGGATTTGTGGTTTTTGATTTAATTTGGGTGTGTGTTGATTAGTGTTTTTGAATTTGGCATAATATTCAAATTGAAAATCATTTGCTAACATACTTAAAGCTGAATTTAAGTCTGTAGGGTTCTTTGCCCTCATTAATTGACCTATAGGTTCTTTTAAATCTTTTAGTAAAACGCGTAAAGCATAATGTTGAAAATAGTCAATCATTACTACGGATGCTTCGGCAGCAGCGTTTGTTGAAATATAAGAAATTTGTAAATTTAACAGGTGTTGTAAACGACCGTAAAAATCAAAAACGTTTTCATTAGGATTTTGTTTTAGCTCTGTTATTTCCATGTTTAATGTGAACCAGTCACGTTTGTCTGAATAAGCATTTTTTAATGCTGTTTTCAGATCTTCCCACTTTGAAATTGTGGAACTTGCAATGTTAATAGCTGTTTCACCTTTTAGTTGGGCTAATATACTGCTCATTAAATATTCAATTTGGAAATCGTTTGTGTTTGTGGTATTATAAAATTTTGTTACTAATTTTTCACAAACGCTAGTAAACCTAGGGAGTAATTCACATTCCCCATGGAACTCTGGCACCATGTCCAGATATTCCTTTTTTAATACAGGTGTAACCATGTTTAATAATGGCGTTCTTAATGTGATATTATTAATAGGGTTTGTATTTAAATTAATTATACGATCTTCTGTTTTGAGATCGGAGTCTGCTTCTGAATTATTTGAATCTGACAAAGATTCTGGTTCTCTGAGTGACATATGGTACTCACAAAAGTAGTAGTGTCGGCTTCATATGCCCTGAAGTCGAACGCGGTCTCGTCTCGAAGTTGAGGCAGGAGTTGCACTGATGTCCGCTCAGCTTGGCTCGCTCGGCTCGTCGAGATGTTTCTTGCTTCTGATGTCCTCTCAGATGCAGGATACGGTGATCGAAGTATGGAGATGTTCGAATTTGCCAAATTAATCACGAAAGTGAAACAATTTATATTCGCTAAATTGTTTTGGCAATCCTACCAAGACTGCGTCACTTAAATTTCTCGTTCGATGAAATAGGTTTTTAAAAAGTTTTATTTTTGCCAGTACAAATTATAATATGCTATAAACTACTTGATAATATGATAATAGAATACAGACTGACTAATATAAACCATTACATATGTTTTTATACTAATGGAATATGAGAGAGTCACGTTCTGGCACATCGGCACTTTGTCTATTATGTAGTACAGGGGTAGCACTATAACTTATATATATATATATATATATATTTATATGTTACCTAACCATATTCTGCGGACCTCAGCAGTTCCCGGTATCCGCCACGTTCCCGCAAGCTGCAGGAAGATCACATTTCATCTTATCTTTGTACAATGTATATTCCATGATTTTGTAAACTTTTATTCAGTCTGTATGTAGAATTCAAACAATAAACTTAGAAAATACTTTATTGTAGAAAGCAATAGTTTTTAAAAACCAATATCAATTAATTGGCGCAGTCTTGGTAGGATATTGAGTGGAAATTCATCACGAATAATCCATCAGTGTCAACTGTTTACTCTGAAGAACCCAGGTCCGAGAGGTGTTCATCGCGAATCAACCCATCGGCGAGCTCATTTTAGAAGACGCGGACAATCTACCTAGGATGAAGAACGGTCTCTACAACGCTGTATTGGTTATGTAAGTTGCTTTTCTTTCTATGTCAGACTCCTCGCGTTCATCCATTATTTCCATAGAGGATAATACTAGTGAAAACGAGTTAGAATTATTAGATTATTCAAATCCAAATAGTAATTTAGATCTTAGTTCAATTAGCGAAATTTTGTCAAATTTAAATATAAACGAAAGTGCCGATACAACAAATTTAGTTATGGCGCAACCACAAATACCAAAATTCGAAAATAAATTATTAGAAATAGTACCTAGATTTGATGGTAATCCATCAGAATTATCAGGATTTTTAGAAATAGCAAGTGCCCTTGTTAAAACTTATTGCGATCCAAATCCCGAAAATATTACTTGTGTGCAAAATATTACAGTAGTTTACGGAATATATGCAAAATTATCTGGCTCAGCACGCGAAGTTTATTCTACATGCACTTCAAAAGATTGGAAAACAGTGAAAGATGCACTCATCGCTCATTTTGGCGATCAACGCGATGAGAACGGTTTATTATTTGATTTAGATCAGCTCCGTCAAAAAGACATTGAATTTTCTTTACAATTCTACACGAGAGTAATGTCTAATTTAAGTGCTTTGCATAATTATGTAGAAATTCACGAAACTGACAAAAACATAAAAATCGTGAAAAAGAATTTTTATAACAACCATGCTTTAAAAATATGTTTAGCAGGCTTAAAAGAACCATTAGGCTCTACAATCCGAGCCATGAAACCAAAAGACTTAGCAGAAAGTAGACAATTTATAAAAACCTACATACGAGAGAAATAAAACTTCTACACAAAAACCACATTCAAACACATATAATTCGAGACAAATTCAATTTCCTCGCCATCCACCAGCATTACCCTATAACTACCCGCAATTTCAAAATTTTAATAGAAATCAATTTCAACAATTTCCTAGCAACCCCATCCAGCTACAACCCCGACAAATACAAGCACCACAAAGATTCTTTAGCAATCAGCAAGTATTTGGGAATAATATTCCAAAATCTAATACTATAAATGTTTGGAAACCACAGGGCTCTGCAAATCGCCCCATTCATCCTAAACCCACTCCTATGAGCGGAATATCCCATGGAAATTTCCCAAGACAAGACACTAGGTTACAAACATTTCAAAATCAAAAACCACCAATTTTATTTCTGAAGAGATACATAATGTAGAACAACCTTTACAATCTACACAATGGGGTATTCCACCATAATAAAAAAATTGAAAAAAATTCACTTTAACATAAAGTATGGCTCAATAAATTATAGTTAAAACAATGAAAACATTTTTTAAATAATTACTTTATGAGATATTTCACATTTCCTAAAAGGGAAAATTGACGTCATACAATTGTTATCTTTCTCTCGCAGCGTACTCAGAGCAGTGTGTGTGAGAAAGACAAGTATAGAGGAAATGTGACGTTACACTGATTTCTCAAAAATAAAATACTGTTAAACTAGGAACAATTAAGATTTTTTAATACTATGAATTGCTTCAAGACTGAATGAAGTTTTATTTAAAATAATAAAAAAAATTGAGTGGAATACCCCATTTGTTGAGTCGACAGAATTTGACTACGACAACTACGAGACTGATAATACAGTGCCGTACTCACAAGAAAATGATTATTATGTAACTGACGATTTTGAAAATTATTATACTTTCGAACCAGAGTCTACTAAAAGTAGCCAAAATTTTCCCCAAACGAGCCAGTCATTGAACCCAACGTAGAATTACATTCAATATATGATAAAAAATATTTACCATTTATTAAAATCTCGAACCCACCTTTAAAACTTTTGATCGATACAGGTGCGACAAAATCATTCTTGAATCCGGAATTAGCTGAAAAATATTTTAAAAACAATATAAAGGAAGAAAATTTCACGATCTCTTCTGTATTTCAAACAACAAAAAGAAATTCTTGCATCGAAATTCCAGCATTCCCAGAATTTAATGTTAACAAAATTATAAAATTTTATTTGTTTAAATATCATCATTTCTTCGACGGTTTAATTGGTTACGACACCCTAAAAGATTTAAATGTACAATTAGATTTGAACTATTCACTTTTAAAAACCCCAAATACGACATTAAAATTATCTCATTACCAATCGAGAAAGAAATTATTATTTTTCGCTCGAATAGAACCCTGCAGTTTAGAAACATTAAAAATTTCGAACTGTATAATAAGAGAAGGAGTATCAGATTGTCAAAATGGATACGCCCCTGTTGATATTTACAACAACACATATGAACCCCAAGAAATTTATTTGTATGACCCAATCAATACTAACCCTTTTAATAGTACTGAATTTGAATTATTTAATGTCACAATTCATAATAATTGTAACGACAGTGACACACCTAATAAAGCTGAAATAATAAACTCATTACGCACCGAACATATGAACTCGGAAGAGAAACGGTGTATTGAAAAACTTGTAAAAAAGTTTAACGATATATTTTACCGCGACGGTACACCATTAACTTTCACGAATAAAATAAAACACAGAATTATTACAACTGACGAAATTCCTATACACACAAAATCTTACAGATATCCATTCATACACAAACCCGAAGTTGAACGACAAATAAATAATATGTTACAACAAGGAATTATTAGACCAAGCGATTCTCCATGGTCATCGCCCATTTGGATTGTTCCAAAAAAGGCTGATGCCTCAGGTCGGCAAAAATGGCGCATAGTTGTCGATTATCGAAAGATAAACGAAAAAACTATAGACGACCGTTACCCAATTCCCAATATATCTGACATTTTAGACAGACTCGGACGATCACAATACTTTTCCACAATAGATCTCGCGAGCGGATTTCACCAAATTGAAATGCACCCAGATGACGTGCAGAAAACTGCATTTAATGTAGAACACGGACACTACGAGTTCTTGCGAACTTCATTTGGCTTGAAAAATGCTCCATCAACTTTTCAGAGAGTTATGGACAACGTTTTGAGAGAATATCTTAACAAAATCTGTTTTGTTTTTATGGACGACATAATAGTATTTTCTATGTCTCTTCAAGATCACATCGTAAATTTAAAACAAATATTTCAAAAATTACGCGAAAGTAATCTTAAAGTTCAACTTGATAAATCTGAATTTCTAAAAAAGGAAGTTGCTTTTCTTGGACATTTAGTTACATCAGAAGGAATCAAACCCAATCCAGAAAAAATTAAGATCATTCAAAATTATCCAATGCCAAAAACAAGTAGAGAAATAAAAGCATTTTTAGGACTACTTGGTTATTACCGGAAATTCATTAAAAATTTTGCAAAACTAACAAAGCTAATGACCTCATGCTTAAAGAAAAACGTTACTATCGACATACATAATCCTGACTATATCAACTGCTTCAACACTTGCAAAAATCTGCTATCAAATGAACCAATTTTACAACATCCTGATTTTAAGAAACCATTTATTTTGACAACCGATGCCAGCAATTACGCGATAGGTGCGGTGTTATCTCAGGGTAAAGTCGGATCAGACTTACCGTTGTCTTATGCAAGTCGTACACTGAGTGAAACCGAAATAAAATATTCTACAGTAGAGAAAGAACTATTAGCAATCATTTGGGCCGTAAAACATTTTGGACCATATTTATTTGGACGAAAATTTTTCATTTACACTGACCATCGCCCTCTGCAATGGTTATTTTCATTAAAAGAGCCGAACTCTGAGCTTGTGAGATGGAGACTCAAGTTAGAGGAATACGACTACAAAATTATTTACAAAAAAGGTTCACTCAATAAAAATGCAGATGCGTTGTCCCGCATTCAAATTAACATCAACGAAACAATCGAAAATTCAGGAGGAATATTCGATTACATGAAAGAATTTAATAATAGTTTTAGTAACACGAACGAAGCAGAAAACAATAAAACTTCCGATAACATGTCATTAATAGTCGAACCAGACAATGATAAAATTGACAATGACCTAACAGATGACAAAACTGTTCACACAAACAGAGAAAACCCAATTGTTGGAATCCCAATTTCTGATAAACCCCTTAATTTCGGAAAAAATCAGATAATAATATCACAAGTTAATTATGACCCTAAGAAACCAAAAATTGTAAAACTTTTCGAAGATACACAACGTTTTATTGTTCAGCTTTCAAAAAATAATTTTGCTAAGGATATAGTCAATTTCATTAAAGAATATATTATCCCAAAAATTAAATACTGTCTATACTTCGAAGACCCCATTTACGAAGAATTCAGTTCAGTCATCCAAAAATATTTTAAAAATTCTGAAATAAATTTAGTAAGATACACTCAAAAATTGTTAGATATTGAAGACCCGTCAGAAATTAAACAAACAATTCAGAACTATCACGAAAGTAAAACCAATCATCGAGGTGTCGATGAAACAGAAAATCAAATAAAGAAAAAATATTACTGGCCAAATTTACGAAAATCAGTACAAACTTACATTAATGAATGTGAAATATGTTTAAAAACTAAATATGATAGAGTCCCATTAAAGCCAAAATTTAATATAACTCCTACCCCAACAAAACCAATCGAAACTTTACATATCGATTCAATCACTTTAGAGAAACAAAAATTCTTATCAATCATTGATGCATTTTCAAGATATGCTCAAGTTTATAAATTAGACTCAGGCCAAGGAATAGAAGTCGTCAATAGCCTTATAAAGTATTTCACACACCACGGAATACCCGATCAGATCATTTCCGATAATGGTCTGGAATTTAAAAATTCCTTAATTAAAGAATTATTAGAAGTTCATAAAGTGAAACTCCATTTTATTAGTACACAACACCCGGAATCGAACGGATTGATTGAAAGATTTCATTCGACCTTAGTAGAACATATCAGATTACTCAATAATCAAGAGCAGTATAAAAAAGAGCCAATTGAAATAAAAGTTAATTATGCACTCTTAGCGTATAATAATTCTATTCACTCTTCCACAAAATTAAGACATTGTGAAATCATATCAGGACATTTAGATGTAAATTCACCCCTAGATATTGACTTAGAAAAACAATTAGTTAACAACTACATAACAAATCACAAAGAAAAAATTAGATTACTATATGACAAAATTAAAGAAACAAATGAACAGTATAAACAAAAAATTGAATACGCGAATAAAAATAGAGAAGATTTACCTGAAATACCTGATACTGTTTTTGTGAGAAATAAACAAAAACAAAGTAAAACTAATAATAAATTCAAACCCGAGAAAATTGTAAAAATCAACCCCACTTTGAAAACAGCAGAAATAAAACCAAATCATGGTAACACATCAAAAGACATTCACTTATCCAACATAAAAAGACCTAGATGAAAGAATTGCAATTTTAAAATCAAGCAAAAACAAAAGAAAAATAAATTTAAAATTCTAGAAAACAAAATATTGAAAAAATCTCCCTTGTTGCAGACTTGTGACTCTCCACCTGACAACAACACAAGAAGTTCAGATACAGAACTTAGTGAATAGTCCCGGAGTTCTCCCATTTAAATTAGAACATGCAAAAATTAAAACCGCTTCCCATACATTCCTACATTACATTGACCTCAAAACCATTAAAAACAGAGTCGATTTAATAAACGAAAAATTTTCGGAATTAAAAACAATAGTAGATTCTGCTACTCCCGAATTTTATCACATATTAAATAACTGCTATGGTCATTTAAAATACCAATTGAACATTGTAAATAGAAAATTAAACACTTTCTACCCCGAAAAACGCCAAAAACAAGGACTAATTAACCCTTTAGGATCACTTTTTAAATTTATGAGTGGTAATATGGACAACGACGATGCTCAAGAAGTTCATAACAGTATTTTAAAATTAGAAACAGATCAAAATAAAATTGTTACAAAATTAAACAATCACATTTCAATTTCCAAAAATATAATGTCAAATATTAACTCTACACTGACACTAATTGTTTAAAATCAAATCAATGTCGAAAATAAAACGAATGAGCTAATTCAATTAATATACAAAGGAAATTTCGATTTTTCTCATTTTTACGACGCACAAGAAATATTAGAACAAATAAAATACAATCTTGATTCACTGTTAAATTATTTGGAAGAAATCGAAAATGCTGTGACATTTGCAAATCTAGAGGTTGTACACCCTAGTATTATTTCTTATCAAGATCTAAAAGATATTATTAATGAATTATATACAATTTACAATCATAAACAATTACTATTTTCAAATATTAATGATATATCGAAGTACTATAATGTTATCAAAATTAAAGTTCATATAAATGAAAAAATTATGTTTTCACTAGTTTTTCCTTTAATACACCCAGAAACCTTCGATCATTATCATCTATATTCAATTCCTAACTCTAATCAATCAACAATTATCCCACCTGCTACTTACCTATCAGTAAGCGACAACGTATACCAATATAGTAACGAAGAATGCATCGATTTGCAATCAGAATTCCTGTGCAAAAGTACAAATCTTCTACCACTACAGAGGGATGAAGAATGCTTAACATCAATTTTGTCAACCGACACTGCAGCAACCAACTGTCAACAAATACCAATCAAGATAACTCAACAAGTTATATTGGAAATCAACGAAGCCCATTACATTGGAATATTTCCAAAACAACAAAAAATACAAACTTCGTGCAAACAGAATACCATTGCGTCCCTACAAGGGCATGCCATAACCTTAGAAAAGATCAACATGCGAAACTCCACCGTAACACAAGTAGAAAAACTACGACTGGACAAGGTATCACTTGATAAACTTCACCAACTTCAACTTCAAGAATTAGAAGAACTTCCCATCGAATCAATCAATCGCCATGAAAAATATTCAAAGGGCTCAATCATCGGTGTCATCATACTTTCATTAATAATTTTATTCTATTTTGCAATAAAAATTATAAACAAACTTTTACAGAAAAAGCAAGTTCAGCGAAGTTCAAATGCGAGTCCGAGGGCATTCGACGAAACTCAAGTCGTTCCACCCTAGAGTTTCTTCTTAAGGAGGGAGGTGTTACCTAACCATATTCTGCGGACCTCAGCAGTTCCCGGTATCCGCCACGTTCCCGCGAGCGGCAGGAAGATCACATTTCATCTTATCTTTGTACAATGTATATTCCATGATTTTGTAAACTTTTATTCAGTCTGTATGTAGAATTCAAACAATAAACTTAGAAAATACTTTATTGTAGAAAGCAATAGTTTTTAAAAACCAATATCCAGAAATCTATCAATTAATTTATATATATATATATATATATATATATATATATATATATATATATATATATATATATATATATATATATATGCAAAATAGGAAACTATGCTATACAATTTTAATCCGACTAATGACATGTGGCAATTATTTAATTCTAGTATTTACTCCAGTTCTTCTAACATCATTACGAGTACTGTTTATTTTTACTTTTTAACCCTCCAGTACTGGCGCATCAAAAAGTTACGAATTGACTGGCGTAGGATACAAATGTATCCCAGTATTATTTCACTCCATGTTTCTTGTCATAGCTATCAAAGTGAATATAAAATATTTATAGATTAAATATTACGTTAAAAAACACATAAAATCAAATTAAATAAAATTTTATTCGAAATATTAATGAAAATTAAAATAAATCTATTAAATAACAAAATGCAATAATTCAAATCGTCTTTTTCTGCACATTTAACACAAGTAATTTTCACTTCTTTTTGATGATCACTGCAGACCCATTCATAAAAAGATTCGCAATATTTTCTTGTTCTCTTGTCTCTTTTCCTGGGACACATGGAACATCTACCGTTGGCTGTTTTTGGTATTTTCGCAGGTGGCGTGCTTTCATTTTGCATTTCTTCGTTATTTAGAAGTAAGCGACATCTCTCTTTCAATTTCCTTGGCATACATTTATTATATAGTCTTTTCTGAATCTAAATTTTCATAAAATCCAAAGTTAGTTCACGCAAAAACTTGCTGCGCGTTGTTTCAATATTTGAATTAATTTTTTCATATAATACTAAGGCATTTATTCCACTAATATTCATATCGAAAAAGATTGTAAGAGGCCAACGCCTACTGTTTCTTGCAACACTGTATCCCCACACATTTGGTCTAGATCATCAACACCATATTTTGTATAGTTGTAGTCATCTATCATTTGTGGTAATTTAGTCAGTTCATCAATTTTGTTATCGTTGTGCATGGTTGACAAGACGAGGACATTTTTATTTTTCTTCGGAACGTACGAAAGTAGAGTACATTCTTTACGAAAGGCAAATAAACTGCTTTTTTCCAATCTGCTAGAAATGTTAATAAGTTGCGGCGGAATTTCTTTTTTGTTTTTTCTAAGAATTCCTAGCAACGTAAGTTTAGATTCTTTCATGAGAACTACTGTCAGTGGAAAACTTGTAAACCAGTTGTCCATTGTAATATTTTGCCAAGTTCCTTTTACTACATTTGTTAGCCGTTTGACAACATCTACAGGTTTATTGGACACTTCATAAGGACCTTCTGGCTGAGTTCCTACATACACTTCTAGGTTTACAGTGTACATAGTTTTTATATCCTCTAGTGCAAAAACTTTGATTCCATTCTTCGGAACGTACGAAAGTAGAGTACATTCTTTACGAAAGGCAAATAAACTGCTTTTTTCCAATCTGCTAGAAATGTTAATAAGTTGCGGCGGAATTTCTTTTTTGTTTTTTCTAAGAATTCCTAGCAACGTAAGTTTAGATTCTTTCATGAGAACTACTGCCAGTGGAAAACTTGTAAACCAGTTGTCCATTGTAATATTTTGCCAAGTTCCTTTTACTACATTTGTTAGCCGTTTGACAACATCTACAGGTTTATTGGACACTTCATAAGGACATTCTGGCTGAGTTCCTACATACACTTCTAGGTTTACAGTGTACATAGTTTTTATATCCTCTAGTGCAAAAACTTTGATTCCATTCTTCGGAACGTACGAAAGTAGAGTACATTCTTTACGAAAGGCAAATAAACTGCTTTTTTCCAATCTGCTAGAAATGTTAATAAGTTGCGGCGGAATTTCTTTTTTGTTTTTTCTAAGAATTCCTAGCAACGTAAGTTTAGATTCTTTCATGAGAACTACTGCCAGTGGAAAACTTGTAAACCAGTTGTCCATTGTAATATTTTGCCAAGTTCCTTTTACTACATTTGTTAGCCGTTTGACAACATCTACAGGTTTATTGGACACTTCATAAGGACCTTCTGGCTGAGTTCCTACATACACTTCTAGATTTACAGTGTACATAGTTTTTATATCCTCTAGTGCAAAAACTTTGATTCCATTCTTCGGAACGTACGAAAGTAGAGTACATTCTTTACGAAAGGCAAATAAACTGCTTTTTTCCAATCTGCTAGAAATGTTAATAAGTTGCGGCGGAATTTCTTTTTTGTTTTTTCTAAGAATTCCTAGCAACGTAAGTTTAGATTCTTTCATGAGAACTACTGCCAGTGGAAAACTTGTAAACCAGTTGTCCATTGTAATATTTTGCCAAGTTCCTTTTACTACATTTGTTAGCCGTTTGACAACATCTACAGGTTTATTGGACACTTCATAAGGACCTTCTGGCTGAGTTCCTACATACACTTCTAGGTTTACAGTGTACATAGTTTTTATATCCTCTAGTGCAAAAACTTTGATTCCATACTTAGCCGGTTTTGAGGGTATGTACTGTACTGCCTAAAAGGACATCGTCCTCTGAATGGTATAAGCTGTTCGTCAATGGTAAGACATGTTTCAGGAACATACATTTTTTTTTATTTGTAAACATCTCAAAAACTTCTCTTACTGCTGCCAGTTTATCGGTTTTTCTTCTTTCCTCTCGGCTGTTGATATCATCAAATCGTACACAGCGCAAGAGAAAACGAAATCTGTCGTAAGACATAGTGCAATAAATTTCTTCCTCATTTTCTTTCATTTCGTCACTATCTTCAGCAACTTGTTCCGACTCACTGTTGTGATTACTTTCTTGTAACGAATCGCCGTCATCTTCTTCAGGATCAATATATAATTCTCCATCTTCACCATCTTCTTGTCTCTTTACTCTTCCAACCATTTCAATATGTAGGCAATAAATAATAATATTATGAATATTTTCCAAAAACTTACCAAAAATTGGAACCTTTATATAACACAAAAGGTGGCATGGGATACAAACGTATCCCACTGAACAAAAATGGTAATAACTCGAGACTAATTAAACAAAAGTCCAACTGCAGTATATAAACACAAATACAACACTATATGTTAAGAATACATGGAGTCATTTCCCCCACCTGTAAAAACTGCGCGCGCAATAAGATTTTAAATGCGGATGGGATACGTATGTATCCCACGCCAGTACTGGAGGGTTAAATCCCTATTACATTTCCTTGGGTCTCTAGAACTTTATATAATGTGTGAAATGAAAATATTATGTTACTTATATAAGAGTAATTTGTAAAAATTTGAATTATTCGCACGAACAAAACGCAATATATTTGTTGGCGCTTTTGGGCGACTTCAGTGACATCTTTTGGCTACAATTTGAGAAAAAAAAGCTGGACACTCTGAACGAAGTGCTTGGTGTTCCCGAGTTAGGAGAAATTATGGACATTTTAAATATAATAAATATTCACAGACATGACAGAAAACAGAAATTAACACGGTACGATAAATGACATCAGATATAGAATTTCGTCAGAGATATCGGCTAACAAAACAAAGTACAAAATATGTTAGTAATCCTGTAAAAGAACAGTTAAAACCGAGAAAACAAAGCTCGCTCAGACTGTATTTCACCTACTTTGCAAGTACAAAACTTAAAAGATTTTTTTGAACAAATTTTGAACATATATTGTAGAACAGGATCATTGTATTCATTGGTAGATTAATGCAAGACGAAACCCCAATTGCTACATTAAAACTGTTACCCCCAAATTATGTGGAAATATGGTTTTTTGTTATAATAATAATTATTAAATTGTTGTCTAATTTCTTAATTTCTTTAATATTATCAAATTTTCATTATTATAGTCAATTATGTATTTCTTTGTTGTAACCAGGAATTATATATTATGAGAGAATACGTCTGTGCTTTCGGTAATCATTCTGTGTTACAATAATAATTATTATTATGTTATTTTATTATTATAATCAATTACACATTTCTTTGTTGTAATCATGAATTATATATTACGATAGGATACATCGGTGCCTTCGATAATCATTCTTTGGTATAATAATAATAATTATTAAATTATTTTCTTATTACTTAATTTCTTTAATATTACTAATTTTTATTATTATAATCAATTACGCATTTCTTTGTTGTAATTAAGAATTATATATTATGAGGGAATACGTCTGTGCCTTCGGTAATCAATCTTTGTTATAAAATATTTTTATTTGTAAACCTCCAAAAATTAAATATAATAGATATTATTGAACAAGATAAAAACTTACCTTTTAATGAAACACTTTCAACTGAAAAAAAATTGTGCTTTAGCAATATTTTAATTATAATAAGTTTTTTGTTCATTATATTATATTTTTTTTTCTTTTCATTGATTCTCTATCAGTTCGTATTCAAATCATACTGTAAGGGATAAAAGCTGTCTATTTAACAATGATTCCTTATTTAACATTATTTATTAAATTTTTCTCAGTTAAGTAAATTTTGTTTAGAATAAAATAATAAAAATACCTACCCAAATATGAAAGGTACCACGTCGAGATGACATTTTTCCCCACGCGGCATCCAATCTTTCAGGGACGGATGATTTAGTACTTATCCAAATTTATAAACTTATATCTAAATGTTATAATATTGCTTACAATGTTAAATGTTTAGTGCTTATAAGCTAAGGGTTTAATACTTATTCTAATCCATCAACCTGGAACAAAAGAAATCCTGGTTAGTATATTTGTTTGATATACTAGTAGGTATATTTTTATATTATCAAACTGAGAAAATTTTAATGCATTCTACGCGTATACTTAATTTAAAAATACGTATATAAAAAGAACATATAATGAGCGTTAATTTCAGGAATCATATTTAATGAAAAATAAATATATGTGCCATTTCTATAGCAACACACTAGTATTATTATATCTTTCAAATATTGTTATGAGATATATTGTTAATATCTGTGAAGTTCCTAATTACGGTAAATAAAGATTATATTCATACCTATCATTTTACAATATTTCCTCCTGTATATTAAAAAAATAATTATAATTTTCTTTAATATTATCAAATTTTCATTATTATATTCAATTACTTTGTTGTAATAATAATAATAATAATAATAATAATAATAATAATAATAGTAATAATTATTATAATATTATTTTCTTATTACTTAAATTTTTTAATATTACCAAATTGTCATTATTATAATCAATTACGTATTTCTTCGTTGTAATCAGGAATTATATATTATGAGAGGATACGTCGGTGCCTTCGATAATCATTCTTTGGTATAATAATAATAATAATTATTAAATTATTTTTATGTTTCGCCAATTATTTTATTAACATTAATTGTGCAGAATAATATATGAATACAAGAAATTAGTAAACCTATTATTTTACTTTATTTGTTCATCTATTTGATCCTTCTCCCTCTCCTAAATTCTGTTAAAATCCCAACCTGTTAATATAGAATTATTGGAGAAAGTTAATTTTTCGATAAATACATTAAATATTTTGTCTGAAATTTTATAAATTCCAAAAAAAGTTATATTTACCTGTCATTATTACCTCCCGCTACCCTTGGTAAGGGAGGTATAAGGATCGTGCTAAAAATTACATATCGAGATTTTAGCAAATGGCCACGTTTTAAGGTCCCTAGAATCCAATTTTAACATTTTCACGATGATGTCTGTATATGTATGTGCGTGTGTATGTGTATGGATTTTGTCTTCGCTCTAACTCAAATACTATCATTCAGAAAATTCTGAAACCTTTTATTTCTATCCTATTCTAATATGAAAAGAAGCCATTAGATTTTGGTTTAAATCGGATAACCGGAAATAACACTTTACCTGAAGCTCATAATGGTTTTTCTTCAAAAAAAATACCATTAAATGCCATTTTTTCGCATTTTATGTCTCATGAAAATTAAAGATTGTAGAATTTTCTACAGGAATACATTAATACTTTTTCTATATATTTTACAGATAAATTTAAAAAAAAAATTTTATTAGTCCCGAAGCCTAAGACAAATACAATTCTTTTGTTACACAGTTCATATTTCAAATGAATGTAACTGACAGTAAATGTCACTGTCAAGAAACTAATCACTTCAAATTAATAATAGTGACATTTTAAAAAGAAAATAGTAAATAAAGCAATAGTTTTCTGCAATGGAACAGTTTGCAGCGTTAGTAAATACGTAGGTATGTATTTAAATTAATAAAAATTAAATAGCGGGAGGTTTTGTGTTGGTCACATCAGATTTTTTATAACAAAATTATGTATTATAAATTTATAGGTGACATACAAGATGTAGCTCAGCCCACAGTTTCAAATATAATAGCAAAAGTCTCAAGGGCTATAGATTACTACCACATTTTGTAAAATTCCCATCCGATTTAGAAAAAATAATATAAAATTTTATAAATATTGCAAATTTTCCCAATGTTGTTGGTAGTATAGACTGCACGCATATTAGAATAAACAATAAAAAAGAAAAGAAGAAGCAATGTTATATTTCAATAGAAAAGTGTTTCATTCCTTAAATATGCAAATAGTCTGTCATGCAGAGTGCAAAATTTTAAATATATTCGCTAAATGGCGAGGTAGTGTCCATGACTCCATAATATGGAATGAATGTTCCTTAAAAGAAAAATTCGAGATGTAAATGGCATATATACTTGTTGTTTTTGTTATTTCAAAAAATATATCATTGTATCCCTTGAAGAAGGCACCAGTTTATGGTGCCGAAACGTTGGGTTAAAATAATAAATTACAGAACTTAAACTAAAAAAAAGGTAGTATTTTTCCAATTAATAATATGAGTTCTGAAAGATATTTTAATAATATATATATATATATATATATATATATATATATATATATATATATATATATATATATATATATAAGGAAACTGGATAGTGGGTTTAACAGTCAATTTGTAGGCTTAAGTGTAGTACACTCTTTTTAATTTGTCAAGCTTTCACTGTAATACAATAATGAAATACATACAATTTGTTTAAGAATAAATTTGCTATTTAGTACTCACATTAGTTGAGATTTTTTGTAGAATATACAGCATTTACAAACATGTAAATGCTGTATACACTTACCTGTTAAAATCGTCGAATAATATTCACAATCCACCACACCTAGATCCGGGTTAAATTTCCAATAAAATAAAAAACATTCCTTTGCTTATTTACTACTAAATAACATGAAACTACTGAACGCACACTTTTTAGGAACAACTATTTCTGTGTTTTAGTGGATTTTTTTGACAGTTAAATTTTCACAAAATGGTGTTGTACACGTGATTACTTCGACAACTTGTGCACAATTATAAAAAGTTTAACATTATTTTAACAAAATTGTTTACTTTATTAGTTTGTAATTTATCAATTTTACACTCTGTGATAACTATTTTGGCCAAAATTTTTAATATGTAATTCAGTTATTTTCGATTTATTATTTTACTAAACCATGCGCGTGTGCATGTTCAAAATTTACATGTTTGTAAATGCTGTATATTGTACAAAAAATCTCAACTAATGTGAGTACTAAATACCAAATTTATTCTTAAACAAATTGTACGTATTTCATTATTGTATTACAGTGTCCTGAGGATGGTTAAAAATATAACCGAAAGCTTGACAAATTAAAAAGAGTGTACTACACTTAAGCCTACAAATTGACTGTCAAACCCACTATCCAGTTTCCTTAACTAATTACAGTCGTAATTACCTTTCACCTACTTACCGAAATGGATTTTTTCCAAATGATTACGCAACGATATGGCCTACAAAAAACCAGGCAACTCAAACTTTGGGCGAAAACTAACATCAGAATTGCAACATTTATGAACAGAAGTATCTTTTTACTCCAATGCCGAAGACAAGGCATCATGCCAACCCACATCACGCACAATGCAACTATAACACCAGCCACCACCTACACACAGGATCGTAGAAGTGTGCAACAACTTGACAAGTTATACTACAGGTTAAGGAAACAATTACTTAACATTGAAACAGACAACACTATTAGACAACTTTCAAAATTCAAAACAAATCTTTTAGAATTAGAAACTTTTGACAAAACTACCTAAATACTTATTTGATAACTACAAACATCAACAGAATATAAAGTTTAATATACATTTTTACAAAATTAAACACAAAAATCGTACAAAATTTAACAATCTTAAACAAATAGAGCATAACAGGATACAAACACAACCTAAGTGGTTTAAAAACCTAACTGATACTCAAATTCCTAATGATGTACAAACAATTTTAAGTCTTGGACCTAAATTTTTTATAAGACCTTGTACTAAGCAAATTTGTGTTCGTATTCTGTTATGTGATATTGAATATATTATTAGCAGCTTCACAGAAAGCGACAAAAATGTATGTAGGGCTCAGGTCACCAATGTCTTGACAAATTGTTTACAAAATGATCATCAAATCAACAATTACTTTCAGTACTTATTACATAATGCCAAAAAGTTTTTGAATGAAAACCCCCACCTTATTGTTTTGCAATCTGATAAAGGCAATGTTACCTGCGTGATGAAAAAAGAGGACTATCATAACAAAGCCCTTGAAATCTTGTTGGACACTAATTCTTATAAAAAACTTACTCATGATCCGACTAACACTATACAGCAAAATGCTAATAAAATTATCAGCAAGTTGAAGAATGCTAATAAGATCACCAAGCGTTAACAATTTATAATGCGAATACCCCAAAATTTTATGGTCAACCCAAAATTCATAAAAGTACCTATAATAGCTTTAATAGACGCACCTAATTCAAAAATAGCTTCATTCCTCACTAATATTCTTACTATAGCTTATAACAAAGAAAACAACTATTATCAAAAGACTCATTCGAATTTGCTGATTTTATTAATAATTCTTCAATACCTGATAATTATGTTTTAATTAGTCTTTATGTTGTTTCATTGTTCAGTAATATATCTATGGAGCTGGCGGTGAACTGTATAACCATAAAATGGGTACAAATACAAGACTACACGACTTTAGATCTACAAGATTTTTTAGATTTACTTAAATTTGTTTTTTCTAGCAGCTATTGCGCATATGATAGTCATTTTTACAAGCAATTACTTGGTAGCTCAATGGGTGCCATTATCAGCCCCATCATCGCCCAATATGTCATGGGTACACTCCTCGATTAATGTATACCAAAACTAGACTTTCAACTACCATTTATTAAAAAGTTTGTGGATGACATTATATGTGCGGTACCTGCAGACAAAGCAGATCACATTCTTCAAACATTTAATAACTAGCACCCCCAAAATCAATTTACAATTGAAATAGAAGCAAATTTATGTATGCCTTTTCTTGATACTTTGGTGATTAGAGATGAAAGAGGCAACCTAAAAACAGATTGGTACACCAAACCAATAGCCTCACAAAGATACATCCTCCACTTATCAGAACAACCTAAACGTACAAAAATAAATGTTATTCTTGGTCTTAAAAGTCGCATCTTGCGTATTTCCCACCCTAACTTTCACAATAAAAACTTACACAGACTCCGAGATGTATTACTGAGCAATGGCTACCCGAAACATCTAATAAACAACTTACTTTTTTAATACTAATAACCAACCTCAACCAAATCAAGTACAAGATCAACAGAATGAACCACAAGAATTCAAATATGCATCCATACCATATATACCAGATCTTACACCTCAAATAACGAAAATTCTCAAACATGACGCGGTTAAAATTGCTTTTAAACGTAGCTTAACAGTAAACAAAATATTTTCAAAATAAAAGGACAAAACGCCTACACAAAATCAATCTAATATAGTATACCGTATTTCTTGTGCTGATTGTCAGGCACAATATGTAGGACAAATTGTAGAACACTCAAAAGTAGAATAACATCTCACAAAAGTGACACTAAACTTAAACCTACAGCTTGTGCTTTGGCAGAACACTGCAATAAATACAAACACAAAATGTTATAGGATGAAGCAGAAATATTAGATAAAGAACAAAATTTATTAAAACGAACATTTCTAGAAATGATTCATATCAACAATACCGAAAACCCCATAAACAAACGAACAGACATTGATGGACTGAGCCATATATACACTTACCTGTTAAAATTGTCGAATAATATTCCCAATCCACCACACCTAGATCCGGGTTAATTTCCAATAAAATAAAAAACATTCCTTTGTTTATTTACTACTAAATAACAAGAAACTACTGAACGCACACTTTTTAGGAACAACTATTTCTATGTTTTAGTAGGTTTTTTGACAGTTAAATTTTCACAAAATGGTGTTGTACACGTGATTACTTCGACAACTTGTGCACAATTATAAAAGTTTAACATTATTTTAACAAAATTGTTTACTTTATTAGTTTGTAATTTATCAATTTTACTGTGATAACTATTTTGGCCAAAATTTTTAATTTGTAATTCAGTTATTTTCGATTTATTATTTTACTAAACCATGCGCGTGTGCATGTTCAAATTTACATGTTTGTAAATGCTGTATATTCTACAAAAAATCTCAACTAATGTGTGTACGAAATACCAAATTTATTCTTAAACAAATTGTACGTATTTCATTATTGTATTACAGTGTCCTGAGGATGGTTAAAAATATAACCGAAAGCTTGACAAATTAAAAAGAGTGTACTACACTTAAGCTTACAAATTGACTGTCAAACCCACTATCCAGTTTCCTTAACTAATTACAGTCGTAATTACCTTTCACCTATATATACACAGGTGTTTCAAGAAAAGTGATCAGCTCGATTATTTCTTTAATTAATAGATTTAGCAAAAAATTATATAAAGAAAAAATATTCAGTACAAAGGGGCTGATTTTACTGTGTATCAAAAAAATTTGTTGTTCCAGTGGTCCTCAAGCAGTGGCACAAAGTAACATTTTTTTAAATGGCAAGTAGTATATTTTATTAGCCTATAAAATTAAGGATTTTTTCCTGATTTCAATGATATGAAAATAGTATAGTTTTACTAAAGTGTTTTTTTTTCAGAAAAACGCAAATTAAATGTAAATTAAATATATTTTATTTTTACAGAAAAAGTAGGCAAGTCAGTATAAATAAATGATAGTTTTTACAGCAAATTTTAAAATATCCACCATTTTGACCCAAACACCTGTTAATACACGTTATTCGTAGTCGTTGTCTATAATGCTTTTTCTGGCTTTATAGTAGCACAGAAGTGCTCTGTTCTATTTTTTAAATTTTCTTTTTTCGTTACAGGTTCTGCGTAAACATGATCTTTTAAATATCCCAAAAAAATCTAGTGGTGTTAAGTCAGGTGATCATGCTGTCCAATTCCATGGCCCCTCAGTACCTATCCACCTATCTTCAAACAGGTTGAATTTGTAACTATTATTAGCATATAAAATAAAGGATTTTTTCTGATTTCAATGATATGAAAATAGTATAGTCTCACATAAGTGTTTTTTTGAGGAAACTGCAAATTATATTTAAATTATATTATCACTTTCACTATACGATAGATGCAGTAGGCCAGTGACAATTTATTTAATGATCAACCCAACAGGCTAAGCCCAGATAAAGGGTTGTAAAAAAATACAAAATACACTCAACAATACATAAAAATAAACAAAATGCTTATGACATATTACATAACATATTAATGAAATTTTTAAATTCCAAATGAAATATATCAATCCTCGAAAATTTACAATTATAAAGATTACACATACGATATATAGGCGACAGCATTAAATAATTAGTTCTAGCACCCGGTAAATAAAAAGTAAAGCTACTTCTGGTACGAAAAGAGGGAATATGAAATTGGAGAGAGGAAAGAGTACAAGGATCGTCAACGCAGCTGTTTACAACTTTAAATAGATGTATTATTAGGGCATTTTCACGGCGTTCAAAGAGATTCTTGAAATTAAACATATGTAACAACTGTTTATAATTAACAGAATAATCAGGGTAGTTATTATGTGCCTTGTAATAAAGGTATTTGAGAATTTTTTTTTTGAACAGATTCAATCAGATCTTGATGAACTTCGTAAATAGGGTTCCAAATGATGTGACAGTACTCCAGCTTAGAGCGGACGAAAGAAAAGTATAGGTTCGTAATTGCTGATAAATTTCGGAAAGTTCGAGTATTTCTTATTATGAAGCCTAGCATTCTCATGGCACTGTTATATATATCTTGTATATGATGTGTAAATGTAAATTTTGGTGTCATATTTGACTCCAAGATCTCGTACAGTAGTAGATCGCGACAAGGTGACATTTTCGATCGTATAATTACGAACAATTGGCAATAGTTTCCTAGTAAAAGACATTACTGTACATTTATTTAGATTAAGATGTAATTTGTTAATTGAGCACCATTTTGAGAGTCTATCTAAGTCTTCTTGGAGAAGTTGGCAATCTTGTACTGAGAGAATTGGGTAAAATATTTCTAGGTCGTCGGCGAAAAGAAGTTTATGAGTGTGAATTACATCTGTCACATCATTAATAAAAAGAAGAAAAAGTAGTGGACCTAGATTTGAACCTTGTGGAATCCCTGAAGTCGGAGAGAAAGAGAAAGAATTGACGCCTTTGTAATGAACGTACATTTTTCGTTGACAAAGGTATGAGGTGAGAAGGGAACGTAAAGGGAGAGATAAAGAAAAGGAATCAAGCTTGCTGATCAGTATACCGTGATCAATTCTGTCGAAAGCCTTCGCAAAGTCTGTATAAATACAGTCAACTTTTGTTGATACAATACATTTAAATAAATTAACATTGTTATTTTGACATTTCTACAGTACATAAGTCATTATAAGGTAAACAATTTGTAATTATGGCTGAAGAATACTCAAACAGCGATTTATTTAATTTACTATTAATTTCTGGTGAGTGCCAACAAAATTCTGTAAGAACAATTAACGTTTTCGCGGAACTATATCCCAATAAACCAAGACCTAACCGAGGTACCATAAAACATATAAAAACAATTTATTAAATAATGGCTCCTTCAAAATACCTAAAGAATACCGTACCGAATAGCGTATTTTATTTGATAAATACACTAAAGACATAATATTTGCACAAATTTATTATATTTCAGTTATTTTTATTAATATCAAAGGAAATACAATGCATTGTTATTGCATCAATATTTTGCTTATTGCAATCAATTATTTTCAATTATTTTCTCTTTATTTATTACAATGTTATTATTATTTTTAAATGATTGTAATATGGATATATAAACTGATTTTTAAAAGTTCAACAATTTTTATGTAAAAAAAATAAAATAATTACCCCAATGGGGAATCGAACCCCAACCAAAAATTTCAGACGCTAGAGAGAGAGAGAGAGAGAGAAGTTTTATTTGAAGTTATTAATATATACAATAGTATTTTATGTGCACATGAGCGCCATACCCGGTTTGTAGCCGTTTTCGCCCATCAACCAATGGCAATCCCAATCATTTATCATGATAATATTTTAGATTCCATTGGTTGTGGACGGGGCTTTACAATACCGGGCGCCGCTCATGGCAACATAATAAACACTTTTAAATTTATTGCATACAATCTGTCTTTCCCAGCTCTTATCAGCTATACAAACAATTTATATTATGAACTAGACCAATTCCTGTGATTAATTACAATTAGTGATAAGGTGTGGTTGGATTTAGTGAGATATTATTATTATTATTATTATTATTATTATTATTATTATTATTTACAGGAAAACTAAATAAAAAACCTGCTCTAGTGAATGATCTTAAAACTAAATGAGTGACGGTGTAGCTATATACAATGCGGTTATGCTAATTTATATTTGTACATTGGGTGATTGTATGGAATGATTATAATGTTTAATGGGCTATGGGCTTACTGTCTAGTGAATGACGAATGTTTTACAGTGCTGTTATGCTTATTTACAATATAATTGTGATTTATGTGATGATTGTAATGTTTAGTGAGATATGTATTTATATTCTAGTGAATGATAGGTGGTGTTTACAGCGCGGCTATGATATATATTATTTACAGATTGTGATTAGATGTATTTGTTAATATGTATTGTTAGTATGAGATGTAATGATTACTCCTGAGCACGCTGGGTGAAAATGGGTAGCGACTGATGTGGTAATGGATGTTTTAATATGATTTGTGTGTTGTGTTGTCTTGTGTGTGTAATGTTTTTTGTGTACGTGTTTGATTGTGGTAGTGTTGTGTAAAATTTTTGTGCTATGTTTTGAATGTATTCGTGTATTGTTGGTATTTGTGTTTGTTCGTGTAAATCTACGATTCTCGTATATCTGTCTGCGCCTATCATGAGACGTAGACATCTGTTTTGTAATCGCTGTATAGGCAGGAGAGCTGATTGTGATGCGGACGCCTACGCTGGAACTGCGTACATGAGAATGGGGCGGATGATTGATGTGTAAATACGTCGTTTGTTCTTGTATGTCATTTGGCTGTTTTCGTTGATGAGTGGATACAGTGATCGAAATACTATGGCAGCTTTGCGGATGGAGTTTTTGATGTGTTTTATGTGGAATAGGCGTGGTTCAAGGATGTAACCGAGATAGTTGACAGATGATGATGGTGTGATTTTGTGATTATGGATTTTTAATGGGGTGTATATTTTGTTATTGGTGAATTTGCGCGAGAATGTAATGGTTTCGGTTTTAGTGTGATTGATATGAATCTTCCACTTCTCCCAGTATGGCATGAGGATGTTGATATGAATTTGTAGCTGTTTGTTGACGACCTCGGCACTATGTGAACTCGCGTACAGTGCCGTGTCGTCAGCGTACAGCGCTGATTGGGTTTGTGGGAAGGTAGGGAAGTCTTGCAGGTACAGGGTGAACAACACAGGGCCAAGGCAGCTGCCCTGTGGTACCCCTGCCGCTAAGGGGTAGGGGGTGGAGATGGAGGAATTTAATTTGACTGAAGATGTTCGGCTTGAGAGGTATGAATTTGTTAGTAATATTAGTGATGTAGGGAAATTAGCACGAATCATTTTGTATATTAGCCCTGGTTGCCATACTTTATCGAAAGCCTTTTCGATGTCCAACAGGGCCATAACTGTGACCATCTTTTTGTTATAGTTTACGCTAATATCGGCCACGATTCGTGCTATTTGTTGAGTAGTGTTAAGTTTGGGTCTAAAACCAAACTGAAAATGTGGAATGAGGTTAGTCTTGTTAACATGTTTATTTATGCGGGTTAGTATGATTTTCTCGGTTACTTTGGATAGGGTGGATAACAGGGAGATAGTGCGGTAACTTGAGGGTAGTTTAGGATCTTTGTTTGGTTTGGGAATAGGTACAACATGGGCGGTTTTCCAGGATGCAGGGAAGTGATGAAGACGAATGATTGAATTGATTATGTATGTGAATTTTACTATTGCTTTTTTTGAGAGGTTTTTGAGGACTATGTTCTGGATATTGTCTGGACCGGGAGCTTTTTGATTAGGAAAGGATTTAATGGCTTCTAGGATTTCAGTAGGTTTGGATAGAAATTTGGAGAGTTGACGAGGGTTAGGTATAAAGGGATGATTAAGGAAATTAAGGGTTTCTTGGACAATGGATTCTTGTTCGGGAGTGTTGGTGGGATCTAGGACATGGACACGCTCGAAGGTTTCGGCAATTGCTTCCGCCTTCTGCTTGTCCATGAAAAGGATGGAGTTGTTATGGAATAATTCAGGGATGGGTTTATGGGGCTTTTTTAGGTTATGTGTAAGTTTCCAAAGTGATTTGTCGTTAGGGTTTAATGATTGTAGTTTTGTTTGCCATGAATTGTTTCTGAATATTTTGATTTGTTTTTGAATGTCTTTGTTTATGTCATTAAGTGTTTGTCGGTGGATAGAGCTACGGGATTGCTGCCATAGTCTTCTCACACTGTTCCTACGTGAGATGAGATGAACGATGTGTGACGGGAGTTTGTCCTTGTGAGGCTTGAGTGTGATGACGTGTGTGTGTTTGTGTAGAGCAGCTGTTATTGCTTGTGTCAATTCATTTACCTGTGTCTCGAGGTCGTGTGTTGTGTTTATGAATGGATTGATGTGTATGAGTGAGTCAAGTGTTTTCCTGAATTCGCGCCAGTTTGTTTGCGAATAGATGCGTGCTGTGTGAGAATAAGAGTGAATATGATGTTTACTGATTTTGCTATGAATGAGAAGATGATCTGAATTTAATTCGTTGACTGTCACAAGGTTGGTGGTGTATGAGATGTTTTTATGAAGAATGAAATCGATGATGCTTGGAGTTCTGCCGGATACTGGGAAATGTGTGGGTGTTGGCGAGTGAAGATGTATGACATTGTGTGAGTGAATGTATGAATAAAATGTATAACCGTTTGTCTGCATACTGGTTGGGGGGCAGTATTGTTGTCTGTTGTTGTCTCTGCGGCAGCAGGGGGAAATTCTGGGCTGCCAGCGGATTGGCCACTGGCTGGTGGTGGACGGCGGGACCCTGGCCTGCTGGCTGGCGGCTCCAGACGTTCACGGTGGGTGGTGGCGCTGGCACATACCTGGGAGCTAGTTTCTGGGGCTCACGTCGGGCGTTCCGTTGCTCTAATTTAAAGAGATAGACTGGGCAGGTCACACTGTTTGCCGGATGTGTGCTCCCGCAGTTTGCACACTTTGCGGGTGTGCTGTTGTCTTTCTGGCAATCTCTTGTGAGGTGGTTATCCGCGCATTTGAGGCACCTCGGTTCCCTGCCGCAGTTGGAGGTGGCGTGGCCCCACATTTGGCATCGGTGGCATTGGGTTATTAGCTTTTTGTTCCTGTGCCGCTCCCAGGTGATGCGCGTGTGCATTAGGTAGCGCACGTCCCTCTGGAGGCTGGCCAGGGTCACCTCCGACGTCGTCACAACCAGAAACAGCGGCCTAAAATTTGTGAACATTCTGTAAGTTTTTTGTATATTGATATTAAATTCATTTTGTATCGCACTCGACACTTCATCGGGCTCCGGGTCACTGTCTAGTCCCCAGAGCACGAATGTGTGCGTTTTTTCGTCAGCGTCAGTATAGGTATGATGTTCTAAATGTCTGTCTCTGAATTTGTTTAATAATTGTTTCTTGTCGTCGAGTGAGTCTAAGTATAAGTTTGTATTGTTTTTAGTGTATTTAAGTGTAAAACCGTGCTTGATTGTGTTTTTTTAGTGTGTTAATAAAGTCATTGTGATTAGTAACTTTTCCCTTAATGATGACGGGAGCCGGTGGCTTCGGCTTAGTGTTCGGTGCAGTGGGTTGCGCGTGGGTGTGGCTGGTCCGGCTGTGTCCTCGATTCTCGCTCTCCGCGTCCTCTTTCGTTGCGGCTTGGGATTACCACTTCCGCCAGCCATGTTGGAACTGGAGGGGATTGGGTTTGCGTCTGTGGTAGGGCTCTCGCTAGCCGCGCGCTTGCTTGGCGCAGCGATCGCTGGGCGCGCGTTAGCTGCTTTACCGGCAGTAAGCAGCATTTTCAAGCTGTCTATATTTTCCTCCGCCTTTGACATGGCGCTGTCCCGCGCCACGTTTTCTTTTGAAAATGAGTCGCAGATCTGGTTCACTTTCTTTTTAAAACTCTCAACTTCTAAATCAGTATTTGTATTCACTATTTTGTCACTAACACTATTACTATTGCTAACACTCTCACATGCACTTTGTTTTAATTTTTCACTTGCACATTCACTACCCACATTTTCACTTGTTTCTGTTTTGTCAGTCACTGTCTTTTTCTTTTTTTAGGACGAGCTTTAGAGCGCGACACCCTAAACACTGCTCTCCTAAACTTCACTTTGCTCAAATTCACAATTTTTATAAAATTCGCTATAGATCAAAGATACTCAAAAACACGTCTGTTCCTCACGGATGCTGAACAGAAGAGTCAGACGCTAGTGTTATGACCACTGCGCCACGGATACATTTGGAAATCATTTCATATTGCATGATAATAAACTGAAACAATTATTTATTTGACAATTTTTGTAATTTATTGCAATTTTTGTAATATTATTAAAGTAATTAATATTAAATAATGTACAAGATGTAATGTACTATTATCATGTTCAATAGCATGGCTTGATTTTTTTGCCATACACTTTGTATTTACAAAAAACTAGTTCCCATGTTAAACGCCTATGTTTACTCATAAAATAAACGCTTCAATACATTGCTGTCAAACATTCATACCGTAACTATGGCAATGATATACCCTATGTTTACTGATAAAATAAACTCCCGGTATAATTTATTATACATATCAACAACAATATTAATAGGTAGGTACAATAAACGGAATATTGTTGAAGTCCCATCCAAAATCGTTCGTCGGCTGCTGAAGAAGCATATAATAAAGCTCATGTTGCAACAAGAAAGCGGTCAGTGGAAAGGCATGTTTCGCACTTTACAAACAAATGGACCTATCACTTAAAAATGCTAAAATTGCTATTATAGCTATGGCAGTGCTATACAGATGTCTCTTAAATAGGGGGACAGGGCTTAACCACAGATTCCTGAGGCTAAAATAAGACGATTTAACCAAACTTGCATCTACCGGAAAGTGTACCATTAAGACAGAATTCTGCTTCAAAGTTCTTCGAAAAAAAAAAATTAATTTAATCGGAGGCTTTATTCGATTTGGATGAAATTTGGTATGACAGTTTATATGGTTATAAGTCATCTTTTAAGGTGATACTTATTATTAGTGAACCACTAGTGTATGAAACTTAGGTGTCCCAACATTAACTAGACCGTAACTTTTTAATGGCAATGCCGAAAACGTGAATTTATTTTTCTTAAGAAAGATACATTTAATAGTAAACTTTTCTCTCTCTGTGTAATTTGTGATATTTGTTACGGTTCACACAGAAAAAAATAAATTCTGAGTGTCTGCACTGCTAAATTTTTAAAATAAATTTAATCTAGCAGTCTATCCAAATGTCAAACAAGTAATTTTTAATGACAGTAACGAGTTGTCAATCTTCACAACTTTTTTAGGAGTAAGCTGAGATATGTAATCGTCTTCTTATAATAATAGTAGAAAAATATTATTAGGCTGAACAAACTGATGTTACTAATTTTAGAATATTGCGAAGAAAATTTTTGACAACCCGTAAAACAATTTTTACTGTCATTAAAAATTACTTGTTTGACATTTGGATAGACTGCTAGATTAAATTTATTTTAAAAATTTAGCAGTGCAGACACTCAGATTTAATTTTTTTCTGTGTGAACCGTAACAGATATCACAAATTATATAGAGAGAGAAAAGTTTACTATAGTAAAAATTTTTAGGCAGAGTAGTCACGTCATCATTTCATTACAAAATGAAAAAACACTGTAGTATTGTATATGTTTAAGAAAACGAAGAAAATAAATACTATTTTTTGCATACTATAAGTAAAGTACATTTTAATTAAATTTACAATTATTTTAAAGTCGAACATAATGTTTTTAATGAGTTTTAATTTATTTAAAATAATTGTAGTTCATTTTTTCTCCACATGTTGGTACTATTGGATTTCAATATTTAAACGTTTACATGACATGTTTCTCCCGGAATTGTCAAGCGTCTGTTGTCATTAGTTCGTTACTTTGAGATTGATCTTGAGCTTTTCTGTTTTTAGTTTGTGTTAACTTTAATAATTGTAAATTGTATTATTGGAGTATTTTCAATGAAATATAATATATTTTTTAAATGTTATTTTAATTATATTTTCAATAAATCGAATTTATAGTGCTACTCTTTACTATTCTATAACACTACAGAATTGTAAATCTAAATAAAATCAAATCAATTGTTTTAAAAATATATTCAATGTCATTAACATTAATTTTCTAATTTTTCATCAAGTGCTTCATTCACTCCCCGTATTCCTTCTGAAACCCGACTCGGTGTGCCCTACACCGAATTTTCAATACCATAAATTGGAAATATATTACATTTTACAATAATATACAATTATTATTCGACTATTAAATAAATTAACTTGATCACATAAATTAGCATCGCAGGTAAATACAATTATTTTCTAAAATTAAATTAGTGTACCATGTAAACCTACTAATTTCGTGACGTCATTATCTAGTTACAAACTTTGATGACGTGACTACTCTGCCTAAAAATTTTTACTATATTGAATGTATCTTTCCAAAGAAAAATAATTTCACGTTTTCGGCATAGCCATTAAAAAGTTACGGTCAAATTAATGTTGGGACACCTAAGTTTCATACACTAGTGGTTCACTAATAATACGTATCACCGTAAAAGATGACTTATAACCATATAAACTGTCATACCAAATTTCATCCTAATCGAATAAAACGTCCGATTATTATAAGCAAAATTAATTTATTTTCGAAGAACTTTGAAGCAGAATTCTGGCTAAATGGTACACTTTCCGGTAGAAGCAAGTTTGGTTAAATCGTCTTATTTTAGCTTCAGGAATCTGAGGTTAAGCCATGTCCCCCTATTTAAGAGACTCCCCCTATTTAAGAGACACCCTGTATAATAGTTCAAAAAATCTGGAGATGAAGAAGATTACAGTAAATATATCGAAACAATTAAATTTAAGAATTTTCTAAATTATTTTATGACAGGTGATGATGAAGAAGCCAAAGAAGAAGCTGCAGTCGAAGTTCAGTTATCTCCGTGCCGTCAACCAACTCAAGTTATGAGAGGCAATATTTTTCGACAGCAATTTATTCGAAGACATTTTACATTTAATTTTACATTAACGTTTACCTAGTGTTACGGAATAAACGAAATACAATTATGCGGGGACATATTTTTATTTGGAACACAAAATTTACAAAATTATAATTGTTTTCTTAATATTTCTTTTTCCATGTCTATTTTTTTCTTTGAATAATTTTTGTACCTCTAATTCGTATTTTTCTTTTTCTTGTTTGATTAAATTAATTTTAATTTTTAATTTTCATATTTAAATTGTGGAGCTCTTCTTCTCTTCTGCATCGAGCATTTAAAACTCCTGATACTGCTCCGCATATATTTTCTTTCAATGTTTTTTTCGAAGTTGTTTCTTTCTTTTTTTTGCGGGTACTTCCTCAAAATTAGATGGCGTAGATATGAGACCTGCTTTTATATTTTCAATAGGAGTTGGCTTGAGATCTTGGGTTTGGGATGGGAATGGAGATTGAGAACGAGGAATGGCAGTATATGGTGCAGGAGATTGGGGAATAGTAGAATAGTGCAGGGATTAAAATTCTACACGTAAAAATATTATTTGTTTATTAAAATTTATTATATGAATACAAATTACTTATACTTTATACCATCACCTATCACAGGAATAATACAACTATCAATTCCATTCAGGACACACATTCTTATCTTTCATTTATTTTAAAATGACTCAGAAGCAGAGGCCTACTAGGAGCTACGGGACCTTGCGATCTTCAACACGCAGGTCTCTACATATTTCAAGAAATGAATACTGATTTTGAAACTTGTAATGCTTGATTAACACAAGACAAATTTTAATTACAAAAATGAAAAATAATAGATTACTAAAATTAAATTTAGATTTGACAGTTAACATATTAGAAAAGTGGTATCAGTTTGTGAAATAAGTGTATGGACCGAAGTAATGAAATTATTTGAATATGAGCCTTAAAGTACGCCACTGTATTTTTGTAATAAATAGATAAAGAGGAAAAGGAATATTTATCGATTCTTTTACTTAATATTTATAATATTTACCCAGATTCCACGTCCACTTTATATTCCTCTTTGGATGGTAAACCATCAGAGTCAAATTCATTTATGTCCACTTCAAAATCAGTCGGACACACACTGGCTACAAACCAGTCTGTTTCAGACGTTTCCTCTATAGTGGATGATCCTCTTCCTGTTCCCTTTAAATATTTTTTGTACTTGGCAATATTTGTTTTTGCCATGACTCGGAACCAACATTGTCTTAGCCGCTGGGCACTCCTATTAAAACCAAAGCTACGAAATTTGGTTTCCATTTCTTCTCACTTCTTTCTTCTAGTTTTCGCCATTTTTATATCATTGGATTTATTTTCCAAAACATTCGAATTTTGTTGGACAAAATCCAACAATTTTCTTTTCAGCAGTAAATAATGTGCGATCTGTTTTAGGTTCCGGTTTAGGCATCTGTGTTACATATAACCAATGTGTTATTCTCTTTTTTCAAAATAAATATGTACTAGTACATATTGTTATTATAAATGATAAGTATATCACATTATTGCAAATTAAAATTTTAGGTTAGCTTAAAAAATATAGTAAAGAACAATTCTACGACATATATACTTATATATTATTTAAATATAACGAAAACAAATAATAATAAATTGTTAATTTTTATTAAACACTTACTTTCTGAGTGATATTTCAGAATGAGCACACACAGCACTATCCAATATGGCGGGAACGGCAAGAACAAAGACCACTAATGCAATGTTGCCAAGTATATTTTTCACGAAGAATTGCTATTTTAAGTAGTGGAAAATTTTAAATGTGATAATATCAATATTTGAAATAGCAGTGTCGTTTGAAATAGTACTATTTATAGGTATGAGCGAAGTAGTGCTATTTCATATGTGACAATACGGCCCTAGGTCATCCGCGTAAACCGTTAGTAACAAATTGTTCTCCCCATCGATGTTTAAACCCTTCAACCCCTTCACTAAGAATTGGACTCATTATCTAGGACTATACTTCTGTATTTAAGTGGGTTTGTTTTGTTCCCTTTCATGTATATAAGGGTAATAAGAATTTGGGACCAAGTTTGTGGAATATTTTCAGTATTCATGGTTGTATTAAACAGATGAAGAGCATAATGAGCCCAGTTTGGGGTGATATTTTTATAAAATTCATTCGTGATTTGCTCATTTCCTGATACTTTATTTAATTTGGCATCTTTTATACCAAATAGGTGGAGGATCTATCTATATTTAAATTCATCAAGACGATCGCGAAAATTATGTTCACCCTTATAGCCTAAGTGGTGCAAGTGATTTTAATGAAAATTGTTGCAAATTGTATAGCATAACTCAACTTGATTTTCTGGTAATAGGTTATTTTTCTGTACGGTACATAGTTTTTGTGTAAAACATTATTAAAGATGGAATTTTGGCTTTTTGGAACAAAATATCTGAATCCTTCTTGAAAATTTTGGGACGAAGAACATTTGATTGACATATCATTCAGAATCTGTAAATGGAATTTTTAATGGAATGAGGATGATTTGAATGAAGTTAAATTCATAAACATAATTTATGACAATGGGCAATTGTCGCACAATAGTTAAAATGGCCTAAAGCCAGAGATGTGCATGTACTTAAGTACATGTACTTTAAACTGTACTTAAATACATTTTTATTGTACTTGTATTTAAGTACAATTTTTCAATGTGTAATTGTACTTGTACTTAAGTCCAATATTTTTAGAATTGTACTTGTGATCACAAGTACATGGACAAGTACTTTTGTTTTGCACGTTTCAACCTGCAAAATTACGCAACAAATATATATATATATATATATATATATATATATATATATCCAATTTGTCTCGTATTCTCGAACTAAGCAATTCCCTCTATTTTTTAAGTTATAAATTCAATTCATTTGCAGTTCAAACTGCGAGTGTATTCAATGCTATTAGTTTTTGTTCTTAGCCGTTTATTTTCTTCGTAAATTAAATAAAACGTTTTACTAAATGTGGTGTGTAATATACTTGTACTAAAGACCTATAAAAATTAATTAACAATTTGTCTTTAAAGTTAGTAATTTGTTTGAAAATCGCAGTTCCGTAGAAAAAATACTCATTTCGGTGAATGTACAGGATCTTAATATTTTGTAATGAATTATTAGATATATAGTCATACAAAAAAGTCTCCGTACGACAATAGTTTCAATCTATTTTATGAAAAATAGCAGTCTAAAATCCAATATATTAAATTTTCTTTTAATTCAAAATGAAAAGCATTATGTTACTTTATTATAAATAAAAAATCTGATGTGGCCAACACAAACCTCCCGCTATTTAATTTTTATTAATTTAAATACATACCTACGTTACTAATGTTGCAAACTATATTATGTTCTATTACATATATACCTAACTATAGCTTTATTTACGATTTTCTTTATTATTTATATGTCACTATTATTAATTTGAAGTGATTAATTTTTTGACAATGACGTTTACCTGTCAGTTACATTCATTTGAAAAATAAACTGTGTAACAAAGGAATTTTGTTTATCTTAGGCTTCGGGATTAAAAAAAAAAGATTTTTAAATTTATCTGTAAAATATATAGAAAAAGTATTAATGTATACCTGTACAAAATTCAATAATCTATAATTTCCCAATGTCATAAAATGCGAAAAAATGGCATTTATTGGTATTTTTTGGAAAAAAAACCATTATGAGCTTCATGTAAAGTGCCATTTTCGTTTATCCGATTTACACCAAAATCTAATGGCATCTGAGAATAGGGTAGAAATACAAGGTTTCAGAAGTTTCTGAATGATAGTATTTGAGTTAGAGCGAAGACAAAATTCATACACATACACACACACACATACATACATACACACACACATACACACATACAAACATCATCGTGAAAATGTTAAAATTGGATTCTAGGGACCTTAAAACGTGGTCATTTACTAAAATCTCGATTTGTGATTTTTAGCACGATACCTATACCTCCCTTACCAAGGGTAGCGGGAGATAAAAATAAGCAAATAATGTAGTTATTTTATTTATTTTATGGGAGTAAACATTGAAAGTATTCATAATTACATGACAAAAAAAGTCTTCGTACGATAACGAAAACATTCGGATAATAAATCATTTATTTATGTTTCATAAAGAAAGTCAAAGAAAAATAAACTAATTTTTTTTTTAAATTTTCGTATTTTCTATATGTTCTTGTACTTATACCTGAAATTGCAAGTACAAGTATTGTACTTATACTTAAATACTTTTAAAATGAAAGTAATTGTACTTAATTACATTTTTCAGCAAAGTACTTGTACTTAAATCCTTTTTTCTTGTACTTGTGCACAGCTCTGCCTAAAGCATTATGTTTCGTTCCACAAATCAAAGAACAAACTGAACTTTATTGACCAATTTCGCCAGTTACGGCATCTTCAGAAGTACTGAGGATGGTTGCGACAAACAAATAAATTTATACATTAACAGGTAGAGGATTACAGGAAAATTAAGTATTTGGAGGAAAAGCCAAAGATCACACAATCCAAAAAACGGATGGTCAACAAGATCTAGCTGTTCATTTATTAGGGGTAAGCCCTAACGAATGTGTTTATTAATTTCAAAGGATTCTATAAACGTTAGTCTTTGGCCTTTCCTCTCTTTATGTAGAACGCTTAAATTATTTTGTTGACAAATATGGTGGTTTTCTAATAAATGTTTTGACAAATTTGAGTTGTATTTGTTGTTTTCGAATAAACTGTTTATGTCAAAAGAAACCAATTTGCTATTAGGGGGTATATCACAATTTTTAATTTTTGACACTGTCAGTGGAGTTTTTGACACTATATTGGGATTTAAATTGTAGGAGTTCGGGAAGAATTTTATTTAAGTATTTACAAAGTTTAAAAGAAGGAGCATGATATAAGAGACAACTGGTCTGATCGGGTTATATTTTTTAAGGATTATTGGTAATCCGTATAAAGCTGGGGCTGAAGGATTCTGGTTTATATATTTGAAATGTTCGTTTTTACGGATAATATCTGTATAGTTTTTTAGGATATCTTTCAGAGCATTTTGAAATTTGATGGTGGGATCAGTTTTAGTCAGTATAATATTACTAGATTTGATAAAATCTTCAACCTTTTCTTTGTAGTCTGATTTATTAGTTATTAAGTTGCTATTGCTTTTATCGGCTTTACTTACAACCGAAGAATTGTCATTTATTTTTTGTTTAATGTCTTTGATAGTTTGGATTTGATTATAGTTAGATTTGAGTCACTTGTTCGAAATAAATATGGCAGAACAGTTCTTTTTATATATGGAAAGGCATTTTGATTTTTCTTCTGTTGAGAGGTGGAATGTCGCTCAATTCGTGTCCACTGCTAAGTTGGTAAAATCTTTTTTTGTAGCACGAGCCTAAGCCTAAGTTTAACACACTCATTTCACTGTCACTGAACACTGTATTGGATAAATTTCTAACTCTTGAATGCGATTGTTCACTTCCTTGGGATGAGGAACTTGTCGCGTCGTTGTTATTTACAAGTTCTGGGTGAAAATTGCTGGTTTCTAGTAATTTCGACATTTTAACTTTCAATTTATTGTAATGTTTAAAGCTCAAATATCTCGTAAGTTCTCTGGTGTTATTATGAAGTGGTCTGAAGCAAAAATCATCTCCAGAGAAGAACACTGGTACAAGAGAAAATTCAAGGAAGTAGCAGTCATCAACAACAACGAAGTCTTCAGCCAACCAAGTGTAGAAATAAGCAACGTGTGGAAGCCGCTGATTGGACGTCTGAATCACCATAAACTACACTAGTGTTTCCATTTGTAAACTTTGTGCAGTTCATTAGATCACTTATTATGTCTTTAGTACATAAGCTCTAGTAGTCTCTAAATTTGTTAGTAGTCACCTGAAGACGATTGTAGATACTTTAACAATCGAAACGTTGTGTTATATTATTATTATTATTATTATTATTATTATTATTATTATTATTATTATTATTTATTCTTGCCTAACCGGTTTAGAATCTACATATTGTGTACACGTTGTGTTATAACTTTATTGAAATAAAGACAATGGAAGTCCAGAATAGTGTTATTAATTGAAACGTAACATTGTCTCCTTCATTCAAACGAACGTGAAACTCAATGATGAATTTTTTTCGGTGTCGGTGATAAGTAAATATATAAATATGTACAAACCTTTGCATGTAGGTCTCCACATAACTATTAATAAACAAATATGAACACTAATTAATGACTTAAGAATATTAAACACTCAAACATTAAGATTATTTTCAACACTAAAGCAAAGCACCATTTATTTACTCGATATTTATGAAAAATGAGTTTTTACGGGATTTATCTCTGCTATCTCGAAAAATATACGAGCTACGACTTCGATTATATGAGACTTTACGTTTAACTCTGAGAGGTCATCTTAGTTGTTTTTAATTTTAAAAAAATAAACAATTTCGGTGAATAAAACGTGAGGACCTGGGCCAATATGTAATTTTCAAATCATTTCTTATCTATTAGATATTGAAAAAACTATATTATATGAAATTTTATTATTTTTTATGATCTATTTACTGATATAGAAAATATTTTGTTCTACCACTGTCTTTGCCAGTTTTTTTTTTTTCGATTCTAATACAAAATGGCTTCTTTCTCGGAAACAGTTGAAGATCAGACCTATGTTGCTTAAGTTTTTTTTTTACTCAGTTTAGTCATACCCTCAATTTTTACTCATTTTAACATCCTTTACAGTAGATCTTTATGCAGATAACAGCAGACCTGAAAATATGGATTATACGCTAAACGCTACAGAAGATAAATGGGAAGAAATAAATACCTATTTTAAAGGAATAGAATCTGCCCTAAAGAATATGTACAAATACAAATCCCCGAGATTAGATGAAGTTCAGTAGAAGTGATTGACGCACTAGACGAAAAGGGAATTGAAATAAAACCCAATCTATAAATATTGAGAAATTCTAGAAAAGCTTACAAAGTCTTCTCTTATTATACTTCATAAAAGCAGATCCAGTCAATGTGTTCAAAATAATGTAACGTATAGTTTGCATGCACTAAATTAACTCACAATAAACGTCCGCAAAGAATATATATTAGATAATATACATATTTTTATTTTATTTTATTTATTTACTATTCTATAGAATAGAATCCCAATAACAGAATAATGTTACATGGATAACAAAGAGATGTACAGGTTCTAAATAATTTATAAATATTATATTTAGATTAACAAATATACATAATACTTAATAGTAAACAAATAAAAATTAATTATTGAGTAGTGGAGAATTTTACAAATTAGTTATAGCCCTAGGAATTTTGTATTGAAATATATACAGAGTGTCTAAAAAGTATAATTCAGCGCTCATAATAGTAAATGCACGAGACATTGAACTAAGATTCTAAATTAAAAGCATTTAATATTTCTAATTCAAATTTGGCCATACATGATTTATTTTGTAGTAAGATATTTTCACAAATCTTTTTTCGGGCATTTTCTATGAATAGTATTTGATACACATGGTATGGATTCCAAAATTATACCATATTCGAGTTTACTGCGTACAATTTCGGAAACAGAGAGACATATACTGTAAATACGATACAAATAACGCATGATAATATGAAAAGTTACACACTATAAACAATAGGTTGATATTTAACATGCTCAATCGGGAGACTGTACAACAAAATAAATATATTTGAATTTTTATCTGAACGTAGATACTGGGGCAGGCCAAGTGTAAGAAATTATAATTTATCAAGTGGTAAGAATGCTATCATGGCTCACAGCTTCCATGACTTGTGATTTCCAAATATTTCTATGGTTCGCCAAATGAGACATGGAGAGGGAATATGACGACGATTATGTCTTCAACACTTCAATAACATAAGCACTTGTAAGGGTGTGCGTGGGCGTATATATTCACGTTAATTAAGGCTACTTGCCACATCAAATAATAGCGGTTATATACGGCAAGAGCCCAAACGTGAACCTCGAGAAGTACGGCACAAAAGGAGTACAGCCTAATTATATGTTAGATTAAATCCGAAATATAACAAAACGGTAAAATAACAAAAATAAAGTGAAATAAAAGCCTGAGAAGAACAATTAAAATTAGTGCTTGAGGCATATGGAACTCGAGGTTGATAGAGGTAAGTATCTTTGAAATCACCTACGTTGTTTGGCGGCTTTAAAGTGAACTCTTCGGTATGTAGGAGACGAAAACCAAATCCCGGAAGAACTAAGAATTGTTCCAATATACATACACGCATATAACTCCCTTAAATGAGGATAAATAAACTCGACGGTAAGCAAAATCGAAGAAATATTGAAACACGTGTGGTGTTTCCAACTTCCAACAGAAAATATAAGATTCTAGAAAAATTTCAACTTATTCTGACAACTCGTTTTAAAGACGAAAGGCACCGCAAGAGTTCATTCCCCTCTAAGGTATACCACGGAGGACATAAACGAAATCGGAGATAGAGTGATTAGGCTTATGATATATGTGCTTAAAATAATCCTCACAGTTCTTCTTGTTAGGTCAAAAATCTTCTTACTGCCTGAAATATCCAAGCTACTTTTAAATCTGTGCACGTGCGGCATGCTGCTCTGTGATTTTGTTTCTTTCTTAAGTGGTTTATTGTTCGAATTAATTCTAGTGACTTCTATCAGTAGATGTGGGAAGTTTTTCTCTACATGTGTTTCAAATCATTAGGGAGTACTCGTGAGTCTGTTCCATTTTTTATCATTTTACCTTTTCATATCTTTTAAGATAAATCACTTACAGACAAGTCAAGTCATATCCGGCAGCTCAGTCTGTGGCAGTGGCGTTCATGAGATTTTTTTATGCATTATAAGTATTTTCATTTTCATATTTTTGAGAATTTTTATTTTTATTTAGGTACTGTTAGTAAATTTAATTTTTATTTTCTTAATAATTTTATCTATTGTTAAGAAATCTATATTTATAAATATTATTCAGGTGGCTTCTAATCTAATTGCCTATTTAAAGTAATAATAGTAATAAAATATTAATTATATTAGGATTTTTTTTAAATAAATACATTATTTATTTTTTTAAATTTACGTTAGGAGTGTTTTATTGTATTTATTATCGTGTTTAAGTTTTATTACTTAGGAAATAAATTTTAGTTATTAGGCTTTTTATCCGGTAATCCGTTTCTTTCATCATCAGTAATAGTCATTCTGTATTTGTCATCCATTCCGTGGTCCAACCCCAGTACGTCTTAGTCCTTTAGCCGTGACGGGCCGCACTGGCGTTTCCCTGTTCCAGTATACAGTATGTTTCATTTCATTATCATTATTTAAGTCTATAGGTTTGTTACTGATTCCGTTTTTACACTAATTATTCAACTAACTGAATTTGGTGATATATGAATATGTCAGGGTGCGGTAAATGTCGTTACAAACGACTTGATCAAGCAACAGTAAATTGTGAAGGTTCATGTCGCAAATCTTTTCATATTAACTGTGTAAATATAAGCGAGTAAGATTATGATTTCATATCAAGAAATGGCAACTTATTTTACCTTTGTGATGAATGTAAAAAAACATGGGAAATTGTAAATAAATCCGACACTTTGGATCTTGCATAGAATATTAAAAAATTGCACGAGAATATGTCCAAACTTATGAAAAATAATACCATGGACTCTCTAAGTTCACTTTTCACTGCTAATAAATTCATTTCACTAAAAGATGAACTGCAAAAAAGTCTAAAAGGCATAATTAAAGAAATTCGTGGAATCTCTGTTTCTCAATCTTCTGAATCCTACTACAATGTATTAAAAAATAAGAAAATTTAACCTCCTTTAATTGTTAGACCAAAATCTGGTAGTCAAAAACCATCAGTTACAAAGTCGGATATGCTTCATTCCCTTAATCGTGACGAATCCGAAATTAATATCATCAATATTAAAAACAAGCGGGATGGTACTCTGGTAATTAGATGCGAAGATAATGATAATGTTAATAAATTAAAGCAATTGACCACTGAAAGATTAAGCGACAAATACGAAGTTAAATAATTACCTTTATTGAATCCCAGGCTCCGTATTGTTGGGATATCAGAAAAAATTGAATCAACCAAATTATTAAATTTCATCAAAAATCAAAATAAAGAAAACTTTTCTAATGACAGCATTTGTGAAATTATTTCCATAAAATCTTTGAGGAAAAATAATAATATGTACCAGACGATAATCCAGGTTGACCACAATACCTATCACTCAATGTTAACTTTGGGTAAAATATTTGTAGGTTATGACTATTGCTCAGTTTACGACGCTATCGATATACGTCGATGTTCCAATTGTTGCGGATTCTATCACACTTCTACACAATGCACGAAGAAAAGTCCTACTTGTCCCAAATGTGCTGCATCCAGCACATTAAAATGTATCCATTGCTCGCAATTGGGAACACATAAACCCAATGTCACAAGTAACCATGCCGTTTGGGACCATTCTTGCCAAGTATATCAAGAAACTTTAAAAAGATTTAAAAAACTGTACTAGGTGATGCATAGCAATTAATTAATCCATCTGTTAGTGAGCACGTCGTAAAGACCTCAAATTTAAATGCAACTAATAGTAGTTAAAACAAATTTTACTGTTATTATCAGAATGTTAGAGGTCTAGGAGGTAAAGCTGCTGAACTTTACATAAACTCACTAACTCAAACACAGTTTCATTTGTTTGCACTTACAGAAACGTGGTGCCATGATAATTTTGTAAATTCTGAACTTTTCGATCAAAATTATTTCACAGTTTTCAGAACTAACCGAAATTTTGATGCTACTAAAACAAAGCGTGGCGGTGGTGTACTATTAGCGATTAAAAGTCAATTTCAAACATTTAAAATAGACATCTAAAAATACAGCAATCAATTCAATGATATTCCTCACATCGACATTTTATTAATTAAAATTTTGTTACAGCATAGCTCTTTTTATACCATGGTCTTATATATTCCTCCCTCTTGTACTTTTAACAATTACAATACACTCTTTAAATTTCTATGCATTCTTGATTTTTTGTTTAACTCTACTTGTATAATATTCGGTGATTTTAACATGCCATTCTACTTAAACTGTTTTAACAATGAAACATCTTCCCCTATATACAGTGCTCTTTCTAGATTTTTCCATTTCTTCAACTACAGACAGTTCAATTTTATAAAAAATAAAGATAACAGAATTCTTGATCTTATTATAAGTAATGAAGAATGTCATATCACTCGCTCTTTAGACCCTATTCTAAAAGAAGATTCTTACCATCCCCCGTTAACAACTGAGCTGCGTTTTAAATTATTCAGTAGACCACAAGCCATCAGTAATTCGGGACTAATTTTTAAAAAAGTGAATTTTCCTTCTCTGTACAATGACCTGATTAATATCAACTGGGATTGTCTACAAAACTTAAACGATGTCAACTCAGCAGTTCATATTTTCTATGATCTTATTAATAACGTTTTACATAATAATGTACGAAGTCGTATCCTCCATGGTTTACGGGATCATTAATCTATACAGTGAAACAAAAACACAAACTTGTCTTTAAACTTTAACTCGCAAGATAATGTATTACTCTGAATAAAACTCGATTTCTGGACTGACATTATCTTTATTGAAAACACAAAATTGTTTCACAACGTTTCGGATGTTAAAATCTGCTTCCGTCATCAGGTGAACTGATACTAATTTACATCTGTGTAATAGGAAGAACTTATACTATGCGGGGGTCATGCGTGAATGGCTCTTCGGACGTATCGTTTCGTTGGTTGGTTGGTGGTGTTGTAACTGGTTCCTGATAGGTCGGCTGCTTTTCTGTCGTAATCTTCAGTGAGTCTTCTTTGATAATAAGCTGTTTCCAAACTGGTTTGATTTCTACGCTAGGATGACTGAAAATCTTTTCTTGATTTTTCATAATGATGGCTGCTTCTTTGAATTTCCTTTTAAATGTATGACTTTCTTTGTGTATTACTTTGGCTTGATTCCACTGTATTCTATGGTGTTTCTCCCAGGCGTGTTCAGCTATTCCTGACTTGGACGTCTCTCCCCTCTCAGTGTGCTGTCGGTGTTCTTTAATACGTTGTTCTAGTGGTCTCTTGGTTTCTCCCACATAGGCTTGGCCACACTCGCAGTTAACTTGGTACACACCGGTCTCAGTTTTTGATGTTGGTTTTGTATTTGAGTCAGTCATCGTTTCCCGAATCTTGGAAACTTTCAAGGGTAAATCCTACGTTTAAGAAAGGTAATAGAGATAATATTATCAACTACAGGCCTGTAGCGATTATTTCTAATTTTAGTAAAGTGTTTGAAATTGTTCTCCACGAAAAAATTTACAACCATGTGGCTAATCTTCCAACATGGCTTTATTACAGGTCGATCGAATGCAAGTAATCTTGTTTGTATGACACAATATTTAAGTGAAGCTATTGAAGAACAGAGTCAAGTCGATGTCATCTACACAGATTTTTCAAAGGCTTTCGATAAACTTGATCATGCCATTCTAATTTCAAAACTTCAGTCATTTGGTTTCTCGTCTTCTCTCTTAAAACTAGTATCATCTTATCTCTACAACAGATATCAGTATGTTAGTACTCACGGTTTTAAATCCAATATTTTTTTGCAAAGCTCTGGCGTTCCACAAGGCTCCGTTCTGGGACCTCTATTATTTAATATTTTTATCAACGATATAACAGCTACCATAATGTTGAATATCTCATGTACGCCGATGACTTGAAACTATTTTGCAAAATTTCATCTGTCGAGGATTGTATATGAGGTCCCGTGGCCTCGTGCCTGAGTGTCTGGTCGCGAACCTGGGGGTACCGGGTTCGAGCCCGATCGACGCCAAATATTTCGAATTTTAAATGGCACAAAAGTGACCCCTGTGGTGCACTCTCCACGCCAGCAATGAGTGCCCGTGAGGTGTCGCTTGGTAAGCGCCCGCACGGTACAAATATATCATCATCATTACCGATATCTGCGATAAAGCAGATTGGCACACCCAGAAATGGGTAATATGCCGTGATGATATATTTATTTATTTTGAGGATTGTATGAAACTTCAAACTAATCTCAATGTTGTGAGTGAATGGTGTAAGTGTAATAAACTCTTCCTTAACGTCAGAAAGTGTAACGTAATGCCTTATACAAGGAAACAGTCTCCAATGACATGTGATTATGCACTGAATGATATCGTTTTAAATAGACCGAATTTTCTATCTGATTTGGGTGTTATTTTTGACGGAAAACTTTTATTTATTAGTCATATTGAAGTTAAAGTTGCCACAGCAATTAAGTGCCTTGGTTTTATAATCAGACATTGTCAAATGTTAAATAATCTGCAAAATTTAGAACTACTTTTCATCTCCATTGTCAGACCACACTTAGAGTATTGTTCGGTTATCTGGAACCAAATCACTAACAATATGTCAGAACTTTTTGAAGGAGTTCAACGAAAATTTATTAAGGCAGCCATATTTATTTTAGAGGGTAGTTATCCAATTAGAGGTACGCCACAATCAATACTTCTTGAATCATTTAACCTGCAATTTCTCTATCAAAGGAGAAACATGCATGCAGCCATTTACTTATTGAAAGACATGAACAACAAAATTGACTGCATATCTATTATAAACAGAATTTATTTTCAAGTTCCTAGGCAGTGTTTCCGATTTATTAATACATTTTATTTGCCACTCTTTAGATCTAACACCTTGGCTAAATTTCCAATTTATCATATGATTAAGTCATATCATCAAGTTCTAAACCAAGTTGATTTGTTCAACTGCACTATTCGTGAACTTAAACAATGCATATATTACTTCTTATATGTTAAGCTTTTTCCTAACCTCTAATTGGGCACAAGCCTGTCGGGTAGTGTATTAAATAATAATAATAATAATAATAATAATAATAATAATAATAATAAGTTACACTTTGCATTCATGGCGCAATAAAGAACAAGAAATTGTTTGTTCTTACTGAGAACAATAACAGAGAGAAGCTTAGAAGTTAACAACAAAGTTTGTCTGTTTACCAGACTACAAAAAAGCTTCCAAAACTTATCACAGCACAAGAAAGATCTGGCGTACATATAAAAACAATAAATTTGATAAAAAAAAACTGTACTGGATTTAGTCATCAGCTATAAAAATAGAGGGATAACTATCAAAGATATTAAAAAAGCAGTGAGAAAACGATGTTTTCTCTCTCCTCTTTTGTTTAACTTTTACAGAAAACAAGTATTTAGGGAAATTGTAATGTTAGGAGTAAAATTTGGAGGCAAAACCATAAGTAATACCAGATAGGCAGATGATACTATTTTGCTAGCTAATAGTTTGAAGAATTGCAATGAGTAATAGAGAAGTCGCAGAGATTAGTAATGAATGGAGATTACAACTGAATACAGAGAGAACAGTACATATGGTGATAGGAAAACAAGGTAAAATATATTTAGTTTATTTCTTTCAAAATTTTTTTGACGTGAATAAAATAATATTGTTTATGTCATAAGTCATGGCTATTGCTACTAATAGATATAACTTTTAAAATTTCTATTCAAATTTGTGAAGAAACCAAACATAATAAAACAGGTAAAAGCAGATTGAGTGCATCTTTAATTCTGTAAAATTTTGCGCTCCAAAGTTTTTGTCGTAAAATCAGCAGGAGAGCAGAAAATTGCCTATTCCTATGTTCACCCTCCTAAACGCCGCCACCTAGTATATTATCAAGTTTTTTAAGTTAACGGAAATCTACAGCTGAATTTAGAAAAATAAGTTACATATGAACTTGACAGACTGCTTTATCTACAATTTAAGAGTAATAATAAATGGTTATTAGAAAAATCTTCTACTTACTATTATATAACGAAACAATTCTAGTGTTATGCAAGTAGTAGTTAATGATTTGTATTTTCAATTTGTTTATTCTATTATTCTATTATATTATGAAAGTAATTTTGTGTGAGAATCATTTACGGTAATGTCGTTGAAAGTAATATCCTTACTAAATACACGCACTCATATTCGCAGTAACGTGCAATTAAAAGAATATTATGTGTATAAAAGGTGTCTCAAATATACAAAATTCTTTATTCTTTGGTATATTTATAGCATTTAATTACGTTTCTAAATGAGAAATTTGATAAATTATCTCACAGACATCAATTTTACACTGTAAATACATACATTATCTATTAATACTCAACATGTAATTATGTGAAATACTGTACCGAGGCATTAGTGTCGTAGTCGTCGAAATACCTCCAAATATTCTTACCAAAAAAAAAGTATAACTTTTTAAATATTGAAATTGAAAAATGTTGGATTATATTTTAATACAGTTTTTCATTAATAAATTTAATGAGCTTCAAGTAAAATTTTCGTTTGTGCAATTTTACACAAAATCTAATCAATTATATTAATACAGAAAGCTTAAATATGGAAAATAGATATTTTTGGAAGTTTGATATGAGTTATAGTGGAAGAAAAAATCATCCCATACAGAGACATTATTGAAAAAATAGTAAAATCGTGTTGTGCGGCCCTAATTCGTGCCTATTCACTGAAAACTCACTATTGAACTTTTAAACCGAAAATTATTCAAAACCTAATGAACTTTTTATATTAATGCAGAAAGCGTTAATAAGAAAAATATAATTTTTTGGAAGTTTGATATGAGTTATCGTAGAAGAAAAAAAGTTACACACACAGACACTTAATTGCAAAAATAGTAAAACGTTTTACCTTACCTACGGTATGGCGAAAGTAATAGAAGTCCAAAGTTCAGTTTTATTTAAAAACGAGATATTACCCTATAAATTCAGAATCATATGAGTCATAATTAAGAATGAAAATATTGGTTCGTAATGTTAATTTTACTTTTTTGAATAATGAATAGGTACTATTTTCTTGCGATGGAATTGGAAATCTTACATACGAGCCCTGTCCCATAAGTGTTGGCCCAGTTATAAAAAAAAATGCATTTCTTATACTTGTGCTCAACTGGAGAAGCTGCATCCAATTGCATTAGTTAGTGTATATCAGTTATTTCCAGTATTTAAATAAAAATAAATAAATATATCATCACGGCATATTACCCATTTTTGGGTGTGCCAATCTGCTTTATCGCAGTATTTAAGGCATTAAGTTATAATTCAATGAAAATAAATTAGTAGGTGTTTTTATTTTGTGCTCAAATAAGTCATTTCAATGATTTTATGCAACTGGGCTAACACTTATGGGATAGGGCTCGTATATTACATATATAGGTATATATACTTTGTTAAAAAATATGAATGTAAAATTTCGTATTATTTAATTTTTATTACTGCATGACAATATAATGGTTTATGAATTTGTCTTCTACAGCAAAGAAAATAAATCAGAATTTTATTCTAGACATTAATTTACCTGATTAAACAAAATAAAAATGCACCTCTTTTATTTACGGTCTTATAATTGGTACTTAACATGTTAGATTTACACTGAGACACGTAATAATTACTCGTACACGTTCACGTAAATTAAATGCTATAAATATACCAAATAATTTTGTATGTTAGAGACATCTTTCATACACATAATATTCTTTTAATTGCACGTTACTACGGATATGAGTACGTGTATGTGGTAAGGATATCACTTTTTACGACATTACCGTAAGTGATTCTCGCACAAAATAACTTTCATAATATAATAACAGAATAATAGAACAGACTGAAAATACAAATCATCAACTACTACCTGCATAACACTAGAGTTGTTTCATTATATAATAGTAAGTAGAAGATTTTACTAATTTCCAGTCTACCAAGTATATATGTAACTTATTTTTCTAAATGCAGCTGTAGAATTCCGTTAACTTAAAAAACTTGATAATATACTGGGTGGCGGCGGTTAGGTGGGGGGGAGGGGGAGAGGGAATATAGGGATTTGATTTAACGTAGAATTTTAATTTTAGGCAATATCCTGCTCTCCTGCTTATTTTACGACAAAAACTTTAGAGTGCAAAATTTAACAGAATTAAAGTTGTACTCAATCTGCTTTCATTTGTTTTATTATGTTTGGTTTCTTCGCAAATTTGAGTAGAAATTTTAAAAGTTCTGTCTATTAGTAGCAATAGCCATGACATGACACAAAAAAAACAATATTATTTTATTTACGTCAAAAAAAAAATTGAAAGAAGTAAACTAAATAATGATGTTTATTCGAATAAAGAATTAGCCTTTAGCATAAGAAATATTATATCACAAATAAAAATAAAACAACTTATTTAGGTTTATCAAGTGAATAAATTTTTGTGCAGTATCGATAACATCAACAATTATTTAATATGCCTGAATATGAAGAGATATTTTATTTTTAAATCACTCATATAAAATGCTTTCATGTGCTTTAGTTGCGTTTTAATAGAACACGACTTAGGGTCAATCTTACAATGTAAAATTTAAAGACTAGATAAATAAACAAAACCGAAAAGATATTAACTGGCAAATAATTTTATAATTTCTGTCAATAATCCTGTTTAATGGGCAGTATTCTGTAAAAACAATGTTAATATTAACATGCCTTTAAAAAATTCCATATTCCGTGAATGTTTACAATAAATTCGACTTTTTATGTTCACTACGCAAAATTTGTTCACTGCTGTTAAAATCATAAATTTTAACATGTCTGATAAGCATCAGAATGAAGTGACCAAGACAGAAAAAGGCATGTATTTGCTTAAGTCATGTAGTTAGTAACCATAACACAATTAAATAAATATAATGAAAAATCTGTTGTGACCAGCACAATATCTCTCACCATTTCCATATTAGACTACATAAGAATTGTATTTAACATTTCTGGTACACACAAAAAATTACTACTCTTCTAATTCTTCCATTTCATTGACGAGATTGGCGGTATATCTGATGGGTATATGATGAAATATATGTATGTACAGCAAGGGCGAATTTAGTTGACATTGATACTGTGTACCCTTTGGCTTAAAAATTAATTCACTTTCTTTTTATACTAACTTTAGATGTTGACGGAGTCCTTTCCACTTTATTGCATATTATAAATACTATTACATGTCGACTATATCTATAATTTTAAATATTTAATTAATGATAAAATGAGAAATATTAAATGTACTTCCCAGAAAAGCCTTCAGTAATGTCTCTGGATTTTTGACACTGACAATTATGTCAATTACAAACATTTAAATTTTTCAACTGGTTTCCATGGGCTGTTTGATACATTATTCATTATTGATTATATTTTTAAACATTTCTTGAAATAATTTCAATACTATTTGTATTTTAGGTGTACAGAATGCTGTTTTTGGTACTTTTTACGATAATAACAATAATACAAGTAAATACCGAATCCAATAAAATGTCCAAAGATGTTGATTTAAAAGAAATATGTCACATTGGGGATTCTAAATTTTGGAAACTTTACTATTCGAACTTTAGGAATGCTGCTAACGTAAAAATAACAATTTTGCGGAGGAAATGCCTTCATTTAATTAATATGTACGAATCAAATTTTATGCAACATTTATTTGTAAGGAACAAATTAAAGGCAACTATAATAATCAAACAAAATATAATATACTTAGAGAACAATGCATCTGAGACTTTAGAATTTCCTAATATGCTTTTCACATCTAACGAAAATAATATTATTTCATCGTATTTACTTGATCGTGAAGATTATGAGGAATCTTCTTATACAGAACAGATATCAAAATACTCTGCAGATCCGAGCGATGCAAATTTGTTCATTGTTTATGATTTTGAAGATCTCGAATTATTCGTGACAACTCAGCAAAATGACATTTTGCCTAATCCGAGAGGTTTATATTTTATAAATATTTTATCTGTTGATGTTCAGGATGTTAATATTTATTTAAAACATATTCTGAACATACTGTGGTTAAAGCATGGATTATTAAATATTAACGTCCAATTCCCATGCTCTGCTTTGTATGAAAAAACATATAGATACAATCCATTTTCTTATAGCAATAATTCTTGGGGAACAGTAAATACGTTTAACATTGATGATGCTTTAAAGAATCCCATGGAATACAAGAACGAGTTTCGTAACATGCAAGGCTACCCTATGAACATTTCAATGTTCGAGAGAAGACCAACAGCACTACGCGAACCTCCTAAAGCAATGAAAGATATTAAATATTACAACATACTGCAACGATCAGCTGGATTTGGTGGAGTTGATGGGACAGTGTTAGCATACATATCCGATTACTTGAACTTCACTACAGTAATCAACACGCCACGAGCAGACAGAAAATACGGATATAAACTAAAAGATGGAACGTTAGTAGGTAGTTTGGGGGATGTTGTTTATCGCTATGTGGCCGCCTCATTTAATGGAAGGTTTATTTCAACATATGATTCCGACCAAATTGAATTTACGATCCCAATTAGCAATGCCCAGTTGTGTTTACTTGTTCCTAAGGCTAGGAGAATACCACAGTGGATGAAAATATTTCATTGTTTTAAACAAGAAACTTGGTATAGTATAGTTTGTTTATACATAATTATTTCTATTTACTGGTTTGTTGCTAATAAAATCAATATTTTACCTACTAAATACGCCAAAAAAATTGACGATTCCTTTTTTGAAGTGTTAACTATACTTATTTCGGTACCATTTAGAAAAGTATTATACAATAATCAAAAAATATTTGTAGGAATATGTTTACTTTTTAATATTATTTTTGTGGGAACTTTCCAAGGTTCCTTATACAATTCCTACACTACAGAATCTTTCTTTGCCGATATAAATACTTTAGATGAATTGGATAAATCTGGATTGCATATTGTAACAAGTTCCAAAAGTTTATTAACTACGTTCGGGACAGATCCCAAACCAATAATGCAACGCCTGAAGGAAAAAATTCTTATTTTGAACGGAACTGCGTCCCTTGAAAAATCAGCAAAGGATCGGGATTCAGCCGGCTTTGAGCGAAAATCTGACGCAAATTTGCGTATTAAAACCGAATACACACGTCCATCAGACGGGTTTGAGTTACTCCATGTTATGGACGAGTGTCCTTGGACTTATTACGTATCATACATAGTGCCCATTGGTTCTCCATTTCTCCCTATATTTAATTATTTAATCACTGTGTTCTTGGAAGCTGGTCTCATTGACAAATGGCAGTTGGATACGGAGAATGCCGTTATCTCGGAGAAGCGGGTTCATCCTTCAGAACAAATGGAGGAATTAAAACCTTTCACAATTGAAGATATGCAAGCTGCATTTTATTTATTGACGTTGGGCCTTACATTTTCATGTATAGCATTTATTCTTGAATTAATTATATATAAGGCCATTAAAACCATTATGTGTTATAAAAATTGTGTTCATTTGAAAAAATAAAATTTTGTAATTTGGATTAGATTAGATTATTTTCGCTGTATAAAATAATTAAATCTGACATGTCAGCATTCTTTTTTATTCTTGTAAAATACTTATTTACCAATTCTGGAAAATTTATTACATATTTTTTGCATATAACTAGTGTTCCAATTTTACAAGTATTATCGACGTATGTATGGAATCTGGGTAGAAAAGTCAGGAAGTAGTCAGATGATAAGATACTTTACCATCTAAACCTATTCTAAATAAAGATAATTTACATTACACTTCTGCAAGTTTATTTTTAAAACCAGTTAATGAAAATGAGGTTTTTAATACAATATGTGACATTTCCAATAAACATTCTTCTTGTATTGATGAAATTCCTTGTTCTCTTTTGTTATTTGCGTCTAAGTTTTTAATAGTACCTCTGACTTATTTAATAAATGAATCATTCAAAAGTGGAATATTTCCAAGTGAACTTAAAACATCTAAAGTCATACCTGTGTACAAGAAAGGAGCTAGAAATAATGTCGAAAATTATAGGCCGATTTCTCTCTTGTCTGCTTTCTCAAAAATTTTTGAAAAACTATTATTTAAGAGATTGAGTAATTTTATTTTTCAACATAATATTTTAAATCCCTGTCAGTTCGGTTTCGTTAAGGCAAAATCGACCCAACATGCGTTATATTTTAGTTTATGCAACATCCGTGAGCGACTTGATAAAAAATTACATACGGCTTCTGTATTTTTTGATCTTTCCAAAGCTTTTGACACAATTAATCATAACCTGTTATTGGATAAATTATACAGATATGGTATACGTGGGTGTACACTAAACTTAATAGAATCTTATTTAAGAGGTAGGTGTCAATTAGATAATCTACAACTAAACGGTGAAAGAGTCTATTCAGATCAACGATGCATATCTTCTGGAGTTCCCCAAGGAATTATCCTTGGACCACTTCTCTTTCTTTTATTTATTAACGACCTTCCGTCCATATTCAAAGATGCTGAAGTGTGTTTGTTTGCGGATGACACGTCCATTATTGTTGGTGCATCTTCATTAAACGAGTTAAATATAAAACTACAAAATAATATCAGTAAAATGAGTGAGTGGTGCACATCTAACGGGGTAGTCTTAAATGGTTCAAAAACTCAAATTATTCAATTTATGCTAAGGGGTAACAACTTTGAAATATCCTGTCATATTGACAACTGTCCAATTGAACCGACTCATTGCACTAAAGTACTTGGGTTGCATATTGAGTACAATCTCAGTTGGTCTACACACTGCAACTATTTGGTCACTAAACTCCATACAGCTTGTTTCGTTCTCAGACGACTTAGATACAATCAAGTTAGTTTGGATGTATTAATGAAATACTATTATGCTCAAGTTTATTCAATTCTCTCAAATTGCATTATATGTTGGGGCAATTCGTCCCATACTATAAAAATCTTTAGAGCACAAAAGATGATCGTTAGAGCCATAATGGGTAAAAATGTCACTGTGTCTTGCAGAGAACTATTTCAAAAATTGCATATTTTACCATTACCTTGTATTTATATATTCTGCTCAGTAGTTTTTGTTAAGAATAATTTATCATTATTTGTATTCACTCACCAACTGGTCAACTGTTACAATACGAGACAAAAAAATAACATATATCTACCTAAACATAGATTAAGTCTTTACCATAATAATGTCTCTTTTATGCCTCTAAAAATATACAACCACTTACCTGATAGTTTTAAACAGCTTGATAGCACACTAGCTTTTAAAAAGAAAGTTTTGGTCACCCTTACTAATAAATGTTTTTATTCCCTTGACGAGTATTTCAATTGTACCACTTTTTAATTTATTATTGAAAATTATTTCGTCCTGTCTGAGATTTTTATTTAATTTATTTAATTTATTTTAATTTATGCTTTTAAAAAGAAAGTTTTGGTCACCCTTACTAATAAATGTTTTTATTCCCTTGACGAGTATTTCAATTGTACCACTTTTTAATTTATTATTGAAAATTATTTCGTCCTGTCTGAGTTTTTTATTTAATTTATTTAATTTATTTTAATTTATCTCTTTTAACAATACTTGTTTACTATTTTGTTATACACTTTTCTGATTTGTATTATGTATTTTGTTTTTGTGAATTAATTCGTTTACTATTTTTTGATATATGCTCTTTGTGATACATAACTTTGACAATCCATTATATTATTTTTGTATAATTCTTTTCTGGTGAATAAAATTATTATTATTATTATTATTATTATTATTATTATTATTATTATTATAAGTGCGCGCAAGACAAAAGTACAGTCGGGGATGGAGCGAAAATCGATCTGCGGAATGTTAAATGCTGGCAAAATTCCTTTAAAGCGGCATTGCGATTAGATTTAATAAATTAGATTAGGTATCCTAATAATTATTAAAATTAAATATTTTACTATGAGTTATTATACGTAACACATTAACCACGTTGTCGATTAGTATTATTGCAATTAATAGACCAGTGTCATGACAACTGTTTCACAGTGTCATTATTTCGAGACGGCATAGTAGGAACGCATAGTCGTTGTTTTATTACAAAATAATTAAATGTAATAAATAGATGTTTATTAAAAAAAAAAAAATTGATAACATTCATAGCTGTTACTTCGAATTTGAGTACTTTTTTATTCGATATATAATAATATCGGTATTAAAGTGTGCAGTGGTGTTTAGTATGGTGTTATTTGATTTTGTTCAACAGTTATTATTGCTCTAGTTTTTGAAAAAAAAGTCTTGGTAAGTTGAATTTTTTATTTCACTTTTTTAAAAAGTTAATTAAACATATTTGTGCGTACGTGAGGCGCTTCAACTCAAAAATTTTTTAGAAGTAAATAGTTCTACCTTTTCAAAGAGATGTCAACGATGTAATTCTTGCGTTAAAAAAATTGATAGCAATAGGGTCCTATACCATAGTCATATTTTAACTAGGTATCTTAAATAAGAAGACGAAAATATACATAAATTAATGAGTATTAGTGAAAAATTTTCTTTAAATATTAACTAGGTCACAAACTATAAGCGATTGAAGCTGATTACTAATTGGGTATGACGCGTTAGGTACTAAAAATTTGATTGGTCGCCTGATTTTAAAAAATAGATTCGCGCATCTGAAGCGATCACTTTTGAGTCACCTTTAAAAGAATATGAAATGTCATGTTGTTCTAACCTAACAAAACATTTAACAATTTTGTATTTGATGAATTTGTTTAATTATAACATCTAGTAATATTAACAATAATAATATATTATTTGAATTTATCAATTTGTAATGTTAATTAAATTAATAATAATATTAATTAAATTAATATCGAAACTTCAAAACAGCCAACACTAGCGCCATCCGTCGTCATATTTTGTGTAATAATATTGTCAAACTGTTTCAATGTTCTATAATTTATTAGGCAAAAAATGCTTATTATTTACGTTATTTATACTTAATAATAATTTTTTCATGAATATAACGTATAAGTTTTTATATACAAACATTTCAGCTATGCAAACATGAAAAAAATTGTTCCCTCTATAACTAACAGTTTGCCCATTGTTTGTCGATCACTTGTTAGTATCTGCTACGTCACACACAAATTCTTAAACTTTAAAAATTCATATCTCGCTTATTACGTAAAATTTTTAAGTCGCGTTTGAACTAAAATTCTTGTTTTATCCTGTTCTTACAGACAAAAAAATAAAAGAAAAATAGTATAGGACCCTATTAAGTATTAAATGTGCCACCTGCAATGTTATTTTTTCATATTGATTGTGTTTAAAACACACAATCTGACGCTCGTTCTCGCAGTCAAAAAAGTGGGTTTGAGGTATGTGTGAGGCTACTGAAATATCAAGACGTAATCAACTGACGGAACTAAAAACCCTCATATTAGATCTGCAGGCTTAACTAAGAGAATTGAAGAGATAATCTGGTTCTATTAAAAACATAGATCTGCAGGCTAAATTAAGAGTACTGAAGAGCGAACCTTTGAAAATATGATTGCAGAAATAAATGATTATAACAATAGATGAAAAAATGTAATATTATTAAACTTTTCGGAAGTTGAGTCAACTGTAAGTCGCGTTAATGATAATAAAATGTTTCTGGGGTCTTGTACTTGATTTCTCCAGCTATTAGTCCCTCGGATGTTAACATGAAGGGTAAAGAGGGGCTATGACACGGTGCAGGCGACGGCAACAGTAACTATGCCCAAAACATCGGGCAATGAACGCAACAAAATATCCACCCAATTGGTGATACGACGGGTTCGAAAACACTTGAAAATTACTTGAACGAAAATCGATACTTAATCCACGATTATAAAGAAAATAATTCTTAGTACGGCACTAGAGACACTTTAATCGCACCTACGAAAGTTCAAATCTCAATCCTTTTCGCACAGCACAACTTATTGCTAAATAATTATAATAACCAAAGAATAAGATTTTTCAAGTTCGACACATGCTGCCATCATTTCTATATTACCTATTTACAAGTAAAAATGAAATACGACGGTGAAGTTGGTAGACGATTTCTAGCAGACTATTCAAAACATCAACCAGTGTGTCGCAGCCTTACCATGGCCCACTCTATAGGTGTTAAAATGTTAATTTTTAATAAATATTAAATTTATGCGCTATAAAGATATAGAATAGTTCAACGGATATTCTTCAGGCCAATAATAATAATAATAATAATAATAATAATAATAACTTTATTGAAATAAATCAATAGGTGAGGTTCAGCCTAGGCTGTTCTTCCACCTAACCTTATACCTAATAGTACAAAAAACTGTTCATGGTGAAATTACACATGCAGAAATATAAAGCACTTTACATACAGTGTGAACACTGAAAACCATGACATAGGAGTTTAACATAAGAAAACAGTTTTTTTCAAATATTATCTGTCCCGTAAGACTATAGTGAGAGTTTTTGATATGGTTAGAAAGATGATTTAATTTGGCATCGAAAAGTATTTAATACTCCTAATTTAATGCCTTATTATTGAAATATTTACGAAAGTATAATCCTACTTAACAGTTATTACTTATGACGTACTAAAAACAGTAATCATGGAAACGTATTCTGTAGCTGACTTGGTTAAATCAAGACTCCATTCTCTCTAGCAACGTGGTAATTATCAAGCTTTGCCCTTGCTAGTGCTTTGTAAAGAAACACATTTTTGAAAAGTAAAAACCGAAAAATAAATAATACGAAAAGTGAAACAGTGTAATAAAGTGTCAGTGCATCGAACAGTAAAGAATATAGGATTGAAGGAGGGAATATTATCAACGAGAAAGCGCAAGAGATCGCCAGTGACAGGCGATGCGCAAATGCAAACAGACGACGTAGTCATGGCCAACATTAACGAAAATTCATTCAAACTAATCAACGGTAGGAAATCTGTCAAACTAAATCAGGTTAATAAAATTCAACCAGTAAAGGCAAACGAAACCAAAAATCGATATGAAAATTTGGAAATTGAAGAAACCACAGAAAAATCTCAAGGTAAACCGACACCTTTAATAATTAAAAATACTTTCGGCGACCACTCCAAATTAATAAGTAATCTGAAAAAAAACTCACCGGGGGGTTTTCACCTTAAATTCTCTAACAATACAACCAACATATTTTTTAACAAGATAGAAGACAAAACTAAAATTAAAAACCAATTAATCGACGATGAAATTGAATTTTTTACATTTACCGAAAAAAATTACAAAACCCATTCGTTCGTCATCAGAGGCTTAGACAACGAACCAGATTTAGAAGACATAAAATTAGACCTTGAAGAACACAAAATTCCCGTTAAAAACATCTACATAATGAAGAACACAAGACGGCCATTATATTTATTAATCACAAACAATAAAGTCACAATAAGCCACTTGGAGAAAAATATAAAACACTTGTGTCATACCAAAATTACCTGGGAAAGGCATATGAATAAACGCCTAATTATTCAGTGCCACAAATGTCAGACCTGGGGGCACGCTACAGCCAACTGCTTTTCAAATGTACGATGCCTGAAATGCGGCAAAGGTCATTTAACTCGCCTCTGCGAGAAATCGTCGGAAGAGCCTGCGAAATGCGCCAACTGCAGCGGTGACCATCCTGCCAACTTTGTGGAATGTCCCACCTACCTCAAAAAACTTCGAGAACTCCAGCGTGGCCCACAACAGCTGATTCAAGAACCCAGAAGCTACGTACAACAAATTAAACTCCCTAAACACAAAATACTATTCACTATGGAAATTTCATAATCACTAAAACGAAAAAATACATACATACCGACACTAACAGAAAACAACGTCACATACTTCACAGACCAGGAAAAATCCAATGCCATTGCACAAACATTCGAACAGGTACACATTCTAAACGCACACACGGACGTACAACACTTTGAACACGTAACACAAACAGTACATAACTACATAAACGCACCACACACCACAGACAAAAGATCAATACATACATTCTACACTACACCAAAAAAACTGAAAAATATAATTAAAAAACTATCAGCCAATAAAGCCCCCGGTCCAGACCTTATCGAAAATAAAATTGTAAAGAACCTGCCCCGCAAAGCCATCGTACAACTGTCCTACATTATCAATAGCATAATTCGGCTAAATTACATCCCAGAAAATTGGAAAACTGCTACAATAATTCTCATATTAAAACCCAAGAAAAACATCAATCAACCCACAACCTTTCGGCCAATTTCACTTTTAAACTCAATTTCTAAATTAACGGAAAAAGTAATTTTCGAAAACATACTAAATTACACAGTAGATAACAACATCTTGCCTGATCACCAATTCGGTTTCCGTCATCAACGTTCGACGACACAACATTTAGCCAGAATATTAAAAGATACCATCCACAACTTCAACAAGAGCAAAGTGACAGTCATGTGCCTTTTAGACATCGAAAAAGCATTCGATAAGTTCTGGACCGAAGGGCTTTTATACAAACTCATACAATTGAACTATCCAGTTGATTTAATCAAGTTATTAAATTCTTATCTAAAAAACAGAAATTTCAAGGTCAAAATAAATAACACATTTTGAACACTAAAACAAATAAAAGCAGGTGTACCTCAGGGGAGTATACTTGCCCCACTATTATTTATTATCTACCTACACGATCTGCCTACCATTGCAAAAACCAAAACTGCACTATTCGCAGACGACACTGCCATCTACGCACACAGTCATAGTGCAGAGGTTGCAGGTAGGCAGATCCAAATACACATAAATATCCTACAAAAATACTGGAAAAAATGGCTGATCAAAATCAACTGCGATAAAACAGACATCATAACACTCACACGAAAGTTCACAAACACCAAAATTTACACACCAATTAAAATACACGACGAAAAAATACACGTAAAAGACAACGCAAAATATTTAGGAATCCAACTGGACAAGACTAAATCTACACAAACACATCAACACTCTAGTACAAAAATTACACTTCTCACTCAAGGAAAACTACTCACTACTGTCAAAACGAAGCACACTATCATCACAAACCAAAAAACTCATTTACACATCACTGATAAGGCCAGTGATCACATATAGCGCACCAATCCTAGCACACTACAGCTATTGCAAGTGTTCCAAAACAAAGTTCTAGCTTGGTGACCGGCCACGACAGATACACAAGGATAACCACACTTCATGAACTCACAAACATACCGTACATCACAGATTACATAAAACACATAGCCAACAAGTTCTACACAAAACAAAACTGCTATACCGACAGCAACATAGTGAAAAACATCTCAAAGTACAGAGCAGACAACACAGACTATAAAATAAAACATAAATTCACTTACCAGTTACTAGACATTTTTAACAAACTTTACGAAGACGACGAAGAAGAAGAAGCAGAGTAGAACAGCTCCATATAACATAACATTTCAAAATTAAATCAAAATTAAAAATTAATCAAAATATAAACAAGCTGTAAATATTGTAAATAGTGTAAATAGTAGGATAGGCTTTTCTTTTTAACCTTTTACTTTACCTTAGTTTGTAAGTTTTACTGTATATAAAATTAACTACTCTTATTTAGTTTCTGATCGGAACCTAAAAAAAAAAAAAAATTAAAATCAATTACTTAGAATAGAAAAGTTAAAATTATGTATATTTTTTTGAAACATTTATGTATGTATATATGAATTAAACTTTTAGGTTAAATATTAATTATAATATAGGAACCTAGATATTAATTAGATATAACAAACATTGTAAATATAATTAAAAATCATTGAATAAATATTTGTTCAACAAGGCTCCATGATAATTTTTCACTGGTTCAAATCCCTCCCGGTTCAAGTTAATATTTTTATATTTATTTTGTACAATGTATTATGAAATAAATTACAAGATTAAAACGTAAATAGTTTGGTACATCAAGTATTTTCTTGCATTTACTATACTATTTCTTTGTTAAATCACTGCTAATAGTATTAAGCAAAAAACAAAAAGTAATCACTAATAAATAAACCTTCACACAGGTTTGTTATACGTGTTAGACTTTTATTGTCATTTTTTGATACATTCTTTCCGAAAACTTTGTAATCCAGTGGATTTTTCATTATAAGAAAAAGTTAGTATAATTAAATTTTACAATCAAGGGATGAGTTTACGAGAAATTCGAGACTTTTTTGTTAGGATATATCCTGATAGACAAATTGCATCCCATGAACTAACTAGATGAATCATTTTAAAATTTGAAAAAAACGGTTGCGTTAATGACGAACATAAAACTAAACTTAATTATTTATTTGGCTTAAATTTACATATTTATTTCAGTTCTTGTACATTTAGTCAATAAAATACTTGATGTACCAAGAAATTATATTTCATTATACATGCATCATAATCGCTCTTTAAAATACGCAAAAGCGTGCGTAAATCGACCATTAAAACACGCTAAATTTTTGAGTTAAGGTAACGAAAAATGACAATAAATATGAATAACAACTAAAACAATGAAAAAAAAATATATTGACTTGTTGACTTAACGTAAACAATACAAATAATTGCTCATTGGAAACGCTCAAATACTCACTAGATCAAAAATCAAAACCGTATGATTTGCAATAATTTTCAGTTTTAAATGGTTATTTATTTATTTATTTATTTATTTTATTGATTTATTCAACAGGGATACCCCCAATTACAGAATAAATATACATTAATAATGCATAGAGTATAGAAATATTTACATACCCGGGATATATACCCAAAAAATATACAAAAGTAGCATAAACATAACGACAATAATTAACAATAAACATTGTAACTACATAATTTGGTCAAGTATTTTTTTAAATACCGACAAAGTATAAGAAAAATCTAGTCCCTCACAATACATGTTGTATGTGCAACACATTGAAAAAATTGGCGAATTAAGATGATAATTGGTCTTAGCAACAATATTGATAAAAGTTTGACAACTTCTGGAATTATACGAGGTGTGTTCAAAAAATATCGCGAATTTTGTGTTTTTTCAAAAATTATTTATTTATTCATGAATATCTATTTTGTCCCCTTCAAAGTAATCCCCATGAGATATTATACACTTGTGCCAACGGTTTTTCCAATCTTCAAAGCACTTCAAAAAATCATTTTTTTTATCTTGTTCAGCTCCTCCTTCGATGCCGTCTTTATCTCGTCAAGCGTAGCGTAACGTCGTCCTTTCATGGGCCTCTTCAGTTTAGGGAACAAGAAAAAGTCACAGGGGGCCAGATCTGGGGAATACGGTGGCTGCGGCATCATTAGTGTGTTGTTTTTGGCTAAAAAGTCGCGCACAAGCAACGAGCAATTGAGCAATTTTGGTACAAATTTCGCGGCGACCCGTCTCATGCCCAAATCATTGATAAAAATCGAATGGCACGAGCCAATCGATATGTTTAGGTCCTCAGCAACTTCTCTAACGGTGATTCGACGATTGGCCAATATCATTTTCTCCACTTCATTAATTTTTTCGTCTGTTGTTGAAGTGCTCGGGCGTCCGGCACGCTTTTCGTCGTTCACATCTTCTCGGCCTTCTGAGAACATTTTGTACCACCGATAAACGTTGCTTTGGTCCAAGGTAGCTTCTCCGTATGCCACAGTCAACATTCGGAATGCATCCGCGCACTTAATTTCGTTTTTCACACAAAATTTGATACAGGTTCTTTGTTCCATTTTTTTGAATAGGTAAAAATCGAAGACGATCCAAAACACGTGCAAGCAAAGCAGCTGTCAACAATTAAGTGAACATTCAAAATGGCCGAGCTTGTCGACATAAGTGAGAGACATGAGTACCAACATAAAGCCACAAAAAGATCGAAATTCGAATATACGTAACCCGCGAAAATTCAAAATTCGCGATAGTTTTTGAACACACCTCGTATGGGCGTACTAAAAAATTTAATTGAGCCAGAATATCAGGTACATTCAAGATATTGTTTACAATTTTGTATACAAATAGTATTTGTTGTTTTTGTCTTCTTACTCTTAACGTTTCGACATGAAAAATAGATAATAACTCATCGTAATTAATACTTGGCCATACTAAATTAACACGATAATAACAATGTTTGTAGAACTTCTTTTGCACATTTTCAAGAAATAATATATAATTATTATAAAATGGAGGCCAAACCAGGCTGGCGTACTCTAACTTACTCCGAACCATTGAGTCAAATAATATTTTTAAACAATTTATATTTTTGAAACTGTAGGTAGTTCGTAAAACAAATCCTAATGTTCTACAAGCAGAGTTAATAACGTTCTCAATATGCGGATGGAATGTTAATTTCATATCGAATAGTACTCCTAAATCGTTTTTGCTAATTTTCCTTACGAGACGAGTATTATCCATATGATAATCAAAGTAAATTAAGTTAGCTTTTCTTGCATAACTTACTATTTCGCATTTATTTAAATTAAAACTCAATTTATTTTCTACTGACCATTTAAAAATCTTATCCAAATCATTTTGCAATTTCATACAGTCCTCAACGTCAGTTACTGAAGCATACAATTTGAAATCATCAGCATAAAGTAAGCCGTTACCAAATGATAATGTATTAACTATATCATTTATAAATAGTATGAATAGCAATGGTCCCAAAATACTGCCCTGTGGCACACCTGACATTGCAATATAATAATTTGATTGGAAACCATCTATAAATACAAATTGTTTTCTGTTGGATAAATACGAGGCCAGTAAAGATAAAATATTCTTAGCAAAACCGATAGCTTCTAATTTACTTATTAAAATTTTGTGCGATACTGTATCAAATGCTTTTGCGAGATCTGTATATATACAATCAACTTGCAATTTGTTAGCAAAAGCATCTGAGACATATTGAGTAAAAGAGAGTAAATTAGTAACTGTTGAACGGCCAGAAATGAAACCATGCTGATAAATTGATATGAGTTGCTCAGTTTGATTTTTAATTGACTGATACATTAAATATTCCAAAATTTTTGCTAATGGACTGAGACATGAAATTGGCCGATAATTTTTAAATTGATTTTTTTCAGATGATTTATACAAAGGACGAATTCTGGCTTCTTTAAGTTTATCTGGAAAAGAATTTAATTTAAGGCACAAGTTATATAAGTGACATAAAGCTACAGAGAAGAATTCAGAACAACCTTTAATAATATAAATGGGTATATTGTCAGGACCTAGAGATTTGCTATTACTTTGTGCATTTATTGCGTCATTTACCTGTGAGATAGATACTGGATCTAATGTAATATGAAAGTTATGTGAAGAGCAATTATTATGCATAGCTATTGTACCTGTGTCATTAACAAAATTACTTTGAAAGTAAGCAGCAAAACCATTACAAATTTCTTCACCTCCTTCGTACTTAACATCACCATTATACATCGTCGATGGGGGTACCAGTTTCACATTTTTTACTTCTTACAAATTCCCAAAAACTATTTACATTACTACCACATACTATATTCTCTTGTAAGTTTACAATATATTCTCTATATAATTTATCTGCAAGCATCTTACAATTTGATCTAATTATTTTAAATTTTGTTTTATAATAAGACAATCCTGTACGACTAAATAACCTCCGAAAATGATCTTTAGATTTTAACAATTTAATAAGATTATAATTGAACCAAACGGGATATTTGCAGGTATGTCTACGAATTTTCGGAATACATTCATCAAATATACTGTAAACCAATCTATAAAATTTATCCACCGCAATATTTACATCATTACATTCATTAAACCAATTCCAGTCTACCTCACTAAGTAAGTGGTAAAGTAATTCGTAGTTGCCATTTTTGAATTGATAGTAAGTATCATGTTTTACGCAGGCCTTAAATTTAGTGTTAGCAAAGTGTACAAATTCTAGAATAAGATGATGCATTTATAATAAAAAATAGCGTATGATACATGTGTATAAGCTAGCCTCGTGGCTTTAAACTTGTCGTGCGTGCTTTAAAGGGTAGCTTATACATTTGTATCATAATACACTATGTTTTAATTTTGTAATTTATTTAATAATACATTGTACGAAATAAATATAAAAATAATAAAAATATTAACTTGAACCAGGAGGGAGATTAGAACTAGTGAAAAATTATCATGGAGCCATGATTTAACCAAGTCAGCTACCGAATACGTTTCCATGAATTACTGTTTTAGCAGTGGCGGCTCGTGGTATTTTTGAGCGGGGGGGGGGGGGGCAAATTAATCTTTGGTCATGGAACTTTAGAAATCCGGTTAGCTTACTAACAATTTTAATATAAATTATCAACAAGAATATAAATACAATAGAAAAAACTAGAAAAAGACCTCCAAAAACAGGAGATAACGATACAAAAATATATTACAATAGAAGGAAGTAGAAGTAACAAGATAAGAATAAGTAGTAAAATTGGAATATTACAGTACTACACATTCAAGCTTTGAGTAAACCAAGTTATATACGACTAAGACCTGAGACTGAGGTGCTTTGTGTGAGACTTGTTCTTGCTATGCGATTCTTTCCGAATCACAACGTGGGCTAGCCACCTCTGCGGCTCTCTCACTCAGATATTGGGATTATTTTTATGAATTAATTTACAAGCTTGAAAAATAAGCAAAACATTCATTTGGAAATTAAAATATCAATTTTGTTAAAAAAAAATTCTTCGATGTTTTTTTTTAATACATGCATATTTATTTATTAAAATTCGTAAATATTTTTTTTGGAAATACTTTATGTATGTCGTTATATCAGTTTTTCAGAATGTTTACTTTAAATTATTATTTTGTTTTATACAAATTAACTCTGTATAACTCCATATTAATCTTTAATATCATAGAATTTATTATAAATATATACATATTTATTATTTAAATCATAAATCCAATGTTTAAATGCTAACAAACCGGTAAATAGATTTCACATTTTCATAAAAATAAAAAGAATACTGAAAATATAGTGTACCTATTAGCACGGGTAATTTGCTGTAGTACATAAGTAAAGAAATCAGTATTATAGATGGGCAGGGGGCGCTTGCCGCCTCTGTGTGCTGCGTGACCCGACGTACGTCTCACTTGTGCATCACTGGAGAGCTCTGCACTAGTTACTACACAAGTTTGGAACGTATCGCGGAGTATAATGCCATAATTTTTCTCTGAAGGGGGCATGCCCCCTCAAGCTGAATTTGATGCATATTGCGCTGCTGAGCGACACAGTGCTAATTTCAATTTAAACAATACATTGTTTAATGCTAACTATAGGATCAAATTGATACTTTTATAACAATTAATCAATAATATATTGATGCAAAATAATCTGAGGGGGCACTGCCCCCTCTGCCACCCTGGACGAACTGCCACTGGTTTTTAGTACGTTATAAGTAATAACTGTCAAGTATCATTATACTTTTGTAAATATTTCAATAATAAAGCAATAAATTAGGAGTATTTCGATACTATTCGATGCCAAATTAAATAATCTTTCTACCCATATCAAAAACTCCCACTATGCTCTTGCGGGACAGATAATATTTGAAGAAAACTGTTTTCCCATGTTAAACGCCTATGTTACGGTTTTCAGTGTTCACACTGTATATTGAAATACACATAAGAATAAAATATTTACTGACCTGTTTCACCAACGATACAACCAATTAATACAAATGAAAAAACTATATAAAACGTTTGACAGCAATATATTATAAGTTATTTGGCCTATTATTTCATTTCTATGCAATTTGTCATTTTGAACCTAATTTAAATGGCAAACAACGATGGTGAAACCATAAGTAAATGATATAACACTGATATAATAAGATAAAAACATGCGAAATAAATTAAGTACAATAAAACGTGGATAAAAAATATATCATAAAACTAAAAGCACGTAAGTACGCTTGTGTGACTGCGCTTTACAGATTCCTGCTTGTGGTTTGTGAATACACTAACACACTGATGGAGTATTGTTTACATTGTAGTCAGTCATTGATACAGGAGGTTATTTCCACAGTCCGAATAAAAATCTTCTTCTTCTTCTTCTTCTTCTTCTTCTTCTTCTTATTCCCTACAAGTGTAACTAGACACACTGGGCAACGAGTCTTTTCCAATACAATCTATATTGCGGTACTGAATATGCATCTTGCCACATGACTCCTAGATGCTTAAAGTCCCGGCGAAAGCTTGCGCTCCATATAAGCACGGGCCGGCCGGGATGCGCGCATTGCTACAGCTGCCGAACACTGCTGATGTAGTCGCAAGATATGTCCAGCAAACCTCATACGACGCTGAGCCACAATGGCACATAATGGCTGAGAACCACTTATTTGGTAGATTTGTTCATTTGTGCAGTGATCACGATAACTTATCCGTAATATGCGACGAAGATAACGAGTGTGAAACACATTCAACTTTCGTTCCACTTTTCTTGTTATCCACCATGTCTTGCTGGCGTATAGAGCTACTAGGAGGACAAGGGTCCTGTATAGGCGTAATTTCGTCGCAGTGAGAATTTTTGTTGATGATCAGATTAACTTCAGTCGCTGGAACACCCCTATAACTCTTCCTAATTTTATTATGACGTCAGCATCCACTTTTCCATCAACATCTAGAGTACTACCTAGATATGTAAACTGGTTTACTTCTTCTATAGGCAAGTTATCAACCATGATCTGAGGATGCAGACGCATGTCTCTGATTTGCACAGTTTTAGTTTTTTCATAACTAATTCGCAATCCAACTTTCGCCGCTGCATTCCCCACGAAATTAGTTAAATTTTGGAACGAATTATTTTATTGGGGAAGTAAGACGATATCATCAGTGAAGTCAAGGTCTGTTAGATAAGTCCGCTGGTCCCATGAAATGCCAAGATGTAGCTCACTTGTTGCTTGTTTCATTGTAAAATCCACAACAAGTAGAAATAGAAAAGGCGAGAGAATGCAGCCCTGTCGAACACCATTGTTATTATTAAAGAAATCAGTATATCAGTTCTGATACAACAGCTTGAATTATAATATAGGTTCTTGAATAAACTTATAAACCTTGCTGGAATACCATACAAACGTAAGATGAGCCACAAAGATTCTCTATGAACGCTATCAAATGCTTTTTTGAAATCTATAAAGTTGATTGCTAATGGCCTTTGAACTTCAATGCTTTGTTCCAATATGTTGCGAAGAACGAATATCTGTTTGACGGTTGAACGCCCACGCCGAAATCCTGCTTGTTCGACACGTAGCATTTGGTCGACCTCATCTTGTAGTCGGCGAAATAAAATGATACAAAAGATCTTGCCTGGCACTGATAGGAGCGTGATTCCACGCCAGTTATTGCAGTTAGTCGAGTCACCCTTCTTTGGCAACTTAACAATGGCACCAGTTCTCCAGTCATTTGGAACACTTTCCGTGCGCCAACACTTATTAAAAAGATGTGTTAACTTCTCTATAAGAACCTCTCCACCATATTTAATCATTTGTGTGATTGGTTCAGAGTTTCTTTAAAATATTCAACCCATCGGACATTCTCTGCTCGCTGCGTGAGCAGTATCCGACCATGTTTGTCTTTCGGCGTTGCCATTAAAAAGTTACGGTCTAATTAATGTTGGGAGACCTAAGTTTAATACACTATTGGTTCACTAATAATAACAAGTATCACCTTAAAAGATGATTTATAACCATATAAACTGTCATACCAAATTTCATCCAAATCGAATAAAGCGTCCGATTATTATAAGCAAAATTAATTTATTTTCGAAAAACTTTGAAGCAGAATTCTGGCTAAATGGTAGACTTTCCGGTAGAAACAAGTTTGGTTAAATAGTCTTATTTTAGCCTCAGGAATCTGTGGTTAAGCCATGTCCTCCTATTTAAGAGACACCTATATATATATATATATATATATATATATATATATATATATATATATATATATATATACCGGGTGTAACACGAAAACCGGGCCATAGTCGTTTAATATGGGAATCAGTTTTTCCTTCCGCAAATGTGGCCTATTAATTTTAGCCAAAATTCTGCATCTAAATCAATAATCACAGTTTCTTTTGCACGTTTCATAACTGAAGAAATTGAATTTCAAATTTTTATAAAAGTTACTTCTTTATTTTTATTTTGTATATTTTTAGTAATATCGACCTCTATAGGTTGGTAGACATTAATACCACTAAGCATGTTGGGCATCATTTGACAATAATCATTTTTATTGATCGCAGCTGTATTTTTTATTTTATCTGTTTTAAGTATAAGTGTGTTTTGTTATGTTTTACAAATTATTTGTTTTATTATAGGTACATTTTATTTATAATTTTATCTTGTTTGTCCTCTTTTTTATGTTGATTTAGATGATTAGTAAGTATATTTGTGAATTCAGCTCTAAATTGTTTTTTGTTTCTTGATTATAATTATCTGATAGGGCATATTCCACATCCGCAATTATATTGAATACTGGTATGTCTTCATTTTCTAATGGTACACTAAATTTGGGACCTAATGCTAATAAATATTCAATATCAGTTGGGAATTTTGTGAAATATGAAGAATGATGAAGTTTTAAAATAGCTTCCAATAGAGTTACCATTCATCAAAAAATATGTGGATGATATAATCACTGCAGCCCCTAAGGAACAAATACAACTGATAGTAGACACATATAACAACTTTCATCCCAACATGCAATTTACCGTAGAACTTGAAAAAGATAACGAAATTCCGTTTTTGGTTGTGCTGTTAATACGCAACGAAGACAACACCATCGCCACTAAATGGTACAGAAAACCAGTTTCATCATCCAGATTATTGAATTACAAATTATACTATCCTATACGTCAAAAGATAAACATAGAGAAAAATATGAAGAATTGGGCTCTACATCTAACACATCGAAAATACCATACAGAAATAAAAAACAAAATTTAACTTTTATTAAACAGAAACACTATCCAAATAAGTTAATAAATAAAATCATGAACTCTTTAACTGTCAGAAATTCACAAGTAAATAATAATGACACTAGGTACATGTTACTAACATATGTTGGCGCCAAAATTCAAAAAATTAATAAAAAATAAATTAGACAAAGATGTAGCATTCAAACAACATAAAACAATAGGAAATCTCTTCAGTAAAATCAAAGACAAAAACAATAAATTTATACAATCCAATATTATTTATAAAATTCCATGTAAAAATTGTGACAATATGTATACCGGCCAAACAAGCGATATCTCAAAATAAGACTTGATGAACACAAAAGAAACTCTAATAAAATTAAAGAAAACATACAATAATACGAAATGTGCTCTAGCAGATCATATTCGAACAATATAAACCATGAATTTGATTTTGAGAATACAAAGGTATTACAAATAGAACGAAATCTTCACAAACGACTTACATTAGAAATGCTACACATAAACTCAGACAATAATAACATAAATTATCAAACAGGCATAGAAAACCTTAGCATAATATACCATAACTTAATACAATACAAAAATAAAAAGAAAAATTAAAGTATTCACACTACTATACATAGACGCAACAATTGCTACATACCCTCCAGGCTTACAATCAAAGATTAAATTTCCCAAGTTGCAGTTTACAGTTCGACAACACCATTGGATAGTTTTTAATTAATCTTTTTTTTACCTTACTTAAATCATGTTTATCCTTGTACATATACATAAGTACTTAAGTACAGTTACACGTGTAAAAACATTTTCATTTTATTTTATTCTGACGACAAAATTTTACGTTTTTATCCATAACGACAATCAACTGTGATTATTTTAATTCTTCCTTATGGATGGTTGCTAAAAAACTTATGTTATTAGACCATTTCTGTATATTTGTACATTTTTTATACTACTTTTCATGTTTCTGTTTTTCATTCTGTACCACTACTGTACATTTTTGTATTGTCCATAGTGCCCTGAAGAAGACTAATGTCTTAGTCGAAACGTCGGCTGGAAAACAGTTATGGACAATGTTCCCTGCAAATTTGAACTATTTTTCTATGCTGTTAACAACGTGCTAAAGATTTATTTATACCAACGTCATCCTAATATATTATTTTAATTTCTCCTTAACATCCTGAAGGAAGTCTGTGGAATTTTATTCAATAATTGGAACGTTTCAGGAGCCGGAAAAACTTCTATCAGCCAGAGTTTTAAAAACAAATATGACTAAAATTAAATATTCGATAATACCGGATATTCCAGACATATCAGAATGGATAATGAATACACATGTTCATATTTTTATGTTCGTGTAGTTTCATTTTCCTTGACTTTGTATTAAATTTGTTAAATTATAATTTTTAATATTTTCGAAATATAAGGACCTAGTTGGACATGATTCAAAATAACATAGTAAATTTATAAAAAAAATTCCAATATAGACTTTTTGTACCATGTCCACACTTTTTATTATTATTTTTACTGCACTATGCCCATAAGCACGAGACAGAATCATATCTTTTTGGCTCTGAATTTGACTCAAAACAATTCTTCGTGTATGTCATTTTAAGGGACATGGTTTAAAACTGTTTGTTTAAAGTACGAGAAGCATTGAATTTTATGTTCTTTCTACTGGCAATGGTACAAAAAATAGTGGGAAGCCGAATTTTACTATATCTTTTTCATTCAAAAAGTGGACTTGGAGCATTCCAATAATCAGCCGACGATTATCGTCCTGGATTGAAATTAACACGTTACGTCATCTTCTAGTTTCGTAGGTTGTTTACGTCGTCGCTTGGGTCTTCATTCAGGTGGTTTCTCGGTCATTTCTTCCCCTTATTCTACTTCCATTCGGTCTGCTGTTCTTAAATCTTCATATCGGTTTCTTTTATCATTCTGGTCCTCATGTTCGCTTATACACTACTTGCCTTTCTTCATCGGATTCCTTGCTTGTACTTGTTTTTTTCGCCGTCTGACAACTAGTCTTGGGGTGAATTCATGTAGAATTTTAGTTGCGAAATATGAGCTGTGGTAGTGAAGGATCATTCTGGGGTACTTTGTCGTAATTGTGCTACTCGATAGATATCTTTATCACAGTCTGCTATGACAACTAGTGTACTACGGTATGTTACTTACGTTTCCGTGCTATCTCCCGTCGGCTGAGGATTGCGTTGCATAAATACTATTATCCCTTGTGTATGCTTCTTGTCGTACTGCGTTTTCATTGCCTGCTGGGCTTCTTTGATTCGTTCTTTTACCTAACTTTGCAATTCTTCCGAATTTCTGCATTCTTGTGTACCTACTTTCATCAGTGAATTTTCTCACAATTCCGTCACTAAAATGTGGTGTGTCTCCATGTAATACTGTAAACGATGTTTCTTAAGTACAAGAATTCTTTGTAGTATTCATATTTCGTTCAACCTTTTTTAGTTTCTTGCCCCAATCTTTATGTTCAAGATAAGTCTGCATGCCGCTCATTATAATTGTATAATTGGTTGAGTTCAGAATATGTTTTATTCCATTTACTTCACAGAAATTATCAAACTCTTTACTAACACGTCCCTCTGTCCGTTATTATACTGTCAGGCAATCTATATTCGTTAACAAAATCATTCATTGCTGATAACACACAATGAGTCGAAGTCTTTATCATGGGATACAGTCGAACATATTTTGTTAAATTGTCAACAATTAACATTAAATGAGTATTCATTCGGTGAATTGGTACGAATGGACCTAAGTGGTCAATATTTGTTATGGAAAAGAGGCGGTTACCTACTGGAACGGGATGAAGTTTTCGTTATTACTTCCCTCCTGGGATAGTTTTTCTTTACGGTTTCTTGATTCAACCGACGGCTATCAACTACGAGCCTCGCATCACCATTCCTTTTCGGCACGAGTAATATGGGACTTGCGTATACAGATTTTGTGTCTTGTAGAATACCGCATTCTTTCTATTCACTGACTATTTTATGGATTTGCTAGCAATCGCGCGCGTTTACTTTATACGGTTTTGTCCTTACCGGGACACCCAAGTCTTCGATCACCATCTTTAATTTATCGGTACTGCCTAAATCAGGCAAGTTCATAGAAAAGCGGTCACGGTTTTTATTAATCAAATCGCAAATTTCCTTTTTCATATCATCATCCATACTGATCATGTTCATTTTTGTATCTTTGCACTGTCTCATTAAATTGTTCACGTCCAGGTATCGTTCTATTTTCTCACTTTCGCGTACAGTCACATTTTGCACGTTTATATAATTTATACTGATTTTCTTTAGCACTTCTTTACTTTCGGTTGTTAACTTTACGCCATCGGGCATGTCTAATTCAATGTCCTTAAACGGATATCTATAACCGAATTTTAACTTGGGTTCAATTTGAACGTAGGTGATTTCCGGCAATTCTGTATACGTTCTTCCTACTACTGCATCTATATTCTGGGCGTAATCTGGTACAACTATTATTTCCATACCATCCATCTTTATTCCATCTAATTCCATGGATGTGATAATCATTTCCTCGTATTTTGTGATATTCTCTGGTGAGCCAAACCCACTTAATGTGGGTGTCATAATGCTTGGTACGACACTACTTCGGACTGTACACACAGATGCTCCATTATCGATTAGGCCGTTCAATACCTTTTGGCCAATATTGATCGGTTTTAAAAATTTTGTAGTGCTACAACTTGAAATATGTTCTGTGAGTCCCATATCTTTGTTTTTGTTGCAATTTTTCGCAATATGGCCAACTTTACAGCATGTATTGCATTTTCTTGTATCTGCTGCCTTTGGGGAGGTAAAATCTCGGGCTACATGCTCGTTCAGGTTGCATTTACAGCATTTTACTTCACCTTTCTTATTTTTGGGAGGTAAACTCTTAGAATATTACTTATTATTGTTACCTGATTGCTCACTAGTTTTTGTTGCCAACGTAGTTGTTCGTACATTCCTTTCAGTTCTTAGCTTGTCTTGACTTTTAAATCTCTCACTGTGTGTATGGTAAGTAAAAATTTATTTATTACCTCTTTCATTGTTGTTGGTTAATGTATTGTTATTATTTTTGTACGAAGTGTCTACCTGAGTTTCTATTTCTGCGATTTTCACTCGCTCAATATAAAATCTGGAGTCCTGTTTAACCTCGATTAGTGCAACAGCTGATAAAAATCTCGAATATTTAATCAAATAGTGCCACTTGCGTGTACCAACTATTGCTGGAAGCCGGGAATAACACACGAGAAGGTACAGTGTATAAATTCCATATTTCACTTCCTAAACACTCAAACTGTCCATAAAAAAATACTTTAATTTAAATAAACACCCAACACGTGCACAACGTGAAAACATTAACTCCATATAACATCTGTGGAGGAACACAAAACAATGTCTAAACTATGAGTTCTGTAATTAAACAGAACTCTACAGGAGCCGTTCACAGCAATCAACCAATACACAACCAGTCATACGCCAACGCCACAATGAATGCATTTCCAAAAAAGACCAAGCAATCATTATTCCAGCATTAGAAGAATTAAAAATAAGAGACTATATCACTGCTGCAGGAAATATTGTTCAACCTAAAAACATTATCATTGTCAAAACAAAGAATATGCATTTTTTTGAGCAATAAAATAATTGCAGATAACTTAATAAAAAATCATAGCACTATAGAAATATTAAATAAAACTCTTAATATTCGCCATTACAGCACACCAGCCAAAAGAGTAATAATTTCAAATGTGAATTCTATAATACCACACAATATAATTGAAGAAAAACTGAAAGAATGCAAACTAAAATTAGTCTCCCCCATAAGCTTTTTGCGAGTTCGAATACGAACATGTACTCAGCTTTCGCAAACAATTGTACATAACCCCGAATGAAGAAGTACAAATACCAGCTACGATTTCAGTGGAATATGATGACATGTCGAACAAAATATTTCTAAACACTGAAGAAAATATGTTATGTTTCCTATGTAAAAAACCCGGACATACTGCAAATCAATGCGAAAATGAAGAAATAATAGAAAATACCCAAACAAATTATACTGAAAATACGCAAAATACAAATATACAAAATATAAATCCTACCGACATAAATACCGAAACATCAACAACCTCACAATACAAAGAAATTCTCACCACCATTACCACCACCTCAGTTTAAAAGACCAGCCCGACGAAGCGACACAGCCTCAACTAGTTCCCAAAACATCACAATAAAAAAGAGTAAAAAACAAAAAAGAAATTGAAAATCTTCAAACCAAAATACCACTCCAAAACAAGTTAAAATGCAAATCGAACCACTAAAAGAAATAATCGAAAAAGAGACAAATATATACTTAATTATGAACAACTGAAAGACTTTTTAGAAAATGTTCACGGAAGTGAACATCAACTAAATATTGCAAAACAGTATACAGACAACATCGACGCACTACTTGAAATGCTTGGAGAACTGTATCCATATTTAACAGATAGATCTATGAAATCAAGAATCACACGCATCATGTCAAAAATAAACAAACAACAACTAGCAGAGGCGGGAGCAGAACTTAGTGATATAAACCAGTCCACATACGACGAATTACAAACTGAAACAGAAGACCAACTAAGCGAGCATAATAATAACTCGCAATATTATTAAAATGAACACAATAATTCAATGGAACTGCAACGGATACTTTACTCACTTTGCTGAATTACAAAGACATATATAAATTGAACCCACAGTACATATGTCTCCAAGAGACAAATTTCAAACCAACGCAAAAAATTAAATTTATAGGGTATACTTGCAACAGAAAAGACAGGGTAAACAGAAAAGACACGCAAGTGGAGGAGTAGCAATACTTATAAAAAACGAACATCATTTTGACGAAATAAACATAAACTCCGACCTAGAAATCATGGCAATAACAATATACTACCCAGTGAAAATGACGATATGCAATGTCTACCTACCACCCGATCAAAGAATAAATAAAAACGATCTGGTAAATATAACACAACTACCACGGCCGTATGTTATAATTGGAGATTTAACGCGCATAATCCACTATGGAGCTTTGAAAATAAGTATACAAATAGGAATGGTAAATTAATAGAAGAAGTATTCGAAGATGACCTGATACTATATGACGGTAGCCCAACCCATTTTAGTGTAAGAAATGGCTCATTTTCAAGTATAGATCTCACCATCACCAGCCCAGATATAGCAACAGATATAGTATGGGAAGTTATACCCGATTTACATAGCAGTGACCATTTTCCTATATTAATAAATGATACAAACTATATACCAAAAAAATGGAAACTAAAAGACGACACATGGGAACATTACAAAAATAAGTTCAAAATAAGACATAACACAATTCAGGAAAATGCAGATATAAACATAGCACTAGATGAACTGACAAGTGAAATAATCACAACCGCAACAGAAGTTTTTTGATTAAAGTCAATGAAGAAAAGGAATAAAACTACACCATGGTGGAACAGCAAGTGTGAGAAACAATTAGAGCCAGTAAAAAAGCCTTATACAAATACAGGAAAAATAAAACAACAGAAAATTTAATAAACTTAAAACGTACAAGAGCACTAGCACGACGTACAATTAAAATAACCAAAAAAGTGTCATGGGAAGAATATGTCTCCAAAATAACTACAAATACACCACCCAAAAAGGTATGGGATCAAATAAGAAAAATAAAAGGCTCAAATACTCCACAAACTACGTCAATGCTAAAAATAAATCAAAGATATATAATATACTCACAAGAAATCTGTAATGAAATGGCTCATGCATTTGAACAAAACTCCTAGAACAATAATTACACACAACAATTCCTCTCATTAAAAACTAAACTTGAAAATACACCGCTTAATATCAAAAGCTGCGACAAACCCATCAACACCTCTTTCACACTTAATGAGTTACACCATGCAATAAATACAACTAAAATGAATACAAGCCCAGGACCTGACCACATTCCTCCTGAATTAATAAAAAAATTACCAGAAGAAACAAAAAAGCCTCTACTAAATATCTACAATCATATATGGACAAAACACACATTTCCAATAAAATGGAAGGAACTAACTCTAATTCCAATACTAAAACCTAACAAAGACAAAAAAAAAATCCACAAAATTATAGACCGATAGCACTAGCGAACGTACTCTGTAAAATCCTGGAAAAAATGGTAAACAAAAGACTATTATGGCATGTTCAAAACAACAACATTATCAGCAAGTTTCAAAGCGGATTCAGAAACTCCAGATTAACTACCGATATCCTGTTATCATTATCATCAGAAATACAAACAGCTTTCACAAATAAACAACATCTAATTGCCATATCCTTTGATTTACAAAAGGCATTTGATACGACATGGAAACATAACATCTTAACCACTCTACAACAATACGACATAGAAGGAAATCTCCTCCATTTTGTTAAAAATTTCCTATACGACAGAAAATTTCGAGTGCGTCAAAATAAAAAAATATCCGACTTAAGAACTCAAGAAATTGGCATCCCGCAAGGCTCTATGATAAGTCCAACTCTCTTTATAATTGCGATAAATAAAATAATGCAAAACATTCCTGAAGGTATCAAACATTCAATCTTTGCAGACAATCTCATAATTTTCATGAAAAACAAAAATCTTATAAGAATCCAACAAAAACTACAAGAAACCATATCTTCCTTGGAAAAATGGTCGGAAAATACAGGATTTACTTTTTCAACCACGAAGACAAAAGCTATACATTTCTGCAAAATCAGAAAAAAACAACACCGCAATCCCGACCTGACCCTGAATGGAGAAACAATAAATTACACAAATTCAACAAACTTCCTAGGGCTAATATTCGATAGGAAATTAACATGGAAGGAGCATATTGATAAACTAAAAACTGATTGTAATTCCAGACTTAACTTATTAAAAGTATTATCGAATAGAGACTGGGGAGCAGGCAACGAAACCCTTATGAACATATACAAAACACTAATAAGATCCAAGCTGGACTATGGTAGCATAGTATATATCACTGCTAAACAATACCTGCTAAAAAAGATAGAAGTTATACAAAACTCGGCGTTACGCATCATAAGAGGAGCTTTAAGAACCAGCCATATAATCAGCATCCAGGCAGAAACAGGGGAACCTCCGTTAAAAATACGAAGAGACCAATTACTACTGACATATATCATTAAATTAGCCTCGAATCCCAATAACCCAACCCATGATGTTATATTTAAAACTGAAGAGAATAAAATACAAGTAAAAAATGAAAACGATTTCCACGCGTACATAATGGAAAAATTAAACGAAATAAATGCAACTTTACCTAAAATTCAAGAACTTTACTGAGAAAACTTTAAGATCACTTCGTAACAATAGACAGACAGATGTAATTTACACAGACTTCGCCAAAGCATTTGACAAGCTTAATCATGCAATCCTTCTTTATAAACTTTCTCATAATTTTAACTTCTCCCCTAACCTTATAGCTTTTCTTTCTTCATATCTAACTAACAGAAAAATGCAAGTACACTACAATAACTACCTTTCTAATCAGTATACCCCTACTTCTGGCGTACCTCAAGGTTCAAACCTAGGTCCTTTGCTATTTATCTTATTTATTAATGACATTACTACCTGTGTTAAACATTCCGATGTATTACTCTATGCCGACGATATGAAGATATCTAAAATAATAAATTCACCTGAAGATAGTTTAATGCTGCAAGAGGATATAAACAACATTCTAGAGTGGTCCAAATCTTCTAAACTATATTTCAATGTCAAAAAATGTAAAACTATGTCATATTCTGTAAAAAACACCTTAGCCTGTTACTCTCATAAAATGGAACAACATCTACTTGATAGAGTTACAGAGTTTAAAGATTTGGGTGTCATATTCGATGTTAAGCTCTCTTTCAATGCGCATATAAATTACACAGTAAGATCTGCCTATAAAAATCTAGGCTTCATAATTCGTAATTGTCGTTCCTTTCTTAGGTTAAGAACCTTAAAAATGCTATATTATTCATTCGTGCGTTCAAAATTGGAATACTGCCTACAAATATGGAATCCGTTATATAATATATATACCAACAGCATTGAAAGAATACAAAAAAAATTTGTGAAGTACTGTTATTATAAAACATATGGTGTTTATCCAACTCATGATTTGTCATACAATACCTTACTATCCATTTTCAATTTAGTGTCTTTAGAAAATAGAAGAAAAATGCAATCTTCGATCTATGTATATAAATTAGTAAACAATATTATAGACGATCCTATTTGTTTAGCTAGTATTCCATTTTCTGTTCCGCGCCTCTCTTCTAGAAATAAGTATACATTTCAATATTCATTTGTAAGGACTAACTACGAAGCAAGGTCGCCCATCAGACGATTATGCTATATTTTTAATAATACTCTTACAGATATTGATATGTACCACTTGTCACTTAGACACTTCAAGCGAGCATTGTTAAATACTTATAGTTTAACATGATTTTCATTGTTGCAAATTTTGTTTTTTTTATATAATTATTATTATTTTTTGTGTGTGTTGAAATTATGTATTCTTTGTGTATCCACCCCGTAATTGGGATTTCGATCCTGTGGGATGGATGGGATAATAATAAATAAATAAATAAATAAATAAATAAATAAATAAATAAATAAATAAATAAATAAACTAAAAGAGAGCAAAAATCCGCCGTGGATACTCAAAACTCCCTCCATCAATAAGGAACTAAAAAAGTATGACAAAGAAAACACATCACCCTTAACCATAAAAACGGAGTTCCGTCAAATCCAAAATGACACATATAAAAATCACAACTTCATATACACAGATGGCTCAAAAATAAATACTAAAACTGGTGCAGCTATATGGATAGAAACACTATCAGAGAAATACCACCTACCAAGCTTAACATCCAACTATACAGCAGAAATCTACGCTATTCAATAAGCAATAAAATGTGTAAATAAAGTAAAAATATTATTATATGCACAGACTCCCTCTCCTGCATCCAGAACATAGAAAAACCATACACAACCGATCCCATTGTCCAGGAAATTCAAAATCAAATTCTCGAAATATCCATCACCCTCACCAAAAATATAACCTTTCTATAGGTACCTTCTCACTGCGGCATAAGAGGCAATGAAGAAGCTGACACCCTCGCCAAGAAAGGCACAGAACTAAACAACATTGTCAGTATTCCTATCCCAACCTACGACTACATTAACCTAATTAAATCAAGACTGAAACAAAAATGGTCACAAATATGGCTCGACACTGCAAACAATCACCTACGACAACTGAAAAATGACATAAAAATGCGAAAAACGAAAGCAAGCCGAAAAGACAGAACAATAATAACAAGACTAACGATTGGTCACACTCTTGCAACACACGGCCATATATTAAGACGATAAGAACCCACATTCTGTGAAACCTGCAACACCAGACTTACAGTGGAACACCTACTACTCCAGTGCACTAAATACAATATCCAAAGACGACAACACAAACTACCAGCCACTTTCCAGAGATGCCTCATCAGCGAAACCGATATCACAATTAAATAATTAAAAAGTATACACCACAAACTATAAAAGTACTGCAAATTACTAATAAATAGTATTTTGTAAACAATGTAATCATTAAGCCCAAGCACCAATAGTCTAAGCAACTGAGGTGCTTGCCAAATAAACAATTAAAAAAAAATAATAACAATAAAATCTGGTGCATCAAAATGTAATGTAAAAATAAAAAAGTCAAAATTTATTTACACAAACAGAAACAATTATTACTCTCTATACTTACATTTACTTAAAAATTCTATAACTTCAAGAGTGTCCGTTAATTTAATGGTGTTTTCCGTTACACGAACAAAAAAATACTTTTCTAACCACACTTGTGCCTTTTTATTTCAGGAAATATTTAAATGTATACCTTTTGTTTTTGATTGAAATAGGTTTTAAGTCATATAGTTTTTGAGGAAACGACATTTCAATGCTCGCAAAAACACGCAATCCCGCTTCAAAGCATGCAAGCCTGCACACACACACACACACACACACACACACGTGCTTATTCACTGAAATCTGGGTATGCAATTTATAGCATGAATGTATACCTCTTAGCAAAGAAGGGATATCAGTGGGGTGGTGTAGTGTATTCATAAGGTCCTAACAGCCTTTACTTCGGGATCAACCACCTTACCTTGTTTCCGTAGATTTAGCAATCTCTTGAAGTAACCTCTGGATATAAGTAGTATACAGGATGTATTCTAACACTTTCCGTTAAAATATGTTACGTAACCGGAATCCGCTAAAATATTTCTTATTAACGGATTCTGCTAATAATTCTGTTCGTCAAAATTAAAATAATAAATGGATCCGTTTGATACAGTAGGGTAATATATTAAAATCTAAACAGATATATGTAATTTATAAATTTGGAGATACTATTAGTAATAAATTTATATTAAGAAATAATCAGAATAATATATATAGTTTTTGCAAAATAACCTTTCTAGTGTTGGTTATACATTGTAATAAATGTCAAAATTGTCCCACTGGGCCAAACTTCTGGATCGTGATGTTTGAACAAGCTTTCAAATGGAACTTTTAATTTAAAATAAGCAAAATTACCACTGTGGTCGATCTTATCACGTCGACAGTTAATATTAAGACCGTGTTGCTGTAAATGACCAAGAATATCCTTAGTAGTTGTAATTTTATTAGTAATACAATTCAGATGTAACCAGGTAAGTCGAGGTGCACCTTGAATATTCAGGCTGGGGATTGAGAACAACTTCCTTATTACAACTTTAGGTTAAATAATTATGATTTCATATTTCTTTTTTATGTCCATTTTATATTTTTTTCAAACTCACGATAAATGTACAATAACATCAAAAAATTGTGAAACTAACATGGTTCGAAAATATTGGATTTCACGCATAAAATCTGGTGGAGTTTTAGGGTCAAGTCAAGGAAAACCTTAAAAGCCGCAAGAAGAAATAAAATTAGATGCTGCTACTAAAACGTAAGAAGCCTGAAAAATAAGTTGTGTGATTTTGCCCATTCTGTATGGGAATCTGAGTTTGGCATTATTAGTCTGACTAAGACTTGGCCCTTCGAAATGACCGTATTCAGACAAGATTGTGATTTCACACAATTGATCAAGTGACGAGGAGACGGAGTCCTTGCATTTGAAAATAATATTCTTGTTCACCCAATAAACATAACAGAACTGTTAAATAAATTTCCTTTGTTTGATATTATTTGTTGCAGATGTATTTTTCATTCATGAAATAATTTAGTTCGTACAATATACATTCGCCATACACCGTCAGTAAACGATTTAAAAGTATTATTAGAACACATAGAACAATAATTAGTGATAAATGACTTTTTTTATTATTTTAGGAAATTAACTAGATGTTCTTAGTTCATGTACTACTATTTTTATGTCGATCATGAAGGTAAAGCAGTGTAATAAAATATTTACAATGCCAACCATCTGACCTCGTTTTAACAAATATTGATTGTCATGAGGCAAAGGAAAACTTAACTCTTGTTAAAATAGGCACACATAACCCTGCTGTAGCCATTACCTTACAACTAATTGAAAAGAAATCATTAAATTTTCCTGTCGCCCCCTATAAAAACATAATTAAAATAGCTGATTTTTAGTCTTTGCATAATGCTCTGCTTTTGTTTGATTGGTCAGCTGTTGAGACTGCCGATAATCCATATGATGCTTCTGAAACTTTCTGTAGACAGTTATAATGTACTTGATAAATATATAACACTTTATCACAATAATTGTAAAAGAAAATATCCTGCATGATTTACACGTGAAATTATAAACAATTCAAAATAAAACATAAATATTACAGACGATTTAGAAAATACAGTAGACCTAATGATCATTAATTCTGTAAACCTTAGAACATTAATGAAAAATCTGTTGTGGCTAGTACAAAACCTCTCGCCATGTCCATATTAGCCTATGTAAGTATTGTATTGCACTTCGCTTTCGAACAGTCGTTTTATAACAAATTACAGAACTTTACCCAAATATTGTTTTTTATTGTATTTAACATGTCTTCTGCACACATATAATTGTAATTATATCTATTTTTCATTGTATGAAGAAGTTCCTATATGTGAGATATTCTTCCAATTCATTAACCTGATCGTCGGTATTTCTGATGGATATATGTTATATATATTTTACCACAATTTCATCTATAATTTCAAATATTTAATTAATAAAACAATAAGAAAGATTAAATATACTTCCCAAAAAAAGCTATCAGAATGTCACTAAAACTGTTGATTTTTGACACTGACATGTGTCATTTACAAACTATGTTATAAACATTGGAATTTGTCAACTGGTTTCCTTAAAGCCTCAGCCTCTGCCATTAGATTACTTTATATATTAAAGTGTCGTTTTCTTTAAATCTATACAAGATATAATAAAAAATTTAAGTGTATTAGATGGAGAATTTAATGTTCTACAATATTTAATAAAAAAATTCCAACAAAATATATTTAGAAGAATTTTTCTAAGAAACTACTACTTCCGGTTGTTCAATTGTTACCAAAACCTTTTCAGCTCTTCCCAGGAATGTCAGATTGAGGAATCCATAGTTAAACAGTTCTTAAGTCTTATAGTTTTTGAGGAATCGTCCCTCCAACATCCATACATACACACACACACACACATACACACAGACGCACATCCACACCCACACACACAGATATTTTAAAAATGTTATAATCGGACTCTAGAGACCTTAAATCGTGCTTATTCAATAAAATCTGGATATGCGAATTTTAGCATGAATCCAATACCTCTCTTAGCTAGAGGTAAAATGCAAATACAATAAATATGTAAGCGATATGGAAAATACTGTTTCGAATGACACTAAAACTTTTTGGAGGTTTATTAGCAACAAGAACCGTAATACTAGAAGATCCAGTATAATGTATATGAACGACAATACTTCTTGCACTAATTCACCTGAAATTCTTCAGCTTTTTAGACAATATATCAGTAGTGTATTTTCCAATTCCTCTGTCACATATTCCAATGTAAACAGTGTGAATGCAACTTAAGTATAATAACTGTTGAGGACATACTGCCTGCATCGAAAAAGATTAATACAATAACGACTTCAGGTGCTGACCAAATTCCCACTTGCTTTGTAAAAGAATAAACTTTTAGCAATATTTAAAGCCTTAAGGCTCATTCACAGTGACGAAATTAAGTGAAATTATACTTAGTACTTATACTTATAAATTATACTTAAAAATACCCGTCTTAAAACAGTATTAAATACACGTTGAAATTATATTTATAATTAAAATTTTCACTTAGTACTATAGTGACATCTATGCATATTTTTGAGAACTTGAAAGAAAGCTAAAGAAGAATTAGTTTTTCTTGGAATTATGTTTGACATGCTTCTACTTATTTCATTCTGTTTGCATCGTTTGTTTTGAGTTGCTTATACGTGTAGCGTCAATTAAAATTTTAACAAGTATACTTCATCTGTTAATCTCATTTCCCTAATTAAATTATTCCAATCTCCTTGTTCGGGTCGACGTTTATTTATAGGACGAACCCACCATCGACGTTTTTGCTTCTTTTTGTTTAAAATATACGCCATAGCAAGAAGACATCTTCTTCTTTGCACGACTCGCATTACTACTTCTTCCATTTTTATATAAACAAAACAGATAATTAATGAAACGAACTGTCAAACCATAACCCAAACGTCAAAATGCAAAATAACGCCGAGAGAGAAACAATAATATCGCTATTTCATTTCTCACGCGTTGCGATTGGTGCACTTAAGATTCTAAGTATAATTATAAGTGAAAAGTTTGGAGTTTGCAAACATTTCTTAAGTGCTGTGTATAAGTATAAGTATAAGTACTAATTTGAGCGATGTGAACACTTCCATTCGAGAAGCCATATGCAAACTTATATTTAGAACGTTAAGTATAAGTACTAAGTATAATTTCGTTTAATTTCGTCACTGTGAATGAGCCTTTAGTTTGCAGTTGTATTTTCCCCGAATGTTGGAAAGAGTATACAGTTTGCCCTTTATTAAAATCTGGGGATTCATCTTACGTATGTAATAACCGGCTTATATCTGCTTTATCTAATTTTACAAAATTATTTGAATCAATTATACTCGTATACTCTCAAATATATCCGTGCACATGAAATCTTTTATGTCCATCGCAATATGGATTTGTTCAGTTCTGTGATGTTGGCACTTCTTTAGAAGCTCAAATGATCTTTTTTATATTAGTAATTAGTGCTCTTTAGTGTTCAAAAAAATTATGAAATTACTTGTACGGTTTACGCAATAATTAACATTATTTAATGACGTGGCAACGAGACACTTAGCATGTCATTAATAAATTTCAAAATACTTAACACAGTTGCAAGGTAAGAAATAAATGTGTAAGCAATCTGGTATCTTTTATTTATTTAAAAAATCCGTAGAGGCGATCGATTTCGGCTAAATGTCATCATCAGGCCACAGCTAAAATATAAGGTACAATAAATAATTTTATAGCTATATATATATACATACATACATATATATATATATATATATATATATATATATATATATATATATATATATATACTAGCTGTACCCGTTGCAAATATTTGCAACAAACAATATGGGTAACGTCATTAAATTATAAATTTTCTGTACTTATATTCAATGTTTGGTACTCTTCTACACTTTTTTAACTACCGCTGCTTTGTTGGCACATAGGAATAGGGAGATTACTTGACACATCACTGATAAATAAATTATTTAGGGTCTGTTTGTTAATGCAAAGTTAAAAGTAAAGTAATGGTAACTGTTAATTAGGTAAATTAAATGATTGATTGACTGTTTATAAATATAAAGTTATAGGCTATCTACCAGTTTATAAACTTATAGTTAACTGTAAATTGGGAACTGAAACTGTTTTGACAGATAAAAAAAATACAGGTCTTGCAACATAGGCCCAGGATAGATTTTATTGCTAGGTGATTATGTGATGAGAAACTTTGGATATTATTGTACATATTTTACAACAAACTACAGAAATGTTAAATTTTTTAACAGATAAACATACGTATTAAAAATATGCAATTTATATAGAAAAATAATAATAATAAAAATTATATAGGAACAACAGTAGGTATTCATTTAATTGACCAGTTTATGATTTAAAGGTTTGATGCTAGTGGTAAATTCGACATTTCGTCTGAAATTTTAATTTTTTTTTTTTTTGCTGTTATAAATATAAAAGAAGAAAAAGGTAAAACATCTAATATAGAGATTATCCGCATATTCGACGTCTTTCAATGTTATAAATTATAATTATGAATCAATGTTGCAGTCATACTTACATCATTTATTTCCACTTTATAATTTATAAAATTTATTGTCACCAACAAATATTGTTATTGTCGTAATCAATGTGTTTAATTATGATTTCAAGTTCAATTATTGTAGTAATAATTTATTGTACACAAAAATTTTATACATTATTGTAATGTATGAGGAATGAACGTGTTTTTATTTTTCAAATTAACATCTTTATTCAGTTTGAAACAATATGCTTAATCATTGCATATCTATACCTTCTCCTGTATGATTTCACATTAATGAAACTTGATCACACACAAAGGAAAGCTGAATTCACTGCAACGAAAACTAATTTATTACTCTTGAATACCTATTTTGCAATAATGAAAACAGAATTCACAATTTTAAAAACCAATTTCAACTAAATGAAAACAGATTTTACATAGGAACTTAAAATAGGCACCGCCTAGGAAGAGCTAGAAGGGGCAGCAGCCACCTTTGGAAAGGAAAAAAAAAATAAAGCAAATGTATTGTCTCTAAAATATATGAAAATATTTTTCTGAACTTTTAAAATATTAAATAAATAACGAATAGTATTTTTAAGAAACTTAACTAAAGATTAAATTTGATTACAACAATGAAAGAATTTAATTACAACAATGAGAGAGCTTGATTAAAACAATAATGAAACTTGATTACAACAATGATAAAAGTTGATTACAACAATGTTAGCTACGTTAGAAGCGAGAATAAGTAACTTGAGTGTTTGAAATCTGTTTTCATTTAGTTGTAATTAGTTTTCATTGGTGTGAATTCAGTTTTGTTTTACGTGAAATCAGTTTTCGTTAATGTGAAATCATGCTGCAAAAGTGTGAAATCATATTGTAAAATGTAGAATTAAGGGGCATTAAAGAGTAGGAAAATAGATACATCCAACTCAGTTATATTTAATACTTTCGTTATTTAAAAACCTGTAATTGTACACTTGTCTCTTGTCCATTTTTCAATAAATTTTTAAACTTTAGGTTAAAAAAATTATTATATTATAATACAAATATATATCTTTATAAACTTTGCTCAATATTATTAAATTACTTACCATATTAGAATTAAAGAATTAAATATTATATTTATCAAGTTTTGAGAGCAAACATTCCTTGTGTTTCACTTAAGTTGACATGCTGACATATTTATCTGTCATTTAAGGTTGACTTTTGTATGATAAAAGCTTTGCACGTTTCAGGATATTTACCTGTTAAATTATTTAACTTTGCATTGATAAACCAGCCCCAGCCCTAAATAACACAAAATATTATTCTTGTAGCAATTTTCACAAATTGCATGTATTTTACATCATTCTCTTCATCTGCATGTTGTTCAGTGCTGCCATCTATCGCTTGACAGCGGTTCTTAATAAAAAATCTTTAAGGCCTTATAAGAAATAGACGGAATCAAAACTGTGACATTTTAGATTTTTGTGCACATCTACATGCTAATAGCTTTCATTTAAAAAAAGAATCATCAAAATCGGTTCAGTAGAAGTCCATAACTAAGGCCCCAAAGAAAAACCTTATTTTTTTATATATATACTAGCTGTACCCGTTGCAAATATTTGCAACAAACAGTATGGGGTAACATTATTAAATTTTCTGTATTTGTATTTAATGTTTGGTACATTTCTACACTTTTTTAACTACCGCTGCTTTGTTGAGCACATAGGAATAGGGAGATTATTTGACACAACACTGCTAATAATAAGTAAATTATTTAGGGTCGGTTTGTTAATGCAAAGTTAAAAGTGAAGTAATGGTAACTGTTAGTTAGGAAAACTATATGTTTGATTGACTGTTTATAAATAAAAACTGTAAATTGGGAACTGAAACTGGTTTGATACATAAAAAATACAGGTCTTGTAACACAGGAGCAGGATAGATTTTATTGCTACGTAATTATTTGATAAGGAACTTTGGATATTATTGTACAAATTTTACAACAAACTGCAACAATGTTAAATTTTGTAACAGATAAACATACCTATTAAAAATATGCAATTTATATAGAAAAATAATAAAAATTCTATAGGAACTACAGTAGGTATTCATTTAATTGAACAGTTTATGATTTGAAGATTTGATGCTAGAGGTAAATTCGACAGTTCGTCTGATTTTTTTTTTATTGTTATAAATTTAAATGAAGAAAAAGGTAAAACATCTAATAATTGAGATTATCCGCATATTCAACGTCTTTCAATATTATATTTTATTATTATAAATTATAATTATGAATCAATGTTGCAATCATTCTTACTTCATTTAATTCCATTTTATAATGTATAAAATTTATTGTCACCAACAAATATTGTTATTGTCGTAATCAATGTGTTTCATTTATGATTTCAAGTTAAATTATTGTAGTAATAATTTATTGTACACAAAAAATTTATGCATTATTGTAATCTATGAGGAATCAACGTATTTCTATTTTTCAAATTACCATCTTTATTCGGTTTAAAACATTATGGATTATCATTGCATATCTATACCCTCTACAGTATAATTTCACAACTTAATGTCACACAAAGGAAACCTGAATTCACAGTAACGAAAACTAATTTATCACTCCTGAATACCGATTTTGTAATAATGAAAACAGAATTCACAATTTTAAAAACCAGTTTCAACTAAATGAAAACAGATTTTACATAGGAATCGTAAATAGGCACCGCCAAGGAAAGGCAAGAAGGGGCAATAGTCACCTTTGGAGAGGCAAAAAAATAAGGCAAATGTATCGTCCCTAAAATATATTAAAATATTTTTCTGAACTTACAAAATATTAAATAAATAGCGAATAGTATTTTTAAGAAACTTAACTAAAGATTAAATTTGATCACAACAATAAAAAAGCTTCATTAAAACAATGATGAAACTTGATTACAACAATGTTAGCTACGCTAAAAGTGAGAAAAGTAACCGGAGGGTTTGAAATCTGATTTCGTTTAGTTGAAATTAGTTTCCATTGGTATGAATTCAGTTTTTCTTTTACATGAAATCAGTTTTCGTTTTCGCTAATGTGAAATCGTATTTCGTTACTGGGAATTCACTTCTAATTTGTGTGAAATCAGTTTTCGTTAATGTGCATTCATATTTGGTTAATGTAAAATCATTTTTCAAAAGTTCGAAAACGAATTGTAAAAGGTAGCATTAAGGGATAACGTTTAAGAGCGGGAAAATAGGGGCATCCAAGTGGTTGATTGTACTATACTCTTTTGAATTTAATGATTTCGTTATTTAAAAACCTGTAAATGTACACCTGTCTCTTGTCAATTTTTAAATAGGTAATAATGCTGTATTTTAGTTACGGGATATATAATTCAATAAATTTTTAAATTTTAGGTTAAAAAAATTATTTTATTATAGTACAAAATATATATATCTTCATTAATTTTGCTCAATATTATTAAATTACTTACCATAATTGAATTAATGAATTAACTATTATATTTATTAATTTTTGAGGGCAAAAATTCCTTATTATGGTTTCACTATAATTTGACATGCTGACATATTTATTTGTCATTTAAGGTTAACTTTTAATTTTTGTATGATAAAAGCTTTACACGTTATTTACCTGTTACATTATTTAATCTTGCATTGATAAACCAGCTCTAAAATAACACAAAATATTATTTTTGTAGCAATTTTCACAAATTATATTTATTTTACATCATGCTCATCTTCATATTTTCAGTGCTGCCATCTATCGCTTGACAGCGGTACTTAATAAAAAATCTTTAAGGCCTTATAAAAAATAGCCGGAATCATTATTGTAACATTTTCGATTTTTGTGCACATCTACATGCTAACAGCTTTCATTTAAAAAAAGAATCATTAAAATCGGTTCGGTAGAAGTCCATAACTAAGGCCCCAAAGAAAAACCTTATTTTTTTATATATATAGATACTAGCTGTACCCGTTGCAAATATTTGCAACAAACAATATGAGGTAACGTTACTAAATTATAAATTTACTGTACTTATATTCAATGTTTGGTACTCTTTTACACTTTTTTAACCACAGCTGTTTTGTTGGGCACATAAGAATAGGAAGATTATTTGACACATCACTGGTTATAATATTTAGGGTCGGTTTGATAATGCAAAGTTAAAAATAAAGTAATGGTAACTGTTAGTTAGATTGAATGACTATTTATAAATACAAAGTTATAGTCTATCTACCAGTTTATAAACTTATAGTTAACTGTAAATTGGAAACTGAAACTGTTTTGACAGATAAAAATACAGGTCTTGTAACATAGACCCAGGATGGATTTTATTGCTAGGTAATTATTTGATGAGAAACTTTGGATATTACTGTACAAATTTTACAACAAACTGCAGCAATGTTAAATTTTCTAACAGATAAACATACCTATTAAAAATATGCAATTTATATAGAAAAATAATAATAATTATATAGGAACAACAGTATGTATTCATTTAATTGACCAGTTTATGATTTAAAGGTTTGATGCTAGTGGTAAATTCGACATCTCGTCTGAATTTTTTTTTTTACTGTTATAAATATAAAAGAAGAAAAAGGTAAAAACATCTAATAGAGATTTTCCGCATATTCGAAGTCTTTATATATATTTTATTGTTATAAATTATAATTATGAATCAATGTTGCAATCATACTTACTTCATTTAATTGTAGTAATAATTTAATGTACACAAAAATTTTATACATAATTGTAGGTAATCTATGAGGTATGAATGTGTTTCTATTTTCAAATTAACATCTTTATTCGGTTTGAAACAATATGCTTAATCATTGCATATTATTTATACCTTCTACAGTATGATTTCACATTAATGAAACTTGATCTCACACAAAGGAAAGCTGAATTCACAGTAACGAAAAATAATTTATTACTCCTGAATACCTATTTTGCAATAATGGAAACAGAATTCACAATTTTAAAAACCAATTTCAACTAAATGAAAACAGATTTTATACAGGAACCTTAAATACCTAGACACCGCCAAGAAAGGGCTAGAAGGGGCAATAGCCACCGCTGGAGAGGCAAAAAAATAAAGCAAAAAAAAATGTTTTGTCCCTAAAATATATGAAAATATTTTTCTGAACTTATGAAATATTAAATAAATAACGAATAGTATTTTTAAGAAACTTAACTAAAGATTAAATTTGATTACAACAATGAAAGAATTTAATTACAACAATGAGAGAGCTTGATTAAAACAATGATGAACAATATTAGCTTTAACTACGCTAGAAGCGAGAGTAAGTAACCCGACTGTTTGAAATCTGTTTTCGTTTAGTTGAAATTAGTTCTCATTGATGTGAATTCAGTTTTCTTTTACATGAAATCAATTTTCGTGAATGTGAAATCATATTTCGTTACTGGGAATTCAATTTTCTTTTGTGTAAAATCAGTTTTCATTAATGTGAATTCATATTTTGTTAATTTGAAATCATGTTTCAAAAGTGTGAAAACATATTGTAAAAGGTAGTATTAAGGGGTAGCGTTAAAGAGCGGGAAAATAGGAACATCCAACTCATTTGTAATGCTTTCGTTATTTAAAAACCTGTAATTGTACACCAGTCTCTTGTTAATTTTTAAATAGATAATAATACCCATGTGGTGCACTCTCCACTCCAGCTATGAGTGCCCGTGAGGTGACGCCTGGTAAGCGCCCACACGGTAAAATATATCGTCATCATTACCGATGTCTAAATGTGTTGTAGATACTGGCACACCCAGAAATGGGTAATATGCCGTGATGATATATTTATTTATTTATTTATTTTATATATGAAATATATAATCCAATAAATATTTAAACTTTAGGTTAAAAAAATTATTATAATACAAAATATATATCTTTATTAACTTTGCTCAATATGCTTAAATTACTTACCAAATTAGAATTAATGAATTAACTATTATATTTATTAATTTTGAGTGCAGAAATTCCTTATGTTTCACTTAAGTTGACATGTTGACATATATACCTGTTAGTGTTATTTAAGGTTAACTTTTGTATGATAAAAGCTTTGCACGTATTAAGATATTTACCTGTTAAATAATTTAACCTTGCATTGATAAACCAACTCTACAGTAACACAAAATATTATTTTTGCAGCAATTTTCACAAATTGTATATATTTTACATCATTCTCTTAATCTTCATGTTGTTCTGTGCTGCCATCTATCGCTTGACAGCGGTACTTAATAAAAAATCTTTAAGGCCTTATAAAAAATAGACGAAATCAAAACTGTAACATTTTAGATTTAATTAAAATCGGTTCAGTAGAAGTCCATAACTAAGGCCCCAAAGAAAAACCTTATTTTTTTTATATATATAGACTAGCTGTACCCGTTGCAAATATTTGCAACAAAATTATGGGGTAAAGTTATTAAATTATATATTTCCTGTACTTATATTCAATGTTTGGTACTCTTCAACACTTTTTTAACCACCGGTGCTTCATTGGGCACATAGGAATAGGGAGATTATTTGATATAACACTGGCAATAATAAGTAATTTATCGTCGGTTTGTTAATGCAATAAATAAATAAAAATACAGGTCTTGTATCACAGGCACAGGATGGATTTTATTGCTCGGTAATTATTTGCTGAAGAACTTTGGATATTATTGTACAAATTTTACAACCAACTCCAGCCATATTAAATTTTCTAACAGCTAAACATACCTATTAAAAATATGCAATTGATATAGAAAATAATAATAATTCTATAGGGACCACAGTAGGTATTCATTTAATTAACCCGTTTCTCATTTGAAGATTTGATGCTAGTGGTAAATTCGACATTTCATCTGAAATTTTATTATTTTTTTTTTTTCACTGTTATAAATTTAAAAGAAGAGAAAGGTAAAACATCTAATAGAGATTATCCGCATATTGAACGTCTTTCAATGTTATATTTTATTATTATAAATTATAATTATGAATGAATTTTGCAAATGCAATCATTCTTATTTCATTTCATTCTATTTTATAATGTATATAATTTATTCTCAACAACAAATATTGTTATTGTCGTAATCAATGTTTCATTTATGACTTCAAGTTAAATTATTGTAGTAATAATGAATGTTTTATTGTACAGAAAAATATTTTACATTTTTGAAATCTATGACGGATTAACGTGTTTCTATTTGCAAATTAACATTTTTATTCGGTTTAAAAAAATATGCATAAAATATTAAAAAAATAACGAATAGTATTTTTAAGAAACTTTACTAAAGATTAGATTACAACAATGAAAGAATGTGATTATTACAACAATGAGAGAACTTGATATTGAATATGATATTGAAACGTGATTACAACAATGATAAAAGTTGATTACAACAATGTTAGCTACGCTACAAGTGAGAATAAGTAACCAGAGGGTTTGAAATCTGTTTCCGTTTAGTTGAAATTAGTTTTCATTAGTGTGAATTCAGTTTTCCTTTACGTGAAATCTGTTTTCGTTAATGTGAAATCATATTTCGTTACTGTGAATTGTGAAATCACTTTTCATTTTTGTGGAACCAGTTTTCTTTAATGTGAATTCATATTTTGTGAATGAGAAATCATTTTTCAAAGGTGTGAAAACATACTGTAAAAGGCAGCATTGAGGGTAGCGTTTAAGAGCGGGAGCGGGAAAATAGGAACATCCAACTTATTCATTATAACATACTCTTTTGTAAGTAATGATTTCGTTTTTTGAAAACCTATAAATTTACACCTGTCTCTTGTCCATTTTTAAATAGGTAATAATGCTTTATTTTAGGTAAGGGATATATAATTCAATAAATTTTTAAACTTTAGGTTAAACAAATTATTATATTGTAATACAAACTATGTCTCCCTAATAATTTTGCTCAATATTATTAAATTACTTACTAACTTTGAATTAATGAATTAACTATTATATTTATTAATTTTTGGGGCAAAAATTCCTTCTTATATTTTCACTTGCAATTTGACATGTTGACATATTTAGCTGCCATTTAAGGTTAACTTTTGACTGTTGAATGATAAAAGCTTTGCATGTTTCAAGATATTTACCTGTTAAATTATTTAACTTTGCATTAATAAACCAGCCCTAAATAACACAAAATATTATTCTTGTAGCAATTATCACAAATTGTTTGTATTTTTACTTCATTCCCTTCATCTTTTTGTTGTTCAGTGCTGCCATCTATCGCTTGACAGCGGTACTTAATAAAAAATCTTTAAGGCCTTATAATAAATAGACAGAATCAAAACTGAAACATTTTAGATTTTTGTGCACATCTACATGCTAACAGCTTTCATTTAAAAAAAGAATCATTAAAATCGGTTCGGTAGAAGTCTATAACTAAGGCCCCAAAGAAAAACCTTATTTTTTTATATATATAGACTAGCTGTACCCGTTGCAAATATTTGCAACAAACAATATGGGGTAACATTATTAAATTATAAATTTTCTGTACTTGTATTTAATGTTGGTACTTTTCTACACAATGTTGGTACTTTTCTACACTTTTTTAATTACCGCTGCTTTGTCGAGCACATAGGAATAGGGAGATTATTTGACACAACACTGGTAATAATAAGTAAATTATTTAGGGTCGGTTTGTTAATGCAAATTTAAAAGTGAAGTAATGGTAACTGTTAGGTAAATTAAATGTTTGATTCACTGTTTATAAATAAAAACTGTAAATTGGGAACTGAAACTGTTTTGATACATAAACAATACAGATCTTGTAACACAGGACCAGGATGGATTTTATAGCTATACGTAATTATTTGATGTGGAACTTTGGATATTATCAGAAGTAATATCACAAGACCTCCTGATTTTATCGATAAATTTTTATTTTGCACGAATTTTTTTTGCTTAGCAACAAACACGAAAGCAAACTGCATGGTAAAATCCCGACTCCGAAGGAGAAGGGGTTTTACCTAATGTCAGTTTGCTTGAGTGATTTTGCTTAAAAGCAAAAAAAAATGAGTGCTTAAAAATAAAAGTTTATCTGAGAAAATCTGAGAGGTCGTGTGGTATTTGGTGAGATAAATTCCAAAGACAACGCAAAATGAAACTTGACACATTAATTGTCACACTGACAGTTATAAACCATAACAACTGTTTATTTACTTGGTAGCGGAAAATTATCGGGGTAACGGGGTTTTATCGGGGTAACAAGGTTTTATCAGTATAATACTGTTCCCATTGGTTGAATTTTCAAGTGTTTTGCATCATGATTGGTTAAAAACTAGTCGTTGGAATTTATCGTACAAATTTTACAACAAATTGCAGCAATGTTAAATTTTGTAACAGATAAACATACCTATTAAAAATATGCATTTTATACAGAAAAATAATAATAGAAATTCTATAGAAACTACAGTAGGTATTCATTTAATTGACCAGTTTATGATTTTTTGAGTTTGAAATCTGTTTTCGTTTAGTTGAAATTAGTTTTCATTGGTGTGAATTCAGTTTTCTTTTACGTGAAATCAGGTTTCGTTAATGTGAAATCATTTTTCAAAAGTGTGAAACCATATTGTAAAATGTAAAATTAAGGGGTGTTAAAGAGCGGGAAAATTCAGTTTTCTTTTACATGAAATCAGTTTTCGCTAATGTGAAATCGTATTTCGCTACTGAGAATTCACTTCTAATTTGTGTGAAATGAGTTTTCGTTAATGTGAATTCATATTTGGTTAATGTAAAATCATGTTTCAAAAGTTTGAAAACATATTGCAAAAGGTAGCATTAAGGGATAGCGTTTAAGAATGGGAAAATAGGGGCATCCAAGTGGTTGATTATAATATACTCTTTTGTATTTAATGATTTCGTTATTTAAAAATCTGTAAATGTACACCTGTCTCTTGTTCATTTTTAAATAGGTAATAATGCTGTATTTTAGATACGGGATATATAATTCAATAAATTTTTAAACTTTAGGTTAAAAAATTATTATAATATAATACAAAATATATATTTTTATTAATTTTACTCAATATTATTAAATTACTTACCATATTATAATTAATGAATTAACTATTATATTATATTTATTAATTTTTGAGGGCAAAAATTCCTTATTATGGTTTCACTATAAGTTGACATATTTATCTGTTAAGGTTAACTTTTGACTTTTGTATGATAAAAGCTTTGCACGTTATTTACCTGTTACATTATTTAACCTTGCATTGATAAACCAGCCGTAAATAACACAAAATATTATTCTTGTAGCAATTTTCACAAATTGTATGTATTTTTCATCATTCTCATCTTTATGAATTGAAAATCTTAACATTTTTGTGCACATCTACATGATAATAGCTTTCATTTAAAAAAAGAATCATCAAAATCGGTTCGGTAGAAGTCCGTAACTAAGGCCCCAAAGAAAAACCTTATTTTTTTTTATATATATAGATAGATATATCAAGTTAAAAGTAAGGTTAATCGAGTGCAAGAACCACAAAAAGATTATCAAAAATATATGTACTCACCGTCGAGTGGTTAAGTAGATGAGATATACATTAAATAATATAGCGTAAAATATTTTAATTAAGAATAATGTTTTTAAATAAACTATTCTTCCATGTGTCAGGCCAGGAGGATGAAATGTAATTGAGGTTATTTTTTGCGGGAACCGAAATATATATGTGACTTTAGGGATTTTTATTGTTTAAATGGCGGTAATTGTTTGAAAATATGATATTCAGGAAATATTATATTTTCATTAAGTAAGTTATTGTTATTTTTGGCGTATTTAAGGATTTCAAATATCTCTAATATTGTTAATTGAGTGTAATTATTTTCTGAATGAAGGAGAGTAAGGTTATCTATTGAAGTGATATGTTTAGTATTTATTAAATTTGTTCCAAAAGCTGATGGGGGGTTGTTTTTTATGTGTTCTGTGAATCTTACTTATATATTTCTTCGTGTAAGCCCGATATATGATGCGTTGTAGTTATTACAATTTATAAATCCCGCTTTTTTCTGCGTTGTTTATTTTTGGTGTATTATTTTTCAAAATTTTATATAAATTCGGTTGTGATTGTGAAGTTAAGACAATGTTATGTTTATCTGTTATATATTTTAAGTTTGTATGTAAATTTTTATAATAAGGGATTAAAATGAAAGATTTCTTTTATTTTATATGTTTATATATTTTATTGTTAATTAATTGTATATTTTTTATGTAATTAAATTTATATCCTATGTAAGTTAGGGGATAGTTATTATTTAGTCCTATAATAAATATTGTGTTCATTTCTTTAATAAAATCTGTTTTGGAGAGTGGTGTATTATCTATTGAAAAAGTAGTTAAAAGCTGTTTAATTGTTGGATTATGGTAAGAGTTATGAGGTATTATCATATCTGTTGATGTGGGTTTTCTGTAGATGTTATATTTAATTTGATTGTTAGGGGTTTTTTGTAAAGTTGTCTAAAAAAATAATTTTGTTATCATTTTCTATTTCGATTGTAAATTTAAGTTATTACTAGTGTTGTGAAAATTGTAAAATTCATTTAACGATCCTGTCCGAAGTATTATAGTATCGTCTACAAATGGTTTCCAAAAAAAATATGTTCTTTAAATGGTGTTTTCATAATTTTAGATTCTAGATTATCAATACAAATGTTTGCTAATAGGCCGCTGATGGGACTACCAATAGAAAAAAACAGGGCGGGTGATGGTGCCTCCAATGTTAAGAAAAATAATTGTAAAATCTGCAATCGAAGTGCTATAAATAATGCGGTCACTTGGTCTTTATGTGAAAATGTTCTACACGCGAATTGTTGTATGAAAAAGAAATTAATATTAACAATCAAACAAAGTGTTGTGCAAAAGACAATTTTGTTGACGCGAGTGACTCTTTTGATCTCTTAACAAAACAACTCAACGCTGCCCGGATGGAAATCGTGTATTTAAAATAAATAATTGTTGATAAAGAATCAATTATTAAAGATAATGTAAAATTATTGATGACAAATTGACAATAATATCTTTGTTAAACAAACAAAAGAATAAAATATCCAACTCCACAGATACCCGAAAGCTATCTATCAACAATAGTAATAAAACAAATAAACAAATAAATATAAATTTGGCAAATAAAACGACATCTAACAACATTCATACAAGCATGGTCACACCGGTGGTACGTAAAAGAATACTAAAAACAATAAGCTTGGTGTTGTAGGAAACGCTAAAAATTTAGATACTATAAAAGTTGCTCCCAAAAAGGCTTTTGTTTATGCATCGTGCTTTAAACCCAGAACAAGTACACCGGATTTAGTAACCTTCCTAAAGCCAGACTTTCCTGAAGTGGTAGTAAATGAACTGCACTCCAAACACCCGCAGCACTATTCATCTTTTAAAATTATAATTAATTTGAATAACTTTGACAATTTAATGAAACCTGTGAGATGGCCATGTGGAACATACGTAACTAGTTTTTTTCAATGGCGTCCCAAGGACCGGACCTCGCAGTGACACCAAATACAACCCCTCAGCAATTAGATTCTAGCAATTCAAAAGTTACTTTGGAGTCATCAAGTATTATACATCACAATATCCAGAGTTTGAGAAACAAAGTGGAGGAACTTGAAATTTTTCTACACTCACAACCTTGTGATCTACTTTGTCTCTCAGAACACTGGCTGTCAAAAAACGAACCACCATGTAAGATTGAAAATTATCAAGTAGCATGTTCTTACAATAGACGTCACGGTCATGGTGGAGTAATAATTTATTGTAACAACAAAATAAATTACCAAAAGGTTGATTTTATTAATTATCTCAATATAGAATCAATTTTTGAATATTGTGCTTTTAAATTTAAAATTGTTACTAGTATATTTTATGTTTTAGTACTATATAGAACATCGAAATCGAATTTAATTCAGTTTGTAAAGCAACTGGATATATGTTTATATGGAATATCAACGAATGATTCTAACGCAAATATATTTGTTGTGGGAGATCATAATGCTCATTTTCTAAAAGATGATAGTGAAAAAAAAAACTGTGGTAGATATAATGAACATATATAATTTACAGTAAGACCTGCATAGATAATATTTTCACAAATATCTCTCAAAATAAATAAAAAACGAAAGTTATACACAACAGTATATCTGATCACTCGGCACAACATATCTTAATAAAATACGCAACAATTCTTCCTAATGTAAGTAATTGCATGTATGAAAAAAGAGCTTTTACAAATTTAAATTTAGCACATTTAAAATTATCACTTTCACAAGAAAACTGTTGTAATGTATTAAATGAAACCGATGTAAACAAATGTTTCAACAAATTTATGGATTCAATATCATATTGTTTTGATGTAACTCATCTAAAAATTAAAATGAATAATATCCAGAGTAAAAACAAATCTTGGATAACAAATGATATTAAACTTCAGTCTCTACACAGGAAATTATTATACAATCTGTACAGATTAGGCCGTATCAATAAACATATAATACTTATAAGAATGAGTATCGTAAACAAATTAAAAAAGCTAAAGTTGATTTTAATTATAAATGCATTAAAAATTGTAATAATAATACAAAACAAATTTGGAAAATTATTAATAAGAATGCAAACGACAATAATTCGGATAAGCAACAAAAAATTAATAAATTAGCCGACACTACAAGAACAGTATATGAGAATTTAGATATTGCGAATATATTTAACAATTATTTTATAAATCTGTCAAGTAATACTCAAAAGAACCACCAATATATAATCAAGTAAGTAACACTAACAATCTATAATAATTCATCATCCGTATTTTTAGAGCCAGTCACTGAAGCCGAGTTGATATCTGTTATTAAATCTTTAAAAAAATATTTTTCAGCTGGAAATGATGAAATCTCTAACAATGTTTTGAAAAATTGTTATGAACCCCTTAGTTAACTATCTTGATCATGTTTATAACGAGCTCGATAAAGGTAATAATATTTATGGCATCTTTTTAGATCTTTCAAAGGCCTTTGATTGCGTAAATCATTCTCTCCTACTATTCATATTAAACATTTACGGTTTTAGAGGGATCGCTACAGATTGGTTTCAATCTTATCTGCAGAACAGAAAACAAGTAGTATTTTACGATAATCAGAAATCTCAGGCAAAAACAGTTGTGTTTGGGGTACCGCAGGGTCCAATTCTTGGACCCATACTCTTTATTCTCTATATTAACGGTATTAAAAACATTTTAAATCTTAATAAATTTGTTGCTTATGCGGATGATGTGTCGATTCTATCTTCACACATAAATGAAGTGTCGGATATTGTAGCAAATTTGTCATCATAGTTTGAATCTTTAAATCTTATGCTTCACGTTAACAAATCCGCACTCATTAGTTTCTCAAACACCAAAAAAGAAAATAATTTGGCAATTAATTGTAATGGACAATTGCTACCGAAAGTAGATAATGCGAAAGTTTTAGGATTACATGTACAAGAAAACTTAAAACGAGATATTCACATTAATAAAATTTGTAGTACACTCTCATCTTTACGCTACGTTATAAAAAATGTCAGATTAATGTCCAACATATCTTTAATTAAAATGTTCTATTTTGCCAAGTTCTATTCCATCCTAAGTTATGGCATTATATTTTGGGGTAACGCACATTCTGCAATTCGTGTTTTTAAGTTTCGAAAACAAGCTGTTAGAAATATATTTCTGTTAAACAAGAGAGAATCCTGCAGGCTGATGTTTAGAAACGAAGAATTGTTAACTTTAACTTGTCAATATATCTTAAATACTATCTCACATATCAAAACAAAGAAAGACAAGTTACCTACTTTATGCGAACTTCATAATTACGATACTCGTGGAAAATCCAATTTACAAATACCAAAGATAAAATTAAACAACTCAAAAAATAATTCAAATTATTATAGCCTTTTTTTTTATAATAAACTATCTCAAAATTGAATCCGTAAATAGTTTTAAAAAATATCTTGTACAAAAATGTTACTATCATGTCATTGAATTTCTGAATGATAAATAGGTAATAACTTTTTTTTTAACCTATGCACGAATATTTTGTATTTGTAAATTTTGACTTTTCCTATATCAATGTATTTTGATCTTTGGAAATAAAGAATTATTATTATTATTATTATTATTATTATTATTATTATTATTATTATTATTAATTACTATTACCTATTGGGAGACCATTTTCAAGTTTATAAGTGTTATTTTGAAAATTAAGAAAAAAATTGTTTTGTTATGGAAGAGTTCTATAAGATTGTAAATGTCGGTTTCGTTTAGATTGTAGTTATTAATGAAAGTATGGTTATTTAAAATTAGATTTTTAAGTAGTTCGATAGTTTCGGGAACTAGTATATTTGTATAAAGACTAACGATATCGAATGATATTAAAATAAATTGTTTTTGGTTTTCCTGAAGGGAGTTATTTAAAGTATTAATTAAATCTGTGGAATTTTTAATAGAATATGTAGATGTGTATTTCAAGTGATGTGTCGTTATACAATTTAGTGTTTTAGCTATTTTATGAGCTGGTGATTGTACAGAGGAAGTGACTGGACGGATTGATTTGTCGGGTTTATGTAACTTTATGAGACTGTATAAAGTTGGTGTGAGGGGATTAGTTTATAAATTTTGATATGTATCGGTATTAAATTTTGATAAAGTGTTTGAGCATTTGCTGATTGTTTCAGTAAGTAATTTGTTATACGTTGTTAAAGGATTTTTTGTCATTAATTTAACATTGTTTTCTGTAAAAAAAAATTAAAGTTTTTTCTGTGTAATCTTTAGAATCTAATATAACTAGTCCGGCGTTTTTGTCGGCTTTTGTGATTGTTAAGTCAGAGTTAGAAATTTTTTCTTTGATTGAATTTAAATTATTATTGAAAGTTATATTGTTTTTTTTTTTGTGGTTCTTGTATTCATCTACCTTACTTTTATCTTGAAGAATATGTGTGATTTCTGATGTTAATTGTGTTTTGTTCTGTTTATTTGAAATATGTGCTTCAAATTGTATTGAAATCTTCGGTGTATTTGGGTTTTTGGGGGGTGGTGGTGGTGGTGGTGTGAATTTATATCCAAGTTCCAGTATTTCTGCTTCGACTTTGGTGAAAATTGCAGTGGAGAGATTGGTTGTGCGTGGTGGGAAGTTGTGAGTGTTGTATTTTTGAAGTTCTTTGACGTTCTAGTTGTTTTCTTTCTTCTTCTTTTTTCTTGAGTAGGTGTTGTAATTTAAATCTTCTCTTCCAGCCGTCTTCATAGTTGTTTATATGTATTGTTTCTTCTAATTTTATTATTAAACATTCATATTCGATGGTGTGAAGCTATTTAAGGAGGTGTCGGTGTAAGAACTTCAATTTTGTGTCTATTACTGAACTGTTGTGTTGTTGTTTATTTATTTCATTTCTAAGGAGTTTGAAATATATTTCATCCTCCTGACCTTTAGTAATTTTATGTCGGAATTTGATGCGTAGGATGTCTGGAGTAATTTTGTAAATTTGAGTTGAATGTAAAAAATTTAAATGTATTATTCTGTGTCGTTTATATAGCATATATTTCAACTGTCGGAGTTTCATGGATATCTCCATATTTTCAACATTATGAATGAAATTCTCCAGTTCAGAATGCATGGTTAATTGCAAGGTTTATCATTGTAAAATACTGAAATCGTGTTGTGGGAACTCTAATTCGTGCTTATCCACTGAAAATTCACTATCGAATTTTTGGGCCAAAAACATTACCTCCCTTACCTATGGTATGCCGGTCGGTAAAAATTATAATAAAATTAAATTTCATAAATCAGCCAAATGTCTATTTTAATAAGATAATTCTGATTGAGAGATGTCAGTGTCAAGTGCAATATTTATGTTTGTGTTATAATTTTGCTGGCTACATAAAATCTTTTGGAAAAAACGTTCTGTATGGAATTTGTATAAAATACATAGAACAGCGGGAAGGTATTACGCAATAGTATTTTCGCTCCGGTTTCAGAAAAAATATTTTTCTTTTAAAATACATTCAAATAAAAACAGTACGATATTAAATGCATTAGATTTGTCATATATGTAAGGTATATGGATACATATAACTAACATAGGTTTGTGAAAAATATGTTTTATGTTAAAATATCTTTCAGAACTCATATTATAAATTGGAAAAATACTACCTTTCTTTTAGTTTATGTTTTGTATTTATTAATTTTAACCCAACGTTATGGTGCCGAAACGTTGGGTTAAAATTAATAAATACAGAACATAAACTAAAAAAAAGGTAGTATTTTTCCAATGTTTTATGTTTATAACTATATACTAGAAAATTTATTTATACAATACTAGACTTTAGTAGAAAAACTACATGAATTTTTAGATAGTGCCTTGGCTTAACTTGTTGTTTCCCGTATCTGCAACCGGCGCCAGGACAAATAATGTTGTCTACCCCATATAAAAATTATTTTAAATAGATAACACCAATAATTGCTCTCTTTATGAGCGATGAACTTACAGCAAGCGCCGCCGCTTACAATTTAATATTTTCAAGATATCGAATGTCACCTGTGTCCACTAAATTCATTATGGAAAAATCATTAATAATGTGTGTACATACCGATTTCATTTTTACGAACGATTTATGCTTAACATTTTTAATTTTTTTAATTTTTTCCTAGATGAATAATGAACAATCAAATACAAACGATCTGAGCTATAGTCAGAAAAGTTGACCCTATTGGCTCCAGCAATACTATAGTATGCAACTGACAGCAAAAAAATATTGTTATAACTTTCCGTATTTTTTTTTTTTAATTTTTAATAGAAATACATTCAAATACAAACAAAATACGAACGATTCAAGATATTTATTAATTTTTCAGGTTAACTTTGCTGCTCTCGTGAACTTGGCAGCATAGAAATAATATTTTTATAACTCCGAATTTTTTTTTTTTCATTTTTTACTGGAAATACAATCAAATACAAACAAAATACAAACGATCTGTGATATTATTTAAATACAATACTTTGCTGCTCGCGTGAACTTGGCAGCATAAAAATAATATTGTTGTAACTTTCCGTAAATTTTTTTTCAAAATTTTTACTGGAAATACAATCAAATATAAACGATATGTGAAATTAAAAAAAAAAATACGTAAAATTTTCTGCTAGCATGTACTTGGCAGCATACACATAATATTGTTATAACTTTCCGTAGAATTTTTCTTTTTCAAATTTTTTACTGGAAATACAATGAAATACAAACGATCTGAAATTTTTAAAAAAAGTTACGTTAACTTAGCTGCTAGCGTGAACTTGGCATCATAAAAATGATATTGGTATAACTTTCAAAATTTTTACTGGAAATACAATCAAATACAAACGGTCTGTGAGATTAAAAAAAAAAATATGTAATCTTTGCTACTTGTGTGAACTTGACAGCATAAAAATAATATTGTTATAATTTTCCGAAGATTTTTTTTTCAAAATTTTTACTGGAAATAGAATCAAATAATAACGATGTGTGAGATTAAAAAAAAATTACGTAAAGTTTGCTGCTAGCGTGAACTTGGCAGCGTATAAACATTATTGTCATAACTTTCCGTAGAATTTTTGTTTCACAATTTTTACTGGAAATATAATCAAATGCAAACGAAATGCAAATTATCTGTGACATTTTAAATTTTTTTCAAGTAAACTTTGCTGCCAGCGTGAACTTAGCAGCATAAAAATAAAGTGTAATTTATTAGTATTAATTGCATACGTTTACGCAATTACGTTTTTGTTTCAACGTGAGTAAACACGTTTTTGTTGCTCCGTATATTTTTTTCATTTTTTAGTGGAAATTTGTGTAATTTTCTTTTTCATTTTTTCTTAAAATGACCCGTGGAAGAACCGCCAGTGCTCTTGAAAATGAGACATCGAAATTATTTGACGATGAGACCTTCATAAATAAGCTGGCCGACAAATTATTTGCTCGTCTCGACCAAAGGTTTGAGGAGCAAAAAAAATACTATGAAAAAATTGTCCAGGAACTTACGGTCAAAAATAAACATCTGGAAGAGGATGTCGACAAACTGGAGCAATATTCAAGGAGGAATTGTGTCCGTGTCTTTGGTATTCCCGAAGAATCCTCCGAGGATCCGGAATCTAAGGTGCGTGATCTTGCCAAATCCAAATTGAATATCAGTGTTTCCCCAGAATCTATTGACATATGTCATCGTGTCGGCAAACCCCCTATGAAAAGTGCGAGTGTTCTTAGTAATGTGCCCCCGAGACCACGTGGTATTATTATTAAATTTACGTCGTACAAATCACGTCAATTGTTCATAAAAAATAGAAATAAACTAAAAGGTACTGGCATCGTAATTACCGAAGATCTTACCAGGCTCCGACATAATTTATATAAAGCTGCATGTAAAAAATTCGGAAATAAAAGTGTGTGGACTTATGATGGCAACATCTTCCTAAAATGTGATGATGGCAACATTAAAAAACTATCATTGGTTAGTAATATTGATGAACTGTGAATTTCATGTTAATTAATGTTACACAAACATACCATTATTATTTTTCTGGAGCAACATTGTGCTCTGTTTACTTTATTTAACAGATTTTTGTTCTCTCTGTTTTATTCTTTGTTAATTAATACACTTGCTTTGAATTGTCTGAAGTTGTCCGTCCGAACTTGTATAGTTTGTATAAAATAATAGCGTATCTCTGTATATAGTCTATTCAATTTATGAATATTGTGTACCAAAACGTTAGAGGACTTAACACAAAATTGGAATGCTTTTATAATAACTGTAGTTCCTTAAACTATGATATTATTGCAATAAGTGAATCTTGGCTTACACCGGCCGTAAATAATTCAGAAATTCTACCTTCGGCATATGAAGTATATCGTCATGACAGAGACAAAAGTATTACTGGTAAAAAAACTGGTGGTGGTGTACTTTGCGCTGTTAATTCAAAATTTAAATCTACTCTAATTAATATTAATATTCATCCTAACTCTTCAACCGACATTCTATGTATAAAAATTTTTCATTCTCCTGTTAATTATACATTTCTTATTGTCTTTTACTGTCCTCCTCCTGTTACTTTAATTCAATTAGAGTATTTGCTCGACGCATTGGAAACATTCTTACCCTCTACGAATAATAATTTTATTATCCTTGGAGACATAAATATTAAAAATCTTGTTACTGCCGTTGACGAAAGTTCTGGCTGTCATTTGTCGCGCAGGTTCTTAAATTTTCTAAGTTTCATGAATGCATCTCAGTATAATTCAATCACTAACTATAATTCTAGAATTCTTGACGTTGTTGTATCTAGTAACCATTGTAATGTCGCACACTGCTCTGATCCAGTTGTTGTGGAAGACTCTAATCACCCTGCTCTTGATATTCACTATGCATGCCCTGTCAATCTTAAATCTAATAACTCTACATTTAATTCTTCTCTTACTTATAACTTCAAATCTGCTAATTTTCCCCTTCTGTATACCTTACTGTCCGAAACCGACTGGGATATTTTAAAAAAATTTGACAACGTGAACGATGCGTTTAATAAATTTTATGATATACTATACGGCGTCTTCGATCAATGTATACCTAAGATCAAGACCAGCAATAAACATCCATCTAACTTTCCTCCCTGGTTCACGAGATCTATTATTCACAATATAAAACTCAAAGAGCATTATCGTAAGCTCTATATTAAAAATAAATTCGAGTTTTATAATTGTGAATTCAAAAGATTGCGTGCTCTTATAAAAAAAGATATTAACACTGCTTACAAAAACTATATATCATCTATTGAAAACAAAATTAACGATAATCCTGCCAGCATATGGAATTTTATAAATGCGAAGAAAAATAATACTCGTATACCTGGTAAAATGCATTTAGATAATAATGAATATAATTCTACTGCTGAGATTGTCCTTGGATTTTCAAGTTATTTTTCCAGTGTATATGAAAATAATGAAGCTTCATCCTCTTCATTAATTAATAAACAAGATTCTGGAGGTTTTATAAATATTATTAATATATCTGAAGATGATATTAGGCAGGCAATTAATAGTATTAAACCGTCCCGTACACCTGGTCCTGACAACATTCCCGCCTATATCTTGAAAGGATGTCAAGATATATTTATTCTGTCTCTGCACATATTATTCAATCTATCTCTATCTACTAATACTTTTCCTTCTTCTCTTAAAACTTCTTTTGTTACGCCTATATTTAAATCGGGTGATAAATGTAATATGTCTAATTACAGACCTATCTCTATCCTTTCTAATCTATCTAAAATTTTCGAAACTGTTGTATACAAATACATATATAGCGCAACGCAGAAATACATTACACCACAACAACATGGCTTCATAAAAGGTAGATCGACCACTATTAATCTTATGAACTTTACTGAGAAAACTTTAGGATCACTTCGTGACAATAGACAGACAGATGTAATTTACACAGACTTCGCCAAAGCGTTTGACAAGCTTAATCATGCAATCCTTCTTTTTAAACTTTCTTATAATTTTAACTTCTCCCCTAACCTTATAGCTTTCCTTTCTTCATATTTAACTAACAGAAAAATGCAAGTACATTATAATAACTACCATTCAGATCAGTATACCCCTACTTCTGGCGTACCTCAAGGTTCAAACCTAGGTCCTTTACTATTTATATTATTTATTAATGATATTACTACCTGTGTAAAACATTCCGATGTATTTCTCTATGCCGATGATATGAAATATCAAAAATAATAAATTCACATGAAGATAGTTTAATGCTGCAAGAAGATATAAACAGCATTCTAGAATGGTCCAAATCTTCAAAATTACATTTCAATATCAAAAAATGTAAAGCTATGTCCTATTCTGTAAAAAACACTGTTGCCTCTTACGCTTATAAAATGGAACGACATCTACTTGATCGAGTTACAGAATTTAAAGATTTGGGAGTCATATTTGATGTTAAGCTCTCTTTCAATGCTCATATTAATTACACTGTAAGATCTGCCTATAAAAATCTAGGCTTCATAATTCGTAATTGTCGTTCTTTTCTTAGGTTAAGAACTTTAAAAATGTTATATTTTTCGTTCGTGCGTTCAAAATTGGAATACTGTTTACAAATATGGAATCCATTATATAATATATATAGCAACAGCATTGAAAGAGTACAAAAAAAATTTGTAAAGTACTGTTATTATAAAACATATGGTGTTTATCCTACTCATGATATGTCATATAATTACTTACTATCCATTTTCAATTTGGTGTCATTAGAAAATAGAAGACAGTTGCAATCTTCGATTTACATATATAAATTAATCAACAATATTATAGATGATCCTATTTGTTTAGCTCGTATTCCATTTTCTGTTCCGCGCCTATCTTCTAGAAATAAGTGTACATTTCATTACTCACATATAAGAACTAACTACGAAGCAAGATCGCCCATTCGGCGAATATGCTATATTTTTAATAATATTACTGTAGATATTGATATTTATCACTTGTCACTTGGACACTTCAAGCAAGCACTATTAAATAGTTATAGTCTAAGTTGATTTTCTTTATTGCAATTTTGTTTTGTATATAATTTTTTTTTTCTCTGTTGAAACATTGTAACCTTTATGTATTTTTTTTTTTGTGTATCCACCCCGTAATTGGGATTTCGATCCTGTGGGATGGATGGGATATATTAAATAAATAAATAATACAAATAATATTCAGTAAAATACAATGAATTACAAACGAAATACAAACGATTAAGGGCACTTTCATTATTATTTTTTTTTAATATACTGCTGACAAGTCTACGCACCTAACTTTTGTAGGCACCACAGGAATTTTCGATCGTCTTTTGCTTCTGAGCTACAGTCTAAGACTTGTCGCTTATTTTAAAATTACCTCATAACTCGTATATTATAAGAGATAAAGGGCCGTGATATCCACCTCCTATTAAAGTTCTTGATAGCTATCTGAAGAATAAATATGTTAATAGCTAAAAAAATTTATTATGTACATCATGCACAATTTATTTGCCAGATAGCTATTAGATAGTTACTAGAATAATAAAGAAAATATTTTAAAGTTGGTAGCACGAAAACTAGTTACTTTCGTCTTCAAACCTGAGTTGACGTATGTTTACTTATATTTGGTTGTGTTTGTTTATTTCAAGATTTATTTTAAGTGCGGATTACGAATTATATAATTGTACCTAGTGTCAATATGGATTCGAAAAGAGTACCTACGATCAGCTAATTTTTTGCAAAATGAAACTAGATTATTAGTTGATATTTGTATTGTATAAAACATGCAAATATAATAGAGAATAAAAAAAACTGTTGTAATCAAGTTTAATCTTTGTTGTAATCAAATTCAGTTATTGTTGTAATCAAGTACCTATAATCAATTGTTACCAAGTTTAGTTATTGTTGTAATCAAGTACCCATAATCACTGTTATACTCAAGTTTATTCATTGTTGTAATCAAGATTTATCATTGTTGTAACTTAGAATTTGGAATTTTTAGCTCATAAATAAACGCGGCCCTGAATAAAATAAAACCATACCTACCTGACTACCTTTCAAAATTGTCCATTCTAACTCGTACTGTATAAGTACGTCGCAATTTCATAATCTTATCTTCTGCACCCTGTGCTTCTATGAGATTATCTTATTCTTGTAAATCCATTTTTACACACTTTTCTTTTCTTTTCAAAATAGTTACCAGCACCTCAAAGTTCCTATTAGTTTATTCTGCTAATAACTAAATTTAGTAGCAAGATAAATTTTATTTGTAGGTGGAAATACACAAAAAATATTTAATAGTGGAATAAATTTATTAGGAACTTTAATAGGAGGTGGATATCACGGCCCAAAGAAAAAGACTTTTAGATAATTTTTATACGGGTTTTTTACGTAGAATAACGAGATGTAATTAGATTTTTATTTAAACTGAAAAATTCCCCAGATATAACACAAGCATAATATTTTTAAATGGGAACATAAATGTAGAAAATAATCTCTCCTTTGTCCTGATTCTATAAGAATTTCAACGATGTATAATAAGTCTATTCTCATTATTACTATTCTTTTTTCTAATAAATAAACTTCAGAAAGAATATTATAACACATTACGAATTGTGTCAAAGCCAACTACAACGCCTATAAAAAAAATAATTAATTAATCTGATAATAATTGACTGAAAAGAAATTTGGGAATTTAATAAATATAGAATCAATATAAATAAATGATGATTTGAAATGGATTTTATCAATTGTTTCTTAATAAATTTATTTTTTTCACCCCAAAAAGTAATATTTCATGTTTTACTTATGCTTAAAACAAAAAAATGTAGACTTATACATCGTTGAAAAGCTTATAAAATAAGGAAAAAGATAAAATTATTTTTTATTTACATGTTCCCATTTAAAAATATTATGTTTGTGTTATATATCGAGAAATATTAAGTTTTTATAAAATATAATTACATCACTTTATTCTACGAAAAAAATAATATAAAAATTTTCTAAACATCTTTTTCTTTTATAATAAACGAGTTATGAGGTATTTTCAAAATAAGCGAAAACCAAGTTTTAGACCGTAGCTCAGAAACAAAAGATCATCGAAAATTCTTGTGGCGCCTATTGAAGTTGTCTCAAAAAATTGGCCCGTAAAAACCTACACCAATTTTTCCGTAGCATGCTTAATAAGAAAGTTTTTCATATAAGGAACTCGAATTTGTTCCACCTATACAATGAACAGTTCAACATATATACAAATAATAAAATACAGACCTTGAAATAAGACCTTGTGTGTGGAATAATAACCAAGAATAATATTATGCTGCATGTGCCCATGCTTTCAAATATATATATATATATATATATATATATATATATATATATATATATTATATATATATACCAGTTTTAGGAGCTAGTTAGAAACATCGGAGAGTGTATCTTTTTTAATTTTGTCACCTTTTTTGGCAAAATATTTCCATCGAAGGTTTCAAAGAGTCATTTTATTCTGCGTGCGGTCTTCCTCAATAGAGACTTTTGCATCTTTAAGTAGTTTAAGATTCTTTAATACTGATGCACGGGTATTGTACGATGAAGTAATAGATATTTTACTTCATCAGTGACAGCGTTCGATTTGCTCAAACTTTGTGTTTACACCAATTTAAAAAAAATTCATACACTTTTTGTTCGAGATCTTCATTAGCGGACTCCGGAACACTGAACACACGGGTACAGTTGCGGCGGGAATACTGCTCTTGTCCGTCAAGTTCGTCTTCTAATTCTGCGATGATGCGCCCGTGATATGATTTTTGTGCCTCTAATTTTTTATTAATTAGATCGATCATTTTGTCAGCGACCTTGTTAATGAAGTCATCATCATTAAAAAGATCAGTAACCGAAGATTTAGCTAACTTATTCATATTCCTGGTCGCACTCATTTCAATACACAAACTGCACTAAAAATTAGTATGAAACTAGAGATAATAAACTGCAAAGCACGAGCAACAAAAATACATATACTCTTGACAACGCATGAAACTATTGATCTGGATTTAAGTGTCTATAATTAAACTTTTTCTCAAATGAAGTTAATGTAAACTGTTGCAGTTAATACTAATCTCATAGTAAAATATTTCCAATCGTAGTGCCGCTTAACATAAATTCTGCTAGCATCTTACTTTCCACAGACCGATTTGCGTTAGCTTCACCGACTGTATTTTTGTTCTGGGCAATTCTACACCACAATACGCCCGCGCACTTCGTGACTTGTCTACCCAGATTTCATACTTGCATGGATAATACATAACAAATTGGAACACTAAATTGAAGAACTGGTAAATATATGTATTTATTTACATGAATAAAATAGGCAAAATACTGACCAAATTTTTTAGTTTATACACTGAGAGATGAAACTAATCTAATCCAATTTCTAAAATTTTATTTATTTATAAGTACATTATGTCTATAGCATTTAATGATTTTCATAGCAGTATATATTGCTACTTCAAGAATATATACTACACATGAAAATAAAAGACCCAACGTAATTAAATAAAAAGCAGCTTGCATATCTTCCATGGCAAAAGGTTTTAATCCGTCATTTTCATCTTCAGGACGAATTCGCTTCTCCAAAATAAGGGCATCCACTGTATCCAATTGCCATTTGTTAATGAGACCAGCTTCCAAGAACACAGTGATTAAATAATTAAATATTGGGAGAAATGGAGAACCAAGGGGCACTATATATGATATGTAATAAGTCCAAGGACACTCGTCCATAACATGGAGCAACTCAAACCCGTCAGATGGACGTGTGTATTCGGTCTTGATACGCAAATTTGCGTCAGCTTTTCGCTCAAAGCCGGCTGAATCTCGATCCCTTGCTGCTTTTTCAAGAGATATAGTTCCGTTTAAAATAAGAATTTTCTCCTTTAGGCGCTGCATTACTGGCTTGGGATCTGTTCCGAAAGTAGTTATTAAACTCTTGGAACTTGTCACAATATGCAATCCAGAACTATCCAATTCATCTAAAGTATTTACATCTGGGAAGAAAGATTCTGTAGTGTAGGAATTGTATAAGGAACCTTGGAAGGTACCCACAAAGATGATATTAAAAAGTAAACATATTCCTACAAATATTTTTTGATTATTATATAAAACTTTTCTAAATGGTACTGAAATAAGTATAGTTAACACTTCAAAAAAGGAATCATCAATGTTTATGATGATTTTACTTGATACAGTATTGATTTTATTAGCTGCAAACCAGTAAATAGAAATAATTATGTATAATCCAAGTATACTATACCAAGTTTCTTGTTTAAAACAATGAGATATTTTCATCCACTGTGGTATTTTCTTAGCCTTAGGTACAAGTAAACACAAGTGGTCATTGCTAACTGGGTTCGTAAATTCAATTTGGTCGGAATCATATTTTGAAATAAACCTTCCATTAAATGAGGCGGCCACATGGCAATAAACAACATCTCCTAAACTCCCAACTAATGTGCCATCGTTTACTCTATATCCGTATTCTCTGTCTGCCCGTGGCGTGTTGATTACTGTAGTGAAGTTCAAGTAATCAGATATGTATGCCAATACTGTCCCATCAATACCACCGAATCCAGCTGATCGTTTCAGTATGTTGTAATATTTAATACCTTTCATCGCTTTAGGAAGTTCGCGTAGTGCTGTTGGTCTTCTTGCGAACATTGATATGTTCAAAGGGTAGCCTTGCATGTTACGTAAATCGTTCTTGTATTCCATAGGATTTTTTAAAACATCGTCAATGTTAAACATATTTACTGTTCCCCAAGAATTATTACTATAAAAAAATGGATTGTATTTGTATATTTTTCCATATAAAGAAGAGCATGGGAATTGGACCTTAACATTTAACACTCCATACTTCAACCATAAAATATTCAGTACATGTTTTAAATAAATATTAACATCCTGAACATTAACAGATAATATATTTATAAAATATAAACCTCTCGGATTAGATAAAATGTCATTTTGATGAGTTGTCACGAATAATTCTAGGTCTTCAAGATCATAAACTATGAGCAAGTTTGCATCAATCAGATCTCCAGAGTATTTTGATATCTTTTCGCTATAAGAAGATTCCTCATAATCCTCAAAATCAAATAAATATGATGTAGTATTATTATTTTTGTCAAACATGAAATGCATATTAGAAAATTCTAAAGTTTCAGATGCATTGTTCTCTAAATATATATTATTTGTTTTGATCATTATAGTTGTTTTTAATTTGTATCTTAGAAGCAACTGTTGCATAAAACTTGATACATACAAATTAATCAAGTGAAGCCGTTTCCTCCGTAAAAGTGATATCTTTACATTTGCAGCATTCTTAAAGTTCCAGTAATAAAGTTTCCAAAATTTATAATCTCCACAGTGACATATTTCTTTCAAATCAATATCTTTTGTGATATCAGAATTTACCTGTATTATTGTTATTATTGTAAAAAGTGTCAAAGATAGCATTCTGTAAATACCTAAAATACAAATATTACTTAATTTATTTTAATATTTATAAATATTATAGAGAAGAGAAAACTGAGATGTAAAAATTATAGTTGAAGAAAGATATATTACAGGAACATAGTGCAAATAAGGTGGTCGTTAATAATTTTATTGCCTCCCTCTAAAACGGCATTATGTGATTAGGGAAAAGGATCTGTGTCACCCCATCTCAATAAATTAGAGGAAACTAGTAAAAAAAAATTCTTTTTTGTTACTTCAAAAGTAATTTATTTTACAAATTTATCAGATTATAAAAAATGTCATTATAATACAAAAATAATCATAACGCAATTGTATTAACAGATTATTAAGCTTTTCTTTTCAATAAGCATCAGGTCCCTTTAATTTACAGAGTTGGGGTTGTAATGATTTTGGATTCAAACATTGCAGTTTTATAGGGCGGCGGAGAATTTATTAGCGATCATCCTAGGGTCTGTACGCAATAATTGGGTTTCAACTGGGCGATAGTCAACTATGGGACGGTCATGTGGGCGATAGAACACAAAAAAAAATTCCCGGCTTAGTTGTCTTACAAAATGATAGATTTTTTCAGGAAAAACGTGAAGTTAAAATTGCGGTTTTTTTTTAAAAAAGAACACGCGTAATAATAACATTCCTAATTTTCCAGGAACGGCAAGAACTGTAATAACCGTTATTTTAATTGGGATGAAGAAGAGGGGCTGGAGATTAATGTTAAGCGAAAACTAATTCATTTGAACGCAGCTCGTTTTTTTAAAAAAATTTGTTATTATCAAAAATTTTATATTTTTCATTTTGTCACTATGAGACAGATATTGAAAGTATATTGGGTAAACATGATTTTCACTACAAGTGATCGTGAATTTGGTGACCCGGGCTGGATCCCGACCGACGCCTCTTTTCGATGGCACAAGTGACCTTTGTGGTGCACTCTTTATCAAAACAATGAGTTCCTATTAGTTGATGCCTAGTAAACGCCCACACGGTATAAATATGTTATCATTACTGACATAAGTGTACAAAGCAGATTATCATATTCATCAATGGGTAATTTAATAATTCTACAAATCTATTATTTTATCTCCCAGTAGCCCTCGCCCAGTTAACTGTATTTGCACTAGTATCCATACATTGGGATCTCGGAAACTATAAGAGATACAGAATGAGTTAAATTAGACAAAAGTTGCCTTATTACAAGGCCATATAATGTGAATCTAATAATAAACAATATATCAACTTTAATACCGCATTAAAATTTTCTATTACAAATATTAAGAATTAAAAATAAATCTTATAAACATAGAAATGGCCTTTGCGATCTTTGATTTTTATAAAACTTCAGGTAGGATCAGAAGTAATTATTATTAAAAATAAATCGGTATACCAAATATGAGTTTATACTACAAAGTGATTAAAAATAATTGATTCAATTGGCAGTACATGAAATATACTTGAAAGTCGTAACACTGATACAAAAATTTATTTCCTGTTGTTGACAGTGACATTTGAAAATTTAAATTTGTGTATATTTACAATTTCTTTATTAAATGGTTGTTATTTTTTTTTACCCACGTACTTTTATTTCTTACATTACCCATGAGCAATAATCTAAAGCATTTCAATCACTCAAAATTTTATTAACTATTAGGCCCCACCTCTGACATAACGTATTTATATTTATTGCCAAAATATGGTGTTGTGTAAACTAAGGAAGAAAAAGATCGCCAGAATTCTATTACCAACTGCATCATTTATATTAGATCACTCTGTACAATAGATCTCGTATTATACATCTTTTCATGTAAAATCAAAATTTTCGTTGTAATTATAAAGTTACTTACGTGCGTTATAATGAAATAACTAATATTCTATGTGTAATTATTTTTAATACAAAAGCACACACAGTTTCGAACAAGAGAAGTGTAGTGAAGCAATTGGCGGCGTGTTTGTTCTTGTACTTTGTATTACTGCTCTTCCCCGTTACTTCTAAATAATCTATAATTTGTACATAATTTCCAAATTATATGTAACAATGTTTGTTATAAAACAATATGAATAAATAGTTTTACACTAAGAATGTTACTATGTGTTTATTATGTTATCAAGTTTTTTAAGTTAATGGAAATTTACAGCTGCATTTCAAAAATAAGCTATAATTAAACATAACAAACTGCATTATCTAAAATTTGTATGTAGTAATATGCAATTGTAAATTAGTAAAATCTTTTACTTACTAACATATAATGAAACAATTTATATTATACGAGTAGTAGTTGATGATATGTATTTTGTGATTTTTGTTGTTTTTTTTTTTTTTTATCTAAAATTTAGTATTATAAATTTATGATATCATGAAAGTTACATTGAGCGAGAATCGTTTACGATAATGTCGTTGAAAGTGATATGCTTACTAAACACAGATACTCATATTCGCAAAAACGTATAATTAAAAGAATATTACGTGTATGAATGATGTCTCTAACAACCAGAATTCTTTGATATATTTATAGCATTTAATTTACATGCACGTGTACGAATAATTATTACGTTTCTAAATGTAAACGCAACATGTTAAATACCAATCATAAGACCGTAAATAAAAGAAGTGCAATTAATTTGTTTACTCAGATAAATTGTTCTCCAGCATGAAATTCTGATTTATTTTCTTTACTCTAGATGACAAATTAATAACCCATTACACTGTAATACAGTCATTAAAATTCTACGAAATTTATGGTATTTATTTTTTGTAACAATGTGCATATACAGTGTGTAACAAAACGCGGAACATAATAATTAATATGGGATTTTAAAAATGTGTGGAAGTTGGCTCTCCAGTACATTTTAGAGAAAAAGTACAAGAATAGAAAGATGTTTATAATTATTTTTTACTTTTAAATAGTTTAGTAGTAGCACTAGACATTTAGAAAATAAAATATGACATTTTCTTCAAAAATCAGATAGCCGTGGACAGATAAAGTGGCCTATTCAGAGAAACACAGTCATAAAGGTTGTTACGGATATAAAGATTGTTATCATAAAGACATTTGTAACAATCTTTATGAATTTGTCAATTCAGAACCTACGTCGGTATTATTGACAATCTTTATAAAATAATACTTGTGAGTGAACCAGATTATTTGACAATAGCTAACTTCATTATGCATATATGAACTTAACCTAACCTTATGTGTCAACGTTTTATTCTTTTAATAATGTGTTGCCAATTATATTTAAAATGCAAACATTCTGCCAAAACAACTAAAGAAGAATATGACATTTGTGTCATATTTGAAAACTTTTAAATTATTTAGAACGGGTATGTTAATTCCGACCACTGATCCCAACTTGACTGAAAAGTTATGGAAAGATTTTTTTATTTTGATTGAAGAAAAAGCACACATTAGCACCAGAATAAATAACAAGGTTTTCACGAATACCTACCACAGAATATAATATTTTCAAAGAAATATGTATTTACGTCAAAAGTAACTCTCGTCCACGACGGTTTTTATCGTTCTTATTATCATTATTTAAGTCGAAGCAGGATTCATGCGAATAATCAACTGCATCCTACTAATATTTAGCAGAAAGGCCATTATTAATAATATTTGATTGATGTAATAATCTGTCACATGTCAAATATTAGAAATAACAACGTGATAACAACATAGTTTTAGCAGTCGTTATGATAAAGCCTGTCAAAACACGTAACAATTGTTGACGGTAACCATCTTCAGTACTGAGAATACCAAATTTGATTTTAACAATCTTTACAGTACATAACAACCATAAAGACAACACAAATATTGAGTTATGAATAGACCCCAAAATGTCATTGGGGTATTATTCACAGAAAAGGCTCGTTTACAGCTATGACAATAAAAATAGAATTATACATAAAAATAACGATATAAACAATAGATTCTTATGAAAATGTTCACACTCTCGAAAATAAAATTACTGAAGGAATCCGTAGCTAAAAAAATTAATGAGAGTGGTAATACTCAATAATTATGTTTATATATTATGTATATTTGTGTATACAGGGTGATTCTTGACCTATGCTCATAAATGGAGGAATGAGAGTTTGTGATAGGTAATGACAGATAATGAAAAAAAAATTACTAAAAGTTGATTATTTACGGAGATAACGAATAAAGTTTGAAATTATGTTAGTAGCAATAAACTAATAAAAAATTAATTAACTAGGGTGCTATGCATTAGTATCATAGCAATTGTTCGAAGTTATTCCCTTCGTTTTCGATGCACATTTGCGCGCGACGAATCCATGATGTACCACATGCACGGCGAAGACCAGCCTGTTGCCGAATTGTCTCGGCGGCAACTTTTATGCGATGTTGCAATTCTTCCACGGTATTGACTTCGGTGTCATAACTTTTCAAGTGTCCCCATAAATAAAAATCAAGGGGATTTAGATCGGGCGACGTGGGGCGCAAGCAACTGCACCACCCCGACCTATCAACCTTCCTGGAATGACATTATTTAAATGTTGTCGCACTTGCAGTGCAAAATGTGGTGGTGTACCATCGCGAAGGAACCACATTTGCTGTCGAACATTGAGATCAACTTCTTCAACGAGTACTGGTACAGTGTCACGTAAAAATTCTAAATAAATAGGACCATTTAAACGATCTGGCAATACAAAGGGTCCAATAAGTAGTCCGTTCACAATTCTAGCCCACACATTTACTGAAAATCGTTGTTGAAAGTTTGTTCGTCGAATGACATGTGGATTTCCTGTTGCCCAAAAATGCATATTGTGAAAGTTGTGAACACAATTACGCGTGAAAATTGCCTCATCTGGTGACTAAAATGTTCTTGGTAAAGTTTGGATTTAATCACTACTATATATACATATATACTACTGGAACTCGCATACTCTACCTATCAGCGTACGCTGCACTGAAGCCTCATTGAACAATAATGGCTGGTCCTGTTCGCGCACGTTCGTGCCGAACCGAACCTAACCGAATAACTCGTATCATAGCTGATCGCTTTATTTTCATGATATTCTTCATTTATTTAAACCTGCGCCACACGAAATAATTTCCGTCTACTCACGAACTGCCTCGATGTTTGCCGACTACTCCAGCAGCAGGCTTTCAATATGCCTTCACAGTCACGGTTCGTACGCGCATTCCTGTTAGTATATATTTCAGTGGATTTAACTGATTCTGATTTAAAAACCATTCGCAAAATCCTATTCGAAGAGGAAGATCCCTTGGAATTAGAGCTTGTATACGTTGCAAGTGAAAGGGATGTAGTAGCTCCTGTCTTAGAATAAGCCAAACTCTTGACTGTGATAATTGCAGTTGTACTGCAATTTCTCGAGTACTAATTGTAGGTTGCTCCTGGACAATTGACAATATCTCGTCTTCAAGATTTAAAATGTGCACAGGCCTAATGGGTCCTTCGTGCTGCTCCAGCTTCGGTTGCAAATGACCACTTTCTCTACCACGCTGCACCACTCGTAGAAAAAATTCTCGTCCCGGATGTTGTCTTTGGGGAAACCTTTGTGCGTAAAGGCGAGCCGCAGCTATTGAATTTTGTTCTGCTTCTCCGTACGCTGATATCATATCCATAAATTCTGCGTTGATGAAATGATGCGTCATAATAAAAACTCAAATACATAAAAGTTTACGAAATAATGAAAGACACGATTGAAAACAATTGCTATGACACTAATGCACAGCACCCTAGTTAATTAATTTTTTATTAGTTTATTGCTACTAAAATAATTTCAAACTTTATTCGTTATCTCCGTAAATAAACAACTTTTACTTTTTTTTTCATTATCTGTTATTATCCATCACAAACTATCATTCCTCACATTTATGCATATAGGTCAAGAATCATCCTGTATACATATGTGTATATTTATAGTGGAATGTATACAATCTCTGAATCGCTACTGCGTTTTTATGTTTTTCTGTGTTATGTATCTTTATACTATGTTTACCATGCAATGCCTGAATCCAACCTAGGACTTAAAGCCAGTTAACTAGATATTCTTTAATCTGACATTAATAGGAAGAGATGAAAAGGGTTTGGTGCCAATTAGACAACCAGAAGTATAATTTTCTTTAAAAATTCTTCTAAATTTTATTTTTTGAAAATTTATGTTATTACAAATATTAAAGAATATAGATAAAATTCTTTATCCAATACATATAAAAATTTTATTTTATCTTATATAGTTTAGGAAATGAAAAAAATGTAAATAATTAAAATATGTTGTAATGAATGGCAGTTGAAAAATTAAAATGTTTGTAATTCACGGATAAATGTGTCAAAAATCCAAAGATATTACCAAAGACTTTTTGTGGGTACAAATTAATATTCATTTTCTTATTATATAAATATTAAACATAATAGACACATAATATTACATACATCTTTCAGATATCCCGCCAATCTCGTCAATGAATTCGAACAATCTTGACCATTTAGAAGAGTACGAGAAATCTTATTCATAGAATGAATTAAAAAAATTCTTTAATTATTCCTACTTTACATGTGTTGTAGATACTGGCACACCCAGAAATGGGTAATATGCCGTGATGATATATTTATTTATTTACTTGGTGAAACTTATTATTTTAATATTCACCCTTAATGAAGTTTCTAGAAACATGATAAAATTTATTTTTTATTTTTATTTTCTGGTTACTTAGTTACTGCAAAATTTCTTTATACGAACAAAAAAAAATTAAGTTAGAAAAACATTTATGGACATACATTATTTATATTTATCATTTTTATGTAATTATACAACTTTAAGTTTTTTATACAAGATCTGATGATGCTATTGTATTAACGAAACTAGTCGTCGCCTTTTAAATATATTGTGAAACTAAAAACCGTGTATTTTAATATATTAAAATGAATTAAAAATTATGAAAATATTTAAAGAATAGATGAAATTAGAATTTTTTGTGTGTACCAAAAATATTAAATGCCCAATATGGAAATGGCGATAGTTATTGTTCTGGCCACAACAAATTTTTATTATTAATTTTCAAAGAAGGAAAAAACAGGCCGTAGGTTCCAATAATTATGACTAGCATTCATAATTGTCTTTATTTAAAAAAATAGGACGTTTCGGACATTTATTTGTCCAGATACAAATGGTTTATAAAATAATAAATTTTGACTTACCAGTTACATTAAATTTGTTTAAACGATGTATAAATTTCTTTAATATTAGTTACACATTTTTGTGAAAGCCAAAATCCTGTCCAGAATTATAACAAAAAGTCTTTGATAAAAGAAAAAGACATATTGCCCCTAGGGCGACAAATTGAGCACTGACTCAACGTAAAGAAAAAATACTATGCGCAGATAATATGAAGAATATACAAAATGTAAGGGAGGGAATATTTAACATTTAAGATTATGCATTTAAATTTTGAATATATTTTGAGTTATTATTAAAATCTGTATGGTAATTTAAAGTATCGCTCTTATTCAAAGTTATATGACATGTTTCGTATAATAACCTAAGATATTTATATTGTACTTGTTCAAGTATTTTAATGTTGGTATGTATTTTAAATTTAGGATCTGTAGAGTCTTTTCAAAATGTATAGAGAGAGCTAGTACAATTGTTAGTAGTATTGGCTATTTTAATGTTTGTGTTTTTTATAGTATTCTGTAAGTAGCCTTGACATTGACACCTGTCAATAATTTTATGATTTTTTGTATATAAATATTACAATTTTTATTAAGTTTAAAAACATTTACTATTGCTATACAATATATTTGAACTGTATTTGCCAGTATGGTTATACAATTTTAATTTGTTTACCCTTTTTAACATATACAATATTAAGTGGTGCGAAGAATAGATCACGTGCTCGTCGTGCACCAGGATAACGCTAAGAGGCTATTCAAACAAGGCAATCGAACACTGTTAGCAGTCTGCCGATTACAATATGAGCAAACGAAGAAAGCAAATGAAAAAATGTGTTAATTATGATGATCAACAGAAGGAAGTAACAATTTAAGATGATACTATAAGGATAGTCCAGTTGAATGTAGAGGGATTATCTAAAGCAAAATGTGATTATCTGCAAAAACTGCTGCAGGTTGAATAAATAGATATACTTGCCTTACAAGAAACGCATATCTCCAGCATAGCTAAAGACAAGTATTGTATTAACGGATATACACGCATAACATCGCGTTATTATGTAAAATACGGTCTGGTCACATATGCAAGAACAAATCTATAGAATGTCTCTGCTTTACAGCCGTTAAACTTGGGATACAACACAATAGCATTGCCAATCCAAGTTGATGATCTAATTATAGTGAATATTTAAAAACCACCAAACACAGAATGGACATCTGCCATGCCCACTTTTAATCAACCAACTATATAGCTAGGTGACTTTAAGAGTCATTATGCATTATGCGGCTATGAATCTAATGACTTAGCTGGAGAGCAACTCACTATGTGGGCCTCTACACAAGACTTATATTTACTTCAAAATTACAAAGACAAACCAACATTCTGGTCAGCAAGATGGAAAAAAGGATACAATCCCGATTTAACTTTTATAACCGTGGATGATGATGGCTTACCAATACCAGCTAAAAGACGTGTCTGTTCTGACTTTCCAAACAGTCAGCACTGAAAATTTCCATTACGACAAACTATTCCTCAGGTCACGCTCGTTGGAATCTTACAAAAGCAAACTGGGAAAGTTTTAACCAGACCATAGAAAAGACAAGTACCCGCATACCATCAGATATTAAAAATATAAAAAGAGTGCCGAAACTAATTTTGAAAGCGGCAAAGGAAAACATCCCTAGAGGAATTGTCAAGAAATTCATACCAGGCTGGTCAACAACATCGAAAAAGGTACTAGACAAATACCAAGAAACAAAAGATCCAAATATAGGGAAACAACTTTTGAAATCCTTAAATGAAAACTGTAAAGCCAGGTGGATTGAATGTGTTGAGAATATGGATTTTACCAATTCCAGTAAGAAATTATGGAACCTTTTAAAGAATGTTAGTGGAGGAAAATCGAGTAAATCACTGACGAACAAAATTGTTTCAGCCAATGACATTGCATCAAAACTAACAGAAAATTCTAAATGTTGTTTTTAAGGAAAACAATTTTTGGGCATGTCGGTCCAGGAAATAAATAAATTTAAATTTTCTTTTTCATCGACGTTTCGGTATTTTATTTATACCTTCTTCAAGACTCTGTCGGACAAAGTTTTACCATCAACATACAAATTATACAGATGTGAAAAGCAAAATATATAATCTAATTGTTTTTCAAATCTATTTAAATTAACAAAAATAAGTATAAAAACTTACCAAAGAAAATACATGAGAAAATACAGATCATTATAATTTACAATGATGAGTCAGCATTTACTAGCTTTGTTCCAGCCGGTAATTTTGGACAAGTTTGCAACATGTTTCTGATTTTTTTAATGCGTATGTGTAAAGATAAACTTGTTGCTGAGAAGTTGGAAACATGCGATGGTTGGAACGCACAAACAGTGATCTGCAGTGATCTGACATAACTGACCTTAAAAATAAACATATAATAAATTAAAATATGGATTTTATACAAACTTCATTTATTTTACTTTTAATTATAATTTATAATTATAAATATAAGTGGGACAATGAAATTTAACAGAAAAAATGACATGTGTATGTCACGTCATGTCAAATATATCATAATTTGCTCAATATGGATATGAATAATATAAAATTATTGAAAGAATTGTATTAAAACCACAAATAATGGTATTACTTGCTTATCAGGTGGCAGTAAATTATGTACTTTTAAGTATGACACAGGCACAACACATATTTTAAATGTAATTATAATTTCTAAGTAAAATGAGCCTTAATTCTAACACGTCCAAAACTAAAAAGTACAAATTCATTTTACATTGACGTAAAGTTTTTTAAATATTGTGTTGATAAAAATCACAAGAGAAACATTAAACGTCAGGTAAAGCGGCAAGTGTTGACGGAATTCTTCCAGAATTTCTTCACAATCTTGGACCCAAAGCAAGGGATTGGTTTGCTATCACATTTAGCAAAATTATAGATACTGGGATTATACCTTCTTTATGGAAACATTCCAACGTAGTTGCAATTCTCAAGCCTGGGAAATCTGGTGACGAAGCTTCGCATTACCGACAAATCTCTTTATTGTGTGTTCCCTACAAGCTGCTGGAGCGTATATTACTTAATCGAGTAGTCCCCATCATAGATGATATTATTCCAATTGAACAGTGGTTTTGATAAAAGGCTCAAGACAAGAGCAGTATTTATTGATCTGTCAGCTGCATACGATACCGTGTGGAAACACGGTCTCGTGTACAAATTATTACAAGCAGTCCCTTGCATCAAATTTGCTAGAGTAATATGGAATCATCTGAGCAATCGTACTCTGTCGGTTATGTACGGAAACGAAACCAGCAGAAAATGGAACTTAAACAACGGTTTGCCACAAGGGTCTGTTTTAGCATCGTTCCTTTTCAACATATACACAAGTGCCCTCCCAGACACAAATGCCTGCAAATTTGCCTACGCTGATGATATCGTCCTTTTACACCAGTCAGATACATTTAGTGACCTAGAAACAAAACTCAATACCTAGAAAGCATGGAAAATTATTTTAAACTATGGGGACTGAAGCATAACCCGCAGAAAACAGTGTCGGCGTGTTGTCATTTAATCAACAAACTGGCCCATGCCAATCTTAATCTCAGCTTTTGCAAAACTCAGGGTAACTCAGAAGCATATCCAACCTACCTTGGTGTCAAGCTAGTACGCTCATTGACATATAAGCCGCATTTACAAAAACTGGCAGCAAAAGTTGGTTCAAGAGTTAATTTAATTAACAGTCTCGCTGGTACCACGTGGGGCGCTTCAGCAAACGTGCTTAGAATATCAACCCTAAGCCTTGTTTATTCAACGGCTAAATATTGTGCCCCCGTATGGGGAGGTAGCCGTCACACAAAATTAGTAGACCGGCAACTCAACCATGCCATGAGGATAGTTACGGGAACGCTAAAACCTACAAATACTGATTGGCTAACAGTCCTTTCAAATATACAACCTTCAGATTTAAGAAGAAATGCAGCTATACTTCGAATGTTCAGAAAAATTAACATGAATCCCAACCTTCCAATACATTCCACCGTTTTGACTACTAACAGAATAAAATCAACGAAATCTTTTTGGGTAAGAGACTTACAAATATAAATTTAGATGACTCTACAATAAAGTTAGAAGGCTTCGAGCTTCTAAGAAAATCGTGGAGTATTAAATCAATTCAGAATTTTTAAAACATCGCTGGATAATTGCAAGTAACCCTGACTGTGAATGTGGCACTATACAAACATTGCACCATATATCGGACGAATGCTCTATATACCAAATAAGTGGAGGCCTGCGAAATTTACGTGCTTGTTCTGATGAAGCTCAAATTTGGCTAAGGAACCTAACGCTGGATATTTAAGTGTATTCTTAAATAATTTATATAGTCATTTTATTTTTTAAATAATCTCTCTACTTCTTTTTATTATTTTATATTTTATTAATATTTTATTATTGATTTTATTGCTCATGCCATTTGATATATATATATATGTATTACTTTGTTTAAGGAATGATCGAAGGGTATTGTGGCATATATTGTTTTCTCCTGGGGCAAAATCTCTCCATCTTCTCCATCGGGGAGGAGTAAGGGTGAAGCAGTTAATTTATTGATACGAGAATTAATATGGAGATTAAGAAATGTTTGCGGATAACCATTGTTTTGAAGAGTAAAATACATGTATATATGTAATCTATGTTGTGTTGATGGTACATTGGGTGTGCCAATAAGATTGCTCTGTCAACCAGGGCCTATATTACACTTATTTTATATTTTACGTTTGTATAATTGAAATGTAAGTATCTGCCTCAAGAAGTTTATTTTACGTACCAGTTTGTTATTGTTACGTGTTAAAGTAGTATCCAGAAAATTTATTGTGTTATTATTTTCTATTTCTTTTGTAAATTTACAACGTTCCCGAATCATCCATTTCTATTAATTTTCAAAGTTACGTAAGAAAAGTTTTGGCAATTTTTTTATATATTTATGAACTAAGTTGCAGTAATAATAAAATAATCAAATAAATACTTAAATTGAAAACCATTAAGACGTATTCAGCTTTATTAATTTAAAAAAATCTGATGTGGGCAGCCCATAACCTCCCGTTGGGTATATAACCACGCAGAATAAATAAAGCAATCATTATGTTCAAATATTTTTACATTCAATTAACATTTTATATTTTACATTTAACAAATTTATCCTACGCAAAATAAATTTCATCAATACTGACATAACTCCTAGAAATACTTAACAAAAATCAAAATAGCAAATCAATAGTACTTGTAATATTTATCTATAATGGAAAATATATTATTTTTAAAAACCTAAATTTCTTTAGAATCAAATACTAGTTCCCCTAGGACTTCGCCGATAGCGTTTTATAATAATTTTACGTACGTCCATTCGTCTAGTCATAATTTAAACCCAAAGTGTTAACGCTATCAGTCCTGACAACTTTATTCAAAAAAGAAAAACCGGTCGAGCTGTCAAACTTTTGACATTTCTACATGGCAGCTCTTAACGATACCCCTAATTGATATCAGACACGACATGGGTCTGACAATTATGCAAAAAACAAAAGACGATCGAGCTGTCAAATTTTTATTATTTTTCGTGGCAGCTCTTAGCGATACCTCTCATTTAATACCAAACACGACATGGTTCCGACTACTTTATGCAGATATTTCTCTTTTGATTCCAAATGACTTAGTTCTGAACTTTATACAAGAAACAACAGCCGATCGAGCTGTCAAAATTTTGACATTTCTGCATGGCAGTCCATGATGATACCTCTCATTTGATTCCAAACGATATGGTACTGATAACTTTATGCAATTTACAAAAGCCGGTCAAACTGTCAAATTTTTGACATTTCTGCATGCCAGCCCTTGACGATACATCTCATTCGATACCAAACGACATGGTTCTGACAACTTTATGCATAAAACAAATATGAAAGTGGGTTAAAATAAGTACCACAATAGATTGAATTGTTTATTCCATTAGCGATTATTTGCCATCCTCAGGCTTAGCTGAAAATATACATTGATATAATGATACAATATTTATATTTATATTTAATAATATTGCGATCAACTACATACAGTAAATGTTCATTGTGACGGTGGCCCTGCTGGAGTCTGTGGCATGGCGTTTCCGTCTCTCAGCTCGGGCGCCGTCGGCGGAAAACCAGGTGAAAAAAGCTGAGTAGGACGACCGGGATAGCTCAATGGTTTTGCGGTGGCTTCCCTGCAAAGGGTATGCTCTTCGGCAGAACGCTCGAACTGTCGTTCACAAGCTCCTGCACCCCTATTTATACTCGAAAATTGCCAAAATCTCGCATAAACTTGCAATCTTAGTAGTGGGAGCTTAAGTTAACAAACTAAGTGCGTGGGGGCGTTTTGACAGTGTAATAATGAATTTAACAAAATTATATCGTTTGCAGTTCAACATATGTCGGCTGAAAATACATAGAACATGATAATTTACAATGTATTTTATTACTCTAAATAAATATAATTCATAACCGGCGCGGCGGTCTGTGTTGCTGACTTCTCGCGTATGTCAATATGGCGGTGGCGTGGCGGCGATGTTGCTGCGTCATTCTATAAACAAACTGTGATATCAAAAGAAATAAAGTGTTAAACAGTGGAAAACTAAAGTGGATTATTCCCCGGACATTTGTCCACACGATGATGGCCAACACTTGACAGCTAGGTTGTTCACAAGGTAAGTGCTACGCACGTGCTCGGTATTAGTGCATCTCAGGTTATGAAATGTTCTAGAATCCGGTACTTTAGTCAACAGTGGCTCTAGTTCGACTTTCCATGATGATGCTATGTCCCCTTGGCGAAATATGCACATTGCATGCCGCTATATTGCTGTAAAAGTTGTCACAACGGAGCAAAACTTCCTGTACAGCTGGATGTTTATGACTGCGTGTGAACTTACTGTTGGACCAGTTATAGGGCGTTCTAGGCACAGGTATGTATGTGGTGCGAAGCATGAGCCTTGTTATGTACTTCTTGCACTGTAGGGACGATCTCATGTGAGGATACCTCCTGCAGTCGGCGGACAAGACGTAATGCTTGCTGCACTAACGCCGGTCGCGGCACATCGTACTCCCTGGACGCTGTGCAAGTGTCGTAGCTGCTGATATGATTCCCCATAACTGGTGGACACGGAACACGGAGCAAAAGGTCACGGGGGTGAGCTGGGTGCTCCGTCACATCATGTTGTTTACGATCTTGTGTATCCTTTTGCAGAAACTTTTTATTGAGATTTTCAGGCAACAATAAAAATTGAATGAACGGTAGGTAACAATTATATAATTTTGTTCGTTACGTTTCGTAATTTTTCGTTTAAAAATTACGTGAGGCCCTGTATTCCTTGGTGATGTCATTATACCTATTAAGAACCACCCCCTCCCCACTGTTAAAGGCTGGCAGCTGCACCTAGAAAAACTCGGGTGCGTAAGGGCTACACGTAGCAAAATATATTTGTAAAATGCCATATACATCCCACAACTGGATGATGGCCTACTTTCGGTGAAACGCAACAAGGTCATCGAGTGACGCTCGAGTACAACACATGTACCATCTACAGGAGTGAGTAAGTTATTTTAGGAGCAAGAAGTGATGGAAATTTGTTTAGACTGCAAATGCGGCAGCTCATGTAGCTAAAGAAACAGCATGTATACATAATTGGCGTTTTCGAATGTGTCACAGAAATCCGTCTGCAATCAAGCACCCGATCAAAGAAGAATTGGCAACAGGCAATCAAATGTCGATATGCTCTGAAGATATAGTATGCGAACATTGTATCAAAAGTAAATTAACTCAAACGAAATTTTCAGGAAGTAAGCACAGAGAGGAGCCATCGCATCTCATCCATTCTGATCTGTGCGGGCCCATGCAGACAGTGACGCCAAGTGGGAATAGGTATTTACTAACACTCATCTACGACTACTCCCGTTTTACTGCAGTGAGGCTGGTCAAGTCTAAGAATGAGGTGGTGGGCATTATACAGAAATATATAGCAGAAATACATACAAGATTTGGAAGGAAGCCCGTCACTATTCGCACAGACAATGGTAATGAGTACGTTTCTGGAGAAATGAAGAGTTTTCTTCGAAAAGGGGACATCCAACATCAATTTACCGTTCCCTATACTCTGCAACAAAACGGTGTCGCGAAAAGGAAAAATGGATCATTAACAGAATCTGCAGAATGCATGTTGCCGGATGCTATACTGGACAACCGCTTCTGGGGAGAAGCAATTTTGACTGCAGTATATTTACAAAATAGATTACCGAGTTGTAGCATTGAGAAAACTCTTGTCGAACTATTCACAGGAGTAAAGCCAGATGTGAACCACATACGAGGGTTTGGTTCAAAATTCTATTCACTTGTACCCAAACAAAGGAGGAAGAAGTGGGATGGGATTTTGGATCCAAAGACAGCCAAAGTTTGGATCAGCAGATCAGTACAAATAATTGAAAGTGATACCAAACATCCAGTTTCGGTTGACAGTACACAGGAAGAAAGGGGTAAAATATATTACTCCACATGTTGAAATAAAAATGAAGAATATTTCGGTTGACATGGAAATAGCCGACAACGAAATAAAGGGTCCAAAAGACGAAGACATGGTCACTGATGAAGGTGAAGAAACGGAAGATAATGAAAATTATTCCAGAAACTTTACAAGTTTCACAAACACGTGTTCCAGAACGAATAAATAAGGGTGTACCATCGACGAAGTTTATATATAAAGCGCAGACAGATAACGTCAGAGAGCCAGTGACATGGGACGAAGTACTTAAGATGATACCTCGAGAACAAAATTTATCGATAGATGCTGCAGAAGAAGAAATTCGCTGTCTTAATAAATACCAAGGGCAATAACGGAGCTTCCACCGGGTAAGTAAAATTTTTCTTGTAAGTGGGTATTTAAGGCGAAATTGGATGGCGACGGTCACATCCACACTTACATGGCCCGTTTGCGCCGGTGGTTAAGCATGAAACAATTCGAATCTTATTCGTAATAGCTGCTCAAAGAGGACTTCATGTTCGGCATTTATATATGAAAAGTGCATATTTGAACTGTGAATTTATTTATTTAAATCACTCACTCAACAGGACAAAATCCCAATTACAGAGCAAGAAACAGAACAATACATACAATACACTAGCAGACACAGAGTAATGATAATACTATACATTTACAAATATTAGTAATAATTAATAATGAATAATTAATAATTCAGCTTATCTTATTTAATGACGAAAGGAAAAAGAGTAATTAATGAGATCGTGAAAAGAATTGAAGTAACTTACGTCGAAATTCTTGCAATGAATCACAAAAAATATCAATACTATTGATACTGGAATATATTTTATTATACAGAGAACAAATATAACTTATAGGATTTAGAAGCTCGTAGTTAGTTTTATTGTTTATAATTTTATATAAATAAATACACGATAAGTAATTTCGACGATCTTCAAGTGCTATCATAGCAAATTCAGTGAGAACAATGCTGTAATGATAGCTGTTATTGTTAATATTAGGGTTATTAGAAAATTAAAGCCAACAATACCTGACAAATTTTCTTTGAATAGATTCTAGCGCTGTCACTGAATTTTTATACAGAGGGTTCCAGATAAGGAAACAATATTCCAATTTAGCACGAAGCAATTAAATAGAGACTGAAGTGTAGAAATTTTATGAAATATCTGGAATTGCGGATGATGAAACTCAGATTTTTGTATGAAGTACTGATAATATTTTCGTAGTGGTGGAAAAATTGACATTTTGTATCGAAAATGACACCTAAATCTCTATTTTATGTAACTCTAGTCAGAACAGTGTTATTTAGTTTATAGTTACTTAAAATATATTCCTTTTTTACACTATAAGACATGACTTTGCATTTACTTGTGTTAAATAATATGCTATTAGAAAGAGACCAAGAGAGCAGATTATCAATATAATGCTGAAGTTTTAAACTGTCATCAGTACTGTTAATAACACTGTAGATTTTAATGACATCAGCATATAATAAGTAGTGAGAATGTTCAATGCAGGTTGTAATATCATTAATGAATAAAATGAAAAGAAGTGGACCAAGATTCGAGGAATTCCTGAGGTTGTAATGAATGGAGTGGATGTAAAGTCATTGTAATGAACATAAATATTTCTATTAGAGAGATATGAAGATATAAGCGCAGATAAGTTATTAGAGAAATTGAAATTGATTATTGTCTTCTCTATAAGTATTCGATGGTCTACTTTATCAAATGCTTTACAGAAGTCTGTGTAAATTACATCTATTTGTGCATTGGTGCGAAATGAATTGAATATGAAATTTGTAAAAGTGGAGAGATTAGTTGTAGTAGATCTTCCTTTCATGAAACCATGCTGTTGTGTGGAAATTTGTTTTTCAACAGAGTTATATATATGATTGAATATGATCTTTTCAAATATTTTAGAGATATTTGATAGAGTGGCTATTGGTCGATAGTTAGTGATGTCTTCCTTGTTCCCGGCTTTAAATACAGGTGTTATATAAGATTTCATAAGAAGAGAAGGGAAAATATTAGTAGAGATAGACAAATTAAAAAGAATATATAACGGTTCTACAAATATATCACGACAACCTTAATAGAAAGGCAATCAGAATTACTAAGAAAAGGATTGTTTGGAGATTGAGGAACATTAACACTAGGAGGTTCGTGAACGAATGAAAAATAGTCTGCAAATGCTTGAACTATTGATGCAGTATCAGTAAGCACTTCATCATTCATACACATGCGCCCCGGTATACGAGACGAATTTTTTTTTTTTTTTTTGAGTTTAAATATGACCACACTTTCATGGCTCATTGACTATGTTACTTTCAATTGAATCTCAATAATTATCATGTGATTGCTTTATATTAGTTTTTATTTTTGCCCGAAGACTTTTAAAATTATTATAATACTTTATGTTGTTAGTATTTCTATAAAGCTTAAGATTTTTGTTTTAAGTTTAATATCTGAAATAACAGATTTAGTATACCAAGGTGGATATTTACGTAATTTTTTGATTGATTTAGGTATACACTGAATATATATATATATATATATATATATATATATATATATATATATATATATATATTATCCATCATAGCATAGAATTTATTGAAAGTATCATTAACGTTTACCAAATTAGAAAGAATACTCCAATCAGTAGTACTTGGACAATTATAATATATATATATATATAATATATATATATATATATATATATATATATATATATATATATATATATAATATTAATAATAAAAATAATAATAAATTGAACGAGGAAATATATATGGAGGAGCTACAGGGGTTTGAAGAACCGGGCAAGAAAACAAAGTATTGAAATTGAGGAAAAACTTCTACGGTTTGAAGTAATCTCACATGCATGGAACAAGAAGGCTACCGAAGCTCTTTCAGAGCTAGGTTTTCAACAGGGAAAATCGGATCAATGTCTTTATTCAAAAAAAGAAAAGGATGGAAGCATCACATACGTTCTGTTGTACGTTCATGACTTACTTGTAGCTGGTCGATCTGCCGATTAACTGAAAAAGTTAGTTGTGAATTACAAAACTATTTTGACATAAAGTATTTGGGAAACATTAGTCACTATTTTGGAATTCAAGTGGAACGACAGGCAAATGGATAATTTTTAATACACCAAAAGACTAAGTTCATAAATTTATTAGAGGATCGATTATTACAACCAACTCTAATGGAGACAAGTTTTTTGTCTACTGGAACAAACGTAAGTGTGTGAAAGCGTGATATCGTACCACGAATTGCGAGATGGTGGTTGACCTTGTTCAAATTCACTTTCAGAGTTGAATATCGCCAAGAAATACAATGAAGAGTGACGCGAAAGACGGGATAGAATTATTACGGATTAAAACGAGTGATTGGATACTAGCGAAGCAATTTACCGACAATAATATTCAGCGCATATACAGAGTATTAACAAAACCTGCAGAGAATGAGGATGATAAGCGTGTTTATCGAGAATTCGATTTGAAAACTGAACGCGTATACCGAAAAACACCAAACGGTCTCAGAATCTATGTCCCAAAAGGGCAGCGTTCTTTAATTTTACGGTGGTATCACGATGACTTAGACCATTTTGCGAAAGATAAGACGTTAGAAAAAGTAAATGAAACTTACTGGTTCCCACAAATGCGTCAATATATCAATAAATATATTGAATGTTGTCCACAATGTTTGTATAATAAAAGACCGAGAGGCAAAAAGGAAGGTAGCCATCAATTATAAAACCTGTAAGAGACACGGAAACGAAACACGTGTTCGAAATGTTTTAAAACATTTTCACTACGTATGGGACACCTGTACGTATTATATCAGGCCGAGGAACGAGTTTCACGTCCAAACAATTCGAATCGTTCTGCGAAGACCACGGTATTAAACATATATCGAATGCGGTTGCACCTCCACGTGCCAATGGGCAAGTCGAACGCTTTAATCAAACCGTACTTGTTTCACTAATGACGTCTAGCGAAAATAAATATCGCTGGGATGAAAAGTGTACATCGGTACAGTCCGCAATCAACAATACAATTTGCAAAACCACCTCAATGACCCTCAATGGATTAATTTTTGGAAAACAACCGCGTATCGAAAATATTGATCTCGTGCGCGAGACAGCATCAAAGAACATCAAAAGCGATCAAAGCAAAGAAAAACAGCTGTATGATTTGCGACGGCGAAGAGCACGAGTGTATGGTGTTGGTGATCTCGTTTTAATCGAAAAACAAGTCACTTGTGAAGGTAGTTAAAAGCTCGCCGCACCGTCCGCAGGATCGTTTGAGGTCACGAAAACCTTACCTAACGATCGATATATCGTCGAAGACTTAAAAGCGTCAGGACATCGCTGCGAATTCTAGTGTTTGGGGTCATCTAAGTTTGCGTCTAGGATGAGTAATCACTATTCTCTATACGTACGTGAGAATGAAATTGAGATTTATTACCTTTATGTTATAAAATTAATGTACGACGAACTACGATAACAACTCGGTCATGCGTCCCTAATGCGATTACGAAACGAGATCATGCGGATCTCTCGAGGTCATGCGGACCTAATGCGATTACGAAACGAGATCATGCGGATCTCTCGAGGTCATGCGGTTAATAAAGAAATAAGAAACTCTGGTTACTATTACTTAAACTACTGAGAAATTTAGCATTAAGTGAAACCGAAAATATTTACTCTGTGAACTTCCGTGAATTTTCGTACGTGAAATATTAACTCTTTGAAACTTAGCATCGTGAAATATTAATTATACTGAAGACAAACATGGTATAATATTTACTTAACTTAGACTCGGTCGTGCAGCGACGCACTGTGGCTGTGTCCTATAGAACGGCTGTAGGCTACTTTTTTGGATTCTGGGGCTGGCTAGAACAGCTGGCCAGAGAACAGATTCAATTCTTGGTCCGGTGCTTCGTCTTTTAAAGCAGTATTTTGGAGCGTAGTCTACGGAGTGGGGACTAAATCGCTTCCTATTGGCCGTAGAGACATGGCTTTCTATTGGTCGTAAATAACAAAATATGGAATGAAAAACACAACATTAAAAGCCGCTGACAGAAAAGAGGATATCGGCCAGCAACGAACGTTTAAAAACGATGGAGTATATTATTCATACCTTGTCGAAATTTCAAAAGAGTGTTAATTCTCCCTTGACGAACTAATGAACCAAATTGAAGAAGAGTACCGCCCGGATCAGAGGTCCGTAATATCTTGTCTTATGAAGAAATACAACGAGGACATAGCTATCACTGAGAAAAATAACAAGTCACCTGTCATCTGCTTCCAGGACACGGGATACAAACTACTTCTGGAGAATGATTACGTGGCAGAAAGTTAATACCGAAGAAGAACGACTTCGAATTTTAAAGAAGCAGATGCTATTATATACCCTGATATCCGCTCTCAGAACTACGACATGTCAGAATATTCACCATCCAACAACGATCTGACACTGCATTGGTCGCTGCGTGACATTGCCCGGGAGATATGGTTTTCAATCAAAAAAATATTCTAATCTTTGTTTACATGAAAATCCTCATGCAATTAAAAAGAAAAATTTCCACTATAAATTTTAATGTAATGTTTATCTAGGTATTATTGAAGATACTTTAAAAGGCCCTTTCTTTTTGCACATAGTTTAAATTCAGCGAGGTTCTGCAACTTTATAAATAATGATTTGAATGATTTCATGGAAGAAGTTACATTAGCAATAAGAAGAAATTCTTAGCTACAGTTAGATGGCTGCCCCGCACATTATGGGAAACAACCAAGAGAGTAGTTAAATTTACACTATCCACAACGGTGGATTGGTCGCAGAGCATCTGTACCATGGCCAGCCCGTTCGTCCGATCTAACACCTTTAGATTTCTTTGCTAGGGGTGCCATAAAAGAAAGAGTTTATGATGAACCGATAGATCATTTGGACACTCTACGCAGAAAAATTATTCAAGTTTGCGAATCCATATCTCCCGAACAATGTCACGCTGTCACGAAGCGATCAATGCAGTGGCAGATAATTGTCGTACCTGTTTGCTTGCTACAGGTGAACATTTTGAAGAAATGTTATAAAAAATCGTTATTATTTTATTTTACATAAATAATAAATTTGTTTGAAATCATCGATAATTTTCATTTTTGCCATGACCTTAGGCAAGCAAACTAAATTTTGTATCGAAATTAGGTAATACCCAAATCATTTAACTATAATTAATTTAATTGTTATTTCATAACTTAATAAGATAATATTTGATATCTCGTTATAAAGTTGATTTTTAAGGTAGCGCTGCTCCAATAAGGAAAACATGAATATCTCTGAAACAAAGCATTTACGGACATTTGCTCAAATGAACTTGTCACCTTATTTTCACGTGTTTAATCTAAGGTTTAAGTTATGCCGTTTAAATCTGGGACACCTGTATATATATATATATATATATATATATATATATATATATATATATATAGCGTATCTCGCCCGAGAGCGAATGAGGAAACACGAGACTGCACTCGGTTGTGTAATTTCGAAGAAAAAAAATCTAGCTATTAGAGAAAAGACGTCTTAAAATTAACCAATCAGAGACCTGTTTACCGTAATTTTACGTTACTAGGGTTTTATACAAATAAAATCTTTTTGAAAATGTGTGGGCGACTGTAGTTATCGAAAAATCTCAGTGTCAAATTAAATTTGACACGGTGAATAAAAAAAGGTACATTCTTACCATGTATTCAGCCGCTGATTACTTAGAAATGATTATAATTTTCGGAGAATGTGGACGTAACGCCAGAGAGGCAGCACGAGTCTATTCGGAACGTTGCACTGTACGATATAAATGATGATCTTGGATGACACCTTCGCTAACCTAAATTTGTTGACAGTGAAAAGTCAACTCCAAAGTGTCAAAATTACAGTAAGTCAAACAAATTTTGTAATTTGTAATTTGTAAAACCTAGCAACCAGTTTTATTTTGTAATAATATCATCAAACCTCAAGATATCCTTCCGTGATTAGTGGATTAAAAAGTCTTGTAACTCCGTTATGCAAGCAGCCGCAAATTATTTTCTTCTATTTGTTGGCACCCTATTGTCGTCGGCAAGTGTCAGTTTCGTCTGGGTCGCGAGTTGTGAGACACGCTGTATATATATATATATATATATATATATATATATATATATATATATATATATATATATATATATATAAGGAATACATGAGTGAAAGGGAATAGAATGAAGAAGAGATTAGTATGGAGAAAACATTTCCATTGAGCCCTGTTCAAGGACTGAATCTACAAATGGTTATGTATTTAAATTAGGTAGCGGGAGGTTTTGAGTTGACCACATCAATTTTTTTTTGTTAATTTTATATCTCCGATATCACGAAAACTAATCAATATTTTTTATTATTCAAAATACAATTAGTTGTTCCGTCTCATACGGCACCGCATCGTTTTATGAAATATTTATTTTGTTGTTTTCAGAAGTCTGATTTGAAAATGACATTATTTATACGTTTTTACCATTTTTCTTTTTTTTCCAGGGGTCATAATACGTACATCGGTGCGGTGCTATCTTAAGATATCCTTTAAGTTAACTGTAAAAATCTAAATTATGTTTTCAATAATATATTGAGAATTTATTTTAACATGCGACATATGGTCAATCACTTCCATGGTTACACACTACTATTGTTAAAAAATGACATCAATATATTAAATTTCCATTTTAAAATGCACCATACATACATTTGTAATTATGTACTATCTATATTAATTTCGAATAAATTAATCTACATACGATTAATAAAAAATCAAAATTTTATGTAGCATACTATCTTTTGGTATACAAAATTCATAATTTTAAGGTAATAAACGTATAAAAATACCCCCATTTGCACTGAGGGAATATCCTAGTCGGTACATTGTAACAGAATTAACTTTGTAAACTGTGATATTGGCTATGACTAAGAATTATATTGCGTTTATCTTTATTTTCCATGATAGTACTGAAACTGACATCCTCCTTCCGCCTTGGCGTAATAATTCTATCTAAAATCTAATTATAAATTAAAATTTAGGATTAATAATTTTCATGTGTACTAGGAAGGAAGTAAAATACAAAATAGAAATAAAAACAAAGATACAATGTCTTTATTTCGCAAAACAAGTATACATAAGTAAAATAATTAAAAACAAAGAAAATTTGCTATCGTTCTTCTAGCGTTCTAATTATAAAATTAATTGGCCACGCCTGAGGCTCCGCCCGCCGACAAGAACTATCATGCTGCTATCTTGTAGCGAAGTATACACAAGCATAGTAGACAACCGCCACACAGATGGCTCTCTTTCTCACAGAATAAAAATGTGTTACGCGGTTTGACTATAGCATTGCCAATCTATATATACTATTTAATCAATGGTAATACTTTTTATAATTGAACCGAGGCCGTTAATTAACCCGCGTTTAGGTCTTTTGTTATTTATTAATTCTATTTTTTCGCTCAAATGTAACATAGTGTTTGTTAATATATTTTTGTGATTTGTTATACTGTCTGCAAATTTATAATTTTGTAATTTTTACCTCCCGCTACCCTTGGTAAGGAAGGTATAGGGATTGTGCTAAAAATCACAAATCGAGATTTTAGTAAATGACCACGTTTTAAGGTCCCTATAATCCAATTTTAACATTTTTACGATGATGTCTGTATGTGTGTATGTATGTGTATGTATGTGTGTATGTATGTGTGTATGTATGTGTGTGTGTGTGTGTGTATGTATGTATGTATGTATGTATGTGTAGGGATTTTGTCTTCGCTCTAACTCAAATACTAGCATTCAGAAAATTCTAAAACCTTGTATTTATACCCTATTCTAATATGAAAAGCCATTAGATTTTGGTGTAAATCGGATAACCGGAAATGGCACTTTACCTGAAGCTCATAATGGTTTTTCTTCAAAAAATACCATTAAATGCCATTTTTTCGAATTTAATGTCTTATGAAAATTAAAGATTATTGAATTTTCTACAGGAATACATTAATACTTTTTCTATATATTTTACAGATAAATTTAAAAATAATTTTTTTTATTAGTCGCGAAGCTTAAGATAAAAACTATTCCTTTGTTACACAGTTCATTTTTCAAATGAATGTAACTGACAATAAATGAGCTATTAAAGCGTAATTTAGTCTTTCTTTAAGTGATAGAGTTTTTATTATGGGATTTTGATTTATTATTCTCATGTGTTCTATGAGGGATGAATGGAATCTTTCAACTATTCCATTGCTTTTTGGATTGTCTACAGATATATAGTGTATATTTATTTTTCTTATTTTTAGATAATTTTGAATTATTTTGTTTGTTATTTGTTAAATTCTAAACCATTACCTGACACTATTTCTTTTGGTATTATGTAATGCGTAAAGTATTTTATTAATTTATTTAATATTGTAATTGCATTCTTATATTTTACTGTGTATGCAATAGCGAATTTTGAGAATGAGTCTACTATGGTTAATATGTTATTTTGTTCTAATGAGAGGATATCTATATGGATTTTTTCAAAGGGTTTATCTGCTGTGGGTGTTCTAATTGTTGGGATTTCTTTCGTATTTTGTAACAAGGCAGGTTTCACATCTGTTTATAAAATTTTGAATATCTTTCTGCATGTTAGGTCAGTAATATCTTTGTTTTATTTTATTATATGTTTCTGTTATGCCCCTGTGGTTCGTTTTTCCTTCGTGGTAGTTTCTAATATTAATTTGTTGTTCCTCTTTGTTTTCGACATCTTCATTCATTGTTTTGCATGATACTAATTTATAACTGTTTGAGTCAAAGTAAGTTTGTAACACGGAGTTGAAGTTTGGTTTAAAATGATCTGGTATAAGACAATAATATGTTATACCGGGTTGAAGGTATGTTTTTATGAAATTTAAAATAGTTTTATTGCTTTCAATTTTATTCAGATAGAGGTATATACGTTGTATTCTATTATTAAAAAGTTTATTAATTTTTACTTCATTTTTCTTATTTGTTTCTTTAATAACTATGTGATTAATGCAAGTGTTTATTGGTGTATCTAAGTACGTAAGGCCATTTATGGGATTCTCGTCGTCAGAGTGTGCTGTGTTAGTTTCACTATCACTTCCAGTTTCTACGATGACTGAGTCTGTGTCTGAATTTAGGTTAAGTTCTTCGTTTTTAGGGTTTTCATATATACAAATTTTTATATTAGAATTTTAAAAAATTTCTTTTGTTAAATTTTCTATTTTGTTCCAGTTTTGTTTATCTAGTCCTGAACATATTTTTGGCATGTCTAGTTCTTTTATTTCATTTTGTATACAATAGTCTAATAATTTTTCTAAACATATTTTTATGTTTCTCAATGTTGGTTTGTCGAAATAATTTTCTTTCGTGACTAAGTGACATATAAGTTTGGGGTCTTTTTGTATCATTATTTTATTGTCTATATTATAAATTTTTCGCAAGGATATTTTTCTTTGACGTCTCGTGCGAAGCCTTTACTCATTTTCATGTCTTTTGAAACACAATGAACAAGTGTATTGTTAGATTCAAAAATATTTGAGTTCTTATATTCAATTTTAAATTCTGGTTTAATACGGGACAGTGCATCGGCTACGAAATTTTGACATCTTTTCTTGTATTCTACTGTATAGTTAAATTCTTCTAATTTTAAACGCCAACGTATTAATTTTGAGTTTGGTTCTTTTAACGAGTTCAGCCAAGCTAGTGGTCTATGATCAGTTATGATTTTAAATTTATGTCCTAATAAATATGGACGAAATTGCTTTGTTGCCCAGATTATTGCTAAAAGTTCTTTTTCTATTGTAGAGTAATTTATTTCGTGATCATTTAGGGTTCTTGAAATATATGCGATAGGAAGATCTTTATTGTTTTCGCCTTTTTGAGATAGTACAGCTCCAAGGGCATAGTTACTTGCGTCGGTGGTTAATATGAATAATTTTGAAAAATCTGGATATTGTAAAATTGGGTTATTAGATAAAAGTGTTTTGCATTTTTCAAAGCATTTTATATATTCTGAATTGTTTATATCAATCTTTTGTCCCTTTTTTAAACATAAGGTTAATGGTTTTGTGATTTTTGAAAAATTGTCTATAAAACGTCTGTAGTATCCTAATAAGCCTAGAAAAGATTTAATTTCTTTAACTGTTTTGGGTATAGGAAAATTTTTAATAGCTTGAATTTTATCAGGTTTTGGTTTTATTCCTTATGTTGTAATAACATGACCCAGATATGCTACTTCTTTTCGTAAGAATTCGCTTTTATCGAGTTGTATTTTTAAATTTGCTTCCTGTAATTTTTGGAAAACTTTTTCATTGTTACTTAAATGTTCTTGAAGGGATGTACCTAGTATGATTATATCATCTAAGTAAACGAAGCATATTTTATTTATTAGATCTTTAAGAACAAAGTTCATTAATCTCTGAAATGTTGACGGAGCATTTTTTAAGCCAAAGGGCATTCTTTTGAATTCATGTCCTGAATTTGTTGAAAGGCTGTTTTTGGAATATCGTTTGGGTCTACTTCAATCTGATGAAAACCGGATGTTAAGTCAATTGTTGTAAAATAATTAGATTTGCCTAATTTGTCCAAAATGTCTGTAATGTCAGGTATAGGAAATTTGTCATCTATTGTTTTTACGTTTAATTTTCTATAGTCTATGACCATTTTAAATTTTTTCTTGCCAGAAGCATCCATTTTTTTTGGTACGATCCAAATTGGTGCTGACCAAGGGGAATAAGAATTTTGAATAATATCGTCATTTAACATTTTGTCTACTTGTTCTTGTACTTCTTGTTTGTAAATTTCAGGGTATTTATATTTATTTATTACTTTATATAATCCTTGTCTCTCTTAGGGATTTAAGTGTTCATCGCGAATTTTTTGATTTTTGATTTCCATACTAAAATTTTCATTTTTTGTAGAGTTTAAATATTGAAGTTTAAATTTATGTTTATTTAGAAGTGTAACTTCTTCTTTTGTAAAATCGAATTTGGTCTTTAGTAATTTTATTCCTGGCAATCCCAGTAATATGTCGAAATCTTTATGAAAATTAAAAATATAACTTTTTATATTATTATTTTTATATTTGGAAAATGTAAATTTGTCTCCAGATGAATTACCGTTACATGTGTGTATTGTGAAAGGTTCGGAAAATTTAGTAAAGTCTGATTTTTATGAAATTGTTAGTTAGGGATTCAATTCTGGTGGGTCGTTGTCTAAGTCTAAAAAAATATTCTCGTCATTTGATTCGTATTCATGTTCAATTTCCTCAGTATTCGCGTTTTCTGTTTGCGGATTTTCTAAATTTTGATTGAATAATTGTTCCTTTCTAGGAGTATAGTTTCTTTTTGGAAGTTGTCATGATTTTAGTAGATAAAAAAATGCTCTACAGCACCTAGTGTTCGATTCAAATAGACACTGCCCTCACAAGGAACACAGAGTTTTTATTAAGACATTATAACTAATAATGTATTTACTGTAACTTACAGTTAGCGGAATTAAAACACTTTTAAGTTATTTTGCCTTGTACAGTGTGTCTGCTGTAAGCGGGCCACCATTGCTAACTTTCTTATTTGAAGAGATAGAAAGACGATTAAATGGACAAAGTTGGGCGATATTATACGACAAATTTAACGGTGGAAAATACAAAACAATTGAACATCAAATACGTGACATTTAACAAAATGACATTTTTTTTTTCAATAAACTGCCGTATTGAAAATGGTGCCATTTAAAAGATTTTTATTATCTGAATATAAAAGTTCATTATCACAATGGCTCTAAAATTAAAAACAAAAGAGTTATTTCAAATTGAAATTTAAATATTTTATTTCATATTTTAATACAAATACAATATTGTTGCTATGGAAACAACAGAAACTAACATTAAACAAAGAACAATTGACATTTTATTGATAGATGCTGTCAACAAAATGGAAAAATATACTAATGATGAATTAGTTGATATGGTTTTTGTTTATGCAAAGTGCAATAAAAATTCTGTAGCCAGTGCGCAAAAGTATTTAGATCTATATCCTAATAGACCTCAACCCAATAGAACATATTTTAGGAAAATTGAAATCCGCTTAAGAGAAACCGTTAAATTACGTGAAGAAATAAGAAAACGTGATCAAGTGACAGAAAACGAAGAAAATGTAGAAAACGTTTTGGCGTATACTTACCACAAAATGGAAAATACTGAAGAAGTATCATTACGAGAAATTGAAACTAATACTAACGTTAATAAAGATTCGGTAAGAAAAATTTTGAAGAAAAATAAATTCAGACCATATAAATGTCGTAAAATTCATCATTTACAAGATCGTGATTTTGAAAGAAGGCTTTAATTTTGCCAGTGGATATTAAACGAGCATCGACGGGATTATAGAATTAGCCATCAAATATTATGGTCCGATGAATCTTATTTTTCGCAAAATGGCTTCTTTAACAGTAAAATTCATTATCGGTGGAGTGATCAAAATAATTTTTGGACCCAACAGACAAGTTTTCAAGGTCATTTCGGTTTTGGTGTATTAGATACATACATTAGATACATATTTGATTGGCCCTTATTTTCTTGAAAGAAGTTTGACTTAAGAAGTATATTTACATTTTCTTCAAGATACTTTCGAGAACTATCTTGTTAATATGCCATTAAACGTTGCACGAAATATGAAGTTCTTTCAACAGGATGGTGCTCCAGCACACAATGCGCTAGCAGTGAGGCACTATTTGAATGATAGATTCCCTCAAAAATGGATTGGCACATATGGCCCTGTTCCGTGGCCAGCACGGTCACCTGACCTTACGCCCCTATATTTTTTTGTCTGGGGTTTTATTAAAGATAAAGTATATCAAAGACCAGTGAATACGGTTGATGAATTAAAAAACAGAATAACTGCTGCCTGTGCTCTAATATCAAAAAGGATGTTGACTAAAACAATGAAGTCTGTGATAAAAAGAGCAAACATTTGTCGTGAAAGAAATGATCAACATTTTGAACAATTTTTTTAAGTTTACTAGTTAATAATTAATTTCGTTATTTGTTTTTGTTCTTTCCATAGCAACAATATTGTATTTGTATCAAAATATGAAATAAATATTTAAATTTCATCTTGAAATAACTCTTTTGTTTTTAATTTTAGAGGCATAGTGATAATGAACTTTTATATTCAGATAATAAAAATCTTTTAAATGGTACGATTTTCAATATGGCATTCCATTTAAAAAAAATGTTATTTTGTTGAATAAGTCGCGTATTTGATGTTCAATTGTTTTGTATTTTCACCGTTAAATTTGCCGTATAATATCGCCCAACTTTGTCCATTTAATCGTCTTTCTATCTCTTCAAATAAGAAAGTTAGCAATGGTGGCCCGCTTACAGCAGACACTGTGCAACTTTATTCTAGTCTTTTAAACTACAATGCAAAGTTATGATGTGTGTTGCTTATTATTTGGTCACATAATAGTTATTAAAACGTTTTATAATTCAGTTAAATAGATGCCCCACCCGCCTGACATACAAATCGCATACACGTCAGAATCAATAAATTATCATTGCATAAGAGGTATAATGCAAGTTAAAAAGTTTTACGAAAAGTTTTTTTAAAGTAAATAGAACTAATAACAAACTAATTTTTGCTCGTCGGTCTTTGCACCACGTGTGCCAATCAGTCAAAAAATAATTACAAACAACGAAAAAAAAAATAATTAATCACTCACCAGCTCCAATCCTCAGCTATGCGTCAAATAGAACTCCAATTTGGATAATAAAGCAATCAAAACTAAAATCAAAAACTGCACTTCACATGTTTGACTGTCTCTCTACGCACCTCGGTAGCTCAAAACGAACGGCCTTTAGCCAAGAACTCGAAGAGCTGAAAGCCAAGAGAGCGATTGCCCGCAACGTCTCGCTTTTATGCACAACAATATCGTCCAAAATGCGAACTAATCTGTCTAAACTTTATAATTGTCTACCAATCAATAATAAATCACTATAAATTTTAAAAATACAAGAAATCAATGATAACTGAAATAAATTCGAAATAGAGCCAATAAACATTTGATTAATAAATAAACTATTTAAAATTATTTCTACTGATATTTTCAGCATGAGAATAGCCGCGAGTTAACAACAAATATACAAGGGTTCTGCCGTTCCATTTACCGTTCAAGCGTATACCATTACAATAAGTTCCTCGGTAGCTTTTATTGATTTTACTGTGTAAAATTTTGTCACGATCTAAACGTTGCAAAACGTCACATCAGTAACAAAAACAACAAAACAAATGTTCAAAATTACAACCATGTTCTGTAATACAAAAATTCATGCGTTGAACGTGATGTGTTCGAATAATTCCGAACATTCCCAGCGTAATGTTGTGGCACTCCGTTATGTTGGAATATCAAATTTTGGCGGACATTTAATGGAATATCTTCCAATAAATCCAGAAATATCATAATTAAAAGACTTAAATAATCGTACTGATTTAATGGGTCTTCAAAAAATGTGGACCAACAACAAAATCTCCTATTGGGCCACCCCAAACATTCAAGGACCATAACCTCTGGCTGTCGGACATTCCGCATCAAGTGAGGGTTTTCAATTGCATAATAATGCATATTATGCTTATTAACGCAACCATTGCTTTTAAAAGTAGCCTCATCCGTAAATAAAATATTGGTTAATAGGAGCGGATTTCTTCTAATATTTTCCATCGCCCAACTGCAAAATCGAACACTACTATTAAAATCTTCACCGTCCAATTCCTGTGTAAGGTTGATATGATAAGGATTAAATTTGTTTTCTTAAAATCCTAGGCGCAGAAATTTGACTATTATCAATTAAATTTGGTAAATTCTTGGTACTGACATGGGGATTTTCATAAACGGAAGCCAAAACCAAAATTTCCATTTCTTCATTTATTAAGATATTGGATGTATTTCTTTTTGGTTTTGCAACTTAACCTGTTTCTCAAAATCGGATAAAAATCTTTCTCAGCGTTCTTAAATTCAGTTGCCGACGTCTAGGAAACCGCTCCCGGTAAATTGTTTTTGCTCTTCTTATGATTCCAGTCGATTCACCAATTATTAGAATCATATCAATTAATTCGTTCTTCGTAAACATTTAAAAACGTTTTTCTTTTGTTAACAAAATACATTAAATTAAGGGCTGGTCTTTCCACCCCCGGATAAAATTTCGGATAGTTATCTGCCAGGTAAATTTATCTGATACTTTATCCGATGGATAACTTTTTTCCATCTTTCAATACAAATTTATTTCAAGGATAACTATCCGACGGATAAGTAATTTATGTGCACTATCTATGTGTTTAAATATCTAGGGTATAACTAAAGTTGATAGTGAAATTGTAAAAATATAAGCTCCGGTGGCTCAATGGTTAGAGCAACGCCTCTTAGTCATGTGTGTGCTCGGATTTTTGGGTTCGAATCCCACTAAGGCATGTTTGTGTATGTGAAGCAGTATTTGGGATTTAATCCTGTAGAGAGGTTTTTTTTTTAAAAAAAAAGATAGACAAAGATAAAAGATTACATCAAGTTAGCTTTCAGTGGAATTTATGTTTCCTTATAGTTTCATATTTATGTGCATTTGTGTTTCACATATGTCAGAAGAAATTATAAAAAAAAAAAAAAATTATAATTTAAAGGTAATATAGGTAATTCTTTATTGCCCAGTTGCACCACTAACATTAAAACTTAAAATTTAAACTTGGATTTATTCGGTTAGTCAATTCATTTTTATACAGTAATTAAAAAAATATTCAACAGGATTTAACATCAATTTATTTGGTTAACTGAATAAAACCAAGTTTAAATTTTAAGTATCGGTGGTGCAACAGGGCATATGCAGTACACTTTGTTATTAATATATTTAAACTCAATGGAATATGTATGACAATAAAAAAAAAGCCAGCAAGATCATCTTACTTCACAAACGACGAAATTAGGCATTTGGTTACGATTGTAACTCAATATAAAAGTATGATAGAAAATAAACAAACGTATGCAATATCGTGGAATGATAAAGAGGAAACAGTTAAAAAATATATTGGAAAGAAAAATGTTGAAATGATAAAAGAGCTATTTATTACTGGCAGGGGTCATCAAGAAAAAAAAATTATTTGAAAATTACTAGGATACAGGGTGTATCAAGTTAATGGAACAGTGCATTTTATTCATGTATGTGCAAAGTTACACAAAAATGTGATTAAGATATTTTGTAAGGCATAGAGGGGAACACATTTTGGCATAACCATTATTATTTTAAAATCACTGGTACTCAACTTATAGACCAATGTTAAATTTTTTTAAATGGCATTCTATATATTTTATTAACTCATTAAGTAGGGAATTTTCTTCAGTATTCAACAATTAAATATCATACTCTTACATTGCGAAAATTTTGATAAAAATCAATTCAAAGTTTGAGTAGGCAAAGCAAACACTCAACTATTAAAAGAAAATAAAATTATCTGTCATTTTCGTATATCATTAGGCATTTACGAAAATTCTACCGGTGAACTTTTACCGGTATACACCAGTATATACCGGTAAACAGCTGTTCGTCAGGTTATAATAATATATATACTTTTACTGGACATTGCTTCAGACGCACGGCAGATACTTTGCTTGCAAACACTGGTGGGGATGTTCTACAGTTAAAAAGATTGGGAGGTGAAAATCAAGTGCCGTAGCCGAATTCTACAGAACCATAACAATTTAATTTTATGCAACTAAAACATGGCTTAAATCTTACCGTTAATAGTCATGACAATTCAAATGTTATTGTTAATATGAATAATATAAATTCTAATTCAAAAGATGACAAACACGATTAGTTTCGTAACCAAAATGTTACTCTATAGTTCATCTACAATCTGCACAGCTGTTGGTACGTTCGTTTTATATTAATAAATATTAATTTCTTTCATAATTCAGATGACTGACAATGTGCCGAATTCAGCACTCTTCATTAGTTTAGAGATCGTCTCTAGTAACCATGGAAATAGCCTGCATCTTTTTCTAATTAATGTATTATTACATAAGTCTCTTTTTATTTTGTTATTTTTAGATAAGCTTCATTAGTTAAAGAAGATTGCTGAATTCGGCCCATTATCTATAAATGTTTTGTGATATTAAATTAAGAACTGAACAAAACAAATTAAATATTAATAAAATGTTTAAATGGTTATTTTCTTGTATATTTTATTCATCCACTGCTAGATGTCAGCAAAATATCAAAATGACCATAACCTACTCGCCATGCAAGTTTAGACGTCAGAGCCTCTAGTGACTAAATAGTGAACTTTGTTGGTGTGTATTACAGATCGTCAATCTCGTGTTTACTGTCATTTTTTTTTTGTATAATTTCTCTTTATTTTTTAATTATTTATAAACATAGGTGCTTAACGAAGTCACATTTATTTATAACGTGTAAAATTTAAGTATTTTTTTTTAAAAATTTTTTATACCACGAATTTTACAGGTAAATAAAACTTTCTGTAATCTAACTTTAGTTTATGCGTTCTGTTTATTTTAGAAAATATGAAGCTAGGGCTGCAGGAATATTTTAAATATCTAACAGGTAGAGAGAATTCAAGATGTGTGTCAGAAGGAGAAGCCGTTTTTGATGTTGGCGATATAATTTTAGCGCGAAAATGGCATTGGATATGGATACAAACGAAGATATTAATATTTTTGCAGTTTGTTTACAGAATAGTGCTCTGTCGTCTAATCCTCATGAAATAAAAGGAGAAATTAAAATTATTACTAATAAAATTATTTTTAAATCTATGCTTTGTTCGTGTAAAGCTGTTAAAGACGGCAAATGCAAACATATTTCTGCAGTTTTGATATTTTGTACCAGGTGTAAGAATAACTAGTTTTAAGGCAGAGTGCTATTTAAGTTTGCATGACCATTTTTTCTTTTTCTTATTTAGTTTTCCGTTTTCAGCTTTTTTTTTGCTTGTTTCGGAAAACATATTAAAGATTTGGAAGTGTTGTCATATAAAATGTATGTGGAAGGAACAAAAAGCAGCAACTTTAGAGAATTACAAAGCAAACCTAATAAAAAATATGCTATGCGTGGAGAAAAAATTTGTTACAACACCCACTTTATCGTGTTCAGACGACGATATTTTAAATAATTTTATAAATGATTTGCCAAATTCTGCGATTTCATTACACCGGTACACATTTGTAATAAAACAAAGGTTACGTAGTTGTATATTATAATTTTCTGTTTTTTTAGAAAGGGAAGAACAAATTGTGTTGAACACATACCTATATCAATACATACGGAAGACGTAATAAATTTAGTATTAAATAATGCATGTCAGTCCATACCTATGCTCGAAATATTGTCATTCCCTGTAAATTTTAAAAATTGTTTTGTAGAAATCAAATACTTTTCGAAGAATGTGAATTAGAGAAAATTGTACTATTAAATCAATATTCGAAAGAATGGTTACAAGAAAGAAAATATAGAATCACATTTTCCAGAATATATGAAATGTTCACATACAACCAGAATAATTGGAAACAGTGGCGTATTATCGCAGAAGCCCGAGAAGTCCAGGCTTTTGGCGCAAAAGTACAGGGGGCGCAAAATTATGGCAGGATTTGAAAAAAAAAAATTTTTTATAAAATATAAATTAGCAGGAGCAGGCATGAGTTGGACATTATAGCCTAAAAAGATTAATGCAAAATAATTCAATTTAGCTATACTACTCGTACGAGTTTGTGCCTATAGTCAATCCCACGCAAAATTAAACGTTTTGGCTATTATGTGCATCGAAAAAACTCTTTTAAATGAAATTAATTTTGACGACACTGCGAATATTTTTGCCAGTGCCAAAGCAACAAAAATGTCATTTTAATTATATTTTTCTTATTATACTATTTTAATTAAAAATAAAAGTTTAGTTTTAATGTATGCTGAATTTTACTAATAAAAAAGCCCTCCCATCTACCCGCGTATGATTGTCATTTTCCGAATCGTTGATTATTACTCTATTTATGTCAGTTGTTATATTTAATTACTTGCTATAATTATTGGTTTCTTACTTGAAATTTCAAATATATATTTTTTTTTATTCATGCTAACCACAAAAGAGGGGATGGGGGCGCCAAAATTCAAGGGCTTGGCTGGCGTGAAAATATCTTCATACGCCACTGATTGGAAAAAGAAATTTCTAAATTATTTGTATCCTAAAGGCTTTACTAATAAATTTGTGAAGCACGGAATTAAATATGAAAGGGAGGCAAGAATGGAATTTTCCAAAAAAAAAAAAAAAAAAAACTGACAATGTTATTGAACTAGGAATGATATTACCTCACAGCAATATTTGGTTGGGGTATTCAGCGGATGGCATTATTTTGAAAGAAAATACACCTACTGCACTACTTGAAATTAAATGTCTGTATTCAGGTAAAATATAATTACAATTTGAAACTGATACAGAAAAACTTTACAACTCTGTTATAGGTACTACTTCAACAATAAAAAAGGCAATTAAGAGTGTTACATATTTAGAGATTACTAAGGACGAAATTAAGTTAAAAAAAGAGCACAAATACCACTGACAATCTAATCGTCTCATATTATCACCTGGCCTAAGTCCTTGACAAATTGTGAATTTATAGGGGTGGTACTTGTGTTTTTTTAAAATTCTATGAGCAGTAGATTTAGGAATATTAAATTTTTTTTCAATTTTTCTCACTGATGTTTCCGGTTTTTCTACTACAGCTTGAATCACAGTGTTTTCTTGATCTTCATCCGTTGACCCTGCATCTCTTTGAGGCTTTGTAAAAGATCCATATTCAAGTAAGTTATGACGTAATCTTGAAAATATTTGTATATTCGGTTGCCGTCTTTCTGGATATAAGTAAAGATACATTTCTGCCGCATGAAATGCGTTACTTTGACAACGAATGTAACAACTTAACATATATATTTCCCAACGAGAAAAATTCATTTTTATTATTCGTAATAATCTACTATTGTCAAGTAAAATTCAGAAATTCAGTTGTTGCACTTTTTTGTTGTACGTTGTTTCCATAGCAGCCTTCGATTTACATTTTTCAATTCAAGTTTAGTATAAATAACAATTTTTGTTAATTTTTCTGTTAATTATGAAATAAATTATTATTGTTTTATATCATTGTAAAGCTAAAAAAAATCTCTATTTAAAAATGCCATAGCTTAATATGACCTCCATATGAAAAATAAAAGTTGCTATCAGTAACTCGTAAATGGTTAGATATAAAAAAATTTTGAGTACTTATGCAAATTCACCATACAAAAGTGTCTTAAGAAAGTGCAAACCAGAATCTCGTATTATTTCATATAACAAAGTTATAAGCAAAAAAAGAAAATCGCTAAATTTACATTGTCACCTATATCTAGTGACCTATGCATTTTTTCGCAAATAACAAAACGCTATTAAAATAGCCTCCTAATGGGGCAACTTTTGTTTTTACCTCCCGCTACCGTAGATAATGGACGTATAGGGGTAGAGCGAAGAATTGCATAACGAGATTTAAGTAAATGACCACGTGTGAAGGTCCTTAGAATCCGATTTTAACATTTTCGCAATTATGTATATATATATATATATATATATATATATATGTATATATATATATATATATATATATATACAGTATGTCCCCGGATTGAGTTTACAAGAGGAAAAAAAAATTTATTTTTGATTTTGCGAAAAAATGACAAGGGAAGAAAAATTTTTGCTTGAATTAAAACGCATGTTTCAATTATTAAAACTTTTAATTAATGTAAGGTTCTTTTATTATAACGATTTTTCGTATTTTGTACTCTTAATAATACAGTTATTACATTGAATCAAATATTATTTTAGTTAGCTTTGAAATATTGACAAATGATTATTAGTTCTAATTACAGACAAAAAAAAAAAACAACGAAAATCAAAATACGTTTTTTTTTTATTTTATTCAATTAACTCTCCACCTCTTTCAGCACATAATTCAATTTCCTCAATTGTTAAAGAGGATATAGCATCTCTTATGTAATTTTTTAATATTTCGGCATTATTGGGTAAATTTTGTTTGTAAACAATTTGTTTTAGACGTCCCCATAAATAAAAATCTAAAATTGTTAAATCAGGACTTCTTGGCGGCCATAAAACTGGACCATTTCTGCCAATCCAATTATCACCAAATTTGGTATTTAGCCAATTCACAACAATTTGCGAATAGTGAGCAGGACATCCATCATGTTGAAAATACATTGAACGCCGATAATCAAGAGGTAGATCATTTAAAGCATCACTAAAAAATTTTTCCAGCATATCCAAATATGAGTGCTGATTAACATTATTATCAAAAAAATATGGACCTATGATTCCATGATAAGAAATTGCACACCATACATTTACTTTCGCAACGTATTGGCGATTGTGCAAAATTCTAAAATGAGGATTAGTGTCGCTCCAATATCTAACGTGTTGTGACGAAACAGTTCCATTTGAAGAAAACGTGGCTTCATCGGAAAACATAATATTCTTATAAAAGTATCGGTTTCTCATTATTTCATTTCCCATCCATAAACAAAAATCGAGACGTTTTGCATCATCTCCTGTTTCTAAAATATGATTGAAAATAGGTTTATAGGGATAAATTTTTCGATGTTTCAAAACTCTTTGAAGGTGTGATTTGCTGATGCCCAATTGAAGTGATCTTCGTCGTAAAGACAATTTTGGATGAGTATGTACAGAATCTTCTACTAGTAATGTAGCAGCATCCTCTTCATTATGTATGTGCTGTACCTTCTTTAGATTATTTACTGAGCCAGTTCTTAAAAATTTTTGTATAAGCTTCTGTACACCCATACGTGACACATAAACACCAGGAAACTTTTCTCCAAATTTCTCAATTATGTAGCGGTAACTTTTATCCCCCATACCATAACATTGTACTAAAAAGATTTTTTGTTCTAACGTTAACATTTCTTTAACAAAACTCTCTATTTTGAATAATATTTTCGTACTTTATGATTATAAAAATTACTTGACATCTAATCATTTGTCAATATTTCAAAGCTAACTAAAATAATATTTGATTCATTGTAATAACTGTATTTTTAAGAGTACAAAATACGAAAAAACGTTATAATAAAAGAACCTTACATTAATTAAAAGTTTTAATAACTGAAACATGCGTTTTAATTCAAGCAAAAATTATTCTTCCCTTGGCATTTTTTCGTAAATTCAAAAATAAAAATTTTTTTCCTCTTGTGAACTCAATCCGGGGACATACTGTATATATATATATATATATATATATATATATATATATATATATATACAGGGTGTCCCATTTAAGGTACGAATGCATTGGTATCTCGAGAACCGTAAGAGATACGAGGTTGGTTAAATTAGACAAAAGTTGCCCCATTAGGAGGCTATTTTAATGGTGTTTTGTTATTTTGCGAAAAAATGCGTAGGTCACTAGATACAGGTGAAAATGTAAATTTCGCGATTTTCTTTTTTTGCTTATAACTTTGTTATATGAAATAATACGAGATTCTGGTTTGCACTTTCTTAAGACACTTTTGTATGGTGAATTTGCAGAAGTTCTCAATTTTTTTTTATATCTAACCATTTACGAGTTACTGATAGCAACTTTTATTTTTCATATTGAGGTCATATTAAGCTATGGCATTTTTAAATAGAGATTTTTTTTAGCTTTACAATGATATAAAACAATAATAATTTATTTTTATAATTAACAGAAAAATTAACAAAAATTGTTATTTATACTAAAATTAAATTGAAAAAAGTAAATCGAAAGCTGCTATGGAAACAACGAACAACGAAACAGTGCAACAATTGAATTTCTGAATTTTACTTGACAATAGTAGATTATTACGAGTAATAAACGAACTTTGACAACGAATGTAACAACTCATATTTTTCCCAACGAGAAAAATTCATTTTTATTACTCGTATAAAAAAATATTATTTTATTAATTTATTTTACAGTAATAACAAAACAATTGAATGCCATTTTCTTTCACACATTTATACTCTTTTGGAAAGAGAGCCGACCGTTCTACGTAACTGGTGTCTAGATATAACTTTCCATATAGCACGATCATATCTAACTTTTCTTCATTTGTAAAGTTATTAAACATTATTAAACACAGAGAACTTTACGGGAGAAATTATTAAACGTCAAACAAAAAAAGAGTCAATTGTTTCCATGGCTTACTTGACTAAAAAACTAATAAAATAGTTTACAAAATTTAAATTTTTAACCGTAAATAACTCGTTTATTTGAAAAAATTGTACATAAACAACATTAACTTATTGGAAAGAGAAAAAAATACTCTTTCCAATAAGATAATAAAAAATATATGGTTCCATTTAAAATATATATATATATATATATATATATATATATATATATATATATATATATATATATTGTCCCAAATTTTGAGAACCGCTGACAAAAATTTTATTTTGTCTACATGAAGAATTTGCTAATATAAAATGGCACAATTTTGCTCATTTAATCAACCTCGTACCTCTTCAAATAAAAAAGTTACCAATAGTGAGCAAGCTTATTGAGACACGCTGTATATATGTACTAGCTGACCCTCCCCGGATTCGCACGGGCAAAGCTAAAATAACGATTAGCTACACGTGTACCAGTAATTTTTCACATTTACTTCGGAGACATGCACTGCGTAGGAAGCCGGTAACCTGTCTCGCATCGTACATTTAACAGGCTCCGTCCGATCCCTGCACCGCACCTAAAAGCGCCTTTTCTAAACATGTCTCGGGTACTTTTACTTATGTACATATGATGCAAGCTATCTCTCCGACAAATATCGAAAATCTGCCAATGGTTAAAATTTTACTATAGATAAAAATAATTAAAATCATCCCCTATCGTACCGCCTTGATGGATGATTTTTTAAAAACGCTAAAAAGCATAAATAAGAATTTTTATATCCCTAACTTGAGAAATGATGGGTTCTCCATACAAACTTTCGTCCCCTGTTTCACCCCCTTCAAGTTTTATTTTCGCTACAAACGGTAGCCTATGTCCGTCTCCTAGGTCCAATCTATCTCTATACCAAAATTCATCAAAATTGGTGCAGCGGGAGAAATGATGGGTTCGAACATACAATTTTTCATTCCCTATTTCACCCCTTTAAGTTTTATTTTCGCGAGAAAAGGTAGTCTATGTCCGTCTCCTAGATCCAATCTATCTGTAACAAAATTCATCAAAATTGGTTCAGCGGTTCAGGCGTGAAAACGTAACAGACAGACAGACAGAATTACTTTCGCATTTATTATATTAGTATGGATATATATATATATATATATATATATATATATATATATATATATATATATGTGTGTGTGTGTGTGTGTGTGTATGAATCCTCTTAACGTTCTAACTGAAATACTATCAATCGGAAAATATTCTAATATGGAAAGAAGCCATTAGATTTTAGTGGAAGTCGGATAACCGGAAGTTGTAGTATACTGGAAGGTCAATATTTTCTTCGAAAAATATATTTAAATATCACGTTTTAAATTATTATAAAAGTAGAGATTATTAATTTTTCTACAAATAAGCATACATACATTTTCTACATATTTTATAAATAAATTTTAAAAATAATTATTTTATAAATATCGGAGCCAATGTTTTAAATATAAACAGAATTCCTTAATTATACAGTTCAGATTTCAAATGCATGTAACTGACAGATAAATGTATCTATTAAAAAATCTATCATTTTAAATTGATATTTTTATCGTTTTAAAGATAAAATTGAAAATATCATCGAAAATTGGTGCCGGAACACTCTTCTGGTGCGTTATATTACAAAAAATCATTCATATACATATTTATTTTAAGAATTTATCTGCAGTTAGTATCGGAGGTGACAGATTACTTATACCACAAGCAATTATGAAAATATTATTAATTTGAGGTACTAAATTCCACGGTAATTTACCAGATAATATTTAAAAAAAATTTTTCTCTGGTTTATTCTCTCGATATGAACTCGTGCTGCAGCAATTTCAGCATTTAATTTATCATCTTCGGCGCTTAGTTGTTTTTCTTTCTTAAACAAAGGAGGCCTTATTAACTGAATATCATTACTGGTACAAATATCATTAATTATGACCCCTTTATCTACCATCTTTTGATTTTTCTAACTTACAAATTATATTGCTGTTTTCGATTATGGTTTTATCAGATGCACGACCACCGTAGGGTTCACTAATAAAAGTAATTGTACCAGGTGAAACACCAACCATAAATTTGATTGTTTGGTCAGATTTATAGTGGGAATAAAATTTAATTCGGCAACAAAGACATTTAGGATTTTCGATGTAAATTTCAGTGCAATCTAGTATAATGCGAACATTTTTGAATTTTTCAAGATAATTTGGAATGCTTTTACGTATTTCCTGAGAAGTAGGATAATAAATGGTTGGTTTTAAAATAGATGCAATTTTAGGAAGCATATTTTCTATGTACTGTGTACATGACTGTCGAGTAATTCGAAATAAAACACATAAAATTACGTACGTTAAATTAGTTTTTAGTTTTACAAAAGGCAAAATTACCCTATCCTTCAGAGACATGCGATGAGCTTTTTTATCAGGGAAAATAAATTGTAATATTTCTATAATGGATGATAACATCGCAAAACTATTAGGTCCCTTAAAACTATTAAGAGCCTTATCTATAGTGATTAAGTTTCAAACACTAACAGCCTGATTCACAAAAAGGTTTAAGCTAACCCTCATTTTTGCATTAGCGAATTCTAGTCTAATTTTGACAATTTATAACTTAAAATATAGTCTAATCTATTCCTAGTATCTGCCTTTATTGATAATATTATGAAAATTAAATTTTTAATACCGGAATAGAATAGAATTCACTAATCCAAAAATGAGGATTAGCTTAAACTTTTTTGTGAATCGGGCTGTACGTTCAGGAGTATTAACTTGTACACCAATATCTTTCATTTCTTTTAGATTAGCTGGTCCTGTACAATTTGGTTGGGATTTTAACAAATCTAGTAAAATGTCTGCTGTTTCTATATTTTCCACAGAATATTCATTGGATTCATATCCTTCACAGATACAATTTTGATCTTCATAACTAATAGAAGGAACAACTTTTGACCTACTAGCTTCTCTTTTCTTTTGCCTTTCTTGTCTTTCACGACACTTTTCAGCATTATGCCTAACAGGAACTAAACTAGTCGGTAGATTTTTTGAGGGCACAGCATCTCGCTTTGATTTATGTAGACTTTTAACATCTAAAGATGAAACAAAGTATTAATAAATAAATAAATTTATTTGTATTCAAGCTTATACAAAGAATGAAGGTAAGTACATTATATTTTCATATTTAAATGTTCTAAAAAAAATCGGATTTTAAATGCGTTATGAACAAAATTGTAGACATCATAAGCCTTTTCTTCAGTAATATTGGATAGTAGGGTTGAATAAAATTTTGAGGGAAGATTTTAAGGTAAGGTAGTTTTGAGTGTAATTAAGGTGTTTATAATGGATATTGTAACTGGAGGATATTATAATAAATTATGATTTACATATTTTTATTCTAAACCATTTTCCTTACCTCTTTTGGGAAAATAATCTGTTTCTGCAAAAGGCTGGGAACTTACATACATGTATTTCTACGAATTTTCTTCCCAATTCGTAATTTTATTACCCAGGCTAAATGCTGGTCAACCTACTCCTTAATTCCTGTTTTATTAATAATTGTTACTTATTTCTATCCTGGCATAGGAAAATCTTGAAATGCAATGCCAGGGCTCTTTTTAGTCTAAGAAATACACCCAGGAACACAGCAATATTTATTATACATGTTTTTAAACATCAAATATAAATACATAACAACTACGATGTTATTGAATATTCAATGAGACTAGAATGGAATAAAAATATCACAATGAAATCATTACATAACCTTGTAAGACCTACCATAAAAGTTCGAATATTAATACTAGATAGATAAAAACGACACATATACAAAAGTATTGTATGTTCTTATCGCAAAGCACTTAAATTTATATAATACAAATATAAGAAAAATTACGCTGAAATATGACACAGTCACCACGAGATTGACAGATCAAAATACCCATCAACAAAATTTACTATTTAGTCGCTAGAGGCGCTGACGTCTAAACTTGCATCGCGATTCGCGAATAGGTTAGTATATATACTAGCGAAAACTCGGCTACGCCGAGTATTCCCTAGGGCTCCGCTGATAGTGTTTTATAATAGTTTTACGTATGTCCAATCCGTCTAGGAACAATTTAAATGCAAAGTGCTACCGCTAAGAGTCTTTCAAAATATTTTTTTTCCTCAAACTGCCCACGCAACCTGCCCACCCAAAATGCCCACGCAACCTGCCCACTCAAACTGTCTACGCAACTTACCCACCCAAAAGCCGATCGAACTGCCAAAATTTTGACATGTATGCATGGCAGCCCTTGACGTTACCTTTCATTTGATGCTAAACACGACGTAGTTCTGACAACTTTAAACAGAAAACAAAAACAACTTAAAGTAAAAACAAAAGCCGATCGAGCTGTCAAATTTTTGACATTTCAGCATGACAGCCCTTGACGTTACCTTTCATTTGATACCAAACACGACATGGTTCTGACAACTTTAAGCAAAAAACAAAAGCCGATCGAGCTGTCAATTTTTTGACATTTCTGCATGACAGCCCTCGACGATACCTCTCATTTGATACCAAACTCGACATAATTCTAACAACTTTAAAGCAAAAAACAAAAGCCGATCGAGCTGTCAAATTTTTGATATTTCTGCATGGCATCCCTTGACGATACCTCTCATTTGATACCAAACAAGACATGATTTTAACAACTTTAAGCGAAAAACAAAAGCCGATCGAGCTGTCAAATTTTTGATATTTCTGCATAGCAGCCCTTGACGAACCCTCTCATTTGATACCAAACACGAGTTTTGACAACTTTAAGCGAAAAACAAAAGCCGATCGAGCTGTCAAATTTTTGATATTTCTGCATGACAGCCCTTGACGTTACCTTTCATTTGACACCAAACACGACGTGGTTCTGACAACTTTAAGCAAAAAACAAAAGCCGATCGAGCTGTCATATTTTTGACATTTCTGCATGACAGCCCTTGACGTTACCTTTCATTTGAACCAAACACGACATGGTTCTGACAACTTTAAGCAAAAAACAAAAGGCGATGGGGCTGTGAAATTCCTAACATTGGAATATTTGTTTTTTACTTAGTTATTTATGGGATGTTTGGCAACACTTTGGAAATGCACATGAATCACGGACATGAACCTTCGAAAATTATAATTTTTAAATATAATTTTTTAGGCCTTTTAAACTACTATGGAATAACCGCCCATTGCCATAATGCATGTTTATGTATTTAACTTTTTTCAAAATGTCCTTATTTAATACATAATTCCATTTAAATGTTCTGATTGACATGTCAAAGAAACGTTCTTCGTCTTAAATTTTTCAAAGAAGACTAAATTTTTGATTTAAAAATGTTTCAAAAAGCCAAAATACGACCTTTAAAAATATTTTACAGAAAAACTATGCATCGTACATTAAAATGACCTATTACCAGGAAATCAAGTTGAATTATTCTCTACATCTTGGAAAAATTTTCATTAAAATCGCTCTTACCGTTTAGCCCCAATTGTCGTGATTAAAGAAAATATATATATATATATATATATATATATATATATATATATATATATATATATATATATATATATATATATATAGATAACGAATTAAATTATTTAGTATAAAAGACTAGCGAAAACTCGGCTACGAGCTTCCCCTAGGGCTCCGCCGATAGTGTTTTTTAATAGTTTTACGTACGTCCAATCCGTCTAGGTACAATTTAAACCCACAATGCTAACGCCATCAGTATTCTCTGATTCTCAAAGGACTTATCTTTATTCAGATATTAAAAGTCAATCTTGCTGTCAAATTTCCGAGACTTCTACATCGTTACCCTCGATGATAACTCTCATTTAATACCAAACTCGACATGGTTCTGACAACTTTATGCAAAAAAACAAAAGCAGATCGTGCTGTCAAATTTTTCACATTACTGCATGGTTCTGACTATTTTATGGAAAAATACTGTACATGATTTTTTGTGTAATAAATTATTAAAGGTGAAAAAACAATGCGTTGAAATCTATTAGAGTCTTCTCTGATAATTCTAATATAAATCACGTTAACATTTTTGTCACATTTGACAAGTCATTGGTGACATGTGTTAAAGTGGAAGATGAACTTCAAATGGTATTATCTTTAAAACCAGGATAGATTTCGAAGAATTAAATACAGATTGTTAATGGAAAGATTAATAAAATATATCATTTATTAAAAATGGCTTTAAATCAATGTTTTTAGAAATTGTAATTTTTTGACATTTCGAAGTATGTAGTTTGTTTAGGTAAATATTAGATGTCTTGTGTCATAAATGTATTACTCAATCATGAACTTGAGTTGATAATATATCTTAAACGAGGATTGATTTAAAAAACTTAAATATAAAAATCACCAACTAATTTTATCTTAAGATAACTGTGCATAAATATGTTGACAATTGTTATACTCAACTTTACACGGTATTTCTTTCGCGTATGGAATAATGTCCTAACTGTTTTACATGTTCAAATAAATAAAATATAAAGATATTAAGTTAAATTACTTATAAACTTACTGTAAGTTTGTAAGATACTTAATATTTATAATTGGTTGTTTTAGGCCGTCTTTAAGTTTGGAATATGGTACGAAATACAACGAATATGGACAGGGTCGTTTCTTTTATAGGTGAATGTTATGAAAATGAAAAATCGATTCTTGAATAATCAAATTAGATGAATAGAGAACACCATTTAGTGGGGTCCCGTGGTCGCGAACCTGAGGAAACCGGGTTCGATCCCGACAGACGCCAAATATTTCCAATTTTAAAATGGCACAAAAGTGACCCCTGTGGTGCACTCTCCACACCAGCAATGAGTGCCCGTGAGATGACGCCTGGTAAGCGCCCACATGGTAAAATATATCATCATTACCGATGTCTACATGTGTTGTAGATACTGGCACACCCAGAAATGGGTAATATGCCGTGATGATATATTTATTTATTCATATACTGCTTAAATTAGGCGGGGTCAAGTTGCACAATTGTTCAATAGTTATTTTTGTCAAAACAAACAATTATAAAAAATAAATGTATTACGTATTTATAATAAATATTTATATTAGTTATTTTTCCATCATTATCACACCATATTTTCACTGCAGACTCCATTTTGACATGATATTTCGATTAGATTATGATTTTATCGACACTATATATAGTATGATTCACATAACCCTAAATTTTGACGGTTTGAAGTGTAATTATTGACAAAAGTATAAAATTTATTATAAATAATAATTAATATACGTTTTTGATGATTTGGCCATTGATATTAGGATGACGAACACGTTTTTTACCTCTCGCTGAGAGGTGTTGGAATCATGCTAAAAATTACATATCTAGATTTTAGTGGATAAGCACGTTTTAAGGTCCCTAGAATTCGATTATAACATTTTTACGATGTTGTCCGTATGTTTGTGTCTGTGTGTGTGGATGTTGGAGCCACGGCTTCTCAAAAACTAAAAGACAAAATATTTAAATGCAGTTTCCTCAATCTGGGAAGAGCTGATAGATTTTGGTAATAATTGGACAACCGGAAGTAATAGTTCAGAAATACCGCCAATCTCATCAATGAATTGGAAGAATCTCGAACATAGAAGAATAATAGTGAATAGAATGATTTTAATAATATAAAAATATATAAAGAAGATTTGTGTTTTTGTGTATATCAGAAATGTTAAACATGTACAATACTTATATAGCCTAATATGGAAATGGCGAGAGGTCTTGTGATGGCCACAACAATTTTTTTTTCACGAACTTTATTTAATGCATGGTTCTCATGCGCCATCGATGTTTTCTTATGTGAATCGGAGTGTAGAATGATTGTCTTATTTACAATGCTATGACAAACAATTCCAATAAAATATTGTAAACAATTTGTTTACTTAATTGTTTGTCATTTTGTCACCAGTGAAGAGATACACAGATATGGAGAATAACGAAGTCGAAAAACGTAAGTTTTTTTAAAAATATTAGTACTACATTGAAAAATATCGTTTAAAAAATACTATGATATGATTAGATGAATTTACAAATTTGAATGTAGAATATAACATCTTGTGATTGCAAATGTAAAATAAATAAAATAAATATATCATCACGGCATATTACCCATTTCTGGGTGTGCCATTATCTACAACACATGTAGACATCGGTAATGATGACGATATATTTTACCGTGTGGGCGCTTATGAGGCGTCACCTCACGGGCACTCATAGCTGGCGTGGAGAGTGCACCACAGGGGTCACTTTTGTGCCATTTAAAATTGGAAATATTTGGCGTCAGTCGGTATCGAACCCGGTTCCCCCAGGTTCGCGACCAGACACTCAGGCACGCGGCCACGGGACCCCATGTGATTGCAAATGTAAATCATAAATTTCTTAGATTCATTGTAAACCAGTAAAGGCAATTATGGATAATTAATACTAAATAAATCTAAATTAATAATACAAAATATCTAAATTACATTGATCACAAACCTGCCTTTATTCTGTTTCACTGTATGACGCGATACATTTTTGTCAATTATAACATAAAAATTTACATTTTTATGAACATTATTCTGTTTTGCTGTATAACATATATGTAATTAAAAAATTAATTTGGTAAAATTATTCACTCACACGTCACAAAAACAATCATTTGCTTTTAAATTTGACGGATAGTTTGGCATCCATAGAACCAATTTCAAATATTATTTTAATACATTGTCCAAAAAATGTACATTTTTCTATCATATTATTGTCAATTTTTCTGAGCACACCCGTACATATAAACACATGCACGCACTCATAAACGCACGTTCACACTCACACCAATTTTAAATATTATTTTAATAAAATGTTAAACTAAATATATACATTTTCCTGTCATACTATTTTTCATTCTTCTGCACATCCGCGTGCTCATACACACACACACACACACACACACAGACACACACACACACACACACACACACACACACACACACACACACGTAGTAAATTAATATTAACTTTTAAATACAAACATTTCGCAAAAATCATTTGCTTTCTAATATAAAAAATATTTTCTTTAGACAGTTTCGGTGTCCATAAAACCAATTTCAAATATTATTTTTGTATAATGTACATTTCTTGTTTTTTCCTCTCACACATCTACACGCGCTCACGTACACACACACACAAACGCAGTTTATTTCTAAACACAATTAATAAATATTCAATATAATTATAGAAATGGAAAGTAATAATACGAATGACGCCATCAAAAAAGTAATCGATTTAAACGCCCGTAAGTGTCACAAAAATATCTAATTTAATAATTAATTTTTAATTAAAATATAAAAATATAATTATAGAAACAATGACCCCTGATAACACCGCGCAAAAAGAAAAGGTAGGCGAAGATGGCTGCAGCCGTCAAGATGACTGCGGCCGGCAAGACGGCTGCAGCCGTGGAAATGGCGGTCGCGGTCGTGGAGGCAGAAGCCGTGGACGTGGACGGCGAAATTTTCAAAAAAGAAAAGACGTAAGATACAATTTTATTTTACTTGGTTAATATCATTAAATATATTAAAATTTTATTACAGAAAAAATTTTGGGCGTGGTACCACGTCTTCAAAAAAATGTTTTAGAAATAATAAATAATTAATATAATTCTTTGTGTTTTTATTTTATAAGTGTTTGAAATATTTTGTACTCAGTAACAAATCCATCATTATAATAAGCTTCTTGGTCCATAAACTTTTGTATTATTTGGCGTCGAGATTTTTTCAAAGAGATTTCCATGCTGTTCTGTCTAGGGCTGATTATATTGCTTCTTACCTTTCTTTCATCATATTAATCGCTTTGTCGTTGAACCATTTGAGCAGTGTATCTCGGTTTGTTTATTTAATGAATATGATGTAAGGTGTGTAGCGGATTAGCATTCAGTACCTGACCTCGATGGTGGGGTTGCCACCTTTTTCCTTTCGAATGTTACCGACCAACTATTATAGATGTTATGGGTTGTTAGTTTGTATATGTTGGAGGTTATGCCGCCTCGATTCGATCGTAAGAGCGTCATTTGCGTTATCTGGGGTGCATCATAGATGAATTTGACGACGGAGCCGAATTCACACTTACATTCCTATTATAATAAACAGCTTAATAATTATTGTAAATCAAAAATATATGCAATGGTCAAATAACAGTTATTAAATTCATTGAAACGCTTAATAATACTCAAAATTCTATGCTAAATATAGTTGAGTCAAAAGAAACGTCTGCTGGTAAAAGTTAATGTAAATATTCCGAACTTCCATTACTTATCAACTGATATAAAACTTTCTATTCCAAATTTTATCTTCATATTTCTTTTCTTTTGCGCTTACCTTAATACACTCAATATTCATAAATTTGCAATTGCGATATTTTTCTATGACAAATAATTTTTGTTTAATTTTTGATAGTTAAAAATCATATTTATCTGTCAACATGAAAGGGTCTGTTCAGTAAACGTTGTTTTAGAACGTAACCTATACTGTAATTAAATGTTGCTCATTCAAAAATAAAATAACAAAACATTTATGCTAATTAGAATGAGAACAATCACAATGACATTTATTGCAAATTTTACCAATAGTAATTATTCATATAGCTGTAAACAAAGTTTAGGCGGGAAATTTGAAATTAAAACACGAAAATATTCGAGTAATTTTGTTAATGAAAATTTTAAAATTCACAAACAGTAAGACACTTCTAGACAACAGATGATTAAATGAAATTTTGAAATTGAAAAAAATAATGGATAAAATTTCAAAACAATACATACAGGGTTAGTTACTGTTACGCTGTTTAATACTGAACAATTCTATATAAGTAATATAAATACAGTTTCTTTTAACTGATATTTAGCTATTTATTAAAAAAAATTACATTATATATACAGTGGAAAATAATTTATAAAACTTTATATTATTGCGGATGTTATGGACTGTAATATAAAAAGCACTCTATGGGGCATCAAACGAGATACCATACTGTTGTATTTTGGGCTTTAGATACATCTTTTAGGTATAGCTCCATAATCAATCCAAATACTGGGAAAATATATTTTAATGACGAAATTAAAATGTATTTTCAAATTTTCACTAATCTGTTGCTCCGTCTGACAAATACAAAGAAAAAATATATTAGTAAATGGGATGATATGAAAATGATTACATTAGCGTTAAATACATAAGAAAAAAAAAATACTGTAAATAGAATAAGAAGAAATCTGATGTGGCCAATGCATTATTTTCCGCTATTTCAACTTTGTATATAAGAAATAATAACAAATCAGCATTGGAATAATATTAAGAATATAATTGCAATATATTATTAAATTTAAATTTAGATATGTATAATAATTAGTAATATTTTTAATTTTTAACTTTTATGTAAGGAGTAGAAGTGGCAGGAGGTAATGTGATGGTCATATCAAGATTTTTTATGTTTATTTGAAAAAAATATAAATTTTCACCTTGACTATGCCACAAGACAAATTTCAAATTTAGACGAATATTTTTCTCTGGGTTATCACAACATATCGGACTAAATATCAAACAGTATAAACGAAGAACCATTTAATGTCAACAAATGAAATTAATAATTCAGCAAATTTTATTGTCAATCTTCTGGTGTTTTTTCGAGTTTTCCCAAAAGTACACATATCTGTACTTTTTAATAATATATATTATTTTAATAATTGCCCTGTTGTAGCAAAATTTAATATATTTTACTTTTGTTTTTCATTTCTATGTTGGGATTACATTTCGTTGTGTTCTTTGGTTCTTTCATCTAAATACTGATTACTGGCTACTTTATTTCAAATGCGTAGTTTTTATTTCTACTGATAAAACAAAAGCTGCTATGCAAGATGAATTGATAATAGTTCTACAAGTTTAAAGAAATGTTAAAAATTAATGAACAAAATAAAGATTTCATTAAAATTTTTACCAATTATTGGGGCCTATTCTGTAACAATTGTTAATTTTTAACAGCTGGTTAATTATTTTTTATCCAAATGCATCAAATTTGACAATTTGTTATATGTCAACATTCTTGATTACTTAACATTTTTAAATAGCTGTTAAAACGTAAAGTTAGAGAACAGGTAATATTGTACATATGCTAATCTGTAAATTCTGTATTATTACCTTTGTTGATACATACACTCTTTTTCATTCATATTTTGGCTTTAAACAAATTTCAAAAATGTCGACATTTTGTAAATATTGTTTCTGTGTATATTTTCATTGCGTTCCTTTGTGAGTTTGATTTTTCCTGTTAAAGAAAAGCATATATTAATTTTTAATAAAAATAATTTAAAAGTGCATACATATTTCATTTTTTACCATTGTGTTCCTTGCTCTTTCTGTCCAAGTATTGATTACTTGCTGAATAGATCACAGCCTTAAAAGTAAAAACATATAGTTAATTAATGATTAAAATAAAGTTATCACTATAATTCTTACTTATTATTGCACGTAAATCTGATATAATTTCGATCAGTAACACTGCTAACTAATTTTGTTTATGTAAAAATCATTTTGAATATAAAGTGTGCATAGTAAATTAATCAATTTCGTCTATCTTTGTCTTAAAAGGAAATGTGTTGTAACTCCAAAAACCTTTCACTAAGACGAAATTTATATTTAGATAATTAGCCGGTAATAAATTTACAATTATTATTCAAATTATTAACTTAATAGAGTTAGTACATTACCTTATATAAAACTTTTCTGTACATATTTTATTTTTAACGTTGTTGCAATATTTCTTAAAAAACAATTTTAAAAATTCCTGTCAATGAACATGGTGGTATTTTTCATATCTTGTCTTGAATTTTTCCTAGCTGGATGGCTTACATGACTCATCTTTTTAGTCGTTTTTTAAATTTCATCCTGATTTTTTTGCCTGATTATGCATAATAAATTGATCAAGTTGATCTACCTTTTTCTTTAAAGAAAAGGTCTTGGAACTGCAAAAACCTTTCCCTTAGAAGAAATTTATATTTAGATATTCGGTCTGTAATAAAATAACAATTATTATTCAATTTAAGAATTTAATACAGTTAGTACATTACTTGTATAAAACTTTTCTGTACATGTTTCATTTTTAACGTTTTTTTAATATTTCTTTAAAAAAAGGGGATAATTTTAAAAATTGCTGTCAATGAATATGGTGGTAATTTTCATATCTTGTCTTGAATATTTCCTATCTGGATGGCTTACATGACTCATCTATTTAGACGTTTTTAAAATATCATCCTGAATTTTTCTTGCCTAATTGTGTATAATAAATTGATCAAGTTCATGTACCTTTGTCTTTAAAGGAAAAGTCTTGGAACTGCAAAACTCTTTCCCTTAGACGAAATTTATATTTAGACATTCGACCTGTAATAAATTCACAATTATTATTCATATTAAAAACCTAATACAGTTAGTACATTACCTTGTATAAAACTTTTGTGAACATATTTGATTTTTAACGTTATTTCAATATTTCTTAAAAGACATGAAAGTGGTCAATTTTATAAATTGCTATCAATGAAAATGGTGGTCTTTAATTTTTTCCTTTCCCAATGGCGTACATGAATCATCTTTTTAATCTTTTTCAAATTTCATCCCGAATTTTTATTGCCAGATCGTGCATAATAAATTGTTCAAGTTCGTCTATATTTGTTTGTAAATAAAAAGTCTTGGAACTGCAAAACCCTTTCCCTTAGACGACATTTATATTTAGACATACGACCTGTAATAAATTTTCAATTATTATTCAAATTATAAACTTAATACAGTTAGTACATTACCTAGTATAAAACTTATCTATAAATATTTGATTTTTAACGTTGTTTCAATATTTCTTGAAAGACGTGAAAGTGGACAATTTTAAAAATTGCTGTCAATGAAAATGGTGGTACTTTTCATATCTCGTCTTGAATTTTTCCCGTCTGGATGACTAACATGACTCATCTTTTTAGGCGTTTTTCAAATTTCATCCTGGATTTATTTATCTTGCCTGATTGTGCTTATTAAATTGATCAAGTTCTTCTATCTTTGTAGGAACTGAGCATTTTTCATATCTCGTCTTCTGAGCATTTTTCTATTTTTTTTGTTGTTTATTTTTTATAATTTATTCTCTTTTTGTTTTATTTTTAATAATTTTTTCATCATTCTAATTTTTAAAAAATAAACTCCCCTTTAGCATTGTAATTTAAAATGTCATGTAACGCAAAATATTTTTTTATCTCTCGTTGAAAGGGGTATTGGAATCATGCAAAAAATTGCATATCCAGATTTTAGTGCATACGCACGTGTTAAGGTCCCTATAATCCGATTATAACATTTTTACGATGATGTCCGTGTGTGTATGTGTATGTGTGTGTGGATTTTCTCAAATACTATCTGACATTCCTGGGAAGAGCTGATTAGATTTTGGTAACATTTTGACAACCGGAAATAATAGGTTCCTTAAAAAAATTAAAGAATATAAAAATCTCAATCTGATACATTTAAAATTTTTATTATATCTTATATGAAGTTAAAGATAGAGACATATAAATATATAAAATAATAAGTTGTAAATGAATCTCGCAACCCATTGACAACAAGTGGAAAAATTAAATTGTTTGTAATTGACAGATAAATGCGAGTGTCAAAAACCCAGACACATTACTGAAAACTTTTCCTGGGAAGTACATTTAATATTATTTTATTATTAAATAAATATTTGTAATTATAGATACATATATAACATATACCCTTCAGAAATACCGTGAATCTCATCAATGAATTGGAAGAATCTCGAACATTAGAAGAATAAGAGTGAATTGAATTAATTAAAAAATATAAACATATAGAAATATATATGCGTTTTTGTATTAAAAATGACAAATAAGTACAATTCTTATATAGCCTAATATGGAAATGGCGAGAGGTATTGTGCTGGCCACAAAACATTTTTGTCAAAATTCTTTTCCAAAGTTGTCAGATACTTTTCTATTTTTAAACGATATATTTATTGCAAAATAAATTTTACAAATACGTTTGGTTTCAGGGTTCACAGAAATACCATGCATATTTAAAAACAGGGTTAACAAGGTAAACTTGGTTTAAATAAAAATTAATTTTACTAAATTTTGTTTAAAATATATAGTATAAAGTTGTTAAATATTATGCAATATGTGCATAAAATATGATTACATTGAATATAATGCAAATTTTAAACGTATTTTGGGAGTTTATACAAATATCTTGAGTATTTAATTTAAATATATATATATATATATATATATATATATATATAATTGAGAAAATAATTTTGATTTATATTGAAATAAAACGACCCTGTTATCTGACAATCTGTGTTAGCCGTGTTTCTTTGCCCTGAATATCGTCGCTGCGTTTCCAAAATGCGCTATGTGTTCTCAGCTAAGTTTTTCAGAAATAACAAAAAAACATTTTTAAAATTGTATTCTACACAGTTTATTAAAAATGCATATAGCTGATTTTATAGATCAATTCTCTTATATTTTCTGCGTTATAAGAGACTAATAACGCATTTTTGTTCAAAAGTGCATATAGCGCTTTTTGGAAGCGCAACGATGATATGATTCTCTATATCGTAATTAGTCAATCACTAATGACATAATGAAAGATGATGATAGAGTAGGATTATTGAACACAATTCAACGGCACATGATTCTTGCTGATCATGATCACTTTGACATGAATCATGGCTCAAAGAAACACGACTTTAACATTTACACATGCATTCAAACATTCATACATGGCGATTATTCACATGTTATTTATTGCCGTGTGGCTTAGTTTTATTTAGTAAAAGTCGACTAATGTTAGCTCTTGCGTGTGACGGATTTCATTTGAGCTATAACGAGATGTCCATTGAACCACACCGTGGGCTAGTTGTTTGCAAAGAACGACAACAATCCCAAATACCGCTGGTATTGGGTATAAAACTATTATGATCCAAGCTATTGCCTTACCGTATCTGTCAAATGAGGAAAAATATTAATTCTTTCAAATAATTCAAATTATTGTTAAATTTCATGAGACAATAGGCACATAAACCATAACAAAAAATTATAAAATGTACATTTTATCCTTAAAGTATTACACAATAAATAACGATTAAGATAAAAAATAAACATTTTTTTAAAAATTACTTTGCGAGATATTTGAATTTATATCAAGGGATACAGATGACGTAGCACTATTGGTATCTTTCTCGAGCAGCCTACAACAGAAACTGGTGTGAGAAAGATAGCTATAGGTTTCTTTAAAAATCAAATGCATCTATACAAAAAAAAAAACAATTTTGACTTTTTGATACCACGAATTGCTTCAAAATTAAACGAACTTTGATTTAAAAATATTTTAAATAGTTTATGGGCTAAATTTATGCAACAGGTGGTGGCAATAGCTTGAACCATAATAGTTCTACACCCACCAGCGGTATTTAAGATTGCCGCGTACTTTGCGGTTTTCTTTTTTTTAAGAAAAAAAATATATTAAATCCTGTTGCATAAATTTGTACACATAATTTTCCTCATTTGTAAGATACGCGCCCCATGTTGCGATTTAATTTCTGACTTAACGTCACACGGCTTTTTTTTAACTCTTTTGTGGACGCAACATGTCTACAAATCTTTGCAAAATTTTGCAAATTATAATTATGTATAGAAATTATCTTAGAAAATTTCTTTGAACACAACATTATTTGTAAATCCTGTATTTGTGTCATTATCTATATATTCATCAGGTAATTTGATTTTTAAATTCTTTATTGATCTGACTCTAGACATGACAACATGCAATTGGCCATGTGTAAAAACTGGTTTTTCTAAATTTATCCCAACAAAATCAAACGTTTGACCTTGTGATTTATTTATTGTCATAGAAAATGCTAATCTTATGGGGAACTGTCTCCGTTTTAATGTAAACGGTAAATTTGTATCGGTAGATAAATCGAATCTCGGCAAATAGATTCGAGTACCTGAACTAATACCACTTAAAACTTCCAAATCTAAATAATTATTTTTCATATCTTTTACAATCGTGTCCCATTACACAATCCTTTTTTGGGATTCATATTTCTTAACAACATGACAATCGCACCTATTTTTAATGTTAATTTGTATTGTGGCATACCTGTCGGTATTTGGTTATTTAATACTTCTGTTGGGTAATTTATTTTATTGGCTTCGTCACACTCACACCAATCTGCGCTAAGATAAACCATTGATGCCCCAACAATTTTATTTAAAACAATTTCATTTAATATCATAGTTTCATCGTTCTTTGGTGCTAAAATTGCCCTATTTGTGAATTTATATATGTCATTTGGTTGTATTTCATCAGTACCAAAAATTTCGTCTACCAAGGAACTATATGAAATACAATTTGACGGTAGTGATACAATTTCATTATCCCCATTTCCTACTGTCAAAAGAAATTTTGAAAATTCTACTTCATCTTTATTCACACGCATATTTTGTGTCAAAGAAAACTTTTTAAATAAGGGCCATAAGTGGCTTCTCAAAACAGATGTTTCTATTATAACAGTTCTATGATTTGTGAAATTTACAACAGGTAGACATTGACGAAAATCTCCACTTAAAATTATAACTTTACCACCAAAGGGTAATGTATTGTTCATTAAATCTTTTAAAACAAGATCGATTGCATTTAGTGCGTGTTTTGGGATCATTGTGACTTCGTCACAAATGATTACTGTTGCATTTTTAATAAATTTACCGGAAATACTATTTGCTTTAATTTTACAAACACAGCCATCAGTGACTGGAACGGGTAATTTGAAAACTGAATGTAAAGTCTGGCCCCCTTTTAACAATGTAGCTGCGATACCGGTCCAAGCTACAGCAATTACATTATGCCCTTCTCCTCTTAAAACACTAATTATTGTATTATGTAAAAATGTTTTTTCGCTCCCACCTGGTCCATCAACAAAGAAATATCTGTTTTTACAATTTACATCGTTTACAGCAATTAAAATATGTTGTAAAATTTCTTTTTGTTCAATGTTAAACAAAGCTACATTATTTTGACCCTCTAATTTTTCGGCAACAATGTCTATCAAATCGTTCACATTGGTATCATCATTTGTTTCATCCGGCTGTGGTAAACCGAAATCACTTAAATCGTATCTATGAATCACTAATATTTCTTGTATTTTTCGTAAACATTTATTTTGTGCAATGATGTAACAAATAATCTTTCATTAAGTAATCTTTAAATTTTTCCCACAATTCGAGTGCATTTGTAGAAGTATGAAAACATATTAAATATGCAAACAGTTCCCTAAGTTGTCTAGGAAATTTACTTAATACTGCTTCACTTAAACAATTTTCACATTCTTTATCATTTTGCAACAAACCTAAAGCACGTGCAGCTTCCTGATATGTATCGTATAATTTACCATCTACAGTACGCAAATTTTCAAAACTTGTCGCCCCTTTGGCGTGTACCAATATTAACCGTAAATGAAACCGTTCTATATCTTTTGGACTTACAGATATCATTCGGCCTATGGGTGGTTTTGTTTCTCTTTGTCTAGGTTTCCACTCGTTATTAGCAAAAACATAAAATTTGGGAATTTCCATATAGCAATATTGTCCCGCATTAGAATCAGTTTGATTAAGCAAAAACCACGCAGTAAGTGTTGTATTCTTTTTGGCTGCACGCTCAGCTGCACGTTAGCAAAAAATACGGCCTGTTGATTTTTTAAGTGCACTGACAATTCAAAAATCGCATGAGATTTATCGTGTAACGGATATTCAAACAAACGCCAGCAAGATTCTGGTGCCGAAACATATCTCGCATCTAAATAGCCATTAATTTCGTCCCACTGAACAGTTTTACTTTTATCTACCTGACCTAACTTGACGCTAGCGCAATCATGACCTTTACATAAATAATCACAAATGTATTTAATACTTTTAACTGAAGAACATATTTCTACATTTATGTGGGTTCGGTACTTTTTTAATAAATAAGGATTGTATGGTACAATCCATCTATTATCGATGGTATATTTTATTGTGCCATTTTTCCACAGAATGTACATTTTAGCGTTATTGTTTGACCTTTTGTATAGAGGATAACCGTTTACATTTTCATGCGTTTCATTTCTAAATTCTTTTGGGTATCTTTTGGAACATTTATTGTCACTCATACACGGTGAAAATTTATTTAAAATACCGCACGGCCCATGTATCATATGTGACTGAACAATTTGGTATAATTCGGGTTCGTTTGTTTCATCTGGAATTTCAGCGGACACTAATGCATCAATATCCTCTCTGTTACGAATTTTACTACCCTCATCTAATGTTAACAGCAGGGGCATATGTGGTAAACCCCGTTTTTGAAATTCAATTACATATATAAACGCTACTACCTTACCGAAAATGTTATCGTGAAAGAATTCATGCAACATGTGTTTAATTTTGCCACAAAAAAACCCTAGCTACAATATCTGGTCTATCGGCTGATGTTTGTCCTTGACGTAATTGTTGCACAATTTCTAACCATTTTGGATTACATGTCACTGTCATGAACAAATCTGGTTTGCCCCATTCTCTAACAATAGCCATCGCGTTCTGATACATTTTTAACATAAAACGATTTCCGCCCTGAAATGTGGATGGCAAAATAATCATGGGCCCTGGTTTAGCACCTTCGTTTGCAGCTAAATTATTAATATGATCCATTAACCCACTGTAAAGTTCTATCCTAAAATCATACTGATGAAGTCGAATATATGTAAGTCTTTCAGCCTCAATGAACTGTTGAGTTAATTTACCGGCTTCTAAGCACGGTTTATATTGATTCCTAACAACTAACCTATTTGTATAAAATTGTAACATACTTTGTTTTGCCTTGCCATCTGATTGTTTCATATTCCACCCGGGATCTCCGTACGGAAATAACAATGAATAAATCATTGGGTCGCAATTTTCATTAAATTGACTGATTCTAACTTGTCCACTGGCCCTAGGATGTACGCAAATATCTCTTTCTATTGGTGGTTCACCATCGTTTGACGTGAAAACTACTGCTATCTCATTACTCGTTGGAAGATTGTACCTACGTTTGTCTTTTGATCTATCATTAACTGTCCATAAGCTAATTCCTGGTACAGTTCCATTAGTTAAATTTGCTTTAGCTATTTCCCGTTATTCTACTTCTTTTAACATCAGATATGCTTCAAAATACGGATTAATTTCCCTAATTACATTATCTAATTTTTTCATAATGTCTGGTTTACATTTAGTGTTATATTTTTTGTTCATTCGTTTCTGTAACGCATCAGTTGTGTTAATTATATATAATTTTATTTATTTATTTATTTATTTATTTATTCTACAGGGTCAAACCCCAATTACAGAATAAAAATACAATATAAAAACTAGATAAATATAAGAATATAATAATTAGTTAAATAACTGTATTTAGAATATTCCTAAGCTGATTCTGAGAAACAGATAAATCTAGATCCAGACAATATTTATTGTAGGTATTACACATTGAATTAATAGGTGAGTGTAGATAAAAATTTGTTTTAGCTGGATGACAGAGGAAAGTTGAGCAGGTTCGAGAATTAAATGGCCGAACATAAAAATTTAATTGTTGTAGAATATGTGGTACTTCAATAAAATTATTTACTACTTTATACAGAAATGTAATTTGTTGTTTAAGATGGCGATCATGTAAAGATTCTATATTGAAAAGAGACAGTAAAATGTTGTACTCAAACTTGGGCCATATCGCATTAATACGATAAAAGCAGTGCTTTAAGAATTTAAATTGCACATTTTCAAGAGTTAATACATGAGAACTGTAGAAAGGAAACCAAATAAGACTAGCATACTCTAATTTACTTCTTACTAATGATAAAAACAAAATTTTTAAAGATTCCACATTTTTAAAATTGTATGTAATTCTAAGAATAAACCCTAAGGTTCTACAGGCTTTATTAATAACATTAACTTGATGTAATCGAAAAGTAAGTTTCATATCAAATAATACTCCCAGATCCTCTTTAGATGTTTGTCTAGATAAATATGTAGTCCCCATGGTATAGTTAAATATAATATAATTTGTCTTTCTAGTGAAAGTCACTATTTCGCATTTATTCGAATTGAAAAATAATTTATTATTATAAGACCACTCCACTATACGTTGTAAATCTTTTTGTACGTTAATGCAATCTTCAATATCATTAATTACGGCATATAATTTAAAATCATCAGCATAAAGCAAACCTTTACTAAAAGTTAATGTATCTATGATGTCATTGATGAAGAAAGAGAAAAGGATGGGGCCTAAGATACTGCCTTGTGGTACACCAGAAGTAGCGATAAAGTAATTAGATTTATAACCATCAATGAATACATACTGATTTCTATTTGATAAGTAGGATGATAAAAGAGTGATCCAGTTATCAGTAAAGCCTATAGATCTTAGTTTACTTAATAATATTCCATGATGCACAGTATCGAATGCCTTTGCGAAATCAGTATAGATACAATCAACTTGCGATTGATCAGCAAAGGCATTCAATACATTCTGCGTAAAACACATAAGATTAGTAACTGTAGATCGCCCAGAAATAAAACCATGCTGACAATTAGAGATAATGTGGCGAGTTTGTGTTTTAATAGACTGTAGCATTATATATTCCATAATTTTAGCTAATGGGCTTAAACATGAGATCGGTCTATAATTTTTTATAAGTGTTTTGTCATCAGATTTATATATTGGGCAAATTCGCGCCAATTTAAGTTTATCAGGAAATTGTTCAAGCCTTATACATAAATTATATAAAAGTGATAGTGCCTCAGAAAAAAACTGTGAGCAACCTTTAATAATGTAAATTGGAATATTGTCGGGACCCAGAGATTTACTGTTACTTTGAGCTTTGATAGCTTTTAACACATCTGACGAAGATATCGGATCTAACTTAATGCAAACATTATTATTTGACGAAAAATTACTAGAATACAATACGTTTGTTTCACTTACAAAGATACTCTTGAAATAATTAGCAAAGCCATTACTTATTTGATCCCCTCCTACTAATTTATTCTTGTCATGATACATAATGGATGGAATTTTATTTACACTTTTTTTGCTTCTAATATAACTCCAAAAAGTATTAACGTTATTGTTAGATACGATATCCTCTTCTACTTTCTTAATGTAATTCTTATATAATGAATTGGACAAAGACTTACAATTAGTTCGATGTTCTTTAAATTTGATTTTATAATATAGCAGACCTGTATTTCTATAAAGTTTTCGATAATGGTCCTTTTTTTTTAAAAGATAAATTAAATTAGAATTAAACCAGGTAGGATATTTATTTTTACATCTTTGTATTTGAGGTATGGACTGATTAAAAATATTATAAATAATTTCATAAAAATTTTCAACTACGTAATTTACATCAGTACAGTTATTTATCCAATCCCAGTTTGTTTCTTCTAACAATCTATACAGTAATTCATAATTACCTTTTTTAAATTGGTAATATTTATCTTTCTTATTTATAGTTTTGAATTTAACATAACCATTATACTTAAATTCAAGAACAAGCGGTGGATGATGTTCATCTACCTTGACAAGAGGGTCTAAACATTTATAAACTACACATTTATGATTTGATACAACAACATCAAGGATTCTATTATTAATATTGAAAATATTATTTTGCTGTTCCATTTGTAACAATAATTGCGCATACTTTTCAGTCTTACCATTCAGTGGATACAATGAAGCATTGGTATCATGGTAAATTTGTCCATGAATACGAAAACAGTATGGGCCTCGGCCGAGAGGAGGTGAAAAGTTTGCTCACATTGATGCAAATGCCAACGCGCTATTATAGTTCCTAATATTTTCTCTAAAATTCCTACTATCTACGTTATTCTCTATCATTAGATTTTTAATATATTGAGGAAAATCAGACAACTTGTCTGGATTTAATTTACCTTTACGAACCTTTACGACAACACAGATTGAACTTACCATCATGTGGCTTCTCGAAAGCAAAATTTTTTGAACAACAATATTTACATTTAATTGTCATTGGCCCTAAGCTATGTAATTCTACTACTATTTCGAAGCCTTTAGCTGCCAACATGTATGTGTCTGAAACTTGATGTTTTTGTTTCTTTGCTATGATTTTAGCTTTATTTATTTGATTATTTTGTAACAACCTGTTTTGTTTTTGTTCAGGTGTTTCGTTCTTAATTAAATTTGCTAAATTATCTTTATATCTTTCTAACCGCTTTGCTTTTTCTTCGGGAGTTTCTTTATTTACAAATTCTTTAAAGTTTTTTTTTTTTTTTTTTTTTTTTAAATTGATTTAGACCTTTGTTTTTCTTAACAATTGGTCAGGAGCAATGTATTTTTAGGTTTTTAAATTTCTAAATTGATTGCCTGAATAAATGTCACAATTAATTTTGTTATTTTACTATTTCCTTCTGATAACAGTATGTTATCTTTAAGTTTTTCTAATCTAACAGCTTTTTTCTCGAGTGTTTCATTATTTAAATAATTTTCGGAATTCAATTTTAGTTTATTTAACCTAATTGCTTTTTCCTCGGGTGTTTCATAGCTTAAATAATTTTTGGAATTCAATTTTAGTTTATTTAACCTAATAGCTTTTTCCTCGGGTGTTTCAGTGCATAAATAATTTTCGAAATTCAATTTTATTCTATTTAACCTAACAGCTTTTTCCTCACGTGTTTCATTGCTTAAATAATTTTCGAAACTCAATTTTAGTTTATTTAACCTAAAAGCTTTTTCTTCGGATGTTTCGTGTTCAATACGATTTGAATAAATTTGATTTTGCTTTTCTAAACGCTCAATTTTTTTTTCAGGTGTTTCATTGGTTAACCGTTTTAAATTATTTTCACTTAGTTTCTTTAAACGCTTATTTCGCTGTTCCTCAATTTCACTAGATTTACGCTTTAAATAATTTTCACGTAATTGCTGTTGACGTGTTACTGGAAAAATTGTTAGCTGGCGGGTTCGAAACATTTGTAAAACATGAGACCTTAATCTGGTTATATCGTAAGTTTCCTGTTCAGGATTTCGATTCAATATTACACTAGTACAGAACGCGATAGCAAATAGTCCACAATCGTAGGCATTCATTTGTTGCTGAACTCGCGTAAATCTAACTGGAGGTCTATGTGGAAATAATCTGTCTAAATACGCTTTAATATTGGTGTTTAAAGATTGAGAATTCATGCTATCGTATACAAAAATTTGGTAACCGTCATAATAAATTGATATCCAATGGCCTATGCTACCTACATCTTGACCTGGTGAAAACAAAATTTGAATATGTTTATTTCCTTGTGCTATAGGTACGATACGATTTAAAGCTTGTAAGTAAACTGTACTCTGAGGTCTGAAGTTAGAAACTGATCGTACTATGGAAAAAAAGGAATCCATATGTACATCTTCTAAGTACCCTTGCGGATTTATTAAAGTGTTCATGTCGCGTTCAATTAAATTACATTGTATGCCAGAATCACGATTTATAACATCTGTAACACTAACATTCAAATTAGTTACACCCGTTTGACTATTTTTTGCTACATTTGCACTACCTACCAGTTTTATCGCTTTCACGTTTTTAGCTAATGAATTAGTTACTTCATTTGATTTATTTACCGCATTTACGTTTGTATTTTCATTGTCAACAATATCATTGTACTTTTGTTTACGTTGAACGCGTTTTAACCAATTTTTACTCGGCATTTTGAAGTTAATATCTTAAATAGGTACTGTTAATTTAATAAAAACTTGAGTGCGTTGTTTAGCAATCAATTAAACAATGAAATACTCCACACCAAAATTGCTTACAACTGAATCGATTCTACTGGGTTATAGACCAAAGCCGAGATCCTGCACTCGCTGTATCGTCTTAACTGTAGTGGAATTCAGTTCTTCAGTACCTATATTTAAAACCAGTTAGTGAATACATTATATTATCTTAAAAAAAAATCAACACAAAAATACAGTGACGATGACTTTGTTTAATATTTCTCAATCGTTTATTGATTATTTTATTATTTTATCAAGAATTCACTTAAGGATATTAAGAATTGAATTAAGAATGTCAAAAATGGAATTAAAGATATAAAAAAATACATTTAAAATTTTAATTATATCTTCTATTGAGTTCAAGATAGATACTTATAAATACATAAAATAATAAGGTGGTCATTTATCTCGCAGCCCATGGAAAACAAGTGGAAAAATTAAAATGTATGTAATTGACAGATAAATGTGTGAAAAAGCCAAACACATTACTGAAGATTTTCCTGGGAAGTACATTTAATATATCTTATTTTATTATTAATTAAATATTTTTAATTATTGATACATATACCCCTGAGAAATACCGCCAATCTCATCAATTAATTGGAAGAATCTCGAACCTAGAAGATTAAGAGTGAATGGAATAAATTAAAAATATAAAAATATACAAAGAAAATATGTATTTTTGTGTGTATCAGAAATGTCAAATATGTACATTACTTATATAGCGTAATATGGAAACGGAGAGAGGTCTTGTGTTCGCCACAACAGATTTTTTATATCTATAAAAGTATTTTTTATATTCTTTATTCCATCGTGGATATCTGATAATTTTGACATCCTAAATTATTTAAAGATGTCTGAAATTGATGTTAGACGTCCTTAATTATTTAAAGATCCCCATAATTAAATTTTTGATGTCTTTTAATAATTAAGGATATCTGAAGTTAAATTTTTGACGTATTTAAATAATTGAAGATGTCTTTAAATGTAGGGTAAATAGTAAAACGGCATTCCATAGGTAATGTTGATGGCATATTTATAATATGCGGGTGCTTACCAGGCGACACCCTGCGGGCACTCATTGCTGGCGTCTAGTGTGTACCACAGGAATTGCTTTTGTGCCATTTAAAAACCGAAAAAATGGTTGACGTCAGTCGGGATCGAACCCTGTTCCCCAGATTCGCGACTAGACACTTTGAAATACTTTTTAATCCATAAACGTTTAAGTGAAATAAAGCAACTTCAAGCAAATGCTCGCAAATCGCCCTTAATCACTTACTAATACCAACGGTCAGTTTATTAAAGAGTTATTTAAAAAATATCTGATGTGGACACCACATGACTTCCTTGTACGCCTGTTACACTATACATATTTTGTTAATAATTAAAATATGTATAATAACACACCCAATCATAAAATTGCACGTATTTGACATAATTTGACATTGACATTATATTTTCTATTTTTTTTGTTATTTCTTGTCCTAATTCATACCAAACTTAATTACAGAAACCAAAAAGTACCTAATGTAAAAATTTACATATCTCGCTTATACAAAGAACTAATTTAATCATACTTGAAGTTTTCGACGCAAAATTCAATTCTCTAAAACTTTTATTTGAAGCATTTATTGTTAATTTCAAAATAACACCATTTTTTCAAGAAAAACTGATAATAGTTTCAAGTAAAGTATCACTTCCGGTTAGACTATTTTAACCAAAGTCTATTATGTTATTTCCATTAATATAAAAGTATTATATGCCAAATTTGAAAAGTTTTGGATTATATTTTAATATTGTTTTTTATAAAAATCTATTATAGGTTTCAAGTAAAGTACCACTTCCGGGTATACCATTTTAACTAAAATCTATTATGTTATTCCCATTGATATAAAAGTATTATATACCAAATTTGAAAAGTTTTGGATTATATTTTAATATAGTTTTTCTTTAAAATCTACAATAGGCTTCAAGTAAAGTACCACTTCCGGGTAGACTATTTTTACTAAAATCTATTATGTTATTCCCATTGATATAAAAGTCTTATATACCAAATTTGAAAAGTTTTGGATTATATTATAATACAGTTTTCCATTAAAATCTATTATGGGCTTCAAGTAAAGTACCACTTCTGAAAGTTATGCAATGACCAAAAAGGGAGGTGCACAACTAGATGTTATAACAGTCCTAAATACAAAATTTTAACTTTCTACGGCTTCCCGTTTTTCAGTTATGCGAGATACGTACGTACGTACGTACAGACGTCACGACGAAATTAGTCAAAATGGATTCAGGGATGGTCAAAATGGATATTTCCGTTGAAATCTGGAAACCGAATTTTTTCGCGATTACAATACTTCCTTTACTTCGTACAAGGAAGTAAAAACGACTATGTTTTGTTACTGTCAGTTTCATGGCTATATTTTTTCTTAATTGTACAAATTTTTAAATTTATTTTCTAGCTTTACATGAAACAGAAATGTAATGTTTTTGTCATTTTAAGCAAATGGCCATAAACCTAAATATGCCGCCATTTGTCCAAATTGGCGGGAGGTTCCCATGCTCCGATTTCAGGAAAATATTGATATGTTATTCAGCGCACTTTTCTGGGACTGGATTCCGTTAAAAAGCTTTTGTTGTAATTACTTTAAGGTAAAATCATAAATTTGCCCGACTTAAGAATTAAAAAAAAACTATAAACAATAATTAATATTTATATATATTAGTTAAATAATAATAATTAATGATTGTCAAAAACTAATTTGTAAAAAAACGTAAAAAAAATATAATAAAATATGATTTAAATGAAGCATTCATGTAATTTTCAAGAAATTTGCTCTGTTTGAAGCACTATAGCTCGCTATCTATTAATTATAGAAAAAAATGTTTTAGATAAAAGTTGTAGAGAATTTTATAGTCAACAAATTAGATAATAACTATTTTTACCTAATGCAAATAAGTGAAGAGATATTTAGAAAAAACCGCATTTTTGCGCCTTTTTTCTCAAGTTGGCGGTGCTTCCCGAAGGCCCCCGAGGGGGAAAACTTGCATTTTTTATTAGGACCCCTAAATATACAATATATCCAAAAATCAAAAATACCCGACCTTTTGTGGAATAAACCCTTATTTTTCTACCAAATGACTGGACTATAAAGGCTAGTGTGGGATCAATGTGATTTAGATATTTTGAATAATTAATGTAGATTTATTAAAATAATTATCCATATTTGCCTTTACTGGTTTACAATGAATCTAAGAAATTTGATTTACATTTAAAATTTGTAAATTCATCTAATAATAATACAGTATTTTTTGAACGATATTTTTAAACATTTACTTCATTTCACGAAGGATAATAGCGTTAATTTAGATAGGGATATAAATTCTGCCCTTTGGTCAGATTGCTTGCCTGGTTCACTAAAGCGAAAAAAATATCACTTTGTCAGCTGTCAATTATCAAATAAAATCTACAGAATTATTGACATTTAACCACGCTTTGTTTTAATTGTTAATATTCATTTTCTAATGTGAAATGTAGTGCAGTACTAATATTTAAAAAAAAAAACTTATCTCTTTCCAGGTCAATTAATTCAACCGAAGCGGCTGAAGCTGAAGTACCTGTCATTCTCACCAAATAAACAATGAAGTAAATAAGTTGTTTACAATATTTTAAAGAAATTGTTTGTATTAGCCACGCCATAGCATTGTAAATAAGACAATCATTCTACACTCCGATTCACATAAGAAAATAGCGATGGCGCTTGAGAGCCATGCATGAAATAATTAAAATTCGTGAAAAAATATATGTGTTCGTCATCCTAATATCATTGTCAAAATCATGAAAAACGTATACAATTTAAATATAATAAAAAAATATATAAAAGGGAAGTGCAATACAATACTTATATAGCCTAATATGGATATGGTGAGAGGTCTTGTGCTGACCGAGCATTCCCTAGGGCCCCGCTGATAGTGTTTTATAATAGTTACGTCCAATACGTCAAGGAACAATTTAAACGCAAAAGTCCTAACGCTAAGAGTCTTTCAAAATATTTTTTTCCCGCCCACCCAAACAGCCCACGCAACCTGCCCACTCAAAATGCTCACGCAACCCGTCCACCGAAGATGCCCACCCAAACGGCTCACCCAAACTACCCACGCAACCTGCCCACCCAAAATGCCCACGCAATCTGCCCATCCAAAATGCTCACGCAACCTGCCCACCCAAAATGTCAACGCAACCTGTCCACTTAAACTGCCCACTCAAAATGCCCACGCAACCTGCCCACCCAAAATGCCCACGCAACCTGCCCACCCAAACTACCGCACGCATCCTGCCCACCCAATCTTAATGGCAGCCCGTGATGTTACTTTTCATTTGATACCAAACACGACATGGTTCTATTAACTTTATGCAAAAAACAAAAGCCGATCGAGCTGTCAAATTTTTGACATTTCTGCATAACAGCCCTGTTTCATTTGATACCAATCACGACATGGTTCTGACAACTATATGCAAAAAACAAAAGCCGATGGAGCTGTCAAATTTTTGACATTTCTGCATAGCAGCCCTTGACAAACCCTCTCATTTGATACCAAACACGACATGGTTCTAACACCTTTATGCAAAAAACATAAGCCGAGCGAGCTGTCAAATTTTTAATATTACTGCATGGCAGCCCTTGACGTTACTTATCATTTGATACCAAACACGACATGGTTATAACAACTTTATGCAAAAAACAAAAGCCGATCGAGCTGTCAAATTTTTGACATTTCTGCATGACAGCCCTTGACGTTACCTTTCATTTGATACCAAGCACGACATGGTTCTGACAACTTTAAGCAAAAAATAAAAGCCGAGCGAGCTGTCAAATTTTTGACATTTCTGCATGACAGCCCTTGACGTTACCTATCATTTGATACCAAACACGACATGGTTCTGACAACTTTAAACAAAAAACAAAAGACGATGGGGCTTTGAAATTCCTGACATTGGAATATTTGTTTTTTACTTACTTATTTATGGGATGTATAACAACAATTTGGAAATGTACATGAATCACGGACATGAACCTTCAAAAAATTTAATTTTTAAATATAATGTTTTAGGTCTTTTAAACTACTATGGAATAACCGCCCATTACCATAATGTATGTTTATGAATTTAACTTTTTTCAAAATGTCCTTATTTTATAAATAATTCCATTTAAATGTTCTGATTGACATGTCAAAGAAACGTTTTTCGTCTTAAATTTTTCAAAGAAGACTAAATTTTTGATTTCAAATTGTTTCAAAAAGCCAAAATTGCACCTTTAAAAATTTTTTACACAAAAACTATGCACCGTACAGAAAAATGGCCTATTACCAGGAAATCAAGTTGAGTTATTCTCTACATCCCAGAAAAATTTTCATTAAAATCACTCGCACCGTTTAAGCTGTAGAGACGAATAAAATTTCCCCGATCGTCGTGATGAATTCAATATAGAAATATATACCGAGAGTTTTTTTTATCAGTGAACATGGGCGTATGTCATTACCATAGTTACATTTAAAATGATTGACAGCAATGTATTATCGCGTTTTTTTTAAAACTGAACATAGGACGTGACATTTAGTATATCTGTCAATGTCATCAAATTGTCATACTTCAAAATGTATACAGTTAAAGAAAAGTTCAAATTGTAAATTGGAGTAATTATAACGAGTCTACAACAAGTTTCTGACTTATGTGCATTAACTTTTAATAAGCGACCCAGTCCAACAACTATAAGAAAAATTTACAATGACTACAGAACTAAAGGTGCGTCAATAAACAGCACAAGAAGAAAATCAGACCAAGTACTGTAGTTAACAGAAAGAAACAAGAAATTATGCAATTAATTGAAAGTGACAACACCCTGTCAATAATTTTTTTTCTGAAACTAAGAATACTATTATACAAAGTTTTAAGACAAGAACATTTTAAGAGTTTTAAATATCAAAATCACCAAGAGTTATTACACAACGATATAGAACGAAGAAATATCTTTTACGAAGATATGATGAACAAAATTAATAGTGAGGAAATATTACTGGATCGAATTTTATTTACTGATGAAGCGACATTTTATATTAATCGGGAAGTAAATTCACAAAATTGCAGGCATTGGAGTCGTCAAAATTTTCACTTATATCTGCACCAGGTATTCCCCCAACGCTGGATAGGACGTGATGGAGAAGTGGAGTGGCCTCCACTTCTTCCTATTAAAAAATAGGGATAAAATATAATTTATATTAATTATTTCTTGTCTTAGGCTTATGTCAGAGTATAGAATTATACCATACAATTTGAACTTTTTCTTCAACTGTATACATTTTGAAATATGACAATTTGATGACATTGACAGATATACTAAATGTCACGTGCTATGTTCAGTTTTAAAAAAAACGCGATAATACATTGCTGTCAATCATTTTAAATGTAACTATGGTAATGACATACGCCCATGTTCACAGATAAAAAAAACTCTCGGTATATATATATATATATATATATATATATATATATATATATATATATATATTTCTATATTGAATTCATCACGACGATCGGGGAAATTTTATTTATAGTCCAAGTTTTGATTGTCACTAGCATGATTTTTCTGACTATGTCAATCAACATTTCTTTTATTTCTATCCAAATGCACATGGTTTCTGCCGGGCATGGTATCAAAAATATGAACAAATGTTATTTGATTAGGTCTTCGATCAATTAAAAAGAGCTTGTAGTAATCACATCAACTGAATAACACCCACGTACTAATCAAGAAATAATTTTGTCATTGATTAGAATAATGAAATTGATCACAATAATGAAATTGATTACAACAATATTTCAGTATTACAGTAGACATTTATTATATTTTGTGGAATACCTACCTAGGAAAATTATTTGTTTCGTGATTGTTCTGCTATTATTTGCTTTGTCAAAAGAACGATTATTGCATCTAATTTCCTCCGATCGAAGTCTGAATATTGCCGGGCCGGGCGACAATTTGACATACCTGTCTGCCAAACTCTTATTATAGTGAAATTATATTTTTTCCAAGAAAATCTGTTAAGAGTACCAAGTAAAGTACCACATCCGGTTTATCATACACAGTCAAAATCTATGTTGTTTTCAATCATATACGACTTTTAAATACCAAATTTGAGAAGTTTTGAATTATATTATAATATAATTTTTCACGAAAATCTATTCAGATCTTCAAGTAAAGTATCACTTCCGGTTTATCATTTTTCGCCAAATCTATTATATTGTTCCCATTGACATAAAAGTCTTAAATACTAAAATTGAAAAGTTTTGGTTTATATTTCAATATATTTTTTTGTTAAGAACTATAAACGGGCTTGAAATAAAGTACCACTTCCGGTTATCCAATTTTATCCAAAATCTAATTAACTTTTTATATTGATGTAGAAAGTTTAAATACGAGAAATAGATATTTTTTGATGTTTGGTATAAGAGTTATTGTGGATGAAAAAATCGTTACATATACATACATACAAACACACACACACACACATCATTGTAAAAATAGTAAAAACCTGAAAACTATTTAAAATTTCCTTTCTCATAAACAAATGAAAATTTCTGAAATGTTTTTACACTACTGAATTTGTCTCACAAAAGCTGGCTATGTTTTTACCTTCATCTCTTTTCTGTGGTGCACTCTCCACACCAGCTATGAGTGCCTGTCATTAGACGCCTGGTAAGCGCCCACACGGTAAAATAATTATATCGTCATCATTACCGATGTCTACATGAGTTGTAGATACTGGCATACTCAGTAATGGGTAATATGCCGTGATGATATGATGACATTTATTTTATTTCACTTTTCTGTAACCTACATAATAAGAATTTTTTTATGTAAGGAAATCGAATTTATTCCATAAGTACAAAATCTGAAAATTTGTAATCCCATTTGATCTTACATAAAAAATTGTAAAATATTTAAAATCATAGTGAAAACTTTAAACAATTATTTTTATTGACATCTAATTTTTGGAAATTTGAAATATGAGACACTGCAATATAATTTCATGTACTTTTTGATTAATATAGTTTTATTTCCTGTCTTTTACATAAAATAAATAATTTAAATTTATTTGTAATTACTACAAATTCAACTACATATTTATCATTTATTGTAAATAAACATGAAAAGGCATGTACCATAAAATATGAATACTTAATATCACGAAATATTTGCTGCATGCACATTATTGTCTACTTTAATGTTAATTAATTTAGTGTAAAAATGAAACTCAAGTGGAAACACTGTTTGTCAGCAATTTTCCGCATTTATTGCAATGAAACAGGGTTACATAATTGGAAATATTTAGTTGACAAAAGCAGAAATATTTATGAAAGGTAATATTTCCCTATTTTATAGTTATGCTTATGACTGCGTGATGAATAAATTATACTATATTGTAATTTATTGAATCTATTGTTGCTTAAAATTTATATCATATAGGATATGATTCAGACAAGTCTATTCAATTTTCAGATATAATCTTTTAGCTATTAGGAACGCTTCACAAATTATTAAGTAATAACATAAACGATTATTAGAGTTGTTTATATAAAAAAAAGAACATGTTTGATTTAAAAGTAACAGTTGACCTGTTGCACAAGAAGTGTTATTTTTCAAACTTATTAGAACATTTTCACCAAGTGTCGTCACCATATTGTACTTGTACTTTATTGTACTTTTATTATTAATTTATTTATCAGTTCACCATTTATTTAAAAACAAAAATTAAACTTGTTTGGTTTCCGGCTTCGTTTTACACATTTTGAGTTATTTTTTTTTTAATGCACTTTCGATACTGTATTTTTAATAGAATTGAGGACATTAAGGGATACTCTATTTCCCATTTCTCTTTTATTGGAGTCAAAACGGCTGAAACATTATTTATTTCAAAATTATAAAAAAATTATCTTAAAAATAAATGCCTAGATAACTGGGGATAAGAGAAATATGTACATTATATTTTAACCAGTGACAGAAATCGCCGAGCACAATAATATATCTTAGTAAGTAACTTTTTTTCGAAATTTCAATTTATTAAAAAAAAAAAAAATACTTCCAATTTTGAGACACATACAGGAAAAGGAGATTAAATTGTACGAGGGGCAGCATACGCCGAGAGCAACCATAGCCATCAATTTGTTAGACGCTAATGAACAAGATGGTTTTTTAATAATATCGGATGTTTTTTTTTACTATTGTTGATATATAATAAAGAGGTAAAACACACACAAACTTAAACAACATAGATGGTCTGTTAGGCCGTGGGTAGGCCTATGAACATACTGCTTTGTCAACGGGCAGAATCATAGTTTGTTAGTGTAGATCATGAACAATTTTTCAAATACAGTGTGTCCCATTTAGAAGTGCCACCATTGGGATCTCGAGAACTATAAGAGATACAATGTCGGTTAAATGGAACTTTTTGTGCGCCTTTGGAAGGCCATCTCAGATGTGCTTTTGTTTTTCCAAAAATTCTCATAGGGCACTAGATAATGACGAAAAACTGAATATTGTTGATTTTTTCTTTCTCAAATAACTTCTAAACTATTAGTAATTGAGAAAAACGTTTCAAACATAAAAGATAGATATTTTTATTAACTAACCAGTGGCGTACGAAATAAATTTTTATATCCGTAAATTTTCGAGATATAACACAAACTTATATTTTTTTAAATGGAACCCATATATGATTTTAGTCTCAAAAAAATCAATATTTTTTTCTCTTTTCAATGATGTAAGGGTTATTATGTTTTATATTTGTTTTGCCCCTAAAATTTAATTTTTCTCCTTATTTTCCTGAATTTTCTTATTATTTTCCAAAAAAACATTATTATTTTTATTAATTATATTGTATTTGATCAAAATAATTTGTTTTATGCCTTTATTACTTACTATTTTCATTCTAGACTCATAATTACAAATTACACTATGATGAGCCAAGGGCGACCTAATACAAAATATTATAAAAATTAATTTGATACGAATTTTGAGCAAAATTTTCTAACGAAATAAATTATTTAAATACAAGGAGTATTTCCAAATAGAAATCTACCAATATTTTCAAAATAATTGTAAATTTAATACAAAATAAGGAAAAAATAATAATTTTGAAGGCAAAACAAATATAAAACATAATAACCCTTACATCGTTGAAAAGAGAAAAAATGTTTATTTTTTTGAGACTAAAATCAGATATGGGTTCCATTTAAAAAAATATAAGTTTGTGTTATATCTCAAAACTTTACGGATATAAAAATTTATTTCGTACGCCACTGGTTAGTTAATAAAAATATCTATCTTTTATATTTGAAACTTTTTTCTCAATTATTAATAGTTTAGAAGTTATTTGAAAAAGAAAAAATCAACAATATTCAGTTTTTCGTCATTATCTAGTGCCCTATGAGAATTTTTGGAAAAATAAAAGCACATCTGAGATGGCCTCCCAAAGGCGCATAAAATGTTCCATTTAACCGACATCGTATCTCTTATAGTTCTCGAGATCCCAATGGTGGCACCTCTAAATGGGACACACTGTATACTGGTATGAATGTATTTATTATCTTGCTATCCCTTGTTGCATTGAAATTACGCAAACGTTTTTATTTTTGTACAATTCATTTGCTTTGTCGTACAAATTACAATGTTGCTTTTTAACGAAAGACAAAATATTAATTTGTTCCTGTGAATCCATCTTCAAAATGTCAACAACTCACAAATAGAAAAAACAGCTGACGAATGAATCAAAGTTATACCTTACAGTCATGTCGTGATTTGTCGAATTTGAAATTTGTAAATTATTCGTAAACCATCGGATGCATTTTAAGGGAATTTATCTTTTAAAATCTAAATTATAAATTGTAAATTCGTAAATTAAATTCATCATAAACCAGCCCTAAGTCGAAACAATATGAATTTATGAAAGGCAAGCTTGTTATAACCGTCCTAGTCGTACACTCTTCTAGTCATCCAAATGAGTAGGGTTTACTGCCCGGGTATCCGGATCCGGGTATACATGTGTATTTTTGTACCCGGGTACCATTTGATTGTCATACCATCGTACCATCAGATTGATTATTCAGAATTTTTTAACAAAGTACTTGTACGATAATGATGTAACGCCTTAAAAATTTATATAGCAAATTCGCAGTATAGACAATTTGTCAAAATTTTGTTAAAATTTTGTTGGGAATCACTCGCAACGAAATGAAAACAAAGCACAACTTGTAATGAAAAACCTGTTTCTTTATTAATATCGTGGGAGTGTGAATAAGATTTGACTGGGAATAACTGGCGATAACTATTCACTTGGTTAGTTCCTACTATTTGATTTTATGAAACGAAAAGATTATTTAATTTGTGATAAAGTTCATTTTAGTTCCTACTAACTAGATTGATTGATAGATGAGAAAAAAGTTTGTTTAATTAGTAATAAAAGATCATTTTATGAAAATAGTTCCTTTTTCTTAACAAATATAAAAAAATTGCAAATACCCGGGTATTTAAAAAATAATACCCGGTTTCAGGTATCCAAAAAATTCGGGTACTCGAAAACCCTACAAATGAGAGAGATAAATGCATGCCAATTTATTAATTCAAACGATACTGATGACCTTGAGCGGACTTCTTCCAAAATATTTACTGTAAATGAGAAAATAGTGTTTGTTTTAAAAATAGTGTACGATATGCGGGTTAATAGTGATTTTATTTAGTTCGAAGGTTTGGACCACTCCGCCTTGCGTAGTGTTCCAAACTTCCCTCACACTAAATAAAATGTCACTTTTAACACATATCTTAAATAGTTATTAAATTAATTTGATTTAAATATGAGTAAAATAGGAGTGCGACGAACGAAAATGTCATAAGGGGTTTATAGAGAAATATGGAAATACAGTAGTATTAAAAATGTATTACACTTAATTTTTTGTATACCTCCTAAAAATCTTTTTGTTTAGTGCAGAACGTTTAGTACCTACTATATGCCATTGGAATATATAGGTACCTAAAGTCGAGAGACACGCTGTATAGTAAATTACTTTATAATACGTATTTGTTAATGGCTTTTTTTTTTTGAAAATTTGAATATTTTAAGATAACACTAATGTCTCATTTTAAAATGTAATGTGTTTGTTCAACGATCATGGACGTCCGCAGGGGGGCGGGAGGTCGAAAGGGTAAATGGACCTCTCTTTCATTTATGGATTTTTTTATATATTCTGTTTTTTCGGTTTAATGTATCATGTATTTTTTAATAATTATTGGTAACGATATTTTTCTTATGTTTGAATCAAAATTTTATTACTATCTATTACTATATGTAAATACGAAATAACTGAAATAGCTGAAGGAGAAGTGGTAAGCGGCTTAATCGTTAGACAGTGTTGAGGTGGGAATAATATGCTGAGAGCATAAACTGGTGGGGACGGATGCGGGTGCAGCAGTGGTACATGTTGGGGAGGGGATTTGCGCGACGATTATTTAATTAAATAAATAAATAAATATATCACGGCATATTACCCATTTCTGGGTGTGCCAGTATCTACAACACATGTAGACATCGGTAATGATGACGATATATTTTACCGTGCGGGCGCTTACCAGGCGTCGCCTCACGGGCACTCATACCTGGCGTGGAGAGTGCACCACAGGGGTCACTTTTTGTGCCATTTAAAATTGGAAATATTTGTCGTCTGTCGGGATCGAACCCGGTTCCCCAGTTTCGCGACCAGACACTTCGGCACGCGGCCACAGGACCCGATTATTAAATTAAATACTTTTATTTCATTATTTTATTTCTAGACACGATAAATATGTTCCCAGAAGAAATTAGAATATAAATAAATTATTATGTTATTAAAGTTCCATTCCTTAATAAAATGAAAAAGCAAAATGCGAATACATACAAGATAAAAAACTATAAATTTATAAAAAAATAATCATAGTTTAAGTTCCTGATAATAATTAATAATTTTGTCTACCTTAGATTTACATAAATAATGAAACAATTTAAAAATATTGCGTGTTTACAGTCTATTAAATAAATGACCTATTTGGTTATATAACAGTCTATAAACTAAACAATGTTGTTGCAAATTTGAAAATACATTACTATAAGGTCCGGAAGATCACGTGAGCTATCATATGTTTCGTCCTTTCCCTACTTCAGACTCGATTTTAGTACCATGCTAACTTCAGACTGTATTTTATAGGGCAGTACGCATGCGTCAGTTTGAATAGCTGCCACATTTCTAGAGGTAAATACGAAAATACAAAATGGTAATAAATTCGGCGCAACTCGCAAACCCATTCTTAAAATTCATAACACAGTGTGCATACGTCAATTTGAATAGCTGTTACAATTCATATTTATCGCTACAAATGTGATAGTTATTCAATCTGCCGCATGCGTACGGCGTTATAAAATACAGTCTAAAAAGCACAAGATCGAATCTGTAGTGAGAAAAGGACAAAACATATGATAGATTACGTGATCTTCCGTCCCGTATATAGAAATTAAAATAAAACTGACAACAACAACCTTGGAACTTGTAACTGACATGGTACAGATTGGAGTGGGGAAGTGTCTTCGGTATATCGAGCGATCTGTCGAAAGCATTTGATATTGTCTGCCACGATATATTATTACTAAAACAGTGTGTCAAATTAAAGACAAAAGACACTTGCGCCCCTATACTATCAGCTAAGGGCTCTATCCATCGCGGTATACCACAGGGTTTAGTGCTCGGACCCCTTCTCTTCCTAGTGTATATAAATGATCTTCCATCCTCAGTGAAAAACACATCTTGTGTATTATATGTAGACGATGCCTACTTTCTAGTGTCTTGTAAAAAAAGTGACTTTTCAAGTGAACTCATAAATAATACTGTAAGTGACATCATCCGGTGGTGTGACAACAATATGACTTTCTAGTGTCTTGTAAAAAAAGTGACTTTTCAAGTGAACTCATAAATAATACTGTAAGTGACATCATCCGGTGGTGTGACAACAATATGTTATCCCTGAATCTAACTAAAACATCATGTTCTCAATTCTTCTTGAATGCCTCTAGCAAAGTGGATGTAACTCCGGCAGAACTTCATATTTCCCAAGTTGATTCTACTAGATGTCTCGGCGTTTTCTTCTATGAGGATTCCAAGTGGAATACGCAAACTTCCTACGTAATAAATAAACTTAACAAGTGCTGCTACTGTTTCCGAACACTAACTTCTATGTTTGACACACCCAGTCTTCTAATTATTTATTACGGATACTTTTACTCAATTGTCACATACGGCACCATCATATGGGGTACTCCATCATCTATATATGACGTATTTATTGTACAAAAGAGAGCATTACGCATTATTTCAAAACTACATCCTTTGAGTTCGTGTAGAGGTCAGTTTAAAAAATTAGGCATTTTAACTATACCTTCAATTTACATTTTAGAAATTATTAAGTTTGTCTTGAAAAATTTCAGCAATTTCACCACCCTCAATTCACAGTATTCCACTAGACAAACAAATACAACTCTTCGCGTACCCAAACATAGAACCTCCGCATATGAATATACTTGTAAATATGTTGGCATTAAAATATACAACGCTTTACCTGTAAATCTAAAAAGTGGATCTCACAATTCAATAATAAAAGCTGTAAAACTGATATTAATTACCAAAGAGTATTATAACATTCAAGATTTTTTTGCAGACTGTACTAATAACCTCTTTTTTTAATAAACACACAATTGACGCTCGACTAATAACAAGAGTGAAGCTAGTCTGATCTGTACAAATGTTTTGTTTTCTCCGTTTAAAAATTTTATTCGTGGTCTGTTTTTTTGTTTTTTACTCATCTGATTTTATTTATCATATATTTATTATTTTACAGTGATCACAAATGTTTTGTTTTCTTTGTTTAAAAAATTTTTACTCGTGGTGTGTTTTTTACCCAACTGATTTTATTTATTTATTATGTATTTATTATTTTATATTGATCGGTCAAAATGTTTTGTTTTCTTTGTTTAAAAAATTTATTCGTGGTGTGTCTTTCACCCATCTGATTTTATTTATTTATCATATATTTATTATTTTATAGTGTTATGTACAAATGTTTTGTTTTCTTTGTTTAAAAAGTTTATTCGTGATGTGTTTTTTACCTATATGATTTTATATATTTATCATATATTTATTATTTTATAATGTACTGTTTATGTAAATTATTTATCAATATCTAATGTAATTTGTTCTCTATGTTCACATTGCCAAATTGTTATTTGTACCATATGTTGCTCACAATAACTTAGTGTTTTTTTTTTATATAATGTGCTCACTTCAGGGGTTGTTTGAAAATCAGCTGTTGTAGCTTAAACAAATCCCATTGTACTTTTATGTGCAATAAATATTATTATTATTATTATTATTATTATTATATAATATTGAAAATTTTGTTGCCGAAAGTCAAATTTGGTACGAAATGTGGCACAATAAGCGGCAAACTAAAGCTTTTGAAGAAGTAAAAATTGTGATTTTATTGATTTATTAAATAATACAATTTTTTTTTTTTCGCTATAGAACAAGCAATTATTATTGCACTTACTCTTCCTGTAACCACGTGCAGCATTGAAAGAAGTTGCAGCAAACTTAGAAGAGTAAAAATATGGTTGCGCTCTACAATGACAGAAGATCGATTAAACGGCTTGTATCTATTAAGCGTTCACAGGAAAGAAATTACAGACAATCAAGATATATTGGTACAGAAGGTTATTGATAAATTTGGACAAGATTGGAAGATAAAGCAATTTATATTAAAATAATTAATCATTATTTTTACTTCTCGCTAAGAGATTTATTGGATTCATGCTAAAATTCGCATATCCAGATTTTACTGAATAAGCACGATTTAAGGTCCCTAGAATCCGATTATAACATTTTTAAAACTATGTCTGTGTGTGGATGTGTGCATATGTCTGGATGTTGTAGGGACGATATCTCAAAAACTATAAGACTTAAGACCTGTTTAACTATAAATTCCTCAATCTGACATTCCTGGGAAGAGAGGAAAACAGGAAGTAGTAGGTTCTTAGAATTTTTTTTTTTTAATATTTTTTGGAAATTTTTGCTATTACAAATATTGAAAAACATAAAATTCTCCGTTTAATACACTTAAAATATTTATTATATCTTGTATAGATTTAGAAATAAAGACACTACAATATATAGAATAATATAATCGCAGAGGCTAAGGAATTAAGGAAACCACTTGTCAAATTAAAATGTTTATAATATAGTTCGTAAACGACAGATGTCAGTGTCAAAATTCAACAGTTTTAGTGACATTCATATAGCTTTTTCTGGGAAGTACATTTAAGCTTTTTTTATTGTTTTATTAATTAAATATTTGAAATTATAGATAAAATGTATATATCCATCAAAAATGAATTGGTAGAATCTCTGACATTTAGGACATTCCTCATACAATGAAAAATAGATAGAATTATATGTGTGCAGAAGACATGTTAAATATAATAAAAAACAATATTTGGGTAAAGTTCTGTAATTTTTTGTTATAAAACGCCAGTTCGATAGCAAAGTGCAATACAATACTTATATGGCCACAACAGATTTTTTGTATGTAGGTATATATATATACAGGGTGTCTCAGAACGAGCTTACGCTATCTATATTTTAAATACTATTTAATATAATTTAACGAAATTTGGTATCTAGGGGTTATCCAACATGCCCGTTTTAACTAAAATATTTTCAAAGCAGTAGCACTTCCGGTTTTACCGGAAATTGACCTCAACTTTCTTATTTTAAATGGAATACGCTATATTTTATTTTACCATTGAATGCAGCAGAAAATTTTACATATGAAGCAATAAAAACATTTTACTCATGATCAGCTACTTCCGGCGTTATTCAACTTTTTTTGATTTTTTGTCTGAAATCCGGCACATTTTCAAAACTCTGTATATCGGGAACGAGATCGAATTTTTATAATCTGAAAAAAGCCTTTTATAAAGGAGACTTTAAGCTACATTATCCATAGAAGAATCCTCGATTATTTATAAAATTGTGACGGGTACGTTACACCAAAATTTCAGTTGACAAACTTCAAAAAAGACAATTTTTTTAAATGGAACCCCCCCTTTTTTATTACATAAATGTGTTCTACGGCAAAAAATAAGGGTGCTTTATGTAACATGTCCTATGTTGAAAGTTGATAGAATTTCAGTAAATTAGAAAAACATGTAATCTGGGTATAATTATTTTATTAATACGGATAAGTAAGCCATGGAAAAACAATGTTTGTTTTTACAAACTCATCTACTTGATTTCTTAGATAATTTACCGTTGGATCAAAGGAATTTAATATGGTACCAGCATGATGGCGCTTCACCCTACAATAGCCATAGAATAAATATTTTTTTGGAAACAATTTTTGAAGATAGGTGGCTGGCAAATAATGGACCACATAGGTGGCCTCTTCGTTCACCCGATTTAACTCCACTTGATTTTTTTGTTTGGGGTTACATTAAAAACGTCGTCTATCAAAAACCTTTAACTACTAAAGAAGATTGTCAACATAGGGTACGAACAGCATTTAACAACATCTCTCTTCGGATGATAAAAAATGCTACACAAGAAGTATTGAATAGAGTAACAATGTGCTTACAAATGAAGGGAGGACAGTTTGAATATGTATTAAATTAATCATAGTTTTGTATTTAGAATTTATTTGTTTTTTCCATGGCTTACTTATCCGTATTAATAAAATAATTATACCCAGATTACATGTTTTTTTAATTTACTGAAATTCTATCAACTTTCAACATAGGACATGTTACATAAAGTACCCTTATTTTTTGCCGTAGAACACATTTATGTAATAAAAAAGGGGGGTTCCATTTAAAAAAATTGTCTTTTTTGAAGTTTGTCAACTGAAATTTTGGTGTAACGTACCCGTCACATTTTTATAAATAATCGAGGATTCTTCTATGGATAATGTAGCTTAAAGTCTTCTTTATAAAAGGCTTTTTTCAGATTATAAAAATTCGATCTCGTTCCCGATATACAGAGTTTTGAAAATGTGCCGGATTTCAGACAAAAAATCAAAAAAAGTTGAATAACGCCGGAAGTAGCTGATCATGAGTAAAATGTTTTTATTGCTTCATATGTAAAATTTTCCGCTGCATTCAATGGTAAAATAAAATATAGCGTATTCCATTTAAAATAAGAAAGTTGAGGTCAATTTCCGGTAAAACCGGAAGTGCTACTGCTTTGAAAATATTTTAGTTAAAACGGGCATGTTGGATAACCCCTAGATACCAAATTTCGTTAAATTATATTAAATAGTATTTAAAATGTAGATAGCGTAAGCTCGTCCTGAGACACCCTGTATATATATATACAGGGTGTTTCAAGAAAAGTGATCAGCTCGATTATTTCTTTAACTATTGGATTTTAGCAAAAAAATATATTAAGAAAAAATATTCAGTACAAAGGGGCTGATTTTACCGTGTATCAAAAAAAAATTGTTGTTCCAGTGGTCCTCAAGCAGTGGTACAAAGTTACATTTTTTTAAATGGCAAGTAGTATATTTTATTAATCTATAAAATAAAGGATTTTTTCCTAATTTCAATTATATGAAAATAGTATGGTCCCACATAAGTGTTTTTTTCGAGAAAAACGCAAATTAAATTTATATTATATTATCACTTTCACTATAGATGCAGTAGGCCAGTGATAAAGACAATTGTTAATATAATACGTTTTTTGTAATTAAGGTACCAAGGGTTGTTATAAGGATAATAATGCCTGAGGTCAACAGTGTACTGTCGAGGGCCTCTGGCCCGAGGCGAGTACGTTGACCGAAGGCATTATTGTCGTTTAACACCCGTGGTGCCTTCAACGTTTTATGTCTTACTAGAAATTCTTAATAAACATTTTGTCTGACTAGAATTTATCAAACAAAAATAATAAATCACAAAATTTTAATACAACTTACAAAGTTTGTATTTGTGATGAAACAAATATGATTATAAACGACTACAATTCACAATGCTTCTTAATCTTAACTGCACTTTATGTTAGTATCAGTGTTATTAACCTCAGTTTGTTGTCAACATTACCATAGCAACTTAATACGCCCTAGCGCATTATTTACTCAATAACGGACCTAATGTTGAGGTTGTTATAAAACAATAACATACTAGTAAGACAAAATAAATTAACATTGTTATTATAAGGTAAACAATGAGTAATTATGGCTGAAGAATATTCAAACAGAGATTTATTTAATTTACTATTGATTTATGGTGACTGCCAACAAATTCTGTAAGGACAATTAACGTTTTCGCGGAACGATATCCCAATAGACCAAGACCTAACCGAGGTACCATAAAACGTATAAAAAACAATTTATTAAATAATGGCTCCTTCAAAAAACCTAAAGAATACCCTTTGCGAGTGCGAGATGAACAAACGGAGATTGACGTGTTAGCATACATTGCTGTTAATCCTTGCGCATCTACAAGAGAAATAGCGTACCATCACCAAGTTTCAAATTCATCCGTTTGGAGAATATTAAAAAAAACATAAATTAAAACCATATTTTGTAACATTAGTTCATTCCATGATCGATAATGATTATCCGCGAAGAGTTCAATTTTGTGAATGGGTTTTAACACAGTGTGGAAATGATGTAAATTTTCTATCAAAAATTCTTTGGACTGATGAATCTAAATTCACAAATAAAGGCATGTTTAACAGGAATAATGTACATTGTTGGTCAGAAGAAAATCCCCATTTAACTAGAACTAGGAATAACCAGTTTCGATGGAGTTTCAATGTATAGGTAGGGATTAAAGGACATAAAGTAATTGGCCCCCATTTTTATGAAAATAATTTGACTGCTGATTTATATCTAAATTTTTTAAATGATGAATTCATTGTACTTTTGGAAGATTTAAATTTACTAGAACGAAGGGAAATGTGGTTTCAACAAAATGGTGCTCCTGCACATAACGCAAATCTTGTAGTTCAAAAATTATACAACCTGTTTGAAGATAGGTACTGATGGGCCATGGAATTGGCCAGCACGATCACCTGACTTAACACCACTAGACTTTTTTTGGGAGATATTTAAAAGATCATGTTTACGCAGAACCCGTAACGACAAAAGAAAATTTGAAAAATGGAATAGAGCACTTCTGTGCTACTATAAGGCCAGAAAAAGTATTACAAGCAACGATTACAGGAGTAATGACGCGTATTAATTTGTGTTTGGGTCAAAATGGCGGATATTTTGAAAATTTTCTGTAAAAACTATCATTTATTTATACTGACTTGCCCACTTTTTCTGTAAAGATAAAATATATTTAAATTAAATTTAATTTGCGTTTTTCTCAAAAAAAAAAACACTTATGCGAGACTATACTATTTTCATATCATTGAAATCAGGAAAAAATCCTTTATTTTATAGATTAATAAAATATACTACTTGTCATTTAAAAAAAATGTAACTTTGTGCCACTGCTTGTGGACCACTGGAACAACAATTTTTTTTTGATACACGGCAAAATCAGCCCGTTTGTACTAAATATTTTTTCTTTATATATTTTTTTGCTAAATCCATTAGTTAAAGAAATAATCGAGCTGATCACTTTTCTTGAAACATACTGTATATAACATCTTTATAGGTATAGCTAGATGGTCCATATTGTTTTGTTAAACTGATTTATACACTATATTATTCATATTATTACTAAAAAAAAAAAAACATTATTTTAAATAAAAATATTTTTTTGACTCTCTATACATTCTTTGTGATTTACCCTTATTTATCAAAAATTTCGACCCACCTTGTGAAAAATTCTGCGGTCGCCCATGTCGACGACATATGCGCATCGTGATAATACATGCAATTATTATCACCAAGTCTTCTGCTCTAATATATCTTTTCACCGAGTTGAACTGTATAAGAACATTTTTAGAGTGTATTTATTTTTCAGGTTATTTTGGTACGCAATACACATTTTAACCATATCAACTGCAGTGTTTTTGTTTTTTATTATATCTGAACGATTTTGGATTGCTCCTACTGTTACTACATTAGAGAGTGGTAACTATCATATTAAGAACGTACCATTTCCGGCTGTTACCATTTGTGACGTCAATAGAATCAGCAAAAGGAGGGCTATAACGTTTGCAAAAGACCGGTGAGTGTAGAGGAGGTTTATATGATAAGTCTAATATCAAGAACACTTTAGGTGTTTTTTATTCGGTTACTTAAGGGTTACATGATTAAAAGTGCATTACTGACAAAATATCAAAACTGATAAAACACTATAGAACCTGACATATAACCGTCCTACATATTGCGACACATTTGACATTTGTGGTAAAGTGCGTGCAATAATTAATTTTTATAATTCATGGGATCTGTTCCATTCTTAACCCTTCGTTAGTGATGCAGAGGAAAATTACACGATTATTGTTGTGGGGTATTTCAGTGATGAAAGATGGTTTTCGGCTTATTTGAGAGTTGAATAAAACCAACAAATTCTTTTTGAAGCATACTTTGATCAACATTATTGCACAGAAATATTTTTAAATTTGTAATTAAACATCATAAAACTAACAATAAATTATAAGAAACCGATCGAATAAACAAAACAAATAAGGATTTCATACATTATTAATAAAAAATATACCATTGCATACAAACATAAAATCTTTTTCTAGGATAAAATAGTACATTTCATAACGAGTATCGAAAGTAAGAAATTTCGAGCGAGTTTGACGAACAAGGTACAACCGTGTGAGTCAACACACGAACAATATGATATTACTTTCGAGCGAGTCATGAACACTATTTTTAAACAACCACACATAAATATTTTGGAAATTTTTATTTCAACTGGCAATTCCTTGATACTGTTTCTTTCAAACAATCAACCATAGCAACAAATAAAACAAGGCCGCAACTCCTATATAACCCTAGCATTAAAACGACAACAAAGACACCAAAGAAAGATAGGCCAAAAACGATTAAAACAGAAAACAACAATAAAGGACATGTGATAGAGGACGTAATCACCAGCGCCGATTGCCATAACAATGACGCAAAAGACACGAAAGACATTAAGGAAAAGAGCGAAACAGAGAACAACTCAATTATGAACCCTATTCTAAACATAGATACAAGTATAGTTCAGGCATCGAACCTAATATAGGAATTTAGAGCCCATAACAGCGCCCCAGCGCCTCTGTATTAGGAACAGAGACTAAACGCATAGAAGATTTTAACATTGAACCCACCCTTTCCATGGAAAAAGAAATGCAAACACAGGAACAAACAAAAGAGTTAGAGATGACTAGTCATCTCAGTCATCCACGAAGGAAAGAAACGCAGAAAGGATCAGGCAACCGCTTACGTGATTGAACAACGAATCACGGAGGCACAAGACGCTTACTTCAGTATACGCGTGCCAAGGATGGCGAGAACTAAATTTTGGAGAAAAAAAAAGAACTCAAAAAAAAACATCGAGTTCATAAAAAACTTCAGTCAAAATTTTGGCATCCTCCAAAACGGCAAAAAGAGTAAAAGATCTAAAACTAGCAAAGACTCAAGAGAAGCTCAAGTTAGAGACAAACATGCTACGCGAACTCGAAAGCTACAGGAGAAAAGACGTCGAAAACAAATAACTATAGCGTCGCTCACAAACGTGTTAGCAAAAATTCGCAAGCTGAGAAACATAAAGTGAACATGTTCGGAGGCTATCACAAATGCTAAAGAACACGAGTAGAGCAAACAATTCGAAGAGTTCTTACACAAATACAACAAAAAATTTGAAGATATTTGGAACAAGACGGAGGAAGATTGGCTAAGGTAGGCATACTTTCCATTAAAAGAAAGGAAAAGGAACGCCTGCAATAATAATAAGGGAGGGAAAATTATTATTGTACATTGGGAAGCAACGAAGGAATACAATGGAACGAAGCGATTATTCGCGATAACATTCCGAGAGGCCCAAAACAGTAGACATAGATGTACCCATAGACGGTGAACACGGCTCAATTAATTGAGCGATCTCATCATTAAAAGTGAGGAAGGCAGAGATAGAGATGAAAATCTTAAGTATAAAAATTAACGCCACCCCGGTGAACACAGAAATGAGGCAGAATCTTTACACCTGCCTATAAGAGGGAATACAGGAGATTGTCAACGAAGAAGAGGACTATCTATCTATAAGCCCTGGACAAAGAATCTTACGAGGAAAGAATAAATAATATGCAAATGGTTCTTCATTTATAGATGTGGTAGTAGCGTGCACAGATAACCTGTATGCTCAAATAAAAAACTGACTGATGTAAGACAACGAGCTATCGAGGAGCCCATACCGCTTTATAAAATTTAAGGTTTCTCAACAAATGGACAGCACTGAAGAAAAACTGCATAAGTGGAACATCAGGACCCTGTATACCGAAAATGCAAAGTAATAGTGGAAGTATTTAGCCTACCTTACTTAAGTAACGTAGCAAGTATGACAGAACTACAAAAAATCTGCACCAATAAGATGACTATTATAGAACCTGATATAGTCAGACAGAAAAGGGTATAATGGTGGTCGGAATATATTGCTGAACTTCGGAAACTGTTACTTCATAAGAGAATGTCATATCTCTGAGGGCAGAAACCGGTCGAAAACGGAGGTTCTGGAATCGAGACTACTACAAGGAAATAAAATAGACCTTAGGAAGGAAATAAATGCATAAAAACCATAAAAAGTGGGGAGAACTAATAGCATCGGTAGAAGAAGACGTCGGGGAGAAACCGTAACAGATTATCATTATGCGTACAAATCTGGCACCTACGGTCACCCCTCCAGACGATGAAATAACTAACATTATCAAACAACTCTTTCCACAGAAGGAATCTAAGGAAAGACTGAATTGCTACAACTTAGAACTCACTGAAATGACAGAGGTCCCAATGAAAGTGATTCAGAGAGAGGGATGTGTTCATAATTACAATAGACATATGCATACAAGGTAATGTGTGGTGTTCCACAGGGGTCCATACTGGGACTAATCCTGTAGAACATATTTTACAACAGTCTCTTAAAGCGACGGGTGACTAAGAGTACCCGGCTAATTGTCTTTACCGACGACCTGCCGATAGTCGCTACAGAGAAGGAGGAGATCCGTCTCAAAGTGGTCTGCAAATGAAGCTTTGTTCACTATACAAGTAATATAAAAACAACTAGCGCAGGAAAAAGACGAAGGCAGTGATACTAGTTAGTAGATAGAAACTTAAGTCGGGAGCTTTCCACCCGGGAAATAGGGAGATAAGACCGGAGGAAACAGGCCGATACCTGGGAAAAATTTTCAGCAGGGTACTGACTTAACTGCACCATGTCAGACAAATGGTGGACAAGGCAAACGGGACACCATTGACCTTTCGGAAACTGATGTCAAAGATGAGAGAACCAAGAGAGCATAAGAGAAGACTATTAAAGGCCTATTTATAATGAAGTAACGTAAGCGGTAACGCAGTTGCAGTAAGGTAACGCAAAAGATAAATGTACGGTACAGCATATACCGTTTTATAATGAAACGCAACGCAGAACCGCAAAAGTAACGTAACGCAACGCAACGCCAAAGCTGACCAACTTTCATCTTTCTACCTTACTTTTGTACCTCTAGCCAATCAGAATTCAATGTTTCAGTTTTACTACAAAAATCTGTATTATAGATATGTTTGTGAACTGTCAAAATTACATAATAAATTCTACATTTTATGGTTAGATCGGTCAGATTTTCAAAGTGATACGAAGAATAATTATGGATGATAGAAAATCGAATTAAACCAGAATCACCGAGCCAGAAACAGTATTGCCGCAGCTATATCGTCGTCACTGTCCATTTCTATTCAAATTATTTTATACACTTATTTATGTCATGTGTCATAAATACGGGTCACGGTGCTAGAGTACAACGCAAGTCGAAATCTACTGGCTATTTTGCAAAATTAGCCATCGGTATAAACAAGGGCTATCGACTATAAAACTGATGTCAGATATTATACAGTTGAAAAAAAAAAACACAGGTAGATGGATTACCATACCACGTAGTGCCTTAGTGGCCATGAATTTTAGGGGCCTTACCTACTCAGAATATGAAAGCCGACCTCTGATACCTACAGATACTGCGAGGATAAAGATACACCGGCACATACGCTCTTCAAATATCAGCAGTAGGAAAAGGAGAGACGGAGTATAAATATTCAATTAGGCGACACCACATCCCAAACACAACGTAATACAGATTAAGCTGGAGGCCTAAAAAAGTAGACTCTCATTCAAGACTTTATTAAAGAGGTGATTAATAGCAAGATCCACCTGTAAATAGAGGAGGAAAGAATGAGAAGAAATTAAGAATAGCGCGAATTAAACAATTCATCGGCAACGTATGCCAAAAGCTGTTCAATGGAATTAAGGGAGAGTGATTTTACCTGGTAAAAATCCGACGCTACTAGCAACTCCAGACGGGCGCAGCTATCTTACGAAGATTTCCTTCCTAGCCAAAAAATATTGTTTTTACTGTCGTTAGCCGAAAAAGAATACCCGATGTGATGTAAAGTTTAACAGGAGTCCATTGTGGGACCTTTACTTTGGAACATAGCGAGGAATTACCCTGAGATATCCAGGTCACAACGTTCGCACACTATCTGAGTATCCTAACGACCATCAAAAAAGAGAAGAATGTAATGTTCTAGGTGAACCATACTCTACAACTCTGCACTCTGCCAATAAACAGAAAGAATGTGTCTACAACTAGTCCCGGAAAAAAACTAAAGCAGTATTACTAGATGGGCAAACCAGATAGTGTTGACCATAAATAGGACTAGGGTAGATCCAAAATCCAATGTCAAATATCTCGGAGTTACCGAGATTAAAGGGCCTCAAGGAGAGTAAACGACGAACGTTGGCATCAACGGCAACATGTATTATATTGTACGCCACCCTGATATGGGCAGAAGTACTACAGTACAAACACTGCAGAGATCTATTAGGAAGGGCAAACGGAAAACTGACAATTTGCAATTGACAATGTTATAGGACCATCTCCAAGGATATGGTGGAGGTGCTGGCCCGACTGACATCCGTTCCTATCCTCAAGCAAGAGAAAAATATGTGGCAAAGAATTACAATTTCAAAAAGGAATAGAGTGAAAAACGAAAGAGCCGCTAAATGGTAAGTAATATGGGAAGAAGACGAGAATAACTAAGCGACCACAGTTGATGTCAGGTATTCCTTCACAGAATTAAGCGCGCGGAGACCTCGAAATATATATTTTTTGAGGAAGCAGATACACTCTCTTCCAGTGCAGAGAGGGGGCAACATTTCGCGACCTCTTCTATACCTATATAATAGGGTACAAATAGGTGCCGACAATCTTCTGGAATACATGGTGCAGAACCAAACGAATTGGGACACAGTTCTCCAATGACTACCAGGGAAGGCAACAAGAGATAAGTGCAAAAGGATGACTAAACACAACGCAACGTAGGATGACGAAGTAGCTGTAGAGGAGAGGTTTCAGTGCTTAAAAATCCTACACTATCCCCGTAATAAGGATCGGAGGGGTCGTTTGGTGAATTCCTCGCCTCCCGAAGAAAAAATATTTTTTAGAATTTAGAACTATATATTTTGATATGGTATACCTTACAGCACGACCGAAGGGTTAAAATTAATGTACTTACCATAGTGGTCAACAACATTGTAATTATAAATATTTATTTAAAATATAATATTTTCAATTTAGATATTTGTAAAGAAGAAGATTAATGTTAAATGCATAATAATCTATATTTATATAAAGTGCCTATTTTATCTGTTCCTGCCTCAAAGTTTAAAAATAGGCAAGGTATAATATATTTTACCAGCTATGTAGTGAAAATTGTTAATACTTACCGAAAAATCACATCAGCAAAATTTACATTTTAAAACCGTCACGTATGAAAAGGAAAATTGGTTATCTGTTCATAAATTTTCAGGCAGAAACAAATAAAATGAGCCCCTATATACACATTCAGATGAATTTGTCAAGTATTTTGTTCATGTAAAAACAAGTAATAATTATCAGAATATACAGAGTGGCAAAAAGGTAAAACAAAAAATGGAGGGTATATAGTGCTGACCAATATGAGTAAAAAAAAACTTAATCTAATAAGTCTATCCGAGAAAGAGGTTATTTTGTATTACAATCGACTATAATAATAGGCTATAAAAAATAATAACTATTTATATTCAACATTTACCTGATAGTTGGAAGTTATTTGAAAATTAAATATTGGCCAAGGTTGCCACAACATTAATTATTTGATTTATCTTGAAAAACAAAAGAAAGTCTACGATTACCTCTGAAAGGTAAGCAAAAAGTCTCATATAGTCTAGATAATGGAGGTAAACCTCGAAAAAAAAAAACATTCTTAACGATCTTATATCTTGGAAAAAATTGAAGATCGAACCCGTCATAGTCCAGTTTTTTCTTTACTCATTTTGGTCAGTACTATATGCTTTCAAAATTTTTACCTATTTTTTTAAACAGCCTGTATAATATTGTAATTATGTATTACAATACTATTAAATGCAGCCAGCTATGGTCATAATATGTGACAACTGACACAATACGTCAAATATGTTCTCCGAGATTTGTTTTCGTACATGAGCACCGATATTTGAGTCACGATTTCTATGACGTCCATGTCGCTATTGTATTTATTCTATATACTGTGACTCTTTTCTACTGGTTGTTTACAAACAACTTCGTTTGAGTCCCTACATAAGATATTGTATTCATAGACTCGTTAGATATGGTTTTGTAATTGCGTAGAATGTATTAGGAAAGACAATTATTATATCTTTATGTTTCAGAGCTGTAGTGTATAACATCAGTTTTGAGAAAATGCTAAATTATACTAGATATCTTGGAAGACTGTATGACTATGACAATGAGAATCTTCAAACGTTGAATGAATTTAATAATATATTGGGCGCATCTAAAAGTAATATGCAGTTTAATTATTTGAAATTCATAAATGTAATGTTAGATGTAAGTTTGGTTTACAAATTTTAATACTTCATTGAATGAAACAGCTTTATCAAATTATGTTGAAGTATTTATTACTCGCTCATAAAGGGCAAAAAGAATAAACAAATAAATATAATCGACATCACTATTGTATATGGCCCGGTTTTCGTGTTACACCTGCTATAAACAAGATCCTCTTTATAAATATATCAGAAAATATCTCGCTTATTATTAATATTATGCACTTCAACTATGTAGCATAAATTATAGTAGATATATTAATATTATTTCGGAATAGCTCTATATTATCATTTCCGAATTTCGGGTAATTGATGGAAATTTTTATTTTCAAATGTAACATTTATATATTTATTCAAATTTAAAAAGTAGGATTTCCTAGAGTCGACAAGTCGCGGCGACACTACATTATTATTGCAATAAAACAAAAAATAAAGAAAAAGATTTGAATGCAAAAAATATAGAAAACGTAATTTAATTTAGCAGTATATTTTCATTTCAATAGATTTTAAGGGGGTAGGGTGGTGCTCAATCCCCCTCTCCCTCGTAAACAAGCCATTGTCTTCTATCTCTATCTCTTTCTCTCTTGCAAACGACACGCATGTAAACAATAATTTTAAACTTGTTAGATTCAGTTTATAATCCTGAACATTTTTAGTATTTACACTTTTGTTCTAAAATGAATAGGGCAATAATTACAGCCATATGAAAATTTTCCCATTGTTTTTCCGGTATAGGACCACAAATTAGAAATCAGTGGAAAATTTATACATAAAGTATGAACACAAAATTAAATAAAAATGTAATTGAAATGTAATCTTAGAAAATTAAGAAAATATATACTTGTATAAATAAATCTGTTTCATTCATAGCAATAACATGTTATATGTAAAACAACAAATTCAAGTCATTTAATTCTATTATTTATGTATTTTATTTCAGCTTACACCATCACTCACTGATATTCTTGTAGAATGCATATGGAAAAATGAAATTGTCAATTGCAGTGAAGTGTTCAGTTTTCGAAGAACAATGGATGGCTTTTGTGGAACGTTCAATTACATCAAATCTTCTGACCACGTTTTCATACAAACTCCGTAATGTATTGTTCATTTGAAACTGGAGCATAATATATTAGAGAGTTTTGGATAAAATAGCGGCTAGAATTACGTCCGAAGAGAATATTGTATTAACAGGCCCGCGAGAGAGGGGGGGGGGGGGTCAAGAGGGCAACATCTCTGGCCCCCATATTATTTTTTCTCAAATCGTTAAATTGTACCTACTATTTAAAATTAATTGTACTTACGAGTATGTTTTATAATCGTTGCTATTAATCCAAGTTCTTTCGGGTACAGATAATATTACATTTCAATTTTATAAATCTATAATATTTATTATTGGAAGTACATATAACAGTTTTTGTTATAAAGAGCATAATGTCGACGTGTACTTCACGATTAGTTATGGTCCTAAATTATGTACAAATTTTATTTGCTGAACGACAAAATATAATAAATTATTTGGTACTGAACAAAAAATAAATAAATCAGGTATGTTGTTTCTAATTTGGCTTTAAACAATTATATTATTACCGTCGCTCATTATGATAGTGAGTACTTTAACTTTAATGGATTCTTTGTAGTCCAATGAATGTCTTTAAAGTACCCAAATTGAGGTTTATAATTATGTATTTATGTCACGGCAGAAAATAAACAAATTATTTGAATGGAATGAAAAATACATGGCCTCAGAACAGATATTGTTTTGTTACAAAATTATTGTTATTTACAGCCTGTCAGTATTACGAACGTTGTTAACCTAACGGACAACGAATAAACAATTATTCACTTTCCAGCTAGTTTAAAAAAAATTCCGGCTAACTACGGGCGGTATTCATAGTCAATACTTGAACATTGCTTAATATAAGACAAGCTTAAGCATTTTCTCAAGTTATTGTTCATGTTGCATAGTGATGATTTGAGATTATTCAAAATGAGCAAGACTTGATGAAGTAATACTTATTTGTTCTAGTTGCATAGTTACATCTTCTTTGACCAAAACAATTTTTTTAAACTGTCATGCTCAAGAACGCATATATGAGTACTTATGTCAAGTAAAGGTCTATGCTTGCTTAAGTACACACTATGTTTGTCTTAAATGATATTGAAGATCATGATATGGATGATGTAGAAGAAATTAATTATTCGAATGCCAAAAAAATACGTGCGTGACATAGAAAATCCAATAGAAAAATATTGCGAAATGGAATTTAAAAAAATATTTTGATTTAATAAAAATACTGTAATGAATGCAATTTTACCCAAAATATAAAATAATTTAATTAAAAATAATCACCAGTAATACAGTTGTTAGTATGTCTACGATTTTTCGCCACTGCGAGTTTTCAAGTAAGTTATAGTTATTTACGATATAAGTGGGGTATAAACATTATTAACGTACGTATTGTGAATTACCCTACGAGCCCGTAGGGCGAGTTAGGGTAATCACATAGTGCGTTAATAATGTAGTACCCCACGAATATCGTACAAAGTTTTATATATCACCGTTAAAATTATTTCAAAATAGCATCATTTTGATAAAAAAATAAATTAATCAAGATGACGATAGGATCTATTTTGTTTGAAAATCACAGAAAAGCGTTAGTAGTCTATGATCGTGTCTCAGTTACCGAATAACAACAAACTGTTATTCTAAATAAATTTTTCTGATGTCAAACCGTTTTGTTGTGATTTTCTTCGAAAATGAGTTTGCCAGGCTGTTCTTCTGAAGAAAAAACGTCCGATGTGCCCGTAAGTATTGAGGAAGAAGCAAATGTAATATCCGGACTTGTCCCATCAAAATCTGGAGCCAAATATGAATTGGCATTTAAAAAATATGAGCAGTGGTGCATTTTGAAAAACATAGAGAACATTACCAGCGAAAAGGCATTACTAGTATATTTTAAAGAACTAAGTAACAGCCAGAAGCCCTCATCCCTTTGGTGTTACTACTCGATGCTGAAGACGGAAATATCGATCAAGAAGCGCATTGATATAAAAAAATATGTCAATCTCACAGCTTTGCTGAAAAATATAGCAAAAGGTTATAAACCTAAAAAATAATAAATAATAAAATAATAATAATAATTATCTTTTCTTGGATTTGTGAGTTGTCAATTTCATTACCGCACTAGTGTGGTAATAATTTCATTAAAGCACTCATTTGGGCTAACAAGTCCATTACATAACTAAAATGAGTGGGATATGGTATAACTTATCCCACGGTGATATATAAAAATATTTATATTATTTGCACACTTATATTATGTTTTTAATATTATTTAGCTTGTGATTGCTGATCCCGCACATCTGTCTCAATCCACAATTTCTCGAATTATATTTCGTGTATCGACGTTACTAGTTGGGGAATTAAATAATTTTATAAAAATGCCCATAAACTTTGAGCAACGGGTTGAGAATAGGCAATTATTTAGGCAGGCAGGCAGAGATGGGATTGGTTTACAAGGAATAGATGGGGCTATATAGACTGCACCCATGTGAGGCTTGTTGCTACAAGATTTTAGGAATTTCAAGAGGTGTATAGAAATAGGATATTTCTCCTTAAACTACAGGCTGTCAGACCTCGAATGGAATTTTTGGACATTATACCTGAATGGCCAGGAAGTCAGCATGATAGCAGAATTTTTCAAAATTCAAGAGTTTACATGCGCTATCTTGAAGGTTCATTAAATGGTGTGCTGGTTGGAGATGCTGGCTATCCCAGTTTACCATTTTTATTCACGCCAATAAGAAATCCAACTACAGAAGCCGAAAATCGGTATAAAATGTACAGAGTAAAACTAGGCGTATAGTAGAACAGACTTTCGGTGTTTGGAAAAGGCGATTTCCATGTTTGTCAAAAGAACTAGGAAATAAATTAATATGTACGACTATTGTAGTAGCTTGTGCTGTATTCGATAAAATGGCATTAATTTTTGATCAAGTGTTACCAGATGATGACGATAATGTGGAAAATAATGATGAAGATGAAGAAATACCAATCATTCAACCACATTGGCAACCTAGAGAAGGATTCGTCGTACGACAAAATCTTATTAACCGTTCATTTATATAAAATTAAATGTACATTATATTTTAGATTGTTCTTCCTTAAGTTTAGCTTCTAATATTTGAAATTTATGTATTTCTTTTTTAAATTCTAGCTCTTTTTCATGAAGTTCCTGCAAATGTGCTACTTTCAGGTAATATAATGCTTCATTTTTTCTTTTAAGGATTGCCAAGTCTTTTTCTTGTAGTATTACTCGTATAATATGAATTCTTTGAATTTTTAGTTCGTTTTCATTATTTAATGTCCTCTTTTTTATATTATCTAATTAAATAAATAGAAATGTAATAATTTTCAAAAAGAGATTTATTTTTTCTTACCATTAAATTTTTTTTTTGTAAGGTGTTATTTTTCTTACTGCTAACTTTTTTGGAATTTTCCGAATCTATATAGAAATAATATATTTTATCTAGTAATTGTTAAAACAAATAAAATTATTTATACCGTTTGTATCATTACTTAAAATATCTTCATTATTTAAAGTATAATTTTCGTTTATTGCAGCATTCGAATCTGTAGAAAATCAGTATATTAATTACCTATTTTATTCTAGAAATATTTTAAATGTTTTACTAATATTTAATATGCTATCATTATTCTGTTCAAATTCTTGGCAAGGGTAATTCATTTCTTCAGAACCATATCGCACAATTTCCTGAATTATTTCTCTTTGATCTAATAAGGAAACATTTATCTTTAATGACATATATAATGATTAATTAATGAGTACAAAATATTACCAGTAGTAGATTTCTTGATATTTGAGGAAAATATCATTGGTGCAGTAATCATTAAATGAGGCGCAATTTCACTTATATCCGGATCAATTTCTGCTGGTGTCTCCTCCTGACCACCACCAGTTGCCATTCTAGTAACGGCATTTCGTTGATTTGTCCTTAAGTTAAACCATAATTTTTTTAACTGTGTGATGGATCTCTATTATTAATAAATATATAAAATAGAAGAGAATAAAATTAAAGGATGTAGATAATTATATAGTTTAAAATTATACTTCTTTTGTAATATTTTGGGAATTATTATAATGTTCCCGAATATTATTCCATGCCTCTACTTTTTCGTTTAAAAAAGCTGCATCACTCTTCTTCACTTCAATGACATTTTTATATATTTTTAATATACCTAGAAAAAAAAAATTCTAGTGGGGTATAATGCCGATTTTTTTGACATTTTAAAAATCTCTTGAAATCATTTCTGATGTACGTCAAAATAATTTACTTTGTCAATAAATTTATTTTCATTGTTTTACCATAGATTACTACTAATTTATATTTTAATATGCCACCATTTGAAATGTCAAATTTATTATTTGACATTATATTGCATGTTGCTAGGTCAAAATTTAAAGAATAATAACAGATACCAAATAAGCAATGCCTCAAGCATCGTCTCTATCAGTCAGTATTAAGTAAATACTTATTTCTGAAGATCTGCTTAAGTCACGACTATGAATCAGTATTTACAATAAGTCGACGTTGATAAACAAGCCAGTCTCCATGAAGACAATCTTAAGTATTCGCTTGAGAATGGACTATGAATACCGCCCTAAATGACACTTTCTAGTCGCTAAAATGTCACAGTCATTTTAGCATTTAAACAATCCGGTATAATATGATTGGCTATGACAAAATTTTTCAATCAATAAAACTTTGAGTTTTGAGTTTTTCTGTCATTTATTTTATGGCCTCAGCGTCAACTCTTTAATGTGCTCCTTCAAACTGTTGCTACCGTTTACCTGCCATGAAACGAAGGATTTGTTAGAGGTTGTTTTCTTTATAAAATTTACTTTTTTAAAATATTTCGCGAAATAAAAAGCATATAGCGTAGGTACTTGCTTCTTGAACATTCCAACTTATATTTCAATGACAGTGAACCCGGTACTCCGGATCTTATTGGTTGAAAAATTTCGACATAACCAATCATATTTTGGGGGTGCCGAATATGCCAGAATGTTTAAATGTAGTCCGAATTAATACGTAATACACTCTTTCGCATTTCGTACAACAATAACCGTACGTTGCTAAATTCAAAATAATTTAATAAAATAGAACTTTAAATTTATAGCAAACAATAAATGCATAGCAATCGGTAAATAAATAAAACAAAATTGACTTTCAAAAAAAGCCCCTTGATTAAAGTTATTTACCGGTTTCAAAATATTAAGCCTTAACTAAGGAATAACTGTATCTTTACGGTAGTATTACAACTATATTGACATGTCAACAACCGTCTACAAAATTATAATGCCCTTCTTTAATATACAGACGTCAGTGTATCGTTTTTAACACGGTTTACTGTATTCTAAAATAATAAACAAGGAATACAGCACGTAATTTGAAATTTTTTGTCATATTGACATACGTCAAAATAGTTGTTCTGTTTCTCATAGCATTCTAAAAGTAGCATTAATAACAGAATTTCTATAAAATAGTCCAGGCAACGAAGGAAAAATAGCGCAATAATGTACGTCGTTTGAGATGACTATAGACAGAAGGGGAGAACGGTTGGAATGAGTCCAGGGCTCCCCGTCACTGGCTGTTGGTCCCGTTATCTTCCGGGGCCTTCGTATTGGCGTTCGTCCCTATCAAGGACAATTCGGGACCCGCTACTCAATGTTAAAACTAATGTATCGTCTAAAAGTTCTTGTCAATTAATTACGACCTCACCCACTACGTTGGTGCTAGTATCAATTTTTTATTATTAATTTTACAGTGTAATACATGATTACTATTTGCATTCAAATAAATGCTTTGCATACTTCTCTTATTTCATGGAAGTAATAAAATGTTCAACTTACCTTCATGAAATGTAGAAAACTATCAAAATCGCAAGTCCAAATGACAAAGTAGTCAAATAACCACGTTGAACCAATTCGAAATTAGATCAAAAGTGGGAATCGCTAAGCTCTTCACAGCAAATCCTGGGCTCACCCATGACATCTCAGCAATATTTACAAATCCCTCAACATTACCTGAGGATATTGAACAGGCCAAGCGCCTGCACATCAAAACAACCTAAACGAACATCGGTATTCGGAATTTTTGAAAGCGTCAACGAAGCCCAAATTAGGCATGGCCACTCTTCCGCCCACCAGAGGAGCTTCAAAGCAACACTCGCTCAGAGTATATCTACAGGTAAATCCATTTACATACAGTTGTTAAATACGGGTTTCTTTAAATTACAAATATCAATTACGAATGAAGCCCCCATCGAAGACAGCACCGATGATGATGAAAATTTAGAATTTGAAGAAAATTAATGTTCAAGATACATCCTTCATTATTATATATTTCATTTTAACCATTTTTCCATGAAATAAGAGAAGTACTGTAAAATTAATGGGGTCCCATGGCCGCGTGCCTGAGTGTCTGGTCGCGAACCTGGGGAACCGTGTTCGATCCCGACCGACACCAAATATTTCGAATTTTAAATGGCACAAAAGTGACCCCTGTGGTGCACTCTCCAGCAATTAGTGCCCGTGAGGTGACGCCTGGTAAACGCCCGCACGGTACAAATATGTCATCAGCATTACCGATATCTGCGATAAAGTAGATTGTGGCACATTTAGAAATGAGTAATATGCCGTGATGATATATTATTATATATATTATTATTATTATTATTATTATTATTATTATAAAATTAATAATAAAAAATTGATACTAGCACCAACGTAGTGGGTGAGGTCGTAATTAATTGACAAGAACTTTTAGACGATACATTAGTTTCAACATTGAGTAGCAGATCCCGAATTGCCCCTGATAGGGACGAATGCCAATACGAAGCCCCCCGGAGGATAACGGGACCAACAGCCAGTGACGGGGAGCCCTGAACTCATTCCAACCGTTCTCCCCTTCTGTCTATGGTCATCTCTAACGACGTACATTATTGCGGTACCCAATCCCCCCCCCCCCCTGCACACAATTCTACATATTACATGTAGTAAAGTTATTAATACGTGGGCTTCATTTATCATTAAAAGTTGATTTTTAAGAATAAAAATCTTTTTTTTTCATTTTTTTATTTTCCCCCCTCTATATCTCCTTAAGTATTGATCCTAGCAAAAATGTGTATAGGACCTTTTATGGAGGAGAATTTTATGTAGATTAATCTAATACATAAAGATTTTTTCGCTAGAGGCAGTAGTTTTCGAGTTATTAACAAAAAACTGAAAAAAGGGACCTTTAGAGACCCCCCCCTCCCTTAGCTTCACTCCCACCCACCAGTACTTTTAGTATTTTGTTAAGGACACCTTCCCCTATAACTGTGCCAAAATTGGCTTCTACATGAATTATTTCCGCTATTTGGCTCTTTTCGGTCGTCGTTGCCTGGACTAAAATAATACTTATTAATAATATCATTTTATGATGCCGATAAACTATCGAAAAAACTACGAAAGTTATGAATTATAACAAGCCATAGATGTTTTAAAATCCTCGTTCTCTATGCGGCAGTTATAATACTCATAACAATCCTAGGTATGTTAATAGATATTATTTATATAATAAAGGGTTATAGTTTGATTCACGATGATGATTATTCAAGTTCACTTATTCGAAGAAAGAAATCACAACACTTTCTGCAGGGTGTTAATGAGTTCGTGTTACAAATTTATGCGATATGTGGGGGATGGAACATAGATTAACTTTTCCTAATAAACTCATATCCCGAAACGCACCGTTTTCAAACTACAGGCTTTTAAAAGATCTTAATTTTAGTTGGCAATGATCTGTAACTTCAGTTATTTTTTTTACCTTCCATCACCTTTAGGTAAAGAAGGTATTGTCTTTGGTCAAAAAATTCGAGTTTTTAATGTATAAGCAGGTTTTGAGGTCCGCAGAATACGATTTTACTATTTTTACGAGGATGTCTATGTGTGTGCGTGAGTGTATGTGTGTGTTACGATAATTTAGGCCACGATAACTACAATACTATAGGCTAGACCAAAAAATTATAAATCAACGATTTTTTAAAATTTATATTAAAATGAACAGTCGGGAAAATCATTTTTAAAAATAACATCATCCATGTGTGCGTCATCGCGTTGCAAACCTCTTCAAATCTGGACCTTTAAAAAAAATTGCTGGCACATACATACAAGCCATTCCTTTTCAAATGAATTGTCAAAGTTAGGTCTGTGTTGTAAACCTGCGAGTTACGTATTGCCAGAGGAAAAAGTCAGTAACTCAAATCAGGACTCCTGGGAGGCCATGGAATATCCCTTCTACGCGAAATGTGTTTTCTTGCAAATATTTTGTTTGCGGCAGCTAAAGATGGGTTAGACGTGTGGCATGTAATTTTGGAAAAAAAAATCTTGTAACATTGTTGTGTACCGGGCGGAAGTTACGGTTACAGCCTTGCCTAGCTCGTTTTCGAAGGGGGCCATAAGCCCCTGAGCTGAAATGGCTGTCATTGATGTAACTTTCAGAGATTGTAGAGGCTTTTGATATTTTGATTAGACCAACACGGACAATTTTGTTTATTAACATGTCCCTTTTAATGAAAATAAGCTTAGTTCGAAAAAAAAAAATGTTGCTAAAATTTGCACAACGCTCCAACATGGTTTCCATAAGACCACGGAGTAAATTCAAATCATTTGATTTCAGTTTCTGGGAGTTAAAAGCTGTACAGCATTGCAATAGTCAGGAATAAGGTCGCAAGGAATTTCACTCACGTGCCGCAATAATGGATGCAGACGGGCTAGTATTTAGGACTGAGGAAAACATCAAAAAAAGATGGTGTCAATATTTAAACAACTTATTAAATCAAAAGCGCCAAACGATTGACAAAGGAGGAGGTACAGCCAGTGAAAATTTAACATCTGGAATAGAACGCAAGGAAGTCCTTAAGGCATTGGACGGCATGAAAAACGGGAGGGTCGGAGGGCCCGATGTTATACCAACAGCGATATGGAAGACTCTTCGTGTGAATAAAGTAGACTTTTTGTAGGACATAAAATTTATGAAGAAGAGAGCGTGCCGGAATTATGGAGAGTGTGTTGGTACCCTTGTACAAAGAGAAAGGTGACATCCAAGACTAAAAATTATGGAGGAATAAAACTAGTGTCACACACATTAAAGTTTTGGGAGAAAATAATAAAACGAAGATTGAGAAAAGAAACATCGATAACAAAGGAGCGCTAGGTTTCATGTTTGAAGGAGGGACAATTGACGCTTTGTTTACATTGAGACAGTTGTTAGAAAAGTACGAGAGATTATTATTATTATTATTATTATTATTATTATTATTTATTTATTTAGTTCCTTAGAATTTACAAAGAAATTATGGAAAACGTCAATACAAATAAAATAACAGTGAGCATACAAAATCACATTTTTTACAATATTCTACAAATTCATTTTCGGAGTAGAAACAGTTTCTGACTAAGAATGATTTAAGTTTTACGTTGAAGCATTGGACAGTTTTTGACAGCTTTATATCAGAGTGTAAATAGTTAAAATATTGTACTCCTTTACATTCAGGAGAGTTTCTGGTAATGTTCAAACGTTTATTTGGCACTCCGAAAAGATTATTATTTCTAGTATTTTTGTTGTGAACATCCCAATTTGTAATGAATTTATCTTTATTCTTAAAAGCATAAATACAGAGTTGATAAATATAAAGACAAGGTAAAGTTAATACGTATGTTATATTTTTAAAATATTCCTTACAGGATATTCGTGATGAAATTATTACAATGCATCTGACTCTTCTCTTCTGAGCACAAAAACATCTTTTATATAGACAGAAGAACCCCAGAAGCAAATACCGTAGGCAAATTCCGAACCTATTTTGGCATGATAAAACATTAATAACTGAGCTTCATTTCATACAAATTTAATATGTTTTAATTGGAAACATGTGCAGCTTAACACAGATATAATATAGTCACAGTGTGTTTTCCAGGTAAAATTTTCTTCCAAGTTTAAACCTAAAAATTTAGTGCATGATGCTCTTGTAACAATATTACCATTGACATTAAGATATAAATCCGTGTTACACGAATTTTGATGAGTATGAAATCTCATGAAAGTCGTTTTTGAAGGATTAAGATACAAAAAGTTGTTATTAAACCATGCTGATAACTGGCTCATACTCTCATTACATGTTTCAACAAGTGTGCTATAATTTTTACTAGATACTACAATTGAAGCATCATCGGCATATAGTGTTAAATGACAGTCAGTTGTAACAGAGTCAGTAAGATCATTCAGATATAGGATAGACAAAATAGGAGCCATGATAGTGCCTTGGCCAACCCCTGAGTTTGAATAAAGAAAATCAGAACAGTAAGATAATCCGTCTTTTGTCTTTATATAAACAAATTGCTTCCTATTCTTCAAAAAACTATCAAGCCACTCCAGAGGTGCTCCTCTAATTCCTATTTGTTCTAATTTAACTATTAATCTATCGTGATTAACACAATCAAAAGCTTTGCTTAAATCACAAAAAATACCTACCGGGTGTTCGCCCTTATCTAGATAGGATATAGATGTTGTACAATAGTCATTTATAACATTAACTGTAGAAGAATCGGGTCGAAAACCGTATTGAATGATATTAATGATTTTACAAGGACGGGATGATTAATAGGAGGCCTACCTTAAATCCAGTAGGCGTTTTTTCAAAAATTTTTGTTGTTCTCTCACTTATCAATAGTTTGTCAGTGAAATTTCATTATCTTCGGCCAAGCAGTTTCTATCTGAGAGAGCGCCAAAGAAAACAACTTTAGAGTTTTTCAAAAAATGGAGAAAATCGAAGTACGAGCTGTAATAAAATATTTTTTTATTAAGAGCTTAAGTCCCACAGAAATTAAAGCCGAGCTGGATTCTACTCTAAACCAATCTGCTCCATCATTCACCACTGTTAAAATGTGGGTTGCAGACTTTAAACGTGGTCGTACAAGTACTATTGATGCTGAGCGTCCAGGCAGGCCGGAAACGGCCACAACCGAAGAAATGGTCCTTAAAGTTCAAAAAGTGGTTTTAAGCGACCGTCGATTGAAGTTGGTCGAGATAGCTGACATTGTGGACATATCTATAGAGCGAACACATTACATATTATGTAAAGTTTTACAGATGAGAAAGCTTTCTGCGCGATGGGTGCCGCGTTTGTTGTCACTTGAGCAAAAACTCACCCGAATGACTATTGCAGAGGAGAGTTTGGCGCTGTATAAACAGAATCCACCAGAATTTCTGCGCAGATTTGTAACAGTGGATGAAACATGGATTCATCATAATACACCAGAAACGAAACAACAGTCAAAACAATGGACTGCAAGAGGAGAACCCGTTTAAAAAGGCGAAAACAGTTCTCTCAGCCGGTAAAGTTATGGCAACCGTATTTTGGGATGCGAAGGGTATCGTTTTAGTAGACTACCTTGAAAGAGGTAAAACGATTAATGGACAATACTACGCAAATCTACTTGACCAACTAAAAAGAATTCGTGAGCAGAGACCTGGTTTAGCGAAAAAAAAAAATGCCGTTTCACCAGGACAATGCGCCCTGTCACAAATCTGTTGTTGCAATGTCTAAAATTCATGAATTTGGGTTCGAATTACTGCTTCATGCACCCTATTCTCCAGATTTGGCTCCTTCCGACTTTAGTTTGTTTCCAAACTTAAAGAAATTCCATGCTGGCAAAAAATATGCGTCGGATCAGGAAGTAATAGAGAGCACAAATGACTATTTTGAACAGCTGGAAGAATCTTCCTATAGGAACGGGATAAAGGCTCTTGAATATCGTTGGACCAAATTCATTGAGTTACAAGGAAACTATGTCGAAAAATGAAATAATTTTTAGTTCCATGTTTTGTTTCTATCCATCTTAGGCCGGGTATTAATTATCTCATCCTCGTATATTTACTTAGATAAGACTCTAGACGATGTAAGTAGCAATATTCGTAGATTTTAGAGAAAATAGAAGTCATCGATATTGGTCGATAACTGTCTATAACTTCTCTATCACCTTTTTTGTGGAGCGGAATAACTTTGCTTAATTTAAGTTTATCTGGAAACCTTCCACATTAAAAGAAAAGATTAAATAGATATACTAAAGATTTAATAATAGCTTTCAATACTGTTTTTTATAAGAATGCAGGAATTTCGTCTGGTCCTGCTGATTCTTATTTTTCAGTTTACTGCTTAGCAAGGACAGCATTTCCATTTCTGAATAAGGTAGTAAAACAAAACAATTGGAATGACCAATATTATGACTATTTATATTATTTTCTGTAGAATTCTGAATATTGTTCAATGCTTTTAAAGGAGCATCTCTGAAGAACTTATTAAAGATATTAGAAATTGCTTGTAGATCACTTACTGTATCATCACCAATCTTCACTGAAGAGATAGTACTTGTGGTACTTTTTACATTTGATATTTGATTTATAACTTGCCACGCAACACGGCTAATATTGTCAGTTGACATTATTTTAGTCTGATAACATTCTTTCTTTGTGTTTGAAATCAGAAGAGAATGTTCATCTTTGGCTTTCTTGTATAAAAAACTAAGTTTTGGGTGTATACGTTGCAACTGAAATGAATCTTTAAGTTTAGTACTCGACTCCCTAACTATATTATTTACCCAGTTTTTGTCTTTACGAGATATTAGTCTCCTAATTGGGAAATTAATTTGAAAGTAATGCATAAATATCTCCAGAAAGTTATTAAAAGCAATTTGAATATCTGAAAAAGAGAATACATCAGTCCATTTTTCTTTTTCGAGATCAGTATAAAATTTTTGAATATCATTACTGGCAAAAACCCTTCTTAATTCATATGTAGTACTAATATATCTAGAAACACGAAGTTTAGAGTTAACAATTAGAATTCTATGAGCTGATATAAAGTTGTCAAATACTTCACAATATGCACTAGGTATATTTGTAAAAGAATAGTCTAATGTATTATTACCACGTGTAGGTTGATTTACAATATTATATAAGTTGCATGTACATAAAACACTCAATATTTTATTGAATAAATGACTATCTCTTTTTGGATCTAAATTTAAATCTCTATTTATCACTTTCGGAGTCAATTTGACTCCGAAAGTGATGACGTCAAAATCGACCAGGAATTACAAAACCTGAAAGTAGACTTCCGGTTTCTTAACTGCATCTTGAAAGAGATTGTTGTGAACGAACCGTACTAGCGCCAAATTTAAATAGCTGTCATCAAAGCTGTTAAACGTAAAGTGTAAAAAAACTTTTTTAAAATTAAAAATTGTTTCTTATAAAGCTAATTTTATAACAATATTTTGCAATATAATCAATTAATAAAATGAATAATGCATATGAAAAATATTGGACATGGAAAATAAAAGAAGTAGGTATGCAAAATCATATAATAAATTATATTTGTCACATAGGTATAAATAATATAAATAGTGTTAATTAATACGTGTTACAAATTTATAGGGTGTGTAGGAGATGCAAAAATAAAATAAAGAAGATTAGTAACTGTAGTGAGAGATAGTAATAGCCAACGAAAATTAAGAAATATAATTACCAGTTTATGAGTTTATTGGTAAACGTTAGTCTATTTGGCACGCCGTATATACCCTATAAATTTGTAACACGTATTCATTAAAAGCCTTTGTATATTTAGAAAAATTCGATTACATTTGTTCATTGTAAAATATTTCGACTTCTTTATAAGGGGGTATTAAAAAATTGTCAAAGCCCCACAAACTTTAAGGATAAATGATGCATGGGGCATTAAAAAAAAGCAATCATATGTAATATCTGAAAAGCTTTAATTCCTCCTATGGCCCTTTCTACTTGTATTTTTACTCTCATAATATTTCTTGTTTTCTGAATTTGTTCCATCATAAACTATGGTATCATTAAAAATTAACGCCTAGTGGTAAAAGTTCGGCTACTAAAAAACCTTTCTCGGCCAGAATTAAATCACCGACGAGAAAGTGACTCACTACTTTACAATGATTAAATTCCACTGCTTTCCCAAATTTGGCTAATTCGTTTCTTAATACTTCCACATATTCCTCAGAAACTGCGCGATCAGTGGATCTATGTGGTGTTGAAGGATATAGATCTTCAATTGTTTGCACAGTAGTATCAGTTGTTTTCCTCTTCGACCAGGAACAAGCCGTATCCGTTACGGAAATGTTGTACGTTAAATAGCTAACGCAGCCATGTGATGGCAACGACAGACATGCACACGAATCACTTTCAATGGATTTTTCTTCATTTAAACAAATCTGTAAAAGTTATTACAAATACGATAAAATTTATGTTTCAAACATGAACTTACCCCAACATTATAATATTTCTCTTTAAAACTAGTATGCACTTTTCCTTTTATAATATTAAGATCTGCGTCATAAATCATTTCATGGGCAATGGACATCACAGACCAAATGAAAATGGTTTGATTCGACTGCATTTTCACCACGAACAATAAGTCTCCTCATCCACAAAAAAACTTATTATTGCTGTAAAACGAATCACTTGTTCTTGTTTCTTGTGCCACTGTAATTTGCAAAAGTTCAAAATCGTACCAGATGAGATAACAAGCGCGACTAAAACACTACGAACAGTATTGAAAGTAAGAACGGACAGAATATGTGATCCAATCCTTTGAACAATAGCCTAGGTCTATAACTATAAAATCAGAGGAAAATCTTTTCGTCCTCGCTAAAGAATGACAGTGCCACAATAACATTATTTCTTGGAATTTATTAAAATTTACTTCAATATAAGGTTTCTTAAAATAAATTACGCATATATTTTAATTTATTTAAATAAATAAAACAGGAATATGTATCAAAATCACATCATTAAATTTTCTAGTTTTCAAATAAGACAAATGACAGCTATTTAAATTTAGCGCTAGTTCGGTTCGTTCACAATAAACTCTTTCAAGATGCAGTCAAGAAATCGGAAGCCTACTTTCAGGTTTTGTAATTCCCGGTCGATTTTGACGTAACGCTTTCGGAGTCAATAAAGTAAATATTAGGTTTATACAAAAACTCTCTTGGTTCAATTTTTCAATAAATATATCAAAATTTGAACTTGGTGATCTATAAAAAAAACAAGTATTATTGTAGTAATATTGGGGGTGGAATACCAGTATGCACCACAAATCTCGAAATGGTTTTCAGTACAAAAATTCTGAAAATTTATTTGTTTCATATTTAACATACTATTGGCCCAGATTCCTACGCCCCCTCTTTTGGAATCTGTTCTACAGTAATGTGTAACCTTTTTAAAGTTAAAAAAATTAGTGTACTCTACAGAATATTCAGTGCACCAAGTTTCGCTAAAACAAAAAACTTTAATATTTTCAGAAAGAAGATACTCCGAATTAATATAATTAATTTTTGTTTCTATTAATGATTGACAGTTCAAAAATAACAAATTACAGTCATAGTAATTATTTGTACATGTTGTTATTATTTGTTTCCTTTGTGGTTTCTGAAAAAAAAACGTGTAACATAAATGCCTAAAGGCGATTTGGTTGCACATAGTGCTTTGTCAAAATTATATTTATTCAAAATTACTTTAAAAGAAGAAGAATCCTTAGGATACTTTGACTGTAATTTTTTACAGCTTATTTCAAGAAAATCGTCTTTTAAATAATTCACTAGGTCTTCTGGCTTCGTATCGGGATTGAGTGTAGAGATGAATAGGAAAGATTTTCTGGGTGTTACGCCTAAAGAAGCATGTTTTATGGCACCAACAACGGAAATTTTATTAGTCTTTTTTTTTCTTTCTAGCTGCTATAACCCATACCTCTTGGTTAGCGTTCACTTCATCACTTGCGAACGTCGTTACCGCTAGTCACGCATGTCTGCTCTATCTCTGCCGGTACCACATTATTAACATTTAACTGTTTATTATTACCAACAGGTGTCGTAGCAAGTGGCTTCATATTAACTTTTTTTGTTCATTTTATTTATTTTTCCGGTTTTCATTAATGCAAAAAGATCTGCATTTAGTTTTCATAGACCTGGAGAAAGCCTACGACACAGTGCCTAGGGAGGAGATTTAGTGATGTATGAGGGAGAAGGGGGTACCGGAAAAGTATGTGCGGATGGTGAGGGATATGTATTACGAAACATACACTAGAGTAAGAACAAGTATAGGTTTGACAGAATGCTTTCCTGTGACAGTTGGTGTATGAAGGATATGCGCTAAGTCCTTCTCTATTTAATATAATAATGGATGTGCTGACGGAGGGGGTGAGAGATCTGGATTCTTGGAGTATGCTCTTTGCAAATGACATGGTTTTGGTGGATAAAACAAGGAAAGAGTGGAAGAAAAGTTGGAGAAATGGAGGCAGGCGGTCAAGGATGGAGGTCTAATGATCAGAGAAACGAAAACCGAATACATGTGGTTCGGAGGAAATGGAAATAACGGGGTTATTATATTTTAGAAAGAGAGACTGGCTCGAACTGGAGAGTTTAAATACATAGGCTCTTATGTCACTGAAAAAAAAAAAAAACTGGACAGGGAAATTACTCACAGGATCCAAGCTGGATGGATGAATTGGAAGAAGATGATAGGAGTGTTGTACGATAAGAGAATTGGAAGAAGCACATAACGAAAGATGTTTAAGGTGGTTGTTCTACCAGCCATGATATATGGCAGTGAGACATGGCTAGTAAACAAAATCCACAAAAAGAGGTTGGAAGTCGCTGAGATGAGAATGTTAAGATGGGTGATGGGTAAAACACAAAGAGATAGTATTCGGAATGATGCAATAAGAAAAATGGTTGGAGTAGTAGAGGTATCAAGAAAGATTGACGGGAGAAGGTTACAATGGTTTGGGTATGTAATGAGGAGGGATGAAGACTATGTTGGAAAAAGGGCAACCGAAATGCAGGTGGTAGGTCGAAGAGGAAGAGGAAGGCCAAAAAGAAGGTGTAAGGATTACGGGTTAGAAGTTTTTAGAGAGAAAGGGTTATTTAAGGATGATACGCTAGAAAGGAATGAGTGGAAAAGGAAAATAAGGAACAGCGACCCCTAATTAAATAGGGAAAAGCTGAAGAAGAAAAAGAACAATGCATAACTCTATCATATATATTATCCCATAGGTACCAATATTGCAATCTTTATTACATATGACTGTTCACCAAACAACTTGCAGGTACACTGATACCCTGAGTTCTATATGCTGTAATTTATTTAAACTTATTGATAATATAATAGCGTTGACCTAGTAACATCTATTTTCAAATTAAACAGAATTCAAACTTCAAAATACAGCTGTGGAAAAATGTAACCTATTACACGAGGCGGCATAAAAAAACCACTTGTGATTTTGTCAAAATTTAATCTCTTCGTTTTGTGATTTTAATCAAAATTAAAATCTTTAATTTTCGTTTACTTCAAGGGCTTTTAAATAACTTCACCAAAACGTAAGTTTATTTAAAATAAATTATTATATATATTGTATCGTAAAATTATTTGTATTTCTTCTTCAGTATCCCGATGAAGTGTAAAGTGAAATACACGGAAGCTTGACAGATTTATTTTGAAGAATCTATTAAAACCAAAAGCCCAGAAAACCTTCCACTAATATATCCACAAATATATCTCCTTTATATATAAATAATGAGAAAATTTTAGTTGGTGTATCAGTTACACTTTTATATATATATATATATATATATATATATATATATATATATATATATAAACTAAAAAAATCTGTTGTGGCCAGCACAAGACCTCTCGCCATTTCCATATTAGGCTATATAAGTATTGTACTGCACTTCGCTTTCGAACCGTCGTTTTATAACAAAATATTACAGAACATTACCCAAATATTGTCTTTTATTGTATTTAACATGTCTTCTGCACACATATAATTTTAATTATATCTATTTTTCATTGTATGAGGAAGTTTCTAAATGTCAGAGATTGTTCCAATAGGGCCCTATACCATAGTCATATTTTAACTATCTTAAATAAGAAGACGAAAATATACATAAATTAATGAGTATTAGTGAAAAAATTTTCTTTAAATATTGACTAGGTCAGAAACTACAAGCGATTGAAGTTGATTACTAATTGGGTATGACGCGTTAGGTACTAAGAATTTGATTGGTCGCCTGATTTTACAAAGGAGAATCGCGCGCCTGTAGCGGTCACCTTTGAAAGAATATGAAATGTCATGTTGTTCCATAACCTAACAAAACATTTAACAAGTTTGTGTTTGATGCATTTGTTTAATTATAACATCTAGTAATATTAACAATAATCATGTATTTATAATTAAATCAATTTGTAATATGGATTAAATTAATAATAATATTAATTAAATTAATATTGAAACTGCAAAACAGGCAAACATTAGCGCCATCCGTCGTCATACTTTGTGTAATAATATTGTCAAACTGTTTCAATGTTCTGTAATTTAATAGGAAGAAACCCTTGTTAAATGCTTATTATTTATGTTATTTATACTTAATAATAATTTCTTCGTGAATATAACGTATAAGTTTTTATATAAAAACATTTGAGCTATGCAAACATGAAAAAAAATTTTTCCAGTATAACTAACAGTTTGTCCCATTGTTTGTCGATCACTCGTTAGTACCCGCTACGTCACGCACAAATTCTTAAACTTTAAAAATTCATATCTCGCTTATTACGTAAAATTTTTAAGTCGCGTTTGCACTGAAGTTCTTATTTTATCCTGTTCTTACAGGAAAAAAAAATAAAAGAAAAATGGTATAGGACCCCATTCATTAACTAGATTGGCGGTATTTCTGATAGATATATGCATATTACCTATAATTTCAAATATTTAATTAATAAAACAATAAGAAAGATTAAATGTACTTCGCAGAAAAAGCTATCAAAATGTCACTAAAACTGTTTATTTTTGACACTGAAATCTGTCATTTATAAATTATGTTATAAACATTTGAATTTGTCAACTGGTTTCCCTAGTGTAGTTTCGCCTACTCGACTTGTTATATCCCGATATTCTATATATTATAGCGTCTTTATTTCTAAATTTATAGAAGATATAATAAAAAATTTAAATATACCAGGTGTAGAATTTTGTTCTTCAAAATTAGTAATATCAAAAATTTTCAAAAATTAATATTTGGAAGAATTTCTTTTAAAAACTACTACTTCCGGTTGTTTAATTGTTACCAAAACCTTTTCAGCTCTTCCCAGGAATGTCAGATTGAGGAATTCATAGTTAAACAGGTCTTATGTCTTATAGTTTTTGAGGAATCGTCCGTCCAACATCCAGCCATACACACACACATACACACATCCACACACACACACAGACATCATTGTAAAAATGTTAAAATCGGTTTCTAATGACCTTGAAACGTGCTTATTCATTAAAATCTGAATATGTGATTTTTAGCATGATTCCAATACCTCTCTTAGCGAGAGGTAAAAATGTTCGCAGGCTAATACTCTCAAAAGCAGCTGTAGACACGTGTTTCGCTCTTATTAGAGCTCATCAGTACAGCATAGCTAGTTAATAGAGGAACATTAACTAGAGATAGTAAATAGAAAACCGGCAAAGAGCGAAACACGTGCCTACAGCTGCTTTTGTGCGTATCACCCTGCGAACATTTTTTTAGTTTTTATAGCTAATAAATAAAGTATATATAATCCGCAATTAGTAATTCACTTGCAATTTCCTTTCTATAAATTTTCATAAATACAAATATAAGTTAAATAAATAATATATAAATTATATACCAAATACCTAAAATTAATATTTAATTGTTTGTCTGAACTTGTTTATGCTTGTGAATACTACCAAAAGTAATTTTACGGCGATACGTGCACAAAATATGCTGCACGCTGGAGAGTGCGATGGGGCGATACGAATTTCGTATTTCTAATATTTTATCCTTGTCTGCGCAAATACACTGTTCCTGTACCCTCCCTGTGTAAAACATGCGCACCGAGTGCAGTGCTGAGACCTGCACTTGCCCGACAATTCACACATTCGCTGATAGGCAACCAAACACGCTATACTGTTCGATATTGTTCCATAATTGTATTAATATTTTTATATTTCGTATATCATTATTAAGATCAAATCAATTAAATAATTTACATTTTAATATTGCTACGAAATGCTGGCAGTTATCTGCAGGACGTCGTATAAATGGAATTGCTCTAAATTTTTAAAAACTGTTTAAAAGCCAATTATTGTTTACCCAAAATGGTAATGTCTAAAGTAGGTAATTTATTTTTACATTTTAGGACCAATCTAAATCCTCCTTTAACAACAACTAGTATGTACTTAGTAATAGTCCAATTTTTTATAATCGTAATGCTTTAAATTTTTAAAAACTGTTTAAAAGACAATTATTGTTTACCCAAAATGGTAATGTCTAAAGTACGTAATTTATTTTTACATTTTAGGACCAATCTAAATCCTCCTTTAACAACAACTAGTATGTACTTAGACGCTTCTGGAATAGGTAGTGGGCTTAGTGTTGTAGTACGATCAGATGTTGAAGATTATTTTTACCCGATAACACATATTGAAGGAGTAAAGGTAATAAGCATAATAGTTCTTAAGGAGTAAAGAGTATATGGTAGCGTTTACGTGTATATCCATAGAGTAAAAATTAATGCACGTAACGTAAAACTGACGACAATGAAGGGGGTATGCGACAAATGGGCGACGAAAAACTGGTTGAGTCATAATGGATGATAGTAAATTCCGTGGAGTCACCTGGATGACAAAAACAAAAAAAAAATCACTCTTTGTGGGCACAAAATTGTGTGGATCTTTTTTTTAACTGGAGAGTTAAAAAGTGACGCTTTAATTTTTCTAAACATACCTTAACATGATCTAAAGTAACGCACAATTTTTTAATTCTACATATTTATTATTTTTCGCCTAGTTGTCTGTCGCCCAACTGACCGACGCCCAATTTCATAAAAGTTACGCTCCGAGTGCCTGTTTCTTTTGCATATATCAAACTATTATTGTTTTAAGACAAATTTATATTAAACAATCTTAACAGTTACATAACTATCAAACTTATTAATGAAGGCGATTAATAATTGATATGTTTTAATGTTATTGCTCGAGATTATGAATTGCCAGTTAACACAAGGGGTTGTTGCAATATTTTTACGTTAATCGTCTATAGGCATCGCGGCGTCAATCGACGTTTCTAAGTTTTCATCGGTTCTTAAAACCAAATCGAGAATTCACTTTTGACAATTTCAAAAATGACGTTGGGTTTGTCGCGACGTTCATGGGCGTCGGTGTCTTCTGACACTCGATACTGGACTAGTGGTTTTGAGAACCGATGATAACTCAAAAACGACGATTAACAGTGTGATGACTGTGAGCGTCGGAGTCGCCTGGTACTAATCTTAGTCAATTTTAAGAAACAATGATAACGATGCCTAGCTTCGCGATTTCATAAGCGTCGGTGTTTGCTGACATACGTCTGAGTCGATTCTTGGTGAATGGTTTTGAAAAATGTTAATAACTCAGAAACGACATTTGCCTTCGCAACCTCTGTGAGCGTCGGTTTATTCTAACGCTCGTTTGCGATGGTTTCCGAAGACTGATTTTGAAAATCGATTATATTAGAGAATATCATGCAATGCATTAATACGTAGGTGTCATAAACGATTTTGTATACGTTAATTGAAACCTATACGTAAATAATCAATGAAAAATAAGTATCTATTACCATATCAAGGAAATATAATATTCAATTCAAATACAAGGTATTTTCAATACACATTTTAGTTGCAGCATACGGGAGACTTTTTATTATAATTAATATGACAGAAAATTGAGGTCGCTAAACAGTTGTTTTCAATTTAATTTTACGCTTTGATAAGTATTAAGATCACACTTTAGATTTAAAGTTTTACTCAATGTAAAGGTCAATCATTTTCTTTAGGTCCATTTATCTTCATATACATGAACAATTGACAAATTTTGTAAAATTTTAAATTTAAACTAAGATATTTTCGTTACAACTTTTCTCAACAACATATTTGTTTTTGATTTTAAATTACATTTCTTGTACAAAAAGTCAAATATAAAAAAAAAATAAAACTGAGTACTTTTTTAATTTGCTCCTAGACCCACGTTTTAAACTTTTCTAAATAACGATATTCACCCCAATTCTGTAAGGAAGTTGTTAAGTCTTAGCAACGTTGCTAAAAATTATAACCAATAGAAACAAATGTAAAGGCTGTCATTTTGATATTTTATTCAGTGTTCGTAATTATTATTGGTTATTTGCTATAGCAATGTTGCTAAGTCTTAACAACATTCTTACAGAATTGGGGCGATTGTGTATTCCTAAAATTAAAGGCACTTTGCTTGAATTAGAAAATATAAACGTCATTTTGACAATAGTGTATAACATGGAAATTTCCAATATCAATGAATTTTCAGTAGAATTCCAAGATTACGAAAAATGCTTTCTTTGAAATGGTTACGGGGGCTGCTAGAAAAATTCTGCAAACGATGTAAAAGAAGACCCAAAGAATTTTACAAATGGCTTCATTGTTTTTCAAAATATACCTTTTTAACATTTATGCACTTTTGCATTAGCTCGAACCAATTTTTTTTTTCACTCTAGATCTTACCTGGTACCTGAGTTTCACTCAAATTGTGTGGTATCCAACGACTGCAAAGGTTTTATACGTTCAGATGATTTTGCTAAATCGTGTCTATAGCTTTCATGTCCCATTCCGATCTCCCTTAACCATTTCGCGGACATTAAATTTAGTGGTAACTACAGAAGCAGATGGACGACCTCATGGACGATACTCATCACAAATAACGGTGCCTGGAATTCAGCAAACCGATTATAAATTGAAATGATGATAGAGTATGCAGCCTATATATTCTAAATAAATTAGGAAAGAGTGAAAAGATAATGTCAGCCACCGGGATTTGAACTCAGAACCACTGCCTTGCCGGGGCACCGCTCTACTAATTGAGCTATGGTGGCACAAGTTGATAGACTGCAATGATTCTCTTTTATGAGAATATTATGCGTCACGTACGAGTATTTGATGTGGAGTTATGGTTGACCACTACATTTAAACATCAGTGACATGTCATAATTTACTCATGTACCTATCGGTACAGTTTTTGGAATGATGATAGACTATGCAGCCTATATATTCTAAATAAATTAGGAAAGAGTGAAAAGATAATGTCAGCCACCGGAATTTGAACCCAGAACCACTGCCTTGCCGGGGCACCGCTCTACCATTTGAGCTATGGCGGACTCCACACAATGACTCACATTATCTTTCCACAAGTTGATAAGACTGAAATGATTCTCTTTTACGAGAATACTATGCGTCACGTATTCTCATAAAAGAGAATCATTTCAGTCTATCAACTTGTGGAAAGATAATGTGTCATCGTGTGGAGTCCGCCATAGCTCAATTGGTAGAGCGCTGCCCCGGCAAGGCAGTGGCTCTGGGATCAAATCCCGGTGGCTGACATTATTTTTTCACTCTTTACTAATTTATTTACAATTATAAATTGTCTTGTTGTTTGGTGCTTCATCCATAAAAGCCAAATCGATGCACTGTTTCGGCGTCAGACTACGTTTTAAAACATCAGCATGGCACGATTTTTTTTAAATGCCGTGTAAGAAAAGTTATTAATATACGACAAATATTTAACTAAACCATAAGTATATAATGTCGTATTTTATGAATATGACAGGAAAATCTGTCACTACTTGAACTACCAAATTGCAGAAACATTTTCAGCAAACCTCGTATTACATATTTCGAAATGTCGAATACCTATTTTATTATATTATGTAGCAAACTATGTGTCAGAATAGGAGTTTACAAAATTTCAAATCAAAGTACTTATTTATAACATATTAAATATATAATATTATTTATATTTAGTCGTATTGGAATTTTAGATGAAGAAATGAGAACTAAATCGATTTACAGATATTTTAAGTTTTAATAATTTGGGAATCGTGTGATACATGACATGGAAGAGAATTTCATGGTGAATTCAAATCTTGGAACCACGTTATCGTATCTTCAACCGGGTAAGAATAGTAAATGATGACTAACATTATTTAAAAATCATCAATAATTTATTTTTCTCGATTCCACAGCGAATATACACTGTTACAAATAGTAAAACCTATTAGCCTAATGTTAAATACCTAATATCATTTATTATTTTAGTGATTTAAATTTCTTTCATAAATAGTTATTCTGGTTAATTATTTTTTAGCATAACTCTTTCAGAGTTCATCCCATGTAAAAATGTAAACAAAAACATTTTTGTACAAAAAGTACGAGCTTTCATTTTGTATTCTTGTAAAGTTTTGATACGGGCCACTGTATTAGAGAAAATGGTCAAAAACTCAAAAATACTCATTTTTGTATCTTGGACCTAAAATGGCAACTCACACCGACCCTGTCAAGATCAAGAACTGGAATTTTTATGCTGAAATCGTGTCTACCACACCTTTTGTAAGGCAAAATCCTTTTTTGGTGTCTATTGATTGGAATACTTATAGAATTCAGTATTTGCTTATAAATTTATAAGTATAATATTTGTCATGCTTATGGGGACAAGACTAAATCGTCCAGGGTTACATTAATTTAAAAAAACATGTTTAACGCCGTATGAACCCTTAAAGGCTATAAAACTATACAGTGTCCCACACTCTATCTTCAGTGTAGCGGAGATGGCCAATGTTATTCTTATGGACATTTTCTGTACCATGTTGCCAATGTAATATTGAAAAATTTATAAATTTTCATTGCTTGTGACGACACTGCTCTGGCGCCATTTTGTAACGTCATTGTTCGATCGCCAAATTGTGACGTCATTATTCGGTCGCCAAATTGTGACGTCACCCTCACTTTCCATTGCTGTTGTCTGGGTTGTTTCTTGCTCGGGCGCCATCTTGTATCTCCGTGGAACTGAGAAAAGGGTGAGGAAGGTTTGCGGATAGCTAGTCGTGCAGGCCAGGATTCTTAGGTTGGTTTTGTGCAGTGAAAAATGCAGTACACTAAACTATGTTTATTTACACACTATGTCCAATTTAATAAATGACTGAGAAACTGTGTTCATTGATATTCAAACTACTGATAATTTTATTATCAAGTAAAACTGGATATATCAACTTTGTGAACTTAGTACGCGAAATATTATTTATACTCTTGACAAACTGGAAATAATATTTACTCTGAGAACTTGTACGTGAAATCTTTACTCCGTGAAACTTGGTACGTGAAATATTAACTCTGAGAAACTTAGTACGTGAATTTTTTTTACTCTGAAGACAAACGTGAAGTAATATTCACTCTGTAAAACGTAGACTTGTCGAACAGCGACAATCGGTGACTGAATTCTACAGAACAGCTGTAGAAGATCTGGACTCTGCCTTCTGGGGCTGGTACTGGAACTTTATTCTATAGAACGGCTATAGAACTCCTGGTTCTGACTAGAACGGCAAGAATCTCAAGTTCTAGTTTATTCCGCCTGGGTTTGGCGCTGCGGTCTTGACAGGTGTGGAATGCGTGCTCCAGTTGTGAAATCTAGATGAACGGTTGCTTTTGAATTTGCCGTGTGATGTGCAGAGTGAAATGCCGGCTACGAGAAACCCCGGAATTATAGTGGCAGGCTCGAAACTAGAGGATTTTTTGTTGGCCGTTACCGCGTGCTCACCATGTGCTACAGGTAAGGTTAAAAGCATGTTAAGAACAATTTTAAACTGTCGAATTTTGTTCTTGTGTCACAATTGTCTCTGGGAAACGTTTACACGCTGTGATGCTGCCCCACAGTGGACGGTGATGCTTAATGGAACATACCGCGTGCTAACCATGTGCTGAATGTGAGGTTATGGACATTGTACGGCCAGTTTGGACTGCAGAATCATGTTCTTGTGCTACAGCGGCTTCTGGAGATCGATTACATGCTACTCTGCAGCCCCACAGTGGCCGGTGATGTTCTCTGGACGATGGCGTGTTGGAATTTCATGGCGAAACAATGTGACTTCGTCACATGCTATACCAAAATTAGTTAACACTATACAATTTGTTTTATGAGGGTCTCATATTTAATTAAGGGCTTATTGTATTCACCCGAAATTTGTCTGCAGTTCTAAATAGTTTTATATACAGGACAAAAGATGCGTTGGAATCGGGGTGTAAAAAACATGATGAAGCTATTTATACGTGTAATAAGTAATATTTCAATACAATATTTTAAAACCGCCCGGCATACTAATCTTGATCAAATACTTTAGAGATTAGATTATTAAAATATTATAAATTCAAATTGGAGATTATAAAGAAAGAATATAGACATAAACTATGTAAAATGTATGCAGTATTTCTATATATTAGTAAATTATCAAATAAGATGCCAATTAAATAAAAAATTAATGCTTAATAATTTTAACTCTTTATAAAATTAAAAATCTATTTACTTTAAATACATTTCAATAAAAAATAAATATTGTTGATAACGATTGAAAAATATCCAATTAAGTACAAAAATGTTTTATATTATTTGCTTTAAATTTGCTAGAGTTTTATATATTAGTTTCATTTACCTACGCTTGTTATATTTTTATAACCTACTTATATTTTGTGTTTGTATTATTTTATATTTTTTGTAAATTATTAAACTGACAAGTTTATTATTTGATTTAATTTTTTTTTCTTTTCGCCCACCTCTTTACATATACTGAAAGTACACCTGTCATAAAGACATTTAATTAAGTACCCAGAATATTTCATCTCTTTTTGGGCATCTATTTTGCTCTTTCTATCTTATAGACTTACAGCAGGCAACATGGTACTCCATAAGACCCTATACTGAACATAGAGTGTGGGCAGTGTTCACGGAACAAAAACAACTAAGGAAAAGTGACTTCGTATTCCGTTGTTAATACAGACCGCGGCTGTTTAATGTACTGGTTACCAAGAAATCTGCAATTTGATTTTCTAAGATAATATCTTTATAATTTAGTTAGAAAAATGGTGAAGAGTAATGATGATGACATAGTACGATGCGTCACCTAACGGGCAGTCATTGCTGGCGTGGAGAGAGCATCACAGAGGTCACTTTTGTGCCATTTAAAATTTAAAATATTTGGCATCTATAATTACATATTTGGGATATTTATTATCGAAGCACAAACATGAATATGAAATAATTGTAATTCTTCAAATAATTAAAAATTTTATTCTACAGTAACTAGATTTTTTATTTTTGTAATGGTTATTTTTGCAACAGAAGTAAAAAGTGTCGTAACGTTAATTTGACGTCAAACTTTCCTATTCGTGAAATATGACAATTTTTATTCTAGTTGCGTACAAATTATTTATGTCTGTAATAAAAGTGTGAAAAAAGTTCCATAACGTTTCATTATTTTATGCGTTTACGTTAAAAACGTGCCCTTTTCACACTTTTATTGTGTTAAAAAGACATTTTGTAAATCCATTTTAATAAAAAAATGCCCTTTTTCACACTTATATTGTGTTAAAAAAGACATCTTTGTAACTCCAATTAATGAAAAAAGTGTACTTTTTTTAACAAACATAAATAATAGTATATTATACGCCAAGGTTGAGAAGATAATCATTATTGACCCAGCGCCAAGATTGTTACCCGAGGGCGAAGCCCGAGGGAAACAAGGCGCCTGGTCAATAATGATCTTCTCAACTGTGGTTTATACGAGTATACTATTTTTTTCACTGCTAGCACATAAATCCTATTTAATTTTTTTTATTGATAATAACAATCACTTTGACATGAATAATTACATTACTTGTTTGTTAATATTCACAAAAACAAAGTAGGCTGCATTTGTTTTTATATCTGACGTTTCAGTCTTCAGTTTCAATAATTTTTGTATTGTGTTTATATCTGCACTATAATGAGTAGTGAAAGTAAAATAGCAAATATTAATTGCACTCCCCCAGAAATAAGACAAGAGGCTGAAAATGTATATAATACATTACTGCCAGATAAATCAAAAGGTATATATATATATATATATAAAAGCACCACATTTTCAATGTTAAAATCAACTCTTTTACTAAAAGAGAATATAGATGTATCAAAATATTTTAAACTACTTACATTTTTAAAACGCCAAAACCTTACGTATAAACCAAAAAAATCTTCTGTATTTTCCAAAGAAGAAATTTTAAAATTTCTTGAAGAAGCACCAGATGCGGCATTTCTGTCAACAAAGGTATTTTTTCCTGTTGTAGTAGATTCTAAAAAATTGCTAATTAATATATTGTACCGTAGGCTATTTTTGTAATTGGATTGGCTGGGGCTTGTCGAACAGATGAGGTCTGTAATATGTACATGAACGATATCGACGTTCGGGATGACATCATTGTAATAAATATATAAAAATGTAAAAATGGATCTTCCAGAAAATTTGTTTTGGTTGAACCGTTATGGATTGAAATTGTGAAGAAATATCTGGGTACGAGGCCCACTCCAGATATGCCAAAAGTTTTTATTGCTTTCCGACAGGGTAAACCCACGAGGCAAAACATAGGACACAACACAATAAGTACAGTGCCAAATACAGTTGCAATGTTTTTGAAGTTGCAAAATCCAGAAAATTATACTGGCCATTCATTGAGGCGCACTTCCGCTACCATTTTGGTAGAAAATGGGGGTGATATTTTAACATTAAAACAACACGGGGTTGGAAATCCTCCACGGTGGCGGAAGATTATGTGGAAGAATCCATAGCAAATAAAAGACGAATTGCTGGGATAGTACAAGGTGCATCAACTCCGCCGACGAATTGTCCAATTGTTGCTCCCATATCTACATCTTCCTGTGTCCATCGAAGTCCCGATATTCCATTATCGACAACGATACATGAAATTAATAATGAAACTATTAATATTCCTAGCAATATTCCCATTCAAAATACTTCAGTAGATATAAGTAGCTCCAACACAAATACCGCTTTGAATACGGGTACTACAGCAATCAACATGACCTGTAATAACTGCACCATACATATTACAAATTATAATAAATAATACAGTAATGTACCTGTAATTTATTTGTTGGTTTCACTCATTTCGCCGATTTGTTAACCTCACTTATGAGCCTTGATTTGTTTTTAATTTATTAAATAAAAAAAACTTTGTGCTGTTATAGTCAGCTGCGTAATTAGTTTATTATTATTTTTAAATATAATATCTAGTGAAATGTATGTACAAATACAAAAAAATAGTGATTTATTCATTCCTACATTTACACATGTTTCCAGTACATTGGCCAGGCGAGGCGAGGGGCGAGGCGGCAGCGTAGGTCAATTTAAAATTAAGCGGCAAATTTAAATTATATACTTTTCTTGAGTTTAATAAGTTAAATAATATTTGGATTTGGAGGCTTGATTTTGATTGAAAAGTCAGTTTGCATTATAGACCAAGGTTAATAATAAATTATTATTGACCTAGGTTACCATGGTTACAAGCAAGCGGTAGTGAAAAACAATTTCTCATGTCAAATAAAGGTAAATAATAGTGGGTTCCTAGGCTAGTAGTGAAAAAAATACATTATAATAAAATATATAAATACATGCATATTTGTTTTGACGAATATATATTTAACTATTTTACATAACAACACAGCTTTAATGTATATTAAATAATGATTAAAACAAACTTTAAAGTACTTAATGTAAGCCTAAATATTTTATGTCTAATGTTTAAACATTATTAATGTTAAAACTAAGAATTTCCATGTTTATTCCTTAATACTACTCGAAAAATACGATAATTAGCTTTTAATGTCAGCTTATGTATTTCAATTGATGGGAGGCCTGATACTAGCGCCACACTGCGGCTGTGGCTAAAAGTAGTACACTAAACGACCGCGATTTCTGCTCAAGTCGTAGAGCGTAATAGTAACTTTTATAGTTATTTAACTATCAAGTGTAATAATTGACTCCGAAAGTGATGACGTCAAAATCGACCGGGAATTACAAAACCTGAAAGTAGGCTACCGGTTTCTTAACTTCATCTTGAAAGAATTTGTTGTGAACGAACCGTACTAACGCCAAATTTAAATAGCTGTCATCGAAGCTGTTATCTGTAAAGTGTAAAAAAAATCTTTTTTAGAATTAAAAATTGTTTCTTATAAAGCTAATTTTATAATAATATCAATATTTTACAATATAATCAATTAATAAAATGAATAATGCATATGAAAAATATTGGACATGGAAAATAAAAGAAGTAGGTATGCAAAATTTGAAAAGTAAATTATCATATAATAAAATATATTTGTCTTATACGTATAAATAATATAAATAGTGTTAATGAATACGTGTTACAAATTTATAGGGGATGCAAACATAAAATAAACAAGATTAGTAACTGTAGTGAAATATCGTAACAGCCAACGAAAATTAAGAAATATAATTACCATTTTATGAGTTTATTGGTAAAAGTTAGTCTATTTCGCACCCCGTATATACCCTATAAATTTATAACACGTATTCATTAAAAGCCTTTGTACATGTTTATAAAAATTCGATTACATACTTTGTTCATTGTAAAATATTTCGACTTCCTTATAAGGGGGTATTAAAAAGTTGCAAAGCCCCACAAACTTTAAGGATAAATGATGCATGGGGCATTAAAAAAAAGCAATCATATGTAATATCTGAAAAGTTTTAATTCCTCCTATGGCCCTTTCTACTTGTATTTTTACCCTCGTAATATTTCTTATTTTCTGAATTTGAAACTATGATATCATTAAAAATTAACGCCTGGTGGTAAAAGTTCGGCTATTAAAAAATCTTTCTCGGCCAGAATTAAATCACCGGCGAGAAAGTGACTCGCAACTTTACAATGATTAAATCCCTCTGCTTTTCCATATTCGTTTCTTAATACTTCAACATATTACTCAGAAACTGCGCGATCAATGGATCTATGTGGTGTTGAAGGATGTAGATGTTCAACTGTTTGCACTGTAGTATCAGTTGTTTTCTTCTTCGACCAGGAACAAGCCGTATCCGTTACGGAAATGTTGTATGTTGAATAGCTAACGCAACCATGTGATGGCAACGAAGGACATGCACACGAATCAGTTTCAATGGATTTTTCTTCATTTAAACAAATCTGTAAAATTTAATATATTACAAATACGATAAAATTTATGTTTCAAACATGAACTTACCCCAACATTATAATATTTCTCTTTAAAACCAGTATGCACTTTTCCTTTTATAATATTAAGATCTGCGTCATAAATCATTTCATGGGCAATGGACATCACAGACCAAATGAAAATGGTTTGATTCGACTGCATTTTCACCACGAACAATAAGTCTCCTCATCCACCAAAAAAACTTATTATTGCAGTAAAACGAATCACTTGTTCTTGTTTCTTGTGCCACTGTAATTTGCAAAAGTTCACGTACCAGATGAGATAACAAGCGCGATTAAAACACTACGAACAGTATTGAAAGTAAGAACGGACAGAATAAGTGATCAAATCCTTTGAACAATAGCCTAGGTCTATAACTATAGAATCAGAGGAAAATCTTTTCGTCCTCGCTAAAGAATGACAGTGCCACAATAACATTATTTCTTGGAATTTATTAAAATTTACTTCAATATAAGGTTTCTTAAAACAAATTACGCATGTATTTTAATTTATTTTTTTACTTTAAATACATAAAACAGGAATATGTAACAAAATCACATCATTAAATTTTCTAGTTTTCAAATAAGACAAATGACAGCTATTTAAATTTAGCGCTAGTTCGATTCATTCACAATAAACTCTTTCAAGATGCAGTCAAGAAACCGGAAGCCTACTTTCAGGTTTTGTAATTCCCGGTCGATTTTGACGTCACTCTTTCGAAGTCAATGAGGGTGTATTCGCGAGTAAAATTACCACCGCAGCGCTAGTGTGCTTTCCAACATGGCCGCTCAAAAACATACTCTTTGAATGACAGCTGCAAATGTCCGTATATGATAAAACATCTGTTTTGTACGGCGTTAATAATAATTTGTTACTTAAAGTGTTTTTTAGCTGAAGGGTACGTATTTATGGTTTATTATTTGATTATACATGTCATAACATTGTTATTTACAGATAATCATGAATATGTTTGATGGAAAAAATCTTCGATTAATATCGACGGAATTATTTTGTTATTTACAAGCCACGAATGCCTCAAGGAATTTTTTGGAAGGAGAAGAAGTTATAAATAGTGGTTTGGTGGTTTTATGCGGTATTACAAATACGACCGAGGAAAAATGTTATATTTTTGCACTAGTCTTACAAACTAGTGCTCTAATGTCAGATCCACATGAGATCACTGGTATTTTAGCGTATGAAAATAGTATAAAAATTTTGTCTTTTTTATGTTCGTGTAAAGCAGGAAAAGGTGGACGATGTAAACACATGCTGCTGTACTTATATATCTCACAAGGTGTCTTTAGTTTAATTTCCGTTTTATCCAAAAGGAAATGAGTGCCTTTTATTTTATTTTATTTTTTTCTTATATTGTTTTTCTAGGTTTTGTTTTTGTTGTCCGTTCTTTTGTGTTTCAGGAATAAAATAAATTATATTGAAATAATATCACAGACTGATATAAAATGACAATGGAGTAAACAGAAGGCACAAACTATGAGTACTTGTAAACCAGTACCATGGTTGGAAACAGAATGTTTAAAAAAAAAATAAAGGAAAAAGATATATTCGAAACGTTTGATGCACAGCAAGAACTTTTAGAAATTTTTTTAAAATATAACCCCAGTTCTGCCTTGAATATTCATAAGTATGTAGACGTCTTTGTTATAATTGTTAGCGTACTATATTTATTTATAGGTGTAGAAAACGAAAAATTATTCCTGAACCTTCAATTAAAATTGAAAATACACCCGTAGTACAGTATAATGAAGTACATCCTTTATTAGAAAATGTTTGTAAAGTTTCGTTTAACATTAAGGAATGTTACCAAAAAACTTATGAAGATTTATTTGGAAATACTGATGTTGATTTAATTTTAAAACAAACTTTAAAAAATGAAAATGCGTGGATAAAAGAGAGACAGGTTCTAGATGCTATGAATTATTTACATTTTCAAAAAGTCATTGGGGGATGAAAGCAAAAAAATATTTCTGGCCTAAAACAGTACGGACGAAAAGTATGACGTATGGGAAAAATACAGAAAAAGAAGCTAGAGATGTATATAAAACAGATTTAAGATATAATGTTGTTGAATTAGGTTTGCTTGTATGCAAATTAAACCCCTGGCTTGCCTTTTCACCAGATGGTGTTGTTTTGGATGCAGATAATAAACCGTGGAAGTTATTAGAAATAAAATGTCCCGTTGCGGGTAAGTAATGCAGAATTCTGTTATTTTTTATATTCATTTTAATGTTTTAGGTCAACAAAAGTCTCCTTTAGAATGTTTAATAGATTTAAAATACATAAAAATTTTAAATAATAGACTATCACTAAACCCCAAACACCAGTATTATGGCCAAGTGCAGTTAGGAATGTGTTTGTTGAATGTCCAGAGTTGTGATTTTATAATTTATTCGTCCAAAACGAAATCATTTTTGAACATCGTTGTTGAAATCGATTATGCTTTTCTAAAAGAAATGTTATGTACATTAAAAAGAAATTATTTAACTCACATGCTTCACCAAATATGTGAAAATAAAAAGTAATAATTTACATATTGTTTTATTGTAAATTTTATTATAATTTGTCATTATATATAAATAAAAAAGTACTTAGAAATACAAATAATTAATTTTATTCTAAAAATTTATCATCACTTAACACAGGAGTACATAAATTAGTAACTGCACGGCATATTGTAAATATTTTGTCAATCGGCCTTATTCTGGTGACCATTGTATCCGAAGCAATATTGTAATCTATACAATAATGATTTCAATGTTCTATAAGACATCGTATAGGTTTGGTATTCTGGTGTGCACATTGTAATCGTATGAAAGTGGTATTGTAATGAATACAATATTGTATTCACCTGTTTGCACTGATGTCACTCTAGAGAAAATTGTAATAAAATCTTAATATTATTTTATTTAAATAAATAAATTTTACAATGTTAGTACATTTACATTCGCAGGATTGGTATTTGAAGTAAAATAACTCAAATATTAATTTGTATATTGATAAATTTGATTAAATAAATATGATGAATTTCATGCGACAATTGGTAACACTGACTGACACCTAACCTAGCATTTGCCTACATTTTGAAGTTAAAGAATGGCAAATGTGTTTGTGTCAAGTGAAACATCCACAAAGAGACATTTGTGTGTAATAGTGTAGTCTAATCATGAGTTCACCTCAAAAGAAGGTTTCTAAAAGACAACTTCAAATTTATTTATTTATCGTATCCAACAATTACAAGTAGTATAAACGAGTATAAAAGTAATATCAAAAGCGAAAGAAAGAAATACAAGAAATATATACAAATATGTGAAGATAAAATTTTGGAAAACAATTTGAAGATGAAATTGACAGCTGTCAATATTAAAATGAACTTTGAAATGGGCCATGCAGAAGCGTAATCATCGCGGATCTGTATACGGGTTTTTAATCAGTATCTACAAATTCTGCAACTACCAGCCACGTAGAAATTTATTTATATTATTACGAAAAGAAAAATTAACCCCAGGGATGCCTCAAAACGTACTACAAAACTCAGATGTTCGACAATAATTTGTGTCGCTTCTTTTATGCTGCGACTGACGGACGCTTGACTCATAGAAATTTAAAAATCTTGGCCAATTGATGGTAGATTCCTTGACCATAAAATTGTAAAACTTTTAGTATCTTTATATTTGTAGGACTCGCAATTTCTTCACGTTCCGGAGTAGGAAAGAATGGATCCAATTCTATAATAAAATCAGAAACTGACGCGATAGCCTGAATATGCTACTGAACACATTCTCTGAAAGAGAGAAATCATGTCTAAATAAAAATATTTTTTATAACAAATTACATTTTTATTAATTAATAACTTTCTTTCATTTCTTTCATTTTCGAGCATGTCAAAAATTAAAATAAAACCATTATTATCCATTTTTACTATTATCATTTCTTTATTACTTACTATTTTTTCACTAAACTTTCCAAAAAAATACTGTTACCGAGTTAATTTCATGAAATAGTAAAACTTTTTTACTATACAATGTTCATAACGCGAACTAAAATTTGACTTTACCAAAACCATGAATCTATACGATAATTGCTTCGTATACAATGACGTTTTAATAATAAATGGTTACCTGAATACTAATTTCATACCATATCGTATAGAATATAATTATTGTATTGGAAACAACATTGTATTGAAACCAATGGTTACCGGAATACCATTTCGGGAAATTATTGTATTGAAAACAATAATGGTATTTTATACAATATTGTATTCAATACCATGGACACCAGAATAAGGCTGTATATGTGGTAATAAATTCCATGATATAGGTATATTTAGTATTTTAAACAATTTTACACGCTGAAAAACTCTTTCGATATGTACCCGTGCACGAGCAATTTTACATGTCATTTCAACATCTTCCTTAGACATTTGAATTTTATTTTTCGCAAATGGTGGCCGAACTAATTTAATGCCATAAATAGCAGCAATTTCGTCTATTCTAAAACCCTTGTCGACCATTATAGCATCTTCATTTGGTTCCAGTTTTTCAATCAGTTTTGAATGTTCAAATATACATTTATCTGAAGTTCTCCCTCCGTAACCTTTGCTAACAAACGTTATTAGTCCTGCAGGACTAACTCCGCATAAAAATTTAATGGTATTGTGTGACTTGTAGTGGGAGTAAGATTTTAGTCGGCAACATAAACACCTTGGTTTCTGCATAAAAATTTCCGTGCAATCCAATATTATTCTAACATTTTGGAAATCCTCAAAACATTTTGGCATGTTATTAACACATTCTTCTTTTGATGGCCAATTTATACAAACTTGCATTGTTTTATATAATTTATTTAATGTATCAATAAATACATTTTTACAAGACGCTGCTGTTAATGATTTAAATAAAATTGATAAAACTACATAATTTAAGTTTTGTTTTAATTTTATAAATGTCAGAATTATTCTTTCCTTAACATTTAATTTTTTTCTACGCAAAGAAGGGAAAGTACGTTCAAGTGACAATGCAATAGATTCTAACATATTATAATTTGATATTCCTGTTAATGTATTAATTTTCGGAATCTATCAAGCTAACAAAAGACTCAAATATATCACCACTTTTCACTTGAACACCAATATTTACGGAATGCTCATAATTTATTAAATCTAATAATGCATGTGCAGCCACTAATTCTTCATTTGATAAAGTTTTATCAATTTTCCTTGTCTCAGTTTCTACATAAACCAAGTCATCGACATTGCAACTCTCTTCAAAACATTGTGTAGATGTAGATGGATCATCTACATTTGATGTATCACCACGAGGTTTTCTTCTGTATCTTGAAGTAGGTAATGGTCTTTCTGTTTTTTCTGGCAAATTCTGACTTGGTACTGCATTCGATTTCAACATTTTTTTCTTTGTTGATACATCTAAAATAATAAACTTCGAAATATACTAATATAAAATAATATGAAAAGTACCTGGCAGAATGTAATCTTCCTTCTTGAAGTGCAGACTACAAATTTTCATATATTTGCTTACATGTTTCCCGGTACGTATTTTCAATATCCAAGCTTTTTGTTTATCAACAAGTTCTGTTTGTCCTAATTTATTTTGAATTTTAACCTTTTTCTCTCCCGCTCTTGGGAATAAATGAAAACTGAGATTTTTGTCTTTACTTTTTTTAGAAGAACAACCTTATACACAACAATTAGTGTTATCCGCTTTTCGAGACTTTCTAGGTGAATTCATTGTTTAATTTAATTAATCGTTGTTCCACCTTAAAACAATGATACAGGTTAGGTCGCTAAAAATATATTAGTGAATAGTAAAAGTTTTAAATAATAGTAGATTTAAAAAAATGTTAATATTATAAATATAAATCAGTTCAATTATTTACCGAACAAAAACTGCAGAATACCTATGTGCATGTATTTACAACCAACAAATCAATTTATCTAGCACTATCTTGCTGAATCAGCTGTAAGTTGAGTATGTTTTTGAGAATTTCCGATTTTCCTCGCTAGGTGGCTACGAGTTAATTTTAGTCGCGAATAGATGCGTTCGGTAAAAAAATTTGGTGCGGTGTAGTGCAGTGTGTAGTTTATAGTCACGTGACTTTGATGCAAATAGTACACTAAACGAATATCCGAACGCTTTGGTATTCAAAGTGAAAGAAGCTGTCATTTATTCTAACCTTGAGTTTCTGTCAAGGCTTCTGTCACAAATATTTTTTTCAAATACGAAAAAAAATAATATTTATTTGAAATAATGAACACTCAAATGTTAGCTGTAATAGTAAATATTGGGCGTGAGATATTTTTTGATGATTAGGAAAGTGAAAATGAAGAAATTGTTTTGGAAAAAGTGGATAACTTTGCCGAATTTACGGTTCTAAATATGACTGGAAGGCAATTTGAAATGCATTTTTGAATGAACCCGGACACATTTGAAGATTTATTATAAAAAATACATTGTGTAAGAGAATTAAATCCGTTAATGCCATCGAGAGGACATCCACCAATATCACTCGAAAAGCGAACCATGATTTTCATTACAAATTATTTCGTAAGCCCTTACTAAATGCAATGCATCAAAATCGCCTAGAAATAAGTAAATGACCTGTTACATTAGAAAAAACACATTTTTATGCCCTATACACAGAATTTATTTGTTTATAACACCGTGTCTTCATGTCCCAGCTTCCTAGCATAAGTAGTTTGAATTGAATAATAAAACTATTTTTGCACAAAATTTTGAATAAATAAAGAATTTTTAATTTAAAACTAATACTATTGCTACTAGTTGCGTTGCTAACAGTACAAATATGAATTAATGTTGTCTCTGACATTGTTTTGAAAATGTTGTTTTTAAGCGCCAAAAGTATCGTGCACATAAAATCTACACTGGTCGAGGTAGGGTAAATGGTGTAAACACCATGCGCACTGCACGACTTTTACCGAACGCTACAATTTTTGCACAGTGTACACAAAATTGAATAAACGAACGACTTTGGTGTACATAGTTTTGAAAGTGTACACGGAGTTGAATTACCGAACGCACCTTATAATGATTGAAACATTTGAATTGTTGAGATCATTAATCGTCATTTAACGTACTTGTTAGTTACAATATTTTTCTTCTTCTGCTGTAAGATTATTTAAACTTGAAAAATGCACAATAATTTGAAATATAATGTATCATTTAGAACAATTTTTAGAACAGAAAAGATCCTACCGTTAACATGTATGTATATACTTTCTGTAATCTTGCATATTCGGCCTTTCTCTAACACAATTTTGACACAAAAACATACACAAATATAACACAAGAAATAAAACTAGTCTTATAGTTCTTAATCACAGATTATCCCTATGCATATAGAATCCTAACGTTATGGGAGTAAAACTCGCAAATAAACTACCCTTTACTACAAAGAATTTAAAATCTGAAAAATTATTTAAAAGTTTTTTAATTGACAATTGCTACTAAATGAAAGGTAAATGGAATCTCATGTATTTAATTTCTTACTGTATTTTGTACTGACGAGGCACATATAAATGTAAATGGTTTTGACTTTTAACCCATAAATTTTGATAATTGTTCAGCAATATTATGCGGTATTTATGGTTACCAAGTAAAATCGTTTATTAATAAAAAAATCATAAATTAATAGGAGTCATTAATGAATGATATTCTATACATTAATATAACCTATTAATAAATGGTCAACGGAAATATTATATTACGTTCCAAGTTAAGAAAAGTGTAAGTTTACCAGACGAGCATGTTACTAAAACTGCCATTTTGTCCGCTGGCTACTTTGTGCTTTTAGCGGGAAGCGCTACTAATATAATTGATAAAAAGCACCAGGTCATATATTTCACATTCACATTTTTATAAAAAATATTTCAATAGAAAATATTGCCTTATGAAACAAGTCTTTTTTAATATGCTATTCGCTGAATATGGCAGTTGTGAGATATTGTCAAGGCAATTGTATATATTACAAAGCTTGAAAGACTTCAGAATTAAGCTTCGTTTTTTCAAAATACAGATCATTTATTTGATAAAAATGAAACATTTGATTTCATATTTATTTTTTTGTTTGAATTTTAATGCATAATTCTTTAATGCATAATATTTACAGGTTTTCTTGCACAATAGCCATGATTATCCAGATTTAACCAGTGGTGCATGCGTAGAAAGTTTAATCCAATTGGGTAACGAAGTATTTCTTCAAATTGATCCAATTACTGTAAAAGCGGTTGATATTTTACGAAGTTACACCGTTGACCACGTAAGTTTAAACTTATAAAATAATGAAATAATTAAATGTAGTATTAATAATAAATAATTAGAATTCCTGTCCGTCATAATCACTACATAGTATATAAACGTAAAATATTCTCTATAGTCCAGTCAACAAAGGAAAAATAGCGAAAATAATTCATGTAGAAGCTAATTTTGACAGTAGATTTTTGAAAAAATCGGTTTTTTAAAAATATCTGCTTAAGTATTGATCCTAGCAAAAATGTGTAAAGCCTTTTTTGTAGAGAATTTTATATAGATTAATTTAGTGTATTAACGTTTTTACGCTAGAGGCATTAGTTTTCTAGTTATTAACGAAATACTGAAAAAAGGGACCCTCAGAGACCACCCCCCACCCTTAGCTTCACTCCCACCCATCAGTATTTTCAGAATATTATTAAGGACACTTTCCCCTGCAACTGTGCCAAAATTGACTTCTACATTAATTATTTCCGCTCTTTGGCTTGTTTTGGTCTTCGTTGCCTGGACTACTAGTGATCGAAGGAAGCCTCATAACGGTGCCTAATGCACAGTGACCGTCGACTTTTATATTTTAAACCAGACATCGAATTTTTCAAATTTCTTATTTGACATTTCGTTTCAATACGATATTGCTAATTTAACGAAAGATTAAAAATAAAAGTGTTAGCGGTGCACTGGGCGTAAAACGTTAACGATACAGGTAGTTAATGTATAGAAAAATCAGTGAGCATAAAAAGTCTCAAAAAAGTCCATTGCAGCGTATACTTTTAAAAGACTGCACAATGGAAGTGTTTTCTATGTTACAGTTTTAAATAATATATAACACAATAAAAAAAATCTGTTGTGGCTTGCACAAAACCCACAGACAACTGATACTATTAAGATAGTCAACTGCAATGATAAAGTAGAAGGCATTCATGCCATGCAAGACTAGCGCTCGGTGTCGTAAGACATAACTAAAATCAGTATGGCGGGTAGTATCGGGGATAGTCTGCATGGTTTGCATCCCGCATAACTATTCTTTTTTATTGATAGTAATAAACAGAAAAGAACAAAATATATATTTAACTAGAAATAGAACGCATATTTATTTCTTAAAATTACATAAGGAAAATATCAAAATATAGTCAGATATCCTTTTACCATAAGGTGTAGGGTATACAAATGCATTTAGTTGTGTACAAATTTCGCCCATTGCTTCTTATTTGCCATCTTGCCATCTTCCTAGCGTTTTGAATCATCGTACTTTTCTTCTCCAAGATGTTCAACATTACTTTAACCCAGATGTCTTTAGGTCTTTCTCGGTCTGTTTTTTCTACCACTTTTGTCATCCATATTTGTCTCACCGGTCTAGCTTCGTGCTGATCATGTCCAATACAGACTTACATTATAATTGTTCTCTAATTTCATTTCTTGTTCTATCTTGTATTTGGATGAGCTACTCGTTCAATCCAAATTTTATAAATTTCTTCTTCATAAATAGAAAAATAATGTTTTGTTGTATTTTCAACATCACAACCTGGCACACGACAACCTCTTGGCATTTTGCAGAAGCAAATAAACACAAAAACAGAACAATATAAAATAACACAATAATGAAGAATAACACTTCACGAAAATACAATTTCAAATTTAAATTGTCAGTATGACTTGCCGCCAAGCCGCCACGATTTTAGAATCATCGAACATCCGAACATTTACGAATTTTAACGAATTAATCCGAACGAAGCACAACTAGCGCTAAGTGTCGTAATACATAACTAACTGAAAGTCTCAAGGTCATGCTATGTAGTTGACACGGCCAGCACAAAACCTCTCGCCATTTCCATATTAGGCTATATAAGTACATATTATATTTACTGTTTCTAGTACACACGAAAATCTAATTACATCTATTATTAATATATTTTTAATTCATTCTATAAATAAGTTTTTTCCTACTCTTCTAAATGTTCGAGATTCTTCAAATTCATTGACGAGATTGACGTATTTCTGATGGGTATAAGTAATACATGTATCTATAATTTTAAATATTTAATTAATAATAAAATAAGAAATATTAAATTTACTTGCCAGTAAAAGCCTTCAATAATTTATCTGGATTTTTGACACTGACATTTTTTCTGTCAGTTATAAACATTTTAATATTTCAACTAGTTTCCATGGAGTTGTTGGGCAACGGATTATTTAATATATTTAAAATTCTCTATCTCTAAATCTATAGAAGATATAGTAAAAATGTTAAATGTATCAGATAAGGAATTTTATATTCTTTAATCACACGCACACACACACACACGCACACACACACACGCGCACACACACACATACACACACATACACACACACAGAGAGAGAGAGAGAGAGAGAGAGAGAGAGAGAGAGAGACATCATTTTAAAAATGTTAAAATCAGATTCTATTGACTTTAAAACGTGTTTATTCCCTACAATCTGGATTTGCGATTTTTAGCATGAATCCAATACCACTCTTAGCTAGAGGTAGAAAGTATGTGCCATTTTTAAAAGTATATCTCATAATACTTATCAAAATAATAAAATGTATGTAATTACAAACAACGAAGAACATTAAACGTTAAATTTTCAATATGATACATTTCAAATTTTTATTACACTCAGGTGGAGAAAACGGGCTATTATTTTATTTTTAATTTTGGTAATTTGCTCCTCAACTATAAGAGCTACGAAGTCGGTTAATTAAACAAAAGTGTCCTATATTAAGAACCCATTTTAGCAATGTATTGTTTATTCAGAAGATATGAATAGATCTCTAGATATAGACAAATGTTGCAATTTTGCAGTTTCATTTGTTTTTGCAAAAAAAATAATTATGAAATAACTCTAGATTTTGCAATTCTTTAGGACACTCTTTTAAGCTCTTTCGAATAACGATATTCATTTTTTTAATTTTTATCACTATTGCATTTCAAGCTACAGTACCAAAGTTTCCTCATAGTTTCATGTTTGATAATTATTATGCCCGTTAAATAAACTAATATACCACCTGTTACCTTTTTTTGTACAATGTAATAATCTATCTTTCATTGGACAAAGTTAACAGTTTTATTTAAATTACAAAAACCATAATAATAAAAGGTGACCCATTTTCTTTGCACCTGAGTGTATATTTTTTATGGATTTATAGAATAATATGTTGTGATTGACAGATAATGCAAAATATCTTTGTCAAAAATCAACAGTTTTACTGACATAACTGAACGCTTTTTCTGAGAAGTACCTACAATTAATATTTCTTACTGTATCTTTAATTAAGCATTTAAATTTATAGGTATATTAATATTGACATATATGTTTAAGGAACACCGCTAATACAGTCCTCATAGAAAAAACAGAATATATACAATTTGCATTATTGGTGTGTACAAGTATGTATTCGATACTTGTATAAAAATAAAATGGAAATGGCGAGAGGTATTTGCTGGCCACCACAGACTTTTTTAAATTATAGCTCTGTGTGATAATAGTTTTTCATCGGCCCGGGGTCTCGCTTATAGAAATTACAAATAATTACAATTTACATGTAATAAAACTAAAAGAACTACACAAAACAAAATGAAAATGTTGTTCAAGTGCGAGTGCTTTAAATTTAGGTTTGAAGACCTACTATGATGACAAATGAATTCAAATGGCAATCCTTGTTGATTCGAAGTGAAATAAGACATCTTACTACACTGCCAAGTCGCTGGTCCGCATATTTATATGCCCATCTCGGCTTGGGCTACGGCGAATTTTTTTGTGATAAAAAATCACAGTGGTTATACATCACAAGTATTTGCTTGTGAGCAAGTGACAATTATAATATTAAAAAATAAAGTATGACCTTTTTTTTCGAACAGTTAACAAGTAATTTGAACGAATTTTCCCACTGATCGGAATAAAAACACATAAATATGACTATTGTTAAGACTCGTTTATGAAACTTTTCATAAGGATAAAAATAAAACAGTAATAATGCATAACACATATTGGCAAAGTCATTTTATGCAATTTACATAAAACATAAGTTTCAAGCAACATAGAAAATATATATTTATTTGGCGTGCAAAATATAATCACGAATACCAGTCTCCAAAAGATATTTTTCACTTTAGTGCATTTATTAATAATCAGCCGATAAGGAATCTTACTAATCTGTAGATCAATGTATCTTCTAATTCACCAACTTGATTTCTGATCAAGGAAGCGAAATCAATATATTTACAGTTTTGTTTGGATTTTAACACTATTATGTGATTTTATTCGTGGTAACTGCACTTTCCGTTAAACAAGTATTAAGGTCTAAGTTTTTAATTTCTTTATAATAGTTCATGAAATAGTATATTAAAGAACAAGTTTTATAAGACATGTTTTTTTCGCACGCGTCAAAGTCTAGAAAACGAGCCTTGGCGAGTTTTCTAATTGACAAGTGCGAAAAAAAGTCTTATAAAATGAGTTCTTTATACTATTTTTTATATTTTGCGCCTTCTACATACTAAAATATTGTAAAAAACTGCTAATATTAAACCGAGTCAATTTAAGGAAATTTGCAAGTGAAATGTTGTAGTTGGTATCACTGAACTGACCACATTCAATTATTATTTATTTGAACATTTGAAGGTTAAATTTAAGTATTTGTAGTGTTCTGTGAATTTAAGTGAATTGTAATTATAGAAGATGAAATTAATTGCACTCCGCCTGTGATACGGAATATAGCTCAGGCGAGTGTACATAATTTACTTCCCAAAAAATCGCGCGAGATTTATGAGAAAGAATTTGCAAATTTTGAAACATGGTGTAAAAAAATAATGTCAAAGGCGTATCAGAGAATTTTTTTGATCGCTTATTTTGACACGCAAAGTAAGACAAAAAAATCTTCTACATTGTGGTCAGTATACTCAATGTTAAGATCGTGCTTAAATGTTTTCAAGAATATAGATATATCACAGTATACTAAATTACATGCTTTTTTAAAACGATTGGGAGAGGGCTATACGCAAAAGAAGTCCAAAATTCTAGACATAGAAGATATTAATCGTTTTATTAAAGAAGCTGATGAAAATATGTACCTGGCAATAAAAGTAAGTTCAATTTTTATGCATAAATTAAAACAATTTGATATGATCAGGTTCTATCATAGTTTCACTATTTTAGATTGTCTTGATAATGGGCTACAATGGCGCTTGTCGACGTGAGGGAGGAATTGACAAATATGTCAGTTGATGACATAGAATATAAAACTGACGCTGTTTTCGTATCCATACCTAAAACAAAAACCAATGTATCGAGACTATTTGCAGTAACAGAGGAATTATGGATTAATTTAATAAAAAAGTATAGCAATTTACGACCTAGAACAATTAACCATCGCCGTTTCTTCATAACTTACCGTAATGGATATTGCATTACGAGTCCAATTGGAATAAATACGATTGGCAAGATACCAAAAGTCATTGCTACTTTTCTGAAACTTCCAAATCCTGAGCTCTATACAGGGCACTGTTTTAGACGTTCTAGTGTGTTAAATTTAGACAACAGAGGTGGTGACTTGGTGACCATAAAACGCCACGGTGGTTGGCGGTCATAATTTTTTATCGTTTAATCTACAAATTTTATTACTACTATGTCCATCTATGTAGAGTAGCTCGAACACTATAAACATTTACTCAATTTGTGGTTATATTTGTAACCATTTGTACATATTAATGTAAATAATCATCTCTAAATAATAATAATAATAATAATAATAATAATAATAATAACAATAATAATAACAATAATAATAATACTAATAATAATAATAATAATAATTTCGACATTATATTATGAAAATGAATAGTCAATTATCAATTAACTAAAAATAAATTACGTAAAAAAGGGTTAAGTAAATGTCATCTAGTACCAACCTTCTAAAACAACAAAATGCGTATCGTAATGACTTCATTATGAACGCAAAATCTAAAAACCAAGTTTTTACCACTCCGTTAGAGAGGTATTGGATTCATGCTAAAAATCGCATAGATTTTAGTGAATAAGCACCATTTAAGGTCACTAGAATCCTATTTTAACATTTTTGCAATGAGGTCTGTGTGTGTGTGTGTGTGTGTGTGAGTGTGTGTGTATGTGTGTGCGTGTATGTCTGATGTCGGAGGGTCGGTTTCTGAAATTCTACAAGAATAAAGACCAATTTAACTACGTATTCTGACAATAATGGAAAGAGCTGAAAACGTTATGGTAAGAATTGAACAACCGGAAGTATTAGTTCTTTTTAAAAAATCTTGTAAATATTATTTTTTGAAAATTTATGTTATTACAAATGTTAAACAATATAAAATTCTGTATCCAATACATTTTTATTATATCTTCTATACAGTTTGAGATGGAGAATTAAAAATATATAAAATAATCCATTGCATATGAATGAAACAGCCCACGGAAACCAGTTGAAAAATGATTGTAATTGACATTATGGACATTAATTAAATATTAAAAAATTATTCAAAATTACAGATTTAGCTGCCGCACGTTAAGTTGACACTGTCCTTGAATACGGAAATCCTAAAATTCGTACTTAGACAAGCGGAGATGTAGTAAAGATACAAAAAGAAAAATCATATATCCGTCAGAAATACAGCCAATCTCGTCAATTAATTGGAAGGATCTCTACCAATTAGAAGAGTAGGACGAAACTTGTTTATAGAATGAATTGAAAAATAAAGAATAGATGTAATTAGAATTTTATGTGTGTACCAGAATTATTAAATACCATATGTACTTATCCAGAGTGGCGCGCTTAAGACGATCCACCCTTAATAACTTTGAAACAAATTGTGATTGACATACTCGGTTTACGCTAAATGTTTTAACATCTATGGGCCACATTTTATTAATATTTTTGTTTTTTTAATTCACTAATCTCACCCCCACCACGCTCAACTTTTAAATCTTAAATGGCAATAAACTCCTTGTGACATATCAAATGAAAGCTCTTGAAAAATGCTATACATGCATATCAATAAATTGATATTTAAATAAACTGTTTTAAAGTTAGACACAATAGTTTAAAATATTTTAATGCATGTAGTGCTATGGAAATTATAAAAAAAAAATGGATTGGTCGAAGGGGGCCAATTGATTGGCCCGCTAGGTTTCCTGATCTGGCACCCAACGAATTTTTTCTTTGAGGATATTTCAAATCAATTATTTATAAAACTCCACCTGTTAATCTCCAAGATTTAGAAAATAGAATTAAAAGAGGATGTCAAGCAATTCCAGAAGATACATTTGGGCGGGTGTAAATAGCATTTAGTGATAGGTTGTAACATTGTTTAGGTGTAAATGGCGCTCAACTTGAGCATTTGTTATAAGGTTTTAAATTATATTAAAATTACATTATTGTTTAAAACGGTTTATTCAAATATCAATTTATTGACATACCTGTATAGAATTTTTAAAGAGCTTTCATTTGATATGTCACAAGGGGTATATTGCCATTCAAAATTTACAAGTTGAGAGTGGTGGGGGTGAGATTAGTGAATAAAAAAAAATATATTAATAAAATGTGGCCCCCTAGATGTTAAAATATTTAGCGTAAACCGGGTATGTCTATCACAATATCCAGATTTTAGTCAATAAGCACATTTTAAGATTCCAAGAATCCGATTATAATATTTTTACGATGATACTTGTGTGTGGATGTGTGTGTGTGTGTGTGTGTGTGTGTGTGTGTGTGTGTTAATATGGATGTTGAAAGAACAATTTCTCAAAAACTATAATATATTAGACTTGTTTAAATAAGTATTACTGAATCTTACATTAATGAGAAGAGCTGAAAATATTTTGGTAACAATTAGATAACCGGTTTTTAAATAAATATTCTAAAAATTATTTTTTGAAAAATTTTGTTATTACAAATATTGGAGAACATAAAATTCTACATCTGATACATTTAATTTTTTTTTAATATATCTTCTACAGATTTAGAGACACTATAATATATAGAATAATCTGTTGCAATAAATCGCACAGTCCAGGTTACACCAAAGAAACCATTTCTACAAATTCAAATGTTTGTAATTGACAGATAAATGTAAGCGTCAATAATCAACAGTTTTACTAACATTACTGAAAGATTTTTCTGGGAAGTACGTTTAATATTTCTTCTGAATTATTAATTAAATATTTAAAATTGTAAGTAGATTATGTACATACCGGGTGTCTCATGTCGACCGACACATAGGATAATAATAATGATAATAATAATAATAATAATAATAATAATAATAATAATAATAATAATAATAATAATAATAATAATAATAATAATGATAATAATAATATTTAATAATAATAATAATAATATATAATTTATTGTCCAAGAGAAATCCAGTTACAGGACAAGTAATATTCACAAAAATAATATTAGATAAGTTACACAAAAAAATAAGAAATATCCAAATTGTCAAAAATTTACAAAAATATGTCATCATAGATTTTCTCTGCTTTATTACACAATATATAAACAGGTAAGCGATGCATAATATTCGTGTGGGAGATTGGTAGGTGGAATGTTCTGTGATGTCTGGACCCCGGGCGCGGAACATGAGTTGGTATACGGAACAGTAGTTGCGGCGCATCATTTCTGTTGTGGAGCAGAGCATCCATGCAAACCTGGCGGCAAATGCATTTCTTTTGGCTGTTAAAGGAGCTACAGAATGGCGTACAGATAAAGAATTTTGATCAATACCCCTACGAGGATAAACTTTATCTTCTTTAAAAGATAAAATTTTTAAAAATCTACTCTGTATTCGCTCCAAAGCTAAAGATTGATAGTCGTAGTAGGGGTACCATACTAAACTAGCATACTCCAATTTACTGACAACGTATGCAAAATATAGTGTTTTTAGAAGAGTTATAGCGTTAAACATTCTAGGTGTTCTCATAAGAAAGCCTAGTGTTTTATTTGCAGACGTGTTTACATTATTGGTATGTCCTGAATGAGTAAAGTTAAAGCAGAAAGTGACTCCTAAATTCTTCACTGATTTATTTCGCACAACTGAAATATTATTCATATTGTAAGGATATGTTAATGTAATATTACGGCGAGTATATGATACTACAGAACATTTATCAATATTAACAACTAATTTGTTTGTATTACGCCAGCGTCATTAATGTTTTTCTGCAGTAACTGAGAATCATTAATAGATTTAATGTTGGAAAAAAAAATTAATGTCATCAGCATAAGCCAATACAGGGCAGATGAAAATATCTAACAATTAACATTAATAAATAAAATGAATAATAAAAGTCCTAGATTCGAACCCTGTGGAACGCCTGATGACGCAATGAATTTATTTGAAACAAAACCATTATAGTATATGTAACAGACTAGTACCATGAGATAAGAATCTAAAAATTTCAATAAACTGGAAGCTGCACCGAAAGCACTTATTTTGGACAGTAGAAGACCATGATTAATTGAGTCAAAAGCTCGCGAGAGATCTGTATAGATCACATCAACTCGACCTTGTATATCTAAGACTTCAGATACATATTGCGAAAAACAAGCAAGATTAGTTGTGGTTGAGCGTCCTTGCATAAAGCCATGTTGACTAATTGAAATTAGGGATCTAGTATGTTTATAAATTTGATCAAAAATTATCATTTCCAAAATTTTTGCAAAAATATTAAGAATAGGATATTAACATGTGAAATCAGATAACTGTGAACAGTATCTCCCCAGTGCAAGATATTAAGTTGAAATTTTTTATACATATTGGAGAATACTAATTCTATTCATTACAGTCCAAATTAGTTAATTAAATGTATAGAACTAGAAAAGATGAAAAGAGTTTGTAGAATTTCCAGAATTGTTCATGTCCCGAAAAAAATGGTTGACAGGTAATAAGTTCAGAGAGCATACTGGTATCGCTTTCATAAATAAAATATTCGGAGAGATTTTGTTCGGAACCAGTCAACAGCACAATTATTTTTTTTTAATTTTCACTTCTTAAAATAATTTATATGTATTATTTTTAATTTTTCATTGAAATTTAATAAAATGAGTACGTTATTTATTATTATTATGAATATTTACTGTAATTATTTAACTTTAATGTCGAAATCGGTGTAATTCAGATTAAACAAAATAAAGTTTATGTTTCAAATAATATTTATATTTTATTACATGTCAATGAAAGATTAAAAACATGTTAATAATAAAACACATTTTGAGAAGTAAAAATTAAAAAAATAAATTTTGTTGCTGGCTGGTTTCGAATCCATGTATTTCCGAATTTTGTCTATTACCAACCGCTCTCGCTACTACTATGCCATCTGAAATATTACTTAGTAATAATTTTTTCCAGGATATGAACAACAATCCTAGAAATTCTACAAATTTTCTTATTTTCGATGTGAAACATTTATTGGCGCACCTATATAAAATAAAATGTAATTATACTTTATTTTGTAGACAATGCAGATTAATTTCGATGTGCCAGGCGTCCGGTGACGGCTTACATTTTTTTCTAATATTACATTATATAATTAATTTGGACTGTAATCCATAGAGTTAGTACCCCGCGATAAATATACAAAATTTCAATACAATATCTTGCACTAGTTGTCCAGGAAATAGCAGAAATAATTCAGGTAGAAACTAATTTTGGCAAAGTTGTAGGGAAGGGTGTCCTTAACAACATAATAAAAGTACTGATGGGTGGGAGTGGAGCTAATTTGTGGGGTGGTCTCTGAAGGTCCCTTTTTTCAGTTTTTCGTTAAAAACTCGAAAACTAATGCCTCAAGCGAAAAAACGTTCATACACTAAATTAATCTGTATAGAATTCTTTACAAATATATACACATTTTTGTTAGGATCAATACTTAAGCAGATATTTAAAGAAACGGTTTTTCTTGTAAATAATAAAATGTGTATTGCTAAAAATGAAATGTTTATTATTAAAAAATTAAATAATTAGTGTTCAAGGTTGTATTTTAAACATTAATTTTGGTCAAAACCTAAATTTTCGTCATCGGTGCTTTCTTCAATGGGGGCTCCATTCGTACATGATACAAGTCACACGCCGCAGGCACCGGAGCAGGCAATCCTTGCTTTGCGGCAACCGCAGCGCACCACACACCCAGTTGTGCATCGGCAAAAAATCATGTTCAAAATGAAGTCGGGTACTACAGGGTCGGTCGTGGTACCTGTATTGTTGTGAGCTCAGCGATTCCCACTTTGCTCTTTCCATGTAGCGCCGAGGTGGTGTCGCTTCCGGAGAAACTATGGAGAAGGAGGATCATCTTGACGAATGGAAGCTGTTGTAATTGTCGCACCGAAAACAATTTGGTCTCCACATTCCCACGGTCTGGCTTTATGAAGTAGATGTTGATAGATGGCGTTGCCGCTTATAGACAAAAGAGGAGAACGTTGGAATGAGGTCTGGGCTCCCCTCCCTATCCTATTCAGTGCCAGGTAGTCCCGTTATCCTCCAGGGGCTTCATATCGACGCTCGTCCTTTTTCAGTTTATATTCAATCACCTTGTTGTTCATTAAATAAATTGTTTTTGGTGCGACAATTTTAACAGCTTCCATTCCAAGTGGGTATTGCTGAGCTCTTCACACCAAATCCTAGCCTAACCCATGACATGTCAGCAATATTCACAAATCTCTCAATATAGCCTGAGAATATGGAACAGGCTGGCGAGAAGTTTTTCTGGCTGTATACAAGCACCTGCACTCAAAACAACCTGAAAAACATCGGTACTCGGCGAAAGCATCAACGAAGGCCAAATCAGACATAGCCATTCTTCTTCCCGCCAGAGGAGCTTCAAAGTAACACTCGTTTAGAGTATACCTAAAGGTAAATATATATATGGTGTCTCTCAAATAGGGTGTCATAGCTTAACCACAGATTCTTGAGGCTTAAATAAGACAATTTAACCAAACTTTCTCCTACCGGAAAGTGTACCATATAGCCAGTATTCTGCTTCAAAATTCTTAAAAAAAAATAATTTTGTTTTTAATAACATAATACTTTATTCGATTTGGATGAAATTTGGTATGACAGTTTATATGGTTATAATTCATGTTTTGAGATGATACTTGTTATTATTAGTGAACCACTAGTGTATGAAACTTAGGTGTCCCAATATTGATTGGAGCGTAACTTTTTAATGGTCACGCCGACAACGTGAATTTTTTTTAGATATCTGTTACGGTTCACAAAGAAAAAAATAAAATTTGCGTGTCTGCACCGCTAAATTTTCTAGCAGCCTGTCCAAATGCCAAATATTTAAATTTTAATAACAGTAGCGAGTTGTCAATCTTCACAACTTTGTTTAGGAGCAAGCTAATAAATGTAATCGTCTTATTTACAATAATGGTAGTAAAATATTATTAGGCCGAACAAAGGGGTGTTACTAATTTTAGAATATTGCGAAGAAAATTTTTGCAATCCATAAAAAATTGTTACTGTCATTAAAAATGAGTTGTTTGACATTTGGATGGACTGATAGATTAAATTTGTTTTAAAAAATTCTTGTTGCTGTCAGTGGCGGCTGGTGTTATCTTTGTATGGTAGGGCACAAAAATTTAAAAAAGTAAAAAGAGTATATTAAATTATTTAATCTTTAAGATACAGAAGCCATCTTCGTAATTAAATGAGTACTAGACGATTACAATTCAACAATAACAGATTACCTCGGAAAATGCCGGACATACTCGGACATCTTCGTTTAAATTGGGGCTGTGCCCGGATCAGGCTTAATGCAGTCATATGCAGCTTCGCGCGCTTCGCTGCTATTGGTCAAAATTCGAGTAAAAATAGTGGGAGACCGGGGCAGAAACATTTGTGCCCTAGCTTCTAGCAGCATATCGGTACGTGCACACGTCAGTATATAGGCTATCTAGCTATCGGCGGTGTAGTAAGAATTGCATAATAATGAAAGTAAATAAATAATAATTAATGTATTTTTAAAATGTATATGTACTCGCTTATTTCTTTTTTTCTTGTCTTTTTATTTGGTAGGGCTGCGCCCTTGTGCCCTATAGCACAAGCCGCCACTGGTTGCTGTCACTCAGGTTTTATTATTTTCTGTGTGAACCATATCTTTCTAGAAAAAACTAAGTATCAGTGTCATACACTAGTGGTTCACTAATAATAACAAGTATGATCTTAAAAGATGACATAATCATATAAACTCTCATACCAAATTCCATCTAAATCGAATAAAGCGTCCGGTTATTATAAGCAAAATTAATTATTTTTTTCGAAGAACTTTGAAGTAGAATACTGGCTAAATGGTACACTTTCCGGTAGAAGCAAATTTGGTTAAATCGTCTTATTTTAGCCTCAGGAATCTGGGTTTAAGCCATGTTCTCCAATTTGAGAGACCCCCGTATATATACATGGTACGTGGTCACTTCATATACGGGAATTTGCTCAACGCTGTGACTTCATATATAACATTGTGACTTCCGACAATGGAAGTGACAACGTTTCCCTATGTAATTTAATTTTTTCTTGCACTACAAGGCAAAACAAGTCTAAATACGAAAATTTTGTTGGAAGTCAAATAGTACCCGCCGTACCCTCAAAATTGTCACTTTAGTTCAAGCGTTTACCGCTGGCGCTGTACTCGCTATTAGTGTCAGGTATGCACAATGCGATGTGACTTCCGAAGTGTATATAGCATTTGACGGTACTTAGTCACTTCCAAAACTTGGCAACAGTGTATTGCAGTATGTTATTATAGTAGTGGAAACTCTTTATTAATATAATAAATTTTTATTAACAATATACAATTAAAAAGTATCACAAATTAATAAGTGAAAAATTCAAAATAAAATGTAAAAATAATTACCGCTGTTATCTATAGCACATACGGAGTATTTCTGTGAATTAATGATTATTTTTAGCACCTATTTAAAAAATTTAGCCAATAAGTATTAATAACAAGTAACAATTAAATATCTACTTATGTATTAAAATTTATTTGTGATAATTTTTAACAAGTTTCTAAATTTCAATCCTGGTAATTCTGTTAAGATGATTTATTAATTTTTAGCAAGTTTTTAACATTCTGCAACCAATAAGCAATAAAATGTCAGGTGACAATTTATTTTTTTGTCATATGTCAGTATTCGCAATTGGTGAATTTTTTTGACAAAGTTGTTTAATTTTGCAAATAATGCCCGGTTTCAAAAGGTATGTTAAAAAATTACCATCTTGTTATAATTTTCAATAAATAGAAATAAATTACACGCGTGACATTTTACTTTTTTGTAAAGTACGACTTAATTTGGTTGGATGAAAACGAAATAATTTTTGAACAAACGGTTATGAAACCGGACATAAATTGCAAAAGTGCGGACATTAACTTATTTACGGTCCTGTAGGTTATTACAGTTTTAAATAATTCCCAATAACATCATGTTACTTATAAATTATTTTTCTGTAAATGAAATTTGTAATTTTCATTTGAAAAGTAAAACCAATAACGTGAAATATTTATATAGTTAAATATTAATTCTTAGCGAGGTTGTTTTCTAATTGAGTGCTTCATTTTCCTATCTTCTCCATAATATATAAGAAGTAAAATTTTAGTTTTTTACCTCTCGCTAAGAGAGGTATTGGAATCATGTTAAAAATCGCATATCCAGATTTTAGTGGATACGCACGTTTTAAGGACCCTATAATCCGATTATAACATTTTCACGATGATGTCCGTGTGGGTGTGTGTGTGTGTGTGTGTGTGTGTGTGTGTGGATGTGTGAATGTATGTGTAGATGTTGGATCCATGGTTTCTCAAATACTTTAAGACTAAAAGAATATTTAACTGCAGTTTCCTCAATCTGACATTCTGGGAAGAGCTGATTAGATTTTGGTAAAATTGGACAACCGGAAGTAATAGTTTCTTTAAAGAAAAACTGATAAATATTATTTTTTGAAAATATGTGTATTACATATATTGAAGAGCATAAAATTCTACATCTGATACATTTAAAAAATTTATTATATCTTGAATAGATTATAGATAAAGGCACTGTAATATATTGAATAATTTAATGTAGTACATCGCAGAGGTTAAAGCACTAAGGAAACCAGTTGACAAATTCAAATGTTTATAACATAGTTTGTAAATGACAGATGTTACTGTCAAAAATCAACAGCATTAGGACGGTCTTTCCACCTTCGGATAAAGTTCCGGATAAAGTTATCTGGTGGATAAATCAAAAATGTGTCTTTACACCTTAAGATAAGGTTGTCCTCCAGATAAATATTGCCTATCCGACAGATAAGTTATCGGGAACTTTTCTACCGGATAAATATAATATCTGACAGAAACATATGAATCGATCCAATAAATCGGAAAAAATGTCATATACATAATATTTTGATAGAATACAAACATGTAATTTCACATATCTAATTATTATTTATTATTAGGTATATATGGCGCCAGAAAATTTTCCAATTGGGCAAAAATAATATTCATTCTTACAAACCGAACATATTTTTGTCATACCAAAATTTTAAATAAATACTCACCCGATTATGGGTATCAGGGATATGGAGAAAAAGAAATAAATACAAACAAATAAATCATTACACATCTAAACTTTGAGAGACAGGAGTTCTTGCTTCTCAGACCATGTTCCATCATCATTTCACTGTAGTTTGTCCATCCCTGGTTACTCATTCTCACTGTTAATGTAGTTAATATTGTTGTATTAAAATTTTATCATTGTTATAATCAAGTATTATCATTATTGTCATCAAGTTTAATCATTACCATGATGAAATTTGTCTGCAATTATACTATTTTAAAATTAATTTTAGAGGCAATACATATTTTCTTTTGTCGGTCCAAGGGAGGTCATTCGTGATCCCTCGCCGCTGTGTCTGTATATGTCTTTTTATTTTCTATGACATACTTATACTTGCACCTTAGTACAAGTTCAAATATAGAAATATTCCGTATTTCAATAATTTCAAAATTATTGGAGCTTTCACGTTTCTTTCAATTTTTATTATCCTTAAACATTTCCAAATATGAACAGAAAACAGAATATCGTGCACACATGTTATTTATCCAAATTACTTTTAAATTACAACTTTTTGATCACAGTAAATATTTGTTATTACGTCAAAAAGATCATAACTACGAATGTCAAAACATAAATATTAAGCAACTTGATCGAAACAAAACTTATATGGCATTTTCTTACTCTGCCTTATTAAATTTGCAATGCTGTTGTCTCTTTTTAATTTTATCAGAGATTTTGGAACTGCATATACTGCACTTATCTGTCGGATAGTTATCCGTCAGATAAATTTGAAATGAAAGACAGAAAAAAGTTATTCGTCGGATAAAGTCTCAGATAAGTTTATCTGGCGGATAGCTATCCGGAACTGTTAAGTAGTGCCGCACCAACTCCAGGGAAAATTAAATCGTACACTATTAAATCAACTGGACTTCAAAATAATCTCAAAACTGTGTTTTAATAAGGAATTTTATTAAATCAAAATGACTTTTCAAAATTACAGTAAAACAATTCTCATTTCTCAACTGTCAATATTTTTCTATATATCAAAAAACAAAAATACAAAATTTCTGAAAATCTAGTTGTCAACTCAATGAATATTATACTCAACATTACTCCCACCTTGAGTTGACAACTATTACAAAGTTTACAAAGTTTTCAGGAATATCGTTGAGGTTTATTTATTTTCCGTCCTCTTCTTGTTATAGTAGTAGTAGGTGGAGAACAGTCTTCCGGTAAATCTTCGTTTGCCAAAGTATCTTCCGTTACAGATTTATCATCTGCCATTGGAGATGAAGTCAGCTTTGTATCGGTAGGCCTGATTTCTAATGGATAAATTCGTTGTATTGGACGAATTACCTCTCCATTTGCAGTTTTTAATCGAACTGTTCGGCTAATTTGATCTCTCCCGGGTATAACTTCTAAGATTTTAGCTAATGGCCAATCAATTCTTTTAACATTGTCAGATCCTATTAATACTACTTCTCCGACTTCTATTGGTTTTTCTTCTTTCAAGTTTTCTCGATGTTGTACAAGAGAACCTAAATACTCACTACGAAACCTCTGTCGAATATCTTGTAAAAGTTTATGACGATAACGTATTCTTTTATTTAAGGAATTTGCATCAATTCTTTCAAGGTCAGGTACACCGATTTCTGGGATTTCTTTCAGAAACATGGCTGGAGTGATTGGTTTATACTCAGGATCACTATCGAATACATATGTTAGTGGTCTCGAGTTCATGATAGCTTCGCATTCCACTAATATAGTTAGTAGCTCTTCATACCATAAACTCTTTTTACCCAAAGTCCTTCTCAATAGATTCTTCAACAAACGGATTAATCTTTCCCACCAGCCTCCCCACCACGGTGCCCCTGGAGGAATGAAATGCCAATGGATTCTCTCGCTTGTAGCATGTATCTGGATTTTATTCCAATCGACCTTTTTAAATAAATTGACAGCTCCATGAAAATTAGTGCCGTTGTCACTATAAATCGTATGCGGTCTACCTCGTCTAGAAATAAATCTACGTAAAGCTAGTAAAAAAGAGTCTGTAGACAGCGACATCACGACTTCCAGGTGTACAGCTCGATAAACTGCGCAGGTGAAAATACAGATCCAACACTTGTTATTTTCTTTTAAATACAATGGACCAGTTAGATCAATCCCAACAATTTCGAAAACAACCGCATCTCGTGTTCTATCTGAGGGTAAGTATCCCATTTTTACTTGTACATGTTTTGAATCATATCTGCGACATTTTACACATTTCCTCAAAATGTTGCGGATTGTTTTCCTTCCGCGAACAATCCAATATTTTTCACGTAATGAATTAAGTAAAATATGTGTACCGGTGTGAGCCATCTGTTCATGTTTATATAAAATTAAACTTCCGATTAAAGGATGTTTATTCGGTAATAATATCGGACGAAGGAAATTCTGAGTGTCTTTCCTATTAACTATTTTCGTCTCGACGCGTATTATACCTTCTTCATCTGTATATGTACTACAAACTGATCTGTCCTTACTGTCCAAATAGTTTTGTAGAAGTTTCACAACTTGTTTCTCTGCCTCTTCTAATTCGCTTGTAATCAAGTTTCCCTTTATTTTGATGTTAGTATGACGACAATGTTTTGTAAAACGTATAACCCAAGCAACAGTACGTAATATTCTTTCAAAACTGGAAAATCGCGTTGGTAACCAGTTATCTTCCAATTTTTTCGTCAAATTGGTCATTGTTGTGTTCACCTTTGTTTTACTTTGAGCTATCTCTTCTTCATCATATACGTATGAAGATTTTGGCCAGTCTTCTGGATCACTTCTGAGCCATTTTGGACCCTCCCACCATTTTTCGTATAATAAATGACGTACTTTACTACCGCGTGAAGGTAAATCTGCTGGGTTGCAATCTCCAACTATATGTCGCCATTGTTTTGGTTCTGTTAATTGCTTTATCTCCGTCACTCGATTGTTAACGAAGACATTCCATGTTTCCTCTCGTTGAATCCAGGCCAGGACCGTTGTTGCATCGGTCCAAAAAATTGTTGTGATGTTACAATCAATAGCTTTTCTTACTTCATGGGCTAGCCTAGCTCCCATCGTAGCTGCAAGAAGTTCTAATCTAGGTATAGTAGTTGGTTTTAGCGGTGCAACTCGGGATTTTGCCTGTACAAATTGTATGATAACTTCTTCCTCCCTTTCTATCCTCAAGAATATCACTGCGGCGTAAGCTACTTTGCTTGCGTCACAAAATACATGTAAACTTTGTTTTCCAGAGTTACTATCTTCTCCCATCAACCAACGCTGGATCTGAAATGTAGATAAATATTTTAATTCTTCATACCAGGATAGAAAAACTCTTTGAATGTCTTCTGGAACAGGTTCATCCCATCCTAGTTGAGTGGTCCACGTTTCCTGTAACAATAACTTAGGACGCACGGTTATGGGTGCTAAAAAACCTAACGGGTCGTAAAGTTTATGTGTGGTGGATAAAATAACGCGTTTCGTTACGTGATCAAAGTCAGTATTTAAGAAATCTAAATTAACACTCAAAGTATCCGTATGTCTTTGCCATTTTAGGCCGAGTACATTAGAATTCGGATTATTAGCGATATTGTCCATTGAATGTTCCCAGCCACGTAAGTCCATAGACGCTGTCATCATAACCCGAACAATTACAAAAAAGTTTTTACGTAGACAACTGCGTTACAAGTGTTAATGACCAAGTTGAGAAATGAGAATTGTTTTACTGTAATTTTGAAAAGTCATTTTGATTTAATAAAATTCCTTATTAAAACACAGTTTTGAGATTATTTTGAAGTCCAGTTGATTTAATAGTGTACGATTTAATTTTCCCTGGAGTTGGTGCGGCACTACTTAACATTTTTGGCGACCGTTTCCTTATATCTGCAATAACACCAATTCTCTTTAACCGAAAACGTAATAGAATACGCGGAATAAGTTCTATCATATTCGGACCGACAAAAAGACACTGATTCAATGACGGTGTAAACTTCAATCGGGCCGATGCATCGAATACTGGTCGTATGGGAGTAGTACTATTTTCTTTAATGACGGGACGGTGAGGAAGGTAATGAGTTCCCTTTTCTATTTTCGTTTCTTCTTTCACCTCTTCAATTATTCCATCGTTTTCCCAGTCAATAAAGACTTTGCCGTAGTCTTTGAAGATATTCTGCCTTTTTAATTTTTCTGTAGTAGTTTGCAATCTTCTTTCTGCTAAGATTTCATTAGATGGTACTTGTAGAATGTCATACTTCCACGGCAACTTAATTTCATATCGTCCTTCTTCATTAATGGAAACTGTTTTCTGAAAATGTTCTTTAATTTCTTCATTTTGTTTCTCTTTAGCTCTCACCTCAATTGGATCTCTAATTCCCAGAATATCTAGCTCCCATAAATCTGTAATTTTCGCCTCATTTACATACATTGAAATTACTGACAGGGTACATGAATTATCAAATTTTTCTCCCGGAATTTTCCCCATCAATGTCCATCCTAACTTCGTTTCAACGGCTACTAAACCGCACTTTAAACAATAGATACGGCCTGTGAGTAATTTGCCGACTACGTCAGCTCCAATTAATATCTCTATAGGACCCTTTGTTTTTCCGTCATCAGAAATTTTTATATTTTGTTGTCTTAACTCTTTTGTCCAAGAACTTCTGGGTACATGTGGAATTTCATCTACTATCATTTTTTGATCCAATGCATCGAAACAGCAACTATATTTATTATCCGTGTTCACAAGGTGAACTTGATATAAATTATGCTGTTCTTCCTTAGATTGAATACCACCGAAAAGGCAATGTTTGATTTGTTCCCTTCCTCTCACTGGATATCCCATATCAACTGCGGTTCTCTCCAAAATATACGACTTTTGAGAACCAGTGTCTAGCATAACTCTTACTAATCTGTTACATTTGGCATTTTGAATATGGACAGCAAGTGTCTGTAGTAAGACAGCTGTATTTGCCCGTGCAGTCAGAACTTCAGTCACGACGGCTGAAGTATTCTTGAAACTGGGTTCCCTTTCCTTTTCTTTTGTGGGTGTCTCCTTAGCAGATGATAATTTTGGACACATTAAAACAACATGTTTCTCTTGACAGACGATACATTTTACAATGGCTTTACAACGTTTCGCCAAGTGGCCGACCTTTAAACAAATGTAACAACCTTTTTTATCATTGACTGACTTACGTTTCTGATCGAGAGACAATTTCTGAGCATAAATACAATCGACACTGGCATGCGCTCGGTTACAGAAGATACAGCAAGATTTATTCTCTTTCACATTAACTAAACTTGCAGCTGTTGGAATGTTTGATTCAATGTTATTATTTACTTTCTTCTTTGTCTTCGGCGTTATGTCTGAAAGATCGAATCCAGTTGTGGCCAATGTGATGCGTTCTTCTCCTTCTACTTCATTACGTAAAAAATACATGAGTTTATTTAAACGACTTTTTGAAGTATTTTTCTTTGTTTCACTGGCATCTTCTACGTTTTCTACGTTTGGAGTACGTTGCCAAACACGCATTAAATCTTCTGGCATGCAAGACTCCACCAAAGGATATAACATGGCTGCATATTTGTCACTTGTTACTCCTAACGATTCTAAAGCTCGCAATTGAGATTCAAGTTTATCATAGAGTGTACATAATGGCAGTTTTTCGTTCGGTTTCAATGCTCGTTTCAAGACAAGTACTAACAATTCACGTACGTAAACTTCAACAAGTGTTTCATCTCGTCCAAATCGGGTTTTTAAGCTTTTAATAGCTTTACTATAATTTTCACCTGTAGGGGGAAAACTCTCTACCAGTTCCCTTGCTCTACTACCCTCTACGGTGGATTGGATTAAGTATTGATACTTATCTTCAAGGGCGAGATCTGGATCTTCGTCTATCTTTTTGAAAAGGCTCCAAAAATGTAGCCATTCTTTCACGTCACCGGTGAATTTCTTTAATTCGATCTCTGGGAGTTTGCACTTTCTTTTAGGAACATGCGTCGCCTCAGTTTGTGGTGAGTGTGTAACCTTCGAAGTCAGTTTTTCTTTAATTTCAACAATTATTTTATTATAATGATAGGTATACTCATCTGTTGTTTGGGTTTCTTTCTCGAATTCTGTCGTATCTGTTACGGAATCTAACATCTCGTTAAATATTACCTCATCTAATTCTTTTATTTCTTGAATCTTCTGTGTAAGAATCTGCTGATTAGCGGATAAAACACTGGCTTCTGGTTCTTCTTTCTTTAATTCTGTGGAAAGAGTCGCGAGTACTCTGGTAAATGCAGCACGCAATATACCCCGTTTTTTCTTGTTTCGCTCCATATTCCAAATTTTACACAATTTTCTTCAGTTAATCTAATTTTTCCCTATGTGCGTCCTGTCACGGTCGCCAAAAATGTTAAGTAGTGCCGCACCAACTCCAGGGAAAATTAAATCGTACACTATTAAATCAACTGGACTTCAAAATAATCTCAAAACTGTGTTTTAATAAGGAATTTTATTAAATCAAAATGACTTTTCAAAATTACAGTAAAACAATTCTCATTTCTCAACTGTCAATATTTTTCTATATATCAAAAAACAAAAATACAAAATTTCTGAAAATCTAGTTGTCAACTCAATGAATATTATACTCAACAGGAACTTTACCTGAAGGTGGAAAGACCGGCCCTTAGTGACATTCTGAAAGCTTTTTCTGGGAAGTACATTTAATCTTTCTTACAGGCCTATTCTGTAACTCGGTGGTTAATTTTTAATAACTGGTTCAAAAAATTATCCAATAGCTATTGCTTTGACAACTAAAAATCCACTTTTTGGTTATATATAAACATACTTGATCGGTTAAATTTTTTAACCAGTTGCTAAAATTTAACTACTGAGTTACAGAATAGGCCCGCTATTGTTTTATTAATTAAATATTTAAAATTGTAAGTAAAATGTATGTATCCATCAGAAATAACGCCAATCTAATTCATGAATTGGAAGAATCTCTGATATTTAGGAACTTCCTCAGACAATGGAAAAATAGATATAATTAGAATTGTAGGTGTGCAGAAGACATGTTAAACACAATAAAAACAATATTTGGGTAAAGTTATGTAATTTTTTTGTTATAAAACGACGGTTCGATAGCGAAGTGCAATACAATACTTATACGTATAACATAAAATAGAAATAGCGAGCGGTATTGTGCTGGCCACAACAGATTTTTTATATGTAAATGAATAGTAATTTCAAAAATCTTTACAAATTTACTAAATTTTAACCATCAAGCTTTAGAGTACCATCATTTCAATTACTACTCGAAGCTATAAATGAATTTCAGTTTTTTTATTATTAGACTTTATCACATTTAAATATTATATGTGAACCCGAAAATTGTATAACATGTATATTGCTGGAAATAAGATAATTTTGAAATATTTTTCATTACATGAAACGTTTTTCGTCTTTGATATTTTATTTTCAAATTCTGCATCATCTTTGTACTAGGTTTTTTCTTTTGTAAAGTAATTAATTTAATTAGTGACTAGTAAACATAGCACCTTAAATATGTAAATTTAAAAGTTGGAATAACTATGTCATCTGTTGTTAATATAAGGTATATAATAAATACGATTTTACGGTTAACTTCTTTCCTGGTCATAAAGTAAAGTTTTATGTAATAAATGTAATAGTCGAAAATACGGTATATTCCCATTTAATAAGCCCTTATGTCGTACATTATCCCAGATTACTTAGAGTTGAAGTTAAGTGGTTTGGAGCGGATCTGCTAACTTGCAAACTATCTAGTATTTTTTAAATAATATAATAGACCAAATAGGGCACTTAAATAGCACACAAATCATAATTTTTTGTAGAAAATTCAGAATTGGGCATGCATGGTTTGGAGCGGATCCGCAACTTACAGCCAAGACAACAAAATTATGATTTTTTAAACAAAGATAATAGTTCAAAATTCGACATTGTGGCACTTCATTCACACAGAATAAAATATATAAAAGTATATTTGAAAATAATAAAACCTCTACGGTTTTAAATAAAAAGATGAAGCATGAGGCAAAGTTACAAATGAGTTCAACACCAGATTACCGACAGCTATAAATGTCAAAATTAGGATCAAGAGGTGATCAGTGCTTAATTCATACAATATGACGAACCAGCTGATCATTGATTTTGATTAGTAGATTAGCTTCATTTTTATTGGTGAACTGGATTGAATCAGAATCTGCGTTGCTCTGTGAATCAACTCATGAGTAAGGAATGGAGAATTCGGCCGTATAAGTAATAATTAAGAATACAAGTTTAAAACATTGTCACACTAACTTGTTTCATTAAAGAACAAATTACATGTTAATATAAAGAATAATATTTGATTATTTATTATGTATGTATGTTTGTTTTATCTCAAAACTGCTTAAATGGTGAGATATTTGTTTTATCTCATAAATGCATAAAAGGTGCGATATATGAATGCACATTTATATTTTATGTTTTATTCTTTATGAAAAGTTGCATAAACGAGCCTTTAAAGGCTAAAGCTATTATAAATTATTATTAATGTTTTTCATGAAGTAATGTTAGTTCTAAAGCTTTGGTAACACATTCAATCCGAGATTATTATTATTATTAATTATTATTATTATTATTATAAATTATTATTATAAATTATTATTATTAATTATTATTATTAATTATTGTTAATTATTATTATTATTTTTATTTTTATTATTATTATTATATTATTATTATTATTATTATTATTATTATAACATTAATATTTGCTGGTTTTATTTGTTTTAATGCCATCCTTTTGTGTTTTCAGCGTGACTGTTTATTCAAAGATGAGAGAGTTACAGCATTTGACTCGATGTACTACAGCCGCAGCGATTGTTTATCTGAATGTAAAATGAAAAGTATTCTAACTCTCTGTGAATGTGTCCCATTTTATATGGCTATTTCCACCAAGCTACCGTTCTTTAAACAGTTGTGTACAATTGCAGATATTCCATGTCTCAACAAATATAAAGGTACAGTATGTACAGTTTTTTCGCTGTAGAATAAATGGCTTGGCTACTTGGCTAGTGAGTAGAATTTCAATATGAGGAATTTGATTTTATTCTGTACACAATATATTATTGGTTTGGTTAGTCGGGTGAGTAATTTTAAATTTCATGTTTTATGTTTTTGGTTAAGCTTTAATGAAAAGAGATATGGGGTAGGAAAAGCAAGCAACTAAATTATATAATGACGGTATCAACTTTGTGCCGATTATCGACTATCAAATACAGCTATCCTTTGCTTAGAATAAGTACACCTTCGATATGGAACCAGAAGATGAAGAGAAAATTGTATTTTCCATTAGTACGTGGGACTCTGGCATTTTGCCGTCTCACCTTTTGATTTCTGCAACGTGGCTACGTTCGAGAGACTGTCGGACACAGTACGAGACTTTTCATTCAAAACATGTCATGGGAAAGTACTTGTGCAACCTAGACACAGCTAGTAGTTAGTCTTAAATACCGGTTACCAAAAAATACATATCGACATTTTGACAATAATATTTTACAACTCATTTCACATTTCGTTTCGATATTGCCAATTTAACTAAAAATTAAAATTTAATGTTAGGAGGAAGTAACGCCGTACTTGTTGATAGATAAAATGTATTAACGGATTTCTCGGCGGTGATTGTAAGGAAATTTATTGTTTTTCCATAAAGTAGTTAATTTTATTTAAATTTACAATATTTCGTTACATATTTTGTAACTTTATCAGGGAAAACTAAAATGTAAATAATTTTCTGAAGGTAAGATACAGATAAATTTTGTTTTACTTACAAATAGTTTTAACTAGTGTGATCACTTGCCAAATTGATAATTTCAGAAACATTCAATTTTGTTGTTGTTACTAGTTTAATTTCTGTACTGGTTTACATATTGTTAAAAGAATTTTGACTATATAAGTATAAAATACATTAAAAGAATATTAAAAAACTGGTAAAATTTTACTCAGTGAGCGTCACATGTTGATCGAAAAGTGTGGGAATAATCTAGAATTAATTATCTACGTTAAGTACGAGTTATCGCAGCACAAACATGGAGAGAAGAGAATAAATTCAAAAAATATTTGTGCGCTAGCAGCACATGCTCAAAAAACCAATCATTTCATAAATTACGACGAAACTATTATACTAGAATTTCAAAATAACTACAAGAAAAGACTATTTTTATAAATGTGCCACATTAACAGTAACAACACAAATACAAAACTGACACGCAAAACTTAAGTGCTATTTATTCTCATTTACTTCAAAACTACTAATAGAATTCCATAACCTTGTTTAAATTTACCGCTTTTCTCTTGCCGCGCTGTTCACTTTTCTCTTCTTATTTGTGCTACGATAACTCGTACTTAACCTAGAAAATTAATTCTAGATTATTCCCACACTTTTCGGTCAGCATGTGACGCTCACTGAGTAAAATTTTACCAGTTTTTTAATATTCTTTAAATGTAACTTATAAAGTCAAAATGGCAAGTGATCACACCAGTTAAAACTATTTGTAAGTAAAACAAAATTTATCTGTATAACTTACCTTCAGAAAGTTATATACATTTTAGTTTTTCCTGATGAAGTTACAAAATATGTAACGAAATACTGGAAATTTAAATAAAATTAACTGCTTTATGGAATAACAATATATTTCCCTACAATCACCGCCGAGAAATCCGTTAATACATTTTATCTATTAAAATTTAACTATAAGCAAGGCAATTGGTCAAAAGAGGTTATAAAACGAAATTTTGTATAGAATCCGAAGAAATATAAACTCTTTTATGGACAATTAAAGTACTTAAGACACATTTTCAACACAGAGGTGTGGTGTTGTCACAAATTCAGCTTAGCCAGAAGAAAATGATTGCTAATTTCAGTAAAGTGTTGTGCAATGCAGAGCACAATTACTTCTACCTGTCAAAGAGAATGAATATTTTTATAAGTACTTGCATAAGCAGATACTTTTACTTCGACCTGATAATGGGGCTCTGAAATGGCTGATGTACTTCAAGATTTACAGATTAAACATTGAGTAGAAACCAGCTATAACCTGACGCTTGCAACGCTATTTTGGGGATAGAGTGCAGCAAGTTGGCATGGCGTTGCTCGGGCACCAACGGTCGACTAACAGGTTTTGACATAGGTTTGATATTAAGTACAAAATTGACAAAATATACAAAACAACTCTACTGTATGGTAATTTCCTTGAGTACTGGGTGTAAGAATTAGCAGAATTACGGGTTTTTGGAAAAAATAATGGACAGTGAATAAGTCGCATAACAAAATTGAGAGTGTTTTCTTTATTCAAACGACGGATCCATCAGCGAGTTCCATCACCAGGATAACACAAGACGTCACTAAGGTAGTTGTCTCTCAATTTTCCTTTCTGGGCTTACTCAACATGCCCAAAATCGTCAAACATATTTTTCGTTATTTATATCGCATTATCTCCATCTATTAAACAGTAGAAAAAACATTACCCAAAACTTAAAACAACAAAAAGTAAACCACCAATGCAAACCAATCTTAACCACAGATGGCGTTTGACTACAGGCGCCGTCCCCTCAGCGCACCATGACTATATATATATATATATATATATATATATATATATATATATATATATATATATATATATATATATATATATATATAGGTAAAACAATTTAAGATCGCTGCGCCATCATCGTACATTCTGTGAACTATCCAGTACGGGACAGTATGGGATTATTGGTTAAGTGAAATATTGAATAAACAGTAAATATCATTATATTGTTACCTTCAAATTTCTAGGTTAAAGAAGCTATTTGTTTTCCATTGATATATTTTGTAAATTACTTCTATGGATATAAGAGATCGCGATGTATTTATCAAGGAGAGGAGGTTTGTAATGCTGATTCCATTATTTTTTTGTTGTTCCGCCGAGAAACAAAAGCACAGTTTGAAAAAACTGATTGTATCTGTAAACAAACGCCTTATAATCATCATCACACAAAATTGAAGGAGATTTTTTAATTGAAAATGTAAAAGCCAGGTTAAAAAAATGCTTTGTACGTATAAAGCGGGTAATAGTGGTCGCTCAAAACATATGTATATAAACCACATTAATCCAATGAACCAGAAGTAAAATGTATTAAAAAATCGTGATCAAGCTATTTCAATTAATGTTCTTATTAGGTTATTATAATATGGTCCTAATTTAACTATTTTGGTGCTTCTGCTTTTGTCTTATGTTTTAGGATTTCGTTGGATAAATGTAGAGATCGTCGTAAAAAAGGCAACTAACGATACTAAGTTTTTGGGAAACCAACGCAACGACCACTATTAACCACTTTTGTGATGTAACGCATTTGTCTCAAGAACAGATGGAACAATTTTTAAACTTTCCTATTGTTTTTCAGTTAAAACACTTAAAAATGAGACCAGCACTATAAACTTCTTCTCCTTGACAAACTCATCAAGGGAATTTATAAAATATATCAATAAAAAACGAATAGCTTCCTGTACCTAGAAATTTGAAAGTAAAAATATAATTATATGTACTCTTTATTCAATGTTTCACTTATGCTAACTACTTATCCTTAGTACTATGTCATCTCTCTTACTAAAAAACAAACAATTTGCATTAATAAGACAGTAAAACATGCACATAATATAAAATTCATATAATTATGTACTTACCGTAACCTTCATAGTCCCGGACTGGATAGTCTCAAAATGTCCGCCAGGTGGTGTAGCGCTTATCTGGAGTTCCCTATTGCATATTAAGATAAAATTCATATATACACTTACCGTAACCTTCACAAATAGTCCCGGACTGGATAGTTCTATATATATATATATATATATATATATATATATATATATATATATATATATATATATATATATATATATACGAGAGGAAACATAGTCGGACCTAGAAACGTTCTATTTGCATCTCAAATTTCAAACAATCGAATATGCATATATCTACAGAGAAGGAGCTGCGTAAACAATCTAATTGAAACACACCCAACTACAACAATGTTTGCCCACAAAAACAGCATCAGAAGATTAATTACACCAGCGAAAAGAATAATCTTATCGAATGTATGTGCTTCCATCCCACACCATACAATAGAAGCCACATTAAAACAAATAAATATTAAGATATTTTCCCCTCTCAACTTCTTAAAAGTCGGTATGCAAGAAGTAGAGTATGTTCGTGTACTAAGCTTTAGACGATCTTTATATATACCTAACACCGGACGACAGCACTCCACCAGGCTCCCTAATAGTAAACTATGAAGATACACAGTACCGTATTTTTATTACCCCCTTATTGACAGAATTAATTCAATTAAAGAAAAAAATAAATAGGTATTAAATAACTATAGAGAGGTATTTAAGAAATATAATTAATCTTGTATATTTTTTTGTTTATAATAATAATTTGTTCCTATATTGGAACAATGGACAACAAAATTAACTTTACACCTCCTAAGAATTATAATAAATTTGTAAATTATATGTGAAATTCAATGAAACAATTTCTTTTTTTATTGATACAGATAAATTTTGCATTTAGAACAAAAAAAGTAAGTTTTTAAACCACAACTTGGTAAATTACATCTTTAAGTAAATAATTAAATAAATATACACCACAGGGATCACTTTTGTGCGATTAAAGGTCTGCACTGGCCGGGATCGAACCCGGGTCACTAGATTGGTAACCAGACAATATATGCACACGGCCGCGCGATCCCATCTTTAACGGGCGTCCTTTTCTTCTGCCATGTGCCCAATGCCATCTTTTCGAATATCAACTTGTGGTATTGTAATGTTCTGCTACTTCGTTTCTAAAATGCAATAAATCTGGGATGCCTTATTTCGCAATACCTATACTTGTTCATAACTTTGCGGTATCTGATCCATGAATTTACCAAAGCCATATCAGAAAAATGACTAAATAATCTCAGATACCATTTCTTTGACAGAATTTGTATTCTGTGGTGCGCTATAAGACCATGTAAAAGATTAACACCGTCCACAATCGAATTATATTGTTTCACATTAAATGGCCGGTCAAAATTTATTTTTTCTTTAATTTTTCTGTCGTATCTTTTTACATCTATTGGTTGCGAGCAGGAAAATATGCTAGCAAGGGTAACTGGTTTATTATCGTACCATTTCACTATTCTAATTTATACATTATCTATTTTCGTGGAAAACTCTTCGTAGAAGCCCCTTCCCTTTTTCTTCATATCTTTATCAGAACTGAACTTTATTTCAGGTATTCTATTGTTTCTAATTGTTCCAAGACTCCCACTTCCATATTTTTGCAAATTTACCATCAAATTTATTGAAGTAAACCAATAGGGTAGTTGCGACAAAAATAAATGTTGTTTTTTCGTATTAATTATGAAATATAAACTAATTCTAAACATAGTAATGTACAAATTATTAGAAAATATAAAACTTTTCATTCATAATTTTCATAAATAAAGTTCGCGGTGGAATTCTTGTGACGTAGAGTATTAATAATTATATAGTTCGACCAAGTCTATATGAATCATATAAGCTTGTTGTAATACCACTACAAAGCCAACAAGTTGAATTGTGTTTTAATTGTATCATACAAATATCTACAGTATAATTCTAAACGTAAAATAACAGATACAAAAGTATTATTTAACAGTACGTTTATTTTATAATTATTTACTTGAATACCAGATATTCTCAAGATGTTTAATTCTTATGTAGATAAACTTCATAATTTTGCCAGAAGGTGGCCACACACTCAGGGAATGTACGTGTCATTTTTAATGACTTTTAACCTATATTTTACGTGTTGGACGCAGTTGGACGACTGATTCGTGTAAAAATCATATTTTATTTTTCTTTTCTGTCAGAAAATTTAAGATAAGGTAATGAAACTAATGAATTTGTGTGAAAATATAAATCTTTTTAGATAAAAAATAGTAGTATTGCGTACAGAGTGTACTTGTGTACTACCGAGAGTGTACCGCTAGGGCAAGAAAAACTGTGATTGGTATTAAAAATACACGTCACACACAGGAAATTTGAAATAAAAATATTTTTTAAAAAAATTATATTTTGAAAAATATACAGTTGCCAGACGTAAAACATGTATTAAAGTGAATAACTTGAACAATTCTTTCAGAAAATACATAAATTGGAAAATGCGCAACTACCCTATTGTCGTAAAACATTAAATAATTCTTAGTTAGTTACTTATGACATATTTGGCAACAATTGTGTACCGACTGGAATCACGGATATGAACCAACAAAAATTATTATTTTTAAATGTAAGATAATATTCTAGGCCTTTTAACTATTGTGAAATAATAGCCCATTGTCATAATTTATGTTTATAAATTTAATTTCTTTCAAATTGTCCTCATTTCATGAATAATTCCATTTAAATATTCTGATTGACATGTCAAACAAACGTTCTTTGTCCTTTAATTTTCAAGGAAGACTAAGATATTTGGTATCAAAAAACAAAATTTCTACTTTTAATAATCTTTTACTCAAAAACTATGCATTGTACAGAAAAATGACCTATTACCAGGAAATCAAACAAAAGCAGATCGAGTTGTCAAACTTTTGATATTTCTGCATAGCAGGCCTTGACGACACCTCTCATTTGATACCAAACACGACATGGTTATGACAACTTTATGCAAAAAAACAAAAGCCCATCGAACTGTCAAGTGTTTTTTACATTTCTGTATGGCAGCCCTTGACGATACCTCTCATTTGATACCAAATACGACATAGTTCAGACAACTTTAAGCAGAAAACAAAAGCCGATCGAGTTGTCTAACTTTTGACATTTGTGCATGGCAGCCCTTGTTGATACGTCTCATTTCATACCAAACACGACATGTTTGCTGACAATTTTATGCAAAAAACAAAAGCCGATCGAGCTGTCCTATTCTTGACATTGGAATATTTGTTTTTACCTAGTTACTTATGGGATGTTTGACAACACTTTCGAAATGCATATGAATCACGGGTATGAACCTTCAAACATTATAATTTTTAAATATGTTTTAGGCCTTTTTAACCACTATGGAATAACCGCCCATTGCCATAATGTATATTTATTAATTTAACTTCTTTGAAATTGTCCTCATTTCATGAATAAGTCCATTTAAATGTTCTCATTGACATGTCAAACGAACGTTCTTCGTCTTAAAATTTTCATAGAGGACTCAGATATTTTCTTTCAGAGCCAAAATTCCACTTCTAATAATCTTATACACAAAAACTAAGTACCGTGCAGAAAAATGAGCTATTAGGGAGTTATTGCAACTTCTAAGATGAAAGAAGGTAAACGTTAACCTTATGTAGAAAACACTTTATTTTAGAAATAAAGGACTTTCAATTTCAATGTTTACCGCTTTTAATTAGTGTATTCACGCTAACGTTAACGCTAAAAGCAACACAAACGAGGTTACATCCACACTTTTCACCGAAACATAACCTCAAAAAATACAGAACGTGTGACGTTAAACGATCACAAAATATTCGCGATCGTCGTGATGATTTCATATATATATATATATATATATATATATATATATATATATATATATATATATATATATATATTGAACTGCGAGTTTTTTGAGAAACCATTTTCGGTAAAAATTTGTATTTTGAATACAATTACATCTTATTTGAGAATTAAAATCCTAGGGCTACAATTCCTTGTCACAAAAGTTTGTTTGAAAAATACTAGTCTTTAGATTTATTAATATCCTTTTTCAGAGACATGGAGTAAAGTGTTAATAACTAAACGTGGAGATGTATTCGATAACGTCCTAGCAGGCGACATGTTTGACTCCCTGGAATGCTCCCATTGCTTATCAGATTGTTCTTTTACGAAATACAGAGTACTAAACGATTATGCACCATTAACTTTTGCAAATAATCGCATGCTGTAAGTTATGATTTTTTTATTTTGTCTAGCAACATCGTCATAGATCCATATAATAAGTTGATAATAATTACCTGTGATTAATCCTAAATGTTTACTTAGAAGAAATTTGCTTGAAAGAACAAGGAGATTTTAAATGAATAAAAAAAGATTTGTGAAAAATTCATAGACCTCGCTGGAATTTGAACTCAGAGCATTCCTCTATCTAGTAGGGAGCTCTAACCAACTTAGCTATGGGTGCCCATTGAAGACTATGAATCTTTCGTAAGTTTTTAGAATTCGTACCGAGTACTCTCTTCTAACTGGAGAGATGAATACTCAGCACGAACAATGCGCTATATACATATTGCTGTGAACTTATGCCGTCACTCATACGTTGACAATAATTATTTGTGATCAACCTATTAGTGACGACAAAAGCTGACAATATATTATATAACGCTTTGTTAAAGCTGCGCATTAATCTCTCCAGTTAGTAGAGTTATCTTGTTACGAATGGTAAAACAAAACTTGAGAAGGATTCATTTACTACTATGGATACTCGTAACTCAGTTGGTTAGAGCGATCTACTAGATATAGTATTGCCCTGGGTTCGAATCTCAGCGAGGTACATGCATTATTCACAAATTCTTTTTTCGTCCATTTATAATCTCCTTGATCATTTAAGCCTATTTCTACGAATTATTCCTTACAACAAAGTAGACTAAACAAATATGAATAGAGCAATCAAGAAATTTTAATAAAATTAAAGACTGAACACGTATTACTCGTTTATATTTATATATTTGTTGCATAATACGTACTTAATGTACTATACAGTCATACAAAAAAGTTTCCGTACGACAGTAGTTTTAATGTATTTTAAGAAAAATAGCAGTCTAAAACCCAATATATTTAATATCCTTTTAATCCAAAATGAAACGCAGTTATTATAAATATAAAATAAACAAATAATTAATTTAATTTATTTATATTATGGGATAAACATTGATATTCATAATTTCATGACAAAAAATCTTCGTACGATATCCCAAACATTTAAATAATAAACTATTTATTTATGTTTCATAAAGAAATATAATATTTGAAGGGTTTTCCTTTGGTTCTTCCACCAGTAACTAAGCGATGAGTCATTGAATTTACCAAATTTTTGGTTACATATGGCATTATATTCTGCCATTTTACTTGTAATTGATTTAATTTTTTTCGCTTTATATTCTTAGTTATTTTAAGAATTTTCCGCACTTTCTCAATCTAGTTACAGTCCTGAGACTGCTAGGGATGATTAAGCATATTTTTAATACTATACAGTACGCATTCTCTTATAGACGCGAATTATTTGTCGAATTTTTCTGATGCATGCAATTAAAATTGTCTCTTAAGGCCCTATCTTTCGGCACTTTGTTTTAAATTTGCTTTTAAAATATTGAGATAACCTTTGCTATCCATTGTTGTAATAATTACAAATTTTCGTACACCCGCTGAGAAGATACAGCCCCTAGACATAATGCTGTCACCGCCGTATTTAACTTATATTTAAATATTTTAGATTTTCTACTTTTAAATTAAAAGTTTTAATTCTTTATTAGGTTTACTGGCAACGTAAGTAAGTATAATACATACAGATTGAAAAAACTGGCAACGTAAGTAAGTATAATACATACAGATTGAAAAAAAGGCAAAAAAAATTGGTGAAAACCTTAAATTTAAGGCATTTAATACTAACAGTTAAATACGCCGATGATAGCATTATATCTAGAGTCTGTATCTTCTTAGTAATTATTGCAACAATGGATAGCAAAGGTTACCTCGAAATGTTAAAAGCAAATTTAAAACAAAGTGCCGAAAGATAGGGCTTTAACAGACAATTTTAGTTTGATGCATCAGAAAAATTCCACAAATAATTCGCGTCTATAAGAGAATACGTACTGTATAATATTAAAAATATGCTTAATCATCCCTCACAGTCTCCGGACTTTAACCAGAATAAGAAAGTGCGGAAAATTCTTAAAATAAATAGGAATATAAAGCAAAAAAGAATTTCAAATTAATTACAGGTAAAATGGCAGAATATAATGCTATCGGTGACTAAAAATTTGGTAGATTCAATGGCTCATCGCTTAGTTACTGGTGGAAGAATGAAAGGAAACCCCTCCAAATATTATATTTCTTTATGAAACATAAATACCTAAATGGTTTATTATTTAAATGTTTTGTTTATCGTACGGAGACTTTTTTGTCATGAAATTATGAATACTTTCAATGTTTACCCCATAACATAAATAAATTAAATAAATTATTTGTTTATTTTATATTTATAATCACGTAATATACTGCGTTTCATTTTGGATTAAAAGGAAATTAAATATATTGGGCTTTAGACTGCTATTTTCCTAAAATACTTTAAAACTACTGTCGTACGGAGACTTTTTTGTATGACCGTAAATAACAAAAATTTATTTATTTTTTTCAGAAAAGACAGAAATCTGAGTGATATAAGTTTGATTCATATATATTTTAAGCAAGATGAGACATATCTTTATAAAACCGATTTATATTATTATTGGTATGATATAGTAAGTAAGTACTGATTACATTTAATGTTATTTTAGCATACAACATATTTATTATGTTGCGTTTACTTTTCGAAGCACCGCTTCTTCTAAGTTAATCATAATCTACATTATCAACTACATTATGTAATATAGGCTGTTACGTAAGTAAACGTACATTGCACAATAGAATGTTGAGATGATTGCCGGGAACCTAAAATTTGCAATAATACGATATTTAATTCTTCGTATAACAAGCGGAAACAGTTTGAGGTGGAACAATGAGGAATAATTACGATTTCAATGAAATTGATTGAAATCGAATTTGTCTCAGTAAAAACACGGGACTGTCACAAAGGACACAAGATCAATGGCGTCGCAGCAGATAATAGATATTTGATACACAATGAAAAAGAACATGTTTTTCAAGGCATTTTGATTTCAATGTTACCCTAACTAATTAATTACCATGGCTACCACTTTAAATTACAGTAGTATGATTAAAAAACAAATGAATTTGTTATATAAGTCATAGCTTAATCACCTTTGATTCAGACTAAACGTTGTAAGCTTACTTAAATAACTCCTCCGTATATGTTGCATATAGAGAAAATTTTCTGAAATTTGTTTCCTCAAAAGCAACAAAAAGAAATTCTTGTTTTAGCATTGCATCTGTCTGCAGAATTTATCAAAAATCACTAATTGTGTAAGGACGCTTTCATTGTTATGTCATGAATACACTCATAGTGAAGTTATTTTTCACTATATAATATAATATCCTGTTAACTACAAAGCGGGCCGTATACGACAATCATGTGATATGAGTTTTTTTCCTTATACAAAATTCCCAATTAATTTTATACTAAAAATTTCAAATTAAAGTTGTAGATAATTAAATTCTGTACCCAAATCACTGAACAGATTTTATTTTTCACATTGCACGTTTAGTAACCTATAAAATCGAATTTGAAATTGTATAAATATTGCTCATTTATAGTGATAGCCATGGAATCTAAACAATACAAAGAAATGCATGTTGTTTGAACTGACTGATGTTCAATTTTGGAGGTCAGAAAATGTAAAATATAAAATCTGTTTCGTGATTTAAAAGCTGAATATTAATATATGTAACTGTGGATGAAATGAACAAGTTTCTTATTTTGTCATATGATTGCAGTATGCCCAAAGCTTGGCTTCGATAATTGAAGAACTAAAGCCATGAGAAACACCGCTTAAAAGGGGTCAATTTTCTTTGTGCTGCTTTAGTTGTTTCAGGAGCACGTATTAACAAGTTAGCAAATGTTATTAACAAATGAAAATATTTAATAAATTGAGTTTTATTTTAAAAAATCATGCATATCGTAAAACTTCAGTAATAATTTAAGAAAACGAGATAATTTCAAATATTTATTGCTAATTACTCGATATTAATCAAATATTTTTGGATTAAAATTTTTCAAGAAATGAAACAAACATTGGCGGTATAACATTTCATCAATTTTCTAAGAATTTACTTTTATGTATAAATGCTCCTCAATTTAATTAACCTGCTATTAAAACAATATTTGTTTTAGGTAATTTCGGTGGGATGTGCGGTGTATTCATGGGCGTCAGTTTAATATCAATAATAGAGATACTGTATTATTTTATATTTCGATTTATTATATTACTAAGAAATTCTAGATCTTAGTAGTTATTTATGCAAAAAAGAGTAAAAAGTATAGTCTTATTTCACGAATAGAAAAGTTTGACCGAACGAGCCGTAAGCGAGTTTGTCAAATCCTGGAAGTGAAACAAGACACTCAAGTTACGTCTGCAATAAAAGCTGTGAAAAAGAGCCATAACGTTACATTTTTTCACCCATTTGCGTTAAAAAAGTGCATGTTTTTACACTTTTATTGTCTGAAAAAAAAAACATACTTTAATAACCCATTTTAATGATGAAAGATGTACCTTTTTAATTTAATTTAATATTTGTTAAATACAAAATAACTAAACAATTGACAATTATATATTGTTTTATAAACAGAAAAATGAATTTTACTCATAATAGGTGGCGGGTAAATTTGCTGTTCTATTCAGTTAGCGATAATCGAAGAGCGAACAACGAGAATCAAATGTAATATGAATCGGATTCCCGGAATAGGCTCCGAGGACAGCAATGAAGTACATAAATTATTACAAACTGTAGTACAGGATATCACTGTTTCAGATTTTGTCTTCAAAGAGCTAGGAGTTAAGTCTCTATAGGGGTGAAGAATTCAAAGAATAATATTAATTACAAAAATATAAAAGCAACCAATGACCTAACTCCACGTCAAAGGGAACATTATGTTTTATTACGAGATGAACTCTAAAGCCTTAAATGGAAAATAAGAACTATAGAATTAAGTACGAGAAGGTGTTCCTAAATTAGTTGAATTGAAAAACTAAATAAAAATATCAGTGGTAGTCAGTCAGCATCTGTGTATTATCAAAACGTGCGCGAAGTTAACACTAAGTTCACACAACTATACTACAATTTAACGACTATAGCCTGTGACGTATTCATATTTACTGAGACTTGGTTGAAAGACAATGTTTTTAACGCAGAAATGTTTGAATGCCGATTCGTTATTTTGTAGAGACCGAGATTAGCTGGCTACCGGCAAGAGGCGTACTTTTAATTTACAATTTACAAATAAATGATGACAGTTGTTTGATGCAAAGTAAATTTTTCTGGTTATGCATTATGTTGTATATTCCCATACTTTCCTTCTGCATTTAAATAATGTAATTCAATCATTTTGTTAATTCTTTTCCTAAATTATATATTTCTATCTTTATTTAAATTCATTTTCCTACAACATAATCTTTTTTATCACTTTAATTCTAAATATTCTTACCTTTATTACCGTTCTTGTAATTGTAATCTGTACGTCTGTTGTTCTTTAATTATGTTATTTGTTATTTCGTTAAAAGTATGTAAATTGTTTATATTTCATTTTGTAGATTATGAATTTAAATCTTAACAGCAATGGTATTCAGTAACTTTATTCTTAGGTTACCTAATGAGTTACAGTGATATTTAGGGCGATAATACATTTCTATTGTGCAAGTTACTTTTTATTCGCTGATTCTAAGTCACAAAAGATGCCATTTTATGAGAATTTTTTTTTTGCGTATTTAGGTACTTTTCATCATTCTGACTTCAAATTTTGAAACTGCAGGTTGCTATCTTTTTTAGTTTCTAAAATATTTGTATTTAGAGTCATAGCCAAAAATACCCATTTCTCAATAAGCTTGCTCACTATTGGTAACTTTTTTATTTGAAGAGATACGAGGTTGGTTAAATGAGCAAAATTGTGATATTTTATATTAGAAAATTGGTCTTGTAGATAAAATAAAAATTGTGTCAGCGGTTCCCAAAATTTTGGACAGAATATATATTTTTTAAATGGAACTATATATTTTTTATTATCTTATTGGAAAGAGTATTTTTTCTCTTTCCAATAAGGTAATGTTGTCTATGTACTATTTTTTCAAATAAACGGGTTAAGTTTAAAGATAAAAATTATGTTTTATTAGTTTTTTTAATCAAATAAACCTTGGAAACATTTGTCTTCTATAAAATTATCATTTTATTAATTAATTTTACAGTAATAACAAAATAATTAAAGAAAATATTCAAATTCAAAGCCATTATTTCTTTCGCACATTTCAGCTCTTTTGGAAAGAGAGCCGACCGTTTTACGTAACTGGTGTCTAGATATATATGTCCATATAGCAAGATCATATTTAACTTTTCTACATTTGTAAAGTTATTAACATTATTAAAAACAGAGAAGTTTACGGGAGAAAAATTAAAATTTTGTAAACTGTTTTATTAGTTTATTTTGCCAAGTAAGCCATGGAAACAATTAATTCTTTGTTTGTTTGGTGTTTAATAATTTCTCCCGTAAACTTCTCTGTGTTTAATAATGTTTAATAACTTTACAAATGAAGAAAAGTTAGATATGATCTTGCTATATGGAAAGTTATATCTAGACACCAGTTACGTAGAACGGTCGGCTCTCTTTCCAAAAGAGCTGAAATGTGCGAAAGAAATAATTTCCTGAGTAATTTTTTTTTCAGATTTTGGCCACTCAGTTATTTTCTTCTGGGAATTGTACACATTGATCAAAAATGATGAAAATTGGTATATTTACGTAATTATGCCCGTAGAATTGAATGGTGATATCCGCAAGTCAGTATTTTAATGTTATAATCTAAAAATGGTTGTTTATGGGATCCAAATTTGAAAACAAATATGTCAGGAACGGACGATATCCTGAAGTTTCAAAATTTGGAATCAGCGCGTTGTGCGCGTTGTGAAGTATCTAATAGTGTAAAATTGAATTTTTGAAGTCGTAGCTAAAAATGGGTATATCTTTTTAGGTCTAACTTAAAAACGGGTCGAAATACCAACTTGGGATAATTATCAATCGATTTTACGAATATAACTACATATTAAGCACATAAAAAATATTTAAAAAGAAAATAATTAAAAAATCATTTAAAAAAATTGACCTTTTCAATGAATTTAAATAGGGGCGTTTGAGAAATAGTTGGCCTTGGTAACAGAGGATGTCGCAGCTCCAAAACAGTGATTTATTTCCTAAATATCATAAATTGTCACACAATTGTCAAATTTTCAGCTAGTTGCATTATTTAGTTTCTGTTTGACAGTTATCGAAAGCGAGCAACTTTTGTACTTTTACAAAAATTGAGTACAGGTCCGTGATTAAATACTTATATTTGAAATAAAATAAAAAAACCCGAACGAAGAAATCAAATCCAAATTAACTGTATATTGGGAGTCGATAGTTTCTTTATCAACAAAAAGAATACTGGACAAGTGAACTTAAAAGAGGTCGAACGAGCATTTTTGATGAGGAATGTCTAGGCCGCCCAAGAGAAGTCATTATTACACAAATCGTCGGTAAAATTCATGATATGGTGTTGACCGATCGGCGAGTGAAAATGCGCGAGATTGATGACTCTACGAAGATCCCAACCGAACGCATGCATACTATTTTGCGAAATTATTTGGGCATGAGAAAGGTGTCGGCGAGATGGGTATCGCGTTTGCTGATAGTCGACCAAAAACGCATACGTATGACCACTTCCACACAGAACTTAATGTTTATCAAGCGCAATCCAAAAGACTTTCTGCATCGATTCGTAACCGTTGACGAAACATGGATCCATCATCACACACCGGAGAAGAAGGAATAATCTAAAAAATGGATTTCTACTGACGAATGTGCTCCGAAGAAAGCCAAGACGGTTGCATCGACCGGCAAGGCGATGGCGACTGTTTTTTTGGGATAGTCACAGTATAATTTTCATTGACTACTTGGAAAAGTGAAAACCGTCATAGTATTATGCTGCGTTATTCGACCGATTGGACAAAGAAATCAATTCGAAACGTCCCCATTTAGCAAAGAAAAAAAATCCTTTTCCATCAAAACAATGCGCCAGCTCATACCTCGGTGATCGCAAAGGAAAAACTACAATAATTACGTTATGAATTGATTCCGCATTCGCCATATTCACCAAATTTGACCCCCTGTGACTTACCTGTTTCCAAACCTGAAGAAATGGCTCGCCGGGCAGATATTTGGGTCGAACGATGATGTCATCGCCCGAACAAACGCTTATTATGAAGACTTACCGAAAACGTATTTTAAAGAGTGAATCGAAAAACTTGAAAAGCGTTGGATGAAGTTTGTCGAGCTAAAAGATTATGTTAAAAGGAAAACGAATTTTGTCAAAAAGTTGTGTTTTTTTTTTTCTTCTATGCCAACTATTTCTCAAACGCCCGTCGTAATATGAGTTATAATATAAAAACAATTTTATTATTTATTCTTCACTCAACGGGATTACAAAGAATCCCAATTACAGAGGAAGAATGTTAGAAGTAGCATAATAATATTTTATATCTTTTTGAACGGTTTATTTCTTTTATAATAATTTACATTTCTCAAAATTGACAGTAAACAACATCACAGACTACTTTTCTTTAATTATATATAAAATATTTGAACATCAGAACATTATGTGCAAGCACATTATGTATCTTGAGATTCAATACTTATATTTCAACACTCCACCTTAATTATTGAATCCAGAAACACAATTTTTCAAAAAACAACAAATCTATCTTTTGGAAATATTTTAGTAAAAATATCAGCTTCTTGAAACTCCGATGGAACATGTATAACAGAAATGATTTTTATATCCTGTTTTTCTTTGATAAACCGGAACTTAATATCGATGTGCTTCGTTCGCTTTGAACTAGAACCATCGTCGTTTTTAATCATGTGAATTGCACTCTTGTTGTCAACGTGAAGGATAACTGGAACTTCGTTGACGATTTCTAGCTCCAGAGATATTATGCGATGCCACATTAACTCTTTCGTTGCCTCTGCAGCTGCTATACAGTTGACAAATGCATAATGTGTACTTATTTATCCATTACAAATGTTTATTTTACATTTTTCATTACATATTATTAAAATATTTACCAATTGAATACATTACTTGTCTAGGTAGAAAATAATAACATGGTAACCATAGGAGCCGTGTCAACTATTACGATATGAAATATTTCGTAACATTTATGTGATAAGTTCAATTTTCAGTTTTAGGATGTTATGTTGATATGTAGTATATATCACAATGGTCGTCTAAAAAAATTTTTAAAAAATGATGGGTGTAGGATAATAATGGATACGTGTATTTATCGTAAATTATTTATTGAAATTGTCGCGATTAGAACGGCTTGCGAGCCAACCACAGAATGTATCAAAATAATATCAACAAGCGATATGCTAACAATGTATTTGCAAGTAAAAGGGCGCCGTTGCCTGGGTTGCCAGTGGGATGGCTCCCTCTAGGCAGCTGAAACTTAAATGAATGACCTTGGAACTATGTTGCGCAGTTTTAGTTTCACCGGAGAGATGGAGCGAGAGTAAACTTTTCAATTCAACTTTTCGCAAGTATTTAAGACGGGCACTTTTGTACCGACAGTAACTTGTTCTTATTAACTTGCATAGTGCACTTGTCAATTTCAAATATCTCGTTCGAAATGAATTGTGTTGGTTTTGTTTACAGTTAGTGTTTGGTTGTATTTGTACTTTTAAACATTTTTAGTGAGTTATATTGTGATAGGAAGATACCCACGCACATAATCAAGTGTTGTATAAATAGTTGTTCAGCAAAAAGTGAGTACAACAATTTTTCAAATATTAATTATTTCTTTTTTATCCATGTAGTACTATATCCCCGGTTTTATAAAGGGCATAATAAATTTACTTCGGTAGTAAATTTATTCGAAGTAAATTTATTGAAACTAACAAATTCGAATCAATTATATTCTTTTTATGGCATTTATAAGATTATTGTCAAAATTTCGAATTTCATTTGAAGGAATAATAGATATTTACACACCAAGTGAGCTAAGGTAATGTTTGTCCATGAGAAGAAAGTTAATTTCTTCGAGTGAATAAATATTCTTAGCTCACGTGGTTTGTACAATATTTTATTTAATTTTGACGAAATAATAATAAAAACCATTATAATATTTAATTTTGACAAAATAAAAAACTGATCAGTTAGTAGGCTGAGCATGGCAATCGTCGCTGAGAGATGTCAAGTCATCTATTTAAAAAGCTTTCTTGTCTGTCATTTAGGTCATAAAAAATAATGAAAATGGCTGATAATGTCTGATAAATTATATGGTGAGTATTATTTTCGTTCTTGATGTTATTTTTAAATGTATTTTTTGTTGCAGATTGAGTTAAAATTTGAAAGTGATTTAAATTTTTTTAATTCACTTGTGAATAAAATGTTACTTGCAGTTGTTGCTATGGAGTTAATAATGACAGTTTAAAACGTCAAAATTGAATAAATTTTATTTACTTCGAAAGTAAATTTATTTGTCGTTTATAAAACCGGCCGTTATAGTATTATAATAGTTGCACAGTGTTCATGATATTCAAAACTTATTTATGTTAAATTGTGGCGGCTGGAGCGAGTAAAAATAAATTTTAATTAAATTGTAGAAAGATATATATATACAATATGAGCAATAATAACAATTTATTCTAATATAAAAAATACATTTATGTTGACTAGTTTGAAGTTGAAATAGGAATGAATGTTTATTTATTTTCTGTTGTCTAGGCACCCAACAATTCCCAAAACCTTACTTGATATTTTTCTTATATTTATTCTCAAGGATATTGGGATGTATACTATAGATGCATGCTATAGATGCATGCTATATTACTCCCCCCCCTAGACGAAAGATAAATAAACATTTTACAAATCTAATATTAATAATTATACTTAAATAAAAAAAAAAAAAAACTATTGGAACTCTAATCCTTCGTTTTCGGTTCCTTGGTGACGACTGGTGCATGCAGTTTGAGTTTGTTTGTTTTCTGATATGGGTTGAGAATGTAGGAAGGCGGGTTTTAGTCTGTCAATTGATATGTATTCATATGTATTGTCTTTTAGAATGGTAAAATATTTATCTAATCTTGCGACGATTTTGTATGGGCCTGTGTAAGGTGGTTGTAAAGGGGTTTTGATGGAATCTGTCCGCATGAAAACAAAGTTAGTGCGGTAAAGATTTGGATTTGTGTAAGGGTGTTTGATAGATGTGTTTTCTTTAGGAGCTACAGCTGTCAACTGAGACATGTATTTCTTTAATTTTCTTAAATATAGAGGTAAGTTTATACTGTTAATGAATTCAGTGGAAAAGGATTTGTGAGTTTCCCCGGGTAATCGTAACTTTGCTCCGTAAACAAGTTCTGCACAGCTACATTGTAAAGGTTCTTTAAAAGAGGTTCTAATTCCTAAAAGTATGAAAGGTAAATTATCATGCCACTTATCCGGATGGTCACAGGCTTTTAAAGCTGTTTTAAGTTTATGGAATCGTTCGATTATACCGTCAGTTTCCGGGTGGTAAGATGTTGTACGTAGTCTTGTGGAGTCAATGAGTGTAAGTAATTGGCGGAAGAATGATGATTCGAATTATGCTCCGCGGTCTGTTGTTACTGTTGAAGGTATTCCAAATCTGGAAATCCATCCTGATATAAATGTTTTTACGATGGTTTCAATTTTGATGTCAGGCATGGCTATGGCTTCTGGCGATCATGTAAATCTATCAATAGAAGTATGTAGCGACATCCTTTGGAAATGGGTAATGGGCCAACTATATCTATATGTATGTTGTCAAAACGTGCTGTAGGGATTTGAAATTTTTTAAGTGGTACTTTTGTATGTCTAATGATTTTACAGGTTTGATATTTTTCGCATGTTTGTGTCCAATTTTTAATATCTGTATGCATATTTGGCCAAATGAATTTAGAGGAAATAAGTTTTCGCGTGGCGTTAATTCCGGGATGTGATAAAGAGTGTAGTTGCTCAAATAGTGAACGTCGGAATTTTTGTGGTACAAAAGGTCGGAAATTTTTAATAGATGTGTCACAGTATAATTGCAGTGATGTGTTTGGAAATTTGATTTTTTTGAAACCTAAGAAGTTTTTTGTATTGTTTAATAGTGATTTTAGTTCAGGGTCGAATTCCTGGCATTTTGCTAGTTCATTATAAGAGGTATTAGGTTTGCTTGTGACAGAATTAATTTCAATTCTTGAAAGTGCGTCCGCAGCGTTATTGTCTTTACCTGATACGTGTCTTATGTCAGTTGTGAATTGGGCTATGCAATCTAAATGTCGGAGTTCTCTAGGAGAATATTTTGATGAATTTTTATTAAAAGTGTATGTGACTGGCTTATGGTCGGTTAGAATGAAAAATTCTTGTCCTTCAATGAAAAAACGGAATTTTTTGATGGCTAAATATATTGCATATAATTCTCTTCCGAAAGTACTGTATTTTTTTTCTGTTTTGTTGAAAGTAGTTGAAAAGAATGCTAATGGTTTCCAAACGTTATTTTCAAGTTGTTGTAAAACCGCCCCTGCTCCCGTGTTAGATACGTCAACCATAATGCTGGTAGGATAGTTTTGTTTAGGTATACATAATTTTGTGACGTTTGTTAATACATTTTTTATGTTTTTGACAGCTGTCAATTCTTGTGTATTAAGTGTCAGTTTTTTTGTGTTTGGACGTTTATTATCAATCAATTTGTTAAGTGGTTGAAGAATTGTAGCGCATTTTGGTATGAATCTGTGGTAGAAATTTATAAGGCCGAGGAATTCGCGTAGTTGTTTTTGAGTTGCAGGTATTGGAAAGGTTTTAATTGTTTGTATTGCGTCTGTTAAAGGTTTGATTCCGTTTTGGTCTAAGTGATGTCCAAGAAATTCAATTTCTGTTTTGCCAAATTGACATTTTTCCGGGTTGATGACAACACCGTATTGTTGTAGTCTATTGAAGAGAGTTCTTAAATGTTCTTCGTGTTCTTCTGGTGTATTACTAGCAATGAGTATGTCATCAATGTATGCGAAACAGAAATTTAAGCCTCGTGTTATCTCGTCAATAAATCTTTGAAATGTTTGTGCGGCGTTGCGAAGACCGAAAGGCATGTGTGTATACTTGAAGAGTCCAAATGGTGTCGTTATGGCTGTCTTAGGTATCGATGATGCTTCCATATGAATTTGATGGTATGCTTTAACTAAGTCAATTTTAGAAAAAATAATTGCGTTTTCTAAATTTGTAGTGAAGTCTTGTATGTGAGGAATTGGATAACGATCGGGGAGTATTATGCTGTTTAATGCGCGATAGTCTCCGCAGGGACGCCAAGTGTTCGGGGTTTTCTTTTTAACCATATGTAAAGCTGATGACCAATTACTTGATGATTGTCGTATAAAACCGAGTTCTAATAATTTGTTAAATTCTTCTTTGGCTGCAATGAGTTTTTGTGGAGGTAATCGACGGAGTCTACTAAAAACAGGAGAACCATTTGTGATGATACGGTGAGTGACATGATGTTTAATGACTGTTTTGGAGTCAAAGGGGTTAGTTAAAGAGGGAAATTCGTTCAAAATATTTTGAAATATATTATCGGATTGAATTAGAGAAATACAAGGTCTTCTTAAAAATGAAGTGTTAATATGAAGTTCTCGATTAGTCATATCAATGGTTATACGGAAGTTTTGTAAAAAATCTGCTCCTATAATTGCGTGTTTAACGTTTGCGATAATAAATTTCCAGTTAAAAATGGTTTTAAGTCCAATGTCAAGTGTCAAATTGACAGTACCATACGTTTGAATTTTTGTCTGATTGATTGCACTGAGTGAATGTTTTTGTATACTGTGTATTTGTGTGAATTTAGGTGGGATAATACTCACTTCTGCACCAGTATCAATTAGAAAACGACAACCTGACAATTTGTCAGTTACAAAGAAGAGAGGACTGGAAACGGAAGGACTAGTGCTGGAACAAGTATTAGAATTAGGCTGTTTACATTTAATAATGGTATGAATATTAACCGTTTTATTAGGAGCAAACTTTAAATTATTCTTCTGCCATTGACAGTCTGGTTGACATCTTCTTGCTTTTTCATTAAAGTTGTAGTGATACCAGCAGATATGAAGTGGAGAGAGAGGGCCAGTATTCCTGTATTTCGAGGAGAGCTGGTTAAATCGGTGAGTAACTTTTTGACATTTTGAAGTTCTGTTTGCAATTCTCTAATTTCGTTTGTATTGACAGGTTGAGATGGAGTGCTGACAGGTTAAGCTATTTCCACTAATTTGTCTGCAATATTAGCTTTTTCTTCAATGTTTGACAAGGTGGAGGAAGTTAGGATTAATTGAATGTTTGGTGGTAGCTTTTGAAGAAAGAGATGCTCTAAAATTTTGTTATCTTGTTGATTTGTTCCTGCAAGTTGCTTCATTTTTCGTAACAGATGAGAAGGTTTGTCATAATTTAAGGCATTAATATTTAACAAGGTGTTAAAATTTTGTATTTCCGTAGGAATGGTTCGCTGAAGTAGTGCTGCTTTGGTAGTAGTATATGGTTTATCCAGAGGTCGTTCAAGGATGAGATATCGTATATCAACGGCATGTTCTGGACGTAAAGCTGTAATCAATGCGTTGTATTTCTGCTTTCAGAAATAATATGGTGAGAATTGAAAATTATTTCAATTTGTTTAAACCAAAGTTCAGGATTTTCAGGATAATATTCGGGAAATTTATTTGAAGTTATAGCAGAAATATATTGTAGTTCTTGTGCAGGAGGATTAGGTGAGGTATGTTCTTCTTCTTCGCCCATACTGAAGGGTAGTGTTCAAAATAATCAAGGGGTCACCAGTTGTGGCGGCTGGAGCCGTCACCGTTGTAAAAATAAGTTTTAATTAAATTGTAGAAAGATATACATATATATATATATATATATATATATATATATATATATATATATATATATATAATACGAACAATAATAACAATTTATTCTAATATAAAAAATACATTTATCTTGACTAGTCGAAATAGGAATAAATGTTTATTTATTTTCTGTTGTCTAGACACCCAACAATTCCCAAAACCTTACTTGATAATTTTCTTATATTTATTCTCAAGGATATTGGGATGTATACTATAGATGCATGCTATAGATGCATGCTATAAAATAACGTTGAAAGACTCCTCGGTTTCAAAATATAACTTCTATAAAATTAAACAAAAAAAATCGCTGTTTGCACGAAGATGTTCCATGATTATTTGTATTTTACAAGAAGAAATAGTATATTGTAATTGTAATAGGCCCTTTCGCCCAATAAAGGTTTTCCCTTCTTTTAAAAACCTGTAGTTGTACCTTCACAGTTAGAATGTTTAGGAACGTGTATTTTACAATATAGGTTGTTTATTATTGTTTAATCTGAAAAGTAAGATGTATTTGTAATATTGGTAAAATATTTAATGACATACTTACCTGTAAAAGAAAATATCCGACCGTCATGATGTGAAAAGACAATAATCACAACTATTGTTGTTTCAGCTACAAGTAAATGTATTTTATGTAAAAATAGCATTGTGTATATTTGTAATTTAACTAACCATAGTGTTGTGAAACAATGTAACGTTCATTTACACATTTGATTGCATTATTGTGTTTGTTTATTTCTAGAAGTTTCTGACATTCATCACCTTGTAAATTTTGACGTGTCGTGATTCACAACATGCTCGCGCGTGGCGCATCGCACATGTGTACGAAATTGTGTTTTATGTGAAACAATATTTGTAAATTATTTGATGTTGTGAAATGGAATTAGGGTAAAGAAATGTGACCAGAGAATTTATGTAAATTTTATAAAAATATTATTTATCACTTGAAATAGTAGCGACCCCTGTACACTAAGTAAAATTACTTCCACCGTTGTTTTAATGAGAAGTACCGTTATTTTGGGTTTATAAGCCGATGCAGAACTCTGTGAAGGCAGAGCGGGCTTCGCTGGAGCGAGCCCCTCGAAAGAGTCGAGGATTCTGCTTAGGTCCTCCTGCGAACCGCCGAGAAGTTGAGTTCTGTGTTTCAGGCTCCTTCGAACCGCCGAGAAGTTGAGTTCTGTGTTTCAGGCTCCTTCAACCCGCCGAGAAGTCTAAGGGTGAGACATCCGCCGTGTGTAGGCTGAGTACGTCCGTACATCTCGCCGCCTTCCGTCAGAGGAATCCGCCGTGTGTAAAGGCTGAGTCCGCCGTGTACATCGCGCCATCCGCTAGAGAAATTGCTAGTATTTCTAAAGTAGTAAATTTCAATACGTGTACTTACCGTGGTAACTCTGGTCACAGTTCACAAAGAAGGGTGATGTATTTATTTATAAATTGTGTGTCTTTGTTGTACATGTCTTCGTATGTTACAATATATTTATTTAAACTGCACCAGTCTTTCTCTGTTGTTATCAACCAACCCTGCGCCCTCACTTCCACTAGGCTATCTGAGGCAAGCTCCTTTTGTACCGCTGTAAAAATAGCGCCCGAGTAAACCGTTCATACCCAGGAATTAAGCAGCAATAATGACGCCATCCACCCGCGAGCTGCAGTCGGCGGCGGCGAGGGTGGCGGCGTCACAGGATAAATTTGATAATTAGCTCTAATTTTTCCTTGATCCCTACGGCCTAAATAGTCGATTTCTATGATTAAAATTTTATTTTTAAATTTAGTTTTATTTTAAATTATGTTCTCTATATTACCAAATTAAAATGGCTATTAGTTCTTCTTTCTATGAAGAGAAGGCGTAGTAATACTATTCGAGCCCGTAACAGTGCAGTCCACCATCTGTAGGTAGGTTTTATCACAGATTATCTATACTACCGTACCGTAACGGTAGTATAAGTAATCTGTGGTTTTATATTATCTGTGGTCTGACACAATGCGGCAAATGCACAATGCACCGGTTCCTCTCTTCTCCTCGCTTATGCCTAACGCGCAGGTCTGTCATAGCACAGGCTCAGAGTAAGTTTGGGAACGGAATTTCCCAACAATTACCCCGGGTAAAATAGTTGTTTGGGGTTAGAATTCCCACAAATTCTGGCACTAAAAGTCAACACGAATTTTCTTTCTTCAGGCCCTTATTGTGAAGCAAGTCTCGTCTGAATTCAAAATTTTTATGGTCTCATAAAAGTTTAATTAAAACGAAATCCTTTATTCTTTTAAAATTTTAAAAAGATTATCCCTAAAATGCTATATTATTAATTTGTGTTATACATTATAACGTGATAACGAATCTACGTTTACACCCTTCTTTCCCGGCTTGTAAATTATTGTAAAATTAAGCATTTGTAGTAGTGAGCCTAGACAAGGAAATAAAAACTTATCGGCAAAAATATGTTTTATTTTTTCAACATAATTTTAGTGTAACTCAACACATTTAGCCCGCCGATAATCTTTTTTTTAAATTTTTCAGAAAAGTGCGTTTTATCAAACTCTTCATCTCCACACTTGAACTAAATCTTTTTCTATGGAGCTAAGATTTCAGATTGGAAAACAAGAAAAAGTCGTAGGGGGCTAAGACCCGCAAACATGGTGGATACGTAAGAAGTTCGAAATGAATTTATTTACTTTTGCCATTGAAACAGCCAAAGTGTGACACGCAGATTATTCTGAAAAAATAGAACTTGTTTATTATATAAATTGGGTCTTTTTTCTTTTTATTGCATCGTCCTGTTTATCCAATTATCTTATTTGCAGATAATAGACAAGACGAATCCCACTGCAGTCCCAAGAGTCACTGGCCATAACCTTTTCGGCCGAGAATACGGTATTTGCCTTCTTCGCCGCACTTGCATCAGTTTCGGTCCATTGCTTTGATTGTTGTTTCAGGTGTGTAATTACATGTCCAGGTTTCATCAACCCTTTATTATTCAACACCAAAAGTTCTTCTGATTATGCTTCAACTTCGTTAAATTGAGTGCTGAAAATAGTTCCCGTTAAAGTTTGTGGTTCACAGTCAACAAATGCGGCACCCACACTAAAAAAAAAATAGGTTCGCATTTATAGTTAAAAATTATTCCCTGATACTTTTTTATTAATATCAGATAATAAGATTTCTCAAACAGAACTTTTATCTTTACCTCAATGAATGTAGATTTGTTTGAGAACAAATTTTTATTTCTACCGCATAATCTTCTAAATTTGAAAAAAATATTTTCCACATTACTGAATTACAAATATTAATTTCTACTTTAAAAACTAAATTCTGTATTTTAGAATATAAAGTTAACAAAATAATTACAATATGTATTTATTTAGTGTAGAAAAATTAGTACTACATTTACTATAGTTATTTTCGTCACAAGTTATGAAAAATACCAAATATCATGCGAGTGTAAATTGACGCACGACGCGTAGCGGAGTGCAAGTCAATACACACGAGCTAAGATATTTGTATTTCATACAAGTTATGAACATTATTTTTTAGACGAGCTTAAATAAATTTAACTTTTTTTACAAAACTGAAATTTAGGTTCAAACGTACGGACAGCTGACAAATGAATAATGTATACATATAGCCAGAAAATAATGACATAGTAATCTAGCAACCGTGTCAACTATTACGATATGAAATATATTGTAACACTAATGTCATAAGTTCAACTTTCCGTGTTAGGATACTAAGTTGATATGTCATACTTATCACAATGGTCGTCTAAAAATATTTTTTTTTATGACAGCGAATAAATTTTCTGTAATAGACAAGATTGCACCCTAAAGCCATGGTGTTGTATACAACTTGTGTCTCTTTTATAAACTACTTGGAAGAGTTCATGTATGTGTTGAGTTATTAGTTGCGTCTTGTGTAATGTAAGTAATATTAAATACATGTATAATTATATATTATTTAATATCATAAGATCTATTATTTGTGGTAACATACATAATACATTGCAGCTGAGGAATTTACTAACAATAAACAAAATAGTCATAGTAACAAAAAATTTCGATCTACTCTGCTCCTTTGATTTTGAATATTTATGAATTATTACAAAAAATTATTTTAATTTTTTAAATATTTCTGGCATAGATAAAGTCTTGTATATCACTCGTGAGTTAGAGGCAAAACCCATTCATGTGAATACTTACTCGTTATGCATCCTACACACTCATGAGTTAATAAGGACCAATAATATAAATAGATAATACAATGCACGCCAGGAATAAATAGTATTATACATTACAAATCGGGCAAGATTTTTAATTCTGCAAAGAGGAAATGTCTGGCGAGCCAAGCAGACGAGCCTGTCACCTCCTTGAGACAGTTAAATAGTTTACATGTTACTTATTTGTATAGTTCATTAATTGATATCAGAGTAAAACTGTTACCTTGGCTTGTATTGTATAATATCTTATTAGTTACTCACTTGTAAACCAAATTTAAAACTATAACCTAAACCTGACAGTTGCAAATGACACTTATTTTTAATACATAAGACATTAAAAAAAAAAAACACATTTTTGACAAGTCAACAACGTTACTAACGTGGTAACTAGCTTGTAAAAATTTTGGAAGTTAGCAATCAATTTTACAAGTTAGTAACTAGTAAACATTAATGTTCAGAAGGCGGTATCAATAAATGAAGTTTACAAATGAGTTACAATGAATAAATACACTATTTAACTACATGAAGGAGATTTCAAGGTCGTCTATTCGTCTCGCTAGTCATTTCTTCTTTTCAGTAGTAAAAGCCGTTTTACCTGGCTTTTAATACAAAAGACTATACCTTTTATCCCAAATTGTGTCATTAATGCAACGATATATAATTATTTATAAATCGTTATTCTTTTCTGCATTTGCATAATACATATTCAAAAATAAAACAAGCCAAACTTATTAACAAACCAAATGCCAGTATTAGAAAAGCTCCAGCCATATGACTAAATTTCAAAGCTATGCGTGAATTATTGGATACAGGTTTTTTCATTCTACTTGTATCAATATCAAATATCCATTTATTGAATAATCCGCTTTCAATAATCCTGCTATTATATCGACTGATTTTATCTAACAATGGATACCCTTTCCTTGAGTACATGACCACTAGTCCGAGCTTTACAACATCACGGTCAAGAATATATATTTTTGGTCTTCCATCCGGGTATGTGTAATATTTGGAAATCATGAACATTGTGGCTATATCACTGCCTATAAAAGCTGTGGTACCCTTATAGTTTTCTCTCTTATTTACGTACTCATCATAAGATACCATTAAAGCTCGTTTGTGGAGGATGTCTTCATATTTATTTGTTGTGTTTTTGAAAAACGCGTCGTGATAATCTGAAATAAAAGAAATATATACTGCGTGCTATGGGCCTCATACTGCAAATTAGAAAGGTATAAGATTAATGGGTGTATTCTAAATGCAATCCGTTACATGGAAACGGACCATTAAAAGATCTAGCGTATCAATGAGATTTACATATAACACAAATTCAAGTTTTTGTTATATATCAATCTATTTGAGTCGCTAATTTTTTTAAACGGTCAGTTTACATGTAACGCACTGAGTTTAAAATTCAGTGCATAGTCCAAAAATGTTGAGATATACTGGAATACACCCATAAGTACGTTGTGTTAATGGGGACTTATGAAATTAATTTCACACGTCATATATCCTCCCCTCCAGTACTATAACTACGTAGCTTTAGAAGAAGACAAATAGCTTGAAGCGTAACGACAATAACAGTGGTGTATGTGACCGTAATCAAATTTCAATAAGCATAAAATATAACAACTAACTATTGTAACGTCTTATTATAATAAAAAATGAACATTAATTTTCAATAATATTATTAGAAATTTAATGTTTTGGAGATGAGTTGCGACGTCATCATGGTTGAAGAAGACAGATACATAGAATGTGAGGGAGAAAGATAGTTATACAGAAACAATAAATTGGGGCAGTCTTTTTGAGCAAAAAATTTTGAAATTTAAAAAGATAATACTACTTATTAAGATGCATGTTTATACTTTCTTTTGTTTCTAATTGAGATTTTGGGAATGTCTTGAAATGTGTTTGAAATAAAATATGTAGGTCTTGATATTCCTAGTTCATTTATTGAAGTTGTTATATAAAGTCAGATGTTTCATGCATTATATGTGCACATCCTCAGCAAAAGTTAATGTGTATTTATATACTAATATACCATAATGGTAATTGTTACAATAGCGACGGAATAGTCCATTTGCCAAATTTTATTAACAAACTGTAGCAGAAGACAAATTAAAGAAAAAAACATGTTCGTGCCATGATGGCAGACTAAACTCTCTCTTTGTTGCAGTATTGCAACCAGAGGCATCACATGATGGGGCAGCCTTGAAAGTTTTTCATGTTATTCTTTTTAGCTACTGATGTCTTTTCATTTTTACTAGTAAAATATTACATAGAATGCAAAAATACACAAAAAGGTACTCTTGCTAAAACATGATAAACGCAGTAGTTCGCATAAATTCATTCTTGGATATGCACGTCGATATTCTCTGGACGCAAGACAACCATGACAATATTTTTAAATAAACACCATATCTGCATATTCACCAGCATAAATATTTTCCATTTTCTTTTATTAACAGAACAAATACTAATCTTGAAAATAAAGTAATGAACAATGGTTATAAACAGATTTTGTTTTTCTTTTCATATTTTGTTCAATTTCTGATGATAACGTGCTTGCAATTTAACTGTGAACTAAATTTATGGTTACTTAATTTTCTAAAAATTAAAAATATCTTAAAAACGACTGCATATATTAAGTTTTCAAAAGTATTTTTACAATATGTAATATTTTATTAGTAAAAATGAAAAAAATTGAATAAGTAAAAAAAGAAGTTGAAAAACGATCAAGGCTTATATGAGGCATCTCTGATTGAGTTTCAGAAACAAAAGACAAGTATAAACATGCAGCTAATTAAGTAGTATTCCCATACCAAGTTGCAAATTTTTATTGCAATTAGTACACGAGATATTAATAAAAACGTGTTTGGTAAAGTGTACTTTTATAGGGCTGTAACTGTAACGAAACGTTTTCGGACATACTTTCATTTAGCATTTTTTACTCAAAATGACTTCCCGAATGTATGATTTTATTTTGTTACAGTAGTCTTGAATTACACTATATACGAGTAAGTCAAACCATGAAAACTAACTACTTTAGCTTCTCATTATAAAAAAAATCCTAAATTGTAATATTTAGCACATTCGTTGGCACTGGCTCTTATAGGTGTCAGACGAATACTTACGCGTGTGCCACCGACTCTTAAGAGTCCCTGTAGTTTACTGCATCTAATGGAATTTTTCAGTCTGGCTAACAACGTCGATAGGTGTGGTTGTGTAGGCTCGTAGTAGAAGTATTGTTTTATATTTTTGCAGGTGTGCTTTGGGTCAATTAGTTATAAAGAGTTCTAGAACCCGTGACAAAACAAAAAAAAAAAAAATGACACAGAGATATTATATAAATGAGAAGGGGCGGTAGTGAACATGTTAATAATATTGTTTAGCAATTCAATGTTTAGGAGAAGGGATATGTGACGCCATCTTGACAGGATCGTTGAAAAAGATGGATAAACTGGGAGGAAAAGAGATAATTGCAGATCAGCATCACGATTATGTTGTGGTAGGTTATGGTATGGCGACAGTTGGCTATAATTGAGGAGTGTTCATTCAAAAGTTGATATGTCCATTTTTTGTCAAAAATGAGTTATACATGTGTTTGCCTTAAAACTAGTCATCCGAATCTATTGGCATGCTCGGTTTCAAGAAAACTGTAACATGTCCCATATAAACTTAACAATAAAAATTGAGTTCCAATCAAAAGTTCATATGTCCACTGGACATGTTAACTATTGGTTGAAACTTTTTATGTTTTGATCAAATCTTAACATGTCCTTCGAATACGTATTACAGTTTTATTAATTTCTAACGAAGCTATAAATGTCCACTATATAATGGTCATATAAAATTGAATATGAAGATTTATACAGAAGTGTAGGAAGAGTAATGAGGTTAGGGAAAGAATGGAAAATATATAATATCAAAGAACTACAATATATATACAGGGTGTCCCATTTAAGGTACGAATGCATTGGTATCTCGAGAACCGTAAGAGCTACGATGTTGGTTAAATTAGACAAAAGTTGCCCCATTAGGAGGCTATTTTAATGGTGTTTTGTTATTTGCGAAAAAATGCATAGGTCACTAGATATAGGTGAAAATGTAAATTTAGCGATTTTCTTTTTTTGCTTATAACTTTGTTATATGAAATAATACGAGATTCTGGTTTGCACTTTCTTAAGGCACTTTTATATGGTTAATTTGCAGAAGTACTCAAATTTTTTTTATATCTAACCATTTACGAGTTACTGATTGCAACTTTTATTTTTCATATGGAGGTCATATTAAGCTGTGGCATTTTTAAATAGAGATTTTTTTTAGCTTTACAATGATATAAAACAATAATAATTTATTTTTATAATTAACAGAAGAATGAACAAAAATTGTTATTTATACTAAAATTGAATTGAAAAAAGTAAATCGAAGGCTGCTATGGAAACAACGAACAACAAAAAAGTGCAACAATTGAATTTCTGAATTTTACTTGACAATAGTAGATTATTACGAGTAATAAACGAACTTTGACAACGAATGTAACAACTCAACATATCATATTTTTCTCAACGAGAAAAATTCATTTTTATTTTGACGTCACCATCAGCGTGAACCTGCTCTGACGAGAGCTGGATAACGTGTCGTCATCAGCGAGGCGGACTTGGCATATCGTAGCCGTCATCAGCGAGGCGTACTTGGCATATCGTAGCCGTCATCAGCGAGGCGGACTTGGCAGATCGTAGCCATCATCAGCGAGGCAGTCGGTTCGAACTTACTACGACACCGTGCGACAGGTTTCCCCCCTCCAGCGGCCCACTCATCTCTAGGATCCATAATTTTTTTGTAACCCTGAATCAGGTCTTCAACCAGGTGTGTACGACCATATTTTTTTGGGTTGTTTTTTTTTCTCAACTAATAATTTTAATTAAAATTTAGTGATCTTCGGAAAAACACATACCGGTTTGTTGGAACTGTGACGCTCCTGATCATATGTACCCCAAATGTCCAAAAACATTAGCTCGATTTTGCTTCTCTTGTGGTAGGAAAAATGTCACTAAAGCACAATGCCCGAAATGTTCAAAAAACGGACGCGGCGTGTCGTTTTCGTCAGCCGACGCACAAAACGCCTCCAAAGAGCTGACAAAGTCTCCCTCAAAACCGACCAAGTAGCGTGGTCCCATTGGTTAAATACCGTAACTCAATTTATTTCTTCTGGTACGGTTTGTCCCGTATTTAACAAATCTGGATCTAACGGTAGACCTTTTGTCTCCCTTTTTATTAAGCATATCCCTTTGACGGCCCTTATTGACTCTGGTGCTAATATCTCAGTAATAGGTGGGCGTGGCTTTGACACTTTGAAAACAATTAAATTTAATATTCAACCTTGTTCTGTAACGTCAGTCTCTACGGCTGATGGAAAAACTCATTCTGTCTTAGGCGAAGTTTTGCTTCCTGTTAGTTTTGGTCAAGTTGAGAAACACTTTCCCTTTGTAATAGTACCTTCAGTACGACATTCAGTTATTCTCGGTGTAGATTTTTGTCGTTCTTTTGAACTCACTTTAAATTTTGCCACCGATTCATGGTCTTCCCGTCGTGAAGTTTCATCTATTGCTTCTACGGTTCACAGTAGAAAAAATTTATCTTCTCCTCAACAGTCCATACTTAAAAATGTCATCACTGATTATGATAAACTTGGCTCGTTAGGACTTGGTTGCACCTCAAAAATTCAACATGTCATTGACACTGGCGAAGCTGCTCCTGTTAAACAGCGTCAGTACCCTCTCTCTCCCGTAATGATGGAACATGTCCACAAAGGGCTTGACAATATGTTAAGTCTTGGTGTCGTTCAACCCTCGAATAGTCCGTGGTCTAGTCCTATTCTTCTCGTTAAGAAACATTCTGGCGAATACCGACTTTGTTTTGATGGCCGTAAACTAAACTCAGTAACTCGTAAAGATAGCTACCCGTTGCCACGAGTGGATTATATCCTTAGTAAACTAGGCAGGGCTAAATTCCTTTCATCAGTTGACTTAAAAAGTGCTTTTTGGCAAATCCCTTTATCAGCCGAGTCTAGGGAGAAAACAGCTTTTTCAGTGCCCGGTAGAGGTCTTTTTGAATTTGTGCGAATGCCATTCGGTTTGTGTAATGCTCCTCAAACCCTTCAGCGCCTCATGCATGAAGTTTTCGGTCCCGAATTAGATCCCCATGTTTTTGTATATCTTGATGACTTGATTATCGCTACTTCAACCTTCGAAGAGCATATAATTATCTTATATAAAGTTTTGGATCGTCTTAAAGCCGCAGGATTTACGGTAAACGTTGAAAAATGCGAATTTTGTTTATCTTCACTCAAATATCTCGGATTCGTAGTTGATCAACATGGTTTGCGTACCGATCCTGATAAAGTGTCTGCCATAGCCAGTCTTCCCAAACCCAATACAGTGACGGAAGTACGACGAGCTTTGGGTTTATTCTCTTGGTATCGTAGATTTGTTCCAAACTTTGCCTCTATGTCAGCTGTCATCACGGAATTAATTAAGGGAAAAGGTAAGAAGTCGAGCATAACTTGGAATCCCTCCGCTGAAGAAGCTTTTAATAACTTAAAATTGTCTTTAATTTCATCCCCTACACTCGCTAGGCCCGACTATCATAAACCGATTAAGCCTTTTGTCATTTACACTGACGCTTCCAGCTATGGACTTGGTGCTGTTCTCACCCAAAAGGGCGAGGATGGTGAAGAACATCCTATCTCCTATGCTAGCCGCACCCTGAACAAGGCTGAAAAGAACTATTCAGTTACCGAGAAAGAATGCTTAGCTGTGGTGTTTGGCATCTTAAAATTCCGTCCCTTTATTGAAGGTCTTCATTTTGAGGTGATTACAGACCATTATTCCCTTTTATGGTTCATTATTCCCTTTTATGGTTCATTATTCCCTTTTATGGTTGCTTCGTATGCAGGATCCTCATGGTAGACTTGCGCGCTGGTCTGTTCAGCTACAGCAATTTGACTTTACTATTACCCATCGGCCTGGTAAGCTTCATGAGCTTCCCGACGCTCTCTCGAGGTGCCCTCTTGAGATTTCAGTTATAGATGGTGAAAACTTTACTAATACCCGTGATAACTGGTATTGCCGAATGCGCGAAAATGTCATTTTGAACCCTACTGATTATCCCGATTGGCGTGTCACTAACAATCTCTTATATAAAAATATTGCCACTCCGTACTCTTTACCGTCAAATTTGAGTTCATGGAAATTAGTTGTTCCCCGAGAGTTTAGGAAGGATATTGTCATACGATATCATGATGACGTCACTGCCGAACATTTAGTGATTTTTTAAACTTTTAATAGAGTAGCTGCTCAATATTATTGGCCAAAAATGCAGCATTACATTGCTGGTTATGTTAAACGTTGTAAAGTTTGTTTATCCCAAAAAGTGCCTCAACAACCCCCACCTGGTCTCATGGGAAAAGAAAAGGTAATTAGATTCCCCTGGCAAGCCATTTCCATTGACATTATGGGTCCTCTACCTCCTTCCTCCTCTGGAAACTGCTACATTTTTGTGGTCACGGATTGGTTTTCCAAATTCGTGTTAGTTCACCCTATGCGAGAAGCTACCGGCCCTAAAATCTGTAAATTCTTAGAAGAGCATGTCTTCCTTTTATTTGGCGTACCTCAAATTGTAATGTGTGATAATGGTACACAATTTATCTCCAAATTATTTACAGATCTTATTAAAAAGTACGAAATACCAAAGTTGTGGTATAATGCAAAATTCCACTCCCAGGTAAACTTTGTGGAACGTACCAATCGCATAATCAAAACCGCCACTCGCTCCTACTTGGAAAATAACCACCGAGCTTGGGACAAAAATCTTCAAGCCCTTGCGCAAGCCATCCGAACTAGTGTGCATGAAGTAACTAGATTCAGTCCATCTTTTTTAACTTTTGGCCGACATGTACCATTGTCAGGAAACTTTTACCATACTTTACCACAAAATATTTGCTCTGACGATCCAACTCATTATGCCCATTCTTTATCTGAATTGCGTGACTTTTTTGCAACTGTTCAAGAACGTATTCATAGAGCGTATGAACGCAACGCTAAGTACTACAACAAGCATCGTCGACAGCTCGAGTTTAATGAAGGTGACATTGGTTATCGCCGTAATAGAGTTCTCTCAGTTGGTTCCCAATGTTACTCCTCGGCCCTAGCGCCTCGATATGTCCCTAGCTTAGTATTTAAAAAGCTCTCTCCACTAGCATATCATCTTCACGATTTGAATGGAACCGATGCTGGTAATTACCATGTTAAGGACCTTAAGCCTGCTCCAGACGATCCTGAATCATCCCTAAACGTATCGGACGATTCATCCCTTACCTAATCGTCTTTTTATTTTTGGAGAGGGGGCAGTGTAACGATTTCAAAAAATCGTTACGTGGTTTTTTTCAAATCTTAGTGTTCAATTTGATTAGCGACATATTTTGTGTGTTTCCGCGTGAATTGAACGGGAGACGAGCACATGTTGTCAATTCCATTCGATCGGTGTTCTTGACGTGTCGCAGCTGCGTGTGTGCTGACTGTATTTTTTTCCAAATTTTGCAGTGCTATTATTTTTATCTTGTATCATCGGTGTTATGATACACTTTTGTTATCTTTTATTCATTTATTTGGCTAGTTTAACATCTGATTGGGTAAGTTTCAATTAGTAACACAGTTGTATTGTTGCTCGTCAAGTTTTTACGAGTTTATCTTAAACTATTTAAGAGTATCTTCGACTTCTGGGTAAGCCGTTTATCTATCTTAAATTTTATCTAGTAATTTTTAGGCTACCTAGATTAATAATTTTGTTACTATAAAAATTCCGCCGAGTAGAGAATTTTCTCTTAAGCTAGAGCTCAAATCATTTTACTAACCCTATCTTGTTCTAATCTCCTCTCTCACTATCCACTACAGCTTGGCCAGCTGTTTTCTTGTTTTTTTTGTGCACAGTTTTAAAAATAAAATTATTTTTCACAAGTAGTTTCACATTTTTTATCAGGAATATTTTTACTATTGCGATTATCGTAAATACGATTTTTTTGTATTTTTGTACTAAATTTTTTTGTAGCAACGCCTAAAATTTATGGTCTTTTTTATGATTTTTCAACGTCCCGGTCTGGATGAGTTGTTTGGATCGCTGGGGCGGGGAATCATCTCCGCAAAGTTCACATTGAGACGAGAGACCGCTTCCGCAAGCTATACACACTCGCTGCCTGAAAGTGCCGTTCATAAGACTTAAAGCGATCACCACTACGCCTAAGCCCTTGTGCCTCTGGATGCCGCCCTGTGTAGTTTTGACGTCACCATCAGCGTGAACCTGCTCTGACGAGAGCTGGATAACGTGTCGTCATCAGCGCGGCGGACTTGGCATATCGTAGCCGTCATCAGCGAGGCGTACTTGGCATATCGTAGCCGTCATCAGCGAGGCGGACTTGGCAGATCGTAGCCATCATCAGCGAGGCAGTCGGTTCGAACTTACTACGACACCGTGCGACAGGTTTCCCCCCTCCAGCGGCCCACTCATCTCTAGGATCCATCATTTTTTTGTAACCCCGAATCAGGTCTTCAACCAGGTGTGTACGACCATATTTTTTTGGGTTGTTTTTTTTTGCAACTAATAATTTTAATTAAAATTTATCTTAAAAACTATTTGCGAATGTTTTTAAATAAACTTAAAATTTTACTGTAACTTCTTTTGAGTTGTTGTGTCTTCTCTTAACCCGACATAACTGGCGCCCATCATTTCATCCCTGCACAACCACCCTTTAGGAACCCTCGACCTAGCGCAACCACGACCAACCCTCGAGCTGCTGCGGGTAAGTGTGACGCGTGATTTTCCCTCAGAAAATCACGTCAAAATTTTTTTGTCAATTTTTTACTTCATCAATTACGTCACAATATATATATAAAATGACTGGCCTAAAGGACACTAAAATGATTCATATAAAGAATTGTATGAGAGAGAATAGAGAATATATTCAACTTAAAGGACATGAATACTAGTATTATAGTTTAGTGATTTGGAATAATCCGTACGTCTTTTAAAAAGAGGAAAGAATGACAGAAATTTGGAATTGGATGTACTAAAAAATATTAATAAAATAAGTACACATAAAAAAGGATGTAGACCATCTGGCAAGAGATAGAAGAGTTTGAATGGTACAAAAAAGTTTTAAAAAAATACTTCAGAACGTAAACATGAAAATGAAGATAAGGAGGAGTGTAATTGTGAAGAATTTGATACAGGAGTTCACCTTTAAACGAAAAGTATTACGTACCTACTGGAATGATTTTTTTTTAATTTTCATATTTTTTGTAAAACTTGAATATAGAAAGGATGTTGACACTAATTATAAGTTTTTTTTTTGAAATTCATGAAAGTTTAAATTAAACTTAATTTCTTAATAATTTAACAAAAAAATCAAAACAAAATTCAACATTTCCCAATTTTTCCATGCAAAAGTTAGCATGTCCCAATTTTTCCACGCAAAAGTTAACATGTCCAAATATTTTTTTCAAATTTAAGCTAATTGAAAACATATACAAATATTATATTATCGGATATTTAATAACATTTACTAACTGAATTATATATAAAGAAATCGAATTCAAAAAATATATAGCAGGGACATAGTAAGTTTTTCGCGTTTTTCTCAAAACTGTTTATGATGGACATATTAAGTTTTGAATGAACACTCCTTAATTATAATCTCTTTCTCTCCCAGCGTATCTATCTTCTTCCACGATCTTACCATGGTGACGTCAAATACTATACCTAAATAAAATATTTGCCATGGGGATTTCACCAATGATTCCAATGTAGTTATCTGTTTTTCATATACAGGCTTCATCAAAATACTTAAAAGTTGTGACTGGTAATAAGTAATTAGTAATAACGAGTACAATACCCATGTAATAGTCAAAATTCTCATTTTTATCGAACTCGGTAAAGTCATTGACCCTTGAATCATCGAATAGAAACTGTATAAAATACACCAACTTGCTTCTCTCAGTTGCTTGATATCTTTGCTTTGTCTACCAAACAACAACCACGTAAAAATATTTATTATTAATATTATCAGAATTAATATCCATAATTTTGGTTCAAAAATTAAGAATATATTCTCCCATTGTTTCCCAGGTCTTGCTGTTGGAACATGCCAAACAATTTTAAACGATAAATGAGGATATGTCATGCCAAAATTCTCCATAAATGTAATGTGCACAGTTTGGTGTCCATAAATAATATCACAAATATCTTCTTGCAGAAATCGATGCGGAACACCATAAGATCCATTGTCGAATTTTAATCCAAATTTGGATTCAGTTTTCGCACATATTATTATGTTTAAATCTAGTTTCTTAGCAATATTGTTAACCAAAAGTGTTTCCAATCCTGTTTCAATTGGATTTTCGTTGTTCTTACTACGACTGATGACAAATGGTGCATAGACGTTTGGAGCTATACGCATAGCACAGCCAGTGAGTTTTGATGGTACCTTAAAAAATAAGAAAGGATTAATTTATCTGTCTCTCCATTGATGAGTACCACATATTTTTTTTTTTATATGATTTACTGCTTACTTAATTTAAATAAATAGGCTACAAGAAGTAGGTATACGGCCCTACAATATGCGTGTGAATGTAGCATGACAAGCTTTAACGATTAAATTTAGAACAAATAAATATAAGGTCTAATTCACTAAGATAATTGGTAACAACGTTAGATAACAAAAAAGAGTTAACAACGATTTTTAGCAACTCTCATCACAACAATTTTTAGAAATGGTCGTTGTGAACAATTGCTATTAGTCGCTGGAGATAGCGCTCCTTTTTTGTATGCTCTCTAAATGTTTATACACTGCTGGAGAAAAAAAATCGGACACTGTTTTAAATGTTTATTTTTGTTATTATCTCGAGAACTATAAGAGGTATGAACTCGGTTAATTAGACGAAAGTTATCCTATATTAGGATGCCATTTTAGCAATGTATTGTTTATTCAGAAGAAATGCATGGGTCACTAGATACAGACATGTATGTAAATTGTGTAGTTTTTGTTGTTTATAAAAAATTTCCAAGTAGGAAATGTTTCAAGATTTTGATTTGCACTTCTTTAGGATACGTTTTTAAGCTCTTTCGAATAGCGATTCTCATTTTTTTGTTACTACTGTATTTCACTCTACACTACCAAATAAAGCGGCGTGGAAAAACCGTTTACAGTTGGCAGTTGATAGTTGACATTTGACAGTTAACCGTTAACTGTTTGCCCTTTACCGTTAACTTTTAGAGTTCGTTTACTGTTGGCAGTTGATAGCTGACATTTGTCAGTTAACCATTAACCGTTCAGCTTTATCTTAACCCTTGGAATGCGTCCACGCCTCTTTGTTTGGTAGTGTAGAGTGAAATACAATAGTGACAAAAAAAATGAGAATCGCCATTCGAAAGAGCTTAAAAACGAGCCATAAAGAAGTGCAAATCAAAATCTGGAAACATTTCCTACTTAGAAATTTTTCAAAAACAACAAAAGCTACAAAATTTACATATTTTTGTCTGTATCTAGTGACCCATGTATTTCTTCCGAATGAACAATACATTGCTAAAATTTTTTTTGTCCAGCAGTGTATACCGGGTGTAGAATTGAAATATGTAACATAGGGAATATAATGTTATTTTATTAATGTAGCGATTGTTGCTTCCCTATTTAAATTGGAGCAAAAGTGTAAATACCAAAAATGTTCAGAATTAAAAACTACACATAACAATTAATAACACAATATCAGTGAAACAAAATAATTTTTGTTATCAACTTTGACAGTTATTGAAAAATTAAAGTCAAATTATAAATTTGCTGAAGAAATTAGTTATTTTGAACGTTTTTAAAAATGGAAATATCTTCTAAGAACAATAAAATCTTATTTGTACAATGGTATTACGTTGGAAATTCGCTGAATCAAATGCGTCGTTTATTTTGTGCCTTTAATCCTGCTAAACCTATCCCATGTCTGTGACCATTACAAGAGTTGTGAAACAGTTTGAAGAAACGGGTAGTGTATTAAAACCTTGTAAAAATTGTAAATCTCAAAACCGTAATCAAAATGTTGAGGATAATGAAGAAAATGAAAATAAATTAAATGTATTGCTCTGTATTGCTGTGCGGAGTACAGCTTGCAATTAAATCTACATTACACAACTTTTTGCAAAATTCTATTGGTCTAGAACTGGAATCCATTGCTGATGAAAACATTGCTGTCTGGTTTCAACAAAATTGTTGTCCGGCTCATAGTAGTGCTGAGATAAAAATGTATTTAGAACAATGTTTTCCTGATACATGTATAGGTCGAGGTGGACCAGTGAAATGGCCGGCAAGATCACCTGATTTAGCTCCAAATGATTTTTTATATCCCTATTTGAAAGAAAAAGTTTATAGGCAACATCATTCTGACATAAACTCTTTCAAGAATGCCATAAGACAATTATGTGACAAAATAACAGCGCGACAAATAGCTTATTCAGTTCGCAGGGAATTTTTCAACAGATTAGGTCATTGTTTGGCTGTAAATGGAGATCTGTTCGAACATTTATTAAAATCAATATTTTGTGTTCTTCTTTTCTTTAAAATCATTCATTTCCTTTTTATTATTACTATTTATTATCATTATCTCACATAAGTATTCTCAAATAAGTTTACGAATTCCCAGGTATAATTTATTATTAATTGTAATTAATTAAGGTTATTTCTTAATACATACTTGTCAATTTAATTCATGTTTCTTCTTTTTTATTTTTTTTATTTTTCAGCCACAGCACTCTCAATCTGTAATTTTTTTAATAAAAGCTATTTTTCATTTGCTTCTCACATGGGTATAAAAAACAATTGAGCATCGTATTGTTAATTGATATGTGTAGTTTTCAATTCTAAATATTTTTTGTATTTACACTTTTGCTCTAATTTAATTAGGAAAGCAGCAATCGCCACAATAAAAAAATAACATTGTATTCCCTATGTTACATATTTCAATTCTACACCCGGTATACAAACCTGTTAAAAATCATACAGGAAACCCTGCAACAAGTTCTTAATTAACGTAGAAATAATGTTATATGTACAATAGTTTTTGCCAAACATACTGTGATAAATAGTTGTTTTTAATCTAAATTTACTGTGATATTTCAACAATTCAGTACATACTTCTCCAATAAAAAATGTATGACGTAGATAAAATTTTAATTACATAATCTCACACAATAACCTGAGCATAGTTAAAATAAATAACCGGAAGCTTGGTTAATTGTAAAGGGTGACAATTATTACCTAGATCCCGACATGCTCCTAGACTGCATTCCCACGATTTGTTTTCTTAACTACTCAACACAGCGAGTACTTTTCATATATATATATATACAGGGTGTAAATTTTAAAACGGGTCATAGGGCTATAACATAGAAAAACAGTTTTTTAGACGCCAAAAGTTTCCATATTAATTTATTGAAAATATAATTGGTGCCTATTATAAAGAAAAAAATTACGAATTTTTACATACCAAACACCTTACATTTCTGTTTCATGTAAAGACAGAAATTAAATTTAAAAATTTTTACAACTGAGAAAAAATATCATTAGCCATGAAAGTGACAGTAACAAAACATTGTCATGATAGGGGACAATTAAAGATTAAAGTTATTAATTTATGAACCAATACAAAATAACACAAAATAAAGTAAAAAATAGGATATTTATATCAGAATCAATAATTATTTATTGTAATAGGTATTTACAAACTAAAGATGATCTATATATAATAAGAAATAAGTTATAAGAAACGAGAAAAACTGCAAATTACAAGGGAACAAATTAAAACCATTTATGCTGGGTTTATGCAGCATGTAAATTATGAAATTAAATTAAGCTACTAAATTAAGAAACTAAACTGAAATAACGTCGTTTATGCAGTAAATTAAAATTCAGAATTTTATGTTTGACATTTCGTATAATCTAACTTTTATAGGTGCAATTGTGATACATTATATTTATATAAAATAAAAAAATAAATGTAAACAATTTGTTGAATAAGTCCAATTAGTATTTCATCGCTCTTTTCTGCAGGAACTTTGTTATCATCGTCGTACATTTTCATAGGTTAGGTGCGAAAATTTGTCATAAGTGCGCGAGTGGCGCAGGCGCAGCATTAATAATTTGTAATTTTTCTTCATGAGACACATTGTTCATGATTTCTTGTTAATAAAACGAAAATAATAATAATTTAACAAATAAAGTGTAAGAAACCTTTATTAATGAGCGTCTAAAGTCAACAATTGTTTTGTTTTGTTTCTGTCAGTTTCATGGCTATTGATATTTTTTCTTAATTGTGCAAATTTTTAAATTTATTTTCTGGCTTTATATGAAACAGAAATGTAATATGTTTGGTATCAAAAAATTCGTATTTTTTTTCTTTATAATATGCAATAATTATTTTTTCAATAAATTAATATAGAAACTTTTGGCGTCCAAAAAACTTTTTTTCTATGTTATAGCCCTATGACCCGTTTTAAAATTTACACCCTGTATATATATGTATATATACAATTTACGTAGGATTCCAACCCTTATTGCACAACTATTACATCAGCCGCTTAATAACTTTCCGTAGCTGAGTAATCAGGTATCTAATGTCGACCTAGTATAGAGATTCACTAGGAATCACAGGTTGTGGAAAGGCATCTTAGAGATGTCTTGCTTCGATAAAAAATGTACTTTGCTTAAATAAATAAACATTAATAAATTATAAAATATAATTTCATTTTTAAAAATCAAATCCTAAAGATCCCTGATTTAATTGGCGCAGTCGCTGTAGGATGCCCAAAAGGCTTTAAACTCCGATGATTTTTTAAGTCGTCACTTTCAACTGTTAAACGCGGCATCAACGAACCAAGTTCCCAGAGTGCTAAAAAGTCCGAAATCTCACTAGAATAATTATTAGTGAGATCAATTCGTTAAAGATTTCACATTCCGAAGAAGAGGAACCGAAACTACAAGTATATCAGGCTACAAGACTCTCTACACAACCTTCGACGAAGAAAGGCTAATCATATCGTCGTTAATTCCGAGAAAGTCATCAGAAGCACATCGCCCGCAGAAGACATCTCGACCCCACCGTCCACATCAGGAACCATCCCAAATTCACTCCACAAAGACTATGGAATTGGCCGTCGTGAATTTACTATTAATATTAATGTTTATTACACTATATTATTCATTGTTATTAAACAACTCAGAAATTATTTAAATAATTACTATTCACATTACTCTATTCAAATATTACTAAGTAATAACAATCTGCATTGTTTTATATAATAAATAATAATAAACTCATTACTGTATAACTGTTATAAAACACATTACACAAACACATACAAAAATTACTCCACCAGTTCCACAAATCCAAATTGAACACAATTCCAAAAATCCCTAACGAGATTAAAGAATTAATAGACATTATACCTGAACAACTGGAGCACTGGCACTCTATCACTTTATTAATATTTGCGATGATATAATTGAAATTATTGAAAAGCAAAGTTTATCTGCAATTGTTAAACAAATTATATTACATACAATTCGCAAGATAATAATTAAAGAACACTTGCAACTAAAACTTATACAGATTGGAACTCATTAAAACATTATTAATCGAATAATAAGGAGACAAAAGAAACGAAGTTCACTTCTTAACAGAACTATCACATCTCGAACAGAAATCTAATGAAGACGTTTATATACTTTGATAAATACGAAGAAATTTTCAAAAGAATGATAAGTTTATTAAAATTAAATTTAGGCGCCGGTTTCGAAAATTTAGCCACATTTCTGTCCAGTTATACATCACATAACTTTATAATAAATTGTAAAGAACCATACCACAGCCAACTAGCGGCTAGAAATCAACACTAGACTTAAAAAGCGGATTCAATTGAAAAAACTGCTTTCTCCACCGACCAGGGACATTTTGAATTTCTTAGAATACCCTTTGGCTTAGAAAATGTCCGTAGTACTTTTCAGAGACTGATGAATTTCGTTTTGAAAGATCTTGTAAACAAAATTTGCATTATTTATTTCGATGATAAAATAATTTTAGGCACTTCATTGCAGGTATATATAAATAATATCAAAACTGTTTTCCATCGACTCAGAGAAGCAAACCTCAAATTATAACTTGATAAAAGCGAGTTTCTAGAAAAGAAGTTACGTATCTTCGCCATTTAATTACCACCGAAGGCGTTCGTCCAAATCCCAATAAAATCGAAATTATTAAAAACTTGACTATCCCAAAAACTCGTAAAGAAATTAAACAATTTTTAGGCCTACTCGGTTATTACCGCAGATTTATTCAAAATTTAGCAAAACTAACGAAACCGTTTACACGATGTTTGAAGAAAAAATCAAAAAATTAAAATTGAAGACAAAGAATATGTTTCCTGTTTTGAAAAATGTAAAGCATTACTCTCAAATTCACTCATATTATAGTACCCAAATCTTTCAGAACAATTCCGATTAACAACTGATGCTTCAAATTAGACATTAAGAGCAGTACTCTCCCAAAACACTGACGGAAAAGACTTACTAATAGCATACGCAAGTAGTACATTAAGTGAGCACGAAAATAACTATTCCACCACTGAAGAAGAATTACTAGCTATTATTTGGGCAATCAAACATTTTCACGGTTGGACCTAAATTTAAATTAATAACGGATTACAAACCCTTAATTTGGCTGAATACCTTAAAAGAACCTAACCAGAAACTTATTAGAAACTAAAATTATCAGACTACAATTATGATATAGAACACCAAAAAGAAAAACAAAATGTCGTTGCAGAATATCAATCAAGAATCCCCAAACCTTTTGAAATCAATTACAAAAACGATAATATTTTTGATCATATGGAACCTATAGTACACTGCATATCCAGAGATTTTAAAATGGGTAAGGGTTTTGCAAAACAAATAGACGAAAAATTCCAAACGACCAATAATTTAAATAAAATAACTATAAAGGATGAAATTGGTATTTAGATTTCCCCACTCTCAACTCATAATTCATTTAATGACAAAAAATAAATACGACGAAATCCCTTCTTATAAAAACATAGAAAGCTGTCTAAAACAATTAATTAAATTAACATGACAAATATTTGTTCAGGACTAAATCGACAAAAACATAAAAAATTCGCTGAAAGAAATATTTAAAACCAAAAATACTCAAATAAACGTATTCACCACAAATAATATTGAAAATTATGCTAACTCTAGTTAATGTAGATTTTTTAACTACCTATGCTGTACTGACGAGCTCAAATAAGAGCGAAACACGTGTCTACAGCTGCTAGAAGAAAAGAGCGCTTTCCGCGAACAATTTTATTAGTTCTTTTTGTAACTTTAAGCTCGATTATTGTTGTTTTTGTTTGCTGCGAAGCCGAACAAAACCAGTTCTGTGGTAACTTGGACTAAAGCGTTAGTTGCCTACCTGCTGGTGCTGTCTTTGTTAGTTGATATTTTATTTTCTCTCTAGTTAATGTAGATCCTTTAACTACATATGCTGTACTGACGAACTCAAATAAGAGCAAAACACGTGTCTACAGCTGCTATAAAAAATGAGCGTTTTCCCCGTTATTAGTTCTTTTCATTATATCAATTTAGAATATAATTAATTGTGAAAATCTCCGAAATTATTGGTTTTAGGCATAATATACCCTTAATAACATTTAAAGAGAATACAAAAATAAAATATAGCGTGTTCCATTTGAAAATGACGAGTTATGGCCATTTGAAATTCATTAAATTTGATTCGCTTTATTTAACACCTTGCATAATAATATGTAAACGAAAGTATACGAAAACATAGAGTATACATAGTTTATAGTTGTACAGAAGAAAATCTTAATTTTTATTATTAAAATAACTTCAGTATGCCTTTATAAAGCAGTGCGGAAAACTAAAACAAATTTTATATGTTCGTATAGAGGAATGTAATACAATTCAAAATATATAAAAATATATAGGGTGTTCCATTTAAGAACAGACAAACAATTTTTGCCCAGCTGTAATGCAACACCCTGTATATGTGAAAATAATTTTACGTTGTGCCCCTTGTGTAGTCGAGTAAATTCGGTAAATAAATTTTTGCTGTATTTCTAACGAGAAGCGAGTTATCGAAGATGGCCATTTCGGTGACTCACCTATATATATATATATATATATATATATATATATATATATATATATATATATAATACAGAGTGTAAATTTTAAAACGGGTCATTAGGGCTATAACATAGAAAACCAGTTTTTTAGACGCCAAAAGTTTCTATAATAATTTATTGGAAAAAGAATTAGTGCATATTATAAAGAAAATATCTGATGTGGACACCACATGACTTCCTTGTACGCCTGTTACACTATACATATTTTGTTAATAATTAAAATATGTATTATAACAGCAACAAACTTAATTACAGAAAGCAAAAAGTACATCACTTTTAAATTTACTCGCTTATACAAAGAGCTAATTTAATCATACTTGATGATTTCGAAGCAGAATTCAATTCTCTAAAACTTTTATTTGAAGCATTTATTATTAAAATCAAAATAACACTATTTTTTTCAAGAAAAACTGATAACAGCTTCAAGTAAAGTATCTCTTCCGGTTAGACTATTTTAACCAAAATCTATTATGTTATTCCCATTGATATAAAGGTATTATATCCCAAATTTGAAAAGTTTTGGATTATATTTTAATATAGTTTTTCATTGAAATCTATTATAGGCTTCAAGTAAAGTATCACTTTCGGGCAGACCATTTTAACTAAAATCTACTATGTTATTCCCATTGACATAAGAGTATTACATACCAAATTTTAAAAGTTTTGGATTATATTTTAATATAGTTTTTCATTGAAATCTATTATAGGCTTCAAGTAAAGCACCACTTCCGGGTAGACCATTTTAACTAAAATCTATTGTGTTATTCCCATTGATATGAAAGTCTTATATACCAAATTTGAAAAGTTTTGGATTATATTTTAATATAGTTTTGCATTAAAATCTACTATAGGCTTCAAGTAAAGTACCACTTCCAAAAGTTAGGTAATGACCAAAAAGGGAGGTGCACAACTAGATGTTATAACAGTCATAAATACAAAATTTTAACTTTCTACGGCTTCCCGTTTTTCAGTTATGCGAGATACGTACGTACGTACAGACGTCACGACGAAATTAGTCAAAATGGATTCAGGGATGGTCAAAATGTATATTTCCGTTGAAATCTGGAAACCGAAATTTTTCGCGATTACAATACTTCCTTTACTTCGTACAAGGAAGTAAATGTTTCGAATTTTTTGATACCAAACACAGTACATTTTTGATTGATATAAAGCCAGAAAATAAACTTAAAATTTGCGCAATTAAGAAAAAATATTATTAGCCTTGAAACTGACAGTAACAAAACATTAGCTTTGTTCGATGACATGTACTAGGCCGCCCTAGTGTTAACTTTCTTACACATGTTTTATGAAAAACGGGCAGCTTCTGGCAGGCTGTTCGATGACAAAAATTTTAAGAACTAGTGCTCACGTTTCTGACCTGACTAGCAAGGTGGTGTAGAAAGTGCAGAGTAGGAGTGGGGGTAACTAAATGTTGTTCGGTAGACATTTTAATTCTATCATATCTACACATCTGTTTATTAACCTAAAATTTTACACATTGAGAAAATAAAATAATGGATTCAGATATAATATATTTTCTTTGTTTTGTTATATAAAGAATTAAGTGATGATTGATCTTCGTCAGAATCGTTTATTAGTTCAAACATTATGCTCTTTAAAACAGACATTTCTGCAGTCACTTCTTTGCAACTTTATGATAAGACTGTGTTTATAAACAACAAAACCTTTTACACCTTTGGCTACGCTTGGCTTGATTACTCACAACTGAGCAAACTTGGCCAAATATACACTAGTTTGTTTTATGAAACCACAAGAATTAGACTGAACTAGTGTACACTACACTGCACTGCACTATTCTGCTCTGCACTTCAAGCACTTCTCATCGAACAGAGCTATTGTTATCTTTTAGAAACAAAACAAAACTATTTTTGACTTAAGGCTGTCATTGATAAACTTTTTTTGGACATTATTTGTTAAATTATTATTATTTTCGTTTTATTAACAAGAAATCATGGATAATTTGTCCCATGAAGAAAAATTACAAATTATTTTTCCCTTGTAGTTTGCAGTTTTTCTCGTTTCTTATAACTTATTACTTATTACATGTAGATCATCTTTAATTTGTAAATACCTATTACAATTAATATAATTGTTTCTTAAATAAATATCCTAGTGTTTTCTTTATTTTATGTTATTTTATATTAGTTCATAAATTAATAACTTTAATCTTATTTGTCCCCTATCATGTAAAGATGACAATGTTTTGTTACTGTTTCATGGCTATTGTTATTTTTTCTTAATTGTACAAATTTTTAAATTTATTTTCTGACTTTATATGAAACAAATATCTGATGTGGACACCACATGACTTCCTTGTACGCCTGTTACACTATACATATTTTGTTAATAATTAAAATATGTATAATAACACACACAATCATAAAATTGCACGTATTTGACATAATTTGACATTGACATTATATTTTCTATTTTTTTGTTATTTCTTGTCCTAATTCATAGCAAACTTAATTACAGAAACCAAAAAGTACATAATGTAAAAATTTACATATCTCGCTTATACAAAGAACTAATTTAATCATACTTAAAGTTTTCGACGCAAAATTCAATTCTCTAAAACTTTTATTTGGAGCATTTATTGTTAATTTCAAAATAACACCATTTTTTTCAAGAAAAACTGATAATAGCTTCAAGTAAAGTATATTTCCATTGATATAAAAGTATTATATACCAAATTTGAAAAGTTTTGGATTATATTTTAATATAGTTTTCCATTAAATATTATAGGTTTCAAGTAAAGTACCACTTCCGGGTATACCATTTTAACTAAAATCTATTATGTTATTTCCATTGATATAAAAGTATTATATACCAAATTTGAAAAGTTTTGGATTATATTTTAATATAGTTTTTCATTAAAATCTACAATAGGCTTCAAGTAAAGTACCACTTCCGGGTAGACCATTTTTACTAAAATCTATTATGTTATTCCCATTGATATAAAAGTCTTATATACCAAATTTGAAAAGTTTTGGATTATATTATAATATAGTTTTCCATTACAATCTATTATGGGCTTCAAGTAAAGTACCACTTCTGAAAGTTATGCAATGACCAAAAAGGGAGGTGCACAACTAGATGTTATAATAGTCCTAAATACAAAATTTTAACTTTCTACGGCTTCCCGTTTTTCAGTTATGCGAGATACGTACGTACGTACATACGTACGTACATACGTACGTACATACGTACGTACGTACAGACGTCACGACGAAATTAGTCAAAATGGATTCAGAGATGGTCAAAATGGATATTTCCGTTGAAATCTGGAAACCGAATTTTTTCGCGATTACAATACTTCCTTTACTTCGTACAAGGAAGTAAAAATGTAATGTGTTTGGTGTTAAAAAAATGTTTTTCTTTATAATATGCACTAATTCTTTTTTCAATAAATTAATATAGAAACTTTTGGCGTCTATAAAACTTTTTTCTATGTTATAGCCCTATGACCCGTTTTAAAATTTACACCAATTTTTGATTTGGTGCCCCGGTTCGTAGTTATTGGAGTTCCTTTGTTTTTCCAAAAATCGCCACAACTCCCTTATTTTAAAGACTATTGAATTTTTTTTTCTGTCAAATTTACCTTTAGGCTCTCTAAAACATTTGGCATTTACAATTATTTTTTATTTTTTCAAATAACAAAATGGCGATCGATCAAAAATTTCAAAACATGATTTTTTGATAACCACTCCATCGATTTCCACAAGTAAAACATTTATAAAATCCTTAAACTATCTACTACAATATATGTTCTAAACATTTTTTCAATCTATCCAAAAAATGTCTATACATTCACTTGACTTATAAAAGTGCTGTGTGTTCAGAAAAAAAAAATAAAATAAAATAAAGCGGAGTAGGCTATGAACAAAAAACGTATACCAATTAGAAAGTATTTAATTAAATGTCAATTTGACATGAGATATTGTCAAAAATGTTATCTAAAGAAATGTTCCTGAATCTTTATTTTAGAAATAGAAATAAATTAAAAACGGTGAATGGTAATAATTTATAGCCTCTTTATTACCTTTTCTCCTTAAAATTACATTTCACGATCAATTGTGACTATTCAAATGAAAAATGATCAGACTTCAGACATATGTTTCTGTTTTCATGGCCTATTCCGAATGAGGCTTTTTTTCTGTACTTATGTAAGTCAAATGAGACTTTTTTTGCTAGATTTATAAAAATGTTTAGGACAAATATTGTAGTAGATAGTTTAAGGATTTTTAAAATGTTTTAGTTTCGAAAATCGATGGAGTGGTTATCAAAAAATCATGTTTTCAAATTTTTGATCGATCGCCATTTTGTCATTTGAAAAAATAAAAAATTATCGTAAATGCCAAATGTTTTAGAGAGCATGAAGATAAGTTTGAAAGAAAAAAAATTTTCAACATTCTTTAAAATGAGGGAGTTATGACGATTTTTCAAAAAAACAACAAACCGGGGCAGCAAATAAAAATTGGAACTAAGAAAAGTTGTTTATTTTAATGAGTTCTACAGTTTTCTATACAGTATGTCCCATTTAGAGGTGCCACCATTGGGATCTCGAGAATTGTAAGAGATACGATGTCGGTTAAATGGAACTTTTTGTGCGCCTTTGGGAGACCATCTCAGATGTGCTTTTGTTTTTCCAAAAATTCTCATAGGGCACTAGATAATGACGAAAAACAGAATATTGTTGATTTTTCTTTTTCAAATAACTTCTGAACTTTTAGTAATTCAGAAAAACGTTTCAAATATAAAAGATAGATATTTTTATTAACTAACCAGTGGCGTCCGAAATAAATTTTTATATTCGTAAATTTTCGAGATATAACACAAACTTATATTTTTTTAAATGAAACCCATATCTGATTTTAATCTCAACAAAAAATATTATTTTTTTCTCTTTTCAATGATGTAAGGGTTATTATGTTTAAATTTATGTTTTGCCTTCAAAATTATTATTTTTTCCTTAATTTGTATTAAATTTACAATTATTTTGAAAACATTGGTAGATTTATATTTAGAAATACTCCTTGTATTTAAATAATTTATTTCGTTACAAAATTTTTCTCAAAACTCGTATTATATTAATTTTTATTTTGTATCAGGTCGCCCTTGGCACATTATAGTGTAATTTGTAATTATGAGTCTAGAATGAAAATATTAAATAATAAAGGCATAAAATAAATTATATCGATCAAATACACTATAATTAATTAAAATAATAATGTTTTTTTTTGGGATATAATGTGAAAATTCAGGAAAATAAAGAGAAAAATTAAATTTTAGGACCAAAACAAATATAAAACATAATAGCCCTTATATCATTGAAAAGAGAAAAAAATAATTATTTTTTTGAGACTAAAATCAGATATGGGTTCTATTTAAAAAAATATAAGTTTGTGTTATATCTCGAAAGTTTACGGATATAAAAATTTATTTCGTACGCCACTGGTTAGTTAATAAAAATATCTATCTTTTATGTTTAAAACGTTTTTCTAAATTAATAATAGTTTAGAAGTTATTTGAAAAAGAAAAAATCAACAATAATCAGTTTTTCGTCATTATCTAGTGCCCTATAAGAATTTTTGGAAAAACAAAAGCACATCTGAGATGGCTTCCCAAAGGCGCACAAAAAGTTCCATTTAACCGACATCGTATCTCTTATAGTTCTCGAGATCTCAATGGTGGCACCTCTAAATGGGACAGACTGTATACCTATATACAGGGTGTTAATACTAAGTCGTTACACCCGAAAATGGTAGGTAGAATTCATTAAAACAAACAACTTTTCTTAGTTCCAATTTTTGATTTGGAGGTAGAATTCATTAAAACAAACAACTTTTCTTAGTTCCAATTTTTGATTTGGAGCTCTGGTTCGTAGTTATTGGGGTTCTTTTGTTTTTCGAAAAATCGTCATAACTCCCTTATTCTAAGGAGTATTGAATTTTTTTTCTTCCAAAATTACCTTTCGGCATTCTAAAACATTTGGCATTTACAATTATTTTTTATTTTTTCAAATGACAAAATATCTACATCTGCCATTAAATAGTATATTTAAAATAATAAAATTTTATATGAGCCATTTTTTTCTATTACGTATAATAAAGAAATTAAAGCGGGGTGGGGAGGCACTCACCCTATGTACAGTCTGTCTCTGAAATAGGGGATTAAGCCATGTCCCCCTATTTAAGAGACACCCTGCATATATATATATATATATATATATATATATATATATATATATATATATATGTGTGTGTGTGTGTGTATGTGTGTATGTGTGAAAAGTACTCGCGACTACGTCGAGTAGTTAGGAAAACAAAGCAGGAATGCAGTCTAGGAGTATGTCGGGGTCTAATTAATAGTTGTCATTTTTTACAATTTAATTTTATTGGTGAAAGATTTTTTGGAAATTTTCAATTTTATTCTTATAACATTTTTAAAAATCTGTTGTGCCCAGCACAAGACCTCTCACCATTTCCATATTAGGGTATATAAGATGTAGAAAATTTGGAGCTCGCCACTGCCAGCGCAAGTAGTAATATACTGTGCGCGCATCCAAGAGAGGGGGAACATGACTGTTGCAAATAGACAGTTGAGAGCTAGCCATGTTGATAAGGAGACGTGCATTAATGTTTTGTGAAAATCTGTTTTTGTGTGACTATTTTATCCTTCATTGTCAAAATAATTAAGTTTCAAATATATATATACTCTTATCTGTTATGATCCTGGCGTTTAATTAGTGATTTATCACATTTTTTGGTGCCGAAACCCGGGAAGATAAGCGTAAAATAAACGTGTTTGAAACGTTGAATCGAACGAACGGATAATGGAGGTGCAGTTCAAAATAACGTGTCGTGCAAATTTAACGAAATTAATGAAGAGTGCCGAGGACATTTTAAGTGATAAAGAAATAAGTGTCGCAGACTTAAATGTTTTGATCGATCGCATAAAATCCGCGAAGGAAGTGCTAAAGACTGCTACAAAAGATGCAATGTCGTTTGTTGAGGCTGATAAAATCAGTGAAGAGTGTCAGAAAATATTTGAGTACGAAGACAACGCAGTCGCATATGTTTCCAAGCTCGAACAGATGAAGTTGGAGCTGCAGACTCCGAGATCAAGGACACCATCACCGTCTCCTAGTGCTGTGAGTGAAGCTGCGCAGGTCAAGACGACGGACACACCCAACGCTAACGGAATAAGGGCGGTAAAACTTCCAAGAATTAATCTTTTACAATTCAATGGTGATATGCATCTCTGGCGACAGTTTTGGGAACAGTATAATTTGCATATTCATGAAAATGATGAGCTTAATGAATCAGAGAAATTTTGTTATTTAAAATCATTACTAACTGGACCAGCTGCTCTTACCATTGAAGGCTTGACGACAAGCCAGGCAAGTTATCAAGATGCTATTGATATATTGAAAGAAGAGTACGGGAAAACAGAATTTATTGTAGATGAATATATTCAGAAGTTATTATCTTTGCCAATGGTAAAAAATAGAAATGATGTACCTGCCTTGGAAAACTTGTATAACAATGCATGCATCATAACGAGATCTTTGAATTCTTTGGGCATATCAGCAGAAAATTATGCTATAATGGTTAAGTCTATTTTATTAAAAGCACTGCCATATCAAATGAAAGTTGACTTTAGTAAAAGGCTAGTAAATGATCTTGATAACGCACCTGTCTCAACGTCCGATTCTGCTTCTATAAAATCTGGGCATGATGAAAATTCTTATGCACAGCAGATTGCTAAACTCTTAAAATTTATGAAATTAGAAATAGATTCTTTGTCTCGAGCCCAAGCCTTTACAAGTGAAATACGTGGTAAAGAAACAGATAAACGAAATAATGAATCAAAATTTGGCAAGAATTACATATGGAACGGAGCAAAAAGCAATTTTAGTAAACCATGTACAGCAGCGGGATTGCTAACGACCGCAAAAGAAAATAGTTGTCTTTTCTGTAAAGAAAAAAATCATACTTCGTCAAATTGTAGAAAGTCACTTTCTATTGAAGCTAAAAAGGATATTCTGAAACAAAATGGCTGTTGTTTTAAATGTACAAAACCCGGTCATAATGCACGCAGATGTTTTGCAAAAATACATTGTGAAATATGTAAACACAAGCATGCTACAGCCAAGTGTGACCCAATTTTTAAGCTGCAGGGCAATAAAGAAAGTAATGATAACCAAAATAAAAATTCGGGTAGCTCAAAAGAAGAAAGTACATCTAGTAGTACGAGTTTAATTGCAAGTAACTTACAAAAGTGCAGCCAACATGCCAATTTAATTTATCTGAAAACCGCATATTCGTTTTTAATATCAGATGGCATTGATAGCGCGGTAATTCGTATAGTACTTGACGGAGGTAGTCAAATAACATTCGTCAAAGAGAATGTATCGAGACATTTAAAATTACAGGTAGTAGGAGTACACAAATTAGCTATTGCTTCGTTTGGAAATGCTCAACAAATGCCAGCGAGAATATGCAAGAAGGTTCTCGTAAAATTTAAATCAAATGCTACCAATGAAGTCATACAAATCAACGCAGTAGAAATACCTGAAATTTGTTTCGACTCGCTAGATGTTCCTTGCATGAATGAACCTGCCATTGAAATTTTTGCGATGAAATACAAATTAGCGGATAAAATTCCCAATACGAGTAATATTTACGAAGGCATAAGTATGCTAATTGGAGCTGATAACTATTGGAAAATAGTAACAGGTGAAATAAAACAGTTGTCAGAAAATCTTTGTGCACTCAACACTAAACTCGGTTGAACTTTACTTGGTGCGAATGAAAACGCGGTTAAGACTGTTAATTTGAACATTTCAACTTTACATGTGGGGGTGATAAACGATAAAGAAATAAACTTAAAAAACTTTTAGGACTTAGAAACCATCGGGAGAATGGACGAAAAAGAACCCGTGAGTGCGTCAACGTCAGAGTTTATTCGTGAAAAAATTAATTTTAACTCAGAGAACAATCGTTATTATGTGTCATTGCCGTGGATAAGTTAAAACGTGAACATTGATTCAAATTTAAACAATGCACAAGTGAGACTAAAAAGTTTAACTAATAAATTGATTAAAAACGATTCGCTTACTGAATATGACAAAGTGATGCGCGAGTATTTCGAGAACGATTCTGCGGAATTAGTGCCAAAAACAGTAAACCAAAACAGACAGTACTTCATGCCGCATAGGCCAGTGTATCGCGAGGACAAAGACAGTACGAAAACTCGAATAGTGTTTGACGCGTCCGCGCATGCTCCGCGATTTCCTTCTTTAAATGAACTTTTACGAAAACTTTTACGAAAACTTAACGCCTGAAATATTTAGAGTGTTATTAAATTATCGGTTTGGGGAAATTGCGCTAATAGCCGACATCGAAAAGGCTTTCCTACAAATCGTACTAGAAGAGAATGAACGAGATTCCCATTTGTTTTTGTGGTTCAAGGAAAAGGTTGAAGATGCTTCTTGTTTACCTGAGATAGTACAATACCGGATGAAACGAGTAACATTCGGTGTAACATGCAGCCCTTTTCTACTAAATGCAACTCTGCAAAAACACTTCATGTCGCAAGAAGAAAAATACGCCGAGACATGTAGCATCGTTGCCAAATCATTTTATGTAGACAATTTAGTAGTTGCAGTGGATACGGAAGAATTGGCGCAAAAAATATTCGTGGAAACGAAGATGATACCGAAGAAAGCAAATATGAACTTGAGAAAGTGGCATTCCAATAACAAAAATATGAATGACTTCATGAAGACTGAAAACAAAACTCCAATTCGAAAAGTGCTTGGGATATATTGGAATACTACTTCCGATGAATTAAGTATAGAACTTTCTCATATAATTGAACAAGACAATCACAACATTGTTTCGAAACGTATAGTTTTACAAACCATAGCATCTATCTACGATCCTCTGGGATTCTTGGGACCGTTTGTTATAAAGGCAAAAATTATTTTGCAAGAAATTTGGAAAAGAAACTGTGGATGGGATGAAATTTTGCCCATCGAAATTTTGAATAACAGGATGAAATGGTTCAACGACATAAAATATCTCTCAGAATTTAGTGTACCCAGAAATGTTTCAAGCAGTAGCAAAAGTAAGGTAGAATTGCACATTTTCGCTGACGCGAGCCAGAATGCATATGGTGCAGTAGCATACTTACGGAATGTTCTTTCCGATGGAACCATAACATGCAAGCTTCTGATGTCAAAGAACAGAGTAGCACCAATAAACACTAAAATGAAAAACTCATTAACATTACCTAAATTGGAGTTGACAGCGGCCGTATGTGGTGCTAGACTTCAAAAATATGTATTAGACAACCTGAATTATGAAATCAAGGTAGTTTATCTGTGGACAGATTCGAAAATCGCGCTGTACTGAATAAGAGGCAGTCCTTTAAAATATAAACCATACGTTTCAAATCGAATAAGGGAAATTCAGAAAATTTCCAAGGGTACTTGGAGACACTGTTCTGGGCAAGAAAATCCAGCTGATTTGCTAACTAGGGGAATACCAGCAATAGCGTTGCTTGGTTCCACATTATGGAAAAATGGTCCTGTTTTTCTAATGAAAGATGAGACACAATTGCCCACAACAGAATTAGATCAAGGAGCAGGTGAAAATAACGTTATTTCAACATTTGTTGTTAATGCAAATGAAAAAGCTGAAGTAAACTCTATATTTGACTTGGAAAATTACAGTAATATCGATAAAGCAATTCGAATTACGGGTTATGTACTTAGATTTGTTCATAACGCACGGAAACCTCACGAAAAGATTACAGATAGGTTGACTATAAGCGAAATGAAGGCAGCTGAACGGTACTGGATAACGTATACTCAGGGGAAGGTATTCCCGGAAGAAATTGAATACTTGAAGTCTGGTCGGAATTTACCGAATAATTCAACCATACTTCTATTGAGTTCGTTCTTAGATAAAGAATTAATAATGCGATTAGGCGGACGATTGCAAAAGGCTGCACTGCCGTATGAAACTCGTCATCCTATTATATTGCCGAAAAAATCTAGTTTGACCAATTTGATAATTTGGAGAAATCATGTCAATTGTAGTCATTTGGGTGTAAATTCAACCTTGGCAAGTATACGAAAAAGATTCTGGATAATAAAAGGTAGACAAACAGTAAAGACAGCTTTGAATAAATGTTTACCATGCAAGAAAATGAAAGGAAAATCGGGAAATGAACCCTTCGCCTCTGCCTGCATCCAGAATTAGAGAAGCAAATCCATTTAAAATTTGTGGTTTGGACTTTGCCGGTCCTTTGTATGTACTAACCTCAAACAACGAACATAACAAAGTCTACATACTGCTCATTACCTGTGCTACGATCAGAGCGGTACACCTGGAACTTGTAGCAGATCTGTCTGCTGAAAATTGTTCACGAGCATTGCGACGATTTATAGCTAGACGAGGAGTTCCCGATATAATCTACTCAGACCACGCAAAAACTTTTAAACGAGTATCATTCGAGCTTAATGAACTGAAAAAGTTGATGAAAACAGAAACGATTCAAAACAATATGAAAAAATTAGGAATCGAGTGGAAATTTAGTATCGAAAGCTCCATGGTGGGGTGGCTTTTGGGAGCGACTAGTAAGAACAGTGAAAGACTCACTAAAAATGACAATTGGAAAAGCTGCGCTAAATTTTGAAGAACTTAGAACAGTATTGGTAGAAGTAGAATCGACAGTAAACTCAAGGCCGCTTATCTATATTGACAATGATCCTGAAGATTTATTAATCTTAAGCCCATCACATTTTCTATTGGGTTCTGCTGAAACTTTTATTGATTTTGATCCTGCAAACCGACAGGTTGTCAAACGCAGCCATATCCTTCAAACCTGGAACGCGCGAAACAAAATTTTAAATAAATTTTGGAGCAAATGGAGAACATACTATCTGCAACAGCTGAGGTCTGCTAATACAAATATCAACCCGAAGTCAATGGGCATCAACAAAGGCGATGTCGTCCTGCTGTTTGAACCTAATGTTAAACGTTTACAATGGAAAATGGCTATTGTAACTGATCTTTTCACAGGTTGAGATGGTCGAACAAGAGGTTGTCAAGTACGGACAGCTGATGGAACTTCTCTGAAGAGACCAGTCCAACTGCTCCACCACTTAGACGTCAATTCGGCCCCGGGGGAGGATATAGAAAATTTGGAGCACGCCACTGCCAGCGCAAGTAGTAATATACTGTGCGCGCATCCAAGAGAGGGGGAACATGACCGTTGCAAATCGACAGTTGAGAGCTAGTCATGTTGATAAGGAGACGTGCATTCATGTTTTGTAAAAATCTGTTTTTGTGTGACTATTTTATCCTTCATTGTCAAAATAATTAAGTTTCAAATATATATATATACACTTATCTGTTATGATCCTGGCGTTTAATTAGTGATTTATCACATAAGTATTGTAATGCACTTCGCTGAACCGTCGTTTTACAACAAAAAATTATAGAACTTTACCCAAATATTGTTTTTCATTGGATTTACCATGTCTTCTGCACACATTTAATTCTAATTATATCTATTTTTCATTGTATGAGGAAGTTCCTAAATGTCAGAGATTCTTCCAATTCATTAACAAGATTGGCCGTATTTCTGATGGATATAAGCATTTTACCTATAATTTTATATATTTAATTAATAAAATAATAAGAAAGAATAAATGTACTATGTAGAAAAAGTTTTCAGAATGTAACTAAAACTTGATCTTTGACACTGACATCTGTCATTTACAAACTATATTATAAATTTTTGAATATGTCAAGTGGTTTCCTTAGTGCCTTAGCCTCTGCAATTAGATTATGCTGTATATTATAGTGTCTTTATCTCTAAATCTGTACAAGATATAACAAAATTTTTAACTGTATTAAATGGGGAATTTTATGTTTTTCAATATTTGTAATAACAAAAATATCCAAAAAATTATATTTAGAAGAATTTTTCTAAGAAACTACTACTTTCGGTTGTCCAATTGTTACCAAAACCTTTCCAGCTCTTCCCAGGAATGTCAGATTGAGGATTTCATAGTTAAACAGGTTTTAAATCTTATAGTTTTTAGGAATCGTCCCTCCAACATCCAGACATACACACACACACATACACACATCCACGTACACATACAGACATCATTTTAAAAATGTTGTAATCAGATTCTAGGGACCTTAAATCGTGCTTTTTTTTTACTAAAATCGGATATGCGAATTTTAGCATGAATCCAATACATCGCTTAGTGACAGGTAAAAAAGCATTTAATGAATTGTTGAAATATCACAATAAATTTTGACTAAAAACCTAACTTTTTATCAAAGTACGTTTTGTAAAAACTGTTGTACAAATAACATATTCTACGTTAAATAAGAACTTCTTTGTACAAGTACAAGTTCTTAATTAACACAGAAATAATGTTTTATATACAATAATTTTTACAATACTTACTGTGACAAAAAGTATAGTTTTTGGTTAAAATTTACTGTGACATTAACAACTCATTACATGCTTTTTTAAAAATGTTATAAGTAATTGTCATTTTCAGTCAATGTGTTTTTTCTACAATTTTCTTTTCATTTATAACGCGCAAAGAGAATAATACGTATTATTAATAACAACGAAATAGGGGTCGCGTAGCCGTGCGCGTATAGTGTCTGGTTGCCAATCTGGTGACCCGAGTTCTATCCCGGCCAGTGCAGACTTTTAATCGCACAAATCTCTGTGGTGCACTCTCCACACCAGCTATGAGCGCCCGTGAGGTGACGCCTGGTAAGCGTCCACACGGTAAAATATATCGTCATCATTACCGAAGTCTACATGTATTGTAGATACTGGCACACCCAGTAATGGGTAAAATGCTGTAATTGAGGGAGAGATGGCACACTTACGAATCTTCAACAAAATAAAGAATTTATAGGTTAGAGTAGTACTTTAGATATTTGACTACCTTCATGTTACAATAAAATCTTTATAAATCAACTATTACAATTTTAGTGAAGCAATAAATACATGAAAAAAAGTAAGGCGAAGGAAAATAATTAAAATTAAATAACATACATTATTTAAAAAGTACACGGAATCGCAATACACTCTAAAAAAAAAATCTCAATCCCTACAAATCCCTTACATGCCATTTGTACTTATACTTTAGAAATAATTCACCTGCGCTATCTCACCCGACTTTACCCTATAACAATGAAATTATTAGTTGAAGTGAGTTAAAAGGCATGAAGATTCTAATGGTATAGATTATATTTGTGAACATAAAAATATGATTTTGAGCAAATTAAACGGTATAAAGCTAGTTTAGCATTTTAGGTGGAAATTTTGCAAATTGGAAAAATGAAATTTTTTCCTGTCATTCCTTTATAAGACTCATAGACGTAGAAATTCTGTGTAAGGAGAATCTGAAAATGTCTCTTTAAGAATTACACAAGTTATGAATTTAAAAACAATTTAAAATTTATTGGAATAAATGTAAATCTTATGAAATGAGTACACGAATTAAATAATGAACGAACACTTAGCTCTTTTTTTGAGAATGGATTATCATATAAGTATGGTCTAGAAATTTGTACGCTGTTGCCAATGCAATGTTGAAAATTATGAAGAATCGGCAATACCGCGTGGCAAGGTACAGGGTGCGGAGAAGGAAAAAAGTTGATACACCCCTATTAGAGTTTAGTTATGGGGAATTAGTATTAGTAATCGTCTCGGCTATTAAAATGAAATTAAATCAAACATTCATGACATGTGTGTAGCAATGAAATCTTCAAACTAAAAATGTGTTTTCAGAGGAAGATATACCTTGTTAGGAAAAAAAGGTGATGATTTGGAACAACTACTGTAGTTTACACTAATTGGTTCAATATATTTTCTGCCACACTGTTTTGGACTATACGGAAAATATGTCCAAACATTCAAACTTTCTGTTATAACTGCAACATTTATTATATATTCTTGCCAGCATAACATTAATAACGCATCAATGTCTTCGGTTCCCAGATAAATTAAAATATACTTTCCTCTTCTGTTAAAGCATTGTTGCCTTCTCATCAAGTTAAGGAACTTCTCGAATTCAACTATCTTTTTAATAATTATTATGTGCATGCTGAAATTAATACTATTCACAAAGTTTTGTAAGTAAAATTTGTGTCCATGCGACATATTAATTATTGTGACTTGTAGATTTATTTTCAGTCTGTCTGTTAACATGGCAGTGTCATTTGTATAAGCGATAACATTTGAAATGTAGGAATATGAAGTCGCTATATTTATAACACAGTGCAGTAGTTCTTCATTTGTCGTAATATTCACTTCTTTCAATATTGTATCAGCATGCAATGAATATGTAAAAAATATGATTAAATTCAGTAATATGTGCATCTAAAAAAAAATTATTAATGCAAAAGTTATTTACTTATTTACTTTTACAAGAGAAGTGGAGATACAGTCGGCTACCGGTAGTCAAGAAATAATATCACTGTTAAATAGCCTTCATGTCATTGTTCTATTGCAGTTAATACTGATCGACAAAGTGGTTCATGTATTGCCTATATCAAGTCACAGTAATATATTTCTAATCGTAAAATTGCAAAAATTCTTATAGCATTTAACACTTTTTTAGACCGATTTTCTTACGTGTCACGGATAATAACAGAATTCGAACGCTACCTGGTATATGTGTTTATTTATTTATTTATTTATTTACAGATATATGAAAAACCAACAATACATAATAACCAATAATAGCTTCTCACTATTTAATAAGCTATAAAAGTAGAAAAAAGAGTAAAAGTCTAATATTTATATATATATATATATATATATATATATATATATATATATATATAAATAAAAATATATATATATATATATATATATATATATAAGCCTCTAATATATTGTTTACAGCTCTTTTAAATTGTATTAGTGAGATATGATATACATCAAGGCTACTTAACCTGAGATTGTATGTGTGCATCATTCTGTTTACACGTGAATTGAAATAGTCTAGTCACACTGAAAAACTTCAATCTCTCTAAATTTTCTACTTATTACAGAGATATTTTTTTGTACATTTTCCATTACTTAGTTTTATATACTCAGAATAATAAGGACTCCAAATTATTGACATATATTCCAGTTTAGAGCGAGCTAAGCAATTAAATAAACATATGAATGTTTGTGGGTCATTAAAACACTTGCAACTTCGAAATATGAAACCTAGAAATTTACAAGATTGTTTGACGGATTGTTCAACATGGTTACATCTTTCGTATTTAAAATAGTATTACAAATTTCATAAGGATATATTATAGTATTTACATTTCTAGTGAATCGTACAACGTAGCATTTAGAACCATTTAGAGATAAATAATTATTCAAGCAGTAATCCTGCAATGTATTTAAATTGTGTAATTAATCATCCATCACACCCCCTCACCATTTATCAACATTTTCTTATTCCTTTATTAATAAACATACCACAGACCTTTAGATTTATTTATTAAAATGAAGACTATGTTATACATTCAGTGGCTCACAAAATTATTCGTACACTTCAATTTTACAACTAAATATAACAGTAAAGAAGGTTTACTGAAGACATATTAATTTAAAATTTTAATACTACTCTTTCTTTCCTATTTGAAAATAGAATAATAATCAAATATAAAAAAATTGTGCGCTTAGACCTCACAGCTAAAGTAAAACTTCATAACGAATCCGAAAGCGAAACCGTTTTGCCCATCACTGTCACCAACACCTTTGCTTACTTCCCAATTCATTATATATATATATATATATATATATATATATATATATATATATATATATATATATAAAAGTTATATTTTGTAGGTTCGATGAAGGGTTTTTTAAAAAGAAATTTTATTTATGTGAGAACAATAATGTCGTTTATTACTACAAGAATACTAGTTTCTGACTAACTCTAAGATAATGAAATTACAAATTTATATGAAGGAAGTTAAGTGTCAAGTATCTGCAAGTTCAGCGGTCTGGGCTGTGGTAACTCCTCCTTCGCTAGAATTGAGCTTCGTCGGGGAGCTTCAGCGCCGTCCTAGGGGAGGAAGTTCGCGGTTGAAGTTCGATGTCTTCGACCTTGGGCTGTTCTTTTTTTGTGGAACATCTTTCGGAAGTAGACTGCAGCAGTGATGATGGCACCGATGATAAGAATTATGTACAGTGCACACAATGGGTAGTTGAACTCTTCTGCTTTAATTTGATCGTTATAATACAATGTGTCATCGAATTTGTTTATTGGTTTTAATTCGTTGATGGAGTATATTGTAATTAATTTCGTAATTTTCGATTACTAAGGGTTTGCCAAATGTTCCTTGTTTGAAGAGTAAGTTTTTATTTTGGATTTCAAGTTTACAGTTGTCTTCTTTAATTAAAAGTATGCCTTGTATGTTGCTTATGCTGTCGCCTTGTTTGCATTTGGCTTGCAAGTGTTCAGGATTTGGAAAAATTGCTAAATATTGGTTAATTTCTTCGATGTACTCGATGTGATTTTTCTTTATATTTAGTTTAATGAAATGGCAATTTTCGACGTTGTTTTGTAAAATAAAGTTCTTCTCACAGGAATCTTCGGTAATTTCCTTAATTTTATTGGGACATTGATAAGTATTTTCTTTATTGCGAGTGCACATATCATATAAAGATCTTAAATGACCATCTTCAGATTTCAGAATATACTCGCTATTAGGAATGATAGTGACAAATTCGGAATTGTGTTTTGTGGGGGTTAAATTAGATGGATAAGTTCAAACTGGGTTTCGTAATTTACAGGAATTTCTATAAAGTATATAATTTTGTTAGTTTGCATTTTGCAATTGACTGAAATTAATTTTTCAATTTCTAAAAGATTTTCTGAATTTATTTCGAATGGTAATTCGTTATTATAAAAATTTGAAATTTTGTTTAATTCTTTATATAGGTCGTGTGACTTGATGATGCTTGGATGCAAGGTATGAAGTTTACAAAAAGTTAGAGAATTTTCAATATCTTGTAAAGTATTGAATGTCATAGTGTACAGAGTGTTTAGTTGGTTATAAATGTCTTTAATTAATAATTTATTATTATTTTTGTCTCCAGCGTAATAATGTGAATAAGTTGTTCAATTTTTGATTTTAAAATATTTTCGTTTTCCCTGATAGTGTCGACAGTTTTGTTGAAATACTCTATCATTTGGTGACTTACAGAATATTGATGTTTGATTTGATTGTTTAATTTGAATTGATTTTCTTTTAAGTGTTTTAAAATTTCGGTGTATCTCTTATCATCTTCAGCATCTAAATTTCCAGTTATAGATTTTACTACTGTTCCTAAGCCGTTAAATATACCTCGTCTAGTTCTAGGGTGTGTAGAAAAATGATTAAATTTTTCGTTAATATTACTTTGTAAGTATTCTACGATTTTGTTATTTTCTTTCTTAAATTTTGGGTTTTTAGTTTTGTTTACTTTCTGCTTGTTGTGAACATAAACAGTTTTAGGTATTATAGGAAGTTCTTCGCGTGTTTCATTTAATTTCGTAATTGTTTTGGTTTTGTCCGTTTGTAATTTGTTGTTAATATTTTTGTACATGAGTTTGGTCTTTTCTTTATGTTTCTGGATGTAGTCTTGTGTTATTTGTTTTTCGAGTTCCATGTCTAGTGGAGAATTTGTTTCGAGATGTCCATTATAATTTCTATAGGTTTTAGATTAGTAGTGCTATGGTTTGTGTTGTTGTATGCCAAGATTGCATAGTTAACTTTGTCTTCTATTAATTCATTTTTGAAATTGTCTTGCAAGTTGAATAAACGGATGTGTTCTATTAATGTGGAGTGAAAACGTTCAACTAATCCGTTAGAATTTGGATTTTGGAAACATATAAAGTGTATTTCAATTTTGTGAAGGGCTAGTAGTTCTTTCATAATATTGTTTTTAAATTCAAGTCCATTGTCTGAAGTAATTAGTCTTGGTATTCCGTGATGAGAGAAAAATTGGGTTAATTTATTAGAGATTTCGATAGCATTGGTGGAGTTCACTTTATATGCTTGTGCATATTTCGAGAATGCGTCTATGATGGTGAGGAATTTACTGTTTTCTAGGGTGAGTGTGTCTATGTGAATCATGTCTAAAGGTTTATTAGGAGTGGGGGTAACATTAAGCTTGGGTTTTATAGGATTTCTTTCGTATTTCGCTGCTAAACAGATTTCACATTTATTTACAAAGTCTGTGATAGTTCTTAATTGATTTGGCCAATAGTAACGTTTCTTAATTTGTGTGTGGACTTCGTTAATTCCACGGTGGTTCGATTTTCCTTCATGATAGTTCGTAATAACTTGTAAAATTTCATCTTCCTCTTCTACGTCTATTAATTTTGAATTACTTTTGATAAACATGATTTCCGAGTTTTTGAAATATTTTTGTAGAACATTACTAAATTGTTCGTAAATGGGACTTTCAAAGTATAAATAATATTTGATACGTGGTTGTATGTATTCTTTAATGAATTTAACAATATCATTTTCAAAATTTATTTCAGATATTTGGATATAGATTCTCATTTTGTCAACATGAAATTTCTTAATTTTTGGTTTGGATGGGGAATGCTTTACTTGAGTTATAAAAATTTGGTTTTTGCCGAAATTTACTGGGGATTCAGTAATTGTTATGCCAACTACGGGATTTTCGGGATTTGAATGAATGGTTTGGTCGGTTTCAGGGTCCTTTTGTTCGTCTTCATCTGGTTGAACTATTAAAGATTGGGTGTCTTCGGGGTTGTAGCTATCATTAAAATTTTCTATAAGATCGTAAAGATTTTGGAAGTCTGAATCTACTGAGTTTACGTTTGTATCTATGTGTATTATACTATTAACTGGATTTTCGTCTGAGGGATTAAAAGATTCTCCTGTTTTTTGATGATATGTGTAAATAGTAATTTCTATGTGTGTATTTGCAAAAATTGTTTTAATTAATGACTCTATTTCATTAAAATCTTTTCTGTCTAATCCTGAGCAAATTTTTGGAATATCTAATTTTATAATATTATTTTGTTCGCAAAATTCTTTTAAATTATTTAAACATGATTCTATATATTTCATTTCTGGCTCAGATTTATAGTTTTGTTTAGTGACTAAATGAAATAAAATTCGATTATTATCAATGTGTTGAATTCTAATTTTGCCTACTTCATTTAGTGATGTGTTCAAAAATTTTCTGCATTGAAATTTTGTTTCTAATTGGGCTGCTATGCCTTTTGCTAGTTTACTATCTGCAGAAATACAGTGAGCGATATTATTTTTACTGTTTAAAAGATTTTCATTAACATATTTAATTTTTAAATTTGGTTTTATTCTCGAAAGTGCATCTGCATTTGTATTTAGAGATCCCTTTTTATGAATTACTTCGTAATCATATTCTTCGAGTTTAAGTCTCCAACGCATTAATTTGGAGTGGGGTTCTTTTAATGAATATAAGTATTATAATGGCTTGTGGTCTGTTATAATTTTGAATTTTCGTCCGTAAAGGTATCTTCTAAAATATTTGGTTGCCCATACTACGGCTAATAATTCCTTTTCCGTGGTACTATAATTTTGTTCATAGTATTTAGAGTTCTGCTAGCGTAAGCAATAGGTAGATCAGATCCAATAGGGCCTTGTGACAATACTGCCCCTAAGGCATAGTCGCTTGCGTCTGTGGTGAGATTAAATGGTTTGTTAAAGTCTGGGTATTGTAGGATGGGGTCATTCATTAGGAGTTTTTTGCAGGTACTGAAACATTGTATGTATTGGGGGTCGTTGTGTTTAATAGCAACGCCTTTCTTTAAACATTTAGTCATTGGTTTTGTAAGTTGTGCCAAATTGTTAATAAATTTTCTGTAATAACCTAAAAGTCCTAAAAATGCTTTTATTTCTGTCGTATTTTTGGGTAGTGGATAATTTTGGATGGCATGAATCTTGTCAGGATTGGGTTTTACTCCGTCAGGGGTTACTATGTGTCCAAGGTATGCTACTTCTGTTCGTAAGAATTCAGATTTGTCTAGTTTAATTTTTAAATTTGCTTTTCTCAAACGATTAAATACTGTTCTTAAATTTTGTATGTGTTCCTGAAGGGATGTGCTGGAAATAATTACATCGTCTAAATAAACGAGACAAATTTCGTTAACTAAATTTCGCAGAACATTGTCCATTACTCTTTGAAAAGTAGCGGGCGCGTTCTTTAGTCCAAATGGCATTCTCAAAAATTCGTAGTGTCCATTTTCTGTATTGAAAGTGGTCTTTTGGATATCGGATTCATTCATCTCGATTTGATGAAATCCTGAGGCTAGATCTAAGGTCGAAAAGTATTGACATCTGCCAAGTTTGTCAAGTAGCGTGTTAATGTTGGGTATAGGGTATTTGTCGTCAATCGTTTTGTCATTCAATTTTCGGTAGTCGATTACTAGTCTCCATTTCTTTTTACCAGATGCGTCTATCTTTTTCGGGACAATCCATACAGGGGATGACCAGGGTGAATGGGATGGACGTATTATGTTTTGTTCTAACATTTTGTTAATTTGGTTTTGTACCTCTTTACGATGTATTTCGGGGAATCTATAAGTTTTAGCGTAAACGGGAATCTCATCTTTCGTGCGAATGAAATGTTTCACATCATTAGTAAAAGATAAAGGTTCATTGTTACAGTGAGAGATATCAGAAAACTCTGTAAGCAGTTTTTTCATCTCATGTTTCTCTTCTTCGTTCATATGGTCAAGTCTAATTTTGCTCATATCTAATTCCTTTTTTATTTCATTTTGTTCAAAATTTAAATTATTTATTTCAAAATTGTTTAATGGTTGGATTTGTACACAATCTACAGAATTTAAAATTTCTTCATTTTCGCCTAAGTTTATAATTAGATAAATAATTTCATAATTTTGAATTTTAGCGAGACCTTCTGGGATAATTATATTGTTTATTTTAGTTTCGGGGATGAATGCTTCACCATTTTCGATATTATGAACGAATAATTTGGAAAATTTTTCGGATTTAGGGGGAATTTTTATGTAATGAGATTTTGGAAGTATTTTGTGATAATAAATTTTTATTTCTTGATTTGGGTAGTTATTTTATCATTAGTCAAATCGATATTTGCACCTAATATTTTTAAATTATCTAGACCTAATAGGATATCAAAATTTTTATGGAAGTTAAATAAATGATATTTTAACATAGTATTGGGTGAGTTGAATAATTTTGAAGAGGGTATTACAATGCTATAATTTTCAACAGATGTTCCATGTGCAGTTGTAATTTTGAATGGATCGTTTTTAATTTTATTTTTGAAGAATTTATTTGCGATAGTTGGATTTATAAAAGAGCGTGTACTGCCAGTGTCTATTAGGGCCTTTAGATTCATTTCCAGGAAAATTATGAATGGTAGTTCGCTATGATTATGAATTACATTTATTAGTTCAATATTTGTTCCGAAGCTTGTAACGGCTAATTTTATAGTGACAGAATTCTTTTAATAAATTTAAAATTCTTTATTTGCTTCCCCTACAAAATAGTAACTTTTATTGTGAGTTGGTCAACTGTGTGTACGCGCAGAGAAGGCCATAGGAAGAAACGAACTTCCTTCTTCTGGTTTTGGCCGGCTTAGCAGCGAGATCATATTTAGAGACAGACACTCTGTTTACCTTTTGTGTAGTTATTTCTGATGAAACCTAAATTATGGTACAATGCCAAGTATCACGCTCAAGTTAACTTCTGTGAAAGATCAAATAGAGTGATAAAAACTGCGTTGAGATCTTACATTGACCAAAATCAGCGTAAATGGGACGTAGAACTTCCAAGAGTTACTCAAGCTATACGTACAGCAAGTCATGACGTCACTGGATATCCACCTACATTTTTAATGTTTGGAAGACATGTACCTACATCTGGTCGTTTCTATAGCTCAACTTGTGAAGAAATTGCGGAAGTTAAACGGGACTCTTACGCGGAAAAACTCGAAGAACTAACAGAGATATTTAAAAAAGTACAATCCCGCTTAACAAAAGCTCATGAACGCAATGCGCATCATTATAACGTAAGGCGTCGACCTTTGGAATTTACACCCGGAGATATAGTGTATAAACGTAATTATACTCTGTCAGATGCAGCAGCTGGATACTCATCGAAACTAGCACCTAAATTTATTCGTTGCAAAGTGCATAAGAAAATTTCCCGGCTAGTTTATGAACTCATAGATGACGAAGGTAGAAATCTTGACCGATGGCACGTTAAGGATCTTAAGGCCGTTCCACCTGTGGAGATCTCGGAGACGTAGAAATTTTTGCCTTTGTCAAAAATTTCGGCGAGGAGGGGGGTAATGTGTAACGGCTAATTTTATAGTGACAGAATTCTTTTAATAAATTTAAAATTCTTTATTTGCTTCCCCTACAAAATAGTAACTTTTATTGTGAGTTGGTCAACTGTGTGTACGCGCAGAGAAGGCCATAGGAAGAAACGAACTTCCTTCTTCTGGTTTTGGCCGGCTTAGCAGCGAGATCATATTTAGAGACAGACACTCTGTTTACCTTTTGTGTAGTTATTTCTGATAAAATGGGGGATTACACCATTTTTTTTTTATAATTTCATCTGAAAATATTAGGAAAACTAAGACTATTGATGAAAATCCGGTGAAAAAATTCCTATTAATAAGCGAGTTATGGTCTCCCGAATTTTGAAAAGATTGACGTGACATCACATATATATGTTTTTATATCAAACTGTTTTCATCATGGACCTAAATGTTCTTGAAATATATGCTATTTTAAGTTATATTTACATAAAAATAAATGAATATTATGACACTGTACAAGTCTACATACTTTATAATTACAGGTGTATTTAAATTATTAAATTTAATGCAAGAAATTTGTGTTAAAATAAAAACTGTTTGAAAACTGTAGTACAGGAATGTTAGCCCCTCCTTTCGAACTTGAATTTCTTAACTTCCATTGGTAGTAATCCCACCTCCTAACACGCTATTTGTAATACATGTATAGGCGGTTTCTCAGCCGCCAATCAAAATATTTTCATATTAGTGTCGAAGCGCTATAACAAAAAACCCTTTATTTCCGAAATATCTCAATTATACCATTTCATTTTTTTTATTAATATTCGTTATTCAGCATATACATTCGTAATTTTTTACTATTTTCCTTTAATTCGATTGAGCCGTAATCCCCCATTCTACTTTTCTCTTACTATTCTTTTGGTTACTTGACTACACAATTGCAGTAAGTATATTTCTAATATCTTTTCGTTTGTTATACCTAAATTTCTCTCGCTTAAAACTGCGTAGCCGGCAACGCACGTGCGTGATATGTTTTAAGACCTATATCGTGCAGTGTGGGATAGTTTTTACGCTTTGTATTACTTGTATTAATGTTATTTCAGCGATATTTTATACCTTTAATGCCACGCAGAACGTAAATCCATTTTATTCGTAAATACGCATCGCAGTAATTTCAGAAAAACTATAGTGCGTTCCCTTTGCTAGCGGTAAGAATAACTATAGTGCGTTCCTCTCACTAATGGTAACTTTTAATATTCTAAATTAAATATTTTGATTAACTTAATACAAGATATAATGCTCAAGCATACTATATTGCTTTAGATACGTAAATACTCTCACGAATAAAGTGTACTGTAACTTAGAACCACGTGTTTCTTAACACATTTTTTGCTAGTTTGGCTTAAGTTTTACTACTTTAGTTTAACTTTGATTAATATTCCTTTCTCTGTGAAAGACATTTTGGACACTGTGTTTTTAACACAATTTTGCGACCAGTTGGGTGACCCAACTAACCTCCAGGGTCACGGTTCTCCCCCGTCCACCATCGAGTGGCTTCACTTTTTGCTTTTTTCCATTTTTGTAGTGCTGCTTAAATTTTTAGTGGTAGAGTCCAACCTCACTCCCACTGGTTTATATTACGTGTCGAAGTAGACACTTCAAAGTTTTGCCTAATTACCATTTTTACGTAATTCTGTTTCCAATATAACCACAACTATCATCCCCCCTGAAAATTTAACTCCTCATAACTACTTTTCTTTACTGTATCCGTCTCTATTAACATCACTAGCTTGTACTCTTTCTATCATTCATTTCTCTCATGCATGCATCCATCATACACATTATATCATAGCTCCCTATCACTCCATCCCAGCGAGAATGGTGCGTGAATGAATGTGTAAATGAAATAAGCTGGTAATCTGATAATAAATTGGTTCATAATCGCGGTCGCGAATTTGTTTATTTTTTAGTCCTGTCAGCAGACAATTTTTTGGGATATTTTGGGATTTTCTTTACTGTAAAATTTTCTCTGTTGGCCACCAAGTTTTCTTTGTTGTTCTATTTGGTATTTGGGGCAGACAGTTTTACTGCTGGCTGGACAAGAACCAGTTTATTTTGCGTAAAGCGCGTAATACCGGGATAGTAAGTTTGACGATTGCTCGTAAGGCCTTTTGTATTTTTTTTAAATTCAAATTTTCCCTGATTCTCTTATCACTTTCTATTATCATATCATGCTACTCATTTTTAGCTGATTTATTGTACTTGGTAGGCAGTTATAAACTGCACATGCTTGTAAATCACTCGACTCATTTTCATCTCTTAGTTAATTTAAAATTTCTGATTTTAATTAAATTTGTATTATATTTTTTGGTACTTATTTTACCGAGCACTCTGCTCACAATATTTTGCATATTTTCTGCCTTTATTTTGTCGTCTGTTTTATGTACTACTGTTCCCTCCCGGTTGGGACGGTTTGAGGTGACTGGTGCACAGGACTGCGAAAAGCAACATTCTAAGTCCGGATTGGCGGCACTCCATTTACTCAATACCTGCAGGAGCTCCGAACTCGTCGATACTGTTACTGGAACTGCTATACCTCTACTCGTCGATTTTAACCACACCGGTCCGGCCAAGCCGAATAAATCCGGTCACTCAAGTTGGTTTAATGGTAGAGCAGTCGCATCGTTCAAAGCTCAAGGAAAGTTCAAGGTACCACCGCCAACCGACACCCGCAGCTGCATCAGTCTCTTGGACCGTTTCCGCCCAGCAGAAGACTCCCACTCAACAGTTAAGTAGGCAGCAACTTTATTTTGTATTAAATTTAAACAACTCACACTCTGTAAGTGCCGGTAAATATAGTATTTTAATTTTAACTATCTTGTTCAATTATTTATTTGGTAGTCTCGCGTCAAATAAAAATTCATACTTTCAAGCGGGACTGGCGCCCAGTTTTGCTTTTCTCAAACAATCCTCACTAAATTTTCCTATCGACTCACGACTCAGCTCACCGCTACAGGGGCTACAGGCATTGTTTATATGTGCAATAATAAAGCAGGTAGGTTTTCTTTTTCTTAAAATTGTTATTATTTACTTATATTGTACGCCTACTCTTTATACGTCACACATATAAAAAATTTGGCGCCCAACGTGCTTTATTGTTACAGTCTCAATATTCTCTATAGCTTTCTTGAAAATAAATTTAGTGAGAATTGTTACCTTCACTTTATCGTTCTACTAAAATACTCATTTCTCGACACCATTACTAATAACTTTATATTATATTCTTATCCTGTCACTAATAACCTTTTGCTATATTTTTTGAGCCAACATGGACATAAATTACCTCCTCGTGGACGAACTTGACTTCGAGCTAAAGATCCGTGGCAAAGAACCTACTGGCGTCGTCAATGACAAGCGTAAAGCATTGCGAACGGCTATGAATGTGGAAGGAGTGAATGTATCCATCGAATATCCTCCCATAGCACTTGATGATGAGGAACAGAGAAGCATCTGCATGACCAAAATTGATGAGTTAAAACGTAAGTTACTTGCTTCCACTACATTCTCATCTCACGATCAAAAACGCATGAACACCCGCATGACTCATATTAGCAACAGAATTAACCGCATTAAAAGTCAGGAGATTAGAGGAGAACTTATTTTGTTGCTAGAAGATTTGTTTAGCACTATTGATGAAAAACAAAATAAGAGCTCGACTGATGCCCCGCAAGCTCATAAACCTACCGATTCCTTCGCGCCATTTCAACCAACTATCCCACAACCTAATTTGCAAACGAGGCAGAATACAAGTCTTTCGAGACATGATATACATTCTTTACATGACAGCATAATTACTGAGTTAGAAAATCCATTTTTTGACCCATCTCGTGATAATGCGCGACCATCTAGCACATTTTTGTCAGAAAGCCCTGATTTTCGAAACTACAAACCCATTCAGATTTCCAAATGGGGAGTTACATTTAACGGTTCTTCAGCAGTAAACCAATTTATTGAGAGAGTAGAAGAAATGGCATCGGCACGCCAAGTTAATCAACACACTCTTTTCCTACAAGCTAGCGAATTTTTTAGAGATGAAGCTCTTATATGGTACCGTTACGCTAAATCTTCCATACATTCCTGGACCGAATTAGTTGCAAGATTACGCTCAACCTTTCTACCGGCTGACTATAATATTCATTTAATGGATGAAATCCGAAATCGTACGCAAGGAGACAAAGAGCGCGTGGAAATCTATATCGCGATAATGGAAAATTTGTTTTCACGTTTAACCGAACGTCCAGATGAAAAAACTAGACTCTCCTTAGTTATACGAAATCTACAGCCTCATTTCCAAACAGCTTTAGCAATTCAACCTCCAGAAATATTTCAAGAGCTTATTAAGACTTGTAAGTTAATAGAAGATGCTCATATGCGTATAACTCTGCTCAAACCACCTCCGCATCGTCACCAAACTCTGATGGAGCCAGATCTGGCTTACTCAAGACCTTCCTCAGCTGTCCATGCGACAAACTCAAAAGCTACAAATTCTGCACCTGTGAGTACTACCAAATGTTGGAATTGTGGCGACCCAAATCACTTATCACCTCGATGTCCTAAACCGCAAAAACGTCATTGCTATGGCTGCGGAAAAGTCAACTTCACCCGCCGTACATGCCCGACTTGTTCAAAAAACGGGATAGCTGTCGCCGGCTCGTCAGTCACCGAAACCAACGACAGCCAATCAAGACTGACAGAATAGAATGGACTTCGTGGATGAATAGAGTTCGACAATTTTTTACTAACTCAAATGCCGCACCGATATTTCACTCTAAAGGTTTCGACGACAGACCATTCATAGATGTTGCAATTAATAACCGACACATTGTAGCACTAATTGATTCTGGAGCCAACAACAACATTCTGGGCAAACAAGGTTTACACTTAATCAACGCACTAGATTTGAAAATCCAACCAGATTCTTCTATGAACGTATTCACAGCGGATGGCTCTTCCCAAACCGTTTTAGGACGCGCTTCGCTTCCAGTAAGTATCAACGGCGTAACTAAAGTCATAGATGTGCTCGTCGTGCCCTCTGTTCGACACACCCTTATTTTGGGTATAGATTTTTGTAGAAAATTTAACGTCAGTCTAAATTTTGCCAACAATCATTGGAATTTTTCTGAAGTCTCAGCGGTGAACAGAATTCATCCATACTCTGTCCTTACTGACCAACAAAAAGATGCCTTAGAGCTAGTGAAAAAGCAGTATATCGAATTAGGAGACAAGGGTTTAGGCTGTACCAATTTGGTAAAACATATCATCGATACTGGTACTGCTCTACCTATTAAACAGAGATATCATCGCCTATCTCCTGCCATGCAAAAGCATATGAATGCTGAACTAGATAAAATGCTTGAACTCGGCGTGGTTAGACCTTCCAAAAGTCCATGGTCATCTCCTCTGCTATTTGTTGAAAAATCTTCTGGACAGTACCGAATATGTTTTGATGGACGTAAACTCAATTCTGTAACAAAGAAAGATGTCTATCCGCTTCCTTTTGTCTCGGCCATACTTGACAAGTTGAGAGATTCCAACTACTTATCCTCTATTGATCTAAAGAGTGCATTTTGGCAGATTCCCTTGGAGGAAAGTTCCTGCGAAAAAACAGCATTTACTGTACCTGAAAGAGGACTCTTTGAATTTGTAAGAATGCCATTCGGCCTGTGCAATGCTGCACAATCCCAGCAAAGATTGATGGATAGAATTTTCGGCCCTGAACTAGAACCACACGTCTTTGTATATCTAGATGACATCATTATAGCCACACCCACTTTTGAAGCACACTTAGCAATTTTATACGAAGTACTCAATAGACTCAAGGAAGCCGGACTTACAGTGAATTACGAGAAATGTGAATTTTGCAGACCATCTCTAAATTATCTTGGATATATATTGTTGACCAGCAAGGATTGCGTACTAACCCAGATAAAGTAGCTGCTATCGCTAACTATCCAGAACCAAAAAACGTCACGGAAATGAAACGTTTCCTAGGAATGGCTTCGTGGTACCGCCGTTTTGTAAATAATTTTTCCTCCACTGCTGCTCCATTAACTGATCTCACCAAGGGCAAAGCAAAAAAGAATGAGCTTGTTTGGAATGAAGAAGCTCGAGATGCATTCAAAAAACTTAAATCAGCCTTAATTTCAGCTCCAGTTTTAGCTAGCCCAGATTTTTCAGAGCCTTTTACTATACAAACCGACGCGTCCAGCTATGGCGTAGCTGCCGTGTTAACACAAATTTTGGATAATGAAGAGCATGTCATAGCTTATGCTAGCCGAGTTTTAAATAATGCTGAACGTAACTATACTGTCACAGAACGTGAGTGTCTTGCTATCATTTTTGCATTGGAAAAATTCCGTCCCTATGTAGAAGGCACTGAATTTACAGTGATAACTGATCACGCGTCCTTATTGTGGCTACAGCGTATGCAAGAACCGACAGGCCGTCTTGCCCGTTGGGCTGTTCGCCTTCAGCAATTTAGTTTCAAGCTTGTGCACCGTCCAGGTCCTCTGAACGTAGTTCCTGATGCTCTCTCTCGTGCACCTGTTGAAATAGCTTCACTCGAATCATTTCAGTCAAGTACTGACCCATGGTATAATAAATTACGTAACAGCATCATCGATTCTCCAGAAAACTATCCTGGCTGGCTAGTCAAAGACAACTTAGTATACAAATTGGTTCCCAATGAGCATGAGCTCCCAACAAATCTCTCAGACTGGAAATTTGTTGTTCCTACCGATCAGCGCAAGACCATCTTAGAAGAATGTCATGATAATTCCTTAGCAGCCCATTTAGGCATATTTAAGACATACCGCCGGGTCTCAGAAAATTACTACTGGCCAAAATTAAAATCCTCAATCATACGCTATGTATCACGCTGTCCTGTATGTTTAGCACAAAAAGTTTCGCAACAGCTTACACCAGGTCTTATGGGTACTCAAAAACAAGTTAATGCCCCATGGCAAATAATCTCAATAGATTTAATGGGTCCATTTCCACGTTCCTCAGCGGGTAATACGTGTGTTTTGGTAATCACAGACTGGTTCTCCAAGTTTACCCTTACGTATGCTTTACGACAAGCCACAACTAATAAAATATGTAGTATTATAGAACGAGACGTACTACTCGTATATGGAGTACCAGAAGTAATTATGGTTGATAATGGCGTCCAATTTAAAAGTAACCAATTCCAGTCCCTTATCAAAAAATTTGAAATACCTAAATTATGGTACAATGCCAAGTATCACGCTCAAGTTAACTTCTGTGAAAGATCAAATAGAGTGATAAAAACTGCGTTGAGATCTTACATTGACCAAAATCAGCGTAAATGGGACGTAGAACTTCCAAGAGTTACTCAAGCTATACGTACAGCAAGTCATGACGTCACTGGATATCCACCTACATTTTTAATGTTTGGAAGACATGTACCTACATCTGGTCGTTTCTATAGCTCAACTTGTGAAGAAATTCCGGAAGTTAAACGGGACTCTTACGCGGAAAAACTCGAAGAACTAACAGAGATATTTAAAAAAGTACAATCCCGCTTAACAAAAGCTCATGAACGCAATGCGCATCATTATAACGTAAGGCGTCGACCTTTGGAATTTACACCCGGAGATATAGTGTATAAACGTAATTATACTCTGTCAGATGCAGCAGCTGGATACTCATCGAAACTAGCACCTAAATTTATTCGTTGCAAAGTGCATAAGAAAATTTCCCGGCTAGTTTATGAACTCATAGATGACGAAGGTAGAAATCTTGACCGATGGCACGTTAAGGATCTTAAGGCCGTTCCACCTGTGGAGATCTCGGAGACGTAGAAATTTTTGCCTTTGTCAAAAATTTCGGCGAGGAGGGGGGTAATGTGTAACGGCTAATTTTATAGTGACAGAATTCTTTTAATAAATTTAAAATTCTTTATTTGCTTCCCCTACAAAATAGTAACTTTTATTGTGAGTTGGTCAACTGTGTGTACGCGCAGAGAAGGCCATAGGAAGAAACGAACTTCCTTCTTCTGGTTTTGGCCGGCTTAGCAGCGAGATCATATTTAGAGACAGACACTCTGTTTACCTTTTGTGTAGTTATTTCTGATAAAATGGGGGATTACACCATTTTTTTTTTATAATTTCATCTGAAAATATTAGGAAAACTAAGACTATTGATGAAAATCCGGTGAAAAAATTCCTATTAATAAGCGAGTTATGGTCTCCCGAATTTTGAAAAGATTGACGTGACATCACATATATATGTTTTTATATCAAACTGTTTTCATCATGGACCTAAATGTTCTTGAAATATATGCTATTTTAAGTTATATTTACATAAAAATAAATGAATATTATGACACTGTACAAGTCTACATACTTTATAATTACAGGTGTATTTAAATTATTAAATTTAATGCAAGAAATTTGTGTTAAAATAAAAACTGTTTGAAAACTGTAGTACAGGAATGTTAGCCCCTCCTTTCGAACTTGAATTTCTTAACTTCCATTGGTAGTAATCCCACCTCCTAACACGCTATTTGTAATACATGTATAGGCGGTTTCTCAGCCGCCAATCAAAATATTTTCATATTAGTGTCGAAGCGCTATAACAAAAAACCCTTTATTTCCGAAATATCTCAATTATACCATTTCATTTTTTTTATTAATATTCGTTATTCAGCATATACATTCGTAATTTTTTACTATTTTCCTTTAATTCGATTGAGCCGTAATCCCCCATTCTACTTTTCTCTTACTATTCTTTTGGTTACTTGACTACACAATTGCAGTAAGTATATTTCTAATATCTTTTCGTTTGTTATACCTAAATTTCTCTCGCTTAAAACTGCGTAGCCGGCAACGCACGTGCGTGATATGTTTTAAGACCTATATCGTGCAGTGTGGGATAGTTTTTACGCTTTGTATTACTTGTATTAATGTTATTTCAGCGATATTTTATACCTTTAATGCCACGCAGAACGTAAATCCATTTTATTCGTAAATACGCATCGCAGTAATTTCAGAAAAACTATAGTGCGTTCCCTTTGCTAGCGGTAAGAATAACTATAGTGCGTTCCTCTCACTAATGGTAACTTTTAATATTCTAAATTAAATATTTTGATTAACTTAATACAAGATATAATGCTCAAGCATACTATATTGCTTTAGATACGTAAATACTCTCACGAATAAAGTGTACTGTAACTTAGAACCACGTGTTTCTTAACACATTTTTTGCTAGTTTGGCTTAAGTTTTACTACTTTAGTTTAACTTTGATTAATATTCCTTTCTCTGTGAAAGACATTTTGGACACTGTGTTTTTAACACAATTTTGCGACCAGTTGGGTGACCCAACTAACCTCCAGGGTCACGGTTCTCCCCCGTCCACCATCGAGTGGCTTCACTTTTTGCTTTTTTCCATTTTTGTAGTGCTGCTTAAATTTTTAGTGGTAGAGTCCAACCTCACTCCCACTGGTTTATATTACGTGTCGAAGTAGACACTTCAAAGTTTTGCCTAATTACCATTTTTACGTAATTCTGTTTCCAATATAACCACAACTATCATCCCCCCTGAAAATTTAACTCCTCATAACTACTTTTCTTTACTGTATCCGTCTCTATTAACATCACTAGCTTGTACTCTTTCTATCATTCATTTCTCTCATGCATGCATCCATCATACACATTATATCATAGCTCCCTATCACTCCATCCCAGCGAGAATGGTGCGTGAATGAATGTGTAAATGAAATAAGCTGGTAATCTGATAATAAATTGGTTCATAATCGCGGTCGCGAATTTGTTTATTTTTTAGTCCTGTCAGCAGACAATTTTTTGGGATATTTTGGGATTTTCTTTACTGTAAAATTTTCTCTGTTGGCCACCAAGTTTTCTTTGTTGTTCTATTTGGTATTTGGGGCAGACAGTTTTACTGCTGGCTGGACAAGAACCAGTTTATTTTGCGTAAAGCGCGTAATACCGGGATAGTAAGTTTGACGATTGCTCGTAAGGCCTTTTGTATTTTTTTTAAATTCAAATTTTCCCTGATTCTCTTATCACTTTCTATTATCATATCATGCTACTCATTTTTAGCTGATTTATTGTACTTGGTAGGCAGTTATAAACTGCACATGCTTGTAAATCACTCGACTCATTTTCATCTCTTAGTTAATTTAAAATTTCTGATTGTAATTAAATTTGTATTATATTTTTTGGTACTTATTTTACCGAGCACTCTGCTCACAATATTTTGCATATTTTCTGCCTTTATTTTGTCGTCTGTTTTATGTACTACTGTTCCCTCCCGGTTGGGACGGTTTGAGGTGACTGGTGCACAGGACTGCGAAAAGCAACATTCTAAGTCCGGATTGGCGGCACTCCATTTACTCAATACCTGCAGGAGCTCCGAACTCGTCGATACTGTTACTGGAACTGCTATACCTCTACTCGTCGATTTTAACCACACCGGTCCGGCCAAGCCGAATAAATCCGGTCACTCAAGTTGGTTTAATGGTAGAGCAGTCGCATCGTTCAAAGCTCAAGGAAAGTTCAAGGTACCACCGCCAACCGACACCCGCAGCTGCATCAGTCTCTTGGACCGTTTCCGCCCAGCAGAAGACTCCCACTCAACAGTTAAGTAGGCAGCAACTTTATTTTGTATTAAATTTAAACAACTCACACTCTGTAAGTGCCGGTAAATATAGTATTTTAATTTTAACTATCTTGTTCAATTATTTATTTGGTAGTCTCGCGTCAAATAAAAATTCATACTTTCAAGCGGGACTGGCGCCCAGTTTTGCTTTTCTCAAACAATCCTCACTAAATTTTCCTATCGACTCACGACTCAGCTCACCGCTACAGGGGCTACAGGCATTGTTTATATGTGCAATAATAAAGCAGGTAGGTTTTCTTTTTCTTAAAATTGTTATTATTTACTTATATTGTACGCCTACTCTTTATACGTCACAAGCTGTTATAGCAAAAAAAAATCAGTTTGCTCGTTTTGATCGGGTTCGGGTACGTAATAGTCTGAATGTGGTTCGTTTTCACAATATTCTACATTTTGTTCGTTAATTTCGAGTTCTGTATAATCGTTTACTTCAGTGTTTAACATTTCTTCAGCAATAACGTTAGGTCTGTTTTGGGAGTGGAAGAATTGCTGCGGGCGATAAGGATTAGAACTCGAGCATGGTGTGAACGACTGCCTCGTGCTGACACTCATAGGCGTCGGTTTTGAAGGTCTAAAATTTGGATTTGGTTTAAAAACATTTTGCTGGGGTTGGTTATTGGATTTGACAATTTGATTGTTGGAACTGTGATTGTTGAAAGGTTTATTATATTGTTGATTATTGGGGAATTGGTTATTATAGGGTCTAAAAATTTGAGTGTTAGGTGGGGTAGGTCTGTACATTAATTGAGGGTGTTGTACTTGTCTAATTTGGGTATGGATAGTTTGTTTTTGTTTAGGTTGTTGTGAGTGATGAGTGTTATTTTTGAATTGTGTATTTGCATGTGTACGGCTATGTGTTTCTAATTGGAAATCATTCGTTAACATGTTAAGAGCACTATTCATATCTTTCGGATCTTTGGTTCTCATAAGAGTCCCTAATGGCTCTTTGAGTCCACGAAGTAATTTTCTAACCGAATAATTTTGAAAATAGCTAGTTAAAACAGGTCTAGCTGCTTCGCAAATTTGGGTATTGATGTATGAAATTTGCAAATTTAGAATGTGCTGAACACGATTATAAAAATCAAACGCTGTTTCGTTTCCTTGCCGTAACTCTGTGATTTCGATATTTAAAGTATATACGAGGTGTGTTCAAAAACTATCGCGAATTTTGAATTTTCGCGGGTTACGTATATTCGAATTTCGATCTTTTTGTGGCTTTATGTTGGTACTCATGTCTCTCACTTATGTCGACAAGCTCGGCCATTTTGAATGTTCACTTAATTGTTGACAGCTGTTTTGCTTGCACGTGTTTTGGATCGTCTTCGATTTTTACCTATTCAAAAAAATAGAACAAAGAACCTGTATCAAATTTTGTGTGAAAAACGAAATTAAGTGCGCGGATGCATTCCGAATGTTGACTGTGGCATACGGAGAAGCTACCTTGGACCAAAGCAACGTTTATCGGTGGTACAAAATCTTCTCAGAAGGCCGAGACATGAGTACCAACATAAAGCCACAAAAAGATCGAAATTCGAATATACGTAACCCGCGAAAATTCAAAATTCGCGATAGTTTTTGAACACACCTCGTAAGTCGCGTTTATCGGAATACGCGTTTAACAATGCATTTTTCAAGTCGTCCCACTTTCCAATTGTGGTGCTAGCAATGTTAATCGCGGCATCGCCTTTTATTTTGGCGAGTATGCTCGACATCAAGAATTCATTTTGAAAATCTGATGTGTCAACCAAATTATAGAATTTATTCACTAATTTTTCACAGATTTTTATGAATCTACTTAATAATTTACTGTCGCCATAAAATTCAGGTACCATGTCCAAATAGTATTTTTCTAATTTTGGCGGGGGTACAGGTGGAGCTACCTGTGCTTGTGTTTCGGGTGGTGCCATTTTTGTTTTATTAGTTTTCTTTAGATTGGGGCTAAAACTAATTTCGAATGGAAATTCGGGTTCTGAGTCAGAGGGTTCTGTGGTAGTATTTGGGGTTTCGCGATCAGAATCTGAGTCTGAGTGGTATTGATAATTATTTGACATGTGTTACAATAGAAGAATTACTCTGTCTATGGGTAGTGTCGAATCCTGGAGTCAGCTCTGTGTTCCTCAGGGCCTGGTTCTGCACGTCACGATGTTCCCTCGTAGATGTGTTGAACTTGGACTCGTACTGGGACCTTTTCTTTCTTCTTATTTCTTTTCACCTTCTGATTTTCGGTTAATCGTTGATACGAACGCGGATTTCACTTTGCGCGGAAATTCGCCCGAAAATAATCCGTTAGACTGCGCCAGTTATATTTTGTAGGTTCGATGAAGGGTTTTTTAAAAAGAAATTTTATTTATGTGAGAACAATAATGTCGTTTATTACTACAAGAATACTAGTTTCTGACTAACTCTAAGATAATGAAATTACAAATTTATATGAAGGAAGTTAAGTGTCAAGTATCTGCAAGTTCAGCGGTCTGGGCTGTGGTAACATATATATATGTGTGTGTGAACACTGAAAACCGTGACATAGGCGTTTAACATGGGAAAACAATTTTTTTTTTCAAATATTATCTGTCCCGTAAGACTATAGTGGGAGTTTTTTTTATATAGTTAGAAAGATTATTTATTTTTTTTTTTTCGAAGTGTATCTAAATACTCCTAATTTAAGCTTTATTATTGAAATATATACGAAAGTATATTGCTACTTGACAGTTATTACTATAACTTAAAAACAGTAATCATGGAAACGTATTCGGTAGCTGACTTGGTTAAATCATGGCTCTATGATAATTTTTCAATAGTTCAAATCCCTCCCGGTTCAAGTTAATATTTTTATTATTTTTATATTTATTTTGTACAATGTATTATTGAATAAATTACAAAATTCAAACGTAAATAGTTTGGTACATCAAGTATTTTCTTGAATTTACTATACTATTTCTTTGTTATATCACTGCTAATAGTATTAAGCAAAAAACAAAAAGTAATCACTAATAAATAAACCTTCACGCTGGTTTGTCAGACGTGTTAGACTTATTGTCATTTTTCGATACATTCTTTCCGGAAACTTTGTAAATCCAATGGATTTTTAATTAGAAGAAAAAATTAGTAAAATTAAATTTTACAATCAATGAATCAGTTTACGAGAAATTCGAGACTTTTTTGCTAGGATATATCCTGATAGACAAACTGCATCCCATGAACGAACTAGACGAATAATTTTAAAATTTGAAAAAATCGGTTGCGTTAATGACGAACATAAAACTAAACTTAATTATTTATTTGGCTTAAATTTACATATTTATATATAAAATACTTGATGTACCAAAAAATTAGTTGTTTTAATTTTGTAATTTATTTAATAATACATTGTACAAAATAAATATGAAAATAATAAAAATAATAACTTGAACCGGGAGGGATTTGAACTAGCGAAAAATTATCATGGAGTCATGATTTAACCAAGTCAGCTACCGAATACGTTTCCATGATTACTGTTTTTAGTAAGTTATAAGTAATAACTGTCAAGTAGCATTATACTTTCGTAAATATTTCAATAATAAAGCATTAAATTAGGAGTATTTAGATACTCTTCGATGCCAAATTAAATAACTTTCTAGCCCTATCAAAAACTCCCACTATACTGTTGCGGGACAGATAACATTTGAAAAAAAACTGTTTTCCCATGGTAAACGCCTATGTCACGGTTTTCAGTGTTCACACTATATACAGGATGTTAATACTAAGTCGTTACACCCAAAAATGGTAGTTAGAACTCATTAAAACAAACAACTTTTCTTAGTTCCAATTTTTGATTTGGTGTCCCTGTTCGTAGTTATTGGAGTTCTTTTGTTTTTCGAAAAATCGTCATAACTCCATTATTTTAAAGACTATTGAAAAAAAATTTTCTTCCAAATTTACCTTTAGGCTCTCTAAAACATTTAGCATTTACAATTATTTTTTATTTTTTCAAATGACAAAATGGCGATCGATCAAAAATTTCAATACATGATTTTTTGATAACCACTCCATCGATTTTCGAAAGTAAAACATTTATAAAATCCTTAAACTATCTACTACAATATTTGTCATAAACATTTTTTTCAATCTATCAAAAAAAAGTATTTATTCATTTACTTGACTTACATAAGTGCACTGTGTTTAAATATAATCCTAACTTGGAGTAGGCTGTGAACAAAAAATCGTATATCAATTTGAAAGTATTTAATTAAATGTCAATTTGACACGAGATATTGTCAAAAATGTTGTCTAAAGAAATATTGTTGTACCTTTATTTTAGAAATAGAAATAAATTAGAAAACGGTGAATGGCAATAGTATGTATCCTACCTTATTATCTTTTTTCCTTAAAATTACATTTCGCGATCATTTGTGACAACTTGATTTTTAAATTGAATAATGATCAGACATACGTTTCTGTGTTCATAGCCTACTCCGAATTAGGTTTTTTTCTGAACACACTGCACGTATGTAAGTCAATTAAAGGAATAAATACTTTTTATGGATAGATTGAAAAAAATGTTAATGACAAATATTGTAGTAGATAGTTTAAGGATTTTATAAATGTTTTACTTTCGAAAATCGATGGAGTGGTTATCAAAAAATCATGTACTGAAATTTTTGATCGATCGCCATTTTGTCATTTGAAAAAATAAAAAATAATTGTAAATGCCAAATGTTTTAGAGAGCCTAAAGGTAAATTTGAAAGATTTTTTTTTCAATAGTCTTTAAAATAAGGGAGTTATGACGATATTTCGAAAAACAAAAGAACTCCAATAACTACGAACCGGGGCACCAAATCAAAAATTGGAACTAAGAAAAATTGTTTGTTTTAATGAGTTCTAACTACCATTTTCGGGTATAACGACTTAGTATTAACACCCTGTATATATATATATATATATATATATATATATATATATTATCACGGCATATTACCCATTTCTGGGTGTGCCAGTGTTTACAACACATGTAGACATTGGTAATGATGATATATATATATATATATATATATATATATATATATATATATATATATATATATATATACACCGTGTGGTGAATTGATTTATGGAATATAGGAAATTCAATGCTAATTTTTTCATAAGGTAATATATCGTTCCCTATTTATTTTAGAGCAAAATGCTTCAAATGAAACTTGTAGATAATTGAATTTTGCATTATTATATCATTTTACACTTTTTGTAACGCGGAAAATTGGGATTAATATTTTTATAAAATTGCTCATTTATGGAGATAGCTATGGAATTTAAACAAAATTACAAACAAATGCAAATTAATTTCTAATAATTTGATAGTTCACGCAAGTAATTACTATAAGTTTATTTCTTAATTTATAATAATTTTGTTTAATATGAAACAATATGTACAATAATCAAGGAAAAAATCAGTGCATAAAATGGTTTTATGAAGGAAACTCCCAAGCTGAAGTAAGAGACATATTTAGCGGTGCATATCAAGATCGCCTTATACCTACATTAGCTACAATAAACAGAATAATTAAACAGTTCAACACAACTGGTAGTGTTTTTAAACCTTGCAAAAAGTGCTCATTGACAGTAGAAGTGAACAATGAAGCGGAAGAAAATATGAACGAAAATAAATTTTTTAATGTCTTATTGGCGGTAACAGATAATCCAAACATAAGTACACGTTAAATTGCTACAGAACAAGGCATCCATTATTCTACAGTACAACAAATTTTGAAACGGGATAATTACAAGTCCAAGTATGCCAAGAAGCAAGAACTTTTCGAAAGGAAGGTAACAAGAACAGAATTCTGCGAAATCATGATGGAAAAAGCAAATTTAGATAGAACATTTCTAAAAACCATATGTTTTACTGGCGAGTCGATATTTACTCTAAATGGTGAACCAAATATTCAAAATTTCAGATATTGGGATAAGAATAATCCACGATACATGTTACAAACACATACCCAATACCTACAAAAAGTTAATGTATGGACAGGTATTTTTAGAGAGCAATATCATTGGAACTTTTTTATAGATGGATGACTGAATGGCGAAAAATATTTGGATTTGCTTCAAAACGACATTGGTCCGGAAATTGAAGACAAAACCGAAAATATTGAAACAATTTGGCATCAGCATGATGGTTGCCCTGCACCCTCTGGAAGAAGCGTAACAGAGTAACAGTGAAACATTCACCAGCTTTAAGACTGTTTTCGTGCTATAAGCATATTGTAACCCACTTTCCATAAGGTTCTGTGAATTTTTTTTTCATAAAAATAGGTTTTGGGATACCTCTGATCTTAGCTGTTTTGATTTTATTTTTGTTTTCTTCTTACCTATTGTCTCCGACACAAGACAGTGGATGTCTACACTTTAAAAAGTATTATTGTCTACTTATACTAGTAAGGCTATCAAATAGAGAAATTGTATACAATTTCTCGTCATACTAGATACCAAAAATTTTAAAGAAATATATGTGCGAATTACACAAATTGTGATTGAAGAACTTATTATAGAGATTGAGAAAGGAAAATGTCATTCAAAAAGAGTGTAGGTCGGGAAATTCCGATAATGTTCCACAAACTTACCTATTTCCCCTTCAGACCATCTTTCATTTTTTTTTTTTCAAATCTCAATCAAAAACACCGGCAACTATACACACTTCAACTCTGTACAAAACAGAAATTTACTGACACTAGCTTGCAAATACACTAGCGAGCAAATGTTTACATTGACATAAAGCCGGGTTTACATTGGTGTAGTAACTAAGCTTAGTTACTTGTATTAGTAGCTAACCTGGCTAGCCTACTGCCTCGAACACAAGACAATGGATGTCTACACTTAAAAAGTATCAATGTCCACATATACTAGTAAGGCTATTACATCGAGAGGAAGTATACAATTTCTCGTTATACTAGAAACAAAAAGTGAAAAGAAATATTTGTGCGAATTCCACAAACTTAATTGTTTCCCCATCAGACCATTTTTTATTGTACTCTTTTTTTAAATCTCTTAATTAAAAATATCGACATCTATACACACTTCAACTCTGTATAAAACAGAAATGTACTGGCAATAGCTTACAAATACACTAGCGAGCAAATGTTTACATTGGTATAGAGACTTACAAGTCAGTAGGTTAGTGTTAAATTCGCTGGAGGGGGAAGGACAGTGGCTTTGCAAGTGGTAAGTAGATAGCCTGGGAGGCTATCCGCTTGCCTGTCCTGATTACTTGTGCAAATACTGGTACAAGTACTGTCCTATAGGGTTTACACTAAGTTAGTAACTTTGCAAGTTACTGGTACAAGCAACTAACTCAATTACTATACCAATGTAAACCCGGCTTAAGAACTCATGAAGAATAAAATTCTTGTCTTAACTTTATGTCCAGTTCAGTTATATTAGACAGACTGTTATGTCACTTTAAATTAATTATTGTATTCTGAATAATATTTTCGTTGTAATCACTTATAAATATTTTTTTATATTTCTGGGATCTTTGGATTCTATCGTAGATAAAGTATTGTACGATACACATACGTAAAGCATCTTTAGTCTCTCAAGTGTCTTAAAACACTCGCTACGCCCGTGTTTTAATTCTAACCCATTCGTGACTAAAGTCTAGATTAACGTACTTATATCGTAAATAACTATTAATAAACGTCAACAACGTTAACTTACATAAATGTGGTCAGTATGAGAGAGGTCATTCAAATAAATGCTAATATTAAATCTCTTTGTCATTTTACAACAAGTGTACGAATAATTTTGTCTCGATTATTGTATATCATTTGTTTTCAGTATAACTGCACAAAGTATACTAAATATTTTTTTTAATTTGATGACTATCATTTGGTTCAGAAATATCGAAAGAAGACCATGATTACTTTGTTAAATGAATTTCTTTTTTGGAGACCCTTTTTATTTAACATTTTACTGATAAAAGTAAAGTGTAAGTTATATATATCTATATTTAATGAATTATCTACCATTCGCCGTATCATTGTTAAACGTAAGCATAGATAGCTATATATTATAAATAGGTGTTAAGAAGTAGAGATAGTAGTCTTGCTGTTGCTCTTAGTCTAGTTGTTTCTCACAAGTAGAATAAACCTTCCTAATATTGTATTGTTATCGTTATCAATAAATAAACTTTTTAAAAATATAATTTCGAACCTAATTATTATAACTTGTACGATTAATTTTGTGAGCCTTTGCAGGTACCTCAAAATCATATTGGTATTAGTTAACCTGCATATGAAATTTATATAACTTTTTATTTATCCCAGTCAATATACAATTAATGACACAAATTTATGTAAAAAAAAAAACTTTAACGCAGATCATTACATAAAAACTGTTATGTAATTTCCAAAGTACAAATATTATCATAACTTACCTTTAACTTGGGAAACTAGGGTGTGCATAAAGTTCGGTCAATGCATTATGGCGTGAATTACTGTTATATCATCAGTCATCAAGTCAAGAGTAATCTGACAGACGTTACTCTACGTTTTCATCCTCTCGATAAATGATAAATAGTTTTATATTTCCAATATTTTGTATCTTCTTACAGTTAAAAAATTTACAAAGGAAATTGTCAACGTTCTTTACAATACTAATTATTGTAACACTTGTCTTTTAATCTACGTTATAACATTGTATGTCGTAAATGTTTCATAAATTGTGACATATCCTTATTTGTTAGACTTTCTTAATTTATCTCGCAATCATAAAAAATATTCATATTCATAATTCCATATATTTAAATGTGTATAAATTAAACGGAATGCTGTAAAACTGTAAACATTTCTCCAATAACTGATAATTTAAACACAATTAAATGAAAATACAAAAGTCAATATATAAGTTTATGATTGTATATGTGGAATAATTATACTAATATAATTGTGAACTGCTAATGTTAACTCGGTCATTAAAATTCAATTTAAAGTAAATAGATGAGAAAGGCAGAAAATCATTAATCTTTTAGTTGTCTATTATTACACATTGACACCAAATATCAATAAATAGTTATCTTAAAGGGAATATTTAACTAAAACTACCTTAGAAAAAAAGAAACTAATAAAATATATTTCCATTAATAATAAACGTTATAGTGCTACTTTGCAAATATTTAAAAATAGTGAGCTTGAAACGATATACAAAACTATAGTATTCTTCACGTAAGACACCTACTAGGAAACTGTCTTTTTCTACAACAGGAAACGAACATGTAAATAAGAGCAATATTCAGACCTTTTTTGACAGTTTTTTATGGAATTATAGATAAATCATTTAAATCAACACGAGACACAAAAATGCTAAAATACACGCCATTGTGTAGGAACTACGGTCACAGTGCCAAATTATTTTCTGAATAGTTACGACATACGTCGCCTTATGAATAAATTCAATCGGATGTTCAATAAATATGCGTCCTTGTTGGTTATGGGTTGTGGAACGCATGTTTGTAATTTATTCACTGTAATAAACTGAAACGTCATTCTTTGAAATTAATCAAATTCAACTTAAAGTAAGATACTTAGGAACATTTTCAGCATCTAGGCACTGGGACGAATTTAAAGGAAAATTTATTCGAAAATTTGATGACAAAAATATTCTGGATTTGCTTTATTCAGAATTATTTGCACGGGCACAAAATTATAACGAACCAGTTGAACCTTTCCTCAAACGCAAATTTAAATTAAAGAAAAGCTTGAACCCAATTTTGATAACGAAATGTTTGTCACAAGAATTCTACATTTAATTCATCCCAATACGAGTATAAGAAGGTTGGTGAGAATTAACATTAATAATAAAATTACAGAGGACGAAATTATTCAACTATCGACTAATTCTGAAATAAAATAAAAAAGAGAAACAATAAATAAAATTTTATAACAAATATTTGAAGAGCTCTGATAACAAAAATTTGGAAAACAAGAAGAAGAAGAAGAAGAAGAAGTCAAAATCCGGGGTCGACTTTTCAACATCAAAGAACTCTAAATACTAAGTATCACTTTGACGGACAAAACTATTTTTGATGGGCTTGCAATAGAAGTTTTAATAAATAATGCGCCGATTATAGGTATACTGGATTCAGAATCGTCCTTTTGCTTCATCAACAAAACCGTAAGTGAAAAATTAAACCTTACAAACATTAATAAAACTATTTTATCTGTCATATGGGCTGTTTCAGAATCAACTTTTAGAACTACTGGTATTGTCAATATTAATGGTAAAATAAAAAGTTTAAATAAGATTTTCATCAAAATGTTGCAGTCTTAATTGATCACGCGAATTCATACATAAGTTTAGGAAAAGATTTAACGCGAAACAGTAAGTTGAAGAAAATGAATATATAAGGAGCCACAAAATACTTTCTATGTAAGTATTAAAATTCATATTTGTATTCAAGATGAATATGAATTTAAAATTTATAAATACGTTGGTATTTTTAATAATAATTTGAGTCGTACTAAAAGTATCGTATACAAAATAAATTACATAAAAACACGAACGATAGCATTACCGGCAGAAGATTATCTACGACCAAGTACGTGAGATAAAGTAATTGAGCCAAGTGTTTCTCCATTTTCTTTCCCAGTTGCTTCAGCGAATAAAAAGTATAACACCTATAGATTTTGAGTCGATTATCGCTAATTAAATGAAAATACAGAAATAGAATTATTTTCAATGCAAAAATTCATGAAGTACTACGTCAGTTTCGGCGAACTAAATATTTTTCAAATTAAGATCTGCGTTCAGGTTACTGGCAAGTAATGCTTGATGAAGAATCCAAAAATTATACTGCATTTACAAAACCACTGAGACTTTCATTCGTGTTTCTTCTGTCGAAGTGAGCGGACGTGTCTATACCTCTACGCAAATAATTAAATTTATTCCACAAAGAAATAATTTATTTCTATAGTGGTACATAACAAGTTTATATAACGGATAGCTCTTAAACAACCATACCCCCAGGGGCTGACGAGGGGAACACCCCTCCAAATTCAAGGGAAATTAATTTATATACCGAGTTTATTGTACATAAATAATACAAAGTATTTATACAAAAAACTCTAGAGAATGAATTCAGATCACCAATTAGTGCTTTGAAGGTAGTAGAAACCTTAAGAAAGATATGTGTGCAAAACGAAATATTCGAAATAAAGAAAATACGACGGAATAGAGTGGTAGTAGAAAGTCATAATAAATAATAATAAAAGTAATAATAACAACATAGCTAATAATGAAATACTGAAATCTAAGAACTTTACAGCATTTATTCCAAATTTTCTAATTTCACGAGCAGCAATTGTAAAAGGAATAGAAACAGATTATTCAGTAGATGAATTAAAAGCCCATATAGGCTGTAGACAATTTAGAGTCAAGTCGGTAATTCGACTTAATAGAAAAATAATAGACGAAAATGGTACTGCTCAATTTATCCCATCTAACAACATTAAAATATTATTCTACAAAGAAAACATTCTCCAGTACATATATGGAATGTTAGACTCCACTGTCAACCATATATACAACGTGTTAGACAGTGTTTTATTTGATATCGATTCGGACATATCTCAAAACAATGTAAAAATTCAAAAGAAAAATGTAGAAATGCTGAAAAATTGACCATAAACAGGATAAGTGTGAAGAGGAAATCCCAACCTGCGCTAACTGCCACGAACAACACTATGCAACGTATAAGGTATGCCCTGAGAGAATCAGACAGACAAAAATACACATTGGTTACAACAATCTAAGTTATAGCGAAGCAAGCTTAAAAATCCCAGAATTATCCAAAAGAACTAATAAATACGCAGTTAATCAAATAACTACACTATGTTACGGGTGATAGTGTTTAATTTGATGTTTAGGATCGAAAGGATTAGTTAATGAAGGATAATTTTATAGTATCTGACGAAAGGGGCAAGAATTGTTCGCTTTATTGTTCTCTGCTGTATTAATTGGTGTTGATGCCGTTGACATGTGACATATATTGTTATAATTTAATGACAAACATTTTTGAAGTATATTGACAAGTAAATTGAAATAGTTTAAGAAGTCAGCACCTAAAATGGATTGTTTAGCATCAGCTATTATAAATTCCCAGGTAAATTTCAAAATTTTAGTGCATCTAGTATCAGATTAATAAACATGTGCTTGATGAAGTGCACTTTTAAAGGCCTGTAAGTCTGTAAAGAAAAGTATCCGGACATACCTTCATATAACATTTTTTTGCTCAAAATGAGCTCAGTAATACGCTATTATTTTTTGATACACGAGCTCTGATACACTCTGTATACCTATATAATTATTACAGAATTTTCTTATAGTTGCTGGTTTAGGTCGCTTATAAAAAGTAACAGCAAATAAATCAGAAACTCGCATTACACTCATATATGACATACCATGTTATGATTTGTACTTTTTCTTCAATTGTGTTCATCATTTTGAAAGATGCCAGTTTAATGACTTTCACAACTCCCTATGTTCAGTTCTAAAAACGCAATAATACATTGCTGTCAATCATTTTAAATGTAAATATGGCAATGAAATACGTCTATGTTTACTGATTATAAGATCTCTCGCTTTATACGTGAATAGACCCGATTGATTGCTTATAATAAGACGACTACTGATTTTTAAAGGTGAGAGATTTAAGCATAGACAAAGAAAGATATATACTAGACCGAGCTTCCATCATGGCGGCAATGTCCAGCTTTGTGCCGAATTGAATAATATTGAGACGCTAATTCTACTGTAAATTCTACAACATAATGAAAAAAAGTAACTATGCAGTAACTTAAAATACGTATTTTACATCATTTCTTCATTTCAAAAGAATAAAGCTCAGTCGCTCAATAAAAAATACGATCAATATTTAATTCACATTATTTTTACAATAATTATAATAAATATTTTCTTCAGTTCTAGTGAATTTTGTTTATTCATGTTGGCAGCCCAGCAATCTGTCATTTCTGTTAGTGAGAGTCTTTCAAGTTTATTTCTTTGGTTAGTATTTGTTTACAAAGCTTGTTTCGCTACTTGTTTCATGTACAAATATATTTTATTATTGAATTTGATTGTTTTCAGCCTTTATGGTATACATATGTCTATATTTTGTTAGTTTCAGAAAACATATTTTTCCTATTTTTAAATTTCCCGCCTTTCTATTAGCGTCTCGTTATGGCGCCCATCGATTTTATTTGGCACAAACTCCTAACATTGTAAACTCGATCTAGTATATATCTTTCCTTGTCTATGGATTCAAGACTACTTAATTTGCGAACCTTCGATTGAAATTTGCATGACAAATAGGTTAACTTGTGAAGAACTGAATTTTATGTGAAAGAAAACATATTTCTGCGCTCTTATTTAATGTTTTTATATGATGTTTTACATAAAAGAAGAGAGTGAATTAAAAAAACATATTATAAAGCAGTACCGTATTCCACACTCTGCCCCTTAATCTTTTTTGTTGTTCTTTCTATTACTTTGGAGTTATTACAATCTGCAAATACGCTACCAACGCTTCCAAAATATGTTAATTAGACATTGAAATGCACATTTTTTTGGACGAAGACATAAATCATTATCAGCTGATAATTCTACATAGCAATATTGCATACTATGATTTAACCAAGAAATGATTTGTTATTTATTTATTTATTTAGAAATTCGGCCACTCAACAGGAAGATATCCCAATGAGTGGCGCTATAAACATAATTAACAATATAAAAAATATTAATAGTAGCAACTAAATATATATTAGAGAAGAAAAGTATGAGTCTGTTATTTTAACATACTTTACAGTAATTTTGTAATAAGTTTTTTAAATAAATTTAAAGCGGTACAAAATATATCGGGAGCATTATGGTTAACATGAACGATATTGTTATATAAACTTGAAATTCTGTTTATAGGGGAGTTAGACGCTGAATTTGTACTGTAAAATGGGACATATAACATGTGCATAGATCTAGTATCATGTCTTGAAACGCGCATGGAGAATAATGACGTTATGTGCATAGAGTTAATTAGATTATTAAAAATTTTATATAAAAAGATTAAATCATTTAAATTTCTCCTTTTCATAAGTGGCAGAAGGCATATAGAATAATTTGGAAACCTGTACGAAAAATGTTTAATGAATTTGTTTTGAATAGATTCAATTCTATTTATGTAAATGGGATATAATGGTGTCCAGCACACTCAGGCAAATTCTAATTGACTACGCACCAAAGAGAAATATAGCATTAAAACAGTTTTTGGATTAGTAAATTCTTTAGTACTGCGTAAGATAAATCCAAGCATTCTATACGCTTTTTTAGTGATATTATTTAAGTGACTATCCATCAGCAGCTTGCTATCAAGAGTGATTCCTAGATCTCTGACATGTGTACGAGTACATTTTTCTAAAACAACATTGCTAATACTATAGTCGAAGTTCAAAACATTTCTATGTCTAGTGAAGGTGATGGTTGCACATTTTGTTATATTTATCAATAATGAGTTGTCTATTGCATATTGCGTGAAATTATTCAAGTGTTGTTGGATTTTTAAGCAATCAGATATTGATTTAACGGCAAGAAATATCTTCATATCATCCGCATACATAATATATTTACTATAATTGAAACAATTACTTATATCATTGATAAATATGTTAAATAATAATGGTCCAAGATGACTACCCTGTGGTACTCCGGAAGTTACATTAATTGCTTTAGATTTAAAACCCTGGATGACTACGGTCTGTGTTCTTTCTGTTAAATATGAGCGAAGCCAATTAAGAAGATTACCACCTACACCCACCGCAGCAAGTTTATGAATCAATATGCTATGATCAACTTTATCGAATGCCTTGCTGAAGTCAGTGTAGATGGCATCCACCTTCACCCTGTCATCCATGGCTTTGGAGATGTAGTCGATGTATTCTATCATATTTGTCTCCACTGACCGTCCTTCGTAAAATCCGTGTTGTTGTGCATTTATCTGAGACTTAACTACGGCGAACAAGTTTTTGTAAATAATAATTTCAAAAATTTTGCTCAGAATACAAAGCTTAGATATCGGCCTGTAGTTTTCAACCTTATTTTTCATTCCAGACTTATGAATTGGAGTTATATTAGCATTTTTCCAAATTCTTGGATAAGTGCTATCATTAAGAGATTTGTTGAAAATATAACATAAGGGACGAGCAATTGATGTAGCACAATTTTTTACAAATATGCTAGGGATGTCATCTGGACCTGCACCTTTATTCACATCCACTTGCAACAGATGCTCTAAAATAATTTCCTCAGTAATTGAAATATTAAATATTGTATTTGTATTAGGAATATTTTCAGGCAATGTAATTGTTTTATTCTGCGTATTTGAGGGAACATATACCGATTCAAAATATTCCGCAAACAAATTGCATGATTCACTTCCGTTTTTAGAAATTACATTTTTAAAATTCATTTGAGCGGGAATATTGTTACAATTTTTTAGTGATGACATATATGACCAAATTTTTTTAGTATTTTGTGGTATTTGTTCTTCCATATTATACACATAGGAAGTAAAGCATGATTTTGTTATTTCTTTCACTCTTTTGCGAAGTATAGAAAATGTGTGGTGTCTACAGTTTTTAATTTTTTGAATTTTTTACGTGCTCTATTTTTTTCTTTAATAAGTGCAATTAGATTGCTTGAAAACCAAACGGGATATGATCTGTTACCCACAGATTTACTAGGGACATATTTACCAATTGCTTCCCATAAAAAATTATAAAATAAGTTAACCATTTTATCTACACTACAGTTTTTAAATACACCATTCCAGTCAATGTTATTTAAATAAGAGTTAATAGCATCATAGTCTGCCTTCTTGTAAAAATATATTTTTCTAGGTAGATTTTTTAAAGAAGTCTGTATATGTAAAGGGACAAATATATCGAGTGATGGGTGATGCTGAATGTCTAATTTGCTTAAAGGACTGTCACAGTTATATACACTTAGGTTATGTATATTACTTAAGACTAAATCTAACATTCTGTTATTACAGTTTGGCACACCGTTGAACTGGTTCAGATTGCAATAAGAAATGCAATCAATGAAATTATTTGATATTAAGTTGTAGGTATTAAAACTAGTAAAAATGATAAATTAAAATCCCCACAAATTAGAAATTTAGCATCCCCATTTTCTTCAACAATTGAAGTGAGACTCGTTATAAATAAATTTAAAGCAATATTATCTTCTGGGGGGATGTATACACAGCACACATGCAATTTTAGCTTATCAACATTCACTGTAACCCACAACACTTCACAGTTTTCAATATTCCACTGAGGCACTTCGATGAACGACAGGTTGTTGCTGATTCCGATGAGGACTCCGCCTCCGTCGCTTTTGGTAGAAGAAGATCTATCCCGCCGAATGATATTGTAGTTTGAAGATAGAATTTCAGCACTATATACACTTGAATTTAAAAATGTCTCCGTTAAACAGATTATATCGTAGTCGCAGTTCACTGAATTTAATCTGATTTCATTTGTTTTGGTTCTCAGTCAACGAACATTTTGATAATAAACCGAGAGTGTCATAAGTAAACGCAATTATTTATATAAAGAACAATATTATTATTAATGATTAAAGTTTATTTACATCTTCTTTAGAAAATACTGTATGAATACGGGATGTATCATCTTTCCTCGCATGAATTTTACAGTTCTTTGTCCAAACATATTTATAATTTTTTTGTTTAAGAGTGTCCCGGGTATATTTAAATAAGCTATTATTGTTTGCTGTAAGATGATCATTTGCAAAAATCTCATTGTTGGCAAGCTCTTTTTCAATGTTAGGATATACATTAATAAGTTTTAATGGTTTTTTGATTTTAATACTAGCTTGAAATTTTTCTTTCATTATTCTAGATGTAAATTTTACAATGATTGGTCGAATTTTACTTTTGTTGTTTGGATTATGATGAAGTCTATGCGCTGCGTCCAAATCTGTATCATTAACATTGATCTTGATTGCTTGGCCAATGTCGTTTATAATTTGAACAATATTCTCGTTGTTTTTTTCTGGGATGTTATGTATTATTAAATTATTCAAACGCGAATATTGCTCAAGATCATCAATTTTATTGGTTAAATGTGATATTTCTGCTCTTAGCTCTTTATTTTCGATTTGTATTTTCTCGACAGATTTAATTTTTATGTTGAATTCTGCTAATTTGGCTTCAAAATCCGAAATTTTATCACAACAGAATTGCACTGATTTTTGTAATTCAGTGAAACGGTTATCCATTGCATTGATTAAATCTTTTTAAAATTCATTCAACAATCGATCGAACAATCGATGTTGACATTTCAATTTTGACGAGAGATGATGCTGCAGGTTCAGTCGCCGATTCGGTTGAGGTCGCATCTGTAGGATCTACGCAAGATTCTTCGGATGTACCTGATGCGCATGTTCCCCAGCGCCATAAGATTGACTGCGACTTTAAGAATTCGAACTGTTTGGCGGTAATGTTTACACATGACAAGTGGAACATGTTTAAACACTTCACGCACTTTAGCGCGGGAGATCTGGTGCCGGCGGAGCGGTTGCATTTACTACAGACAGCCATATCAATGAAGTTAATTTAATTAACACTATCGGCTATTCTATGCACAGATGATAAGCAGTATTTTAACTATAAGATGAGAGTTTTAATATATATTTTTTCAAATTTACTGTTTTATTCACACAATAACTAAAAAATAATACAAATCACAAATTGCACTATATTTTATCTTTCACTTTCACTGAACTCAACTCTAATAAAAATGTCATTTACACGAAAAAATAGGTAAGAGAGTCAGACACAATTCACATACGTGTTTTTCAGACAGCTGCTACTACTACTACTACTACTACTACTACTACTACTACTATTAATGCACCAGGATCTTTTGGATCTATTGACACATGTGTCACTGGGCGAATATTTATTAAATTTTCTTTCATAGAATACCGTACGAAGAAAATACTCTTGGGAATATTAATCTTTCAACAATCCTTTCATGTTCTTTTTCATTATTTGTATTAATCTCTCCCATGTTCCACCTATGTGATGTGCTAATGGTGTATTAAAATACCATTTTGTATTTGTAACTTTAAATATCGAATAATTTCGTTTTGATTTAAATTTTTAAGACTGTGCCTTAATTCTTTTTCTGCGCCTTTAAAATTTCTTCCATGGTCACTAAATTTTGGAAATCCTCATCCTCTGCCAAATTGTCGATATATATTTAAAAAATTCATTTATTAATAAATCATGTGCAATTTCTAAATGTACTGCTCGTGTAATCTTACAGGCAAATATAACACCATTTCTTTTCTTGTGACTTCTTTTAACAGTGACTTTTATAAGTCCAAAATAATCAATTCCTGTGTAAATGGACGAATTGTAGAATTCCAGAAGGCAAGAAGGTATTCGTCCCATAATTGGAATTTTTGAAGGAATTTTCTTGTTTTACACATTTGACATTCTTATTTAGATAGATTGTTACAAATTTAAAATGTAGTATATTTGATGAATTTTATTTATTAGGCCAAAGTGATTTGCGTTTTCATGATAATGACGTACTAATAATTTTGTGTTTTGAGGCTAAAATTATTGGCTTCTTAACATATTTGTATAATACAATCATCTCATCATTCATATAATCTTATTTTCGTCTAAGGAACATGTCAAGGAAAACAATCAACTTGATTTTTTGTAGTTCTGTTCAGTTTTTAAGGTCGATATTTTATTTTAAAAAAGGTTCTAATTTACTTCATTTTATTAGTACTTTTTTGCTTTTTACAGTTCTACAGGTTGCAGTTCACACGAATTTCTCGTTTCTGGCATCGTTGAATAAATCCCAACATACATGAGGTGCTACGTAATAATCTGCACTATTTTGAAAATTTACTTGGTGCTAGAGTAGATAAAGGACATATCGTTTTCATTATAAGAACATATTCATTTTTAAGTTATGAAGATATGAGTTGAAATTCTTTAGGTTTATCTTCATATATTTTATGTTCTAACAGAAATTTTGGTTATTCAAGTATTATTAATTGTGAAGTCAAATTCTTTAGTTCTTATCGTTACTTCGTGTGCTGCGTTAATTATTGAACTGACCTAATTTCATTTGTCTGTATTTGATAACTTTCAAATTTCTCCCGATTGTTGAGCAACGTAAGTTTTAAATCGCCGGGAATCTAACTTTATCCAATAAAGAACCATATTTTAATCTGACCAATACAATATTTTATCAACGTAAACATTTAATTCTTTAATTATTGAATTGCCAAGTTGAACTAACATTAGGGCTGATTGAAATTTACTTTAAGGGGTAACTTGCATAAATGAAAGATGTTGAAATAGAATTATTCTTAATCAGACGAAAATAAGCAACTTCTGCATATGCATTTTTTGATGCGTTACAAAATTCATGTAAATCAATTCTATGCTATGTAAATTTCATTGTGAATATTGTTTTGGTATTTTAAATTTATGAGTATTTTTCAAATTTACAAGCCATTGATATCGTCATTTCAACCTAATCTAGTGCGCCGCCAAATTTCTTGTAATAATATATTTCTCCGAATACTATAATTTGCTAATAGTTCAAGTGGGACATTACTGTTGCTCAAATTTCACGCTTCGTAGGAGTCGACTTCCATTCAATAAATCAGCTTTAATTTTATGATATTAATTACAGTCATTAAAACCGTATTCTACTGGACTCCATCAAAGTCCAGTAGTGACAGCACGCATTTTAGAATTCTATTAAATGAAGCATTTGTTTCCGCTTTTCGCCACGAAGCGAAAATTTGGTAGCACGCATGTCTCAAAATATTCGCCTGCAAGCGTACGACTCGAGGTGAAAATATTAAACTAACGTCATTATTTTGTCACAATTCAATTCAAACTCAATTTACATATTAGTTATTTGCAACTGATATAATATTTTCTATTTTAATAGTATAAAACCCAAAAATTTCGGAAAAAAAGCGAATATAGAATTCTAAAGTGCATGCTACTAAGATTCATAAAAGTAAAATCGCATTCGCCTGTTTTCTACGATAGAATTCTGAAGTGCGTGCTACCACCACATTCTTTCAGAAGGAATGTTTTGATTTATGGCGTTTAGGCCGATCATTTTTTCATCAAAATTTGTGATGGATAATTCCATTTGTTTTAGAACATTAAGTTGAAGATGATGAATCCTCCATATCTATGTACTTTAATGACTACGTTTATTAATTTAATTGCCTCATCTTCAGTGCCTGCTCTTTCAAGAAGTCCTTGGCGTTTCTATTTTTGGCTTCTTGCGCAAGATTGGTTTCACTTTTTTGTCAATAAAATATAACTTGGATCTCGTATACGTATGCAAATTTATTACGAACCATTCCGCGCCAAAGAAGTAGTTTTGCAAAGTGATCTTCTTCTCTAACCATAAGTTGTAGAAATATTTCTTTGATATCTGCGACAAATGCTATTATTTTAATTCGGAAATTTAGCAGAATAGAAAACAAATAATTATACAAGTCAGGTCCTGTCACCAATTTGTCATTTAGGCTTACACCATTTACTTATTAATTGCTTGAAATGAACCTAAAGAACAATAATAACAATAATAATAATAATAATAATTAATAATAATAATTATAATAATATGTAAAGAAAGAACTGGACTTAAGGATCAAGAACAATATTAAATAAGTGACGAAAGAAATAACGAAAAATTCAAAGACACCGCAGGGATTTGAACCCCGGACCTTCTCGCATATAGCGAGACGCTCTAACCAATTGAGCTACAGAGTCCTTTCCAAGCGGAGACATTGAATCTTTTATAATTTCTTTTTACAAATGTTGTAGGTGAGTACACCATCCTAAACGGAATGGATTAATACAAAGCGCGAAACAATCCTTAAGCCCAGTTTTTTCTTTACAAACTTCATGTAGGGTCACAATTAATTAAATTCAATGTTTCTGTGACGGACTAAAATATTCACAACTGCACAACACATACTAGGCGTATTGTTTCGCGCTGAGAATTAATCTATTCCGTTTAGGATGGTATACCCAACTACGACATTTGTAAAAAGAAATTGTGGAAGATTCAATGTCTCCGCTTAGAACTGGCTCCATAGCTCAGTTGATTAGAACGTCTCGATAGATACGAGAAGGTCCGGGGTTAAAATTCCTGCGGTGTCATTGAATTTTTCATAATTTCTTTCGTTATTTATTTAATATTCTCCTTGATACTTAAGCCCAATTCTTTCTTGACAAACTTCAGATAGGATCACAATTAATTAATTTCAAGAATAATAATAACAATAATAATAATAATAATAATAATAATAATAATAATATATTCAATTATTTTGATCAATACAATATTGATATAAGAAGGGTCATATGTGTTGAAACACAAAATCAAGTAGTACAAAACAATTAATATTGTAAATAGTATGTCATAATAAATATCTTGAACTGTCATACAGAATCTTGTAGTTGTATAAAGTAAATAAAATTTGTGTTCATCCAGTTTGTTATTTATCATTATTTAATTCCACTGTTCATCAAGTTCTACAGGTTATGAGGCCCAGGAATTAAAGTTAAAGTTTAATTGATAAATTAAACACATTTTTTTTTAAGTTAAAGCATACGGATACAATTATGGGTGCAGATATAAGATATACGATTAAGAAATTAAACGGAGAAAATTATTTTGTCTGGCGTTACAAAGTTGAAATTTTAATAAAACAGAAAGGCGCCTGCAGTGTCATTAAAGATGAACCACCAGAAACTAAAACTGAACAGTGGTCAATAAACGATGAACTCGCACATTCTATAATCGCGTTATCAGTAGAAAATGATCAAATACAACACATACAGAATTGTACATCAGCAAAAACGGCCTGGAATGCTCTTAAAGATTTTCATGAGCGTAACACCCCAGCAAACAGAGTATTTTTACTTCGACAGATCATGCGTCAAAGACTAGAAGAAGGAAATGATGCAGAAGCAAATGTCAGCAAAATGACAGAATTATTTCAGAAATTGTTGGCTTTAGGAGATACAATTAATCCAGAATTCTTTATGAGTGCTACTTTACTTGGTTCTTTACTAGAAAGTTATGATAGTTTAGTAGCAGCACTAGAAGCTCGCACAGAAGAAGAATTGACATCTAATTATGTTCGTTCGAAAATAATTGATGAATACAAACGGCGTAAAGATAGAGTCAATATGAATGAAGAAGATACTAGAATATTAAAGATTAATAAAGATATCAAAAAAAATATTATAACTTGTTATTTTTGTAAGAAGACTGGACATATGAAGAAAAATTGTACGAAGTATAAAGCATGGCTACAAAAACAGAATAATTTGAAGAAAGAACACAAGATTCAGCTTGCAGAAATTTATAATGAAGAATATTTGTTTACCATTTTTTCAACGTCATTTATAAACAATGGCTGGATTGTGGATTCAGCAGCAACATGTCATATTGTAGGCTCAAAAGAAAAATTTATTCAGTTCAATCCCAATCATCGAGAAAAAGTGTGTATGGCAAATAATCAAGAAATTATAGCTGAAGGTAAAGGTACAATTCAGATAGACTTTGTGAATAAAGACAATAAAGTGCACAGAGTTACTTTAAGTGATGTACTTTACATTCCAAATATTAGTGGCAATCTTTTATCTATAAAAACACTATGTGAAAAACAGTTTAGTTTGACTTTTAAAAATGACAGTTTTGAAATCAATCATGATGTGACAAATATTGCGATAGGACGTGTGCATAATAATTTATATAAACTAAAAGAGAAGCAGTCAACGTTTTTCCTTAATAATGAATATTTGAATTACTGTGTACATGAATGGCATAAAGTTCTTGGTCATCGTGACATAGTAGTAGTACGTTCATTATTAAAAACTGGTTATGTAAATGGTATAAAATTTGCAGAGTGTGGTAATGACTGCAATAATAATAATAATGTTTGTCTCGAAGGTAAAATTTCAAGACTTAAATTTCCAAAGAAGACCCAAAGTCGTTCAAGAGAAGTTCTTGATTTAATACATACAGATATTTGTGGTCCGATGCAGACTATGACATCGTCAGGAAAAAGATATGTGTTAACTTTCATTGACGACTATTCACGATATTCGAAAATTTATTTAATAAAAGAGATATCTGAAGCACTTGATAAATTTCGTGAATTTGTCGAAATGAGCAAAACAATGTTCAGATGTAAACCAAGAATTATTCGTTCTAATCGAGGGGGCGAGTATACAGGAAAATAATTTTTACAATATTTAAGAAAAGAAGGTATCCAGTATCAGAGAACTGCACCGTATACACCACAACAGAACGGAGTCGCAGAAAGAAAAAATCGCACCCTTATAGAGATGGCTCGCTGCATGCTTCTAGATGCAGGACTCGAAAAGAAATTTTGGGAAGAAGCAGTAACTATGGCAAATTATATTCAAAACCGTTTACCTGGTAGGGAAATAGAAACAGCACCGTATGGAAGTTGGTTTGGAAACAAACCAAATATATCATATTTTAAAAAATTTGGTTCAGCATGTTACGTGCTAATACCAGAAGAAAAAAGACATAAATTAGACCCGAAAGGGGTCCCGTGGCCGCGTGCCTGTGTGTCTGGTCGCGAACCTGGGGGAACCGGGTTCAATCCCGACAGACGCCAAATATTTCCAATTTTAAATGGCACCAAAAGTGACCCCTGTGGTGCACTCTCCACACCAGCTATGAGTGCCCGTGAGGTGACGCCTGGTAAGCGCCCACACGGTAAAATATATCGTCATCATTACCGATGTCTACATGTGTTGTAGATACTGGCACACCCAGAAATGGGTAATATGCCGTGATGATATATTATTTATTATTGAAAGCTATTTATGGTTTGATTGTTGGATATGAAGAAACCAGTAAAGCATATAGATGTTATATTCCATCTACTGGAAAAGTGAAGATAAGTAGAGATGTCCGACTAATAAAGAAAAATAGTAATTGGTTTCCAAATATGAACAAAGAAGACGAATTTGAAGTAATAATTAATGAAAATGAAAGTGAAGTTGTGGAAATTAATGAAAATGAAAAAGAAACTATGGGAAGAGAAATAGGTGACACGCTTGTAACAATTAGAAGATCAACACGAAGAAACAAGGGGATTTTTCCATTAAAATTTCCTAATGAAGTAAATACTTTAGAAGAGCACATATCAGAACCAAAAACTTATAATGATGCTGTTTCAAGTAAGAATAAAAATGAATGGATTTCAGCAATGAATGAAGAAATAAAGGCATTAAAAGAAAATGGTCAGATTACTATATATAAAGCCCGTCTAGTAGTACAAGGCTTTTCACAGAAATTTCTAACAGATTACAATGAGGTATTTTCTCCTGTTATAAAACAAACTACTCTTAGGATTTGATTGTCTATAGCATCTAAGGAGAAGATGAAAGTAATTCATTTTGATGCTAAAAACGCATTCTTAAATGAAGACTTACACGAAGAAATATATATGCGTCAACTACCAGGATTTGTAGAAGAAAATAAAGAAAAACATGTTTGTCTTTTGAGGAGAAGTTTATACGGTTTAAAGCAAGCAGCAAGATGTTGGGATCAAGCACTTCATCAAGTATTAATTGAAGCAGTATATAAACAAAGTACGAATGACAACTGCTTATACATTCGAAAAAATAAACAAAATATTTGTTTTAATTTACGTTGACGATATTTTAATTGCAAGTAAATGTACTGATTTGATAAATCACTGCGAAGAAACATTAAAATCAAAATTTCAAATTAACGATTTAGAACTACGGTACTATTTAGGAATAAAGGTAACAAGAGATTCTCAAGGTAACTTTTCAATAGATCAATCAGCATATATACAAAAAGTTTTAAAGGAATTTGGAATGGAAAATTCTAAAAAATCAGAGATACCTTTAAGTATTGGTTACGAAGAAGGAGAAGAAACAGATATATTACCTAATAATGAAAAATATAGAAAACTTATTGGCTGTTTACTTTATATTGCAATAAATACCAGCCCTGATATTGCTGCCAGTATATCAATTTTAGCTACAAAAGTTTCAAATCCCAATACAGAAGACTGGAATGAACTTAAAAGAGTACTTAAATATTTGAAAGGAACAATTAACTTCAAGTTTCTTGTAGGTAAACAAAACAGTAAGATGAACTTAGTGGGATACGCCGATGCAAATTGGGCAGAAGACAAAACTGATCGCAAATCAAACAGTGGATATGTTTTTAAACTTAATGATGATTTTATAAATTGGAGTTGCAAAAAACAAACATGTGTAGCTCTTTCATCAACAGAAGCTGAATTTATAGCTTTATCAGAAGCCTGTAAAGAAGTACACTGGATACGACGACTATTGGAAGACTAAAAAGAGAAGAGTTCAACCATTATACAGGCTGTCTCTTAAATAGGGGGACATGGCTTAACCACAGATTCCTGACGCTAAAATAAAACGATTTAACCAAACTTGCTTCTACCGAAAAGTGTACCATTTAGCCAGAATTCTGCTTCAAAGTTCTTCGAAAAAAAAATAATTTTGCTTATAATATTCGGACGCTTTATTCGATTTGGATGAAATTTGGTATGACAGTTTATATGGTTATAAGTCATTTTTAAGGTGATACTTGGTATTATTAGTGAACCACTAGTGCATGAAACTTAGGTCTCCCAACATAAATTAGACCGTAACTTTTTAATGGCAATGCCGAAAACGTGAATTTATTTTTCTTCAGAAAGACACATTCAATAGTAAACTTTTCTTTCTGTGTGTAATTTGTGATATCTGTTACGGTTCACATAGAAAAAAATAAAATCTGAGTGTCTGCACTGTTAAATTTTTAAAATAAATTTAATCTAGCAGTCTATTCAAATGTCAATCAAGTAATTTTTAATGACAGTAACGAGTTCTCAATCTTCACAACTTGTTTAGGAGTTAGCTGAAATATGTAAATGTCTTATTTATAATAATGGTAGTAAAATACTATTAGGCCGAACAAACGTATGTTACTAATTTTAGAATATTGCGAAGAAAATTTTTGGCAACCCGTAAAACAATTGTTACTGTCATTAAAAATTACTTGTTTGACATTTGGATAGACTGCTAGATTAAATTTATTTTAAAAATTTAGCAGTGCAGACACTCAGATTTTATTTTTTTTCTGTGTGAACCGTAACAGATATCACAAATTACACAGAGACAAAAGTTTACTATTGAATGTATCTTCCTGAAGAAAAATAATTTCACGTTTTCGGCATTGCCATTAAAAAGTTACGGTATAATTAATGTTGGGAGACCTAAGTTTCATACACTAGTGGTTCACTAATAATAACAAGTATCACCTTAAAAGATGATTTATAACCATATAAACTGTCATACCAAATTTCATCCATATCGAATAAAGCGTCCGATTATTATAAGCAAATTAATTTTTTTTTCGAAGAACTTTGAAGCATAATTCTGGCTAAATGGTACACTTTCCGGTAGAAGCAAGTTTGGTTAAATCGTCTTATTTTAGCCTCAGGAATCTGTGGTTAAGCCATGTCCCCCATTTAAGAGACATCTTGTATATGAAGATAATCAGACCTGTTTACGTTTAATTGATAACCAGCAACGATTAACAAATAGATCTAAACACAATGATGTTAAATTTCATCATGTGAAAAGAATATGTTGACAAAGAAATTGTCACTTGTATTTATTGTCAGACAGGAGAAATGACTGCCGACATGTTAACTAAACCGCTCCCAAAAACAAGATTAAAGAAGTTACGCGAAGAATGCTGTTTACATTATTAATTGAGGAAAAGTGTTGAAACGCAAAATCAAGTAGTACAAAACAATTAATATTGTAAATAGTATGTCAAAATAAATATCTTGAACTGTCATACAGAATCTTGTAGTTGTATAAAGTAAATAAAATTTGTGTTCATCCAGTTTGTTATTTATCATTCTTTAATTCCACTGTTCATCAAGTTCTACAATATGTACATATAAATATAGAATAAAATAATAAAATAATTATTGGTTTAATAATTACAGCTTGCAATAAAGTTAGGACTCGTCACAAAGAAAGTCATTGTAATGATAATAATTTTTTTTTTTTGAAGAAAAGTTTTTAATTAAATTTTTAAAAATATGAGATATAATTCCTTTTAAATAATTTGGAAGTTTATTGTAAATCGGGTCCGTCGACTTGGCCCCTCAAGTTATTAATAATGTTTTAAAAAACCGAGCTCCTGATTATTTATTATTCGCTCTTTATAGCTCCATTAATTATATAGCTAGCACTTTATTTTTCCCAGATTTAATAAAGTTTATTTTCGGGGGGGGGGGGGGGGGGGGGGGGCTACATCGACGGCAGCCCCTTCATGTAAGATATTTTATTTGAAATACAAGCTCCAAGCACATCTAAGACAGCACTAACTAGCTCTCATAAATTTGGAGCTGGCACCATCCCCATTAAAATTAAAAAAAAAAAAAAAATGAACTTAGCCGCACCATTATATTTTTCCATATTGTAAAACATACATTCAATAATTACTAAACCAGCACCAGCATGCTCCATCGAAAATATTTAAATAAAACCGAACTCTCAACTTTATATCATTAGTTACATTCGGGGGGGCTAGGTCGATGTCAGCCCCTCTGGGGTAAGATTTTTATTTGGAAAGCAAGCTCTGGATACTTTGGATCAAGCATCAGCTAACTCCAGCGGTGTTTGATCTAGCACCGTATATTTATAACTGCTAAAACGGGTTGATAATAATTGTCAACCTTGTCAACCTCATTTACAAATGAATGATTTAGCGCCATCTGTTTAAAACTCGACGTATTAATAATAAATTGAAAAGCTAGCTCCGGTTACTTCAGATCTAGCGTCAGCTAGCTCCAGTGGCAATTGATCTAGTGTCATCTGTTTATAACTCCGACACCTTTGTGATGGTTAACCACCCCCCCCCCATGCAAATAAATTTTATTTAAAAAGCTAGCACCGAATACTGCAGCTCCAGTGGTAATTAATCTAGCGCCATCTATTTATAACTCCGATACCTTTGTGATTGTTACCCCCTCCCCCCTTGCAAATGAATTTTATTTAAAAAGCTAGCACCGGATGCTACTGACCTACCACCTGCTAGCTCCAGTGGTAATTGATCTAGCGCCATCTATTTATAACTCCGATACCTTTGTGATTGTTAGCCCCCCTCCCCCCTGCAAATGAATTTTATTTAAAAAGCTAGCACCGGATGCTACTGACTTAGCACCAGCTAGCTCCAGTGGTAATTAATCTAGCGCCATCTATTTATAACTCCGATACCTTTGTGATTGTTACCCCCCTCCCCCTTGCAAATGAATTTTATTTAAAAAGCTAGCACCGGATGCTACTGACCTACCACCTGCTAGCTCCAGTGGTAATTGATCTAGCGCCATCTATTTATAACTCCGATACCTTTGTGATTGTTAGCCCCCCTCCCCCCTGCAAATGAATTTTATTTAAAAAGCTAGCACCGGATGCTACTGACCTAGCACCAGCTAGCTCTAGTGATAATTGATCTAGCGCCATCTGTTTATAACTTCGACATTTTTGGGTTTGTTAGACCCCCCTCCCCAAAGAAAAAACAATTCACAACAGTAGAAGGAGAAACGTCTTCTTTTTTAAATTTCAAATCGTTGTATAGTTCCCATTTGCCATTATGCCTGAAGGAGTATGTTACAAAGTGGCCGATAGAAGTAGGATCGCGTTTTCCTTCATATCCAATAACTCCTCGTAATATAAAAATATCACCGTCTATATTAATTTTAGTCGTAATCGAATTTAAACTGGCGGACACCTCACAAATATGTGTTGAGGTATTCAGTGGTTCAATAATTATGTAATTATTTATAGAAAAAATGCTTTCTACATTTACGCTCTTACATAACTTACACGTGTTAGGAATTTGTTTTTTTTTTAACATAATCAACCACATTATTTTCTAAACAAGTTATGTCGTTATTATTAATTGTAATAGAAATGAATGGTAACATTTCTGCTTCTTCATTTCGGCAATCTAAGCACTTGTTGCGCTTGTTACCCATGTTAACAGCGATTAATATTTTCGACAGAATATTTGGTAGGATATCCTCACAGGCAATTACCCACATATTTTCTGCCAATTTATTAAGACGTCCTTGGCTACACGAATATAAAATTTTTGCACGTAATTTGTAAATGTGAATGTTTACTCCTCCGTAAACCATTTTCTTCACAAGTGAGGAAAAATAATCTCCCTTATCTGCTGTGCTGTTTATATAGTTATTAAAATGGCCACTGTCGCAGTATGCAGAACAAAATAATTGAACTACAGAATCAAATCCACATGTATTACTTAATGTAATTATTTTTTTATCTATCAACATAGGTTTTTTATGTACGACATTGCCATTTCTTAATAACCCTATTGTACGAACTCTCTGTGTTTTTGATAAGTCAATATGCATCAACTCTGATTCTGGTTCCAGATGTGATTTCCTTGGACGTTTTTGAGGGGGAAACATTTTTTCCCATCCAATTTCTTCTGCACAAGATTCTAATAAAGACTTTTCTTTTAGGCCACGTTGAAAACAATGTTTGCAATATTGTGTGTTTTCGTACGCTACGCGACAATTACTGTTGTTGTGTACATTTATGTGACACAATTCACATTTTAAATTAGTAACAGTAGCTTCAATTGAAAGGTCACAGGAAGCACACACAAGTTGCTGGCTGTCATACGCTTTACCTAAAAGTTAAAAAAAAGTCATGACGTACGGTAAACAGTTCATCAAAACAACTAAGCAGTTTGTAAAGCCCACTAATGCTACATTTTTTTTTAAGATTTAAGCATAAGCACTAATTAAAATATTACTCCCATATATTATATACATGTTATTTTAATTTTTGACATAATAAATAACAATTTTAACAGTGAGCGCAAAACCAATGATATTCTTCTAAACACCTCCTTGAACTTAACGCATAATCACTGACAGCTAGTTTTTATTTCATAATAGAATGATGTTATTTTATATTTCAACATGCATATAATATGTAAATGATTCAATATTTATCAGTTTCACGAATTATTTTTAGCGATCTTTCAAGCTCTACGATCTTAGGCACGTATTCGGTGTTTGTACATGCTTCGTAATTTCCCATAACATTTATCACTTTCTAATAATGAAAGGGTTGTTATATACTTTATAAGATATTTCGTTATTACAAATGCTATGTATAAAGTAAAATTTCAGAGCCTACTGATATACATATTTATTTGTTTGTCCAAAACAGCCATGTAGGATAACAAACAATTAATATCGATTACTGATTTCAAATAATATGAAATTCGTATTAAAAATAAGAAAAACATTGTTTACTAATGTTTTATCAGTGGCATACTGTAAATAATATGTTTATATTATTGAAAGGATAGTGAGAGTGAGTTTGCGGTGTAAGGTAATGGGTGCTCTGACCTCTGAGTACGTTTGCTAGAAACGTAAAAGTACCTAGAAAAGTTCGGTTAAGTGTATATAATGGAGTGTAAGTGATTGCTTTGATGCATGGAAACGAATATTGGACATGAATGGGAAAAATAAAATTAGAGTGACTGCCGTGGAAATGAGGTATTTACGTGGTGTATGTGGATATGTAAGACGGGATCGCGTGAGGAATAATTTGGTGTATGAAGAAAGTATGGTTATGAAGAATGTTGTTAAGAGAGTTGGAGTGAGTCAGTTGAGATGGTTTGGTCATGTGAAGAGAATGAAGAGTGAACATGTAGTATATATCTCGGTGAAGTTGAGGGTGTTCGATTGTCCAGTGTGTAAGTGGATGGATGTGATTGACAAGGTGCTAAAAAAGAGAAAGTTTCCGAGTGGGAAGAGAAGAAGAGCATTATTGAATGCGATTATGAATGTGACCGAGACAAAAGAAGTGTGCTTAGACAGGAATGTGTGGCGAAGGTGAGGAATATTTGTTGTATGATGTCCGGTTAGTAAGAATGTTGTTGAAAGAGTGAGTGATTATTTTTGTGATTATTATTATTATTTCGGGTTTGTGCTAACTAAGGGCCACTTTTGCGACCTCCGGTCAAAGTTCCAGTTTTGAAACCGTAGGATAACTCCCAAACCGCCAATCAAAAAGAACTTATTGTTATGGAAACCAAAAATAACCGTCTGTTGCCATAACAATGGGTTCTTTTTGATTGACGGTTTGGGAGTTATCCTACAGTTTCAAAACCAGAACTTTGACCGGAGGTCGTAAAAGTGGCCCTATAAGTGGGACATACGTGATTTTATGTATGTATGTATGTATATATGTATGAATGTAAGAGTAATAAATTAATTGAGAAAAAATATATATAAAAATTAGTTTTTAACTTAAAACTTACTAATTACTGTGCTAACAATTTCATTTTGTAACGTGCCTTCTCCAGTTTCCTAAAAAAATTATGTAAATATTGATTTTTGTTACAATACCTACTATCCATTGCAGAATAGAGTGGTTGCAAGAAATTAGAATTCGAAAAATTATATTATATATAAGTAGTTTTATTTATTTAAACATTATTAGTGAAAACAAAATTAATAATCCCTACAAATAAAGAGATATATTCTTGTAATAATTGCGTAGTCTTCCACAGTCTGAGTCACGAGAAATATTCGTTTTCCGGGAATGGACTGTGTCATATTTTGAGTCAGAGCTCGATATATTCTTGAAAAATGTATAAATTTTCAAATAAATCACGTGACTTAAAATGTCCTCTGACGTCATAGGTCATGGTGCGGCAGCGCGCCAAGTGATTAAAATTTGTACTAGCTTGAATTTAAAATGCATTTTGAATAAACGTCAAAGTGACACTTAACTCTTTCACTACTCTTATTTCTGCAGCAGTGAAACATTCATTTGCAGAAATAAATTCGGCAACCATCCAAAAATCTACTTGTGGTAAATTATCATATTACATTTTTAGTGCGTTTCAAGAAATGCTCAACTTCATTGACGTCTAATATCAATAAGAATGAAAAAAAAATTAAATTATAATATGTTGTAAACCATAGGCTTTGTGAATATTTTCAACGATAATTTTTTTCGATTTATTTATATTTTGTTTATAACAATTAAAAAAGTAAAAGTATTAGATCTCAGCTTCTATTAATAATCAGGAATTGAAATTTGGCATGTCGATTCAAAATGCAGTTTTTTATATAAAATATTAATAAATTTTTATTTGAAATTGATTTGTTTAATTTTAGTATTTTTTTACTGTAAAAAGCGCAAAAGGCGTTCTGGCACAAAAACAAAAAAAATATTAAATTTAAACAAATCAATTTGAAATAAAAATTTATTAAGATTTTATATAAAAACTGCATTTTGAATCGACATGCCAAATTTAAATTCTTAATTGTTACAAACAAAATATAAATCGAAAACAAAATATTATCGTTGCAAATATTCACAAAACCTATGGTTACAACATATTAAAATTTAAATTTTTTCCATTCATACATATTGACATTGGACATGCATTTCTTCAAATGCTCAAAAAATGAGTGTATTTTTTACGTATATTGTTATTATTTTTATATCAATTAATTTAAAAATATGAAAATTTGTATAATTACGCAGAAATATATAGTCTATAATTGAAAATGTGTTTCATAATTTTTTAATTTTATTTAAGCAAGTTATTGAATTTCAAACTCAACGGACTATAATTCTGAAATGGATAGTAATACAAAGTATCCACACTTCCAGGAGTTGTACAAGTCAAGCCATCAAAACAATCACTTTTTGTAAATAAACTTGTGTGCATAAATGGACCATTCTAGCATTAGAGCAAGAAAAACTAATTTCTAAAGAAAAATATTTTCAGATTTTCTTTATTTAGTTGGTAAGTAAATTATTTGAATTTCCAGTAGTTGTTAAAAATAAAAAATACATAGGTTGTACTCTGTTCATGAATTCGCGGATGTGTGTTGCCTTTTTAAAAGATCTTCCTCACCAAGTACTCATCGTATACCAATGATTCGCAAAACCCCAAAGGAGGTTCAAACGAGGACGCAACAAGTAAACTATTACGTTCTCTCCCACATTACCAGTCCAAATAATGGTTAATGAAAATACTTGCTGTTTAGTAATTTCCTTTTCTTAATTTACCTACAGCTAAAACGACTCTTTCGCGAACTCTATAAATCCTGGAAGTTTGGCGGTACATTTTTGAGACAGTCTGTGTACAGAATGTACGGATTTCAAAGGCCTCCATTAGGTTAGGATCTCGGAAATTTTCGCGACTTTGGGAGGACATCTTAGATGTGCTTTTTTGCCAAAAATTATCATAGACAATTAAATAATGACGAAAAACTGGTTTCGGTTAAAATTTTAATTTTCAAATAACATATGGCAATGCAAAAAAATGTTTCAAATAAAAGAGTTAGGTAAAGTTCAAAATAATTTTTGTATCGTTGAATTTTCGAGATATAACGCAAAATTACGTTTCTTTAAATGAAATCCATATTTAATTTGTACTTTAAAAAAATTAATATTTTCCCCTTTCGATTGATATATGTAGAGGTTATTATGCTTTTATTTTAATTTTTTAACCCTTAAAAATTTAGATTTTTCGATATTTTTCATGAAATTTCTTATTTTATTGTCAACAATTTATTATTTATTCAAAATAGTATTCTATTTTGCTTAAACAACTTATTTAATACATATACTGATTGTAATTTAATCTAATTCTGTATTTTTAATTCGTATCTACTTAATAAATAAAATATTTTTGCAATAAATGAATTATATTAATCTGAATATTTTTAACCCGAATAACTAAAATATAAATATTACATTACAGATATTTTCAAAATTGATGTTCGACTCTATTAGGGATGGAGATGGAAACAGGAAGTAACAATTTTTCGGACTATCAGTCAATAAAAAAATATTGTTCAGTTGAAGAAACTAACATGCGGATAACAGCAAACAAAAGGGCGGGTATTTAAAAATGAATAAAAAGTTAAACACCACAGATCACAGAGTGAAAATCGTCAAAAATTATGAAACTTAAGCTCAATGATTATGATAAACATGGATGAAACAAAAAATATGAAGGTTTTCATTCTGTGATCTGTGGTTTTTAACTATTTATTTATTTATTTTTAAATGTCCGTCCTTTTGTTTGCTGTTATCCACATGTTAGTTTCTTCAACTGAACAATTCTAGCCCCGAAGAAGACTATGGTATAATCGAAACGTCGGCATAGAATAAATTTTATTATTGAATGACAATCCGAAGAATTGATACTTCCTGTTTCCATCTCCATTACAGATATACCCAAAAAAATAAGAAATTTCATGAAATCTAATGAAAAATCTAATATTTTAAGAGTAAAACAATATTAATGCACATTTACCTTTATACAAATCGAAAGAAATTTATTTCAAAAAACGTAAGTTTGTGATATCTAGAAAATTTACTGATAGAAAAATTATATTTGTACGTCACTGCGTGGACATTAAAAATATGTATCTAATTTGTTTATTTAAAACTTTTGTCTAGATTACCAATTTTTTGGAGTTGTTTAAAAATGTAAATTTCGACCAAAATATTTTTTTTTGCGATTATCTAGTTTGCCTTCAAGAACTTTTCGTAAAACAAAAGCTCATCTGAGATGGCTCCCCAAAAGCTCACCAAATGTCTCATCACATTTAACAGAAGCCGTTTGTCTTTTAGATTCCGAGATCCTAATGGTGGCCTTAGAAATCCGGACACTCTGTATAATGATTACAAATACTTGAATTTGGCATTCACTTGTCGAAATGTCTTTATTCTGATCACTGAGTTCCTGAAATAATTTTTTTTTAATACAAAATAATAGCCAATACAATGAAAACTATACCTTATTGTCAACAGAGTCTATTTTATTTAAATTTGTCTCCTGTATTTCTGTATTGTATTTAGATGTTATATGAACATCTTGCCTTGAAACCTAAAACATTTTCATTTTACGTTAATACCTGAAGTAGTACTATGCTAATGACAAAGTAGTTGGGTAGTTGTTAGACTACATTCAGTGTTTATATGTGGACATATTCTTATACAAGTGTCCATTTTATTTGTTCCCGCCTGAAAGTTTAAGAATAGGCAATACATAACACAATCTACTAGCCACTTCGTATAAATTTTCAGGCTGAAACAGATAAAATGGACACCTGTATAAAATACGATTACTTACCGAATGTCCTAAGACTATTTTTGAGTAGCCTAAGTTGTAGCGTATATGTTCTGTTACAAATTGATCTGCTCTTACTGGTAATTTTATGACTTAAAATTCGATTTTTAATTTGATTAAAATTTGATTCTACACTGGCAGAACTACTAATTCTTGGTGAAAATGGAAAGTATGGTAACATGACCGCAGTCCACTTAGGTATATAGCTGGCAATACTAGTAACAAACTGTGGTAACACTTGCTGGTTATCTCTCTCTCCTTCTGTAGTTTTTTTTGTTAGTGCAGTATTTGCTATTTGTTTAACCCAGTCTTTAAATATTGTGTCGCTTTCTGTTACTATTTCCTCGTTGTTAACGGTTTTTTCTACATCCGCTTGTACTAATTCTTCCGAAATTTGCAACACTTCTATAGAACCCGTGGCTATTCTTCTTTTCAACCATTCTTTTTTACTTCACATTCTGTTAATTCACCATTGCTGTTATTACCTTCAGTATCGGAGTAAGCAACGCAGAACGTTGCATATAATAAATTTTCCAGATCCTCCATTGAATTCGTTTGCACCATTTGTCCAATGCACTTCAAATAAAATTTTCTCGTTAGATTATGTTGATTTTTTAAAGAAGGCCACCTAGATACTAGTTTCATAAGATGGGCAACATCTGTTCTTAAAAAACATGATGGACGTTCTGATTCCCCTTCGTTTCTTAAAAGAATATTAAAACACAGCCGAAGATAGCCATGCAAACTATTACAAGATGTAAAAGTTAGAGCGCATGCATACATTAAGGCTAATGACATGTCTGTTACCACTTCTGAAGGCTTTATGTTCCCGGTTTTCAACCAATTTTCTAAAAAATTAGTTATGGCACTTGTTGAATGGGACATACTTAACATAGAACCAACCGTAAATTGTTCGTCTTCTCTTCGTCGTATAACAATTTCGTAAAGAAAAAGATATTTCGATTTGGAGCCATCGGGGTAAATTATTTTTTTTGAAACACCCCCTGTCGCATCTATAGATATTCTGCTATAATTATTTTCACAATATTGTCTATAAACTAGTATCTGACTATTTGACCAATAGTATACAAAAAATGGCGAGTATCCTATATCTCGAATGATATTAATGAATTCTGCCGATGTTTTATATTTATAAAGAGCGACTATTGGGCACTGATCTAATAATGTTTTTTTGTTATATAGGAGGGTAAATCTGATGGTTCTTTATCTCCAAATTTCATATAATCATTCGCCAAGTTAGCCTTAATTTTACTAGCACTGTAATTTTGTTTAATCATTTTTTGTACCAAATTGGTTCTTAATTTTCCACTAAGTGGTCTTTTTATATTAGGAAAATGTTCTAAAAAAAAATTTCCTTCAAGTTTAAAGTTTATTTCAACAGATTCATTTTCCTTTGGATGGTTAATTATTATTCCTTCAAGTTTAGATAAACACTGCTTACAAGACGCGTAAATTTTTGCATAAATTGGACCACAGGGATGGATTTTATGCCTCTTGAAAATCAATGTGCAGGGTAGTTGAGTCCATGAAAGAATTTTTCGATTTACGATTTGTGTCCATGTATGTTTTTTCCAAAAATATTCTTGTCTTGAATATGATCGATGTTTAGATTTTGAGGTTGAGATATCTTTCCTTTTATACACAGATGAACTAAGCTTAAAGGACTTGTATTCTTTAGCAGTAAATGTACATGTAAATTCAAAAACATTTTTATCGGCTTCATCAGAATTAACAGAAGACGTATTTGTAGTACTGTTTGAGGAACATGAACATGAACTAGTTTGGTCACTTTCTGAATTTGTATCACTGTTTTCTTCAGTTTTAATTTTACGATTAATCCCTAAAATATTCCAAGAATTATAATAATTTTTTGTAACCACTGTATAAACTCCCAGGGCAGATAAAATACAATCACGTTCTTTCAGAATTCTCGATATTTCACACCAAACCTCATTCTTTTTATTAGTAAAATATTCAGAATTATATAATGCAGACGTAGGAAAAGTTTTCAAAGTATCTTGAATCATTTCAATTTCTTCAGATGTTCTCTTCTTACCCATGTTGGAAGATAAAAGTATAAACAATTTATATATATACGTACACTTTTGTACTGTAAACTGCGCAATTTGTACAGTGTACTGTCAGCCACAAAACTGCAACTTAAACTTAGATCTCACACACTAGTCGTGAAGGGGAAGACATGTTGATACTTGTCTACAACACTGAATACAATAAAGAAGAAACAGTATACGGGGAATACCCATCATCCCCGGAAAGTAGCCTGGCCGCTACGAGACGCTATCGCTATTGGTGGACATCTGTTACCGATTATATGTACTAAATTTAGTGAAAAAATAAAAATATTTCAAACGTAAAGATCACTAATTATTTTATGAATTCTATAATTAAAACAAGAAAGCAACAAATACATACAGCGTGGCCACGGCTCGGGTTCTGGGTACCTATTCTATAACTTTTTCAACTTTTCCAAGATCTTGATCTTGGTATACGTCATCGTTTTATTTTTCCCCTCTCTAACGATAGATTTGTGAGTTATACTAGTAATTTTAGTGTCCTCATATTGTTGATGTTTTGAGAATGGATTGGTAATACATTTAAATCAAATCTGACATTTACAAATTAATCTTATATAAGTTGTTATGATGAGATAATAAACAAAGATTTCAATGTATCAGTAATATATTATTCATATTAAATAATATCATTTAAAGTAAACATATATATTGGGTACAATATGAATAAAAAAGGATTTTTATTAAGTCATTTTTTTTTCAATTTCAATCAGAATGTGATGACTATATTTGATTTCTAATGAATCTAATTAATGATTCAGCTATACACATAATTGCGTTCTTGCATAATTAATAATAATAATAATAATAATAATAATAATAATAATAATAATGTACAACTATTGTATGTATTTATCGTTTGCTTTGAAATAGTGAAAATAAAATGTAAGAAAATAAAAGAAAAACAAATTATATAAATGTATTCTTTATTTTTTAGAAACAGTTTCCATGGCGACATCCACTGCATGGCGTAGTATATTTCTTGATCATCCTATAACACACAAAACAAAATTAATGTATACCTAATATTTATGTACATTCTCTTTGTATTTATCTATCTTGACATCTGTTTATATCTTTGATGATTTAAAATGAATTTGCAAACGAAATTGACTCGTAAAATTTGTACTTACTACTGGTACTGGGTGTAGCTCCACCTTTTGTGGCTGTGGTACATGATGTAGCTGTGGCAATTGGCCTGTGGAGAATGGCAGCAGGTATCCTTATTTAATCTAAAATTTGATAGAAATTCAACATCGGACAGCGGACACGCTGAATGGATCCTGCATATCTCGAATGTGCCTTCGAAACAATCTATCTTGCTCTTCCAATTCCTCATCGTCCAGCACCAGCTCCAACTCTTCCTCCTCTGAAATTTCTAAACCAGCATATAGTAATGCCATTTTATCTGAAAAACAGTAACGGTAAATATTATTTCCAACAATAAAATATAATATAGGTAGGATTTTTAAACATCCATCATAGTATATTTAATGATGAATGAATGCAACGCGATTTTTTACCAGAATTGAACAGAATGTCATTGGCACAAGGAGATTTATTTGAATTGAATTTGTATATTTTTTAAATTTAGACAATTATAAAACTGATTCAAATATATTAAAATTGTATATACATATGTGCTAATTGAATTTAATAATTTCTTCAGTAATAAATTTCAAATATTAGGTATTTATATTCTATAAGTATAAACAAATTCATGTTAAATGTTAAAATAAAATAATAGTATAGCTTCAACTCACATTAAGAAATTAAAAATAAAAACCACTTAAATTCAATACAAAAAAGGTGAAACTCAAACGATTCAATAATGGCGCTGAAACAACTGACAGCTTCTATCTTGATAACAATATTCCAAGATCCTATGCGGTCTTGGAATCCCGTTTCGAATTCTCCGTTGGATGTGACGTCATGTCTCGCATATCAGTTATGACCGCCTGTGTTCGACTATATCCGCTGGAAAATATACCAAGAGTGCTCGCGTATCAATATTGGTAAAAGTTATAGAATAGGCCTCCAGGGTACCTATTCTATAACTTTTTCAACTTTACCAAGATCTTGATCTTGGTATACGTCATCGTTTGATTTTCCCCCTCTCTAACGATAGATTTGGGAGTTATACTAGTAATTTTAGTGTCCTCATATTGTTGATGTTTTGAGAATGGATTGGTAATACATTTAAATCAAATCTGACATTTACAAATTAATCTTATATAAGTTGTTATGATGAGATAATAAACAAAGATTTAAATGTATCAGTAATATACTATTCATATTAAATAATATCTTTAAAGTAAACATATATTGGGTACAATATGAATAAAAAAGGATTTTTTTTCAATTTCAATCAGAATGTGATGACTATATTTGATTTCTAATGAATCTAATTAATGATTCAGCTATACACATAATTGCGTTCTTGCATAAATAATAATAATAATAATAATAATAATAATAATAATAATATACAAACTATTGTATGTATTTATCGTTTGCTTTGAAATAGTGAAAAGAGAATGTAAGAAAATAAAAGAAAAACAAATTATATAATGTATTCTTTATTTTTAGAAATAGTTTCCATGGCGACAGCTATACATTCCAAAAATACATTTGTTTTCGCCAATTCACCTCGCAATTCATGTGCAGCTTGCACAGTTCCCATCCCGACTTCTTTGAAATCCACTGCATGGCGTAGCAGTATTTCTTGATCATCCGATAACACACAAAACAAAATTAATGTATACCTAATATTTATGTACATTCTCTTTGTATTTATCTATCTTGACATCTGTTTATATCTTTGATGATTTAAAATGAATTTGCAAACGAAATTGACTCGTAAAATTTGTACTTACTACTGGGGACTGGGTGTAGCTCCACCTTTTGTGGCTGTGGCACATGATGAAGCTGTGGCAATTGGCCTGTGGAGAATGGCAGCAGGTATCCTTATTTAATCTAAAATTTGATAGAAATTCAACATCGGACACGCTGAATGGATCCAGCATATCTCAAATGTGCCTTCGAAAACAATCTATCTTGCTCTTCCAATTCCTCATCCGTCCAGCACCAGCTCCAACTCTTCCTTCCTCCTCTAAAATTTCTAAACCAGCATATAATAATGCCATTTTATCTGAAAAACAGTAACGGTAAATATTATTTCCAACAATAAAATATAATATAAGTAGGATTTTTAAACATCCATCATAGTATATTTAATGATGAATGAATGCAACGCGATTTTTTACCAGAATTGAACAGAATGTCATTGGCACAAGGAGATTTATTTGAATTGAATTTGTATATTTTTTAAATTTAGACAATTATAAAACTGATTCAAATATATTAAAATTGTACATACATATGTGCTAATTGAATTTAATAATTTCTTCAGTAATAAATTTCAAATATTAGGTATTTATATTCTATAAGTATAAACAAATTCATGTTAAATGTTAAAATAAAATAATACTAGTATAGCTTCAACTCACATTAAGAAATTAAAATTAAAAACCACTCAAATTCAATACAAAAAAAGTTGAAAGTTCGAACGATTCAATAATGGCGCTGATAACAACTGACAGCTTCGATCTTGATAACAATATTCCAAGATCCTATGCGGTCTTGGAATCCCGTTTCGAATTCTCCGTTGGATGTGACGTCATGTCTCGCATATCGGTTATGACCGCCGGTGTGTTCGACTATATCCGCTGGAAAATATACCAAGAGTGCTCGCGTATCAATATTGGTAAAAGTTATAGAATAGGCCTCCTGTGTGAACAGGAAGAACTTTTTTATTTTTAAGTTTAGTGAAAAATGTTACCTATATAAAAAAATCTGGCTTCTGCAAAATTAAAGAATTATGATTTAAATCACAATAAATATTATATTTTATGTATTTTGAAAAATTAATACATTATCATGATTATTATTATTTCATTTTACTTTTCATATTAATTAAAATTAATGGTATCCGAGAGAGCCACATCCTAGAGATGGCAGCACTAATGACTGGACTTATAGGGGAAAACATTCTATTCTACGTTTGTGCTTAGTTGTATTTTGATGCTTTGTTTTGAGGATATTTTATTATTTTTAATTGAAATTAAATGTTTATCATAATATCAGATATATACATTTATTTAAATGGTGCTGTTCGGCCTATAGTCGAAGGAGACGCATTATATAAAGATAAAATAAGATTCAAAATTGAAGTTATTTGCATGTTAACTACTTATTTAATTGTTTTTAGCTGGACATGCTTGTGCCGATATAAGACAGATTAAACAGAATAATAGAGAAATAAATGGACTGTGTGTTCAAACATCTAATTTGAAAGGGGGCTCCTCATTCAATCGTAATAACTAAATGTTGCTCAACTTCTGGTATTTTTATAGTTTCTTCTTCTTCTCCATCTTTCCTATAAATAATTTAAAATAAATATATAATATTAAAGAATAATAGTTACTACTTACAGGTAACGTCTCTCTATTTTTCTTCTCTGTACAGGGGTTTTGTGAATTTTCCTTGTGTAATTTTTGGCTTGGTATAGCATTTCTTTTTAATATTTTTCTTTTAATAACTACAAAAACAATCTAATAATATTTTGAAGCATATTTTTTTTATAAATACTTACATGGAATAAAATCGCTTAGGTAAAAAATGTAAACAAACGTTCATGAATGGTGATACGTCCTTTCCGAATTTTAATGCGATTTTTCCACTTATTTTCTAATATTTCTCTTTTTTGGGCAATAATGGACGGATATGTCAGCACTTGCATAATTATTGCACCGCGGTACAGAACAATATTTCTTCGATTTGCTGGTCATTTTTGGTTGCTCTTTACTTCATAACCCTATATGACAGCACAACGTTTTCCCTACAACTTATATGTTTTATTTTGCCACCAGATGTCAGACAGTTTGTTGGGCTCTTGCTAATACAGCGGATCCGGATTTCAAAGGCCCTCAAATCTTAGATATTTCATTATTTTTCATGATTATTCTTATTTTTTTGTCAGTAATTTCATTAGTTTTTTAAAATAGTCTTTTATTTTACTTAAATAACTTATTTCATTTCATAATTTAATTGATTTAAAACAAAAAAACACCACCAATCGAAAAAGAAAGAAATAAACATTTTTTTGAAGCAAAATCAAATACGGATTCCATTTAAAAAATGTAAGTTTGTATTATATCTCGAAAATTTACCTATAGAAAAATTTTTCGTGCGGCACTAGATAGACAATAAAAATATGTAACTTTTTTATTTGAAACATTTTTCTCGAATTACTGATAGTTTGGATGTAATTTCAAAATGAAAAATATGATACAATTTCAGTTTACGCCATTTTCTAGTAATTTATGAGATTTTTTTGGCAAAACAAAAGCACATCTAAGACGGCCCCCCCAAAGGTGCACCTCTCTACGGAGTGTACTATTTAAATATTTGACTGCGCGAAGTATATCATTTGATTGCGTTTCGCGTTCCTATAAATTTAAATTAATGGTATATAATACATATCTTGGGGAACACAATGTATCCTAATATACATACGAGTATATCCTAACGTACAAAACTTGTCCATGAAGTTGGTGTGCTTGAAAGTGTACATTTCTTCCCCTATACAAATTCCTACTTCGCGCGTTCACAAATTTAAAAAGTACACTCTGCAGTACAGATTGAATCGGAATGAGGAGTTATTTATTGGTGTTATTTTTATTTATAATTTGTGCTCCGGAGTGTACTTTTTAAATAAGTGAGCGCGCGAAGTAAGAATTTGTATGGGAAAATATACAAGGCCAGGCATGTATAGGGCGATCTATGTATATTATGATCATGACCAACTTCATTGGATTGCGTTTCGCTTATTATGTCCGTCTCAAATGTCGCCAAAAATTACACAAACGAAATTTATAGAGTACGCCAAGTGGTGCCACGCACGGCGTAACACAATACCATTTTGACAAAATATCTGTTACAAATAAATATTAATTTGGATATTTAAATTTGAAGAATTGTATAGACTCCGAAAGCGATGACGTCAAAATCGAGCGGGGATTTTACAAAATCTGAAAGTAGGCTTCGGTTTTCTTAACTGAATGTTGAAAAAGTTTATTGTGAATGCACCGTACTAGCGCCAAATTTAAATAGCTGTCATCTTACAAGTGCAAATCCAAAACATTTATAATTAAAAATTGTTTCTATAAACCTAATCATATGATAAGATTTTTCAATATAATCAATTAATAACAATTAATAATGCATTTGAAAAATATTATATATGGAAAATAAAGGAAGTAAAAGTAGGTAATGCAAAATTTGAAAAGTAGGTTATCATATACAAAAATATATTTGTCACATCATAAAAATACTTAAATAATATACAGGATGTTAATGGGTACGTGTTACAAATTTTATAGGGTATGTAGGGGATGCAAAAAGTTAAAATAAACAAAATCTATGTGATGATGAAGGATATAGGTCTTCAACTGTTTGCACTGTAGTCTGTAGCGTCTGTAGTATCAGTCGTTTTCTTCTTCGACCAGGAACAAGCTGTATCCGTTACCGAAATGTTGAAGTGTACATGTATTGCTAATGCGACATGCAGCCATGTGATGGCAACAAAATATAGTCCTAAGGCACGAAACACGATGAACTTTCAATCGATTTGTCTTCATTTAAAGAAATCTGTAAAATTTAATATAGTATCGGACATGATTCGATTCGACTGCATTTTCATCACGAACAATAAGTCTCTCATCCACAAAAAACCTCACTATTGAAAAAAAAAAAACAAATCACATGTTTTTGGTGCCATTGTAATTTGGCAAAAAAAGCTCAAAATCGGGAATAAACTACGAACCGAATCGCAAACAAGAATGGACTGAGACTGTAGCGATCAGGGGCGGAATACCATTAATCCTTTGAAAAATAGCCTAGGGCATGGTATAATATAGAGATTAATATACAGAAAATTCTTATTCCCTCGCTGAAACATGACAAAGCCACATTAACATTATTTCTAGGAATTTACTTCAATATAATGTTTCTTCAAACAAATTACGCATATATTTTTATTTTGTTACTCTAAATACGTAAAATAGGAATATGTAACAAAATCACATCATTAAACTTTATAATTTGCAAACTAGACAGATGACAGTTATTTAAATTTCGCGGTAAATATTATGGTTTAAGTGGGAGATCAGGTTCGTTCACAATAAACTCTGTCAAAATGCAGTTAACTAACAAAAAGGTGCAGGAGTTATAAATAGATGGCGCTAGATTAATTACCACTGGAGCTAGCTGGTGCTAGGTCTCCAGTATCCGGTGCTAGCTTTTTAAATAAAATCCTTTTCTTTGGTGTTCAAAGGTGTCGGAGTTATAAATAGATGGCGCTAGATCAATTACCACTGGCGCTAGCGGGAGCTAGGTTTGCAGTATCCGGTGCTAGCTTTTTAAATAAAATTGATTTGTATGAGGGGGGGGGGGGGGTGTTACAATCACAAAGGTGTCGGAGTTATAAGTAGATGGCGCTAGATTAATTACCACTGGAGCTAGCCGGTGCTAGGTCTGCAGTATTCGGTACTAGCTATTTAAATAAAATTAATTTGCATGGGGGGGGGGGGGGGCGGTAACAACCACAAAGGTGTCGGAGTTATAAACAGATGACACTAGATCAATTGCCACTGGAGCTAGCTGACGCTAGATCTGAAGTAACCGGAGCTAGCTTTTAAACTTATTATTATTAATACGCCGAGTTTTAAACAGATGGCGCTAAATCATTCATTTGTAAATGAGGTTGACAAGGTTGACAATTATTATCAACCCGTTTTAGTAGTTATAAATATACGGTGCTAGATCAAACACCGCTGGAGTTAGCTGATGCTTGATCCAAAGTATCCAGAGCTTGCTTTCCAAATAAAAATCTTACCCCAGAGGGGCTAACATCGACCTAGCCCCCCCCCCCCCCCCCCCCCCCGAATGTAACTAATGATATAAAGTTGAGAATTCGGTTTTATTTAAATATTTTCGATGGAGCATGCTGGTGCTGGTTTAGTAATTACTGAATGTATGTTTTACAATAGGGAAAAATATAATGGTGCGGCTAAGTTCATTTTTTTTTTTTTAAATTTTAATGGGGATGGTGCCAGCTTCAAATTTATTAGAGCTAGTTAGTGCTGTCTCAGATGTGCTTGGAGCTTGTATTTCAAATAAAATATCTTACATGGAGGGGCTGCCGTCGATGTAGCCCCCCCCCCCCCCCCCGAAAATAAACTTTATTAAATATGGGAAAAATAAAGTGCTAGCTATATAATTAATGGAGCTATAAAGAGCGAATAATAAATAATCAGGAGCTCGGTTTTTTAAAACAATATTAACAACTTGAGGGGCCAAGTCGACGGACCCTTGTAAATCTTTAATCGTGTATAGTTAAGGTTATTCTTGCATTTATTAAGTCAAATAATAGGGAGATTAAAATTCGTTTTTCCACGAGCATCGTATTTGTGAATATCTTTTTGAATTAGAAATTTATGTTTATTTGCTCTAATATATAATAATCCATTGCAAATGTAGAGAGAGGTTAAATTTAAGATATTTTCTTTTATAAAAATGTTTTCGCAAGAGGCTCTATGAGTCAGAGAAAATATATTTCTAACTGGAGTTTTCTGAAGTTTAAAACCTCTACAAACTGAAGTGAGTATCCCCAGAAAACAATACCATAACTTAAAATGGGATAAAATTTTGAATATTAAAAAGTTTTAGCTGTATTTACATCAGACATTAATTTTAAATAAAATAAAGATATCATGACGGCATATTACTCATTTTTGAGTGTGCCACAATCTGCTTTATCGCAGATATAGGTAATGATGATGACATAGTTGTACCGTGCGGGCGCTTACCAGGCGCCACTTCACGAGCACTCATGGCGTCGGTCGGGATCGAACCCGATTCTCCAGGTTCGCGACCAGACACGTTGGCATCTTTTTATTATGTAACATAAGGAAGCTAGCTGGGTAAAAATATTTTCTATATCCGTACCCGTAAATTGTGCTGAATTTGAAGTCCTAGAACTTTTTTACTGCTAACTTGAGGTAGTTGTTGATTATTGCAATGAATTGATACATCTTCCTGTTTGTTTTAAGAATTAATTAACATGGGTTTCTAACATTTAAATACAAGCTTAAAGCTGCAAACCAAGAAGATAAATTGGTAACTATATCAGATATCTTATTCGCGTCATTTTCATTTTCCAACAAATGATATCAATTTCTACGTTACACTAAATACTAAATTATACTTATTGTTTCTGATGTGAATGGCATAGTTATTATATTGTTATCATGTCAGATTTAACGAAATTCGATTACTTCTAATTTGTAAATATAGGTATTACAAGTAATTGTGTATTTCATTTCAACCTATATTAGACCTACATCAGAAGACGTAATAAAGAAAATCATTGATAGTCACTGTGTAAAGACCAACAGCTGACATTTTAAAATGTCAGACTTCAAGGACAAGTTAAATAAGTCTTTAACCCTTGTAGATTTTTTCATGAATTTCGTTGGTTTCGCAAACAACGGTAAATTTTCAATCTTTCGTCGGGTGTTGTTCTGTTCTTTACTCTTGTTCCTCTACCAAGGTCTTTTTAACGGTGTGTTCTGCGAAAGAGCACACGTTATTAAAGTTATATACGTATTAAACAGTGTCGCTGGAATAACTCATATCGTCGGAAGAATGTTTCTGTTTTTGGTAAGTATTTCAATATATGTAGAATAAACGAGCCCACTGTCACTTTTAAGCAAAAAAAAATACTTGTTTAAAACTTCTTTACAAATTTTCGAACAGTTTTTTTTTTTTTTTTTTTGGTATGAGTACAAGGGTTATTTGACAAGTCTAACAATCAAAACATACGGCCTTTATATTGAACTTACTTTTATTTTTCAATTTGGTTTCGATTACACAAAAAATATTGTGCACACCTTATCCTCGAAATCTTTTAGCGCCCACGAAATTATCCAGCCCCAACCGCAAACGGCGACAATTTTTCTTTTGGCATACAAATAAATACAAATAACTATTCAAGCGAACCAAATTGAAACTTTTTCTTGCAGATCTACAGGAAGAAACAGATAAAATTTCTTGATATTATTCGCTACGATCTGTGGAATGGAGTTAATGAAAACAGTAAGGAAGAAAAGAAAATAATGCAGTATTATTCTGGCTTGGCCTATAAAATAAACGTAATACAAGTTATAATTGTGTTGAGCATTTTTCCAACCTCGTCCTGGAAACAATTGCACTGGATGTTTGTTAGTTTGTTCCAGCCTAGTGCTGTACCTGCGCCTCGTAAAGTGCTCTCGTATTGTAATTCGTACACATCTTATATAGGTATAACAATTTTACTGGAATCTCAGGAACAATGAGATTAATGTTCGGTTTCACCATATCAAGAGGTGGAAAATCATCAGTTAAACAATTCGGGAATAAAATAGCACATTTTTGTTTTAACGTCAGTTAGCAACTATTCGACGAATAAATTGCTGGTTAATTTATGTACAGATTTTTTCTCAGTTAAATATTTATTCGGCGAATAGTTTAACATTTGACATTTTTATTGTGCGTCTTATAGTAATTTTATAATGGGAAAGTTTAGCATGGTAAAAATTCTACATAACATACTATTTTCTCACAAATATAACACAAATGACTGCTGAAATTGAAATTAAAAATTTAAATTATTGCTCCATTTATTTATAATTAATATTTTTTGGGTAAACTTTAAGTACGTCACAAGTCAGTTATGCGCAAACTCAGACAGAACGGTGAAATCGAGCCACTTGAACGTAGGTCGTAACAAAGCGTAAAAGCTCTTCACTGGTAACCGCAACCGCGCGCGTCCCCAATGGGAAAGTTTAGCGATTTTTTTAAATTTTTTTATTCCATGGGAAATGACTTGAAAAATGATGTAACATGTTTTATTTTTTCCAAAAATACCTAGATTTTTCGGAAAAGCCGATATTAAGCTGTGATGACGTCGGTAGAGGCTTGGCGCAACGTATGTTGACTTGTACACTGACGCACGCGGTTGCGGTTACCAGTCACTTGAGACTGAGGTTGTTACGACCTACGTTCAAGTGGTTCGATTTCATCGTTCTGTCTGAGTTTGCGCATAACTGACTTGTGACGTACTTAGAGTTTACCCAAAAAATATTAATTATAAATAAATGGAGCAATAATTTTAATCTTTAGTTTCAATTTCAGCAGTCATTTGTGTTATATATGTGAGAAAATAGTATGTTATGTAGAAATTTTGCCATGCTAAACTTTCCCATTGTTCTATAACTTGTAGTTCGGTTAGGTGATACTGGATAAACATAAAAAATCTGATATGGCCAGCACAAGATCTCCCGACAATTCCATGTTCCATACAGCAATAAGCTATAAGTAAAGTATCACTTCCGGATGATCGTTTGTATACAAAATCTAATTTATTGTTCCAATAAATAGAAAAGTCTATAGTACGAAAATTTGGATATTTTATTGTTTTTCCTCGAAAATATATTAAGAGTTCCAAATTAAGTACCACTTCCGGTTTATCATTTATAGTCAAAATCCAATTTGTTGTTTCAAATTATATACGAGTTTTCACACGTTGACTGCCACGCTGGTCCCATGGGACCAGCACTGGTTTTCCTTACCACGCCACGCTAGTCCCATGGGACCAGCACAATTTTTTTTTCATTGCTGGCCGCAGAACTGAATTTATACTGAAATATGTATTGAATCGGATGAGCATGGCCAGGTAGACGAATAATCTGCAAAAATATTTTTATAAAATTGTTTTAGACTAAGTGTGGTCCCACATAAATAAAATAACAAATTATTTTTATACATTTACATTATAAAATTAAAATAAAATGAGTCTCTGTACAATATAATATACAAATAAATTATATAAAAATTTCTATAACATATATGAAAGAATTTGAAGATGAAAACTAATATTATCTAATTTATTATATTTACTGCAAAAACAAGACACTAGAGTAGGTGCGTGAACTTGGCAGCAGTATATTAAAAAAAAATAATGAAAGTGTGCTTAATCGATTGTATTTCGTTTGTATTTCATTGTATTTTACTAAATATTATTTGTATTATGCAATTAATGCTAATATATTACATTTTATTTTTATGCTGCTAAGTTCACGCTAGCAGCAAAGTTCACTTGAAAAAAATTAAAAATGTCACAGATCGTTTGTATTTCGTTTGTATTTGATTGTATTTCTAGTAAAAAATTTGAAAAAAATTTCTACGGGTAGTTATGATAATATAATTTTTATGCTGCCAAGTTCACGCTAGCAGCAAAGTTTACTTGCAAAAAATTAAAAATACCACAGATCGTTTGTATTTCATTTGTATTTGATTGTGTTTCTAGTGAAAAATTTGAAAAAAATTTCTACGGGAAGTTATGATAATATCATTTTTATGCTGCCAAGTTCACGGTAGCAGCAAAGTTTACTTGAAAAAAATTTAAAATGTCACAGATCGTTTGTATTTCGTTTGTATTTGATTGTATTTCTAGTAAAACATTTGAAAAAAAATTCTACGGGAAGTTATGATATCATTTTTATGCTGCCAAGTTCACGCTAGCAGCAAAGTTTACTTGAAAAAAATTAAAAATGTCACAGATCGTTTGTATTTCGTTTGTATTTGATTGTATTTCTAGTAAAAATTTTGAAAAAAATTTCTACGGGAAGTTATGATAATATCATTTTTATGCTGCCAAGTTCGCGCTAGCAGCAAAGTTTACTTGAAAAAAATATAAAATGTCACAAATCGTTTGTATATCGTTCGTATTTTATTGCATTTCTAGTAAAAAATTTGAAAAAAATTTCTACGGGAAGTTATGATAATATCATTTTTATGCTGCCAAGTGCGCGCTAGCAGCAAAGTTTACTTGAAAAAAAATTAAAATGTCACAGATCGTTTGTATTTCGTTTGTATTTGACTGTATCCCTAGTAAAAAATTTGAAAAAAATTTCTACGGAAAGTTATGATAATATCATTTTTATGCTGCCACGTTCACGCTAGCAAGAAAGTTTACTTGAAAAAAATTTAAAATGTCACAGATCGTTTGTATTTCGTTTGCTTTTGATTGTATTTCTAGTAAAACATTTGAAAAAAAAATTCTACGGGAAGTTATGATAATATCATTTTTATGCTGCCAAGTTCACGCTAGCAGCAAAGTTCACTTGAAAAAAATTAAAAATGTCACAAATCGTTTGTATTTCGTTTGTATTTGATTGTATTTCTAGTAAAAATTTTGAAAAATATTTCTACGGGAAGTTATGATAATATCATTTTTATGCTGCCAAGTTCGCGCTAGCAGCAAAGTTTACTTGAAAAAAATTAAAAATGTCACAGATCGTTTGTATTTCGTTTGTATTTGATTGTATTTCTAGTAAAAATTTTGAAAAAAAATTCGATCTCGTTCCCGATATACAGAGTTTTGAAAATGTGCCGGATTTCAGACAAAAAATCAAAAAAGTTGAATAACGCCGGAAGTAGTTGATCATGAGTAAAATGTTTTTATTGCTTCATATGTAAAATTTTCCGCTGCATTCATTGGTAAAATAAAATATAGCGTATTACATTTAAAATAAGAAAGTTGAGGTCAATTTCCGGTCAAACCGGAAGTGCTACTGCTTTGAAAATATTTTAGTTAAAACGGGCATGTTGGATAACCCGTAGATACCAAATTTCGTTAAATTATATTAAATAGTATTTAAAATATAGATATCGTAAGCTTGTCCTGAGACACCCTGTATATATATATATATATATATATATATATATATATATATATATATATATATATATATATATATATTGAAATAAAAAAGTTAATATCACTTCCGGTTAAATTGGAAGCGCTGCCATCATGCCAACAAAATCAATAAATATAAATAAAAATGTTATTTTGAGTGGCCCGTTTTTCAGTGCCATCTGTATATGTATAAATCGTTTATAGTTTACTACGATTATAATTGCCACTAATTTCATGTTAGCAGCATATTTCACATAAAAATTTAAAGATGATTTATATGATTGTATTGAAATAAAAATATTATAAATAAAAGCAGTTATTATGCCACTCGATGAGAGTTTTTTGTGTTAATATATGCTAATCTAGTTTACAGTAACTGTATAAATAATCAATAGCTCGACCAATAGTTATATCACAAATGCATGGCAAATGGCAAATACCTGAATTGTGGTATATTGGTAGAATATATCCCGAGAAGCACTTTGCGATCTATATTTTCTCATTATTTTTTTTTACAAATATTTCATATTCACTTTAATATGTCACTGAAACGTAAAATTTTTGACATATATTCGGTATTGCACATATGCAATACCCGAGTATCTTCACTGATATTCGATTGTCATTGGTCGAAATTGAAAAAATACTGTAACGTGGTTGGTTTAATATTTTCAATAAAATATTCTTGTAATATTTTTAATACTAAATTTCGTTAAATTATATTAAATAGTATTTAAAATATAGATAGCGTAAGCTCGTCCTGAGACACCCTGTATATGTGTATATATATATATATATATATATATATATATATATATATATATATATATATATATATATACAGAGTGGCCGTTTGATAAGTTCCCGCCTTAAAGTTTAAAATAGGCAACTCATGTTATATTTCATAAATGACTTGGTTTTTCAAATTTTGTTTTGCTCTTATACCTATTTTCTCTTACTTTTTGTAATTTATTAAAAAATGTTATATTATTATTATTATTATTATTTTATTATTATTATTTTATTTTATTTATTTTTTAAAAATGCTCTTCAATCATATAGTTGATTTAGCACTATTGATTTGAAATATTATAATTAATGTCGCTACCGGTTAAACCAGAAGCGCCTACCATCATGCCAAATACTATGATTTGTAATCCTGAAAGGCTAGATCATAAATATATCAACAAAATTAATAAATAATTATAAATAAAAAAGTTATTTTGAGTAGCCCAGTTTCCAGTGTCTACATGTATTTACTTTTTTTACGAAAAATATACTGTTAATGATTAAGCACGTTTTAGGAATTCTAGAATACGAGTTCACAGATTTAACGATAATGTCTGTATGTTTGTGTGTTTCTCTCTTCCCCGGCAATTTCAGTACGATTGTTCCAAAAATTACAGTTTTTTCATATTCCTCTTTCTTAAATCCATATAAAGAAGTGATTAAATTTTGGTTATAATTGTTAAACCAAAAGTATCCTCATATGAAGGTTTTAAGAATTTTTCTTAAAAAAACGCAGTTAAATAACTTTTTTTGGCATTTAATGTTATTGTAAATATTAAAGAATATTTTATTTTCTATATCCTTCATAACCAGTGGATATAGAGTTAAAAAATCTGATGTGGCCAGCATATGACCTCCCTCCAATTCCATGTTTATATTAGTAATGAGCTGTATCACCTCCGGCTTATCAATTTTAGAAAAAATCTAATGTCATTGTCATTAATACAAAAGTCTTAAATGCCAAATATGAAAAGTTTTGGATTATATCATAATATATATTTCACGAAAATCTATCCAGAGCTTCAAATAAAGCATCACTTCCGGTTTATTAATTTCAAAAAAATTCTAATATGCAATTCTCATTAATATAAAAGTCTCAAATACAAAATTTGAAATGTTTTGGTTTATATCATAATATATTTTTTCTTCAAACGTCATAAAAATGACATCTTTTGTGACTTAATTCACAAGGTAGAAGTTTCATGTCTTCGCCGCCGGAGTAGAAATAGCTAATTTCTACGCCACCGGCGAAGAAATGAAATAAATAAATATTCGTAGCAACTATATAAAATGAGCGAATAAGAAGTAACTTGTAAAATAGAAACCTGTCATATCATCCCAAGTTGCACTATACACTGTCTAGATAACCTAAAAATAAGGTTACTAAAAACATCCAACAGCAGTCAAATTTAAATTAATAACCTACAAATTGAAATATAAACAGTTTATATTTAACGAAATAACATATTATAAAATAGCAGACTTACATATTGGTAATGATGGTAAGAATAATTAGAATTAAAGTGATAAGAAAAGTTCATATTGTTTTTCAGCGATTCCTCGACGTACATATCACATCCTTGAGCAATATTGTTGAACTTCCATCCAATTGAACAACTTCAAGGGCCGTACATGGCAATACTTCAAATCCTCATATAATTGCACATAAGGAGAATATAAAATTGCATAATTTTTATTTAAACGTCAAAACGTGAAAATTTTCACTTGAATGTTTATAACAAAAAGTGAACAAATACGAAAGTGTCCATAGCAACAGATTTATAATTATTGTAACGTCATGTTGTAATTATTTTATTTAAATACGTATGTTTGAAGAAAAAAATATAATGTGTCGTCATTCTGAGTAAAAGTGTCATTGTGTGCCTCGCATGTAATTATCCGACTCACTACCGCTCGTCGTGTAAACTTACATGCTCGCCACACAAAGAATCAGTTTTACTCCTAATAAGACAATACACTATTTCACGAAAATCTGTTCAGAGCTTCCCCTAAAATATCACTTCCGGTTTATCAATTTAGAATTCTCATCACACAAAAGTCTTAAATACCAAATTAGAAATGTTTTGGATTATATCATAATACATTTTTCAGGAAAATCTGTTCAGTGCTTCCACTGAAATATCACTGCCGGTTTATCAATTTTAGAAAAAAACTTAATGTTCTAATTAATACAAAAGTCTTAAAAACCAAATTTGAAATGTTTTGGTTTATATCACAATATGTTTTTCAGGAAAATCTGTTCAAAGCTTGCAGTAAAATATCCCTTCCAGTTTATTAATTTTAGAAAAAACCTAATATGTTGTTCTAATTAATACCACAATTTTAAATACCAAATTTTGGTTTATATCATAATATATTTAAAAATACCTATTTCATATTTTAAAATACCTATTTCATTTTTATGAACGAATTATGCTTAACATTTTAAATTTTTTTATTTTTTTTCTAGATGAACGATGAACAATCAAATACAAACGCAATACAAACGATCTGTGAGATTTTTATTGTTTTACGTAAACTTTACAGCTATAGATTGGCCTGAAAAATTGACCCTGTCGGCTCCAACAATGAAATTGCCAGCATAAATATCATGTAATATAAATGTAATTAAATACAAACGATCTGAGATAGTTTTATTTTTTTCACATAAACTTTGCTGCTAGCGTGAATTTGACAGCATAAAAATAATATTGTTATAACTCCGTATTTTTTTTTTAATTTTTTTCTAGAAATACAACAAATACAAACGAAATACAAACGATCTGTGGCTTTTTAAATTTTTCAAGTAAAGTTTGCTGCTAGCGTGAACTTGGCAGCATAAAAATGATATTATCATAACTTCCCGTAGAATTTTTTTTCAAATGTTTTACTAGAAATACAATCAAATACAAACGAAATACAAACGATCTGTGACATTTTAATTTTTTTTCAAGTAAACTTTGCTGCTAGCGTAAACTTGGCAGCATAAAAATGATATTATCATAACTCCCCGTAGAATATTTTTCAAATTTTTTACTAGAAATACAATCAAATACAAACGAAATACAAACGATATGTGGCATTTTAAATTTTTTTCAGGTAAACTTTGCTGCTACCGTGAACTTGGCAGCATAAAAATGATATTATCATAACTTCCCGTAGAATTTTTTTTCAAATGTTTTACTAGAAATACAATCAAATACAAACGAAATACAAACGATCTGTGACATTTTAAATTTTTTTCAAGTAAACTTTGCTGCTAGCGTAAACTTGGCAGCATAAAAATGATATTATCATAACTCCCCGTAGAATATTTTTCAAATTTTTTACTAGAAATACAATCAAATACAAACGAAATACAAACGATATGTGACATTTTAAATTTTTTTCAGGTAAACTTTGCTGCTACCGTGAACTTGGCAGCATAAAAATGATATTATCATAACTTCCCGTAGAATTTTTTTTCAAATGTTTTACTAGAAATACAATCAAATACAAACGAAATACAAACGATATGTGGCATTTTAAATTTTTTTCAAGTAAACTTTGCTGCTAGCGTAAACTTGGCAGCATAAAAATGATATCATAACTTCCCGTAGAATTTTTTTTCAAATTTTTTACTAGAAATACAATCAAATACAAACGAAATACAAACGATATGTGACATTTTAAATTTTTTTCAGGTAAACTTTGCTGCTACCGTGAACTTGGCAGCATAAAAATGATATTATCATAACTTCCCGCAGAATTTTTTTTCAAATGTTTTACTAGAAATACAATCAAATACAAACGAAATACAAACGATCTGTGGCATTTTAAACTTTTTTCAAGTAAACTTTGCTGCTAGCGTGAACTTGGCAGAATAAAAATGAGATTAACATAACTTCCCGTAGAATATTTTTCAAATTTTTTACTAGAAATACAATCAAATACAAACGAAATTCAAACGATCTGTGACATTTTTAATTTTTTTCAAGTAAACTTTGCTGCTAGCGTTAACTTGGCAGCATAAAAATGATATTATCATAACTTCCCGTAGAATTTTTTTTCAAATGTTTTACTAGAAATACAATCAAATACAAACGAAATACAAACGATCTGTGGCATTTTAAATTTTTTTCAAGTAAACTTTGCTGCTACCGTGAACTTAGCAGCATAAAAATAATATTATCATAACTTTCCGTAGAATTTTTTTTTAAGCGTTTTACTAGAAATACTATCAAATACAAACGAAATACAAACGATCTGTGGCATTTTTATTTTTTTTTCAAGTAAACTTTGCTCCTAGCGTTAACTTGGCAGCATAAAAATGATATTATCATAACTTCCCGTAGAATTTTTTTTCAAATGTTTTACTAGAAATACAATCAAATACAAACAAAATACAAACGATCTGTGACATTTTAAATTTTTTTCAAGTAAACTTTGCTGCTAGCGTGAACTTGGCAGCATAAAAATGATATTATCATAACTTCCCGTAGAATATTTTTCAAATTTTTTACTAGAAATACAATCAAATACAAACGAAATACAAACGATCTGTGACATTTTAAATTTTTTTCAAGTAAACTTTGCTGCTACCGTGAACTTGGCAGCATAAAAATGATATTATCATAACTTCCCGTAGAATTTTTTTTCAAAATTTTTACTAGAAATACAATCAAATACAAACGAAATACAAACGATCTGTGACATTTTTAATTTTTTTCAAGTAAACTTTGCTGCTACCGTGAACTTGACAGCATAAAAATGAAATTATCATAACTTCCAGTAGAAATTTTTTTCAAATTTTTTACTAGAAATACAATCAAATACAAACGAAATACAAACGATCTGTGACATTTTTAATTTTTTTCAAGTGAACTTTGCTGCTAGTGTGAACTTAGCAGCATAAAAATAAAATGTATTTTATTAGCATTAATTGCATAATACAAATAATATTTAGTAAAATACAATGAAATACAAACGAAATACAATCGATTAAGCGCACTTTCATTATTTTTTTTTAATATACTGCTGCCAAGTTCACGCACCTCACTAGAGTGCCACAATACCTTGATAATCCGAAAAACGATGTTTTACTGTTAGGTAATAGCTTTAAATACCCACTGCTTCACATACAAAAATTTAAAGTTAGATTTACCTGATTTACCATATAGGACCAGCGGCGCAGTAGATAAAACTGATACTTGCTGCGCCAGGCTGGTCCCATGGGACCAGCACACCTAATTGTTCATAACTCAAAAACGAATTAAGAAATTGAGATTTTACAAGTACGGTATGTTATCGCTGTAAGTCCTAAAGTTATTGCAATAAATGGCCCCATAACGGAAACATCAAAATATACCATGGCAGTCAACGTGTTAAATACCAAATTTGAGAAGTTTTTTAATATATTTTTTCAAGAAAATTTGTATAGATCTGCCAGTAAAGTACCACTTCCAGATTATCAATTTTAGGAAAAAATCTAATAAGTCGTTCTCATTAATATAAAAGATGTAAATACCAAATTTGAAAAGTTTTGGAGTATATCATGATATATTTTTCACAAAAATCTGTTTAGAGCTTCAAGTAAACTATCACTTCCGGTTTGTCACCTTTAGCCAAAATCTAATATGTTGTTCCACTTGATATAAAAGTCTTAAATACTAAAAGTGAAAACTTTCAGATATTTTAGTATAGTTCTATATTAAAAACTGTTGTAGGCTTCAAGTAAAGTACCAGTTCCGGCTATCCAATTTTACCAAAATCTGAACAACATTTTTATGTTAATGCAGATAGAAATAGGGACAACAGAAATTTTTGAAAGAAAAAATCATCACACACACATTCACATACAGACATCATTGTAAAAATAGTAAAATGTATCGTGGATACCCTAATTCCTACTTATTCACTGAAAACTCACTACCGAATTTTTTGACCGAAGATATTACCTCCCTTACCTGCGGTATGGCGGGAAGTAAGAATGAATTATATTTGATAATAGGATAAAAAATTATAAAGTATTTTTATTTTTAATAAAATAACTTGTATACTGAGCTGGAGCCTTTCATCAACTTGATAAAAATTAGAAAATAGAATGTCATCCTTTTCATTGTTGACATTGTTCGATGAAGGAATTGTTATCCAGGCCAAAAAAATTATCCGTATAATCTATAATCAATTTGACGAAACAAAATTTCGGGCGCCATTCTCATTATCAAAACAATACATTTCTGAAAATTTAAATATGATTCGGTATGATCTGGATCTGGACTCGTAAATGCAAGAAATTTGACAGATTTTACTTTATATAAAGGACAATATTTCTGTGCAAACGTATTCCATCTTTTAATTTTTTCGTGTAAATAGAAATCGTCAGTTTTCACACTTCCGATAATATGCATATATTCTTCCACTGTAATTATTACACAATTTTTTCTTCCCCGAAATAATTTTTGCTTCTTTCTGTCTTTTTCTGTATATTTTCACTCATTTTCATTTCATTGACGCAAATCAAAAAATTATTTTCTTTGACAGTAAATTTGACAGTTTTGTCAGGGAGATGGACTTGGTGGCAATACAAGGCGAGAGTGCCCATTTTATTGGTTCCCGCCTGAAAATTCATGAAGAGACAACCCATTGTACTTTTCATAAGTGACTTGGTTTTTAAAATTTTCATATTAATCTAAACGAATAAGTGGCTGCTGATTGTCAGAAAAAAATATTGACAAAGTGGCTAGTGAAATGTATTCTATGTTGCCTATTCTTACTTGCATACTTTCACGTGGAAACAGATAAAATGCGCATCCTGCATTACTCAACGCAAAATAATATAGAGACAAATAAATAAAATAATATTCTAGGAATAACTAGCTATTCAAATTTTTTGGTTGGAGAAACGAAACTTTGACTAATTGATGAATAACATTTATTCGTCGGATAACTGCAGTGATATTGCAAAATATTTTTATTAATAAAGATATTTTGGAACACCGAGAGTGTTAAAATTTATTTAATTATCAAATACTGATGGTATTTCAGAAAATTCTGAAACCTTGTATTTCTACCTTATTCTAATATAGTAAGAAGCCATTAGATATTGGTGTAAATCGGGTAACCGGAAATGGGACTTTACTTGAAGCTTAAATTAGTTTTTCTTCGGAAAATGCCTTTAAATATATTTTTTGCGATTTATAGTATTATAAAAATTAAAGATTATTAAATTTTCTACAGGTATGCCTTCATACTTTTTAGATATATTTTATTAATATATAAAATAATGTATTTTATAAATCCCGGAGCTTATGTTTTAAAGAAACGCAATTCCTTAGTTACACAGTTCAGATTTTAAATGTATGTAACTGACAGATATATGCTACTGTCAAAAAAACCTACCATTTCAAATTAATAATAGTAACGTGTTAAAAAGAAAATAATAATAGTAAATAAAACAATAACTATAGTTACATTATACGAATGCAAAAGAACATAATATAGTTTCCAGCATAAATAAATATGTAGGTATATTTTAAATTAATAATAATTAAAAAATAAATAAAAATGATAACACTCGTCTTAGTTTCACAAGATAAGTATATTTTTACTTTATTGTACGATTTCGCCAGTTGCGGTATGATCAGAAGTGCTGGTAGGAGGTACACTGCTTGCCACAACAGATTTTTATATACGAGGATAACGCCAGAAATATTTTTAAAAATAAAACCAGGTAGGCCGTGGAAACCTTTGCACGTCTTAAACAATTATTTATTTGTCATTTGAAATTAAATTGCGGAAATAGTAAAAGAACACCAGCTTTAGTCACATGTTCGACTTTTGGCCATTATATACTTAAAGAAGTTTCCGAAGAGGAATTTTGTCTGACGAATGATTCATGCTGCAATTCTTAATTATTTTGAAGAGAAATACTTAAAACATGAAACATGTGTTTCAATCTCGAAAATTCTAGCGTGGTACAAGATCTGTATTACTTCAATTTTACCAATAATAAAATCATCTATTTGTTACGGGAAATACTTCAATGCAAACTTTGTAAATTTTTAATTTACTTTGTAAACCCGAAATAGGAAAAGAACATTATTTATAAATTAAATCTATATATCGTGTCCGCTAATGAGTTTCTGGATGTGGGCGACCACGGAACCAATACCTCACTGGCAGTGCTATTGTTATTAATTAATTCCTTCTATTTTCTTCGATCCAAGGCCACTTCTTTAGCTTGTTTTAAGCTAAGTCTTTTATTTCTAATATCATTTACTATTTGTTTGGCTCAGGTCTTTTTTGGAGCAGTTGACATTATTTTCCACTGTGGTGGTCGATTCCGCCATAAGAGTTTGTACGGTAATCTTTCCTTGATCATTGTGCAAATAAGCCCAAACAAACGTAACTTACGTTATCGGATTACTTCCTGTATTGTCAACTGAACTCTGATTACTTCATTCCGAAATTCCAAGAATTCTTCGTAGACAGCTCATTTGAAAAACCTTTCATTTTTAGAGATCTGATTTCAGAAGTGTCTATCACACAGCACCATAGAGCACGAATTGGTAGCACGAGTGTTCTGTATAGGCGTATTTTATTTGCAACTGAAATATTTGCTTTTCGCCATACGCACCAATCAGTTGAACTAAAGGGTGCTGCGACTACTCCGTTCCGACTGCTGAGATCTAGACAATTTTCAACTCATGCACATAGAAGCCCACATATTTAAATTTATTTACTTGCTCTATTTGCATTCCATGTAAATAGATATTAATTGGCGACCCATCTGAAGACAGTATGTTGGTTCTTGCTGTATTTATTTCTAAACCATATGGTTTCACTTGTTTAGCAACAACATGCAAAAATTCAATTGCTACTTTCTCGTCTACAGCAAAAATATACAACATGCATTTGTTCTCGCCGTACTGTACACAACAATATAAAATAATGCCAGAGATATAATAACACAAAACACAACCTTGTCTCACCCCTGCGCAAATGGCGAAGCTATTCGATAGTTCTTCTTTAATCCGTATTCGGCTACTTCTTCGTACAGGGTTTGTATGATGCGCACAAATTTTCCACGTACACGTTCAGTTGCTGGCTAGTATACACTATCTAAGGCAGCCTTAAAGTCCATAAAAATAATAATTAGATGCTTTTCATACCGAATACGTTCTTCCGAAAGTTGTCGCAGCGAAAAGGTTTGGTCACAACAATCACGACCAGGACTAACAGGCCTATTCTACTAAAAAAATATGTATCGTTATGACTCGTTACCAGGCGATAAGTCGTTATGATAACAATAGGGCTGTTGCAAGAATTTTTATATGACTTCTAAATATTAAATTTTAAAAGATATTGTTCTTTAAAGAGCCTCAAATTTGAAAATATCACGAAATATCCTTTAGATATTTTACAATTAACTTTTGAAATTTGGATAAAATTTTGAATAAGTCACGTGATCTGAAACAGAATGTGACGTCAGAGTACATACACTTTCAGCGGTTCTAAGGTGTCAAGTGTATTGTCAAAGTTGTCAAACAAGTGTCAAATTTTTAGATTGGTTCAAGTTGTATAATATATAGGTAATAAAAAGTTCAAAATAAAATGAGTAATTTACGATATTGTATTATGCCTTCTTACAAAAATACTGTTAGAAACAAACCTACTATAGAGTTTATAAATTTTACAAAAGATGAGAAGAAAAGAAAATTGTGGCTAGAAGTAGTAGGTCGAAGAGCTGATAATTTGTCAGAAAAATCGTGTCTTCATGTTTGTGAAGATCATTTCAACTTTCATCCACCTTCACGATAACAGTATATTTTTGTTGCTTCACTTTATGATAGATCTACATGTTCTATAGCAGATTCAATGTAAGAATCACGACGAGAACTTTAAAGTAAAATATATTATCAATTTATATAGTAAATTCAGTTTTTATATTTTATTTTACCTCAACTCTTTAACACCCCTTATTTCGGTAGCAGTAAAATAATCGTTCTGATATAAATTCAGTCATCATCCAGCTATCGACCTTCGATAAATTCTCCGACTTAGCTTGAGTGTAATTTGAATTAGCCATTATTACTTTATTATTTAGTTACAATGAGCAATGTCAGCGTGAAATGATTTTTTTTATTAACATGTGACAAACTTTAGCCTACGTTTATTTATATAAATAATATGAATAAGCGTAGGTAATGGAAAAACTATTTTCCTATTGGCTATTAATGATGTAATGTATGTGCTTCTACGTCGCAGGAGTGGGGGGTAGGGTTTCAGGACGCCAATCTTTTTATTTAATTATTTCCACAAATAACAACAAATTATTAAAATAAAATTATTACTAAGAAAATCATTGCATAAACTTTCATTTAAAATAGCTTTTGAAAAATGTGAAACAGGCTCATTTTTGCCAAAACCCTATTCTGCTAATTTATTTATCGAATCTTTACATATCGTTATTTCTTGTCGTTTATTAACAACAAGTTCACAGGCATCGTTGAAGTCGTAAAGTTTGACATATTTTGCGAACAAAAGTAAAAATGGCTGAAGAAGATATTTTGTTAATTGTAGCTGAGCAAGAGATTTAGCAAAGGTGAGTATTTTTTCACTTCTGTACAATTTTATTAATTATACTTTTTAATATTACACATTTTATTTATATTTCAGAAATATATTTAAAAATTTAGATTTAGGTAATATTATTTAATATATGATATATAATATAATATAATATAGATGCACTATCTATGTATTTAAAAAATTTATATTTGTATAGGGATGTCAGATTATACAAGGTGTCTCAATAAGCTTGCTCACTATTGGTAAATTTTTTATTTGAAGAGATACGAGGTTGGTTAAATAAGAAAAATTGTGCTATTTTATATTAGAAAATTGGTCACGTAGACAAAATAAAAATTGTGACAGCGGTTCTCAAAATTTGGGACAAAATATATATTTTTTAAATGGAACCATATATTTTTTATTATCTTATTGGAAAACGTATTTTTTCTCTTTCCAGTAAGGTAATGTTATTTATGTACAATTCTTTCAAATAAACGAGTTATTTACGGTTAAAAATTAAAATTTTGTAAACTGTTTCATTAGTTTATTTTGCCAAGTAAGCCATGGAAACAATTGATTATTTGTTTATTGACGTTTAATAATTTCTCCCGTAAAGTTCTCAGTTCTCTGTGTTTAATAATGTTTAATAACTTTACAAATGAAGAAAGTTAGATATGATCTTGCTATATGGAAAGTCATATCTAGACACCAGTCACCTAGAACGGTCGGCTCTCTTTGCAAAAGAGCTGAAATGTGCGAAAGAAATAATTACTTTCAATTTGAATATTTTCTTTAATTGTTTTATTATTACTGTAAAATAAGTTAATAAAATAATAAATTTATAAAAGACAAATGTTTCCGTGATTTACTTGACGAAAACTAATAAAAGAAAATTTTTATCTTCAAACGTAAATAACTTGTTTATTTGAAAAAATTGTACATAAATAACATTACCTTATTGGAAAGAGAAAAAAATAAGATAATAAAAAATATATGGTTCCATTTAAAAAATAAATACTCGTATTTTATCCCAAAGTTAGAGAACCGCTGACACAATTTTTATTTTGTCTACATGACCAATTTTCTAATATAAAATGGCACAATTTTGCTCATTTAACCAACCTCGTATCTCTTCAGCCGGCGAATGACTGGAGCCAAAATGCTGTAATGTAACACGAGCATTCGCTAGTCAGTACAGGAAAACGAGCGTCGAACCGAGCCGCTCAAATCGAACAGTAGTGCTCCAATGGACTGTCGGTTTTTTCCCGAATCCCTTTGATTGTTACATTACAAGTCAGTGCAGGTCGGTTTGCTCGTTCTGAGCGTATTTTTCATGTCGATTCAATATCATTTAATCGTCATAGTTCCATCGTGTATGTATCGTTTTTGTGTATTTACGAGCAGATATTCAAAATCGGTGGACGACATTCGAACAAAATTTTTGTACTGTCCACTAATTTCTTGATTTTTTAAAATATTCAATAACGTCACTCCACCATGAACATTTCTTTGTCGAAATAAATTTGTCTGCCACCACCTTTTTGATTTTTACTTGATCATTAAATAGTTATAGCCCATTGTAATAAGTGCAAAATGCAACACTCGCAACTCCTAGGTTCGATATTTTGAACGAATGAGAGTGGAGCACTGTTGAACTGAGCAATCAAATCGAGCATTCATGTGTGTTTTCTGAAATGTTTGTAATGTAATGCTCGTATCGAGCATTACATTACAACATTTTTGCTCCAGTCAGTCGCCGGCTTTCAAGTAAAAAAGTTACCAATAGTGAGCAAGCTTATTGAGACAGAATAATCGTACTCTTCGTGGTACACCAGATCCTTTTACCCGGTCCCACAGAAATTAAATGACTTGTAAGTCTTCTCCATATTTCTTCCAATTCTTGAGTGGACAATTTATCAGTTCTTAATGAACTATTATTTTCCTGTTCTCGAAGCCCGTTTCTTTATCTCCATTGTCAATTTCAATTAAATAAACAAACAATGAATCGATATGTCAAATTTAAAAACATATGAAAATTTATTTTGTCAAAATATACATGAAGTTAGATATAATCTTTATAATCCTGATAACTATAATTTATAACGATATGATAAGTAGAATAGGTTTTTGGCACTTGTCGTTATTAAAGTCGTTTAACCAAATGCTTAGCGACAGTCGTTCAGTAATGATATCGTTATACATTTTTTTAGCGGAATAGGCCTGTTAATCCTGCCAGTTCTTTACAGTATGTTAATTCTCGTAATTTTGTAGTTGAAATAATAAAAATATTAATAAATAATAAACTATAAACAATAAACAATAAACAATAAACAATAAACAATAAACAATAAACAATAAACAATAAACAATAAACAATAAACAATAAACAATAAACAATAAACAATAAACAATAAACAATAAATAATAAATAATAAATAATAAATAATAAATAATAAATAATAAATAATAAATAATAAATAATAAATAATAAATAATAAATAATAAATAATAAATAATCAATAATAAATAATAAATAATAAATAATAAATAATAAATAATAAATAATAAATAATAAATAATAAATAATAAATAATAAATAATAAATAATAAATAATAAATAATAAATAATAAATAATAAATAATAAATAATAAATAATAAAAAACAAATAACAAATAATAAATAATAATAATTAATAATAATAATAATAATAATAAAAGTGGCTTAACACTCCTTGAGGAGTTGTGCCGCTTCTGTGAAGCTTTCTTGATCCTTTTTGGAGGAGATCATTCTTCGTTACAAATATTTAAATATTCATCGCTATATTGTTCCATATTTTCCTATTTCCTGTTTCGTTTTTCCAGTTTGTGATTCCAGCTGCTTGTAAGTCTCGTTCTACTTCTTCATCCACGTGAATCTCGGTCTTCCTCTTCTACTATTTTCAGGTTTCCACTGTGGCATTGTCTTAATTGGGTCTTAGTCATTTGCTCTTCATACATGGCCGAGCCACTTTATTCTTTGTTGTTTAATTTTCTTTATTATATCTCTCCTTTTAATTCTTGTTCTATCTCATGATTCATTAATATTCTGTATTCCGTATCTGATATTTTTTTAGGTCCCAGTATTGTTCTCATTATTTTTCTTTCAATAATTCTTAATTGTTCTTCATTTCTATTTGTGTCATAGTCTCGGATGCATATAACATTATTGGTCTAATTTAAGTTATAAATTCTCATTTTTGCTGCCCTACTTATAATTTTGATTTTTAACATTTTTTTGTTGATCTGGAAAGCTTTATTTGGTGCTGTTATCTTTTCTTCATGTAGTTCTTGTATTTCTTCACAAATTTCACTGCGTGCTTTTTGCTATGTTGTTCATTTTCCTCTTTTATAGATTTTATTTGGTCACTTATAAGCCCTGCGCGAATGGCGAAGGTATTCGATAGTTCTCTTTTAATGCGTATACGGCTAGTTCTTCGTACATGGTTTGTATGATGCGCACAATTTTTCCAGGTACACGTACAGTTGAAAGCGCGGACCATAATGCTGGCTAGTATACACTATCTAAGGCAGTCGTAAAGTCCATAAAAATAATAATTAGATGCTTTTCATACCGAATACATTCTTCCGAAAGTTGACGCAGCGAAAAGGCTTGGTCACTACAATTACGCCCAGGACTAAATCCTGCCAGTTCTTTACAGTAATTTTTGTTGTTAAAATAATATAGCACGCATAAAAACTTTGCAGATAATAGATAAATGGCTTCTGTAATTAATACATTTACGAGGATAACCTTTCTTGAAGATTAGAATAATAGTAGCAACCTTCCATGTGCTTGAAATTTACTCAGTATGCTCAGTATGATACATTTAAAAAGAGCATGTAAGCGCTGAATAAGTGCTTCTCCTCCATATTTCAAAGATTCTGTTGTTATTTCGTTAATGCCTCCTGCTTTTCCTGTTTTCAGGAAGTGAATTGCAGTTTCAGTTTCTTCCATACTAGGTGCATCAGATAGATATCTGGTGGTGATGCTAATAGATCAGATGGCTGAATATTATTGTATAGTTGGTAGAAGTGCTCGTTCTAGCAATTCAGACTCTCATTTCTTGACTTCACAAATGTACCATCATTTCTATGAATACGTTTTGTTACTGATCGTATTTTACCACTTAAAATTCTTATAATTGCATATAAAGTACAATATTCCTGGCGATTAGCAGTTTCTTCCATTTCATTAGCTATTTTATTCCATTGGGTTTCTCTCTCTGCCTTTAACATTCTCTGAACTTCTCCATTTAGCCTCCGGTATTATTCAAGGTTGATGTCTTTGTCGTGTTTTCTCTTATCTATAAGACTCAAACATTCGTCTGATATCTAGTGTTGTTTTTGTTTATTTTTGAATTATTGGACATACTTCTTTTGCGCATTCCTAGACTATTTTAGCCAATGTTTCTGCTTCTTGATCAACATTTTCAGATGGATCCAACATTTCAAATCGATTTCAGAGTTTTAATTGAAATTGTAGCTTATTTTCTGAACTTGATAACAAACGCCAATTATGTTTTTAATGGATTTGGGCAGGGGGTGATAAACTTTTCAGAATTAGCCGTACAAGTGCACGGACTAAATCATGGTCAGATCTACAATCCGCTCCCCGCATCACAAGTGTGTTATTTAACATTGTGCGAAATCTACTATTCACCATAAAATAATACAGTACTGACGAATCTTTGCCATTAGGAGCACGCCACGAAAACTGGTGGTGCTTGTTTGAACCAAATATTTCCTTCGACTAGTGTACAACATGGCGCAAAAGTAATCACCCTATTGGGAGATGCTCTCATGTTTACAAATGACGCCTCATGATATCGCGACTTTGACATTTGTGAAGTAAACAGACGTAGAATTCACATAAATAAATCATGAATGTTATATTCGTCAAGAACACGGAATAATTGTGCCAATGTTTTTGACACATAATCGGTCTGTGGTTCCGACTCAATGTGAATTTCGTCGTCGATTCCCTGGTCGTGTGTCACCAACTGGACAAACACTGCGGCGTTTAGCCGCTCGCCTCGAGGAGACTGGCTCAACATGACAGTAGCAGACGTGGCCGACACCGCAGCAGCCGATCGGCTGAGAATATCGCTGCTGTAACTGCAGATGTCCAAGAGGATCCTCAAGCATCAACCAGACGACGGGCCACGTAAATGGGTATTAGTAGACGGTCTTTACAGCTGATTTTGGTCAAAAACTTGAAAATGTTAACGTATAAAGTTCAAACAGTGCAACAGCTACTGCCTGCAGATCGCCAATTGCGTATAAATTACAGCCAAGTCCTCCTAAACCTTGATCACGATGAGGATGATTTTCCATTAAAAATCATCATAAGCGACGAGGCATATTCTATGCGGATACGTTAATAATCAAAATTATTGCTTCTGGGGCACTGAAAATCCGTATATATTGCATGAAGAGCCATTACATCCTCTCAAATTTACTGTTTGGTGCAGTGTTTACTGAGGAAACGAGATTGGCCCATATTTTTTCGAAGACGACGTCGGCACCACTCTTACTGTGACTGGTGAGCACTACAGAACCATGATTAACGACTTCTTGCTACTGTAAATTGACGAAAACATGTGGTTCCAGCAGAACGGTGCAACCGCACACACAGCTCGAGCAACAATGGACATTCTGCAGCCAGCGTTTCCCGGTCGCGTAATCTCTCGTTTTGGCGATTTGCACTGGTCCGCAAGATCGCTCGATTTAACCGTTTTAGACTTCTTTGGGGTTTTTTGAAATCACGAGTATATACGAATAAGCCACAGACCTTGCTAGCCCTAAAGGAGAGCATCCGACCAGAAGTTTTGAGAGAAGTTATGGAAAATGCTGTGAAACGTTTAAATAAACATATTTAACAAATATAACCAGTTTTTTTTTTTATTTATTAACAAAGTTACTGCTGTTTGAAGTCAAGTGATTACTTTTGCGAAATCTTGTATTTCTAGCTGTAAAAGATAACAGTAAACCATTATCATTGTCACCAGCTTCATAGAGACCTAAAACAGTTTCCCATCTAATGCGACATGCTCCAGAATGAGAATTAAAATCACCTGCAAATATTATCAGATCTTTGTTTGGAATTTCGTCAATAATATTTTTCAGTCCCGTATAAAAATCATCGTTAGTCGCATCTGGACTGATCTCCATTGGTGCATAAATTGCAACTATATGAATACGGGTAGCGCCATCAAGTGAGAGAACTGCAAGTCTGCTGGAAGTTACTTGAAAGGCTCGTACACTGCTGGAAATCCTATGGTCAACTGCAAAACCCACAGATGTTCTTCACCACCAAAATAATACAAGGTCAACCAATCATCGGAAATCGGAACATATATTCGATGAGCTCTTGATTTCGTTAGATGAAGTTCAGAAAGTGCTGCCAGTGCTGCCACAGAAATTTTATATTTTGTTAACTCTCTGATAACGATTTCTTTCTGAGCAGCTTGGTATGCTGTTCTAACATTTCAAGCTGCCAAACGTAATATTTTCTATTTAAGTTCCATTTTTCCTGTTTAGTCCTTGATTGATTTCTGACAGCTGTCAATTCAATTTATTAAATTGTTTGAAGCTTACACTTCGTACAAGTGGGATTGGTTGGTTTTAAATTTTAAGCACTTTACCAATAACAAAAAATATTACAAACATATATATATATATATATATATATATATATATATATATATATATATATATATGCAGGGTGTAAATTTTAAAACGGGTCATAGGGCTATAACATAGAAAAAAGTTTTTTAGACGCCAAAAGTTTCTATATTAATTTATTGAAAAAAGAATTAGTGCATATTATAAAGAAAAAAATTACGATTTTTTAACACCAAACACATAACATTTTTGTTTTATATAAAGTCAGAAAATAAATTTCAAAATTTGTACAATTAAGAAAAAATAACAATAGCCATGAAAATGACAGTAACAAAACATTGTCATCTTTTAATAACATGATAGAATACAATTAAAGATTAAAGTTATTAATTTATGAACTAATATAAAACAACATAAAATAAAGAAAACACTGGGATATTTATTTAAGAAACAATTATATTTATTGTAATAGGTATTTACAAATTCGGGTTCGATCCCGACAGACGCCAAATATTTCCAATTTTAATTGGCACAAAAGTGACCCCTGTGGTGCACTCTCCACACCAGCTATGAGTACCCGTGGGGTGACGTCTGGTAAGCGCCCACACGGTAAAATATATCGTCATCATTACCGATGTTTACATATGTTGTAGATACTGGTACACCCAGAAATGGGTAATATGCCGTGATGATATATTTATTATATTTATTTATTTAAGATGATCTACATGTAATAAGAAATCGGTTATAAGAAAGAGAAAAACTGCAAACTACAAGGGAAAAATAATTTGTATTTTTTCTTCATGGGACAAATTATCCATGATTTCTTGTTAATAAAACGAAAGTAATAATAATTTAACAAATAATGTCCAAAAAAAGTTTATCATTGACAGTCTTGTCAAAAATAGTTTTGTTTTGTTTCTGTCAGTTTCAAGGCTAATAATATTTTTTCTAAATTGTGCAAATTTTTAAATTTATTTTCTGGCTTTATATGAAAAAAAATGTAATGTGTTTGATGTCAAAAAATTCGTAATTTTTTTCTTTATAATATGCCCTAATTCTTTTTTCAATAAATTAATATAGAAACTTTTGGCGTCTAAAACACTGTTTTTCTATGTTATAGCCCTATGACCCGTTTTAAAATTTACACCCTATATATATATATATACATACATATGATCATTTACAAAAATATTGTGAGAAACATTAGATTAATAGAAAATATTTAATTAAATACAAATAATAATTTATAATACACCCGCATTTATATAATAATATGTATGGCCCCGTTGCCGCGTGCCTGAGTGTCTGGTCACGAACTTAGGGAACCGGGTTCGATCCCGACCGGCGCCAAATATTTCGAATTTTAAATGGCACAAAAGTAGCCCCTGTGGTGCACTCTCCACGCCAGCAATGAGTGCCCGTGAGGTGACGCCGAGTAAGCGACCGCACGGTACAAATATATAAGCAGATTGTGGCACACTCAGAAATGGGTAATATGCCGTGATGATATATTTATTTTATTTATGCTATAACATAATACGAGGTGTGGAAATTAAATAACAAGATTTATCTTAGAACATGGACAATGTATAAAATTACACAAAACAAATATTGCCACGTTCCAACGTCTGCTGGCCTTTTTTCAGGTTGTTCATAAGCTCTGTCGCTTTTCTATAATTACATGTCGGCCCCGAATTTGGTGCTTTTTAACCCTGCGGCGGGCGCGCTTTTGAAAATTACATGAGCGGTCGCGCTGCGGTATTTTATGCCGCAAGTAAAAAGAACTACAATTTAATGCAAAAAACAAAATTTATTTATAAAATAATAAAAAAAAAACATAATTAAATAAATTTCTTATAACAATAAATACTAAATGTCGAGAAGAGGGATAATTCATGTTCACAATTCTCTTGATTTTAACATTTATTTGGCCGTTTCGGAGGTCCAAAAACCTCCATCTTCAGCATTTTACAATATTGTGTTCAAGTTTTACATTTAATGTTGTGTGGTAAGATGTGTTCTCTTATAAAACCCCGTAAATTTGATAAGAGGGTGGGTCTTCACCTCCATCCTGGTTTTTTGAGGGATTAAGGCTTGAAAGTTATTTAAAAAATGAAAGTGACCGACATTTTGTTACCTCGACCACATGGTGACAGGTTTGAATTTAAATTTGAGGTTCCTTCTTGAAAATTTTCCACTCCTAAAATTATATTTTTTTTAAGTAAAGTTATTTTACACTATATCGATGTTATAACATTCATTAAAATATTTAAAATCATTCAAATAAAAAAGTAAAATTCTGAAACACATTACTTACATGACTAGTCGCGTTGCGGCACGGAGTGCCGCTATTTGGTAGTTGTCCCTTTTACGGCTTGAATACTACTGGACCTATTGTTACAACTCACCGGTTTTGTGTAGTATGCGTTGTTATAATAGTCATTTAAGAATACCAGAAAGGGCATAGTTATGAAAATAAAAATAAATGTGATATATGTAAAAAAGAAAAATTGCGGCATAAAATGCCGCTGCGCGCCCGCCGAAGGGTTAACGCAGAATTACAATTTGGGAATAAAAGCAAGTCACATGGCACTAGGTCAAGTGAGTACGGTTGATGTACCAACACGGTGATCTTGTATTTCGTCAAAAATGTCTTGCCTGACAGGGCGTTTGTTCCGGCGCGTTGTTTTCATAGAGAATCCATTTCAGCCCTTTTTCTTCTCACCCGTCCATGAATGTAATGGTTAACGAAATGCCCCTCAGGCACCCAATCCATGTGAACAATCATTCGCATTTCGAAAAAAAAAAAATAAATGTCAGTGCACGGCTGAGGCGCTAATCGTCTCCGATCTCTTTTCTTCCTTCTTTAAATCTTATAAATTGCTCGAAAACTTGAGTACTAGATAGACCCTCATTACCATAATCATTCTTCAAAAATTCGTACATTTCTGTAGCGGATTTTTTAAGTTTTACACAGAATTTCATATTGACTCTAACATAATTCCGGCGAAGTACGAGAAAGTAGGAACAAAGAAAACCACTCGGTTATATGTTTCAAAATATATGTATTTATTTAAAAACTTTATACGTATTTCGGCTGTGATGCCATTGTCAGAAGTAACATAGGAATGAAGAAAAACTTAACTAATATATTTATAAATACTCATATGGTTAACAATACAGTCATAAAAACGGGAAAGTTTACACATTAAAAGTTAAAAAGTAGGTAGAAACACCACACGCTTATTACAAGGATTTTAACAAGGGTAAGTAGTATTTATGAAATTAGATGCAGTAATTGTAATTATATTTATATCGGCAAGACAACACGCTCATTTAAGATTAGATTCAAAACCACACGCTTATTACAAGGATTTTAACAAGGGTAAGTAGTATTTATGAAATTAGATGCAGTAATTGTAATTATATTTATATCGGCAAGACGACACGCTCATTTAAGATTAGATTCAAAGAACACCTCCGCGCCTTTACTGTAACTAAACCAGAAAATTCAAATGTGGCCAAACATCTTTAAGAGAATAAACATAACATGTATACAGATAATTTAAAAATTTTACATATACAAAACAAAGGACTTAAACTAAATTTCTTAGAAGCTCTGTAAATTCAGAAGGTGGTCAAATCTAAGAAAAACCTTATGAATGAACAATTAGATTTGTCTCCCTCACCCTTGTTAAAACCATTGTAATGGGCGTGTGGTGTTTCTACCTATTTCTTTTTTTAACTTTTTAATGCATAAAATTTCCCTTTTTACCTCTCGCTAAGAGAGGTATTGGATTCATGCTAAAATTCGCATATCCAGATTTTATTAAATAAGCACGATTTAAGGTCCCTACAATCTGATTATAACATTTTAAAAATTATGTCTGTGTGTGTGCGTGTGTGTGTGTGTGTGCGTGTGTGTGTGGATGTGTGTATGTGTGTGTGTATGTATGCTGGATGTTGTAGACACAATTCCTCAAAAACTACAAAACTTAAAAAATATTTAACTGCAGTTTCCTCAATCTGACATCCTTTTGGTTACAACTGAACAACCGGAAGTAGTAGTTTCTTAGAAAAATTCTTCTAAATATAATTTTTGGGAGTTTTTTTTATTAAATATTAAAGAACATAAAATTCTCCATCTAATACACTTAAAATTTTTATTATATCTTGTATAGATTTAGAGATAAAGACGCTATAATTTATAGAGTAAACTAATCGCAGAGGCTAAGGCACTAAGGAAACCAGTTGACACATTCCAATGTTTATAACATAGTTTATAAATGACACATGTCACTGTCAAATATCAACAGTTTTAGTGATATTCTGATAGCTTTTTGTGGGAAGTATATTTAATTTTTCTTACTTTATTAATTAAATATTTGAAATTATAGGTAAAATTATGGTAAAATGCATATATCCATCAGAAATACCGCCAATCTAGTTAATGAATTGAAAGAATCTCTGACATTTAGAAACTTCCTCATACAATGAAAAATATATATAATTAGAATTATATGTGTGCAGAAGACACGTAAGATAAAATAAAAAACAATATTTGAGTTCTGTAATTTTTTGTTATAAAACAACGGTTCGAAAGCGAAGTGCAATACAATACTTATATAGCCTAATATGGAAATGGCGAGAGGTTTTGTGTTGGCCACAACAGATTTTTTATGACTGTATTGTTGAACCATATTGAGTATTAATAAATAAATTAGTTAAGTTTTTCTTCATTCCTATGTTACTTCTGACGATGGCATCACAGCCGGAATACGTATAATGTTTTTTTAAATAAATACATATATTTTGAAACAAGTAATCAAGTGGTTTTATTTGTTCCTAATTTAAAAATGTTTCAACGAGTGCCTACAGCAACTTCAATTAATATTATTACGAAAAAGTAGTTAACTTCAATCAAAGGCTACTGCCGAACGGTTTGCCTAATTATCTTGAAATTTTAACAGTGGATGAAGGGAAGATGACCAATTAATATGACATAGCCTGCAATGTTGCCAAATTTACAGGGAAGCCGGAAAAAATAAATCTCTATTTAATTGCCACATCTCGTGTAATAAAAAGAGATGGTATATAACATAGTACATCCTAATAAAAAGTTTACAAGAAAACATTGACAATTTTATACATTGTGAAGAAAATATGTAATGTAATATAATACATGCACATTAAAAAGAGATAATAATAATAACATATAACATCCTACCAAAAAATGATGTCCGAAAACCTATGCAAGTGGACATTTTCTAGTTTATTCATTGAGGCAAAAGCTACGGAGTTTTAACGAATTTAATGTGAAATAAGATACATTATTCAGTCTTTCCATGTCAAATTTTTCAAATAAGTTGAAAAGGTATATTTCTGAGTTAATATTCATAATGTATTTTGACAAGTAATGTACGCGTAGTGATTTATATATTGGACAACTAATAAAGAAATGGTACAAATTCTCGTTCTCACATAAATTGCATATGGTGCAGTTTTTGCATCTAAAATATACTTGAAGCCTTTATAAAATATTTTAGACCGTTTGATCTGAGCAATAATTCTAATATTGGGGAATGACGTATTCAAAAGTAATCTGTAATGTCTTGGTGAAAGTTAAAAACTTATAGAGGCGCGCGTACTTTGAGTTTTTAGCGTTATTCATATCTATTTCACGTAAAATATTTCTATATGTTGTTATAATGTGAATAATTTTGTTCTTATCAATAAATTGACTTTTCCATGTTTCTTTGAAATTTAGTGAAATCAAAATATTCTTTAACCGTGTCCCAATTATATTCGACTTTATTTAACCTTCCGGTAGTCGCACCTAAAAACTTTCGGGATAGATCGCAATTGTATCTGCTATTTTTAGGTCTGAAAAAAATACAAATTTTCGAAAATTGCTTTATTTGAACACTCTTGCTTTACAAAACAAAAAAAATGAAGAAACTTAAAAAAGGTCGCATGTATCTCCTACATACATATCATCTTTTCTAATATTAACCAATACAATTGAACGGTATAATTTTACGCAGCTAATAATTATTCAACTCAACTTCCAAAATAGCAAAAACACCTTTTTTACAAAATAACACAAGCGTTGCGTGTATCTGTGAGATACTAAACATTAATATTTGAAAAATACTTTCGTGTACAATCTCGGTTAGTGTACTATTAGAATGAGTTCCTTGAACTTGGTACTGAGTCGGTGAGAATTGTGGGAGCTTAAACTAGCTGGTGGTATGAAATACAAATTCTCCATGTATCTGGCAGATACATACGACTAACGGAAGGTTAAACTGGAATTATCTAGTTTTAGTAACCTATTGTAAATTATTTTAAAAGTGTGAGAGTTATTCATATTTCCCAATTTATACCACCAGTTAAACTCTGTGCAGTATGGCAGATGCAATGGAATGAATGCCGGTTTCTAAACGAATGATAGTATTTGGGTTATGCCTTGGACATTGTAAAATCTGTTTCAGAAAAGTTAACGGACATTTTTCGATTGTGTCCGAATGTATTAATCCCCAAATTGCACATGAAAAAAGAGCTGTTGCATTGGTAATAGTTTCCAGCAGTTTAATTTTTTCTGGCCAACTTGATGAGTTGTCCTTTATAAGAATATTTCTTTCAGTGGCAATAGTACCTTTTCTTATATTTTCATTAGCTGTTAGGTTGAACTTGGCGGACGAGGAAAAAAGGGTACCCAGGTAGTTGAAGGAAGAAACAATTTCTAGGGGACGTTCATTATAAAAGAAGGGATCTTTTATTGCTGCTGCTCTGCCCCTCTGGGAGAAAAGGATCTTTGTTTCTTCAGTATTAACTTCGAGCAAATGCTCTGTGCAGTATCTATGTAATACATTTAAGCTTCTGCGTAAATTTACCGGTGAATTTGCCAAAATTACTAGATAGTCTGCGTAAGCAGCCGGCCTCACGGAAAAAAGAGTCTATATCATTAATGAATAATAAGAATAATAATGCTGACAGAATTCCCCCCTGAAAAACCCCTTGCGATAGGTCTACATTATTTGATAAGGTGTTACCTATTTTCACGTTTAGATTAGCATTACTACACAAGTTTTGGAGAATTCTGATAATTTTAGTTGACGTACCTATTTGATATAATTTGTGCCATAATTTATTGTGGTTTACAGTGTCAAATTCTCTTTTTAGGTCCACAAATATTTCAAATACTTTAGTTCTCTTCAATGTCATTGGTATGTGCATAATTGAAGAAAGACAGAAGATATTATCGGAAATCTGTCAAGATGTGTTCTTCTGGCCAAACTTGTAATCTTTTATATAATCTATGTTAACAATTGCACAGGGGAGTTGAGTTGTGGCAGGCAGTGAATACGGTCGTGTCGATCGTGCGGCGATAGTCAAATTCGATATACGAAAGATATCACGCATTAATTCGCGGCCATATGATATAAATAAACTCTGGTGAAACAAGATAGTGTTGTGAGTAAAGAAAGTGAAGTGAGAAGTGTCTAGAAGCTCTAAATTAGAGTAAAAAGTGTATACAGTGGCGAGACAGTAGCCAAGGACACACAAATACAACGGTAAGCAAGCGTAGAGTAGTGGCGGAGAAGCTAGAGCGTGCATAACAAGATAAAAATTTAGTCAGGCCCGTACTCAGGAAAGTTGTGCAAATATGTCATCGAATAGAGAAGATTACACGTCGGATGACAGTAAAAGAAAGAGAGAGAGTATAGATGGCCAAGATATAACAAAAAGAAGTAAAAAGACTATGAGAACACCGGACAAAAGTAACAAAGAAGGAAGTGATAAAATAGAACTAAGAGATTTAATGAAAATTATATTACAAATAAAGAATGATACAAAAGAGATAAAACAGGATCAGAAAGAATATCAAGAAGAACTACTACGAATAAAACAGATAAATGAACAGCTGAAGGAAGAAAACATAGAAATCAAAAAAGAATTGAACGACATGAAAGGGAGAATCGAGGGATTAGAGAAAGGAAAAATCAAAAATAATTTCATGATTGTAGGGCTAAGAACAGACTCAATCAGCAGAAAAGACCTAAAAAACACCGTGGAAGACTTCATACACAAGAAAATTGGAGTTAATGTACAAGTGAAGGAAGCACTAAAGATAGGAGAGAAAACATGTAAGGTACAAATGGAACATTTTCAAGATAAACAAAAAGTAATGGCGAATAAAAAGAACCTACGAACCTTAAAGGACAAAATTTTCATAAACAAGGAACTAACAAGAAACGAGCGCGAAATACAAAAGGAAATAAAAATCTTAGCGGAGAAGAATAAAAAGGCAGGAGATATATTGAAGATAGGCTATCAGAAAATAACAATAAATGGAAAGGAATGGAAATGGGACAAAACAGAAAAGAAGCTGATAGAGGTCAAAGAAGAAGGAGGTACTGCGTCAAAAAACTAAGGGGAAAACGAGGAAAATTGCAACAAAAAGGAAAGACGTCGCAAGCAAAGGAAAAGGATACGATAAGGAACAACAAAACACATATAATTAAGTACGGGAAGGGCAAAATAAAAAATAGAGTAAATAAACCAAGGAAAATAATAAAATTTGGAACATGGAATGTAAAAAGTTTAACAGGGAAAGAATATGAATTAACAGAAGAACTGGGAAAAATGAATATGGATTACGTGGGTATAACAGAAACAAAGAGGAAATGCAAAGGAATCATAAAGACACAAAATGGATATTGGATGTACTGGGTAGGAGTATCGGAAAAAGAAAACGCCAAGGCAGGGATGGCAATTTTAATTAAAGAGGATAAGATGAAATATGTTTCGAAAGAAAACCTATTGAGCGAAAGACTACTATCAATAAATGTTAAGGAAGGAGACGAAAACGAAGAATACACGCTAATTGTGGGCTATGGACCAAACGAGGACGCAAGAAAAGAAGAAAAAGATAACTTCTTTAAAGAACTACAAGAAATAGTAGAGAGAAGTGAAAAGAGAGTAATAATAATGGGAGACCTTAACGGGAGGGTAGGAAATAAGAATGATGGAATAGAGTGGTGCTTAGGAAGGAATGGAGAGAATGTGATGAATACAAACAGGGAAAGAATAATAGATTTTTGCCTAGAGAATGAATTTAAAATCGGAAATACACACTTCAAGCACAAAGAAATATATAAAATAACTAGGCAAGTTATAAGAGGAAATGAAAAATCGATTATAGATTATTTTCTAATTAACATAGACAGCTGGAATAGAGTAAAAGACATAAAAGTAAAAAGAAGACCAGAGATTGGAAGCGACCATTTCCTTGTCACAATGATACTAAATCAAGAAGTAATCACAAAACACGAAACCAAAAGAAAAATAGTAAATAAGAAAATAAAATGCCATGAACTTAGAAGATAAGAGATAGAAGAAAAATTTCAAAAGAACGTCAACGAAGAGTTTAAGAAAAAAGCAAAAGAAAAAGAAGGAAACATAGAAAAGAAATGGAAGAACTTCAAAAAGACAAAACTAGAAGCAGCAGAAAAAAGCTGCGGCACGACTAGAATAGTGAACAGAAACACAAACAAAACTAGATGGTAGTCGGAAAGGGTAAAAGTTGCAGTGAAAGAAAAAAAGAACAAGTGGAATAAATATCTACAAACGAAAGAACTTATTGACTATGAAAAATATAAAGAACAAAGGAAAAAAGTAAAAAGAGTAATAAAGGAAAAAAAAGAAAAAGCATGGAGAGAATTTGGTGAAAAAATGAAAAACGCATACAATGAAAACCAGATATTATTTTTTGAAACACTTAAAAATATAAGACTAAAGAAGACAGCAACAATTACGAACATTAAAGACAAGGAAGGAAAGACGATAGCAGAAGAAGACAGAATAATGGACAGATGGAGACAGTATTTCATAGACCTACTAAAGGAAAATGATACTAAAGATGAAGAACAACAAGAAAGCCATCGCACACGAACAAAGGAAACAGAAATAACACAAGAAGAAGAAATAAGCTTGAAAGAAATAGTAGAAGCAATAAGAAAAACTAAAAGAGGAAAAGCTCCCGGACATGACAAAATAACAGCAGACATGCTGAAAGCACTACCCGAATCAGCACTACAGGAACTTAAAGACATAATGAATGAAGCGCTAAAAGGAATAACACCAACAGAATGGCAAATAGGTATCATAACACCAATATTTAAAAAAGGAGATAGCAGAGAGTGCCAGAACTATAGAGGAATTACCCTAATAAGCACAGTGGCCAAAATATATGCAAGAATCTTGGAGAGTAGATTAAGAACAGAGCTGGAAGAATCGTTAGAGGAAACTCAATTTGGTTTTAGACCAAATAGAGAAGTAAATGATGCGATATTCATACTAAGACAAATAGGGGAAAAGGCAATAAAAGAAGGGAGAAACGTACATGTGTGCTTCATTGATCTAGAGAAAGCGTTTGATAGAATCAATAGAGAAGACATATGGAAAACGCTAAGAAATAGGGGAATATCAAATACGTTAATAACAGGAATTCAGAGCCTATATTCAAAGACTAAGAGCTATGTAAGAGTGAAACAAGCGACCTCCAATACATTTGAAACTACAGCCGGAGTAAGACAAGGATGCATTTTGAGCCCGCTTCTGTTTACGCTAATTCTTGACGAAGGAATAAAAGAGACAAAGAAAGAAATAAAGAAATACTACATAGGACATTGGAAATTGAGAAGAGTGGAAATAGCAGAACTATGCTATGCAGATGACATGGTCATCATAGCAGAAGACGAAAAAACCTTAACAAGGAATATAGAAATATATGATAAAGCGCTACAAAAATTAAACATGAAGATCAATAAAGAAAAAACGAAAACCATGATACTAGGAAGAAATGAACAACACCACACGATACAACTAAAAAATGAAAATATACAGCAAGTCCAAAAATTTAAATACCTAGGGTCAATGATCTCAGAAGATGGAAGATTTGATGAAGAAATAAAAGAAAGAAGAACAACAGGAGGCAAAATATTCAATAGCATCAAACACAGCTTCTTAGGAAAGAAAGAAATACCCAAAGAGACCAGAGTACAAATATTTAAGAAAGTAGTGACGCCAATACTCATACACGGAGCTGAAACATGGACATTAACGCAAAGACAAAAAGAAAAAATCTGTTGTGGCCAGCACAAGACCTCTCGCCATTTTCATATTAGGCTATATAAGTATTGTATTGCACTTCGCTTTCCAACCGTCGTTTTATAACAAAATCTTACAGAACATTACCCAAATATTGTTTCTTACTATATTTAGCATGTCTTCTGCACATATGTAATTCAAATTATATCTATTTTTCATTGTATGAGGAAGTTTCTAAATGTCAAATATTGTTCCAATTCATTAACCAGATTGGCGGTATTTCTGATAGATATATGCATTTTACCACAATTTTACCTATAATTTCAAATATTTAATTAATAAAAGAATAAGAAAAGTTAAATATACTTCCCAGGAAAAGCTATCAGAATGTCACTAAAACTGTTGATATTTGACAATGACATATGTCATGTTATAAACATTGGAATTTGTCAACTGGTTTCCTTAGTGCCTTGGCCTCTGCGATTAGTATACTCTATAAATTATAGAGTCTTTATCTCTAAATCTATACAAGATATAATAAAATTTTTAAGTGTATTAGATGGAGAATTTTATGTTCTTCAATATTTAATAAAAAAAACTCCCAAAAAATTATATTTAGAAGAATTTTTCTAAGAAACTACTACTTCCGGTTGTTCAATTGTTACCAAAACCTTTTCAGCTCTTCCCAGGAATGTCAGATTGAGGAAACTGCAGTTAAATATTTTTTAAGTCTTATAGTTTTTGAGGAATCGTGACTACAACATCCAGACATACATACATACACACACACACACACATACATCCACACACACACACACACACACAGACATCATTTTAAAAATGTTATAATCGGATTGTAGGGACCTTAAATCGTGCTTATTCAATAAAATCTGGATATGCGAATTTTAGCATGAATCCAATACCTCTCTTAGCGAGAGGTAAAAATTACGGCTATCGAAATGAGATTCTTGAGAAAAATAGAGGGGAAAACAAGACTGGACAGAATTGAAAACATAACCTACAGACAAAACTTAAAAGTAAAAGCAATAGACGATAAGATAGCAGAAGGACAGATGAGATGGTATGGTCATGTAGAAAGGATGGGAGAGGAGAGAATAGTTAAAAAAGTGTTTTAAGCAAAAATTGGAAGAAAGAAACCACGAGGACGACCAAGAAGAACGTGGCTGGAAGAAGTAAAGGAGGCAGCGCAAAGAAGAGGTCTAACTTGGAAAGAAACGAAGACAGCAACACAAGATAGAGCAGAGTGGAAAGAAATATGGAGAAGACCAACGAACCAGAACTCAACCCCCTCCCCTGCAAGCCGGGGGAACGCCTTACACCCGTGAGGGTAAAAAGGTGCAGGATTAAGTAAGTAGCAATTGCACAATGTGTCGAATAACGCAATGCCCATGTAGTTCATAGGATCAGAAGTAACACCTTTTTTATACAAGTGGATTAGCTGAACATTTGACCAAGATTTAGGAACTTTTTCAGAAGTTAAAATAGTATTAAATAAATTTGGAATGTAATGTGTCCACGCTTATAAAATTCGTTAGAAATTTTGTTCGAGCCTGGGGCCTTATTTCGTTTGGAAGAAACAATACTGTGTTCTAATGCTTGAATATTATAATTTAAATTGGGGTGCAAACAGTCAAGGAAATAAGGGGTGGGATCTATGGTTTGTGCCACGGTGTTTTTATTAAAAAAAACTCAATTTGTAATAGATATGTCGTTTATATGGTTTGTTTTTTTCTTTAAACTGTTTACTACCTTCCAAAATTCAGCAGCATTTTTTACATTAGATTAGGAATTTGAAATAAATTTAACAGGATCTTTCTTGCAAGATTTTAATGTATCTGAGTAAAGTGTTTTCGCGTCAAGATAGATTTTTAGGCTAGACTCTGACCTATCTACCCGATTTCTGTTTTAGAAGTTTTTCTGCGTTTTGTTTGATGGTGAAACACTGCCTATTGTACTAAGGTTTTTTTACATTTAAAGCGGGAGAAATTTTGATTTGGCGTTGTCATTTTACAAATGCCTGAATAATATGATGCCTCTTTAATTGCTAATAATAATAAAAAATTATTTAGAATTTCAGGATCACTACTATTGCAATATAAAAACTGAGTTATTTAATGCCTCATGATAATGCGGTAATTGTGTTATATAAAAATTTAAAATCTATGTTAAATTTTGAAACATTTTGTTGTGTCTCGTAAGTGCTTAACGGATTTACATCGTTTTCTCCAATACTTATAAGACAATGACTACGCGGAGAGTAGGATAAAGGTGGCGAAATTGGTAATCCCGAAACAAGCTCAATCAATTCTTTGGTAGTCCATATTAAATAAATTGTTGACTTACCGTTATTACTTATAAATGTGAACTCGCCGGGAATATCGTTTTTGGTCCTCAGTAAGTACCTACAACCCCAGATTTTGCATTAATTCTAAAAGCCGCGTACCTATATAATTTACTTTATCATGTGAAATTCTTTGTTCAAAGATGTTAGGGTGACTGAACATGTTTTCTTGCAGCTGGTTGAATTGCCCAATATGGGCATTGAAGTCACCCAAAATGAGAATGTTGCTCGTCATAAAGGTATCACAGATAGCTTGAAGAGAATCTTGGGGCAAATTAATGAATACATCGTCGTTCAGACTAGGCTTGAAGTATATTATTCCAATTATTAATCTAAAATTATTTAAAAATATGTTAAATATGATCAATGTGCTGCACTCTCCACGCCAGCTATGAGTGCCCGTGAGGTGACGCCTGGTAAGCGCCCGCACGGTACAAATATGTCATCATCTTTACCGATAACTGCGATAAAGCAGATTGTTGCACACTCAGAAATGGGTAATATGCCGTGATGATATATTTTATTTATTTATGATCAATGATCCATAAATTTGTAAGTTCTATTATTTCTACTGCAGGGTTTAAATCATTCTTAATTGAATAATTAAGCCTCCACTAGCTCTGCCACGATCTTTATTTATAACTGCTTGGCTTATGTATACATGCTTAGTGTAATTATGTAAGAAACGTTGTCAGAGTTAAGGAGAATATTTAATACCAAGTTTCAAATAAGCAAATTATATTATCACAAAGTAATTTGCCTGTTAAATCAGTGTCAATGTTGTATAAATTGCTCATTCCGTTTATACTTCAAAATATTATGTTTAAATTACATATTTTTTTTAGAAGTTATTGTACTTAACTTGGGAAATAATTTGTCTAGAGTAACTGCATTGATACTTTCTGAGTTTTCCATGGTTGTCTGCGTTGTACTGATCGATTCTGCTACTCTTAATTGGGAAGGGGCTGTACTGTATCTAAAAAATTATTCGATGTCGTGTTGTTAGGCGATGTGTACCCTGTTTCTTGGTGTTTTAGCATTTTTGGTACCGGTTTTATTGGAGTAGAATCTGTAGACGAGTGATGACCTCTTTTGCCCCCAGTTTTGTTATTATGAAACTTCTTTCTTCTAGTTTCCCTTTCTTCAGGAGTCAGCTATCAAATTAATGTCAGTACCCTGAAATTGATTATTCACCAGTACTAACGATATGATATTTTTTATTTTAATATTTTGCTAATATTTTTGATCTAAACAGGTTCGTGCCTAGTTTTATACCACTTGACGTACGGCAACTAACCTGATGTGATCATTCGTTTATAGCCTACTATGTTTTTATAGGAATTTTATATTTATAAGCGTTCATAAAAGGTTTTGCAAACGGTTGGAGTTTGAGATCCAATGCGCATGTCCGGCTTCAAACTAGTTGCAAATCAAACGGTTTGAATTTTGCTGTGAACACAATAAAAAGTAGTATGCATTTATAAGCATCTAGTTTGCAGTTTTTCTCATCTTGATGATGGAAATATTATGAAACTTTAAATCTTACTACATATCATTTACAATTTGTTTGCTGATCCGAAGAGTTCAACAAAATCTTCAGAATACTGGGCTATTGTCATTTCAAAATAATTCTCATTTTTGTTTTTTTTTTTGTAATATTTTTTATTTTAAATCGCCACCTACACTTGAAGAATTATTTAAAAAGTCGAAATTTGCACTGGAGATGTCTCTATCCGAAACCGTCATCTATTATTCAATGAATTATGTATCTAATTATTTTGCAGAAATGTACTTACACTAAAATAATATATATATATATATATATATATATATATATAAATTAATTTTTATGTATCAAACAGCAATTTAACATATGACCTAATTTTCAGCAAACGAAACAAACTTTAACTTTTCAAAATGTCAAAATTTCTGAAAATCATAAATGCACATGTCTCAAAGTATAAATTTCCAGCCGTGTTGGAAATTATTGTAACCGTTGCCAACTAATCCCCAACCAGTCATAAAACATCTGTGAATAACCAACTAGTAGTCAGAGTTTGAAATTTGTGACTCTGTGAATGATTTTGTGTAAGCGCATGCCTCTGACTGTTGCTGATGGTTTGAAACCGTTCTATGAACAAAGCTATAAATTAATTCATTGTAATGAAAAATTAAATATCTATATAAAATAACTATTACTAACAATAAGTCAATAATAAATACATACTTGTAATATATGTTTGCAGATATATACACTAGTCCCTTTTTTGAAATTCTTGTAATTGTTCAGTCATTTGGAATATTTGCTGGAGTAAATATTCTGCTGGCAATTGATAGCATTCTTATTCAAATGATTTACAATCTCTGTGCGCAATTTAAGCTGATGCAGGTAATTAGTCACAAGCTTGTTTGTTGTAGTTAGAATTTATAATTGCACATGAAAATAGGGCTGCTTCCACGCTAAGCGAATGAACAAAAATGATTTCGATGTGCATAATAAAATAAAAAGACAAATATTTTGTATTTATAATACTATTTTAGCGTGCATTTTTTTAAACAAATGTGACAATTCATTGTTAATTGCTTTTTAGTTCTATTTTATTGTCAATGAACTCTTTTCTAATGTGCAAATAAATTGGATTAATTTTAGTTTATATCAGCATTAGCAAATAAGATGAACATTCGATATTACCTACATATTTTATGAAAATAAATTGAAAGCGATCTCTAGTTTTAAAGATATTCATTGTAAATCGTAGTCGTAATATTTTTATATATATATATATATATATTTTATGACGTGAACTTTAAGTTCTCTTTGTTCTCAAATAGCAGATTTCGATAGTAATAGATGTCATGTCACCACTGTTAAATTTATATATGTGGGGGGATTGCGGCTCAGGATGAATCAGGATGCGTTTTTAATTAAACAAAGTAGTGTTATTTAAAATAAAACAATAATAATTATGATTAAAGATATCGATTACATACATGAAATAGTGAAATTAAGCAATTATTACAATGAATATTATTTTACACGTCTTCACTGCACGGCGGTCGCATTCACACTCTTCTGCGGGAGGAGACGCACACGTCACAGGTTTGATAAGGACGTGACAGGGCCGTCTCGTACAATTCCCACACTCGGCCATCCTGCTATTCATCCGCCTTGGATGAATCGGAGTCGTACATTGGTGATGGTTGCCAGGGCTTTATTTGGTCTGCACTCGAGGATGTTCGTTTGAGCCCCTCGGTGTCATCACACTTTTCTACCTCATAACGGTCTCGCGGACGGACAGCAATCACTTTGTAAGGACCTAGAAATTTATTTAAAAGTTTAGACTGATTAGTAAACTGAGTCCTTTTGATGGCAACAAGGTCACCAATGGAATATCTCGTAGCCTCTTTTCTCTTTTTATTGAAATATCTCTTATTTTCTTCTTGGACCTTCCTTATCTGTTCTTTTGCTTTTTGTCTTAGTTCGTTTCTTTCTTCATCAAAAATCATTGCAGCTTCTTCCTCTAAAATCTCTTTCGTTTTTATATCAGCTTCGTCCCTCATTTGTATTCCAAGTAAGAGCTGGAATGGTGTTGTATTTATACTTCTGTGGTGAGTATTGTTGAGCACTCTTTGTACTCTTGGAACATGTTTAAACCATGAATCGGGATTTCCTCTGGATAACTTGGTCAAAACGGGAATTAACGTCCTGTTGACTCGCTCTACTTGACCATTTCCTCTCGGAACTCCTCTTGTTATTGTGGTATGCTTTATATTTTTCTCTTTGCAATATTCTTTAAAAGCCATGGAAGTAAAACATGTACCTTTATCTGATATTATTGTTCGAGGGTGTCCAAATACTTCAGCTTGAGTCTCTAGTTTCTTCAATACTTCATCAGTTGTGGTAGTTTTTGTAGGGTAATCCATGTAAATTTCGAAAACGCGTCAGTCACCACAAATATATACTTGTAAGCTTTCCCTGTAGCTTGTAATGGACCTAAGTGATCTATATGATATACTTGGAGCGGTGTATCATCTTTGTCGATGGGGTTGAGGAGACATTCCTCTTTTCCATTTTTTCTATTTACCAAAATGCATGGTATATAGCTTGCAATTACGCTTTCTATCTTTCTTTTGATGTTTGAAATCCAAAATTCTCTTTCAATAATCTCTTGAGTTTTCCTTACTGCAAAATGACCATTGTTCTCGTGGCATTTTCTTATGATTTCTTCCTGTATTGACTTCGGTGCAACAATTAAATCTTTACCTTCGTTTGATTTATATAAAATTCCATTTTTTACAAAGTAATCTTCATATTCTCCCTTTTCGAGTTATTCAAATATTGGTTTTAATCGTAAATCTGATTTCTGTGCATTATTTATTTTTTCGGTACTTCCTCTTGTAATAACGTAGACAAAAGATCTGCTGAGAGCATCTACATGCTTCATCTTTTCTCCTGGTCGATGTTCGATAGAGTATTCAAAATCTTCTAACGTCAATGCCCATTTAGCAATCCTTGGTACTAATACCTTTTTCGACATGGTGCTTTTGAAGGCTGAGCAATCAGTAATTAGTTTAAATTTGTTACCTAATAGGTACATTCTGAATTTCTTCAGCGCTGCTACCACCGCTAGAGCTTCAAGTTCGTAACTACTATAGTTTCTTTCTGCGGTATTTGTTTTCCTGCTGTAGTAGTACACGGGATGCATTTTTTCATCTTCATCATTTTTCTGCATCAGTATAGCGGCGATTCCTTCTTTACTAGCGTCAGTGTGGACTTCTGTGATTGCATGTGGTTGGAATAGATTTAATACTGGCCTTTCTACTAGCATTGTTTTGAGACGTTCAAATGAATTTCTCTCTTCTTCTCCAAATTGAAATGAAATGTCCTTTTTTAGTAATCTTGTTAGTGGCTTCGCAATTACACTGTAATTGTGTATAAACTTTCGAAAGTATCCGGTTAATCCTAAAAAGCTTTGGATATTCTTGATTGTTTTCGGTTCTGGAAATCTTCTAACTGCTTCTATTTTATTTTCAATTGGTCGTACTTGTCCTTCGCATATCTCATGACCTAAATATTCTATCGTATTTTGTAAAAATTGACATTTTGTCCAATTTATTTCCAATCCGTAATCTTCGGCTACTTTTAAAACTGTTTCAAGTTTTTCTACAGCTTCTACGTCATTGGCTGATGGTATTATGATATCGTCCATGTATACAATAACTATTTCTTCCTTTATCAGTTGGCGAAAAACGTCGTTAATGAAACGTTGGAAAATTGCTGGAGCATTGCAAAATCCGAATGGTGTTTTTAGAAATTCGAACTGCCCACTTGGAGTAACCAACGATGTGTATTTCGTACTGCTTTCATCTCCTGGAATGTGGAAAAATCCATTCTTCAAGTCTATTGTTGTAAAAACTTTAGCATTCCTTAATTTATCTATCTGGTCTTCAATAAGTGGCAATGGGTATTTATCTCGAACTACTTGCTTGTTCAACTTCCGGTAATCAATACAAATACGCGTTGCGCCATTCTTTTTCTTCACTAATACTATTGGGCTGCTAAAATCCGACGTACTTGGCTTAATGATTCCATTCCTCAACCATTCTTGTAACTGTAGTTCTACTTCGAGTTTTTCACTTTCTGAAAGTAATCTTGGCGTCTGATAAATTGGTGTTTCGTCTTTATTTTTTTCGTTTATCTTTGTTCGTACGGACGTTGTTTTTACTGACTTCGGATTATAATTTTCTATTAGTTTTATTTTCTTCCTACTGTCATCGTCTTGAATATGCTCTAACTTCCATTTATCATCTTCATCAGCAACATTGATTTTCATGATGTATTCTTCTTCGGCTGAGTCACTGAATTTTACTTCGTCTGCTGTTATGGTAAGTTTGGCATTCTTTAAAAGGTCATTCCCCAGAATACATTTCATTGGCATTGCTGTGTCGGGAACTATGTGCATTTTTGTATGAAATTTGAGTTCATCGACTTCGATCTCTGTTGTGAAACAACCTAGAGTTTCAACTTCGACACAACCTAATCCTTTTAATTTTTTCTTCTCTGGAATTATTGATGGTGTTCCAATTTTGAAATATTCATCGCTTCTTATCAAGCAGATGTCACTTCCTGTGTCAACAAGTGCTTGTATTTCAAAACCGTTTAAAATTATTGTTTTGTACATATCTATTTTTTTCTTCGTTTCCAAAACTTGCATACTACTTTTTTCTTGATTATCTTTTGCAACTTTTACCTCGGGTTTAACTTGTTTCTTAGGACATTTTGATGCGATATGTCCAAACTGGTTACAGCTAAAACATTTACTGCCTAGTGCTTTTGATTTGAACTCAGTTGCTTTGTGGTCGTCCTCTCCGCAATTGTAGCATCGTTGTTTTTTCGTTTCTGACTTAACATCTTTCTTCTTGTTGTCAAATTTGTGATGTCGGTCTTTTCTGTATGTGGAATTGATTGATTTGTTGTCGACTTTCTTCCTGACGTGATTGTAGATCTTCAGTTTCTTTTTAAATTCTTCTATATTTGTAGCTCCGTATAGTACTGTTTTGTTTGCTGATTCGTCGTAGATTCCATCTATTACGTAATGTATAAGAGCTTCTGTTTCCATTTAACCTTGGCTGGCAAGTTCTTTCATTGCGAGGAAATATTCTTGTATAGTTTCCTCTTTTTTCTGTCGTCTCCGAGATAACGCTTGGTGCAGTTGTGCGCTATTCAATTTTGACATGAATTCTTTTTTCAACGCTTCTTTTAGCTTTACCCATGAATTTAGCCCTGTTTCTCCTTGAATGAAGAGTTTGGCTAGGCCAGTAATGGATTTTCTAGCGAATAAAAACATTTGTAACTCGTTTAAATAGGCGAGTTGGGCCAATTCCTCGAAATCTGCTATCCATTTTTCGACGGAGTAAGCATTTGTTCCGCTAAAAGTTCTAATAGAGGCTTCAATATCTCTGTAGCTAACGGACATTTTTGGTGGAGGTGTTCTTATTGATAATCTGGAAACGGCGACGGACATCTTGTCTTTTACGTCTTCCTCGGCTTCTTCAAGGACTTCTTCTTCGTCATCGTCTTCTTCCTCTTCTTCTTTTAATGAATCGAGATCCATTAACGCGATGCATGCGTTCTTTGCTATTTCTTCTTGGGTGGGACCGTCTTGTATCCCCAAAATTTTTGCAATTGCTTGCACATCTACAAAAGTCAGATTCCTGTTAATGTATTCAAGTTTAGTTTTATACTCATCTGATTGACAGTCAAATGGGAATCCGCTGAATTGACGAACTACTCGTCTGCACGCTTTGTTGCCCTCTGTTTCGAACAGAAACTTGTACATGACCTTGATGGTTTTGAAAGGAGCAGCTTCGATGTTTTGCGAAATGAATGGGATGTTTCGCAGTGTCGTCATCTTTTTCTTTCTTCTTACTTCTTTCTTCTTACTTCTTTCTTCTTACTTCTTTTTTCTTACTTATTTCTTCTTACTTGTTTCTTCTTGCTTCTTTCTTCTTACTTCTTTTGTAACAGTGTAGAAATCCTCCTCAGCGATTTTTACAGTGTGTACCTTCTTCGGTGTTGATAATGCGACGCTACTTTGTTGTTATCTCGTGCGTAGGTTTATTGCGCGTTGCCGTCTGAGTCTTGGCTTTGTTGTCAATTAAGTCACGTTCATTCGTTGCAGTTGTTCGAATTGAATAATTCTTAGAATTTTCACTCAAATATTCTTTTGTCGTCTTTGTAATTGTGGATCGTTTACCCCAAATTAATGTCTCCACTTCAGTTTGTGCGACATCCACTTGTAGCAGTTCGTTTCCCTCTGTGCCACTTCTGGGTGTGGCTGCAGTAATCGGCCGTCTTAATCGTACTGGTGGTTCAGCCCTTCGTCTTTGGCTTCCAACTCACCGTCGTCGTCTTCTTGGCTGCCGTCTGCACACTCACTACACACAGCACTTCACAACACTTTACGGGAAACACTAGCGATACACAATTATTACGTAAGTTGTTTAATTTTGCGAAATATTATTTTTAATTTGTTTTATTTTTATTTTTAGCTCTCTTTACTTCGCGTAGTTAGCACTCTCGCACTGGTAATCACCAAACACTTGTATTTATGTATTATTTGTAATTGAATAAACGATAAAACTTTGTTTAACACTTTTAATTAATTAATTTTGATCTGATCTTTTCATCAATTGCAATCCCTCTTCGCTAATGACAATCCCGGTTGAGTCCCCAATTTGTGGGGGGATTGCGGCTCAGGATGAATCAGGATGCGTTTTTAATTAAACAAAATAGTGTTATTTAAAATAAAACAAAAATAATTATGATTAAAGATATCGATTACATAAATGAAATAATGAAATTAAGCAATTATTACAATGAATATTATTTTACACGTCTTCACTGCACGGCGGCCGCATTCACACTCTTCCGCGGGAGGAGACGCACACGTCAAAGGTTTGATAAGGACGTGACAGGGCCGTCTCGTATAATTCCCATATATATATATATATATATATATATATATATATATATATATATATATATATATAAATAATGTGATTTTAATTTAATTTAAAATCTTATAATAAATACTCAAATTGAGCGCCATTTTCAACCAAACAATGGTACAACCTATCACTAAATGCTATTTGCACACGCCGAAATGTTTAATTTAGAATTGCTTGACACTCTCTTCTAATTCTATTTTCTAAATCTTGGAGATTAACAGGTGGAGTTTTATAAATAATTGATTTTAAATATCCTCAAGGAAAAAAATCGTCTGGTGCCAGATCAGGGGACCTAGCGGCCCAATCAATTGGCCCCCTTCTACTAATCCATTGTTTTTTTTTTTCATTCCGTCATTTCCATAGCACTGCATGCATTAAAATTTTATAAACTATTGTTTCTACCTTTAAAACGGTTTATTCAAATATCAATTTATTGACATTTCTGTATAGCATTTTTCAAGAGCTTTCATTTGATATGTTACAAGGTGTATATTGCCATTTAAAATTAAAAAGTTGGTAGTGATAGGGCTGATATTAGTGATTTAAAAAAAAACAAAAATATTAATAAAATATGGCCCCCTTCCTTTGGGACGCCCTTTCCTTTTCTTTGTCTCCACACCCCCTTTAACACCTGTTTTTACTGTCCTGTCTTCTGGTAAGCGCACTATATGCCCCAATCACCTCAATCTCTGTGCTTTTATTACACCCGTTTTACACATGTCACCGTAAATATTCATCAGTTCGTCATTTGTTCTGCGTACAAAAATTACATCATCTTTTTTTCCACCATAAATTTTTCTTAAGATCTCCCTTTCCCATATTTCTAGTCCTTTTTGGCTGCTTTTCTTTAAAGCCCAGGATTCACATGCGTATATTATTGTCGGTCTTATAGTTTTATACACCCTTTCTTTTGCTGCCCACGACACTTTTTTGACCTTAGGAGACCTGAGAGTGATCCTACGCACTTGCTTCCCTTTGTTATTCTGGCTTCAATTTCTATATCTTCAGCATTATTCTTTGATGGCGTAACTCCCAGATAATTAAAGCTATATAATTCTTTGAAAGTGTATATTTTGTCGTTTGCTCCTCGATCTACTCTAATTATGATATTATTTTGATGTTCACCCTTTACTTGCATGTACTTCGTCGTTTATATGCAAACCTACTTCTTTTGCTGATTTTTCTACTCTTTTGAAGACGCTCTCTAGTTCTTTTTTGTTTCCTGTTTTAATGGCTATATCGTCAGCATAAGCTAAACTTTTTGTCTATAAATGTTCCCTTTAGTGTATGTGCCGCTGTCTCTTAATACCCATTCTAAAACTGTATTAAAAATAATCGGGGATATCGGGTCACCTTGTCTTAGATCTCTCTTCATACTTAAACCGTCTGATATTTTCCCATCTACCATTAGTTTGCATTCTGTCTCTCTCTGCGTCATTTCAATAATCCTTTCAACTTCTTAGGTATTTTAAAATCTCTCAAAAATTTGTATAGCTTTCCTTTATCAATAGAGTCGTACGCTTGTTTAAAATCAGTAAATAATACTTATAAAGGCAAATTGTGTTAGTAGCTATTTGCAAGGATCTGTTTTAAAGTAAACACTTGATCCATACTCCGGAATCCCGCCTGATACTCCCCTAGTATTTTTTCAGATACTTCTTTAATTCTGTTCCTTGTACAGATAGCCAGAATTTTATAAGTATAAGCTATATCTAGTAGAGCTATCCCTCTATAATTCTCGAATTTTTCACGATCTCCTTTCTTATATATTGGAAATACAACTGCCTCTCTCCATCTTCCTGGCGTTTCCTCTCTTCTCCATACCACTTGAATTATGTCGCATGCCCTTTCTAATAATTCTTCTCCCCCCTCCTTATATATCTCCGCGGTAATGCTGTTTTCTCTAGGGCTCTTACCATTCTTTAACTCTTTTAAAAATTTTAAAATATTCCTTCCACCTGTTTATTCTCAATTCTCCAGCAACCAGCTGACCGTTTTTATCTTTTGTATATATCATTTTTTGTTAGTATCCCATTTTCTGTTTCCTTACTTCCCAGTAGAAATTTCGTATACATTTGTTTTTATAATTGTCATCTATTCTTTCCAAATTTTCTTGCATTCTTTTCCTTTTTTTGTATCTGCATATCTTTTTGTAATTTCTCTTTTCTTCTGACTCTATTCTCTTATTTCTTTCATTGTTATTCTGATTTACTTTTATCCTAGCTTCATTTTCCTTTTCATGGCCTCTATACACTCTTCGTCGAACCAATTGTTCTTACTTTCATTTTTGGTTTTCGTCAATACTTGTTTTGCTGAATTACATATCGCTTTTTCCAACTCCGTCCATTTTTCTTCTATATCTTCTGGATGTTGTAATTGTTCTAATACATTTTTAAATTCTCGTTGTGTTTCTTATTCTGTAGTACTTGCATATTATATTTTTCTCTGTGGTTTCTATATTAACTCAAGTTTCTCGGAACTTCTTGTTTTAATGTAACCTTTACTAAGATGTGATCCGTATCTACTGCCGCTTCTCTCCTACTTTTCACATCTTCAACCATATGACTATGTTTTCCTTCTATTGTAGGTTTTTCCATCAGGGAATATCCATGTTCCTTTATGTATATCTTTCCTCATGAAAACTGTGCTCATTATCTTTATTTCTAGTTCTGCTGCAAAATCTATCAGTTTCAATCAATTTTCATTGGTTATTTCATGTTTGCTGTTTCCTTCTGTTATTTCTCTAAAACTTTCTTCTCTTTCTATTTTTGCATTTAAATCCTCTGTGATTATTTTTATATCATATCTTGGTATTTTGTTGAAAACTTCAGCTATTTTTTCATAGAATTTATTCTTTTCTTGTTCTTGTTTAACATTAGTGGGAGCGTTCACGTTTCGTATAGTAATTTTCCTGTACTTTCCCTTCATCCTTAATCTACATATTCTTTCCGATACTGGTTCAAACTCTATTACATTTTCTTTTATTCCCTTTTTAACTAAAAAAACCTACCCCGAAGTACCTTGTCTCCCAACCTATTAAAAAGAATGTAGCTTACCATTTCAGAAATATTATTACCCTTCTGTTTCGTCTCTTGTATGGCTGCTACATCAATCTCGTATTTTCTAAACACCTCTTCAAAATGTTTGTATACCTCTACAGAATTTGTTCCCTAATCATTCCATCTGCCCAAATTAACAAAGTTATGTTTTCTTTTATATTCGTAGTCCTTTTGTCTTGCGCAATCGTTGCCGTTCCTCCTAAACATTTCTCTTTTACTTTTTGTTTCTTCTTGGTTTGGTGTATAGTTTTTTCCAAATTTCCCATTTTTGTATACCAGACATACTGTGTATCTTCTACAAACAACTAATTGTAAAAGATTCTAGTTTTTTTCCCTTTTTCTCTCTCTTCCTTTGCCTTCACTCTAATCGTGGTTTGCATTTTTCTTTCTTCCTATGTGTAATCATTGTCTATGTATATATTTTTCCCTTTCAGTTTATTTTAATTTTACATGACCTCCAGTATGTCCTAATAATTTTCTATTTCTGCTAGAATTATTGATGCTGTCTCCCGGTTTTTTATTACTGAGACAGACTTTATTGTGCATTTGACTTGTAGTTCATTCTCTAGAAATTCACAAACTTTTACTTTTGATTTCCCTTCTTCGGCTTGCAGACCTTTAATAATTATGTTATTTGCACGTCTATTTTTATCCTGTGCATCTATTCTTTTATGCAGATTTTCTATTGCCGTTTTCATTTCATCTGTTTCCTTCTGCCATCTTTTTTTTCCAAATCTTTCTTAATTAGCTCTATTGTCTCACTGTTTTTATTAGTTTCTTGTTTTAGTTCGTCATGATTCAATGTCATCGTATCCTTCATTTCTTCATAGTTTTTTTACCATATTAGTCATCAATTTTGCAAGTTCTTCCATTTCTTCTGTGTTTTCGTTTTTCGTTGGTGATCTTACTGTCTTTATACTCTTCTTAAATATACTTTCTTCTTCTGTTTTTCCTTCCGATCTTTTACGTTTCTCCACTGAGTTGCTTCGATCTCTTATCTTATCATTCACTTGCCCCTATTCTACGCCACTGCCAGTTTTGTATCACTTCCGTGTGCATGCGCCAGTCACCCGATGAGTTAATACTCTCACCAAAACTCACGTTTAACCTCACTTTCACCCGCTTCACTCTATTTTTTCCACTCTATATTAACAGTTTTTGAAGAGATTTTTCACTTTTTTACACTTAAACACCTCTTTTGCACTGTCTTTACTCTTTTGTTTTTATTTGCAAGTAACTCCCGTTTATTTTCGGGTTTGCTTCTGGTGTAAAATCAAAACCAAACTTTCACTTAAACACCGTAGGCGTAATCAATTTATATACTTATAAAACTACACCGGGTGTTTATTTTTAAGGTATACGTAAGAGACTGACATGATAAATCAGTTTTTTTTTGCAAACTAGTGTCCCCGTTTTGACAAACAAAATTGGTTGTGGTGTATTGTATCAATAGAAATATAAAAAAATTGATAAAATGACATCAAAACCATTTAAATGATGTAATATTAAAAAACTGGAGGACTTGAATCGAGCTCAAGTTTCAGAAACACACCAGTCGTTTAACATGCACTTAAGAATGTTATCTCTCTATTTCGGAATTAGAATGTCATATTCTAGCACGCATATTTACCCTGGAAGAAGCTTCATTCTTAAATTATTTTTGGTGACATTTTGTTATTTGGGATTGGCTTGACTGCACTAAATACACAAAATACCTTAACAACGGATAGAATAAAAACAAAAATCAATGTTACCATTCTAACTATTCTGTCGAAAATTTCCTCTAATAGAAAATGTAAATGAAAGCCTAAACAGAGAAAACAGTATAAACTACTCGATACACCAGACTATTCAAGCAATCGTTCGTTCCCATACTCGCTGCTGCGCGCACTCATGTGAATTTCAAACTCGTGGTTGAATAAGTTGCTTTTTGTAACTTCCATTTTATTGTACTTTTGTTGATTAGTGTTTATGTTCTTCAGTTTAGAATTGAAAATTTTGATTTGAACCGAAATAAAGAAAAAAGCAAGATCTATCTTCATAAATGTGTTCAAGACCATCAGAAACTTGGAAGGTGAGAACATACATACATGTAATATCCAATAGTTCAAGTAGTTTAGAAGGAAATATACGTTTCAGATTGTTCGATGACATGCAGAATTACTTTGCTGCCACATTTTTCTGGGAAGTAAATACAAATATGTTTTATGCATGCCTAAGTGGATATTGTTTCTTAGTAGTGAGTATAATATTTTCTTCTGTCAAAAAACGTCTACGCTTTATTTTAAAGGGCACTGCGGTATGCGGTAAAGATAAAACCAAAATATTTCGTTAATTTTTTAATATATTATTTAGACAAACTTACTGCTCTAAAGATCTTCACAAACCTCTGAAAATTAACGATAAACTTCAAAACTATTAAAAATTTTAAAATGTCTCACGTGAATTTAAAAATAAATAAATAGATATATATATATATATATATATATATATATATATATATATATATATATATATATGAAAATAAGAGACGTAATCATAGCAACTGAACCAAGATATTTGATATACCGCGCTAATATGCGGCTAAATAGATTTGTCGAAAGCCGTGCTGAACTTTTCAAAATGACGTACGATATTATTCCACACACAATATTGTGTAGTTTCTAAAATAATATTAGAGGAAAGATATTCTCAAAGTATTTAACATATCTTTATGAATAGGGTACCCAGGAAACACACACATATATGATATATAACTATCAAGGAGAAATCACAGCACAATGGAATAGTAATGTGATTTATCCTTGACAGTTATATATCATATACGTGTGTGTTTCCTGGGTACGTAACTGTAATCGAATTTCAATATACACTACCCCCTAGATAACTCATCGAACATGGGTTAAATTAAATAAATGCTGCGCCATTAGAAGGGTCATTATAGTTGCGTTTCATTTGTTTGGAAAAAATGCATAGCTCACTAGATATGGGCAAAAATGTTAATTTTACCATTTTCGTTTTTTGCTTGTAACTTTTCATATGAATTCAAATTAAATTTTAACTTGCTCTTTAATTCATAGGCGTCCACAAAATTGTTTTATGGACGTCAAAGTGATGTGATATCATTAAACAGGTTTCTTTTTCCTCTTCAACGATATAAAATACTTGTACGTTAATTATTAAATAATTTTAATGATATTTTAAAACTTTTCTATTTATTTTATTCATGCAGGCTATGGAGAAGAACGAAATCAAATATTGGATTTTCATTTTTTAAAATAAAATTAATAATTTTAAACAATGCAATAATTAATATTAATGTCCAGCTGTACCGCTGACAATTTCAAGCTACGCTTATTGGAAAAATACAAGTCAAAATTTTGACAGCAATATTCATTTACTTATCTGGCATTTCGTTTAAATACGATATTGTCAAATTAACAAACCCTTAAAATTTGAGTGTCAGTAGGCATTAATAACACAATAGTTTTTAGTTTATCATCTTTTGTTCTAAAGGATTACAACAAAAATTATAACCTTATACTTCTATTAAAGTAAAATTAAATCGAACTAATTTTACAATACAAATGTAAAACAAGAAAATGATATTAAAATAAAATACAATAGAACTATGTTTAAAATAAACTTTGATCCTCAATTAATATGCCATTTCGCTGACCCCACAAATTTGACCTTCTTTTAAGCTCGCCCAAATTGCCCGCCTAATCATCCTATAAGGTATTCTTTGAAATTCAGTTACAATGCCTTTTTGGAGGTCGTGTATTGTAAGTTTTAAAATATATTGTAACGCCACCCCCCGCAGCCTGCTGCTCTGGGGGGGTCATTGCTCCTTAGTCCGGGAATGAACGGTTACTCAGGAACCATGGTACGCCGGTATAAAAGAAGCTTGCCTCGGATAGCTTTGGGGTGTTGAGGGGCGCAGGGTTGGTTAATAACAAAAAGAACGGTAGAGTTTAAATAAATATATTGTAATATACGAAGACATGTACAACAAAGACAAACAACTCATAAATAAATAAATACATAACCCTTCTTCTTGAACTGTGACCAGAGCAGGGCGGTAAGTACCAGAGCAACACGGTAAGTGCACGTATTGAAGTTTACTTCAAATTTCCTAAATTAAAAATAATAACTATTTCTCTAGCGGACAAACAATCGGCGAGCCGTACAACGGACTCAGCCTTTTCTCACCTTTAAACTTCTCGGCGGTCTGAATGCACAGAGCCTAAAGGCAGAACTCTTCTTCGCACCAGGAGGCTCCACTACTCTTCCAAGCGGCCCGCTCCAGCGAAGTTCACAGAGCCGCATCCTCGCCTTTTAAACCCTGGTAACGGTACTTTTCATTAAAACAACGGTGGGAGAACTTTTACTTAGTGTACAGGGGTCGCTACTGTCTGAAGTGATGAATAATATTTTTATAAAAATTACATAAAGTCTCTGGTCACATTTCTATATCCTAATTACATTTTACAACATTAAATAATTTACAAACAGTGTGAAATCATAATTTCATTCACACATGCGATGCGCCATGCGTAGGCATGTCGTGAATCACAACACGTCAATATTTAGAAGGTGACAATTGTCAAACTACCAGAGGTAAACAAATGCCACAATACAATTAAATATGTAAACGAGAGTTACATTGTTTCACGACACTGTGGTAAGTTAAATTACAAAATATACACAATGCTATTTTTACATAGAATACTTTTTCTTGTAGCTGAAACAACAGTATGGTTATGGTGACTTGTGAACATGTGTTTATTGTCTTTTCACATCCAGATGGTCGGATATTGTGTTTCACACGTCAGTATTTCATTAAATGTTTTACAAGTATTATAAATGCATCTTATTTTACAGATTAAACAATGGTCGCGAAAGTGCTGTATTAGATGCACGTTAGTTTATTTGCTCTTGCAAAGTTATAATTAATCGTTTACTAGTGCGTAATAATAGTATCGCGATAGCTAATTTACCTAAATAATAGTTATTTACAATACAAATGCGGAAACAAGAACTTCCGTGCATGAGCCTTTGTTTGAAGTACGAGCGAGCAACGCGAGCGAGTATTTCATTTAGGCGAATGCACGGAAGGTATTTCCGCATAAGTATTGTACAAGATTTTTTGTAACGAACGAATTAATTATAAAACTGTTCTACCTTCGATAGATGTTACGCAGAACATGTCGCATCAAATAGAGCCATCAATTTCACTAATTGTCAGATCCAAAATATAAATATATAATAATTATTGCAATACCAAACTGTATATAATCGATTCAAATACAATTTATTAAATTTAAAATCTTATTTTATTTTGATAGTACCTACATATGTATAGTACTTTGGTTATAAATTTAGGAACATATCACTACCTAAAACAAATAAAAGTATAAATGCATATTAAATTATCTTTATATAAAATATATTCTTATACCTATTAATTTTTATTTATTGTATATTAATACCTACTAATATTATCTTTAATATTGTGTGCAACATACAGTATGGCCGCCATGTTCATCATTCTCGATTCTCGTTATATTAGTTTCTAATAGGTGGCGTTAGTAGTATTAAAATGTCAAAATTAGCAATGATTCTGATTTTATTTAAATGATTTTTATTCTTTCAACTAATTTTCCTAAATTATTATGTTCTTATATTAAATTTGTTGTAACGTACAAAAATATTAAAAATAAAATAGCACTTTTAAGCTACTCGATCAAAGTAGTTTCCATTGAGACACTAGTGCGGGAAGTAAAACAATAGCGCGGGAATATGGCCTTTCGGATTGTGAGTTGGCTGCGGGAAACATTAGTTTCTAGGCAGTGAGTACGAAAAAGTATTTACTTACGTTTTTATCATTTTTTCGAGTCAGTGCCTCCGCTGTTTATAATAAAAAAAACTATCACAAAATTTAAACAAAGTGTCGATAAGGTTCATTTTCGCTCATCTGTCACCTGTCTCATCTTCCCACTGAGTAAGTTAATCATCAAAGCGAATAATCAACATGTCGCGTTGTGCCAAATGTATAAAGACTGTCGACCGCTACGGTGACTTACTCTTCTGCTCAGGTTTGTGCAAAGGTGTATTCCACCTGAACTGTGCTCAAGTCACTATAGATACATACATGGCTATGAAAGTTGACAAAACAATAAATAATTGGCGCTGTCTCAGCTGCTCATGCTCGGACAATAGCAGTGTCGCCAACGATAGTAAAAATAAAAACGAAGATATTCATACAAAACTAGATCTTATACTTAAATCTCAAAACATACTACAGCAATGTCTAGATGCAGTTTATACGCAACTAGCGGCTTTAACAAAAGAAAATGAAATCAAATAAAATCAAATTGGAAAATTTAGAAAAACGTTGCTCTGAAATCGAGAGTAAATTACTTCTTCATGACAGTAACAAAACAGAAACAATTTCTGAATTAACAATTAATGAAATTGTCGAAAGAAAAATCCGACAAAACAATATCATGATATATAACATACCGGAATCCACTCACAACAACAATAATGAACGAGAAAACCATGATCGTACCGTAATTAATAATCTACTAAAAGATGTATACCAAATGGATATAAATAATTGTAAATTTTACCGTTTAGGCAAATTATCTGTCAGCGAATCTTCCCGTCCTAGACCTATAAAAGTTATTCTATCCAATTTTGCAGATGTTATCACCATCTTAAAAAATAAGGCAAAAATTTCCACCTCAAACGTCAAAATCACGGCCGATTTAACAAAATTGCAGGAAGAACACTTTAAAAACTTACTTGAACTTGCTGACAGAAAAACTAAGGGAGAAAACAACATAACAATTCGATATATTAAAGGAATTCCAAAAATTACTTCAATAAAACAATAGCAGTCAATTAAAACTCATGATTCTGATATTGTTATATACTACCAAAACATGCAATGCCTTAGGAATAAATTACTCGATATAGAAATAATGTTACATGAACTTAATCGCAAACCTGACATAATATGTATATGCGAACACTGGCTTTCAGTAGATGAAATTATTCACACACAAATCCCTGGCTATACACTTGTAAAAAAATTTTGTAGAACTCAAATGATTCACGGAGGTACTTGTGTTTATGCTACAGAAAACATAAAATTTGAAAACATTCATACGTATGCTAACGAATTAGAAGAAAAACATTTTGAATTCACAATTACACGTATAGAAAAATTTAACAATGCTTACACACTCATTGTACTATACAGAACTCCCGACGGCAACACTGATCTGTTTTTCAGCAAACTTGAATTCTTACTCAGTAAATTGTGCAAGAACAACACACAGATAATAATAGGGCACCTGCACGTGACGTTTCAACATGGCGGCCACCAGCTGATCTTGGTCAACCAAACCTTCAGTTTGCATTGTGTCTTACGGAGAAATATCGTGCCGTAAGCTTTTATTGTGTTTTTATGGCACTTATTGTTTTATTTGGGAAAAACTGATTAGAGTGTGTAAAAGTGAATATATGAGGAGTGTTTTCCGTAAAAAATAAGTCAGGACATTCTTACTATTTAATGAGTTCCAGGTTATTAAATTAAAACTAACCCAATCCTATTTTTTTGTGTATACTTTTATTGCATATGAAATAATTATTTAAACATAATCGGATAGGAACATATTGTATGAATGTTTAAATATATGTAATTTTCTTTAATAATATATATATAAAAAACATGAAAAAATATTTTTTAAATGACAGAATTACAAATTTTTAATGAAGTTTTTTTAGTAACAGAAAAAATATATATATTTGTGTCTGTTTCTCACAAAGGTTTAAAATTAGATAGGTAATCAATTATTGATTTCATATTGATTTTTAAAAGGCATTTATATTATATCCACATTATGTATCCACTTAAATTTATCGATTTAACGTACTTTGGCTTCCAAAGATTAATTTTTGACGTATAAACTCAATAAACTCATTTATATACAATAAAAATACATAATATGACAATAAGAAAAATGAACTCGAAGATAAATATATATATATATATATATATATATATATATATATATATATATATATATATATATTTCAAATTTAATTTTCTTTATATATTAAAAAAAATCTAATAATTCAATTTATTTTAATTTCAATATTCATGTTTTCATTCAACAATACACATTAAAAAAAAAACTTATACAAACTCAAATGAAAGTAATACAACCTGATGCTACATGCTACTTATTTCAATTTAATATTTTTAAAAATGTTTATAAATAGGACTGCTTTGTTTTACTAGTAAATAATTCATACACTTATCTTTAATTATGGCTAATTACATTTTAAAATAGCATGTATAAATTTAGGAAAAACTGAATTTCTTGTACAGAAAACACATTCGCTGCATAAGACGCAATGTTAAACTGAAGCTTGGTTGCCCGAGATCAGCTGATCATCCGCCATGTTGTGACGTAGGTGCAGGTGCCCTATAGCAACTGATCACAACATAGACCTTTTTGTTAATACAACGGATAAACGTCGCTTACTCTCACTACTGGAATATTTTAATCTTATTTATCATGTATCTCAACCAGCTAGGATAACAGACCACTCCTCACCTTGCATAGATAACATAATAACATCACATAAAACAGTAATAAATGTCCAAGTGCTAAATTCCTGTTTTTCTTATCACGATGCCATATTATCATCAATTAAATCAAGCATTTCCGTAAAACAAGAAAAATTCTGTGATTAAACGATCTTTTAATGATGAGAACACTTCACATTTTATATCGTTACTTGAACGAGAAGACTGGACAGCCTTACATCAAGGTACATCTGTAAATGATAAATTTAATGTATTTTACCACCGAATGTCTCGTTACATTAACGCCGCATTCCCTTTAAAGAAGTTTTCCACAAGAATTACTGCACAGAAATCTTGGATTACTAAAGGAATACGTACTTCAGCTAAACAGAAAAGAGTTCTTTTACAAACTCTAAAACACTCACGCGATGAAAACCTCGCTATTTATGTAAAACGGTATTGTTCAGTTCTGAAGAAAGTTGTACTATTAGCTAAAAAAAACTTCACATTAACAATGAGATAACCTGTTCCAATAACACCACTAAAACTGTGTGAAATATTGTTAAGAAAGAAAATAACAAATCACAATCCGCTAATCTATACAGAAGTATAGAAATAAGACTCAGTCCCGATGATCCATTAAATTCAGAGCCAACAAGAGTAGCTAACATATTTAATGAACATTTCTTAAAAAGTGCAGCACCCCCAATAGCTAATGAAAGCACCTTCTATGCCCTGAGCACACCGAGTCAATCACTGTCCATCTTCCTGCACCCAACATCAATAGAAGAAATAGCAACCTGCATTCAATCACTAAAAAACAGCTACTCCTCCGATTATGACAATATATCCTCCAACTTACTAAAAAAAGTGCTCCCTATCTAAATGAAGTGTTGTGTTATTTATTTAACCTAAGTCTATAACATGGCATATTTCCGGAAGTATTTAAAAAATCTTTAATAATACCGTTACATAAATCTAAAGATCCTAAATGCGTGGACAATTATAGGCCAATATCCCTTTTACCAACAATATCTAAAATCTTTGAAAAAATAGTGTGCAGCAGATTAACTTCTTTTAACTTAAACAACACGTTCTCACAGACAGGCAACATGGAATCATAAAATCTATATCAGCAATTACGGCCACATATGATCTTTTAGACAGTATTTATAATAACCTAGACAGTAAAAAGTATGTGTGTGGTGTTTCGTACGATCTATCAAAAGCATTTGATACTGTCAATCACAAAACTCTCTTGGATAAACTTGAACATTACGGGGTACGAGGTGTCGCGCTAGAGTAGTTTCGTTCGTATTTAATTGACAGAGTACAGTCTGTACAAATAAATTCAAAAGTCATCGACACATATAAAAACTGTTTTTCAGAGTGGTCACCTGTGACATCAGGAGTTCCTCAAGGATCAATTCTCGGGCCTATATTCTTCTCAATCTATATAAATGACCTACCAACAGCAATATATACTTGTTATGATAATTGTGTTATGTACGCCGACGATACTTGCTTCATTTTGTCTGATGTATATAGTAATAATCTATTAACAAAATTAGAAAAATTTATAGACGAAATTCAAACTTGGTGCAACTGCAATTCACTTAAACTTAACTTAGACAAAACAAACATTATTCAGTTTTCTTTTGGCTCTGCCAAACCTGACTTTGTAATAAATTATATTAAGGAAGTAAAATCGTTCAAATGTTCAGGAATTAATATAGACTTCAATCTTAAATGGTTTGTCCATATAGACTCAATAATACCAAAATTAAATAGAGCTGCGTATTGTATTAAAAATATTGCTAACTTTGTAAATTTTAATAGTATACTATAGTATAGTATACTATGCATACTTTAACTCCATCGTCACTTATGGTATTTTGTTCTGGGGAACATCTTCCCGTATACAAGAAATCTTCTGTATTCAGAAAAGAGTCATTAGGACATTAAATAATTTAGACTGCAGAGAATCCTGTAAAGGTAGTTTTTCTAAATCAGGCATTTTAACTATTCCATCATTGTACATTTATGAAGTAATTAAATATTTATTCAATAATTTAAACAGGTTTCAAAAGTTAGGAAATACTTACTGTGTCACAAGACAATCAGAATATGTTTTAACATTTCCAAAACATATCCACACAGGATACGAAAAAGGGATAAAGTACATGTGTATAAAATGTTATAACGCACTACCATTACATATTAGAACCATGCAAGCTCCTAAAGCCATAAAAAAATGTTATAAAATCCTGATGCAAAAGGAATATTACAGCATAAACGAGTTTTTCTCGGACTGTCAATATAATAAATTCTCTTAATTATTTGATTTATAAATTTTATTGTAATAATTTCATGTTTATTTGGCTTATGAATCTTTTTGTTATTTTATTTGTAGATTATATATGTTATTTTATAGGTATACATGTACAAGCCCTGCCCCATAAGTGTTGGCCCAGTTACATAAAATCATTGAAATGACTTAGTTAAGCAAAAAATCAAAACACCTACTAATTTATTTCCATTGAATTATAACTTAATGCCTTAAATACTGAAAATAACTAATCTACACTAACTAATGCAATTGGATGCAGCTTCTCCAGTTGAGCACAAGTATAAGAAATGCATTTTTCTTATGACTGGGCCAACACTTACGGGACAGGGCTGGTATATATCTAATGCTTAATGTATTTCTTTCAATTAGAATCTAGTTGTAATTTGTGATTCATGTGCATTTATATACAATGTACTTATTTTTGTATACCTTCCATACACCCTTGGGAAGGGTTTTTAAGGATATAAAGGATTATTGTTATTATTATTATTATTATTATTATTATTATTATTATTATTATTATTATTATTAAATGAACAACGTATATTGTAAACTACACGTTTCTAAAAACTAAATGCGGCTGTACAACTGCAGGTTTTAAAAAGGAGGGAAAACCCTTACTGGACGAAAGGGCCTATCGTTACTATATATTTTCTACATCTGTAGACATATGACATTTATACATCGTTATGGATACGCGAAGTTTTTTTTTTTTACTTGTGAAAAAATAATTATTTTTCCACGTGTAAAAAAATACATACAAAATATACAGTGTGAACACTGAAAACCGTGACATAGGCGTTTAATATGGGAAAACAATTTTTTTCAAATATTATCTGTCCCGTAAGACTATAGTGGGAGTTTTTGATATGGTTACAAAGATTATTTAATTTGGCATCGAAGAGTATCTAAATACTCCTAATTTAATGCCTTATTATTGAAATATTTACGAAAATATAATACTACTTGACAATTATTACGTATAATTTACTAAAAACAGTAATCATGGAAACGTATTCGGTAGCTGACTTGGTTAAATCAAGGCTCCATGATAATTTTTCACTAGTTCAAATCCCTCTCGGTTCAAGTAAATATTTTTATTATTTTTACAATGTATTAAATAAATTACAAAATTAAATCGTAAATAGTTTGGTATATTAAGTATTTTCTTTTCAAGTATTTCTTTGTTATATCACTGCTAATAGTATTAAGCAAAAAACGAAAAGTAATCACTAATAAATAATCCTTCACACAGGTTTGTCAGACGGCGTGTTAGACTTTTATTGTCATTTTTCGATACATTCTTTCCGAAAACATAGTAAATCCAATGGATTTTTCATTAAAAAAAATTAGTATAATTAAATTTTTCAAGGGATGAGTTTACGAGAAATTCGAGACTTTTTTGCTAGGATATATCCTGATAGACAAATTGCACCCCATGAACGAACTAGACGATTCATTTTAAAATTTGAAAAAGGCGGTTGTGTTAATGACGAACATAAAACTAAACTTAATTATTTATTTAGCTTAAATTTACATATTTATTTCACTTGTTGTATATTTAGTTAATAAAATACTTGCTGTACCAAAAAATATTTGTTTTAATTTTGTAAATTCAAGAAAATACTTGATGTATCAAACTATTTACGTTTTAATTTTGTAATTTATTTAATAATACATTGTACAAAATAAATATAAAAATAATAAAAATATTAACTTGAACCGGGAGGGATTTGAACTAGTGAAAAATTATCATGGAACCTTGATTTAACCAAGTCAGCTACCGAACACGTTTCCAAGATTACTGTTTTTAGTAAGTTATAAGTAACAACTGTCAAGTAGCATTATAGTTTCGTAAATATTTCAATAATAAAGCATTAAATTAGGAGTATTTAGATACTTTTCGATGCCAAATTAAATAATCTTTCTAACCATATCAAAAACTCCCACTATACTTTTGCGGGACAGATAATATTTGAAAAAAACTGTTTTCCCATTTTAAACGTCTATGTCACGGTTTTCAGTGTTCACACTGTATAAGTATTCTCATGTTAACGTCTAGATTTGACTTGTAATTCTTTTTTTGGCAGTTGTAGAAAAAATATTGTTTATATTTCGTGGGTGAAATTTGTGTTTTTTGGCGCGTTAGAATGACTTTTTTGCCTCGACCTCACGGTCTCGGCTAAAAGTTAGGACCTCACGCGCAACGAAAAACACACATTTCACGCACTTAATACAGAAAAAACTATTTTTTTTCATATACCCTCCAAATAAAAATCTAATTGTGTTCAATCAGTGGACCGAGCTGGCCAGGATATAGGTTGTCGTGTTTCAATCCATTTATTTCCAAATTTTACTTTGAAATATTGCACATCAACTTTTGAAATGTGCACAGGAGCTGAAACATCATACCTTTATTCCAAATCGTTCCTGGCGTCGAAATGTCCTGATTTGTTGCGGATATTCTGTAATTAACATGCGATCTTGTTTTTGATATCCCCGAGTTTCTTTGAATATTTCGAACTTATGTTATAGGTTCTTCACGTACATAGCCCAGGACAATATCTACTTTATTCCTTATTTGTCTGGGCTCTATTTTTTTTTTGTCATAAAAGCATCATAATGAATTATGTTAGTTTTCAAGTTTCTAAAAAGTCGGATGTTTGGCTGTCTCTTAACGGGATAGCTTTCTAAATACAATCTTGCAGCATTCGTTGAATTACTTTAACGAAGTATTAAGCCATTTATCATGTCAATTTTTTCTTGCTTAGTATATAATAGGTAAGAGTGAGAATATTAGCAATAAAAAAAATCGTAGTTTGAGCGCAACGAACACAATAATAAAGGTTTTGTTGTACAATGATAATTATAGTAACTATAGTTACCTTTAGAAATACAATGTATTCTAAATATAGTAAGTATTGGAATAAATATTATATAGATGGCAAGTGTATCAATTCTATCTAATTTAAGTAATTTATATCAAATATAGAATATACATAATTATAACAAATTGGCGACGAGGTAAAGAAGAACATTTATCATTCGAAGCAATTTTCGACCAGCAAGTTAAGAAAACAAGCTTGGAAGAATCAAACTTGAAACTGACAGGAGATCTTCATAATTAAATCAAATATCAAAGAATAGATCCACAGCAGTTTGCTCAATTTATGCAATTTCAGAAAACGATGCTCGAACAGATATTACATAGTCAACAACAAAGCCAACAAGTACAAGAAGTGAATGCAGCCATCACTCCAGGAAATTCTATAAACATTGCACTCTTACCAAATTTCGAATGTTTTGACCCGAAAAAGGAATCATTTCGAAATTATAAACAGCGGTTCGAAAATTATTTAAATATGAAGAATATTTTTGATATCAAAGATTACTGCACGAAATTACTTCTAAATTCAATAGGCGCAAAGAATTTTAACATGATTTCAGCTCTAGCAGCCCCAAAAAAACCTAATGAATTCAATTACGTCGATCTTATGAACCTCTTAGAAAATCATCTCGCACCTAAGAAAAATGTTCTTGTTGCCCAGCATAGATTTTTATCAAAATATCAAACAGAACATCAATCATTTGCTGATTTCGTTGCTGCATTGAGATCTGACATTGGAGATTGTGAATTCATTTCATCATGTGAATGTAAAATATCAATTGCTGATGTTTTTCTTCGTACACAATTTATTCGAGGAATTAGTGACAATAGAATTAGACAACACCTACTACAGTCAGATATATCACATTTTAATCAAATTATGTCAAAAGCTATTGCTCTGGAAACATCGAAGATTGACTGCATGGAATTGGCTCAGAAGACATCTACAGCAAATCCAAATTTCACCGGTATTAATAAAATTGGTCACAAATTCAACAAAAACAAGAATCAACAGAAGAATCGTGATCAATCAAAATCAAGGAAACAATTCAAACATAAAATTAATTTTAGCGAGTTAAACATTAATGGTTTGTATCTCAGATGTGGAAAGGACAATCATTTGACGAAAGACTGCAAAACGGATCGAACATATCTGGGGGTCTATTCTAATTCATAGCCACATGTGCTATCCGCTATTTGCTATATAAGTTCCACTACTAGCCAAGAGATGGGGGTCGCCATCCCGCTATCTGACTTGAATCCATCTGTTGGCTAGTAGTGGAACTTATTAATATTGCCAGATGTCAAGTTGACAAGTAGTTCGTCTTTTCAATTTTGTAATCAAATACTTGTGTTTGTGTGTTATATCAATAGTATTTGATTAATATCTATGTATTGTAAGTACCTATTTAAATTATAATAATTATTTATAATTCTAACAAATAGCACATGTGGCTATCCGACTTAAATACATCTGTTGGCTAGTAGTGGAACTTATACAGCGGATAGCGGATAGCACATGTGGCTATCCGACTTGAATCCATCTATTGGCTAGTAGTGGAACTTATATTGCGGATAGCGGATAGCACATGTGGCTATGAATTTAGAATAGACCTCCTGAAATGTGCAGAATGTAAAAAAACCGGTCATGTGGCAAGGGTCTGTATTCGCACATTGCTGCAAAAAAGAATTAAATCAAATCAATCAGTGACAAATTATATTGAAAATGAAGAAAATATTAATGATTATGGTGTAAGCCACATTATAGACATTTATCAAAATTATCAAACTAAAAATGACATCGAACGATTTCATACAAATGTCAACATCAAAGGAAAACCTGTCAAATTTGAAATCGACTCTGGCTCAGGATATACATTTTTACCCCAAGATCAGTTCGCAGAATTGAACCTTAACGTTATTTTAATTCCTACAACAATATGCTTCAGATCTTATACACAAAATGTGTTTATTCCTGATGGAAAAACACTAATTTTAATGGTACATCAATACAAGATGAAATTTACATCGTTCCTGAAGATTATACAGCTTTACTTGGACGAATTTAAGTTCGGCGATTGAAAATTAATTTGAATGAAATCGATGTACAAACCTCAAAAACCTGTACAATTTATTCTATTAAAAATATCGAAGAAATGGATGAAATTGCAGCCGAATTTCCCGATATTTTCGAAGAAAAAATTGGTTGCGTTCCACAGTTCAAAGTGTCACTGAAACTGCGGGGTAATGTCACACCAATTTTCCATCGTGAGCGAGAAGTTCCGTACGCACTTTTCGCTCGAGTTGAGAAAGAATTAGATTCACTAGAAGCAGCTGGAATTATTACGAAAACAGAAATCAGCGACTGGGGATCTCCATTGGTGGTTATTCCGAAAGAAGACGGTGGAGTTCGTCTATGCGTCGACTATAAAGTTGGAGTGAACAAGCGCCTCATGAGTTCACATTACCCTATTAGAAAAATCGATGACATCCTTAACAGCCTTCGCAACTCCTGTTACTTCTGCAAATTAGATTTATACAAGGCATATTTACATATTCCTGTGGATGAAAAATCAAGTGAAATTCAGACAATTTCAACATATAGAGGAACTTATAGAATGCATAGATTATCTTTCGGTATCAAAACTGCACCATCAGAATTTAATCAAATTATTGACCAAATTTTAGGAGATATTCCGAAGACAGAATCTTATTTCGATGACATCATTGTACATGGACATACAAAAGAAGAATGTAAGTCAAATTTATTTGCTTGTCTCACCCAGTTACAAAAATACGACTTGCACATCAATCGCCGTAAATGTTCAATTTTTAAAAACGCATAGAATATTTGGGACATACAATCGAATTCAATAAAATTTCAAAATCGCCCAAAAAAGTAGCTGCTATCACAGAGATGCCAAGACCATCATCGATCGACGAATTAAGAAGATTTCTAGGTATGGTGACATATTATGCACGTTTTATTCCCAATTCATCAATGATAACAGCCCCACTACGACAACTACTAAAGAAAAATACAATATTCAAATGGACGACCAAGTGCGAAGCAGCTTTCAAAAAACTGAAAGAAGAAATAGCTAGTGATAGAGTCCTCATGCTGTTCAATCCGGAACTTCCTCTCCAACTTGCATGTGATGCAAGTCCTACAGGTATAGCACGAGCACGCTACTTTGCTAATAATAAACAACAGTGGAAACTCGGAATCATCATCAAAAAATTTGGAGAACTCCACTATCTTGTCAAGTTGGACGATGGTTACAAATTAAAGCGACATATAGATCAGTTGATTTCGACTGATATTCAGCCAAAGGAATCAGTAACGTTTGCCCCCGATAAACCGGATTCCAACATTGAGGCCCAGAGTCCAAATTTGGGAGATCTGGTATACCTTCCAGCAAATCAACACGAACAAATCAACCAACCGGTCAACATCAAAGAACCAAAACCATCGAAAGAACGTGGGCAACGACCAGTACGCCGATCCGAGAGATTGCGCCGGAAGCATGAAGATTGTATTATTTTATTTCATGAACTGTAAAATTAAAGTGTAGGAGAAGTAAATTTAAAGAACAACACTCGTACTAAACTTGTCTTTATTCAACGACTACTTTGATTGAAGTGACCCACCAGAACAAGTATAATTTTAAATACAATGAGACAATGTTGCCAATAGATTCATAAACCAATACATTATAATAAAAATAAGAAATATACATTATTACCAATAATATGAAATTAAATAACAATGAATACACATTATAACATCTCCCTTTTTTACAATTAAATACATGCGTTATTAATACTAATAACTATTACACAAATACAAGAAATTCTTACGCTATAAACTTATCAGGAGGTTTAGAAATTCTTCCAGATCTAGTTACATAAAATTGAGAATTAATTAATCGTTCATTATTTTGATTGTTATTATTACTATTAATATCTAGATCAGTATTACAAAATTTAAGTTTTGGTTCTTTGAATGATTTTCTAAGATCAATAGTATTACGTCGTTTTAAATGATTATTTTCATCTCTAATTACAAAAGATCTTGGAGTATTATATTTGCTTACAATTTTTGCAGATTTCCAAATATTATTTTCTCTATAAGTAACATTTTGGTTTTTGTAAAAATCATTCTTTCTAGTTTTACTATTTCTGTCATAATAAAATTTGTTTTTATTACCTTTTTCAATTAAAATATCTCTAAAATTTTTAACAACTTGTGGTTGTAACATATTTGAACGAATTGGCAGCTTCGTTCTTGTCATTCTACTAAATAATAATTGTGACGGTGAATATTTTGTGTCCAATACTGGCGTATTACGATATTCTAGAAGCATTAATTCTATCTCTATATCTCCTTCTTCAGATTTTTTGAGCATATTTTTACAAATACCTACACCCTTTTCTGCTAGACCATTACTTTTTGGATAATAAGGACTTGAAGTTATAACTTGAAAATTCCAAGAATTAGAAAACTGTTTAAATTGAAAGGAATTGAATGGATTATTATCACTCACCAATATTTTTGGAATACCATGAGTCGAAAAAATAGCTTTTAAAACATTAATTATTTCATGTGCAGTTTTTGTATTTAATTTAATAAGTTCAATCCATTTAGAATAATAATCAACTACAACAAGATAATTTGAATTGCTGTATTGCAATATATCACATGCTACTTTTTCAAATGGTAGTTGAGGTATGTCTTGTACTATCATAGGTTCTTTTACATTTTTACGTCTAAATTTTTCACAGATGCTACATTTTGAGATTTCATTTTCAATATCCTTTTGCATATTTGGCCAGTAAAATAATGATTTAGCTCGACTTAAAGTTTTAGAAATACCAAAATGTGATTCATGTAACATCTTTAATATTTTTGATCGCAAATTCATTGGAACAATTATTTTATTTTCAAGAAATACTAAATTATCTTCTACATAGATATTATTCTTAAATTTGTAATAAAGTTTGATTTCATCATCAACTTTGGATTTATGATTAGGCCAACCATTTTTGAAATTTGTAATTAATTTGTTTAGAACATAATCATTTTTTGAATTGTGCTTAAATTCTGCTTTCATTGGTTCACTCATATTTATTGTATGTATAACTTCGTTTAAACAGTCATCTGTGTCTGTTTTACAAGAATTTGAACATGCTCTACTTAAGGCATCAGCAACAAACATATATTTGCCGGGAGTATATTTTAATTCAATGTCATAAATTATTAATTTTAATCTAATTCTCTGAAGTCGGACTGAAGCTATTTTATGAATATCTTTTTTCATTAGTATTATTAGCGGTAAGTGATCCGTTTGTATTACACATTTTCTGCCATAAATATAAGTATGAAATTTTTTACAAGCAAATAAGACTGCTAGAAATTCTTTTTCAATTTGTCCGTACCTTATTTCGGTGTCTGTAAGACTTTTGGATGCATAACATACTGGTTTATTTTCTTGCAATAATACACAACCCATTCCAAATTTACTACTATCTGTTTGTATTGTTATATCTTTAGATTCATCAAAGTTTTTTAGTATAGGAGCATTGATAACTTTTTCTTTAAGAAAATTAAAACATTTTGAATGAACATCTTCAAGCCAAATAAATTCAATATTTTTCTTAAGCAATTCTCGTAAAGGTTGAGAAATTTCAGCTAAATTAGGAATAAAATTTCTTAGATAATTAATTAAACCTAAAAATCTTTGTAAATCTTTTTTAGATTTTGGAATATCATATTCAATAATAGCTTGAATACGATTATTGTCAGGTTCTACTGTTCCTTGTTTAAAAGTATGACCTAAATATTTAATTTCTTCCACTTTATATTGAAATTTAGATTTATTAAATTTAATGTTATATTCACGAGCTCTATTTAATATTTTAATTAAAGCTTGATCATGCTCTTCAATTGTGTTTCCATAAATCAGTATGTCATCAATATAAATAAACACATTATCAATATCTCCAAATATTTCTGTATTATATTTTTGAAAAACTTCACTTGAAATTGTTAAACCGAAGGGCAATCTTTTAAATGAATATGTTCCAAACATTGTCGCAAAAGTACATAAAGTTTTACTAGATTTATCTAATTTTATTTGCCAAAATCCATCTTTTAAATCAAGAACTGAGAAATATTTTGCATTTTGTAATTTGTAAGTTAAATCTGATAATGTTGGAATAGTAAAGTAATCTTTTTTAATTGAATTATTTAAGTCCTTAGGATCAAGACATAATCTCAAAGAACCATTTGGTTTCTCTACAATTACTAATTTATTTATCCATCCATCAACATTTTCGGCTTTTTCAATAATATTATTTCTGCATAGTTTATCTAGTTCATCTTTTACTTTATTTCGTATTGCTATTGTTATTCTATGAGGGGGCTTTGCACTAGCAACTGCATTTTCTTTTAACTTAATTGAATATTCTTTGGGAAAACAGCCAATTCCTTCAAATACATCACGATATTCTAATAAAACAATTTGTTTAGTATTTATATTACTAAGAGCATTTATATTTCTACTAATTAAACCAAATTTCATACTTTTCAATCCTAATATTGCTGTTTTACTTGAGTTAGTAATAATAAAATTTTCATTATAACAGATTCCATTATGATACACATTCAAATTGATTGAACCTATGATTTTAATTTTTGAACCTCCATAAGCTTCTAATATCATAGAACAGTTTTGTAATTTTAATTGATTTAAAGAATTTTTTATACATTCAAAAATTTCATAGGATAATATGTTAACATCAGAACCAGTATCTAATTTGAATTTAACAGTTAAATTTTCTACTTTAATATTTTCATTCCAAGAAAGTGAACTTATAAATTTTGTTTTAATTGAACCGCAAAAGTATTCTTCATTATCTGATTCATTACAAATACTATTTTGTACATTAGTTTCATGTATATTATTCATTTTACTTAGACATACCTTACTGAAATGATTGAATTTACCACATTTAGAGCATTGCTTTCCTTTTGCAGGACAATATTCCATAAAGGTATGACTTAATCCACATCTTTGATTAAAGTTTTTACATCGGTTAGGAACGCGTCAAAGCTTTCTCCATCTTGTTGTTTCCTGATATAGAATAGAAATCTAGAATGCAGAATGTTCTTCTTTGGGTTGCAATAATTTGCAAATGCGTCTAATACTTTATCATATTTCTTCTCGTCTCCTACCTTTGCATATGTGAATGTATCGTGTAATTCAACGGCCTCTTCTCTGATTACATTCATCAGTATTGCAATTTTCCTTCTATCTTCTTCTTCATCAAAATTCGATGCAATCATGAAATTTTCAAAATTTTGTATGAATTTTTTCCAATTTTCACTTAAATTTCCAATAAGTTGCAATTTAGACGGCGGTTTCAAATTGCTTGTCATTTTCACGTATAAGTATTTTAACTTTTATTATTTTAATGTTATACTATTTTAATTTATTTTTATTACCGGCTGCGCCATGTATTATTTTATTTTATGAACTGTAAAATTAAAGTGTAGGAGAAGTAAATTTAAAGAACAACACTCGTACTAAACTTGTCTTTATTCAACGACTACCTTGATTGAAGTGACCCACCAGAACAAGTATAATTTTAAATACAATGAGACAATGTTGCCAATAGATTCATAAACCAATACATTATAATAAAAATAAGAAATATACATTATTACCAATAATATGAAATTAAATAACAATGAATACACATTATAACAAAGATAAAGATAACAATAAAAACTAACAATCTCCTATATTTTAAATAAACGTGGGAGAATTATAGTAACTATAGTTACCTTTAGCAATACAATGTATTCTAAATATAGTAGGTATTGGAATAAATATTATATAGATATCAAGTGTATGAATTCTCTCTAATTTAAGTAATTTATATCAAATATAGAATATATATAATTATAGCAAATATTAAGAGAAATAAAAACAAAAGTTTTCATTGTTTTCCATAGTTAAAAGATAAATATCATAAATTATATAAAAATAAAAGTAATGAAATGTATTACATTAAATTTAAAACATTAAGAAGCAAAATTAAAAAAGATATAACAATAGCTTATAAAAATTTCATCTCAAATTCAGAAAAAATTGTAGCTAGTGACCCAAGGCAATTCTGGTCATTTATAAACAAAAAGAAAAACTCTACACGCATACCCAAAATTATGCACTCGAATGACATAAATTACAGTGATACTTCAGAGGCAGTAAATGGATTTGCTGAATACTTTTCTAGTGTCTATTCCAATGAAAATGTTACAGACTTTACTAATATTCATAGACCAAATTAGTTGTGGGTAGTTCCGGATCTGTATAGTTCCAGGAACTATGTTTTGAAATGGAACTATGTTCGTTCTTTCCTTATAGCGCAATTTAGTAGTTCCGATATTTAAGCGTCTCACTTGGTCGAATGGCAACTAAACGCTGTAACATGTCACATATCCGCGGAGGCGAAATGAAACATAGTCGCTCGGAACGGACAGAGTATAGACCGAGAACGAAATGCGGCTACTTATTTCATGATTTGGCCTTAACTAAATTCACTCCTCTTTGGTTATCTTCGTCTTCGCGTTCGTGTAATAACGTAGCGAATGTGACTTTGGCGCGAAGTTTGTATACGTTCTAAGAAAAATTATTAGATTTGTACTATTTATTATTGCGAGGTTTTTATTCGAAAATTAATGATTAACTTTGAACTAGTTTTGTTGTATAGTGTAAATTTTAAAAATATAGATATGTTGATACTGATCATTTGTATAATATATCGATTGATTTTTAAATATGCCAACCAATTAGATAGATACACTATAGTTACATACAAATACACAACAAAGCCATATTTCATTTCACGTACGAAAATAGCGTTAGTTTAGATAGAGATATAAATTCTGCCCTTTGATTGGTCAGAATGCAAACCTAGTTCACAAAAACGAAAAAAATATCACATGTCAGTTGTCAGTTATCAAATAAAATCTACAGAATTAAGTAATGTTTAACCATATTTTGTTGTAATTTTTAATAGTTTAACTTGAATTATATACAGAAAGATTTCAATATTTCCTTCACTTTTTAAACTAGAAAGGAAACGACGGAACTAGATAGTTCCGCGGACATGTTTCCGGGAACTATTTCTTTTCAAGGAATGAACTGTTCCATGTTCAATCCCGCCTCGGAACTGTTTTGCGCAAGTCTAGACCAAATTCCTCTAATTCATACTTAAATATTAGTGAAATTACTGAAAACGATATTATCATGTCAATTAAATCTCTAAAAGTTTCATGTTCTCCAGGTCCTGATAAATTCCCAGCTTATATCTTAAAAGGATGTTCAGATTTGTTTGTGAAACCGTTATATATATTGTTTAATCTTAGCATTATGAATAAGATATTTCCTGATATATTGAAGGAATCATTAATTTGTCCAATTTTCAAATCTGGTGATCCTAGCAATGTAACCAACTATAGACCTATCTCTATTATCTCGAATGTTTCTAAATGTTTTGAGAAAATACTATACAAATATATATATTATTCCGTTTCAAATAAGATTATAACAATGCAACATGGTTTCATTAAAGGTAGATCAACTGTAACTAATTTAACTAATTTTACTGACCACACAGTCAATGCATTCAATAATAATGCGCAATTAGACGTTGTTTACACTGATTTTGCGAAAGCATTTGACACTGTGAATCATGAAGTGTTGCTATATAAGCTACAGCATCAGTTTGACTTTTCTCCTAATCTTCTTGATTTGTTGCGCTCATATATTACAAATCGCAAGCAGTTTGTTCGGTGTAATGGCTTTAAATCTAATCATTTTATTCCTAGATCTGGTGTTCCACAAGGGTCAAATTTAGGGCCACTTCTCTTTGTTTTATTTATAAATGATATTACTGAGTGCTTAGAATATTCAGAATCACTACTATATGCTGATGATTTAAAATTATTTAAAGTCATTAATTCAGTTTCTGATTGCCATCAGCTTCAAAAGGATATTGATAATCTTCTGGCTTGGTGCTCTTCCTCACGTCTTTTCTTTAATGTCTCAAAGTGTAAAGTTATGTCTTACACAATGAAGCATACTACAACTACTTCGTCATACTGGATTGGTGACCGATGTCTTGACAGAGTAAATACTCATAAGGACTTGGGAGTTATTTTTGATCCCAGACTACATTTCGGCCCTCATTACGATTATTTAGTGAACACATCGTATAAAACATTAGGTTTCATTATTAGAAATTCACGAAACTTCACTAATATCAAAACTCTCAAGTCCTTATACTTTTCTTTAGTGAGATCCAAGCTTGAGTACTGTCTTATTGTCTGGAATCCAATGTATCATACTCATTGCATCAAAATTGAATGGGTACAAAGAAAGTTTGTCCGATATTGCGCGATGAAATTTTCTCCTTTTTTCGATTCATTTACTTACAGCTACTCCGCAACTTTATCTAATTTAAATATGCATACATTGGATTCCAGACGTAAGATACGCTCATGCTTATATTTACATGGTTTGATGCGAAATGCTATAGATGACGTTAATTCAATGAGTCGTATTCAAATAAATATTCCTCGGTTGGCATCTAGGTCCTATATAGCATTTTGTACTAAGTTATGTAGGAAAAATTATGAAAATAGAAATCCAATCAGACGGTTATGTCTAATTTATAATGAAGTTGAGAGTATGATGAAAGAAGGTATAGATATTTTCAATTTAAGCTACTGTGAATTTAGAAATATTTTATGTAAAAATTTAATGTAATTTATTAAAATCAATCGCTACTTTTGTTGTTGTATTCGGAAATTTGTTATGTTATTGTTTACACTGATATTTTAGTTTATTGTGTGTCTATTCATGTTACTGTGATGTATTGGTTTATCCAACCCCCCTGTTATTGGGATACTTTGTATCCTGTTGGGAGGTTGTAAATAAATAAATAAATAAATAAATAAATAAATAGACTTCTTGAATAAAATAAATTAAAATATTGTAAAATAATGATTTTGTAACTTCTCACGTAATTTATAAATTAAAGTACAAATGTTTTATATCGTTGAAAAGAGAAAAAAAGCCTATTTAATGGTATTATAGCTTCCTTTGACCTCCATATGAAAATTGAAAGTTAATATATATTTCTCGACAATGGTAAGGAATAAAAAAAATTGAGGACCCGTATGAAAAAAGCTAAAATTTAATTTTAATTCATATAAAAAAGTTACAAGCAAAAAACGAAAATGGTAAAATTAGCTTTTTTTATTCATACATGTGAGATCTATGCATTATTCTTTTTTTTTTGTACATACGAAACACCATTAAAATGCCTCCCTAATGGCGCAACTTCTGTCTAATTTAACCGACCCAGTATCTCTTATAGTTCTCGAGATCCCCATGTTGAACAAGTTATCTAGGACATTTCTACATGTAAATCATAAAATATAAAAACTAAGCAGCACAACTTCTCATTATAATAATATCTAAATATTAGTTTGTAATAATATTGTTATTAGCAATTTAGTGATTTGGAGAAGGGCTGTGTGACGTCATCATGGTAGGATCTTGCAAGAAGACATACAGACTGGGAACAAGAGATAGTTTGAGATAAATCAGCGTAGCGATTATGTTGTGATAGGTTATTGCATGGCGATAGCTTGTTCAAACTATCTCTTTCCTTCTGAATCTGTCTTCTTCCACGATCCTACCATGGTGACGTCACAAATCCCAACTCCAATTTTTAATAATTATTTTCTAGTTTACTAAAATTAATTAATTGATTTTAATTATCTATTATCACATTATGTAAAAATAAAATTTGGTCACATACCCCATTTTCCTAGGTTTTAAATCCATTTGGAGCAAAATACAGATATTTGATCACTCTACGGTATTCTATATTTTTTTTTTATTAAAAAATTAATATACATGTTAATTCAAACAATTTTAATAAAATCACAAATTATCGTATTAAGGTAAAACTTTTGCAGGCATACTAACAACAGTTCACATAATCTCATAAAAAATAATTGTGCCTCTAGTGTTGCCCGCTCTGTGTTAGGCCGTGAATGTGTATATCACCTATTGCAAATATACTTTTCTTTTTTAGTATCATAGCAATTCAATAATGGTCCACAAATTTTTTTCTCTTGCATCGGCTTTTACATTTACACTTTTTAATTGCATTGCTGCCGACAAATTGGCTACAGAGGTACCTACATATTCATATTATATTCATTATATTCATATGTTTAAATACAAATTGTTGAATTGCAGAGCGCAGCAGTTGCAGAAGCAGCATACAACAGTAACTGGATAGATGCAAATAAAAACATACAAAGTACCATCAAAATCATAATAATGCGTGCGCAGAAACCCATCTGCATCACTATGGGAAAATTTGCCATTGTGGACTTGCAACTCTTTCTATCGGTAGTATTCTGTATTGTAAGACTGTAACATTTTTCACTCCTCTGTTTTAGTTTAACCATAAAGTACATTTATTTAGTCATAAATTTTACCATGGCCTGACTGCAATAACTCATTTTTATTAGTGCTTTCAATAACTGTAGAAAATATAGCCGGTTAACCATGATTACTAACTGTTGTTAACCGGTTATCCACGATAGCCTGTTTTCCACGGTTAGCCGGCTAACTGCGATGGCCTGTGTTTCACAGTTAACCGGTTAATCAGCTAACTGGAATTTGCTGGTTAAACCGCGAAAAACGGCTTTAATGCCAACTGGTAATCGCTGAATACCGACTATTCATTACACCTATTGTAATTATATGTCCTGTTTAACCGATTACTTGCGGCTTACTCGACTAATCCTAATAATAAATTATTCGCAATAACCGGATAACTGACATTGAATTTCTATTTCTTGCAAACCGCAGTAGCCGGTTACATGGATAACCCATTAACCGAACATTTATGACAGCACTAATTTTTACATTGACAGTTCTATTTATTTCAGGTTGTGAGAGGAACATATTCAGTATTCACAATGCTGAAAACCACTATGTACGATGATAAGTAATATCAGAACATAAGGAACAAGCACGCAAAAGAATCACTTTTTCACATTTTATGTAATATGTTAGTGTGAATTAAAGCAAGGAAAATAGTTTAAATATTTAAAACAATAATGTAAAACTTTTGGAAATAAGTAAACTCATAGTTGTTGACATATGAAATAAAATATGTAACAATTGCATGTAACATAAAATATGTCATTAATAAATACAATCAACAAATACAATACTGAAGTTTATTAATATCACTGTGCTTATTATGTAGATACATACTAAAAAAAAAAAAAAAACATATGGTTATGGGCCTAGGTCTTATTGTTTAATAATTGTAGTTAGTATATTGTTGAGAATGGAGTTGGACATAATGGCATTGATTACCTTCATTTAAAATTTATAGGAAGGGCAAATTATTTAAGATGGAAGATCGCCATGGGGACTTCAACTTCAACATGAAAATTTATGGGAATGTGTAACAGGAAATGACAGTTATATTTTAGACACGAAGAAGGTTACAAAGGATAGGTCAAAAATTATTTTATAAATTTATCCAATTAATTACGTACACATACAAAACACGATAATAGTCAAGGAGGCATGGGATAGATTACAGGTAGCGTTTGAGGATTCAGGACTTAACCGTAGAGTAAGTCTACTGAAGAGGCTAGTCTCAACCCAACTTGTGAACTGTTGTTCAGTCGAGGAGTATGTCATAATTTTCACAACTCATCAGTTAAGTGGCCGTAAAATGGATGTACCAGATGAGTGGATGGCTATTACTGCGAATTTAGTGAAGACGAAGTTACTTCAAGAAATATAGAATACAACTCTTAAAATTTGCCCGGAAAATGCTGCTTTCTTTTCTAAAAGTTAGAAAACGAAAGAAATAATATGTTTTAGTTGTTCAAAGTAAGGACATTGTGCCAAGAAATGTCCAGAGAGATCAAAATATGTAAACTTAGAGTCCGACAAGGCTTCATGGGAGCAGATGCGAAATACAACGATTTTTCTCATTGATGGAAGCATTGAAGGACGCGTGGTATGTAGATTCATGTGAATCCTCGCATATTACATAAAAAACAATCTAATTATGGCAAATGAATACTTCGGATTAAGTATTAATACAGCGAACAGTATGAACATGGAAGCTGAATTAATTGGAAATGGTCAACTACTTGAAAGTACTGAAACAGGAAGAGGTAATTATTAAAGATGTAATCTATATGTCGTAGAGCGCAGTTAAGTAAGATGGTTGCGAAGGGATTGTATATTTCACAACAGAAGTTTGTTACGTTAAGAACCAAGAAGAACGACGAACAGGAATACGTATAAAGACACAGAAACTTACACGTGCATTGCAGGCATCCAAGGCAAGCATTATAGACAGTCATTGCCGATAGAAATAAAATCAAAAGGAGCACTAGACGTGCTAGAATTATTGCATTCAGATTTCTGTAGTCGCATGGATACTACACGTTAGGTGGTGTATTTCTTATCCATTATTGACTATTTCTCTAGATAAGTTTTCGTTTACTTTTTGAAATGTAAATGGAATAATCGAGGACAAGAAAATACGCATACTGCAAACCGACAATAAAAAGGAGTATGTTAATAAAAAAAATGGAAGGACGACTTCGACGTTTGGAAATTCGGCATCAACTAACAACACCTTATACTCCAGAGCAAAACAGCGTCACAACTGTAGAGAGAGCGAAATCAATGTTATTCGAAGCAGAGCTGCCCAATGCTTATCGGGTGGAAGCAGTTGCAACTGCTACTTATTTGATGAACAGGTCACCATCAAAAAGAATCGGAAAGACATCTGAGAAACTGTGGACCGGAAAACTACCAGATATAAAGCATCTACGTGTTTTCAGATGTAAAGTCTGTAACCACATTCTTAAATGTGCCCTTTTGGCCCAGTCGATTGCAATAAAAATAGTATCTGCACACCAAGATGTTCCAGTAGTTAAAAATACAAAATTTTAACCTTCTACGGTTAATAGTTTTTGAGTTATGCGAGATATATTATGTACGTTCAGACGTCACACCGAAACTAGTAAAAATGGATTACGGGATGCTTAAAATAGATTTTCCGTTGAAATCTGGAAACCAAATTTTTCACGATTACAATACTTGATACAAGGAAGTAATTAACCGCAAATATACTGTTATGTTCAAGTTCTTGTGTATAATTTCCATAGTATACTGGATTTCATTTTTAATTAAAACGAGTAAATTTAGAGAAAATGGTGAAAAACTCAGAAACTATTGGTTTTAGGCATAGGCTACCCTCAATAAAAAATAAAGACAACACAAAAATAAACACAACTGAATAATAATATATAGGGTGTTCCATTTGAAAATGACGAGTTATAGTCATTTGAAATTGATTATATTTGATTCGCTTTATTTAACACCCTGTATAATAATGTGAAGAAAAAATTCTGTGAGAACATATAGTATACTTATGGTTATACAGAAAACAAATCTTAATTTTTACTACTAAAATAAAGTTAGTATTCTTTTATAAAGCTATGCGTGTATTAGGTAATTTTTAAAGAGGGGGATTATTAAACCAGTCTTCAGGTAGTCCTTGGTGGTTTGTCTTATTACATATTTGAAGTAAGTATTCTTGTCCTTTCTGTCCCATACGTTTAATAATTTCTGCAGTAATGTTGTCGTGTCCTGGTATTTTTACGGTTTTCATCTTTGTCGTGTGGCTCTACTAAGTTCTTCCTCGGTGATACTGTATTCGTTTTCTTCAGTTCCAGTCTCTGTATTTCTTGATATATTATACTTTGTTTGGCGTATATCCAAATTCTTCGTTTCTTCTAATGATTTTATGAAAAATTCTCGCCATCTGTCCATTATTTCTTCTTCGTTGTTAAGTATTAGGCCCATTTGGTTTTTTATATTTCCTACAGTTACTTCCTTTTCAGTTCTCATTCTTTTCATAGCCCCGAAAAATAATTTTTAATTTTCTTTGTGCAATGTGCTAAGTTTTTGTCCAAATTTTTCCCACTCCTTAGCCTTAGCTTTTTTTATGGCTTCCTTTACATCAGTTCTCTGTTTTTTGTATTCTTCGTATAGATTTATAAATAAAATAAATAAATATATCATCACCGCATTTTAACCATTTCTGAATGTGCCAATGTACTTTAGAACAGATAACGGTAATGACGATATATTTGTACTGTGCGTACGTTTACCAGACGTCACCTCACGAGCACTCATTACTGGCATGGAGAGTATACCTCAGGGGTCACTTTTTAAATTCAAAATATTTGGTGTCGGTCGGGATTGAACCCGGTTCCCAAGATTCGCGACCAGACACGCACGTGGCCACGGGTCTACATATATAGATTTATATCTTTCTTTATTAAATAGTTTTTCCAGGCTTGCTTCTTTTTTTGTATTTTTGTTTTTATTTCCGGTGTCCACCATGCGCTCATTTTATTTGTTTGTTATAAAATGTGTTGTGCCACATATTACCTTTGCAGCGCTTATTACAGCATTTTTAAATTCCTCCCACATACTTACGATGTTTTCTTTTTCATTAAAATGTTCTAAGTTTTCTTTTACCTTTAGCATGTATTTTCTTCTTAATTATTCATCTGCCAATTTGTGTAGTTGTGGGTAGTTCCGGATCTGTATAGTTCCAGGAACTATGTTTTGAAATGGAACTATGTTCGTTCTTTCCTTATAGCGCAATTTAGTAGTTCCGATATTTAAGCGTCTCACTTGGTCGAATGGCAACTAAACGCTGTAACATGTCACATATCCGCGGAGGCGAAATGAAACATAGTCGCTCGGAACGGACAGAGTATAGACCGAGAACGAAATGCGGCTACTTATTTCATGATTTGGCCTTAACTAAATTCACTCCTCTTTGGTTATCTTCGTCTTCGCGTTCGTGTAATAACGTAGCGAATGTGACTTTGGCGCGAAGTTTGTATACGTTCTAAGAAAAATTATTAGATTTGTACTATTTATTATTGCGAGGTTTTTATTCGAAAATTAATGATTAACTTTGAACTAGTTTTGTTGTATAGTGTAAATTTTAAAAATATAGATATGTTGATACTGATCATTTGTATAATATATCGATTGATTTTTAAATATGCCAACCAATTAGATAGATACACTATAGTTACATACAAATACACAACAAAGCCATATTTCATTTCACGTACGAAAATAGCGTTAGTTTAGATAGAGATATAAATTCTGCCCTTTGATTGGTCAGAATGCAAACCTAGTTCACAAAAACGAAAAAAATATCACATGTCAGTTGTCAGTTATCAAATAAAATCTACAGAATTAAGTAATGTTTAACCATATTTTGTTGTAATTTTTAATAGTTTAACTTGAATTATATACAGAAAGATTTCAATATTTCCTTCACTTTTTAAACTAGAAAGGAAACGACGGAACTAGATAGTTCCGCGGACATGTTTCCGGGAACTATTTCTTTTCAAGGAATGAACTGTTCCATGTTCAATCCCGCCTCGGAACTGTTTTGCGCAAGTCTAAATTTGTGGCTTCTGATATCGTTGAATTGAGAACAAAATTCTCTATTTAATGAGTTAATAAAATATATATAATGCCATTTAAAAATATATAATATTGCCCTATAGTTTGAGTACCACTGAATTTATGATAAAGTTTATGCTAAAATGTGTCCCCCTCTATCCTTTACAAAATATCCTAATCACTTTTTTTCTGTATCTTTTCACATACACGAATAAACTGCACTGTTCCATTATCTTGATACACCCTGTATATATGACTTTTTTCTGTGGGGATACAAAGTTCGATCTCGAAGCCTTGATGCTCTGAAGGAGGCGATTGAGGACGACATCGCTGGAATTTCGCAAGATATGCGGGAAGAGTGGCCGAAAACTTCTTTGAAAGGCTCAATATGTACTTTTGAACAATAAAAACCTTTTTTATGTATCTTGAAACGTTTTCTTACAATTAACCTTTCAAATCAGGGACTGCATTCTGCCCCACCTGTATATATATATATATAAGTTATATTTCGAGAATCCGAAATAGTATTTTTAAAAAGGGATTTTATTATGAGTTTATTTTATGTAACTATCAATTGTACACAAACTTTATTAATATTTACTTATTGAAAATTATTACATTTATTCTATTCTAATGTTTTCTATTTCGATTCTAAACTCTGACTAACTTGAAACTACACAAAAGTCTGCAAACTGGAAACAGTAAACTCAGGTGTCGGGTTCAGCGCCTGGGAACTGCAATTCGGCTGTTTGGGCAACGGTAACTCCTCCCTCGCTAAAATTGGGCTTCATCGGGTAACTTCAGCGCTGATTTAGGGGGTGAAGTTGACGGTTGAAGTTTAATGTCTTCGGCCTTGGGTTGTTTTCTCCTTTTATATCTGATGAACGTTTTTTGGAGGTAGGCTGTAACGGTGATGATGGCACCGGTGATGATTATAACATACAGTGCCCACACTGGGTAGTTGATGTTATCGGTTTCGATTTGGTCTTCGTAGTACTCTGTATCTTCGAACTTGTTTAATGGTTTAAGTTCGGTGATAGAATCTAGTTTGATCGCCACCTTGGGAATTTTTGTATTTTTGTAGTTAATTTCGAAGTTTTCAATTACCAATGTTTGCCAAATGTGCCGTGTTTAAAAATTAAATCATGATTTTGTAGTTGTAGTTTGCACTCATCTTCTTTAATTAAGAGAATGCCTTGTAGGTTAATATACTGTCGCCTCGGTTGTATTTGGCTTGTACGTTTTCGGGATTAGGAAGTATTGCTAGATTGATTGATTTCTTCAATATATTCAATGTGGTTTCTCTTTATGTCTAATTTGACAAAATGGCAATTTTCCACTTTGCTTTGTAGTATGAAGCTCCTTTCGCAGGAATTTTCGCTAATTTCTTTAATTTTGTTGGGACATTGGTAAATGTTTCTTTTATTGCGAACTCACAGATCATACAAAGATCGTAAGTCGCCATTTTCAGACTTCAGAATGTACTCGTGGTGAGGAATAATGGTTACAAATTCTTTATTTTGTTTGGTGGATGTTGGGATAAGGTGAATAAATTCAAAAGAGGTTTCGTAATTTATAAGGATGTCAATAAAGTATATAATTTTGTTTTCCTGTAATTTGCAGTTAATTGAGTTTAATTTTTCGATATCTGACATGTGTTCAGAATTGATTTCAAATGGTAGTTCATTGTTATAGAATTTTGAAATTTTATTTAATTCTTCGTAAAGGTCATGTGATTTGATAATACTAGGATGCATTGTGTGGAGCTTGCAAAATGTTAAAGAGTTTTCTATATCTTGAAGAGTATTAAATGTCATGGTATATAAAGTGTTTAACTGATTGTAAATATCTTTAATAAATAGTTTGTCATGATCTTTGATTCCTCCGATGATAATGTGCGTGAGTTGTTCAATTTTTGACTTTAAAATATTTTCGTTTCGTTTAATTGTTTCTATAGTTTTATTGAAATATACCATAATTTGGTAGTTAACAGAGTACTGGTGTTTAATTTGGTTATTTAAATTAAATTTATTCTCTTTTAAAATGTTTTAAAATTTTTGTGCATCGGTTATCATCTTCTGCATCTAAATTTCCTGTTATTGATTTTATAACAGATCCTAAACCGTTTAATATTCCTCGTTTTGTTCTGGGAATCGTAGATAAATGGCTAATTTTTTTATTAATATTATTTTTCAGGTACTCTATGATTTTGTTGTTGTTATCAAAGTCTACAGCGATAGTGTTATCTGAGTTGATAGTGCGTTTGAGATTTGTGTACTGCACATTTAAACTCTCATATTGTATCCGTAATAGGTTTAAATCGTAAAACTGTACGAATGTGTGTTTCGTTTTTTGTAACTTTGCATGTCCAAGGTTAATTATTGTCAGTAGTCCTGGGTTCAGCGTAATATCTTGGATATTTATTCCAAGTGTATACGTGAAGTAGAAGGACCTGGAATAGCCGGATATGTGTTAATTAATTTTCTCGGTCTCTTTATGTTGAAAGATGAATTTTAGATTGTTTTTTTATCATTATTTTTTGTGTCAATTTCTGCAGTTTTTAAGTTTTTGTTAACTTTCTTAATTTTTTCCTTTTTGAATTTAGAGTTTTTTGTTTTATTTACTTTTTGTTTCTTTTGAACGTAAACTGTTCCGGGTATGTCGGGAAGTTCCTCGCGATTTTCGTTTAATTTAGTAATAGTTTTAGTTTTGTCTGTCTGCAGTTTGTTATTAATATGTTTATAAATTAATTTTGTTTTTTCCTTATGTTTCTGAATGTAATCTTGCATTATTTGTTTCTCAAGTTCTATATAGAGTGGGGAATTTGTATCTAGGTGTCCGTTAATAATTTCGACTGGTTTTAGATTTGTCGTGCTATGATTCGTATTGTTATAAGCCAGGATTACATAATTTACTTTATCTTGAATTAGTTCATTTTTGAAGTTTTCCTGTAGATTGAATAAACGAATGTGCTCTACCAAAGTGGAATGAAAGCGTTCGACTAACCCGTTGGAATTTGGGTTTTGTGAGCAAATGAAATAAATTTGGATTTTATGCAGGCTTAGTAATTCTTTTACGACGTTGTTTTTGAATTCGAGCCCATTATCTGCTACTATTAATTTGGGTATGCCGTAATGTGAGAAGAATCTTGTCAAGAATTTGGTATTTTCTAGAGAGAGTGTGTCAATTTGGATGATGTCTAATGGTTTATTGGGGGTTGGAGTAATATTTAATTTGGGTTTGATAGGGTTTTTTTCATATTTAGCAGCTAAACAAATTTCACATTGATTTATAAAGTCAGTAATAGTTTTTAACTGATTCGGCTAATAATATCGTTTTTTTAATTTGGGTGTGGACTTCATTTATTCCACGGTGGTTTGTCTTAGATTCGTGGTAGTTTTTTATTACTTGTAAGATTTCATCTTTTTCTTCTACGTATATTAATTTTATGTTGCTTTTGACAAATTTAATTTCTGAGTTTTTTAAATAATTTTGTAGTACGTTACTAAATTTCTCATAAATGGGTGTTTTAAAATATAGGTAGTATTTCACATTCGGGGCAATCTATTCTTTTATAAAATTTACTGTGTCCTGTTCAAAATTTGTTTCAGAAATTTGGAGGTCAATTCTCATTTTATCGCACTAAAATTTTTGTATTTTTGGTTTAAAAGAAGGGGTGTTTGACTTGGGATATAAAAAATTGGTTTTTGCCGAAATTTACAGTTGATTCGGTGATTGGTATGCCTATAATAGGGTGTTCGGGTTTTGAATGAATTGTTTGGTCAGTTTCGGGATCCTACCGACTGCGCCAGTTATATTTCGAGTATCCGAAATAGTATTTTTAAAAACGGATTTTATTATGAGTTTATTTTATGTCAACTATCAATTGTTACACAAACTTTATTAATATTTATTTATTGAAAATTATTACATTTATTCTATTCTAATGTTTTCTATTTGAATTCTAAAGTATTTATGTTTAATTCAATGCGTGATAAAGCGTCTGCGTTTTTGTTCAGAGATCCTTTTTTATGAATTACTTCATAATCGTACTCTTCTAGCTTCTTCTTCTAGTAATTCCTTTTCAATTGTGCTATAGTTTATTTAGAATTCGACTCGCGTATGCGATGGGTAGGCCAGATCCTATAGGTCCTTGTGATAGTATAGCACCGATGGCAAATTGGCTTGCGTCGGTTGTTAAGTTAAAAGGTTTCTTATAGTCCGGGCATTGAAGGATGGGTTCATTTATTAGGACATTTTTACAGGTGTTAAAGCAATTAATATATTCGGGATCATTGTATTTAATAGTGGCACTCTTTTTTAAATATTTCGTAAAGGCAAGATTGGCAAAATTTTTAATAAATTTCCTGTAGTAGCCTAACAGTCCTAGAAATGCTTTGATTTCTGTGGTTGTTTTTGGGATGGGATAATTTTTAATAGCATGGATCTTATCCGGATTGGGTTTGACACCATCTGGAGTTACTACATGGCCTAAATATGAGACTTCTGTACATAAAAATTCGCACTTATCTGGTTGAATTTTGAGATTAGCTTTTCGCAAACGATTAAAGACAGATCTTAAATTTTGGATGTGCTCTTGGAGAGATGTACTAAAAATTATTACATCATCGAGGTATACGAGACAAATTTCGTTGGTTAAATTTCGAAGGACATTGTCCATCACTCTTTGAAACGTGGTTGGCGCGTTCTTTAATCCAAAAGGCATTCTTAAATATTCAAAATGACCGTTTTCTGTGCTGAAGGCGGTTTTTTGTATGTCAGAGTCATTCATTTCAATCTGGTGAAATCCTGACGTTAAATCCAAAGTTCTAAAATATTGGCATCTACCGAGTTTATCTAATAAAGCGTTAATGTTAGGTATTGGGTATTTGTCATCGATCGTTTTCTCGTTTAATTTACGATAGTCAATTACGAGTCTCCATTTCCTTTTTCCAGATGCATCTAATTTTTTTGGTATGATCCAGACGGGGGATGACCAAAGAGAATGAGAGGGGCGGATAATGTTTTGGTTTAACATTTTCTGAATTTGGGATTCCACTTCTTTCCTGTGTACCTCGGGGTACCTATAAGTTTTTGCGTATACAGGAATTTCATCTTTTGTTCGAATAGAATGTTTTATTTCATTTGTAAAGGTCGTGGCTTATCGTCCACATGAAAGATATCAGAATACTCACTCAGCAGTTTTGTTATCTCACGATTCTCTTCGCTATTCATGTGGTCAATTCTGATTTTATTCATGTCTAGTTTAAATTTTGTTTCATTTATTATTATTAATTTCAAAGTTATTTAATGCCTGAACTTGTATGCAATCTACACAATTGATAACTTCATCGTTTTCGCCTAGGTTTATAATTGGGTATATAATTTCATTGTTTTCAATTTTTGGAATAATTAAATTATTTATTTTAGTTTCCGGTATAAATGCTTCGCCGTTTTCCATATTATTTACAAATATTTTTGATTTTTTTTCAGATTTGGAAGGTATTTTAATGTGATTAAATTTGGGAAGTATTCTGTGGATCTTAATTTCTTAAGTAGGAGTGGTTATTTTGTCTTGAGTTAGGTCGATATTTGCATTTAAAATTTTCAAATTGTCTAGTCCTAATAGGATGTTGAAATTTTTATGAAAATTAAATAAATGATATTTTAATAAAGTGTTAGGAGAATTAAATAATTTAGAGGCAGGTATTACGATGCTAAAATTTTCTAATGATGTTCCGTGAGCTGTTGGAATTTTGAAAGGATCATTTTTGATTTTTTCTTTGAAATATTTTTTGTGCAATGTCTGGGTTTATAAAGGAACGTGTGCTTCCTTTCTCTATTAAAGCTTTTAAATTTAATTCTGGGAAAATGACGAATGGTAATTCACTGTGGTTGTGTATTACATTCATTAATTCGACGTTTGTTCCGAGGCTGTTATCGGAAAAACTCATTCGTTTCTTCAGAATTTGGTTCTGTTACATAATAAACAGGATTGGGGTCAGTTACATAATAATCGGAATTTTGTTCCTCAGTATTGTCGTTTTCAGTGTATTCGTCAATTTCAGTGTTGAATAGTTCTTCCGCTATAAAACTAGGTCTATTTTGTGTGTTATAAAATTGTTGCAGACGGTACTGGCTCGTTCCTGGCCTGGGTGTCATTGACTGTCTTGTACTGACACTCATAGGCGTAGGGTTGGGGGCTTTATAATTAGGATTAGGTTTGAAAACATTTTGGGATTGGTTGTTAAATGTTTTATTTCCTTGATTTGAGGGATATTGATTTTGTGTGTAGGGTTTCCTTATTTGATGATTAGGAAATTGATTAGTGATAGGTTTAAAAATTGGGTTGGTAGGTGGATTTGGTCTGTACATCAGTTGTGGGTATTGTGGTTGTCTGTTTTGTGTATTGTGATTTATTTGTTTCTGTTTGTGTTGAGTATGGGAGATATTTTTATATTGCGGACGACTGTGCGTATCTGGTTGGAAATCGTTTGTCAGCATGATTAACGCGGGGTTCTTTGTTCTCATAAGAGTTCCTAGAGGGACTTTTAGTCCTCGTAGAAAAATTCTTAAAGCATAATTTTGACAATATTCTGTTAGATAAGGCTTGGCAAGTGCTAAACTGTGGTTAGAGATGTAAGAAATTTGGAGATTCAATATGTCCTGAATTTTATTGTAAAATTCGAATGCCGTTTCGTTGCCTTGACGCAATTCGGTTAATTCAATACTTAGCGTGTATAGGTCTCGTTTATCTGAGTAGGCGTTCAATAATGCTTGTTTAACGTCTGCCCATTTACTTATTGTGCTACTGGCAATATTTATTGCTGCATCGCCTTTTATTTTAGCTAAAATGCTGGACATAAGGTACTCATTTTGGAAGTCTGTTTCGTCGACCAAATTATAAAATTTGTTGACTAGTTTTTCGCAAATTTCAAGAAAGCGAGATAGTAATTTACTATCACCGTAGAAATCTGGGATCATGTCAAGATAATGTTTTTCAAGACGTGCAGGTTGTACTACTGATCCTGCTGCTTGTGGGTGTAACATTTTGACTTTGTTTTTTGTTGTTTTACGTTTAGTTTTATAAGGTTTGGAAGTTACGAGTGTGGACTCGGAGTCAGAGGAAGTTTCTGGGTTTGAATGTGTATCCGATCCTGTATCTGAGTCAGATTGGTACTGATAGTTGTGTGACATGTGTGTACTCACAATAACAGAAGCAATTTGTTCATTGGATGCGTTGACTCCCGGTCAGGTCTGTGTTCAGCAACGCCTTGTTCTTTCGTCGTCGATATTCTCTCGCAGATGAAGGAACTGGGTGATCTTGCACTTGAACGAAGTCGCATCTTCTCCCTGGGGTTGTGGTTCTTTTCGGTGAATCGTTGACACGAACACGATTTTCACTCGATGTGAAAATTCGCCCGAAAATCCACTGCGACTGCGCCAGTTATATTTCGAGGATCCGAAATAGTATTATTAAAAAGGGATTTTATTATGAGTTTATTTTATGTTAACTATCAATTGTTACACAAACTTTATTAATATTTATTTATTGAAAATTAGTACATTTATTCTATTCTAATGTTTTCTATTTGGATTCTAAACTATGACTAACTTGAAACTACACAAAAGTCTGTAAACTGGAAACAGTAAACGCAGGTGTCGGGTTCGGCGCCTAGAAACTGCAATTCGGCGGTTTGGGAAACGGTAACTTATATTTATTTATATATATATATATATATATATATATATATATATATATTAAACAAAAATATACATATATTGCGAGCGTAAAGTTAAAAAAAACTAGTAAAATGTTGTTCGTAGGGTAATCGCTGTACTGATGAGCTCTAATAAGAGCGAAACACGTGTCTACAGCTGCTTTTGAGCGATTACCCTACGAACAACATTTTATATATATATATATATTATATATATATATATATATATATATATATATATATATATATATATATATATGGTGGCGATCCACCCTTAATAACTTTGACGCGTATTGTGATTGTTATTAAGGGTCTTAAGTCCACCACTCTGTATTATGTTTCCTATGCAACAATTTAAAAAGTAAAAATAATTAAGAATAGGGGATTACGAGTTTTTTCGAATTTAAAACGTTAATCTGTACATAAAAATATTAGGGGCGTTTTCATAATCATGCTTACTTTAAGACTTTAAGTAAAATTTCTTTAAGACTTTATCTTTAATTTAAAGTTTTCGGTTTTCATAATCGAAATCTGTAGTTACTTTAAAAAAAGTAAAATTTTAGGTTTTTTAAGTATGTTGGTATACTTGAACGAATAAAATTTCAAAGTTTGACGTTTGACATCTGAAGTTTTCGAGTATCTTGTCTTCAATAATGTGTACAAAAGACAAAGTTATAGCTGCAAACTTCACAAAATCAGAGATATATTAAAAATTTGTATAATTTTCAAAATAAAAGTATAATATAATCAAATACTTGTTATTCTATTTTACCTCATGAGCGGGTAAGTTATTTAAATCATTAGAATATGCCAATATATTATCACGTTTCATTTAAAGGAAAAAGCATGGACACCATGAAAGAATTGAACAATACAAACCCACATACAGAATACACTTAGTAACAAATAAAGAGAAAATTCCATATCCTAATATTATTGAAAAAAGGCACGAAAATATGTTGACGCCAATTGTGAAAATTTGAAGAAAACACTACAAATAAATGGCAGAGAATTTTTTGCATATTAGCAGAATAATTCAGTGATATACCTGCATAATCATTCCGATGAAAACTATTTTTGATACTTCATTTCATTATTTAAAACCAACAATGACAAGAATTGATTTCAATAACCAAACATTGATACAATAAAAATTCATTATATTTTCTTTTAATTTTAATAAAAAAATACTGATATAATAAATATATGTATATGTATTGTAATTTTCGTATATAGAAAGTTTAGTAGGTAGTATATTGGTTAAGTTCTTACTTTTGTGTGATAACTGAGTAATTTCATTGAATTTATTTTATCTCAAAATCATGATCAGAATCTATTTGTAGTTTAACTAATTCATTCATATTATGATCTTATAATCTACAATATATTTAATAAAATTCTTGGTTAATCTATGTACCTATCAAAATTAGTAACACAATTTTCATGAATTATTGATTTTCTTAAATAAAATATTCACTTTTGGAAGAAGAAAAAAATTAATTTATTTCGAAATTGAGAGATAAAAGTAAACTAACCTAAGAAAGGAGAGTTAAAGTCTTAAAGTACACCTAAAGTGAAGAATGATTTCACTTTATCTTAAAGTACTGTTAAAGTGCTAAAGTTGTATTATGAAAACAAACACAGCAGTAATTTAATTTAAAGTGTTAAAGTGAAGATAAAATTTATTATGAAAACGGCCCTTAGACCGCATGTTGTATGTTCGCCGAAAAGTTTATAATATGCTAGAAAAATTATTAAAATTTGATTAAACAAGGTCCGAGAAAATCGACAGTTCGTGCGACGTCATCTACGCCAAGAACATACATTTCTAGAGCTGAGTGAGACGAATATATGACAAACGCGCTGGGTACATCCTATCGCGTCATGTCAAAACCAGCGCAAACGTGGCGAAGGTGAGACAACCCCGGCTTTTGTGTTCAAATAGCCATTAGCAAATGCTGAATTTTAAGCGCTCAATTAAAGTTTAATTTTGATGTTAGGATAATAAGAATTTGAAAATTAATTATTAAATTCAGTATATATCTCATGTGTCGAAGTGAGTAGACGTTCGTTTTGTTGCTCCGCAGAAGAGAATTTAATTTACTGCTGTAAAAAGTGTGGTACTGCTAAAATTTACTAAAATTTGCAAGTTTATCGTAGCAATGACTACACGCAACAACGCAAATATCACTACTATTGTAAGTGAAGCCGCCAACAGTAAATTTAATGATGAAAATGTGATAAAAAATATTGATATAGTCTTTGATAAAGTGCAAGAACAACTTGCTAAACAAAATCTTCATTATGAAGCCATTCTTAATTAAATCAGTGCTGAAAACCGTGTTCTTCACAGAAGTAAAGGTCAGTACTGTATTCAAAAATTACCTGTCACTAAACATCTCATCCCATAACATCGAAAGATGCCACCGTGCTGGGAAAGTAAAGAAACCAGCAGAAAATGTGAATTGCAGCCGCGACCCCGGCCCATAATAGTAAAATTCTTGTCTTACAAAACACGTGCATTAGTTCTAATATCGAGATCACATTTAAAAGGCACGAAAATTATGATTAAAGAAGACGTGACTAAAAAACGATTGGAACTCTTAAAACAATATTCAGATAAATTTGGTTTTAAAAATGTATAATCATTTGATGGAAATATTTATTATATAGTAAATGGCAAAGTTGATAGGGCTAATTCATTAGATATGTTGAAATAATAATATAAATCACTTCTATCAATTCTATCAGAACTTTCATCTCTTCAAATGGAGTGATTTTGCATATTGTAAATTTAAAGAATAAGAGTATGTTTTATTGTTAAAATTATTAATTAACCTTACTTTGCTGGTATAACTTCAGGTTGTTGAACCTTACTTCGTTTTTGTAAGAACAAACACTTGTCTTTTGTATAGTTTGTGTACTTTTATTCTTATTTATTTTTATTTTTCGTTACAGTACGTTTACATTACATATTATAAAATGAATATTTTGTATCAGAATGTTAGAGGATTGAATACTAAGCTAACAGAAGTCTATGCAAACTCATTAGTTAATGATCATGATGAAAAGCTCTATTTAAAACATTGCTAACTAATTCTGTATATAATGGGTAGATCTTAGATGCGAACAATTATGTGATATATAGACATGATCATGATTTTTAAATATCTAATAAAACTCGTAGCGGGGGTGGGATATGTGCTGTGAGTACGATATATAGATCATCATTAATTCACTTACCATCTCACACATCCATGTCTCTCGGTATTGTTGGTATTCAGATTCAGCAAGGTAGTGGTAGAAGTTTAATAATCTTAATACATTCTTCGATATACTTGAATCATGTCAAACCTTATTCAAGTCTGACTTTGTGGTTGTAGGTGATCTGAATATGAGCAAACTTGTTGAATATAATAATAATGGCTTCACTAATAATGTTATCAACAGATTTTTAAATTTTTGTAACCTAACAAATGGTAATCAGTATAATAAGATTTTAAATTGTGATGGTCGTATCCTCGACGTCGTAATATGTAACAATGAATGTGTCATTTCTAATGAGTCTAACCTTTTAGTTTCTGAAGACAAATATCACCCAGTCTTAAACATATGTTTATCTACAAATAATAATTATATTATTATTATTATTATTATTTTTATTTAATTCTTGCTTTCCAGCTTGGAATTTTTACATATGCAATTACAACATTAAATTGGTTGAAACGTATTTTTGTACAATAAATAGTATACATATATGTGATTACTTCATTTCTTCTCTAGTTTTCCTGAGTAGTTTGGCCCATACCTCTCCCACTCCGGTCTCGTCTAGGATAGCGTGTTGGCTGCTGGTTTGTTTTGGGAGGCATCTGCAATAGTACATTAAATGTGTTAGAGATTCTCGTTTATCTTGACATAGTCTGCATCTTCTATCCTCTTCTTTCAGCCAATATTTGTTGTCGTTTGCTTCGCTTCCACACCTTAACCTGGCTATTAGTTTTATTTGTCTTCCGTTTTTGTTTCTTAAATACTGTGGCGTGCCGACTGGTCTGATGTCTTTATATATCTTGTTATATTTTGAATATTCTATCTTCGTGTTTTGTTCTTGTTTCTGTATTTCTTGATCCCTCCAAACTAATTCGAAGTTAATATTAATATTTTGTTGTCTTTTTTTTCTATTTCGGTTGTTGAATATCCATTCTTTTCATAATACTTTTTCCTTTTTGTTTCCCAAGTCGTCAATTGTGCTTTTCTATCTTCTTTTTTCTGAATTTCTTTCCAACACTGGTAGATTATTCTGTGTGGGTCACAGTTTCTTATTTTTTCTTCGTAGTTGGCTGCTTTCAATCCAGCTTGTATTCTTATTTTGTCTCTGTTTGTTTCTTCGAGTACAATATATTGTGGGGTACTCCGTTCTAGTCCTAGTGTCCATTTCAGGTATTACAAATAATAATTATAATAGTTGTCCATTAAATAGCAATCATTTCCTTAACTTCAAATTTGCAAATTTTAAACTTATGTACAAATTATTGAACTGCACTGATTAGGAAGTATTACATCAATATAATGATGCTAATTTAGCATTTGATACATTTTATGAAATACTGTTTAATAAACTCCTGTACAAAATTAACGCATCACTTATAGTAAGTGACAAAACTCGCCAAAAACCTTTATTATTGAAATTATAACGCATGAACTGTAACAAAAAATACTGTAACTAACTTTTAACATTTTCAACGTGATACAATATTAATTTAACAAAAAAGTCAGAGTAATATGTAAACTTGAAGGCACAGTAAACATTTAGAAATTATGAAAAGATCTAAAATTAAATTTAACTATAAAATTAATATCGGGTATTGCCTCACCTTATAACTGCTTCCATTCGTCTAGGCATACTATCAATTAAGTTTTAGACGGTGACTTGAAGAATATTCTCCCATTTAGCACCCACAACTTCTTCAAGTTACTAAGCGTTCTAGAAGCAGGTATGTGGCATCTAACTGCCCGTTTAAGTATATCCCACAGATGCTCTATGGGATTCAGGTCCAGGCTTTCAGGTGGCCACTCCATAACTTGAATATTAATTTCACGAAGGTAGCCCATTACTTCTACAGCAACGTGTGGTCGAGTGTTATCTTGCATAAAGAGGAAGTTGTCGCCGATAAATGGAGTAAACGGCATAACATGCTCCTCTACAATAATCTCAATATAAAAATTTGCATTCATTGATCTCCTGTGAATAGGTATCAACTTCGTAAGAGCGTCAAAACAAATTGCTCCCCAAAACATTACTGACCCACCACCAAATGGAACTTTTGAAGAAATATTGCAGTCAGCAAAACTCTCTTGTTGTCTTCTCCAAACACACTCACGTCCATCTGGTGGCTTCAGACTGACTCTTGTTTCATCCGAAAACAAAACTTGTTTCTAGTCGTCAATAGTCCAGTTCGCATAAGCTCTAGCATAACGCAATCTAGCAACTCTATGTTCCCTGGTGAGCAATAATGTAACTGCTGGTTCCCTACTCATTAATCCTGCTTCATTAAGCCTTCTCCTTATTGTTCTTTTAAAAATCTCTACGTTTCGGACTTCTGCTAGAGCTCTGGGTAACTCGGAACTGGTCGATCGTCTCGTCCTTAAGGCAAGTTGTCTAATGGCCGTTTGCACCGATGTAATTTTAAGTTCTACTTTGCTAAGTTTTACTTACAGATACGGTTCACCTTAAATTTCATTCTATTGCGCATGTAAATTTTAAGTTTTACTTACGTAAGAATAGGGTTTGGTTAAAGTCAACGTTTTTGATTTAGGTATTACAGGAAGACAGTTCAACATTTCATTGGCTTTTTTTTCGTAGTTTAGTATTTAAAACATGCAAAGTTTATTATTATTAATATTAATGCTTGTTTTATTAATGGATAATTTAAATAAGAATAAAAATCACAAATAAATGAAAACAGGCGGTGCGGTTATATATTGTAACTATGTAGCCCAACAAATTACCCACATAACGCTGGCTACGACCATCGTAACCAGAGCTATCGCTTGCGTTGCTTCATGTTCACTTAAATTGCGTTCACGATTCATATCTTCAACTGTAGCTGTACTAGACAGTCTCTTTTATTAATTTTAAACAAATGAAAATCAAACTAATCACCAATAAAATTAAACTGACCAATTTTAGTTTAACACCTGTTTACGAAATCTATTCTACATACACTTATTTGCAAACTTATTACTTTAGAAACGTCAAATGATTGCACTTGTTTTTTAAATAATCAAACTAATCACCAATAAAATTAAACTGACCAATTTTAGTTTAACACCTGTTTACGAAATCTATTCTACATACACTTATTTGCAAACTTATTACTTTAGAAACGTCAAATGATTGCACTTGTTTTTTAAATAATAACAGATAAGATTCTAAACTACCTAGATACTATATTTCACGCATTAAAACCGTGCGAATTACAAGTATTAGTAAAAGTAAAAAGTGATGCGTTATGTCCAGAAGTTTAATTTGAAAAATGTGTTCCACTCAAGTGTCGCAAGAAGAGAAAATATCCTCCTTGGTTCACTAAACAAATAATATTAGATTAAAAAATGAAAGACAATTATAGAAAACAGTATTTGCTATCAAATAATAAACATTATTATGATCTTTTTAAATCTTTACGAACTAAAGTGAAATGTAATATGAAAACAGCAAATAAAAACTATATTACCTCAATGGAAGGTAATATTGTCAATAACCCGAAAAAATTCTGGACGTTTATTAATGATAAGGAAAATGTCACACGCATTGCTGGTAATATGTTTTGGGAAAACAAAAATTTTAATAATACTGCCAGTAGTGTTTAAGGTTTTGCTGATTACCTTTCCACTGTTTTCCGTGATACAAGTAATGTTGACTATTGAAATATATTCAGTGATTCATTGACGTCAAATTTATCTAATGCCACTAATAGCTTAAAATTGTCCTGTTCACCAGGACTTGACAATATTCCACCGTACATTCTTAAGGGCTGTCGTGATCTTTTCGTCTAACCACTGTATATCCTGTGCAATTTATGTTTAAAAACAAATACTTTTCCTTCAGTTCTTAAATATTCGCGAATTTGTCCAGTATATAAATCACGTGATATACACGATATCACAAATTATCGGCCTATATCAATACTGTCCAGTGTTGTTAAATGTTTTGAAAAAGTGTTATACAGATACATTTATAATCATGCGAAGCAAATTATTACCCTCAGAATAACATGGTTTCATGGAAGGAAAATCGACTACCACAAATCTTGTTAACACACAATTTATTGCTAATAACCTTCATAGTAATGATCAAATTGACGTACTTTACACAGATTTTAGTAAAGTTTTGGATACAGTAGATCATAATATAATGCTTTTCAAATTACAGTATCTATAGAACTTTTCACCTGGTTTAACAGAATTTTTAAAATCATATATTAGTGATCGTCAACAATTTGTAGGTTACAATAATTATACTTCTCGTCACTTTACGCCTAACTCTGGCGTACCACAGGGCTAGAATCTGGGTCCCTTGCTTTTTGTACTGTTTGCATTCTGTGAGTGCACTATTATATGCTGATGATTTAAATATATTTATAGTTTTTAATAATGATTCTCATAACATGCAGCTTGACATAAACAAGCTGTTGAATTGGTTGTCTTCAAACGCTCTACCATTTAACATCTCTAAATGTAGGATTGTGATATATTCTGTCAAAAAATATGTATGTAACTACATGTATTTCATGGGTAATGAGTCTTTAACACGAGTGTCAAACATCAATGACTTGGGTGTTATATATGACTCCAAATTAATTTTCATTGTCAATACAGAATCTAGGATTTATTATTCGTAACATCCAGAGTTTCATTACCCTTAACACACTCAAATCTTTATATTTTGCATTTGTACATTCAAAACTGGAATACTGCAGTGTCGTATAGAATCCGATTTATGACAAATATAAATAGTTCAAACTTAGAATAAGTTTAAAGGAAATTTATCAGGCATTGTACATATAAAACTGCGGATGCAGTTATACCTTGTCACTTAAAACTTTTGACATACTATCGCTCGAGAATAGACGATCAATAATTTCTTGTGTAAATTTGTATAAATTATTACACAATATGATTGACGACAGTGCTACCCTAAACTGTATTTGTCTAATGGCCGTTTGCACCAACGTAACTTAAATATTAAACTAGGCTTAAATTGACAATATTGCATCGAAATGAAATGTGAAATTAATTATAATATATTGCTGTCAAAATTTCGTTTTTCATTTTTTTGTTTAAGCCTAGCTTAAAATTTAAGCCTTGTTGGTGCAAATGGGCATAAATGTTCTACGAATTACATCTTGAAATAAATCTGTAATTACATTAAATTTTAAAAATATGAAATCAAATTATGAATCTAAGGCACCTTGTAGAAGAATATGTACACTATTTAATGAAATTATCTTCACCCTAAACATTGATATATTTAGCTGTAGTTTGCAGAGATTTAAAAATGTAATGTCAGTATTTCATCAATAAGTAAATGTATGTATTGCACTTATAATGTAATTTTTATGTTTTGCGTTACTTACGTTGCTTTGTTAAATGTTTGTACAATTTTCTCACCCCTCAGTAATTGGGATCTTCGATTCTGTTGAGTGAGTTAACAATAAATAAATTAATATTACTTATACATGATAAACATTGATATCCACTAAATATTTTTAAAAATCCGTACATTTGGAAATTTGGCATGTTGATGCATAATACAGTTTTGATAGAAACTTTTATTTGATATTAGTTAATTTAATTTTAACATTTGCATCACACATTCACGCCTTATTTGTGACGAAAGAAATGCCCGGGATGAGATTTTTATCGTAGCCAGAATGTAAAACCCATCTTTTAATAAAACGGCTAAACGTGGCCAGATTATTAGATTAGCAATGTTTTGCAATTTAGCTAGTTTATATATATATATATATATATATATATATATATATATATATATATATACAGGGTGGGGCAGAAAAACCTATCCGATTTCAAATCCCTTTTTCTCAAAAGAGGGAGCAGGTAGAGTAGTGGGGTAAAAACCGTTAGAAAGCCGGTTTTATGCCATTTGTCAGTAGTCAACATGCCTTGGTCTGGTGAACATCGTGCTTTTGTTATTGAGCGGTTTATCGAATGCGGCGGTTCGATAATTGCTACACAACGTGCTTTTCGAATTCATTTCGGACTCGGGCGTCATGATCCTGTTCCACATCACGCTACGATTAAAGTGTGGGTGTCAAATTTTAGACAGACGAGTTCAGCATTGAAAAAGAAGTCGCCTGGACGTCCCAGGACAGCAACAGGACCTGAAAACGTGGCCAATGTGAGAGCCGCGATTGAACGTTCCCCGCGTCGTTCGGCGCGAAAACATTCGCTCGCTTTGGCGATTTCCAACCGCAGTATTCGGCGCATTTTGCACCGGGACCTCAAAATGCATCCCTACAAAATGGTTGTTGCACAGGAATTAAGTGAAAGGGATTTTGAAACCCGTACGAACCTGTGTCGCGATCTCCCAAACGACGATGTTGTGCTCTTCACGGACGAAGCCCATTTTCACCTTTGTGGTGCCGTTAACAGGCAGAATTTTCGATATTGGAGTGACAAAAATCCTCGAGAAATCCATCAGGAACCCCTCCATAGCCCAAAAGTGACTGTGTGGTGTGCTCTTTCCCGCCTAGGCGTCTGGGGGCCTTACTTTTTTGAAGAAAATGGGCAAACCGTAACGGTCAACAGCGAGCGCTATTGTTTCATGCTGGAAAATTTTCTTAGACCCAAAATGGAAGAAAATGGCGTGGAAAATGTGTGGTTTCAACAGGATGGGGCAACCGCCCACACATCGCGACGATCAATGGACATTCTCAGGGAACTGTTTCCCGGTCGCCTTATTTCCCTGAGAGGTGATCTTGGCTGGCCGCCGCGCTCACCGGATCTCACTCCATGTGACTTCTTCCTTTGGGGTTACCTCAAATCGAAGGTTTACCAGCATCGACCAAGGACCCTTCTTGCTTTACGAAGGGAAATTGCTCGGGCAATTGAAGAAATTCCTGTGGAAATGACGGTGAAAGTCATGGAAAGCTACCGCGAGCGCCTAAATCAGTGTATCCGCTCCCAAGGACGACATTTGAGTGATGTGCTTTTCAAAACTTAAATTTAAAAATGGCATAAAATTTGCGATATGTTAATAAAAAATTTTTTTGACAAGTTGAGTGGTTTTAATTTTATAACGTTTTGAAATCGGATAGGTTTTTCTGCCCCACCCTGTATATATATATATATATATATATATATATATATAAGTATAACAACAACAACCTAATGCACAAAACTCAGGCTTGGAAAACTCGGGCCGAGTTTTGCCCATTGGCTTAGATTATTATTGTTATATGTATTTAAAAAAATATACCATTTTTGTCGTCATAAATAAGACGTCATAACCGAATTCAGGACTAGATTGCGGTAGCAAAGCTAGGCACAGCTTAAAATAAATCAAATTAATTCGAACTTAAATTAAATTGAATAAATTTACTATAGAAGTTGTTAACATAAATTTATTTGTCTTTTGTATGTTTTGCTGGTACTTGAAACATTATATATTCCTAGAAATCTGTTGACAATTTTATGAAAAGTAATTGCATGAAAAGTAAATAACATCAATTGATACATTCGACTAAGCAGTAAATTATACTCATCGTTTTTCGATATATATTGCATAGTTATTATATTATTTTTATGTCAGATTTAACTACATAACATCGATTACCTCTATAAACATATTTAATAGAAGTAATTGGACTAAATTAGTATATAGGACATGGTATGTAAAGAAATAATTCATTGTCACTGAGCGCAACGAAACGAGTCTGGGCGATGCGTGAAAGTGTGCATATTAAACGCGAGTAGTTTACAGCGAGACGATGGACACAACATCTTTATTATTACTCTTAGAAAATCCGCTAATAACAAAAAGATTAAAGACAAATAAGAGGAAATGTTGGTCACATCAAATAAATAGAAACAGGCAAAAGTATGGAGAATTCCATCAACTATTTAAAAGTTTGCAAAAAGACCTTGAAAGATTTTATAGGCACTTTCGTATGAATGAAAGTACCTTTAATTATATTTTGCATAAAATAAAAACTCGGGTACAAAAAAAAAACACAAATTTCCGTTTAGCAATTACTCCGAAAGAAAAATTGGCAGTAACTTTAAGGTAAATATTTTATTTTATTTTTCTTTACATTCAAATTTATTAGCCCAACCCGAATTTATCACCTCTTTTTAAAACAGAAACAAAAAATGAACGCATTTTATAAAATATAAAAATAAATAAATATTTGTGTACTATTTGAATATAAATGATAAATTCGGGCTAATTTAATAGTCTGCAATGAATCAGTATTTATGAAATTAACTAAATATCCATCATTATTAATGGATGATTGTGAATACATCGATGATGAAGATGGCGTATTAGAGTACTGTTGTTCAGTTGAAAAATTTGGACTTTGTAATTTAATTGTTTCATAATAAAATAAGTTCTTGAATTTTTAATCTAAGAAACATTTGACGTTCAATAGGTAAGTTGAGCAAAGGTTTATGGAGACTAATCAAAAAATGGTATAAATCATCATGTGGCTCAGAATTTTTTGAACTAGACAGATGAGTTTCAATAAGTTTTATCTTTTTCTTTTCCATATTTAATAATTCAATATCTAATACATTTCTTGCTCTTTTGTAAGTATTTTTCTGAGTTTTTGGCGTACGAATATTTTCCCTCACTTCATTTTGCTCTTCTATATTATTAGCACTCTCTTCTTCTATTGTTTTTTGTACATTTTCATGTTCATCATCTTGATTACTGATTAATTGTGATTCTTCATCTAAGTTCTCTGATGCCATTTGCTTATTTATATCCATATTTGTTTCATTGCTCTCTGTATTTGCCTTTGGAAAATTACTAGTCATTTTTCTGGGTACCATAACATCTTTCAGGAATAATAAACTTTTAAACCAAACCCAAGATGATTGATATTCCGCAGGAGTGCAACCTTTGTCCCCAGATTTTCCCTTTCCAAATATTTTATGTTCTACTCGGAAGGTATCTCGCAAATTTTTCCACTGGGTTTTGGCGATCTCAACTTAAAACAATAATATAAAGTATATATATATGTATATATATATATATATATATATATATATATATATATATATATATATATATATATGTATAATAATATTTTGCCTCCATTGATATATAAATTTATATTTCGACAAATTAATAGCTACGAGATATACTAATGGCCAGTTTTATAAATGAAAGATAAATTTACTTCCAAAGTAAACAAAATTTATTCCTTCAAACGACAGTCGAACTTTTGACAGTAATGTTTATAAATGCTATGAAATGAATTTTTTAGTTTGAATATGTTTACTATGGAAGTAAATTTATTCAGCCCTTTATAAAATCGAGGGTAAGTATACTACAAATGTTACAGACTTTTAGCTACCGGATTATCATTTCGAGCACTGGCAGATTCTTTCAGAATGGGATTTTCTACAGTAACAGCCATGGTGAAAGAAATATGTGATGCTATTTGGAAAGAGTTAGAACCAATTCATTTAAATGTTCCATCAGAAGAAGATCTGATAGAATCGTCAAATAAATTTTATTCAAAATGGAATTACCCTAATTGTTTTGGATGCATTGATGGAAAGCATATAAGAATTAAATGCCCATCAACTACTGGGACAATGTATTATAATTATAAACGATATTTATCAATTGTTTTGCAAGCTGTTGCTGATGCAGGCTGCCGATTTATATTTATAGAAACGGGTGCATATGGCAAGTAATCAGATGGTGGAATCTTTAGAGAAAATTCTTTGTATGAACATCTTATTTCTGGCAATTTAAATATACCGCCAAATAATAAATTACCAAATACAAATGTTATATTACCATATGTAATGTTGGGGGATGAAGCATACCCGTTCCTAATTAATCTCTTAAAACCCTTTCCCAGGAATCAGTTGGAAGAACAAAAAGCAATTTTCAACTACAGATTGACAAGAGCACGAAGAGTAGTCGAATGTGCTTTTGGTATTCTCACAGCTAAATGGCGTATTTTAACAAAAGCTAGTGAAACATAGCCGAAAAATGCAGAGAAAATAATTAATTGTTTATGTGTTATTCATAATATATTAATTGATAAAGAAGGAATCATTCCGGTAGATACTTGCGTAATAAATGATATAGCTTCGAAGAAAACAAGAAGAAATAATAATGCGACCGAAAGCTCGAAAGATATAAGAAATAAATTTTTGTTATATTTTAATAGTCCTGAAGGCGAGGTAACATTCCAGTATAATATTGTGTAATTGAAACGTTAACTTAAGTTGTGTAAATAAAATATAGTATTAATATTTTTTATCTTTATTACTTACCTGATATATCACAAATGTTGGCAACTTCTCGCCAACATTTAGCAACTACATCTCGGTTGTGGTGCAAATTACTTCTTTGGTCCCATATTGGGCTTCTACAATGAATTTCTTCGATTCATTTTTCAACATCCATATTGCCGATTCGCTTGAAAAAACAAACTATTTTGTCTTCACTCGCGTCGCTTCGTCTCGCCTCGCTCCGACTCGCATCGCATCGCTTGTGGTATGCACGCCTGCACTTGTTAACATTAGGTGCATTCTTTTTACACACAATCTCAGTTCATTTCAGCTCACCTCAGTTGTTTCAGTAATTTTGACAGTTCTATTTGTCCCAACTGAGATCAGATGAAGTGAGGCGGATTCCTCCCCCCTTGCCGATACTGAGCTACCTAGCGGGGTAATGCTTGTTGAGTGTCTCACCTCAGTTGAGGAATGGGGGTCTTTTTTCAATGTTATTTTTTATTTAAAAATGAATATTTAAGAAAGTGTTAATGTTGATGATTTAATATTAATAAATTAAATTGTATTTCTTTAATTCTAAATTTAATAAATAAATTGAATTGTTTTATGATGTTATTTGCAATGAAAATTCGTAGGATGTAGATTTATTCTTTGACATTTCATTGTCTTAGCGGGTCCACCTTGTCAGATATTTAAAGTAAATTCGAAAACAAAATGAAAATATCGACATACTGATAAATAAAGCATATGATAAACAGAGAAAGATAATAGGTATTCCGTTCTTTCGCTAAATTGTGTTCTATTTGTTAAGCAACTATCTCAGCTCACCCCACTTCTATCTCATCTCATTTTGAGAACAAGTGAGGTGAGATATTGGTAAAAAGAATGCAGCTATTATATTGGGTTTCCCGCGTTTTTCGCTTCGCATCGCATCCCTCGCTTTCGCGTTGTATGTGCACATAGCCTTAGGCGTCGTAGAATTTTTTTCTGAATTTCGTAAGCTTCGCAAACAATGACAAGTTTTTAATCTTTCGTCGTGGTATTCTGTTTACTAGTGTTTTCTGAATCAGTGTCTTCTCAATGTTGATAGAGCGTATGGCAACCGAATATTCAGACCCCGTTGTTATTAATTATCCAAATAAAATTTTAAAATTAACGCACTGGCGTGTGGCCTCTTGTTATCTGTCTAAAATTTATGAACCAATATATTGGAAACGAAAATATACTGATATATGTGTGCTCTGTCTCATGGAAAGCCAAAGGATCGCCATAAAACTTTGAAACGCCTTTCACTTAAAATAACAAAGAAACCCAAATTTACACCCCTCCTAAATAAGAGTGTGAATACGGTCACTGCTTTGCACAAAGTTGGACTTTTTCATAACAAAAATATTGTGAAGTAAAACTTTTTTTTATGCTACACTGCTTTTACATTAATATTTATTCAAATAATTATGCAGTACTTGTATATTACACTTATATTTGCTTAACATGTTCGGAAAAATAGAACTCGGGGTCGAAAACCACTCCTAAATCTTTTACAACGCTACAGCGTTTTAGTGTTGTGGAATTTATATTATAATTAAATTGTATGGGATTCTTTTTCCGAGTGAAAGACATTACCTTACATTTGTCAGAGTTTAAATATAATTTATTATTATTACACCAGGAGTGTATATTATTTAAATCGGCTTGTAGAATTTTACAGTCATCGCTAGAAGAAATTGTACAAAAAATTTTGGTGTCATCGGCAAACATGAGTATGTTAGTAGAAATTATGGAGCTTATATTATCAATAAAAATTAGAAATAAAAGCGGGCCCAGGTTCGATCCCTGTGGAACTCCAGACTTTACTGTTCAATAGTTAGAGTTAAAGTTATTGTATGAGACATACTGTGCACGATTACTTAAATATGATGAAAAAAAGTTACAAAGAGACTTGCTAAATCCCAAATTATGAAGTTTCTCAATTAGTATAGAATGGCTAATATGGTCGAAAGCTTTAGCAAAATCAGTAAAAATCACATCGACCTGACCTTGTTTATCCAAAGATTCTAGTACGAATTGAGAAAAACAACATAAATTAGTATGAGTTGATCTATTTTCAGTAAATCCGTGCTGGTATGGCGAAATTAAATGTTTTATTTGGTAATATAAATTATTGTCAATACAAATTTCTAATAGCTTGGCAAAATTTGATTAGATTGCAATAGGTCTATAATTTTTGATATTCTGTGGGTCACCAGATTTGAGAACAGGACATACACGCGTGGTTTTCCAACAGTCAGGAAAGGTATTATTTGTTAAGCATAAGTTAAATATATAGAGAAGCGGTTCAATGAACGCATTTTTGCAATCTTTAAGGAGGAAACTGGGTATGTGGTCGCTGCCTGATGTAAATTTATTTTTCACCTTTTTTGCTGCATTTAAAATGTCATCGCGAGTGATGGTTTTGATGTCAATAAGCGCTGCGTTATTAATGCATATACTAGGATTACCACAGGTAGTCGGATCAAGGAAGACGCTACTAAAATAGTTATTAAAAGCATCAACAATGTCTTGTGGGTTGTCATAAGTAATATTGTCTAGTTTCATTACGCCTGGAATTCTGCTGTTACCTTTCATTTTACGGAAATGCGACCAAAATTGCTTACTATCATTAATAATGCTAAATTCGACGTTAGCTAGATATACTTTATAACTTTCATGTATTAGATGTTTTATTGTATATATATATACAAAAAATACTTAATACATATTTTAAAAGTTATTTACACAATTAAATTATACACAAATCTAAAAAATGTAATTAATCATCTGATTCGGTACTTGAATTATCGTTGCTTAAATGAATAACAAATGATTGTTGATTAGTAAATCTAAACAATTCTTCCGTTTTTCTAACATGGTTTACACAGTTCTTCCACAATTCCGGTGTAATTTGATCAACCTTTCGAATTAATTTTAAAACCGATTCTGACAGATTAGGCGTAGAATTGTTTTTCCCAATAATCCGTTTTCAACTTGACCAAATTAATTGAATTAGGTTGAATATCAGTGGTACGGTGGCAACCTTAACACTTCATGTCCATATTGATTTACCAGCAAGTCTGCGCAGTGCTGTTTTAGAAAATTATGCTCCTTAATAATATTTAATAATTTGCTTTTCGTACTTCTTTCCGAAAATGAAACGATATGCATGTGAAAAATCAATAATTTCTTGTTTCTTGGTTGATGTACAATTTTTATTGTTATCCGAGAATGGTAAGCTGCGTTATCCATAATTATAATCGATGAAAGGTGGAATATTAGGAAGTAATTGATTTTTAAACCCAATTTCAAATAGATCTGCGTTCATATATGAATGATAGTCAGCACTATCAGATGCAATGTTTTTGGCAGATAGTAACAAGGAATTTGCATTAAATCCTTCCTCACATCCAGCATGCAAAATTATTATCCGTTTACCACAAGAAACAGGTGTGTCAACATGACATTTTCCGGAATCGTTGATCCAACCTTTCGTCACACCATCATGGGTATCGTACCACGTTTCATCTAGATATACTATTGTTCGTTTTGTTTCTCTGAATTGTTTTATTTTTGTTAAAAACTCGTAACGCCATTTAGCAATACAAGGAGAATCCATAATTCTTTTTTTATTGTATAACTTTTGATATTTGAACCCAAGTGACTTTAAATATCTATAAAATGTGGATCGACTACAATTCACTGGTATGCCATCGTCTCGTAAACTTCCCATGATACAGTCAAAGGTCGGTGATTTGTTAGCAGCAAGAAAAACTATAAAGTTTTCTTTTCACTACACTCTCAAAAAACGAATCAAATGTAGAAAAACGCACTCGCTTTCGTTTTACACATTTTCCTCTTCTCACTATTGTCCGAACACGATACTCTGACAGTTTACAAAATACTGATGCTTTTTTCAAAGTTTGAAACTCTATGAATTCAGTTACACTCATATTATACACATGTAACACAATCTGCTGCCCATTTTCGTGTAAATATTTAAATTTGATCTAAATTAATTTCATCGCCTTCACTGTGATGTCCCACTTCAGTCGTATCTTCTTATTGCACAGAAACGTCCAGTTCGTTATCATTACTACTTGCACCTGCTACGTCACCATCATTTGAAACCCACGGCTGCCACATGATTTTCTTAATAATATTGTGAAATTTGCTAGTACAGAAGTTGTAGGACACTAAGTTTTTCTTATAATGAACCTACCTTTTATGTGGGGAAAGTATGGTAGGGGATGACATAATCCCGATTAGATGCTAATATAATTTGGAAACTTTACCAGTCTTTTAAAAATTACCAAATTATAATCTGTCGTTAGCATAATTGAAAACTGCATAAGTTAATCCAGGCTATTTTACTTAAATTCGAACCATAGTAATACAGCAATAATAATTTCTTATTTTTTTAATACATATCTTTGCGTCCTTGAGTAGGATTATGGATGATTACGTAAGCGTATTGTCCCATAAGATATTTAAATTTTTCCTTGAATCCAACCCTGGGAATTGCAGGTATTCTGACAAACAGGCAGTTTGCGGTACACCGCACTAAACTGTTCCTTTGTATTTTTATAGTATATGGGTGCTTAAGTTGTTTATGGCTTTCCATGAGACAGAGCATACATGCGAACCTTTTGATTCTGCAAAACGAATAAAGTGTACCTGAAAATGTATTAGTACTGTCCTGATGTTTTCCTTTATGATTATTTAAAAGTTTATATTGAAGTATAATTGTGTTTTATAATCAATAATAATGTATTGTAATCCCTATATACACATATCTTTTTTAAGTTTAAGTTTTAGTATAAGTATGTATTGAAGTTTGAAGAATTATATATGTTATCCAAAATAATGTATTTCTGTGATTAACTTTTTTCAAAATGCAATTTATTATTTAATATAATTGTTATTTCAACTACGTCACCTCGACCAAATACGAGTCACTTTCATGTTTCCAAACGTGTTTCAACTATTTTCACATACACCACAGCTGTTTACTATAGCTTATCAAAACAAAGGCTTACATACAGACTGCATTGACCTACAGCGCACGATATAGAAGGTAGGTGTATTTTTATTTAATTCTATTTTAATATTCTAATTTAATTTAAATTTTCTATCATAATACATTTTTTCTACTCCCATGTCAGTAAATTACCTTTTACACGCTATCTGTCAAACAAGTAAATGCATTGTAGTGTAGTGAGTTTTCGGGTAGTAAACACGTGTTTTGCGAAGTCGATAATTTATTTCGTCGGGAAACATATGACGACTTGACAGAAAAAACGGAAAATGCAATCAGATATAGTAAAAATAGCAAAGGCCGAAAAAATAAAGGGCGAAAAAGCAAAAGTAGGATACAGGAAAGTGACTATTCAAGGCATTAATTGTGAATCGAATGATCAAGAGGAAGGATTCACTAAAATTAGGTATTCAAAAAACTAACTGAAAACTAGATGAATCTACATATGAAGACGACAAAGGCAAAGGATATGGCTACGAATAACGGGAATGCCATAGACGTTACAAGAATAGGGACCTGGAATATACGAAGCATAAATGGAAAGGAATACGAATTAATAGACGAAGTGATAAATATGAAGGTAGATATGCTACGTATAACAGAAACGAAAAAGAAGGGGAAAGAGCTCATTCAACTGACTGAAGAATATTGGCTATACTACTTGGGAGGTGGGAATAATGATACTGCGTCTGCAAACAACTAATGAATAAATTAGAAAAGGAAGAATATTTTTCAGAAAGACTTATGAAAGTAGCTTGGATCACCGATAACAGTAAAGTGACAATAATCATAGCTTACGAACCAAACGAAAACGATAAATTAGAGAACAAAGAACTTCTTTTTAATGAATTGCAAAATGCAATCGACAACAATAACAATGAAATAATAATTATGGGACATTCGAATGGACGAGTAGGAACAGACAACTCGAGAATAGAAAGGTACAGGGGCAATGAGGGAGTAGAAGTGAAAAACAGAATGGACAAAAAATAATTAATTTGTGTATAGAAAACGACCTCTTAATTGCTAACTCCTTCTATAAACACGAGGACATACACTAATTCACCAGAGTGCAACCATCGAGAAATGAGAAATCTACAATAGATTATTTTCTCTTGTTCAAAAAAAAAAAACAAAAAAAATAATATAAAAATAAAACAAAAAATGAGAACACAAAAACTTATGTCAGACTGTCAGAGGAAAACTGTAGATTCTAGTACCAGGAATAATTAGATATAGAACTCAAAGGCACGTGCAAAAGTCCAAAAACCGAAGCAATTTTATAGAGCAATTAAAACAGGCCAAAGGAGAAAAATACAATTCTACAAAGTGCAAGGGGCAAAAATGGAAAGCTATTAGACAATGAAGAGAATATAATGGATTGGTGTAAGGAATACTTCATGGGATTACTGGTGGAAAAGCCTGATGGAAAAATGAAAGAAAACACTAGAGGAACAACAACAAATTATGCGGAGCCGGATATGGAACCCATCGCCATAGAAGAACTGATGAAAGCATTGAAAAAATTAAAAGCTGGAAATCTCCCACACATGACCCAATAACAACTGAGATGGTAAAATATATGGGCCAAACGGGTCAAGAGTACTTACTATAAATCTTTAATGCTGTAGCTAAAGAGCAAACAGCATCAATAGACTGGCAAACTGGAATAATAACGCTGATATGTAAAAAAGGTGATTGCCAGAACCACAAAGGCCTAACGCTACTAAGCATCCCAGGGGTGGGATTCTATAACTCGTCCGTTATCAAAATGTACCGTTATCACTATAGAAACGTATTTTTTGCAAGATGATTGGTATGTTTACGTCATACTTGCCAAATGAAATGTGATCTTTTATATAACCATAGTGATAACGGTACCGTTTGATAACGGACGAGTTATAGAATCCCATCCCAGGTAAACTATTCGCAAGAATACTCTAAGCGAGAATAATAAGTAAAGTAGAAGCGACCCTAGAAAAATCGCAATGCGGATTCAAACCAAATAGGGGCGTAGCAGACAATATATTCACGCTGAGCCAAATGATATAAAAAGAAAGACTTACAAACAGAGAAATACATGTATGATTTATAGACCTAGAAGAGGCATTTGACAAGGTATTTAGGGAAAAAGTTTGGGAGTGTTTAGAAAAACGAGATGTGAACAAAGGAACAATCCAATGTGTTAAATCCTGTACAAAACTAACATTAACTATGTAAGAACAAGAAACAATACTTCAAATACATTTAACACTTAGACAAGGATGTATTTTGAGTCCACTGCTATTCACTATTTACCTAGATGGAATTTTCCAGAACATCAGAGGAAAGCTGAGAACTTATAAAATTGGACAATGGAAGTTAAAAACTGCCACTGTCAGATCTGTGTTATGCAGACGATATAATCATCGTAGCAGAGAACGTAAAAGACCTTCATGTGAACCTCGAAATACTAAGCAAGGAACTGACAAAATGTTGATAATAAATGGAAATGACAAAATACATGGCATAAAAATAGACGGAGAGAGAATCGAACAAGTCAAAACTTTTAAATATCTTGAAGTCACCATAAGTGAAAAAGGAACAATAAACCAAGAAGTAACAGATAGGGTAGGCACTACGGGAAGATTATATACCGCACTAAAAACCCAGTTTTTAAGAAAAAAAGAGGTGCCGAGGCAAACAAAGGTTGAGGTGTTCAAAAAAGTAGCAGTCCGACTGCTAACGTACGGTGGCGTGGCATGGATAACCCTAGAAAGACATCTTAGTAGGGTAAGAAATATAGAAATAAGGTTCCTCCGCAAAATTGAGGGAAAATCAAAACGGGACAAAATAAGGAACGAAGTCTACAGAAAAAATTTAGACGTGAAACCGGTAGCAGAAGTCATACAAGACGGACAATTTAGATGAGCAGGGTGTCTACATAAAATTGAAGAAGATAGGTTAGTGAAGCAAATATACGAAGTAAGACCACACCACAAAGAGAAAAGGGGAAGACCAGTGAAATCATGGGAAGAAGAAGTAAAAAGTGCAGTGAAAGCCAGAGGCATGACATGGAAAGAAGCTACACAAAAAATGAAAGACCGACAAGCATGGAAGGAAGTATGGAAGAGAAATCCCGACGACATAGCAGAAAAAACAAGATAAATCAAGATATTTGCCTTAAACTGAGAGGTAGAAAAGCAGAGGATTAAATAAGTATATATCAGTATATTTTCGTTTCAAATATACTGGCTAATAAGTTTTAGACCGATAACAAGAAGCCACACGCCAGTGCTTTCATTTTAAAATTTTATTTGGATAATTAATAAGAATGGGGTCAAAATACTCGGTTCCATACGCTCTAATATATTAAAATTTATTATATTTTTAGTGGCAAAATTCATTCTGATTCTCGTCGCCTTACAGTTTCAATTTTATTCTTGTCAGAATAATTTTTTGGGCTACATCCAAGAAAAGTGTTAATATAAGAATTTTTATCGAACTGTTCTAACTAATCAGTCATGCAACCCAAATAATTTGCATGTTCTGGGATCCATTCTCCCGGTATATAAGTATACAAAACATTATCAATATCCAGATACAAAATTTGTGTACCAAGTTTTGATATATATTTATAAAGATGAATGCGAGCCAATGCTGTAGTAATTGACGCTATGAAAACATTTGTTATCACAGAAGTTACAAATAAAATCTTAGGAAAATCTACTGTTGAAGTTAAATTGCAGAACTTTCTTATTTAAACTACGAATATTGTAGTGCAGTACAAGTAAACCAAATTTATTTTCCTTGATTATTGAGTTTTTGCAGCCTGTGCTGCTAAACGTTTCCGAAAATTTATAATCTTTTTGACTAAAACATCCTCCGGCCAAAGTTCGCCATTTAAAAATTTGTCAAAAATGTCAGGCGAGACTAAGACTTTGAATGAATTATATTTACATGATTTAATAGTAAGTTCTTGAATATGAAAATTATGATTCGGGATTTTTTTTATTTTATAAGAATTTAAATCATTTTTGTCGTGTCAATTAGCGCTAGTTTCAACACATGACGGCGATTTTACAGGCCTTTTTAGCAGATGATTTGTTTCCTGCTTTTTGTTAGGATTTAGGCAAAGTCGATGAGTTCAATATCGGGGTCGTTTGTTTCACTTTGTCATCGTCTAACCGAGTACAAGCAGCAACTTGATTCTAGTTTTTGCTGGGATTTCATAGTCGAAAACTCATGCGACTAATTAGTTTCCAGTCCCGTCAATTCCTCAATCTGGGAGAACAGTTTCGCAAATATTGGTGCGTTAGATTTTAGATCCTCAGTTGATATCACGTAGTTGTAAAGATTGTGTGTATACATTCGTCGAGCCACTTTTAGTAATTTATAATGTCTCTAACAAGTGAAACATTTTCTGAATCGTGGAAAGAATCTAAGGTGTGCCCTGTTCTAAAATCCGGTGATCCTTCAAACATTCGTAATTACAGCCCTATATCAATTATTACAAACTTTTCCAAGCTTTTCGAATTAGTTCTTTACGCTCAAATATACCCTAAATTACATAATCTTATATCCCCGCATCAACATGAATTTGTTTCTAACAAATCAACTATAATTTATGTTCATTGTCAAGGTCAAGTTGATTCTTAACAAATTGAAAAAAATAGTTTTAACAATTTATTTGTCAATTTTTTTGCAAGTTCTCTTGAAAATCGTATTCAGAGAGTCACATACAACGGCTTTACATCCGAACATTACCCTGCAAGTTCTGGAGTTCCACAGGGCTCGAATATCGGGCCACTTCTTTTCTTGCTCTTTATTAATGATTTACCAGCTAATTTAGATTGTAATGTACTCATGTATGCGGATTACGTAAAACTGATTCTTAAAATTGACAACTGCTTTACTTTACAAGAAAACATTGATAAGTTATGGACCTGATGTGAAACGAATTTACTTTTTCTTAATATTTGTGGGATTGGCAACACTGTGTTCAAAGAGTACGCACGTGTTTTTTAAACTAGCAAATAATTTTTAATTTAAAATATTTAAATATCTTTAAATTAAAAAAAAAAACAGTGAAAAGTACGAAGTGACAGACTGTGTTCATAGCCGATATAATATATTGGATTTTTTATACTTGAAAATATTATTTATATCTATCTAACCTCTAAGTGGTAACCAGTGCATGATGGAAGAAAACGTTGAGGATAAAATTAATTCTATCTTGAAAGCAGTATCTGTACTAAACAGTATGAATGAGGATATAAAACAAACAAGAAATGAGATGGAAACCTTAATTACAAGCATAGCAACAAATTCACAGAAAATGAATGAACTTGAAGCACAAATAACAGGACAGAAGAAATATATAAATGATCTAGAGAAATGCGTCAAAAAACGAAACATAATATTAGTTGAATTAGAAGAGAAGGAGAAGAATAAAGCAGAATTAAAAGAAAACGTAACAAATATAATAACTAATAACTTACAAGTCAACGTTGCATACAAGGATACCGAAGAAGTATTTCGTCTTGGTCAAAACACAGGAAAAAATCGACCTGTTTTAACCCTGCGGCGGGCGCGCTGCGGTATTTTATGCCGCAAGTAAAAAGAACTACAATTTAATGCAAAAAACAAAATTTATTTATAAAATAATAAAAAAAAAAAACATAATTAAATATATTTCTTATTACAATAAATACTAAATGTCGAACTTAATTCGCCTACTCAAGGTGTCTAGAAGAGGGATAATTCATGTTCACAATTCTCTTGATTTTAACATTTATTTGGACGTTTCGGAGGTCCAAAAACCTCCATCTTCAGCATTTTACATTATTGTGTTCTAAGTTTTCCATTTAATGTTGTCTGGTAAGATGTGCTCTCTTACAAAACCCCGTAAATTTGATAAGAGGGTGGGTCTTCACCTCCATCCTGGTTTTTTGAGGGATTAAGGCTTGAAAGTTATTTAAAAAATGAAAGTGACCGGCATTTTTGTTACCTCGACCACATGGTGACAGGTTTGAATTTAAATTTGAGATTCCTTCTTGAAAATTTTCCAATCCTAAAATTATAATTTTTTAAGTAAAGTTATTTTACACTATATCGATGTTATATCAGTCATGAAAATATTTAAAATCATTCAAATAAAAAAGTAAAATTCTGAAACACATTACTTACATGTTTACATGACTAGTCGCGTTGCGGCACGGAGTGCCGCTCTTTGGTAGTTGTTCCTTTTACGGCTTGAATACTACTGGACCTATGGTTACAACTCACCGGTTTTGTGTAGTATGCGTTGTTATAATAGTCATTTAAGAATACCACAAAGGGCATAGTTATGAAAATAAAAATAAATGTGATATATGTAAAAAAGAAAAATTGCGGCATAAAATGCCGCTGCGCGCCCGCCGAAGTGTTAATTATATATAACTCTCCAAAGGTCATAAATCAAATCTTCTCGCAACGTGTTCTACTAAAAGGAACAAAACTATTCTTAAATGAGGACCTAACACTGCAAGACCGGGAAAAACGCAAAGTACTGGTCGATCAGTTAAAAGCAATCCGAGTAAACGGAGGACGAGGCAAAATAATTAAAAATAGGATCCATACATACGAGACTTCACCAGATGAACCACCTAACAACAAAGGAGGACGACAAACTTCAGAAGAAACCCAATACGAAATCATCTCAGGAAGCAACAATCAAGTAACCAGTCAACCTCCACAGAGAATCAAGTCAGTATTCCTCTAAATGATTTGTTTTTCCGGAAATCTACAATCACAAACACAAAGTGCCAACTAAAACCAAAACCACGTGTTGACAAAAACATTGAAGTAAACCTAAAAGACGAAAATGTATCTTATCGGAATAAATTAGGAAATTTCTCGATAATTAGTTGGAATAATAATGGGTTAGGAAATATATATGAACTCGATGCATAAACACAAGGTGCAGTACGGAAATTTGTAAGTTACCTTCCTTTTTGGAAGATTTTTCACATTATATAATTTGCAGCAATGCCACTAAAGATAAAAGTAAAGGTAGAAGTAGTGGCAGATTAGCAATCTTTGTCAAAAATAACCATAAAGTAAATGTAATTGAAATAAGTTACTTGTGGATAATTATTCAAATTAACATACATAACAATAAATATATAGTATACTCTGTTTATCTTAAACAAAATTTAAATCATGAACAATCAATAAATCTATTAGTCGAGTCTTTAAATTTCATTACAGGTGCATATCTAAACCACAAAATTATAATACTTGGCGATTTTAATGGGCAATTAAATCAAATAGATGAAAATATGTTTACAACCCCAAATATTCAGGAAGAGCGCATATATATACACAAAAAATGTAACAATAGAGGTTTCTTATTTGTTAACAGTAAGGAACGGCTTGCATAGTATGTACTGAATGGGCGTACCTATGGCCACATTCCAGGTAAATATACGTACGTTAGTACTAACGGTGACAGCACGATAGATTTAATCTGGGCTAATATAGATTGTATGGAGAATATTACGCGAATCGAAATCATACATACATTAACAAATTCAAATTATAATATATGTATAACATACTTTGGTGAATATACAGTGAACAACATAGAAAGCGAAACCCAAATATTTAATACATCCAATATGGTTATAGATTTTAAATACGTCTGCTCCCACTCTGACCGTTTCCGGTTTAATCTGAATCATTTACCACTTATTTATAATAACAGTAAAGACATTAATATTTTAAATAATAATTTAACAGCAGCATTTAAAGAAGTTGCTAGTAAATCAAACATATTAATAGTAAAGAAAAACCTAAAAAATAAATCGTCACAAATCTCTCAACCATGGTATGATCAGAATTTACGTAGTTTAAAGCAAATTTGTAGAAAAAGTCTAAAATATTTTTGTAAAAATAATTCACAAGAAAACTTAAACATATTTTTACAAAATAAAAAATTATATAATAAATCAGTTAATTAAAGAAATCAAGAATGACTTGTCTAATATTAAAAATAACGCAGAATTTTGGAAAACGATAAACTTCCTAAAAGGCAAGGTCACGACAGCAAATGGTATTAGCATAATGAAATGGGAAAATATTTCAAACATTTTTATATAAAACAAAGAAGACCTACAATGCATTATTTTGAGGTATACATCCGTATGTCGATAAAAATATAACACCATAGGAACTAGAAATCAGCATACGTAATAGTAAATTAAACAAATCTTCCGGCCTAGACCGTTAAAATAACGAATTAAAAAAAATTAACTCCCGAGTGGACTCATTACTTGCTAAATATGTTCAATATAGTTTTAGAAAACGAAAAACCCCCAGAACCATGGTCAAACTTTCAGTTTATATTGCTTCATAAAAAAGGAAATAAATCTAACCCATCAAATTACAGGGGACTAGCTCTATTGAATTCCATAGTCAAAATTTTTCCCCTGCTACTCTTCAATAGAATTGAATATTGGCGTAAATCTAACAATATCATAACCAAGAACCAATCAGGGTTCAGGAAAAATAGAAGTACAATAAACTGCTTATTCTCATTGTCATCAATATCACATTTATATTTGCGACTTAAAAAGCAAAGAGTTTACGCTATTTTTATTGACCTTAGTAAAGCTTTCGATTCTGTAAATCATAACAAGTTATGGGACAAAATATATTTTTTAGGCGGCTATTACATAAATAGTTGTTTCACGTATCGTTTGACAACCGTAAAGTGTCACTTTTTTTTGACATCTGTCAAAAACAACTTTACGGCCGCATTTACTTTACGGCCGCTACAATCACTCGTTTGTTTAAATAGTAAATTCAATACTCCCTAATAGACAAATACATATATTTAGAAATAATTACAATTTAACTTACAATTACAACGAATAGAAACTATTTAAATGAACAAAAACACAAAACTAACTTAAAATATAGACAAGATATTAAACTTAAAATTAGAACATGAATTGAAACCATTTGAATGAACAGACAACAAAACTAACTTAAAATATAGCCAAGATATTAAATTTACAATTATAACATGAATAGAAAATATTTAAATGATACTAATTAATTTATATTTTACTTATTATTAATACTAATATGAAATGTGCAATTAGTGCATTTAGAAAAGTTCATTCCACTTGCAGAGGTAGTGGACAATGCTTGACTGCCAGTTGTTACAGATTTGCAATTGTTCACATCAACCACCAAATTTTCAGTCTCAATTACATTGTTGGTGGTAACAAAGGAAGTTGAAGCTCCATCTCTACCTGTAATAATTCTGCTTGAAATTTCTTTTTTGCTGTTTATGCAATCTTCCACATAACTCTCCGCCACAGTCGAAGATTTCCAACCGCCATGCCGTTTTAGCATTAAAATATCGCCTCCTGCTTCTACTAAGAGTGAGGCTGAGCTTCTTCTGAAGCAGTGGCCTGTGTAATTGTTGGGGTTCGGCAATTGTAAATATTTTGCAATTAGACTTGGAATTTTTCCAAATGTATGCACTCCTATAACTTGAGTGCTGCACTTTCCTTGGCGATAGTTAACAAAAAACGTTTTGTGGCTTGTATGGGGAGGACGTAGGACTAAATATTGCCTGTATAACTCTAAAGCACTTAATTCTTCGACTATTTCATCGGTTATGGTGAAAATTCTTTTATTTCCTGTTTTTGTCTCTGGGATTGTAATTATCAGCATATCACCTTTATCTTGAATGTCATCCTTCGCTATTTTTCGTAACTCCTCTCTCCTGCATGCTCCAGCTAATCCAATTATCAAGCAAACCTTCATGAAAAAGTAAACCATTTAAACTATGTGCATACGTATAAAAAAATGAATACCTACCTTCCACATGAGATAATTTTCATTCGGCGCTTCTCGCAAGAATTTTATTATTTCACTTCTTGTAAATATCGCCGATTTTTTTGCTTTGTAGCCCACGTTTTGTTTCTTTAAAAACGCAATGAGTTTTGAAAATGTACTGATATCGATATCCTTTTTTACCATCACGGTTAATTTTATCATAGAATAGCAAGACCACAACGTCGAAGCTTTTAATGATTTAGCTTTCTCCGAAAAAAACGCAAGAAACACATTTCCGTTAAATTTTTAATTTTATGTAGCTTGCACCATTCTTCAAAAATATCAAATTGTTTAAGATAAATTTTCTGGGACTTTTCGGGCAATAAATTTAACGTCGCCCTACCCGCAGCTTCATGTATTTCTGGCGGAGTATTAAAGATATCTTCGGTATCTGAACTGCTCATTTTCTTGCTTCTCAGTTAATAACTGTAGATATTTTATCACGAGATACACACGTTTTCACCACGATTTAAAATATTTTGACAGTAAACAACACAACAGTACAAAACAGATTGTTTTGTGAGTTGTCCAGGTGATAGAGCAAAGCACTCTGCAAGTGACATGAATAACCAAATATATGTAATTGTCAGATAACTGTTACTGTCAAAATTGTGAAATTGATTTTTAAAATAAAGTTTATATCTTTTTTTGATAGTCGCCTAAAAAATGTTGTGTGCACCTCGGTTAAAAGTTCTTTTTTAGCCTCATCTGATTTGCTGGCCTCGGCGTTCGCCTCGGCTGCAATCTACATATTCGGCCAAAAAAGATCACTTTTACAACCTTGATACACAAATAACTATTATAGGTATTTCTTCGAAATTAATTAGGTTATTAGAATACTTTTATAGCAAGGAAAATTACAAATCAAAATTAATAACTCATTCTCAGAATTAATCGACATAACGCAAGGGGTAATGCAAGGCGATCCATTAAGCCCTTTACATTTTACTTTATTTGTAAATGATTTAGAAGCATTTTTTAGAAATAGAGGAGTAAAAGGATTACACATTGATGGAGAAAATGAAATTCTTTCCTTAGCTTATACGGATGATATCGTTCTTTTAAGCAGCTCTTATATGACACCCAAAAAAACTACAAATTTTATCTGACTATTGCAAAGAAAATCATATGCATGGAAATGCAGACAATATCAAAATATTAGTTGTTCACAAGGGGAGACATATCTTATACAGAGGTAAATCAGAGGGTTGGTCCGAAAAAGTTAAATTGTTAAAAAGTGTCATAAACGCTACTGCATTATATGGGTCGGAAAAATGGGATCTTAGACACACGGATACAGTTGAAAAATGCCAACTGTCTTACAGAAAACAAATTTTATAATCGTCTTTTACTTCTGGATACCTCCGAAAACAATAAAGCCGAATTCATTTGGTGTACACAAGCTAGATTATTTCTAGAAAATATAGACTACTCAATTATTTGGACACAACAGACTATTAATAAAATAAAAATTAATGAAATATGTGCATGTTATCAACAAAAACTTCAAGAAAAGGATTCGGATGATTGCAAACTAACTAGATATAGTGTGATGTATAAAAATTTAAAAACTCAATTTGAAGTAGAATATTACTTAGGCACTAATAATTCTATTGCAAAAATAAGAATTTTAGCACAAGTAAGACTTAGCAGTAAAAAATCTTTGACATTTGTATACAATAAAATAAACTATAAAATAAATCTCAACGAAATATGCTCAATGTGTAACTGCCAGGTATCTCAGGATGTATTTCATTTCTACATTAAATGCCCAATTTACTTCCCGTTACGTAAACACTACTTAGATAACTACATTCATAATAATGATAACCAAAATATTTATGCAATCTTCACCAATTTTTATGTCCCCACAATCCGATTTTAACATTTTTTCAATAATGTCTGTGGGTATGTATGTGTGTGTGTGTGTGTGTGTGTGTTTTTGTGTGGATCGTGTAGACACGATTACTATCAGTCAGAAAAATTTGAAATTTTGTATACCCATTCTATACTAATGTGGGAAGAAGTAATTATTTTTTAGTGTATATTGGATAACTGAAAATCATTTATACAAGCTTTTAACACTTTTTCTTGTAAAAAATTCATTGAATATAATTTTTGAGCAACTTTTACTAATAAAAATTGGATATAATGGTACAAACTTCAATTCTACGTAATAACATTTAATAAATAACTTGAAATAACTTTAAATATTAAATTATAAAATAATTTAATTTTGTAAATCTTTTTGCCTATGTGTCAAACAAAAACAAAATATTTTAATAACAATTTTGACATATTTAAACAAATGTCACTGTCAGGAAGCAACTACATTAAAATTAATAATGAAACTATGTTAAGAAGATTGTATTGAGTCTAATTAAATTAAGGTTAGTAAATAGTTATTTACAATACAAATGCGGAAACATGAACTTCCGTGCATGAGCCTTTGTTTGAAGTACGAGCGAGCAACGCGAGCGAGTATTTCATTTAGGCGAATGCACGGAAGGTATTTCCGCATAAGTATTGTACAAGATTTTTTGTAACGAACGAATTAATTATAAAACTGTTCTACATTTGATAGATGTTACGCAGAACATGTCGCATCAAACAGAGCCATCAATTTCACTAACTGTCAGATACAAAATATAAATATATGTATAATAATTATTGCAATACCAAGGAGCATTCTTAAAACTGTATATATTCGGTTCAAATACAATTTCATAAATTTTAGATCATATTTTATTTTGATAGTACATATATATAATAGTATGGTTATAAATTTAGGAACATACCACTACCTAAAACAAATAAAAGTATGAATACATATTAAATTATCTTTAAATAAAATATATTCTTATACCTATTAATAATAATAATGTTGTGTTTATTGTATACCTACTAATATATTATCTTTAATATTGTGTGCAACATACAGTATGGCCGCCATGTTCATCATTCTCGATTCTCGTTACATTAGTTTCTAATAGATGGCGTTAGTAATATTAAAATGTCAAATTTAGCAATGATTCTGAATTTTTATTCTTTCAACTTATTTTCCTAAATTATTATGTTCTACTATTAAATTTGTTGTAATGTACAAAAAAATTAAAAATAAAATAGCACTTTTAAGCTACTCGATCAAAGTAGTTTCCATTGAGACACTAGTGCGGGAAGTAAAACAATAGGGCGGGAATATTACCTTTCGAATTGTGAGTTGGCTGCGGGAAACATTAGTTTCTAGGCAGTGAGTACGAAAAATAATATATTTTCCATCATACATAAATATTAGATGTACAAAATGGTCTGATATAAATTTGATATATTTGCAGTACTGTGAATAAGTACGTGTTATCAAAGTGTCAAATGTTAGTTTACAACTACACATTAACAAAATGGATCACGTAAAGTAATAGATATATGAAAAGGAACTTAATATAGTTTGCAGAATATGTAGGTTTGTATTTATATTAATAAAAATTAAAAAGCGGGAGGTATTGTGTTGGCCACATCAGATTTTTTATAAAAATATTTGACAATTTCCATGAAGTGAAATTTTTCGTAGAATTATTACATTGGTGTCAATGATTTGTGTTTTCATTTTAGTCTTTGCCTAGATATTTAGTGTATTTATTGCAGTCATGCCAGTCTTATATAACAAAATATTACCAAAATTCGTTTAAGAATGAAGCTCCTTCCAACATCAATATGTATACAATAAAATAAACTATAAAATAAATCTTAATGAAATATACACAATGTATAACTGCCAGGTATCTCAGGATGTATTTCATTTCTACGTTAAATGCCCAATTTACTGCCCGTACTAAGAAAAGTACATTCATAATATTGACAACGAAAATATTTATGCACTCTTCACCAATTTGACCAAACAAAAATTTAATGATATTTTCTTTTATATTATAAATGCTCTAAAAACAAGAAGCTTTGTTATAAACGAATAAACTTACATAAGTTTATATTATGTTTCGTCAGCTTTTGTGAAGTTTACCTACCTAATAACAAGTTTTATTATTATAGAAACATATTATTCACTATAATTATATAGATTACGAAAAAAAGGTACAAAAATGATTATGTATTGTAAAATAATTTTGGTATTGCCAATCTATTGTATAAAAATGTATATCTTGGAAACAATTAAACAAATAATGATTTACTTTTTCTTAATATTTCAAAATGTAAAATTATGAGTTTTTCACAAAAAACAACTTGTTATTTTTAATTACAATATCAACAAAACTGCACTGGAACGTTGTAATATATTTAAAGATTAACAATTTTTTTCGATGGTAAATTGTTATTTCATTCTCATATAACTGAATTGATAAAATCTTTAAATAAAACTCTGGGTTTCATTGTAAAAAACACAAAACCATTTACTAATGTATCTACCGTAATAACTTTGTATTATGCTTTTGTTCGGAGCAAAATGGAATATGGAATATTAATTTGGTTCCCTATATTTAACCATTACCGTACCCTTTTAACAACAATTCAAAGAAAATTTTAAAAAAATACGTATGGTACAAGTATTTTGGTTCTTATCCTGAAAGAGGAGTTGATAATTTCACATTGAACGTGTTCAATATTCCAACTGTGCTGAACAGACATAAAATTATTTGTATTCGGTTTCTTTATAAATTGTTACAAAACGAATACGATTCCCCGGATCTCCTATCTTCTCTTTCTTTTCGTATACCTACAGTAAATAGTAGGCAACAACAACTATTCCATTTTCCAAAGTGCCGCACAAATGTAAAATCATCAATTGTTAGTTTACCTAGCTATTATAATGATATATATATTATATATTCGACTGCACATTCAATGACATTTATTGTCTTATTAAATAATTACTTGTATTGTATTTTTTTACTTTGTAATTGGCATTTGTCCTGTAAAGTAAATAAACTATTATTATTATTATTAAATAGCTTTAAAAGGTGTTCTACATATTCAATTTTAAACATTTTACCAATATAAGAAATAAATAGGAAATATTTGAATTTTTTGACAGTTTTGAATGCAAAACAAAAAGGTTGTGATATTTTAAATTAAATTCTATATCTACTGGGTTGTAGACGTACGTCAATTGGCCCGCCTTTTGCCTTTGATGGACGTATTACGTCTGTATATTTCACGTACGATAAGTAATAAATACGCTATTGCTAAGTAACCTAGGCGTTAGCGTTTTCGTTTTTCGGAAAAACGCTATATAAGAACTCTCTAAGGACTCATTTAAAGTACGTCTACTATCTCCAAGTAGGCACTGATTTAATTTTAAAATGTCACAACATTTTTGTTTTGCGGTCAGAATTTATTGTCATAAAAATTTAGCAATTTCCTATTTGTTTCTTTAATTGGGTAAAATGAAAATATTTAGAATTGAGAGATCAGGATTTACCATCAATAATGATTTGAGATTGCTAAGAGCAGAGATGAACCCTACAAATTTTTTTGTAATTGGAAGATCATTCCAATGTACTATGAAGCCACATAAAATTTTGTCTATTGCAGTTGTCAGAGAACACCTTTTAAAACTATTTAGCAAGTATGATGTATGTTGTTTTATTAGTTTTCGACTTCTTTGCCAAACTTCAAAATCAACGTACGAGTGTAAAAACGTTGTGAAAAATTTGAATTTTTGGAAACCCGTTATTTTGTACGTCCGTTATTAGACTTAACGTTAGCGTTGATGGAATCTTCTAGTAAGTTATGCAAAAACTCCTTTGTTTACCATTTACGAACGTAACTCGCCTGTAAATTTCACGTACAAGTAACAAATATGATATTGCTAAGCAACTTAGTACATACGTCTTTCGGAAAAACGCTAGCAAAAACCCTTTGTTATCACATTCATGATAATTTCATAGTAATAACGCGTCTTTTGGGCTAATGAAATATTCGTGAAAATGAAAAATGAATGGCCACTCTTGACTCATTATCATGACTGTGTTGTAATAAAATTGCAAACAACGCTACTATTGACTATTGCCGGAATATATACATATTTTATTCTTTTTATTAGATGAAATAAATATACATGATTATAAGATATAAAAGTTGAGAACTGCGGTATTGGTTTGAACAAGACATAGTTGCTCGTAACCAATTGAGGTGTTTGTCAACACGAGAATAAACACTGGGATGTTTCCCGCAACCTTTACCGAAAGACACAACGCCATAAATCTCCTCGTTGCAAATAAGTGGACCGCCTGAATCGCCCTGTAATCATAAATCATAATTGATAAATAAAATAATCTACAACTAGTCACAATCTTGGAAAGTCAATTTAAATTTTTTATCAATAAACTTATAATAATAATAATAATAATAATAATAATAATAATAATAATAAAAATAATAATAGTAATAACAATAACAACAATGTATGAACTAGTACATACGTAGTTCCGTGAAGTTGGTGCCACAAAACCATTATTTTTTAAATAAATATACATCACAATACTGTACTTGTTATGTACAATAAAGATTAAATTTTGTACGTTTTTAGTTAGCGTATAATTAATTTATGTCAAAATGGAGGGCCAACTTCACTTAGCCCTTCATTAACAAATGAGATCAATTTTATGTAGCCAATAATATTGTACATATTATGTACAATTATGTAAGCATAACACGAAATTTTGTACTACATTTATAATCCTATAATTAAAAACTAAATACATGGAGGGCCAACTTCACTTAGCCCTTCATTAACAAATGAGATCAATTTTATGTAGCCAATAATATTGTACATATTATGTACAATTATGTAAGCATAACACGAAATTTTGTACTACATTTATAATCCTATAATTAAAAACTAAATACATGGAGGGCCAACTTCACGTAGCCCTTCATTATGCAACGAGATAAATTTTATATAGCGCATAATATTGTACATATTACGTATAATTATGTACTCATAACACGATATTTGTACTACATTTATAATCCTATAATTAATAATTAAATATATGGAGGGCCAACTTCACGTAGCCCTTTAGCAAATAATGTCAATTTTATACTGCTCCTAATATTGTACATATTATGTACAATAATGTGCACATTAAACAAAATTTTGTACTACGTCCATAACCCACTAATTACTTATAATTTCATTTCAATATGTATTTATAGAAGTTTATACCAACATTGACGTTCACGGGGTACGTATTACTCGTATTTTGTATTATAATGTAAATCTAAATCATGTTTTCTGCTATTTTCAGGGACCATACCATAAGAAACCTGATACACTGAAAATTCGGTTTTTTAAAAAAGTCAATGATATGTAAACTAAATCATATTTAAATTATTAAAATATCTTCTAGAACTGATAATAATATATAGAATAATACTATTTTTTAGTTTAAATTCTGTAAATCATATTTATTCTAATTTCTTAATTAAGTTTTGGATTCATTTATGTGTTCATCCATTTACGAACACAAACTCACACACCGACGATTTTTTTTATATAGGAATGTATATCAATTGTTTTTTTGCCGTAATAGTTAGCATTTTGTTTTTACTATTTGGCTCAAATTAATTTTTGTCCCTATTTACTTTTTATAGTTTAAGGTGATATTTATTGTAGTTTTATATTTGATTTAGTATCGATTTTATTTAAAACTATTTTTTATACATTTTATATATGGCTGCGTACACATAATTATTTTTTTTTTACCTCAATTTATTATTTAACGACATATAGAATGAATTCACAAAATTAGAAATTTTTGTTATATTTTCTCATACAATTGAATGGTATATTAAATAATAAGTTGCAGAAGGCAACATGTTCTAGCACGAGTTTCAAATTCGCTCACGAGCGCGGAGCAGCGAGTGGGCGAATGAATGAGTGCTTGAATTAACTTCTGTAACGTATGTATTATACTAATTTCTCCGTTGAATTTTCCTTTACATTATTTTTACCTCCTGCTACTCTAGGTAAGGGAGGTATAGGGATCGTGCTAAAAATTGCATATAGAGATTTTAGTGAATAAACACGTTTTTATGTCCCCAGAACCCGATTTTAACATTTACAATGATGTATGTATGTATGTATGTATGTATGTATGTGTGTGTGTGTGTGTGTGTCTGCGTGGACACGATTACTCAAATACTATCAGTCAGAAAAATTTTAAATGTTGTATACCATTTCTATACTAATGTGGGAAGAGGTAATTAGTTTTTAGTGTATATCGGATAACCGAAAGTATCATTTATACAAGCTTTTAACAGTTTTTCTTGTAAAAAATTCATTGAATATAATTTTTTTAGCAACTTTTACTAATTAAAAATGGATACAAGTAATGGCACAATCTTCAATTCTACGGTAATAACATTTAGTAAATAACTTGAAATAACTTTAAATATTAAATTATAAAATAATTAATTTTTGTAAATCATTTTACCTATGCGTCAAACAAAAACAAAATATTTTAATAACAATTTTGACATATTTAAACAATTGTCACTGTCAGGAAGCAATTACATTAAAATTAATAATCAAACTGTGTGAAGAAGATTGTATTGAGTCTAATGAAATTAAGGTTAATAAAAATAATATATTTTCCATCATACATAAATATTAGATGTACAGAATGGTCCGATATAAGTTTGATATATTTGCAGTACTCTGAATAAGTAAGTGATATCAAAGTGTCAAATATTAGTTTAAACTACACATTAACAAAATGGATCACCTAAAGTAATAGATATGTATATGCAAAGGAACTTAATATAGTTTGCAGAATATGTAGGTTTGCATTTAAATTAATAAAATTAAAAAGCTGGAGATATTGTGTTAACCACATCAGATTTTTTATAAAAATATTTGACAATTTCCATGAAGTGAAATTTTTCGTAGAATTATTATATTGGTGAGAATGATTTGTGTTTTCATTTTAGTCGTTGCCTAGATATTTAGTGTATTTATTGCAGTCATGCCAGTCTTATATAACAAAATATCACCAAAATTCGTTTAAGAATGAAGCTCCTTCCAACATCAATATGTATACAATAAAATAAACTATAAAATAAATCTTAATGAAATATACACAATGTATAACTGCCAGGTATCTCAGGATGTATTTCATTTCTACGTTAAATGCCCAATTTACTGCCCGTACTTAGAAAAGTACATTCATAATATTGACAACGAAAATATTTATGCACTCTTCACCAATTTGACCAAACAAAAATTTAATGGTATTGTGTTGACCATATCAGATTTTCTATAAAAATATTTGACAATTTCCATGAAGTGAAATTTTTTGTAGAATTATTATTACTACATTGGTGACAATGATTTTTGTTTTCATTCTACCCGTTGCCTAGATATTTAGTTTATTTAATGCAGTTATGCCAGTCTTATATAACAAAATATCACCAAACTTCGTTTAATAATGAAGCTCCTTTCATACAGGTGATAGTTTATGCAAAATATATGCAACTTTACAAACCGATATTTGCAATTATGAAGAATAAGAAGAATAATAATAAGAATATACATATTCGCAAAATTATTAAATAAATACTGTTAAACGTCATATCTAATATTTAAAATACGTACTTGTGCAACTGTGTCATAGGAGCGAAATATGTTAATATGGGCAAATATAATGCAAATAGTACATATCATTTCATTCGCTCTTATGACATATTGGACTTGTTATAGATTTAAATATAATAGGATCCTCGACTCTAATTTTTCTATTATTTTAATTGAATGTTAGTTTAATTTTCAAGCAATTTGTAGTTTTAAAAATCCCTAATTGTCTTTAGTTTAACTGCTTTTGATTTTTTTAAAGTCAATATGACGTTACGGCGAAACTTCTATCTTTCTCTCGCTCCGCACCGGACTACAGTTGGCTGCGAGAGAAAGATAGCAATAGTTTGACGTTACAGTGACAATGACAACAAATATCAAATATCTCCTAAATTAATTACTAAAAAAATATTTTTTTTGAGTACAATACTTTACGTACAAAGTGCATATTTTATTATTTCTTGTTATGTTGGAGGACTCCATTATTAAGAATATCTATAAACCAGTAGTACCCAAAATGTTCCCTTCACGAAAACCACCCATAAATTTGCGACTTCTTTTAAAATTATTTTTGTTCTATGACTACTATGTCACATGGTACATAACCTGTAATATTTTTTAATCGCATTTTATTCAATATTTTCATTGTCTACCGATGTCACTAGTACACAGTTTAGTTCAAAAAATAACTATAATAAAGAAAATAATTGCGTTGTTCGGTTTCGCTGTTACTCCTGTATATTAATTAAATTTTAATTAATGGAGTATTCAACCATTGCAAAGAAATAATAAACGTCAATAATTATAAGATAAGTAGCATACTTTAAGCTAAGAATTTTAGAAAAATAAAATTGATGAAATATATTTTCTTGTAATAAAGATGCATAATTATCGTAAAAGCAATGTTACAGTCCCTAATCAATTATTATCGTAAAATTTTGGATTAATTCGGATGATCGAAACCTGCTATTCGTAGTTTATGTTTCAGTTCAAATGAAGAACTATAGTAACATTACATACCGTCACCTTAATAACATTCTCAAAATGTTTCATGACAGATTGAAGTAAAATTTATTTTAAATATTTTATTTTAAACATTTTTCTTTATATCTGTATTCGTTACTAATTAATTTGATAAGGGAAAGAAGTTTTAATAAAAATAAATTAAAATGTTACCTCATGCAAACAAAGCCGATACCTCCCCTTTGAATTAACTTTTTGAAAATCATAAACAACTCGGAACTATTACTTCACAAGTAATTTGAGATATTTAAAAATTCATTTCAAGCTTACTAATTTGGATTTCAACATCGAATTTTCACCAATACTCATAGAATTTTATTTATTAGCAAATAATAATTTTTAAAAAATCGTTAGAATACCCCATGTTATTACTAGCTGACCCGCCCCGGCTTCGTACGGGTAAAGCTAATAACGATTAGCTACACGTGTACCAGTAATTTTTCTCATTTACTCCGGAGACATGCGCTGCGTAGGGAGCCGGCAACCTGCCTCGCATCGTACATGTAACAGGCTACGCCCACTGCCGTCCCGATACATTCACCGCACCTGACAACGCCCTTTTCTAAACATGTCTCGGGTACTTTTATTTATGTACATATGATGCAAGCTATCTCTCCGACAAATATCGAAAATCTGCTAACGGTTATATCGTAACTATAGATACAAAGGTAAAAAAATAATTGAAATCATCCCCTATTGTATCGTCTTGAGGGATATTTTTTCAAAAACGCTAAAACACTATTTCTTACCAAAAGCATAAATAAGAATTTTTATATCCCTAACTTGAGAAATGATGGGTTCTCCATACAAACTTTCATCCCCTATTTCACCCCCTTCCAGTTTTATTTTCGCGACAAAAGGTAGCCTATGTGCTTTTCCAAGGTCCAATTTATCTCTATACCAAAATTCATCAAAATTGGTTCGGCGGGAGAAATGATGGGTTCTCCATACAAATTTTCATTCCCAATTCAACACATTCAAGTTTAATAAACTCCGCGTCAAAAGTTAGCCTATGTCCTTCTCTATGATCCAATCTATCTCTATACCAAAATTTATCAAAATTGGTCCAGTGAACGAAGCATTTTACCCTACAAAAGGTCGGGTAGTTCTGAATTTTTTATATATTGTATAGGATGGTGGGTTAGTGAAAAATCAAAATTTCCACAATCTCCCCTCCCTGGCCTAGTGGCAAAGAACAAAGACAAAGCACTGTCAAGATGCACTCAGCAAGGTACAAAGGCTAGCCTGCTTAGGGATTACAGGAGCTATGTCAACCACACCAACATCGGCAATGGAAACTCTGTTAAGCTTGCCCCCACTACACTTAGTTGTAAAATCAAGGGCAATGAGCGGAGCATATAGGATAAAAGTTTTCTCAAAAGAGGATAAATGCGGAAATGGACACTCTGAAATTTACACAGAGATGAACAAGCACTCCATTTTACAAATGGTGCCTGATAGAATCAATAAAATGTACGCCATTGACAAAACTTACAGGATAATAATTCCTGAAAGGGATGCATGGGAACACTCTCAAAGTCCAGTGGAAAGAGACGACATAGTCATCTATACAGACGGCACCAAAACAACCAATGGAACCGGAGCTGGAATACATGGGGCAAAGGGACTAAGACACAACCAGTCGGTTGGACTTGGGACAAATGCAACAGTATTCCAAGCAGAAGTACACGCAATTTTAACCAGCGTGCAATTACTATTGGAGAAAAACTACCACAATAGAAGAATCTCCATAGTAACAGACAGCCAAGCCGCACTTAAGGCGCTAAACTCGTGTGAGGTAGGCTCAGGACTAATTCTGGACTGCAGCAACAGATTGAATGCCTTAGGAGCGACGAATAAATTAAGATTGATATGGGTACCCGGGCATTCAGAAATTGAAGGAAACCAGGCAGCCGACCATCTTGCAAAAGATGGGACAAATATACCTTTTATAGGACCAGAACCTGCTTGCGGAATAACTGCGCAAACAGTTAAGCAAGAACTTAATACTTTGCTCTGGCAATGGCACAAACGGCATTGGACAGCCACATCAGGCCAAAGACATTCCAAGCTCTTCCTGAATGAGCCATCCAAGAAAAGAACAGACAACTTACTTGTAATGAGCAAGCAAGATATCAGACTAATAACAGGACTGGTAACAGGACACTGTCAATTAAATAAACATTTGCATAGGTTGGGCCTCAAACAAGAACCAACATGCAGAGGATGTGGAGAAGAGGATGAAACCCCTGAACACTTAATATGTTACTGCGAAGCATTTATGGCAAGCAGACATAGTCTTTTAGGAGCAAATAAATTGCACACTGGGACACTAAAGGACATTATTCTAAAGAAAATCTTGGAGTTTACAAAACATACAGGGCTCCTAGAATACGAGGAAACACGGAGGGTACAATAGACCAGAAAGGTCGCAGTACAGGGGCAAGAATGAACCACCTCCCGACAATAATAATAATAAATCTCCCCTCCATCGCTTCCTCCGCCATCTTGTAAAAACTACTGAATATCGGCACTTTTTTCAGTTTATTGCCTATAACTTCTTTTCGGTGCATTTTAGCACAAAAAATGTTTTATGCCGACTTGTAGAGGACAAAATTTCCTGCAATATAGTTATGTGAAGTTATTTTGTACGATTAATAGCAACGGAGCTATGATGCTGACAATAAAGGTTAAAATTGCGTACTTAGCAAAATTTTGAGTTTCTTTCCACTTTACATCGCAATAGCTCCTTAACACATCATTTTAGCGTAAAAGTCCTCATAGTCAACCTTGTAGAGAATTTAATTACCTACATAATCCAATTTTTTTTTTAGGGTTAATGTAACGGAGTGGGGGTCAATTTACAAAAAAACGATAAAAATAGTTTTTTGTAGTTTAGTGCAGTAACTCTTTTTGGTTTATTATTTCTAATTATAAAAGTATTATTCAAACAAAATAATCTGTATGGATGCAAAATAAACGTAATTATATGTTGGTAAACGTCAATGAAGTCTCATGGGACTACTAGAATTTTTTTTTTTTAACAATACTTCCTTTTTTCATTTGTCTGCGACTTCTTTCTACTGCTCTTCAACTCAGATTGAGTTATTTGCGAAGTATTGTATATATTCTAAGACTCAATTTCCTAAGACTTTGGCGTATTATGTCTTTTGTGAAATCAATAGCGGTGGAGCTTTGCAGCTCTCAACATGGTGAAAATAGCGATCTTAGAAAAATATTGAGTTTTTTATAACTTTTCCTAGCTATAAGTAAATCATTATCAACAAATTCCATTATATTCTTTTGGATGTTGTACCCAGCTCCTACAGATACGGAATGGATGAAATATAGAATTACCGCGAAACATCCATTTTGAAAAATTGCTTTATTAACATTTTATCCGCCGAAAATCGGCAATTTTTAATTTTTTTGCTTATAACTTCTTTCTGTTGCATTTTAACGCAAAAAAAAGTTATTTGACGACTTGTAGAGAATAAAATTCCATGTATATTTGTTCCACGAAGTGTTTTGTAGGAATAATGACAACGGAGCTATAAAGCTACAAAAAGTACAAAATTGCGTACTTAGTTAAATTTTGAGTTTCTTTCCAATTTACATTTCGCAATAACTCCGTAACACTTCATTTTATCGTAAAAGTACTTAAAATAAATCTTGAGAATTTACTTACCTGCAAAATCCATGTATCAATTTTTTTATGATTTCGTAGTGAGGGTAACTATGCAAAAAAAAATACGAAAAAGTGATTTTTTCAAGTTTAGTGCCGCAACGTTGTCTCTCTAGTTTTTGTCACTATACTCCATTTTATAATACGGAATTCACATAATACGGATTCCACGAACATAATTCTGAGCTGAAGAGCAGTAGAACGAAGTCGCATACAAATAAGTGGAATAAAGGAAGTGCCCTTATTTAAAAAGTTTTTTCTAATAGTCCCATGAGACTTCATTGACGTTTACCAACATATAATTACGTTTATTTTGCATCTATACAGATTATTTTGTTTGAATAATACTTTTATAATAACAAAAAAAAAACCAAAAAAAGTTTTTAAATTGACCCCCACTTCGTTGCATTAATCCTAAAAAAATAATTGGATTATGTAGGTAATTGAATTATCTACAAGGTTGATTAGGAGGACTTTTACGCTAAAATGATGTGTTAAGGAGCTATTGCGATGTAAAGTGGAAAGAAATTTAAAATTTTGCTAAGTACGCAATTTTAACCTTTTTTGTCAGCATCATAGCTCCGTTGCTATTAATCGTACAAACTAACTTCACAAAACTATATTGCAGAAAATTTTGTCCTCTACAAGTCGGCAAATAACTTTTTTTGTGCTAAAATGCACCAAAAAGAAGTTATAGGCAATAAACTGAAAAAATAACGATTTTCGGTGGTTTTTACAAGATGGCGGAGGATGCGATGGAGGGCGGATTGTGGAAATTTGGATTTTTCACTAACCCACCATCCTATAAAACATATCAAAAATTCAGAACTACCCGACCTTTTGTAGAATACCCCCCTTTTTCAGACTCCGTTCACTGCACTATTTAGCAGAAGAAATAATGGGTTCTCCATACAAACTTTCATCCCCTATTTCACCCCTTCAAGTGTTTTTCGCGACAAAAGGTAGCCTATGCCCTTCTCCAAGGGCCAATCTATCTATACCAAAATTCATCAAAATTGGTTCAGCGGTTTAGGCGTGAAAACGTAACAGACATACGGGTCTATTCTGTAAAATTAGCGTGTACGTTAAACTCGAAGGTCACCGTTAAAATTTTAACGGATTCTTTAATTTTGAATTTTCTATTCAGTAAGCAGATATACGTTAATATTTTAAAGAAAACGTTAATTCAACAACACTAAAATCACGAAATTTAACATCATCTTAATACATAGTGTTAAAATTTTAAAGCAACGTTAATATTAAAAATTGCTAGCAAATGTGGGACGGGTTTCTAAATCCAATGTTGAACGAAGGCCTCCTTCATATTATTCCTTATATGTATATGAATAAATAATGATTAATGAATGGTTTTACTTGTAAGTTTATGACATATAGGTACACACTAATAATTTTAAATTGTATCCAAAATACATTTTATCATTTTTGGCGCTTAAGCAAGACTTCGTTATCGAAATCTTCGCAGTACAAGTAATCTATCCCATTTGCCCGATTATGAATTTATCAGAAGTTCTAGTTTATCAAAGACTGTGTTTTAGATGTAATTACTGCTCTTACATACTATCACTATATGAGGAATCCAATAAGAACCACTACCTATCACTACGGGTACGGGTATGGGTAATAATATTTTAATATATTCATAATTAATGTTACATTAACTAATTACTAGTTATTAACGGGAATGCGTGCAAATCTCTAACTTACAAATCTTGCCTTTTACATTTCTTGCCTTTTACATTTTCTAATGGCCAAATCTATCCTTTTACATTTCTTGCCTTGTACATTTCTTGCCTTTTACAAATCTAGCCTTTTACAAATCTGTCCCATGAAGTTGTTGCACTTTGAGCCATGTTCACAAGAGAACATTTTACATGTACATACACCACAGAATAGACATATACAGAAGCGACACTCCTTGTCTACACCATTGTTGTTGCGATTTGATGTTTATGACCTTGAACTTTAAATTTGTTGGCAAATTTACGCGCGAAATTTAAATTGTTTTAAATGGTAAAAGAAAAATTAGAACACATAAGTACTAAAATTTTAATTTTATTAACGAATTAATAAGAAATCATAAAATAAACACATAATTATGTTTTTATTGAACAAATACGTGAATTTTACAAATTCAATACAATGCAGAATTTTCTATATCTTTGACGTGGGAAACACAAACGTCAGATTCAATGAATATGTCTCAAATATCCTTCGCCATCAAATCTTCTCTTCTTCAGGCCTTGAGCCACATTTTACGCCTATATTTATTAAGTGAATATACATTTAGCATGATATGGAAGTCGTTTTGCATTACTTACATTTATGGATCTTTCGGAAACGAAAAAAACTTACATTTCGCTTTCTCCATTTTTTAAATCTCCTTATATAGTTTTTATATGAACAAACAAGTCCTCCCGATTCTACCTTCTTCGTTTTTTCCATTTAATTAAAAACTAACACCACTTCTAAAATTCACAAACGGTTCACAAAATGACATATGTCAAAAGTGAGAAGACGTGTTTGGTTTGCTTGAATTAGACATAACCCTAAAATACATGGGCGTGACAAGCTGAGACAACAGTTCCTCCAGAATAATATGTGAAATATAATGATTTTCTTTGTGATAACGATTTTTCCTAGCGTGAGTTGAAAAAATAACATGTTTGTTCTTATTAGAAATCAATTTGTGTTTCTCAATATATTTTTATTATTGACCCCAACAGAAAATGTTCTCGTCGAGATAATGAAAAGAACAAAGAATCGTAAGATACGAAGATATGCCGAAACAATCCGATTTTATCCGATTAGCCCTTTAAATTTGTTGGCATACTCTTTCTCTCTCTAATTTTCGTTTCTCTCTCTGACTGTCGCTTCTGTATGAATATCTATTCTGTGCATACACAGCAAATCAATGACCTCCGTACACTCCGAAAAGAAAATATATATTTTGAAATATAATTTACAGGACCAAGTGCTTTATATTATTTTTTTTATCAATAATTTTAATTCAATATCTGAAATTAATGTTATATTGAAACAAAAATAGTAGTGCTTTATTATTCAGAAATGATTATTAACAATGAGATCTGTCAGTGGGATTTTGATGAACTAATGGGCGCCACTCCAGCAATAGCTCTCTGCGATTCAGCAATGAAATATGCATGTGAGCAAGTTAGCGCTAGTACAAAATTTGTCTAGTATTGCACATTCTGATATCAAATCTGACAACCAACAGCGCTCATAAGAAGTATAACCTTAATTCTTCTTTTAAATTATTAATGGACCATAAATTATAATTATTTTCCATAATGTGTATTTACCCACAGAGAATGCACACTGAAAATACTGTCGGATGACTCACTATTATCACTGTCAAATTTTGACAATTTGATTTTATTGTTAAGGATTTACGATTGCAATAAAAGTATTGTAAAATTGTGTACAATGTTTCTTATGTATTTTTATCTAATTATTTTGCATCAAAATATTCGTAATAACCGCCATTATTTTCCCCGCTTTAAATCATTCAAATCGCTTTTATTGGAGTGCTGCCATCTGCGATAGCTTTGCCTGACAGCCCCCATTACGTACGTGCATTAATGAAAATTTGTGACAAATAATTAAATTAAAAACAAGTTTTTACATTATTGTTATATATATATAATGAAACACATTTTTTAGCATACATAAAAGAAAGAGAACAGGATTAAGAATTGGAAATAAGTATGTCTCCTGGTGCTTTATAAATAAATGATCATTTGTATCCCTTTTCTCTGTGTGTATTAAAACTTATGCAGTATGAAATACTTTATACAGTTTATAGTTTCAAAACCGTTCTAATACAAAAATGCGGAAAATAGATTGCCTTCCAAATATATATATAAAAAAAATTGGAACTACTATCTGACCATTATTTCATGTAATTTATCTAGATCCGTTTCTCCACAGAACTACTGTAAAAAAATCCTAAAACATTAAAAATTAACCCTTAAAATCACATATATTCGTAATCTGCATACGAAAATATTTTCAAGAATAGTCGTACGGAAGCACTTGCCTCTTTAAGATTCATTTGGAGGCTTTAAAAACTTAAACTATTGTCCTAAAACACTAGCGTTAACAAACTTATTCTAAAAATCTTCTGCGATTTCGTAAAAATTACTTTAAATTCACTAATCATACAGGTGCATTAGAAACTCTAGAGCTCCAGACGCAAGATATATCATTCTAAAAGTCTAATGCAACTTAAAAATAAAAGGGTACACACGTAAGATAGTCTGTTTATTCAATTGAACCTACATCATCACTTTTGAACATATAAAATACTATCTGCATGGCTGTCACATACAAAAAAAATCAAGGGAGCGCACACAACATTCGAATACATTTATATTGACTTTGTCATATCACGTTTTACAAATCTACGAATCATCAAATTTCGAATAGTTTTACATTGATTTATTCGTCTCACGACTTATGCATTTTTCACCTCTGCGCACAGTAAGTAAGCAAAGAAGTAAATTATTTAGGTCATGTAATTACGGACCAAGGTATTAAGGCAGATCCTAGTAAAATTAATGCTGTACAAAATTTTCCTCGACCAACTAACGTTACGGAAATTAAATCATTTTTAGGATTAGTAGGGTATTATCGTCGTTTTATTCCAAAATTTGCAGATATATCCAAACCATTAACTTTATTATTGAGGAAAGACATAAAATTTCAATGGTCAGATTTGTGTGAAGAATCTTTTAATAAATTGAAAACAGTACTAGTTAGTTCGCCAATCTTGCAGTATCTTGATCTTGAAAAGCCCTTTGTCCTGACAACAGACGCAAGTAATATAGCTTTAGGGGCTGTACTTTCGCAGGGTGTTATTGGAAGTGATTTACCAATAGCATACGCTAGCAGAACCTTAAATAAAGCAGAACAGAATTATAGTACCACCGAGAAAGAGTTATTAGCCATATGTTGGGCTACGAAAAATTTTCGACACTATTTGTATGGTCGTGAATTCACTATAGTTACGGATCACCGACCATTAATTTGGCTTTTTAATGTAAAAGACCCAGGTAGTAGATTAATGAGGTTTAGATTAAAATTGGAAGAATATAATTACAAAATTGTACACAAAGCGGGAAAAAATAATTGTAACGCCGACGCTTTAAGTCGTATACGCATTAGTACGGAAGAAAAAAACAACGAGAATGAAACAAATATTAGTTTTGCTGAATTTAAAGAAATTAGTCAAAAACAATTAATACATAATTCGAATGTTATAGAGATAGAAGGAAATTTATTAAATACAAGTCCAGATTACGCTATTGTACATTGCGTTTCTCGTGATCTAAAATTAGGAAAAGGTATAGCGAAACTTTTAAAAGAAACATACAAAATTACATTTGACAATGATAAAAATTATAATTTATGTGAAGTCGTTCCATTTCAGACAGAAGATAATAGACTAATATTAAATTAGATAACTAAAGATAGGTATTTCGATAATCAAACCTATGAAAATCTATGGCAAAGTTTAATTAACTTAAGGACATATTGTGTAGAAAATAATTTGAATAAATTAAGTATGCCGATTCTATCATGTGGAATAAATAAATTAGATTGGACAATAGTTCGAATGATGATTAGATACATTTTTAAAGGTACGCAAATTGATATTTCAATATATCACAATAATATTAAATATGATGCAGAGCAAAAGAAACAAATATTATCTGAATATCATGATAAGCCAGCCGGAGGACACGAAGGTGTCAATAGAACTTATAAACGAATAAAAATAAAGCATTGGTGGAAACATATGAAACGTGACATCAAAGAATATATCAAAAATTGTCCTAGTTGTCAAAAAAATAAATTAGCAAAGTTAAAAAAGGCTCCATTAGAAATTACCACTACGTCACGAAATTGTTTTGAAAAGATATTCATAGACATTGTCGGACTCTTACCATTATCGGAAAACGGTAACAAGTATATACTTACAGTTCAGGATGATTTGACAAAATATAGCGAAGCCTACCCTGTACCGAATCAAGAGGCTAGTACCGTGGCTCAAGCTTTAGTTACGCAGTTTATTTGTCGTTTCGAAGCACCTGAAATTATTGTTTCCGACCAAGGAACAAATTTCCTAAGTAATTTATTTGAAGGGATGTGTAAACTATTCCAAATTAAAAAGATAAAAACTACAAGTTTCCATCCGCAAAGCAATGGTAGTTTAGAGAGGAGTCAAAGGACATTAGCAGAGTATTTGCGCCATTATGTAAAGACTGATCAGTCAGATTGGGATTACTGGTTACCATTTTGGATGTTTACTTACAACACAACACCTCATACCGCAACAAATTTTACTCCATTTAGTTTAGTTTTTGCTAAAGAAGCGAATATACCATCAGCATTAGAACGCGAACCGGAACCTCGATATACGTACGATAATTACATTGATGATATAAAATATAAATTACAGACTTTGAGAAAATTAGCTCGTGAACATTTAGTAGATCGCAAGGAAAAATTTAGTCAAAATCACAATGAAAAATCTACAAAAGTAAAATTTAAAATAGGGGAAAAAGTTCTTTTGGATAATCGAACTATAACACCAGGGAGAAGTAAAAAACTAAAATCTTTATGGAATGGTCCTTATAAAATAGTTTCACAAAATTCAAACGTAAATTATACGATTAAAGTAGATAGAAAATTAGTTCGAGTTCATGAAAACAGATTAAAAAAGTACCATGAAAATTGATAAAGTACAATATTCTAAAATGTAAATATTTTTACAGGATGCATTATATTGGTATAATCTCTTGGATAATAGCAATCGCTGTTATTGCTGTGAGTCAGCAGATTCCTCCGTATGAAGCCACTCCGTTTGATAATTCCGTTGGTATATATTTCCAAAGATTAGGATTGGTACAATTGTATAATAATGAATGGAAGTTAATTGTTTATTTAGATATGAAGGAAAATTATAAAAATGCAGAAAGTTTACAAACTTATTATGAAATGACTTCGAGAATCTGTAACAAGCAAAATTTAAAACAATCAGATCAGTTATGCGATAACTTTATGAAAATAGCAGCTAAAATGACTTATGATTTAAATGAGAAAAATAAAATTATTTATGATTTCGTAGGTCATGAAACGACTTACCGAAAAAAGAGAGGTTTAATAGATTTAGTAGGAAAAGTTTCAAAATTCTTGTTTGGCACACTTGACGAAGATGATGCCGACTATTATAATTTAAAAATTGAAGAATTCAGTAAAAATGAACATGATTTAGTTAAGCTAATAAAAGAACAGTCCACTGTAGTACGATCAACAATACAAAATTTTAATACAACGATATCTAATTTGGATTATAATGAGAAAATTTTACGTGACAGTTTAAGATCTCTTAAATTATTTATTACCAATGAAACAAAAATTCTGAATACGGTCCAGTTTCACAAGCAGCTTGAGGAGCACATATCTATATTCACTTTGTTAATAGAGCAGTATGAAGATAAGATAAATTCTTTAATAAATGCATTGTTGTTCGCTGAGAAAGGTCAGTTACATCCATTCATAATTACACCGTCTAGGTTGGTGACTGAGTTGCAAAACATTGTATCATACTTGCCATCAATCACAGATTTCGTGGTACCTTTATCAATTAAAACAGTCCATACTTTGTTAAAAACAGTGAATGTGGTAGTGTATTATAAGAACAATTATCTAGTTTATGTAATCAATATACCTTTAATAGATATTAATCGCTATGATATTTATCAAATGTATCCATTACCTGTAATGTTAAGTCAACAAAAATTCATATTTATTCAACCTAGCGCTAAGTATTTAGCTATAGATAAAATAAAACAGAATTATTTTCTAATTTCAGAGATAGATTTCTTGATGTGTAAGGTATATGATAATGTTTATTATGTTTGTAAAGAAACACAAGCTATCTATTTGTCGCATCAACATGAAATATGTGAAGTAAAAGTATTTCAGCTTAGTCCGAAATTGCCAGAAAGTTGTGACAAGAGAATAATACAATTAGAGTTTAGCATTTGGACACATATATTAAATTCAAACTCTTGGATCTATGTACTACCAGAAAAAGAAAGTTTAACCATATCATGTAAAGATAATAAAGAAATTTATGATTTAAAAATATCTGGTACCGGTAGATTAGGATTAAATGAGAGTTGTAAAGCTTATTCCAAAAATGTAATTCTTATGGCCAGAAAAGTATATTCTTCGGAAATTATAACGGGTTTTGCCCCACCTTTAGATATTAAATTAGATTGCTGTGAAGAATTAACACAGAAACATATAAATTTGAGTAATATTAATTTGAATCCAAATTTTAAGTCCATTCATACTAATTTAGAAGATTTGAATTTAGCCAGTCATAAATTATCCCAAATAAATGAATTAGCTGAACAAATAGAGAGAAATATAAATAGAGATACTTCACATAGTTATTATTCATTTATAGTTTATGTTATAGGTATATGTGTAATATTGTATTGTATAAATTGTTGTTGTAAACGATGTTTCGGGAAAACAGCTTGTGGATGTTGTGCAGGTGTTTGTATTAAAATAAGTCAAAATTTTAACTCTGAAAGAAGAGAAAGAACTTCTGGTCCTTTAGTTCATTTTATTACTCGTCCACAACCTGTAGATCTGATAACTGAAAATGTATCCTCAGAAAGTAGCGAAGCAAGAACAACCTTTAGGCCTACAAGTACTTCCAAAATTTGTGGAAGGAGATCATCTAAAATGTAAAATTTTCCTTATAGTCAAATTTTTTTAAGGGGGGAGGAATGTTGTAAACCGGATTGAACTATATATTCTAATGTAAATAGGAATGAACTATATATTCCAAGTCTTTGTATAGAAAGTGCGATCCTTGCACTATGTAATCAAATAATGTAGTGGGAGAGATGCAAAAGGGTTTTTCTGCTCCGTTACCGAACAGTGAGTTAGAGTTAGTCAGTAGTAAGAAGTTACTTGTAAATAGTCAAGTTAATAAGTAGACAGCAATAGTCGATATTCAGTATTTATAATTCATTATTGTATTATTTCAACATTAATAAACTAATAGGTAATACAAGATACACTTAATAATTTAACAACCCTTAAAACACAACCCGACGTGAGAACCCTAACACGTTACAACACTAATATATACACTATTTACATGAAATTATATTTTGATTAAGAAGAATTTTGAATTTTGATTGAATTTGTAGTTTGTTTATCATGGAGCTGTTCTACTCCTCTTGTTCGTCATTGTCGTCGTCGTCATTGAAAGTCTCGTTGAATATGTCAAGTAGTTGGTATGTAAATTTATGTTTTATTGTAAAGTCTACGTTGTCTGCTCGGTATTTGGATATATTCCTCACTATGTCGCTGTCGGCATTGCAGGTTTGTTTGGCATAGAATTTGTTTGCGATGTGTTTAATGTAATCTATGACGTGCGGTGTGTTTGTGTCTTCGTGGAGTGTAGTGATTCGTGTATATCTGTCGTGGCCGGTCACCAGGCGCAGAACTTTATTCTGGAAAACTTGCAGCGGTTGCAGTGCTGTGTGTGATAGGTGGGACAGGATTGGCGCGCTGTATGTGATTATTGGTCTAATTAGAGTTGTGTAGATGTGTTTTTTAGTTTTGAATGTGAGTGGGCTACGTTTGGAGAGAAATGAATAATTTTGTTTCAGTGAGAAGTGTAGTTTTTGTATTAGTGTATTGATGTGACTGTGGAAATTTAGTCGCGTGTCTAAGTTGATTCCTAAATATTTTGCTGTGTTTTTAATATGTAAGGTTTTGTTGTCTATTTTGATGGGTGTGTAGATTTTTGTATTGGTGAATTTTCTTGTCATTGTTATTAGTTCTGTTTTGTCACAGTTAATTTTGATTTGCCATTTTTTCCAGAATTTTTGTAGAATGTTTAGGTGTATTTGGATCTGCCTACCTGCGACTTCTGCGCTGTGGCTATGGGCGTATATGGCCGTGTCGTCCGCAAACAGGGCGGTTTCTGTTTTCGCGAAGGTAGGCAGATCGTGCAAATATATGATGAATAATAATGGGGCGAGTATACTGCCCTGTGGTACACCTGCTCGTATGTTTTTTAAGTCTGAAAATGTGTTGTTTACTTTCACTTGAAATTTTCGGTTTTTTAAGTAAGAATTTAGTAGTATTATTAAGTCTATTGGATACTTTAATTTAATTAACTTGTATAAGAGTCCGTCGGTCCAGACCTTATCGAAAGCCTTTTCTATGTCTAGGAGACACATTACTGTAACTTTGTTTTTGTTGAAATTGTGTATGGTGTCGTTGAGGATTCGTGTTAATTGCTGTGTTGTGGATCGTTGTTGCCTGAAGCCAAATTGGTGGTCGGGTAAGATGTTTTTGTCTGTTGTGAAATCTAGAAAGTTGTCAAAGATAACGCGTTCTGTTAATTTGGAAATAGAATTTAGCAATGAAATGGGCCGAAAACTTGTGGGTTGATTTATGTTTTTCTTTGGCTTTAGGATGGGGATTATGGTGGCGGTTTTCCAATTTTCGGGGAAATAGTTTAGTCGGATTATACTGTTTATTATGTATGCTAGTTGTACTATTGCTTTACGGGGTAGGTTTTTAATGATTTTGTTTTCGATAAGGTCTGGACCGGGGGCTTTGTTGTTTGCAAGTTTCTTAATAATACTTGTCAGTTTTGTGGGTGTTGTGTAGTATGTATGTAGTGTCTTTTTGTCTGTAACATGTGGCGTGTTTACGTAGTTATGCACTGTTTGTGTGACGCGTTCAAAGTGTTGTATGTCTGTATGTGCGTCTAACATGTGTACCTGTTCAAATGTTTCTGCTATGATGTTTGCTTTTTCTTGGTCTGTAAAGTATGTGTTATTGTTATGTGTTATCGTTGGAATGTATACGTTTTTTCTTTTCAGGGACTTGGTAAATTGCCAGAGTGAATGGTCTTTTGTATTGAGGGAATTTAGTTTATCTTGCCATTTTTGATTTGTCCATTTTGAAATTTCGTGTTTTATTTCTTTGTTTAACTGTCTCATTTCGTCCCTGTAGTGTAAGTGTTGTGTTCTTTGCCAGTGTTTGCGAGTGTTGTTGCGCAGTGTTATTAGTTGTGTGATGTGTTGTGGGAATGGGTCTCTGTTTGTGTTTATTTTTATTTGTTTTGTGTGTTTGTGTTTTAATGTGTTTATACTGTCGGTCAATTTCTCTATTTCTGTGTCTATGTTTTCTGTAGTGTTTATTTGATTGTTTATAGTGATGTGTGCGTTCAGTTCTTCCCTGAAGGCGCGCCAATCCGTGTGTTTGTATGATGTGAGTGTTCTTGTGTATTCTTCCGTATATTGATTGTTAAGTGTGAATGTGACTGGTGTGTGGTCTGAGCTTAGTATGTCCATGTTTTCTAGGTCTGGCATGTGTAATATATTCTTGTAGATGCATATGTCGATTGTGGAAGGTGTTGTATCGTTTTGTGGATAATGTGTATGTGATGGCGTATGAAGTAACTGTGCATTGTGTGCTTGTATATACGTGTACAGTGTTCTGCCATTTCCGTTATTCCTATTGTTGTTCCACGCTTGGTGAACGGCGTTTAAGTCACCCATTAGGATGACTTTGTGTGAAATATTTACAAGTGTATCTAGTTCTTGTTGTGTGAATTTGTTCTGTGGTCTGTTGTATACTGCTATGATGTGTGTGTTGTCTGCTAATCTAATGCAGAGTGTCTCTAGTGAAGTGTCTGGTGTTTCCACTATTTGGTGAGAGATATTTTGTTTGATTTTAGCCGCAATTCCGCCAGCGGCATAATGAAGAATAGGTCTGTCTTCTCTGTAAATTTCGTAACCTTTAATGCGTATGTTAATGTCAGGTTTCAGTTTGGTTTCGTTTAGGAACATTATGTCAATTTTGTTAGTGTTTAAAAAGTTAATTAATTCACCTTGTCTACTTTGAAGAGTAGAACAGTTCCATGATACAATTTTTAGGGGCCTAAAAGTCATAGTTTTCCAAATTTTGAGTAAAAGTTAGTAATATTAGTCCTTTTTCGGTTTTAGTTTTTGCAGTTGATAATTGAACATTAAGGTTTTTAATTAAAATTAGAAATTTGTTTATATCTACATAGGTGTTTAATTGGTGTAATTCGTGATATAGTTCATTGAATGTGTTGGTGGTTTGTGTGTTAGTGGGGGGGAGGGGAGGTGCTGATTGGTTTTTCCTTACATGGGGAGGGGGGAGAAGGGCAGGGAAGTCTTGGGAGCGGGTGACGGTTGGAGCTGGCTGCGATACGCTCAAGTTCATGGGTTGCCAGGCGTTCTGTGCTGGGACTGGGGCTGGGATAAATCTTCGCGGTTGTTGTGCGAGCGGCCGGGTGTTCCTCGTTGCAGTTGCAACATTTGGCCGGTTCTTCTGGCGGCTTCTGGCACGTTCTTGTCAAGTGGTTTTGGCCACATTTCAGGCAGCGAGCGTGTGCGTAACAATTTGCCGTCGCGTGGCCCCACGCTTGGCATTTATGGCACTGTATGATTTGTCTCTTATTTATATGTCGTTCCCATGAAATTTTAGTGTGACATATATGCTTGATATTTTTTTCTAAATAGGTAAGTGTCATCTTGTTGCTCGTTATTAATAAGTACATTGGTCTTCTAGTGTTTTTCATTATGTATATGTTCTTCACTGGTACTTTTGAGTTTTTTAAGTCAGCTTCTATGTCCTCTACGTCTGGTCCGCTGTCAAGTCCTCGGATTACAAATGCGTGAGTCTTGTCGATTTTTTCCGTATATGTGTAAAATTCAATGTCATCGTTGATTAGTTGTCTTTTAATTTTGTTTTTGTCATCCAAAGTATTGAAAAATATATTAGTAGTATTCTGCGAAAATTTGAGTTGAAATCCTCCGGGTGCATTTTTCTTTAGGTTGTTTATTAGTTTGTTATGTTCGCCAAAAGTCTTTTTTATTATTAGTGGGGTAGGTTTAATTTGGGTATTCTCTATAATTTCTTCATTTTCTAATGTTTCATATCCATTCTTTAGTTCCGGAGTTGCGTTTTCTGTAATTTTTTTGGTTAATCTGTCAAGTTTGACAGCTTTCCGTTCGCTGATTAGGATAAATGAATCTTCACAAATACTTGCGTTGGCCATGTCCGCGCTTGTTCCTTGCTCCATCGGAGCATCGCCTGTCACTCTTGTCAGTGACAAGGCTCGACGCTTTTTCGCTGTTGTAGCTTCAGTGTCCTTCACCACTTTTGATGTTTTGCGATGCCGGTGCTTTATTTCGCGCACTAACACTTTTGTATTAATTGATTTTGGCTTTTTACTATTTGAGAAACGAATTTTTTTGAAGAGCGAGCAAGGGTACGACTTAATATTTTTACCGTTGCCTAGCGACCATAGACAATAGATACATATACTACGTATATAGATTGGGAACTCTATCGTTGTCATGGGACTTTATAAACTCAGCGATGTAAGCGCTCGGTGGTTGCACAAGGAACTAAAATTTTGAAGGTGGCACAGTAGGCGGGATATTTGAAATTTTTGTTTGTATTAAATACCATTATATATTTATAAAATATGTATGAATAATGACCATTTGCGTAAATTACTCCAAATTCATTAAAGTATATATATATATATATATATATATATATATATATATATATATATATATATATATATATATATATATATATATGCAAATAGTCAATAATTCATACATATTTCATAAACAAATAACATTATTTAGGAATATTAATAAAATATACACAAATATATAAAATTGAAAATTGTATTTAGTTCATGACTTACATAGAAAGTAATTCTGCGGAAAAAATACAATTTATTAAAAAAATATAACAATTATGTATATTTACTGAGCTTTTGTTATATATGTATGGATGAGTATAAGCATTAAGTCGAAAAACTCACTTGAAGAATTAGTCTCTTCTGTATTGAGAAACACAAACTCTGAAGAAGTAGCCGTGCAATTATTCAAATCTGCAATATTGGAAGATAAATCTTATAACTATTTCGATGGATTATATATTGCTATTTCTCATAAATAGATACACTAAAAACATATTAAACAACTTGAATTTTCACTTAAATTTGTTATACAATGACTTTATTGCAACAATGAAAATGCTTAATTATAATAAAGAAAATTTGATTACAACAATGAAAATAACTAATTACACAAAGTGATAATAACTGATGCAAAAATATATTTAAATATAAACAATACCTGTAGAGTTTGCCCTATACTCAATATTACTGAGTTCGCTGCTCACAATACAAACATTTTGCGTGGATACTTCTATAAATACCTAATTAAAAGATTAACCTTCCTGAAAAAATAAATTTTGGATTATTAATTTACCTGAAGTCGCTGTATTAGTACGTTCTACATTAGTACTAGGAAAAAGAAAACAGTGCTGATAGGACCACCTTAAACATAAAATATGAAACTAATAATAATGAAATTCACATGAAAGAAAATAACATACTTGTTAAAAACAGAGTAGGAGCTGAGTAAACTTTTAATATCTTAGTCCCTAGTATTTTACATTCTTCGGGAAAATGTTTATCACATACTTAATATGACATATTATAAACATTCTTCGAGTCCATATCTTGCAATTTCTTTGAAGAAATACGTTCTAACCAAGTTTTAAATAGTTCTTCATAATAAACTGGAAATCTATGAAAATCTGGATCCAGTTTATCACAAAATGGACCACAACATCGATTTTTAGGAGGCATGGTTAATTTTTTTACTTTCATTACTGGAGTATATCACCGGTATTAGTACAAAAGAATTATAAAATAAAAAATGAACACCAATAATACTAAGCATAACGTAAAACACTATAGGTCTGTTCGTTTGTATGGTTCTAGCTGCACTAACTTGTAATTTTTTGAAAAATATGTTCGTTTGTGTGTTCGAAGTTGTCTGCACTGTGTTCGTTTGTAGTCGTGCATGTTGCACTAACTTGTCTTAACTGTACTACCTCCCGAGCTAGTACACTTAGTGCAGTGCGCAGTGTTTACAACGATGTCACAATTTGTCACATAAGTTGTCGTGTATACTTATAACTATAATTTTTTCATTAATCTGCAAAATCTTATTCTATATTCTAAAAATGAATCAAAGGAAATGTGTTTTAAGAATACCGAAGAAATAAAATGTAAAAATAAGTAATATATCACTGCATACAAAATATTTATTAAAAAAAAGTTTTAATTTAACTGAAAACTATTAAAATCGATATAGATATGTGTAATTCATATTTAGTACAAACAATAAGCATTAATGGATTTTTCATATTGAAAGAATTGCAGTAAATTTTAACTAAATGGAAAAATCATTATACATTATATTCATAAATGGCGTTGCTAGTTAACCTACAACCTGCACTAACTTGTCTAATTAGTGTTTGTTTGTATTTCGAAAACAAGTCTGTACTACGTTGCACTAAACTACACTGTGACGTATTCTCGGTACATTTTGTACAAGTTAGTGTAATACAAACGAACAGACCTTATGGTTGCGATTCAGTGGGTTGTATTAGGCTGTTTTAAGGTCTGTATTAAGAGTTGTATTAAAAAACCTGATTCAGTGGCTTGTATTAGACTGTTTTAGAGTGTTTATTTTAATACATGTGTATTAGTTGCCTAGGAAATTAAAACACTTCTTAAAATGGGTTATATCTGTTTTAAGTATTGTATTAACCTTAATTCATAATGTCAAATATGAAACATTAAAGTAAAATTATATATTTGACTCTTCATAAAGTATACTAAAGCAAATATTGAACTTAAAATGAAATAATAAAACAGAAAATGAATAATTTAAAAAATTGAGGTTAATATGAATAAATTCAGGCAAGTTACAACAATTATATATATGTTGTCTATTTTCTAAATTTGTTTAAGTAAAATAGGTGACACAACACGTGCTGTTGAAAGAGTTGAGCATGTTTGACGTGTTGTTGATTGTAGAAGACGAAGAAGGATATACAGAAGACGAAAAACTATGACAATACTCTCTCCGAAAGTGATACCGATTATCAAAAAATGTATTTCAGAATGTAATAAATTTGATTCGAATTGACATATCTGGGTTTGGCGGTGATGTACCTCCTACAGTTTTGATTACAACAAAGAAATGCTTATTTACAATAATGGAAACTTGATTACAAAAATAAAAAATATCAATCAGCACAAACATCACTTTTATTTCTTTGGACATGCCAGTTTACCACTTCAAAATGATGCAGCTTTTTTATTTTTCATTATTTTAATGTAATTTCCCTTATTTTCAATAATACCGTTCCGTTTAGTAATTGCCTCTTATTAAAATAACCTTTTCTTCATTAAACCAATCGGTTCTGTAATTCTTTTTCCTGACATTTTAATATGTTAAAATTTAAAATATAGGTCATAAAGTAGTGTAATATAACCTAAAATAACACAAATACAAAATATTGACGTTTCAAATGCCACCAATTTCGCACTTTGACAGTTATTACAGTGTTGCCAAGTGTAATTTTGCGTTTTAACTAAAACAGCTTAATACAGACCACTGAATCACCTTTGTTTTAAAATGTGTTTTAAGCTAATACAGTGTTTTAGTTAATACAAGTGTTAGTACAGACTTTAATATAACCCACTGAATCGCACCCATTGAAACAATGTTAACACAATAAATGACAATAAAGTATTGATTTTCAATATCGCACTTTTCGTTTGACACACCAGTTTGACATTCGCACTATTTGCACCTTCAAATTTTTAGGAAATGGCGGGGGAAACTTAATTCAAATTGTGTTGATACTAGCGCCAAAGTGGGTGCACAGATAACTAAATCGAAAGTCGGTAATTACTGAGTGCGCAGGCCCAGCTAGCGACATGGAGCCTTGATTTAACCAAGTCAGCTACCGAATACGTTTCCATGATTACTGTTTTTAGTAAATTATAAGTAATAACTGTCAAGTAGGATTATACTTTCGTAAATATTTCAATAATAAGGCATTAAATTAGGAGTATTTAGATACTCTTCGATGCCAAATTAAATAATCTTTCTAACCAGATCAAAAACTCCCACTATACTCTTGCGGGACAGATAATATTTGAAAAAAACTGTTTTCCCATGGTAAACGCCTATGTCTCGGTTTTCAGTGTTCACACTGTACAGCAATTTATGAAGGAGGCACTCAATGAAGAATACTTGGTGAATGTAATAGTTCCATTGTATTGTGTTATTTGGTACTTATTTTGAATTTTTGTAGGTTATACTGATAATTGGAGTGGCTCGTCGAAGGGTAACGAGTTTTATTGGCAAATGCGGGTGATAATATTAAGACCATCAAACGCTTCGGTGGATGGAAATCGTCCACTGTTACGAAAGGCTATATTGATGAATCCATATTAAATAAAATAAATATTGTAAAAAGTATTCAAAGGGAAGTTTTTTGCGCGAATCTTAACAAACAGAGTGTAATAAAATTGGCGAAGTTGAATTTGATGAAGTGAGTGAGATTGTGAGGTGTATTCTGTATTTAAATGTTAAATTTAATATTTTTTTACAAATAACACTAGCAGACGGAATATAAAATTAAAATGATAGGTAATAAATTTCGTACTTTTGCTTCAATATCAATGTTAATGTAAATATTAATAAGTGATTTAATAAATTCGTGGAAAGTTTTATTTATTTTAATTTCTCTAACAAAATAGAGTAGCTTATTTTTGAAGCAAGTAGTATAAAGAGGAAAAATGTGAAATTAATAGTCGTTAATCGTCAACTACCGCGTGAACACGCGAAACCGTGACATAACCGTGAAAACAGTTTTTTTCAAATACTATCTGGCCCGTAAAACTTTATAATTTAATTTACATATGTATAGGTACAGAGAAGGGAGCCAGGATCCTTTTTGAGATGCTGACCGCATACGAAATTTTAAAATACAGTGTGCTTTTGTTTTTCCAAAAATTCTCATAGGGCACTAGATAATGACAAAAAACTGAATATTGTTGATTTTTTCTTTTTCAAATACGAGTAACTTCTAAACTATTAGTAATTGAGAAAAACGTTTCAAATACAAAAGATAGATATTTTTATTAATTAACCAGTGGTGTACGAAATAAATTTTTATATCCGTAAATTTTCGAGATATAACACGAACTTATATTTTTTTAAATGGAACGCATATCTGATTTCATTCCCAACAAAATCATTATTTTTTTCTCTTTTCAATGATGTAAGGGTTATTATGTTTTATATTTGTTTTGCTCCTAAAATTTAATTTTTCTCTTTATTTTCCTGAACTTTCTTATTATTTCCCAAAAAAACATTATTATTTTTATTAATTATATTGTATTTGATCGAAATAATTTGTTTTATGCCTTTATTACTTAATATTTTCATTCTAGACTCATAATTACAAATTACACTATAATGTGCCAAGGGCGACCAGATACAAAATATTATAAAAATTAGTTTGATACGAGTTTTAAGCAAATTTTTCTAACGAAATAAATTATTTAAATACAAGTAGTATTTCTAAATAGAAATCTACCAATATTTTCAAAATAATTATAAATTTAATACAAAATAAGGAAAAAATAATAATTTTGTAGGCAAAACAAATACAAAACATAATAACCCTTACATCGTTGAAAAGAGAAAAAAAATAATGCTTTTTTAATTGTTAGAGTGGAAGAAGGAATACCGATCAGACAAATTGCCCAGCGCTATAATATTAATAAAAAAAATGCCGTTAACATTTTAAATAAGTGGAGACAGTTTACATTAGAAAAAAATTTTTGATCATCTTTTGTTTTTCAGCTACAGACTTAAACTTGTTTTTCGCATATTTTGAAAATACCTCATATCTCGCTTATTACGAGAGATACAGAAAAATTGTTTAGATAATTTTTTATACATTTTTTTACGTAGAATATCGTGGTGTAAGTAGATTTTTTCAAAACTTCATAATTCTCGAGATATAACACAAACAATATTTTTTAAATGGGAACATATATTGAAAATAAGCTCATCTTTTTACTTATTTTATAAGCTTTTCAACGATGTTTTGATATATATCGAGAATTATTAAGTTTTGAAAAAAATCACCACGTTATTCCACGTAAAAATCTATGTAAAAATTATCTAAACAATTTTTCTGTATTTCTTATAATAAGCGAGATATGAGGTATTTTCAAAATAAACGAAAAACAAATTGTAGCCTGTAGCTCAAAAAGAAAGTTTTTCATATACGGAACTCGAATTTGTTCCAACCTGTACATATACAGGTGTTCTGAAATTGGATGAAAAGCTTCAGGTAGAACGATTCTTTGATTAATTTTGAGTCGATAATCCAAAAAATTTGTACGGTCCTTCATAAAGCCACGAAGCCATCAAACTTGTAAATGTGCAACTAGAACTAACCGTTTTTTACCTTCCGTCAAAAGGAAGGTATTGTTTTTGGTCAAAAAATTCGGTGGTGAGTTATTAATGTATAAGCACGTTTTAGGGTCCCTACAATACGAATGTACTATTTTTAAGATGATGTCTGTATGTGTGTATGTGTGTCCGTGTGTGTGTCTGTGTGTGTGTCTGTGTGTGTGTCTGTGTGTGTGTCCGTGTGTGTGTCCGTGTGTGTGTGTGTGTGACAAATTTTTCTCCGACGATAACTCCAAAACTACAATTCTAAAAATTATGATTCTTTCATATTCCTCTTCTTTACAACCATATGAAGAGCTGATTAGATTTTGGTTATAATTGGTTAACCGGAAGTACCCTAATTTGAAGTTTTTAACAGTTTTTCTTAAAAAAATGCAGTTAAATATTATTTTTTGACATTTTCTTATTATATTTATTAAAGAAAATACTCTTCTCTATATGGTTCGATTATTCATTTTCCTTCATATTCAATAGATGTAGAGTTAACGCATTACAAAGAAATTAATTTTCAAAAATTAGTCAGCTTTGTTATTTATCATGGAAACAGCTGACATAATTATTCAAAAAAAATTAATTGACAGATGTCAGTTGCAAGTGCAAAACCAAATATGGAAAAAAGAATAGGATCTAAAATTGGTATGTCATAGTGTTGCTCGCAAGTGACACGCAGAGAAAGGCCAAAGAGAAGATGGAAGGACATTACTTAGTGTAGTTTATGTTATAATTTTACTGGATTTATAGAACCTTTTCAAATGAACTTTTGGTATGGAATTTGTAAAAAATAGTATGTGTTCGTGTTCGATTTTACATGATAGTATATAGAATCTGTTCCAAGGACCTTTTGGTATGGGATTTGTACAAAATACATGGAATTGACGGAAGGTCTTGTGCTGGCCACAACAGATTTTTAAAAAGTCTTTTAAGAAATATCATTGCTGTTCACTTTCAAGAAGAATTGTGTAAAATTTTATGTACGTAGCTAAACGTTTAATATCAATACTTTAAGTTTTTAATTCTTCTAAAGCAGAATTTTTTAATTTGAAAACATACGGCAACCATGTAGAAAATAGTTTTTTGATTGAAACAAATATAAGAAATAATTTGTCAAATTTTGACGTTTAACAGATTAATGCTTGATTTTCTAATTTATTTAATTTTGTATTATTATTATTTTTACATTTATTGGGTTTTTTGATCGTACATACATAAAACATATTTAGTCTCTCACGGGTCTTAAAACTTATACCCTCGCTGCGCTCGTTTTTTTAAATCTGACCCATTCATAACTAAAGACCAATTCTGCGTACTTGTATCGTAAATAACTATGAATTCATTTACCTCTTTTTTATAAACAAGGTTTGAGTTTTCTTTTAGCTCATCACAGAAGAACTTAATTTGATATTTATTTTATTTATTTATATTCAAAAGCTTATAATAAGGTAAAATTTACAATAATTTGTTAAACTAACCTGTAGATTATCTTATGTTGTCAGAAATATCGTTTGTATTAAATTCATATCATTAATATAAAACTATAATCAATCCATCATAAGTAATCAATTTTGGGCCGGTGTTATAAGCATCGATTTAATTTTAGATTTATAGTAAATTTAATAAAATGAACAAGTCCGAATCAGTTTTCATATTCTTGTCATTAAAATCATCGCAACACTGTCAAAAAATTGAGTTACATTTAATTAAATTTACTTTGGAATTAAATTTTAAATGGACGTTCATAAAACCGCACCTGAGTTTTACAAACACCCAAAATTATTTAATAATCTGGAATTAAAGCAACAAGTGCAAATTCATTAAAACCTAGGTCGTAGCTGTTTTCGATTCTATTTAATCCTGACAATTTAGATCGTCAGCAAATAAATTATATATTGCGGACTAATTAATAACCCTTTCAGACATCGCAAATAACAAAAACGAAAAACTTATAACCACCTTATATTATAACTTTAAAGACAAACAGCGTCAAATCCAAAACTAACGTACAAAAATTCAGTTGAGCTGTCACTGTAGTCATTTCTAACTGCACCAAGTTACGATATACGTTACTATTTGCAATCCTATTTTCTTTAAAATGAAATTATGCTTAACTTTTTATTTTGTTTATACTTTTACTGTACAGAAAGCAAAAAGTATTGTTAACAGTTAGTAAGAAACTCAAAATTGTACTTAAGAAACACAGAATAGCTTTAATAATATAAATTGAAAATGCGCTTCCATAAGAACTACATAAATTCTGATTTGATTTAGGGTTTCGCGCCAAACGAAAATACAAAAGCTGGCGACAGTTTGTCACATGTTAAATTGTATGTACACTGACGTCACATTCTGTTTCAGATCACGTCAAAATATTACACTATTTTTAATATTTACTTATAAAATATCTAATGGATATTTCGTGATATTTTCAAATTTGAGGCTCAAGAATATATCTTTTAAAATTTAGTTCTTAGAAGACATAAAAATTCTTGCAACAGCCCCATTGAACTTAATAGTATTGGTATACAGTGCAATATTTTGAATATAGACAGGGAAACTATTGAATCAATACTTCACAATACTCAGAAGAACCATTTAGAACTTATACTGAAATAAATATTAATGTGTTCAATACTCTTATAACGTGTGTAGAAAATGTTTTGGAAGATAATAAGCATTTATACATCAATGATATATTTACAAAAATATAAATCTGCCTTACTAGATTAAAATTAAATCTATCATTTAAAGTTATGTCAGGAAGGTTTTTAATACATCGAACTAATTTTTAAAAAATCCTTCAGTTAATTTTGCTGATCTGCATTTGACGCTTTAATTTATTGGTCTACCACTAAAGAAAATAGAAATAATATACCCTCTGTATACAGATCCAAGGGTAGTTCTAGACTACAGATATATTCGTGCAAGCTCCAAGTTGTCTAAAATGCAGAATCAGATAATATTCATATTAAAAATCTACCCATACATTAAAATATTTAATTGGAATCACTCCGGCAGGCACTGTTAGCTACCTAAGTCCAGCATATGGAGAAAGAACGTCAGACAAAACAATTTTTGATAATAATGATATAATTAAAAGCTTGAACCAAATCATAATGCTGTAATGGTAGATACAGGTTTTCACATTGAAAAAGAAACAATGGAAGCAGGAATTAAACTGATCAGGGGTGGGATTCTGTAACTCATCCGTTATCAAACGGTACCGTTATCATTATGATTACGTAGAAAATTACATTTCATTTGCCAAGTATGACGTAAACATACCAATCATCTTATAAAAAATACGTTTCTATGGTGATAACGGTACCGTTTGATAACGGATGAGTTACAGAATCCCACCCCAGGAGGTCTATTCTAAATTGATAGCCACATGTGCTATCCGCTATATAAGTTCCACTACTAGCCAATAGATGGATTCAAGTCGGATAGCCACATGTGCTATCCGCTGTATAAGTTCCACTACTAGCCAACAGATGGATACAAGTCGGATAGCCACATGTGCTATTTGTAGAATTATAATAATTATTATAATTTAGATAGGTACTTACAATATATAGATATTAATTAAATATTATTGATATAACACACGGACACAAGTATTTGATAACAAAATTGAAAAGCTGAACTACTTGTCAACTTGACATCTGACAATATTAATAAGTTCCACTACTAGCCAACAGATGGATGCAAGTCAGATAGCGAGATGGGGACCACCGTATAGCGGATAGCACATGTGGCTATGAATTAGAATAGATCCCCAGATTACCATTTTTAAGATCTAAATGAAAATTGATAAAACAAGTAGGGGACAAATGATTTAAGTTATTCAATTATTAATATGATTTTTTTAGGCTCAGATAACTGCAGACGTAGCCAGGGCAAGGATTCTTGTTGAACAAGCTATACAGAGATTAAATGACACCTTTTATTTACTAAGGGAGTCTGTAAAATGGCATTTGCAGATTTATGTTTCCCACGAATAGGTGCTTTTATTTCAATTAATATTTTCAAGTCTTCCGTGATCCCATCGGGACTACAAGCTAATAAATAATATAAACAGGATGGATAACTAAGCCAATTTGCAAAATATTTCCACCCATATATTTTGTATAACAATTCGTGACAGGCTCCTGTAAAATATTAAAATATATGACTTTTATTATGTTATACATTAAAAATTGAGATGAATATACCTGTTGTTGTTCATATTTAGTATTTTTATTGCCTGCAAATTTATAATTTAAATACAAACAAAATTTTCTTTTCCCAATTTTAGGAGACTTATTGGAAATGTACTCGGAAATGTATTTAAAAATTTCGCAAAATATACTAGAAGTGATCCGATATTTCCTCTCTTTGTGTCAAATTTCATTATTTTGTAGCTGCGTCTCCTTACAAATTTTAATACAATCTTCTAAGGATTTGCAAATATTATTTTTGTAAAAACCGTGCAATATAAATTTTCCTTTTATAAAACTTATTACGTCACAAATTATATTTATATATGTATAAATATCTGCTTCTTCTTCTGTTAAGGAATAGGATTTCGTTGTTATCTGTAGTTCTATACAAAGTTGAAATTTCTTGTAAAGGTTTATCGACGTTGTTTATAAACATAGCCAAAGCAGAATTTGTTTCGCCTACATTAAAATACTGGTAATAAAAAGAACAATAAATAAACAATTTTTCATCATGTAATGATAAAGTAAACCAATTTTAATCTCATGGATCAACATATTATTCATATGTCATCAAGATCAATCTGCACATGCCTATAAGAACAAACGTCTATGTACCAATACTCAATACATACTCTCTTTTCTATGCTATTTACTTTGGAGTATACATACACAAGAACCATTTTGTATGTACATGCAGTGCTACTAATAATACTATAATACAATACACATCCAATGTAAAGATAATATTCCTGTTGAACAGCTATAAAGGAATAAAAGTTTAAAAATAAAAACAAATTCTTCGTTTCCCATTTATATATTCATTGAATTTCTTATAGTCCAGTAAATGCATATTATTCGTTCGTGCTGAGGAGCTTATTTTCACTGGACAAATGTTTTTTTACATGAGAAAACTCCTTAATTTTTGTAGCTTTGGCATAGTCACGCTGTATAGCTTGAGCTGCATCGTTGTCCCATTTTTGTTAAATATCACATCTATTTCATTTGTTCAAAAATAAAACAATGATAATTTAGGTTAGGTTACAGCAGCAACAGATCATATACTGCATTTTTCATTTCTGAATAATAAAGCATTATTATTTTTGTTTAATATAAGTTATTATTTCAAATATTTCCTTAGAATTGAAATTATTGATAAATAAAATAATTTTAAGAACTTGGTCCTGTAAATTATATTTCAAAATATATATTTTATTTTCGGAGTGTACGAAGGTCATTGATTTGCTGTGTATGTACATATAAAATGTTCTCTTGTGAACATGGCTCAAAATGCTACAACTTCATGGGACAGATTTGTAAAAGGCAAGAAATGTACAAGGCAAGAAATGTAAAAGGATAGATTTGGCCATTAGAAAATGTAAAAAGCAAGAAATGTAAACGACAAGATTTGTAAGTTAGAGATTTGTACTTCAAGCCGTTATTAACTACTTGTTTATCTTTTAGATTTAATATTCCAGCAAGCAGAATTTTGTTTTCTTAACAATTCACTTTGCTTTGTTTGTTGCCCATGGACCTCTTTTCTTTGATTCTGCAAATAACTTATTATTGAAAATATTGCAAATACATATTTGAATTTATGTAATTACCACTGTCGGACATTATATTTATAAATAGTTAATTATAATTATTCATCAATCTAGTATACATTTCACACTTGACAGGCGATTAAATTAAGTTAGGACATACGTCTTTCAGTTTTATTTCGTCACGTGTAACTCACTTCACATCAAACATTAGCGCATACGCTAAAAAATTAAGGTGAAATGGTACCCCAGCCCGCGAAATTCAAAATTACCAAAAAGGTTTTTAATTTTTTATTTAAAATTGTGTGAAGTAATATGATTTATTTGCATACACGAATAAAAAGGAGACAATTTGTCATCAAAATAACATACTTTCAATAATATTTGTATTTATTTAAACACCCAAAAAAATATTTTAAATATTATTTTCAATATATCTCCAGTTCAAAACGTATTTTTTTTATTAAACTTGCATAAAATATTTATAACAATGTAAGGAATAAAATATGTGAAAATTAAAAAAAAACGACTTTCGAGAACAATTTTAAAAATCCAAAAACCTACTTTTTTCATACATTTTAATGTTTATATTCTATACTAAACCTACAATTTTGTTCATACTTTAATATGTTTTGAAGAATATTGTTATACATAACATATAAAAAAAAATCAATAATTAAATTTCGGGAACATACTTAAAAAAATAAAATGTTTAATTTTATTTTTTTTTCTCAAGTGTGTGAGGCGCTATTTTTAAAATTTATTTAGTGTTACGTACTGTACACATTTCTATATTTCTCAGGTAAGTATTGTAAATATTTATCGTTTAATTAAAACAAATTTGGTAAATATTTTCGTGAAATATAAGGAAGTGGCGCTATGAGTAGACCTAGCGGTAGAAAGCTCAACTATAATGAAATCGGTGGCTCCATAGACAATTGAAAAATATATTTGCTGAATTTGTATTCTGCGTCATTTTTCGTATTATTTATACAACAACATATATAATTTAAAATAAAATATAAGTTGTATTACATTATTTATTTTTTTTAAAGGTTCGTTGGTATAACGTTGAAATAGCATATAAAATCTTTAGTTAAGCTACTAAAGAAAATATACTTTATAACCCCCAAAAGTGCATAATTGGAATTGAAAAGCCAGAGAACAATAATTTTCACTTTTGTAAGGGAATTGTCCCGTGGTCGGTCTATTTTTAATAATTTTTTAAAATACATATAGGTGATATACGGGCAAAAAAATATGGAAAAAATTAAATTTAACTAATTCTTATGTTTGCACTAGATTATCTTAAAAACTAAGGCGTGTATTTTTTTATAATTTTCGGATGTAACGTAATCAAATTATTTTATGAATTATAAAATAAAAAAGTGAAAGATTTACTAGAAATATAAATTATAATTAAATTCGGTATTGTGCATGAGAGAGAGATGGTGCTATGTAGAATGTAGAGATGGAAGATATGACGAAATTGTGGGGACGCGTACTGCCAAGTACTAAGTACTGCTCAACAATCGCGGAATTGCAGAAAAAACGAGATGGTGTTATGGAGAATGTAGATCTGATGTAGGTAGAAGATATCACGTAATGGGGGAGGGGACGTGATATTTTATAATTTGTAAAATAATTTGATTATCGTACCTCCAAAAATTATAAAAAATACACACATTAGTTTTTCAGATAATCTAGTGCAAACATAAGAGTAAGAGGGCAGTTCGTTTCATTTTAAAGCAATAGGCCCATAAACCATAACAAAAAATAGTTAAATGTACACTTTATCTACTGCTCAATAAATAACGATTAAGATAAAAATAACATTTTTTTTTAATAATTGCTTAATTGCTTCAAAATTAAGTGAACTTTCATTTAAAAATATTTCATAAAAATTGGTTTATGGGCCCATTCGTGGTACCAAAAAGTCATAATTGTTTTTTGTATAACTGCATTTGATCTTTAAAGAAACCTATAGCTATCTTTCTCACCCCAGTTTCTGTAGTAGGCTGCGCGAGAGAGATGTTATGTCATCTGTGGCCCTGGAAATAAATTTAAATATCTCGCAAAGTAGTTATTAAAAAATAATGTTTTTATATTAGTCGTTATTTATTGAGTAGTACTTTAAGAATACAGTGTTCATTTTATTATTTTTTGTTAGGTTTATGGGTTATTGCATATATTTTAAAAAAATATTAAAAATAGACCGACCGCAAAACTATACATTTTTAAATTTGAAACTATTCAGAAGATTCTTAACTTTACCGTAATGTGCTTAACTCAATTTTTTATTCGAGTGCCCTTTTGCCACGCTTACGGACACATTCGAAATTTTGGTTTCTTAAGTGAAAAACTTTCATGTATGAAAATTTCAGTTTGTAACACCGATTCCCTTACAAAAGTGAAAATTATTGTTCTCTGACTTTTCAATTCCAATTATGCACTTTTGGGGGTTTTACAAGTATATTTTCTTTAGTAGCTTAACTAAAGATTTTATATGTTATTTCAACGTTATACGAACGAACCTTTTAAAAAATAATAAATAATGTAATACAACTTATATTTTATTATTGCATTTCGAAATATACTTTGAAAATAAAATTATTTTTTCTACAGTCTATATACAAAGTAGGCATTTGCGCTCGCTTTTGTCAACGTAAATGTCACTTTGCCGCTCATGCGCGACACAGTAGAAAAAACGCTCGCTGTCCGAATTTCTAACTATAAAATGCATCTCCATAAGTTAATCTCACTTATGATAGTTCTTTGTTCTGTTGGCATAATACATAACCAAACAAAATGCTGTACTGCTTAAAAGCTGTTTAAAACTGTCAAAATGATTTCTCGTGACTTAAAAACTGCCAAAGCTGTTAAATTTTCCCAACAAATCTTATTTTGGAATGTTTTAAAACTAATTTCTGGGAGACTTAAAAGCTGTTTGAAACTTCCAAATTGTTTTATGGTGACATAAAAACTGCCAAAGCTGTCAAATTTTCTCAACAAAATCTTATTTTGAAATGTTTTAAAATAATTTCTGGGAGACTTAAAAGCTGTTTAAAACTGTCAAATTGATTTCTGGCGACGTAAAAACTGCCAAAGCTGACAAATTCTTCCAACAAATCTTTTTTTGGAATGTTTTACAAAACAAATTTCAGGGAGACTTAAAAGCTGTTGAGAAATGTCACTTGTCTACATTCTTAATGGCAACGTTTAGTCAGGACTGCTTTGTCGGTATATTACATAACAAAAAAAAAAAAAAATCCCATACTGCTGTGCAAAGGAAAACAAAAATAAAGTAGGACATTCATTTACTAAAACGAAAGTAAAAAGTGCTTAGATTAGATTATTTCAATAGCTCAAGAAGAATGGAAAATAAATTTTCCTAACAAATCTTATTTTGGAATGTTTTAAAACTAATTTCTGGGAAACTTAAAAGCTGTGAAACTTTCAAATTGTTTTCTGGTGACTTAAAAACTGCCAAGGCTGTCAAATTTTCTCAACAAAATCTTTCGATATGTTTTAAAACTAATTTCTGTGAGACTTAAAATCTGTTTAAAACTGTCAAATTGATTTCTGGTGACTTAAAAACTGTCAAATTCTTTCAACAAAATCTTCTTTTGGAACGCTTTAAAATAATTTCTGAGAGACTTAAAAGCTGTTTAAAACTGTCAAATTGATTTCTGGCGATGTAGAAACTGCCAAAGCTGTCAAATTCTCTCAACAAAATCTTCTTTTGATATGTTTTAAAACTAATTTCTGGGAGACTTAAAAGCTGTTTAAAACTGTCAAATTGATTTGTGGTGACTTAAAAACTGCCAAAACTGTCAAATTCTTTTAACAAAATCTTTTTTTGGAATGTTTTAAAATAATTTCTGGGAGATTAAAAGCTGTTTAAAATTGTAAAATTGATTTCTGGTGACTTAAAAACTGTCAAATTCTTTTAACAAAATCTTTTTTTGGAATGTTTTACAAAACAAATTTCAGGGAGACTTAAAAGCTGTTGAGAAATGTCACTTGTCTACATTCTTAATGGCAACGTTTAGTCAGGACTGCTTTGTCGGTATATTACATAACAAAAAAAAATCCCGTACTGCTGTGTAAAGAAGAACAAAAATAAAATAGGACATTCATTTACTAAAACTAAAGTAAAAAGTGCTTAGATTAGATTATTTCAATAGCTCAAGAAGAATGGAAAATAACGATAATTTAAAATTAAAAAATGTAATCGTTATTTTTTGAGTAGTACTGTAAATGCAAAGTGTACATTTTATTATTTTTGTTATGGTGGATGACCCCATTGTGGCGACTGTAGAAAAAATCTTGTGTGTTTCGAGCGCAAATGGACATTGTCGATTTCGAGAGAACCTCTGAATCGACAATGTCCCATTTTATGCTCTTAATAACGCAAATAGCTATTATACTTTTTAATATTATAAATCTGTTGTGGCCAGCACAATACCTCTCTCCATTTTCATTTTAATAAAAAATTCCTACCGGAAATACAAAATATTATGTAATAAGTGAATTTTATGTAATATATGTTACGATTTTAAAATTTGTTATTTATTATCCATTCTCTTCCCAAGAAACGTTATTTTTAAAATATATTATTAATATTTCATACAAACAAAATATTTTTACTTCGATAATAAATTCGAAAATATTATTTGACGCGACGTTCAATAAATTGTTTTATTTTCATTTGTTCTAGGTAACCTATAAATTTGTACCATCCGACATATATTTACTTTTAGAATGTTTTTAGGTTTGTGACATGGAACAAAGTATGACTATTATTAAATAGATGGAGATCGTAAAATATACAAATATTTCTACTTTATCGACTCGAGTCATAATTATTCATTTCAGTGCTCATTAGCGCTCGCCTCGGCGCAGAAACAAAATAACGGGGGGTACCATTTCACCTTAAATATTGGGAACTGACTTTAAGCGATACGCTAACTAGTGGCGAAATTTCGAACTCTAGGAGTTGAGATAGATTTGGCGCGCTCTGTATATAAAACATTGTCGTATCTGAGAAAATTAATAATATTGAATTATTTATTGCTTTCTATTATAATAATTTGTGGAATTTGCCATCGTAGATCTGTTTTGCAGATAGTGTATTGTATGTATAATATTTAACTTATTGTATTAATTGTTATATATAAATAATTGCATTCTAACCTTTAAAACAAGCATATTTGTTTTCGAAGTTTCGTTAACTTTTGCAATTTTTTTTTATATATATAAAAATGAGTAATATTTACTGTTTTGTACCTCAATGCAAGACGTTATTGAAAAAAACTGAATATGTAAGTTACCATTCTTTCCCTCAAAAAAATAAAGATCATGTTATCATCGAGAACAAATTTGAAGGTAAAGAGAAAATTAACCGGTGAAAAGCCTGAATAATAAAATTAAAAATAGGAAAACCAGTTTCTAAATTTATGAAGGTCTGCTCTTTACATTTCGCTGGTAGTGATTACTTTACCAGAGGTATGTATACTGTAACAGGAAACGTTTTATTTGCAATAAGTACCTATATGTTCTTTTTTAGATGTTAATACAAATAAACGAAAATATTTATTAAAAAAACTGCTGTACCTTCCAAAAATTTGCCCATTTTAAAGCATAAAGACAAACCTTCCACTAGCAGTAGCCGAAATTCTCGCTTATTAGCAAGAAATGATAGAAAAAATAAAAATAACATTTATCATGTTGAAAATGTATTGCATTCTGAAACAGAGTTTGTTGCTGCCGAAGCATTATTACTTTAAAACACGAAGAAAACACAAAAACACTCCTACAAAGGTTATAGTTATCTCAACTCCGTGAGTTCAAGTAAATTCCGCTTTGGCGCTGCGAGCTTAAAGTCAGTTGCCAATTAACGAAATTTTTAACCAGTACTTTAGTAAATAACATTTTTATGAAATACCGTTAACACTGACGCTGATATTTACTTTTTAGCGTTGCATATATGTATGTACGCTAAAAACTAACGTGAATATACCTGAGACACAGTTACTTTCACATTTATTATATTAGTATAGTATGGATTTGTTATGCAATTATTTATATTTTATAGTTATTTATCAGAAAAATTTGAATAACTATTTTCTTTTTCTGTTACAACAATATTTATAGATTATATTAAGTATTAGCAAATTGGCAAGTAAAAATGAATGAAATAAAATTTTATTTAAATAAATTGTTTTTCATTTTGAGCAGTTTATATATACAGAGAATTTTAAATAGTATAGACACTATTTTACCGCTTATCATTACCGATACGTATCTTACTTATGAGACATTACTTAATTAGTGAAAAGTTTAGGATATAGCTATATAATAAATTTTAAATTTCCACTTGGTTTAACTGGAAGTAAGATGAACTTTAAAATGTTAAAGACAATCTTAATGTTTTTTCTCATGTATTCAAATTACATTTTCATTTTAGTAGGGAGAGATGATATCTTCTAAAACACCCTCCCCCCCCCTTCCAGTCCTACAACAGTACAGCTGAAGGGAATGGGAGGGTGGGAGCTTGAGCCATAAGTACAACAGGGCTGTATGATAATCAAACAAAGCTGTATGATAATCAAACAGAGCTGTATGATAATCAAACAGAGCTGTTTTTAGCTGTTATATCAGGATCAGGGTTGCTTTTTAGCTGTTATATTATGAACAGAGCTGTATTTTAGCTGTTATATCGGGAAAAGGGCTGTTTGATTATCATAGAGGCCTGTTGTACTTATAAACAGTTTTAAGTAGCTGATTCATCAACTCAAAAGTTTCTAAACTATATATACCGTGAGTATTTTTTAACGTGAAACATTGGGTTTATCATATCCATAGTTACGACTTGATATTTGATTGACAGCAATGTATTTGCCCGTTCCATTTAAAATGAAACATAGGGAACGAATCTGACAGAAGTATTATATTTAAATATTGTAAGAAATTTAGCGGAGTCAGAAAACCACTTGGGCACTAGGTGCACACAGTATTTTTTCTACATCTAAATTTAATTTTTAGAAAACAGGTATGATATTTAAACAAAATTAAACTCTAATGACATCTTGTTAATATGAAAGATAACCATTGAATTTTCCTATAAGTTATGATTTGACATTTGATTGACAGCAATGTATTTGTCCGTCTCATTTAAAATGACACATGGGGAATGAATTTGACAAAAGTATCATATTTAAATATTGTAAGAAATTTAGCTGAGTCAGAAAAACACTTGGGCACAAGGTGCACACTATATTTTTTCTACAACTAATTTTAATTTAGAATGCAGGTATAATTATTTAAACAAAATTAACCTCTATTGACGTCTTATCAAATGTGAAATTCGTTCCCTATGTTTCATTTTAAATAGAACGGACAAATACATTGCTGTCAATCAAATGTTAAGTCGTAACCATGGATGTGACAAACCCAATGTTTCACGTTAAAAAATACTCACGGTATATATATATATATATATATATATATATATAGGAGCCATATTTTGGATACAAATGATTAACTGGAAGGGGCAAGAGATCATATTCTATTAATTATACACACCCAACATAGAAACTTACCGCACGCCATTGCAACAATAGTTTCAATGGCACAAGAAAGTTTAGAAACAATTATATTTCTGAGATTTCATTCTACATGCCATTAAATAATAAGTAATAAATTGAATTGAAAAATTGATGAAGTAAGCACAGCCTTAAAATCGATGCTAAGTCAAATGTAAAACTAGTAAATATGACCTTAAACCATAAAAGTAAATTGGGACAGAAATTAATTTGAACTAAATAGTAATATAGAAATGCAAACTATTACGCCAGTGAAACAATTAATGTGCATTCCAACAAAAAAAAAAAAAAATTCAAATTTTTTAAATTGCCTTTATAATCAGTTAGAAAATTTAGGTTTGAAGTTATAGTAGTATTAATGTAAAAAGTTTCTGTAATTAATCTATTGTTATAAAATTGTCTGAATCTACAATTTTTGTGTCTTTAAATTTAAATTTATGGTCTGTTTCATACGTATGTTTAGTGAGCGCACTATGGGTAGGATTATGGTTTTCTGAGTGATACTCATGTTGGTACAGTCGTTACTTCAAGGGATGGGAAGTAACCCCTATGTAACTTTTGTCACATACACCACATTCGATCTTGTAAATGACATTTTTTCTTTCACTTTTAGGTATTCCATCTTTAAGTTTAGTAAATCGATCCTTTGTGGTTGAAATAGAGCAGTCGGCTAGTTTAATGTTACTGTTACTCTTATTGATGATTTTATTCGTGGCACATGCTGTAAGATCATCATAAGGGATTTTTGTGTAAATCGTTTCAGTGGAATTATTATTATTGTTAATTATATCTATAATGTTTATTTTCAAATGCAATTTATATAGTCTTTTTTTAATGTACTTATTAATAAATGTTGGTGGATAACAAATGTTGTGACAAAGTAGTAAATAAGTACTCTAAATTATTTTGATGATAACGTTGATTAGACAGCAGAATAGTCCTGTCAACAAGGGATTTAATGATACTAATTTTATATTTTGAATTTGTTAAGGAATGAAAATTTAAATAACGCCGACTGGCAGTTTGTTTTTGATACCAGTCGGTAATAATTTTAATATTTTCTCTAATTAAGGTTACATAAAGAAAATTTAGTTTACAGTTAGATTCATGTTCTAAAGTGAACTTTATTCTAGGATGGTAACTATTGAATTTTTCAAAAATCTTAATTATTAAATTATTAGGTGCGATGATGAGACAATCATCTACGTAACGTTTGTATTATAAATTATGCAATTCGGGGTCGGCAATAATACCTTTTTCTAGTTTTTGAAGGATAATATCACCTAATGAGTTAGAAATACTGGACCCCATTGGGGAACCATCTATTTGTTTATACATAATGCCATCGTGGCTGAATACTGAGCCATCGAAACATAATTTTATGCCATTAATACAGTCATCCATATTTAATTCTGTAAGCCTTTCAATTTCAGACCATCTATGTTTAATGCAATTTATTACAAAATCCTGTGGAATGCTAGGATACAATGCAACAACGTCAAAACTGTAAATTGCATAATTAGAAGGTACTATGATTTCGGAAACCAAATTTACAAGATAGAATGAGTTCTTAATATTAAATTCTGATTTACTAGTTTGTGTATGTTATCTGACTTAGAGGAACATTCTGCCAACCCTAGGGTTTTGAACAATTAATTCTGGTTTGTTGATACGTTTGAAATAATTTTTACATACATTGTCTAATTTAAGATAAGATAAGATAAGATTTCTATTTAATTAAATGTAAGTTGCTTTATCATTGCAAATGTGTTTGGCTTTGTCATACTCAGTTTTGTACATAATGACAGTGTTTGACCCCTTGTCTGCTATACTAATAATGAAGTTGCTTTGATGTGATTTTATGAATTTTTTTTTTTTTTTTAATCCATTTTAATAGTTCAATCTGTGGGAAAGTAAGTTTATGGTTTTTTAAAGACGCAAATATAGTATCTAAATATTTGGATTTTTTTTTTTTGTTTAATTTCTGCTTTATCACTGATGCCACTTTTGTCTATTGAAAGCGAAAGATTTATGTATGTTTCCAATATGAGCTGTTTAATGTGTTTAAGATTTTTAGTTTTTTTTTTTTTTATTACCCAAAGATAGTATTACAAGAATTTGCTCATCAATATTAATGTTAGTAAGGTTAACAACCCATTTCATATAATTAGCTTGAAAAAAAATGCAAATACTGTCACTGAATTTAGGGCCCAAAGATATTATTACAAGAATTTTTTCATCAATATTAATGTTAGTAAGGTTAACAACCCATTTCATATAATTAGTTTGTAAAAAATTGCAAATACTCTCACTAAGAGCAGTTTTTTTTTTTAAGAATCTTAAGTTTGTTCCTGGGAGTCGGCGAAACTCTCCCAGAATATCACTCAACATGGGTCGAGGATTCTTCTACCAAGTTGGATAACAATTTGGACGAAGTATCGAAAAGTCAATCCACGAGTACTACAATAACATTAAAAAATTAGCACTAACTGAAAATAGATTATATTTTTTGCAATTGTGTAAACGAAAAACCTCATACCGAATTTCATTAAGGATTCTAGTAGATACAAAAAACATTTCAATACTAATACAAATAATTTAAAATTTACAAATAATTGTAATACTTTTCATTTTAAATTATTCAATTTGGAAATTAATGATGTACACTCTGCAGTACAACGTTTTAAAAGTGTTGAACTAAATCTTGTAATGGAATATAATGTACATTCTGCCAATTGAGGTATATTATTACATTATATACAATAGCAATAAACTTTATCACAACACAAAAAAAGTTAAAAAAAATTAATATTGACAAAAAACTTAACATTCTTAAAAAAAACTGTACTTAGTGACAGTATTTGTACTCTTTTACAAGCTAATTATATGAAATGGATTGTTAACCTTCGTAACATTAATATCGATGGGAAAATTCTTGTAATACTATCTTTGGACCCTAAATTCAGTTACAAAACTAAAAATCTTAAACACATTAAACAGCTCATATTGGAAACATACATAAATTTTTCGCTTTCAATAGACAATAGTAGCATTAGTGATAAAGCAGAAATTAAACAAAAAGATCCAAATATTTAGATACCAGATTTGCGTTTTTAAAAAACCAAAAACTTACTTTCCCACAGATTGAACTATTACAATGAATTAAAAAAACCAAAAAATTCATAGTCTCATCAAAGCAACTTCATTATTAGTATAGCAGACAGAGGGTCAAACACTGTCATTATGTACAAAACTGAGTATGACAACAAAGCCCAAGACATTTTAAATGATAAATCAACTTACATTAAATTAAATAGATATTTACAGTTTTGACGTTGTTTCATTGAATTCTAGCATTCCACAGGATTTTGTAATAAATTGCATTAAAGATAGATGGTCAGAAATTGAAAGCTTCATTTAAATTAGATGAATTTATTAATGGCATAAAATTATGTTTTCATGGCTCAGTATTCAGCCACGATGGCATTATATATAAACAAATAGATGTTTCCGCAATGGCGTCCAGTATTTCTAACTCATTAGCTATTATCCTTCAAAAACTAGAAAAAGATATTATTTCCGACCCCGAATTGTATATTTTATACTACAAACGTTACGTAGTTGATTGTCTCATCATCGCACCTAATAATTTAATTTTTGAAAAATTCAATAGTTACCACCCTAAAATAAAGTTCACTTTAGAACATGAATCTAACTGTAAACTATATATTCTTGATGTAACCTTCAATTCCCTTGTTGATAGGGCTATTCTGCTGTCTAATCTACGTTATCATCAAAATAATTTAGAGTACATATTTATTACTTTGTCACATTTGTTATCCACCAACATTTATAAATAAGTAGGTACATTAAAAAAAGACTATATAAATTGCATTTGAAAATAAACTATATAGACATAATTAACAATAACAATAATAATAATAATAATTATTATAATCCCACTGAAGCCATTTACACAAAAATTTCTTATGATGTTCTTACAGCTTGTGCCATTAATAATATCATCAGTAAGAGTAACAGTAACATTAAAATAGCCAACTATTCTATTTTAACCATAAATAATATATTTACTAAACTTGAAGATGAAATACATAAAAGTGAAAGAAAAAATGTCATTTACAATATCGAATGTGGTGTATGGGACAAAAGTTACATAGAGGATACTTCCCATCTCTTGAAGAAACGACTGTACCAGCATGAGTATCACTCAAAAAACCATAATCCTAACCATAGCGCTCCCACTAAACATACGTATGAAACAGGCCATAAATTTAAATTTAAAAACACAAAAATTGTAGATTCAGACTATTTGTATAACAATAGATTAATTAAAGAAACTTTTTACATTAATACTAATATAAATTCAAACCTAAATTTGATTATAAAGACAATTTAACATATTTAAACCATTTTATGCATCATTATCAACGATTGTTGTTTAAACTTTATACAGGTAAATTTAGTTTTTCTTTTTGTGTGGTACTTATGTTTACATACTTATGTTTCTTTTCTTAATTTTGGTTCTACAAACAGTTTCCGTTCAGTTCCTCGCCGACTTCCATGTGGAACGGCGGATTTTACGTCAATTATTGTCAATGTGACCTGATTTTTTACATTGTTAGCAATGTAACTTTTATTTAAAATGTATTTTAAATTATGTATTAATTTAATTCATCGGTCATGGGGAGTGATATTATTTTTATTATGAGGAGAGTTTCATCCCCGAAACGTTCAAGTAATTGATGTATACTTGTTTTACGAATATATTATTATCAACAAAGGATTTCTAAGGCCGAATGTTTTCCCGTGTTTTCAACATAAATTAATTATACGCTAACTAAAAACGTACAAAATTTAATCTTTATTGTACATAATTCTACATAACAAGTACAATATTTTGATGTATATTTATTTCAAAAATAATGGTTTTGAGTTGAGGGTTCAACTTCACGGACCTTACATACGTTATGCAAAATAATTTTGAAAGAATTTAAACGTGCTCAAGACTTTCTAACTATAAGTATGGTACAACCGTATGTACTATCTAAATATCGGAAGATGCAATGCGTGTAAAATAAGAAAATTAAAATATTAAATAATCAGTCTAATTACTCGGTTTTAGAAACAAATAATTTATTCATTGATTCTGTACTACTTCTTATGCTATTATTATGTGCGGTAATTTAAAATCAATGTGGGTAAATATCTCGACTGTAGTGTAGATAATCTGATAACTAGGTTCTCGAAATCTCAGTCATACAGTATTTAGTTTTATTACAAAACTAACGTCTTGGTTCGGTATACACAAACATTAATCAGGGTAAGTAAGATCTTGTACATAGTTATATTCTTAAACACAAACACATGCGAGTAGTACATATCTGTTGCTCTCAAAATCGACTAATAATAACAAAAATAATAATAATAATAATAATAATAATAATAATAATAATAATAATATTTATGATTATTATTATAGTTATTATTATTATTTTATTTTTATTATTATTATTATTATTATTATTATTATTATTATTATTATTATTATTGTCTTGTCGATTTTGAGTCCTAACAAAGATGTATATGTATTATTTGCGATTTTTTGTATGATGTTTCTAAAACTGAATGTTTTTATGTATACATGAATTTATATTTAAGAACATATCTTATTTACCCTAATGAAGACATAAGCGTATAACAAAACATTGGTTTTGTAAGAATAAATACTGTTTTCCTATTATTTTTATTGCCCTACATCATGAAAATTTATTGTGTCATTTGTCCAACATGATTAGCGGCACCGGGTTATATTAAGAAAAAACAGTAACAATTTATTATTAATTTGTTCTTACCTGACATGCGTCTTTGTCTACGTCAAATGCGCACAAATGTAATTCAGAATTTACGTAATTTCTATTATAATGTTCTTTACATTTTTCAGTTGAAATCAGGTGCATATCCACTTCATTTAATTTATTTCCAAGGGGTTTGGATTCATCGTCTAGAATAATAATTTGTTAGGTATTTTTATTTTCATTTGATTTTTTAAACAAGAGTTAGCTTATATGTACACCTGTGAAATTGTGAGTGAGAACAAAAGAAGTGTATGAAACTATTGAGGAGTATGGTGTTAAAAACGTGTGAAGCAAGGCGTTGAATTGAGCATGTGATTGAATGGATGTTAAAATGCAATTTATTAAGTGGTTGAATGAATCCGTGCCTGTGTGCTGTTTGAGAAACTTAATTTTGAAAGCAATATAAACTATGTTTAGATGACATTTAAAGATTTTCTTCTTAAATGTGCACAAATGTTTTCACGGAAAGCAAATTAGTATCTCAACCAAAAAAAAGAATAAAAATGGCTGCAAGTGAAAATAGTGATTGTTTTTTCTGCAAAGAAATTATTAATTTCAATGATAAATTATCAGTAAAGTGCGACGGAAAACGTGGGAATTATTTTCACATGGCCTGTGCTTCTTTAAAAAAGGGTGAAACAACCCTAATTTCAAGCAATCGGCAAATATTGTGGTTTTGTGAAACATGCATAAAAATTGTAAACAAATCCATGGATACTGAAAATCAAAATCGAGAACTACAAGAAATGCTTAAAAATTGCTACGAGCTAATAAAAGAACAAGGTAGTACAATAAGTAATATGAATCATGAAATTACCCATTTAAAATCACAAATAAAAAATATTAATGACAACCTTCAAATTTTAAATCCAAGTAAAACTGTCAAACTACTTGAAGAACTACCGCAAAAACCAGTTACGGCGGGAACTCAGTTGCCGACAGGCAATCAAGTTAATATTGAAATTAACGATAAAACGTCAGATGGCCGGTATAAAAATACAAAATAAAACAAAACAAAATACAACAATGAAATTAAGATCTCACTCCACATCACATGAGATCAATGATAAAAATAAAACAGCAATTGAACATATTAATGATAATAATTCCCAAACATTGTTAACTGAAAACAATAATGATGGGTTCAGGGAAGTACTAGGAAAGAGGGAAAAAGCCAGGCGTAGGAGTAAAATTACAACTGGTACTGGTTCAGCAAACTTGAAACTAAGCGCTGTACCGAAACAACATCATCATTTCATCTCTCGTCTATCCCCAGCAACTACAGCAACTGATATTGAGGATCATTTAAAGAGCTTAAATATTAAACAGTTCACTGTTCTACAATTAACGACGAAATACAATACCTATAAATCATTTAAAGTAACTGTTCCAGAAAATTACAGTGCTATCGTGAGTGACACTGCGAATTGGCCAATGGGAACTTTGCTAAATATTTTTTTCAGCAAGAGACGATTTTCCTCCGAAAAGCCAGCTTTTTTAGGACAACAGAACACATCACAAGGACAACTGTGATAGCTAGTAAACCTGAAGATATTGTCTGTGCTAATGACTCTAGCTTGAAAACTTTTCATGTCAATATTCAAAGTTTAAGAAACAAATGTGATGAATTAGAAATTATACTACCCAAGTATTGTCCAGATTTCATATGTCCATCGACCTTTAAACTAATGGACCAAGTGTCTCCTATTCTTTTACTGTTAGAATAATGCTCCAACATAAAAGGATAGAAATATATATTCTGTCCTTCAACAATACGGAAGTTCTCAGTTAAAGTATACTGCGCATACGTTCGTACTCATTGTGCATCTTTTTCAGCTATATGCAAACCTCTATACACTGCTCTCTATCACTAACTAGTTGTCAAAATCTACATTTGACGTTTCGTGACTGTGTATTATTTACTTTTTTTTTGAGAACATTTACAATTATTTCTGTACATACGTATATGTGTTATGAGGTGTGTATGCGACAAAAAAATCGGGAAACGTTGTATTTCGTGCAGTCAGCAGTACGTACGCGGTTCAGCTTTGTCATTTCATATGTAAGTTCTTATTAATTATTACTTGTCCCCTATAATATAATATATTGTATTAAAAATATATAATAAAACTAATTATGCACAAAAAAATCTATACTCTTAGCGATTATGCACCAAGTTAGGGACAAATCAATTTTTTTATTTTGCCGCGTTTTCTTAACTTCCGTACTGTTGAAGGATAGAGATACTGTGTCTGCACCGTTATGGCGGGACAAGCTTTTTGCTCGTACGCTGCGTCTATTAGTTTAAAGGTCGATGCATATGTCTGTCCGAGCATTGGTTATCCACGTGTGAAATATTATCTTATAAATTAAATAATTATAAATTAGTAAGTAATTTTTGCAGAATAAATATGAGTTGCGGAGGTGTAGCAATATTCTGTAAAGAAAAATACTCCAGCCAAGCACTTTGCTTAAATGTTGAATGTAGAGAACAAGACTTTGAATATTGCTGCGCAAACTGCATTGTTCAAAACAAAAATTATGTTATAATCTGTATATATAGAGCTCCAAAAGGTAACATCCTATTTTTCTTCGAGAAACTATCAGATATTCTTCATACAATTTGTAAATCAAACAACCCAATATTTCTCTGTGGTGACCTAAATATAAATGCTATGGTTCAATCAGACAATTATGCCATATTATGCGACATACTAGAATCCTATGGACTGAAATCTTGTGTCAAGGGATATACTCGGGTAAGTGGAAATTCTCGATCGCAGTTAGACTATATTTTTTCTAATATTACAGACTGTTGTATGAAGGGTTCTGTTGAGACAACAACAATCTCTGATCATTTTGCACAGTTAGTCACTATTCCGGGACTACTAAAAAACAAAAGTTATACTTATATTCACAAAAGAAAATTTAATACTTCAAATAATGAATATTTTTCCTATTTACTAAGATGTGAAACATGGTCTGAAGTTTATAAAACTACAGATATCAATGATAAGTATAATGTTTTCTTAAGTACCTTAAATTATTATTTTGACTGTGCATATTCGCTACAAACAGTTAAAATAAAAAGTAGTAATAATTCTCCAAAATGGACAAATTCTGAAATAAAACAAGCATCTGTCAATTTACATGATCTTTCCCTATTACATAGATCAACTAAAAGTCCAATAATTGCTGAAATTTATAAAGAGAAAAGACAACAATATAAGAAACTATTACAAAACACTAAACGTAATTACAATGACTTACAAATACTAAGTAGTAAAAATAAAATAAAAACTGCTTGGAATATAATTAAAAATGAAGTAAATGAAAATTATACAAATACTTCGATTGAATTATGTGATGATACAGGTAAAACAGAAACTGATACCATGCAAATTGCGGAAATGTTTAACAAGTATTTTGTAACAGGTAATATAAACAATAATAGTATCATGCAAACATCTACTAGTACACATGTTAAGCAAAATATGTTTCTAATGCCAACGGATAAACACGAAGTAGAATCCATTCTTCTTGCACTTTCTCCAAAAACTTCATCTAGCTATGATGAGATCTCATGTTTTCTGTTACGCTCAATAACGCCTTACATATCTGAACCATTATGCGATATAATTAATACATCTTTCATTACTGGTAAATTTCCCAACAATTTAAAAATAGCCAAAGTGGTAACGGTATATAAAAATAAAGGCAGTCGAACAAATATTACAAGTTATCGACCAATATCTCTTTTGCCAAGTATTAGCAAAGTCCTAGAAAAAGCAATGCATGCCCGAATCATATCTTTTTTAAACAAATATAGCATCTTGTCACCAACCCAATTTGGTTTTGTACCAAATAAATGCACTGAAGATGCAATTTATAAAACAATTACTTATATTTTAAACTGTCTTGATAGAAAAGAAAATGTTGCAACTATGTTTTTTGATCTAAGCAAAGCTTTTGATGCACTAAAACATGACATATTAATTGATAAATTACAACATATTGGCATAAGAGGTATACCCCTTTCATGGTTTGATTCCTATTTGGAAGATCGTTATCAATATGTGTACTTGCAAGGTGAAGAAAATAATTCAAAAATTTCCGTAGAATCAAATCCTAGGAAAATTATACAGGGAGTACCGCAAGGCTCTGTATTAGGACCACTTTTATTCATTTTGTACACAAATGATCTAAATAATAACATAAATTGTAAGTGTCTATGTCAGTTTGCAGACGATATGTCTTGCACCCTAAGTGCTAGGACAAGTATGGAACTCTCGGAACAGTGTACAAATGCAGTTGCTCAAATGTCAGATTGGTGTTGTCACAACGGTTTAAATTTAAAACATTCTAAAACAGGAATACTTGTATTTAATAGTAAAGCTAATGCTCAAGAAAGCCTACTTGTAAAATTTGATAATAAATCGATTCCCTTGTCTGTAGATATCAAGTTCCTAGGTTTATATATTGAATCGTGTCTAGTATGGTCAAAACACACTAGTAAATTGCATTCTAAACTAAGTACAGCCTTTTTTGCTATTTATAAACTCAGAAACAATGTAAGTCTTGACACCCTTAAAACATACTACTTTGCACAAGTTTACAGTAGATTAAGATATGGCATAATTTTCTGGGGTGGATCCAAGGAAGCGAATAAATTATTTGTATTACAAAAAAGAATAGTTCGTTGTATGGTAAATGCTTGTAGCAGAACTCATTGTAAACCAATTTTTATAGAACTGCAAATATTGACAGTTATTTCAATGTATATATTTGAGCTTGTCGTGTATGTAAGAAAAAATCAATATCTCTTTGTTAAAAATCAAGACATTTACTCTAATATGTCAACAAAAGGAAAATTAGATTACAGTTATCTAACACACAGACTTGTCCACGGATCGAGTTCCAAAGAGGAAAAACTTTTTTATTTTACAAAAAGATGTATTCTTGATAAAAGTTTTTGCATGTGCCGAAACGGCCATTTCAGTTTTAACATTTTCAAATTTTCTTTTAGTTTCAGATAAAAATCGAAAATTGGTCGTTTTAGTTGAAAATTATTCTGTTCCAAAAAATAATTTTGCGTTGTCTTGGCACTACCTTGGTTTTTTTTACATCCAGTATGGAACCAGTTGATAGGATTTTTTTGACCAATTTTCGTGCACCTCTGAGATGTAAATATCCGGAAACTTTTGATTTTACTCTTTACTATTCATTCGTTCGCTCCAAATTGGAATATTGCTGTACAATATGGAATCCTTCCTATGAATGTTATCAGGACCTTATTGAAAAAATACGAAAAATATTCTGAAATATGTCTACTTCAAAATAAATCTTATTTATTCAGATAATTAAATATCTTATCTAGACCTGTTGCACATGTTCAAAATACCCAGTTTATACGAAAGACGTGAATTTAATTCCGTCATCTTCCTATCAAAACTCATTCACTTAGAGATTGATGACTCTACTTTTCTTAGCCTTCTTAATTTTCATGCTCCGTGCAAAACTACTCGTTCCTTCATAACCTTCTACTTACCTACTTCCAGAACCAACATTCTTTCTAGCTCGCCTATTTACCGTGTGTCATAATAATAATAATAATAATCTTTAATTACCCAACAGATCACCAATTACAGGGCAATATACAATAAGTATAAAAATATTAATATACAATAAATATAATAAGTAGAAAAAAAAAATTTTAAACAACAGACATAGAAAACATATAATAGAATTTACATTAGGACATTGTTGGACGCATTGGTACGCAGATTCATGGGACATGAAGACATCGGCGAAGACGCTTTCTGCATTCAGACACATGATGTAGACAGGTGAACGCCGATACGCATCTGTCCGAGCGGTAGGGAGATGGAATGTCCTGCCTTGCCTGGATGATAACCTAGGTACATGGAACGGGACCCTAGCTAAGATGAATGGAGCATCAATTTTGTTGTGAATCAGCATCCACATGTACCTCGCACTGGAGAAGATTCGCCTGGAAGCTAGGGACGGAATGTCATGACGCTCTAAGAGTGACTGTGAATCTATATCTCTTCCGGGGTAAATATTATCTAATTTAAAGGACGCATATTTTAGAAACCTGCGCTGGACACGATCAAGATGTATAGCTTGGCTGGCATAATATGGATACCAGATTAGACTGGCGTATTCCAATTTACTCACTACAAAAGCAAAGTACAAAGATTTTAAAGAAAGTATGTCATGAAATGGTCTGCAAATACGGATTATAAATCCCAGTGTTCTACTGGCAGAGGAACAAATATTGATTATATGCTCAGTAAAGTTGAAATTAGATGTAAATAGAACGCCTAAGTCTCTTATGGAGAATGAACGTGTAAGTATAGAATTATTCACGGTGTAATCATGGACCACATAGTTATTTTTACGTGTGTAGGTAATAATAAAACACTTGTTAGTATTAATTACTAGCTTATTATTCTTACACCAAGCTACAAGTTTGTCAATATTGTCTTGAAGTACCAATGCATCAGAAGAAGATGTAATAGGATGAAAGAGCTTGATGTCATCAGCGTAAGCCAGAACTTGACAAGTAAAAGATAATAATAATTAGTTAGAACCTTGGGGAACTCCAGAGGTAGCAATGAATTCAGATGAAGAAAATCCATTATAAAAAACGAAGCAATATCTGTGCGAAAGATACGAAGATAAGAGCATAAGTAACGCCGGAGCAGCTCCAAAAGACTCGATTTTTTCTAATAATAGCCCATGATCAATGGAATCAAATCCACTTGTCCGCGGTGATCAATAACTTCAGAAACAAATTGCGAGAAGCAAGCTAGATTGGTTACAGTTGAGCGTCCTTTCATGTAGCCATGTTGATCGTTGGAAATGAAGGACCTAGTATATGTAAGCAAGGTATTATAGATAATCATCTCAAAAAGTTTACTGAAGTTATTTAGAATAGATATAGGCCTATAGTTGCGGACGTCAGTTTTATCACCCTTCTTGTGGACTGGAATAATTCGAGTTTGTTTCCACAGCAACGGAAATGAAGACGTTTTAATGGCTAAATTAATAATCACGGATAAAGGAGCAGCAAGGATGAAACGACAGTCCTTAATAAAATAATCAGGTATTTTATCTACTCCACAATTATTTTTATTTTGTAATTTAGATATTAATGAAATTAAATCATTTTCAGTAATATAGCCTATGGAAAATGAAGGGTGATTGTTATGCAACTTGTCATTATTAGTGCCAAATTTTGAACTGTTAGTAAAAAAATCAGAGAAAACAGTAGCAAAAACATTAACTATGTCTTGCGGTTTGTTGTAGACGACATCATTGGCAATAACTGTACCTGGAATACGAGAGCGTCCTTGTTTCAGATTGACATATTTCCAAAATTCACTCGGATTAGATTTGATGTTGTTCTCTACTTTACTAATATACTCTTCGTAGGCTTCCTTTATTTGATTTTTGATTAAGGTTCTCAATCTTTTGAATTCTTCATAATAAGTAACTTGCCTGGTTTTTATCCATTTTCTCCTGAAGTACTCTTTTGTTTTAAGATTTCTCTTTATCTCAAAAGTGAACCAAGGTGGAAAATTAGATGATGTGCAGCACCTATAGGTGGGGACAAATTTGTCTAAGGCTTCATAGAGAATGCGGTAGAATTCATTTAGCGCTTCATCTACTTGAACAAAATTGTTTATATGAGACCAGTCTACGTTGCATATATATTCATATAAATTATTGAAATCCGCTTTTTTAAAGTTATAACGGCAGTTATTGGCTGTAGGAAAATTTATATGTCGTTCAGTGGTGACGATATCGCAGTTAATTATTAAGGCTGGGTGATATCTATCTTCAGGAACTAGAGGAAAATCAGATTTCACCGTATTTATAGGTAAAAAGTTAGTGAAGACTAGGTCCAACATATTGTTGTAAATATTATTTATAGAATTATATTGTTTCAGATTTAAAACCTCATAGAAATTACGGAAAGAAGCTGATTTTAAACATGTGACCGTATTATTATAAAAGTTGGGAAGATTGAAGTCCCCTACCAAAATAATTTTTTCATTAATAAAGAAAAGTGAAAGAGCATCAGTGAAAGTTTCTATTTCATTTACGTGTACATCAGGTGGTATGTAGACAGCACATAAAATAAATGTATGATTAGTGAAAAAACACTTGCAGGCTACGAAATCAATTAGTGGAGTAGAACTTTTTATATTCGAAGTATCTATCGTTTTGAAACTGATAGAGTCTTTTAGTGCAATTAATGCTCCACCACCCTTCGAACGTTGGGTAAGAGAAAATAATCTATCATCACGTATAATATTGTAATTGGATGGAAACATTTCAACATTAAAAACAGAGTCACTCAACCAAGATTCCGTTACAACAATCACATCATAAGACGAAGAACAACAATTAACATAAAATAGATTACATTTAGAATTTAAACCCCTAGTGTTTTGATAGTAAATATTAAGAGAGATTGGTGAACTGTTGGGCGGAATTAGTTTAAAGAAGACACAACTTTGGGAATATTACTTACATATTTAATAGTTAAGTTACTCTCACCTGCAGCAATGCGATTATCTAGTTCTTGCTTAATAATTTTAAAGTAATCTCTTTGTGTTTTGGTGCGATCATGAGAAATATAAATGTGTTTCCATTCATCAATGGTTTTTAGAGTTTTTGATTTTTTCATTATTTGAATAACTTCATCAGAGGAAGATAACTGCACCTTTATAGGACGAGATAAAGGTTTTGATTTGTTTGAATTGTCAAAACGACCGATGCGAGAAAATTTAATTATGGGATATTTTACACCTATATCAGAAACTATACTGTTAATCATCACAGAATCTTTTGCATGCGATTGTTCTTTACTTAGGGTATTATCCTCTAATGATCCATAAATCATGAAGTTGCAGGAACATTTCTGTCGCTCTATAACTTCCTGTATGATATTTTCCGTCACAGATGGAGTAAGTTGAGAGGGTGAGCTATGAGAATTCAATTTCTCTTTTAAATCTATAATGTCATTCTGGAGACCAACGATGAGAGCCTTAAGGCTAGCAATGTCTTTGCCAATAACTTTACAATTAGGGCAACTCCAATACACGCCAGTTTGCGAATTCGATATACTTCTAGCAACGGTGGCAGATACATCGACACAATCTATGTTATAATTATGCTTGCAAACTGAACATATAATGATTCGGTGACCTTCAAATTCCTTCTTGCAACAATTACAAGCCAGCTTACTCATTTTGTATATGAATGTATATAAATAAAAAAGAAATTTCTGAATTTATTAACAAAGAGAAAAAACACCCAGTATGTAGAAAATAAATGAAGCACCCAGTATAATTTCACAACTAATTAAACATGCGTGCACAAAAAGCGCTGTGCTAAACGAATGTGAGAGAATGAAAAAAATATATAAAGATAAAAATAATGAAGAAACTCACCCCTGATAGCACATCCGAGAATATAAATATCACCAATACAAGGGAAATTTTTTAACAAAGTTAATAATGTCAAACTCAATTCAAAACAACCAAAAAAACCAGAAAATTTTGACAAAAACCTGTCGAGCAAAAAATCAGGCGTGTTCAATGTACTGCTGTCACAACAATAGTGTCATGTTTACAACAAGGTTTGCGAACGTTGATGTTTTTCATCTTAACCCAAATCAATTACGCAATATTTTGTTAAGAAATTTGTATCATAAAATATAGTCTTTGTCTTTTGTACCAATTTTTGTATTTATTTGTATTGTTTTTCACCTTTTATCCTACCCTGTTATTGGGATTATTCCTGTTGGGCATTGTATGCTAAATAAATAAATTAATTAATTTCTTTGACAACTCGACGGATCGCTTTATTACCTTTGCCATAACATTGAATTAGGTAAACTCATTCATCTTTTGACAACGAATATGGTTGATTTTCCTAACTGACAGTTAATAAAAATAAATAAATAACGGTAATTACAATGAAAAGGCAAACTTATTTTTTGGGACAGAATAATTTTCACTAAAACGACCAATTTTCGATTTTTATCTGAAACTAAAAGAAAATTTGAAAATGTTAAAACTGAATTGGCCGTTTCAGGACATACAAAAACTTTTATCAAGAATACATTTTCTTTGTAAAATAAAAAATAAAAATGTTTTTCCTCTTTGGAACTCGATCTGCGGAGATCCTGTAGATAAACTTTCGATATGAGTATATTCATGGTTTCCTCTGTCATTCGAAAATGCATGAAGAAATTCACTTAAATGTATTTCTCGATCCAATCTTCATAAATTCCTGTCATTCAAAAATAATTATTTCTATTTACAGACAAAATACTATGAATTTCTATATGCGGGAATTTTTTTCCCATTAGCATCTTATGTATATTCAACGTATTCGAAAAAAATGTATTAGTAATCAATTAAAAAGCAATACAGCTTAATATGATCAGAAATTATTTTTGTTAACGAAATGTAAAAATATGAAGATCTAATTTAATTGGTATTATAACAATATTCTTCAAATCAAATAAACTACACATGATGCTTTTTTAACAAATGTCAAATAATTAATTTGACAGGGCCATTTATAATGAACGAACATATTTTATTCACACTGGTTACCGAGCGGTTAACCATATGTACACGGTTAGCTGAATAAAAGAAAACGCCTTTAAATAAGCTGAATAAACAATATTGAGTCGGTTTATTGACAGCGGTGATCAATTTGTCATTTGACAGTTCGTTTCGTTTCAATTTCTCTTGTTTAACTGACAGTTAAAATTTTAACCAGGGAGTATAAAACTGGCTTAAAAAATTAATACCAACGACAGATTGTTATTTAACTATTATCAAAGTTGTTCAATTTATATGTACATTTGACTTCAATCTCCAAATAAAAATATATAGTAAGTATTATAAAATATTATTGTTGGTAAAATCCATTTGCATTTTAATATATTTTTAATGTAATTTTGTTATTCTCAATGGCATTTTGTTTATTATTAAGTTTGCAATTTTTAGCAACAGATAAATATATGTTTCGTATCTTTCTTATTTGCTACAGTAGAGGATGATGTCATATAAGACGTATGAATTATAACTACTATATTCTTTTATAAAATCAACGTCTTCAATTTTACAATCATTCTCTACCTTTACTTTCATAGAACTAATGATATATTTCGGATTTGTTTTATGCTTGTCTCCCAAAATTGCATCCATGGAATCAAGTCTAGTGGTGTCTTCGGTAGTATTCCTATTGTATTATTTACATAATTTTTGTAATTAGTATATATTTTTGTTAAATTTTAAAATTTTTGCATCGATTTTTCTTCGCCCTGCTTTAATAGCTCTACATTAAAACCTGCCTCTATAATTTCTTTTGCAATTTGAGTTCATTTGATTTTACTCTTTTCTTGTCCTCAAACAATTTCAGGAACTTCTCATCATTACATAACTCTAACAAAATGTATCGCTATGGTATCTATATTTGAGGGTTTCCCTTTTTTGTCAAGATTATTTCGGAAGTACAATCTATTAGAAAATTTAATAAATAAATACTTTGTTAAATACTGCAAAGATGAAATAGAAAGTATTCAAAACTATTTACCATTCACTTCAAAACTTTGTAGCGGTATGCTGACAATAGCTTTGTTCGAACAGCAGTCAGAAACTGTCACGAACTATCAGAAGCATGCGCATAAGAATTTTGGCGTTCGAGCAGCGGTAAATCACAAATTCACACTAAGAATTAGGTGTTCGTGCAGCGGTTTGAAACCGTTGTGGACGGTTTGAAACAGTGAGGAGAATTTGAGGATTGTTTGCAAATTTCAAATCCGTGACATGCGCACTAGCATTTCTAATGTCAAATCGTATGGGAAAACTTCGGTGAGTGGGTGACAGTGTGGGTGACAGCAAAGATTAATATGGAATATGGTTGATAAATAAAATGTATTAATAGATTTCTCGGTAGTGATTGTAAGGAATTATATTATTCTTATTCCATAAAGTAGTTAATTTTTATTTAAATTTCCAATATTTCATTACATATATTGTAACTTCAGGGAATAAAATATTTTAAAATATTTATCTGCAAATTGATAAATTCGGAAACATTCAATTTTGAAATTGTTATTTGTTCGAACACTGCATTTTTTACATATTATTTAAAGAAAAAAAAAAACTTGTAAAATTTATTTAGGGAGCGTCATATGTGGACCAAAAAGTGTGAGAATTCGGCCAACATGTGACACTCCAGGGCAAATTTTACAAGTTTGTTTTTTAATATTCTTTTAATATAACTTATATGTTCTACGTATATGGTCAAAATTCTTTAAATAATATGTAAAACAATGCAGTGTATAAACAAATAATAATTTCAGAATTGAATGTTTCTGAATTTATCAATTTATCAAGTAATTACACCAGTTAAAACTAATTTATTCCCTGATGAAGTTACAAAATGTGTAACGAAATATTGGAAATTTAAGTAAAATTAACTACTTTGCGGAATAATAACAATATAATTCGTTAATAAGGTTATTTCTTATGACAAGTAATTTTTAAAGTCTGATTTAAATATATCAAGCAGTGATGCTATCAATATCTTCAACGTCTGCAATAAACGTATTGTTTAAAAACATGTAGTATAATAAAGAAAATACCTATCATGATTTCAAATTAGTGTCCTAACCTGACATCAGTCAAAACACCAAACAGCTGAGAAATAAAACAAAAAACAGCTGGCGTCAACAAAAGACAACTACCGCCGGTAAAAGTAACTAACGCGTTCGAGCAACGAAAATTTTAAACTAATTTGAAACTATCAGAGTTGGGCGCATGCGCAGTACAACAGTACGTCAAACTGTTGCAAATTGTCTGCTCGAACAAAGCTAATATTTAAATTGCGAATTTGATGATATTAAATATTTAGTTCGATTAACTTTTCGCGTAAATATATTTAATAAAATATTCATCATCTGCGAAATATAAATTTTATCTTCTTTATTGTAATTATATATTGAAGAAGATTTTGCGTTTTGATATGTAATGTAGGAAAATAAAAATAATTATTTTAAAGTTTAGATAGAATAAAAGTAATTTTCAAGTTTCGTTTTTCAATAGGTTATGAGGGTCCAGTCACATTTAATTTCGACGTTTCCGCAATCGTAGAGAAGGAAAATGTGTACTACTAGAATGGGAGACAAAATAGAAGAATTAAATGAAGAAAGTTATAAAATATATGCAATCTAAATGCTGAGTGTTCTCACATTAAAAAAAAGACCAGCACACAAGTAGATAGTTTTCAAGCTATTTACATGTTGAAAGACTATGTGAATGAAAAGAAAAAAGCGAGAAGATGAGAGAATATATTCAAAAGAAGAAGAATGCAGCGAAGCAAATAACTGAACATGGAATTACAATAAATGAAAAAACAAATCTTGCAATGGTACTTATAAAACTACCGAATGATTATGCAATACGACATGCTAACTTATGCGATGAAGATTTAATATTGAAGATCTATATAAGAAATTAGTTAATGAAGAAAAATTAAAACAAGATCGAGAAAAAAGCAGAAGCAAGAGCTAACGCGAAAAAAAATCGTCGGCAAAGAAACACGAAAATATATTTTTGCGAAATTCGTCATACAAAAGCCATGAGGATCGAAAAAGAAATTACAGAAAATCAGAACATAATGAAGATAGAAGTTATTACACACCTCATCAGTATGTTTATATAACAAGAAATTGTTTAAAATATGATGACCAAACAGGAGGAAAAATGAAGAGAAAGGAATGGAACAAGAAAGAAAGAACAAATATTGTAATGATGAAAAAGAATGAAACAGATGAACTGGAATGGATTTTGGACAGTGGAGCGTGGGAAAATTTGTCACCATTTTTGATATAATTTACAACATTTAATGAAGAATATGGAGAAGTCATTTGTGCAGGAGGAGAGCCGTTGAAAAGTAAAGGAAGAGAAATTGTCAAAGTAGTTTCGAACAAGGAATGCGGTGGAAAAGAAATGACATTGAAAAACGTTCTCTATGTACCGTAATTGCACAATAATATATTATCACTGGCTAAATTCACTGAAGAAAGGAAATGAATCATAGTTAATAATGAAATAGCTAAAATATTTTCAGAAAAAAAGAAATGGATTTCTAGCAGTAAAAAGAGAAATTGTATATATTGTAAGAGAAAAAAAGAAGAAAAGACCACTAACAACGAAAAACGACCATTTGCAAAGTAAGACAAAATTAATTTTCAAGAAAGACGTCAAACAGAGCAACTAGTTGTCTGGAACGAATTAATTCTGATTTGATTGGACCCGTATCACCTGTATCAAAAGAAGGAAACAGATACGTTCTGACTTTTACTGATGATTACAGCAGGTATACGAAAATATATTGCATTAAAAATAAATATGAAGTTACAGAAATATTCGAAGAATATAAAGCCGCAGTAGAAACATGCACGGTAAAAACATTAAACTTCTACGAAGCGATAGTGAAACTGAATAATAAATAGAAGCTGCAATAAATTTCTTTCAGAAAATGGAATTCAAAGAGAATTGACAGCCCCAGAATCGCCAGAACAAAATGGCGTAGCTGAAAGGGTAAATCCAACACCGATCCTATCACACGATGTTTGATAATTGATTGCGCAAAACACGTAAAACCTTATAAAATTTGGGATGAAAAATTAAAGATGATAATAAGTCACGACGTAAAATAAAATACAAATGGCATGCCCATGCGAAGACGAAGAGAAATGATAAATGAAAAAACAACAGTAAAATGGACTAAAAAAAAATCAAATAAATGAAGGAACAGAACATAATCTATTTGTAATAATTATAATAGAAGATAATAAAGAAGATAGAATTGAAGAAAACAATAAAAAATTACAAAAGAAAACAGATATAGAAAATTTTTAAAAATGGCGAACAAGATAAATACTACGAATATAATAGAAGTCAACTTGAAGAAATCATCCATAATAAAAATGATGACCAAAAAGAGAAGAAACAACAAGGGCAGGAAGAAAAATACAAAAACCCGAGAAGGTGGAAGATTTTGTAGCATACGATAGAAACACAGCAAATATAGCAAAACAAGAGAAAAAACAATATGACACAGAAGCAAAATCATTTAAGCAAGCACTGAAAATTTATGAAAAAGGAGAATGGTTAGAAGCAATTGAAGAAATGTGAAATAATATGAAAGAAAACGATGTGTAGAAAATTGTACAAGGACGAAAGGATTGACCACAAATATATTAGCAATAAAATATGATATAAAGGCCCTACATGCTAAATTAGTATTAAATAGGCTAAAATAAATAATAATAATAATAATAATAATAATAATAATAATAAATGTCGACTGGGAATTGATGCAGGAAAAAATAAAATATTTCAAACCAACGTTTAGATCATAACTATGATCCTCTTCTGACTTCATTTAACCCTGAAGAGAATCATAGTCATGAGCGAAACGTTAGTTTGATTATCAATAATATCCTGCAGACTGCATTTCCGAATATTTTTTTTCCTGGATAATAATAATAATAATAATAATAATAATAATAATAATAATAATATCGGACAGCCGATCAAAGCTAACCTGAGCTGATTTTTGCTGACTACTTATATTTTAGCATCAAAATGTGACATTAAGGCGCTGCATGCTAAATTACTATTAATACGCTAAAATTAATAATAATAATGATGATAAAATCGGACAGCTGACCTGAGCTGACCACGAATATATTAGCAATAAAATATGATTTTAAGGCCCTGCATGCTAAATTACTAAGAAATTACGCTAAAATAAATAATAATAATAATAGTAATAATAAAATCGATTGGTGACCAAAGCTAATCTATGCTGACCAAGAATATATTAGCAATAAAATATGATATTAAGGCCCTGCATGTTAAATTACTATTAAATACGCTAAAATAAATAATAATGATAAAATTGAACGGCTGACTAAAGCTGACCTGAGCTGACCTGTGCTGACTACGCATATTTTAGCATCAAAATGTGATATTAAGGCCCTGCATGCTAAATTACTATTAAACATGCTAAAATAAGTAATAATAATAAATATATTTATACACCAAATGAGCTAAGGTAAGGTTTATTCACGAGAAGAGAGTCCAGCTTAGAGTTAATTTTTTTGAGTGAATAATAATAAAAAATATAATATTTAATTTTGACAAAATAATAGTAGGCTGAGCATGACAATAGTCGCTGATAGACGTCAAGTCATCTATTTAAAATGCTTTATTATCTGTCATTATAAATTTTATGGTGAGTGTTATTTTCGTACCTTTTGTTATTTTAAATGCATTATTTGCTGCAGAGTGAGTTAAAATTTTGTGAGAGTGATTTAATAGTTATTTATTATATAAGTGTGGATTGTATCATATTAGTTACGCAAGAAAAAGTATGCCTACGAGGCCGCAGGCCGAGTTGCTAATTTTCTTTAGTGACTAATATACATTCCACACGAATGTAGTACAACGTTTTATCCAACACTTTCTTTAAAACTTCTTAAATCATTTTTATATTTTCGTTCATTGTTTGACACTGACAAGTCATTTGTCATACTTTTTTAAATTACAAAGTAGCCGTTGAATGGTTGTTATGGTTTTACGTGATGTGTTTGTTATATTTTTATTGAGAAAATTTTCTCTGTAAGAATTGTCTGTCAATTGTGAATCATTTGAACAAGAAAAACTTTAAAATGGGTGAAAATGAGAACATTGCTCTAAAAGAAATACAAAAAGAAGCACAAGAAGCTTCTCAGAATTTAATACCGAAGAAGTCCAAGGAAGTCTACGATAAAGAATATACTGAATTCAACCTTTGGAAAGAAAAAAGAGGTGTTAATGTCATAAATGAAGACGTTTTATTAGCATACTTCTTTAATGGTCAAAAAAGATGTGCATCTTCCTCTTTGTGGAAAAAATATTCAATGCTGAAATCTACATTGAAAGTTTATAAAAATGTTGATATTTCGATGTACGGGAAAATAATTGCGCGAATCCCGTACTTATAAGCCGAAAAAGGCAAAAATTCTAGAGAAACAGCACATTGAAAAATTTTTGAAAGAAGCACCAGACAGTACTTTTTTAATGATGAAGGTATTTTATATATATATATATATATATATATATATATATATATATATATATTAAATTTTTATATTTGTAGGTCGCATTAACAATGGGAATTTCAGGTGCATGCCTGTGCAATGAATTAACAAATTTATGTATCGACAATATACAGGACAAAGGATTATATATACCGGACACAAAAACAAATGTGTCACGTAGTTTCTCTATGATTGAACAGGGGTACCCCGTTAATGTTCTCAATCTATACAGAAAATATGTATCTCTGCGGCCTACCCATACTCCTCATCGTAGATTTTTTGTAAAATATTCCCAAGGCTAATGCACGAAGCAGTGCGTAGGAATAAACACTTTGTCTAAAATACCGACAAACATAGCATCTTATTTGCATCTGCCTGAACCAGAACGTTTTGCTGGTCACAGTTTAAGACGTTCATTGGCAACATTACTGGTTAATGGTGGAGGCGATATTTTAAGTCGTAAACGACATGGGGGATGGCGATCATCAACATGTGCTGGCTACATAGAAGAATCAGTGGCTGACAAAATTAACATAGCAAGAAAAAATTCAAGGAGTTACAGCATTCGATGAAACCGCACTCTCCACTTCGGTTAATATTAGAAATAATGACATTGGTTCCTCTTCGCATTCTATAGCTTCAGTCTCCAACATCAACATACCTGTTCAAACGGATCAGCATACAAATAAAACAATATCTTTATACATAAATGTAAATATAAATTTAAATAAATCATAATGTTAAATTGTTAAATTATTTCCATAATAAACTAATTTTGTAAACTTTCTTTTTATTTATATTAAAAAAAAAAAAAACGCAAAAATCAGTAATAATTCCTCCGTGACTTCTCAATTATTTTCTCACGGAGAGAGTAATATAGTAAATTAGTTATTTCAAATAACCATAGTAACAAGTACATTAAGAGTGTGTTGGATAAAAAATTTTAATTTGTGAATAAAGTGTTACTTATATTTGTTACTATGGAGTTAATAATGACAGTTTAAAACGTCAAAATTGAATAATAATAATAATAATAATAATAATAATAATAATAATGATGATAAATTGGGCCAGCTGACCAAAGCTGACCTGAGCTGAAGGCTACGTATATTTTAGCATTACAATGTGAAATTAAAGCGCTAAATTATTATTAAATTAAATACACTAAAATAAGTAGTAATAATGATAAAATTGAATAGCTGACCAAAGCTGACATGAACTGATCTATGCTGAGTACGTATATCTTAGCATTAAAATGTATTATTAAGGCCCTGCATACTAAATTACTATTACATACACTAATATAATTAATAATAATAATAAAATCGGACAGCTTACCACAGCTGACCTGAGTTGACCTGTGCGGACTACGTACACTTTAGCATCAAAATGTGATATTAAGGCCCTAATGCTACATTATTATTAAATACGCTAATATAAATAATAACAATAAAATGCGACAGCTAGCTGACCTTTATGTGTACTATTATGCTTTCTTGGAATTCCATTATGGATATTTTCCGCTGCATTTCTGCCTTGGCGGAATCTAACCGTAGGAGGGAAAAGTAAGGTAAAGCCATAATTTCGACTGACATTTTTGTATCTAAAATATATACAGACACTTTCTTTTATAATTTTAATAACAATAATGATAACAATAATAATAATAATAATAATAATAATAATAATAATAATAATAATAATACTGTCACCCCGACCACCTGGGTGGCTGCCCTGATCATCTGGGCACATCGTCCGCGCCTAGCCTCTCTAGCAATTGCTGAAAGGCGGGTCAATGGTACCCAGGTTTCCTGAGGTAGTATAAAAAAAATAAGCGGAAATAATAATAATAATAATAATAATAACGATAATGATAATGCTAATAATGATAATAATAATTATAATAATAATTATAATAATAATTATAATAATAATAAACTGGTAACTTTAATCATACATCTCAAATGGTATTTTGTCCAATGAAGAACGAGTACTAGCCGACGTTGAGGTACATGGTGAACGGGATGCCTACCAAATTAATAATGATTTTTTTTTTAATTTAAATTTTTTAAAAAAGCTATTGTATTTGAATACGTATGCGCTCTTATGCGCTACCACAAGTTTTCATTGCGCTTTTTCAATTGAACAAATAGAATTATGAGGGGTCAAGGAGAAGTTGCCCCCCCCCCCCCCCCCCTCCCAAGTCAGAGTTAATAATAACACATGGTGGCAAAAGTTCGGCTGTTAAAAAACCTTTGTCGACCAATATTAAATCACAAGCGAGAAAGTGACTGACAACTCCACAGTAGATAAATATTTTTTTGTCGGAGATAGATCCCGGATATAAGAACTATACGAACGCAGAGGAAATTTGTTATAGTGCATAAAAGCGCATCCAAATATATGACCATTACTGTATCCAATTTAAAAAAATAAAAATGTATTAATTAATGGCAACCCCCAAATTTATAGTGTTATTTTATAGAAAACTAAATCAGCGCATAAAAACAGTTAATTGGTGCATAATAGCGAATAATATTTACAATAAAATTCATAATTTTCAATTTTTAATATATCATTATCTTGACCCCCCATATTTTCTTCAATTGAAAATGCACAATGAAAATTTGCGGTAGCGCATTAGTGCGCATACGTATTCGAATACAATAGCTTTTTTTCAAATTTTTAAAAATTAAAAAAAAATCAGCATTAATGTAGCCCCCTCGAGATTCAATAATATATATATATATATATATATATATATATATATATATATATATATATATATATCCTTAACGTGATTGGCGCATTAATATTTTGCACTGGCGCATAGTAGCGCATATGTTTATTAAGCCATACATAACAATAAAATACATATTTATCAATTTGGGGGGGCTACCCATTAAGTTCGCCGCCTTATTGAAAAAATAAAAAAAATAAAAAATTTTAAGAGCGCAAAAAAAGTGAAGGTGGTGCATACAAGCGCATAAAGGGCGCAATTGGTCACATTAATTTGTTATTATTAATTCCGACTTGGAGGGGGGGGGGACAACTTCTCCTTGACCCCTCATAATTCTATTTGTTCAATTGAAAGAGCGCAATGAAAACTTGTGGTAGCGCATAAGAGCGCATACGTATTCAAATACAATAGCTTTTATAAAAATTTTAAATTTAAAAAAAAAAATCAGTATTAATTTAGCCCCCCCGAGATTCAATAATATTTATATCCTGAACGCAGTTGGCGCATTAATATTTTGCACTGGCGCATAGTAGCGCATATGTTTATCAAGCCCTACATAGCAATAAAATACCTATTTATCAATTTGGGGGGCTACCCATTAAGTTGGCCGCCCCATTGAAAAATTTTTAAAAAATAGAAACTATAAGAGCGCATAAAAAAATAAAGGTGGTGCACACAAGCGCATAAAGGGCGCAATTGATCACATTAATTTGTTATTATTAATTCCGACCTGGGGGGGGGCCAACTTCACCTACCTTTTAGATATTACTCACTGTCTTAGTAATATCTGAGAATTGTTGTGCTTCTACGAGTACATGTACTTAAGCTTGATGCAATTGTAGCGATTCAGTATTCAGGTATTGTCTTTGGTCAAAAAATTCGGTGGTGAGTTTTTAATGAATAAGCATGTTTTAGGGTCCCTACAATACAAATTTACTATTTTAAAGATGATGTCTGTATGTATGTGTGTGTGTGTATGTGTGTCCGTGTGTGTGTGTGTGTCCGTGTGTGACAAATTTTTCTCCGACGATAACTCCAATACTACAATTCTAAAAATTATAATTCTTTCGTATTCCTCTTCTGTACATCCATATGAAGAGTTGATTAGATTTTGGTTATAATCGATCCACCGGAAGTACCCTTTTTTGAAGTTTTTAACAGTTTTTCTTAAAAAACGCAGTTAAATATTATTTTTTGACATTTTGTTATTATATATATTAAAGAAAATACTCTTCTCTATACGGTTTAATTATATATTTTCCTTCATATTCAATAGATGTAAATTTAAAGCATAATAAAGAAATTAATATTCAAAAATTAGTCAGCTTTGCAATTTATCATGGAAACAGCTGACATAATTATTCAAAAAAAATTAATTGACAGATGTCAGTTGCAAGTGCAAAACCAAATATGGAAAGTATAGGATCTAAAATTGGTATGTCATATTGTTACTCGCAAGTGACATGCAGAGAAAGGCCAAAGAGAAGATGGAAGGACATTACTTAGTGTAGTTTATGTTATAATTTTATTGGATTTAAAGAACCTTTTCAAATGAACTTTTAGTATGGAATTTGTAAAAAATAGTATGTGTTCGTGTTCGATTTTACATGATATTATATAGAATCTGTTCCAAGGACCTTTTGGTATGGGATTTGTACAATATACATCGAATTGACGGAAGGTCTTGTGCTGGCCACAACAGATTTTTTTAATATTGCTCTATTTCCTATTTGTGGAATTAATTCCTTTATCAATCAAAATTCAAAGCAAAAAATGCATCCTGTTTTATCCCTTGGTCTAGAATATGATAAAAAAAAGAAACGTGGAAAAACTTTTTCCTTGTGCAAAAGTCCCCAATTAATTTTAGACAAAAATATTTCAAATAAAAGTTGTAGATTATTATATTCTACGTCTAAATCACAAAACAGATTAAATTTTACGTGTGTAATAACCTTTAGAATCGAATTTGAAATTGTACAAATTTGATTTTTAAATAAAAGTTGCGATAATTCAATTCTGCAACTAAGTCACACAGGGACTTTTAAAATCTAACACTTAAATTATTATTTTTCTCACATTTTGTAACCCATAAAATTAAATTTCTGACAGTTCAAACGAACTTAATATCTTTGTAATTTGTTTCAATTCCATGGCTATCGCTACAAATGAGCAATATTTGTATATTTTTAAATTCGATTTTAAGGGGCAAAATAAAATCAATTTAGATACAATTATCTACAACTTTTATTTGAAACATTTTTGTGTAAAATCAATAGGGGACTTTTGCGCAAAGAAAAACTATTATCACATGTTAAACGCCTGCGGTCAGACTTCTGTATAATATATATATATATATATATATATATATATATATATATATATATATATATATATATATATGCAATATTGTTTACTTAACTAGAACTAACAATTTTAACCAGATATTGAAACACCGGCTCTTACTTTGTTCAACCTTAGTTATATAACCTGAGTTCTTTCCTTTATTTTATAGAGCTGTTTGTTGTATGTTAAATAAATAAATATATCATCACGGCATATTACCCATTTCTGGGTGTGCCAATCTGCTTTATCGCAGATATCGGTAATGATGATGACATATTCGTACCGTGCGGGCTCTTACCAGGCGTCACTTCGCGGGCACTCATTGCTGGCGTGGAGAGTGCACCACAGGGGTCACTTTTGTGCCATTTAAAATTCGAAATATATGGCGTCGGTCGGGACCGAACCCGGTACCCCCAGGTTCGCGACCAAACACTCAGGCACGAGACCACGGGACCCCATGGGGTCCATGGCTTATGTTGAGTAATCTTAACTTCTCTGTCATTACTTTGTAATTTCTACTGATAATGAAAACGTAGGTGTCGAAATACGTATATAGTTTTAAAAATTATTGTTAAGGTTAAAGGGTTTTTTCTTTAGTTATACCTTAGATACATACTGAATAAATATCAACACCATTTATGTAATCTACAAACTAGAGACAGTTTTACAATCTATGGTTAAAATTTTAGCTGTCAGTTCTTCTTCTTCTTTCCTTGCGTTAATCCCGCGACGATGCAGGGTCCGCTTGCTTGCAAGCCTTCCTCCAATTTTTTCGATCGAGGACACCTTGAGGGGTCTTCTTTAGTCTAATTTGTCTATTAGTGAGTTTCTCTCGTATACTTCCCATGTTGTTCTGGTAAGAACGCCCTAATATTCGCAGATGAGTTTCAGTGAGGCTTTGCTTGATTGATGCGACGTAAAAATTACTCCAACTGATGTGTCGCTTCACCTATCGCTGGAGTCCTCCACCATTAGGATAGAATTAAAAATTAGTTTTTGAATGTTGACATACATTTAAATTTGACAGGTGTCACTAATAGCCTCCAAATAATTCCACACAGAATTTCACAATTTTTGATCAAATTACGTTTCCATTCTTCCAAAATATGTCATAATATATTTAAAACACATAATATAATAATATAATTATAACTAAGTAATTATATTTAAAATAATAAAGTTACAAAAACCAACATGTTATCAGCCTGTAACGCCCCAGGCTTCAGGTACAGCCAACCTAGTGCTTCAAATAATAATCCTGCACAGGGTCCAGGCGCAGGATATAGTTATAGCCAACTTAGTATTCCAAACAACAATCCTGTACAGGATGTACCAATGAACATCATTACTCAGGATATATCGTCAATTAGCACACAAATACCGCAGTACTACAACTATCAACAACAGATTCCGTCAATACCAAATAGCAACAACGTATATTTATCACAACAGTATGTAAACCTAGCTGCCCACTCTTCACAGCAGTTGCCCAATATTACTCAGTACTTCTACAAAATGACTTCAAGCACCGACGGAGATATGACTGAACAAGAGTCAAATGACATCTCATGGCAAAAAGTAAAAAAAAGGACCAAAAGGAGAAAAATAAATCCAACCAACAGCCAAAACATCACCTTAAATAATAAATACACCCAACTAACTGTAGAAAATGTGTAATAAGGTGAGAATAGTGAAATAACAAGTAAATAACTTTAATATAAACTCTTCTAAATTATAGTTTCAATATCAACATTTTAACTCTATCATCTTTGTAAGTCAAAATTCTGTTTAGAAATAATAATCATTATTCTCTCATATCTCTGTTTAGTCTATATGTCAACCACGTAGACATTTATTGTTTTGACAATTATCTATATAATTTATTGCCTAGACTACGTGAAGTCTTGTTATTTTGCTATGGATACTACACCCTCGCACCCTTCATTAGATATACGTCTGAAGAGATAACCCTTTGTTTTAAGGCAGTCGAGATTTAGGGCTCAGACAGTTCAGACATGTAGTCTGTGTTTAGTTTTTGGGCGTTTTAAGAGAACAAAAAGTAAAACAAAATCTTCTTCTCTCCCCCCCCCCCCCCCACCCCCCCTGTTACAAATGATGGAGCAGCCAACAAGAAACAAGCAGAAAATAAAATTACACGACCCCCTCCAATCTCTGTATATGGAGTAATAAACTATCAAGAAATGATAATCAAATTAAGTGAAGTAGTAGAGACAGAACAGTATAGTACAAAAACACTTGCTGATAATACAATAAAAATTAACTGCCATATCACCGATACTTACCGAAAGCTAATACGCTATATGCAAGAAAAGAAAATTGTACATCATACTTACCAACCTTAAATTAAACAAGAACTAAACACGGTAGGACATAAAGTTAGAAACATACTAAATGCAATAAGTCGACTTACAAAAGATCTATTAAATATATTTTTCGTTGACTTAGAACCCGCAGCCAACAATAAAGATATCTACAAAGTGCAAAAACTGCAAAACCAAATAATAGTGGTAGAACCACCCAAAAAAAAGTAAAGGTATCTCGCAATGCATGCGCTGTCAGCAGTATGACCATACAAAAGCATACTGTTACAAACCTTACGTATGCGTTAAATGTGCAGGGGCACATAGCACAGCAAGCTGTACAAAAACTAGAGAGACGCTTGCATAGTGTGCACTATGCAAAGGGCCTCATCCGGCTAACTATAGAGGATGTGAATTCTACCATAGTGTACTAAAAAAGCCAAACAATGTTAATAACAAATTAAACATTCAACATAATCCACCAGTAGTCATCCAACCAGCAAACCAAATCCAAACAACAAATACACAACAAAACATGAATTACTCACCTGCATTGAAGGAAAAAAGAACCAGAGAACAAAATACTGAGCATGTAAGAAGAGGAAATAATGAACAAACCATAGAAAATACATCTACTGTATTGAGCAAATTCTTAGAAGAGTTCAAAGCCATGTTCCAGCAACTTGTGCAGTAAAACAGCATGGTATTAAACATGCTTACAACTTACAACATTGATAAATAAAATTCAATAAATTTCTTACAATAGCCCTATGGAATGCTAATGGCTTTCCACAACATAAAAATGAAGTTGAAATATTTCTTCATCATAACTCAGTGGATATCATGCAAATAAGTGAACTCATTTTACAGACAGATCATACTTCCGTATATCTAACTATGTAACTTACTTAACCAATTAACCCGGTAACACTGCCCATGCTGGCACTGCCATATTAATAAAAAACACCATCAGACACACCGAACTACCTAAATATGAAATAAATCACCTACAAGCCACATTAAAGTAAAGTTACTACCGTACGATCTAACTGTAGCCGCCGTTTACTGTTCACCTCGACACAACATCAAGAAAGACAACTTCAACGATTTCTTTCAGACACTAGAACCCAAATTTATAGCAGGCGAACACTACAATAGCAAGCATACTTTTTGGGGATCCCGCGTGGTAACAACAAAAGGTAGAGAATTGTATAATCTGCTACACGAACAGAAATATATATATATATAAAACGTTTTAAAAAAACCTCAAGCGCAGATTCCGCCCCTACGCAACGAGTCAACAGCACCTGCACAGTGGGCCAGAAGTGACGAGGAAAAGGCAGTACTCTTTGCAGGGTTCTTTGCTAAAATATTCACACCTAATGACGAACTTATAGATACTTATAGATAACGAAGTAAAAGGAATTAAATTCTTTACTCCAAAAGAGGTTCAAAAGGAAATCAGCTTGCTAAATCCTCGAAAAGCTTCAGGCATAGATAGAGTAACACTGACAATGTTAAAAGAAATGTCAAGGAAAGGCTTAGTTTTACTAACGTATATATTTAAAGCCAACCTAAGACAAAAATATTGGCCTAAGCAGCTAAAAACTGCTGAAATAATTCTAGTTCTAAAACCAGGCAAAGAACCAAATAAGGTAACGTCCTATCGTCCTATAAGTCTACTACCTATTATCTCAAAATTACTTGAAAGACTCTTGCTGCAAGGAATAAACACCGACCCAAATACTGAAGAATGGGTTCCTCTGCACCAACTTGGCTTCCGAGAAAACCATTCTACTATACAAAAAACTCATAGAATCAGTCACAAAATGAATCAAACACTTGAACAAAAAATGTATTGTACATCACGAGAAACTCTCACGACATAATGGGACTTCTCGTCTTTAATAATTTATCTGCAGAAATAAAAAATTGTAAAACTATTCTGTCTTTCAAAAATAAGTTAAAGACTCATCTGAGTAGAATGGCCTTTTATAATCTAGATGAGTTCTTTGTAAGTAACCAACATGTTTTTTAATGTGTATATTTTATATTTATTGTATATGTATTTAATAATATTGACGTATCCACACTGTAATGTACAGTCACGGAAATAAAATTATTATTATTATTATTATTATTATTATTATTATTATTATTATTATCAGTGTATTTAGATGTAAGGCAATCGTTTGATAAGGTTTGGCACAGCGGATTACTGTACTAGATCAAAGAATTCTTACCCATTACTTATTTTGAACTGTTAAAATCCTACTTAAGTGATAGAAAATTTAGAATCAGAGTCAACGAAGACGTATTGGAAAAATTTCCAATAAAATCTGGAGTACATCAAGGTAGTGTGTTAGGTCCACTGCTCTACGTCCTATACACAGCAGATCTTCCAACTAATGAAAACACAATAATGGGCACCTTTGCTGATGATACCGTAATGATGATACCAACTTACAAAATCACCTTAATCAAATACAAACTTGGATAGACAAATGGAAGATAAAGATAAATGAGACCAAGTCCGTACAAGTAAATTTTACTTTGAGAAAAGATCAATGTCCTAAATTATACCTGAATAACATACAAATACCTGAGTTCTCAAACACAAAGTACTTCGTATGCATATGGACAACAGACTAACATGGAAAATACATATAATAAAAAAACGCAAACAGATAGATCTAAATACAAAAGAAATGCAATGGCTAATCGGGCAAAAATTTAAGCTGTCACTAGAAAATTTTATTGTACAAAACAATAATTAAACCAATATGGCTATATGACGCTGAACTCTGGGGATGTGCTAGTAAGTCAAACGTGGCAATAATACAAAGGAGCCAATCCAAAATACTACGCATGATCACGAATGTACCCTGTATGTCATCAATCAAATAATCCATGAAGATTTGAGAGTTCCCTACGTAAAGGATGTTATAGTAGAAAAAAGTATGTGGCATCATGCAAAATTAGAAGGTCATACTAATACACTTCTATAACCACTACTCGAAATACGAAGAAAAAATGGAAGGAGACTCAAAAGAAGTTGGCCACCGAACCTAAAAGAAGGATAAAGAGGACTTGTCATTGGAGAAGCCCTACACACGACAAGTAACTAAGTAGTTCTTAAGTCAGCACATTAGCTTATAAAATAAAAAAAATCTGATGTGGCCAGCACATGACCTCCCACAAATTCCATGTTTAAAATAGTAATGAGCTTTAAGTAAAGTATCTTTTTCCTTTCCGGTTGATCGTTTATAAACAAAATCTAATTTGTTGTTTTAATAAATAGAAATCTGTAATACGAAATTAATTTCGTGCCAAAACTAATCGATTATCATGGGCCTATAGCGCTCACCATCAACTATAACAGTTCGACCTTCATCATTTTCGAAAATATAAGTTCCAATGACGCCACCTGACCATAGTTCGCACCAAACAGTCTCATTTGGACATGTAATGGTACCTCGTAAATCACATGAAGATTTTCCTCTGCCCATATCTGGCAATTTTGCTTATTAACATACCCAGAGAGGAGAAAATGTGCCTCACCAAAGAAAAAGATAATCCTCGAAAAATCATCATCAACTTCCAAGTGCTCTAAAAACGCAATCTGTGTAAATTTTTGCTGTACATGATCCATGTCGTAAATGTGTAGTTGCAAACCATTATTTGACATTTTGAAAACACGTACTTATACTGACAGATTTATATTTACAAATCAAATATATTTCTACTAAATTCTTCTTAACACGGTTTCATTATTAATGTATATGTGACAGTGACATTTGTTTAAATACGTCAAAATTTTATTAAAGTATTATGTTTTTGTTTGACGCATGGGTCAGATGATGTACAAAAATAAATTTTTATAAATTTATATTTAAAGTTATTTAAAGTTTTTTAAAGTTATATTATCGTAGAATTGAAGATTGTACCATTATATTACATTTTTAATAGTAAAAGTTGCTGAAAACTTATATTCAATGCAATTTTTTCAAGAAAAACTGGTAAAAGCTTGTATAAGTGATACTTCCGGTTATCTGATATACACTAAAAACTAATCAACTCTTCCCACATTAGTATAGAATGGGTATACAAAATTTCAAAATTTTCTGATTGGTAGTATTTGAGTAATCGTGTCCACAGGATCCACACACACATACACACATACACACACACATACATACCCACATACATCATTGTAAAAATGTTAAAATCGGATTCTAGGGACATCAAAACGTGCTTATTCACTAAAATCTCTATATGCGATTTTTCGCACGATCCCTATACCTCCCTTACCTAGGGTAGCGGGAGGTAAAAATGTAATTCTGATTGCTGATAAAATACATAATAAAAAAAAATTCATATAAATTCCACGTATTTTTGCAAAATTTCACTAGAAATACTTCATTAAACTGTTTTCGCAAAAAACAAAATTAATTTAATAAATTTTTATTTTTAATTATTTTTTTTAATTTTTAAATTTTAGCTGTCAGTTAAATAAACAAAATTGAAACGAAATAAACTGTCAAATTACAAATTGATCATTGCTGTCAATAATCTGAATCAATATTTATTATTTAATTTAGTTAAAATTTTAAGCGGGGATTGTAAAACTGGCATTCAGATAAAAGATTTTCTTCCATTTTCAGGTTTATTATTATCAAAGAAAAAGGTATTAATTTGTTCCTTATAAAATTCTTGCAGTATATTGTAGTGTGGCTGTGATAGGTAAAGTAAGGTAAATGGCATTCTCATGTATATAAATTGACTAAGGTAACGAAGCTAACTCACGATCGATAGTAGAAAAGATATTTCTGAATTGGAATTACCTTCGGTGAACATACCCCAACCTAGAACTTTACATATTGGTAGTTCTTCGTAGCTCAGTGCTTGTTCCACAGAACTAGTGCTAGGTAGACGGATATACGTTGAATTATAAACTGGTTCCTTTAGCTAAAATTGTAAATGATTTAATACAGATTTTTTAAATTAAATTCTAAAATTTCTAACAAGTATGAGACCAATATCTAGAATGGCAAAGTCCAAGAATTGAGGAGGATGATAAAAACTTGCACATTTGCGAATAACTGCATTTTTTGTAAGTATATTTAAATCTATTACTCCTACTACTATTTCGCAATTTTCAATATCTTCTTGAGTAACTCGTCTGAAACATATGAATGTAATTAATAAGTAAATAACATTCCTACCAATCAATACAAAAACAAGATTATAGAGAGAAAAGTCTCAAGAGAAATACGTAATTAACACATGTGTGCCATACAAAATTTTATCCAACATTTCGTTAAAATGGATTTCATTTGAAGTATTTATAATTTGATATTTTAAAATGAGTATTGATAATAAAAAGAAGAAGCGCAGTATAGGTGAATAGATAAAACTTAGTACGATATTGGTGGATACAACATTGTAAACGCACTATGTGATTATTCACAATACGTGCGTTATAATATCTATAATCTGAGTTAAATCGTAAATAAATATTATGTTGAAAATACATTATGTTGTACTAAATGTCAGAATGACAGCATGACATATCACGTGTGACATATGATGACATCCATTTTATGTATATCAATATACCTTTGTAAATTTTCATATGTTACATGTATGTTACTATGTAAAATAAATAAATATATCATCACGGCATATTACCCATTTCTGGGTATGCCAATCTGCTTTATCGCAGATATCGGTAATGATGATGACATATTTGTACCGTGCGGGCGCTTACCAGGCGTCACCTCACGGGCACTCATTGCTGGCGTGGAGAGTGCACCACAGGGGGTCACTTTTGTGCCATTTAAAATTCGAAATATTTGGCGTCGGTTCGCAACCAGACACTCTGGCACGAGACCACGGACCCCATATGTAACAATTGTGATTGTAAAATATCATTGTTGATAAGTAGTGACTTGTATTATGACACCCGGGATAGTAGTAAAGGAGCGTCAATTTGATGCTGGACTAGATTTCTAAGAAACGTGGCTGCAATCCATTCTCGCCTGTCCGCAAGTGATGGCATGGAATGACGCTGCAGTAGTGTTTGCTGCTCTATGCCTCTATCCGGATAGACCTTGTCTATTTTAAAAGACAAATACTTTAAAAACCTGCGTTGAATTTGGTCTAAAACCTGAAACTGATACGCATAAGTAGGATACCAGATTAGGCTCGCATATTCGAGTTTGCTCAAGACATATACGCTGAAAAGTGACTTTAGAACATTAATATCACTGAAAAATTTTGAGGTTGTCATTATAAAACCTAGAGTTATACTGGCGGAATTGCTAACATTATTTAGTTGTTCAACAAACGTATAGTTACTACAAAATGTAATACCTAAGTCCTTAATATTATTTTTTCTTGCTAGTGTAGTATTCTGAATAATGTAAGAAAATTCTACTAAAGTTTTTCTTCTCGAATATGCAACAATGCAGCATTTATCTATATTCAATTTTAAATTATTATTTATACACAACTGGTTAATGAAGTCAATGTCTGACTGCAAATGAACAGCATTTTCCTGTGTGTGTATGGATGAATACAATTTAATATCATCTGCGTAAGCTAACAGATTACAATTAAGGGATGTTAGAAGTTTATTTATGAACAGAGTAAATAGTAAGGGACCCAGATTCGAGCCCTGTGGTACACCTGAACTAGCTATGAACTTGAAAGAATCAAAACCATTGTATGATAGCCAGGAAATTCGATTTTCTAAATAAGATCTAAGTAATTTGACAACAGAGGAGGCTGCACCAAGATTGTTTACTTTATTTAATAGCAGATCATGATCAATGGAATCAAATGCCCGAGATAGGTCAGTATAAATAGTATCCACTTGACCTCTAGTGTCTAACACTTCAGAAACATATTGAGAAAACGATGCAAGATTTGTTATTGTGGACCTGCCTATCATGAATCCATGTTGATCTTCAGAAATTAAGGAACACGTATTACTGTAGATAAACTTGTACAATACCATTTCCAGAAGTTTGGCAAAATTATAAAGAATGGAGGTCGGTCGATAGTTTTTAATGCAGGATTTATCACCTTTTTTGAAAACTGGTGTTATTCTTGTTTTTTTTTTTCATTTTGCAGGAAATACACTACTTTTTATTGCCAAGTTTATTATTATAGTCAGTGGTTTTGTTAAAATAAATCTGCAGTCTTTTACAAAAAAGCTAGGAATTTGATCCTCACCTGACGTAAGTTTGTTGGAAAATGAAGCCATTAATGTAATTATGTCATTTTCACTAATTTCATGAAATTCAAAAGTTTGGTAGTTAGAGCAACCAGTAGATGCTGCAAATGATGAAGAACTTGAGTAGAAACCTGAGAAAAACTCAGCAAAAGCATTTATTATTTCTTCTGGGGTGTTATACTCTTGATTATCATCATAAAGACTGCCTGGAATTCGTGTAGTACCTCGAATTTGATTAAGATATTTCCATAACTCTGCGGGGTTTGATTTTATATTTACTTCTATACTGCGAATATAATTATTGTAAGCTTCATGTATTTGGGACTTCACTAAGCACCTCATTCTTTTAAATTCATCGAAGTAATATAAATTTTTTGTATCTAACCATTTTTTTCGATAACAATTTTTTACTTTTAAGTTATATTTAATCTGCGACGAGAACCAAGGTGGAAACTTAGAATTTTTTATTTCTGCTTAGGTACTGAGATGTCCAGGACTGAGTATAATAAATTATAAAACATTTCTATACAATCATCAACATTCTGACAACGATTTAGACAAGACCAGTCTATATGAGAAATATCATCATACAACTTATTAAAGTTGGCTTTTCTAAAGTTATAATGTGAAGTATGAGCAGAGCGAAATTTCGCAGGTTTGGCACATATAGGGAGATCAAATGAGAATGATAAAGCTGGATGATGCAAATCTTCTTTAACCATTGGAAAATCATACTTTTTAGTTTCGAAATTAGTACCAAAATTGGATAAAATTAAGTCTAATTTTCTTCCGTTATTATTTTTAATAGTATTCATTTGCTCTAGCTCTAAAGTATTGCAAAAGTTTCGAAATGCAGATGATTTAGTGCAATTTACCGATAGTTCATACAGGTGTGGCAGATTAAAATCTCCAACAAGAAGAATCTTTTCATTGATAAGGAATACAACTAAAGTATCAAGGAACAAAATAAATTCGTTATTACTCAAATCTGGTGGTATGTACACTACGCATATAATGAATTGTAATGAACTGAAATTGCATTTACATGCACAAAAGTCAATTAATGGTGATGCATTTGAGATGCTTTCTGTGTTCATATATTTAATGGAAATATGTTCTTTAACTGCAAGTAGCATACCACCACCTTTGGAACGACCAGTTAGGGAGAAGTTTCTATCATAACGAAGTATTTTACAATTAGATGTAAATAATTCATTATTTTGTATTGAATTTGTAAGCCAGGTTTCAGTAAAAAATATAATATCAAAGGGAACAAGACAACAATTAAGATAAAACTCGTTACATTTAGAATTAAGTCCATTAGTATTTTGATAGTAGCAAGACAAAGACAAAGGATGACTGTTGGGCTTATTTAGTTTTCCGACTGCACAATTTTTGGTACACCTTGAATATATTTAATTTTTAAATTGACTTCACCACTATCTAATCGAGTTTGTAAATCCTGTTTAAGAGTTTTATAATACTCGATTTGCATTCGAGTCCTGTCGTTCGATATCGATATGTTTAACCATTTGTTTTCAGATTTCACTTTTTTTATGTTTCTGAAAACTTTAATGACATCATCATTCGTAGATAGTTTTATTTTAACTGGACGCGGACGTGATGCGGTTTAATCAAAACGACCTAATCTAATAGGTTTTGTGTTGGCGACAATATCGATATCAGTTAACAGCTTTTGTATGATATTAGCATCAGATGTTGACTGATTAGAGGGATCATGTTCCTGTAAACCATAAATCATGATGTTCTTCCTTTTTCCTGGTTCACAAATTTCTTGAATTATTTCCTCCGTTAATAATATATTTGGTTTGCGTATTTCATTATTTTTGAAGCTAGTTTTCAACTCAGATATATCTTTTTGAAGATTTAAAATTAGAGACTTTAATGTATTAAAATCATTACTGAGAGAATGACAAGAAGGGCAATTAAATTTTATACCATTAGTCCCTATACGAATTTTTCTAGCTTCATCGGCAGTTAATGGTACACAAGCAAAGCTAAAATTATTTTTACAAACTGAGCAAGTAACCAGACGGTGCTTTTCTGTTTTATTTTTACAACAATGGCAAGTATTAGAATTATCAGCCATTTTTTTTTAAATTAATAGAAGAAAAAGAAATATTAAAATAAGAAGAAAAATAAAATCAAAGAACAACACCCCGTATGTAAATTTTTATCAAAATGCCCAGTATGAATAATTTTATGAATGATTGACAATTACTAATTGAAAAGTATAAACCTTGAAAAAGAAAGACGACTTAAGTTGAGTAGAACTGATACATAAAAAGTATAAAATAGAAGAAAAACTCACCCCAGTATATTCAGACGACACAGACAATAACACCATCAGAATAGGAACACTTTACAGTATCTAATGATACCAAGAACTAATATCCACCTTGAAGAATAACCAGCAAAAATTAAAAAATCAGGAGCAGCAAAAAAACATGTGCGACAGCAACTGTAATGTTAATCGCAAAGAAATAGTCAAGAGATGGAAATACTACACTCTGACGTTTGCGGACCCATGCAGACAGAATCACATGGACATAAAAGATATTTCGTCACGTTCATAGAAGATCAGTCCAGATGGTGTGAGGTGAGATTTATAAGACAGAAGAATGAAGTATTTTTAGAATTTAAGAAAGTTAAATCATTGTTGGAAAACCAGAAAGAAACTTCAATTAAATGTCTGCAATCGGATAATGGAAAGGAATATGTAAATCGTGAATTCAACGATTTTCTTGATGAATACGGAATTCGACGAAGATCAACAGTTGCGGGAAATCCAGAGCAAAACGGAATTGCAGAAAGGAAGAACCGAACACTATTAGAAGCAGCGAGATGTTTATTAATACAGTCCAATTTACCACTATCATTTTGGGCTGAAGCTGTATCAACTGCAAATTACATTAGGAATCGCTCCCTATCCAAAGTGCTTAATGGAAGAGCCCCTTATAAGATATATAAATCTACGAATAGAGGAAAATTTGATATTAGATCAAAAAGGGGAATATTCGTCGGATATTCGGAACAATCGAAAGGTTATAGAATATGGGTTCCTGAAGAAAAATCCACCATAGTAACAAGAGATGTCAAATTTATAGAAGACCCAGCAATACGGATCATCAAGTATAAAGATTTTATTTCAAAAACTGAAGAAATACTTACGCCGCATGACCAAGATTCAAGGCAGAAAACTCGAGAAATAGAAAATGAAATGACACCAATTTCAATTATTTCGAATGATGTTTAAGATAAACAGATTCAAGAAAAACATGTAGTAGAAAAAGAAATAGAAGTAATAGAAAAGGACAAAAAAAAATAAAGAATGCCCGAAAATTATTGAAACCCCCAGACGAACTTCAAGATAGATTAACAAACCTAATAAGGAAAGATTGTACAGCAAATGTAAAAACTATGAAAAATGAACATGTATTCATCGCAGAAATACCAATAAAACAAGCAATGAATAGTCCTGAAGCTTCAGAATGGTATGACGCCATGGCTACGGAACTGAAATGCATAATCGCTAGGAAATTAGTAAATCGTCCTGAAGGTCAACAAGTAATCGGCAGTAGAATGATTCTCCGCAACAAATACAAACCAGACGGAACGATAGAAAGAAGAAAAGCAAGAATAGTTGCAAAAGGATACGCACAAAGGTATGGAATTGATTTTACTGAAACCTTTGCACCTGTAGCTCGATTCAGTTCAATACGTTTGGCTGCCGCACTTGCATCACAGCATAAAATGGTGATTCGTCAATTTGATATTACTACAGCTTATCTAAACGGAATTGTAAATGAAAAGATTTTCATGGAAACCCCGGAAATGATGGAAGAAACGCTGGAATGTATAATCCGAAAAGAAAATAAAGATACAATCACCATGAAGAATGCAAAAGGCATGCTGGAAGATTTACAAGAAGGAAACAAGGTGTGTTTATTAAATAAAGCACTATATGGACTTCGACGTCAGTGGTATGAAAAATTCAACAGAGAATTAATAAGTCTTGGAGCAAAACCATCAAGATTGTCTACGTGGATGATATTAAAAAAATAGAAGAACTGAGAAGTGAACTTATGAAAAGATTTGAGGTTAAAGATCTTGGCGAAGTGAAATGCTGCCTAGGAATTGAATTTATACGACAAAAAGATGGATTTCTGATACATCAGGCAGGATACTTAAGAGACATTCTCAAACGTTTTGGTATGTCTGACTGTAAACCAATATCAACTCCGATAGATATAAACTGTAAAATATTGAAAAGAGAAGAATCAGATCCTGAGAATACTGGCAAAATTCCATATCGAGAATTGATTGGTTCGCTTATGTACCTAGCCATGAGAATTCGACCGGACATTACACATGCTGTTAGCTGGTTGAGCCAATTTAATGACTGCCATGAGAAACAACACTGGATAGCCGCCAAACGAATTCTGCGTTACCTAAAAGGAACAATGGGATTAGGGATTTCATACAAGGCAACATGTGATCCTCTCATTGGATATGTGGATGCAGATTGAAAAAACTGCACCCATGATAGAAGATCGTATATTGGATATGTTTTCAAGAGCGTAACATGGGAATCTAGAAAGCAAAGAAAAGTAGCCCTGTCATCAACGGAGGCGAAATACATGGTACTTACTGAAACAGTAAAAGACGCTGTCTACTTAAATAAATTTGTGGAGGAATTAGGATTTGACTATCTGACAAATACTGTAATTTTCTGTGATAATTCTGGAGCATTGAAATTAGCAGAAAATCTTATTTATCACTCCCATACAAAACATATTGATATAAAGTATCACTTTGTAAAAAAAAAAAAAATTGAAGAATGAAAAACTGAAGCTACTACACAAGCCTACAGAAGAAATGGGAGCTGATATTTTAACAAAAGGAGTCACACGGGCCAAACACCTCAAATGCCAGAAAACGAGGGGGAGTGTTGAAAATACGTTATGTTGTACTAAATGTCAGAATGACAGATGACACATGTGACATATGATGACATCCATTTTATGTATATCAATATACCTTTGTAAATGTTCATATGTTACATGTATGTTACTATGTAACAGTTGTTATTGCCAAATATCATTGTTGATAAGTAGTGACATGTAGTTTGTATTTCACGAGAATAAAAACCTAATATTACAATCCCTGTGCTATTTCAATACACAGTGCTTGCTCTAACATATTATTACACCTTGTGAATAACAACGTGATACTGAGTGGGTAACAGACAACATTATTTCAAACAACCATATATTTTTTAAAGGTGTAGAATAATAGTTATGCAACTAGTGGGATAATAGCATTATTAACATAGGCGTGTGAAATCACAAAAGTATGGTAACAATGCATTATCCCACGTGCAACATAAGCCGAATTTACATTAGTCAACTTTGGTTAACGGCATCTGACAACTTCGGTACAACCAAAGTTGATTAATGTAATTTAGTAGTTTCCAGTTAAAAGTAACCAGACAACCGTATCAACCAAAGTTAAACTACGGTTAACTTTAGTTGCAAGTTGCCACCAACTCTGGGGTTGCACTGTATAGTTGAGAAATGTAATGTATAAGATTCCCACTTTCTACAACCATTTTTATAGCAGCTGCAGTATTTAGTCGTGTTTCACATATAGTTATTTACATCTTTAAACGGTTTAGCTTTCAAAATTAAACATGGGCAAAGTAGAACTAAAACAATATAAATTAATTTCTAAATAATTATAAAAAATATATTCTGTGGAATATTTAAATTTATTTCAGATATTACAACTTCTAGGTCCTGTTTCTTAAAACTTCTATACTTGTAAAATACCACTGTAGAACTTGTAAAACTAATAATTTGACCAGTTTCTACTTCAAAAACCTACAAGTGTAAATTACAAGTGACGAGTAAACTAGTTCGTTTCTACAAGTGTATTTTTGCAGTTTACAAGTGCAGGGTTTCAAGAAATATTTATATGTTTTTACTACTAGTATTTCACTAGAGCACAGTAACCAAGAGTGAAAGTTAGGTCATTTGAAATGTACAAGTTGATAAGTCAATTTCTTTTGACAAGTAATATATATATATATAGTATTGGCCAAAATTATAGCACCAAATACATTTTTATGGTATCTTGTTATTTCCATGTCTGATAAGAAAAATTCACTTGTACTTAAATGACAGATAATTGAAGAAAAGGTCTGTAATAAGAATGTAACAAAATATCCTAGTATTTGAAAAATACTCGACATTCAAAAATTATTGTTGGACAAAAATACAACAACAAATCAAATCTTTATTGATAAATATATGAATTAATAAACACATTAAATTTATTTTAATTTTTCGTCCAGCAGCCTTTTGATTTGATAACTTTTGCGCTTGTGGTTGGCATAGAATGAATTATTTTGTTGATGATATCTTGACTTATCAGCGCCCAATGGTGTTGCAAAGCTTCGAAGAGTTCGTTGTGATTTTTGTATGTATCTAAATATTCAAGATGGCTCCATAGATTTTCAATCAGATTAAAATCGGGTGATTGAGAAGGCCATGGTAACAGATTGATTTTTTCTTGTGTAAAGTAATCTTTTAATGGGCGTGAAGAGTGTTTTGGATAATTGGCCTGTTGAAAAATGAAAGTTATAGGAAGATTATCGTCTGCATATGGAACCATAATATTCTCGATAATATCCTTATATTGAAACGATCCATTTTGCCTTCAATTCTATAGAGTGTATCTGTTTCATATGAGGAAAAACAACCCCAGACCATTAACCTTCGTGCTTTACAGTGGGACAAGTGTATCTAGGGTGTAGCCGTTTCGCTTTAGGTCTTCTTACGTGACAAATTGCGTAACTACAAAATAAATTAAATTTGGACTTGTCACTAAACAGACCCTTTTTCCACTTTGTTACTGACCAGTCGACATGAGTCATGGCAAAATTTAGTCGGATCTTTATGTTCTTTTTACACAAAAGCGGTTTCTTTGAAGGTCGTCGACTAAATAAGGGGCCGTCCTTGTTACGTAACGCAAAATTAGGCAACTGTTGATATCCCCTCCCCCCCTTTTAACGCACCCGTAACGCAAACATGAACCCCCCCTAAATATTACGTAATGCAATACTTGACCCCCCTCTTATTTTTTATTATAATTTTGAATAAACTGTTTTCAATCAATAAATACACAAAGATTTACTCTTAAATGCTCAACTTGTACATAAAACATCTGATGACTGTATGACTGTTATTGGAAACAAACGACTGCCTTCATGTACCAATTAGCACCGCGAAATTTGAATCTTTGAAAACTATTAAAGCAAGTTTAACAATATTTTTTTGATCTACCAGGATTTCTTAAAGGTTTAATACTTCCAGAGTCTCTGAATCTTTTGATTATTCTCGACAAAATCGATGGATGTATCATTAATTGCCGCGCAATATTACTTGACGCTCATCACTTTCTATCTTAGTTGCTCTTGTCTTATTTTTCATTCCTTATTTTGTCTTTCTTTGTCACTCCTCTCACTCTTCATTTCCGTGGCCTATATTTTATTAAGTTGTCTTTTATTTAGAACCCATGTTTCACAACCGTATAGTAATATAGGTTGGAAGATGGTTTTGTATATGGTGATTATTGTGTGTCTACTGATGTTTTTATTATTAATACCTATAATTACAGTATTCAGCGAGTAGTATGTTTTCATTGCTGCTTGTATTCTGTTTTTTATTTCTTCTTCAATTTTTTTTTTATTCTGTGTGATGCTACCGAGATATTTGAAATGATCTACTTTCTAGTTCTATTTTTGTATTTTAGATTGTTATTTGTATGTCTTTAATGTTGTTTCCTGCTACCACAGCCTTGGTTTTTTTGCTATTTATTTTTATATTGAATTTTTCTATTTTATCCTACTATATATATATATATATATATATATATATATATATATATATATATATATATATATATATATATGTTTTCTTGCAACTCTTGCTCATTTTTTGCTAATATCACCATGTCGTCCGTGAAGGCACATTCAGTTATACTAGCTGTTTTTAAGTTTAAATTTCCAATATTTGCTCTTTTCACTGAGCATTTAGTATTTTTTGTAACTTCGTCCAGTATTACTATAAAAAGCGATGGACTTAAGTTTCCTCCTTGTCTTATTGCCGTTTGCACCGGTTCTACTTAAATATTAAGTATACCTTAAAAATAAAAATACGTTGCACCAATTATTAAGGGCCCCTTAGATTGCAAACAGCTACCCTTAAGTTAAGCGGTAGATCATTTAAGCCCCCCTTAACGCTAAGCCATACTCATACGCATGCCCAAAGGAATTTTATTTGACATTTGTATTTCAACAAAATATTATACGGCTTTTGATAGCGATAGTGAGGTTCGATTTACAAAATGGATTTTTTATTTAATAAAATAGGAGACAACGATGATTTAGATGCATTAGAATAATAGAAAATGGAATTCCGAGAAATGTATATAACAAATGCAAACTATTTTCAATATTTTTGCGAATTAAATTTTTAAACGTTTCCGTTTGACACTAAATACTGTATTAGATTAATTAGCAAGTATTGAATATGAGCTGGAGTTTCCATACAATTTGTAAGTATTTCAATATTTTTCTTCTAAAACATAGTTTTTAAATACTCTCATGCAAGAATAATTGTGTGTCCAATTAATGAAATATTGGTGGTTTTACGATACCTATTACTTAAGTGGGAATCATCTACAAAGCATATTTCTACATCCAGGGGCCTGTTTCTCAAAAAATACTAGTTTACAAGTTACAAATTACTAGTTACAAGTGTAATTTTTATTAGTACTAGTAAATTGTGTTTCTGAAAAGTATTTTACTAGTTCACAAGTTACTAGTTACAAGTGAAATTTTATTAGTCAAGTAAATTCAAGTGATTCAATTTTCTGAGTGACATTGACATTGTCAAGTATTTTATATTGAAATTAAATTATTTTTCTATAAAATTATTTACGCTGGACGCGAAATTAACTGTTTTGGGGATGAATCGAGATGCTAAAGGTATTTTATTTGGAGCATTCTCTAATAAATTAACTAAAGCAGATAAAGTGAATGAATGAACAAAAATATGCCAAACTTGCCACGCTTTGGATTTAAAAAGAACAGACAAAGACTACAAGTATATCATGGACACATTTTGGCCAAACTTAAAAAAACTCCATTGGTAAGATTTGTGACAAAAGGCAGTTCATCTTTTGAAGAACATTAAAATGCATGGTTTCTGTTCGTATCTCGCTGAAGTATAGATCCTAATAAATTAATCAATATTTCAAACTTATTTGCCGTGAGTCAAAACCTCTTGTTAAACTCATATGAGGTTTCTGTATTGGCATAAATTATTCCTGTTTTGAATAGTTTTTGACGACGCACAATTATTTCTTTATCACTAGACTCAGTGTCACTTGACTACATTATTATATTATTTTTTAAAAATATATTAACACTAAACAACAAACACTATATGAAACTAAATAAACATTAACAAAGAACCACGAAAATACATATGAAAAAGGAAAAAAAAAACAGAGTATAAAATAATACGACTAGTAAAACTTATATTCAAAATTTACAAGACGTTTGACACTTGTAGCTTTTCTCTAGTAAATTACTAGTCTGGCAGACAACACAATTATTTTGAGAAACAAAATACTAGTATTTTTTGTCAAATACACTAGTAAATACTAGTTCCCAACTTGTAACTAGTATTTTACACTTGTATATTTCAGAAACAAAAACTAGTAAATTTCACTAGTATTACTAGTGTAGGGACTAGTAATACTAGTCCAGTATTTTTTGAGAAACAGGCCCCAGTAGAATCATTACTGTACCCCTATCACGAGCTATATATTTTATAGCCAGATTGTACAACCACCTGCCATTATATAATAATATTCAATTTAAAGTTAAATTATTGCTTACAAGAATAGCCAATTTATTTTTGTTGAGCTGGTGATTGTATTTTAACATGTGTACAATCTATTATACCGTACCGACAATTCTAGGACATGCTGCCAAGGCATAAAATTCATTTTGAGATTTAATTATTCCTTCCCTTGTTATATATCGGTTGTACAAACTGGCCAAACGCTATATAGCTCGTGATAGGGGTACAAAAATAATTCTGCTTGCTGCAGAAATATGCTATGTAGATGATTCCCACTTGAGTAATAGGTATTGTAAAATCACCAATATTTCATTAATTAGACACACAATTATTCTTGCATGAGAATATTTAAAAACTATGTTTTAGAAGAAAAATATTAAAATACGTACAAATTGATAAAAAAAACTACAATTTAAATTAAGAAAAAAATGTATTTTGTTATAAATTTAAGAATTTTGATGAAATGTAATTATGTGTTGTCACCAAATTAATTGTATATTGTAACAAGTTGTACGACTTATATACAATAAAATTGTTATCTATCTATCTACGTATAAATTGAATGGAAATTCCAGCTCATATTCAATACTTGCTAATTAATTTAATACAGCAGATATTTAGTGTCAAACGGAAACGTTTAAAAATTTAATTCGCAAAAATATTGAAAATAGTTAGAACTGTTATATGCATTTCTTAGAATTCCATTTTCTACTATTCTAATGCATCTAAATCACCGTCGTCTTCTATTTCATTAAATTCAAATTCCATTTTGTACATTGAACCTCACTATCCCTATCATAGGGCGTATAATATTTTGTTGAAATCTTAGATAATTTATCATAATGCAAATGTCAAATAAAAATTCTTTGGTGCATGCGTATGAGTATGGCTTAGCGTTAAGGGAGGCTTAGTGACAGATGATCTACCGCTTGACTTAAGTACACCTGTTTGCAATCTAAGGGGCCCTTAATAATTGGTGCAACGTATTTTATTTTTAAGGTGTACTTAATATTTAAGTAGAACCGGTGCAAACAGCCATAAATCACTAGCTAGATTTTATTTTGAAATTTTATTACATGTAAAGCCGAATTTGAAATTTTATAAATATTGCTCATTCGTAGTTATATATAAACAGGGTGGTTTTGAACTTAATGTCATAAATTTAAGGGTAAGTAGTATGACATGTGTTGATTACGAAACAGAAAGATTTTTTTTTTAATTAGAGAAAAGAAAATTCGACTTTTCTTACGGAAACTTTATTTACCGCTGTTTTACTTGATATTTAATTAAAAATATAGTTATCAAAAATACATTCAAAATTAGTTGTATAAGATATTATTCTTAATAATTAAATTAAATAGCATTTTTAACGAAAATAATTGTGTAACAGATAAAATATTTCATTATTTTTCTCGGAAGTGTTAGTGAAAAGTGATTTTTGCAGTGCTCTTGTTCTCAAATTCTAATTCTGAGTTAGTGGATATGTTTCTAATTTATGGTGAAGTGGGACAAAACGCGTTTCTAGTAGCAGATCTGTATGCCGAGCGGTATCCTGAAACCCTGAAAGACGCCACCTTGATCGCCGGATGTTTGTTACAGTGACACAACGTCTTCGCGGCACAGGAAATTTAAGAAGAAATAATGGACGAAATGGCGACGGTCGCAGACTACACCACAACATTGAAGATAAAGTCCTAGACTTGGTGCATGCTGACCCAACAATTAGTAGCAGAGAAAAATGTCGTGTTGTAGGAGAAATATCTCACTTATTAATGCCTGCTGATCTCCAAGCTAGAATGATATTTTCCCAGTGAATTCTGCAACAACATGCTGCAAATTTTAATTTGCTTATAATATTTAGTGACGAAGCAATTTTCACACATGACGGTGTCCATAAATTCCACAATTGACAATATTGGGCTCAAGAAAATTCACATGCTGTAGTAAAAAGTAGTTTAAATCAGAGATTTTCATTAAATATTTAAGCTGGTATCTTAAATGGCGATTTACTTGGACCATACATATTTCCCAATAAGTTAAATGGTGACCAGTATTTGGAATTTTTGCAAAATATTCTGCCAAAATTATTAGAAGATATTCCCTTACATGTTCGTCAACATGCATGGTTTCAGCATGATGGTGCTCCACCTCATTTTTCAAGAAATGTGCGGCAGCATTGCAATAATACCTATGAGAACAGGTGGATTGGCCATGGAGGTCCTGTAGGATGGCCACCAAGATCACCTGACCTCAATCCCTTAGATTTATATCTATGGGTTATTTAAAGTCGTTGGTCTATGATAACCAGACCAACCCCCCCCCCCCCCCCCATGATAAAACTACACTTAATATGCGATTTTTTTTTTAAATCTGTTTCATAATCTACACATGTCATCCTACTTACTGTATATTATAAAATAGCCATGAAATTAAGACAAAATTACAAATTGCATACTGCCAGTACTGTCAGGAAAATTAGTTTTCCCACTCCCGGTATCGTAAGTAGGCTATTTGGATGTCGTTTGTAGAGATGTAAGTTTATTTTACCCTCAGGGTATCGGTTTCTATAATGACGGGATGTAAGTAATTTCATAACAATCAAACGCAGTTGACTTATTCTCCTAAAATAAAGACAATGAAAGTTCAAAATGTATCTATTATACAAAATAGTTTTGTTATTATTTCAATAAATAATCTCTGTGTTTAGGTTTAATAATATTCTTAGTCTTCAATTAGTATTTAATATTTGTTTATTAATAGTGTCCGTTATTTTAAATTAACTTTTCTTAATTATTTATTGTTTAATAAACGTTTAATTTTAATTATTAATATGTCTTTGCTTTTTACACTTCACTCAAATAAATAAACGTTACAATAGAAAACCTAGTCCATTTTATTTAACCGGTGATAAAATGTTTTAGACAACTCATTTTCTTAGCAATTACAAGCAAGGTATTTCAAATATATTTAATCCTAAAAGATATTATCCCTACTTAAAGAACCTTTATGTAAAGTACATGTTCCAGATGTTATCCCATAGACAGCCCTGAAGTACAAGACAAACCACCCATTCCAGTCGTAGAAAAAAGAAAAATAGAAGACCACGGATGTATAATAATTTATGCAAGTAAAACCATATATACGAAAAAGCTGTATTTAAAATATTGTCCATTTTTGTCACCATGTCCAAATGACTGATAAAGGGGCATTCTAGCGAATTTCTTAATTTTTTTCTGATTGGGCATAAAAACTAGGAATACTGGTGAAAAACGGGATGTTAGAATTTAAAATATTAAGCGAGATTTGAACTTAGACTAAAAGTACTTGTGACGTCATGAGCACAAATTCGTTATGCTTGTCAGACAATTCATTATAGGGGTATATTATTTGCAGTAGATATACATTTTCATTTATTTTTTCCCCTTATCTCATTAATTTGTAATGAGCACAGAAACCCGAATCTTGAATTTTATTCTAGCTTTACTTTTAAGGTTGTCTCATCAAATCATGTATCTTTTATATGAAACATTTCTATACTTATTTAACATTTTTTAAATCGCGATTTTCAGATAGTAACTTTTAAACTGTTCGGAATTTTAAATTTTACTTAATGAAATCTGAATGAGCACTTAAAACTGCACAACAATAAAGAGCTGACCTCACAGCTTTTTTAGTCTCCGAGATCCCAATGGTAACCCACTTAATTTGGGACATTATGTAAATATATTCTGAAATTATTTCCAATTCTGAAGGATAACATTCACTTGACAAATGTGACATTTCGTACCGTTCTGGTACTAATCTTGTGTACTTTGTTGCTCTATATTGTTTCGTGAGTCGAAGCAAATAATAGAATATTATTTAACGAGCATATAATGTAGGCTATATTACACAGGGATGAAGTTCAGAAAACAAGCAATATGCGAGTACCGTGATCATCCGAGAGTAATATAGCCATTATATGCGAGTCAAATACTACATTTTACCCACAATTATCAATTTTACTTATTTTAAATATATAATATATTTTGTGCATGTATGTTACAAACTATCGGGGTAAAGCGTAACTACAATGATATGACAATTCTCAGGTGTTCGTGTCACATGTTAACATAAATAACCCATTCCTTTTTGAATAGGTTTCATTAACTAGTATACTTTAAATTTATCAATATTTACCTACAGAGGTTTATAAAAGTATCAATAACTCACTGTAGCCCACTTATTTAAAAGAAGTTTTACCTTGGAATTGGAATATTTTATATTCTATATGTGGAATGTGACAATAGGTGCATTCAGTAAAGCAAACAAATCAAGTAAATGATAGGTAAGCAAACGAGACTTGTAGCTTTAGTACACTGAACAATTCGCTAGCTACATGACGAACTGTCATCCGTATCAATCATCAAGAACATTATACAGCTGCCAAATATAACACATGTATCTATCATATCTCTTTTCTTGGTCTGCGAAGTTATGGAAAATGACTTATACATTTATTTGCAGGTGATACAGCCCTGGGGTGGGATTCTATAACCCGTCCGTTATCAAACGGTACCGTTATCACTATGGTTACATGGAAGATCTCATTTTATTTGACAAGTATGACGTAAATATACCAATCATCGTATAAAAAATACGTTTCTATAGTGATAACGGTACCGTTTGATAACGGACGAGTTACAGAATCCCACCTCTGGTGTGTTAAGTAAAGAGTGTGATTTTTGCTACGAGCAAACGACTACGAGCATAAGAAAAAGTGAATAGGGAGCAAGAGATGTATGAAAATTAACTGCAATAATGGTAAATAAAAACTCGGCCTAATATAAATAAACAATTAGTAAAACTTGGTGAGATTGGTTATACCGCATCCGAAGAGTCGATCTGAGCGGCTGACCTTGCGCTCGAACACGATCGCTTGGCAGAAACAGTGAAAAGACAGGTCAGTAACGGCCCAATCGGTATCTAAAAAAGATCTAAAAAACTACTCTTGGAGAACAAATGAGTAGAGGGAGAGGTATGAGCGATAGTTTGGTCCTAAAACGAGAAGAAGAGGAAGAAGAGCTAGAAGAGAGAGTTAAGTTAAAATGGAAGACACATTAAAAGGAAGACAAGTAGCCCTCACACAACTAGCAAGAAATAAAGAATATTAAAAATAGAGAGGAACAAAGGGAGAAAGACAAACGAGACATGTAAGAAAGATTGAGAAACATCGAAAGGACAGCAGAACAAAGGAAAAAAGAAATAAATGGGAACAAACTAATCATAACAGGGCTTGAGATAAACAACAAGAACGTAAAGGAAGTTGGCATTTCCTAAAAAATAAATTAGACGCGGACAGATATTCATTTAAAACATAAGTACTAGGACAAGCAACAAATGCCTACAAATAGTTATAAAGATCGAGAAGGGAGAAGATAAAGAAAAAATTTCGCATCGAAACACGAACTCAAAGGAAATAATATGTATATATATATTGTAAAATGAAGTCCCTGTTCGGGCGCCATTTTGTTACGAAATCAATTGTAACCATTTTAAAGGCAAATAATCATTCAAATAAACCAGCGATACTTGTAGGATATTTTCTCTACTATGCACGATCAACAATGAACTGGCAACAATGGCACACACCAAGGTTGCGGGAATACGGTACAAGCGAGTAACAATGACACGCACCAAAGTTACGGGAACACGGTACGAACGATTACAGTGTTGTCAGTTGACAACACTCATCAACAATCGCGATTTCGGATTGAGACAGTGTTGGCACACACCAACACTCACTGACAATCGCGATTACGGTAAACAGTGGCCAACACCACTGCATGGAGACAACCGGCTACGCACACTCTCTGCCTGAAACTAACGTTCGAGCTCATATATATACCCCGAAAACACGTTAAAAAATTTCGTAAAAGGCTCTAACATGTTTTTAGTCATCCTGCAAATTCTCGATGTTTGAATAAAAATATAAAAAATACAATTTCATCGGGGATCGAACCTACGATTTCCAGCGCGCTGGTCAAGCGTACTAGCCACTCGACCGCGCAATAGCTGCCAGGCAAATAACAATTTTATACGCATTAGCAACTATAAATAAAATACAAGAATACGTTTTACAACAAACGACATACAATACAACCAAACAATTATATTGTATGTGTAATTCAAAACAATGGGCGCGTTCAGTAGCACTCAGCAGCGGAGTTGCTGGGTTGCTAAACTCAACTGAATGATCTGCTGAGTTTATGATTACTGTCATCAGCTCAGTCAACAATTCAGCGCATTTGAAACGCGCTGATTTGTGTCAGGAAGTGTTAATTTATATTAAGTTAGATATTAAAAATGGAATTGAATAATAATTTATATAAATATAATAGGCATCGCCTTCAAAATAATTTAATTGAAGAGAATGTACAACATTTGATAGTATTCTTCCGATTATTATTTTTAAATGATTAATTACATCGTCGTCCAACAATTAGGTTGAAATCTTCCATGACTTCTAATATGCAAACTAAAAATAAATGTTGGAAATATAAATTAAGTAGAAAGCAACTTCCCTTACCACTGTATGTATATAGATAGTTGTCAGTGTAATTTTCCGTCACTTACTCAAGATGTCGTTCAGCACTACACTGAAATGCTTGTTTTTGCTGAGTTGCTTACTCAGTTGCTGAGTGCAAATGAACGCGCCCAATAGAAACCAATGAAAAATGCAAAACAATATTTTTCCTTGTGGGATTTGAACTTCGATTTCAATAATCAAACTTTAGCAAAAAACTTACATGCTAACCACAAGACTACAACGTTAAACACGAACAATAAATTCAAATTTAGTGATCATCGTCACAATATATATATATATATATATATATATATATATAGAGTGTCTCTTAAATAGGGGGACATGGCTTAACCACAGATTCCTGAGGCTAAAATACGACGATTTAACCAAACTTGCTTCTACCGGAAAGTGTACCATTTAGCCAGATATCTGTTTCAAAGTTCTTCGAAAACAAAATTAATTTTGCTTATAATAATCGGACGCTTTATTCGATTTGGATGAAATTTGGTATGACAGTTTATATGGTTATAAGTCATCTTTTAAGGTGATGCTTGTTATTGTTAGTGAACCATTAGGGTATGAAACTTAGGTCTCCCAACATTAATTAGACCGTAACTTTTTTATGGCAATGCCGAAAACGTGAAATTATTTTTTTCTACAGTCATTATAGAAAGTAGCCATTTTCGCTCTCTTTTGTCAACGCAAAATGCCACTTTGTCGCTCATGTTCGACAAAGTAGATAAAACGCTCGCTGTCCAAATTTCTAAATATACAATGTTGAGAAATGACACTTGTCTACATTCTTAATAGAAACGTTTAGTTAGGAACTAATGGCACTGCAGTTACACATTTACCACGTACACAAGTCAATTTGACATATGCTCTGCCAGTATATTGCATAACCAAACAAAATACCGGACTGCTGTGAAAATAAAATAGGGCATTAATTTACAAAAACGAAAGTATAAAATGCTTAGATTAGATTAAAGCAATAGCTCAAGAAGAATGGTCAATAACGATAAAATAAAATTAAATATAAAATAAATTGTGTGAACAGTTTTTGTTTAGTAATAGGAATGAATGTACACAGATGGCGGTAGAGTGGCGACGTTGCTAAAGTCACTAGATATATAAAGTACCGCAATTCATTGTACCAATGTGTTAGAGAGAGAAGAACGTTTTTTAGACACAATATGGCGGAATCAGGCCAATCAGGGTCACATCAGGATCTAGTTGTAGTTGGCTGTGTCTATAAAAGTCACTATATCTGGGGACTTTAGCGTCAATGCTGTCATCATGTCAAACGACCTGAAGAAAATTAACCTTAATTGTATTTATTTTTTATTTTCTTTATAATTTTGATCAGTTATGGTTTGTACTTATATGTATGCATATTATAAAAATTATGAACATAAAATCAATATTAACTACTTGCCTTCATAGATTTGTTCACTGCCGATTATTTTTTTTGTAATAAAGCACTCGTTTCAAGATAATACATTTTAAATTTGGCGCCGAAGCTTGACACAATATGGCGGCCAATTGCGGTACTTTATATATCTAGTGACTTTAGACGTTGCGAGTCGTACTGTGACATCTGATCTCGAGTGTACTGTATTTATTTTGATTACAATAAAGTTATTAATTATTTCGTTACTTAAATAATTGCGAGAAGTCAGTCAATATACCAGGTAACATACATGTCTACATAATCACAAATTCCCTGAAATATTTGTTAATTTCAGTGACAGGCATGACAACTAACCACGCATTTTGCTACAAAAACTCATCACGAATCCTTGCTTCTGCGCTCAAATTTTGATATATTTTATGGAATAGAAGGCTAATGTAGTGATATAATCATTTAAAAGCATTTTGAGTTTAAACCGTATCTTTTATATTAGCCAATCGTTATTTATTGAGCAGTACTGTAAGTACAATGTGTACATTGTATTATTTTTTGTTATAATGGAGGACCCCATTGTGGTGACTGTAGAAAAAATCTTGTGTGTGTTTCGAGCGCAAATGGACATGGTCGATTTCGAGAGAATGCCGCGCTCCTGCGTCGCGCGGCAACAACCTCTCAATCGACAATGTCCCATTTTGCGCTCTTAATACACAAATAGCTATTCTTCAGAAAAATAAATTCAATGGTAAACTTTTCTCTCTCTGTATAATTTGTGATGTCTGTTACGGTTCACACAGAAGAAAATAAAATCTGAATGCCTGTACTGCTAAATTTTTAAAATAAATTTAATCTAGCAGTCTATCCAAATGTCAAACAACTAATTTTTAATGACAGTCACAATTGTTTTATGGGTTGTCAAATTTTTTTTTCGCAATATTCTAAAATTGGTAACATCCATTTGTTCGGCCTAATAATATTTTACTACCATTATCATTATTATAAATACGACGATTACATACCTCTGCTTCCTCCTAAACTAGTTGTGAAGATTGACAACTCGTTACTGTCATTAAAAATTAAATGTTTGGCATTTGGACAGACTGCTAGATAAAATTTATTTTAAAAATTAGCGGGACAGATACTCAGATTTTATTATTTTATGTGTGAACCGTAACAGATATCACAAATTACACAGAGACAGAAAAGTTTACTATTGAATGTATCTTTCTGAAAAAAAATAATTTTGTTATCGGCGTGGCCATTAAAAAGTTACGGTCTAATTATTGTTGGGACAGCGAAGTTTTATACACTAGTGGTACACTAATAATAACAAGTATCACCTTAAAATATGACTTATAACCATATAAACTGTCATACCAAATTTCATCCAAATCGAATAAAGCGTCCGATTATTATAAGCAAAATTAATTTTGTTTTCGAAGAACTTTGAAACAGATATCTGGCTAAATGGTACACTTTCCGGTAGAAGCAAGTTTGGTTAAATCGTCGTATTTTAACCTCAGGAATTTGTGTTTAAGCCATGTTCCCCTATTTAATAGGCACCCTGTATATATATACAGGGTGTTCATTTTAACTGGTACACTATTGATATCTCGAGAACTATAAGAGCTACGAGGTCATTTAAATTAGCAAACAATTTCTATTTTATAAGACTACTTTAATGAGCGAAACAAGATTTTTTTTAGACCAGTGGTTCTCAAAGTACGGGGTGCAACTTTCTTATGGCAACCTATTTTTTTATTTGCTTATTCGATTTAGTATTTTTTTTTCTGATTTCAACGATATATTAGTTTCATACCCTTGCATAACAAAAAAATCGAGAAAAATGCAAAATTAAATATGCGTAACTTTTATTTAAGTATGGCTATACAAAGAGTGCTATGGAAGAAAACAAATAAATCAGATGTAGAAATAATTGCTAAAAAAATTCTTATTTCGCTCATTAAAGTAGTCTTATAAAATAGAAATTGTTTGCTAATTTAACCGACCTCGTAGCTCTTATAGTTCTCGAGATAGCAATAGTGTACCAGTTAAAATGAACACCCGGTATATATATATATATATATATATATATATATATATATACAGGGTGTCTCAATAAGCTTGCTCACTATTGGTAACTTTTTTATTTGAAGACGTACGAGGTTGGTTAAATGAGCAAAATTGTGCCATTTTATATTTGAAAATTGGTCATGTAGACAAAATAAAATTTGTGTCAGCGGTTCTCAAAATTTGGGACAATATATATATTTTTTAAATAGAATCATATATTTTTTAATATCTTATTGGAAAGAGTATTTTTTTCTCTTTCCAATAAGGTAATGTTGTTTATGTACAATTTTTTCAAATAAACGAGTTATTTACGGTTAAAAATTTAAATTTTGTAAACTATTTTATTAGTTTTTTAGTCAAGTAAGCCATGGAAACAATTGATTCTTTGTTTGTTTGACGTTTAATAATTTCTCCCGTAAAGTTCTCTGTGTTTAATAATGTTTAATAACTTTACAAATGAAGAAAAGTTAGATATGATCGTGCTATATGGAAAGTTATATCTAGACACCAGTTACGTAGAACGGTCGGCTCTCTTTCCAAAAGAGTTTAAATGTACGAAAGAAATAATGGCTTTCAATTTGAATATTTTCTTTGTTTTGTTATTACTGTAAAATAAATTAATAAAATAATAATTTTATAAAAGACAATTATTTCCAAAGTTTACTTGACCTAAACTAATAAAAGATAATTTTTATCTTTAAACATAAATAACTCGTTTACTTGAAAAAATTGTACATTAACAACATTACCTTATTTGAAAGAGAAAAAAAATACTATTTCCAATAAGATAATAAAAAATATATAGTTCCATTTAAAAAATATATATTCTGTCCCAAATTTTGGGAACCGCTGACACAATTTTTATTTTGTCTACACGACCAATTTTCTAATATAAAATGACACAATTTTGCAAATTTAACCAACCTCGTATCTCTTCAAATAAAAAAGTTACCAATAGTGAGCAAGCTTATTGAGACACCCTGTATATACATCCCGCTATCATTATGGCTTCCTTTCATGGCTGTGAATTATGGCGTCCTTATACGCCGAAATTTTCATATGAATATCATTGCAGCGTCCTTTCATACAACGTGTTTATGGAGTCCGTATATAATTTTTTTTTTTACATGACTATCAATGCAGCGTCCTTTCATACAACGTGTTTATGGAGTCCGTATATATATATATTTTCTTTTATTTCTCCGGCTTTATAGCGTCCAGCAATTAGCTGGTTTCTTGCTGTTTTTATATAACTTTTCCCACAAATTGCTTACATTGCCAACTTTTATTAAACATTATTTTAGATATATTTATTGTGTATGTATTATAGTAGGTGTGTGAGTATATGTGGCGTGAGTGCGTGTGAGTGTGTAAGTGAGTGTGTGTGTGTGGGTATGTGTATGAGTGTGTATTTGGGTGTGTGTGGTGTCTTTGTGTGTATGTTTGTGTGTGTGTGTGTGTGTGTGTGTGTGCGCGCGCGTGTGTGTGTGTGTGGTGTGTGTGTGTGAGCTTGAGGATGTGTGTGACTGTGTAAAAGTGTGTGAGTAAAAGTATACGTGCGTGCTTGCGTTCGCGTGTGTGTGTGTGATGTGTGCTTGTGTGTGTGATGTGTGCTTGTGCGTGCGTGCGTGCTGTGTGCTTGTGTGTGTGTGCCTGTGTGTGTGTACGTGAGCACGTGTGCATGCGTGCTCATGCCTGATTGTGAGTGTGTAAGAGTGCGTGTGGTGTGTTTGAGTTTGTGTATATATTTTATATGTGTGTGAGCGAGTGTGTATGAATGTGTGTGTGTGGGTGTGAATTTGTATGAGTGTGAGCGTGTATGTAAGTACGTGTGTGGTGTCTTAGTATTTTAAAATGTGTGTATGTGTTTGTGAGTGTGAAAGTGTATGTGTGTAAGTATTTGTGTGTGAGCACATGTTTGTGAGTGTGTAAGAAGTGTCAGCATGTTTGTTAGTATGCGTAGCGTTTGAGGGTGAAAGTGTGTGCGTGAATCTTGCGAGACCGTGCTTGTGTGTGTGTGTGTGTGTGTGTGTGTGTGTCTGTCTGTGAGTATGTGTGAGAGTGTATGTGTCTTGAGCGTGAGTGATCAGTCTGTGAAAATGTGTTTATGTGAGTGTATGATTGTGTGCGAGTGTGTCTGTGTTAGTGATGCCGCCAGACGAGATATGGCGAGAAACAATTAACTCTCGTCTCGAATTTTCGAGACGAGATATCTCTGCATCTCGTCTCGTCATATTGTTTCTTACTTTTCTCAAATTTATAATCAGAAATAGTAAATAAATGAACATTACAAGCAACATGAATTTAATGAAAGGATACCACCGAATAAAATATTATTTTACTGAGTCTGGTGTTTGAATGGTAGGTAAAAAATATGTACTCTTTAATATCAAGCCTTTATCACCCGTTGTTGGGTGTAGAAATCTGCTTTGTACGCTAATATTGGTAATTATGATTATAATTCGTATAATGCAGGTACTTGAGGCAACAGTATACCATAGAGGTCAGTTTTGTGAAATTATTTTTTTACTAAAACAATAAATCTAAAATTAGTCAATAAGTATGAATGTGAATGAAGAGGCGATTAAAATGTTTATTTATACCGACAAATATTTTGTTATTTTGTATATTTTAATTAGAAATATTTACGTAATATAAAAGAAATGGTACAATGTAGATCTCGAATTTCTACTCTCGTCTCTAAATCTCGAGGGCATTACTCTCGTCTCGAAATTCGAGACGAGATCTCGCAGCATCACTAGTCTGTGTGGTATGTGAGTGGTATCTGATTTGTGTGTGTGTGTGTGTGTGTTTGTATGAAAATGACCAGCTGTGTGTGAGAGGGTATGATTGTGAGTAGGTGAGTGTAAAAGAGTGTGTGTGTATGTGTGTGCGAGAGTTTGTGTTTGTGAGTGTGCAAGTATGTGTGTGTGTGTGCGCGTAAAAGTGTGTGTAGTGTGTGTGTGTGTGTGTGTGTGTGTGTGTGTAGTGTGAGTATTTGATTGTGGAACCGTGAGTGCGTTTGTGAGTGTGAAGTGGAAAATTTATGTTATTACAAATATTAAACAGTACAAAATTCTCTATCCAATACGTTTCAAATTTTCATTATATCTCACTTTGGTATTATATTAATTAAAAATTTAGTATTGTAGGTATATTATATAAACTCTTTAGAAATATCACTAATCGCCCAGTGAATTTGAAGAATCTCGAACATTTATAATTGTACGACATATAAAGAATTTAAAAGTATACAAATATATCTAAATATTAAGAATAGAGTAATTGGAATTTTGTGTATATCAAAAATGTAAAATATAACAAATCCTTATACATATAACCTTCATTGAAAATGGCAGGAGGTATTGTGCTGGACACAACAGATTTAGTTTATTTGAATTATGCGCTGAATAAATTTACCAACTTTAATAATTATCAAGGAGCACCAAAATATTTATTTATATTGTTCTTTGACACGGACAGGTAACAATTTTGATAATAGCATACTAAAAAATATTTTGAAAAACGGTTATTTAATGAATACGTTTTTGAACAGTAAATAAACAAATAAAATAAATGGTGAATCTCACTAAAATTTATTGAGTGAATAATATTTATTCATTAATTACTAAATATCTAAATAAATAAAATATATCATCACGGCATATTACCCATTTCTGGGTGTGCCAGTATCTACAACATATGTAGACATCGGTAATGATGACGATATATTTTACCGTGTGGGCGCTTACCAGGCGTCACCTCACGGGCACTCATAGCTGGCGTGGAGAGTGCACCACAGGGGTCACTTTTGTGCCATTTAAAATTGGAAATATTTGGTGTCAGTCGGGATCGAACCCGGTTCCCCCAGGTTCGCGACCAGACACTCAGGCACGCGGCCACGGGACCCCATAAAAACATTGTTCTACTCCATATTATACCAAATTAGAAAATTAAATTCAAATAATAATTTAAATTGCTCCCCAGAATTGAGCAAACGAAGGCATTCACTTACGGACGCTCTACTGTTTTCACATTGAAAGAAAGGACAAACGGACGCTCTAATGTAGTCACAATGAAAGTTAGATATACGGAGCCGTATATACGGCTGACGACACCGGACGCTCTAATGAAGTCACAATGAAAGTTAGATATACGGGGCGTATATACGGCTGGCGACACTAGCGAAACTGGTGGGGTATATGGTGAACTAAAAGTATACAAAATCTTTCATGGTGGTATCATTAGAGCGTCCCCCTCAACTTTCGTTTTTCGATACTAGATGATTAGATATGATGTTGTAGAGCATCCCAACGGTGATACATTAGAGCGTCCGTATACGGACGCCCTAATGCAACTGGACGCTATAATGATGGTAAATACATAATGTATGGACGCCACATTGATGGTAAGATGTAAATATATATATATATATATATATATATATATATATATATATATATATATATACCGTGAGTATTTTTAACGTGAAACATTGGGTTTGCCATATACATGGCTACGACTTGATACTTGATTGACAGCAATGTATTTGCCCGTTCCATTTAAAATGAAACATAGGGAACGAATCTGACAGAAGTATCATATTTAAATATTATAAGAAATTTAGCGGAGTCAGAAAACCACTCGAGAGCACTAAACATATTTCGGGCACAAGGTGCACACTATATTTTTCTACTAATTTTAATTTAGAATGCAGGTATAATTATTTAAACAAAATTAACCTCTATTGACGTCTTATCAAATGTCAAATTCGTTCCCTATGTTTCATTTTAAATGGAACGGGCAAATACATTGTTGTCAATCAAATGTCAAGTCGTAACCATGGATATGACAAACCCAATGTTTCATGTTAAAAAATACTCTCGATATATATACCGGGAATTTATTTTATCAGTAAACATAGGGTATATCATTGCCATAGTTACGGTATGAATGTTTGACAGCAATGTATTGAAGCGTTTATTTTATGAGTAAACATAGGCGTTTAACATGGGAAGCAGTTTTTTATAAATACGAAGTGTTCGGCGAAAAATCAAGTCATGCTATTGAATATGACAATAGTACATTAGATCTTGTACATTATTTAATATTAATTACTTTAATAATATTGCAAAAATTACAATAAATTGTAAAAAATTGTCAAATAAATAATTGTTTGACTTTTTTAATATGCAATATCAAAAGATTTGTAAATGTCTCGATAGTGCAGTGGTTATAACAGTTGCGTCTAAAATTTTTGATTGGGGTTCGATTCCCCGTTGGGATAATTATTTTATTTTTTTTACATAAAAATTATTTTAAAAATCAGTTTATATTTTATATTACAATCATTTAAAAATAATAATAACATTTTAATAAATAAAGAGGAAATAATTGGGAATAATTGATTACAATAATCAAAATATTGATACAATAACATTGCATTGTATTTCCTTTGATATTACTAAAAATAACTGAAATATAATAAATTTGTGTAGTTATATAGTTTTTACTGTATTTATCAAAATAAAAAATACAATGCATTGTTATTTATTTATTTATTTATTTATTTATTTATTTACAATCTGGGCTGCACAACAGGAAAAAAATCCCAATAACAGTACAGCACTAGGAGAATTTAAACATAATAATTACAAAGTTATCAGACAAAAAAATACATGCACTTAAAATGAAATAAAGTAGATAAGAATATTACGAGATTGTGGAAAAAAAATTAAATACAAATATTATAAAGAAAAGATTTAAACGTTCTGAGAGAACAACTAAATATGTCAGGAAAATTTGGTACACTTGACAATTTATTATACGTAGATATCATTCTGAGAAAGGGAGCATTACTGGCAGAATTCGTTCTACAACTCGCCAATGCGAACAACATTTGTGATCTAGTGGAATATGTTGGTATTCTGAGTGATATTTTGTTCAGCAGTACTGGACAATCAATTTTGTTATTTAAAAGTTTAAACAAAAAAGTTAAATCTAATATCACACGGCGAATTCGCAAAGCAACTAATGAAATAGAACGATTAGGGAATTTAATGTTCATGATGAAAATAAATTTACGTTGAATACCTTCGACTCGATTTATATAAATATAGTAAGCCGGAGACCAACATATAGCAGCAAATTCAAGTTGAGAACGAACTAGAGAACAATATAAAGAAATGAGAGTACGAACATTTCTAAATTTATTTCCAATTCTCAGAATGAATCCTAGCATTTTGTAGGCTTTCTTTACAACAAAATCAATATGCAAATCAAAGATAAGTTTACTATCTAAGATAATACCCAAATCTTTGACATGATTTACACGATTTACATTTTTACTATCAAAAGAATAATTATAATAATAAGTATTTCTGTTCCGAGTGAAAGTAATACAAGAACATTTATCAAAATTTAGTGTTAAGTCATTCAACAATAAGTAGTCATTAAGTCTATTAAGGTCTTCTTGGAGTGCATAGCAATCTGACAACGATTCAATAGGCATATAAACTTTTAAGTCATCCGCGTACATACTAAATCTTGCATTATGAAAACATTTTCTAATATCATTAATAAAAATAATGAACAGCAGAGGACCGAGATGAGACCCCTGAGGTACCCCAGAGGTCACGGGAAAAAAATCTGAAGAAAAGCCATTAATTGAAATGCATTGCTGTCTATCAGTGAGGTATGATCTGAACCATTGGAGTAAATTGCCATGTATTCCAAGCGTCTCAAGCTTACTTATTAAAAGCATATGATTAATCTTATCAAATGCCTTGCTGAGGTCTGTGTAAACGGCATCTACTTGTACCCTGTCGTCCATAGAAGAAAGTATAAAGTCTATATACTCAATTATATTAGTTTCAATTGACCTGCCTGGGCAAAAACCATGTTGTTCATAATTTAAGATATTTTTGAATGCTGCATGTAATTGCTTATAAATAATCTTTTCAAGAACCTTTTCAAAAATACAGAGTTTTGAAATAGGGCGGTAGTTTTCAATTAGGTTTCTGTTGCCTTGTTTATTAATGGGTACAACTAAAGCTTTTTTCCAGGCAGTCGGACAACAACCTTCGGCAAGCGATTTTTCGTAAATTATTTTCAAAGGAAGACAAAGGGATTCAGAACATTTTTTAATAAATAAGCCAGGGATACCGTCAAGACCAGTACCTTTAGTTACATCTAAATTTATTAGTTATTACATCAATATTGTAATCAATTATTCTGAATTAATTTCTCTTTATTTATTACAATGTTATTATTATTTTTAAATGATTGTAATATGGAAATATAAACTGATTTTTAAGTTCAACAATTTTTATGAAAAAAATAAAAATAAAATAATTATCCCAACGGGGAATCGAACCCCAAGCAAAAATTTTAGACGCAACTGTTATAACCACTGCACCACCGAGACATTTACGAATCTTTTGATATTGCATAATAAAAGAGTGAAACAATTATTTATTTGACAATTTTTACAATTTATTGTAATTTTTGAAATATTAAAGTAATTAATATTAAATAATGTACAAGATGTAATGTACTATTATCATGTTCAATAGCATGGCTTGATTTATTGCCAGACCTTTGTATTTACCAAAAACTAGAATTCTATCATAGATAGCAGGCGAATGCGATTTTACTTTTACGAATCTTGGTACCATAGAATTCTATATTCGCTTTTTGTTTCGAAAATTTTTGGATTTTATACTATTAAAATAAAAAATATTATGACAGTTGTATAATGTATAAATTATATATAAATTGGCTTTGATTAAAATTGTGGCAAAATAATGACGTTACTTTGACACTTTCGCCTCAAGTCGAAAGCTTGCAGGCGAATATTTTGAGACACGCATGCTACCAAATTTTCGCTTCGTGACGAAATGCGAAAACAAATGCCTCATTTGATAGAATTCTAAAGTGCGTGCTACCACTACAGGGCTGTGTTTTGGAATGCAAACAAATGCCTATCGAATAACATTTGCGTTTCAGTTTGTTGTTTATCTGTCATAAGTGCAGTTAATGAGCTCGCGGACGCTTAACTTTATCAAGTTTTAAGAGAATTTTTGCGAATATCTCGAGTAAATTTTAATTCAGAGTGGTTGACTGCATTTTAAAGATGCCATTAAGGCGTTTAAGTATTGAAGAGATGAGCCAAGCTAAAATGAAGATTTTGTTATTTTTCTATAAAATCATTTGAAATTCGTTATTTAAGTTTTATTCTTTTAATTCTTCGCCCTATAAGTATTTCCTTCATATACTATAGGCGATTTTTCGCGATTCGAACTAATGTAAACTGTTTCCTTCTTATGTTTGCGTATGGTTATAGCAGTGACGTCATATTTAGTCATCATTTGGTCCAGCCGCGAAAACGTAATATTTGATGTTCGCTCAAATTCATCTGTCATTTTGTAAATATAACCACAACGTTTCTTATACCGAGACCAAAACATTTACTGCAAGTGTATTTTTTCTGAATTATCTATTTGTTTTGTTAATACAAATTAATATAATTGCTAATTTGTTTAATTTTCAGAACAATTTTATTACGAGTATATTGTTCTTAAAAAAATTGAAATTTTCACATGGATGCATCAGTGGCTTGTATATTTGGATTTTTACTGCAAGATGAATTTTTTTATTCAAATGTATCATGTAGCACTGGAAGTCACAAAATCATGCGCCAGTTACGCGGCAGCGACCACAACCAGCAACTCTGCTTTGCGACGGGTTCGCTCTGATAGCAAACATTTCGCAGGATGTGACGTCATTACTTCAGCCATTTTGAGCGAATAATATGTCGCGAAAATACATAATTCGTATGCCAACAGTAACCATAAGCGAATATTTCGGTCGCGAAAAATCGCCTTATCAATTAAGCAAGAAGGTATTTCTCAAAAAGTAGTAAATTGTTAATTATATATGTTCTTGTAAGATTGTATTTTTCACTAACCCACCATCCTATGCAACATACCGTGAGTATTTTTTAACGTGAAACATTGGGTTTGTCAAATCCATGGTTACAACTCGACATTTGATTGACAGCAATGTATTTGTCTCTCTCATTTAAAATGAAACATAAGGAACGAATTTGACAGAAGTATTATATTTAAATATTGTAAAAAATTTAGCCAAGTCAGAAAACCACTCGAGAGCACTAATCATGTTTCGGGCACAAGGTGTACACAATATTTTTTCTAGAACTAAATTTAATTTAGAAAGCATGTATAATTATATAAACAAAATTAACCTCTATCACTGAGTATAAAGTATACTTCATACTCACTCCCTCTATTGACGTCTTGTCAAATGTCAAATTCATTCCCTATGTTTCATTTTAAATGGAACAAGCAAACATATTGCTGTCAATCAAATGTCAAGTCGTAACCATGGATATGACAAATCCAATGTTTCACGTTAAAAAATTCTCACGGTATCAAAAATTCAGAACTACCCGACCTTTTGTAAGGTAAAAACGCTTCGTTCACTGGACTAATAATTCCGTGCTGCCAACTTCATGCATTGACATGCATTTCTCGTTTACTTTATTGTTTTGTGAGTATAAGTAAACATATGCTAGTTTTTGATTTAAATGATTATAAGTGACATGTCTTTGACTTTTCATATTTGAAATAATTACTTATATTATGTTGACGTTATTTTAAAATATATAAGATGCTATATGATTTTAATTTAATAGATTTGTTATTTAATGTATTATGTCCATTTGCACCAACAAAGCTTAAATTTTAAGCTAGGCTCAAACAAAGAAAAAAGCAAATCGGAATTTGACAGCAATATATTATAATTCATTTGACATTTGATTTCGATGCAATATTGTCAATTTAAGCCGAGTTTAATATTTAAGTTACGTTGGAGCAAACGGCCATTAGTGACACAAAAATGCCTTCTGTAACGAAATGTCAGAATCATATCACCTGTCAGATCTGCAATCCACGTGACTCAGCTGATTTTGACATAAACGTCAACGTGGCATGCACTAACTATATTTAGAACGTAGGACCCAACCTAATGAACGTACGTAATATAAATAATGATATAATTAAATAATTAAAATGACAGGAAATACAGAGAAAAAATTATGTTTGCTTTTACCCTCGTTCAACGTCATAAAAACAATGCGCTGCAGTTATAACCCAGTAGGGATTAATAAGACTACCACCACACGTATGTATCTTCTGCATTTGAATAGAAACCTAGATTTTTAAATTTAACAATATAATTATACAAGTAATTTAAAATATACGTAATCTTACCAGAAAAGTATACTGTTTTTTTACTGGAATTCCACCAACTATTCGAGGCTCGAAATTACTCTTACAAAATAAAATAAAAAAGTTAGTATAAAAGCTATAAACATATAAATATATTCCGAATTTCATAATTAAACAATAGATCTTACTCTTCACTTTTTGACAGCTGTACACATATATGTATGTAGACATATAACTACTTGTTTTAACTATTATATAATACATTGTTATACAGTTCAAGTTAGTGTAAAAATAATATACATATGTATGTAATTGTATTCTTAAATTTATAATTTTATAGCATTTCTTGTTACTTACATTTTTGACGTGTATTTTATATAGGCAAGTGTCATAGTTCTTATTTAAAACCCACTTATCCCAAAATATTTATATATAATTGTAATGTATATTCTATTATTAGTTTTCAATGTGATTGCATGGTAATTCATAGTTATAAATTTATGATTTTCTCTTTATAATTTAGTAAATTTATGGAGGTTGATAGCAACTATTAATTCATGTCAAGGATGTCATTCGGTAAATGTCAAAAACATTTTGACAATCAAAATGTATTGTAAATAATAATAGGTGCTTTATTTCACATGCACAAGACAGGTGAGTAGCATTGAATTGGAGATATTTTATCTTACGTTTATATTTATAAAGATTAACTAAATGTAAAATACCACCAACCTAACAAAATGTCAAAACTAAATAACAGAAACAAACAAGTGTAAAAATGTACCGGCATGATCAATTGGGTGCTTTTCGGGGGGTATAACGAGGTAAGCAGGTAGATCAGATTAGTCTAACCCATTTAAGGTGCTTTTCTTTTATATACGGGTACTGCACTTATATCCCCTATTATTGTTCCTTTTAAATTGGATAGACTACTCTTATCTATCCGCTTTCCTCATCCTTGCCCCCACAAAGCACCTAGAATATTTTCGAGTTAGCTGATCACGCCTGCATATTTTTACAAGTTTTTTTGGTTTTGACTTTTTTTTTGGGCTAGAGGTTTTTTATATTTTAATTATTAATCGCCATAAACACGACAAAATAAAAATAACTTGTCAAAATCATTCGCTGTCAGACAACAAGCATCTCTGATTTTTCCTTTTATGTGCTTTTATTTTGTCAATGCGGATCAGTTCAGTTCAGTGCTAAGGCGCTTTCTTATTAGAAAATAAAAACATGTACAGCATTATATTTATATCATAATCTGCTGAATTTCCTTGTGGCTATAATCTATTCTATAATGTGATTTTTTTTTTTTTTTTTTGATACATTAAATTACTTTAGATTTACATTAAATTACTTTAGATTTCAGTGTTTAAATATGGATGTATTTTCACTTCCTTGTACGAAGTAAAGAAGTATTGTAACCGCGAAAAATTTCGGTTTCCAGATTTCAACGGAAATATCCATTTTGAACATCCCTGAATCCATTTTGACTAATTTCGTCGTGACGTCTGTACGTACGTATGTTCGTACGTATGTACGTACGTATCTCGCATAACTGAAAAACGGAAAGCCGTAGAAAGTTAAAATTTTGTATTTAGGACTGTTAAATCTAGTTGTGCACCTCCCTTTTTGGTCATTACATAACGTTCGGAAGTGGTATTTCAATTGAAGCCTGTAATAGATTTTAATGAAAAACTATATTAAAATATAATCCAAAACTTTTTAAATTTGGTATATAATACTTTTATATCAATGAGAATAACATAATAGATTTTAGTTAAAATAGTCTACTCGGAAGTGGTACTTTACTTGAAGATTATAACAGATTTTAATGAAAAACTATATTAAAATATAATCCAAAACTTTTTAAATTTGGTATATAATACTTTTATATCAATGGGAATAACATAATAGATTTTAGTTAAAATGGTCTACCCGGAAGTGGTACTTTACTTGAAGCCTATTATAGATTTTAATGAAAAACTATATTAAAATATAATCCAAAACTTTTTAAATTTGGTATATAATACTTTTATATCAATGAGAATAACATAATAGATTTTAGTTAAAATAGTCTACTCGGAAGTGGTACTTTACTTGAAGATTATAACAGATTTTAATGAAAAACTATATTAAAATATAATCCAAAACTTTTTAAATTTGGTATATAATACTTCTATATCAATGGGAATAACATAACAGATTTTAGTTAAAATGGTCTACCCGGAAGTGGTACATTACCTACTTTAAACCTATAATAGATTTTAATGAAAAACTATATTGAAATACAATCCAAAACTTTTCAAATTTGGTATATAATACTTTTATATCAATGTGAATAACATAATAGATTTTGGTTAAAATAGTCTAACCGGAAGTAATACTTTACTTGAAGCTGTTATCAGTTTTTCTTAAAAAAAATTATGTTATTTTATTTTAATAATAAATGCTTCAAATAAAAGTTTTAGAGAATTGAATTTTACGTTGAACACATCGAGTATGATTAAATTAGAGCGAGATATGTAAATTTAAAAATTATGTACATTTGGTTTCTGTAATTAAGTTTGCTATGAATTAGGACAAAAAATAACAAAAAAATAAAGAATTTAATGTCAATGTCAAATTATGTCAAATACGTTCAACTTTATGATTGGGTCTGTTATAACACATGTTTTAATTATTAGCAAAATATGAATAGTGTAACAGGCGTACAAGGAAGTCATGTGGTGTCCACATCAGATATTTTAAGGTAATGAAACATGATTTAACGTTTCTGTTTCTGAATCAAACACATTTCTTATATTTCTATAATTTTAATATCAAATGCTTTCAAACAAGACAAAATATCAATCACATTTACGTGACATTGGCAGTTCAGAATCTGTTTGATCCTGTTTCATAGGTAGTGCTTTGCGGGGGCAGGGATGAAGAAAATAGGTAGTATAAGATCATCATCATTTATTCCCTTTAAAAAGACCGGTACGTGCTAATCTTCTTGTTAAAAAAGAAAGCGTATCTTGTCACCCTTTTTGTGCATTCGAAAGGAAAGCACCTATAGGCAGGTATCAGAAAGTTTTATCGGTAACCATGGGACTGCGTTCATAATTAGAGTTCCCCCTAAGGGATGTCCTTAGTAGTCATTTGGTGATGTGAATTATTACAGTTAGCTATAATATCGATAATTTGCTATCAATATATACCCAAATCATTCAAGCAATCAATGCACGTCATTAATAAAAATTGAATAAAAGTAACTAGATGTGTGACGTCATGTACTGGGATGTACTGGTACGTTTGCAGAGGTTTTAGAATATTTATGAAAAGAGTTATACAGATTGCAATCTGTATTATCGACATGGTCATGAACTGTCACATCTACAAAATACTATATTTTCATCACTGTCCATTTCTATGTAAATTATTTTATAATACTAACCTTATGCCATATACAGACAATAAATAAAAGGGAGCCGAATTTCAAAGAAATATACCGAATTCTTTCGATTGATTAGAAGTGCTACCTTTGACAGATTCACAGATATTGTGTTTGCGTTAACGGTCACGTTGCGTCGTTGCGTTGCGTTTAACATTACTTTATTATAAATAGGCCTTTATAACACACAAAAATGTTTCAAACACGATACAAATATTTTTCAAATAATAACTTTGACATTATGAACATACAAATTATCAATGTTGCCAACTATAGCAACAATTAAACGAATAATATGACGTTGATGTACATTATTTATATGTTATTCATGTCATATACGATAAGTAATGAACTCTACTATTCATCTTAATAATAATTATATAAGGCTATATACTTTTTAACGGTTAAAAATGATTGAAATTTTATTACATTTTTCACTATTAGTGATTTTAATGCATTAAGGTTTTTACACTAAGTGATGGCGTGCATTGGCTGCTTCAATGATTTGGGTATAGTTGTAATTTGTGCTTGTGTTTTAAATTTGAAATTTAGTCAAAGTCGAATTACTAGTCTTATAGAAATTGAATTCATTTTTATTTATGTTTAGTGATTGTGGGTATTAATATTGCATAATTATAGATAATGATAACGCCCAGAATCACATGTTGTGAAAAAATATGTTTTATTAAAAATATGCAAAAAAAATAAATTTAAAAAAATATCTGCAGTGTTCACACACTCCTAATTGATTGATTTTAAATAAATATAAAATAATACTACATATTACATGAAACAATATTGCAAGAAACCTAAATAGTCCAATCATTAGGTACATTTACCTTGCAAAAGGTCGGGCATTTTTGATTTTTGGATATGTTATGTATTTAGGGGTCCTAATAAAGAATGCAAGTTTTCGACCTTGGAGGCCTTCGAAAAGCACCGCCAACTTGGAAAAAGATGCAAAAAAGCGGATTTTTCAAAATATCTCTTCGTCTATTTACATTAGGGCAAAATAGATCAGTTTGAATCTGTTGAGAATAAAATTCTCTACACCTTTCAGCTAAAACATTTTTTTCTATAACCGATAGATAGCGAGCTACAGCGCTTTAAACAGAGAAAATTGGAAAAAATGGCGACATATATAGATTTTTGGCCATTTGCTCAAAACAATTATAAAAGATATTTAAATTGCTTAAAAACTAACAATATTATGTATTTAATACTTAGTTTAATAGGTTCTACTATTTATAACAGTTTACATTCGTCGATCGAAAGAAATTTTCTATGATTATTTTTTAAAAAATGGTCATCGTTTTCCTGCATCTTTTTATTTTTTTATCTATCACTCTGATCTTGTTAAATATACGATAATACAGTTTAAAAATTCGAATTCATCATGAAATTCTCTTTCATATCATGTATTACATGATTATTGCTGATGAATGATTTGCAACTTACTAATAATTTAATTTTACATGAAATCCCTCTACAATTTTAAACATCTGCAAATCGGCCTAGTTCCGCTAGTTCTCATTTTCTCATTCAAAATTTCGACACATTTAAAGATAAACAATATTAAGTATTTAATACGTATCAAAGTGGTTTGTAAAGATATGAGAAATGAGCCGATTTACAGATGTTTAAAATTTTAAATGAATTTTATGTGAGTTTAAGTTGTTAGTAACTCGCTAATTGCTCGTCGGCAAAAATTCTGTAATACATTATACGAAAGAGAATTTCATACTGAATTCAAATTTTTAAACCGAGCTATCGTATTTTTAACAAGATCAGAGTGATGAATAAAAAATGCAGGATAACGTTGACAATTTTTATAAAAAATGATATATGTATAATTTACTTCTTTCGATGCACGATGAATGTAATTTTATAAATTGTTAAACCTATTGGACTAAGTATTAATTATGTAGGTAATATTGTTTGTTTTTCGAGCAATTTAAAATATTTCCATAATTGTTTTGAGCAAATGGCCAAAAACCTGAACATGCCGCCATTTTCACCATCATAAATTTTCTGGACTATAAGACGTCTTTAGAATGAAAAAAAAAACAATAGCAATAACTAATATTATGTATAGTAATTACCTATTAATAATTAACGAATTAAAATAAGTAATTTGTACAAAAAAGCAAATATGTATATAAAAATATGATTTACATGAAGCATTAAGGAAATTTTCAAAAGTTTGCTGTTTGAAACGCTGTAGCTCGCTACCTATCGGTTATGGAAAAATTTTCTTAATTAAAGTAGTAAGGAATTTTATTCTCAACAAATTCGAAAATATCTAATTTTGCCCAAATGCAAATAGGTGAAAAGATATTATAAAAAAACTGCTTTTTTGCATCTTTTTTTTCAAGTTGGCGGTGCTTTCCGAAGGCCCCCAAGGTCAAAAACTTGCATTTTTTATTAGGACCTCGAAATATATAATATATCCAAAAATACCTGAACTTTTGTGGAATAAACCCTTATTTTTCTACCTGACTGGACTAAAATGTGAATGCCGGGTTAGGTGCGTGAAGTTGGCAGACCACTTAAAGCACAAACGATAAAAATATGTGCAATCGTTTGTGCTTCAAACTAGAAATCAGCAGACCAAAGCGTTCGCGAGTTATAAACAAATTAAAGTGGTCTGCCAGCTTCACGCTTCATAAAAAGCACAGACAAAAGTATGTTCAATCGTTTGTGCTTCGTTTGTGCTTCATACTAGAAATCAGCAGACCAAAGCGTTCGCAAGTTATAAACAAATTAATGCGGTCTGCCAGCTTCACGCTTCATAAAAAGCACAAACGACGAAAGTATGTGCAATCGATTGTGTTTCATTTGTGCTTGTTTGTGCTTTATACTAGAAATCAGCAGACCAAAGCGTTCTCAAGTTATAAACAATTTAAGTTGCCCGCGATCATGGAAAAAGTCCAGCATTCAAATGCAAGCTTACCCGCAACCGAGCTGTCCTATGTCGCTTGCCTTCTTACGCAAATAGTAGAAACAGACAAAGCTTAATTTTATCATTTGTGTTAATATGTTTATAACTTTAATTATTTATTAATATTTAAAAAGGAGGTTGTTATTTCTTACAACTGTGTTCATTATTTCAGTTAATAGTCGCTTTTCGGTTCAATTTGCATACTTATACTTTATACGTGCAAGTATAATTTCATTTACCTATACTTGTTGTGTTTTTATACCCTGCTTATGTTTTGTGTTTGTATTATTTTATATTTTTTGTAAATTATTAAACTGTCCAGTTTGTTATTTAATTTATTTTTTTTATCCACATGTTTAGATACACTGAAAATACGCCAGTCATAAATACATTCAATATAGTATCCAGATTATTTCATAACTTTTTGGGCATCTATTTTGCTCATTCTATCTTGTAGGCTTACAGCAGGTAAATATGGGAACCCGGTACTCCATAAGACACCACACAGAACATAGAGTGTAGTCCAGGCAACGAAGGAAAAGTAGCGGAAATAATTCATGTAGAAGCCAATTTTGGCACAGTTATAGGGGAAGGTGTCCTTAACAAAATACTAAAAGTACTGATGGGTGGGAGTGAAGCTAAGGGAGGGGGGGGTCTATAAAGGTCCCTTTTTTCAGTTTTTTGTTAATAACTCGAAAACTACTGCCTCTAGCGAAAAAAATTTTATATATTAGATTAATCTACATAAAATTCTCTACAGAAAAGGTCATATACACATTTTCGCTAGGATCCATAATTAAGGAGATATAGAGGGGGGAAAATAAAAAATTTAAAAAAAATATTTTTATTGTTAAAAATCAAGTTTTAATGATAAATGAACTATGCAGAGCCCACGTATTAATAACTTTACTACATGTAATATACAGTGTGTCCCATTTAGAGGTGCCACCATTGGGATCTCGAGAACTGTAAGAGATACGATGTCGATTAAATGGAACTTTTTATGTGCCTTTGGGAGGCCATCTCAGATGTGCTTTTATTTTTCCAAAAATTCTCATAGGGCACTAGATAATGACGAAAAACTGAATATTGTTGATTTCTTCTTTTTCAAATAACTTCTAAACTATTAATAATTGAGAAAAAAGTTTCAAATACAAAAGATAGATATTTTTATTAACTAACCAGTGGCGTACGAAATAAATTTTTATATCTGTAAATTTTTGAGATATAACACAAACTTATATTTTTTTTAAATGGAACTCATATCTGATTTTAGTCACAAAAAAATAAATATTTTTTTCTCTTTTCAACGATGTAAGGGTTATTATATTTTATATTTGTTTTGCCTTCAAAAATTATTATTTTTTCCTTATTTTGTATTAAATTTACAATTATTTTGAAAATATTGGTAGATTTCTATTTAGAAATACTCCTTGTATTTAAATAATTTATTTCCTTAAAAATATTTGCTCAAAATTCGTATCAAATTAATTTTTATAATATTTTGTATCAGGTCGCCCTTGGCACATCATAGTGTAATTTGTAATTATGAGTCTAGAATGAAAATATTAAGTAATAAAGGCATAAAACAAATTATTTTGATCAAATGCAATATAATTAATAAAAATAATAATGTTTTTTTGGGAAATAATTAGAAAATTCAGGAAAATAAAGAAAAAAATTAAATTTTAGGAGCAAAACAAATATAAAACATAATAACCCTTACACCATTGAAAAGAGAAAAAAATATTGATTTTTTTGAGACTAAAATCAGATATGGGTTCCATTTAAAAAAATATAAGTTTGTGTTATATCTCGAAAATTTACGGATATAAAAATTTATTTCGTACGCCACTGGTTAGTTAATAAAAATATCTATCTTTTATATTTGAAACATTTTTCTCAATTACTAATACTTTAGAAGTTATTTGAGAAAGAAAAAATCAACAATATTCAGTTTTTCGTCATTATCTAGTGTCCTATGAGAATTTTTGGAAAAACAAAAGCACATCTGAGATGACCTCCCAAAGGTGCACAAAAAGTTCCATTTAACCGACCTCGTATCTCTTTTAGTTCTCGAGATCCCAATGGTGGCACCTCTAAATGGGACACACTGTATAATAGAAGAATTGTGTGCGGGGGGGAGAGGGGTGGGGTTGGGTACCGCAATAATGTGCGTCGTTTGAGATGACTATAGACAGAAGGGGAAAACGGTTGGAATGAGTTCAGGGCTCCCCGTCACTGGCTGTTGGTCCCGTTATCCTCCGGGGCCTTCGTATTGGCGTTCGTCCCTATCAGGGACAATTCGGGACCCGCTACTCAATGTTAAAACTAATATATCGTCTAAACGTCCTTGTCAGTTAATTACAACCTCACCCACTACGTTGGTACTAGTATCAATTTTTTATTATTAATTTTACAGTATAATAAATGATTAACACATAAGTCCAAATGACAAAGTAGAGTCAAATAACCACGTTGAGCCAATTCGAAATTAGATCCAAATAATAAAAAATTGATACTAGTACCAACGTAGTGGGTGAGGTCGTAATTAACTGACAAGGACGTTTAGACGATACATTAGTTTTAACATTGAGTAGCGGGTCCCGAATTGTCCCTGATAGGGACGAACGCCAATACGAAGGCCCCGGAGGATAACGCGACCAACAGCCAGTGACGGGGAGCCCTAAACTCATTCCAACCGTTCTCCCCTTCTGTCTATAGTCATCTCAAACGACGCACATTATTGCGGTACCCAACCCCACCCCCCTCCCCCCGCACACAATTCTTCTATTATATATTACATGTAGTAAAGTTATTAATACGTGGGCTCTGCATAGTTCATTTATCATTAAAACTTGATTTTTAACAATAAAAATAATTTTTTTAAAATTTTTTATTTTCCCCCCTCTATATCTTCTTAATTATGGATCCTAGCAAAAATGTGTATAGGACCTTTTCTGTAGAGAATTTTATGTAGATTAATCTAATATATAAACATTTTTTCGCTAGAGGCAGTAGTTTTCGAGTTATTAACAAAAAACTGAAAAAAGGGACCTTTATAGACCCCCCCCCCCTCCCTTAGCTTCACTCCCACCCATCAGTACTTTTAGTATTTTGTTAAGGACACCTTCCCCTATAACTGTGCCAAAATTGGCTTCTACATAAATTATTTCCGCTATTTGGCTCTTTTCGGTCTTCGTTGCCTGGACTAGTGTGAGACATTGTATATAACCATCATACTTCCACCCTCTGTGCTCTGTGCCTCTCTCGTGCTTCTTTTGGACCACCATCTCTACTTGGCAATCCAGGGTAAAAAAGACGCCGCAAATTCTCGGAATAAAAAGTTGACCCAATGGACTCTAACATACTGTAAGCCACGAGTTGGGAGTAAAATCAAGTGACTAATAAAATAAAATGTTTGACGATTGTAAAAGAAAAATCGCTCGTCTGCCGACCATAACTGATCGCCTTCACCAGCAATAATTTTCCAAAAAAAGATTCAAAATCAACTACCAATAGTTTGCATTAATACCAGGTCGTAGTAAACTCCAAATTGACACAGAGTAATGATTTGGTGTAATACATACATGTAAATTTCAGAATTACACTTACATTTTTACTTCCTTGTACGAAGTAAAAGAAGTATTGTAATCGCGAAAAATTTCGGTTTCAGATTCCAACGGAAATATCCATTTTGACCATCCCTGAATCCATTTTAACTAATTTCGTCGTGACGTCTGTACGTACGTACGTACGTACGTAGTATGTACGTATGAGCATGCCTCACATAACTGAAAAACGGGTAGCCGTAGAAAGTTAAAATTTTGTATTTAGGACTGTTATAGCATCTAGTTGTGCATCTCCCTTTTTGGTCATTACATAACTTTCGGAAGTGGTACTTTACTTGAAGCTTATAATAGATTTTAATGAAAAACTATATTAAAATATAATCCAAAATATTTCAAATTTTGTATATAAGGCATTTAAATCGATCGAAATAACATAATATATTTTGGTTAAAATGGTATAACCGGAAGTGATACTTTATTTGAAGCTGTTTTCAGTTTTTCTTTAACGATGTTATTTTGACTTTAGAAATAAATGCTTCAAATAAAAGTATTAGAGAATTGAATTCTGGGTCCGACACATCAAGTTTGATTAAATTAGCTCTTCGTATAAGCGAGATAAAATAACAAAAAAATAAAGAATTTAATATCAAATACGTGCAATTTTATGATTGGGTCTGTTATAATATAAATTTTAATTATTAACAAAATATGTATAGTTTAACAGGCGTACAAGGAAGTCTTGTGGTGTCTACATCGGATTTTTATTTTTAATCTACAATTAATATTATTTAACAGCATAATTTCTTAAAAATGAATAGAAAATTGTAATAAAGATGAAAATAAGTAGCGCATTTTTCAATTTATTTATAATATTTTAACTCCACCTCTTTTACAAACTTTCAAATTATACAAATTAATAAGTAATGTTTAAAGAAAAGGTGGTAAAAAAATAACCATTTAATTTTTTTTATTTTTTAAGAAAATTGCACACACAAGAAAAATACCATCTTTTAATTAAAATTCATAACAGAATTGTTATCAAACTAGTGCTACGGGTTAAAACAAAATTGCAAGACAAATATTGCCTATGTTTGCTTCAAATAAAAATTAATTTGTTGGATGATTTATGATACAATTTATATAAATAGGTAATCCATCGAAAGTATCAAAAAAATTTCGGTGAAAAGAAACTTTAAAAGGGCTAAATTTGTTAGATAATAAAATAAGATTATAAGATTTTACGCTATAACTAAATTGATAAAATAACTGTAGTACTTTTTAACAATTCATAAGATTTATACCTACTATATAATAGAAAGAAGTAAATATGTAAGTATATATTCTGGATACTTTTCTGAATGTATTTATGACTAATGTATTTTCAGTATATCTAAACAACTGGATGAAAAGAAAATAATTAAATTAAATAATAAACTGGTCATAGTTTAATAATTTACAAAAAATATAAAATAATACAAACACAAATTATAAGTAGCGTATAAAAACATAACAAGTATAGGTAAATGAAATTATACTTGCACACAGTGTTGCCATTTGTCACATAATTATCAGATTTTAACATAATTTTTCACAAATTCTGATAGAAAAATATAAAGTAACATATTTATCAATTTTAACATAATTATTGTAAAAGACAAGATTTCACAAAATTTTGCAGTTAAGTGTTATTTGCGCGCCATCTTTTTGTCTTAGTAGTGTAACAAAACTGACGAAACTCTTACCAAAGTGAATGTAGTTATTTTAAAATTAAGTAAATCGGGACTTCCCCGTGAACATATAACGTATAACCCTAACCCATGATCTCACGCCTCACGGTAAATGTGTAAACCAGTGCCAGTGATGTGAACGGTGTGGTGGTGGTGTAAATTGTATCATTTGCATTCCTACATGTAATATGGCAAGTACAAGTAGTTATGTAAATAAATTAAGAAGATCATCTGATTCGGATTCCGAAAAAGAACAAACAAGAAAATACAATGCAGCCCGAAGACAGGTCAAACCCCAAAAATTTAGAAACGAATGGAAGTCGATTTTAAGGCATGGTTAGAAGCAGTTGAAGGTGAGTCGTGTATTATAATGTAGATAATAATAAAAATTCTTGTATGTAGTATTTAGTATAATATGGTTTAGTACCGCTCTACATTTTCTATGGCAGTTGTAACTTTTTTATTTGATCTGTATAGATATGTACTCATCTCTTTATTACAATTTCTGTAAATTTTGTTTTAGGAAAACCTGCGAAGGCCAAATGTACCCTTTGTCAAACAGAATTTTTAGCAGATTTGACGGTAATCAAAAATCATGCCAAGAGAGAAAAACATAAAAAGAAAATTTCAGTGTTGAAAACTAATCAAAAGAAAGTTTATGAGATGATCCAAGCTAATACTAAGGAAGAAGAGCAGGTGCGCCGTGCCGAAATCAGAATTGCAGCTTTAATTGCAGAACACAATCTGCCAATAAGATTGTGCGAACATTTGGTACCACTTTTACAATCAGCGTTACCCGATTCTCAAATTGCGAAAAAGATTTCCATGGGAAGAACGAAGACAACTAAACTCATCACCAACGTTTTGGGAAAGTATCAATATCAAAATATTGTAGATATTTTGAAAAAAAGAAAATTTAGCATTTCAATCGACGAATCGACAGATATAAGCACAGTAAAAAATATTTGTGTTTGTGTTAGGTACTTTGACGAAGAATGTGGTAATATTCGCTCAATTTTTTTTGGTTTAGTTCAGTGTTTCAAAGACAATAATGAGGAAGAAAATGAAGGTATGACTGCTGCAATTATTTATGACAAATTAATCAATGCCATTACGTCTGTCAATATTCCATTAGAAAATGTGATTGGTTTTGGGTCAGATGGTTGTAATACCATGTTTGGTTCACATAATTCTGTGGTCAGTAGATTAATGTCGAATTTACCTGAAATAATAGTTCAAAAATGTATATGTCATTCACTGCACTTGTGTTGTAGTGAGGCTTGCAAAGTTTTACCAAGACAATGCGAAGACTTAGCTCGTGAAGTTTATAATTTTTTTAAGAATAGCTCTAAAAGGCAAGCCCAGTTTTTAGAGTTTCAACATTTTTGTAATGTGCAACCTCATAAAATTTTAAGACCGTCACAGACTAGATGTCTGTCACTAAGTATGGTAGTAAATAGACTCTTGGAACAATGGGGGCCACTTCAAATATATTTTAATCAACAATATTTACATCACAGGTTGCAATCATCCGAATTCATATTTTAAAGCCTTAGTAATAGTGAAACAAAGTTATTTTACTATTTTTTGCAATGGGTTCTACCTAAATTTGCAGATTTAAATGAATATTTTCAAAACGAACGGGTGATAATTACAGTGGTTTACAATAAAATCTGCGAAACCTATAAATCATTACTACTATGCTATCTTAATCCAAATTATGTGAACCAAAATAATTTAGAAGAGGTTAATCCACATAATTCTAATGAATATATTAATTTGCAAAATATGTATTTGGGCATAAAAGTGATGAGTACAATTGAGAGAGTTGATGAAAATCAGAAAAATGACTTTTACATAAGATGCCGGGAGTTTCTGATTGTTAGTTGTACAGAACTTAAAAAAAGGTTTGATTTTAAAAAATCATTACTATCTCAAATTGCTATTTTTGACCCTAAATCAACCACAAAGCCAAATTCTATTTACTATCTAATAAACGTGCTTCCTAGAATTATAAATAATAATGAATTACAAATAATACAGCGCATTGATGATGAATGGCGGCTGTATTGTATGTCCCTTAATGATTTACCAGATGAAATAAAAAATGAGAGCGAAATTGACAAATATTGATACAAAATTAGTACTCTTTCCGATATCGCAGGAAATCCTAAATTTAGACATCTTGGAAATTTTGTATTAGATGTGCTTGTGATGCCTCATTCAAATGCTACCTGCGAGAGGATATTTTCGAAAGCAAACTTAATCAAAACAAGAATAAGAAACAAATTATGCAGTGAGACTGTTAGTGGGTTAATATTAGCCTGCGAAGGAATTGAACAATGTTATTCATTCGAAATAGATAAAAAAATGATAAATCTTATGAAAGATATGTACATTTTAAAAGAAGCATTGTTAGATAGAAGATGAGGAAATAATTTTCGAAGATCAACCAAATAAAGTTTAACCTTTTGACTACGTAACTTTAATATAACTTTTTTATTGCTATTTTTATATTAATTATGTTATTTATTTTTATTTTTTATACATTCTTATTTTTGCAACACGTGCACCGAAAGTATTCCATTGCGGGTCTATTTGCGGAACTGAAACGACTTCATTACTGACCGTTCAATTCTTATTCATTATTGACCTCTCCATCAGGTCAATAATGAAAAATAATTTACCTGGTCATTAATGAGGTCGTTTCAGTTCCGCACATAGACCCGTAATGGGATACTTTGGTCAATAATGACGCCTGTTCAGTGCTAGCAGCATAATGTACTATTAATTTTTTGTTTTCTATTTCCAAATACATATATTTAATAATTTTTTTCTTGTTTATATGTAACGCTATTTTTACCCCTCCCAAAAATAATTTAACATAATTTTTGGTAAAATCTGATAATTTTGGTAACACTGCGACATAATTTTATATCATACTACTGGCAACACTGCAAAGTATAAGTGTGTTTCATTTATAAAAATTAATTTGATGGATGATTTATGACACAAAGGGGAGAAAATTTATATAAGTATGTAATGCATCGGAAATAGGTATCAAAAAATATTCGGTGAAAAAAATTATTAAAGGGGTAAAATTTGTTAGATAATAAAATAAGATTGTAAGATTTTACGCGAAAACTACACTGATAAAATATCCGCAGTACTTTTTAACAATTCATAAGGATTATACTATATAATAAAAAGAAGTAAATATGTAAGTCTAACCAAGAAGTACATATTTTATATTAACTGCTTTTTTTCATATTGTAAATTAATCAAAATATGAGCTTTTTCATAGTTATGTTGTATAAATCTAAATATAAATAATAAGCTAGATGTAAACATGCAAAAGAACCGGCTATTAACTGAAATAATGAACACAGTTGTTCATTTTGGTTCTTTTTAAATATTAATAAATAATTAATGGTATAAACATATTAATACAAATGATAAAATTAAGCTTTGTTAGTTTCTACTATTTGCGTAAGAAGGCAAGCGACATAGGACAGCTCGGTTGCGGGTAATCTTGCAGTCGAATGATGGACTTTTTCCATGATTGCGGGCAACTTAAATTGTTTATAACTTGAGAACGCTTTGGTCTGCTGATTTCTAGTACAAAGCACAAATAAGCACAAACGAAACACAATCGATTGCACATATTTTCGTCGTTTGTGCTTTTTATGAAGCGTGAAGCTGGCAGACCACTTTAATTTGTTTATAACTCGCGAACGCTTCGGTCTGCTGATTTCTAGTTTGAAGCACAAACGATTGCACATATTTTTATCGTTTGTGCTTTAAGTGGTCTGCCAACTTCACGCACATTGCCGGGTTTGATATGCATTACTTTGTTAGGCTTCGACCAGGGGCGTCGTTAAACCATTTCTGAGGGGGCTTGCGCCCTCCCTGTTTAATTTTGCGCCCTCCCCCCTGTTTAATTTTGTGCCCCTCAGTTTTTAATTTAAATAAAATAATAAAACTCATTCTGAATGTTTTACTATTTTTTTATGCACTTCAAGCATCATACATTTTACTTTTTACCCCATCTTACGTAGGATAGCGGAGTTAGAGAGTAGATTTTCCAATGAAAACTATTACATATGTATATGAAGCAATTCATGTCTTAAACCCAATATCAAAAAATTTTCTCAGTTAAGATTCCCTTCTTCCCTTGGTTACGCATTATCATATATCTGAGAATATTAATCATGAATGCATTGTTGCTAAAAATTTTGTAAATTGTGTAGGACATACAATATTTATTAAAATCATTGAGTAAAACATGTTTACCCAATTTACACATTCTTGGCAATAATAATACCTATTAGTTCATGTTCATGTGGGCGATCATTCAGTGAATTAAAACGATTAAAATTGTATATTAGATCCACGATGGACCAGGAGCGACTTAGCGCAATAGCTCTAATGTCATTAATTGAGGGTGTCGATGAAATTGATGTAGATGAAATTATAGATAAATTTGCTTGTAGAACTAATAAAAGAAATGAGCTAATATTGCCTACTAATAAGTAATGTATTTAATATATATATATATATATATATATATATATATATATATATATATATATATATATATATATATATATATATATATTGTGACGTAATTGATAAAGTAAAAAATTGACAAAAAAATTTTGACGTGATATTCTGAGGGAAAACCACGCGTCACACTTACCCGCAGCAGCTCGAGGGTTGGTCGTGGTTGAGCGAGGTCGAGGGTTCCTAAAGGGTGGTTGAGCAGGGATGAAATGATGGGCGCTAGTTATGTCGGGTTAAGTGAAGATACAACAATTCAAAAGAAGTTACAGTAAAATTTTAAGTTTATTTAAAAAATTCGCAAATAGTTTTTAAGATAAATTTTAATTAAAATTATTAGTTGCAAAAAACAACCCAAAAAAATATGGTCGTACACACCTGGTTGAAGACCTGATTCGGGGTTACAAAAAAATGATGGATCCTAGAGATGAGTGGGCCGCTGGAGGGGGAAACCTGTCGCACGGTGTCGTGGTAAGTTCGGACCGACTGCCTCGCTGATGATGCTACGATCTGCCAAGTCCGCCTCGCTGATGACGGCTACGATCTGCCAAGTCCGCCTCGCTGATGACGGCTACGATATGCCAAGTCCGCCTCGCTGATGACGGCTACGATATGCCAAGTCCGCCTCGCTGATGACGACACGTTATCCAGCTCTCGTCAGAGCAGGTTCACGCTGATGGTGACATCAAAACTACACAGGGCGGCATCCAGAGGCACAATGGCTTAGGCGTAGTGGTGATCGCTCTAAGTCTTATGAACGGCACTTTCAGGCAGCGAGTGTGTATAGCTTGCGGAAGCGGTCTCTCGTCTCAATGTGAACTTGCGGAGATGATTCCCCGCCCCAGCGATCCAAACAACTCATCCCGACCGGGACGTTGAAAAATCATAAAAAGACCATAATTTTTAGGCGTTGCTACACAAAAATTTAGTACAAAAATACAAAAAATCGTATTTACCATAATCGTAATAGCAAAAATATTCTTGATAAAAATGTGAAACTACTTGTCAAAAATAATTTTCTTTTTAAAACTGCACAAAAAAAAAAACAAGAAAACAGCTGGCCAAGCTGTAATGGACAGTGAGAGAAGAGATTAGAACAAGATAGGGTTAGTAAAATTATTTGAGCTCTAGCTTTAAGAGAAAATTCTCTACTCGGCGGAATTTTATAGTAGCAAAATTATTAATCTAGGTAGCCTAAAAATGACTAGATAAAAGTTAAGATAGATAAAAGGCTTACCCAGAAGTCGAAGATACTCTTAGATAGTTTAAGATAAACTCGTAAAAACTTGAACGAGCAACAATACAACTTTGTTACTGTGACGTCAAATCAGCGGTAGCCACGTCTGCAACTCCACCGTATAAGATAGCTAACGAGCTGTATAAAAATGTAGTAAAATTGAATAACAAATTTGTTATATGATCCCAAAAACCTATTAAAAATTTATATAAATTACCCAAACAATTTTAGCCAAAATTAAAAAAATAGATTAATTTAGAGATAAATTTTTGGACAAAAATTATTGGACAAAAAATATAATTTATAAAAATTTGGACAATAAAAAGATTTGACAAATAGCCAATTTTTAATCCCATTAAAAATATTAAACCCAACCAAAAAGGTTGCCAAAAACACAAAAAGTTAAGCAGAATATTACGAGACAAAAAAAAGGGAATTTAAAGCAAAAGTGAAAGCGTTAAACGCTGGTTACCGGTGAACCGTACTGGTTATTGGTTCAGCGTAAAAATAGTTAAACAGAAAAATTATTATCGCCTCGTATTACAAAAAAAACTTAATTTTGAATAACCATAAGCCAAATGTGAGGCGATGCCCGTTCGAGTTATTGCCGTGCCGCTATTGCATGCGCTGACGGTGGATGTAAAATTTTGACAAACTGATATGAACAAAAAAATATAATTGAAACTTACCCAATCAGATGTTAAACTAGCCAAATAAATGAATAAAAGATAACCAAAGTGTATCATAACACCGATGATACACGATAAAAATAATAGCACTGCAAAATTTGGAAAAAGATACAGTCAGCACACACGCAGCTGCGACCCGTCAAGAACACCGATCGAATCGAATTGACCACATGTGCTCGTCTCCCGCTCAATTCACGCGGAAACACAAAAAATATGTCGCTAATCAAATTGAACACTAAGATTTGAAAAAAATCGCGTAACGATTTTTTGAAATCATATATATATATATATATATATATATATATATATATATATATATATATAAGTTATAGTGCTACCCCTGTACTACATAATAGACAAAGTGCCGATGTGCCAGAACGTGACTCTCTCATATTTCATTAGTATAAAAACATATGTAATGCTTTAGATTAGCCAGTCTGTATTCTATTATCATATTATCAAGTAGTTTATAGCATATTATAATTTGTACTCGCAAAAATAAAACTTTTTAAAAACATATTTGATCGAACGAGAAATTTAAGTGGCGCAGTCTTGGTAGGATTGCCAAAACAATTTAGCGAATATAAATTGTTTCACTTTCGTGATTAATTTGGCAAATTCGAACATCTCCATACTTCGATCACCGTATCCTGCATCTGAGAGGACATCAGAAGCAAGAAACATCTCGACGAGCCGAGCGAGCCAAGCTGAGCGGACATCAGTGCAACTCCTGCCTCAACTTCGAGACAAGACCGTGTTCAACTTCAGGGCACATGAAGCCGACACTACTATTTTTGTGAGTACCATATGTCATTCAGAGAACAAGAATCTTTGTCAGATTCAAATAATTAAGAAGCAGACTCCGATCTCGAAACAGAAGATCGTATAATTAATTTAAATACAAATCCTATTAATAATATCACATTAAGAACGCCATTATTAAACATGGTTACTCCTGTATTAAAAAAGGAATATCTGGACATGGTGCCAGAGTTCCATGGGGAACGTGAATTACTCCCTAGGTTTACTAGCGTTTGTGAAAAATTAGTAACAAAATTTTATAATACCACAAACACAAACGATTTCCAAAATGAATATTTAATGAGCAGTATATTAGCCAAAATAAAAGGTGAAGCTGCAATCTATATTGCAAGTTCCACAATTTCAAAGTGGGAAGATTTGAAAACAGCATTAAAAAATGCTTATTCAGACAAACGTGACTGGTTCACATTAAACATGGAAATAACAGAGCTAAAACAAAATCCTAATAAAAACGTTTTTGATTTTTACGGTCGTTTACAACACCTGTTAAATTTACAAATTTCTTATATTTCAACAAACGCTGCTGCCGAAGCATCCGTTGTAATGATTGACTATTTCCAACATTATGCTTTACGTGTTTTACTAAAAGGGTTAAAAGAACCTAGGTCAATTAATGAGGGCAAAGAACCCTACAGATTTAAATTCAGCTTTGAGTATGTTAGCAAATGATATTCAAATTGAATATTATGCCAAATCCAAAAACACTAATCAGAACACACTCAAATTAAATCAAAAACCACAAATCCACCAACCAAGATACAATATTCCTAAACCCATACCCTACTCTAATTACACACCCAATAAAACTCTGCATCCTTCACCTATGCAACAAACGACATACAGACAACAATATACACCTCAACAACAAAAACAATATACTCCTCAACAACAAAGACAATATACTCCTCAATAACAAAGACAATATACACCGCAAACACCACGCCCAGGTCCATCCACCAGACAAAATCTTCCTACACCTACTCCGATGAGTATTTCCACGCGAAATACAACTCAATACCGTCCTGCACAAAACCGCGCAAACACAGCGGGAGAATTATTTAATATCAACGAGTCAGCTGAATCTGCCGTTGACCCATATGTTTATTACGATAACCAAGAACAAACTGACCAAGTGTTAATTGATAACAACGATTATGAAAATCCACAAAACCCCGACAATTTCGAAGACGATAATTTTTTAGACATCGCAGCCTCGGAAACAATAGAAACATTTTACCCGGAGTCGAACTAATGAACTTAACAAATAAAAGTAAATTACCTTACATTATATTCCCTGAAAATAATTTGAAAGTTTTAATAGACACAGGAAGTACGAAATCTTTCATAAAACCTACCATAGCGCATAAATATTACAAAAATTCAATTTTTAAAGACCCTTTCCAAATTTCAACTGCGCATGGAACTTCAATCGAAAATTACAGCACACTCGTACCTATTTCAAAATTATTTAATTTAAAGAAAAATGCAAGTTTAAAATATCACATTTTTGATTTTCACGATGAATTTGATCGCTTATTAGGATTAGATAATCCGAGTACATTAAAAGTAATTATAGACCTGAATAAAAATTTAGTAACAACACCCACCTGCCAAATAAAAATTCAACATCAAAATTCTGAAAATAAAATTAATACAAATAATATTTATCAGCCAAATAATAATGTAACATTAGACCCCAAAACTGAAAAGGTAATCAAAATTCAAGTAACCCAACAAAACGGAACCCTTTTAATACCAAAACAAGAACAGAATAATTTAATCATCCCCGAATGTATCACCACAGCCAATAATTACCATGCACTTTGTACAGCAATTAATAATTCAGAATCACATATCAACTTCACACAATTAGAACCAATTACTGTAAAAAACATCTCCAACTATGACACGTACTCATCACCCAATTTTAATTTCATTCAATCAGATAAAATTTCTATATTTCAAAAATTCGGTCAGATCACATGAATTCGGAAGAAAAATCAGCTATTACTAAATTAATTCACGATTATTCTGATATATTTCACGTAGACGACAAAAATTTAACATTTACTAATCAAATTAAACATTCCATAAAAACAAGTGACGAAATTCCTATTTATACGAAATCTCATAGATACCCAGAAATTCACCGACAAGAGGTACGTTCTCAAACACAAAAAATGTTAGATCAAAATATTATTAGACCATCATGTTCGCCGTGGTCATCACCTATTTGGGTTGTCCCAAAAAAACTTGACGCATCTGGTAAACGAAAGTGGCGTATAGTGGTAGATTATAGGAAATTGAACGAAAAGACTATTAGCGACAAATACCCATTACCGAACATAACTGATTTACTAGATAAACTCGGACGCTGTCAGTATTTTACTACGTTAGACTTGGCATCTGGTTTCCACCAGATTGAAATGGACAAACAAGACATTCAAAAAACTGCATTTAACACGGAAGACGGACATTATGAGTTCACTCACATGCCCTTTGGCTTAAAAAACGCACCCGCGACATTCCAACGCGTTATGGACAATGTTCTGAGAGGTTTAGTAAACAAAAATGCCTTGTTTACCTCGACGACATAATTATATTTAGCACCATCCTACAAGAATACATTCAAAATTTAAAATTAGTTTTCGAACGTTTGAAAAATTAAAATTTCAAAGTACAACGAGATTTCTTAAAAGAGAAGTAGCGTATCTCGGGCATATCGTAACCCCTGATGGCGTGAAACCAAATCCTGACAAAATTTCGGTTGTTCTAAATTTTCCAATTCCAAAAACTACAACACAAATTAAAGGCTTCTTAGAACTTTTAGGCTATTATCGAAAATTTATTAAAGACTTCGCTAAGATAACAAAACCGCTGACTAGACGCTTAAAGAAAAATGCTGTTATTGACATTAACGACCCTGAGTACAGACAATGCTTTGAAAATTGCAAGAATTTGTTGACTAACGAACCACTACTCCAATATCCAGATTACGACAAAGAATTTAACTTGACATGTGACGTGAGCCAGCTGGCAATTGGAGCTGTGTTATCCCAAGGTAGTCTAGGCAACGACCTACCAGTAGCTTACGCTAGCAGAACACTGAACGAGACAGAGATAAACTATTCCACCATTGAAAAAGAAATGTTAGCTATCATTTGGGTGTCTCAGTATTTTAGAACTCACTTATTAGGACGCAAATTCAAAATCTATACAGACCACCGACCCTTGCAATGGCTATTCTCATTAAAACAATGTAACCAAAAATTAATAAGATGGCGCCTCAAATTAGAGGAATATGATTATGAAATAATCTATAAGAAAGGCAAACTTAATACCAATGCCGACGCCTTTAACCGTATACCAGTTGAAACTAATAAAACTCAAAATTTACAATCACAAACACAAGTAGATGACACCCCACTAGCTCTATTCAAAGACTACTTAGATAAGAAACATTGCCTTAATCACAATAATAACAATATCATTGAAGTAATAGGAAATCTATTCGATGTACCATCCGACTCTAATCTAGCTCATTGCGAGAGCAAAGATTTAGAAATGTCATCGGGTATTGCCAAAAATTTTAAAATTAAATTTAATAACGTACACAAACTAAAATCTCAAAATCCTCAACTTCATAACCTAGTATATTTAAAAACCCCACAAAGATATCTATTATACTTAATAACAAAAGAAAATTATTATATAAACCCACTAAACAAGATATATTCTATACCTTACTAAATTTAAGAAAATTCTGTTTACATAATAATATCATCAAAAATTTAAGTATACCAAAAATTGCATGTGGTCATGACAATCAAATTTGGAACGAAATTAAATCAATGTTAAAATATATTTTTGATAATACCAACATACTAATAACCGTTTACAAACTCCCTGAACCCAAAATTCCCCAGACCGAATTAAATATAAACGAAACAGAAGACATGAAACACTTTCATAAATTCATAGAAAATTTTAACACAGAGTTAAGGAATAAAACAGATAACAAAGACGATGATACTCAATCCCTTGCAGTGGAGGTAGTTGACTCACAACATAATGAGATAAACGATGACGACACAAGCGATAGCGATATCATAATACATTCAAGTAAAGAAAATCCTATCGTCGGAATCCCGATAGTAGAATGCCCCGTAAACTATGGCAAAAATCAAATTATTATAACAGAAGTCGATTTTAATCCCAAACAAGCAAAAATTACAAAATTATACGAACACAAAAAATTACGAATGGAAGTAGAATTTTCAAAAAATAATTACAAAACTGAAATGATTGCTTTTATTAAAGAATACCTTGTTCCAAAAATAAAATATCATATTTATTTTCAAAACGAACTATACGAGAAATTCAGTTTAATTCTTCAAAATTATTTCAAAAATTCTCAACTATGTTTAGTAAAATGTACAAAATATTTAAGCGACGTTACCAATGAGGAAGAAATCATACACATCATATCGAATTACCACTGCAGCAAAAGTAACCACCGTGGTATTGATGAAACAGAAGCGCGTATAAAACAACAATATTACTGGCCAAAATCAAGAAAATCCGTTCAAACATTTATTAATAGCTGTGAAATATGCCAAGTAACAAAATACGACCGGCGACTCTTAAACGTAAATTGAAACATCACACCCACAGCTACGAAACCTTTCCAAATTTAACATGTAGACAGCATTACTTTAGAACAAGCTAAATTTTTGACTATCGTAGATTCATTTTCAAAATATGCACAAGCATACAAATTAAATTCAGGACAAGGCATAGAAGCTTGAAATAACCTAGTGAAATATTTTACACATCATGGAATCCCACAACAAATTATTTCAGATAACGGGTTAGAATTTAAAAACTCAGTCGTAAAAGAATTGCTGACACTACACAAAATCGACATACATTTCATAAGCTCACAACATCCAAAATCTAACGGCATAATAGAACGTTTCCACTCGACCCTTATCAAACACATCAGACTGTTTAACAATAAAAAATAATACAAAACGGAGCCTATAGAAGCCAAAGTAAATTATGCGTTATTAGCTTATGATAACACAATTCATTCTGTCACAAAATTGAAACCATGCGAAATTATTACCGGCCATTTAGACACTAACTCCCCATTTAATATCGACCTCGAAAAATAGCTTATTAACAATTATATAGAAAGTCATAAGAATAAAACTAAATTACTTTACGAATCAATTAGAGACAAAATCCAGGCGAATAAAGAAAAGGTAATAAATAAATGTAATGAAAATAGAGAAGAATTGCCCAAAATCCTCAAAAAGGTATACGTGAAAAATAAACAGAAACAATACAAAACTAAAAACAAATACAAACCCGAAAAGCTAAAGAAAATTAATAAACGTCTTAAAACAGGAAAAATACAAACCACCCACGGTAATACAACAGAGAATATCCACCTCTCTAACATTAAACGTCCTAGAAAAAAAACTTACAATTTTGAACCAATTCCAGGTTGTTCGCATTGGGACAAGGAACAATAATTAGAAACATAACAGAAAACCTCGGAATCCTTCCCATCAATCTCGGTCCTGCCAAACTCGAAAAGACGACTCACACTTTCATACACTACTACAATCTCCAAGCTCTTCTTAATCAGTACAACAATCTAAACACACAACACTCAGCACTAAAATCAAGCATATCTAACCATTCACAGTATTTCAATGAACTCGAAAATTATGATAAAATATTAGAATTTATTCGGACAAAAATTAATAACATCGGATTTCATTCTGATCGAGGAAAATTGTGAAAAGTGAAAAGACATGTCAGCCACCAGGATTCGAACCCGGACCCATTACCTTGCCGGGGTAACGCTCTGCCACTTGAGCTATGGCGGACTCTTATCATGATAGCTGAAATGGTCTTCTCACTCTTCACAAGGACTGCCAAAGTATCTCTCAAATGAGGATGTGTTATTATACGTCACGTTTTACTAGATGTGGGGTTGGATTACCACTACATTTAAATATCTGTGACAAGTCAGAAATTAATCAAGCCCCTATCGGAACAGATTATAATTAATATCAACGAAGATTTAACAATCATTCAAATCGAGGAAAATTGTGATCGTGACGTATAATAACACATCCTCATTTGAGAGATACTTTGGCAGTCCTCGTGAAGAGTGAGAAGACCATTTCAGCTATCATGATCCTGGTGGCTGACATGTCTTTTCACTTTTCACAATTTTCCTCGATTTGAATGATTGTTAAATCTTCGTTGATATTAATTCATTCTGATCATCATAAAACTAAACGTGGCTTAATAGATGGATTGGGGACAGTATTCAAAGTCACAGGAAATTTAGATGCCGAAGACGGCAAAAGATATAACGAAATGTTTCCACATATGCAAGAAAACGAGTATAATTTGGAAAGTCAACTCAAACTCTCATATTCGGTGAACCACCAAATTATTCAAATTTTTAATAAAACAATCTCAGATATTCGGCACAACTAGGAAATATTAAAATCCAAAATTTTACAACTTTTCAAAATAATAAACAGTACGCACATTCAAAATATACTGTATGGCAAAAATATTTACGATCAATTTATTATATTATACAATTCTATATTAAGCGTCTTACAAGACATTGAAAATTCAATCACCTTTTGTAAATTAAGAACGCTGCATCCTAGTATAATACACCCCATGGAGCTACTAGCAGAATTAAAACATATATCAAAATTTTACCATTTGCAGTTACCATTCGAACCCAGACAAGAGAACCTTTTAGACTTCGAATCCTTGTTAAAAATAAACTGCAAAATAGAAGCAACTCAAATAATCTATTTCATTTCTACCCTCATAAATTTCGAAAAAACTTTTGAACTCTCCTACATGTACCTATTCTATTATCATATTATCAAATAGTTTATAGCATATTATATAGCATATTATAATTTGTATTCGCAAAAATAAAAAAATTTAAAAACCTATTTGATCGAACGAGAAATTTAAGTTTATTTTATCAGTAAACATAGGGTATATCATTGCCATAGTTACGGTATGAATGTTTGACAGCAATGTATTGAAGCGTTTATTTTATGGGTAAACATCCCAGGAAACACACACATATATGATATATAACTATCAAGGATAAATCACATTACAGTTCCATTGTGCTGTGATTTCTCCTTGATAGTTATATATCATATATGTGTGTGTTTCCTGGGATAGGTATTTAACATGGGAAGCAGTTTTTGGTAAATACAAAGGTCTGGCAATAAATCAAGCCATGCTATTTAACATGATAATAGTACATTACATCTTGTACATTATTTAATATTAATTACTTTAATAATATTGCAAAAATTGTAATAAGTTACAAAAATTGTGAAATAAATAATTGTTTCAGTTTTTTATTATGGTTGAGGTTCGATTCCCCATTGGGGTAATTATTTTATTTTTTTTACATAAAAATTGTTGAACTTTTAAAAATCAGTTTAGATTTCCATAGTACAATCATTTAAAAATGATAATAACATTGTAATAAATAGAGAAAATGGTTTTTATGTAGTTATGTACTGATTTTAATCAGCCATTTTGCCCAGTATTTTTGTAGAATGTTTATATGTATTTGGAACTGCCTACCTGCAACCTCTGCACTGTGACTGTGCGCATAGATGGCAGTGTCGTCTGCGAATAGTGCAGTTTTGGTTTTTGCAAAGGTAGGCAGATCGTGTAGGTAGATAATGAATAGTAGTGGGGCAAGTATACTCCCCTGAGGTACACCTGCTTTTATTTGTTTTAGTGTTGAAAATGTATTGTTTATTTTGACCTTGAAATTTCTGTTTTTCAAGTAAGAGTTTAATAGCTTGATTAAATCAACTGGATAGTTTAATTGTATGAGTTTGTATAAAAGCCCGTCGGTCCAGACCTTGTCGAATGCTTTTTCGATGTCTAAAAGACACATAACTGTCACTTTGCTCATGTTGAAGTTATGGATGGTGTCATTTAATATTCTGGCTAGTTGTTGTGTCGTCGAACGCTGTTGACGGAAACCGAATTGCTGATCAGGCAAAATGTTGTTATCTACTGTGTAATTTAGTATATTTTCAAAAATTACTTTTTCCGTTAATTTAGAAATTGAATTTAGGAGTGAAATTGACCGAAAGCTTGTGGGTTGATTAATGTTTTTCTTGGGTTTTAATATGGGAATTATTGTGGCGGTTTTCCAATTTTCTGGGAAGTAATTTAGCCGAATTATGCTGTTGATGATGTAGGACAGTTGTACGATGGCTTTGCGGGGTAGGTTTTTTACAATTTTATTTTCGATAAGGTCTGGACCGGGGGCTTTATTGGCTGGCAGTTTTTTAATTATGTTTTTCAGTTTTGTTGGTGTAGTGTAGAATGTATGTATTGTTCTTTTGTCTGTGGTGTGTTTATGTAGTTATGTACTGTTTGTGTTACGTGTTCAAAGTGTTGTGCGTCCGTGTGTGCGTTTAGAATGTGTACCTGTTCGAATGTGTGTGCAATGGCATTGGCTTTTTCCTGGTCTGTGAAGTATGTGACATTGTTTTCTGTTAGTGTCGGTATGTTTATGTTTTTTCGTTTTAGTGATTTTGTAAATTTCCATAGTGAGTGGTCTTTTGTGTTTAGGGAGTTTAATTTGTTTTGCCATTTTTCGTTTGTCCAGGCAGAGATTTCTTTTCTTATTTCTTTGTTTAGTTGTTTCATTTCGTCTCTGTAGTGTAGGTCTTGTGTTCGTTGCCAATGTTTGCGTGTGTTGTTTCGTCGTGTTATTAGTTGTGTGATGTGTTGTGGAAATGGGTCTCGGTTTGTGTTTATAGTTTTTTATTTTGTATGTTTGTGTTTTAGCGTGTTTATAGTGTCAGTGAGTTTCTGTATTTCTGTGTCTATGTTTTTTGCAGTGTTTATTTGACTGTTGATTGTGATGTGTGCGTTCAGTTCTTCTCGAAAAGCGCGCCAATCCGTATATTTATAAGATGTGATGGTTCTTGTGTATTCTTCTGTGTATTGATCGTTTAGTGTGAGTGTGACTGGTGTGTGATCAGAGCTTAGTAAGTCCATGCTTTCCAAGTCGGAGATGTGTATTATGTTTTTGTAAATGCATATGTCTATTGTAGAAGGTGTTGTGCCATTTTGTGGATAGTGTGTGTGTTGGAGTGTATAGCAATTGTGCGTTTTGTGCTTGAATGTACGTGTAGAGTGTCCTTCCATTTGCGTTGTTCCTATTGTTGTTCCACGCTTGGTGAACGGCGTTTAGGTCTCCCATCAAGATGACTTTGTGTGAAATGTTGAGTACTGTGTCGAGTTCTTGTTGTGTGAAAGTATTTAATGGTTGGTTGTAAGCTGCAATTATGTGGGTGTTGTCAACTAATCTGATACAAAGTGTTTCAAGTGAAGTGTCTGGTGTGTCTATGTATTGGTGTGGAATGTTAGTTTTGATGATGGCTGCTATACCGCCAGCGGCATAGTGAACGATTGGTCTGTCCTTTCTGTAGATTTCGTATCCTTTTATTCTAAAATTTATGTCTGCTTTTAGTTTTGTCTCGTTCAGTAGCATAATGTCAATGTCGTGTGTATTGAAAAAGTTTATTAGTTCACCTTGTCTACTGTGTAGAGTAGAACAGTTCCATGTTACGATGTTAAGGGGCCTAAAAGTCATAGTTGTCCAAATTTTGTGTGAAAGAAAGTAGGATTAATCCTTTTTCTGTTTTGCTGTTGGCTTGCGCCAGTTGTAAATTTAAGTTCTTAATTATTTCAAGGAATTTGTTAATGTTTACGTATGTGTTTAGTTGTTTGAGTTCATTGCATAGTTCATTAAAGTTGTTGGTGTGTAGTGTAGCGGGAGCTGTGGGTGTAAGGAGGGGGGGGGGGGGTGGTGGGCGTTTTCTTACGGGAGTAAGGGCGGGGAAGTCTAGGAGAGGGGCAGGCTGCGATGCGCTCATTGGCTGCCATTCGTTTCTGGTTGGAGGTGGGGCGGGTACGTAGCTTCTCGGTTCTTGGATCAGGTGTTGCGGGCCACGCTGGAGTTCTCGCAGTTTTTTGAGGTAGGCGGAACATTCCACAAAGTTAGCAGGGTGGGCACCGCTGCAGTTGGCGCATTTCGCAGGCTCTTCTATCGGTTTCTCGCAGAGGCGAGTTAAGTGGTCTTTGCCGCATTTCAGGCAACGCGCGTTAGCAAAACAGTTGGCTGCAGCATGGCCCCAGGTCTGACATTTGTGGCACTGAATAATTAGTCGTTTGTTCATGTGCCTTTCCCACGTAATTTTGGTATGACACAAGTGTCTTATGTTTTTTTCCAAATGGCTTATTGTGACTTTATTATCGGTGATTAATAAGTATAATGGCCGTCTTGTGTTTTTCATTATGTAGATATTTTTAACTGGAATTTTGTGTTCTTCTAGGTCTAATTTTATCTCTTCTAGGTCAGGTTCGCTATCTAAGCCTCTGATGACGAACGCATGGGTTTTGTCACTTTTTTCGGTAAATGTAAAGAATTCAATTTGGTCTTCGATTAACTGGTTTTTGATTTTGGTTTTGTCTTCAATCTTGTTGAAAAATATGTTTGTAGTGTTGTTGGAAAATTTGAGGTGAAAACCCCCCGGTGCGTTTTTCTTCAAGTTACTTACTAATTTGGAGTGGTCGCCGAAAGTTTTTTTTAATAATAAGAGGAATCGGTTTACCTTGAGGGTTATCTTTGATTTCTTCAATTTCCAAATTTTCGTAACGGTTTTTAGTTTCAATTTCCTTAACTGTTTGAATTTTATTAACCTGACTTAATTTGACAGCTTTCCTTTCATTAATTAGTTTAAATGAATTTTCGTTGATGTTGGCCATGACTACGTCGTCTGTTTGCATACGCGCATCGCCTGTCACCGGCGATCTCTTGCGCTTTTTCGTTGAAAGGATTCCCTCCTTCGCTCCTATATTCTTTTCTAATCGATGCACTGGCACTTTATATTCACTGTTTCACTATTTATAATATTTATTTTATGATTTTTACTTATTAAATAGTTATTTATGTACCTAGGACAAAAAAATGCATATAACAGCAGAGCTTGAGTTTGCTTTCCGAGGCGAAGCCGAGGTAAAGCAAACAAGCGAGGCTATAATATGCATTTTTTGCCGAGGTATATATTACATTTTTCTGTCTACCTTACTTTACGTAATATATCTAGAAATAAATACACGTTTTTTTAAATTCGTAAAATCTTATTATTTATTATATGAATAATGATAGGATAATATATATCTTCTGCCATTTTCACAAAATTTTAATTCTTAGCTCTGTTTTAGTTTGAAGGAAGACACACTACACTCACAGACACATCAACACTATTTGACAGGTGAAAATAAACAAAACCAACAAAATAACCTCGAAAACAACTCTATCCAGCGGCATCTTAGATTAACAATTAGTCATGTCAAAATTAATAATTTTTAGTATAGTTAATTTCATTATTAATTGCGCACATATTTAAATTAAATTTATCATTAAAATAATATATTTATTTGCTCGTTTGATATTTGTTATTTACAATTCCGGTAGTATACACAATTACAATAATCATAAAATCGTAGTAGGCTTAGCGTACGAAAAAGGTTTGCGGACGAAAAAGGTTTGCGGACGAAAAGTGGTAACGTTCAGAAAAGTGTCATTTTTCGTCCGAAAATAAGTACGTAAAATTTCACTTTTCGTATAGGTAGACAGAAAAATATATTTCTCTGCAGAGCACTAACAAGGGTAATGTTTGATAATTACCACGTTGCTAGGAGACAGAAACGCTAGTGTTATGACAACTGCGCCACGGAGACATTTGGAAGTCTTTTCATATTGCATAATAAAAAACTGAAACAATTATTTATTTCACAATTTTTGTAATTTATTGCAATTTTGCAATATTATTAAAGTAATTAATATTAAATAATGTACAAGATGTAATATAATATTATCATGTTCAATAGCACGGTTAGATATTTAGCCGGACACTTTGTATTTATAAAAAACTGCTTCCCATGTTAAACGCCTATGTTTACTCATGAAATAAACGCTTCAATACTTTGCTGTCAAACATTCATACCGTAACTATGGCAATGATATACCCTATGTTTACTGATAAAATAAACTCCCGGTATATAAAAAATAAGGTTTTTCTTTGGGGCCTTAGTTATGGACTTCTACCGAACCGATTTTAATGATTCTTTTTTTAAATGAAAGCTGTTGGCATGTAGATGTGCACAAAAATCTAAAATGTTACAGTTTTGATTCCGTCTATTTTTTATAAGGCCTTAAAGATTTTTTATTAAGTACCGCTGTCAAGCGATAGATGGCAGCACTGAACAGCATGAAGATGAAGAGAAAGAGATAATGATTTAGAATACATACAATTTATGACAATTGCTACAAAAATAATATTTTGCATTATTTAGGGCTGGTTTATCAATGCAAAGTTAAATAATTTAACAGAGAAATGTCTTAAAACATGCAAAGCTTTTATCATACAAAAGTCAAAAGTTAACCTTAAATGACAGGTAAATATGTCAACATGTCAACTTGCAATGAAAACATAAATTTTTGCCATCAAAAATTATTAAATATAATAGTCACAGATATACTTATAAATTGATAGATAGCTGGGCCATATGGAAAATGGCGCTTTGAAATGAGGAGATATGTAACCAGCATAGACAAGGAAAGATATATACTAGACCGAGTTTACAATGTTAGGAGTTTGTGCCAAATAAAATCGATGGGCGCCATAACGAGACGCTAATAGAAAGGCGGGAAATTTAAAAATATGTTTACTGAAACTAACAAAATATAGACATATGTATACGGTAAAGTCTGAAAACAATCAAATTCAATAATAAAATATATTTGTACATAAAACAAATAGCGAAACAAGCTTTGTAAACAAATACTAACCAAAGAAATAAAATTGAAAAACTCTCACTAATAGAAATGACAGATTGCTGGGCTGCCAACATAAATAAATAAAATTCACTACAACTGAAGAAAATATTTATTATAATTATTGTACAAATAATGTAAATTAAATATTGTTCGTACTTTTTATTGGGCGATTGAGCTTTATTATTTTGAAATGAAGAAATGATGTAAAATACGTAATTTAAGTTACTGCATAGTTACTTTTTTTCATATTTCATATTTGATATGTTGTAGAATTTACACTAGAATTAGCGTCTCGATATTTATTCAATTCGACACAAAGCTAGTATATATCTTTCTTTGTCTATGGTAACCAGTCACCATGTTGAACCGGGGAACTTTTTGACCAATCAGGTTCTCTGAATATAACGTCATACGTCATGTGATCATAATACCTTGGCAAAAATAGAGACGCGTTGTTTATGTCACTTGTCATTCTGCTCATCTGCTGACTAAGTTCAGAGGAATGATGCACACTTGTCTTGTGAGAAGTTGTAAAAACCGAGGAAAAATTCTTGGTATATCATATCATAAATAAGTATTTTTATTTTTCGGTTTAAAAACAATATTATATTTACTTCCCAGGTAATTAAAATCGATTCCTGTGATTGATTCCTTCATTTGACAATCGATTATTTGAAATTAATATTTCTCATGACATAAATAAAAGTAGTTCTGTGATTGATTCCTTCATTTGACAATCGATTATTTGAAATTAATATTTCTCATGACATAAATAAAAGTAGTTTGATTGATAAAAATTAGATTGTGAACTCTAGCAAAAATATGTAGAGGAAAACTGGTGAAAAAATAAGAAAAAAATTATCAAAAGTTACTGTTTTGCCACCAATAAAATCTGTGTGTTACATTAAATATTGTTTTATTTACTCTTATTAATAATTACACCCACTATCAGCCTTTTTATAAAAATTGACTAAAATTTAATATTTATACAACATTTCTGTCAATATATGAATTTCCAAATTACTTCAATTCGAATAAAACAAAATTTAAATTTCCCGTTTGCAGACCCGGCTCAATATGGCGGTAGCGTACATGTCGGCACAAACGAAATACGAGCGTCAAGCTATCTGCCAATTTATATGTATATCTGTGATAATAGTTAATTCATTAATTCAAATTTGGTAAGTAATTTAATAATATTGAGCAAAATTTTTAGAGATACATAATTTTGTATGGCAATATAACAATTTTTGTAACCTAAAGTTTAAAAATTTAGTGAATTACCTATCCCATATCTAAAATATAGCATTATTATCTATTTAAAAATGAACAAGACACAAGCGTACATTTACAGTTTTTCAAATAACGTAATCATTAAATACAAAAGAGTTTATTATAATCAATCAGATGGATATTCCTATTTTCCCGCTCTTAACCGCTACCCCTTAATGCTACCTTTTACAGTATGTTTTCATTTCACACTTTCGAAACATGAATACACATTAACGAAAACTGATTTCACACAAATGAAAAGTGAATTTACAATAACAAAAGATGACTTCATATTAACGAAAACGATTTCACGTAAAAGAAAACTGAAATCACACTAATGAAAACTAATTTCAACTTCAACTAAACGAAAACAGATTTCAAACCCCTGTAGTGGCAGCACGCACTTTAGAATTCTATCGTAGAAAACAGGCGAATGCGATTCTACTTTTACAAATTTTGGTAGTATGCACATTAGAATTCTATATTCGCTTTTTGTTTCGGGAATTTTCGGGTTTTGTACTACTGGAATAAAAAACATCGCCACAGTTGTATTAATCAACTTGAAATATTTGTTTAAATAAAAATATAACTTGGCTTTGAATTGAAATGTGACAAAATAATTGACATTATAGTTGACGTTTCGTGAATTATATTGTAAAAGAATGTTACCTGTACAATTGTTCGCCGCTTTTGAATATATGGAGGATGACAAAAGAGAACAAATTCGACAATAAAATATCGAAAGGAGAAATTTAAGGGATTCCAGCGACCCATTTTCATTGAATGAAACCCTTTTCATTAGTTCATTCAAGTTAAATAAAGAAATGGTGCGGTATTTAATTTTAGAATTGGCGCCCCACATGTCATCATCAAATCATTTAAATGCTGTGCGCCCGGATGTAAAAATATTTACTGCATTAAATTTTTTTGCTACGGGTGGTTACCAAAGACAAGTTGGATAAAATTTTATGTTATCTGTTTCGCAACGTTCCGTCAGTAATTATGAAGATATAAGTTTTTTAAATGCAAACCATTTGGCTGGACGTTTCATAAAATTCCCAAGAAGAGTAGAAGAGAAACAAAATATTAAACGTACTTTCGTGCAACGCACACATTTTCCCGGTGTAATTGGAGCGATTGATTGTACGCATATTGCTATTTTAGCACCAACCGAAGAAGAGCATAATTACATTAATAGAAAGGGATTTCATTCTAAAAATGTTCAAATAGTAAACGATAATTTTTCTATTATACTATAATGTACTTAAAATTAAAATAAATCTTTACTGCAGATATGTGATTATGATCTCCGGATTTTAAATATAAATCCACGGTATGCAGGTGCGACGCATGATGCTTTTATCTGGAGAAATTCAAACGAACGGCAAGAACTTGTAAATTGTCACTTGCAAGGTGATCATAATTCATGGTTACTAGGGGATTCGGGTTACCCTCAAGAACCATGGCTCATGACTCCAGTTATAAATGCTGTAGTAGGAACTCCTGAAGATCGGTACAACAGAAGACACTCTTCTGCGCGAAACTGTATTGAAAGATGCAACGGCGTATTGAAAACAAGATTTCGTTGTTTGCTGGGTGAAAGAGTACTTCGCTACGGTCCTGAAAAGACGGGTTTCATCGTTATTGCTTGTGCTGTTTTGCACAATTTATGTATTAATGCACGTCTAAATTTAAACGAAGATCCGGTGGTTGAACAACCTGATCAATTTGTATTACCACCTATACATGGAAACATTATAGGTGTAAATTCAAGAAATAATGTAATTGAACGTTATTTTAGATAATTATACGTTGCACTACGTTGAGGGTATATGAGAGTACGATTATGAATGTAAAGGAGCACAAGTGGAAGAGAAGAAGAGCATGTATGAATACTATTTTGAATGTGGCTGAGGCAAAAGAAGTGTGCTTAGATAGAAATGTGTGGCGAAGGATGATTGTTTCGTAACTATTATGGTATGAAGATGTATGGTTAGTAAGAATGATAAGAATGTTCATAAGAGAATGGAGCAACTCAGAAAGTATGTTTTCGAGTTTGTGACAACTCTTTAAGTGGGACACCCGTGATTTTTATGTACATATGCACTACAAACCTTAATTAAATAAACAAATATCAAATATTTTAAGTTTAATTTTTATTACAAAATCTATATTAAGTAAAAAACTAACAAATATTAAAAACATGCTTTTACATCTAAGTTGTAAATAAATACTACTTGAAACGAGAATAAAAGTAAATTAAGAAAAAGAAAACAAATTAACGTAATTAGTTTTATCTAAAGACGTTTTTCTAATAGTTCTAAAAGTTTTGTAAAATTATTGTTTAAGTTCGATAAATTGTCATTAATTTTGTTCAAAACACCCAGAACTTCATCATTCATTGCTTTTAAATTTTCTCCTACTTTGCACTTCTCGCTTCTTTTCAAGGGTGACTGCCGTTCATCAGTAATACAGCAAAGTCTTTTTGATGCTGGAGTAAGGTAAGAAGTGCATCTTTTAGCAGTCCTCTTACTATGTTGTTGTCGTCTCCATTTTCATTTATTGTATTACTAAAATTTAGATTAGAATCTGATAAAAGGCCGGAATGAATTTCATAAGGTTCGGGTCCTTCAATAAAAGAAATGTTTACAATCGAAGTTGAAATTGTACTTGTCGAATTTGATGTACCCATTCCCACTTCAGGTACATTTTTATTTCCCTCTACTGCAGTTCTTCCCATAAAATTTAAAAGTTTTTCCTCAAATTTATACAATTTTAAATCGGATGTAGGTCCGCCCCCTGTTGCAGAATTATGTCTTTTTATTTTACTAGCTTTTGCTTTAGTTTTTGATTTCCAGTCACATAAAATCTACAAGTAATAATGTTAATAAATTATGATTAAAATTACAAATTCTAATAACCTTCTTCCATTCTTCTAATGATTTTTGCCCATGTCCTCCTAAAGAATTTAGTTTTACGGATAAATCTGTCCAAAGTTCTTTCAAATTTTTTTTGCTGTCTGCAGGATTTCGCAATTTATTTGTTATAATTTCCGGATGCCTTTCACAAAAATTTAGAATAATTTCCCAATGGTCTGGAGTAACTCTCATTTTCTGTAAATATAAATGTAAACAATAATCCGTTTACTCTTATAAAGTAAAATAGAATTTTATATATTATATTTACGTACCTTTTTATAAAGAGGCACAACAAAACATATTTCAAAAATACTTTAATTATTGTAGTCTTTTATAATTTTGTCAATATGACAATTAATAATTACGGTGTGAAACAAGAAATATATACGTCACAGACAACAGATACTATTAAGATAGTCAACTGCAATGATAAAGTAGTAGGCATTATACCCTGCAACACTAGCGCTCGGTGTCGTAAGACATAACTAAAATCAGTATGGCGGGTAGTGTCGGAAAAAATCAGTATGGCGGGTAGTATCGGAAATAGTCTGCATCCCGCATTACTATTGAGAATATATTTATTATTTTTTATTGATATAGTAATAAACAGAAAACAACAAAATATATATTTACGAAAAATAGAACGCATATTTATTTCTTAAAATTACATAAGGAAAATATAAAAATATAATCAGATATCCTATTACCATAAGGTGTAGGGTACCTATACACATACATTTAGTTGTGTACAAATTTCGCCCATTGCTTCTTATTTCTTGCCATCTTGTTAGCGTTTTGAATCGTCGTATTTTTCTTCTACAAGATCTTCAATATTAGCTTAACCCAGTTGTCTTTCGGTCTGTTTTTTCTACCAATTTTGTCATCCATATTTGTCTCACCGGTCTAGCTTCGTTCATTCTCATCATATGGCTCCACCAAGCTAGCTCTCTCTGCTCAATGTCCAATACAGACTTACATTATAATGGTTCTCTAATTATTGCATTTCTTGTTCTACCTTGTATTTGGATGAGCTACTCGTTCAACCCAAATTTTGTAAATTTCTTCTGAATAGGAAAATAATGTTTTGTTGTATTTTCAACATCACAACCCGGCATACAATAACTTCTTGGCATTTTACAGAAGCAAATAAACACAATATAAAATAACACAATAATGAAGAATGACACTTCACGAAAATACTATTTCAAATTTGAATTGTCAGTATGATTTTCAGCCAAGCCGCTACGATTTTAAAATCACCGAACATCCGAGCATTTACGAATTTTAACGAATTAATCCGAACGAAGCACTACTAGCGCTAAGTGTCGTAATACATAACTAACCGAAAGTCTCAAGGTCATGCTATGTAGTTGACACGGCCAGATATACGTAAATATATCTTGATCACAATAAATTAATTAAATTCAACGAAAAACAGTTATTCACAACGAAACACTTTGATCTTATAAAATAACATTATAAGATCGAAGTGTATACATTGACGTTAAAGAGAGAGAAAAACAGTCATTCGAATTGAAACGCGAGCTTAATCCTTTCGCCTCGAGTCGAACGCTTGCAGGCGAATATTTTTATGGCATGCTACCAAATTTTCGCTTCGATGCGAAAAGCGAAAAAAATGACTGTCATTTGATAGAATTCTAAAGTGCGTGCTGCCACTGCTGGGTTACTTATTCTCGCTTCTAGCGTAGCTAGCATTGTTGAAATCAACTTTTATCATTGTTGTAATCAAGTTTCATCATTGTTTTAATCAAGCTCTCTCATTGCTGTAATCAAATTCTTTCATTGTTGTAAACAAATTTAATCTTTAAGTTTCTTAAAAATACGATTTGTTACTTATTTAATATTTTATAAGTTCAGAAAGACATTTTAATACTCGTATACTTTGGAGACAATACATTTGCTTTATTTTTTTTTTGCCTCCCCAAGAGGTGGCTATGCCCTTTCTTGCCCTTCTTTGTCGATGCCCATGTAAGTTTCCTATGTAAAATCTGTTCTCATTTAGTTGAAACTGGTTGTTAACATTGTGAATTCTGTTTTCAGTATTGTAAAATCGGTATTCAGGAGTGATAAATTAGTTTTCGTTATTGTGAATTCAGGTTTCCTTTGTGGGAAATCAAGTTTCGTTAATGTGAAATCATACTGTATGTAAAAGGTACAGATATGCAATGATTATGCATATTGTTTTAAACCGAATAAAGATGTTAATCTGAAAAATAGAAACACGTTGATCCCTCATAGATTACAATAATGTATACATTTTTTGTGTACAATAGAACAATCATTATTACTACACTAACTGAACATGAAATCATAAATGAAACACGTTGATTACGACAATAACAATATTTGTTGGTGACAAGAAATTATGTACCTACCTTATAAAATGGAATGAAATGAAGTAAGAATGATTGCAACAATTTACCTTCCTCTTCTATTAAATTTATAACAGAAAAAAAAGAAATTAAATTTTCAGACAAACTGTCGAATTTACCACTATAGCATCAAATCTTCAAGTCATAAACTAGTCAATTAAATGAATACTTACTGGTGTTCCTATAGAAATTTTATTATTATTTTTCTATTTAAATTGCATATTTTTAATAGGTATGTTTGCCTGTTAGAAAATTTAACATTGCAGCAGTTTGTTGTAAAATTTGTACAATAATATTCAAAGTTCCTTATCAAATAATTACCTAGAGACAAGACCTGTATTTTTATCTGTCAAAACAGTTTCAGTTCCCAATTTACAGTTAACTATAAGTTTATAAACTGGTAGTGGTAGTTAGACTGCATATTTATAAACAGTCAATCAATCATTTAATTTACCTAACAGTTACCATTACTTCACTTTTAACAAACCGACCATAAATTTATTTATTATTACCAGAATTGTTTCAAATAATCTCCCTATTCTTATGTGCCCAACAAAGCAAATTTATAATTTAATAATGTTACCCCATATTGTTTGTTGCAAATATTTGCAATGGGTACAGCTAGTATATATATATTGCCACGACCGGGTTACTAAAATCCCACAGTAGCGGTTGAACCGACTAAGCTCAGTGGAGATAGGGTAGGTTCCTACATAGAACTCGAACTATTATAAAAAATATTTTAGGCGCCAGTTAGTCGATAGCTGGCTCAACCGAAAGAGTTGACTAACAAACCCAAGGGACGCTAGGTCGAGAAATAACGATGGTAAAATCATAAATACTATGCTGGTTTATTAATAATAAACCTTGAGGGTGAACATCTATTTTTCACAACCCGAAAATATGATATATAAAAAAAATATAGTTACGTATTTCACTTATAAAATTACATTCAATTAAATATCCATGAATATGATCACGCAGTAATAATCTTACGTATTTTCTAGTTCGAATAAACCGCGTAGCGAGTGGTCCGTATCCGAGCGAGATATGTTTAATGGCGCAAATTGACACGATATATATACTTTAGTCGACCAAAGTTATACTTGTCGGCGCTTCCACAAATAATCGGAGTAAAATAAAATAAAATATGAGTTCTATACGCTATGTGGCCGTCCCATAAGCTACGGATTGTCGAGATATTATCAACAAGATATCGAATATTACGTGAATAAGGCATATGATCAGATTTTACAATAAATACTGAATTTTAAACTAATATATGACGAGATAGTAAATATTTTAACAATACCCAAACAAGAAATAATTATTGGAATTATTCTCAACATAAATCTATCAAATTTACCTTTAAATTATTTAGAACAACATTTACAGACATTTAAAACAAATTTTGGACTCCATCTATTCAAAATAAGCTTATCTGATATGGCCTTAACTGCTCCCGTCCTGAACTCGGGTTTTCTCCAGTTGCCGGGTAGTCAAATACCAAATCATAGGCGGAGGTGACGTAGACAAGGCGGCGGCAGCAATTCTCGTGTTCGAGTAATACAATTCAGCCGTTTGGACAGTCGTCTCGCGACCATACGTCATATAAAAGTTGGATTGTAACTTGGGATTCTAATTTGAGTGTAAATCGTAAGTAGAAATTGAAATTAAAAGCCTAAAAGAAAGTATATGTTAGAGCCATCCATCATGCTACGGTACGCCACTGCATACGCTACATTGCAATATATATATATATATATATATATATATATATATATATATATATATATATATATATATATAAAATTATGTACTTTATAAAATATATGAAATAATTTTAAATCTTACTACTGAGTAATAAATACAATTCTGAGTTTACTTAATGAAATATTTACTAGCCATTACCTTAGGTGTTGTGCGGCTTAATTTTCATTCAACATGTGACTGAAGTGGATCTTTAAATCTAGCAGAACTATTGGAGAATTTTAATAATCAAACTATTCTCCAGTTTAGCACTATTTGAAAATCTTCCACAATTGGGAAATCTCAATGAAATTAACATCACACAGAAATTCTATAGAGATATCAAACAATGCATGTGATCACACTCACATGTCTACGATTATTTTTTTGCTCTCCCCAGCGAGCAACAATTCCAAATTGCCAGGTAGAACTCGCAAATTCAAAATTCAACGCTGCTGAGTGATACGGCCAGCTGTAAGATGGCTCTACATACACAATATATTCTCAAAAATAAACCGTAACTACACATAATACAAAATTCGCATAAATAAACCGTAACAATTCATATATATATATATATATATATATATATATATATATATATATATATATATATATATATATATATATATATAAATAAATAATAATAATAAATTTATTTATTTCCTGTAGACCAAAATACAAAGGTATAGGAAACGTCACGCAAAGTACAAATGTCACATAAGTTTACAAAAATAAATATTAAATATTACATAGAATTCTAAAAAGTACGGTTATAGATCATTAAGCAATATTACATCCAAAATTCATAATTACATATAAGTATATATAAGTAAAAGGTACAACTATTTAACACATTACACCTAATACTATGTACATATTGTCACAGTTTGGCATGTAGCAAAATTAGCGTTTGTCATTTAAAAATTCAGCGATACTATAATAATTATTTGTTAACAGGAATTCTTTTAATTCAGATTTGAATTTATTATTCGTCTTTATGTTTTTTAAATTTGTTGGTAGTCGATTATATAGTTGAATTCCCATATGGCTCATATTATGAGTAGATTTATTTAACTTAATTTTTGGAATTATAATATTTTCTTTACCTCGAGTGTTGTAATTATGGGCGTCTTCAAAAGTTAGTAGATTTTCTCTATTTTTCCAAGTGTTACGAATTACATTATATATATAAATAGATGGAAAATTGAGAATTGCTCATTTTTAAATGTCTCTGCACGAGAATCTATAATTTAAAAGGAATATATGGCGTATTGCTCGTTTTTGTGGTTTAAAGACACGCATTGCTGATGGCGATAGACCCCAGAAAATTATGCCATAACTAAGAATTGGATAAAATTTTCCAAAATAAAAGGTTTTTGCAGTATGAACATCGGTAAGTTGTCTTAATCTTTTCAAGAGATAGCAGAGTGGTGTTAATTGTTGACATATATTATCGACCTGGGTATCCCATAACAGATTTTCATGTAAGCTAATACCTAGTACTTTACTACAAGTGACTTGCGGTAAAGATTGCTTATTACTACGAATAAGCAGACTTTTACTGCGCTTTTTATTAGAAAACTCAATAAATGCGGATTTTTTTACATTTACTGTAAGGTTGTGATTCAAACCAAGATGTTAAATCAGATATTATCTTAGAAATATCAGATGCAGTGTGATCTCCAGGGATCAGTATTGATACGTCATCTGCATATGATACAAAGACATTTGACTGTAATATATCCAAGATATTATTAATATATATGATAAATAATATAGGACCAAGAATTGATCCCTGGGGAACCCCACACGAGACAGTTTGCATATTTGATTCACTGTTGTTTAAAAAGACTATCTGTTTTCGGTCAGTGAGATAAGATTCAATCAATGAATGACACAGTCAAAGGCTTTAGATAAATCAATAAATACGCCAAAAATGTTATTGCTATTATCGAGCGAATTGTAAATATGATCTGTAAGGTTGGCCAAAGCTGATATTGTACTGCGATTCTTTCTAAATCCGTGCTGTTCGCCGATTAATAACTTATTCTTCTCCAAGAATGATGAGATTCTGGCCAATATTTTTTTCAAAAATTTTATGGAAAGTGGTCACTAATGTTATTGGTCTATAATTAGAAATAAGTTCTTTGTCTCCTTTTTTATGTAGAGGAATTACTTTTACATATTTCGATGTATCAGGAAAAATTCCTTGCGTTAATGATGCATTTATACAGTGCACAAGAGGAGCAATAATCCAGTCAAGGCAATTTTTGATTATGCTACCAGAGATTTCATCAATTCCTGTGGCTGAAGAACTATTTATGGTCATTATCAGCGACGTCAGCTCGAATTCAGTAGTTGGCTCTAAAAAGATTGTACTATTACAATTTGACATATTATTAATTACGACATGGGAAGAGTTAGACAATTTATCTGTGAGTTCCTGTGGAATGTTTATAAAATAATTATTAAATATGTTAACTATGTCAACAGAGTTGGACACTTCGCGATTTTCATGATTTACTTTACTTATGTTTATTACTTTTTTATCTATCACGTTGAAACTATTATTAATTAAATTCCAGACTTGTCGTGTTTTATTGTTAGCAGTTTGTACTTTGTTCTTGTTATAATTTATTTTTGCATCTCGAATTAAATTCCGATACTCTTTCTTCGCCTTGTCGTGGTGTTGCTTAGTTATGCGTTGAGATTTATATAAATATGTAATTTCTTTCATATCAATTGATTTTTGTTTGATTTCATTTGTAACCCAGGACTTTTTACAAGCACTTTTATTAGGAACTCTAAGTTTAGGGTGAGTCATATTGAAGTTATACAAAAATGTTTCAATAAAGTTATTAAAGCAATAATTAGAGTCATTCTCTCGATATACATTAGACCAGTTTTCTTGACTTAATTTATATATAAAATTATTTAAATTAGTTCGAGTAAAAAATCTTTTGTACATTACATTACCATTAGTGTTAGTATTGGAATGATTTTTTATTTCTATTGTAACGCATTGTGCTGAATGATCAGCTATTTGATTATGAATAACAGTGGATGTAAAATTGTTTGTGTTAAAATTTGTAAATATATTATCAACTAGTGTTCTACTAGTTCTCTTGATGCGAGTTGGTTCTGTTACAGTATGATACAAATTATAAGAGTTCATGAGATCCAAAAATTGTCGTTTTTCAGTACTATTATCTAAGAGATTGATATTAAAATCTCCTGCGACCACCAGATTGGGGTTTTTGTCATTATTGTAGAGTTTCGCTAAGCATTTGTCCATTTGGGTAAAAAACTCATTTATATTGGCAGATGGCGACCTATATATCACCATTACATAAAATAACAAACCATGATGCTTAAATTGTATAGCACATGCCTCGAAAACACGTTCTACAATGAATTCTTTTACACAGTTCAATGATTGGTAATTAATTTTCTCATTACAAAAAATACTTACGCCACCATTTTTGTAGGCTTGTCTATAAAAACCATTTGCTAAGAATAAATTATTTATGATATATGATGATTTTTCACCTTCACAAAGCCAGTGTTCAGAAATGCACAGAATATCACATGGTTGTGTGGCAAGGAATATTTCTATTTCTTCAATCTTATTACGGAGGCACTGGATATTTTGGTGTAGAATGCTGAGAGATGGTCTACTGGAGCTATGATTGTTGGGATTGAGATTGAGCTGCCTGTGAGGACTTATCTGTTGCATTTCCTGATTGTCGAAAAATATTGTAACGTCGAATAACCAGACCGCATGGCCAGAAAGAATCAGTGTTAAAAGTGTCAAGTAGGCTATACTCCGCTTTAACACGGAAAGAATTATTAGTTGATGTTTCTTTTGATATTTTTGTAACTTCGAATTTTTTACCAGGACATTTTTGTTGAAGGAATGTTTGCATTTTTGTTTCCGTAATTTCATGGTGCACATTTCCCACATAAATCCATGCATTTTTTATACCGCTTTTTATAATTGAGTTGTTAACACGTGTGTCACTGCCTATTATTGCGTTTCTTTTACTATTTATTTTTGGTTTTAGGTTAGCGGTATTTTGTTTATTTTCGTTTGCAGTGTTTTTAGCTTGTACGGCCGAATTGTTGGCACTGCTGTCTACCTGCTTGGAGATTTGTATTGCCGATAATAATAATAATAATAATAATAATAATAATAATAAAGCTTTATTTCAAAGACCATAAATGGTATAGAAAAGGTCACAAAATTCAAAATAGTTTACAAAATATTCACACAAAATAATTAAAATTTAACAAATACAGAAATAATAAATTATGCATCGATTTAAGATATAATTACAACCTTATTAGATTGAAATCAGAACATTTGTCATTAGTCATTCATAAATTCCTCAATACTATAATAAGTTTTACTAATTAAAAATTGTTTTACTTCATATTTAATTTTTTTAAAATCCTGTAAATCTTTAAGGAATTTCGGCAGTTTATTGTATAAAACTAATCCATAGTAATTTGGATTATTTTTTGATTTATGATCCTTGGAACTATTAAGTTATCTTTTCCTCTGGTATCAAAGTTATGAATAGCACTGTATGTTTCTATGGTATTTAATCGTTTTTTAATATGAATAACTACATTTAAAATATAAATACAAGGAAAACATAAAAGTTTCTCGTTTTTAAACAATTCTCTGCAGGAGGATCGATAATTTAATTGATATATATTTCTCACAGCTGTTTTCTGCAATTTAAAAACTCTAATTGATGATGTTGAACAACCCCAAAAAATAATCCCATAGCACAAAACCGAATAAAATTTGGCGAAATAAAAGGTTTTTGTAGTTTGTACATCACTGAGAATTCGCAGACCTTTTAATAAGTAACAAAGAGACGAAAGAGTTTTACACAATATATCAATATGATTATTCCAACATAAATTTTCTTGAATGTTAAGTCCTAATACTTTAATATCCTTAACTTGTGGAAGAGACTCATTGTCGCATCTCACAAGAGCACTTGTTTGACGTACTTTATTTGAAAATTGCATTATGGCAGATTTATTTGTATTTAAAGTAAGATATCGGCACGTCAATTGCACTGTTGATACGTGAAGAAAGTTTAAGGGGAACTACTTGTTTGATATTCTGTGATGTTTCAGTCTTTGTTGAATTATAATTATTTTTGTCTTTTCCAGGAGTCAGTAGCTTTATTATTAGACACTTTTCACTCACATTTATACAGTTTTTATTGTCACATTTAAGGTTATCACTTGCATCGACGAAAACTATATCTTTATCATTCTCTCTTTTTGCAGAGTTGTTATTAACAAAGGTTTTTAGTAACTCATTGTCACAGTATTGCGGCGGTAATTCGTGAGTGATTATTAAGTCTATAAGTTCACTTTTTTTTAGTTTATTAAATTCAGCAATTATTGCACTTGTCGCTTGAATCGCCGTATTATGTATATATATATATATATATATATATATATATATATATATATATATATATACAGGGTGTATCAAGATAATGGAACAGTGCATTTTATTCGTGTATGTGAAAAGATACAGAAAAAAGTGATTAAGATATTTTGTAAGGCATAGAGGGGGACACATTTCAGCATAAACTTTATTACCTTAAATCCAGTGGTACTCAAACTACAGGGCAATATTATATTTTTTAAAGTGGCATTATATATATTTTATTAACTTATTAAGTAGAGAATTTTTTTCTGAATTCAACGATATAATAATATCATACCCTTACATTGCGAAAAATTTGATAAAAATTAATTCAAAGTTAATATTTCATTTCTACTTTATCTAAGTAATCTAGCAAACATTCAATCAATAAAACAAAATAAAATTTGTTTTAGTTTTATTATATTCAAGTAAGCTACGATTTTGGCAATAAATTCAACTTTTAAAATAAATTAGTTAATTCAAAGTTAAAATTTCAATTATTATTATAAAATACAATTATAAATGTTGTTCAAAGTCATTTCCGTTTTTTTCTAAACATAAATTTATTCTTCTGAATAATGCACGATTAGTTGCATTTAATAACATTTCAGGTGTTGTATTATTACAAGCAGTTCGGACGCGATGTTTAAGGTTATCTTTTGTGGTTACAGGGATAGCGTACACAGTATCTTTTAAGAAGCCCCATAAAAAAAAATCAAGTGGTGTTAGATCAGGAGAACGGGCAGGCCATTTCCAAGGTCCATTGGTCCGAAACCATCTATCTTCAAACATATTGTTCAATTGCCAAAACACTAAATTTGAATTATGTGGGCCAGCGTCATCTTGCTGAAACCATATGTTTCTTCTCTCATCCAAATTAATATTATCTATGTAGTCAAATACTACTGTATTTAAAATTTCCATATAAAGTTGCGCTGTTAAATTATTTTCATAAATGTACGGTCCAATTATTACATTATTTCTAATACCAATCCACACGTTGAAGCTCCATTTAAACTGCATATTTCTTGACCTAACAACTCTTGGATTTTCATCTGACCAGAAGTGAACCATTATTTCTATTGAAGAAGCCTTCATTTGTAAACTTGGCTTCGTCAGTCCAGATGACATTTGAAATAAAATTATTGTCGTCTTGGTATTTAATTAAAAATTCTTCACAGAATTCTATTCTCCTTAGTGGATCAAATTCTGTAATAGTCTGCACAGGTTATGGATGAAAATTGTGTCTTTTTAAAATTCTCCATACAGACATAGAAGAAATATTATAATAATGAGCAACTTATCTTGTTGACGCATTTGGATTTGCAGCAAAATAAGCCAAAACATCAATTTCAATATTTTCGTTTGCTCTTCTGTTTTCCACGCGCTTTTTGTGTAATGTTCCAAAATTCGTTATATTTATTTTAATTCGCATGATTATTTTACGATTTGGTCGTGGTTTATTGGGATATCTCTCCGCAAATAAATTACATGCTAGAACTGCATTTTGACGGGTCTCACCGTAACACATCAATAAATTAAAATAATCAGCATTTGATAACTCTGCTGCCATTATTAAATTAATTATTACAAAGATAAAGAAAATTGCCGTAGTTATAATAATTTATAACAGAGACATACGAAAATGACATAATTTTATTAATAATTGAATGTTTGCTCAGATTACTTAGATAAAGTAGAAATGAAATATTAACTTTGAATTAATTTTTATCAAATTTTTCGCAATGTAAGGGTATGATATTATTATATCGTTGAATTCAAAACAAAATTCTCTATTTAATAAGTTAATAAAATATATATAATGCTATTTAAAAAAATATAATATTGCCCTGTAGTTTGAGTACCACTGGATTTAAGATAATAAAGTTTATGCTGAAATGTGTCCCCCTCTATGCCTTACAAAATATCTTCATCACTTTTTTCTGTATCTTTTCACATACACGAATAAAATGCACTGTTCCATTATCTTGATACACCCTGTATATATATATATATATATTGTGACGTAATAGATAAAGTAAAAAATTGACAAAAAAATTTTGACGTGATTTTCTGAGGGAAAATCACGCGTCACACTTACCCGCAGCAGCTCAAGGGTTGGTCGTGGTTGCGCGAGGTCGAGGGTTCCTAAAGGGTGGTTGTGCAGGGATGAAATGATGGGCGCCAGTTATGTCGGGTTAAGAGAAGACACAACAACTCACAAGAAGTTACAGTAAAATTTTAAGTTTATTTAAAATATTTGCAAAAATGTTTTTAAGATAAATTTTAATTAAAATTATTAGTTGCAAAAAAAAAACAACCCAAAAAAATATGGTCGTACACACCTGGTTGAAGACCTGATTTGGGGTTACAAAAAAATGATGGATCCTAGAGATGAGTGGGCCGCTGGAGGGGGGAAACCTGTCGCACGGCGTCGTGGTAAGTTCGGACCGACTGCCTCGCTGATGACGGCTACGAACTGCCAAGTCCGCCTCGCTGATGACGGCTACGATCGGCCAAGTCCTTCTCTCTGAATATGCCGAAACGTTGTCCAGCTCTCGTCAGAGCAGGTTCACGCTGGTGGTGACGTTAAAAACGCAGGGCGGCATCCAGAGCACGTAGGGCTTAGGCGTAGTGGTGATCGCTCTAAGTCTTAGGAACGGCACTTTCAGGCAGCGAGTGTGTATAGCTTGCGGAAGCGGTCTCTCGTCTCAATGTGAACTTTGCGGAGATGATTCCCCGCCCCAGTGATCCAAACAACTCATCCGGACCGGGACGTTGAAGAATCATAAAAAAGACCATAAATTTTAGGCGTTGTTACAAAAAAATTTAGTACAAAAATACAATAAAATCGTATCTACAACAATCGTAATAGTAAAAATATTTCGGATAAAAATGTGAAACTACTTGTCAAAAATAAATTTTCCTTTAAAAAAAAAAACTGTGCACAAAAAACAAGAAAACAGCTGGCCAAGCTGTAGTGGACAGTGAGAGAAGAGATTAGAACAAGATAGGGTTAGTAAAATTATTTGAGCTCTAGCTTTAAGAGAAAATTCTCTAGTCGGCGGAATTTTTATAGTAACAAAATTATGAATCTAGGTAGCCTAAAAATGACTAGATAAAAGTTAAGATAGATAAACGGCTTACCCAGAAGTCGAAGATACTTCAAGATAGTTTAAGATAAACTCGTACAAACTTGAACGAGCAACAATACAATTTTGTTACTGTGACGTCAAATCAGCGGTAGCCACGTCTGCAACTCCACCGTATAAGATAGCTAACGAGCTGTATAAAAATGTAGTAAAATTTAATAACCAATTTGATATATGATCCCAAATACCTATTAAAGAATTTGGACAAAAATTATTGGACAAAAAAATATAATTTATATAAATTTGAACAATGAAAAACATGACAAATAGCCAATTTTTAATCCCATTAAAAATATTAAACCCCGAAAAATAAATAAAAATAAAGCGATACAGAATTACTATAGGTATGGTGTACTCACAAAAATTGAATGCGCCAAACTCGGCGCTACAACCGTGTCTTAGAGGGTTGCTAAGAACACAAAAAGTTAAGCAGAATATTACGAGACAAAAAAGGGAATTTAAAGCAAAAGTGAAAGCGTTAAACGCTGGAGAACGGTGAACCGTACTGGTTATTGGTTCAGCATAAAAAGTAATAGTTACACAGAAAAACTATTATCGCCTCGTATTACAAAAAAACCTTAATTTTGAATAACCATAATCCAAATGTGAGGCGATAGCCGTTCGAGTTATTCGCGTGTTGCTACGGCATGCGCTGACGGTAGATGTAAAATTTTGACAAACAACTGATATGAACAAAAAAATATAATTGAGACTCACCCAATCAGATGTTAAACTAGCCAAATAAATGAATAAAAGATAATAAAAGTGTATCATGACACCGATGATACAAGATAAAAATAATAGCACTGCAAAATTTGGAAAAATATAGTCAGCACACACGCAGCTACGACACGTCAAACACACGAATCGAATCGAAGTGACATGTGCTCGTCCACTCTTCAATTCACGCGGAAACACACAAAATATGTCGCTAATCAAATTGAACACTAAAGATTTGAAAAAAACCGCGTAATGATTTTTTGAAATCGTTACAATATATATATATATATATATATATATATATATATATATATAACTAGAAAAAATGTTCGTAGGGAATCGCTCAAAACAGCTGCAGACACGTGTTTCGCTCTTATTAGAGCTCATCAGTACAGCATAGATAGTTAATAGTTGGACATTAACTAGAAGTAAAAAAAAAATCCGACAACTTGTAACAGTACCAGCAAACAGCCAAATACACAATTGTTGCATACGGTCAGCATTTCCACGAATTTGTGGAATAAATACGACGGAGCAGCGGCGGTAATTTATAACCACCCACCAGAGCCGTTACTTGGACCCTAAGGTAAATATATGAAAGTATTCTATCGTGAGCGCAAAGGTATAAAACTAAAAAAAATGTTCGTAGGGAATCGTAACTCTGCGCTCACGATAGAATACTTTCATATATTTACCTTAGGGTCCAAGTAACGGCTCTGGTGGGTGGTTATAAATTACCGCCGCTGCTCCGTCGTATTTATTCCACACATTCGTGGAAATGCTGACCGTATGCAACAATTGTGTATTTGGCTGCTTGCTGGTACTGTTACAAGTTGTCGGATTTTTTCTACTTCTAGTTAATGTCCAACTATTAACTAACTATGCTGTACTGATGAGCTCTAATAAGAGCGAAACACGTGTCTGCAGCTGTTTTGAGCGATTCCCTACGAACATTTTTTCTAGTATTATAATTAATAATTATCAATAATAACGACAATAACAATAATAATAATAATAATAATAATAATAATAATAAATATGCAAAATATGTATTTTGTATAAAACCCAAACCTAATAATTAAGAAATATTAGGGGTGAAATAACTCTGAATTTTTAAAAAATATTTTATATATTTATACTTTGTTTGGCTGATCGATTTCGCTATTTTTATAGCATCTTCAGAGCCTTAACAGCTGGAAAAATATGTACATTGAAAATATAAAAATATTAAGATATAATATACATGTGATATGAAGGGGAAAAATGCTGGGGAGTGAAATTTATTATAATTGGTGTTACATGACAAGCATTAAGTAGGTAGATAAATTATTTATAAGGTATGGTTTTGTATATTTTAAGGTTAGGTGAACATGACAATCATAGAAAAATGTATTATGAGAAAAATTACAAAAATAATGTAAAAATACTAACCGTCATAGAGAAATTAGGTTGTCTTTGACATATTTATTGAGTGATGTATAAAATTATTGTTTGATTAAATTGATTTTTTCATTTAATGTAGATGTACGTGTTCACAGAGCCAGAGAAATGGAACTTATGCGGAAATATTTGTTTAGCGGAAGTATGTTTTGAAATTATAGTAGAATTTAGTTTTTTAGTTTAAATGTTTATTGTGAAAAAGGCGGGAGATTTTTGAAAATGTGTTGTTCCGGATAATAATTAAATTAAAAAATAATAATAAGTAATAATAAATAATAACAATATTAATTAATAAAAATTAAAAATAAATATGGAAAATATGTATTTTGCATAAAATCCAAGCTTTAATAATAATAATAATAATAATAATAATAATAATAATAATAACAATCAATAACTATTAATAATTAATAATATTTAAATTAAATTAAATAATAATAATAAATAATAATTTTAATAATAATAAATAATAAAAATTAATAAAAAACATGCAAAATATATAAAAACATGCATTTTGTTCAAATTTAAAGTAACAATAATAATAATAATAATAATTAATAGTAATAATAATTATGCAAATAAACAGTTGAAAATTTCTTCTTATTTATGTGCGCTAAATTCATATATATATATATATATATATGAATTTAGCGCACATAAATAAGAAGAAATTTTCAACTGTTTATTTGCATAATTATTATTACTATTAATTATTATTATTATTATTATTGTTACTTTAAATTTGAACAAAATGCATGTTTTTATATATTTTGCATGTTTTTTATTAATTTTTATTATTTATTATTATTAAAATTATTATTTATTATTATTATTTAATTTAATTTAAATATTATTAATTATTAATAGTTATTGATTGTTATTATTATTATTATTATTATTATTATTATTATTATTATTAAAGCTTGGATTTTATGCAAAATACATATTTTCCATATTTATTTTTAATTTTTATTAATTAATATTGTTATTATTTATTATTACTTATTATTATTTTTTAATTTAATTATTATCCGGAACAACACATTTTCAAAAATCTCCCGCCTTTTTCACAATAAACATTTAAACTAAAAAACTAAATTCTACTATAATTTCAAAACATACTTCCGCTAAACAAATATTTCCGCATAAGTTCCATTTCTCTGGCTCTGTGAACACGTACATCTACATTAAATGAAAAAATCAATTTAATCAAACAATAATTTTATACATCACTCAATAAATATGTCAAAGACAACCTAATTTCTCTATGACGGTTAGTATTTTTACATTATTTTTGTAATTTTTCTCATAATACATTTTTCTATGATTGTCATGTTCACCTAACCTTAAAATATACAAAACCATACCTTATAAATAATTTATCTACCTACTTAATGCTTGTCATGTAACACCAATTATAATAAATTTCACTCCCCAGCATTTTTCCCCTTCATATCACATGTATATTATATCTTAATATTTTTATATTTTCAATGTACATATTTTTCCAGCTGTTAAGGCTCTGAAGATGCTATAAAAATAGCGAAATCGATCAGCCAAACAAAGTATAAATATATAAAATATTTTTTAAAAATTCAGAGTTATTTCACCCCTAATATTTCTTAATTATTAGGTTTGGGTTTTATACAAAATACATATTTTGCATATTTATTATTATTATTATTATTATTATTATTATTATTGTTATTGTCGTTATTATTGATAATTATTAATTATAATACTAGAAAAAATGTTCGTAGGGAATCGCTCAAAACAGCTGCAGACACGTGTTTCGCTCTTATTAGAGCTCATCAGTACAGCATAGTTAGTTAATAGTTGGACATTAACTAGAAGTAGAAAAAATCCGACAACTTGTAACAGTACCAGCAAGCAGCCAAATACACAATTGTTGCATACGGTCAGCATTTCCACGAATGTGTGGAATAAATACGACGGAGCAGCGGCGGTAATTTATAACCACCCACCAGAGCCGTTACTTGGACCCTAAGGTAAATATATGAAAGTATTCTATCGTGAGCGCAGAGTTACGATTCCCTACGAACATTTTTTTTAGTTTTATACCTTTGCGCTCACGATAGAATACTTTCATATATTTACCTTAGGGTCCAAGTAACGGCTCTGGTGGGTGGTTATAAATTACCGCCGCTGCTCCGTCGTATTTATTCCACAAATTCGTGGAAATGCTGACCGTATGCAACAATTGTGTATTTGGCTGTTTGCTGGTACTGTTACAAGTTGTCGGATTTTTTTTTTACTTCTAGTTAATGTCCAACTATTAACTATCTATGCTGTACTGATGAGCTCTAATAAGAGCGAAACACGTGTCTGCAGCTGTTTTGAGCGATTCCCTACGAACATTTTTTCTAGTTTTATAACTTTGCGCTCACGATAGAATACTTTCATTAATTATAATTATTATTGTTAGAACTTGGATTTTATATGAAATGCATATTTTGCAAATGTATTATTATTTATTATTATGATTCTGGGCACAGTGATATGAAGAATAAAAAATTGAAAATTGTCAGATACATGGTATTGCAGTTACGCCATAAATATTTAAAATTTACTTCCAGATAGCAGAATTAATTTTTAAGAAATTAAATTAGCAAGACAAAAAATTATTTAATTATCTAAAATAGGCCACTTTTGCGTGAGGAAAAACGGTTTTCCTGTGTTAATAGCCTATGGCCCGCTTTTCGAGTTGCATCCGGTATATGAATTTGAAACTGATTAACCGCCAAGGCATTAAGCAGCTTAGACATTATCCATGGACGGCAAATTAAGAACGTCAAAACTTAAAAACTAATATAAGTAATTATTTATGTTATTAGTATTTTCATAATTGTAATCAAATTTTCTTAATCAATAATATTATTGTTGTAATCATATCTTTCTTATTTTAAACTGAGAAGCTATAAGACATAACTGTTGTAGAACACAAAAATTTTGAACAACATTAATTTATAAATATGAATTGTTTACAAATCTCGGGATCTTTTGAAGCGCGAGACATGGTTCGGCTGTACTGTTCGCGCCTGCTTCAAACCGGTCCAGCGTGTGCACAAAATTTTATCGTGTGTTTGTTTCTACATGAATTTATTCTTAATTATTATGATTGACAAGGTTACCAGAACATGTTTACTCACTATAAGCCTTAAGGCTCATTCGTAGCTATGAAATTAAGAAATACATGTAAATAAAATTATATATAAGACTTTTTGTTTGGTATTAACAGTTTCAAAAATAAAACAAATTAAAGTCAGCTCTCATTTAGTATATTCATAATTCATAAAAAATAATATAAAAGTGCATACCTTTTAACACACTGTATGTAAACATATATACGAACCTTGTTGTTAAAACAGCTCTTTTAATTATTTTAATTTACATTCTTTTGCCAGAACGTAAATTGACAGTTATTATGTAAGTGCATGGGGTCCAGTGGCCGCGTGCCCGAGTGTCTGGTCGCGAACCTGGGGGAACCGGGTTCGATACCGACAGACGCCAAATATTTCCAATTTTAAATGGCACAAAAGTGACCCCTGTGGTGCACTCTCCACACCAGCTATGAGTGCCCGTGAGGTGACGCCTGGTACGCGCCCACACGGTAAAATATATCGTCATCATTACCGATGTCCACATGTGTTGTAGATACTGGCACACCCAGAAATGGGTAATATGCCGTGATGATATATTTATTTATTTATTTATTTATTTGTGTATGTGCTGTTCTGCTCGCATGTAATGGCTATTACTCATTCAAATAATTTACAACACTAGTCTTCAGCTCACGTTACAAAACTTCATTCTCATGAGTAATGGATCACATTGCATGTTTATTGAATATTATACTATTATATCGTTATTTATCAAGGATTGTGTTCACGCCAAAAGCATGTGTGTCCTTTTTTCCCTATCCCAAAACGTACCTTGGTTGTCAGACAGCAAGATGTCGCTACGATACCAAGAAGTAAAAATTTACCACGCATCTGAACCTTTTTGCGAATATGAACAAGTTTCTCGCAACAGCTCGTCAATATTAGTATTACTTTTGTCAGAATAAAAGGTTGAGTTCGACTCAATCATCGCAACGCGTATATATATATTATTATTCCGCATCGCAACTTAATATAATTCCTCATCTCTCGCTTATAGTTTACGTTTTAATTTAATACATTTATCGCATGGTTTGTACTAGTGCAAAAGGGCTTTATACATTAAACAATATAGTGCCTGTGCCACGATTCAGTTCAAATCAGGCCAAGGAAGAAAGCTGGAACATTAGGACCTGGACAACAACAATCACCAAGACAACAGTCGATTTCTTAAGGTATGTTCCTTTACATTCTTTCCTATAAGGCATATGGTTTGGCAGAATATCTCTCCCGCAAAAATACAGTCCACTAACATAAAATTAATTAGAGTAGCTAACCAGCTATTTCGCCGCACCGGAGGAACCGAGTTCGATCCAGACAGACGCCAAATATTTCTTTTTTTAAATGGCACAAAAGTGACCCCTGTGGTGCACTCTCCACACCAGCTATGAGTGTCCATGAGGTGACGCCTGGTAAGCGCCCACACGGTAAAATATATCGTCATCATTACCAATGTCTACATGTGTTGCAGATACTGGCACACCCAGAAATGGGTAATATGCCGTGATGATATATTATTTATTTATTTGATACTCCATCAAGCCCAATCTTTGGAGTAAATTCATATGTTTTCAGTGCACGTGCACGAGTTCGAAGTTCAAAATTGTCTTTTCGCTGTGCATAAACCGCCAGTTAAAAACTTGCTAAGTTTTTGCAAGTTAAACACAAAATTCATTCTCAAGACAAACATGTTCGTGTACATTTAAAATGAAACAAAAAATTAAAATTATTATCGCAAAACGTGAAACAATATTTTCGCTCATCACTTCTCTTTATGATCAAGCAAAAAAGGTAAGTGGTAAAGATACTAGAACCACGGAAGACTTTATCACACAAACCACTAATTTAAATCGCTTGTATAACCAATGTAACTCACTTAATGACGAATATAATCAATACAATTTGATAGAGGATCCAACATTTGAGCTTGATTATAAGGCATGGTTGTCATTCGAAGATATATTCTCTCGTGTAACTCATATTAGATTAAATGTGTTGGAATCTCGCAAAACTACCGACGCTTCTACGTCCTCTAATAAAAATTCGTATATACCGATTAAGTTACCGCCGATAGAAATACCGAGTTTTGACGGTAAACCCGAGAATTGGCCATTGTTTCACAATTCTTTTAAGACAAATATACATGAAAATATAACACTTAGTGACGCACAATGTGTTCAATATCTCGTCGGCAAAGTGGCCAAGCCCTCGCAGTTTTTGCAGGTTCTGTTCCAAATGAAGAAAATTACTCTAGTATTTGGAAAAGTTTAGTTACGAAATACCAAGATAAACAAGCTCTAGGTACCCACTATCTAAACTCGATAAATGATAATAAGTGTGGCTCTAATACCGCTAATAATTTAAGTAATTTCGTAAAACGCTTCACTTCTGCCAAAGCTGCACTTGAACAATTACAGATTGCAGATCTCATATTTATGCATATCACATTAAAGAAGGTTGATTCACAAGTAGCTCAAAATTTTGAAATGTCAGTTCGGGAGAAAGAAATTCCCAAATGCTCGGATTTGATTGAATATTTACGTCATCAAGTCAAAATATCCGAAAGAACAAATGCTGGGTCGAGTAATCCACGTAATAGTATATCGCTTAATAGTAAGACACCGCAAAAGGTTAATTCTGTAACTAGTCCACGCAATACACCGGCACTCTTATTCTTATGCACTTACAACCAGTAATGATAAGTCGTGCCCTATTTGTCACAAAAATGAGCACTATCGTATTTATGAATGTCCGAAATTTCGAGAGTTGTCTATTAAAGCACGTTTTGACTTTATTAAAAATAACAAATATTGTACCAAATGTCTAAGTACAAAACATATGCATTCTCATTGAAATTCGCTATCGCTCTGTAGATCTTGCAATCAAAAGCATCACACACTCTTACATTTTGAAAAACTAGGCGCCGATTCAATGCGCGCTCCCACTACTACGCCGTCGCTGAAGGCCATAGCCCCACTATCTGACCACAAAACCGAGCATGCGCCGTCACAGTCCATGTTAAAAGTTCATGGTTCGGGCTCGCCGCACTCACAACCACAAGCAACGATAAATTTACACACACGAAATGATGTACCGTTGAATAAATAAATAATAATAATAACTTTAATAAGATGTTTAATTGACAGCGCCTCGCAAAATAATTTAATTAGTTTACATTGTTGTAAAAAATTTACCGCTTTATAATTCAGTCATTAAAACTGTAGGATCAATCTTCACGCCGACTATCGGCTATGTTTCAATTACAATTAAATCCCGCTTTTCTGAGGACAATTACAAAATAAATTTAATTGTAGTAGAACATTTAACAGAACAATGGGGAAGTTTAGCATGGTAAAAATAATATATATATATATATATATATATATATATATATATATATATATATATATATATATATATATATATATATATACAGGATGTCTCTTAAATAGGGGGACATGGCTTAATCACAGATTCCTCAGGCTAAAATAAGACGATTTAACCAAACATGCTTCTACCGGAAAGTGTACCATTTAGCCAGAATTCTGCTTCAAAGTTCTTCGAAAAAAAATTAATTTTGCTTATAATAATCGGACGCTTTATTCGATTTGGATGAAATTTGGTATGACAGTTTATATGGTTATAAGTCATCTTTTAAGGTGATATTTGTTATTATTAGTGAACCACTAATGTATGAAACTTAGGTCTCCCAACATTAATTAGACCGTAACTTTTTAATGGCAATGCCGAAAACGTGAAATTATTTTTCATCAGAAAGATACATTCAATAGTAAACTTTTGTCTTTCTGTGTAATTTGTGATATCTGTTACGGTTCACACAGAAAAAAATAAAATCTGAGTGTCTGCACTGCTAAATTTTTAAAATAAATTTAATCTAGCAGTCTATCCAAATGTCAAACAAGTAATTTTTAATGACAGTAACAATTGTTTTACGGGTTGTCAAAAATTTTCTTCGCAATATTCTAAAATTAGTAACATCCGTTTCTTCGGCCTAATAGTATTTTACTACCATTATTATAAGTAAGACGATTACATATCTCAGCTTACTCCTAAACAAGTTGTGAAGATTGACAACTCGTTACTGTCATTAAAAATTACTTGTTTGACATTTGGATAGATTGCTAGATTAAATTTATTTTAAAAATTTAGCAGTGCAGTCACTCAGATTTTATTTTTTTCTGTGTGAACCGTAACAGATATCACAAATTACACAGAGAGACAAAAGTTTACTATTGAATGTATCTTTCTGAAGAAAAATAATTTCACGTTTTCGGCATTGCCATTAAAAAGTTACGGTCTAATTAATGTTGGGAGACCTAAGTTTCATACATTAGTGGTTCACTAATAATAACAAGTATCACCTTAAAAGATGACTTATAACCATATAATCTGTCATACCAAATTTCATCCAAATCGAATAAAGCGTCCGGTTATTATAAGCAAAATTAATTTTTTTTTGAAGAACTTTGAAGCAGAATTCTGGCTAAATGGTACACTTTCCGGTAGAAGCAAGTTTGGTTAAATCGTCTTATTTTAGCCTCAAGAATCTGTGGTTAAGCCATGTCCCCCTATTTAAGAGACACCCTGTATTTATTTATATTTTTCTGAGGACAATTACAAAATAAATTTAATTGTAGTAGAACATTTAACAGAACAATGGGGAAGTTTAGCATGGTAAGAATTCTACATAACATACTATTTTCTCACAAATATAACACAAATGACTGCTGAAATTGAAATTAAAATTATTGCTCCATTTATTTATATCATGGGAGAATCATCTACTTCTAAATTAAACACCGCCGCATGGACTTTTGGACCTTTAATCTCCGATGATGCCCTTAATAGACAATTAAACAAATTTTGGGAGCTAGATGAACTTCCGTCGCATTGTTTAGCCAGTGCTGAAGATATCGAGTGTGAGAATTTGTACACAAAAACTGTATCTCGCGATGATTGTGGCAGATATATAGTAGCTTTGCTATTTAAGCACAACCCAAGCTTGTTAGGGAATTCGCACGCCATAGCTAAACGAAGACTTCTTACTTTAGAGCGCAAATTTAAAGCTAGCCCTGAACTACGTCATGCATATAACACAGTTATTCAAGAATACTTGGAGAAGGGTTATTTATCAGCATTACAACACAGATGCAAGCGCAATAACCGATACTGGTTACTCTCTAAATGACATATTACACATCGGGCCTAATTTACAGGCGGATCTATTTTCTCGACTTTTAATTTTTCGCTTATTTGCTATCGCTGTCTCCGCAGACATAGAACAGATGTATTTACGCATATGACTTACCGAGGAACACAGAAAATATCAAAAAATATTATTTCGATTTAATGAAACGCAACCTGTTCGCATTTTAAATATAATTTTTTAGCATTCGAGATACGCGCGAGTCCATTTCTAGCAATTCGATGAATGTGAGCGCTTTCCACTCGCGTCTTAAGGATCTTACGTCTTCTGTCATGGCCGTGAATGAAGGTATATCTCTGTCGGAACAACTCCTTAATTTATTTAAATCGGGTGGATTTAATTTAGTAAAATGATCCAGTAATTCTGCACACCTACTCTATCAGTCGCAGATAATGTTAGTTTTACTACTGCGAAAACCGAAGAAGAGTACACAAAGAGAATAATTCTATCAACTATAGCACAATTATTTGATATGCTGGGATTAGTTGCTCCAGTTATTTTATATGCCAAACTTATAATGCGAGAGTTGTGGCTCGCAAATATAGGCTGGCATGACGTTCCGCCCCAACCAATCGTTGAGCGCTTTACGTATTTTAAAAAAGAACTCCCGCGTTTATCAAACTTAAAAATTCCGAGACACCTCGGTATTGTTGACGATTGCATAGTAAAGCTTATGGTTGATCGATATACTTACATATAACAGACGCCGCAGGCAATATTTACTTTAATTTAGTATGCGCAAATCAAAGGTAGCTCCGGTAAAAACGGTCTCACTCGCCCGTTTAGAACTTTGTGCAGCATTGCTTCTCTAATAAAATATATATATATATATATATATATATATATGCCTTCTCGGATTCTACGATTGCACTATCGTGGATCCACTCAGCGCCTCACCGTTGGCAAGTATTTGTGGCAAACCGCGTCACAAAAATACACGCAAATTTAGCCGCTAAACATGTTTATCACATAAAGGGAAAAGAAAACCCTAGTGATTGTTTATCTCGAGATCTTCTACCTTCACAGTTAGAAGATCATCCGCTATGCCCACCATGGACTCATTCTCCGGTGTCAGAATGGCCAATTCAGCCCTTTACACTCGCCAAATCTGATGAAGATATTCCTCAAGTAAGGAACTTTATCATACTAACTGATATCACCATTAATGAACGCCCGCATATTTATAATCTCGCCCTTAAGGTGTCCTCGTGGAATAAACTTCTACGCATTGTGGTCTATATTCTAATATTTATCAAAAGGATACCACGAGGCACAATTATTAATTCTTCGGATTTAGCAGTAGCCGAAATTACTGTCCTCCGCCCTCTACAAAAAGTTTATTTTCAAAATGAAATCAAAGTAATTGTAAATTATTATATTTTCATGCCTTGCTGCGAGTAGACGTGCGTCGTTGTCGCTCCGCTGTGTTATTTTTGTGCCGAAATAATAATATTATCTTGTGTGATAAAAATGTCCGGAACCAGAAGTCTTTCCGCTATTGTCGACCAGACCATCAATTCTCTACTGTCCAATGACAGTTTCGTGGACAAACTGTTGGACACATTGATCCAACGTTTCGACAAAAAATTAGAGGAACAGAAAATCCTTTATGAAGGCATCATCGCTGATCTAAGTGCCGAGGTTAAGCTCCTGGAGGATCGATGGACCAACAAGAACAGTACTCTAGAAGAAACTGCGTCAGAGTGTTCGGTGTGCCTGAACTAAAAAACGAAAAAACTGAAGAAGCGGTCTGTTCTATTTTCAAAGACAAATTGAATATCTGTGTTACTCTTGATATGATAGACCGTTGTCATCGTATCAGTAAGAAACAACACAAATCAAGTGTAAATGCTAAATCTAGACCACGACCCATTATAATCAAATTTACGTCATATAAACATCGTTCACTCATCCTTCATAATCGTAGACTGTTACGTGGTACTGATATTAGTGTAAAAGAAGATCTAACGAAAAGCCGACTTGAACTATTAAAATCAGCTGCCAAGAAACATGGCTATAAAAACGTGTGGTCCGTAGGCGGTGTGGTGTTTTCAAAAATCGCTGAAGTAATTAAGAAGGTTACACATCTTGATTTATTAAATGTTTAGTCTATATATGTACTATTATTAAATGTATTTAGGAGCGTCAACTATGTTGACATACTGCTTTTTCGACAATAATTTATACTTATTTACATTATAAATTTATATTTTTTCATTTTATCAAATCTCGGCTGTTTAAAATCAATTCTTTTAAAACATTTATTTGCAAGAATTAACTTCTCTGTTTTAGTTCTAATTTGTTGCTGCAAAAACTCGGGGTCAATAAACTTTAAAAATATTATTTTACATTTGTCTTTTTAAATAACATTTTTCATTTTATGTCTCTCTCGTCTTTTTATTATCAAAATGTTAAGAGGATTGAGTACCAAGCTGACTACATTTTATAATAATCTTGTCTCATTAGATGTAGACATACTTTGTTTAACAGAAACATGGCTTAACGATAGTGTTCATACTTCGGAATTGTTTTCACTTCTATATAATGTCTACAGAAAGGACAGAGATTTGGATAGGAGTGGCAAGAAGAGTGGAGGAGGAGTCTTGTGTGCTGTCAACAGCAAATACAAATCATTCCCTATTAATATTTCTTTACACCCATCCTCTCTGTCCGATCTTGTCTGTGTTAAGGTGTATTTAACATCTACTATCTTTATTTACATTATTGTTCTCTATTTACCACCACCTATCTTTCTTGTCCAGCAAAACTATATCTTCGACAGTCTTGAGACATTTTTAAACAATGCAAATTGTAATTTTTTAATTGTAGCAGATCTTAATATATCTAAATTAAATAATAATGATATTTCAAACAACGATTATTTAACATCGAATTTCGAAAATTTTATTGCATTTCTAAACGCTACTCAGTATAATAACGTAACTAATTCACATGGAAAATTATTAGACGTTGTTGTATCTAATTTGCCCTGCATGGTAACTAAAAACATGGATCCAATTGTTGATGAAGATGCACATCACCCAGCTCTCTCAATCTCAGTAACATTTAATCCTCATCCCCATCTTAAATTTCCAAACTCCACTTTTAACATAGACTATCCAACATACAATTTTTCCGCTGGCAAGTATGACCTATTATATATGTTACTATCACAGGTTGATTGGAGTGATCTCAAACACTACAGTGATGTTGATGTTGCTTTCAATAAATTTTATGAAATTATTTATGACGTACTTGAAAAATTCATTCCGGTCAACAGAAAACGTCACTCCAAATATCCACCATGGTTCAACTCAACTATAATTAAACAAATTAAAGAAAAAAACTGGCATCACAAAATGTATAAAACTCATAAGAATGAATTTAACTTATCAGAGTTTAAACGTCTGCGTGAAATTATAAAAAGAAATATAAAACTTGAATTTAATAAATATTTAAAAAATATTGAAAGCAACATATCAATAGACCCCAATAAATTTTGGTCCTACATAAATAACAAAAAACGTAAATCACGTATACCGGGCTGTATGAAACATAACAACCAAACATTTGAAAACACTCCCAATATTGTGCAAGGTTTCGCAGACTTTTTTGCAAGTGTGTATGTTGTGCCAAATGACAATGATAATGTCATTATATTTAATAATACTGATAGTTACAATAATAATACTATTAATATTGCAAACATATCTGACGATGACATTTTAAATGCAATAAGTTGCCTAAAAAAATCCCGTAATCCTGGACCTGATAACCTTCCCTCCTATATTATAAAAGCATGTAGTCATTTCTTTCTAGAACCTTTGAGATATCTGTTTAATCTGTCTATTAAAAATGTTTTTCCTACCATTCTCAAAACTGCTCATATATGTCCAATATACAAATCGGGTGATGTGACCGAAATCTCCAATTACCGCCCAATTGCAATCCTATCAAATATTGCCAAAATTTATGAATCTATTCTTCATAAAAAAATTTATGCTAACGTTCAAAATCTTATTTCATCTCGACAACATGGTTTCGTGAAGGGCAAATCTATAGTAACTAATCTAATTACTTTCACAAATTATGCTCTAAATTCACTACACGAGAATTCCCAAGTGACGTTATTTATACAGATTTTAGAAAGGCATTTGACACAGTTGATCATAACGTTCTTCTTCAAAAACTTTGTTCTACTTTCTATTTTTCCACTAATCTTATTAATCTTCTTCAGACATATTTACATGATCGAAAATTATCTGTACGGCTAAACAACTTCAACTCTACTTCATTTATAGCCACTTCCGGTGTACCCCAGGGCTCAAATCTAGGTCCTTTGTTGTTTGTGTTATTTATTAACGATATTGTTGATGTTGTTAAAGATTCCGAAGTATTACTCTACGCTGATGATTTAAAGACTTTTAAAAGTATCAACTCGTTACACGACTGTGTTCTTCTACAAAATGATATAAATAACCTTTCAGCTTGGTCTCAAAGGTCTAAACTGTTATTTAACTTTAGCAAATGTAAAATAATGAGCTACTTAGTAAAAAAAATTGTGTATACTTATCCATATGACATGAAAAACACATATCTTGATCGTGTCTCACAATTTACTGACCTCGGTGTTATTTTTGACAGTACGTTACATTTCAATTTGCACATTGATTATATCAAAAAATCTTCTTTAAAAATCCTAGGGTTTATTATACTTTCTTGTAAACCGTTTCATAATTTCTTTACTATGCAGCGTTTATTTAATTCGTTGGTAAGATCAAAATTGGAATATTGTATGCAAATATGGAATCCTATTTACAATAAATATGTAGTTCAAATCGAATCAATACAGAAACGATTTGCTAAAGATTGTTATTATAGAAAGCATAATTATTATCCCAGTTTTGATGTTAACTATAATGTACTTTTAAGTGAAGTAAATCTTATTTCTCTTTTTAATCGCCGAAAAATACAGTCCTGTTTATTTTTGTACAAACTGTTAAACAATGAGATCAGTGACAGCTATCTTCTAAGCCAGCTTCCATTAAATGTACCGCGTCAAACATCATGAAATAAGACTACTTTTCGTTGCAATATAGCAAGAACAAATTATGAAACGAAATCACCGTTATGGCAAATGTGTTCTATATTTCATGAAATACCTAGCGAAATAGACATATTTGCGCAGCCATTTCATGTATTTAAACGAGATTTGATAAAACACTTTGTATCGCTACATATTTAATTTATCACATAGTTAGAAATTATTAAAAATGCTTTAATTAAAAAACTCATTTCATTTAATATGTATGTAATTGTTTATTATATGTAGTTTTATTTAGGGTAATTTTTTGTGTACTTTCTGCAAGATATTTTTTTTGTATATTCTTTTATAATCGTCCTGTAATTGGAACTTTATAGTTCTGTAGGATAGATTGTTGAATAAATAAATAAATCAAGGTTTACTTCCCGCACCGCTACGCAAATTAAATCCATTTCTTGACGAGCATGGAGTGCTTCGTGTCGGTGGTAGATTGTCTGATGCAAATATACCATTTGAAAATCGGCACCCAGTCTTGATACCGTGTCGAGACCATATTGTTAATCTAATAATCGATCATTATCAACGTACTAATTACTAATTGTCATAGGGGTTCGCATATTCTGATATCGTTAATCAGACAACGATACTGGATATTATCTACACGAAATATTATCCGTCATCGCATACGTCTATGTAACATTTGTTTCAAAACCGCCCCTACCAATATTATAATAGTGGAAGAGCCTGACCTCCGTATCGTGCACTATACTACGTACTTTTTGCCCTAAAGTTAAAAGTTACATATTCTTATAAGAATTTTTCCGACAAATTTGATGGTGTTATTCTTAATGCCCTATCTCATTGCGAAAACTCAAAAATCCATATTTTCCAAAAAAAATACAAAATTTTAATTTTAAAACTTTTTTCACTTTTACTTGTCATATCACTTCTGTATAAATTGAGATATTTCTGTCGTTTTTTCACTAAATCATTTTCTCATGTATTCTGCGAGTTCTGAATTAAAAAAATACTAAATATTATTAATAGAATTCTTTTTAATTAATAAATTTTGAAAAGGGAACACGTCATTTTTTCTTTTTATAGTAAAAATTTTAAGCAGCGACAAACTTTTCGTCCTTAAGAGATAGGTACCAACATACAGCGAGTAAAATTTAGAGAAAGGATCATAGAAGTTTTTCCTCTTGAAATTTTTTTTTTGTAAAATTCTCCAATTTCGTAATATTTGAAGTTAAAGTTTTCCGTTGCAAATTCTCACGCGCTCAGCGCGTTGTACTGATGCTTGATGCATGCTAACCCTACGCTTGGAATGCAAGCTAAAGTTTGCAGTTATAATAAAAAACAAATATTTTGTCCTATTTTATGAGCAAAATAAAATAATTATGTATATATATTTTTTTGTTTTGGGTAATTTTAATTACTACTATGTAGCAAATTCTATTCCTTTCGTAATTATTTTTTTGCAAATTACATTATAATTTCTTTGTAATCTGTATTACTTTTTCAAAGCAATTTTATTGTATAAATATTTCCATACTATAAATTAAAATTGATAAAGTTTATGTGATAATAAATACCCGAAATCTAAGTCATTCATTTTTTCAAACAAAATACGTTTATTAAATCGAACGTATTTGTGTATTGATGATTGTAAAAATCTCTAAGATCTATCTCTGAAAGTGTATACCGAAACAGTGGTTTTGTAATAATAAATGCTGTATGACTGAGATTTCGAATATTTGTTGACATCTAATCCACATCACTGACGAGAAATTTACCCTTTAATAATTACTTATTTCAATAATTTGCTTTAATATTAATTACAACAATGAAATACGTGATTTCAAGAAGATAATTCTTTATTACAGGAATGAAAATTTGATTGCAATAGAAAAAATAAATTAATTACAACAATGTAATCGATTGATTACAACAATTAAACTATTATTAATTTTTTGGAAAAGTAGAGGTAAATGGTCCGGAGAGGTGGTGATCCAATAAATAACTAATTTTACGTTTTGCTCAAAAGGAGAAGTAACGTAAAGTGTTTTTTGTTTTGTCATTACCATAAATAATTTTATTTAAAAGAAAATATTAGCTGATTTAGTTTTCGTTAGTAATAATACAGTGTTTGTGTGTATGTGTTTGTGAATTGGGAAACTTATTCGCCATGGAAGGTATGAATTCATTATACAGGGTGTCTCTAACCACAGATTCCTGAGGCTAAAATAAGGCG